>OY997268.1:234181757-238981757 GCA_963921465.1 Triticum timopheevii
ACCACCACCCCGACGGGGTCATATATTTGTGAATTATGAGTTAGGTCGTATATTTTTCGATTTTGTTATGCAAAACATCATATATATATTTGTGTTGATCGAGTTGATTTAAATGTGCAGTTGTTTCATCGCTATGATGGTGTGGTGTTTGACGACCTCCCTGTGCGTTCGACGAGCTCCGCCCCTGCGTTCGTTGGTGAGCACAAATGACATCTCCCCCTCCCCCTTCATTTGCTTTGTTTCGGTTTTCGTGCCGATGGAACTTGCTAGCTATAGGTGTCAATCATTAATATTCGTAACCACTATTAGTCTCCCGTTCGAAAGGGTTACATCTATAAATATGCATGCATTTGCATATTTATAATCGTGATTCTTTCGATTGCCCAACATTATCCATGGACAGCCTGAGTATGTGTAGATTGGGTTCGTTTTCCCATATGCTCTGCTCCGGATCTGATGCAGAATTTTGTCAGTGCCTCTCTGTTGTTCTCTGAGTACATATCCTCTCTGCTTATTGCCCAGACGTGTATCATGAGAACAGCGGGGAGGTGTTGCCAAATTTTGCGTCGGTTTCGGAGCAGAGCATGGGAAAACGAACCCAATCTACACATACTCGGGTGGGGTTAGGACCTATCTTTACCTATTAGCGTGTAGGTTGCATGGACGTAATAAAACTGACAAACTCCATTAACTGATGGATATGGTTTGCTTAATTATGTATATATATTTCTTGTGTGTCCAGTAGGAAGTCAATATGAGTGATAGTGCATGGATGTACACCGGTTACACTAATCAGAAAGTTTGGACCAAGGAATGGTTAACAAAAACCAAGGGGTTTGTTAGAGCCGCATTTGCAAATGGCCAAAAATTAAGCTAGTGCCCCTGTGTCCGGTGCGACAACTATAATAAGAGGGACGAGCTTGAAATGAGTAAACACCTGCAGAAGTTTGGTTTTACACCTGGTTACACGGTCTGGACATTACATGGTGAGTCTTCCCAACGTTCCAGAGCTGAGGTGTTCATCGTTGCACCGACGAGCATGGTAATGGGATGGAAGACATGGTGCAAGACTTTGACGATGCTCGGACTCAGACGAGGAGATGGAGGTATCTACAAAGGCCTTCACTGAAATGTTGGAGTCCTCAAAACGTCCTCTCCATGAGCACACTGAGCTTTATCAGTTGGATATCATCTCACAAATAATGGCTTTGAAGGCTCAATTCAACTTGGGCAGAGAATGCTACTATGCGATCATGACAGTATTCGGACGATTTCTACCCAAAGGCCATGTGCTACCTGCAAACCTGTACCAGTCAGACAAATCCTCCATGCTCTTAAGATGCCCTATGAGAAGATACATGCCTGTGAGAAAGGATGTGTCTTATTTAGGCGTCAGTATGAGGACTTGAACTATTGTCCCATTTGCAAGTCTTCCAGATATGTTGTGGTAGACAACGGTATGGGTGAGAAGACACATACCAAAATACCCATTAATGTTTTTCGGTATATGCCAAACGTACCAAGACTTCAACACCTTTTCATGGTCAAAGAGAAGGCCAGACAAATGACATGGCACAAAACGGGAAAAAGAACCAAACTAGATGCAGATGGGAATGTGATGATGGTGCACACATCGGATGGTGAAGCATGGAAGAACTTTGATGCATTACATAAGGAAAAAACAGCAGATCCAAGGCATCCTCGAGTCGCCGTCAGCACGGATAGGTTCGGTGTGTTTGTTCAGACGGCAGCCCAATATAGTTGTTGGCCCGTGTTTGCCATTCCACTCAATCCCCCCCGGGCAGATTATGCAAAGAAAGAACATTTTCCTGATGTTGATAATTCCAGGGCCCAACTATCCGGGGAAGAATATGAATGTGTACATGCAGCCGCTTAAGGACGAATTGCAAGAAGCTTGGGATAATGGGTTCAAGACATACGATGCCTTTAGCAGACAAAACTTCATAATGCATGTCTGGTACATGTACTCGACGCATGACTTGCAGGCGTATGCGCTATTCGTTGGCTGGTGTGTGCATGGAAGGTTCCTGTGCCCCACATGCAAGGGAGCTCTTGAGTTTCGTTGGCTGACGGTAGGGCACAAGTATACTTGCTTCGACTTGCATAGACCGTTTCTAGATCCTCGCCATAAGTTCAGGAAAGACAAGAAGAACTTCATCAAAGGTAGAGTTGTCAAACACTCTGCACCACCTATGTTGACAAGCCAACAAACCCTAGATTAGTTAAACACCCTCGAGCCAGATCCAGATCGTCTAGGGTATTTCAAGGGGTATAATAAGGAACACGCCTGGACTCACAAGACATGCTTCTCGGATCTGCCTTACTTCAAAGACCTCCTTTGCCCACAGAACATCGACATGATGCACACTGAAAAGAATATCGCCGAAGCCATTTTTGGTACATTGTTCGGCATAGAGGGGAAATCAAAGGATAATACTAAGGCTAGAGTCGATCAAGAGGAGCTATGTGATAGACTGTTACAAAACATGCAAGAACCGAAAGGAAAGCGGAACTTGACGAGCCAAAGGCATGGTTGAATCTTGGAAGGCAAGCCATGAGGGAAATTATTTTGTGGGTGAGAATGCAGTTGATGTTCCACAATGGGTATACAAAAAATCTAAAGAGGGGAGCAAGTCTTGAAAAATTGAAAATATTTGGTCTAAAAAGTCATGATTGGCACATATGTATTGAGCGGATAATGTCGGTGATGTTTTGTGGCTTCATCCCTGAGGATGAATGGCTAGCACTGGCGAACTAAGCTATTTCTTCCGTGTTCTTTATGCGAAAGAACTATCGCCTGGCCTCCTAGAAGAAATGGAACAATTGGCGCCAGAATTGATCTGCAAGTTAGAGATGATCTTTCCGCTAATCTTCTTTAATCCAATGCAACACTTGATTTTGCATCTCCCGACTGAGGCAAGATTTGGGGGGGCGTGCAAAATCGTTGGTGCTACTCAACTAAGAGGATGCGGAAGACGCTTTGAGAAAAATGTAAAAATAAATATAGAATTGAAGCATCGATGGCCGAGGCATTCATCACTGAGGAGGTGGCAAACTTCATGACAGCACACTAGGAAGCCAAAAATCGTCATTTGCATAATCCGAAGCCTCGGTACAATGCTGACGACCCTAAAAAGGATTGATCCAACCTCAGCCTATTCAAAGCGAATTTCGCACCAGCCAGTGGCTGGAATGCAGTATCGTTGGATGTGGAAGAATGGTACACCATTTCACTGTATCTCTTCAACAACCTAACAGAAGTGCGGCTGTACATCGAGTAAGATCTCGGTACATTGTTTCGCAACTTATAATTCCTTTGCACTGCTCTTATTCCTGGATATTTGATAGAGTTGATACGTCACCATATTCTTGTATGGAACGGTGATCCAAAAGGATTCCGTCGAAGAGTATGAGCTTCTGGCAAAGCAAGGAGGCGAATATCCCGGTTTCATCTCTTGGTTCAAAAAATGGTAATTTCCATTAGACCATTTCATTTCTTTGGCTAATTTGCGACTAACGCAACAATCCTTTTGTATTAAACTTGTAGGCTAGTTCAGATATTGTGGATGCCGAATTGAGACAAGTAGCTAATGGTTTTGAATATAAGGTCCGTTCATTTGACAAATACGACATCAACGGGTATCGCTTTCGTACCTATGGCAAAGAGCTATCTATGGCCGACCGAAAGTCTACAAATTGGTGTGTCTCTGCTATCGGCGAAAGAGATATCGAGTATTATGGAAGAGTTGAAGCAATTTATGAACTTCAATTCTATGGTGAAAACCCACCAAACGTCGTACTCTTCAGATGTTATTGGTTCCAGCTGAGGGAGACTAGAAGGACTCATGAACATATAGGGCTAGTCGAAATCAAACAAAGCACCCATTTGTATGTTCCCGATGTCTATATTACGGCTCAACAGGCAACCCAAGTTTTCTATTTACCGTGAGCCTGTCAAAGTGATCCAAATCTCAGTGGTTGGGATGTCGTTTACGAAGTGTCGCCACGTGTTAGACCACCTCCCCTCAATGAAGAGGATAATGAACCTCACATTAACCAAGACACATATGATGAAGCATACTTCTTCCAAGAAACACGTCTTCCAAAAAACGTTTCAAGAACCGCTCTAGTGCACCCTAGAACATTGAAGTAGACAACGATAGTGAATCCGACTTCACCCCTGAGCCGGAACAAGAAGAGCCGGAACAAGAAGAAGTTACTACTGCAGATGACCTGTCAATGCTTGAACGATTACGTAAAGGAGGTCTTCCACATGTTGATGCATTTATTGATGATGATGATGAGCACGTCACTGATAGTGATGATGATGATGCATTTAATGATCACGGAGCATATATAGACGATTCAGAGTAATATTAGTAATGTGGGGTATTCAATTTTTTTTTTGTTCATGATGATGATACACTTAAATTATATACATATTATTCATGTCAGGTATTCAATTTTTTATTATGTTCATGATGATGATACACTTAAATTATATACACATTATTCATGTCAGGTATTCAAATTTTTTTATCTTGTACTAATTTCGCTTACTTTTTGTCATTGCAGGTGTTGACGGTATGCTGGTCAAGGGTCTCGAGCGCCCCGAGCCTGCTGCGAGCGCTACTGGGAGGGGTGGTTCCATTATTCCACCCCAGCCCCTCCGGAGAGCGCTGCTAGACAGTATGCAGACAGCAGCAGCGGGCGCTTCTTCTTCAGCTGGGAGAGGTCGGGGGAGGACGAAGAAGGATGCTAGAGGTCGACGTGGCAGCGGGAGAGGTAGGAAGGCTGCTACGCCTTCCTCGCCACCACCCCCAGCTGATTCACCCGACCACAGGACTGCTCCGTCTGACATGGACCCGTCTCGGACTCTGGTCCATGAGTCTCCGGTCGCTGATCCTTCGCCCCACCAGACTCGGGTTGCTGATCCTTCGCCCCACGTGAGTCCGGTCCTAGAGTCTTCGTCCCAGAAGACTCCGGTCCTGGAGTCTTCTTCCCACGAGACTCCGAAGGCTAGTGGCCCTACTGATGGTAGCGAGGACACCTTTTCTGATGATAGCTACAGCGACGACGAGCTGGTTGAGAAGGGCAAGAAGGTCTACAAGTGTGGATGTACAAAGCTCCCGCCCGTGTCGACGACCCCCGACCAGAGGTGATTGATTGCACCTAATGGGTTGAAGTAAGTGCGTTTACTCTTTTTTAACCTTTTGCCTTCACGTTTCTTCAAATTAATATCTAATGTGTTGGCCTTGTCATACTCTAGGGGGGTACACCCCCGTGGTGTCCGCAGGCCCAACCAGGTCCTTGGTGTTCTTTGCCGGCAGCATTTCTGTGGGTGGGTCACGTTGCCTGGTGAGGGTGAGGTTCCACAGCTAGCACTGAGCTGGGAGCTATACTCGCCCCGGCCCGCCCGGAGGAGATGGTGGCCGATGTCTTGTGCGAGACAGTAGCCGACATTGTGTTCCGTCAGTTTTGGGTAATTTCTCCTTTACAGAATTAAAAATCAACACTACCTAGTAATTGTACTAATGACTATTGTCTTGTTTGATTACAGACCTTCTATAGGGTTTTAGAGGGAGAGAAGGAGGCCACCTCTATGGTTGTCGAAGCCGAGTGCAAGCGCCTACTTCAGAACTTAAGGCACGAGGCTCGGGTGTAGGCCGTTCGAGACTACTACGCCTCGAAGGGTATTAAGAGGGGAAAGAAGAAGTGTCGCGGCAAGTTTCTGAGTAAGGAGAAGTACTTGCAGGTAATTACCTATTCTTAAGGCCTTGAACTTAGTTTTCTTGATTTGATTCGTAGGCGTAGCGCTGAAATTTCTCTTGACTAACTTAGGTGCCCCCGAGATGGTGTGCGTAAGATGGACTATTGGAGTCGTTGGTGGATATGTGGTGTTCTCCCCAATGGCTAGTCGAACACCATAGGGCCAAGGATAAGCGTGACCAAATGGTTGGTGTGCCACACCATCAAGGGAGCTCCAACCTATTTGAGTACGGGGATCACTGGGTATGTGGTTTGCTACATGATTCATGCAATTTCATTCTTCATGCTAGCATTTTTCCCTTCCAAAATGAATTAATAATTAATATGCTTAGTTAGTTAAATAAAATGGCATAACTACCTTGGATAGTACATTTATGACATAATTAGCTCTAAAATAACATAATAACCTTAGATAGCTCTATAAAATAACTAAATATGCTTTAGTTAGTTAAAAAATGGCATAACTACCTTGGATAGCTCAGTAATGACCTAAACTAATCTTAGCTAGTTCATTCATGACATAATTAGCTCTAAAATGACATAATAACCTTAGATAGCTCTATAAAATGCCTAAATATGCTTTAGTTAGATAAAAATGGCATAACTACCTTGGATAGCTCAATAATGACATAATTAGCATACTTTCGTCAATGGCATAATAATCTTGGTTACCTCCAAAATGACCTAAACTTAGCTTATTTTCCTCGAAAATGACATAATAACCTTACTTAGCTCCAAAATGACCTATTTACATAGCAATATCATTCTTCATGCTAGCTTGAGCCCTTAACTATAATATTTTGTTCCTCTCTCTCAGGCACACCACAACAAGAAGCTTGTGCCAAATCTGTTCGACCTCTATGGCATGGCCCATAGTGCCCCTTACAAGAAGGCCAAGGCATTCTCGGAGGAAGAGCTTCACAAACATCTCCTCCCACCACAAGCTCGTGAAGTACAGAGATGAGGGGAAGGCGAGGAAAGGGGAGGACTTTAACCCGAGCCAGGATCCTTTTGATACAGAGCTGGTGATGATATCTAGTGGCGGGAGGTCCCATGGCTCCATAGCCATTGGTGATGGACTTATACGTTGTCCTAGGACTCTCCCGCAGATCAAGAAGTGCTAGAGTAGCTCTGATCCTGAGATAACGCCTCATGCACGGCCCGCGGAGCTTGCCTTGGTGATTAGTTAAACGGACTCTCTCACCTTTCCTCCATTACATGGTGTGTGCGTCTGTTGATGATTACAATGCTAACGAGGAGTGGTGTGTTGCAGGCATTGGTTGAGAAAGAGAGATTGAACACCCAGGCGCTTTTGGAGGCGGCAAAAAGGGAGCCGGCGGAGAGGGGGAGGGAGATGGAGGGGAGGACGGCTAAGCTATTGGAGGGGGAGAGGAACCGGAAGGAGGCATCTCACTGGGTCCTATACGAGCTCCTCGTGGTACGTTCCTCGTGCATATTAGCCAAATCATGCACGTAATGTTCGCATTACTAACTAATATGATTGACTTGTGAGAACCAAATGTGAAGACCATGTGCAAGAAAAATGGTCAGACGCCTCCACCGATGCCCCAGATTGCTCTGGCAACCACGGTGAGTTTGATTTGAATGGTCGTTAGTTACTAGTATTCACATTTCAGTTGCATCATGATAATGAGACATTATTGTAAATGATCTTTGGTGCAGCATGCCTCCCGACAAGCATCCACCAATCCTTCTGCGTTTGGCAATGGCGAAACCCCGACCGGTCCTTCACCTCCGTCTGCCACTGGCGTAGCCCCGACCATTCCTTCACCTCCGTGATAACGGTATTTCTCTTCCTATTTAGCCTATTTAGTCCATTTATGACATAGTTTAGCCTATTTAGTCGACAAATGACATAATAAGATGAAGAAAATCAAGGAAGAGGAAGAAAAGAAGGAATAGGAAGAAAAGAAGAAGAAGAAGAAGAAGAAGAAGAAGACTTCTTCTTCTTTTCCTCCTCTTACTTGTTTTTATTCGTAAATGGCATAATAACCTTGCTAACCTCATAAATGTCACATACTTAGCTTGTTGTCCTCTAAAATGACACAATAAGCTTAGTTAGGTCAAAAAATGGCATAATTAGCTAGGTTAGCTCAAAAATGACCAAGTTTACCTAGGTTAGCTCCAATATGATCCATTTAACCTACGTTAGCTCCAAAATGACCTATTTACCTAGCTTAGCTCTAAATTGACCTACACACTTAGCATTTTTACCTACCTTAGCCCAAAAATGGCATTTTTACTTACATTAGTTAGAAAAGAAGAAGATAAAGAATAGGAGAGGAGAGAAAGAAAGAGAAGATAAATTCTTCTTCTTCTTTTCCTCCTCTTCCTTTTCTTCTAGCTAGTCTTCTTCTTCTTCTTCTTCTTCTAACTTTCATCTTTCCCAATTTGCAGATTTGTTTTAGATGAGGAAGCTTGCATTGATGGAGTGTCCTCTTCTTCTGTTGCTTCCTTGTTGTTTATGAAAACTTGTTTGGATATGTATGTCTATATGGATATGCTCTTGGAAACTTGTTTCTGGATATGTAAATATGGATATGTTGGACTTTGTTTAACTATGTTGTTGGATATGTTGGATTTGATGAAATATGTTGTTGGACATGCTGTTATATGTTGTTTGATATGTTGGATATGTATGTATGTATATCTGTGTGTGAAATCCTATCAAATTAAATGGATTCAAATAAAAATAGGGGATATATAGCCTCTTTGTCGTCTGCTAGCGGACGGCAAAGAGCTTTGCCGTCTACTAGCAGATGGCAAAGAGGCCACGTGGCAGCTACCTGTAGAAACTGGGAACACTGTGCTGCCTATTTGGGCACTTTGCCGTCTGCCAGCAGACGGCAATGTTACCAAATAGGACTGGCAAACAGGGCTGTGACGTCTGCCAACGGACGGCAAAGATTCAAAGCTCTTTGCCGTCCACTGGTAGACAGCATAGCTGGCCACATGGCATCTTGCCATTGCTGGCTGAGCTGAGCTCTTTGCCGTCTGTCAGCAGACGGCAAAGAGCTTTGCCTCTTTGCCGTCCGCTGGTAGACGACAAAGCACACGCCATTAACCCCTAACGGCTCTCACCCCACCCCACTATCGTCCATGATCTTTGCCATCTGCTGGCCTTCGACGGCGGACGGCACAACCCTTTGTCGTCCTCTTCTATGAAGCAGACGGCAAACAAGGCCTTTGCCGACACTCGTTCTGACGAACAGTTTGTCGTCCGCTGGCAGACGGCATAGGACTTTGCCATCCGGCATTCATGCCTTTGCCATCCGCCATGGCAGACGGCAAAGAAGCTGATTCCAATAGTGTCACTTTTATTATTTTTACCTATTTTTAGTTTGATCCTTAGTTATTTCGTGAGTTAGTTGAATAAAAGTTTAGTATGATCTATTTTGGAGTGCTAGTTTCCTGATCTATCTATCTATGTAATTGAGTTGGTAGTTATATAATAAAGAGTAGTTTGAGTTTTTGCTTCTTTATTTTTATATTTCAATCTTAGCAAAGAAAGTAATGGAAAGATCATATGCTAATCTTATGGAAAGTAATGTCATCACGTAAGGAAAAAGTGTAAATGGTAAAATTTCTTGCAGGTTAACAAACATAGCATTGGTCAGTGATGCAATTCATGAAATAATTAATAAGGGAAGAGAAGATTCACATGCAAATATACTATCTTGGACATCTTTTATGATTGTGAGCCCCCATTAAGTACTTCATGTCAAATTGTTGACGTTGGACAAGGAGGACAGCGTAATGAGTTATGTTTGCTTATATTCACATAGAACCTATATTGTTATATATCCTCCAACATGTGGTGCTTGCTCCATATCTTTACTAGGCAAACCGCACCAAGTAGAGATACTACTTGTGCATGCAAAAATTCATAAACCCGGTTTCATATCTACCTATGGATTGAATAAGATCCTTCAAGTAAGTTGTCATCACTGCATAAGGCAATAAAAATTGCTTCTAAATATCTATGATCTTTTATTGTAAGGGAAAATAAGCTTTGTATGATCTTTTCATGGTAAAGAAATAAAAAGCGATGGACTGCATAATAAAGGTTGCTATCACAAGGGGCAATATAAAGTGACATTCCTTTACATTAAGAGCTTGCACATCCAAAAATAAAAATTGTATGACAACCTCTACTTCCCTCTACGAAGGGCCTATCTTTTACTTTTTATGTATCTACTTTCTATGCAAGAGTCAATAGTGTTCTCCTCTATTCCTTTTTTATTTTTCTCCTTTGCAAGCATCATGTGGTGGGAAATATCTAGGCATATATTGTCAGCCCAATATGCGACCCTGTCCGAGAGGAACTCGAAGGTCCCACCAAGGATAGAAGCGCATGTTGAAGACGCTTTGCAAGGTGGATATCATTACATTGTACCATTACATAATAGATGGGGTTGGCTGCGGCTGGAGGTAGGTGGAGGTGTCTAGGTTACCCAAAATGGATTAGGGGTGTCCATATATAGCAGATTTGCTAGTGTTTGGGGTCTAGGGGGTGTTTTCGAGCATCGGATCGTGATCCGACAGTCCGGAGTGGTGGGTGTTTAGGTGGGCTGCAGGTGGGCTGATTGTGGCTGTGGAGAAGGCGATGGGCTGCAGGAGAGAGGAGAGAGAGAGGCCTGGCGACTATTTCCGGGTACCAAAAACGTCTGACAAATTAACCGGTTATAATACCGCTATAGTTATCCGTTGGGGGTATCAAACGAACTCCGATTAGGACAAAATTTGGCAGGCGGTCTACCTACAACATAACAACACCGCACGCCAACTTTAAACCCATTCAGTGTATCCGACTTATAAAATAATATTTCGGAGGTGTCGCGGGCGCGTGCGAGTGTGGTTGGCCTCAGAACGGACAACGGAAAGAAGAGGGAGACCCAGACGGATGCAAGTTTTGAAAAACATGTAGAAGAAATGCACAAGATGACATGGCAAGGTGCAACACGCAATCGAATGACATGGCAACAACGGCGAATATCTGGAAGACATATGGCGCATCAGTCTCGGGCGTTACAACTTTCCTCCACTAACAGAAGATCTTGTCCCAAGATCTTAGGAACGGGACGGAAGAGAAAGAGGAAGTGGTAAAACAAGAGCTCAAGAGAGAAGATGAACAAAGTCAAGAGCACTCGGGTAGAAAGAGGAACGACGATCATGACAAGAATCAAAAGCTCAAGGAACAAGATAGACTCTTAAACCACTCTGGCTAGAAGAAGATAGAAATGGAATAACAACGAAAGAATTGGGATAGCAGCCCGGTATAAGAGAAAAAGGAGAGGTAGACAAGATAAGAGATTTGAAAATAGGATACCACACTCTGGTAAATGAATAGACAAGGAAATAAAATGGTCTTGGAGAAACGAGGTAATGGGTCGAAGAGAGTAACATCACCATGCCTCCGGAACGATCGGATAGAAAGTAAATCATTGGAAGAAAAAAGAGAAGTCATGATGAACCACCATGAGGAAATCCGGTGACAAAATGATGACGAGATAGAAATGAAGTATGAAAAATAATAAGATTAAGGCCTTGTAGTGATTTAGATGGAGGTTCCGACGAGATGGTCGAGGAAACTTTGAACTGCGAAAAAGAAAAGATGAAAACACTTCGAACCGAGAATGTGATATGATGAACAAACTCTGAAAAGAAGAGATTAATCAACTTGATGAAAGAAGAAGAATAATTATGTTATCCTTATCCTCCACCAATTAAATTGGTGATAAGCAATGGATGTTCATACCACTTATTCGCATTGGAAACGATTAAGGGGAGATATAGCGCGAAATTTGGGAAGGTCTTCATGAACCACCGGTAGGATTTGGAAAAACGAATGAATTGATATGATAACAAAGGAAAAGGAATCTTCAACGAACCACCATAAGAATTTGAAAATGAACGAAGAAAAGAGAATGAATCACCAGGAAGAATTATAAAATGAACAAAGATATTGGAGGGAATTTAGAGACAAGAGAACAAAGAGATCCCAAACTGATTAAAGAATACTTGACAAGATGCGCCGGGATAATTAGGTGAAATGTGAGGACGAAGAATTCTTCTGGAATGATGGCTTTGGTGAAACAAAATGGAAAAAAACTCCTAACATACTCCGGATGGGTAAGAAAAGAATGCTCACAATTGAAAAGAATTATGAGTACGGCATGAAGCTAGAAGTATGAATCTTCAAGAGAACGGAGCAAGATTAAAGAGAAACTCTTCTTCGGTCTTCAAAGATGAGAATGACGATGACAGCAACCAAGAATTGTTGAGACACTCCAGAAGAATGAAAGAGGAAAGATTAAGCGAAAGATGAAAATGATTTGAAAGTGATATCAAAGAAGGAATCTAACTGATGTGATTCATTCTTACATCACACTCTGAAAAGAATTGGGAATAACTCCAGAACAATTAGAAGAGTCGGGTAAGATCCTGGGAAAAGAACTATGGGTTAGGGCCAACTGAAAAAGAAAACACCATTGAAATTGATTGAAGAAGAGAGACGATGCACCAGAATGATTCAAAGACTTGAATGAGGTGACAACCTTGAATTAATTAGAACGCAAACATGAATCTTCTGAGATGTCTTCATCACTCCGGAACAATAAAATGGCGAGAGGTGAATGAGCAAGGGGAAACATTTCAGCTAAGTAAAAGAATATGACCAACCCGAAAAGCTAGGATCAAATCCGCCGGTAACGAAAACGAGACGGACAATGAAAGCTAGACGAGAATTCACCGGTTGAAATAATTGAGGAAAGAATGATGAGGCTTCGCACGTACAAAATGGATACTTGACTAAGGATTCTGGCTCCGTGAAGAAAAAGCGTGGGTGGGTGGGAAAATAAAACACCTTGGAACGGGGAAACGAACTCCGTTGGGAAAACTGAGAATTGATGTTGCAAAAGTTGAAGAGAATGGAATAACTCGAATAGAAGTGCACCGGTTGAATAAAGGAAGGAGAACGAACAAAAACACATGCGTGATCCTAAACAAAATTTGCAGGGGAAGAGGACTAGTATCAAAACACCTACGTCACGATCACTCACCAGAGCGATGAAGGGGCCGAGGAGTAAAAAGAATTCCTACTCTCGGAGATAACTAGACTTCGAAATAGTTTTCTTCTAGAGTCGACAACGGCCAAACTACGATCAATCAAGGGGGCTCCTATGGTCAGTCCAGGATCTGATACCAACTTGTCACGCCCAATATGCAACCCTATCCGAAAGGAAATCGAAGGTCCCAACAAGGATAGAAGCGCATGTTGAAGACTCTTTGCAAGGTGGATATCATTACATCGTACCATTACATAATAGATGGGGATACATACAAAGGCATACAATGCCACATGAATATATCAAAAATCATACAGAAGAGAGGCATTCGACTACGGATGAAATCAAACGGAAAACACAAATGACATCCACCTTGCTAGCCCAGGCTGTCGACTAGGAACCTATCCCCTGATCGGAGAAGAAAAAGCTGAAGAAGAACTCCAAAACAAGCAAACATTGCTCTCACGTCAGATCATCACATAACCTGTACCTGCAACTGGTGTTGTAGTAATCTGTGAGCCACAAGGACTCAGCAATCCCATTACCATGGGTATCAAGACTAGCAAAGCTTAATGGGTATGGAATGGATAAGTGGTGATGTTGCAGCAAGAGATTAGACATTGTATGGTGGCTAACTTATGAGTACAAGAGTAAGATGACAAACTACGCAGACGTTCACAAACTAGAAATGATCAAGAAGTGATCTTGAACTACTTATGTTCAAACATAACTCCACCGTGTTCTCTTCTCAAACATACTCAAAAAGAGACGGTCACAGTTACACATGCGGTTGGTGTACTTTTAATTTGGATCTGGTGTCAAGTTCTCTACAACCGGATATTAAAAACACCCATCTGCCACATAACCGTGGGCACGGCTTTCAAAAGTTTAAACCCTGCAGGGGTGTCCCAACTTTGCCCATGATAAGCTAACGATCCGTGGAGACAATCCTCCATCGCGGGACAACCCGATCAAACTCGGGATCCTAGTGCACAAGACATTTCGACAATGGTAAAATAAAACCAGCAAGACCTCCCGACGCGCCGACACCCTGATAGTAGCCACGTGTATCTTGTCTCGGGCCACGAGGATGAGCGAAGCTTACGGTTGCTGAGACCCAAGTTGCCAAGGGGGCGTCGGAAGGTGCTCTGTTTTGGACCAACACTCCTGAGGAGCACTAGCCCAGGTTGTTAATTAAGTCCTCGGGGTCCGGACAGTCCCTATGCAAGTTTTAGTTGTTATTAGGCAAATGGTAAAACCAATGTTGGGCCTTGCTAGAAGAGTTTTATTCAAAGCGAATTGTCAAGGGGGCACCATAAACCCCGACCGCGTTAGGAACACAAAATTCAAGGAACATAACACTCGTATGACGGAAACTAGGGCGACAAGAGTGGAACAAAACACCAGGCAAAAGGCCGAGCCTTCCACCCTTTACCAAGTATATAGATGCATTAATTAAATAAGATATATTATGATATTCCAAGATATCCATGTCCCAACATGGAACAACCTGCAACTGCACCTGCAACTAGCAAGGCTAGAAGAGGGGCTGAGCAAAGCGGTAACATAGCCAAACAATGGTTCGCTGGAATGGTAAAAAAGGTTAGAGGTTGTTTCATGGCATAATGGGAGGCTTGGTAAACAAGTGGTAGGAAGCGCGGCATAGCGATATCATCAAGACAACTAGCATAGCATAGATAGTAGTGAGATCCAAGGTGAGGGTCATATTGCATGAAATCTTGCTAGGAAGAAGAACGAGTCCATGAATAAGACGAACGGGCGTATACAAACCAAGCATAGTCGAACGAATCCTCATGATCGTAACATAACAGGATCTATTGAAAAGAAGCACAACCGGAAAGAAGAAAACAACATGGTAAACACACAACACATAAACATGACATGATGCTCAACTAGGTATGATGCATGATGACACTACATGATGCTACAGATGGCAAGATATGATGCATACAAGAACATCACATCAAAGGAAGTCTAAATGAGGCCGGAAACAACATATAACAATTCCGGTAAGTCCTCAAATGCAAATTTCGAAATTGGTCCAGATCTGAATAAACCTTATGTTAGAGTTGTTAAATAGCAAGTTAATATGCACCATGATGATTTAAGCAGTTTTCTATTCAAGTTACATATAAAGTTCATTTAGTTCAGAGCTACGGCCTAGAAGACATGAGCAAAACAAGTTAAACATTGCATTGATGCAAAATGCATTCAAACATCAAGCACACATACTCAAATTAAGGATGCAACATGACATGATGAAACTACATGCAAAACCAAGCAAGTTTCATATAGAGCATGATCAAAACGGAGCAATGGATCAACATACACTCAAAGCAGGTTTTATTAACAATCTGCCAAAAACAGTAAGTAGGCACTTAGCAATCACCAAAACAACATGCTACCGGAACCATATGAACACAAACTTGATATGCACTTAAAGTATAATTTACAAACTTCAAATATCATTAAGTTCAGGTTCATAGGCATCAAGATTAAACCAATATGATCAATGCAAAAAACAACTTTGTAACACAGATGAGGACTTGGTGAAAAACAAGGCATCCATGTGAGTAGAGTTAATATGATGACATGTTGGAGGCATGAAACAATTATGCTACAGTGCATGAACATGGCATCAAAAGGTATAGCATGCTAGTACATATCATGGAGCTCAAATATTTCAACATTTCGTATACATAGGAGCAACAGGTTCATGGCATTCATCAAGACAAGATGCAAACATGAAATAGAAGATTCTCAGACTTGGTGAAAATCTGGGAGTGCAAAACAGTAACATTATGATGCTGACTTTGGAGGCACATAATAGAAAGCATAGCAATTTTAATAATTATGCAAAAGACATGGGCATGTAGTAGGCATGACATACTTCCAGTTAAACCAAAGAAATAATTTATAAGATGCATAGATTAATTACAATGAGCTTTGCAAAATGGAACATGTTGTTAACAGACTGACAGTTATATTTTTAAGCAAATTGAGAGCATGAAAAAAACAAGCTACAACAAGCAGATTATAACACTTAGCACTTTTGCAACAGAGATTAACATAACGAGATGCATCCTCATATGCATGCAAGTGGCACCATCACATAGAGCATGAAGAGCAGAAAATTTCATAAATCAATTATCATCACCCAACAAACATGCACAAAGTTATCAGCCACACAAGATGCATAAATGATGCTGAAAACTAGGGACTTGGTTGTTTCTACCTAGGCATATCTGAGCGCTAGATAAATAAAAGATGCGCGGGCGAGGGATAGCGAGGGATAGGGGGAATGGTGCTAGGCTCACCATAGCGGGTCTGGGCCAAATCGGGGGATAGGCAGGCCGACGGATGGGCCCGGTCAGTAGGCCAGCCCAGGCAGGCGCTGGCGGTGCTGGAGGGGACGTGCTCCCGATCAGATCTAGATCGGGGCTATAGAGGGCAGCTCCGACGGACGCCGGCATCGACCACAGCAGCGGGGAGGTGGGGTCACGACAGCAGCGGGTCTGGAGTGGTGTCCGACGGCGGCTCCAACCGACGCGGACGGCGATGAGACGGGAGGCGGGCGCCGACGGCAGGATCCGACCAGTAGCGGGCGGATCTAAGACGGTGGGGCTTGGCGAGCTCGCGGCCATGGCGGGGCGGCGCACCTGGCGATGGTCGGCGTCGGCGGAGCCAGCTGGCGACGGCGGGGCGATGAGGATGCGGGCACGGAGGCGTGGGGCAAAGGAGCTTGGCTCCTGGGCAGCAACGGTCAGAGCCGCGGGGCTTGGGCGTGCGGGGCAGCGGCGGCAGCAGCTCGGGCCCGGGCGGGCCACGGATGGGCTCGGTGGGCCACGGCGCGGGTGGAGGCTGGAGGGTGATGTGGAGAGCAGGGATAGGGCAGGAGCGACGCTGGGTGGCACCACTCAGACGGCGCCATGTGGCGGCGGTGGAGAGGTGGGAGGTGGTTGGCTGTGCGGATTGTGAGGAGGAGGGGGGGTTGGCTCTGGGTGGAGGTAGGTGGAGGGGTCTAGGTTGCCCAAAATGGACTAGGGGTGTCCATATATTTTTCTAGGGTTTGGGGTCTAGGGGGTATTTTCGGGCATCGGATCGTGGTCCGACGGTCCGGAGTGGAGGGTATTTAGGTGGGCTGCATATGGGCTGATTGTGGTTGTGAGAAGGCCGTGGGCTGCGGGAGAGAAGAGAGAGAGAGAGGCCCGGCGACTGTTTCCGGATACCGAAAACGTCCGATGAATTAACCAGTTATAATACTACTATAGTTATCCATTGGGGTATTAAACGAACTCCGATTGGGACGAAATTTGGCAGGCGGTCTACCTGCAACATAACAACACCGCATGCCAACTTTCAACCATTCCGAGAACTTTTGTATCCCACTTATAAAGTAATATTTCAGAGGTGTTGCGGGCGCATGCGAGTGTGGTTGGGCTCAGAACGGACAACAGAAAGAACGGGGAGACTCGGACAGATGCAAGTTTTGAAAAACATTCAGAAGAGATGCACAAGATGACATGGCAAGGTGCAACATGCACGCGAATGACATGGAAACAACCTCGAATAACTGGAAGACATTTGGCGCATCAGTATTGGGGCGTTACATATATATCCAGTTGGATATGAGTGATCATGAGTTATTATTGTTGACATTACCCTTGAGGTAAATGAGTTGGGAGGTGAAATTATAAGCCCCTATCTTTCTATGTGTCCGGATGAAACTTTTGCTCCATATATATGTCATGAGTCTTAGCAACCATAGAGGACTAAATGATGGTTGAGTATGTGGACTTGGTAATCAAAAGCTCCTACATGTGATCCTTCCTGAAAAGATGATGAATTTTAATTGCCTTGTCAACTGAGAACATAGTTTGTTAGTTTTCAAGAAATTTCATGCCTTATACTTCGTTGTCGTGATAAATTTTTACTTGCTCATGAAAAGTTTTATGATAATGTATATTGATGATATAATAATGATCATGATGCTACTATCTCCGTATTTTGTTTTTCTCGACGCCTCTCTCTCTAAACATGTGGACATGATTATCGATATCGGCTTTTACTTGAGGACAAGACAGGTCTAAGCTTGGGGAGTTGATACGTCCATTTTCCATCATGTTTTCCTACTATTATTTATAGTGTTTCTAATCGGTATAAAATTTGTGGAGCAATTATAATGTCTTCTCTCCTTCAATTTGCAGGATTTACATGAATTGGGAGATTGTCGTCAGCTAGAATTCTGGACCTGAAAAGGTTATGTTAGAGATACATATTCTGCACATCTCCAAATGAGCTAAAGTTTCACGGAGAATTATTTTGAAATAAATAATACTAGAAGAAAGAAATACTAGAGGGGCCACCCAGGTGCCCACGAAGCACCAAGGCGCACCCACCCCCTAGGTGTGCCCTGGTGGCTGGTGGGGCCCTTGGCCAGCCTCCGGTTCCCATCTTCTGGCATATAAGCCCATTTTCCCTAGAAAAAATAGGGAGAAGACTTTTGGGATAGAGCACCGCCGTCTTGAGGCGGAACTTGGGCGAGAGCACTTTTCCTCTCTAGCAGAGCGATTCCGTCGAGGATACTTCCCTCCGGGGGGAAATCAAAGCCATCATCATCACCAACAACCGTCTCATTGTGGGAGGACCAATCTTCATCAACATATTCACCAGCACCATCTCATCTCAAACCCTAGTTCATCTCTTGTATTCAATCTTTATATCAAAACCTCAGATTGGTACATGTGGGTTACTAGTAGGGTTGATTACATCTTGTAGTTGATGCTAGTTGGTTTGTTTGGTGGAAGATTATATGTCCAGATCCATTATGCTTTTCAATACCCCTCTGATCTTGGACATGAATATGATTTGTGAGTAGTTACTTTTGTTCTTGAGGACATGGGAGAAGTCTTGTCATAAGTAATCATGTGAAATTGGTATTCGTTCGATATTTTGATGATATGTATGTTGTTCTTTCCCTTAGTGGTGTTATGTGAACCTTGACTACATGACACTCCACCATCTTTGGGCCTAAGGGAATGCATTGTGGAGTAGTAATTAGACGATGGGTTGCTAGAGTGACATAATCTTAAACCCTAGTTTATGCACCATTCCGTAAGGGGATGATTTGGATCCATATGTTGAATGCTATGGTTAGATTTATCTTAATTCTTATTTCGTAGTTCGGATGCTTGCAAGATGGGTTAATCATAAGTGGGAGGCTTGTTCAAGTAAGAACAACACCCAAGCACAGGTCCAGCCACATATCAAATTATCAAAGTAGCGAATGTGAATCGAACAAACATGATGAAAGTGACTAGATGAAATTCCCATGTGTCCTCAAGAACGCTTTGCTTATTAGAAGAGACCGTTTCGGCATTTTCTTTCATACAAAAAGGATTAGGCTACCTTTTAGCTCCTTAGTTACTATTTCTACTTGTCACTTGGTACACATTATTTTGCTATCAAACTACTCGTTACCGATAATTTCAGTGCTTGCAGAAAATACCTTGCTGAAAACCGCTTGTCATTTCCTTCTGCTCCTCATTGGGTTCAACACTCTTAATTATCGAAAGAACTACAATTGATCCCCTATACTTGTGGGTCATCACTTTCCACCTGGGAACCGCCGCTAATTTTTTTAGCATGGAATATATTGAAAACTCTCGGTCATGATGTTGACAGGAAAGGCATGCCTCTTAAAATTATATTTATCTCTGATTTAAGCTTCGAGCTCTAGCACCTCTACAAATCCCCGTTTCTCTCTGCGAAGGGCCTGTCTATTTTTTTTACGTTATTTTACTTTTATTGTTGATCATCACCTTCCCAAACAAGCACTAGTCCTGAGAACACTTATTTTCATTCTTATGCATTGTGTATAGTTAATATTGTGCATCATGACTGGATCTCCTCTACCATGAATTACAACGTGTACTCGTTGCTTGAACTTTGGAGGTGCTCTGCATTTATGTTTTTTACAGTCTCAGAAAGGACTAGCAAGATACCATGTTGTCATATTATATCATGATTTTTTTGAAAAAGTGTTGGCATTTGAGATATGTTATTATTGCTTGCTAGTTGATTATGCCATTGATACGAGTGAATGTAATTTTTAGGAGTTATTATTTGCATGGATACTTATGATCTTTGCTAAAAACATGGGTACTATTTAAGCATATATATGGTACAAGAACAAATGAGTTCGTAAAAGTTTTTCTTTATGACTTTCAGTTTGTCAACTGAATTGCTTGAGGACAAGAAATGAGTTAAGCTTAGGGGAGTTGATACATCTCTGTCGTATCTACTTTTCCAAACAATTTTGCTCTTGTTTTGGACTCTAATTTGCATGAATTGAATAAAACTAACCCAGACTGACGTTGTTTTCAACAGAACTATGATGGTGTTGTTTTTGTGCAGAAATAAAACTTCTTAGAATTGGACGAAACTTTTTGGAGATTTTTTGTGGAATATATAAAAAATACTGGAGCCAAGACCCACCGGAGGGGGGGCACCTGCTGCCCACGAGGCACCAGGGAGTGCCCTGCCGGCTTGTGGGGCCCACATGGCTCCACTGACCCTAGTCTCAAGCCTATAAATTCCTATTTCCCGAGGAAAAAATAAGAGAAGAAGTTTCATTGCGTTTTATGATATGGGGCCACCGCCACCTCCTGTTCTTCATCGAAAGGCGAGTCCGTTCGGGGTTCCAGAGGGGCGGATTTGTCGCCATCATCATACCAACCCTTCTTCATCACCAATTTCATGATGCTCATCACCGGGACTAAGTAATTCCTTTATAGGCTTGCTGGACAGTGACAGATTGGATGAGATTTATCATGTAATCAAGTTAGTTTTGTTAGGGCCTGATCCCTAGTATCCACTATGTTCTCAGATTGATGTTGTTATGCTTAATGCTTGTCACTAGGGATTGAGTGCCATGACTTCATATCTGAACCCTTTATGCTTTCATGAATATATTTGTGTTCTTGATCCTATCTTGCAAGTTATACGCACCTATTGCGTGTTATGATCCGCACATCCCAAGGTGACAATAATTGAGATTCTTTCCGGTGATTACTGTAGTTTGAGGAGTTCATGTATTCACTATGTTTTATTGCTTTGTTCCGGTTCTCTACTAAAAGGAGGCCTTAGTATCCCTTAGTTTCCTTATGGACCCTGCTGCCACGGGAGGGTAGGACAAAAGATGCCATGCAAGTTCTTATCGCAAGCACGTATGACTATATACGGAATACATGCCTACATTACATTGATGAATTGGAGCTAGTTCTATGTCTCCCTAGGTTATAACTGTTGCATGATGAATGTCATCCAACATAATTATACATCATTGATCCAACGCCTACGAGCTTTTCACATATTGATCTTTGCTAAGTTACTACTGTTGTGGTTGTTGCTGTTATAACCACTATAAAACTACTTTTGCTACTATTACCGTTACTGTTGCTATCGCTACAACTGCTATCAAACTATGTTGTGGTTCATCACGGACACCTATGGGGCCATCGGCCCATTGTGGTTCGGCAAGGGGGGAGGGCGCGTTGCACAAAGAGCGGCGGTAGTAGAATAGCACGACAGTGGTGACACAGACAGTTTTTACCCAGTTTCGGTCCGCTGTGAGGCGTAAAACCCTACTCTTGCTCTGGTGGATTGGATGGAGGACCTTGACGAACGCGCAACACTCAAGCCCGGCAAGGTCGCCTCGGGAAGAGCAGCTACAAGCGTATGAGTGTACAAGGGTTTGAATCCTTTCTAAGGTTGCCTCCGCCCTCCTTTTATAGGTCAAGGGGCCACAATGGCAAAACAGTCATTATCCAGTGATTAGGTAACCACAATGCTAGCATATCTAACTCTGCAGATATGACAAGGTGTATTAAATGCATCGCTTGTCACGTCGTGGTTGTAGCCCAGCAAGCCTTGTCGTGCCATTCAACCACCTTCTTGCCTGACCGCGTGACACGCCCCTAGACGGGTGTCATTTAGGGGTGATCTTCCTCAGAAATGGCTGCCACATGCCAAATGACAACCACTTAATCACTTGGTAGCTCGACACCGCACTGATAAGTAACTTGTGTTGCTGTGAGGTGGAGCGGTGGAGCCTTGGCGGGGAAGCAGGCCGCCAGCGTCCCGGTAACCCTTGTCGGGGAAGCCTTGGGACTTGCCTTTGGGGTGGCCTCGACCTTTACCGGGCTCGCCTGCCCAGCAAGAGAGGTTTTCCCCTTAGTGATATCTTGTTTCTTTGGCTTGTCTTTGTCTTCTTTGATCTGCCCTTTTGTTTCTCAAAGAGCTATCTGTTTTGCTTGGCCTTGTCTCGGGGACTTGGTGCAGCTTGCTTCGTTGTTGCCGCACCAGAGACTTATATGTCCGTGCACAAGGCAGGAGGAAACATACACCCCTATTTGTGTACCTTGATAGAAGCCCCGGTCCCGAGCCATACGTGTCGCCGGGCACGTTGGGTTAGGCCCTAAACAGTGCACAGACACGTGTTAAGGGAATGTTGTGCGTGAAGAGGTTGTGATGACTAGTCAAACCAACGTCCAATCCACGTAATTACCACAGGTCGTGGGGTCATGGGACTGTAGCAGCTAATGTAAAATGGTAACTTTCCAAGGGAAGTAGCAAAGAGTCACCCCCTTTCTCTATGTATGTTCCTCATAAAAGCGAAAAGCGTGAAAGCGCGCGGCTCATTCACACCCATTTCTCCGTCCACCATCTTCTTCCTCAAGCCACGCGACCGCGCCGCGCTTGCATTCGCATTTGATACCCGCCCAACCTTCCATCCCCTCCATAGCTCCTAAAGATGGGAAAGAGGCCCGCTGCCAAGGGAAAATGGGCGACCACCGCGAAGGAGGCAGTCGGGGAGGGGAACAAGAAAAGAGCAGCAGAGCTGGACAAGAAGCGGCGGGGAGATGTGGTCTTCTTCCCGTCGAACTTGGACAGCAATGCCTTGGTCGCAAGTTATGGATACATGTGGGGGAGGGAAGTTCCAAAGGGGCATGGTGCGCCCATGGTCTTGCCGGAGGTGAAGGAGGATCCACCGAATTCATATCGATTTTTCTACGTGTATTTTCTCTGCGGCCTCTGTCCCCCCTTCTCAGATTTCTTTGAAGCGATGGTGGTGGTGTACGGGTTCCACCTCTTGGATTTTACGCCAAATGCAATGGCGTGCATGGCGATTTTCGCCCATTTGTGTGAGAACTTTGTCGGGGTCGCCTCCTAGATCTATTTAGGCACTTTTTCGTCCCGATGGTGGAAAACAAGGCCCATCGCTCGGGAAACAAAAGTTGGATCCCTGAAGAGAGAAGGGAGATTTGGGACTATCTTCACTACAAAAAAAAGAAACATCCGTGACATTTGGGCCGAACGAAAAAATTATGTCATACTTATGACACTTCTATGATGATATTTGTGACAAAACCCGATATCATCATAGATGTGGTGGCCTCCTACTTCTATGATAAAAAATCATGACAAAAAATGGGCTTTTTGTCCTGGGCGGGCCGGAGACGCAGCTGCATGACATTCTTTGGGCCGTCCATGATGGAAAAAACCGTGGTAGAAGTGAGGGCGAGGAAAATTTTGGGGAGTTCCCGGTTACGGTGGGTGGTCGGGAGCCGAGCGATGTGTGTTTATCTTGTACACGTACGCGCGTGTGTGCAAGGCATTGGCTCTAACTGAACCCAAGCGAGGCGTTTGGCTCTAACTGAACCCGAGCAATTGCACTGCAGGCTACGCGTTACTGAACCCGAGTGATCGATCGATGGCTGTTAACTGAACCTGATCGAGCGATTCCTTCGCTACTACTGCTAACTGAAGCTGATCGATGCTGCCTCTCTGGATGAACAGTGAGCGTTGCAGGGGGGTTTGGATGAACAGTGAGCAGTGGGGGTGGATGAACAGGACCCCGTGGCATTGCCTCTGGATGAACAGGACCCCAATCGATCGAGCCGGTTGGGGCTGGATGAATAGGACCCGTGGAGGGCTGGATGAATAGGACGACCCCGTGGAGGGCTGGATGAACAGGACGACCCCATGGAGGGTTGGATGAATAGTAGACGGTGGAGGGGTGGCCATGGAGGGGTGGTTGAATAGTAGCTGGTGGAGTAGCGCGTGGTGGAGGCTGGATTTACTGGAGCCCGTGGAGGCTGGAGGAGGTCGATGGTAGCCCGTGGCGGCTGGAGGAGGTCGACGGTGGAGATGAACAGTATCCCGTGGAGTCCCGTTTTGCGGTACGCCACACCCCTCCCGATGAACAGGACCCCCGTTTCGACCGTAGCGCTCCAACACAAGTCTGTTTCGTTCGTTTTGCGGTACGCCACAACCCTCCCGATCAACAGGACCCCCGTTTCGATCGTAGGAGGTCCGTTTCCTCCGTTTTCGATACACCAGACCCCTCCCGATGAACAGGATCCCGTTTCGAACGTGGCTGGTCGAACACAAGGCCGTTTCCTCCGTTCTGCGGTACGCCATGCCTCGTTTCCATCGCCTGTTCTGTCCAAGCCGGTTGGCTCCCACGCATTCCGTTGCCTCCCGATGAACACGATGCATTCCATTGCCTCCCCATGAATACGACGCATTCCGTTGCCTCCCCATGAACACGACGACGACGCGGTTTCTCCGTTCCGACCCAGCCATGTACACGAGCCCTGGCCGTCCGTATGCGGGAGTAGGCGTTCGAGACCCCGCCCTATGTACATACGTGGCCGTATTTTCTTTCTTGCACCCTGGCCGTTGTACGTACGTGTACATGCTACGTGCACGCCTCTATTACAACACGTGCGTGCCTCTACTACGACACGTGCATGCCTCTACATCGACCAGTATGTACATACACGTTCGCGACCAGAATGACAACGCTACGTACGCTTCGACCAGGTGGGTCCCGACTGTCGGGCACTTCCTTGCATGCGAAGATGTAGCTGGTGGGTCCCAGCAGTGAGGGGGGCGAATTGTTTTTTTGCCCGGACGCACTTCCTTGCATGCGAAGGTGTAGCTGGTGGGTCCCAGCAGTCAGGGGGAAACATTTTTTCGGGAAATACGGTGGCCCATCCGGTGGGTCCATGCTATCAGGTGGAGGAATAATTATTTTGCGTGTAATAAGGAGGCACTTCCTTGCGGCTATTGTGGACCCAGCTGTCAGCCTCTCCACATACAGTACTCTTCCGATGGAAGTCGGTCGTTGACCACATTGACCACGCCGCGCCGAGAGCACCACGGCGGTGGACGACGGCGAGGCCTAGGAAGGGGACGACGCGGAGCCGGGGAAGACGCAGCAGTGGATGCCCACGCGAAGAAGAGTACGAGGGTTCACTGGTTCGGCTGCGGAGTGAGGCTGTCATCGCCGCAGAATAACAGGGGGTGTGGGTGAGTAGAGGGATGGCCAGGCCAACGGTGGGAGTAGTAGGGGGCGGTGAGGCCTCCGCGGCATCATAGCCGGCCACGGGAGGCAGGAGCACGCGGCATGACCGGCGCTGGTTTGGGCGGCTGGAGCAAGAAGACCAGAGGTTGAAGAAGCACTCCGACCATTGGATGAACATCGTACGGTAACAAGAGCTAGAATTGTTCATGTTGACTAAGTTAACAAAGCCCTCCGTCCCCGTCAACTTGGTAGGCCCACAAGTCAGCCTCCCACTATGTTGGGTTCCAGCTGGTAGGGGGAGTATTCATTTTTTTGTGCGTAATAAGGAGGCACTTCCTTGCGTGCGAATATAGCTGGTGGGTCCGACTTGTCAGCGGGGGCATGTTTTTTTCACGAAATACAGAGGCCGTTCCGGTGGGTCCCAGATGTCAGGTGGAGGAACCATTATTTTGTGTGTAATAAGGAGGCAGTTCCTTGTGTGCGGCCGTGGACCCAGCTGTCAGCCTCTCCACGCACATTCTACTTCCGATGGTGTCATTCATTGACCACGTTGACCACGCCGCACCGAGCGCATCCAAGGTGGTGGACGACGGCGAGGCCCCGGACAGCAACGAGCCAGAGAAGGGAAGACGCGGGAGTAGAGTCGCAGACGGAGAGGTGTATGAGGGTTAACTGGTTCTAGTGCGGTGTGGTTCAGCAGTCGGTGGAGAAAAAAAAGGAGGTGTGGAGGGGTGGAGGGATGGCCTGGCCAACGGTGGAGTAGCGCTTCATAGCGAAGCGTGCTAAGCAGAGCTGCTAGCAGTAGGAGGCGGGAGGTGGTCCCAGTGGCGCTGGAGGAAGAAGACGAGAGATTGAAGATGGATGCCGGTCGTTGGATGTAAATCCAACGGCTAACATGTCAGAATCATTTGTTGACTAAATTGACAATGACTTGCGTTGGCTTCGACCTATTGGCCCACATTTTAGCCTCCAAAAATGTGGCACGTATTCAACCCATTTTTCAGAATTTACAGTCTTTTTTTTTGCGTGGTAGAATTTACAGCCAATTTGATCTTTTTTTGAATTACAGTCGTTAGCTGGGTTGGGTGAACAAATAATGTAGCGTCCATGCGGCCCATTTAATTTATTTCCTAAAAAATTACAGGCCATTTGCACTTTCTCGAAATACACGATTTTGTTGGGTTGTTTCTAATTATGTTGGGTTGGGCCAGCAATGTTATCAAAAAATAAAAAGGGGTTGAGCATTTTGTTATAAATATATTTAAATAATAAGTGATATTATTACATTCGTCCTTAAATCTTACCAAGCTTTTGTACACAATCACTAGGATTTTCGTGCTAAAACAATCCAAGATTTTATTGTCAAGAAATTATTTTTATAAGTTAATAAGATGTGGGATATTGTTTTCTTACATATGTAAGTATCTATTAAATATATGATGACAATAAAAATAATATATAATAACATATAAAATAATTTAAATATATATAATATAGTTAGAAGGGAAACATAAGTTGGACCTGGCGTTCCTATTCTTATATAAAAAATAGAACAGACCTCTGCGTTTTCTTCAAAAAAAAATACATAAATTGGGCTGCCGATATTCAGGAAAAATAAAACCTGGTATGGGAGGTCCATAGGCCGGCCAATACATGACAACCCTCAAGAAAATACAAACAGGCCTATGGACCTCCCATCCGAGGTCGTGGGTTGCGCATGTTAAAAATGAAAGCCTAGATGGGCCAGCCCAAAACCCAGCTGATACTTGCTGCCCAGTGATAATAAATGATACCTGCCAACTCCCCGGCTTCGTTGTGAATTTATCTCCTATAGTAACTACATTGAAGCACCTAAAAAATGTAACTATGTTGACAAACCTGTGGGCCCCAATGTCAGTATAGCATTAGGAGGAAGTATTTTTTTTGATGAGGCACTTGCTTGCGTACGGCCATAGACCTGGTGGGTCCCGACTGTCCGCCTCTCCATGTACAGTCCTCCAGATTCCTCTCCTTTGTTCAGCATGTTGACAACGGCAGACAGCGGCGTCGCGGCGAGCGCACAAAGGCGCAGGAGGGGATCCGACCACCTGAGGAAGTGCCTTATTATTAACGAAACTACTGAACTAGCCTAGTGGCCAAGTGACACTGCCCGACAGCTGTTCCGCCCGGGTTCGATTCCACCTCACACCTGTGCAGGGAAAATATCTCCAAATTTTTTGCCTCTGCCTTTATTGACATGTGGGTCCTCATTGTCATCTACGCACACCACGTCCAACACTTGCCAAAACTTCTTCCCTCGTTTTCTCTGTGTTTTGCACACTCGACATTGTGTGGGCATTTTGACTGTGCATCATATGAAGATGTGCTATGCATGAATGTTGATCAGCATGATGTTAACTGGCTAGTAGTTCCATTTTCGACCATGAATAAAACTTCCAACATGATGTTAACCCTTTTTGAAAAGGCCGTGTTAATATAAATGCTCTGTCTCTGAAAGTTGCAGTTTCTTATCTGAAACTGAACTTGCAGTTTCTTATCTGAAACTGAAACTTGCAGTTTCTTCTCTGAGAATCACATTGTCTACACTTTTATACTCCTATGAAACTACATTTTTAAGTACTAAAAATAGATCTCTAGAATTCATAAAATACTTCATATGCTCAATACTGCAAATCTGAAATGCAAAAGACATTCATATCTGAAAGTACTCTCAAAATACACAACACAAAACACAATTCACAACCTGCAAATACTGACAGCCCTAAGCTCCTCCTGAGAATTCACAACCTACCCGACTATTGGGCTGGGGGGCAGTCCCCTCCTATTCCTCGGCGACAGACAGCCGCCCCATGAGACGATGTGAACGATGAGGGAGAGGATGGCGGGGAAGCATCGTCGGGCCAACTGCTTTTCTCCTCTTGCAGTTGGGTTCGGTCGACGAAGACTCCACCGGCTCGCGCTGGCAGGACACCCTCACAAACGGCACCCTGTAGATGCTCGATCCTTCAATCTCTAGTGGATGCTCCATCTGGGATCGATACTCCCACCACCGCTCCCTCACGATCGGATTCGGTGAATCTGTTTGCTCCATTCCCCATAGGAGCAGCTCTATGTACTCCCGCGCGACTCCCTCCGGGTGTATCGCCACCTTTTCGCTCTATTGCAGATATTTGGCCATGGATGTCACCGTCGCCGCTAGTTGGTCCTTGTTATCCAAGACTGTATCTCCAACATCCTAGCTATTTTCACAGGGTCGCCGTCTGCGATCCTCACGTATCCGTTGTACTCCTCCATCGATCTACTTCTCCACAGCACCTTCACTCGCCGGCGGTGGTTTTTGAATGGAAGAGGAGAGGAGCAGCGCTGGTTTTGGATTAGAACGGGAGAGGAGCGACGCTGGTTTTGGACTGGAACAGGAGAGGAGGGGCAGTGGTTTTGAAATGGAAGAGGAGAGGAGCGGCGCTGGATTTAGATTGGAACGGGAGAGGAGCGGCGGTGGTTTAAGAGGAATAGAGAGGAAGAGCGGCTCTGGTCTTGGAAGTATTTTTTTGTTGTTTTGCATATTTTGGGTCAAAGTTTGACCACGTACTGTATTTGACAAGCAAAATGTGAATGCATGTCACCAAAAATTGTATCGTTTGGTTCGTATCTGAATGTACTTTAAAATTATATTATTTTTGCAACGTATAACATATATTTTATGTGCGAAAATCATGGTCAATTATGACCCAGAATAAAAGGGAGACTAGTTAATGTGGGGTGCTTTCTTAATTGAAGGGTAAATTGATTTTGATTTTGATCCAGTCACAGCGCGCCGGCCCTATCGTCCAATCCTAAATCGCTGCCGCACGCTCCTCTCCCTCTTCTCCATTGCAAAACCACCTCCTCTCCTCTCCTCTCCCGCATCTCCATTCCAAAACCACCGTCTCGCCTCTCCCTCTTCTGATCTTCTCCATTATAAAACCACCTCCTCTCCTCTCCATCATCTCCATTCCAAAACTACCGTCTCGCCTCTCCCTCTTCTCCATTGCAAGACCACCATCTCTCCTCCCATCTTCCAAAGCTAGCACCGGACCACTCAGAAGGACATCTATGGAGCGGATGCAGTAGTGAATTAGGCAGATCGCCAAAGGCGACCAGGCAAAGTTAGCCACGTTGAAGGAGATCCTTACTTGATTTGACAATTAGTGAGAGATTTCAAGGACGGTGCGGGACATGTGGCAATGTATGCGAAAGAGCGAGACGGCAGTGATGAGGGCGGCGATGTACATGTACTCCTCGGCGGCAGTCACGCCACAGTCCTCCGAGTTCATCGAGTATCTCCTCTGGGCGATGGAGCAGACAGATTCGCCCGAGGCGACAGTCAGGCAGAGGTGGTGGGCATACAGGTCGAAGGTCGAGCACCCAGAGGATAACAAATCGGTCGAGTATGGTGTGCCATTCGTGAGGGTGTAGAGCCAGCCGGAGCCACAGGAGTATTCGTTCTCCCACTGCAAGAGGAGGACGGATGGCGCGACGTCGCTTCCCCGCCGTTCTCCACGGTTCCCTCGACGCTCGCCTTGTTTCAACGGCGGTGGTAGGGTTTAAGGTAAGCTTCACACTAACCTAATCTTCCACTTGCTCATGCTTACAATCAGTGTGACAGCTAATGAAAATCATGCTTGCAATCAGTCTCCGAGTACTACGCCAATCACCATAAAATAGCTCTAGACCTTTGGGTCAAAGTTGTGACACAGTGTACAAATAAAGAAAAATAGGTTGGTGCTTCTTTCAGAAAAGAGTACTCCCTAGAAAACTGCCAATATAAGCTACTAGTATTTGGTTAGAGGATTTGCTGCCGAGAAAGATCCGTCCACAGAGAGCGCCACACATCCCACTGGTGGTGGTGGATGCTAATGCGTGCATGCAGCATGGTTGGTGTCGGTAATTTTTACTTGGCACACCTCGCATTCTACATATATGCCGGTTCCATGCGTACATTTGTGCAGTTCCACCAAAATGCAGCTAAATAACCCTGTTTGCACAGATAATGGAAAAGCGTGATTACATTATAGTGGCACTAGTTGATGAAACACACGAAATAAATAGAAGAAAATATTGTGATAGTATCATAGTATGCCATGCTGCGAGGGCGAGATGGGCCCTGCGACGCCTCATACGGTATGCCTCATACTGGATATCGTCCCAAGTCTCCCAGATACACCTTCTGCCAGTGATGAACATCAGTGTACAGCGGTAGTACAAGGAGACGCCTTGAGACATTCAAATCTCTATTTTTGCACAGATCAACTAAAATTAAGCATCCCAGTTTGTAGAAACGCTTAAACATTAACAATGGGACTAGTTGATGAAACATACATTAACAAAGAGAAGCACTTTCTTTATCTACATTGGAAATGAAATGATAGAGAGGACAGTCACTCTATTTTAACTGTATTATTACTTCATTTTATCAGTGACACTAGGGTGGAGCAGGTGGCAAACGAGGTGTACCATGCGTAGCAAGGATGGAGGCCGGGGGTGCTTAGACTGGGATGCTAAAGCTGGCTCTTTCAATCACCAACATGGATGATTCAATTCATGGGCCCTTTTGGTGCAGTTCACCTAAAATGAAGCAATGTCCCGTGAGCTTGCAGCTTCTTCAAAAAATTTTAAGAAAAGGGCTCCAGCCCCGGTTCCATTTCCATCAGAAAACGAAATCCACAGAGCTTCTTCTTCATTAGTTGCAATAAAATTGAGCAACATCAAGGTTGGTTGTGAAGCTCCTAGAATGCTCAACTATAATTTGGATATCTTTTGTGCAGTTCAACTAAGATCGAGCGTGAAATGTATATCTATGTTTGCACAAAAGAGGTGGAAAGAAGGGTGACTACCAAGTGATGAAACATGCATCAAATGAAAAGAAGCATGTTCCTTATCTAAATGGCAATCCTACAAGGACAGTAGCAATTTCTAAAGCAGTGGCATTGCTAGATATTAGTGTGGGCATTAGGATTAACTATGACAACCGTTTAATACGGCATTACTTTGGGCACGGGAGAGTAGGCAGACCAGGACAGTTGCATTTCTAATGAAAAGAACCAACTTATCTTAATGGGAAATTTAGCAGGACATGTAAAAAAGTGCCATTGATTCATATTACTAGAGGCATTACATTGAAAACAACATTGGTTTAACGTGTCCTTACTTTTAACAGTGCGACTGCTACATTTTACAGTGGCATTACATAAGAGTGGCTCGGGGCAACAAACATCAGAACAAGATATCTGGGTTGGTCCCATTTTTGTTCGGTATAGCCACCTTATACCGTGTGAGGCTAGCAAATCTAGTGCTGGACTTACTCTGTTGACCTGTCCCCTAGTCCCCACTTTCTTTCCTTTTTCAACCAATAGATCGGGTTTATATTGAGTTTGTACTGAATTTCCATTTATTTCCCTATTAGACCTAGAGACAAGCTGGATAGCCAGTCTCTGCTACTTTTCGCCCCCATTATTTCCTCTTTTGACCAAGTCCTAGATTCAGGTAACAAATCCTCCCCCACCCCCCACCCCCTTTCTTCCTTGTTTGAACCAAGTAGTACTAGATTCGAGTGGATGAATTAGTTTTACCTCTTAAATGTAAAAAATTAGGTGGTTTTCGAACAGGCGATCGATCCTATCTACGAGGGGTCCTGAGAAATAGTAAAAGATACAAATGCAGCGACGTCAGGAGCTCGGGAAGTAGAGCAAGGCCGGTTTTGAAGGAAGTTATACCTTATGGTCGCTGGGATGTCGCTAGGTGGGCGGCGGGAGGCCGGATCTGCCCACACTGCGGCGGCGAGGAAGAAGGGGTCGGAGGCCCTCCCACGCCAGCGGTGCTTGGGAGAGAGCGGCAAGGCAGGCTGATCGGGACGCGCCAGCAGTGGGTAAGAGCCGTCGCCGAGGACGACCACATGAACGTTGCACCTTCTCACCTTCCCCGGTGGAGAGGATCCGATTGGATCTGTGACTAGCGGTGAGCAGAGAGAGAGAGTGTGGCCACCGCTGTCGTGTTTAGATCTAGAGAGGACGAGATAGTGTGAAGAGAGCAACACTAGCAAGCAAGCGCGGAGGCTCCTGCCTATATAGTGGAGTAGTACTAGTTTTCTTTTGTCTACCGGAGCCGGCTTGACCTCATCTATGACTGTCGAGAAGTCTTCATGCATGTGGCCCGGAGGCGCAGTTGTCGTAATTTTGATCTGAAGCGCCGGATTATAACATATAACGCGAAAAAATGCCACCTGACAAGAAATCATAACCTCACTGCCCAAAGGAGACAACATGAATCCCAACGGACAAACTAGACGAGGAACAAAGCTCAAATTAAAGATAAACTCGTAGAAAAGGTGTCCGTCAATAAATGTCCTAATTAACATAGCCGGCTTGACCTAGATGGCAGCCGAGTAGTCTTCGTGCATGTGCCCCCAATGACTAGCCCAACTTAGTTGTCGTTGTTTAACCCTCGCAGTGATCCGTAGCACACGACACCTAATTTTGTGAGATGACAAGAAACCTTTTTTTAGATTTCTCACCACAACTACAGCCATGTACAACACTGCATGCACGATATGTAGACGATAGCCAATCCAGGCATGTCTGCTGGAGTCTGGTCACATGCATGGATGAACTGATCTTCCGTGTCTTGCAGGGATCGCCCAGGCACCAACGTAGTACAACACTTCTCTAGTACTATCGCTCGTCTCCCTCTTCTATTAAGTCACCCGACTTGCGGGGCCGGGGAGTGTGCCTATGGTCGGTTCTCAACTACGGTCCCACATGTGTGTGCAAACGCAATATGACGCACGTTCCATTCGAAGAGCAGCGTGCCAGACCGACCGACCGACCGTATGGGATGCGACGCGAACGCGACGGGCGTGCTGTATACTCCGTACATGTGTACCGCTGTTTTCTAGAGGCTTTGCTCCATGGCGCAATCCATGGATACAAAATTAGTATATTGTACTATTTAAAAGTCGAGGGCGGGGCTTTTCCTGCGCGGTAAGCGGGGCAATTCTGCCTTGTCGGTTCGACAGAGACGCGAGAAGACGAGGGAGTAGGCTGCTGCAAACGTAGGGATGTGTGATTTGACAGCGAGTTACTGCTGGACAGGTGGGGCCACGTGATTTGACTTGCCATTATCATTTTAACTTCGGCACTACGACCGGCGTGAGTCTCCCGATTCCTGACCACCTCCATACAGGTGCCTCTCCCAATGCTCCACCATGTAGTAGAGGCTGGCTCTTGCATGAGATCCCACTTCTCCACTTTTTCCTTGCCTCTCTTTCCTCCACATATGCAAAAATGCCATGTAAAGCGCACTATTGTACTTAGGTTGGTCGTAATGCAGAGTATCATATACTAGTATCATGCATATGATACTTTTGTATGATACTACATCCGTAATGGAAAGTATCATGTGTTGGTATCATAGGATAGTTTATTTATTGTCATGCATGACACATAGTAGCACATCATTTAATATGATATAGTATCATATTATGATACTCAACTCTCTCTTTTCTTCATTTAATTCGACGTCACCTCATCAAGATTGCATAGTTGGCATGCATGATACTACCTATGATACTCACATTACAAGCAGCCTTGCTTGCTCCTACAGGTGCTAAGCTTGCCACATAGGCATAAAGTCTGATGTGGTAAGTTAATCAAGAAGAGAGAGACTAGTTTGGTGACCCAAGGAAGAAATGGTGCTAAGCGCGTGTACCTAGGTGAAAAGACAATTTTGAGTCTATAGCTAATTAAATGAAGCAAATTTAGCAACAAAAACTAATAAGCACACCATTTCATTGGAAGAGGTCACTCCTTGGCAAATGCAATAAATACTAGTACTCCCTGTGTCCCATAATATAAGAATGTTTTTGGCACTACACTAGTGTCAAAAACGTTCTTATACTATGGGACGGAGGGAGTATGAAGAAAGAGATAGAGAGAAGTAAAAAATATACTTATAGCCAACCTTATAGCTAACCTTGTTGTAGTATGAGTGACTAAGTGATGACTATGTATGACATGCCAACATCAGATAGCCTAACGCACCATGTTAAATCTCCAAGGGCGCGACCACACGAGCAACGCGACTGTCGTGGTAGGCGCGACCAAGATACGGGCTGCTGGCAGCCCTTGGATCTGAGATCAAATGGTCGCATGCTACGTTGCTGAAAATTTGCAGAATAACCCTCCAGGATAGGATATTCACCCATAGGTCTAGAATCACGCCATGCAACCGTTCAACCTCAGATCCAAGGGATCTCGGAAGCCCGTATCATGTGAGAATGGAAAGCCACTACCCTGCCATTCGCACGCTGGCAGTTCGCTCCTACTCGTCCCCGCATGTCCTTTAATTCTACGGCGGTTCGCTCCTAGTCGTCCCGTGCTTTCACATTACGGCAGTTCCACTAATCCTAACCCTCCTCCCAAATCCATGGCGTCCCAAATCTCCATGATCGGCGGTGAGTACAAGGTTAGAACCATCACCGACGATGAGTTCGACGTCATCTACACCCGTTCTTCCACGACGGTGAAAGGATGCCTTTCTCGCTTCAGACACATGTTCGAAAACTTAGATGATGAGTGGGTCGCTGGGCTAGATGTTGAGTACACCACAGTCCTGGGACGAGAGAAGGATCTAAAGGACGAAGAGAGGAAGAAGCCCGTCGTGATCCAGGTTTGCGTGCATGACTTATGCTTGGTCTACCACATATGCCATGCCGACGTTGAATGCCTGGATTTTAAGGACTTCCTCGAGAGAAACCTAGTCAAATTCATTACTGTAGACTTTGGGAACGACAAAGAAGTCCTGGGTCGGATATGCCTCGTTGTAGGCAACCCCTTCGACCTCCAGAAGAACCGGCTGGTGTCCTCTCGTCAGCCTTCAATGCTGACCCTGGCAGGAGCCATGGTTCATCCTTCGTATGGTAAACTGGAGAAACCTCCATACACATTTCATCGTTATGCATGGCAGCGGAATGTACTAGATATAGACCACATCCACTACGTTGCAATGGACGGCTACCTTTGATTCAATATCTACAAGGGTTGGATGAAGAGCAAGAGCCAAGTGTCGGTTCAAGCAAAGAAGTATCGGCCAAGAGGAAGAGGGACAAGGACGAAGTTGAGGACGTGGACGAGGACTCCGAGTAAGGTGGCAGTGTCGTTGCTCATGGTGGTTCTAATGCAGTGTCTACCGGAATAGTTGCAAAGTTTAATTTTAGGTGTGCTTAATTTAATTTGAGGGGTGTGTTGTGCTGAGCCCCCAGCAGAACTGTGTTAAGTTTCTTCTCGTTACTTTAACTCTTCAGTACGTACATACTAGTATTTCTTACATTTCATCTTTTAGTTGGTATAGTACTACCACTCGTTTATTCACATTATATACGTACAATAGATATGGCCAACATCATATAGCCAGCCGTTAGTTGTCAAAGAATTTCAGGGTGCTTAGTTTTGTCAAAAAATTCTAGGATAGTTAGTTTTATTTGAGGGGTGGGTTGTACTGGACACCATTATTGTGACTAGCCTTTTTAATAGTACTATATGCATAATTTGGCGACGAGCGCTCTCTATATGTACCACCTTTTTTAATTTCAAGTTTTGCTCCATGGCGCAATCCATCGATACTACTACTGTACAAAAGTATACATTTTTAAAAGGCTAGAGGGCGGGGCAGTCTAGCTTGGTCGGTTTTACGAGAGGCGAGGGCCTTTGTGATTTGATGGCTCATTACTGCTGGAAGGCTGGGCCTTGTGATTTGACTGCTCGTATAAATGCGCCGACGACCTGAGGAGGAGCAAAGAACCATGTGGTATACTCAAGTTTTCCACTGGAGTAGTACTACGACAGAGGAGCACGAAACACAGCAGCCCAGTGCCATATGGCGATAAAAAATGATCTAATTTGCTAGTCATCTCATTGTTAGCATTGTTCTATTCATTCCCTCAAAAAAAGCATTGTTCTATTCATGCCTCGCAGAGAATGCGACACATGCGGTGAAACACCCGAAGCAAAAGATGAAACACAGGAGCAAAAAAAGGAATATTATCACCCCAAATGATCTAATTCGCCGTGGAGTCATAACTGCTTCTTCATCGCCTCCACGACCTCCATCTCCTTGCGCGTCTCCTCCGCCATCTTCTTCATTCTGTCCATGACGCGGGATTTCTCGACACGAGCCTTCATCATCTGTTCCATGGCCGCATTACGTACCTTGACAGCAGCCGGGTGCTCGATGCGAAGCTTCGCCAACTCCTCCTTCTGTTCCATGATGAGGGCCTGTAGCATCTTCATCAAGGAACTACTATTCTCATGCAGCTTCTTCCAGTCAGTGTTCTTCTCCTTCAACAGGTCGATCTCGTGGCAGAGCTTCGCCTTGTCCTCCTGAAGTCACAGTATTTCGCCGGTCACCTTCTTCTCCGAGGCAATGCTCTTCTTCAGCAGCATCACCAAGCCGGCGGTCAACTCCCCCTGCTTATTGAGCTCAGCGGGCGTGTCGTCGAGGCTCTCCTTCAGCAGCTCCACCAAGCTTTGGATGAGCTCCTTCTGCTTATTGAGGTGCTTATTGAGCTGATCGGGCATGCCGTCGAGGGATAACGACTCCAGCGCCGCCGGCTCGGCATGTTCGCCTCCGCAGCTAGGGCGCTCCTGGGAGCCATCGCCTGCCGGTGAGAGATCTTTCGAGGTCTCTGCGTGGCGGCGAGCCCTCTCTTTTTTTTCCACAGCCTTGGTTGCCGCTCCCTTGTTACGAGTAGTTCGCGGCCTAGAGCTCTGCTCACCGGGCATGGCAAGGACGGACGAAGAAGAAGCACTTATGAGGAGGAAAGGTAGAGTAATTTTCGGTTAGGTAGTTCCCCTTTTTATAACCTAAGTACTAGCACTAGTACTAATACCTGCATAGTGGGAACACGTTCAGGTTTGGTACATACTAGTAGGTGGGAGCAAGCTTTCGAATGTGATGGGAACAAGGTAAAGATTAATTGATGGTTTTGGTTTCGAGGCCCGGAACGGCTCTCGATGAGTTTAGCGGAACATAAATTTCAAGTAGAGTACACTGCTCAAATGCGTAAATATTATGTTACTGTCAAAAATTGGCACAAAATAGGAGGGAGACCAATGGAAGTACTACTAGCAACCCATGATTTAACTACTCGCATGCGCGCAGTGGAGTAATAATGTCTTTCTTTCGCCCTCACGTCCACTCAATTTGCATGCGCTGTATTAATTGACCATCAATGAAGTGAACGACTTTACACGCGTCAAATTATCACATGGGGTGGATCTTGGTACAAAATTGCGTCCGCCCGTGTACCTGCGTGTGCGTGTGAGGGAATGAGTGCGTGCGTGGTGTGCGTGCACATCTTCGCTTCGTGCATGTACCGCCAGTATGGCTCAGGGAGGACGAGTACATTCTTTTGGAACCAGTAGCACGTCACTGTGATCAATCCACGCAAGGAGGTCGCGACAACGCCTCCACATGTGCCACGTGGCTTTATGAACTGTAAGAGAGACAATGTGTAGCGTGCCATTGGAATTCTAATTTACGTGTTTTGCACATACTTGAAGTACTAGTAAGGTACACGTGCATTGGACGCATCAGATTTTGCAACCAAATTATGAATAAATACCACACTATAGCATGTAAGCTCTGAGTCATATATGCCTAATGTAGACCTTCGTTTAATTCCTATAGTTCATCTCATTCAAAATCAATTAGTTTTCATAAAAAAGCTAGGGCCTCTTGGATTCGTAGGATTTCCAAAACACGGCAATAGGGAAAACATGGGATTATAGTGGAATGTCGTCTTGAATCCTACAGGATTGTACGAGTGTTTGATTGTGCATAGAAAAAACGCAGAATTCTTTCAAAGAGGTTTGAGTGGATGGGATGGTTCCTATGAAATCTAGTGCAAATGAATCATATGGAAAAAATTCCTATGGTTTACAATCCTACGAATCAAACAACCAAGATAGGAAAAATTACTAATGATTAGAATCCTCCAAAATTCCTTTGAGAATCCTTTGAATCAAAGAAGCCCTTAATCTATTTTATGATTCATGGAATTGTGCTTTGTAAAGCATAAAGTAAAAACAAATAATGGCAATTCAACTAGAAAAAAAGTTTGGGCAGTTATGATACGGAAGATTCTAGAACAAAAGAGAACCACTGTTGTTTTGAGGTTTGTGCATTATGCTTAAGTTCAACCATCGCGTATGCTAGATTGTACATGTGGCAAAATCCGGTGGGGGTCTAGAAGATGGTGCGAGGGGCTGAGTGGAGGGAGACTATGAAGGAATGCACAAGTGCGAGATCGATATTTAGAGAGAGGGGGCGAGAACGTGCGCTATTGCGCGCAGTGGCGGAGCCATGAAAAATAAATGAGCTAGGGGGGCAAACATTGCTAATCCTTTACGAGGAGGGTCAATTCATGAAGTTAAACCATTTTTAGCAGCAATTGTCTAATGATCACATTCATATTAGCCTCGATATATAGTGATGTTAGGGGGGGCAGGGCCCTTACTGCCCCCTGTCTTCGCCATTGTGCGCGCGTCTGAGAGATGAAGCGGAAGGCATGGATGATGAGAGGGGGACATTGGATATATAATTAATGTGGGTGTATTAGCTATATATGTTAATCCTATATAGCTAGGTATAGATTGATCGATGTGGACATGGGAAAGAGGGTGAGACCTCACTGGATATATCGATTGATCGGTTTGTGTGGAATCTATGAAAGACCTAGCTATATACACACATACATAGAGGAACATCAATCGTTGCGCATGCATGCATGAGGGATAAAGAATGCCCAATATGATGGAGAGGGGAATGTGTGTGGGTGTGTGCCTTCATGGGAGACCAACCTGAAGAAAAAGATTGCATGTGTGCGATGGATAATGCCGACTGGTAGTGTGTGTGCATGCATGCACGAGAGAAAGTTAGTGGTACAATTATAAAGATAAGACGACTGTGTAGGTGTAAAAGACTAGGTGAGGTCATAATCAATGTAAAGTTGAATTCAAATATTTGAATAAGAGATCCTGATGTTTGAAACCCATGCATGCATGAATATAACGGAGATCTGCGTGGTCTGGTTTGGAAACGAGCATGTTGTAATGTATACACATTGAACAAGGTCAAACTCATTTGAATTTGAGATACTGATGGCAGACATCATTTGGCCACGTCGCATCCGTGCATGGACACACGATTCTAATTGGAGATGATGGGTGGCTTTCGCATCACATATCTATATCTATACCCCTATATATATATATATATATATATATATATATATATATATATATATATATTAAATTTTATATATTTTTATATTGTGTGCGGGTAACTTTAACTTTGAAAGATGGTCGTTGGATGAGGCGAATCCGATGGTCCAAAGATGGCAAAATTGAGCACTACTGGCCGTTGGGTATCATCTAGAATCCACCAGATTTCACCACATGTATAATCTAGAAGACTCCATGGTTGAACTCAAGCATAATGCACAAACATCAAAACACAAGCACTTCTTCTTTGTTCTAGAATCTTCCGTATCAGAATTGCCCAAATGTTTTTCTACATGATTTGCCATTATATGTTTTTACTTTATGTCTTACAACGCACAATTCCATGAATCTAAAAATAGATTAGCTTTCTTATAAAAACCAGATGATTTTGAATGAAATGAACTATAAGAATTAAACGAACATCTACATCATGCATATATGACTCAAAGCTTACATGCTATAATATGGTATTTATTCATAATTTGGTTGCCAAATCTCATGCGTGCAATGCACGTGTACCTTACTCTAGTCTCAATGGTGTTTGTGTGTGTGTTGTGCCTGTTGAGTTGCAAATTGTCTTTTTTTTGGTACACGTTAAGCTTGTTCTTCCGAAATTTCAAGCCGCACCTTGTTATGCCAAAAATTCAAGCTAGCGTCTCTATCTATCGTGTTGCGAAAATCCCGCCTCTTCAACCCGCGCCTTGTTAGCCCGAAATATTTAAGATATATCTTTGTCTCGTTGTGCTCTGACAACTCCCTCCATCTCAACCCGCGCCTTGCTATTCCGAAATTACAACACTCGCCAAAACTCCCACCTCTTGTGAAATCCCAACACGCGAAATGCCCGTGGTACCCCTGAACCGAAAGAACTGCCTCAAATCGGTGGGAGTACTTTTGTAACTTACCCCACATTTCGGACAAGCGCGTCCCTAAGCCATGGTTCCCCACTGCCATCCCATCTGCCCACCCATTCGTACACCGAGGCCGCGAAAACCCGCGACGAAACCATACACCCTACTTCGTTCGCCACCTAGGCAGAGCCTCTTCCCCGACGACGTCGTCCACAGCAACACCTCGACGTCCCTCATCCACCGTACCGGATGAGGATCCGTCGTCGATCTCGTCGTCCCGTCGGTTCAGCCACCCCGTCCTCCACCTCCAAGGAGCTGCCCCGACGTTCCCCTCGTCTTTCGCGCCACCTCCATTCCCACACCGCCGTCTTCACCTGCACCACCGGAAGAGCATCATCATCACCGTTTCCTCGGATGAAGTTGCGGCCTAATCGGCGCCACCAAAGAGGTTGTACACTAATCGCCGCATTTTTCTTCTTGATTCGATCTCACGGTGCTGCCGGCGCTCGGTCCCGAGCCGACACGGCGCAGCTCCATCCACGGCGGCGTCGTCGGCCACTTCCTCCACAGCATCGCTCCCTCGGCGGCGACATCCACATCAGTAGGAGCTGCTGCTACTTTATCTCTCACTCGCGCTGCTGCTCTGCTCTTGCTCTCGGTCCCCTGCTTGGTTTGCTCTTGCTATTGCTCTTGCTCACGCTGCTGCTCTCGCTCTTGCTCTTGCTTGCGATGCTGCTCCGATTTAGCTACACTTCAGTCGACTGAATCGACTTTTGGGTCAGTCGATTTTCATGGGGTGGGGGGGCTCGCCGGGGTCAAGGAAAAACTAGCTGCAACGGGGAGGGGGGCTCGCCGGAGAGGTACCCCACTATCTTTCTTAGGGTTCAGGGTGGGGGCGGTTGTCGCCGGCGGTGGCGGGGCGTTGGCGGGGCGATGGCGGGGGGATCATCGGAGAAAAAGCTCGACACGGGGGGGCCTAGAGGGATGGCCGGGGCGGCAGCGGACCGGCGGTGGGGAGTGTTTTCGAGGCGGGCGGGGCGGCGCACCGCCGGCCACGGGCGGCGGGGGGCTGCTGTTTGGCCGGTGGTGGCTGGCGGATCAAGGGGGTGGAGGTTGAAGATGAACCACATGCCCTTGATTTCATATCCAATGGCTGCAAAATCGACTGACCAGAGATGAAAAAGTCAGTCGACCGACGTGTAGCCTCACCTTGCTAGTGCGTTCAGTTTTGACAGCAAAATTCAGTTTCGACAGTTAAGTTCAGTTTCGACAGTTAAGTTCAGTTTCGACAGTTAAATTCAGTTTTGACAGTTAAGTTCATAGATGAGAGGCTGATGTATTTTACATCTAGCACTTTGTGGTTATGTATTTTACGTCATGTATTGGAGATGCTATTAGAATTCCACTCATGTTAACGTTGTCTCTCTTGTCCTGCTTCAGCCTCGGCGTCGTACAACTCAATAGAGCTGCTCCAACGACGAAACCCTCCATCACAGCAGAGCAATACCTCGGGCTCCATCTCCAGACACCTAAGATATTCTTCCCCTCCTCCGACTGCCAAGTCAGCCGGAGCATCCTCACCGGCCAACCCAATCATGCTGAGATCGACATGGCTTCGCCCAAGAGGTTGTACACTTGCTCCATCTCTTTTTTACTCTACATGTTATATATATTGACCACTGAGCACTCGTAGTAACCGGAAATACGATTATTTTATCCTACTATATGACAAGCAGTGAGGTACGAGGCAACTTAGATATCCGTGATGGACTCTCTTGAACGCCATCATTATTTATCTCTGCGCGTTTGAGCTGTGCATTTGTCGATGGGCCTGGGAGTTGAGCTAGTATGGCAGTGGCCTGGGCCCAAAGTAATAGAAGTAGCACAAAAACATTTTTTTAGTGTAGGCTTTTCCTTGCTCAAGCCTGCCTACTAGAATCGCCAGTGCTTGAAAGGAAAAGTGAATGAAAAACATAGGAATTGGAAAGTTTCCTATGGTACTACTTTTCATGAATTTGGTGCAAGGGAATGGAGCAAAGGAAACTGTAGGATTTGTTCCTTTAGTGTCTCCTTGAAAGAAAAACCGTAGGAATTCTAATTTCCACTTGTCCTCCTTTTCATATTCCTATTCATCAAGCACAAGACTAAGAGATAGTAGCATAATAGCATTATAACCGTACATTTTCTTGTGGTTTGACTTAATCTCACCATGCTTTTTTGCATCCTATGATCTTCCAATTGTTGTGAATCAAACACCCAGATTGGCAGAAATCATGTGTTTTTAAATTCTCTGTTTTGCACGTGCATTCCTATCATATTCCTGTCTATTTCCTATCCATGCATTGTTAGAATCCTCAAATTCAAACAAGCCCTTACTCAATTACTTCTGTTACAGATATGTGTCAAAGAAAACCTTGTGTGGTTTGTCCTACTCCTGCGGCGCTGTGTTCCACCCCAGCTCAGCTGCTCCAACGATGGAAGGGTTCACCACAGCAGGGATCCGCTCTCCAGACTGTCTTTCGCCGCCTCAGATCTTCTTCCCCGCCACTAGCAGCCACGACAACTGTTTACCATCATCAACTATGCAGATGACCTTGAGGACTACACGGGGCCGCAAGAGAGGTCGCACTCTTCCGTGTCTGCTTACGTTATGCGTCGCTTAATATGATTACATGCTACATTATCATCGTGTTCACCTATTAGACTCCGAGTTAGGTCCAAACTAATGCTGAAACTTGAGTTTTTAAATGGTTGTGGGGTACATATTGGGGCAGCAATCAGTACTATCTATCTACTATCTGGTTAATCTCCAGTGTCTACTATGAGTTTCATGTTGGGTGCATTCAAACATTAAAGGATCTATTATCTATATTTTTTAACTAAAGCTATTATCTGCCTGCTATCATTGGTTTTGGGTCTATCCACAGTTTGCTACCATCACTCTGGATTTGTGCATGCACTCCTTACATAATATCACTATGTTTTATTCCTATGCATGCCAGTTATTGTACATAATGGAACTGATCATGTAGAGCAAAAGAGACGAGCCTTGCGTGGCAATAAAATTTCATGCAGACGTCGTCCATGGTGGGCGCAAAGGCAGCCCCCTCCCCCCTCCACCCATTTCGTATCGTAATCAAGAGGAAGATAACTGTTCTGAGGGGGATTCAGAAGGAAAAGACCACTCCTATTTACCCCATGAGGTCTTTGCTCTAACTTGGCTTGCTGATGTTGGTAATATCATGCATATGGTGCCTTGCGTTGCTTACTGTATACATTAAAGATTTCATGTGCTTAGTTTAGACATGCTTTCTGTCAATGCCATCTATTAGTTTCTTTATTGTATATGTGAATCATGCAATGCCATCTTGTTTAGCCAGGCATCATATATGTGAATTTTGCAATGCCACCCTGGTTAGCCAGTCATCTTATATGTGAATTATATCATGCCATCATTTTTTTATTACGTGTTAAATTTGTCAACAATTTTAGTACATTCAATTACTCTTCCTGTGCATCAGCCATTTGGCATGGTCATGGAAAAATCTGGAGTGTAAACAAGGACTTCAGAGAAGACAATGCTATCTGACGAAGCGCATGTCTTGCTAGTTACCGATAGTTCCTCAGAGGAGGATTCAGAGATAGATGACCAGTCATATTTCCCCTGTCAGGACCCCGATTCTATGCCACACCGATTTAGCATGTAACACCTCATATCACTTTGCGGCCTCACGCACGGTATTCCCACGGGTGTCGCCTTACCATGCCCGGGACTATTTGCGCGTTTTGGCACACGTATATGATAGTGTCGCTAGCATCCATATGACAAGAACCCGGGCTGACATGGCTAGTCGTGAACCCAAAGTGGCACTAACTTACAGGGACAGGCATACATGACCCGGCATCGAACGTGTCGGTCATCAGCGAGTGAATCCGGGCTGTAGCAACTGGCCTAGCAGGACTTCGGAGAATCCAGGCTGTAGCAGTCTAACAGGACTCCAGTAGACACCGTGTGACACTTCCCCGAAGGAACAGACACAGGAACGAAAAAGGACACATGCCAGCCAGCCTAAGTGTTCCGGAGCAGAAGCAAGCTACCAGGGCTCAGTGGAAGCACTAGGAGACATTTCCCGGTAAGAGAGGCTACTAAGGATAAACAACTAGATAGTCAGATCCCACACATAGCAATACACATTACACGTACGCATAACATGCAAGTATGTGTTGTACAACATGGCATCACAGCATAACTCAACAACTCATATAGATAAGGCTCAAAGAGCCAACATAGCATTATTACAAACAGGGGTCACATGACCCAACATTCAGAGCAGACAAGCAACAAGCGGAAGCATTACATGTCTGAGTACAGACATCTACAAATGAAAAAGGCTGAAGAGCCTGACTATCTACAACATCCTATCAAGATCGTAGTTGAGGTACAAGCTACTTGTCGAAGTCCACAAGAACACTAGTAAGACCGAAGTCTCCGCTGCAAAAACACAAATAAAGCAACATGAGTACAAAGGTACTCAGCAAGACTTACATCAGATCCTATCATACATGCACTTGTATCAAGAAGGTAATGTGGGGTTTAGTTGCAGCAAGCCAGCTTTGATTCAGTGGCTATCCTGTTCTACGACTACAAGAACTTCTTTGAGGTGATATGGCGCACATAAGTCCACTAATCACCACACAATACACTACTATGGATTCATCCCCGTCTCCCTTCGAGGAGGCCATCCATAGCACTCGCACTTGTCTTGAGCATTTTAGAGTATCCACTTCAAGTTGTCTATGTACCATGTAAGCATCCAAGAAGTCCATAACCGCGCACCCGGCTATTCGAATAGATCATGTTAACCCTGCAGGGGTGTACTTCTTCACACACGCTCTCGCCACTTACTGCCATGTACACGTCATGTATCTAGGCAACCTTCAAGCGGAAGCCTGGCGAAGGTGTCGGCCACGACCTGACTAACCACACAAGACTCTAGTCCAGGTTTATCGCCTATTTGGGTTCCATCCGCGAGGGAGTCCGGCCGAGATTTCCATCATGGCCCCAAACGATGTGTGCAGGGTTCCCGAGCCCACCATCCGGGTGCCACTCGGTACACCAGGCCACGTGTGCCTAGTCTATCCCAAGCCCACCCTGCTGGGTGCCACTTGGTAGAAAAATAACACTACCTACAAACACCAAAAACTAGTTGCGACTCCTAGAGAAAGATAAAGTTGGTTAATAAGTCGAGAGGGCTTGGAGTGCCCAGAGCCCAATGTGTGGTAGTATCGAGTCATTGGACAACATACATAGAACTCGGTGCTTAAGGACGATTCTAGTGAGACAACCCACCATGTACTCCTACATGGCCTCTCACCGCTACCTTTACCAAATCGTGTCCACACACTTCACTCTCAACATCAGAACATAGAGCACTGCACTCCAATTCATTCCCAATGAATCGGACCTGACACAACTCTAAGCAATAGCAGGCATGGCATGGTAGGAACACAACAATGGCTTCAATCAACTCCTACACATGCTAGTGGGTTTCAACTATTTACTGTGGCAATGATAGGCCATGTAGAGGAATGGGCTCAACTACCGCAGCACAAAGTAGCAGTTGAATCGTTGTTGTCCTAATGCAATAACTGAGAGCAGGAGCGAGAGAGTAGGATTGTATCGGAATGAACAAGGGGGTTTGCTTGCCTGGTAGATCAACAGGGAAGGCACTGCTCCTCAAACAGGTACTCTGGAACAGTCTCCGGAGCAGGACCTATCGAGAAGGAACGATGTCGGCAATCAATACACAAGCATATGCAAACATATGATGCATGAACATGGCATGTAGATGTGATGCTGTTTTAGCTAATGCAACTAGCATTCATTTGGTTGAAGTCCATTTGAATCAAGAATTCAAATGCAACTCTAAGTTAAGTCTTTAATAGATGCCATTTTAGTGTTTCACTTATACAGTAGGTATAAGTTGGTTTGTTAGGCACGAAACTCGTACAGATGGATAGATTGCATTTTTCTGATAATTTTCATATATAAATTATTTCAATCTGAGCTACGGTTGAATTTCTATGATTTTTTGAAGTTTATATCATTTTCTGGAATTTCCTGATTAAAATTTAAACCAGAAAAGGTTAATTGCGTCAGCACTGCGTCATGCCTACGTCAGCAGGTCAATGGTGCTGACTAGGTCAAATCTAACGTGTGGGGGGGTTAGTTTACTTAACTAAAAGATTAGGGGGCACTGGGGCCCACATGTCAGCGTCAGGGGGTTAGGTTAGTTGGTGATTAGCTTAAGCTAATCACCTGACGGCAGGGTCCACCTGTTAGGCCGGCGAGGTCGTCGCCGGCGACCACGGGACATGGTGGTGTCCCCGTTACAGGCCACGGGGGCGGTGGCTAAGGGCACCGGGGCATAGCCCGTGTTCTCCCGCATCCAGGGGAGCAGACGGGAAGCCACGGGGGCGCCGGAGTTCGCCGGAGCGGAGCTCGCAGCGGCGGACAGAGCTCGAGCCCGCTCGGATTGAACGTTGCGGCTTGCAAACGAGCGGGGAGAAGAGCTAGCGGGGCACTACGTGCATGTGTGAGTGTGTTGGACAGGTCATTGTGACCGAAAGGCCACCGGAGCATCACCGACGATGAGCTCGGGCGGCGGCGGGTTTCTGTAACCGAAGAATCGGCGACTACGGTGAGCCATCGAGGCGGAGGAGAGGGGGGTTAGGTCCGTGAGCTCACAGCGGAGACGACGGGATGGTCAGCGTGCTTGGGGAGGCCTGGAGGCGACGGGACGGCGGCAGCGATCTCGGCCGGCCATGGTTGGAGATGAGGTTGAGGGCGTCACTTCGGGACTCTCCTGGTCGCGTGACTCGGTGAGGAGGATGGTGAGGTTGCTCCGGAGGTCAGGGTCACGTTGGCGGGGTAAGGCGACTACGGTGGGCGCGTCGAACAGCGATGGTGGTGCTCGGGTAGCTCTGCGTGAGGGAGGCAGAGGAGGGGAAGGGGTCCAGGGGGAGAGGAAAGAGGTGCACGGGGTCGCGGGGCTTCTCTGCCGCAGATCAGGACGAGGGGAGGAAGCAGGAGGTGGCGGGGAGACGTGGCCGCGGCCGGCTGTGATGCGGGCACGCAACAGCTCCTACTGGCAGGAGCTTGAAGAAGCTCCTGGCAGTTGGGCTGGGCTACCTGCTGGCTGGGCCGGCCTGTTGGCCGCTGGGCTGCATAGTGCCGGGCTGCACAGGTAGGTTTTCCTTTTTCTATTTATTTTTCTTTTCTATTTCTGACATTTGTTTTGATTTAATAAAAATACTAAACTAATTTATTTCCTTATGCCAATTTTTGTAGGGGCTAGTGGTATTATTCCAGAGCTCCTCAACAACTGGCATAATTTTTGGACAATATTTTGTATATATAACAATATATATCCAAAGCAAAATAATTACTGGATTAATCCAAGTAGCCAAAATAAATACTTATGAGCTCCTAAAAATATTGGTTTGATTTTTGTGTCTGTCCAATATTTTCAGAGAGCAACATGAACATTTTCTTGGACCTTTTTGGAGCAAGTTTTATCTGGGTCATTTCCAGAAATGATTCTGAGGGTTTTGCAAATCCCCATTTCAAATTTAACTGGAATTTAAACATGATGCACACATGACTAGCTAGTCTAGGTCATACCAGAACTAGGGATGTGACGACTCTCCCCCACTTGAAAGAATCTCGTCCCGAGATTTAGGGGTCAACGGAAAGAAGGTGGGGTACTCTAGTCAAAGACGATCTTCTCGCTCCCAAGTAGCTTCTCTCTCAGAATGATGAGACCACTGAACCTTGAGAAACTTGATGTTATGACGTCGAGTGACATGCTCTGCTTGATCAAGAATGCGAACTGGATACTCTCGATATGTGAGGTTATCTTGGAGATCAAGCGTTTCGTGGTCCACTTCGCGGATAGGATCCGAGAAGCAACGCCTGAGTAGAGAGACGTGGAAGACATCATGCAGTCTGGAAAGATGTGGGGGTAGTTCCAACTGGTAGGCAACCTCTCCTCATTTAGCGAGAATGCGAAAAGGACCAATATAACAAGGAGCCAACTTGCCTTTGATACCAAAACGATGTGTACCCTTCAAAGGAGTAACCCGAAGGTAAGCTTTGTCGTCAATTTCATAAGTCATATCCTTATGATGACGATCATACTGGCTCTTTTGACGAGACTGGCTGTTTTCAAATTCTCACGAATGATGCAAACTTGCTCTTCTGCCTCCTGGATCATGTCCAGTCCAAAGAATTGTTTTTCACCGGTTTCTGACCAGTTCAAAGGTGTTCGACATCTTCGTCCATAGAGAATCTCAAAAGGAGCTTTCTTGAGACTGGATTGATAGCTATTATTATAAGCAAACTCGGCGAAGGGAAGACATTTCTCCCAATCCATACCGAATGAGATAACGCAAGCTCTAAGCATGTCTTCGAGAATTTAGTTGACCCTTTCCACCTGACCACTCGACTGAGGATGGAAAGCAGTGCTGAAGGAAAGATGGGTTCCCATGGCAGTTTGGAAACTCTCCCAGAAATGAGAAGTGAAAAGACTACCACGGTCTGAATTGATATCTAGTGGAACACCATGAAGTGACACTATTCGAGAAATATATAAGTCAGCGAGCTGACTAGCAGTGATACTCTCTCGAATAGGTAGGAAGTGCGCCACTTTGGAGAGACGATCAATGACTATGAAGATAGCATTATTCCATCTCTTGGTCCTGGGAAAGCCGGTGATGAAGTCCATACCAACTTTATCCCATTTCCATTCAGGAATAGCTAAAGGCTGAAGGGTGCCAGCAGGTCTCTGATGCTCTGCCTTAACGCGACAACAAACGTCACAGTTAGCAATAAACTGAGCAATTTCTCTCTTCATCCTAGTCCACCAGAACCTCTGGCGTAGGTCCTGATACATCTTAGTGCTACCGGGATGAATCGTGAGAGGAGATTCATGCGCCTCCTTAAGGATCAGTTTTCACAGATGTTGATTCTTGGGAACCACCAAGCGGTTTTCAAAGAAAACAACACCTCGATCATCCATAGAGGTGTCCACCCACTCCCTTCTTAATGTTTCTCTTGATCCTGGAAATTCCCATGTCCTGCTTTTGAGCAATGATAATCCGATCCTCAAGATCAGGTTCTGCCACCAAGGTAGAAAGGAATCCGTGAGGAGCAATGTGAAGGGTTAAGCTTAAAAAATTCCTCATGGATAAGTGGTTGGCCCTGCCGCAACATGAGATTGTTGCAATAGGATTTACGACTTAGCGCATCAGCCATGACATTGGCTTTGCCTGGAGTGTAAGTAATCCCTAGATCATAATCTGAGATCACTTCCAACCAACGTCTTTGCCTAAGGTTTAGATCTGGTTGTGTGAAGATATACTTGAGACTCTGGTGATCGGTGTAGATCTCGCAATGTTTACCAAGGAGGTAATGTCGCCAGGTCTTGAGTGCATAGACTACGGCTGCAAGCTCTAGATCATCTGTAGGATAATTCTCCTCATGTGGATGCAACTGTCGAGATGCATAGGCAATCACATGATGGTCCTGCATAAGAATGCAACCTAGTCCTTGTCGTGAGGCATCGCAGTAGATAACAAAGTCCTTCATGAAATCCGGTGGCACAAGTATGGAGCAGAAGTCGGGCGTCTTTTCAGTTCCTGAAAACTGTACTCACACTGTGGGGACCACTCAAACTTTTTATCCTTCTTGAGAAGTTCCGTGAGAGGTTTGGCCACTTTGGAGAAGTTTTCAACAAAGCGGCGGCAATAACTAGCTAGACCAAGGAAACTTCTAACTTGTTTAACGGTTTCAGGTGGAGTCCAATCAAGAACGACCTTAACTCTCTCGGGATTGATAGCAATGCCCTTACCAGAGATTACGTGGCCTAGGTAGGTCACTTCTGGCAACCAAAATTCACATTTGGAGAAATTGGCATAAAGGCGGTGCTCTCTGAGTTTTTCTAACACAAGTCTAAGATGTTCGTCATGCTCTTCCTCGTTCTTCGAGTAAATAAGGATATCATCGAGGTAAACCACGACGAACTTGTCTAAGTACTCCATGAAGATCAAGTTCATCAAGCGGGAGAATGTAGCTGGGGCATTGGTTAGACCGAAGGACATGACGGTGTACTCGTACTGGCCATAACGAGTGACAAAGGCTGTCTTGGGAATGTCCCCATTTCTGATCTTGATTTGGTGGTAGCCTAACCTCAAATCCATCTTGGATAAGACTGAGGATCCAGCGAGCTGATTATACAGGTCATTGATCCTGGGGAGCGGATATTTGTTCTTTATCGTGACCAAATTAACGAGACGATAATCTACAACCATCCAGTTCGTACCATCCTTCTTCTTGACGAAGAGGACGGGGCAAGCCTAAGGAGAAGAACTAGGATGGATGAAACCCATTTGCAAGGACTCATCAAGTTGTTTCTTAAGCTCGGCTAGTTCTAAGGGTGCCATCTTGTAAGGTCTCCTAGAGATTGGAGCGGTTCCTGGGATAAGATCTATGACGAACTCTACATCTCTGTCAGGTGGAACACCTGGCAGTTCCTCTAGAAAGACATCCGGAAAGTCATGGACTACCGGGATATCTTCAAGGTCTGGAAGAGGGCTGGCATTAAGAGAATAGAGCTGACGCTTTGCAACTCTAGTGGGGACAGTGACTATCTTGCCAGATGGGTGTGTAAGCTGAGCGGATCTGGTGTAACAATCAATCTTGGCATGATGAGCTGTCATCCAGTCCATACCCAAGATGATGTTAATATCTGAGGACTTGAGGGTTACAAGTGATGCAAGAAATACAAGTCTATCAACAAGGATTTCATTACCATAGCTGATTTTGGTAGTTTGCCATCTAGACCATGGGGTTTGGATTTCAAGTGGAGTTGGCATGTCACAAAATGACATGTTGTGCAAACGAGCATAGCCTTCAGAGATGAAGGAGTGAGATGCTCCGGTATCGAATAGAACCGAAGCTGGATGACAGTTGACAAGGAGTGTACCAAGAACGACATCCGGATCATCATGAGCGTCTTTAGCTGAGACGTGGTGCACACGTCCACGTTTAGTGCGAGCTGGCTTGGCACTGATCGTTTTGCTTGATGGCTTGACACAGCCAACAGACTTCTCAGGCGGGGATGGAGCATAACTAGTCTGAGAGCAGTCACGTGCATAGTGTCCTGGCTTCCCGCATGTGAAGCAAGTCCCTGAAGTTGGACGTGGACCCGCACTGACAAGCGGTCTACCAGTAGGCCTGGGTGGAACATATGACTGAGCTGGGGGAGGCACCACATAGGATGGCCTCGGTAAATATCCGGAAGGAAGAGCGGAGTTTGGAACCCAAATCCGACGCTTCTGAGAACCAGAACCGGAAGAAGATCCCAAATCACAGGTGTGCTTACGATACTCCTCGGAAGTGAGCTGGGCTATCTCTGCATTAATGGCCTTGTTCATGAGAGCTTGGAATGTATCACAATGATGCAGGTGGAGATCACGATGCAACTTGGGGTTGAGACCCTTCCAGAACCTAGCCTGCTTCTTGGCGTCCGTGGACACCTCTTCTGTGGCATAGTGGGCGAGGTTCTCGAACTCTCTGCTGTAAGCATCAATAGCCATCTTACTCTGGGTAAAACTACAGAACTCTTCTCTCTTGCGATCGATGAGGGCCTGGGGAATGTGATGCTCGCGAAAAGCCTCAGTGAAATCTCTCCAGGTAGGAATCTGGCCAGTTGGAAGCATAGCCTCATAGTTCTGCCACCAAAGACTAGCAGGACCTTCCAGGTGGTATGTGGCATAGGTGACCTTGTCATCTTCAGCTACGTTTGCGGAACACAGCTTATGAGTGATGCTACGGAGCCAGTCATCTGCATCGAGTGGCTCAATGGAATGATGAAAGGTGGGTGGGTGCAAGCGAATGAAGTCATGAATGGTCGCAGATCCTTTGAACTGATGTGCGGTGTTCTCCTCGATATGTGCCAACAAGCGGTTAGACTCATGCTTGTTTCTCTCCATCTCTAACATGAACTGTGTCAACGAAGGCGGATCGGGAGGATCCTCCTCCCTACCATCTCTGCGGTTCTGGCTACGAGCAACAAAACTTCTCTTAACTGATGACATCCTGAGAACGAAACCAAGGACGGAATCAGCATCAACTATAGGCTGTAGAATGTAGGACAAGGAAATTAGTATCTCTCGAACTCCTAGGGCAATTCTGGCAGCATAATGGCAGTAACATGCTCAACATGAGACATCCTACCAAAATGGAATAGTACAACAACTCAACATCACCATTCAAGGTTCTGGGATAGTACTAAACAGACTACACCGAAAGTACTCGAAACTGGGGTATGACTCTAATCAACCAATCCTATGGGACTACAGAGTAGTAACACGTGATCCTGATAGACGGAAGAGAAAGCCTAGTTCCTTAACCCCGTAGGAAAGATAGGACGACTCAGATCAAAAGGCCATGAGGTATAAGGAGTAAAAAGAGCCTTATGTTCCTTCCCACAATCAATTCCCTTAGATAACTAAAGAATTTCTAGACTCAACTTCGACCAGTTTGGCTTGGTAAACCTACAGGCAGTCAGGCTTTGATACCAAAACTGTCAGGACCCCGATTCTATGCCACACCGATTTAGCATGTAACACCTCATATCACTTTGCAGCCTCACGCACGGTATTCCCATGGGTGTCGCCTTACCATGCCCGGGACCGTTTGCGCCTTTTGGCACACGTATATGATAGTGTCGCTAGCATCCATATGACAAGAACCCGGGCTGACATGGCTAGTCGTGAACCCAAAGTGGCACTAACTTACAAGGACAGGCATACATGACCCAGCATCGAACGTGTCGGTCATCAGCGAGTGAATCTGGGCTGTAGCAACTGGGCTAGAAGGACTCCGGAGAATCCAGGCTGTAGCAGGCTAACAGGACTCCGGTAGACACCGCGTGACATTTCCCCGAAGGGACAGACACAGGAACGAAGAAGGACACATGTCGGCCAGCCTAAGTGTTCCGGAGCAGTAGCAAGCTACCAGGGCTCAGTGGAAGCACTAGGAGACATTTCCCGGTAAGAGAGGCTACTAAGGATAAACAACTACATAGTCAGATCCCACACATAGCAATACACATTACACGTACGCATAACATGCAAGTATGTGCTGTACAACATGGCATCACAGCATAACTCAACAACTCATATAGATAAGGCTCAAAGAGCCAACATGGCATTATTACAAACAGGGGTCACATGACCCAACATTCAGAGCAGACAAGCAACAAGCGGAAGCATTACATGTCTGAGTACAGACATCTACAAATGAAAAAGGCTGAAGAGCCTGACTATCTACAACATCCTATCAAGATCGTAGCTGAGGTACAAGCTACTTGTCGAAGTCCACAAGAACACTAGTAAGACCGAAGTCTCCACTGCAAAAACATAAATAAAGCAACATGAGTACAAAGGTACTCAGCAAGACTTACATCAGATCCTATCATACATGCACTTGTATCAAGAAGGTAATGTGGGGTTTAGTTGCAGCAAGCCAGCTTTGATTCAGTGGCTATCCTGTTCTACGACTACGAGAACTTCTTTGAGGTGATATGGTGCACACGAGTCCACTAATCACCACACAATACCCTACTATGGATTCATCCCCGTCTCCCTACGAGGAGGCCATCCATAGCACTCACACTTGTCTTGAGCATTTTAGAGTATCCACTTCAAGTTGTCTATGTACCATGTAAGCATCCAAGAAGTCCATAACCGCGGACCCGGCTATTCGAATAGATCATGTTAACCCTGCAGGGGTGTACTTCTTCACACACGTTCTCGCCACTTACCGCCATGTACACGTCATGTATCTCGGCAACCTTCAAGCGGAAGCCTGGCAAAGGTTTCGGTCATGACCTGACTAACCACACAAGACTCTAGTCCAGGTTTATCGCCTATTCGGGTTCCATCCGCGAGGGAGTCCGGCCGAGGTTTCCATCACGGCCCCAAACGATGTGTGCAGGGGTCCCCAAACTTGCCTGCCTGCAGCCTGCGGCGTGGCTCAAAGGAGGCCCAGCACATCCCATCTTCCTCAACATAAGCTCAAGACCCTCGCGAGGGGCCAAGCCTCGCGGGGCGGACGACAAGGAGCTTCCTCAGGCATGGCCTCGTCAGGCTGGCTCACGAGGAGGCGGAGAGTTCAAGGCAGGGTACCTCGCGAGGTGCCCATGACGCAAGCCATGACGACCAAGGGCGCCAGTCGGGCGCCAGCCCGCGTAGTGTCCTTCCTTTCCTCTTTGGTGCAAAGGGAGCAAGCGCAGGCGAGAGCATCAAGCAAAGGCATCCGTTTCGGTGCAACAAGAACAAGACCAGCCCAACGGCCGGAAGGAAGTCATTGTGGAGCCCAAACAGGCGTCACCACCAGAGCCTTTGACAGGCGAGGACCAACTTTAGTCAGGATAAGTGTACCCGCTGTTCCCCTTCAAAATGGCCAATTGTTGGCGCCCTTCCCGCTCAATATTTGGGGAAGAGGCCCAGGGTCTTTGCCTATAAATAGGACTAGCCACCCACTGGTTAGAGGGATCTGATATCGAGAGACCGGATCAAGAATCCAAGAGCCAGAACCAAGTAGCACCAGCCAAGAACAGACCCTCGCGAGGCTGTTCTCCCTTGTATTGTTCATCATCAGCCCGAGAGGCAATCCACCACACCACACACTGGAGTAGGGTATTACACCACAATGGTGGCTTGAACCAGTGTAAACCTTGTGTCTCTTGTGTTGTTCTGTTTGGTATTTTAGGTCCTAGCGATTCGGCGAAGAACAAGTAGGCAGAGGGTTGAATCTCCGCGCGCACCCCGGAGTTCGAACCTCAAGGGTCTGCCGGAACCCGAAATCCGACATTTGGTGCGCCAGGTAGGGGTGCGCCGGAATTTTCCTTCCGTCGTCTCGTTCTTCTCTAACCGACGCTCGTCGGGCTCGCGCCGAGCGCCGAGCCGCCCTCGCTTCCCATGTCGCCCAGACGGCTCGCGTCGGTGGGCGCCCTCGTCGTTCCCCGTCACCTGCCATCAACGCTGCCACCGGCCCGACGGGGAACGAGCAGCAAGCATCGTCCCAGCACCCATCCATGAGGCGGGACGGCCGCACTGCCACACCCTCGCTCACCCCCGCTGGTTCTTCGTCACGCGCGCCCCGTGCGGCCATGGAGGCCCGAGCGGCGCTCATCGCGGCAAACGGGCTCCTGCGCTACCGCCCCATCGACGACGTCTACGAAGAGTGGCTCGACCGCGTCACCGAGCTCGTCTGCGCTGCCGGGGGCTCCCTCGCGCCGTCCTTCTCGCTGCACCGCGCCCCGCCCTGCGCAGGCAATGAAGCTCCTGGGGCGCCTCAGCCGCCTCCTCCTCAAGAAGGCGCCCTGGCCTCAAAATGCGCGGCCCCTGGACGGAACCCGCTCCGTCAGGTGCCAGTGCAGCAAGAGCAGAGCTGCCAAGAAGTCCCTTGCCCTCGAGAAGCTGCTCGAGCGCTCCCTGCTCCAGCACGTCAAGACCCTGCGCTGCCCCCAGTCGCGGCGCATGGGGACCCGCAGGACCAAGCTCTTCGTCGCCCAAGGCCCCCTGTGGCCACGGCCGGCTGCCGCGCCTTCACCTCCGAGCTACGCAGCATCGCGTGGCCCGACAAGTTCAAGCCAGACCTGCCTCCATGCTACGACAACACGGCAGACCCTGCAGAGTTCCTCCAGCTTTATGAGTTGGGCATCGAGGCTGCCAACGGGGACGAGAAGGTCATGGCCAACTGGTTTCCCATGGCGCTCAAGGACGGAGCCTGCACCTGGCTCCTGAACCTGGCTCCAGGCACGATCTCCTTCTGGGACGAGATGCGCACCCGCTTCATCGCCAACTTCTAGGGCACTCACGACCGGCCACCCGCCGTGAGCGACATGCGCCGTATCAAGCAGCAACCAGGGGAAACCCTGCAGAAGTACATCCAGCGCTTCAACAACGCGCGCCTCAAGATCCCAAGGTGACGGAGGAGGCCATCATCTCAGCCTTCTCTGACGGTGTGCGCGACGTCAAGATGAAGGAGGAGCTGGCGATGCATGAAGACCTATGCACCTCCTTGGAGCTATTCAACTTGGCGACCAAGTGTGCCAGGGCTGAGGAGGGACGCCTCTCCCTCCTCGAGCTGCCTACCGCGGACCCAAAAGAGAAGAAGCCCAAGGCCAAGGACGTGAAACGCAAGGGGGCTGCCGTACTCGCGGCAGAGCCAGACACCAAGCGGGGCAGAGACCAGCCCGAATCCTCTAAGGGCAGTCGGTACTGTGTGTACCACGACCTCCACACCCACAACACCAATGAATGCCAAGAGCTTCGGGCCGTGCGTGAAGGAAGGGTCGGCAGGCATCCCGACCGCAGCGACCGGGGCTACGGCCGAGGAGGAGGAAGGAACGCAAGACGTTGGGAAGACCGCGGCCCGCGCCAAGGGTGGCGCGACCAACCTCGCGAGGATCGCTGGCAGGACCCGCCTCGCGAGGGAGGTTGGAGGGATCAGCCTCGCGAGGATCGCCCGCAAGGGAACGCAGGCCTCCCTCCACTGCCGCTGCAGCCAAGGAGAAATGAAGACCGTCATCAGGACGAGGGGGCTGGGGGCTTCCAGGAACCGCGTGCAATCGCCTGCATCCTGGGTGGAGCTCAAGCCCCAGCCTCTCAACGCATCTTCAAGCAGTTCGCCCGCGAAGTGAATGCAGTCCTCCCCAAGCTCGAAGCCACGCGCCCTCTCAGGTGGTCGGCATGCGCCATCACGTTCAGTTCAGCTGATCAGCTCAAGTGCGCGGCCACAGCCGGAGTCCTCCCGATGATTTGTTCCCCAATCATCAGCAACGTGCTAGTCACCAGGACCCTCATCGACGGCGGAGCAGGGCTCAACGTCCTGTCTGTGGAAACATTCAATAATCTCCAGGTGCCCTACAGTCAGCTTCAGCCAACCAAGCCTTTCTCCAGAGTCACCGACGGCTCCACGGCCCCAATTGGACAGGTCCGCCTTCCTGTCACCTTCGGGGCACGCGACAACTACCGCACCGAGCTCATCGACTTTGACGTCGCCCACATTCGCCTGCCGTACAACGCCATCCTCGGGTACCCGGCGCTGGCCAAGTTCATGGCCGTGACCCACCATGGCTACAACGTCCTCAAGATGCCAGGAAGTGGCGGGGTCATCACGGTGCCCTGCAAAGAGAGGGACGTAGTGTGCTCCCTGGAGCGAGCCTTTCAGGCCGCGTCACTGGAAGACCCGGACCGCGGAAGCAGGAGGCCTCTCGAGGCCGCCCCCAAGAAGAAGAAGACATCGTCCAGCCCGGCCCCTCAGGAGCCAGGCCCCTCAGGGCCCGCACCTGCTCAGGGGGAACCTCCTTCCATCACATAGGGAAGTGCGCCCGGCGCCCTCCTCAGGCAGGGCTCGGGGCTCTCCCCTGGAGGGCCGCCGACCTCGCCGAGGTCACGAGGGAGGCGCTTGGGCACCACGTGGAGGCGTGTTTCGAAGCACGTTTCCCTCAAGAAGGAGCACGGCAAGGAGGGTCCAACCCTCAGGAGTTCGTCAGCAAGGCCATTCAGGAGCTATAGGAGTCAAGGGTCATGAGAGGCAGCCGCCGCCTACCCGCTGTGGCCCCCCATCCAGGCGAGGATGGTGGGCTGCGCGTCTGCATCGACATACCGGGGCTCAACCGAGCCGCGTCTCAGGAGTGCCTCTGGCCCTCGCCAGTGGGACGCTGCGAGGGTCCGCCCCACAGCTACATGTGCATGCCTTACGGCTTGCCGAACGCGGCTGCGGCGCACCAGCGCGTCATGAGGGCCATCCTGGAGGCTCAGGAAGTCAGGCATTCCGCAGCCCTGGTGGAGATGGAGATGACCCGCGAGGAGCCACCAGCGCCTCCGGAGCCTCCCGAGGCCCCTGAGCCTGGGGGCTCATGAGGATCGGCTCCCGCAGCCCACCGAGTCTGCTACACCAACACCCCTTCGTCCCCAACATCATCAGGTGACATCTTTCAAGTTTCATTTCCAGCTGGGAGTGCCCTCAGGGCCGCATTATTCCCAGGCCGCGTGGGTCCGTCCCTGCGGCGAGTATCCCTTTTATTTCATGTCCTTAGCTTACCTTATTGGGGGCGCCCCTCGGGCTGCATCATCCTCAAGTCGCTCGGGCCTGACCCAGCGGCGTGTACCCTTCTTGCGTTTACCTTAGGGCTATGCTTTCGACCCATCGTGCTTGTTATTTGGTGCCTTTTCCTCTTGGGTGTCGGAATCTTGGGCGTTAAAGGGGGGGTGCCTGAGCATCGCGACTCAGGGCTCCTACCGGCTCTCCGGCCCTCACCCTCTGGTCTTGTCCATGGCATCATGACCTGGCATGCCAGCGACGGCTGAGACTAGCTCGAGAGCCGGGACCCGAGAAAGTAGAGCTTCGACATCTAACCCAGCTTGCGCGTTAAAGGGGGGTGCCTGAGCATCGCTACTCAGGGCTCCTACCGGCTCTCCGGCCCTCACCCTCTGGTTTTTTCCATGGCATCGCGACCTGGCATGCCAGCGACGGCTGAGACCAGCTCGAGAGCCGGGACCCGAAGACGTAGAGCACCAGCATCTGGCCAAAATTTGCAGGAACACACTCCAAGATAAGGCCCAGAGCCAGGCGCAACCCGCCCTGGGGTTGGGGCCCCGTGAGTCCCGCGCTGGCTCACGGGAGCCCCGATACACCTCGCTAGGCCTTTTGTGCCTCGTCGCCTCTCCAAAGCAACTAATGGCTAACTGTCGATTGCCACGGCGAACTCTCGTTCTTTTTGTGGTGAGCCTGCAGGGTCCCTCCAAGGAGCATTGCTAGGCGAGGCCCTCACGGTGCCTTCTTCACTCTCGCCCGCGCAACCAGCTTGCGCGTTAAAGGGGGGGTGCCTGAGCATCGCGACTCAGGGCTCCTACTGGCCCTCCGGCCCTCACCCTCTGGCCTTGTCCACGGCATCGCGACCTGGCATACCAGCGATGGCTGAGACTCACTTGAGGGACGGGACCCGAGGACGTAGAGCAGAAAGGGGAGCGAGGGTGAGAGGGGAGGAGCACGCGAGGACCTCGCCAAGGAACCCCTCATCAGCCAAGGCACGGATCTAGCACCGCACCAGGAAGCATTTCCTGACCCTCGAGGGACAAAAGACGTGAATCCTAAGGAGTCCTAGCTACAGAGGCCGTCGCGGCGGACGCCATAATCAACAGTGGGCCGCCCAGCACCGGCGCCAGCGCCATCCAGATCAGGGGCGGCGACGGCCTGCCGAACCCGCCCTACTCCGGGAGCGGCGCAGGCTCGGGGGCTCGTAGCTGTCGTCGCTCGTCTCTGGAGTTGCGAAGAGCTCAGCGGAGTCGCTGGATCCACCAGCGCCTCCCCCGCCTGGGGAGCTGCCGGGGGAGCGGTTGGCCGGCCTCTGTCTCGCCGCGGCATGGTCCCGACCACCCCTTTCGGGGCAGCACTCCAGCCGGTGACCCTCTGCATCGAAGACCTTGAAGGACATCACCGAAGCACCATCGTATTCCAGATGGATCGCGAAGGCGCCCCTTGTCCTGCAAACCCGGGCGATCTCGCCCCCGCCTCGACTCATGAAAACCTCGCCCGGGGCAACGACCGCGACCTTTGCCCCGGTCGCGAGGGTGCTGCAGCCAGCATGCTGCAGCCAAAGCCCCAGGGGTTCCCCTTGGCAGACGACGGAGGCGAAAAAAGGAGGCAGACAGATCCAAGACTTAGGGGGCATGGTGGTGCGAAGCACGAACTCTCGGCAGGAGCCCTCGGCGTGGACTCCAGGGGGAAGACGCACACCTTCGTGACCCGGCGGCGCCGCCCGTGGCGTTCGGTGTCGGCTCCTTCAGAGCCACCAACATGCGCGTACAAGGGAAGCGGGAACCCTGGTGGTGGCCGCTCGCACCGGGTCTAAACGCTTCCTGGCGGGTGCCCTCACCCCAACACCAGAGAGCAAGCCGCTTCTTCGGGGGAAGTGGGTCATGATCCTCTTGGGGAGCTTTTCCTTTCTCTTCCGCGGAGAACCGGCGGATCGGAGCCATTGCAGCAAGACGGAGCAAGACCCAGGATGGAGGAGAAGCAGAGGGAGTAGACTGGAAGGGCGCGCGCCATTCCGTACTTATAGCCGGCGAAGGCCAACCGTCGACCTCCACGATCGCAGGTAATCATGACCCGCTATGCATGCAGGGACTTGTCGAACCTGTGCGGTTACCGAGGTGTCGTGGGGAAGCAGAGGCGCCCATGTCCAATCAACTGCCACGCAGCGCCCAAGGCCACAGGCTGTTAGGGCCCGCGACGCTTCGCACTTGCCCTTTCGCCTCTCTGCTCAGCCAAGTCCGGGCGCGCCGTGGGCCCGGGGGCTACTGTCGGCATTCTGGGAACAGGGGTCCCCAAACTTGCCTGCCTGCGGCCTGCGGCGTGGCTCAAAGGAGGCCCAGCACATCCCATCTTCATCAACACAAGCTCAAGACCCTCGCGAGGGGCCAAGCCTCGCGGGGCGGGCGACAAGGAGCTTCCTCAGGCACGGCCTCGTCAGGCTGGCTCACGAGGAGGCGGAGAGTTCAAGGCGGGGTACCTCGCGAGGTGCCCATGACGCAAGCCATGACGACCAAGGGCGCCAGTCGGGCGCCAACCCGCGCAGTGTCCTCCCTTTCCTCTTTGGTGCAAAGGGAGCAAGTGTAGGCGAGAGCATCAAGCAAAGGCATCCGTTTCGGTGCAACAAGACCAAGACCAGCGCAACGGCCGGAAGGAAGTCATTGTGGAGCCCAAACAGGCATCACCGCCAGAGCCTTTGACAGGCGAGGACCAACTTTAGTCAAGATAAGTGTACCCGTTGTTCCCCTTCAAAATGGCCAATTGTTGGCGCCCTTCCCGCTCAATGTTTGGGCAAGAGGCCCAGGGCCTTTGCCTATAAATAGGACTAGCCACCCACTGGGTAGAGGGATCAGATATCGAGAGACCAGATCAAGAATCCAAGAGCCAGAACCAAGTAGCACCAGCCAAGAACAGACCCTCGCGAGGCTGTTCTTCCTTGTATTGTTCATCATCAGCCCGAGAGGCAATCCACCACACCACACACTGGAGTAGGGTATTACACCACAATGGTGGCCTGAACCAGTATAAACCTTGTGTCTCTTGTTTTGTTCTGTTTGGTAGTTTAGGTCCTAGCGATTCGGCGAAGAACAAGTAGGTAGAGGGTTGAATCTCTGCGCGCACCCCAGAGGTCGAACCTCAAGGGTCTGCCGGAACCCGAAATCCAACAACTAGGGCCCACATGTCAGCGTCAGGGGGTTAGGTTAGTTGGTGATTAGCTTAAGCTAATCACCTGACGGCGAGGTCCACCTGTTAGGCCGGGGAGGTCGTCGCCGGCGACCACGGGACACGGCGGTGTCCGGGTTACAGGCCACGGGGGCGGCGGCTAAGGGCACCGGGGCGTAGCCCGTGCTCTCCCGCATTTAGGGGAGCAGACGGGAAGCCGTGGGGGCGCCGGAGTTCGCCGGAGCGGAGCTCGCGGCGGTGGCCGGAGCTCGAGCCCGCTCGGAATTAACGCTGTGGCTTGCAAACGAGCGGGAAGAAGAGCTAGCGGGGCACTACGTGCATGTGCGAGTGTGTTGGACTGGTCATTGTGACCGAAAGGCCACCGGAGCATCACCGACGATGAGCTCGGGCGGCGGCGGTTTTCTGTAACCGAAGAATCGGCGACTACGGCGAGCCATCGAGGCGGAGGAGAGGGGGTCAGTCCGTGAGCTCACAGCGGAGACGACGGGATGGTCAGCGTGCTCGGGAAGGCCTGGAGGCAACGGGATAGTGGCGGCGATCTCGGCCTGCCGTGGTTGGAGATGAGGTTGAGAGCGTCGCTTCGGGACTCTCCTGGTCGCGTGACTCGGTGAGGAGGACGATGAGGTTGCTCCGGAGGTCAGGGTCACGTTGGCGGGGTGAGGCGACTATGGTGGGCGCGTCGAACGGCGTTGGTGGCGATGGTGGTGCTCGGGTAGCTCTGCGCGAGGGAGGCAGAGGAGGGGAAGGGGTCTAGGGGGAGAGGAAAGAGGTGCACGGGGTCGCAGGGCTTCTCCCGCGCAGATCAGGATGAGGGGAGGAAGCAGGAGGTGGCGGGGAGACGTGGCCGCGGCCGGCTGTGATGCGGGCATGCAGCAGCTCCTACTGGCAGGAGCTTGAAGAAGCTCCTGGCAGTTGGGCTGGGCTGCCTGCTAGCTGGTCCGGCCTATTGGCCGCTGGGCTACACAGTGCCGAGCTGCACAGGTAGGTTTCCCTTTTTCTATTTATTTTTCTTTTCTATTTTCTGACATTTGTTTTGATTTAACAAAAATACTAAACTAATTTATTTCCTTATGCCAATTTTTGTAGGGGCTAGTGGTATTATTCCAGAGTTCCTCAACAACTGGCATAATTTTTTGACAATATTATATATATATATAACAATATATATCCAAAGCAAAATAATTACTGGATCAATCCAAGTGGCCAATATAAATACTTATGAGCTCCTAAAAATATTGGTTTGATTTTTATGTCTGTCCAATATTTTCAGAGAGCAACATGAACATTTTCTTGGACCTTTTTGGGGCAATTTTTATCTGGGTCATTTCCAGAAATGATTCTGAGGGTTTTGCAAATCTCCATTTCAAATTTAACTGGAATTTAAACATGATGCACACATGACTAGCTAGTCTAGGTCATACCAGAACTAGGGATGTGACATCCCCCCCGAGGTGCATGCTCTAACTTGGCAGGGTTATGTTGCTCATATCGTGCATATGGTATCTTGCATTGCTATGTTATTTGCTTAGTTTAGACATGCTTTTTGTGAATGCCACCTGTTTAGTGTCAAATTACCATATATGTGAATTATGCAATGCCATCTTGTTGCAAGACATTATATATGTGAATTATGCAATGTTATCTTGTTGCAAGGCATTATGTATGTGAATTATGCAATGCCATGTTGTTTAGGCAAGCGTCATATATGTGAATTATATCATGCCGTCTTTTTTTTGTATTTCTCATTACTTTTGTCGACAATGTTTGTATATTCAACTGCTCTTCCTGTGCATCAGCCATTTGAATTGGTGATGGAGAAATCTGGAGTGAAAACAAGGTCTTCAGAGCAGACAATGCTACCTGCTGAAGCAGATATCTTGCTGGTTACAGATAGCTCTTCGGAGGAGGATTCAGAGGTAGATGACCAGTCCTATTATCCTCCTGAGGTGTATGCTCAAACTTGGCAGGGTTATATTACTCATATTATGCATATGTTGTATTGCAATGCTTAGTTTTTACATCATATACACAATATTAAATGCCATCTCCTTAGTTGACACATCATATATGTGATTGCCCTCTGCTCACTTCCCTAGTATATATATCATATATTTGAATTATGTCATGCCATGATGTTTGCATAGACAGCATGTATCTGAATTATGGCATTCCAACCCATTTTCTAAAGACATAGTATAGTGATATCATCTCATCCTGTTTACATAGTCATCATATTTTAAATTTTTTCATTCTATCCGTGAATTATATCATGCCATCATGTTTCCATCGACGGCATGTTTGTGATTTATGGCATGCCAACCACTTTAATAAACACATCGTATAGTTATATCATGTCATCCTATTTACATAGTCATCATATTTTGAAGTATGTCATTCTATCCTGTTTAGTTAGCCATCATACATGTGAAATTGTGTCATGCTATCCTGTTTAATTAGCCATCATATATGTGAAATTATGTCCTGCTATTCTGTTTGGTTAGACAACATAAATGTGAATTATTTCATGCCCAGTTTTCTTCCCTACTATCCATTGCACTTGTCTATCTTACAATGTCTGTACATTCAATTACTTTTCTTGTTTATCAGCCATTTCAATTGGAAGAGTGATGGCAGTATCTGTGGGAGTAAAAACACGGTCTTCAGAAAAGATCGTGCCACATGTTGATGCAGATAGAACCACGGTTGTACTTGCCCAAGAACCAGCCCCACCACACATAACCCACACTCATGCAGATTGTACCCCTACCAAGTTGGACAGAGAACCATCTACACCCCTTCTAACCCCAACCCCAGCAGATAGACACCCAGTTCCCATTGACACAGCACCGTCTCCACCACAGAGCACCCAAACACGGGCAGTTAGTAAGGCAACTGTAGTGCCCAAAGCACAAGGACCACCACTTCGAACCCCAAGTCAACGCTTAAAGCAGAAGAAGAATTGTTCTCAGGTCAGGTTCCGTAGCTATGGTTCATACTACTTTGCTCTTGCATCACTGTATTTACTCATACCAACTAATTTCAAATTTGAAGGATGCAATTCAAACTCCAATGGTGCAACAGGTATGTTTTAAACCTGTTTCTTCAACGTGTTTGGCTGTTTGCTGTTGTAACTTGCTCTATGTTGATTTCAGTTTCAATTGAGTAAACAGTTATGTTCTCATGCCATGCACATTACAAGTGTTGTTATTGTTGTGTAGTTTCCCACACTTATATTCTGTCTATGCAGCTTTATCTTAAATAGATATGATTCAAACTGTATCTATCTTGATTTGGCAACATAAACTAGAATGATATAGACCATACAGTGACCTTACTACATAGATATATGTTTGTTTCATGTTGTTATCCTGTCCACCTTACTACTAAACTAGTTTACCAAAATGAGTTTCATATACTACATTGTAAACCTGTGATGTGTTTGTTTGTTTCTCTTTTAGAACGCGGATAAAATATTGGGGAAGAGTACCCCGTTATGCAATGGTAAAGGAAGTAAGGCAGATAAGGTTCAAGATAGTGAGACATCCCTATTGGTCTCCAAGAAAGCCGATAAAAACTATATTGAAGACACTGAGACAACCCCAAAGTCTTGTCTTGATGTAGTGTTCGAGTTACTGGCTACTACTGCTGGCACCAGCTCTTCGAACTCGTTGCCTAAATCAGTTCGGCTTCTTGAGTCTCAACTTCAAGTTGAAAGACATTGATCAGATGTTATGTGACAGGAAGCCAAAGGACTGAGGAAGTCCCTATAGAATTCAGATGCATACTTTCTGGTGCAACAGCAAGTGCTGGAGGACTTAAGCGCCAAACAAGAGAAAGTTAATAAGCTTGCTAAGCATCTTGCGGCAACAGGAGACGATCTCCATGGTGAAGGAGGATGTCGCTGCCTGGGAGGCCCATCTAGCAAAGTGCACAATGCTCTTGAACACTAGGGAGAAGGACATCTCTTCCCGAGAAGAGAACCTCGAGGCCACCCTCTGCGGGAAGGACGAGGAACTGGAGGCCCTTGTCCAGCAACGCACCAAAGAACTAGAGGACAAGCACAAGGCAGCCCTTGACGTGCTCTCCACCGACTCCGCCGTTCAGCTGAAGAAGGTTGCCAATGACCTTGCCGCTGCATCCACTGCCAAAGCTGACCTCGACCAACAAGTGGACAAACTGACAGAGGAGCTTGTCGGGAGCACCAAGGAAACTGCGGTTCTCAAGGAGGAAGCGCAGAAGGCAGAGATCCTTCTGAAAGAGGTGCTATCGCAGCTTTCCTCCAAGGGCCAAGATCTTGATACCGCCAACGGCTCCATTACAGGTATGAAGGAAAGGCTTGCCACTTTAGAGAGCACAATTGAGTCTATCGGGGTTCGTGACAAGAAGCTGATAAGGGACTTGGAAAATGTGAAGATCATCCAGAAGGATGCGGAGGACAAATTGGCGAACCAGGTTTAGCAGCGCGATCTTTGGATCAAGAACCTGGTTGACATTGCCGAGCACCTCACAGCCCAGATTGCGACGATGGGCATGGAGAGCCCAACCTTCTCGGTTGGCAGGCACGAGGTCCCAAGTGTCAAGCTGGCGCTCTTCTTCGACGGATTGATCGAAGGGTTGAAGACCCATGAGGAAGAGAGAGCCACCTGCTTCGCAAGCGAGTCCCGGAAGCTTGCCCGCAATGCCCTCTTCATGGTCTTGAGCAACATCTCCTTCCACCACCCGAATTTCAACCTTGCCGATGGCTTCAAGAAGCTACTGGCAGGCGTTGATGTTTCTACCGCCGAGGAGAAGGTTGCCCATTCACCGATAAGGTCCTCTCCGTCCTCGAGGCTTCATAAGGCCACCAAGTTTGGCCTTGAATCTTTCGTGTCTCTCTGCTACCATGTAACAAAACATTATGCATGTCTTGTGTTTCGATCCCGTACTACTTTTGCTCCCGTTGAATGGGTGTTTAATTAATTTCAAATGCATGCTATCACTCTTGTGTTTTATCCATGGATGTTCGTATGGGTGGTTTCTTTTTATGTGTTTTGGTTGCCCGCCAGTAGCATGCTACCGCGATTGCTGCGAGAAATGGGTCCTTAGCATTCAGCTGAAGAATACACACCCCGGCAGGTTTTTCCTTAGGCATATTTGATGCAGCCGCTCGCTCTATGAGCAGGCTCGAAACAGAGTGGGGGCGCAGACAAATCTGGCAAGGTGCCATCACACGAAAGATTTCTCCGTATGAAACACCTTGGATATCCGAGGGATAAGCAAATGCGGGTTCTAGAGAGGAAAGATCAGTGACACGCGAACTTAGCTTCTGTCCATGCTTCCCTCCTCTTTTAACTGCGGTCATCTGTTACGTCTGCATATCCCAAGGGGATGGTATTTACGTGTTGGCCTCAGGCCTACAAAAAATTTAGCAACAAAAACACGTGCAAGAAAGAGACTTGGCAGTTTGTTAGTTGCATACCCACCCCAGGCAAGGGCTGGAGGGGGTAATTGAATATCTGTGCATGACGAAAAGGGTGGTTGGTTCATCTTTCCTCTCTCACTTTGTTGTTGAACACATCATGACTATTGGCATAAAAAGTCACGCTGGCGCGGACAGCCCTGCCGAAGCGTGCTTGTCGGGGCGTCAATCAACGGATTTGCGCCAGCGCTTCCCTCAGGACATTCCCTTAGCGGGGTAAGTGCTGAACCGGGTCCCGCATGGGCTCCTTGGTGTTGAAAACGCCGCCCCCTGCGCGGCTCTGTCGTCGACGAGCAAAAACGAGCGGGGAGGACACTACTAGGGAAAAGGCTAGCAGTAGCCCTGGTTTTAGGTATATCGGTAGCGCGGGGTGGCGCGCTACTGATACGGTGCTACAGCTAAAGTTTATCAATAGCGTGTGCTTGCCCGCGCTACTGCTATATGTGCTTAGCAGTAGCGCTTTTGGTGCACAACGCTACTGGTAGTTACTACTAGCATGCCTCCCTACCGGCGCTACTACTATTGTTGGGTATTTCTTTTTTGTTTTATTTTGTATTCATACGCCATTATACAAGTTTTCATATAGTAGCAATTTAGATATTGTGTTTACATCAGAATGAGTTACTACATCATTGGGTGAAAGAACCATGGATTAGTTTCAAGTGCATGGATCCAAAGTGACCATTTGTCACTTTGGATCCATGCACTTGAAATTAAACCGCGATTCTTTCACCCAATGACATAATATCTCATCATCATCATCATCATCATCATCATCATCATCATCATCATCATCATCATCATCATCATATCATTAACAACTTATCATCATAATACATCATTGTCATATAACACCTCCTCATGATCATCATTTTTATCAATGAGACATCATATACAAAGTTGGTCAGTAGTCATAATCACAAATCCTCATCATCATCAACTCTAACACGTTGTACCACATAATAACACATTGTACCTAGGACCTACTTCTCTCTCATAGGACCTACTAGGTTCTCTTAGGTAAAATAGCATAAAACAAGATAGGCCCTGACTCTCCATTATGGAGAATGGAGATTATCATGTCTCCAATTCTTGCCCTTCACCTAATGTTGCTTCCAAGTAGCTCCCTACGAGTGACCATACATTTTTTCTAATCTTTGATTGTCATGTCTTCATTGGTTTTAGAAATCTGATATGAACAGGAGTGATTCGTAGGATGACTTGGCTGTATATTCAAAACATCAAGGCGACCTTTCTGAAACATCAGATGAGGCACACACTCCTGCGGGATTATCTGTTGAAAAACATAGTAATAACTTCGTAGTTAGCAATGTAGTTCAGTTTTAGAAGAATTTATGCAAAAGATGCACAAATGTCGTAATACTAAAAATCTTACCATGACATCTCCATGGATGTTAGCATAGTTCAACACGTGCACTAGTGGCACATATTGACCATAATGTGGAGGAGTTTGATAATAGGTATGTAATTCTCAAGATCAGTACAAAATGCGACCAGATGATTTTCTCCTGCTAAGTTAACTCAGAGCCATTGGTGTAGTAGGTTCTGTCTACCATCTTCTGCACATTCTTTGAAGAATGAAAATAAGCTGTCAATGGAAATAAGCTGTCAACTATTTTGAAATAAACAATATAAATTACTTAATAACTATGTTTGATAAACTCACATAGCGGTAGAATTGGAAGTGTATCAACAAGGACCCAAATGTCCAAATTGTCTTCCTCGATGTCAGGATCACCAAGATCCATGGTGACAAGCATACCCTCTTGAAAATCATACATCTTGCAAAGTGCTTCCCAATTCGGGCAACCAACATGGGATACGCTCTTAGAATTGTATACACTTACCTCAAAATCCATACCATGATGGGTCCTTAGGTGAATTTTCTTTGTTTCCATACTCTCATGATCTTCAAAATCCATCCTCTCCAAGACATAGCGTCTTGCATGGCATGGGATAAGCTGGTCTAATTATAAAAGATGAAAATTATATGTTGAAGTAGTAGAAGTCGAGCTTAATTACAAAAAAACACTTTGCGTCGTAGCATACCATTTTAACATCGAAGGCCTCCTGGAGCTTAATGTTAAAGCGCCGATCTTCTACCAAGTGAGGCTTGTCACAGAAACCCCAATTGTCGACGCACCAGGAGCACTCTGTGAGACTTTTGTCCGATGACATTTCCTATGTTCATAATTCAAAGATTAAACTTCTAAAATTCAATATATGTACTACAAAAACTAAATTAGATCATTATTATTCAGCACGGGTTGACTATCGGTCCATCGAGTCTTTTTTGAGAACCCTCGGCTCACTTGGTGTATATATTCGACCGTTGGTGATGGTCGCTCCTCCCTTCGTCCCCGTGTGCATTAAACCAAAATGTCTAGCACACGGGAACGTATGAGAAGCGCCCCCCACGACAACAGTCGACATTCTTCTTCTCTCATATATGGTGGACACACTCCCTCGCTGATTTTTCGACCGTTGGTGATGGTCGTTACTCCTCCTTCCCCTGGTGCCTAACAAAGGTCTAGCACAAGGAGAAGAAGGAGAAACGACCCCCATGACAACAGTCGGGTTTCTTCCTCTCTCATATATGGTGCAGACTTTCTCCCTCACTCATTTTTTGATTGTCATGTATGGAGCCTCGATAGACTTAAAGTCAACCCGAAATTTCGTTTAATTATCTTTCTAGAAAATCCAGGCCACTCGATATTTCCTACATATTCTAGCACAAGTCATGCCAAAATTCACGGAAAAATCCGGCATAACCTTTGCTAAAAAAGGAGATATCGAGCGCCTGAAATTTGCCGGAATAGAAATTAATCAACACTCTAGCAAAACATAGGCCACTTGGAGGTGTTACCTGCAAACATGGCCACTTGGGCAAGCACATATCCTATTTGCATTCAAACTTGATGGTCATTGCATTCAAACTTGATGGTCATTGCATTTAAATGGTTGAAAATATGAACAAAAACATTTCAAAATATCTTATAGGACTCATATTGACATGGAGATTTGGCTAGTCTCACCTCGAGGGTGGAGGGGGGCTGTGACGGGGATGACGGCGGTGACGACATGGAGATTTGGCTGCAAAAACAAAATAGTATTCAAAATAGTGCTCTCCAATTTGAGCATTCAAAATAGGAGTAGTTCTCCAATTTGAGCATTCAATAAGCAAAACTAAATCATAAAATAAATTAGTATTCAAATTAGCATGCTTCAAAAAGCAAAACTAAATCATCTCTTGCGTCCATACATCATCGAATATTATCACTAATACATCTCGAATAGTCTCATACATATAACCTCACTAATACAGCTAAAACCCTAGTGAACGACGGGTATCGGCCCGGGCGGTGGACACCCAAAGAGAAGGAACCATCACAGGATCATAGCTCCAGTGAGATCCCTGAAGAACCTGCCAGGTATTGGAGAACCTGCCCTCCAACACAACCATGTAGCGACGGACATGCTCGTCCTCCTCGCTGACACTGTGACGTACCACCTCAACGGGGTCCTCAAGCCTCCGCACCATCACTGGCCCACGCGACCGCCACCAAAGAAGGTTCAGTTCAACGACGGGCTGGCTCCTCACCAAGCTGCGCCTCCCGGAAGGTAGCACATTGATACATCTCCAACATATCTATAATTTTTTATTGTTCCATGCTATTATATTACCCGTTTTGGATGTTTATGGGCTTTACCTTACACTTCTATATCATTTTTGGGACTAACCTACTAACCGGAGGCAGCCCGAATTGCTGTTTTTTTTCCTATTTTGGTGTTTCGAAGAAAAGGAATATCAAACGGAGTCCAAACGGAATGAAACCTTCGGGAGCGATCTTTTTGGAACAAACGTGATCCAGGGGACTTGGAGTGTGATACGTCTCCAACGTATCTATAATTTTTGATTGTTCCATGCTATTATATTACCCCTTTTGGATGTTTATGGGCTTTATTTTACACATTTATATCATTTTTGGGACTAACCTACTAACCGGAGGCCCTACCCGTATTGCTGTTTTTTTGCCTATTTCAGTATTTCGAAGAAAAGGAATATCAAACGGAGTCCAAATGGAATGAAACCTTCGGGAGCGTGATTTTTGGAATGAACGTGATCCAGAGGACTCGGAGTGCAAGTCAAGAAGCAGCCGAGGCCTCCACGAGATAGGAGGGCGCCCCTCCCCCCATATAGGGCGTGCCCTCCTGTCTCGCGGGCCCCTTGGGCATCCACCGACGTACTTCTTCCTCCTATATATACCTACATACCCCGAAAACATCCACGGAGCGAACGAAACACAATTTCCACCACCGTAACCTTCTGTATCCGCGAGATCTCATCTTGGAGCCTCCGCTGGCACTCTGCCGGAGGGGGGATCGACCACGGAGGGCTTCTACATCAACATCCTTGCCCCTTCGATGAGTTGTGAGTAGTTTACCACAGACCTACGGGTCCATAGTTATTAGCTAGATGGCTTCTTCTCTCTTTTTGGATCTCAATACAATGTTCTCCCCCTCTCTTGTGGAGATCTATTCGATGTAAAATCTTTTTGCGGTGTGTTTGTCGAGATCAGATGAATTGTGGGTTTATGATCAAGTTTATCTATGAATAATATTTGAATCTTCTCTGAATTCTTTTATGTATGATTGAGTTATCTTTGCAAGTCTCTTCGAATTATCAGTTTGGTTTGGCCTACTAGATTGATCTATCTTGCCATGGGAGAAGTGCTTAGCTTTGGGTTCAATCTTGCGGTGTCCTTACCCAGTGACAGAAAGGGTTGCAAGGCACGTATTGTATTGTTGCCATCGAGGATAACAAGATGGGGTTTATATCATATTGCTTGAGTTTATCCCTCTACATCATGTCATCTTGCTTAATGCGTTACTCTGTTCTTATGAACTTAATACTCTAGATGCAGGCAGGAGTCGGTCGATGTGTGGAGTAATAGTAGTAGATGCAGGCAGGAGTCGATCTACTTGTTGCGAACGTGATGCCTATATACATGATCATGCCTAGATAATCTCATAATTATTCGCTTTTCTATCAATTGCTCGATAGTAATTTGTTCACCCACCGTAATACTTATGCTATCTTGGGAGAAGCCACTAGTGAAACATATGGCCCCCGGGTCTATCTCTTATCATTTGCTTCCAATCTACCTTTATTTGCATCTTTACTCTTTGCATCTATATTATAAAATACCAAAAATATATTTATCTTATCTTACTATCTTTATTAGATCTCACTTTCGCAAGTGGCCGTGAAGGGATTGACAACCCCTTTATTGTGTTGGTTGCGAGTTCTTTGTCTGTTTGTGTAGGTGCGTGGGACTTTTGAGGAGCCTCCTATTGCATTGATACCTTGGTTCTCAAAACTGAGGGAAATACTTACGCTACTATTGTTGCATCACCCTTTCCTCTTCAAGGGAAACCAACGCAAGCTCAATACGTAGCAAGAAGGATTTCTGGCGCCGTTGCCCCGGAGGTCTTCACTCAAGTCAATACATACCAAGTACCCATCACAAACTTATCTCCCTCGCATTTACATTATTTGCCATTTGCCTCTCGTTTTCCTCTCCCCCACTTCACCCTTGCCGTTTTATTCGCCCTCTCTTTCCCAATCTCCTCCTCTCTTTTCGCTTGCCTTTTTCTCTGTGCTTGTGTGTTGGATTACTTGTTGCCATGGCGCAAGATAATACCAAATTGTGTGATTTCTCAAATACCAATAATAATGATTTCCTTAGTACTCCGATTGCTCCTCTTAATGATGTTGAGTCTTGTGAAATCAATACTGCCTTGCTGAATCTTGTTATTAAAGATCAATTCGCCGACCTTCCTAGTGAAGATGTCGCTACTCATCTAAACAACTTTGTTGATTTGTGTGATATGCAAAAGAAGAAAGATACGGATAAAAATATTGTTAAATTGAAGTTATTTCCGTTTTCACTTAGAGGTCGTGCTAAAGTTTGGTTTTCGTCTTTGCCTAAAAATAGTATTGATTCTTGGAACAAGTGCAAAGATGATTTTATCTCTAAGTATTTTCCTCCCGCTAAGATTATCACTCTTAGGAACGATATTATAAATTTTAAACAACTTGATCATGAGCATGTTGCCCAATCTTGGGAAAGAATGAAATTGATGATTCGCAATTGTCCCACTCATGGTTTGAATTTATGGATGATCATACAAAAATTTTATGCCGGTTTGAACTTTGCTTCTAGGAATCTCTTAGACTCGGCCACGGGAGGCACGTTTATGGAAATCACGTTAGGAGATGCTACAAAACTTCTTGATAATATTATGGCTAATTATTCTCAATGGCACACCGAAAGATCTTCTAGTAAAAAAGTGCATGCTATAGAAGAAATCAACGTTTTGAGTGGAAAGATGGATGAAATTATGAAGTTGTTTACTACTAAAAATACTCCTCTTGATCCCAATGATATGCCTTTGTCTACTTTGATTGAGAATAATAATGAATCTATGGAGGTGAATTTTGTTGGTAGGAATAGTTTTGGAAACAATGCTTATAGAGGAAACTTTAATGCTAGACCGTTCCCTAGTAATTCCTCTAATGATTATGGAAATTCCTACAATAATTCTTATGGTAATTTTAATAAGATGCCCTCTTACTTTGAGAATAGTGTGAAAGAATTTATGATTTCTCAAAAGAATTTTAATGCTTTGCTTGAAGAAAAACTGCTCAAAGTTGATGATTTGGCTAGGAACGTAGATAGACTTTCGCTTGATGTTGATTCTCTTAAACTTAGATATTCTCCTCCTAAGCATGATATCAATGAGTCTCTCAAAGCAATGAGAATTTCCATTGACGAGTGCAAGGAAAGAACCGCTAGATTGCATGCTAAGAAAGATAGCTTTGTAAAGGCGTGTTCTTCTAGTTTCCATGAAAATAATGATGAGGATCTTAAAGTTATTGACGTGTCTCCTATTAGATCTATGTTTTGCAATATGAATCTTGATAATTATGGGACTGATGATGAGTCAACTTTGCCTAGAAGGCGTCCCAAGAAATCGGAGTTTTTAGATCTTGACGCTAAATTTGGTAAAAGTGGGATTGGAGAGGTCACAACTTTAAATAGCATTGAACCCACTATCTCAGATTTCAAGGAATTTGATTATGATAATTGTTCTTTAGAAGGTTGTATTTCCTTGTTGCAATCCGTTGTTAATTCTCCTCATGCTTATAGTCAAAAGAAAGATTTTACCAAACATATCGTTGATGCCTTGATGCAATCTTATGATGAAAAACTTAATTTGGAAGTTTCTATACCTAGAAAACTTAATGATGAGTGGTAACCTACTATAATAATTAGAATTAAAGATCAAGAGTGTTTTGCTTTGTGTGATTTGGGTGCTAGTGTCTCCACGATTCCGAAAACTTTATGTGATATTCTAGGTTTCCATGATCTTGATGATTGCTCTTTAAATTTGCACTTTGCGGATTCCACCATTAACAAGCCAATGGGAAGGATCAATGATGTTCTCATTGTCGCAAATAAAAATTTGGTGCCCGTGGATTTTATCGTTCTTGATATAGATTGCAATCTTTCTTGCCCTATTATTCTTGTTAGACCTTTCCTTAGAACGATTGGCGCGATTATTGGTATGAAGGAAGGGAATATTAGATTACAATTTCCATTAAAGAAAGGCATGGAGCATTTTCCAAGAAAGAAAGTCAAATTACCTTATGAATCTATCATGTGAGCTACTTATGAATTTAGTGCCAAAGATGGCACTCGTTAGATCTATCTTCGCTTTTATGCCTAGCTAGGGGCATTAAACGATAGCGCTAGTTGGGAGGCAACCCAATTTTCTTTATGTTTTTTGTTTTTTTTCCTGTTTAGTAATAAATCTTGCATCTAATTTCTGTTTAGATGTGTTTTTTATCTTTTAATTAGTGTTTGTGCCAAGTAGAACCTATAGGATAACCTATGATGATAGTTGATTTGATTCTGCTGAAAAACAGAAACTTTGCGCGCATGAATTTAGTTTTGTTAAATCACAGAAATGTGATTTTGTGTTGATTATTTTTGCTTCTGATCAATAAACAAATTGTCTAGTACTTCCTATTTTGGTAGGAGTTTTAGAGTTCCTAAAGTTTGCGTTAGTTACAGATTGCTACAGACTGTTCTGTTTTTGACAGATTCTGTTTTTGTGTGTTGTTTGCTTATTTCGATGCATCTATGGCTAGTAAATTAGTTTATAAACCATAGAGAAGTTGGATTACAGTAGGTTTAACACCAAAATAAATAAAAAATGAGTTTATTACAGTACCTTATGTGGTGGTTTTGTTTTCTTTCACTAACGGAGCTTATAAGATTTCCTGTTGAGTTTTGTGTTGTGAAGTTTTCAAGTTTTGGGTAAAGCTTTTATGGACTATGGAATAAGGAGTGGCAAGAGCTTAAGCTTGGGGATGCCCAAGGCACCCCAAGATATTCAAGGATAGCCAAAAGCCTAAGCTTAGGGATGCCCCGGGAAGGCATCCTGATGCGGAGCATCCCATGTTCATCCCCATGTACACTCCGACTACTCTCCAAGCCCCAAAAGGACATATGACGAGACCTCAAACATGCGCCATTGGACAAAAGGTGAATTCACTCCTCTTCGAACCGTCACTTTCCGCATGTGAGACATGGCTACTACCGCATGCATGGACCTTGCATATACTCAGGTACAACCGAGATGATCATGGAGAATCCAAGGACCAAGGCCAAGCATGGAAGAGGAGAAGGAAGAAGAAGACGGAGCGGCTACTGGAGCCAGGCCGGACATCCGGACCGCCGTCCGGATCATCCGGGCCCAGCCGGATCATCCGGACCCTCCCCCGGATCATCCAGGTAACTGCGCCGAAGACACCCGAAGGCTTCTACCGAAGCCGGATCATCCGGGACTCCGTACGGATCAACCGGACCCCCGACTCCCGGATGATCCGGGACCCCGTCCGGATCATCCGGCCTTGCGTGCGCGCATGAGTTGGGCCGAGCCCGTGTACCCCTTCGCCCCTCACTTACCCCTTCGTGGCTTAGCACTATAAATAGACCTCCTCCTCCCCATTTTGAGGGTAGCATTGGTTTAGCTCATATTTTGTGTGAGAGCCTTGCTCATCCACTTGGTTACTTCTCCTCGGACCTCACGACCTCTTTGGAGAAGATCCCCCAAGTGGATTCAAGACCCCTTCTAGGGAAGACCATCAACACCTCCTCACAGAGAAGAACGGCTACTCGTGTATCTTTCCTTTGTTGATTTTGAATCTTGTGCTACCTTATGTGTTCGGTGATCTAGCACTTATGTGATTGATTCCTTGTCAGTTTCGTGATTCCCCTTGTTTTCCCCGTGTTTCCCCTTCGTGCTTCCGCGTGTTTGTCGTGTTTCCCCGTAGGATCCACTCCAAACGTGAAAGATCATCCACCTAGGGTTTCGCCCTACATCATCTTAGTATCATGAGCCAGGTTGACCACGTTTTTGGAGCCCCTACCCTTTGTTTTCTAGCTTGATTTTGTTGATTTTGTCCTAAATCCGAAAAATCCCCACCAAAAATAGCCCCCTAAATTTTTTGTGATTTGTTGGGTTTGATGATGTTTTGTTGATTTTGATCCGTGGATTTGCTTGCTTCAAGTGGATCTAGCATCTCCCCAAATTTCCCCACCTTCCATCCACGAAATCCATCAAATTTTGCCCCGAAAATCATCCATTTCCGCCCTTCGTCCCCGAGAGGAAATCCCGAGCAGTTTGACCTGCCCGGATCATCTGGACCTTCTCCTGGATCATCCGGACACCTCCCGGATCAGCTGGACCCTCTCCCGAACGTCCGGATAACCCACACACCTGAATACCTGAATTGGAGCTGACGAACCCGGATCATCCTGATGTACACCCGGATCATCCGGACCTAGCCCGGATCATCCGGACCTCTTCCCGGATGTCCGGCTAACCCTGAAACTAACACAGACAGATTTTTGTTTTGGCCATAACTAATTCATCCGAACTCCATTTTTGACGTTCTTTATCTCGTTTTGAAGCTATTGACATCCCCTATCCCACAAAAATACCACCAACACCATTTGACACCATCAAATTTTCGGAATTTTGGCATCTTTGCCTGGGGCTTCCACCACATCATTCGCATTAGCACCACCACTTCCGCAACCTAACCCATTTTGTTCCCCATAGCATTAGTGGTTGCTTGAGTAGTGATTCGCGTCTCCTAAGGTGTTTCGGCTACTTAGGGACAATTGCTTCTTCATCAACCACCACCACCACTTGCGCATAGACATGCCCACCATACATTTCCACCCCAACTTAACCCAATTTTGTTTGCGTTGTGGCTTGTGTCTCCTAAGGTGTTTCGGCTACTTAGGGACGGCAACTTCAACTCCGACTCGTGTATAGCCCATCATTCCACTTCCGCATTGCCTCGTGCAACACCACCACCGCTTTCCGCTACCACCATTTTGACATTTGAAGTTTGAGATTTTGAGTTCGCGGTTTTTCCGTTTCCTAAGGTGTTTCCGCTAACTAGGAACGGGTCGACATCGGCAACACCGCCTCTCATCATCGCCAAGGATGGTAACCTCGACGACACCATTGTATATTCCCCTTGCCATTGCATTGATAACCCCTAGCCCATTTTGCGTTACTTGCCTATCGAGACTAGCCATTTGAGTATTGCCGGCAACGTTACCTGTGCACATTAGTGGTCCCTACCTTCCATTGCATACATACCATATCATATTGGTATCATCTTGCTATCATATCATCTCTTGTGTCACAAGTTTGTTCCCGCATATACACAATTGCTATCTTGGTTTGTGCATTGTGCAAAAGTGGCCATAGAAAAAAAAAGAAGAAATAAAGCTTTTAAGCAAAAGAAAGAGAGCAAAGAAGCTTGTAAGCAAGTGCCATAGCATCATACCACATTGCATATAAGATTGTCATATCCGATCATCTTGGATCATCTTGCGAGAAACACCGGGAACCATACATACATAACATACTTGGGATAGAAGTTTATCCATTTTGCATCTTATAGGTTGTGCACAAGTGTCGTATCCGCCTATTGAGCAATCGTGCTAGCGTCTCTCTTGAGTTGTGCAACACGAGCGTTTTCCGTGGATTCCACATTTTGTGCTCATTCCTTGGTTGCACGACCCAATTTATCTATCCGTGTGTGCGTTTCCGTGTGCCATCCATATTGCTATTGGTCCATTTGTTTCACTTGCGAATTTGTGAATCTCTTTCAACATTATTGACTCTTGCTAACATTTTGCATTAAATTTTTGTGCCACTATCCTCACCGAGATCCACCATAAGCTTTACTTGTGTAGGTGTGAGAACCGACAAGGATTGGTACCAATAGTGCTATTTCATTGTCCGCATTTGAGTGAACTTGATTCATCGTCAACATCGGTCAAGGTACATTGGTATAAGTTCTTCTCTTTCTCCCACTCATATTTGCTCGAGTCTTGTGATGGATAGGCAAGGCATTTCCTCTCTGGTCTACGACAACAACGACGGCGTGAACAACTACATCTCCAAAGCATCCATCTTCGATCTACAACGACAAATGCAAGGTGCACAATCAAGATTGCGAGAGCGCATCGAGAACATCTCCATCGACATTCATCACTCCGAAGCAAGGAAAAGGGACTACATCGACAAGAAGCTTTCCGCACATAAAGAGGAACAAGATGTAAGGATGGAGGAGATTAGAGCCTTGATCAAGTCTTCTTCCCCTTCGTCATCTTCAAGGCGGCAACATTCAAGACACAAGTCTTCGGAGCGCGGAAACGATGCAAGTGCAAATCGTCCTCGTCCACATCTACATGGCGACCATCATCATGTTCGTGATCCACATCGTCATGAAGGCCAAGTCACCACCAAACAACATGTGCACGATGATGATGAACGCCTACGAGCTCAAGCACGACAACGACATCATCATCATGAAGATGCTCCACAAGCACAAATGCACAAGTCCCAACAAGCCTTACTTCACGCCAAGTCCAAGCTTCATGAGCAAAAGAGACGACCGCGAGATGACCACCACCAAGACGGTGCTATGGCTAAAACATCCACTTTGGCATCTTCTCCAAGTGCGATCAAGGCATCTTTGCCTTTGGACGTACGGCATCTTCGCCTACTTCCCACGTGTACGCCTACATCGACTTCATCAAGTTCAAGGCGACTACCTACGAGCGAGGGCGACACTTCCATCTTCGGAAGCCCCTCAAGGAAGATGGCCGAGCATAGGAAACTCCCTTTGGTCATGGAGATGAGCTACGAGGTGCCACATCATATGGGCCTCCCACACCAAGACGGTGACAAGACGGTCGAGCAAGGGCCATCCCCTTCGTCCTCGGTGACGAGTGCGAACCTCTTCAACACCATGAAGACGGCGCCCACATTGGACTCATACTCCGAGTCAAGCTACGCGACTGCGCATGGAGACATTTGCACCTACATCTCACCAACACCCACATATGTCGAGATGCCCCATTTGTCATGTGAGGAGAGCCACCACCCCATGAGTGACATGAGTGACTCCACCATACGTGACACTGAGAGCATTTCCTATGAGAGGATGAGTGTGACCACCACTAGCCCCACACATGAGAGCATGCCACACATCCTATGTGAGGTTGAGCGCCATTTGAGTGACTCCACCAACCATATGAGTGAGAGCATCCTTGAGGGAGTGAGTGAGCCACAACACTTAGCGAGTGAGATAGTTGACACGACATGTGAGGCCACCTTGATTTCTAATGACTTAACCTCTACTCCTAGTGTGTTTTCTTCTTTGGTGCTATGTCTCCTACATGATGACATGCCTATCCTCGACGAGTCCTTCCCTCCAATAGAGATGACGATGGCCATGGTGGACGATGATGCACCCCCCACATGGTTCCATCAAGATGAAGATGAAAATGAGTGGATCTTCAACACCTCTCCTGCAACACATGAGCGACGCTCCAAAGGTAACATAGGTGATGGTGCTTCTCTTGTCCCACTAGTGGACTCTCTTGACATCGAGTGCTCCCATGATGTTGACACACCTATTGCCATGCTTCATGCTAGTGAGACTTCTTCATGTCATGACTTACCAATTTATGATGAATATGATGATGAGCATGTTGAGTTTCCTAGTTGTGATGCTATGCTCCATAGGATAGCATGTGAAAATTCTATTGGTCACATCATGTTTGACAATCCTTTGAACTTGTCATATGCTATGAGTGAGATCTCCCATATTGCATCATTCCAATCTCAACATACTAACTATGCTTGCCCTATTAAAATCAATCCCATTTGCACTTATGGCATAGATGACAAGATGTTGGTCATTGGCTTTTGTTTTTCATGTGATGATATTGCCATGCTTCCTTTACATGATTTGCGCAGTTCATCTACTATGCCATGCCATGATCACATTGTTTCAAATATGCTTTGTTTTGGATGTTGTCAATATTCTCCATGTGATGTTGCTACTCATGCTCATGAGGAGACCCCCATAGTTTCCTCATACATATTAGGAGATTTTGATGCATTCCATACTTTGCATGATTCACATAATTGCTTGCACCATATGCATTCCATGAATAACAATGCTCTAGATATTTCTCATGATGCATTACACAATTTGAGTCTCCATTATGCTATACATAATAACAAACCTCTCATGATGGATGACATGTTTCTATATCACGCATCTCATTTATTTGAGCATTGGATATTTAGTGCTAACCGACACATGCACGTGCGCATCATGATGGATGATGTGTACATATACCACGCACACACAATTTTCCCTTTGTCTTTGTTTTGTGTAGGTACTCACATATACTCGTCAACCTCTCAATCCCAAGAGTTGACGAAACGAGCTCTCGAGAGCAACGATGATTTGGGATCCCGTGGACTATCGTTACCACCGTTCCCTTCGCGCAAGGACTACGCGCATCTCTTCTACTTGGCTCTCACACGGCTATGGGCTATATATCACTTGTCACCTTATGCCCATAATATCGTGTTCACTTTGCATGTTATCCTTGCTTCTATGCCTTTTCCATGAAATTGCAACCCTTGTTTGCATCTACCCATGATTCACAATTATGCTACTTCTATGTGTATTTGCATGCTTGGTGGATATACTTGTTGCTATTGCCATGTTTACCATGTGCTTCATACTATTGTTGATTGTTGTGTTGGGACAGTCAAGATGCCCCATTGCTATTTACATATGGCCTCTCGCCAATACATTGATGATATTTTCTCGTATCTTGCTTTCATGCTTGTGTTGTGTCATGTGAATTATTCATGCCCGCTATTTGCACACATGACATGCTTGCCATGATTCCTTCTAGTATGTTGCATCTTCGCACTACTAGCTTGCTTGACTTGATCGCTATGATTGCTTGCTATGTTGCATCACCCTTGTTCCACTATTACTTGCTTTCTTGGGTTGATGACATATATGCTCATGCCTCTCACATGATATATCTTGATCATTGTCTCTTGTGTCCATTAGTTGCCTCTTTCATATCCACTTATATTGAGTGCAACCATACTATGCTTATGGATCTTGGAGACTTTGACACTTTACTTGTGATGCATGCTTGTTTACATGAGCCTCTTGTATTTGGTTATTCTTGCATCATATGCCTCCATACTATGAAATGCTCACAAGGCATTACCGTCATGAGACATATTGGCTATGTGAAGGCATACATGATGTGCGACACCAACATTTTCGACATCCTCATAAAGGTGAACTCCTTCCCTTTGAGCCATCCTCAAGTTTACATATTGGATGGGTCACTCTTTCATTGTTGTTTCCTTCTTGTTGTCTACATGATACATCTCGTGAACGGAGGAGTGACATTGGAGATTGGCTACATGGACCTTCACATTGAGGAGCGCTCGCACTTATTGGATGCACCTTTGGAACTCCACTCATGCCTTGACATCGAGCTTTGGTACACCAACACCTCCATATTTGTTGATTGTGCTCATACATGTCATGCTCGATGAACATTTCATACTCACCACAAGTTTGCACCGTATGCATGGATTGACTCACATTATGCTTGCCTTGTTGCATCTATTTCCATGTCATCCATGATATATGAGCTTGTGCATTTCCTTAGCAAATTTGTTGTGATCTTCCTTGATGGCATATTCATACATCATGATCATATTGTCCACCATCAATTGCATGATAGCTTACACATATTGAGCATCCATTGCCATATTCATGCTATTGATGAACCGTCCCTCTATGACATCATTTTGCACAATGGTAGAATTTGTCGGTTTGTGCACCATGCTAATTATCCCATGAATGCTTTGCATATCATTCTATATCATCTTGATAAGCTTCATGCGCTTTGTCACGCACTATCCCTTCCCAAGGACTCACGCTTAATTGATGGACACTTTGTGTGCGCTAACCATTGTATTTCCAAGTGTACTTTGTGTTTGCTCATTTTGCATGTACCACATACCGGAGACACCTTGGAGTACTTGGATTGCGCAATGCCTTCACCTACGTCCCACTACAAGTCCGTCCACGACATCCGTTTCCATGGTGATGAGGATCACGATCCGAGGTTGGATCTTTCCCAAGGGGGGGAGATGATGCGGAGCATCCCACGTTCATCCCCATGTACACTCCGACTACTCTCCAAGCCCCAAAAGGACATATGACGAGACCTCGAACATACGCCATTGGACACAAGGTGAATTCACTCCTCTTCGAACCGTCACTTTACGCATGTGAGACATGGCTACTACCTCATGCATGGACCTTGCATATACTCAGGTACAACCGAGATGATCATGGAGAATCCAAGGACCAAGGCCAAGCATGGAAGAGGAGAAGGAAGAAGAAGACGAAGCGGCTGCTAGACCCAGGCCGGACATCCGGACCGCCATCCGGATCATCCGGGCCCAGCCGGATCATCCGGACCCTCCCCTGGATCATCCGGGTAACTGCGCCGAAGACACCTGAAGGCTTTTATCGAAGCCGGATCATCCGGGACTCCGTCCGGATCAACCGGACCCCCGACGCCCGGATCATCCGCAACCCTGTCCGGATCATCCGGCCTTGCCTGCGCGCATGACTTGGGCCGAGGACCGTGTACCCCTTCGCCCCTCACTTACCCCTTCGTGGCTTAGCACTATAAATAGACCTCCTCCTCCCCATTTTGAGGGTAGCATTGGTTTAGCTCATATTTTGTGTGAGAGCCTTGCTCATCCACTTGGTTACTTCTCCTCGGAGCTCACGACCTCTTCGGAGAAGATCCCCCAAGCGGATTCAAGACCCCTTCTAGGCAAGACCATCAAGACCTCCTCACGGAGAAGAACGGCTACTCGTGTATCTTTCCTTTGTTGATTTTGAATCTTGTGCTACCTTATGTGTTTGGTGATCTAGCACTTGTGTGATTGATTCCTTGTCGGTTGCATGATTCCCCTTGTTTTCCCTGTGTTTCCCCTTCGTGCTTCTGCGTGTTCGTCATGTTTCCCCATAGGATCCACTCCAAATGTGAAAGATCGTCCACCTAAGGTTTTGCCCTACATCACATCCCCTCTTTCGTCTTTGTTCATTGGTAACTTTACTTGGAGCTATATTTTTATTCGCCACATGATATGTGTTTTGCTTGAAGCGTCGTGTATTATATTAGTCTTTGCTTTTTAGTTTACCACAATCATCCTTGCTGTACACACCTTTTGGGAGAAGCCTACTTGATTAGGATTTGCTAGAACACTCTATGTGCTTCACTTATATCTTTTGAGCTTGATAGTTTTTGCTCTAGTGCTTCACTTATATCTTTTAGAGCACGGTGGTGTCCTACTTTTGAAGAAATTGCTAGTCTCTCATGCTTCACTTATATCTTTTTGAGAGTCTTTTAGAACAGCATGGTATTTGCTATGGTTACAAAATTGGTCCTAGAATGGTAGGCATCCAAGTTGGGTATAACAAAAACTATCATAGGAAGTGAATTGGATGCTATTATCAGTTTGATGCTTGATAATTGTTTTGAGATATGGAGGTAGTGATATTAAAGTCATGCTAGTTGAGGTGATTATGAAAAGTACTTGTGTTGAGGGTTGTGATTCCCGTAGCATGCACATATGGTGAACTGCTTTGTGATGAAGTTGGAGCACAATTTTATTTATTGATTGTCTTCCTTATGAGTGGCGGTCAGGGACGAGCGATGTTATTTTCCTACCAATCTATCCCCCTAGGAGCATGCGCGTAGTACTTTGTTTTTGATGACTTCTAAATTTTTGCAATAAGTATATGAGTTCTTTTGACTAATGTTGAGTCCATGGATTATACGCACCTCACCCTTCCACCATTGCTAGCCTCTCTTGTGTCGTGCAACTTTCGCCGGTACCATACACCTACCATATACCTTCCTCAAAACAGCCACCATACCTACCTATTATGGCATTTCCATAGCCATTCCGAGATATATTGCCATGCAACTTTCCACCGTTCCATTCATATGACACGCATTACTTTTGTCATATTGCTCTTTGCATGATCATGTAGTTGACATCATATTTGTGGCAAGGCCACTTTCATAATTTTCATACATGTCGCTCTTGATTCATTGCATATCCCAGTACACCGCCGGAGGCATTCATATAGAGTCATATCTTGTTCTAGCTTTGAGTTGTAATTCTTGAGTTGTAAATCCATAAAAGTGTGATCATCTTCATTATTAGAGCATTGTCCTAGTGAGGAAAGGATGATGAAGACTATGATTCCCCCACAAGTCGGGATGAGACTTCGGACTTTACAAAAAGAAAAAAAGAAGAAAAAAGGGGGAAAGGCCAAAAAAAAGAGAAGGCCAAAGAAAAAAGAGAAAAAAAAAGAAAAAGAAAAAATAATAAAATGAGGGGAAAAGAGAGAAGGGACAATGCTACTATCTCCTTTTCCACACTTGTGCTTCAAAATAGCACCATGATCTTCATGATAGAGAGTCTCATATGTCGTCACTTTCATATACTAGTGGGAATTTTTCATTATAGAACTTGGCTTGTATATTCCAAAGATGGGCTTCCTCAAAATGCCCTAGGTCTTTGTGAGCAAGCGAGTTGGATGCACACCCACTTAGTTTCTTTTGTTGAGCTTTCATATACTTATAGCTCTAGTGCATCCGTTGCATGGCAATCCCTACTCACTCACATTGATATCTATTAATGGGCATCTCCATAGCCCGTTGATACGCCTAGTTGATGTGAGACTATCTTCTCCTTTTTTGTCTTCTCCACAACCACCATTCTGTTCCACATATAGTGCTATGTCCATGGCTCACGCTCATGTATTGCGTGAAAGTTGAAAGAGTTTGAGATTATTAAAGTATGAAACAATTGCTTGGCTTGTCATCGGGGTTGTGCATGATTAAATACTTTGTGTGATGAAGATAGAGCAACAGTCAGACTATATGATTTTGTAGGGATAACTTTCTTTGGCCATGTTATTTTGAGAAGACATGATTACTTTCATTAGTATGCTTGAAGTGTTACTATTTCTTTTATCAATATGAACTTTTATGTCGTATCATTTGAATCTGAACATTCATGCCACAATAAAGAAAATTACATTATGAATTACGATAGGTAGCATTCCACATCAAAAATTCTCTTTTTATCATTTACCTACTCGAGGATGAGCAGGAATTAAGCTTGGGAATGCTTGATACGTCTCCAATGTATCTATAATTTTTGATTGTTCCATGCTATTATATTACCCCTTTTGGATGTTTATGGGCTTTATTTTACACACTTATATCGTTTTCGGGACTAACCTACTAACCGGAGGCCCAACCAGTATTGCTGTTTTTTTGCCTATTTCAATATTTCAAAGAAAAGGAATATCAAACGGAGTCCAAACGGAATGAAACCTTCGGGAGCGTGATTTTTGGAACGAACGTGATCCAGAGGACTCGGAGTGCAAGTCAAGAAGCAGCCGAGGCCTCCACGAGATAGGAGGGCGCCCCCCCCCCCCCCTATAGGGCGCGCCCCCTGTCTCGTGGGCCCCTGGGCGTCCACCGACGTACTTCTTCCTCCTATCTATACCTACGTACCCCGAAAACATCCAGGGAGCGAACGAAACACAATTTCCACCACCGTAACCTTCTGTATCCGTGAGATCTCATCTTGGAGCCTTCGCCGGCACTGCCGAAGGGGGAATCGACCATGGAGGGCTTCTACATCAACATCCTTGCCCCTCCGATGAGTTGTGAGTAGTTTACCACAGACCTACGGGTCCATAGTAATTAGCTAGATGGCTTCTTCTCTCTTTTTGGATCTCAATACAATGTTCTCCCCCTCTCTTGTGGAGATCTATTCGATGTAAACTCTTTTTGCGGTGTGTTTGTCAAGATCCGATGAATTGTGGGCTTATGATCAATTTTATCTATGCATTATATTTGAATCTTCTCTGAATTCTTTTATGTATGATTGAGTTATCTTTGCAAGTCTCTTCGAATTATCAGTTTGGTTTGGCCTACTAGATTGATCTTTCTTGCCATGGGAGAAGTGCTTAGCTTTGGGTTCAATCTTGCGGTGTCCTTACCCAGTGACAGAAAGGGTTGCAAGGAACGTATTGTATTGTTGCCATCGAGGATAACAAGATGGGGTTTATATCATATTTCTTGAGTTTATCCCTCTACATCATGTCATCTTGCTTAATGCGTTACTCTGTTCTTATGAACTTAATACTCTAGATGCAGGCAGGAGTCGGTCGATGTGTGGAGTAATAGTAGTAGATGCAGGCAGGAGTCGATCTACTTGTTGCGAACGTGATGCCTATATACATGATCATGCCTAGATAATCCCATAATTATTCGCTTTTCTATCAATTGCTCGACAGTAATTTGTTCACCCACCGTAATACTTATGCTATCTTGAGAGAAGCCACTAGTGAAACGTATGGCCCCCGGGTCTATCTCTTATCATATTTGCTTCCAATCTACCTTTATTTGCATCTTTACTTTTTGCATCTATATTATAAAATACCAAAAATATATTTATCTTATCTTACTATCTTTATTAGATCTCACTTTCGCAAGTGGCCGTGAAGGGATTGACAACCCCTTTATTGCGTTGGTTGCGAGTTCTTTGTTTGTTTGAATGTCCTCTGAATTCTTTTATGTGTGATTAAGTTATCTTTGCAAGTCTCTTCAAATTATCAGTTTGGTTTGGCCTACTAGATTGATCTTTCTTGCAATGGGAGAAGTGCTTAGCTTTGGGTTCAATCTTGCGGTGTCCTTTCCCAGTGACAGCAGGGGCAGCAAGGCACGTATTGTATTATTGCCATCGAGGATAAAAAGATGGGGTTTATATCATATTCAATGAGTTTATCCCTCTACATCATGTCATCTTTCTTAATGCATTACTTTGTTCTTTATGACTTAATACTCTAGATGCATGCTGGATAGCGGTCGATGTGTGGAGTAATAGTAGTAGATGTAGGCAGGAGTCGGTCTACTTGTCACGGACGTTGTCGGTGTCAAAACCAGCGGATCTCGGGTAGGGGGTCCCGAACTGTGCGTCTAGGCGGATGGTAACAGGAGACAAGGGACACGATGTTTTTACCCAGGTTCGGGCCCTCTCGATGGAGGTAAAACCCTACTCCTGCTTGATTGATATTGATGATATGGGTAGTACGAGAGTAGATCTACCACGAGATCAGAGAGGCTAAACCCTAGAAGCTAGCCTATGGTATGATTGTTGTTCGTCCTACGGACTAAAACCCTCCGGTTTATATAGGCACCGAAGAGGGTTAGGGTTACACAGAGTTGGTTACAATGGTACGAGATCTACATATCCGTATCACCAAGATTGCCTTCCACGCCAAGGAAAGTCCCATCCAGACACAGGACGAAGTCTTCAATCTTGTATCTTCATAGTCCAGGAGTCCGGCCAAAGGCTATAGTCCGGCCATCCGGACACCCCCTAATCCAGGACTCCCTCAGTAGCCCCTGAACCAGGCTTCAATGACGACGAGTCCGGCGCGCATATTGTCTTCGGCATTGCAAGGCGGGTTCCTCCTCCGAATACTTCATAGAAGATTTTGAACACAAGGATAGTGTCCGGCTCTGCAAAATAAGTTCCACATACCACCGTAGAGAGAATAAGATTTACACAAATTCAATCTGCTGACGTATTCTATGGCATGACATCACACCACGGCCAAGCCTTTATTCGAATCGTTTTTACTGTCCCACCTTAGTGCGTATAGCGAGGCGGTTTCCTTGGCACGTCTTGTCAAAGAAGAGATCGTGTCCCCTTATTCCGGGATTCTCATCAATACGGGCGTGGGTAACCCAACCGTGTCCGTTGGCACATCTCCTCTATCGAAGGCGAGTCCGAACGATCACGGGGGAGGCTCTTGGTATTCAACCTCTTTATAAAGAGACCAAGGCTCCACTCCCTTCTTTCAATCTCAATCGAATCCGCCCCTTGCCTCGAGTTCCAACACCCAAAGCTCCAGATTCAGGCGCTTCGGACCTTCGATGATGTCCGGCTCCGAGCTGCAAGGCCAGTGGATGCCTTCCTCTGTTACGGAAGAAGATGAGTTAAAGCTAAGAGAGGCCAAGTATCTAACCGGCAAAATTTCACATAGGCTTCCTGCCCAAGGGCAGGTTATTCCCACTCCCAAGCCTGGTGAAAGCGTGGTGTTCGCGTCTCACTTCCTTCGGGGGCTAAGCTTCCCGATGGACCCCTTCGTGAGGGGGCTCATGTTTTACTATGGGTTGGAATTTCACGACTTGGATCCGGAGTCCATCCTCCACATCTCATCGTTCATTGTCGTGTGCGAAGCCTTCCTCCGCATTACCCCTCACTTCGGATTGTGGCTCAAGACCTTCAAAGTGGAGCCGAAGATGATCAATGGGAAACAGGCAGAGTGCGGAGGGGCTGTTATAAGCAAAAATGCTGATGCTCCGTGGCCCGAGGGCTCTTTTCAAGAGGAGCTCAGTTTATGGCAACAAGAGTGGTTTTATATCATAGCTCCCAGGGGCACCAAATGGGTGGCGCCACCTGCCTTTCGCTCGGGTCCTCCACCACGGCTGGCGTCATGGGTCAATAAAGGGCTTGACTGGGGGCCGTCCAAGGACGTGCCCTTGCTGCAGGGCCGCATTCGAGACCTCCTAGAGAGAGAGATCACTTTGGTCGTAGTAGCGCAGGTTATGCTGATTCGTCGCATCCTGCCCTGCAGACGTCGCCCCCTCCGCCTGTGGGAATTTAACCCGGAGGGACCACGAGCTCTCCAACATTTTATGGACGCGACGCCCATGGAGATGTACAAGCTTTTCTTTGGATCACAAGAGATGTGTCCGGACTTGATCGAGGACGCAGGTCTGAGCTGCAATCGCCCGGATACTCAAGTAAGTAGCCCTGTACCCGGACACGCTATCCTATATTTATCACAAACTTGTCCTTTAAAAGAGTTGTCCCTTGAACAGGAGTGGATAGCAAAAGCAAAGTTAATCAGGTGTCCGGCCCCCCTCCCTGAGACCATGCCGGATCCCGTGTTAACCAGGATGCTGGAGGTTGCACCTTCGGAAGAAGGTGAAGGGGGGAACAAGGAAGCCACCGCCTCCGCGATGGAGGCTGCCAGGAAAGGAGGGAACGAGAATCCCTCCATCCAAGGGAAGAAGAGGACCGCCTCTGAAGACCCGGAGACCATGGTCTCAAAGCGGGGGAAGAAATCTTCGTCAGAGGGTCCGGCGCCGAGAGATGCCTCGGCCGCATTATGCCCCCAAGGGGATCAGCCCTACACCAAGCCGTAAGTAAAAAGGGGAGTTTTTATTAAAACAAAGGATATCCCTGTCCTATGAAGATAACCAGAGTTTTACCTTGTAGTTCAGGTCTCAGCCCTTCTCAGCAGAGCTCATCTTCGGGGGATCTTCGTACGGAGATGATAGAGAGCGAAACGCCTCCCCCTGCCATAACGTCGTGCGAGGCGGGCGATCCTGAGGTGTCGTCACGGAGGGTTTCTCCAAGTCCGGCAGAGCCGGAAGGCAGTCATATTTCCCCTCAAAGCCCTCTGCGTCCAGCCTTCGAAAAAGGCCATTGGACGAGTCCGGCACCACTTGGTGTACGGTCGGAGGAGCTGAAGGATCTGCTTGGGCGAGCGTCTATCTCAGAAGATCACCGGGCGTTAATGGGTACGGTGATTGAAAGTATTTCATCCGCTGAGAGCGGATTGCATGAAGCCGTCAGGAGTTTACTGACAGGTTTTGAGGTACGCAAAATGATGTACCTTTTGACAGTTCCGCATATGTATAGATAGTAGCCCCTGAGACACGGTGTGTTGTCAAAAATGATACTACGCCGAGGATCATAATCCCAGGTATAATATGTCGCCCTTCCTATGCATGTGGCGAAGTGTCCGGTGGCTAGCCGGACTGATGGATTTGCCGAACTAAAGCGGCAATTTGACATGGCGGATGCCGACATCGCGCTTGTCAATAAGCGGCTGGACGAGTCACAAGGTATGCGATTTCTCCGCGGACACCTGGTAAGGGAGCTTGATGCCCGTGACTTACAACATGTATGCTTGATGCAGATGGTGCCGCTGCCATGGAGAACCTTCAGGCGGAGCTCGCCCGAGCCAAGGAGCAGGCCAGAAAAAGTGATGCGGCTGCCTTGAAGGCGGCCGAAGAGCTAAAATCCGAACAGGCTGCTCACTGCCGAAGCAAGAAGGAGATGGCCGAGATGGCCGTGGAGTTGAAGAATGCTGCCGACCGCTGCAAGCTTCTTGAAAAATAAGATCGGGCGGTACAAGGGGACCTGAAGAAGGCCACTGCCGAGGCCAAGGATGCTCGCTCTGCGATGAGAGCTATGAAGGAGGAGCTGCATCAGGCCGGAGATATCGCGGCTGGAAAGCCCTTTCTACTGCGGAGGAAATTCATGGATCCTAATTATGCTCAGTTGGACCGGCTGTGGAGTGCGGAAGATGCTTATCTGGACTTGGCGACAAGTGCGGCGGACGTGGCCGAACATTTCCGAGATCAAGAGGATCACGAAACGGGAAAGGTTTTTTGGTCGCAGTTCCATAATCCAGAGCACCCACTTCCATTAACTGATCGCTTGGCCGAATAGGCGGAGCTGGATAGGTTGTCCGGACTTGCCATGAAGGATGTCATGAGTCTTTTGTGGCCGAATAGGCCCGAGCCGAAGAGTTATTTTGGCTTGGTGCAGCAGTTCCTTGGTGCGGTACCGCATATCAATGCAATGAGGAGGTCGGCATGCATAGAGGGTGCATGGATGGCTCTTGCCCGTGTCAAGACATACTGGGCGGAGATGAAGGCCACTGATGTTGCAACCCGAGATTCGGACGGAAGCCGAGTACCTGTCGAGCACTATTTTCAGGAAGTTCTGCAGGGCGCTCGTTTAATAGAGATGCAGTGCTCGAAGGATATTATGTTCGAATAACATGTAGTATTGTGAAACAATGTTTCGATGAAATATAAAAGCTTTTTATACTGGTGCCTTTAAGAATTAAAATACCTCATGTGCGGCCGTTAATGTATATGTGTATATAACCTGAAAGATGGCAGTCTTCGGCTTCAGACCCCACGCATATAATGCGGGGGTGTTTGCAAAAGGCGCATTTTCACACTTGATCCAACGTCTTGGTCCTATAAAGGAGGTGGTAGCGTAGCAAACTAGGCAACCGGACTATAATGCTTTATCACTTTCACTTAGCCATAGGAGTTTGACAGTGGGGCTACTATATAGCCCCTACGGGCACCGCGCTCACCCGAATTCGGGGCGCATATGTGCCTAACCGGGAAACGGCCCTTCGTCAATGCGGAGGAATCCTATAGATTCCGGCGGGTCATCGAGTGGTTGACCAGTCTCACGCTATATCATGACAGTCAGTTTTCGGCTTTCTCTACTGAGGTGCTCGCCTGGACGAACCGGGGCACAATCGCAGTAGTTCTCCTGGTGCCGCGTTAGCCAATAGAGCGGAATTTAAGGCAGCAAAACACAAGAGCCGAGCAAACCCAACATTTGACCAAAGACATGATTCGGAGCTGATGCATATAAGGCCTAACTCGAGACGTCGAACACTCCCTAAGGTATTCGGTCTTTATGAAAACAGGCCAAACAACGCCCTTGGTAATAAGCCCCTGGTGTCCAGGTATGCGCAAAATTCTGACGTGGCCTATGCCAAAACGCCAGCCTCCTCCTCGGTTATAGTAAGAAACCAGAGGATGTGAATCAACAAGAGACGGTAAAAAAAAGGTTTACACAGGGTCTTAATCTGAAAAGAATCCTTGCAACGGGTCCCTGCTGCATGTCTGCGCCTGTGTCTCCATTGTGCCGTATCCTGGACGGGTGTCGCACGGTGTTCATCTGTAAAAGAGAGGAACTTAGTTGAAAAAGATCATGCAAAAATGTACGTTATATTAAATAAACAAAGTATGTTTCAAAAAATGAATAAAATTGAGCTTTATTGTCTCTTGTTGTATATGCGCGGAGCCCCTGCGGGGGTGTGCGGCTGGTAAGCCCCTGTATGTTTACGCCGGACTCGTCTAACCGTGTCCGGGGTCTGAACGACCTGTTTAGGTGCTTGGGTTTAGTGAAGCCGGTTTAGTGTGTGGCTGTTGAGGCAGTCACACAATCTTCCGCGCTTGAGGAACACTTGATATTTTCCTTTAAGGAGATGATGCCTCACGGACCGGGCATTTTAAGTGTGAGGTATGCATAATGCGGTATTGCGTTAAAGCGGGCGAAAGCTTCGCGCCCTAGTAGTGCTTGATAGCTACTTGTAAATGGGGCGAGGTGGAAGGTTAACTTTTCGCGGCGGAAGTTGTCGGGTGAGCCGAACACAACTTCTAGCAATGAAGAGCCCGTACAATGGGCATATCGGCCTGGCATTACCCCTTGAAAGGAAGTGTTGCTATGGCGAATTTTGGTTGGGTCTATCCCCATTTTGCGGATTGTGTCCTGATATAGCAGGTTTAGATCACTGCCGTCGTCCATTAGGACTTGTGTAAATTGGAGTCCGTCGATTATCGAATCTAATATCAAGGCAGTCCATCCTACATTCCGGATACTTCTAGAGTAATCCTGATGGTTGAAGGTGATTGGTTTTGACAACCAGTGGCGGGACTCCTCTGGGATAGGCCGTATGGCGCGTATCTCTATGGCGCCGTTCTGTTTTTCCCTTTTGTCACGTAAAGTGAGTTTACTGTTTTGACTTCTTGTGGGAAATTCTTTTGTTTTCCGGTGCTCTGCTTGTGGGGTTCGTCATCGTCCTCGCTTGGTGTGTCGAGCCCCTTGTGTTCGGCGTTGAGTTTGCCAGACTGCTTGAAGACCCAACAATCTCAGTGGGTATGATTTGCAGGCTTCCCGGGGGTACTGTGGATTTGGCATACCTTGTCCAAGATTTTGTTTAAGTTAGATAGCTCGTCCCTGTTATCCTTAGGGGGCAGTTTCTTATGATTCTGCCGAGAGCTTTTGAATCTGGCGTTGACTGTCGTGCTCTTCGGGCTATTTCCCTTGGTCGGGCGCTGGTCTTTGCTGCGTCGCGGTTTTCCGTTTCCATCCCTGACTTCGGATGTACTTGGGTCGCTGGTACTGCATCTTGCCAGCCAGCTATCCTCTCCCGCGCAAAAGCGGGTCATGAGGCTTGTTAATGCGGCCATTGTTCTTGGCTTTTCTTGGCCGAGGTGTCTGGCGAGCCATTCGTCTTGGACGTTGTGTTTGAAAGCTGCTAAGGCTTCAGCATCCGGACAGTCGACTATTTGGTTCTTTTTAGTAAGGAATCTGTTCCAGAATTTTCGGGCTGACTCTCTAGGTTGTTGAGTTATGTGACTTAAATCGTCTACATCCGGAGGTCGGACATAGGTCCCTTGAAAATTTGCCCGAAAAGCATCCTCGAGCTCCTCCCAACTTCCAATGGTGTTTTCGGGGAGGCTTTTGAGTCAATGCCTAGCTGGCCCTTTGAGCTTGAGGGGTAAGTATTTTATGGCGTGGAGGTCATCTCCTCTAGCCATGTGTATGTGGAGGATGTAGTCCTCGATCCAGACTCCAGGGTCTGTTGTTCCGTCGTATGCCTCTATGTTTACGGGCTTGAATCCCGCTGGAAATTCATAATCCAGAACCTCATTGGTAAAACATAGGGGGTGTGCAGCACCCCTATATTTAGGTGTGCTGTAATATTCGGATACTTGATGTGTTGCATTGCTTACTAGAGCTTGCTTTCTTGGCCCGTAGATGGATCTAACTGGGCCATCTTTTTGATGCGAATCCGTGTGCGGATCGCGGGCCGGCTTGTGTGCGGCGCCGTTTGCCGCTCTATGTTTGCCATGGGGTCGTCTATCCGACTGTGTGGTCTCCTTGCTCTTTGATTGTGGGGGCTCTTTGGCCTCCTCATCGAATTCGGGCAGTAGTTTTCGCTTCGGGTAGCTCTTTGTTCGGCGACTATCGCTGTATTTGTCTGCGGTGTTGAGTACTTTGCTCCATCTGATTCTGAGCGCATCTTCCACTATTTTGAGCTTCCACTTCTGCTTTTTTAGGCTACGCGCAGTAGCGACGAGCCTTTTGTGGAGGTTCTTCTGCTCCGGCAACTTGTCCAGCGTGAGATCGTCCGGACTGTTATCTTCGCCGGGGATGGATTGTTTATTCAGGTTGTCCTGTTCAGACGGTTGCTTGATAGCATGTTCGTCGTCCACCGGTTCGCCCTGCTCTATGGCTGGGTCTGAATGGCTGTTGTCTTTGTCGAGGCGGGACTTTGAGCGGCGCTTACGTCACCGTTTTGACTGCTTTTCGAGGGGATGATCCCTCGTGTCGTCCCATTGTTCCTCGTCGTCGCTTCCTTTAGGTGTGTCCACCATGTACACATCGTGAGATGAGGTGGCTGTCCGGTGCCCTATAGGTACTGGTTCATGTTTGTCTCCTACATCATCGTCCGTACCGTCGATGTCTTTGGAGTCGAAGTTGAGCACGTCGTTTAAACTTTTGACAGTGGCTACAAAGTGGGTGGTGGGTGGGAGCCGAATTTCTTCATCGTCCGCATCCCAACCTTCCCGACCATAATCCGGCCAGGGCTCTCCTGATAAAGAGAGAGACTTTAGTGAATTCAGGATGTTGCCAAAGGGCGAGTGCTGAAAGATGTCCGCGGCAGTGAACTCCATGATCGGCGCCCAATCGGATTCGATTGGCAGGGGCGTGGAAGGTTCGGAGTCCGGAGAGGAGTCCGGCACCTTGGAGTCACGAGCTCCGCAAAGGACAGGGTTGGTGTTCGGCTCAATCGCCGTAGAGATAGCAGCCCCCGAGGCGGTGTCCAGCCACCCATCCTCGTTCGGCGCAGTCGGCTCCGCGCTAAGAGTCGGAGCGGACACTTGTGCGGCCTCCAGGGCACTGTCCGGTAGTATAGCTAGATCATGCCCATCGTGACAGTGCGGCATGCTTGGCTGTGGCTCGAACCCGTCGAAGATCAAGTCTCCGCGGGCGTCAGCCGTATAGTTCAAACATCCAAATCTGACCTGATGGCCAAGGGCGTAGCTTTCAATCTGCTCCAGATGGCCAAGCGAATTGGCCCGCAGTGCAAAGCCGCCGAATACGAAGATCTGTCTGGGGAGAAAAGTCTCACCCTGGACCGCATCGTTGTTGATGATCGGAGGATCCATCGGGCCTAAAGATGACGACACAGAGGAACTCTCAATGAAAGCACCAATGTCGGTGTCAAAACTGGCGGATCTTGGGTAGGGGGTCCCGAACTGTGCGTCTAGGCGGATGGTAACAGGAGACAAGGGACGCGATGTTTTTACCCAGGTTCGGGCCCTCTCGATGGAGGTAAAACCCTACTCCTGCTTGATTCATATTGATGATATGGGTAGTACAAGAGTAGATCTACCACGAGATCAGAGAGGCTAAACCCTAGAAGCTAGCCTATGGTATGATTGTTGTTCGTCCTACGGACTAAAACCCTCCAGTTTATATAGGCACCGAAGAGGGTTAGGGTTACACAGAGTCGGTTACAATGGTAGGAAATCTACATATCCGTATCGCCAAGCTTGCCTTCCACGCCAAGGAAAGTCCCATCCGGACACGGGACGAAGTCTTCAATCTTGTATCTTCATAGTCCAGGAGTCCGGCCAAAGGCCATAGTCCGGCCATCCGGACACCCCCGAATCCAAGACTCCCTCAGACGTGATGCCTATATACATGATCATGCCTAGATAATCTCATAACTATGCACTTTCTATCAATTGCTCGACAGTAATTTGTTCACCCAGCGTAATACTTATGCTATCTTGACAGAAGCCACTAGTGAAACCTTTGGCCCCTGGGTCTATCTTTTATCATATAAGTTTACCATCTACTTTTATTTGCATCTTTACTTTTCCAATCTATATCATAAAATACCAAAAATATTTATCTTATCATATTATCTCTATCGGATTTCACTTTCGCAAGTGGCCGTGAAGGGATTGACAACCCCTTTATTGCGTTGGTTGCGAGGTTCTTGTTTGTTTGTGTAGGTGCGTGGGACTTCTGAGGAGCCTCCTACTGGATTGATACCTTGGTTCTCAAAAACTGAGGGAAATACTTACGCTACTTTGTTGCATCACCCTTTCCTCTTCAAGGAAAACCAACGCAAGCTCAAGACGTAGCAAGAAGGATTTCTGGCACCGTTGCCGGGAAGGTCTTCGCTCAAGTCAAGACATACCAAGTACCCATCACAAACTCATCTCCCTCGCATTACATTATTTGCCGGGCGTTAAACGATAGCGATAGTTGGGAGGCAACCCAATTTTATTTTCTTTTTTGTTTTTTTCTTCTGTTTAGTAATAAATTTTTCATCTAGCTTTTGTTTAGATGTGTTTTCATGTTTTAATTAGTGTTTGTGCCAAGTAGAACCTATAGGATAACCTATGGTGATAGTTAATTTGATTCTGCTGTAAAACAGAAACTTTGCACGCACGAAAATAATTTTAGTAATTCATAGAAACGTGCTTTTGCGTTGACTTTTTTTGCTGTAGATCAATAGACAAATTGTACAGGACGTCCTTTTTTGGTAGGAGTTTTAGAGTTCCAGAAGTATTCGAGAGTTACCGATTGCTACAGAGTGTTCTGTTTTTGACAGATTCTGCTTTTCGTGTGTTGTTTGCTTATTCTGATGCATCTATGGCTAGTATTAAGTGGTATGAACCATAGAGAAGTTGGAATACAGTAGGTTAACACAAATATAAATAAATAATGAGTTCATTACAGTACCTTATGTGGTGGTTTTTCTTTCTTGCACTAACGGAGCTTATGAGATTTCCTGTTGAGTTTTGTGTTGTGAAGTTTTCAAGTTTTGGGTAAAGATTTGATGGACTATAGAATAAGGAGTGGCAAGAGCCCCTAAGCCTGGGGATACCCATGGCACCCCAAGATATTCAAGGATAGCCAAAAGACTAAGCTTGGGGATGCCCCGGGAAGGCATCCCCTCTTTCGTCTTTGTTCATTGGTAACTTTACTTGGAGCTATATTTTTATTCGCCGCATGATATGCGTTTTGCTTGGAGCGTCTTGTATGATATTAGTCTTTGCTTTTTAGTTTAACGCAATCATCCTTTCTGTACACACCTTTTGGGAGGAACCCACTTGATTGGAATTTATTAAAATACCCTATGTGCTTCACTTATATCTTTTGAGCTAGATAGTTTTGCTCTAGCGCTTCACTTAAATCTTTTAGAGCACGGCGGTGGCTTGATTTTTTAGAAATTGTTAATCTCTCATACTTCACTTATATTATTTTGAGAGTCTCTTAGAACAGCATGGCATTTGCTATGGTTATAAAATTGGTCCTAGAATGATGGGCATCCAAGTTGGGTATAATAAAAACTATCATGGGAAGTGAATTGGATGCTATGATCAATTTGATACTTGATAAATGTTTTGAGATATGGATGTGGTGATATTAGAGTCATGCTAGTTGGGTAATTGTGAATTTAAAGAATGCTTGTGTTGAAGTTGGCAAGTTCTATAGCATGCACGTATGGTAAAAGTTGTGTAACAAATTTGAAACATGAGGTGTTCTTAGATTGTCATCCTTATGAGTGGCGGTCGGGGACGAGTGATGGTCTTTTCCTACCAATCTATCCCCCTAGGAGCATGCGCGTAGTGCTTGCTTTTGATGACTTGTAGATTTTTGCAATAAGTATATGAGTACTTTATGACTAATGTTGAGTCCATGGATTATACGCACTCTTACCCTTCCATCATTGCTAGCCTCTTTGGTACCATGCATTGCCCTTTCTCACCTTGAGAGTTGGTGCAAACTTCGCCGGTGCATCCAAACCCCGTGATACGATACGCTCTATCACACATAAACCTCCTTATATCTTCCTCAAAACAGCCACCATCCTACCTATTATGGCATTTTCATAGCCATTCCGAGATATATTGCCATGCAACTTTCCACCGTTCCGTTCATCATCATGACACGCATCATCATTGTCATATTGCCTTGCATGATCATGTAGTTGACATCGTATTTGTGGCAAAGCCACCATGCATAAATTTTCATACATGTCACTCTTGATTCATTGCCCATCCCGGTACACTGTCGGAGGCATTCATATAGAGTCATATCTTGTTCTAGTTTTGAGTTGTAAATAAATAGAAGTGTGATGATCATCATTATTAGAGCATTGTCCCCAAATAAAAAAAGGCCAAAAAAAGAAAGGCCAAAGAAAAAAAGAAAAAAAAGAAAGGCCAAAAAAAGAAAGGCCCAAAAAGAAAGAAAAAAATAAAAAATAAAATAAAAAGGGGGCAATGTTACTATCCTTTTCCACACTTGTGCTTCAAAGTAGCACCATGTTCTTCATATAGAAAGTCTTTTATGTTGTCACTTTCATATACTAGTGGGAATTTTTCATTATAGAACTTGGCTTGTATATTCCTACGATGGGCTTCCTCAAAATGCCCTAGGTCTTCGTGAGCAAGCAAGTTGGATGCACACCCACTTAGTTTCTTTTGTTGAGCTTTCATACATTTATAGCTCTAGTGCATCCGTTGCATGGCAATCCCTACTCCTCATGTTGACATCAATTGATGGGCATCTCCATAGCCCATTGATTATCCTCGTCAATGTGAGACTTTCTCCTTTTTTGTCTTATCCACACAACCTTCATCATCATATTCTATTCCACCCATAGTGCTATATCCATGGCTCACGCTCATGTATTGCGTGGAAGTTGAAAAAAGTTTGAGATTACTAAAGTATGAAACAGTTGCTTGGCTTGTCATCGGGGGTGTGCAAGATGAGAGCATTTTTGTGTGACGAAAATGAAGCATAGCCCAACTATATGATTTTGTAGGGATGAACTTTCTTTAGCCATGTTATTTTGAGAAGACATGATTGTTTTGATTAGTATGCTTGAAGTATTACTATTTCTTATGTCAATATGAACTTTTATTTTGAATCATTTGGATCTGAACATTCATGCCGCAATAAAGAAAAATTACATTGAGAATTATGCTAGGAGCATTCCACATCAAAAAATCTATTTTTATCATTTACCTACTCGAGGACGAGCAGGAATTAAGCTTGGGGATGCTTGATACGTCTCCAACGTATCTATAATTTTTGATTGTTCCATACTATTATATTACCCGTTTTGGATGTTTATGGGCTTTACTTTACACTTTTATATCATTTTTGGGACTAACCTACTAACCGGAGGCCCAGCCCGAATTGCTGTTTTTTTGCCTATTTCAGTGTTTCGAAGAAAAGGAATATCAAACGGAGTCCAAACAGAATGAAACCTTCGGGAGCGATCTTTTTGGAACAAACGTGATCCAGGGGACTTGGAGTGGACGTCAAGCAACAGAGGAGGCGGCCACGAGGGTGCCCGGCACGCCCCCTACAGGTGGGCGCGCCCCCACCCTCGTGGGCCCCTCAAGCGTCCACTGACCTACTTCTTCCTCCTATATATACCCATGTACCCTGAAACCATCGAGGAGCACCACGAAAAACTATTTCCACCACCGTAACCTTCTGTATCCGCAAGATCCCATCTTGGAGCCTATGTCGGCGCTCCGCCGGAGGGGGAATCGACCATGGAGGGCCTCTACATCATCTCCAAGGCCCTTCCGATGAGTTGTGAGTAGTTTACCACAGACCTTCGGGTCCATAGTTATTAGCTAGAAGGCTTCTTCTCTCTCTTTGAATCTCAATACAAAGTTCTCCTCGATCTTCTTGGAGATCTATTTGATGTAACTCTTTTTGCGGTGTGTTTGTCGAGATCTGATGAATTGTGAGTTTATGATCAAGTTTATCTGTGAGAAATATTTGAATCTCCTCTGAATTCTTTTATGTGTGATTAAGTTATCTTTGCAAGTCTCTTCGAATTATCAGTTTGGTTTGGCCTACTAGATTGATCTTTCTTGCAATGGGAGAAGTGCTTAGCTTTGGGTTCAATCTTGCGGTGTCCATTCCCAGTGACAGTAGGGGAAGCAAGGCACGTATTGTATTGTTGCCATCGAGGATAAAAAGATGGGGTTTATGTCATATTGCATGAGTTTATCCCTCTACATCATGTCATCTTTCTTAATGCGTTACTCTGTTCTTTATGAACTTAATACTCTAGATGCATGCTGGATAGCGGTCGATGTGTGGAGTAATAGTAGTAGATGTAGGCAGGAGTCAGTCTACTTGTCACGGACGTGATGCCTATATACATGATCATGCCTAGATAATCTCATAACTATGAACTTTTCTATCAATTGCTCGATAGTAATTTGTTCACCCACTGTAATACTTATGCTATCTTGACAGAAGCCACTAGTGAAACCTTTGGCCCCTGGGTCTATCTTTTATCATATAAGTTTATCATCTACTTTTATTTGCATCTTTACTTTTCCAATCTATATCATAAAAATACCAAAAATATTTATCTTATCATATTATCTCTATCAGATCTCACTTTCGCAAGTGGCCGTGAAGGGATTGACAACCCCTTTGTTGCGTTGGTTGTGAGGTTCTTGTTTGTTTGTGTAGGTGCGTGGGACTTCTGAGGAGCCTCCTACTGGATTGATACCTTGGTTCTCAAAAACTGAGGGAAATACTTATGCTACTTTGTTGCATCACCCTTTCCTCTGCAAGGAAAACCAACGCAAGCTCAAGACGTAGCACACATCCCAGTACCAGCCCGGCGGAGCCCAGTCCCGGACATGGCCCCTCTGATCAAGCAGGCCTCCGCCACCGAGTCGATGACGAGGATGCGGGAAAGGCATCGTCGACGTCAATGCGGGAATAATTGCTTTAGCTAAAAAAAGTAAACTAGTTCTATTAATTTTCGTACTAAAAATAAAATAGTTGTATTAATTCAACTAATTCAATTAAGCACTTACTATAAATAAAAATAAATTAGTTCTTACTAAAATTAAACTAGTTGAACTAGTTCTATTAATTTTCTTACTAAAAATAAACTAGTTCTATTAATTGAACTAGTTCTTACTAAAAATAAACTAGTTCAACTAGTTCTATTAATTTTCTTACTAATTGATGTAGGGTGGAACCCTATGGGGAGATCTTTCACGAATTGGAGGGGGATCCCCAAGAACAAGATGAACAAAGAGAGGGGAAAACAAGAGGAACACTCAAGAACAAGTCAAATCACACATCCACTAGATAATCAAACACATAAGATCCACAAGGTACATGAACAACAAAGGGAAATAAGATACATGGTAGAGTTCATCCCAAATCCTATGAAGGAGATGAGGGCTTGATGATCCTATGATTGGGATCCTTCCCCAAGAAGGAGGTCTTGATGTTTGGTCACTCCAAGAGGAGGTCTTGATCTCCTAGTGGAGTGGATCCATGGAGTAAAGCTCACAAATGTGTATCAACTACTTTGCTTCCCCTAACAAATGGTCTAGGTACGGAATATATAGCCTTGGGGACGAAGTGGAGGAAGAGGGGCTCGGAAAGGAGATCACAGCCGTCCATCCTGATGAGCCCGTGCGCATGGGGTAAGTTGGGCCCGTGCGCACGGGCGTCCCGTGGGCACGGTACAGGCCCGTGCGCACGGGGTGCTCCAGCGCCAACTCTCTGAGTAGTCCGTGCGCACGGGGTCTCGGGGGCCCGTGCGCACGGGGTCGCCTGGGACCTCCTGTCCAGCTCCTGTTGGGCTCCATCTTCTTCCTTGTGGCCTTGGGGTCCTTCTCCTTGGCCTCCGGGAAGCTCCTTAGCTGCTTGGCGGCGGTCGTCCTCGTACCTGAAGATGCATAACGTTCCGTGGTGAGGTAGCCACCAAGTCCAATGGATATTCATCATATTCTCGAAGAAGAGCGGGTTCACCTTAACTCCGGTAGGTCTGCTTGGGGCTTGATGTGCTATGAAGGTGTACATGGAGATGAACGTGGGATGCTCCGCATCATCTCCTCCCCCTTTGGAAAGATCCGACCTCGGATCGTAAACCATATCACCATGTACACGGTAGGCATGGATGTACCATAGGTCGATGTCGTGGCACTCCTCAACTTGAAGGTCCATAGGGTCCATCTCCAATGTCGGTCCTCCATCCAATAGATGTATTATGTAGACAACAAGAAGGAAACAACAATGAAAGAATGGCCCATCCAATATGCCTATTTGAAGATGGCTCATAGGGAAGGAGTTCACCTTTAGGAGATTCTCACAAATGTTGGTGTTGCACATCATGTATGCCTTCACATAACCAAAATGTGTCTTTATGGTACCGCCTTGTGAATCCTTCAAAATGAAAGAACATGAGAAACACTTGGAAAAACAAATGAGGTTAGGGTCAATGCAAGACCTATCATTCGAGGGGCGAGATACCCAACAAGTGTATGCATCATGCTCATCATAAGAAAGGACAAGGGAGCATTTGATAGTATGTAGGCATATGATGCAAGAACAACCAAATACAATAGGCTCAAGTAAACAAACATGCATCACAAGTAAGGTGTCAAAGTCTCCAAGATCAATAAGCATAGTATGGTTGCACTCAATACAAGGGCATGTGAAAGAGGCAAATAATGGACACAAGAGACAATGATCAAGATATATCATGTGAAAGGCATGATCATATATGTCATCAACCCAAGAAAGCGAGTAAGAGTGGAACATGGGTGATGCAACCAAGCAAGCAATCCTAGCAATCAAGTCAAGAAAGCTAGTAGTGCGAAGATGCAACGTACTAGAAGGAATCATGGCAAGCATGTCATGTGTGCAAATAGTGGGCATGAATAATTCATATGTCATAGCACAAGCATGAAAGCAAGATATGAGTAAAATGTCATCAATGTATTGGCGAGAGGCCATATGTAAATAGCAATGGGGCATCATGACTCTCCCAATACAACAAGCATCACTAGCATGGGGCACATGATAAACATGGCAATAGCAACAAGGATCTCCACCGAGCATGCAAATACACATGGAAGTAGTATAATGGTGAATCATGGGTAGATGCAAACAAGGGTCACAATTGCATGGCAAAGGCATAGAAACAAGCATAACATGCAAAGTGAACACGGTAAAATGAGCATAAGGTGACAAGTGGTAAATGGCCCATAGCCGTGTGAGAGCCAAGTAGAAGAGATGCGCGTAGTCCTTGCGCGAAGGGAATGGTGGTAAGGATAGTCCACGGGATCCCAAGTCATCATTGCTCTCAAGAGCTCGTTTCGTCAACTCTTGGGATTGAGAGGTCGACGAGTATACATGAGTACCTACACAAAACAAAGGCAAAGGGAAAATTGTGTGTGCGTGGTAGATGTACACATCATCCATCATGATGCATACGTGCATGTGTCGGTGAGCACAAAATAGCCAATGCTCAAATAAATGAGATGCGTGATATAGAAACATGTCATCCATCATGAGAGGTTTGTTATGATGTATAGCATAATGGAGACTCAAATTGTGTAATGCATCACGAGTAATATCTAGAGCATTGTTATTCATGGAATGCATATGGTGTACACTATCATGGGAATCGTGCAAAGTATGAAATGCATTAAGATCTCCGAGTATGTATGAGGAAACTATGGGGGTCTCCTCATGAGCATGAGTAGCAACATCACATGGAGAATATTGACAACATCCAAAAAAATGCATATTTGGAGCAATGTGATCATGGCATGGCATAGTAGATGAATTGCGAAAATCGTGTAAAGGAAGCATGGCAATATCATCACATGAAAAACATAAGCCAATGACCATCATCTTGTCATCTATGCCATAAGTGCAAATGGGATTGATTTTAATGGCATATGCATAGTCACTATGAAGAGATTGCAAATAAGACATATGGTGGATCTCATGCATAGCATATGACAAGTCAAGCGGATTATCAAACATGATGTGACCTAAAGAATTGTCACAAGAAATCCTATGTAACATGGCATCACAACTAATAGACTCCACAAGAGAATCATCATACTCATCATAAATGGGCAAATCATCGCATGGGGAAATCATACTAGCATGAAGCATGGTACTAGGTGGATCAACATCATGCAAGCAATCAATGTCACGAATGTCCGCTAGTGGGACTAGAGCATCACCGTCACCTATGTTACCTTTGTCATTTCACTCAAGTGGTGTAGGTGAGGTGGGAAATACCAAATGGTGGTCAATATCATCATCTTGATGGAACCATGTGGGGGGTGCATCATATTCCACAATGGCCATCGTCTTGTCCAAAGGGAGGACGAAGTCGTCGAGGATCGGCCCATCATCATAAATGGGACCTAGCACCAAATGAGAAGACACAATAGAGGTAGATGTCAAGTTGTTAGAAATGCAAATGTCCTCACGAGACCTATCAACTATCTCACTCTCTCTATGTGGTGGTTCACTCACTCCCTCAAAGTAGGTGCACTCAAAGTCACATATGGTGGAGTCACTCATCTCACTCAAGTGGTGGGGGTTGTGACTCTCCTCACATGGGATTTGTGGCAACACATCATATATGGGGCTAGTGGTGAAGTCACTCTCACTCTCAATATGGTGGCACAAGTCACTCAAGTCATCATACGTCACCGTGGTCGAAGGGAAAGTCCCATGCTCAACCATCTCGTCGTGGTCGCCGTGGATGAAGGCCGAAGATGGCACATCATCACTATCGTCGTGGATGAAGGCCGAAGATGGATCAACATCACTCTCGCCTCCTAAGATGGAAGCATTGTCCTTGCTCGCCACCTTGTCGCTCGCCTCCAAAGCTTGGTTCTTGAAGGTCTCCGTAGTCGAACTCGTCGCCGCACCATCTTGAAAAAGAGTCGAAGTAGACTCGGCATCATCAATGCCACAAAGAGGGATGGCGGTGAAGTCAAACTTGGGAGCATCGTCTTGGAGCTTGTCGGCCTTGGACATCATGGTGGTACTAGCCTCATGCTTGTCGTAGAGCTTGGTCGCCGTGAAGTTTGCTTGGGGTGGAGAAGCCTTGGCTTTCATGAGTTCTTGTTCCGCCTTGAGAGCACAAAGGTAGTAGTCGTCGATGTACTTGTAGTTCTCAAGGAAGATGGTCTTGGAGATGTCGTTGTGCAATCCCATCATGAAGTGGAACTTCATCGAAATGGGGTCGTCCACGCCGGCTCGTCGCAAGGCAATCTTCATCTCCTTGAAGTACTTGTCGATGGACTTGGATCCTTGGATGGTGTTCTCCAATTGGCGAAGAAGTTGTTCCATGTAGGTTGGAGGCACAAACTCTCATCGCAAAGCTCTCTTCGTCTTGGGCCAACTCATGTCGTAGTACTCCGAAGGTGTGTGAAGCCACCATGTCGAGGCGTAGTCGTGGAAGTTTCTTATGGCGCACTTCACTTGATCTTCGGAAGGTACTTGATGTAGCTTGAGGTAGTCGTCCATCAAACGCTCCCACTCGAGGTACTCCTCGGGTTCTTGAGTCCCATAGAAAGGAATCGCATGGTCGGTGTCGAGGTCGTAGTAGCTCGTGGAAGTCGCGGACTTGAGCTTGGGGAGCTTCTCTTGAGTGTAGCCTTGAGGTGCTTGTTGGCAAAGATGCCCAATATCCGAAGGTGCCAAAGATGCCCAAGATGCCTTGTAGTCACTTGGCCAAGATAACATCGGTGTTGAAGAAGCTGAAGCCTTGGGGTCGATGTCGCGGCTCTGTATAGCCCGTGTGCACGGGGGTACAGGAGGCCGTGTGCACGGGGTCCCGTGTGCACGAGGGTCGAAGGCCCGTCGGCACGGGGGTGGCAGAGAAGCCAACTCTCGTCCTGTAGTGTTCTCTTCATGGTCTTGTCGATGCCGATACTTGTGTGTACTTGCCGGAGATGGTAGCACGGAAGTCTTTGCACTTGAGCGTCTTCTCGAAGATGAGGAAGACCGCTTGCGGTTCTTGATGAGGGCCTTGATCTCCTCCATGCGCTTGTCCATCTTGGCGTCGGAGTTGTTGTTCATGGCATCGAACTCGTTGTTGTTGTTGTAGACCGAAGGTGAAATGCCTTGCCTATCCATCACAAGACTCGAGTAGAGGTGAGTAGGAAATGAGATAAACAATACCAAGTTACCTTTTCCCAAAGTTGAGGATGTATCTTGTATCACTCAATGTGAAATGAAAGAATAGTGGAATTGGTACCGGGCTTGTTCACTCACACCTACGAGTAAAGGCTTATGGCAGAGCTCGGTGAGGATAGTGGCACAAAAATTTGATGCAAAATGTTAGCAAGAGTCAATAATGTTGGAAAAGATTCACAAATTCGCAAGTGAAACAAGTAGACCAATAGCAAATGTGGTACACGGAAACACACACACGAATAGATAAATGGGGTCGTGCAACCAAGGAATGAGCACAAAATGTGGAGTCCACAGAAAACGCTCGTGTTGCACAACTCAAGAGAGACGCTAGCACGATTGCTCAATAGGCGGATACGACACTTGTGCACAACCTATAGATGCAAGATGGGTAAACTTTCTATCCCAAGTATGCTATGTATGTATGGTTCCCGGTGTTTCTCTCAAGCATGATACCATATGATGTAGATTTTGGTATGGCTCTTATGTGCAATGGGGTATGATGCTATGGCACTTGCTCACGAGCTCTTTGCTCTCTTTTTGCTTATAAGCTTTTTCTCTTTTTTTTCTATGGCCACTTTTGCACAATGCACAAACCAAGATAGCTATTGTGTATATGCGGGAACGATATTGTGACACAATGGATGATATGATACCAATATGATATGGTATGTATGCAATGGAATGGTGGATCACTAATGTGCACAAGTAACGTTGCCTGCAATACTCAAATGGCTAGTCTCGATAGGTAAGTGACGCAAAATGGGCTAGGGGTTAACAATGCAATTGCAAGGGGAATATACAATGGTGTCGTCGAGGTTACCGTCCTTTGCGATGATGAGTAGCGGTGTTCTGGATGTAGATACCAAGATGATGTAGACCCGTCCCTAAGTAGCCGAAACACCTTAGGAAATGGCAAAAAACCGCAAACTCAAAATCTCAAATGACAAATGTCAAATGGTGGAAGTGGAAATAGGAATGTGGAAGTGGTGGTGGTGGTGGTTGATGAAGAAGCAAATGTCCCTAAGTAGCCGAAACACCTTAGGAGACTCACGTCGCCACTTAAACAACCAAAAATGTTAAATGGAGCGAAACGGGTTAGGTTGCGGAAAACTATGGTGGTTTTGCGGATGATATGGTGGAGGGCATAGGCAAAGATGCCAAAATGTCAAAATTTTGATGGAGTCAAATGGTGATGGAACCTATCTAGGTGGATGGTGGATGTCAATAGCTACTCAACGAGCTAAAGAACGCGAAAATCGGACTCCGGATGTGGAAGTTATGGGCAAAACGGTGGACTGCACGCGGCTGCTGTAGGGGGGGCGTGCACACGGGGTCTAGGGCCCGTGGGCACGGGGTCAGCTGGGACACGTGGGTTTGGCGGATTTCTTGGCGATTTGGGCTCCAAATGGATGGATCTCGTGGCTGGGGTTGAGGTGGGGGTAGGGGGTGATATGGAGGACGAAGGGAGGTGGAAGAAACACACTGGAAGGGCCGTGCGCACGGGGTCTAGCTGGTCCGTTGCACGGGGGCCCGTGTGCACGGGGTCCTCTGAGAGTGGACGAACTGCTCCGGATCCGTGGGGAAACTCGAATTTGAGGTCAAAAACGAAAGGTGGAAGGTAGGGAAAGATGGTAGAGGGGTGGATCTACTTGCTAAACACCAAATCCATGGATCAAATCCAACAAAATCTCATCAAACCAACAAATCACAAAAAAAAATTGGGGCTATTTTTGGTGGGGATTTTCGGATTTAGGACGAAATCACACAAAACTAGGCTAGAAAACAAAGAGGGGGCTCCAATTTCGTGAGAAACCATGGCTCATGATACCATATGATGTAGGGTGGAACCCTATGGGGAGATATTTCATGAATTAGAGGGGGATCCCCAAGAACAAGATGAACAAAGAGAGGGGAAAACAAGAGGAACACTCAAGAACAAGTCAAATCACACATCCACTAGACAATCAAACACATAAGATCCACAAGGTACATGAACAACAAAGGGAAATAAGATACATGGTAGAGTTCATCCCAAATCCTATGAAGGAGATGAGGGCTTGATGATCCTATGATTGGGATCCTTCCCCAAGAAGGAGGTCTTGATGTTTGGTCACTCCAAGAGGAGGTCTTGATCTCCTAGTGGAGTGGATCCATGGAGCAAAGCTCACAAATGTGTATCAACTACTTTGCTTCCCCTAACAAATGGTCTAGGTATGGAATATATAGCCTTGGGGACGAAGTGGAGGAAGAGGGGCTCGGAAAGGAGATCACAGCCGTCCATCCTGATGAGCCCGTGCGCACGGGGTAAGTTGGGCCCGTGCGCACGGGCGTCCCGTGGGCACGGTACAGGCCCGTGCGCACGGGGTGCTCCAGTGCCAACTCTCTGAGTAGTCCGTGCGCATGGGGTCTCGGGGGCCCGTGCGCACGGGGTCACCTGGGACCTCCTGTCCAGCTCCTGTTGGGCTCCACCTTCTTTCTTGTGGCCTTGGGGTCCTTCTCCTTGGCCTCCGGGAAGCTCCTTAGCTGCTTGGCGGCGGTCGTCCTCGTACCTGAAGATGCATAACGTTCCGTGCTGAGGTAGCCACCAAGTCCAATGGATATTCATCATATTCTCGAAGAAGAGCGGGTTCACCTTAACTCCGGTAGGTCCGCTTGGGGCTTGATGTGCTATGAAGGTGTACATGGAGATGAACGTGGGATGCTCTGCATCACTAATTCTATTAAACTTACTAAAAACAGTAAAAAAAAACTAGTTAGATGAACTCTAAAATTTAACCCTAACTAATTTGATGAACTCTAAAATTTAATGAACCCTAACTAATTTGATGAACTCTAAAATTTAACCCTAACTAGTTTGATGAACTCTAAAATTTAACCCTAACTAATTTGATGAACTCTGGAACTAATTCTATTTAACAACTATTGCCCTAATTAGCATCTAATTTGATGAACCCTAACAAATTAGATGAACTCTAAAATTTAACCCTAAGAACCCTAGCTAGGCAGAGGTAGGGGAGGAGGAGGACGGCGTGCTCACCTCGGGCACCGGCGGAGTTAGGGAGAGGGGCACACGGCGTTGAGGTCGGGGACGGGTCGAGGTTGGGGTGGCGGGTGCACGGCGTAGGGCGGCGATGTAGGGGGCATCGAGGTCGGGGTCGGGGGCGGCGTCGACGGCGTGTGGAGGGCAACGGGAGAGCGCATGGCAGCCGGGCGACGACGGTGGTGACAGCAGACGTGCGCGTGTTGGATTTGGGGGAAGTGGCCGTGGGGAAGAAGAATCACGCGTGGTTAAGTCAAAAGTTGCAGTAGCGCGTTCCAGGGAAAACGCTACTGCTACATTAGCTATAGCTAAGTTAGCTGTAGCGTTGGATAGAAACAAGCGCTACTGCTAACTTAGCTATAGTGCCTGTCCAGAAAGCCCGCTGCTGCTACGCATTTCTCCTTTATTTTCCTTTTTCATTTATTTTCATTCACATTTTCTTTTTTTCCTTCCCCTTTTTCTATTTCTTTAATTTTCATTTACTTTTCTATATGTTTTTCATTTTATTTTCCTTTCCTTAGCAGTAGTGCTTCCTGCGTGAAACACGCTGCTACAACAATCTTAGCAGCAGCGCGCTTTCCTTAGGCACACTACTACTATAGGTAGCCTGGCGAGAACAGTAAGGGGAATTGTAGTAGTAGCGCTTCTACCGTTAGACGTGCTACTGCTACGAACTTAGCGAAAGCGCATTTAAATTACACGCGCTAGTGGTAAATTGTAGTAGTGCTTCTTTTTAGCCCGCGCTACTGGTAAGTTTCTGTGTATAAGGTTTTCCCTAGTAGCGGGAGGAGGAAACCATAACACACTTTCTGCCCGCCTTGGTGATTCTCTCAGTCACCTGGCATGCTTGGCAGGAACCTGCCAAGAGGATAGCATTGTCGTGTGCCTCGCTCTTCTCCTTTGAACAGGGGCAGTGCAGAGGCCGTGCCGTCCAGGGCAGCTCGGGTCCATCGCACCGTCGCCACTTCCCTGTCCAGCCACCGCTGGTGCGGTGAGCACGGGCGACTAGGCCCGAGCAAGACAAAACGGGGGTGGTGGTGTCACTTCTCTTCTTAGGAGCCGCTGACGGCGCGAACATCGATGCTAGTGTCGGCGTAGCTTGACGCAATGTTTACGACCTCGGGTTCGCACAGGCGCTTCCCTCTACGTGGCGTGTCAAAGATGTCGTGGTTCAACACGACTACCTATGGGGCCATCGGCCCCTTGTGGTTCGACAAGGGGGAAGGGCGCATTGCACAAAGAGTGGAGGTCGTAGAACAGCACAGCAGCGGTGACACAGACAGTTTTTACCCAGGTTCGGGCCACCATGAGGCGTAAAACCCTATCCTACTTTGGTGGATTGGATGGAGGACCGTGATGAACGGGCATCTCTCAAGCCTGGCAAGGTCGCCTCAGGGAGAGCAGCTATGCGCATATGAGTGTACAAGGGTCTGAATCCTTTCTAAGGTTGCCTCGGTCCTCCTTTTATAGGTCAAGGGGTTACCACAATGGCAAAACAGTCATTATCCAGTGATTAGATAGCCACAGTACTATCATACCTAACTTTGTAGACAGGACAAGGTGCATTAAATGCACCGCTTAGTGTCACATCATGGGTGTAGCCCGGCAAGCCTTGCCGTGCCACTCAACCACCTTCTCGCCTGCCCGCGTGACACGCCCCTGGACGGGTGTCATTTAGGGGTGATCTTCTTCAAAAATGGCTGCCACGTGCCAAATGACAACCACTTAATCACTTGGGGGCTCGACGCCGCACTGATAAGTGACTTGCATTGCTATGAGGTGGAGCAGTGGAGCCTTGGCTAGGAAGCAGGCCGCCAGTGTGTCGGCAACCCTTGCCGGGGAAGCCTTGGGACTTGCCTTTGGGGTGGCCTCGACCTTTACCGGGCTCGCCTGCCCAGGAAGGGACGTTTTCCCCTTAGTGATATCTTGTTTCTTTGGCTTGTCCTAGTCTTCTTGATCCGCGCTTTGGTTTCTCAAAGAGCTATCTCTTTTGATTGGCCTTGTCTTGGATACTTGGTGCAGCTCGCTTCGTTGTTGTCGCGCCAGGACTTATCTATCAGTGCACAAGTCAGGGGGAACATACACCCCTATTTGTGTACCTCGACAAACTATTAATTATTGTGCTACTTATCACTCTGCTGCAGATATTTAGTTCTCCAAGTGTGGTTGAATTGAAAACTCAATTGCTAATACTTGTAAATATTCTTTGGCTCACATTGTGTCGAATCAACAAATTTGGGTTGAATACTCTACCCTCGAAAACTGTTGCAATCCCCTATACTTGCGGGTTATCAGACAACACCTACATACACAAAAGCAAATACTGGCACCCAACACGGGCAAGAAGGTTGTCAATCCCCTTGAACTCGTTACTTGCAAGGATTAATTCTGATAGTGATAGATAGATTAAAAGAAGAGTAAAATAAAAAGTATAAAATTAGAGCAAAGTTTTTTTTGGGTTTTTTAGCAATATGATAAAAGTAGACCCGGGGCCATAGTTTTCACTAGAGGCTTCTCTCTCGAACACATAGCATACGATGGGTAAATAAATTACTATTTTACAATTGATAGAAAAGCACATAGTTATGACGTATTCATGGCAATGATCATGCATATAGGCATCACATCTGAGACAAGTAGACCGACCCTACCTGCATCTACTACTATTACTCCACCAATCGACTGCTATCCAACATGCATTTATGGTATTAAGTTCATGAAAAATGGAGTAACGCCTTAAGCAATATGAAATGACGTAGACAAAGTAAATCCAATCAATATGAATAAAACCCATCGTTTTACCCTTCATGGCAAAAATACAAATACGTATCTTGTCCCCTTCTGTCACTGGGGTATAGAGCACCGCAAGATTGAACCCATCACAAAGCACATCTCCCACTGAAGATAGATCATTCTAGTTGGCCCAACCAAACAGATAGATCAAATAGAAATACAAAGCTATAACAATCATGCATAATAAAGTTCAGAAAAGCCAGTTACATTCAATGAATAATCTGATCATAAACAAACACACCGCAAAAGAATATTGCATCGGATACAATGCTATAACAATCATGCAGTATGTGCATCAATCGATTGTGCGACCCCAACGTTTCCATGCACCTACTTGGGACTACCATTGACGATAAGAAAACAAACAACAGATCAGATGCAAGGGCTGGTGGATAAACTTGCAGACTGCCTCCCTCACTCGAAGGTAGCAAATGCTGCCGAAGAGTGGATGTCTCACCCTAATCATGCCAGTTCTATGTGCAATACCAATACACTCCATGCTTTCCCTAGATCTACCAGCAAAAACCATCACATCGCTTACCAAAATCTGACAAGGATTTATTTGGTGTGGCAAGATGGAAACAACGAGTGGTAACTGTGTAGTCACTTGGGATGTATGCAAACCAAAGTGGGCGAGTAGACTAGGGATCCCAAACCTGAGGTGGCCAAATAAGGCATTGCAAGCCCGATGGCCCTGGCTTCAGAGGAGCGACAAAGAAAGACCCTGGGCAGAGTTTGATATCGCCGTGCCGGCTGAATCATTGGCACTGTTCCACACAGCAGCAAGAGCATTGGTGGGCAATGGCAAGACCACTTTATTTTGGGAGGATAGGTGGATTGATGACTTCAGGATCAGTGAGCTCGCTCCAAGCACATATGACCGAATCCCGAAGCAACCTAGAAGCACGAGACTAGTTTCTAACGTGATTGCAAATGATACATTGGCAAGAGACATTGGATCGGACCTCACGACTGCGGCATTATATGAATTTCTTAGCTTATGGCCTAGGGTGCTGGCCATGCCCTTAAGGAGGAGGTGGAAGATTCTGTTTCCTAGGCCTTGGAAAAAGAGTGGCACTTTTTAGCTAGGTCTGCATATGCGGTTGATACGTCTCCAACGTATCTATAATTTTTTATTGTTCTGTGATATTATATTATCTGTTTTGGATGTTTTATATGCATTAATATGCTATTTTATGTTATTTTAGGACTAACTTATTAACCTAGAGCCCAGTGCCAGTTTTTGTTTTTTCCTTGTTTTGAGTTTTACAGAAAGGAATATCAAACGGAATCCAAACGGAATAAAACTTTCGCGATGATATTTATTGGACCAGAAGACACCCAACAGACTTGGAGAGTATGCCAGAAGAGTCCTAAGGGCTCCACAAGCCCTCAGGGCGCGCCCTAGGGGGGCGCCCCATGGCTTGTGGGCTCCACGGGACTCCTCCAACCCTAATTCTTTCGCTATAAATTCCCAAATATTCCCAAACGACCAGAAGCGTCCACCAAAATACTTTTTCACCGCCATGACCATCTATTCCCGAGATCCCATCTCAGGGCCTTTTCCGGCACCCTGCCGGAGGGGGATTCGATCACGGAGGGCTTCTACATCAACTCTATTGCCCTTCCGATGAAGCGTGAGTAGTTTACCACAGACCTACGGGTCCATAGCTAGTAGCTAGATGGTTTCTTCTCTCTCTTTGATCTTCAATACAATGTTCTCCTTGATGTTCTTGGAGATCTATCTGATGTAATATTCTTTAGCGGTATGTTTGTGGAGATCCGATGAATTGTGGATTTAGGATCAGATTATCTATGAATATTATTTGAGTCTTCTCTGAATTCTTATATGCTCGATTTGGCATCTTTGTATTTGTCTTCGAATTATCGGTTTGGTTTGGCCAACTGGATTGGTTCTTCTTGCAGTGGGAGAGGTGCTTAGTTTTGGGTTCAATCTTGCGGTGTCCTCACCCAGTGACAAAGTAGGGGTAGTGATGCACGTATTTTATTGTTGCCATCAAGGGTAAAAAGATGGGTTTTTCATCATATTGCTTGAGTTTATCCCTCTACATCATGTCATCTTACTTAAGGCGTTACTCCGTTCTTATGAACTTAATACTCTAGATGCATGCTGGATAGTGGTTGATGTGTGGAGTGATAGTAGTAGATGCAGACAAGAGTCGGTCTACTTAACACGGACGTGATGCCTATATTCATAATCATTGCCTTAGATATCATCATAACTTTGCTCTTTTCAATCAATTGCTCGACAGTAATTTGTTCACCCACCATATGCTTTCTTTCAAGAGAGAAGCCTCTAGTGAAACCTATGGCCCCCGGATCTATTTTCCTTCATATATTTTCAGATCTATAAACCAAAAACCCAAAAATACCTTGGTGCAATTTATTTGTTTTTACTTTGTTTTGCATTTCAGTAATCTTTTATATCTATCTCTATCAGATCTCATCCTTGCAAGTGACTATGGAGGGACTGACAACCACTTTATCACGTTGGGTGCAAGTGTTTGATTGTTTGTGCAGGTGAATAGATTGGAAACTTACCTCCTACTGGATTGATACCTTGGTTCTCAAACTGAGGGAAATACTTATCTCTACTTTGGTGCATCACCCTTCCTCTTCAAGGGAAAACCAACGCAAGCACGAGAAGTAGCAGGAAGAATTTCTAGCGCCGTTGCCGGGGAGGTTCTACATCAAGCCTACTAAGTACCCACCATAAACTCTCAACTCTTGCATTACATTATTTGCCATTTGCCTCTCATTTTCCTCTCCCCCACTTATAAAACGATTTCAGAAAAACACAAAAAGATTTGCCTTTGTATCCGCCCTTCTTTCATTCGTCTTTTCTTTGTTTTTCGTTTGCTTGTGTGCTAGATTGGTTGCTTTGTCACGATGTCTCAAGAAAAATACCAAATTGTGTGACTTTTCCAATACTAATAATAATGATTTTATTAGTACTCCAATTTCTCCTGCCACTAGTGCGGAATCTTATGAAATTAATGTTGCTTTGCTGAATCTTGTTATAAAAGACAATTTTCCGCCCTTCCTAGTGAAGATGCCGCATCCCATCTAAAAAAATTCGTTGAGTTGTGTGATATGCAAAAGAAAAAATATGTGGATAATGATATTGTTAAATTGAAGCTATTTTTGTTCTCTCTACGAGATCTTGCTAAAACTTGGTTTTGATCTTTGCCTAAAAATAACATTGATTCATGGAACAAGTGTAAAGATGCTTTTATTTCCAAGTATTTTCCTCCCGCTAAGATCATCTCTCTTAGGAACTATATAATGATTTTTAAGTAACTTGATCAGAACATGTTGCACAATCTTGGGAGAGGATGAAATTGATGATAAGAAATTGCCCTACTCATGGTTTAAGTTTATGGATGATCATACAAAATTTTTATGTCGAATTGAGTTTTGCGTCTAGAAATCTTTTAGATTCCACCGCGGGAGGTAATTTTATGGAAATTACATTAGGAGAAGCTACTAAACTCCTAAATAATATTATGGCTAATTACTCTCAATGGCATACCGAAAGATCTTCTACTAGTAAAAAAGTGCATGCGATTGAAGCAATTAATACTTTGAGTGGAAAGATGGATGAACTTATGAAATTGTTTGCTAGTAAGAGTGCTCCTATTGATCCTAATGATATGCCTTTGTCTACTTTGATTGAGAACAATAACTAATCTATGTATGTGAATTTTGTTGGTAGGAACAATTTTGGTAATAATGCTTATATAGGTAATTTCAACCCTTGGCCGTTTCCTAGTAATTCCTCTAAGAATTATGGTAATTCCTAAAAAAAAATTTATGGAAATTATAATAAGATGCCCTCTAATCTTGAGAACAGTATTAAAGATTTTATCAATTCCCAAAAGTTTTCAATGCTATGGTTGAAGAAAAATTGCTCAAGATTGATGATTTGGCTAGGAACGTTGATAGAATTTCTCTTGAGATTGATTTTTTGAAAATTAGATCTATGACACGCAAGCATGATATTAATGAATCTCTGAAAACTATTAGAATTTCAATTGATGAGTGTAAAGAAAGAACCGCTAGGATGCGTGCTAAGCGAGATTGGTTTGTAAAAGCGTGTTCTTCTAGTTTTTGCGAGAATAATGATGAAGATCTCAGAGTGATTGATGTGAATCCTGTTGAATCTTCATTTTCTAATGTAAATCTTGATAAATATGGGATTGTAGATGAGTCAACTTTAGCTAGAAGGCATCCCAATGATTCGGAGTTTATAGATCTTAATGCAAAAATTGATAAAAGTGGGATTGGAGAGGTCAAAACTTTAAGTGGCGATGAAACCACTCTTTTGGATTTCAAGGATTTTAATTATTATAATTGTTCTTTGATAGATTGTATTTCCTTGTTGTAGCCCATGTTGAATTCTCCTCATGCTTATAATCAAAATAAAGCTTTTACAAAACATGTCGTTGATGCTATGATGAAATCTTTTGAAGAAAAACTTGAGTTGGAAGTTTCTATACCTAGAAAGCTTTATGATGAGTGGGAACCTACTATTAAAATTAAAATTAAAGATTATGAGGACATGCTTTGTGTGATTTGGGTGCTAGTGTTTCCACGATTCCAAAAACTTTATGTGATGTGCTAGGTTTTCGTGAATTTGATGATTGTTCTTTAAATTTGTATCTACCGAATTCCACTATTAAGAAACCTGTGGGAAGGATTAATGATATTCTTATTGTTGCAAATAGGAATTATGTTCCCATAGATTTCATTGTGCTTGATATAGACTGCAAACCTACATGTCTTATTATTCTTGGTAGACCTTTTCTTAGAACGATTGGTGCAATTATTGATATGAAAGAAGAAAACATTAGATTTCAATTTCTGTTAAGGAAGGGCACGGAACACTTTCCAAGAAAGAAATTAATTTGTCATATGAATCTATTATGAGGGCTGCTTATGGATTGCATACCAAAGATGACAATACCTAGATTTATGTTTTATGCCTAGCTAGGGGCGTTAAACAATAGCGCTTGTTGGGAGGCAACGCAATTTTATTTTTAAGTTTTTGTTTTTGTTTATGTTCTTGAATAAGTACACATTATTACCTCTGTAGTAATTGTGTTTTGGTATTTTAGTTAGTGTTTGAGCCAAGTAAGACCTTTGGATACTTTGGTATATCGTTGATTCGATCTTGCTGAAAAACAGAAACTTTGGCGCCCAGAAACATAATTGATCTGAGCTGCTGGAATGTGATAAATTCTTTAATATTTTACACAAGATTTATATATGAATTTCCCCTGTTGTCCTAATTTTTCAGAATTTTTGGAGTTACAGAAGTATAAGAAGTTTACAGATTACTATAGACTGTTCTATTCTTAACATATTCTTTTTTCTATGTGTTGTTTGCTTATTTTGATGAATCTATGGGTAGTATCGGGGGGTATGAACCATGGAAAAGTTGGAATACAATAGATATTACACCAATATAAATAAATAATAAGTTCACAACATTTCCAAAAAGTGGTGATTTATTTTCTTATACTACCTGATCTCATGAGTTTTCTGTTGAGTTTTGTGTTGTGAAGTTTTCAAGTTTTGGTTAGAGATTTGATGGAATAAAATAAGGAGTGGCAAGAGCCTAAGCTTGGGCATACCCAAGGAACCCCAAGGTAAATTCAAGGACAACCAAACATCTAAGCTTGGGATGCCCCGGATGGCATCGCCTCTTTCGTCTTCAATCCATCGGTAAATTTACTTGAGGCTATATTTTTATTCACCACATGATGTGTGTTTTGCTTGGAGTGTCTTGTATGATATGAGTCTTTGCTTTTTGGGTTTTCCACAATCATCCTTACTGTACACACCTTTTGAGAGGGACATGCATGGATCGTGATTTATTATAATACTCTATGTACTTCACTTATATCTTTTGAGCTAGGCAATTTGCTCTAGTGCTTCACTTATATCTTTTTAGAGCACGACAGTGGCTTTAATTTATAGAAATTGTTGAACTCTCATACTTCACTTATATTATTTTGGGAGTCTCTAAAAAACATGGTAATTTTCTTAGGTTATGAATTTAGTCCCAATATGGTGGGCATCCAAGAGGGATATAATAAAAACTTTCATATAAAGAGCGTTGAATACTATGAGAAGTTTGATTCCTTGCATTTGTTTTGAGATATAAAGATGGTCATATTAGAGTCATTCTAGTGAGTGATTATGGATTGGTAGAAAACCTTGTGTTAAAGTTTGTGATTCCTGTAGCATGCACGTATGGTGAACCGTTATGTGATGAAGTCATAACATGATTTATTTATGATTGTCTTCCTTATGACTGGCGGTCGGGGACGAGCGATGGTATTTTCCTACCAATCTATCCCCCTAGGAGCATGTGCGTAGTACTTTGTTTCGATAGCTAATAAATTTTTGCAATAAGTATGTGAGTTCTTTATGGCTATTGTTGAGTCCATGGATTATACGCACTCTCACCCTTCCACCATTGCTAGCCTCTCTAGTACCGCGCAACTTTTGCCGGTGCATTAAACACACCATATACTTTCCTCAAAACAGCCACCATATCTACCTATTATGGCATTTTCATAGTCATTCCGAGATATATTGCCATGCAACTTCCACCGTTCCGTTTATTATGACACGCACCATCATTGTCATATTGCTTTGCATGTTCGTAAGATAGCTAGCATCATGTTTTCATGGCTTGTCCATTTTTTGATGTCATTGCTACACTAGATCATAGCTCATCCCGGCACACTACTGAAGGCATTCATATAGAGTCATATTTTGTTCTAGAATCGAGTTGTAATTCTTGAGTTGTAAGTAAATAAAAGTGTGATGATCATCATTATTAGAGCATTGTCCCATGTGCGGAAAGGATGATGGAAGCTATGATTCCCTCACAAGTTGGGATGAGTCTCCGGACTTTACAAAAAATAAAAGAGGCCAAAGAAGCCCAAACAAAAAAACAGGCCAAAGAAGCCCACCGAAAAAATGAGAGAAAAGATAGAAGGGACAATGCTACTATCCTTTTACCATACTTGTGCTTCAAAGTAGCACCACGATCTTCATGATGGAGAGTCTCCTATGCTGCCGCTTTCATATACTAGTGGGAATTTTTCATTATAGAACTTGCCTTGTATATTCCAATGGTGGTCTTACTCAAATTTCCCTAGGTCTTCGTGAACAAGCGAGTTGGATGCACACCCACTTAGTTTCTTTTTGAACTTTCATACACTTATAGCTCTAGTGCATCTATTGCATGGCAATCCCTACTCACTCACATTGATATATATTGATGGGCATATCCATAGCCCATTAATATGCCTAGTTGATGTGAGACTTTCTCTTTCTTTTTTTTCTCCACAACCACCATATTCTATTCCACCTATAGTGCTATATTCATGGCTCACGCTCATGTATTGCGTGAAAGTTGAAAAAGTTTGAGAACATCAAAAGTATGAAACAATTGCTTGACTTGTCATCCGGGTTGTCCATGATTTAAAACTTTGTGTGATGAAGATGGAGCATAGCCAAACTATATGATTTTGTAGAGATAACTTTCTTTGGCCATGTTATTTTGAGAAGACATGATTGCTTTATTAGTATGCTTGAAGTATTCTTGTTTATATGTCAACATTAAACTTTTGCTCTGAATCTTATGGATCTGAATATTTATGCCACAATAAAGAAAATTACATGGATAAATATGTTAGGTAGCATTCCACATCAAAAATTCTATTTTTATCATTTACCTACTTGAGGACGAGTAGGAATTAAGCTTGGGGATGCTTGATACGTCTCCGACATATCTATAATTTTTGATTGTTCCATGCTATTATATTACAGGTTTTGGATGTTTTATATGCATTAATATTCTATTTTATATTATTTTTGGGACTAACTTATTAACCTAGAGCCCAGTGCCAGTTTCTGTTTTTTCCTTGTTTTTGAGTTTTACAGAAAAGGAATATCAAACGGAGTCCAAACGGAATAAAACTTTCGCGATGATTTTTCTTGGACCAGAAGACACCCAGCAGAGTTGGAGAGGGGGCCAGAAGAGACCTGAGGGTTCCACAAGCCCTCAGGGCGCGCCCTAAGGGGGCTCTCCCCTGGCTGTGGGCCCCACAGGACTCCTCCAACCCTAATTCTTTCGCTATAAATTCCCAAATATTCCCAAACGACCAGAAGCGTCCACCAAAATACTTTTCCGCCGCCGTAACTTTCTGTTCCCATGAGATCCCATCTTGGGGCCTTTTCCGGCACCCTGCCGGAGGGGGATTCGATCACGGAGGGCTTCTACATCAACTCTATTGCCCTTTTCAATAAAGCATGAGTAGTTTACTCCGACAATAGCCCCCAAGCCTCCGGGCAACTTGGCAAAGTTGGGCGGAGGTTTTTTGGCGGGTGTTCGCAGAAATGATCATGCAAAAGACAAAATTAGTCCACGCAGATATATCAAATGAATGTTTTTAGCATTGCAAATTTTATGTGGAGGGTGCCGACTCGGTTTCGTCTGAGCCCCCTTTAATCTTTTTCATGTTCCCTCCACTTTTTGGTGTGTGCTTTTGCTCGCCGGACAGCCGCTCTTCGGTCTGTGGCTGAGAGTGAGCCGCGAAGTGGAGTGTACAGTACTCAGAGTCTGGGAGCAGATTCGACCGAGCAGATACTTGTAAAGGAAACGGCCCGGGTCGCCTGAACCATTTTTCTTCCCAGACGTTTTACACGTGGGTGGCCTCCAGCGTTCACTCTTGCCAGCCGAACAGCCGCTCTGCGGTCTGTGACTGAGAGTGGGCCTTTGGTACCGCGCACGCTACTAAGCCGTCTGCGGGAACTAACGTCTCAGGCCAAACGGCCAGCCCCCGGGCCAACTTTGGCTGGCGCCGGGGTGAACAGTGATGCAACTGTAATAAAATGCAGAGATAGCCCCCGAGCATCGCTCGGGGTTATCGGTGCTTGCGTGATGCAAAAATATGCGGGTGAGGAGCTCACATTGGTTTTCATGCAGTCGCGACAGAGGTTGTCGAAGACAGCCGGCGCGGCTCCGCGCTCGCGGAGCGCGCCGGTGCACCCGCTAGGTGTAGCCCTCGAGCCTCCGGGTGCTCGAGGAGGGTCAGCCGGTCGGGTTTGACCGGCCAGGCGGCGAGCGGGACGCGACCGAGCCGGCTTGGCATAGCTGCCCAGGCGGCGAGGCGTCTGGCAGCGCCCTTCTTTTTTCTCTTCTGCCGGCTGCTGGCAGCCGGACAAAACTCTTCTCTTGTTTGCAAAATTCCATGGGGGCGCGCCAGCGCACCCGCTGGGTGTAGCCCCCGAGATTCGGGCCGACTGCTGAGCAGTCGGGCCGGATCTTCCAGAAACTCCTTTGTCTTCTTCTTCACGGGGGTGCGTCAGCGCACCTGCTGGGTGTAGCCCCCGAGATTCGGGCCGACTGCAGAGCAATCGTGCCGGATCTCCCGGCAACTACTTTGTCTTCTCCTTCGCAGGGGCACGTCAGCTCACCCGCTGGGTGTAGCCCCCGAGATTCGGGCCAACTGCTGAGCAGTCGGGCCGGATCTCCCGGCAACTACTTTGTTTTCTTCTTTTTCTTATTCAGCCTGCTGGGCAGGCGGACTCCGACACAATAGTCGGGCTCTCTGAAGCCGACCAGGAAGCCAGCTGTCGGACGCACATCTGGCAGTCGGACGCACAGCTAGCAGGCAGACCCACATTTCTTTGTTTTTCTCTGCCGGTTGGCTGTGGGCACCCGGCCTTTTCTTCAGCCGGCTCTGGGAACCGAATGCGCACACCTCTTTCTTTCTTTTTTTTTCTCTGCCAGTCGGCTGTGGGCAGTCGGCTTCCCACTTTCTTTTCTAGCTGGCCCGCACGCGAGCAACCGGTCTCCACTTCTTTCTTTCTTTTTTTTTATTCCAGCCGACTCTCGGGCAGCCGACCATCTCACCTGGTCACCCTCTTTTTTTCTCAGCCGTGGGCAGTCGGCCCTTTGACTTTTCTACACGGCCCCGTTTCTTCTTTCGTTCTTTTCTGCCCGCAAAAGGCGGTAGCAGCGAGCAGCGGGGACCAGCTGGCGCGAGCCGGGTGCTGGCGGAGGCGGGGCCACGAGCCGGCCACCCGGAGCCGGTGGAGGCGGAGGGCGCGACAGAGGCCGGTCGGGTGCCCGCGTGAGTGGAGCGGAGCAGACGACGCGGGTGGATCAGCCGGAGCAGGCGGCTGGAGGCGCGTGCGAGAAGCCGGACGAGCGCGGGGATGGCCCGGGCCGGGAACTGCGCAGCCGGAGTCTGGGGCCGTAGGAGGCCCGCGCACAGCGGGGGCGGAGCGACCAGGAACTCGGCGCTGTGTGAGGCCGGCGCGTGCAGGAAGGAGGTCTGGCTTGGGTGGAGATGCCGGCGAGGCGGGCACTCGGGTCGGAGCTGGCGGCCCGAGGCGGTGGAGTCGTTGGAGGCCAGGCGAGGCCGGAAGCGGCGCTCGGGAGCACCCGGAGTAGAGGACGGCGGAGGGACGCAGCGCCGGGCATGGTTGTGAAGCGGCCATGGCCTCGGCTACTAGGTGCGCGTGCAGGGGAGGCGAGGCAGGGGAGCAGGCAGGTTTCGGCGACCCCGCGCGCGAAGGAGCCGGCTACTGGGCGGGGGCCGGCCGCGGAGGCTCGAAGGCTGGCCGGAGCAGCCAGCCGGCTCGGGCGCGTGGGCGAACACGAGGTGCTCGGAGTAGGGCGTCGGGTTAGCGGAAGCGGCCCGGAGCGGGGGCGCGCGGCCACGGAGGTGTGGGCGCGAGGCGGAGATGACCCGCAACACCGCTGCCCTGCCCCGCTGGAGCAGCTGGTCCAGCGGGTCAACGATGATGGCCGGCAGCCGGATGCGTAGGTAGCTGGGAGCAGCGGCGACATGCGCGAGCAGGAGAGCGGCTAGAAGGAGCAGCGCGGCGTAGATGCAAGAAATACACCGCGTCGTTGTCTGGGAAGCGTACGGGATATGTCCGACTTGTGTGTTTGGTTAATGGTTTGACCATGGTTGACTGATGCATGGTTAGCTTAAGGAGTGGTGTATGAGAATTGTACAACTTGCATCTAGGAAATGTATGAGTGGGGTGGTAGGCAGCAACGGAAACAACGCAGCGCAGCGACGGAGTCGCCAGCCGGAGCGGTGACGAGGCTCACTCGTCTGGCGGGTCACATGCGCGCACACGAACTGAGCTAGCTAGCGAAGCTAGTACGCATGTTGTTGTAGCCGAATCCATCAGGTTCGCTAGCTAGCCGTGCACGAACGCGTGTATGCACAGAGGCCGGAGGTGCTCGGGACAACCGCCGAGCAAAGCGGAGCTGCGAACACGCAGACCGAGGGCAGACGACAACGACGACGCGCCGTCCAACACGGTCGCGCCGGGGGCATGCTGATGTCGAGCCCTGACAAGTGTTGGAGAGACGGCGGCGTCATCACGGTGATGATGAAGATGGCGAGGCCGACAGCGAGGACGCGCCGCCCTCGCGGCCACTCCGAGGGCATGTCGATGTCGAGCCCCGACCGCTATCGGAGAGACGGCGCGACGCCGCGACGGTGAATACGAAGATGGTCCCGCCCGGACTGTGAAACCAGCAGCAGCGCGGTAGCATAGTACCGCCCCACGGTGGGCGCCAAATGTCGTGGTATTCTCACGGGGGGTGTAAGACGACATATGCCACAAGGTGGCTTCATGTGAGGGCAAGACTGCTGCTGATAGGCCAGGGAGCGGGTATGCGAATAGCACGCGGTGGTTTACCCAGGTTCGGGGCTCTCCGGAGAGATAACATCCCTACTGCATGTCTGAGTATATCTGGTATATCTGGTACAGAGTGCTCCTGGATATGTATCTGAGATTAATGCCAAGTGCATCTGATCTCGTATATATGCGGGTGGCCGGATGAGCATGCAAGCTCTAGTGGCCGAATGGCATGTGACTGCCTAAATGGGTGTGTGCACGTGGGCATGTATGCATGCGTGGGAGCATGTGAGAATGGGGGAGTGGATGGATGGATGGCTAGCTTATATAGTGTGGCTAGCTTAGCATGCAAGCTATGTGGTGGACATGAGGGCAAAGTGTGGGTGTCATGCTTGTCTCTTTGGTCACTTCATAAATAGTACCCAGGGACACTGTACATGATGGCGTCGCGGTACGGTTGTCTTGTCCGCGGTATGGCCGTTTCGTCGGGGTCTTGTCGGTGTCGGGTCGAGCTGCAGTCGGCAGCCGGCAGCCGGCCGGGCAGGGCAGTCAAACGGGGAGCCGGCAGGAGCGGCCGGGCAGTCGGACTGAGGGGCTTTGCTAGCCCCGATGTCTTGATTTATTGTCTCGCCGTCTTCGGGGTACCCGTGGCCAATTACTCCGACAATGCTATTATATTACCTGTTTTGTATGTTTTATATGCATTAATATGCTATTTTATATTATTCTGGGACTAACTTATTAACCTAGAGCCCAGTGCTAGTTTCTGGTTTTCCTTGTTTTTGAGTTTTACAGAAAAGGAATATCAAACGGAGTCCAAACGGAATAAAACTTTCACGATGATTTTTCTTGGACCAGAAGACACCCAACAGAGTTGGAGAGGGGGCCAGAAGAGACCTGAGGGTTCCACAAGCCCTCAGGGCGCGCCCTAGGGGGGCGCCCCCTGGCTTGTGGGCCCCACGGGACTCCTCCAACCCTAATTCTTTCGCTATAAATTCCCAAATATTCCCAAACGACCAGAAGCGTCCACCAAAATACTTTTCCGCCGCCATAACCTTCTGTTCCCGTGAGATCCCATCTTGGGGCCTTTTCCGGCACCCTGCCGGAGGGGGATTCGATCACGGAGGGCTTCTACATCAACTCTATTGCCCTTTTCAATAAAGCATGAGTAGTTTACCACAGACCTACGAGTCCATAGCTAGTAGGTAGATGACTTCTTCTCTCTCTTTAATATTCAATACAATGTTCTCCTCGATGTTCTTGGAGATCTATCTGATGCAATATTATTTTGCGGCGTGTTTGTCGAGATCCGATGAATTATGGATTGATGATCAGATTATCTACGAATATTATTTGAGTTTTCTCTGAATTCTTATATGCATGATTTGATATCTTTGTATTTCTCCTCGAACTATCAGTTTGGTTTGGCCAACTAGATTGGTTCTTCTTGCATTGGGAGAGGTGCTTAGTTTTCGGTTCAATCTTGCCGTGTCCTCACCCAGCGACAAAGTAGGGGTAGCGAGGCACATATTGTATTGTTGCCACTAAGGGTCAAAGGACGGGGTTTTCATCATATTGCTTGAGTTTATCCCTCTACATCATGTCATCTTACTTAAGGTGTTATTCCGTTCTTATGAACTTAATACTCTAGATGCATGCTGGATAGCGGTCGATGTGTGGAGTAATAGTAGTAGATGCAGGCAGGAGTCGGTCTACTTGACACGGACGTGATGTCTATATTCATAATCATTGCCTTAGATATCGTCATAACCTTGCACTTTTCTATCAATTGCTTGACAGTAATTTGTTCACCCACCGTATGCTTTCTTTCAGGAGAGAAACCTCTAGTGAACCTATGCCCCCCGGGTCTATTTTCCTTCATATATTTTCAGATCTATAAACCAAAAAACTCAAAAATACCTTGCTACAATTTATTTGTTTTTACATTGTTTTACATTTTAGTAACCTTTTATATCTATCTCCATCAGATCTCATCCTTGCAAGTGACCATGAAGGGATTGACACCCCCTTTATCGCGTTGGGTGCAAGTGTTTGATTGTTTGTCCAGGTGCATAGGTTGGAGACTTGCGTGCACCTCCTACTGGATTGATACCTTGGTTCTCAAACTGAGGGAAATACTTATCTCAACTTTGTTGCATCACCCCTTTCCTCTTCAAGGGGAAAACCAACACAAGCTCAAGAAGTAGCATGCGGCCAAGTTCATGGGCCTCGAAGTGTCGCCAACGACATCGTTCACCTGGAAGACTAGAGCATCCATGCAGTGCCGATTCTTCTCCTGGATTGCCATCCAGAACTTATGTTGGACATCTGACAGACTAACCAAACGTGGGCTACCTCATCAGGATGCATGCCCACTTTATGATCAACATGATGAAACAGTTCAACACCTCCTAATCACCCGTGTTTCGCACGACAAGTCTGGCATTGGATGGGCACGGTCACCGGCAGACGGGAATTTGAGCCGAGGCGTGATGAGACTATAAGCGACTAGTGCATCAGACAGGATCAAAGTACGCGAGCCAAGTGCCTCCTTGACATGTGGATGATCTGGAAACATCAAAACAACATTGTGTTCAATGGGGCTTCCCAATCACTGGCTAGGATCACGGAAAGAATCCAAAAAGAGGGTAGGCTCTGGACAAAAGCACAAATGTTTAAGGGAGAGATAAATGGTTTCAAGGAAGCAAGTGGAGTGTGGATAGACCAGGAATAGTTTGCACAGAGAGTGAAGCGGTGTCGGATAAAATCGACATGTCAATATTTTGTATCACCGTATAGCTTTTGAGAGTCTCTCCCCTCTTTCTTTAATGAATGATACGCACACTCGTGTGTATTCGACAAAGAGGATACTTCGACTAAAAACTACTGCAAACTACTCACAGGTTGTCTTAGTCAATGTCGGAGCTCGACTCGTCGTCCTCGTTCTTCACGTCGTCCAAACTAAGCTTGATTACCATCGAGGGCCCAGCCTTGTCCTTCTCCCCCTTCTTCTTCCTCACCTCGTTCTTCACTACATTATTCCACAACGTTCAGAACTCATACTCCGCCTGCACGAGGTGCGGATTTTCTGCCGCAAATCTCACACGGTAATCTCATCCGGCTTTCCAACGTCGCACTGATCCAAGTCTCCGGATTCTCCGTGACGGTCGTCATCTCTATTTTAGGACCAATGAACTCCACATGGGCCTGAATTTAGGAGGACAGTGATATTACGAAAACACGAGGGGAGATGTTCTCGTCAACTACGAAGGCGTTTATGGCAAGTTCATTAACCTTAAGATGATATGCCGATTCAGTCTTTAGGAGGTGCTCATAGCGCTCATATACATGCGAATTCAGTGGGAGGAGACGTTCCCGTCGACAACGAGGTGCCTACGGTGACTTCGTAAATTTCAAGATGATATGTCGGCTCAGTCTTTCGGAGGTGCTCATAAGAGTAGGGTGTGCATTCATAGGGGTGAGTGTATGCGCGTGTACATGACCGATTGTTCTATATTGTGCGTGTGCGTGTCTAAGGGTCTTGTGTTAAAAAAAAAGGATTTTTGGGTTAAGATGAAGAAGACGTGCGTAACCGCCGTGCGGTGGCATTTCTTCGGTTCTTCCCGTTCTCTCTCCTCTGCTTGTTCCGGAAATGGCGCACCACCTCCTCTCCACTCCTCCTCTCCACCACTACTTTACTTTGCGATCCCTCCACTCCGCCTTCTCCTTCCCCCCGTCGATCGGATCCAATCCACCGCGACATACGCACGGCCAACCCCACCCCACCCCACCCCACGGAGAATTCCCAGTTTGATGCGGCCACGGGACGGTGGTGAATGCAGCAGCAGCGGCGATGATGCTCGGCCTCGTGCAGCTGCTGGTGGGGTTCGTCGTCTCCTGGGAGGCCCTCGAGTTCGTCCTCCGCTACGGCCTCCTCCTCTCCACCCTCAAGCTCCTACTCCTTGCCGCCTTGGCCGCCACGGCCTCGTGTGTCGCCGTCCTGTATGCCCTTTGGCTCTTCTCTCTTGCACCTGCTCTTCACTTTTCTTGGGATTTTTCATTTTTCTCTTGTATATAATGTCTAACAAACAAACAAACAAACAACGCAGCTTGTTTGCCAAGGCTCTGGCATGGGTGCTCCGTCGCACGGCCAAGCTCTCCATCGGTTGCCGCTCCTATGGTTTCAATTATCTCAGGGGCATCACCATTAACTCTCCTAAAGTATGCATCTCCCTGCCCTGCTTCATCATTACTGTAGTAAGTACAGTAGTGCGGAGTAGTATTTTATTACTTGCTCACAACCAGTGCCAATCCTTCTTTTTTCAGGGACCGCTCCAGTCCATCTCTGTCGGTGAAATTAGACTCGGCCTGCGCAAGCCACTCACCCAGCTGGGGCTCACCATACTAACTCAAGGCCCAGTCCTGCAGTTGCGAATTTCTGAATTGCACATTGTGCTCAGGCAACCCACCAAATCTGCAAACAAAAAGAAACCTGCCCCGCGCAAGCCAACCTCAGCCTCATCGCCCAAACCAAAAGGAAATTCCAAAGGCCAAGCAAAATGGAGGCTTATAACAAATGTTGCCAGCCTTTTATCACTTTCTCTAGTGGACCTCAGGCTCAAGGTACCTCCCTTCTCTGTCAATTTTTTTAGTGATGTTACTTTTGACGGATAACTTGTCATTTTCTTACTGTAGACTCCAAAAGCTGCTCTTGGCATCAAGGACTTTAAGATTGATTTATCTAAATCTGGAGCACTGCATCCAGTCCTTAATGTTCAAATACACCTGATACCTTTATTTGTACAAGCGTTAGAGGTAGATGGCACGGAAAATGATTCTTCATCACCATTTAACAAATTGGATTGGTGGGTGAGTGGACAATACCCTTCAGCTATGGACACTACTGACTGCAGCTCTATCTTGCTTGAGGATATAGCACTCTCGTGTGAGCTTCATCAGAGGTAACCCCTCAAGGGGATGCTTTGCAAACACTCTCGACACTGTATGGTCATTTTAGTAGAAATCTAGTCATTGATGGCTAGGATCTCCGGTGTTTTGATTGAGAAGTAGTAGCTGTTGGCGATTAACTGATTACTATTTCCATCAAATGTCTCCGCACACAACTGATTGCTATTTGCTGTACCTTTTTAATGCTTCTTACTGCAACATAACCATAATGTACTCATGTGAACCATAGCAGTCACAAATATAATTTCGGAAACCACCTTCTGTGATTCAACTTTTGCCTCTAATACTCTGCGGTGGATAAGGCGGTTTTATCTATCCATAAGTTACTTCCTGCACCCCCAGAACTTATCGATAAGCCTCAAAGAAAATGTGCATTTTCAGTCTACTTTTGTTCAATGAAGTTCAGGATAATCAATTATCCCAAGGCTAACAATCAGAGTCATATAACAATTGTTCTATGCCTATGTGAAGCTTAAATTGCCACCCTAGCTGTTTTGATCGTATTCGGGGAACCCATTCGATTCAGAAACTGCATGTGTTGCATCATTCGTTGTTGTGAAAGAGCAAAAACTTAACTATTGTTTATTAAGAGTGTATATGTGTGGTAGTGTGATGTCGGTACCAGATTGAGTTGGCTTGCTTTAGCTCATCTCCTGCACTCCTATATATTGGCCCATTCAGCCTGAATACATGTGATCCACTTGAGTATTTTGCAGTTGTAACATTATTTATAACACTCTTTAGGGATAAAAGAATTAGAGTCAAGAATTTGGATCTGATGTCTGGTCCAATTGCTGTGAACCTGGAAGAAAAACTATTCACCAAGAAGCCCTCTGCTTCTACTGCTGCTGATCAGAAGGATGAATCTATTGTGGATAATAGATCAGCTGCCAAATCCGAGGGGAGCAAGCTTTTGTCATTGAATAAGAAGATCGATTTGATTCCTGAAAAGGTTGTATTTATATCCTGCAGTACCACTGATGTTTACCATTTTTTGTTATATATGGGCATTGTCTTTCTCCATATATAGTTCTATGCTTTCTAGCTTCTTCTTGTGACATTATTAAACAAGACCCACATAGGCCACTTTTGTCCACCAAATGGATGAGACCACAATATTCTTAGTTATATTCACTTAGCTCCGCAACACACCAATATTTTTGTAGGCTAGATAATTCAAATTCTCGATGAATGCACAACCAGGCTAAGATGTGTTATTCTTTATGTTTTTCAGTTACCTAACTACTGTTCTCCACTTGTAATATTTTAGCATGGAAAAACAATCCTCTGCCTCTTAATACATTTAACTATGACTCTTTGATTGAAAACATGCTAGTACTCTAAGAAGTGTCCAACACAAATATCATGAGCTGATATGATATAACATTTACTCCCTCTGTAAAGAGATATAAGAGCGTTTAGATCACTACTTTAGTGATCAAAACGCTCTTGTATCTCTTTACGGAAGGAGTAACACATGTACTGTAGTTCATAACAATTGTATACTCCAGGTGCTATTCCAAATATTTATTGTTGGCATCACCTCAGCATCTTCTACGGCTCTTTGTTTTGCCATTTGAAACTGTTACATGTTACATTTTTTTTTTAATGTAAGTTGGCTGCCGGGTTACCATTCACTAAAATGCAGTTGTTCTTTGGAAGGTTAGCTTCAATATGTCCAAGCTAGATCTGAAGTTTTTGCCAAAGCACCATGGCCTCTCGATCAACAACGAAATTGGTAGCATTTCTGTGAGACTTATGAAGTCACAGCCTCAGAATGACTTAGGGGTGGCTCCAACACACCTTTGGTTGGAAACTGACGTGACAGATATTCATGTATGTTTCTGTGTTCTCCTATGAGTGATCTAGTTTTTTCAACTTAGATTACGTTATGATGATTATTTGTTTCTTCAGCTTCTGATGGATGGTTCTACATCTGTATTAGAGGTTGTGAAAATTGCAACTATTGTTTCAGCTAATATTCCCACTCAGGTCAGTTTGGTTTGCTTGCAGTGTAAATTTGTACTGCTGTTGATCTAATGATTTCTCTTAAGAAATTTCTGCCGGCTTCAACTTGATCTTTACTGTAAATTGCTGCATTCGTTGGAAAACACTTCACTTATGAACCAATAGATTTACAGTTCTTTCTTAATTTTGGCTTGACTAGGTCTCTGTGCAAACAAAAGTAACACCTGTATTAACCATGGAATAAAACTACCATTACACTAGTTGTATCTTCCAGTGATGTGGTACAGCCATATCCACTTCTTTTGAAATTTCTGTCTGAGGTATTGCTTTGAGATCGTTAATTGCCAATATATGACTAGAGAAAATCTTGGTAATTTGCATACTTGACTTCGCCAAAGCTGTTTTCATGGCCAATAGAGTGGGTCCAAAAGCTTGGTGTGTCTACCGTGTGTAGGTGATGTTTGGTACATTGTCATGTCTTGCATTCATGCATATGCATCCTCACATGTGCATACAAAGGAGGTGATCATATGGTCAGTTCTTATAGGATTGAGCAAATCGTAGGCTGTCATGTCCTTGTTTTCAGGAAGACAACTTTTTTCACATCCCTGTTTTTTTTTGTTATACTTTTTGTTGTGTAATATCTTCCTCATAGCATATGTGTTGATGCATTGCCTTCTCTCAGTCAACAGAGCCAATTCGAGCGGAAGTAAATATCAAGATCAGTGGGGGCCAATGTAATCTTATTATAAGCAGAATTAAGCCACTGATCTTGATGAAGTCAGCTAAAAAGAAGCCCCTTGTTCTTCATGAAAGTCCACAACAAGACAAGGTGCCCAAAGAAAAATTAGCACTGGCTTTGGTACTTACATTCTCAGTACCCGAGTTGTCTGTTGTGCTTTATAGTCTTGATGACATACCTCTGTTCCATGTAAGTTCCTTATAATGCGCTCTGTTCTACTCTGAATGTCCATGAGTCTTTGAACAATTCTTGTAACATGACTACTTCATTAAGCTATACTGATGCTTGATATACACAGTACAAATCACAAATTATTTCAGTGTGTTGTTTGTTTCTTTTTACATTTTTAAGAAGAATATTCTCAAAATGCTCCACATTTGTAATGACTGAGCCATGGTAATATAATTGTATGATCAATGTATTTGAATGTCATGACTGAACCCTGGTAATGTAGCACTTGCAAATGATTTCAAGGTGTTCTGGTTTACATTTGTTCTTTCAATAATAACGTCATTTTAAGGTATTATGTGAGCTTTGAAAAGTTTAAAAAGTAATTGGCATTTCAGCATTTCCGAGAGAAATTAATTTAGAACATTCCTTGTCTATGCTAATTTTAAATCGGACCAATCTTTTGCCTATTCATACACTCATGGAGGCCAAATGCTAGATCCATTTCTGCGATATTCCTTGTCGTAGCCATAGCACTACTATATCATAAAATGTAATTTGACAGTCAATTCCTTTTGCTGTTCTGTTCACTCACCTGCATGCCAAACTGCCTAAACGTTGGATATGACCAGATGGGATCAATTTAATTTTACAGTAGCATATTGTTCCACTTCGAAGGCACTTATCCTTGAAACTCTTGGAGCTTATATGCTTGTGAAGTAAATGTAGTTATTACTTTCTTAATAATAGAAATTGCTGTCTGCCCACATCCCATTTATCAAGACCATGCCAACATGATTTAATGAATTATGAGATTCATGTCTGCTTGGTACTGCAGAAATATTAAGGTTTCAAGCTTTCATGTGTCCAAATTATGTATCACATCAAATTGGTATGTTGCCATTTATAACTACTAACCTTAGCTGTAAATACTGGATCATGCAGTGTTGCTTGCTGTCTACTCATTTTTCTGCAAGTAAGTTGGTAAACCAAGGACCTGAACTGCATGCAAAGCTTGGAGAATTAAAATTCCTTGTTGCTGTGAAACATCAACAGTTGATAAATGAAAGCATTTCGGGCACCTTACTGCACATTAGTCGCTCAACTCTTGATCTGGAGCAAAAGGAGGCAGGCAAAGATAGTGGTGTTGACCATGCTAAATCTGCTCTCTCTGTTAATATATCTGGAATAGGAATGCATTTCTGTTTTTATTACCTTGAGTTGCTTTGTACAACTGCAATGTCCTACAAGGGTTTTTTGAAAAGCATTCGCCCCCATAAGAAACGACCTGTACATGAGACTTCTCAAAAATCTACCAATAATGCTAAAGGAGCACAGCTAGTGAAGATTAGTGTTGAACAGTGCTCTATTTTGTATGTTGGTGACATGAGGCTTGAAGATATGTCCGTAGCAGATCCAAAGCGTGTAAATTTTGGTACACAGGGTGGCCGTGTTATGATAATCGATGATGCTAATGGTGGCCCAAGGATGGCCTATGTAAACTCGACCAGGTTTCCAGATAATAAGAATGTTAACTTCTCCACTTCTCTTGAGATTAATCGATTTGGTGTATGTCTGAACAAGGAAAAGCACTCCATGCAGGTTGAACTTGGAAGATCCAGATTAACACATAAAGAATATCAGTTTGATGATAATCCTGCAGAGGAGGTTACACTTTTTGATGTGCAAAAGGCAAAGTTCGTCAAGCGTTCTGGTGGGCAGAATGACAATGCAGTCTGCTCCCTCATCAATGTGACAGATATAGCAGTCAAGTATGAGCCAGATCCCTGCCTGGAATTACTTGAAGTAGGCACGCGGCTTAAATCAGTTCTGCACAGGCTGAAACTCCAGAATTCTGCTACTGAGGTAAAAGATGAAACAGCGCACATGGATACTTTGACAAAAAAAGATCCTACAGACAATAGCCAGCAAGAGAAGGCACAAAAGAAAAGGGAATCAGTTATTGCCATTGATGTGGAATCATTGAAAATTTCAGGTGAACTTGCTGATGGGGTTGAAGCAATGGTTCATGTTGGCTCCATTTTTTCTGAGAATGCCAAGATTGGTGTTTTGATTGAAGGGGTTGCGATTATTTTTTGTGATGCACAGCTTTTCAAAAGCAGCCGTATGCAGATTTCACGCATCCCGATTTCTGTTTCGGACAGCCTTCCTGATAAGAAGTTTCAGTCTGCAACTACATGTGATTGGGTTATTCAATTGCGAGATGCTTATATATGTCTGCCTTTTAGGTTGCAGCTGCGGGCTATTGATGATGCAGTTGAAGATACATTGCGGGCATTTAAACTTATTTCTGCAGCAAAAACATCGGTATTATTTCCTGAGAAGAAATCTAGCAGCAGCAGCAGCAGCAGCAGCAGCAGTAAAAAGAGCAAATCAAAATCCACGGCATTTCGGTATATTAGGTTAATTGTACGTGACCTCACAGCAGAAATTGAGGAAGAACCTCTCCAAGGTTGGCTTGATGAGCATATGACTTTAATGAAGAATGTATTTAATGAGTCCATAGTTAGGTTGGATCTGCTCGATCAGCTTGAGTCAGCCAAAAACAAAGACTCCCCCAAGGCAAAATTGGATGGCTCTGCTTCTGAAAAGAGCAATGACAGCCCTGATGTTTATGTTGATGCGCCTGGCATGCAATCTCTTGAAAAGCTTAGAGAAGAAATCCATATACAGGCATTTAAATCATATTACCAGGCATGTCAGAAGTTGTCAGTATCAGAAGGGTCAGGTTCATGTTCAAGTGGCTTCCAGTCAGGATTTAAGATGAGTAAACAGAGAGCATCAGTTATGTCAATCTGTGCAAAAGATGTTGACGTGAGCCTATCAAAGATTGATGGGGGTGATGAAGGAATGATTAGTTTCGTTAAAAGCGTGGATCCTGTTTGTGCAAAAAATGATATTCCATTTTCCCGGTTGTATGGCAGCAATTTTACTTTGAAAGCTAAATCATTATCTGCGTATATAAGAGATTACACATTTCCACTCTTTTCTGGAACCTCTGCTAAATGTGATGGACGGCTTGTGCTTGCCCAGCAGGTTAGCCTTTGATGCTGTTCACTCCTTTCATCTATGGAATACTATTAGAACTATAAACTCACCCTTTGGCAATAGTACTCAAACATCATATAGCTGCAATTTCTCTCTTTGTTCAAATACATAATTGTGTTAAAGCTAGGGAATTAAAAATAATTTCTGCAATATGTACTTCATACGTTTGAAAAAAAATTGTCCTGGTCAAATATCACTTCAAATTATATAATTATTTGTTTCTGGTGGCAGGCGACTTGTTTTCAGCCCCAAGTTCGACAGGATGTTTATGTTGGGAAATGGTGGCGAGTAAATCTGCTACGGTCCGCTACTGGCTATACCCCACCAATGAAAACATATGCTGACATACCGTTGTCTTTTCAAAGAGGGGAGGTCTCCTTTGGAGTCGGCTATGAGCCAGTTTTTGCCGATATAAGCTATGCTTTTACATGTGCATTGCGCAGGGCAAATCTTGCTAAAAGATGGTACTTTGAGCGCCCCGAACCCCCTAGAAGAGAGCGCAGTTTACCCTGGTGGGATGATATGCGGAACTACATCCACGGTAAATTCAGCTTATGTCTTGCTGAAACAATGTGGCATCTCCCTGCTGCAACAAGTCCTTATGAGAAGCTAGATCAATTGCTAATCACAACTGGCTATATAGAAATACGATATGTGGATGGTTATGTCAGTCTGTCTTCAAAGTCTCTAAAGGTGTACATCACTAGCCTAGAGAGTCTTGCGAAGAAGTGCACTCTAGAACCTCCACCTCATACAACTATACCTTTCCTTGAAACACCCTCCTTTTTCATGGACATTGCAATAGAGTGGGGATGTGATTCAGGCAACCCTATGGATCATTATATATTTACTCTACCTGTAGAGGGAAAACCGCGAGACAAAGTACTTGATCCATTTCGGTCAACTTCACTCTCACTAAAGTGGAGCTTTTCACTTAAACCTAGTACTGCTGAACCTATGGAGAGTAAACGAAAAACCCAAGCATCTTCAAATGATTCTCCGACTCTGAATGTTGGAGCTCATGATTTGGTCTGGCTGTCAAAGTGGTGGAACTTATTTTTTCTTCCTCCCCATAAATTAAGACTTTTCTCTAGGTTTCCACGGTTTGGAGTTCCTAGATTTATCCGGTCCGGAAATCTGCCACTTGATAGAGTTATGACCGAACAGTGTATTCGTTTTGATGCTACATTATTGCAGATCAACAATATACCACTACAGGCTGATGATCCTGCTAAAGGTCTGACACTGCACTTCACAAAGCTCAGGTTGGAAATTTCTTCCAGTCGTGGTAAGCAGATATTTACTTTTGACTGCAAGCGCGAACCTCTTGATCTTGTCTACATGGGCATAGACATGCACTTATTGAAGGTATTTATTAATAATACTCCTGAACAAACAAGTTCGAAGGATGCCCAGGTAGAAAGCAAGAGTCTGCATACCAAAGTTGCAGATAATCCTGCTTGTGAAAAGAGCAAAACAAAAACTAGATCGACTGAGAAAAGCCGGGATGATGGATTTTTTCTGTACTCTGATTATTTCACAATACGAAAACAAGCTCCCAAGGCCGATGCTGCTAGATTATCAGCATGGCAGGAGGATGGCAGGAAAAAATCTGAGGTGACATCGTTCAAGTCTGAGTTTGATGGGGGTGATGAAAGTGACGATGCGCAATCAGGTAGTGATGAGGAGGGGTTTAATGTTGTTGTTGCTGACAATTGTCAGCGAGTATTCGTTCATGGATTAAAAATTCTGTGGAGTCTAGAAAATAGAGCCGCTATCTTATCTTGGGTTGGTGGTTTAACCCAAGCATTTCAGCCTCCAAAACCATCTCCTTCTCGCCAATACACCCAAAGAAAGATTCTTGAGAAAAAGCAGGCAATTAAAGAAGCTGAGATGTCTAATGATGGTGCTCCCAACTCTTCACCCTCAGCATCACAGTCTTCAGATCCTCTCCAACAAACCAAGAGTTCAGACCCAGCTTCTTCCGTCGGATCCAGCAAGCTAGAGCCAACATCAAGTAGTGAAACTGGTATGCTTATCACAGAATCCCTTTTCGTGCTAGCTGTTTGTACTGACCCCAGAACTAAGTTGGTATCTTTTTGTTTTATTATCTTCAAAAATGTCTTAGTAGCTTTGCACTAAACACTTGGGAAAATTTAGCAGCTGCATTAATAGTTTTCTTACTTTGACTAGTAACTTGTGATGTAGCAACGAAGCCTTCAAACAGTAGTGATTCTGAAGATGAAGGCACGAGACTTTTCATGGTTAATATTGTCCAACCTCAGTTCAATCTGCATTCAGAAGAAGCAAATGTGAGTATACTGCCGCCCTGCTTTTTTGGCAGTTCATATTAGCATTTTAAGAAATATCATATTGTTTTTCCTTCAGTCACAGGCTTGTCAAAACTCAAAACTATGCACAAACCTTCATCTTCAGTACATTACTGGCAGATAATGACTATAACCAATGTTACCCATACAAGAAATAGTCGACCTAAGCTGATAGTAGTTGTCAGTCTACTAAATAAGAGAATTCGAATAACAAATGACTCTGACGTGATTTTCACATTTTAATGGGCCAGAAGTTCGTATTTGATTTTAAAACATAAATGCAACTACATTTGATATTTGCATCTCACACACAAATTACTGCCATATAATTGGATAATATATAAATTTCGATGAAACTCAAGGTCTCGTTTGGAACATACGATTCCCATATGGATAAATTTGTAAGAAATTCTACTCTCAGTGAGAATGGATGTTTTGATTAATGTCCTATGAAATTCCCACGTTCCAAATGGTGCCAAAACTTCACAATTTCAGTACGATGGATTGCAGGCACATAGATTGCGTGTGAACACTCCTTGACAGCTAGCGAATTTACTTTCAAGCTCATTGTTTGTTATTTCCTTACTAACTCAGTGTCGTGTTTATGGAAGAATGATTTCAGTTTTGATAATACAATATATTTAGGAACACTGTTGCAATGATTGAGATATCTGTTACAACTACATCAGGGTAGGTTTTTGCTAGCTGCTGGTAGTGGACGGGTGATGGTTCGTTCATTTCAGTCAGTTGTACAAGTTGGTCAAGAAATGTTTGAGAAAGCACTTGGCGCCAGCAACGTATCCATCGGAGAGTCCAAGCCAGAAATGACCTGGTCACGTTTTGAGGTTTCTGTAATGTTGGAGCATGTTCAGGCTCATGTTGCTCCAACTGATGTTGACCCCGGTGCTGGTATTCAGTGGCTGCCAAAAATACACCGCAGATCGTCAGAAGTCAAAAGAACTGGTGCTTTACTTGAGAGGGTATTTATGCCATGCCAAATGTACTTCCGCATCACAAGACACAAGGGAGGAAATCCTGAACTAAAGGTCTATTCTCTGCCATAATTTGAAGTTGCTTTGCACCATTTCCGGAGCATCTTTTGGCATAGTCAGTGCCTCAGTGGAGGTAGCAAGTGTATGTGTTTACTCTTTTTTGGTGATGCAGGTCAAGCCACTGAAAGAGCTGGCATTTAACTCTCCAGATATAACTGCTGGTATGACATCACGCCAATTTCAGGTTATGATGGATGTTTTGACTAATCTGCTGTTTGCGAGAGCTCCCAGGTATTCTGTCTATCTTGTATTACTTCCATTTTAGCATTTGAATACTATTATGCTATCAGTACCTTCACAACAGATTGGGAAGATCTAACGTGGTAGATTCCTTAAAAAAACACTAGGAAATACTCCAATAATGATAATTGGGTGTTTGTTCATATGGGTACTAACAAACGATGACATTTTTTAGTTTTATATGAGCTTTTGTCATATAATCCCTCCGGTTGTAAAGAGATGAAGTTTTAGGCATTGACACGGTCTCCAATATGTATCTTTGACTGTTACTTTTTGTAGCATAGTATATTATGAAAATGTCTTTATGAAAAATTATATGGTACTATTTTGACCTTACAAATCTGAAAAATAGTTCACATAATTGTAGTCAGAATTATTATTTTTTTGACCGAATGCTTTTTGGGAAGTCATGTATTTACGAATTGATGGAGTATCACTTGTCAGTGCTAAATGTCAAGTGTGATATATACTCTCTAATCTATATACAGCGAAGGATGCCTTGGCCCATGTGGTCCATAAATCCCTTCTACATATCTATATTGCTAGTTTGAACAAGTTGCACATTTATCATTGTTTAAATCCCTTCTCATGCTCTCTAATATGGTATAGATTTGGGATAATCCCTAGAATCCACCATGCTTTGCTCATCGACAGGTGAGGCTTCAATCACTATCACACCACCTCTGTTTTCTAGTACTTGCTGCAAAAACTTAACGACCTGCCACCTACCAAGTGCAAATTCTATAAAATACTATCTCCAAATTCATTTTTTTTGTGACCCAAAAATCTCCACATTCGTTGGCACTCCCTTGGAATTTATAAACATGAATATATTTCTTAAAATAAAAACCGAAATAAGTTTATTTAGTTCGTAATAGCATTTTGGTTTCTGCTAGCTGTATTCATCTGTAAACTTGACTGGGCAATATATATCTTGGGTGATATTTGCTTCGTACTAATGAAACTACTCCATTTTTCAGAACTCGGAAGAGTAATCTGTGCTATCCCCTTGATGATGATGATAGCGACATTGCTGAAGAATCTGATGCAGTTGTACCAGATGGAGTCGAAGAGGTCGAATTAGCGAAGATCCATGTTGAAGTAAAAGAAAGAGAACGGAAGATACTGTTTGATGATATCAGAATCTTGTCTACCGGTAGTGAATTATCTGGTGATCCGAGTCAGTCGCCAAAATCCGATGATTCTACATCAATTGTTACTGGTTCAAAGTCAATGCTGGTATGTATGAGAGTTACAGCTGTTGTCTGTCCACACAGGCATAAATAATATTTTGCTTCCTGTAAATTGTATTTGTTTGTAAACTTCATTGGTTAGTTCATATTTTTTTTGTACTTACTTAACACTAATGAAGCAAATACTTAAGCTCTCATTAGCATGCATCTTATGAATAAACTACTTCAATCTGAGTTTACCATCATGGCTTTGACAGGTAAAACGTCTGAAGAAAGAACTTGTGAATGTCCGAAATGGTAGGAAAGAAGCATATTCTATGCTGAGAAGTGCTATGCAGAAAGCTGCACAGTTGAGGTTGATGGAAAAGGAAAAGAACAAAAGCCCTTCATGTGCCATGAGAGTTTCGGTGAGGATAAACAAGGTCGGGTGGAGCATGTTAGCAGATGGAAAAGCCTTTTCTGAAGCTGAGATAAATGATATTGTAAGTTTATTTTTTCTCCAGCCAAGTATAATATTAAGTTTGTGATTTCTAATAGCTCAAAGACTAGGAGTGCCTTTTCAAAAGATGCCGGCGAACAATTATCTGGAGAGAGGGAGGAAAATTAATCGTTTATTCCCAGATGCTTTGTCATTCCCATTTTTTAATTCTAGTTATTGCTATGGGAGGGATAGATTTCTTCATGATATGACAAAATTTTATCCTTTTCAATCTTTTTTTAGTATAGGAAGGAAAAAGAAAGAAGAGATGGATTGGGTTGAATCTCAGAGTCATGAAAAATTTGGTAAACCCCATTCTTGAAAATAGAAATTCAATTTAAAGGGTTACCCAAGTTAAATAGGCGATCTGTTGCCTTGAGCTCACATACTCTATCTTGCTAATCCCCGTATCCAGTTTTTCGTTGATAAAGAATCTGTCAATCTCCACATATTTGGTTCTATCATGTTGAACTGAGTTGTTTGCTATGTTAATTGCTGACTTGTTGTTGCACCATACATTCATACAACTGATCTTCAATATCTTCAGCTCTTCTAATAGATTCCTTGTCCATAATAACTCACTCAACCCTTGAGACATGGCTCTGTATTCAGCCTCTGCAGTTGATTTAAAAACAACTGGTTGTCTCTTGCTTCTTCAAGACACTAGATTTCCTCCTATGAAAACACAATGGCATGATGTTGATCTCCTGTCATCCAGGCAGCTAGCCCAATCAGCGTCACAATAACCATCCACGACGAGGTGTCCATGACTAATGTATATCAGTCCTTTCCAGGACAACTCTGCAAGTATCTCAAGATTCTATGTACTGCCTAGGCTCATGCATCATGCATATATCTGCTCACAACTTACTGCAAATGCAATGTCTGGTTGTGCATGACACAAGTACAATAATCTTCCCACAAATCGATGATATTTTCTTTATCCACTAGATCACTTGATTAGGCAGACATTATGGTTTTGATCAATTAGGGTTGAAGCAGCTCGACAACCTAGCATGCCAACATCACAGAGGAGGTCATGCGTACCTTTCTTTGAGAAAGAATTATTCCTTTTTCGGAACTGGCCACTTCTATACCAAGGAAGTACTTGAGCGGACCAAGATGTTCAACTTCAAAGGCCTTACTCAGACACCCCTTTAACCTTGCTATCTCTACGTCATCATCACCGGTGATAATGGTATCAACATAAACTGCAAGGATGGTTAGTTTCCCTTTAGAGTGTCTATAAAACAATGTATGATCACCAGTGCATTGTCCATACCCTATGTCACACACCGCCAGTCTAAACTTGTCAAACCAAGCTCTTGGAGACTGCTTCAGTCCGTAAAGGGCTTTCGTCTAAACCTGGGCATTCTCGGGGCCAGGCTTTACAAAGCCCGACCTTAAATTCTCAAGCCCGAGCCCGGCCCGGCCAGAAATAAATAATCAGTGCATTTTTTGATTAAAATAATAATTTCAGGATATTTAAAATATATATTATACCTATATATCTAATAAAATAATGATTTATGCCCTGTTCGGGCTTATCTTCGGGCTTCCAGGCTGGGCTTTGGGCGGAAAAGCTGAGCCCGAGCCAGGCCGGGATGTCGGGCTGTCCGGGCCGGGCTGTCCATGCCCGGGTCTACTCTCTTCAGCCTTCTTACCTTGCCAACGGTCTCAGAAGTCGAGAACCCAGGTGGAATCACCATGTATACCTCCTCCAGCAAGTACCTATGCAAGAACGCACCCTTCACATCAAGTTGGTGTAGTGGCCACCCGGAATTTGCTGCACAGGAGATCAGAATCCTCATGGTGTTCATCTTTGCTACTGGAGCAAAGGTCTCATCGTAGTCAATGTCGTATGTCTGGCTGTACCCCCTCACCACAAGAGCCTTTCTCTGTACCTTTCAACCTTTCCTTCTGCATTCTGCTTCACAGTGTATATCCACTTGCAACTGGCTACCTTCTTTCCTGTTGGAAGGGGTGTTAGTACCCATGTCTTGTTCTCACACAGGGCCTCCAGCTCTTCCACCATGGCCACCCGCCACCTTGAGTTCTCCTTTACCTTCTTCCAGTCAGTCCGAACAGACCACAGACCGAGGAGAAGCAACAAATGCTCTGTGGGCTGGAGATAATGCTTTATAAGAAACATAATTTCCAATACCATTGTCATCGAACCCATACTGTTTCTTTGGTATCCCTACTGTTGCTCGAGTAGTTCTCCTCAAAGCAATTTCCCTTTAATTGACCCTTCAGCCTGATCCCCGTCAAAGGAGATGGAAATCACATCAGTAGTACCCTGTTATTCCGTCGGTGGTTGATCTAGTTGCTCCCCCTGATGTGCAAGACCATCACCTCGCTTTCGTAAATATACCCTTAACTGCTCCTCTTGCTCTATTGTCCACCTTGGCACACTACCAATCTGAGCCAATGCATGCTTCAGTGAACACACCTTTAGCTGCTTGCTCTGCTGTCCACCTCAGCACACTACCAGTCTGAGTAGGAGTGCCAACCTGCACATAACCAGTGGAAGTTGATGCTTGTATCACAAGAGCCATAGGAGTTACGGAAGGTAACTTTTTCATTTGCGTTTGTGTGCTACTACTTTCCCTCTCTCGACCAATCTCCGGAGGGAGACATTGGTCAAGTTCTTCAAACATGACACTGAGATCAGTTTTCTCACCATAAAAGGGTTTCGATTCATGGAACGTAACATCCATGCTCACAAATGTCCGCCTCACAAACGGACTCCAACATTTGTACCCTCTTTGTCGTGAAGAATACCCAATAAAGATACACTTGACTGCCCGAGGATCCAATTTGTTGACTGATGGCCTATGATCACGAACAAAGCAAGTGCAACCGAACACCTTGGGAGGAACATGGAATTTATTTTCGGTGAAAATCAACTCACACTGTGATTTCATACCTATCACCCGGGATGGCATGCGGATCAAGGTGGCCATCATGATAGCTTCACTCCACATGAACTTGGGCACATTCATGGTGAACATCAATGCCCGGGCCAACCTCCAGCAGGTGGCGATTTTTCCTCTCTACCACCCCATTCTGAAGAGATGTGTCCAGACAAGATGTTTGATGCAGGATGCCCTTGTCCGACATGAAGGCACCAATGGTCTTGTTAACATACTCAATGCCATTTCAGATCTGAGTGCTTGAATTTTCACATTAAATTGAGGCTGAACAAGTGCATAAAAAACTTTGAAACACTGAAACACTTCATATTTATCTTTCAAAAGATAGACCCAAGTCACCCGAGAATAGCAATCATGAACATAAGGAAATACTTCGCACCACTGACAAATAACACTGGATATGTCCATACATCAGAGTGGATTAACACAAAAGGAGATATGCTCATGATCCCCTTACTCACATGTGAGTTTACGGTATGTTTAGCAAACTCACACGCATCACAATGCAGTTTGCTCTTGTCCATACCACTCATGACATCAAGAAATACTTATCAAAAGACACATGTCCCATCCTGCAGTGATGGATCAGGGCTCTAGTCTCCTTATCCTCAACAACTGCAGCTAGCCTGTGCATTCTCTCTTGGTCCGTCATGTTGCAGTCCATGCACCACAACCCCCTACGCCTCATTCCAGTTCCAAGACTCCTGCTTGCCGATCTCTCCTGGATCAAGAACACTACCTTGTCAAGAATTATTCGGCAATCAATTTGGTCAACCAAAGCACTCAAGGGCACTAAGTTCACGGGAAAAGCTGGCACATGCAACACCAAGGATAATTCAACACTCGGTGTGCAGCTGACTGTCCCAACACTTGTGATGGGCTGGGTTGTGCCATCTGCTGTATGAATGAATGTTCTTCTGATGTGCGAGAGAGTGTGGAACATGAGATTTAAACTCATTAAAGTCTCCAGCAACACATTGTGATGCTCCAGAGTCAAGCACCCATCCCAAGTTTATTTTATGGGGTTGCTATTGATGCATGTGCAATGTTACCTTCGTTTGCATCGACAAAATTGGCATAGCTCGTAGCAGTCTCCTGTCCTCCTGCAGGCTGCTTCCCTTCAACTGAAGCAGCTACATTTACCTTGGGAACATTTCAATGAGCAGCATTCCAAGAACCGCCACTCCCATTCTGACCACCTAGGCTGCTACTGCAACTGTACCCTCGGCCTCGGCCTCTTCTGGGTCCAGTGCAGAAATGACTCATATGCCCCGTTTGACCACAATTATAATACCCCCAAAACCTCACTGGCCAGCCACTCTATAAGCAGATTCATTTTTTTTTCGAGAAAACGCAGAAGATTTGCGTTTCATTGCATTGAAAAGGAAGGGGTTTCAGTTACATCCTCCTAGGAGGCAAAGATACAGAGTGAGGGGGTTGCAATCAGTGTACATCCCAGGTCTGGGGAATGAGAGCACGCAGGCCCAACGCGCCGGCTCTGGCCCAAAGGGTCGCCTCCTCCTTGATCTTGTCCAGTAGCGTAGCTATGGAAGGGCTGGCGCTGTCAAAGACACAGTCATTCCGATGCTTCCACAGCATCCAAGGAATGAGTAGTGTCGCCGAGGCGAGGCCCTTGCGCAAAGGCTTGGGCGTGTGCTGCCGCACTTTGAGCCACCAGGTGTTGGTTGATGGCTCGCCATCAGGCGGGTTGCAGGGAACCCTTAGCCAGCTCAGGATTTCATACCAGACCTGCCGGGAGAACGGGCAGGCGAGGAGATGCTGGAGGGTTTCCGGTGCCTGGTCACAGAGTGGGCAGCACACGGGGTGCTGCAAGCCGCGACGGGCGAGGCGGTCGGCGGTCCAACACCGGTCCAAGTGGGCGAGCCGATGGAAGAAGCATACCCGGGGCGGCGCCCAGCATTTCCAAGTGAGCTTCCAAGCATCACATGCGGTGGATCCGTGGAACGTGGCAAGGTAGGCGGACTGCGCGGTGTAGGTGCCTTTGGATCTCCACTTCCAGAGTAGATGGTCTGGCTCGGCGGAGAGCGTTGTGTGCTCAATCATGTGCTAGAGTTGCAGGTACTCGCCGATCTCTTGAATCCCAATGGTGCCCTGTATGTCGCGCGCCCAACTGTTGGCCTGAAGGCCATCCGCCATCGTCCGTAGCTTGCGGCGTCTCTTGGGGATGCAAGAGTATAACACCGGCGCGATCTCGCCGACGGAGCGTCCGTCAATCCAGCGGTCCTCCCAGAACAAGGCGAGCTGGCCGTTGCCTATCTGCATGATGGTCGAGGCAAAGAAAAAGGCGCGCTCGTCAGCGGAGAACTGCAGGTCCAGACCACTCCAAGCCCTGGCGCTGTCGGTGCGGCTTAGCCACAGCCAACGTGTGCGGAGGGCGAGGCCTGTGCGCGGGAGGTCGTGGACGCCAAGTCCTCCAAGCGAGATCGGCCGTGCGACGCGTCGCCAGTTGACATGGCAGTTGCCGCCATTGGCTTCGGCGCGTCCGGCCCAAAGGAATCCCCTCTGTATCTTCTCCAGCGCCTTGATGATCCGCTTCGGTGGTGCTAGCGCCAGAAGCTGGTGGATGGGGATGGCGCTGAGCACGGCTTTGACAAAAGCTAGGCGGCCAGCCTTGTTCATGAGGCGCGCCTTCCAGGTAGGCAGCATGCCAGCAGTTTTGTCGACCACGGGTTGGAGCAGGGCAGCGGATGGGCGCTTGATCGTGAGCGGGATGCCAAGATATGTGATAGGTAGGTCCACGATGGGGCAGCCAAGTGCGTCGATGGTGGGTGCCACGTCGTTGGCGTCGCAGCAGATGAGTGTGGCAGAGCTCTTCAGGAAGTTCACCTGGAGGCCTGACGCGCGTCCGAAGAGCTGCAAGACTCCCTTCACAACCATGGTGTCGCCCTGGGTGAGGTGGCAAAATAAGATCGCATCGTCCGCATATAGCGAGACGGTCGGGATCGGGCGCCGCGGGTGAAGCTGCTGCAAGATGCCCGTCTCGGTGGCCCGGTGAAGGAGACGACTAAGTGTGTCGACCGCGAGGACAAATAGCTGGGGCTAGAGGGGATCACCCTGTCGAAACCCGCAACGATGCCAAATGGTCGGGCTGGGCTTGCCGTTCAGGAGCACCTTGGTGCTGGCCGATGAAAGCAGAATGGCCAGCCAGTCCAGGAAGCGGCTGCCGAATCCGTATTGGCGCAGTACCTCGAAGAGGAACGACCAGCTGATTGAGTCAAAGGCCCGTGCCAAGTCAAGCTTCAACAGCAAGCAGGGGGCCTTGAGCTGATGGAGGAGGCGCGCGGACTGCCGGACGAGGACGAAGTTGTCATGCAACGAGCGTCCAGGGATGAACGCGTTCTGGTTCGCGCTGACGAGGGCATTAAGCTTGGGCGCGAGACGCAGCGAGAGGACCTTCGCGAAGATCTTGGCGACGAGGTGGATGAGGCTTATCGGCCTGTAGTCTCCGAGACAGCGAGCGTCCGCGCGCTTGGGCAGCAGCGTGAGCAGCGCCTGGTTAAGGCAGGTGAAGCCTCGGCCCCGGAGCGCGTAGAGCTGCTCGAACACGTCGATGAGGTCCTGCTTGACGATGGGCCAGCATGCGCGCAGGAAGTCAGCGGTGAAGCCATCGGGGCCGGGTGCTTTGCGCGCGGGCAAGCGCTTGATGGCCTGCCAAATCTCCTCGGCGTCGAAAGGTGCATCGAGGTCGTCGAGGTTGGCAGGCGTGATGAGGGCGGAGAGGTCCAGCGTGCACTTCCGGGGCGCGGCGGTGCCAAGCAGAGCGTCGAAGTGCGCGTAAGCTGCCGCGGCCATGTCTTCCTGGTCCGTGATGGTTTCCTCTTCAACCATCAGGCTGTGCACCGTGTTCTTCTGCCGCCTATAGGAGCATTGCCGGTGGTAGAAGGATGTGTTGGCATCGCCGTCTTTGAGGGTCGCAAGGCGGGCGCGTTGGCGAGCGATGGATCGCTCCAGGGAAGCAAGGCCTAGGTAGGAGGCCTTGATCTGGCGACGCAGCCAGTCTTCGTGCGGGGACAAAGCTCTACTCTCCAAAGCAGTGTCAAGCCTGAGGAGAAGCTCGCGGGAGATCGCCAGCCTGAGGCGCACATTGCCCACAGTCCGCGAACTCCAGCTAGTGAGCTGGCGCGCGGTGGCCTACATGCGCAACATGAATCGCCGGAATGGGTCTGTCACATGGACGGAGTGCCATGCAGCCGCGACGACGTCGTGGAATCCGTCAAGGCGAATCCAAAAATCCTCGAAGTGGAAGCGCCGGTGTGGAGGCGCTATCGGAGAGCAGTCCAGGAGCAGGGGGCTGTGGTCGGAGACGACGGAGGCGAGGCAGCGTAGGAGGCACGCGCTATGAAGCTCCTCCCAGTCCGTGGTGCAAAGCACCCGGTCGAGGTGGACGAGGGTCGGGGGCGACTGCTCGTTCGACCAAGTGTAGCGCCTCCCGCTAAGGTACACTTCTTTGAGCGCTAGGTCGTTGAGCACGCGTCGAAAGCGACCCATCATGCGGCGGTTGACGTTCCCGTTGTTTTTGTCCTCGTCGCGATATATGAGGTTGAAGTCCCCGCATAACATCCACGGTCCGGGGCACTCGTCGCGGATGTCGCGGAGCTCTTGCATGAAGGCAACCTTGTCGTCGTCAAGTTGGGGCCCGTATACAACGGTGAGCCACCAAGGAGTGCCGAAGCCAGACGCGGTGGAGACCTTAGCAGACAAGGCGTTGGTAGTGAAAAGAGGATCGGTGATGGCCACCTCTCTACTCTTCCATGCCAACAGGATGCCGCCACGGGTTCCGTCCGCGGGCAAGTACACATAGTCGTCAAAATCCGAGCCAAGAGTCTCGAGGACAACCGACGAGCAAACTAACTACATCTTAGTTTCTTGGAAGCAAGCGATTGATGCGTTGGTGGTTACAACAAGCGACCGAATGGCGGTGCGGCGAGCGCGCGCGTTGAGGCCGCGCACATTCCAAACCAGGACCTTGGGGGCGTGATCCATGGAGCAGAGATCGACGAGCGGGCGCGCCGGCGTGGCTAGACCCCAATCGGGCTGCCAGTGACCACCGTGGTGGTCGGCGCGACAACGGTGTCGGAAGGAAGCTCGCGGCCAATCAACGCGGCCATGGCCGAGACGACAGACATAGGGAGAGGTGTCGCAAAGAGCCCCTCGCAAGTCTTCATCTCCATGGCCGTGATCTTCTGGTCCAGCCCAACAATCCCGAGAGTGCGCAGGATGTGGATTCGTGCACGTCTTTCGGCGGTAGGTGGAGCGGCCGCCTTGCATGTCGATACCGAGGCCGATCTTCCACGTCGTGGGGCAAAGTTGGGCGGGCATTGCCGCTGGCGTTTCCCAGGAGTTGGGAGTGCGGCGTCGAGCTGCTTGGTGGCAGCAGCGAGGAAGTCGCCAAGGGTCCAGGTTGTCGTTGTTGCTATGCCAGCGCGTGGACGTGTACGACGCAGGGTCACCGGGGGCGAGGCGAAGCGCGTCGGAGTTCTCTCCACAGCGGGGCATGCAGCATGGGCCTGGTGGGGGCATGCAGTCTGGGCCGGGTGGGCAGGTGGGCAGTCCAGGGGTGGCTGCGGTGTGGATGCCAGCGCAGCCTCTCCTGCGTGTGGGGTCGCAGGGGAGGGGCCCATGCGTGGCGCGTCTGGCGCGGCTGCGGGAGACTCCAGAAGCCCTTCCTTGTGATTGCTTGGCGGGGCCTGCTCCGTGGTTCGAACCGGTGGGCCAGCATGCACTAGTGGAGCAGGGTCCGTGGACCGGTCGGCGTGGGGCAGCACCGCTGCGGGCGCTGACGGGGGCGAAACACCACTTTGCCCCAACAAAGGATCATCCTGGGGGGTGGGGATGGGCGAATCGGGCACCTCACTGTCCAGCGACAAGTGCCCTGTGGGGCAGTCCTGGCCTGCGGGGCTGTCAGGATTGGCTTGGGCCGGCACAACTTTTGCATGGCGCCTGTCCTGCTCGTGAGGCGACAGCAGCGGTGCAGGGTTCTCAGCCAATGGGGGCTGGCCGTCAGATGTCGTAGGGCCCTGCAGCTCAGGATCAGTGGGCGGGCCCTCGGGCAGCGGTGCAGCCTTGGCGACCCTTGTCGCATCAGCAGTGCGCCTTTTCTTTCCACCGCGCCTGCCTCTTTTGGAAAGCCGACGAGAGCGCAGCTGCCCGCCTGCTATGGGCCAGGGCTCCATCGTCCTTCCCTGGGTACGGGCATGCAGCGGCATGGCTGCGTCCGTACGACGGCGTGGGGCGGGCCAGCGGGCGACGACTGCGATCCCATCCGCGCGGCCATGGCGATCGGAGGCGCGCCAACCGATGGAGTCGACCGCCATGCCGTCCGCGCGGCCGTCGCGGACGTCAGACGTGCGCCGTCTCTTGCGGCTACGGCGGTGGCCTCGGCCGCGACCAGACCCATCACGGCGTGCCTCTTCACCGGCTTCGCCACCCGACGCATCATCACTAGGGCCGCCGCTGTTGCCGGCAGCAGTCGAGGCGGCAAGCGCAGCGGCGCCATCGGTGACCATGATAGACACGGGGTAGCTCAGTGTGCGGATGGTCAGCGGCGAGCCACGTCTGGCGGCGGGGACGGGTTCCACGATCTCCAGGACGGCCGCGCGGCGGATGTTGGCCGGCTCGTGCGTGCGCGCCGTCAGCCGGAATACGGCGAGGTCGGCGCGCGAGTGCGTGCTCGGGTGCAGTCGCTCGATCCAGCAGCTGGAACCGGGAAGGTGCTCAGCGGTGGAGAGGTGCCAAGCCTGCGCAGGGACGCCATGGAGCTCCACCTGGACCGTGTGCTCGAAGGAGCTCACGTCGGCGTGCGCTAGCTTGTTCCAAGGGCGGAGCGACAGAGTGAAGCCGGGGCCGTTGATGAAGTGGTCACCCGCGAGCCGCGCCATGATCTCGTTGGTGGAGAAGACGATGAGGAAGTCCTCAGGGGCATGCATGTGGATGGAGAAGTCGCCGGGCTGGAGGCAGAGGGAGGAGTACAGGACGTCCTCGACCTCCCGCGGGGTGACCGCCTGCCTGGCCCCCGTGATGGAAACCACCATCCCGCGCCGCAGAACGAGCTCGGCCTCCTCCATCTCAACGGAGCGGGACATGACCACGCGCACCGGAGTGGAGGGCTGGGCCGGCTCGCTGGCGGAGGGGCCTGCAGCAGGCGGGGCATGCAGGAGCGGTGGCGCGCGCGGCGCCGCGGCTGGGGGGGGGGGGGGGTGGCGGCGCGGGGAGGCGCACGGAGGACGCCGCGACAGAACTTGTGGCAGTCCCGGGAGTTGTGGCCGGAGTAGAGGCAACGACGGCAGTGAACGTTGTTTGTGCAGTCCCGGACAGGGTGACCGGGGTCGAGGCAGCGGAAGCAGAGGCCGGCGCTTTCCTTCGGGTACGGGCTGCGACGGCGCGACGGTTGCTGGGCGCGGGGGGCGGCCTCAAGGCGCGCGCGGCGGCGTCGGTTCCTGCGCCGTGGGAGCTGGAAGCCGTCAGCGTCGACCTCCGCATCACCCTGGACGCGGTGGACCTCAGAGCGAGGGCCTAGGCGAGATGCGGCTGGGGCGCGCCGGGGGGCCGCGGCGCGCTCGCGCGTAACCGCAGGGGTGAGGCGCGGCGCGGTGGGCACTGGGCTTGGCGGAGGGGGGGAGCTCCTGGCGACGTCGCTGTAGGACCGGCTGGACTCGCCCTCGGACTCCATCCAGCGGCGCGCGCTAGCGGGGCTGAGGTCGAGGTCGCCGGCAGAGTCGGACGGGGGCGCCATGGGGCGGTGGGGAGGGGCTGGGGGGAGGGCTGAGGGAGGAGGGCTACCGGCGTGGGCTCGTCGGCGGCGGGGTTGGTGGGGCTAGGCAAGGAGGAAGGGGGAGCGAGCGGAGCGGGAGCGGGACTCCATCTCCTCGCTATTTTTTCCAGCAGATTAATTTCCATCCCCTCTTCTCGACTAGAGCGTACCTCTTCTTGGGACATCGCAACAATGGCCTCATCAAGGACAAAAGCGTCGCTAATGAAGCAGCATGTTGTGCTGCTCTCAAAATCTTGATCTAGACCTTTGAGAAATTGCATCACACGCTTGCGCTCAACCCAATTCCCGGCAATCTCCATGGACTTTGCATGTGGAAGCTCAACGGGATCACACTGATCTAGATCTGCCCAAAAATGTTGCAGCTCATTCACATAATGTGACATCCCGATTTGATAGGAATGAAAGATTACTCATATGAACAAAGGTGCACCTTCTTTTCCGGGGCCCATTCGAAAGGAACCTCAAAGTTAAGCGTGCTTTGCTTGGAGCAATTTCAGGATGGGTGACCAACTGGGAAATTGATCTTGGGTGCGCAGAGTGTGGACAAAATGCGCAGAAAAGACTCTAGATCCCAGGCGCAACGGCCAGGAACCAGTGGGTTTGGTCGAGGTGTTACAATTGGTATCAGAGCCGACCCTCGCGGTTACATGGCCGTGTGCGGGTTAGTGATGCATACACAGGGCACATGCGGATGCTTGTACTAGCACAAACAGATGTGTGCCAAGAGAGAACGTTCCTGTTGGGCCGATGGGGACGTCGATTCCTTTGAGGGGGGTATATGTGACATCCCGGCTTAATAGGAATGGAAGACTACTCATATCAACAAGGTGCAGCTTCTTTTCCGGGAGCCCATCCAAAAGGAACCTCAAAGTTAAGCGCAGGAAAGACTAGTGTTGGTTTGTGGGGCCAGTCTAGATCCCAGGCGCAACGGCCAGGAACTGATGGGTTTGGTCGGGGCGTTGCACATACTCACACCTCTATCACCTTGAGGAACAACATGGACCCTGTCTTCAATTTGGGACATGAGCATCTGGTGCCCTTACCGGAAGACCTTACGGACAGCAGGCTCCACATAGCAAAAGCATTCGGCAATGCCTCAACAGACACTGCAATGGCTTCAATTTGGGACATGAGCATGGACCCTGTCTTCAATTTGGGACATGAGCATATGGTGCCCTTACCGGAATACCTCACGGACAGCAGGCTCCACACAGCAAAAGCATTCGGCAATGCCTCAACAGACACTGCAATGGCTGGAGTCAGGGAGTTTAACACCGAGGCCAATATCAGGGCGCCAGTAACACCCCACTTCGTCCATTGTGAGCTCTCCTTGTCAGTCAACCATTCCAAGAACATACCCCGTCAGACATTTGTCTTCCAAGATCAACAAGGCCTGCCTCCACCAGCTCAGGTAGCTGCTCATGCCGTTCAGCTTGACATCATTTGGGATGAGCTCAAGCTTGAATCCCTGATCTGCTAGGCACAACAATTACGCCACCTGGAAGAGTTGACCCCTCGCAGCCTTCGCAGTCATGAGTTGCGCAAGTTTCTTTATAGCAGCGATCAGTTCAGCCCCCATGACTGCCTCCACCTCTTTTTCTCCTAGCTGTGCCACCTCTAGTGCTGCCTTGTTCCTCTGCAATCAGCAGCCACTCAGCTCTTCTACGCGCGCTAGCACCACGAAACTAGCCACCAACTCCAGGAGCCCAGCAGCAGCAGCAGCTCCAGTCACACTCTCTCTTCTTCTCTACTAGCACCAACTCCAGCAGCTGAGTAGCAACAGCAGCAGCAGTCACTGCCACCTTCAGGACCACAGCCCCTACCGGACAGTCTGGTCGCAGTCTGGTCACTCAAACCCTTCTTCTCCAATCAGCAAGCACGCAGAAGCAAATCAGCAGCAGCGCAACACTGCATGTCGTTCCCTCTCACCACAAACAGCACGCAGCAGCCGCAGCTCCTCCTTCTCTCCAATCACCTCCTCCCCTTCTCAGCAGCAGCAGCTGCAGCTCCTTCTCCTCTCCTCAGCCAAGCTCGCCGCCTCCAGCTTCACCTCTTCACCGGACCCAGCCGGCCGCCGTCGCCTGTGCAGCTGGCGCACAGCGCCACGCCCAGATGTGCCGCCGCCTCCTCACCGGACCCTGCCGCCGGCTCCAGTGCCCTGACCTGGTCTGATACCATGTTGAGAGAGAGAGAGAGAGAGAGAGAGAGAGAGCACCACGTGCTTTTCTAGTGTGGAGCGGTGCATCTGACCGGATACGATCTGGCTCCTCTTTTTTTTGAAGGCAATCTGGCTCCTCTTTTTTGTTTTGAGTGGAGTCCGACTCCTCTTCTTTTTTTCTCCCGAAAAAGGTTTTCGCCCCACTTTATATATAAAACAAACCACCAGAGCCACAAGATCCAACAAATGTTCACGCCGCACACACACGCAGAAGTAGCAGATAGACAAAGTGCAAAAGGGTTCTGCTGGGCACAACTCAATAAGCCCTAAAAGAAAGAAAAAGATGGCGAACAGAAAAGTAGCAGTACAACTTCTTTTTTTTTGGAACTGGCCTGGGCCTTATGGGCCGGACTGAACATGGGCTCACATACAACATTATTGTTAGTTTCTTCTCCGAATAACAGAATGTGCATGCTTATTTAGATCTTTTGCTGACTTTTCTGTATGTATCTGTAGATTTATGATTTTGACCGGGACTACAAAGACATAGGCATTGCTCAGTTGACAACCAAGTTATTTGTTCTCAGAAATGGTCTTGCTAATGCAAAATCAGACACTGTTGTTGCACCCTGGAATCCACCGTCTGAATGGGGCAAGTAAGGATGCTTCTCCCTTGCAGTATTAAGCCATAGTAACTACAATATCTCTCTTACAAGAATGAAGTGACATGAGATTTCTTTTAGGCATGTGTGGACTCTTCAGCCTCTCATTTTGCCAACTTAACTGCAAATTCTTTCATTTTGTAAGATATTACTTTTAGTCTGGGATCTGCATTTTCCAACAACAGGAATATTGCCTATGTGAAACTTTGTCACACACAAAATATATCTTAAAGCAACTTTGCACTGCTAACTGTGAAATATATAAGGGCATCACCAGTGGCGAATCTAGGAAGAAAATGAAGGGTAAGCTCAAGTCAATGGCAAGAAAACTAAGCTCTCTTTTGGAAAAAAAAAATAACCATGATGTCCTAATATTGTTGTCAAAATAAGCTCGGAATTTTCCAAATTACTACTTACAACATGTAGCATTAACTGGATTTTTTCTAGGATTTTTGAAAATATATATCTAATTTTGAATCAAAATTTGAATTTATCTTGCAAAATAACAATTATCTCCCCATCTTGTTGTCCATATAAGGTGGAGGGATTACAATCACAATAGTTAAGGGAAGGGTATCTGGGTTCATATTAGCTGGGATAGGTTCACGTTCAGCGTGAGGAGTACGTGCATGCATACTCATTTTTGTACTCTTCTTTTTTCGCAAATAAGTTGTATTGTACACTAAATTAGTTAACTGTACATGAACTACTAATTACACAGTAGATGGATGCTGGGATTCGTTTGTGGTGCATGTTCGCTGTGCATGTGTGGTGTTGTGTGTTTGCTCTCGATCGTAGATGTACCATTGAGCTGGGATGAAAGTAGTAGTAGTAGTAAAAAAAATATTGTTTTTTGGAGGGCAGGCTTGAGCCTGTTTAAGCCCCTCTAGTAGACTCGCCGCTGGGCATCACAAAGGTGCAGCGCAAGAAGTTTCTGCATGGGAACTTAAAGAGAGAGAGAAAACAGCTACACTTTGTGGGTGCTTAGATGGACATCACAAAGGTGCAGCGCAAGAAGTATCACAAAGCATCCGTCTGATGTTATCTCCGCCAATGCAAGCACCTCTTTGTGGGTGCTTAAATGGTTGTATAGTTTACTTGCTGGAGATAGCTACTCTGAAATATATCTCAGTGTAACTTTGGAATACTACTAAGAATGAAATATATAATAGCATGCACAAAGGCACAATGCAAGAAGCTTCTGAATGGGCACTTACAGAGAAGCATAGCCACGGCACCAAGCACCTGTCTCAGAGTTATCTCCTATGCAAGCACCTCTTTATAGAAGCTTAGATGGTGATCAAGCATAAGAACCTTAACACTAGTAGTGTCTAATCAAGCACCGGCACTAAAAATCTAGCACCCTGCCTTTGCTGCGGGGCAAGAAATAACATTTTATTTTTGGTAAGCATGTCTCCAAGCATCTGCATCGCGCATTACTAACAAGTGACACATGTAGAGTTCATGGACTATGGGTTCTGATTCTATTCATTTCTGTGTGAGTTGAGCTCAGCAGAAGTACATCCAAGATTAACCGTGGCTCCATTTAGACAAAGGAGTGAACTAAGCTAAAGGCATGGATGCCGAGTATGATATTTGAATCTGAACTTTTGTTCTTACAGTTTGTTCTTCATTTTCTGTTCTTTTTCCTGATTCATATGTATTTGATTCATTTTAGCTTGGAAGAACATCTATTCTCCATTCTGAGCAACCATGGTTCAACACTAATTTTCAATGCAGGAATGCAATGCTTCGTGTTAATGCTAGGCAAGGAGCTCCGACTGATGGAAACTCAGTAATTGAGAGTTTGCTGGTAGGTTCAGTGGATTTTAAATTTGATGAACTGATGTTTAGCGACCAATATTTTCCTTTGATTGCAAGCTTTACCCACCTCTGTAGTTTACATGAACAAGACAAGAGTAACAAATCAGGCTGTATGAATACACATTAAACAGTATTACTGTCAGATTATTTTTCGGTTGTGTATATACATGCATAGTGAATAATTTTGCTCAAAAGAAACAGTTTGGTGAATGACAGTGTTTCCTTTCTACCTTGTTAATGTAGGTGGACATCTATCCGCTGAAAATTTATTTAACAGAATCAATGTACAGAATGATGTGGGGATATTTCTTCCCTGGTGATGAGCAGCACCCACAAAAGCGGCAGGTTAAACTATCATTTCATGGTATTTGTGCTATGATTTATTAATTATGCTTTCTCCTTTGTTGCTCATTTTGTGCTTGTCCTTTTCCTTATATAGGAACTTTTCAAAGTCTCTACTACAGCAGGGACACGGCGAGTTAAGAAAGGCACTTCTGTTGCAGAAACAAACAGTCCCAGTAACCAGTCATCATTTGACAGAACATGGGAGGAAAATGTGGCTGAATCTGTAGCTAATGAACTTGTTTCACAAATCCAGGGTCAGTCAAATGCCCAAACTCGTTCTGCTCGTGAAGAGAAGAAGCCTGTAGAACCTAATGAGGTGAAGCAATCTAGACCTCAGAAGATGATGGACTTCCGCAATATAAAGATAAGCCAGGTTGGTTGGTATATACTTCATCAAATGATGTTCTATTTATGCCACGTAGTAACCGTAGTACACAGCCTGCTGAAACAATTGTCGTTTTCTTTAATACGCTCGCTGTTATTCCATATAATGTAAGCTTTTGATGATATGCTAGGTCGAATTGCTTCTCACGTATGAGGGATTGCCATTTGCTGTTAGTGATGTAAGGCTACTCATGGATACCTTTCATCGTGAAGATTTTACTGGGACATGGCCAAGACTGTTTTCACGAGTGAAGAAACATATTGTATGGGGAGTACTGAAGTCAGTAACTGGCATGCAGGTGCTTTTCTTTCATTTTGCTTTCTAACTTTTGAAGTTGAATGGCATTCCGTATTGAATGCTAAGTAGTTAAATAGCACATCGTGTGATGCCTTGTATGGATCTTTAAGGTTGTCAAGGCAATCCTTTGACTTAGACGTCGCTTCTTTTTTACAGGGTAAAAAGTTTAAAGCTAAATTCACTAGCCAAAAAGAGCCAACTGCAGGATTAATCGCTGCCAGTGATTTAAATTTGAGTGACAGCGATGGTGATGAAAGTGGGAACTCTGATCAACTACCAGCTTTCCTTAGAAAACCAAGTGATGGTGCTGGTGATGGATTTGCCACCTCTGTGAAGGGATTGTTCAGTTCACAAAAAAAGAAAGCAATGCATTTTGTCCTGAAGACTGAAAGGAGATGGTGATCAGGATTTTCAGGGTGAACGGAGTGAGAATGATATCGAGTTTTCTCCATTTGCTCGGCAGTTGACTATAACAAAAACAAAGAAGCTTATAAGGAAGCACACGAAAAAGTTACAGTCTAAAGTTCCCCAAAATGCAGGTGAGATACGAATCATGGCTTCAGTGATTCTATTTGTCAGCTCTAACTGAAGTAGAAATAGAGGAAGAAATAGCACTGGTCAGACATTTTAATCATTGAAATATTTTCCTTGTTTGAAAATAAATAAAGAGAAGATCTAATTGGTCTGTCTGTAAGAGTACCTGCCTAATCGTGCGACCGCTCTAGCTTGTATAGTTAAAACAATATTTCTTGCATTCGTTAGTATACAGGGTTAAGGAAATTGCCGTATTTTGTGCTACAAGCAAGCACTTGGAAACTGTATTGGACCCCATATCCAAATGGTATCATCATGCACATTATTATTCTCATTATTATTGAAACAATTTATAGATTGTTAAGACTATCTGAGGAACATGCCTGAACAAATTGGAGACTAGTGTGTGTGAGCTGGAACAAATCTATTCTCATTGTGATAGTGTGTTTTCTTCTTGTCCAGGTAGTCAGCAAGAACACGGGTCAGAGTTGCCACCGCGCGGCCCTTCTGGGCACCATATGGACTCGTCGTCCTCCTCCTCTTCATCCTCTTCTGACAACGATGAGCCATCGCAGGTGGAAATGAGCCCGAAAGATTAGGCAGCATAGGCGTAGGCGTGGACGATTCTTTGGTCCAGTAAAAGCTGGATGGATGCTTCTAGTTTGTGGACTAAAACAGCTGCGCCTGAAGAAATGCTTTAATCCAGGAGAAATATTGTTGACGCATATGAAGCATTATTTTACCGACATTCTGAAAATAACGCGTTGAAATAAGCTGTGTCTGTGTGTGAGCTGTAGTGCTAGTATCTCAAGTCTCCTTCCTTTCATGGCAAAGCCACAGGAATTTGCTCCTTGGTATTTTTTTTGCAGTGCAGTATAATAGGACAACAAATGTGCAGTAACATAGCATCATCAATGAGTCAATGACCATATATCGATAATAGTAGCAAAGTATGCGATGTCTAACAATTAAGAAGGATTACGAAACAGCAAAGGAAATTATAATATAACTCTACAAATCCCTTTTTGGGGGAGATTGATGACATACTCATCTTTCACTTGCTTGAAGAATGTTCTCTTTCTCAAAATAGGTTTTCGTCCCGTTTTATAAATAAAGCAATGATTCATACAACCTCATCCAAACATCTTACCAAGAACGACGGGGTAATAGCGCACTCATGCCTAAGAACAGATAAAAGAAATAGGGAAAAAAGCCATCTAGTGGTTGCCGCCAATCGGCGGGATGTCTCGACGCGCTGTAGCTAGACGCGCATCCATCATGCGGCTGAGACGATCGTGTTCATGCTGCCTCGAGAGCGGGTGCCTGAAGGAGTCAGACGCTTTCCTTAGAAAGACCTTCTCAATCACCATTTTATTACGACTTATAGAAAGTGTCCATGACATCGCTGCAAAGATAAGCCAGAATAAGCGGTTATGTTGAGACTATTGTGTAGCCCTGCACTGGAGGAACTCTGCGAGGTTTCAGGGCCTCCCAGTCGGGCCCCAGCGCCACGCGGACGAACGTCCATAACACCCGCGCCGCCGTATAGGAGAATAGGATACAGGTCCCAGTCTCTGGTACCGCGCAGAGGGGGCACATGCCACCACCCGGGCTGTGCCGCTTAAGAACCTCTGTCCCTAAAGGAATGCGATTGCTTAATAACTGACACACAAAGATCTTAATCTTTACGGGTAAGGGGGCTTTCCATAACGACGACTGGCATAAAACATGGTATGTTATGCTCACCGGAAACTCCATCGTGGGAGCGAGCCACCAAGACACAATGTCCGGATAGTCCGGTAGCACCAGTGTAGGGCAATCCGTAGTCCAGTCCTGTCCAATATTGCTACTAATGACTAATGAATGCGAAGGATTACACAAATCCTCTCTTTGATGTGTTTCCATTGGAAATTGACTAAAAAGGGAAGAGATCATGTGTTGAAATGGAAGGAAGGAAAATGGAGAAAGAAGGAGTCAACAGGAGGCGTTTCTGCGAAAACAACACAAAAGATGGCGTTCGTATGGCGTGGAAACCGTGGCAGATCGTCCACCTGGACAACTTTTATAAAGGGGACTCCATCGAAATATCAACAGAAGAGTTGGAGGAGAGCGTCGACAATAGCCAGAACATCATCATCATCCACAAACCCTAGCCGCCGCCATTTACATCTCCACAGCCACCATCACCACCATAGTGCTTCCTCATCTAGTTCATACTTGTAATCGTGCATCGCACAAGGCATCCAGTGTAAGACATATCTGCAACAATCATTCTTCAACATGTGTTCTACAATGTTTTCTTCTCGCGATCTGATCTCCATGTGTGAGTAATTCGTTTAGGTATGGGTTGAGGCATGAGCCTTGCAACCCTCTGTATTTGTTGTGGGGATCAATGGAAGGGCTTTTAATTAGCATCCTGTATGTGTGAAATGAAATTGTTCCGTAGATGTCTCTTGTTTTGTCCACGCTTCATACTTGCAGGTACCCAAGATCATGGAGATCGAGCACCAGGTACCAGATGTGTTCATCTTGTATATCGAATGTCCCAATATAGAATTCATGGAACATCGACATGATCACTAGTTTTAGGACATTCCAGAATTTTTGGAAGAAGGCCACTGGCAAGCCGTCAGGCCCCGGTGCTGACCCCGCCTTCATAGAGGCGATAGCCCTACCCACCTTTTTTGGTGAGAATGCGATAGTTAATTCCGCATTCTCAATGTCAGATACATTGTTCGCAAGCGGCCAGAAGTTATCCGCCAAAGACACCCCACCACGGGGTTTCACCGAAAAGAGCCCCTTAAAAAGAGAGTAAATGTGGGACCTAATCTCATCCGGGTGTTCCGGAAGGCTGTCTTCCTCCCAGAGACACGGGATAGAGCACATTCGGCGCCACCCATTGGCGATCGCCTAGATGTAAGCTGTATTAGCATTGCCTTGGAGGAGCCATTTCTGGCCCCCTAACATTGCCAGAACAATTCTTCTCCCTTGATGATCTCCATCAATGAGGACTCAAGGGAGTACCGCCTCAACCAATTGTCAGCCGACAAACCGACTGTATCAGTAGCCATGTCTAGAGCCTTAATCTGGTCCAACAGAGCCCCTTTGCGGGCCCTGAGATCATCACCCAGGTTTGCGCCCCATCCCCGCATAAATTGGCGGGTGATCTTAGCTAGAGCAAAGGTGCCAGATATCTATAGCACAAAATACCTGCGGCGGATTGGATGACACTTGTACCCAACGGTCTCGTGCCATGTCAAAGAACCCCGACTGTAGTAGCCATGATGGTTTGAAGTGGAAGCGCCTTGACTGCGGTGGAGACCCTTCCCCTGACGAGAACAATAGGGGGATGTGATCGGAGCCTATCCGGGTGACCGCCCTAAGCGAGCACAGTGGGAACATAATATCCCATTGGACAGACACCAGGACCTTGCTTGATAGGGTCCACCTGTTAATTAGTCCATGTGAACCTAGCCCCTACATGGGCTATCTCACGTAGGGCCATATCAGCTATGTAGTCGAACATGCGCATACGCATCAGGTTGACAGTAGGAGAGCTCTTATTCGCATCTTGTCTAATAATGATGAAGTCATCAGTCACTACAACCGGAGTAGTGTAGCGCTCCACCTTATCCTTTAACTCGGCCAGGTAGTCCGCCACCTCCCGTGATCAACTGGGCCATAGACAATGACCACCTCCCAACTGAGGTTCACACGTCAGTCAGTAACAAATATACTAAGGATTCCCCTTGGTCCATATCCTGAACCTAGAAGAAAGAGAGGCCAACCTCAGGGACCATTGCCAGGCGAATGGGTGCCAGGAAATCCCCTAGAGTTCCTGAATGGAAAAGTCCTGATGAATCGTTGCTTGCAGACCTACTAATCGACATCTTCCTATCGGATGTAGTCTATCAACTGGCTCCGCCGGCACAAGTTGCCGAAGCCGCTAATGTTCCTTCGTAGGAGCTTCATACAGGAATTGTAGCTGAGTTAATAAGCCCCTCGGGTGGGGCCGAACTTGTCTGACCGCAATTTGTAGGACGGGGCAACTGCTTTGCCGGTCGGCCGCGGTGCCCCATCTTAATGGGGCCACCGGTGGCCATGTCCTCCCTAGGGGGGAGCCCGACATTAGCACCACGGACCAAAGATCTGCTGCTCAGCGGGATGGAGGCACGTAGGCAGCCATCATCTCAGTGCCCTTCCTACTGAAGGGCAACCAAGGGGATCAAGCCCAGTGGACGGGCGGCTGGGCCCCGACACATCCCTGGCCTCTCTATTCCCAGGGATGGTGGGTCTAGGCCACACATAGTCCCATGCTTCGCTTGAGCACGGGCCTCTGCCAGCATTCCATCCAGGCTCTTCTTGGCGCAGATGGCAGAAATCTGCTCAAGACGGGGGCCCTTCTCTCCTCGAAACACAATGTCGCAATCTGAAACTACATCGCCAAGGTGTGCAAGTGGAATAGAACCAAGGAACGCAAAATGGGAACCGGAGCAGGATGGGCCAGAGGGGGATAAAATCATATCTGGAGTGAGGTCATGAGCAGCCACGTGCATGGCCACCTTCTTCAGGATCATCAGAACCCGACCATCCGGGAGGGTCTGAGTCTGACTCAGGCGTGTGCTCTGCCTGGGCACCACTGAAGGGGAAGGGGCCGATCTGGCCACGGGGGAGTCGAGGTAGGCCGTGCCAACCCCCAGGACCGACATTAGAGGCATAGCGAGCACGAGCGCCAGGGACCCCAAGGCTGGAAAGGGTGGGGTCCCAGGCGAGCGGGTGTAGCACATCACCCCAGGCAAACGCAGGGATGACGGAGGGCGCACGCCCATTCCCACACTTAGGGAGTCCTCCTTAGACACAGAGTCTGATGAAGATGCTGGCACATCAGCGAGAGCCGGCGCCTCCCCGGCAACCGAAAGTCCGGGGTGACACGCGGCCGGCGCCGAAGAGTCATGCCTACCGTCCGTGTATGTGGACTGTCCTCAGACGGGTCATCACCCCCATACTATCCAGACGCAAGTGGCGCAGGCGGCACGGGCGGTGGTATGTCTCCCGTTCTCCCCTCCAGAGCCTTAAGGTCCAGCTCGTAGGTGAGGTGCAACCCCTAGTCTTACCAAAGCAGAAGACCAGAGATAGGCCATCGATGTCGTCGGGAGACTGGCATAGGACCTTCATGTGAGCCGGGCCATCCCCCTCCAAGGAGTTAATATCGATCGTCAGAAGCTTGCCCGACAGCTCAGAGATGGCCTTCAGATTGTGCTCAAATTTCTCCCCTTCTGGGAGCCCATAGATGTACAACCACACCTGGACCAGTGGCGGTATTGCGTTAGGCTCCACCTCATCCTTCTGGATGGAGATAAGGAACTTGTTAATCAAACACTTGACATTGTCTATGGTAGAGACGTTGAGCATCTCAGTGGAGAGGAAGGGCACAGAGAAGACCAGTGGGGCTGTCTTTGTGACCACCCAGGACAAAGCACTATCTCTTTAGTCGCCAATGTAAGCCGACAGCTCCGCTCGGACCTTCGCGGTAACCTCGATAGCCAGCGGTGGCTGATACGTCTCCAACGTATCTATACTTTTTTTTTTTATTCCATGCTATTATATTATCAATCTTGGATGTTTTTATATGCATTATTTTGCTATTTTATACCATTTTTGGGACTAAATTATTAACTTAGTGCCCAATGCCAGTTGCTGTTTTTTTTCTTTATTTTTGTTTTTGGGACCTTTTCCGGTACTCAACCGAAGGGGGATTCGATCACGGATGGCTTCTACACCAACCTTGCTGCCCTACCGATGATGTGTGAGTAGTTTACCACATACCTACGGGTCCGTAGCAAGTAGCTAGATGGCTTCTTCTCTCTCTTTGATCTTCAATACAATGTTCTCCTCGATGTTCTTGGAGATCTAGTCGATGTAATCTTCTTTTGCGGTGTGTTTGTTGAGTTCCGATGAATTGTGGGTTCATGATCAGATTCTCTATGAATATTATTTGAGTCTTCTCTGAACTCTTTTATGCATGGTTTATGTAGCTTAGTATTTCTCTCCGATTTATTGATTTGGTTTGGCCAACTAGATTGAGTTTTCTTGCAATGGGAGAGGTGCTTCGTAGTGGGTTCAATCTTGCAGTGCTAAATCCCAGTGGTAGAAAGGGACATGACACATATTTGTATTTTTGCCATTAAGGATAAAAAGATGGGGTTTGTTCATGTTTATTGGATCTGTCCCTCTACATCATGTCATTCTGCTTAAGGCGTTACTCCGTTCTTGTTAACTTAGTACACTAGATGCATGCTGGATAGCGGTCGATGTGCGGAGTAATAGTAGTAGATACAGGCAGGAGTCGGTGTATTTGTCTTGGATGTGATACCTATATACATGATCATTGCCTTGGATATTGTCATAACTATGTGCTTTTCTATCAATTGCTGAACAGTATGCTTTCTTTCAAGAGAGAAGCCTCTAGTGAAAACTATGGCTCCCAGGCCTATCTTTTATCATATTATATTCAGAACTACAAAATGGAAAACACAAAAATATCTTGCTACAATTTATTTACTTTTATTTTATTCCGCACATTTACTTATCTTTTATATCGATCGCTATCAGATCTCATCATTGCAAGTAACCGTGAAGAGATTGACAACCCCTTTATCGCGTTGGGTGCAAGTATCTGTTTGTGCAGGTGCAATTATTGGAGACTTGTGTGTTCCTTCTACTGGATTGATACCTTTGTTATTAACTAAGGGAAATACTTATCTCTACTTTGCTGCATCACCCTTTCCTCTTCAAAGAAAAAACCAATGCAAGCTCAAGAAGTAGCAGGAACAACTTCTAGTGCCGTTGCGGGGGAGGATCTACATCAAGCCTAACAAGTACCTATCATAAACTCTCATCTGTTGCATTTACATTATTTTCCATTTGCCTCTCGTTTTCCTCTCCCCCACTTCTAAAATTTTTCTAGAAAAATACAAAAATATCTGTCTTTTTATTTGCCTTCTTTTTGTTTGCCTTTTCATTTGCTTCTTGTTTGTTTGTGTGCTAGATTGCTTGCCTTGAAACTTCCATCATGAGTAATTTTGCTATGGCAGAAACGGATGATGGTAGAACTCCTAAAACTGGAAGCTCCACTAATCTTGATTCCAAAACTTTTGTCTTGGGACAAGGGAATGTTATAGGAAAAAGTGCCATCGAAGAGTTCCTTAATTGCATTGGAAATTTGACTTGTGATGATGCTCCTATACTTAAAAGAACTCAAACTTGTGGAAAAGCTATTTCCGCACTTGTTCTTAAACTTGAGAGAAGATATATTTGCACTCATCCTACATTGCAAAGATTTTTTTATGAGTTGCATGTTATAAAATATCCTAGAGCTAAAAAGATAGCCACCCTTGTCCTTATGAATGAGTTTGATCACATAGTAAGGGAGGCTTGGGAAATATTTGACTTTTATGGTATGAACCGTGTAAAACCGGTAATAGATGAGATACTTTATAATAGTGATTATTTATTAAGGTATTTAATGCGCAACTATCACATCTTTGATGAGAACCTTAAAAAGGAAGTTCCTCTTTTTAGTATGATCCAACAAGTTTTCAATGATGTTAATCAACAATATTCTTGGATTGTAGCCGGTAATCAAGGGGAATTTGCAAATGGGAAACTTGATAATGCTAAAATCTCTATGGATGATATGTTTCATGTTATATTTGAAAAACCTCCCGATAAAAATGCATCTATGGCAAAGAATACCTAAGATGGCAAAACCTAGATGTATGCAATATGGCTAGCTAGGGGCGTAAAACAATAGCGCTTGCTGGGAGGTAACCCAATAATTTTTGTTTTTCTTGCTTTTTCTTCTGTTTTTCAATAAGTATACCATTATACTTCTGATTATGATGACGTTATTTTGTCTTAATTAGTGTTTGTGCCAAGTAAGACCTTTGGGATGATTTGGAAGATTGTTGATTTGATTCTGTGAAAAAAAAACAGAAACTTTTGCGTCCAGTAGCAGAATTGTTAAAATTTGCCAGAGAGTGATAAAATTCTGAATTTTTTGCACAAGATTAATATAAAAAATTTCTACGTTGTCCTAATGTTTCATAATTTTTGGAGTTACGGAAGTTTAGCTAATTTCCATATTACTACAGACTATTCTGTTTTTGACAGATTCTGTTTTCATTGTGTTGTTCGCTTGTTTTGATGAATCTATGGATTGTACCGGGGGGGGGGGGGTATGAGCCATGGTGAAGTTAGAATACAATAGATATAATGCAAATATAAAATTGGAATGAGTTTACAGTAGTACCTCAAGTGGTGATTTGCTTTATTATACTAATGTATCTCACGAGTTTTCTGTTGAGTTTTGTGTTGTGAAGTTTTCAAGTTTTGGGTGAAGTTTTGATGGGCTATGGAATAAGGAGTGGAAAGAGCCTAAGCTTGGGGATGCCCATGGTACCCCAAGGTAATATTCAAGGACAACCAAGCGTCTAAGCTTGGGGATGCCCTGGATGACATCCCCTCTTTTGTCTACAATCCATCGATAAATTACTTGAGACCATATTTTTATTCACTACATGATATGTGTTTTGCTTGGAGCGTCTTGCATTATATGAGTCTTTTCTTTATTTACATCTTGTGGAAAACTCTCATGCTTCACTTATATTATTTTGTGAGTCTTATAAATAGTATGGCAATTTGCTTGGGTTATGAATTTAGTCATAATATGATGGGTATTCAAGAGGAATATAAAAAAAACTTTCATGAAGATCATTGAATATGTGAGAAGTTTGATTCTTTCAGTTTGTTTTGAGATATAAAGATAGTGATATTAGAGTCATGATAGTGAGTAATTGTGGTTTAGTAGGAATATTGGTGTTAAGGTTTGTGATTCCCGAAGCATGCACGTATGGTCTCTCATTGTGCTATGAAATTGGAGTAAGATTTATTATTGATTGTCTTCCTTATGAGTGGTTGTTAGGACGAGCGATGGTCTTTTTCTATCAATCTATCCCCCTAGGGGCATGCGTAGTAGTACTTTGCTTCGAGGGCTAATAAAATGTGACGCCCGGGTATTTAAGCTACAGTGAACCTCTCCTAATGATGCCACGTCACCTCGATTACTGTTGCTAATCTCCCATTAGTTCGAAACCGGTCCGTGTTCAAATTCAAAATCAAAATCAACCTAACAATAAAAGTTTTCAAACATCAAAACTAAAATGTTCAAAATGTGACAAATAAATTCATGAGTAATAATGTTGGAGAAACCAACATTTCTTATAATAATTAAATGCACTAAAACAACCAAAACAGAGGGCAAAATAATTAATTAAATGCCTTTTATAAAGTTATAAAAATATAACTAATTTAGTAGTGTGCCAAAATAATTGTGGCAGTGGACTAATTAGTAATACTAATTTAGGTGCTCATTTGGTATTTTATAAAACTAACATAAAAGAAACTTCAAGTGACATAGTAAAGAAATAATATAAATAAAAAGAAAAGGTCTAAACAAAAACAAAACAAAGAAAAGAAAAGAAAGAAAACACCCCCAGGCTCCGGCCCAGTAGGCCACCAGCCCAACTGGGCCAACCAGGCCGGCCCAGTCGCGCCCCGACCTTCACTCCCTTATCCCCCTGGGCGACCAAACCCTAACCCCGACCGCACCACTTGCCCCCACTCGTCCCACTCCTCCCTCTGCTCCCCCGAACCAGATTTGATCGGGCGCTCGGCGGCGCCTCTCGGCGCGCCGGCCGCGTCGGCCATCGATCTGCACCTCGCCGGACCTTCCCCCGCCGTCCTCTACGCCGACATCCCCGCCTTCCTCTCCGCCGGACTACACGCCTCCTCGCCTCGCCCTCGACGGCTCCACCAAGCCTCGCCATCCCCGACGCCGTCACCTCACCGCCGTCGCCGGACCTCGTCGCCGACCCGATGCCATCGCCCGTCGTCGCCACCACCACGTCGCCGGCCTGCCTCCTCCTCCTCGCCGGCCTGCACCTCATCACCGCGTCGTCGTCGTCTCCGTCTCCTCCCCGCGCCCCACTGCCCCGATCCCTGCATCCCGCAGTGAGCCCTGACTCCTCCTCTCCTCCTCTGTCGCACGCCGCACCCTGCGCTCCGCGCGCGCTCACCGCCCGCGCATCGCCGTGCCCTCACCCCGGCTCTGCCTCGCTTCGCCCGCGCCTCGTTCGTCCACGCCTCGTCCCGCGCCCCACCTTTACCCCGTGCGCCCCACGCTCGAGCTCCGGACGGGCTCGCGTCCGCCGCGCTCGTCGCCGTGAGCCCCGCCTCCCCTGGCCCTGGCCGCCGGCGCCGGCGTGCCCAGCGCCCCTCGGGCTCGCACCCGTTCGGGCGCCCCACCCCGTTGCTCGCTCGTAACCGCTAAGGCCCCCCTGGCCCAATGACAAACGGGCCCCAGCGCCTCAGAACGGTTTTATATAAAAAGGAATTTAATAATAATTATAATAATAATAAATAAAAACAATTAATTAACTTAATTAATTCTGTATTAGTTTAACCTAATCGTTTTAGTCAATTAATTAAGCCTAACTAATTAACCTAAACCCTAATTAACCTAAACAGTTTATGACAGGTGGGTCCCAATGGACCCACACATCAGTTTGACCAGTCAACACCTCTGTTGACTACTGACGTCATGATGACGTCAGCAAACACTGTTCTGGATAATGTTGAATTACATTAATTAAATAAATTCTAAAAATGATTTAAAACTTTAGAAAATCATATAAAATAAACCATAGCTCAGATGAAAATACTTTCTACATGAAAGTTGCTCAGAACGACGAGACGAATCCAGATACGCAGCCCATTCGTTTGCCACGCGTCCCTAGCTTAGTGAATCTGCAACTTTCCTCATCCGGTTCATCTGTCCGAAAACGCAAAACACCGGGGATACTTTCCCGGATGATTCCCCCTTTCGCTGGTGTCACCTACTACCGCGTTAGGGCACACCTAACACCGCTCATTGTCATGTCATGCATTGTCATGCTTATGTTTGCATTATATTTACTATTTCTTCCTCCTCTTGTTCTCTCCGGTAGACTAGGAGACCGACGCTGCTGCTGCCCAGTTCGACTACGGAGTTGACGACCCCTCCTTCTTGCCAGAGCAACCAGGCAAGCCCCCCTTTGATCACTAGATATCACCTATTCTTCTCTCTACTGCTTGCATTAGAGTAGTGTAGCATGTTACTGTTCGGTTACTCCTATTCTGTTGCATAGCCTGTCATTGTTGCTACAGTATTTGATACCTTACCCGCAATCCTAAATGCCTAGTATAGGATGCTAGTTTATCATCATTGGCCCTACATTCTTGTCAGTCTGCCTTGCTATACTATCAGGCCATGATCACTCGGGAGGTGATCACGGGTATATACTATACATATATACATACTATACAGATGGTGACTCAAGTCGGGTCGACTTGTTGAGTACCCACACATGATTCCGATGTGGGGGCTGGAAGGACAGGTGGCTCCATCCCGGTAGAGGTGGGCCTGGGTTCCCGACGGCCCCCGACTGTTACTTTGAGGCGGAGCGACAGGGCAGGTTGAGACCACCTTGGCGAGAGGTGGGCCTGGCCCTGGTCGGCGTCCGCGGTTACTTCAAAATAACATGCTTAACGAGATCTTGGTATTTGATCTGAGTCTGGCCACTGGCCTATACGCACTAACCAACTACGCGGGAACAGTTATGGGCACTCGACGTCGTGGTATCAGCCGAAGCCTTCGTGACGTCAGCGACTGAGCGGCGCGCGCTAGATTGAACTGGAACACCTGCTCTTGTATTAGGGAGGCTAGGTCTGCTTCCGGCCGCGTTCGCAACGTGCATGTGTGCAAAGGGCGATGGGCTCAGACCCCTGCGCCATCGGATTTAGATCGGCGTGCTGACCTCTCTGTTGTGCCTAGGTGGGGCTGCGACGTGTTGATCTTCTGAGGCCGAGCATGACCCAGGAAAGTGTGTCCGGCCAAATGGGATCGAGCGTGTTGGGTTATGTGGTGCACCCCTGCAGGGAAGTTTATCTATTCGAATAGCCATGTCCCTCGGTAAAAGGACAACCCGGAGTTGTACCTTGACCTTATGACAACTAGAACCGGATACTTAATAAAACACGCCCAAACAAGTTCCACAGACAACCCGGTGATCGCTTTTCCACAGGGCGATGAGGGGAGGATCGCCGGGTAGGATTATGCTATGCGATGCTAGTTGGAGGACTTCATTCTACTCTCTTCTACATGCTGCAAGACGGAGGCTTCCAGAAGGGTAGTCTTCGATAGGACTAGCTATCCCCGTCTTATTCTGGCATTCTGCAGTTCAGTACACCGATATTGCCTTTTTACACATATACCCATGCATATGTAGTGTAGATCCTTGCTTGCGAGTACTTTGGATGAGTACTCACGGTTGCTTTGCTTCCTCTTTTCCTACTCTTTCCTTTTCTTCTCGGATGCTGCAACCAGACGTTGGAGCCAAGGATCCAGACGCCACCATCGACGACGACTCCTACTACACTGGAGGTGCCTACTACTACGTGCAGGCCGCTGACGATGACCAGGAGTAGTTTAGGAGGATCCCAGGCAGGAGGCCTGCGCCTCTTTCGATCTGTATCCCAGTTTGTGCTAGCCATCTTATGGCAACTTGTTTAACTTATGTCTATACTCAGATATTGTTGCTTTCGCTGTCTCATGTATGATCGAGCACTTGTATTCGAGCCCTCGAGGCCCCTGGCTTGTATTATGATGCTTGTATGACTTATTTTATTTTTAGAGTTGTGTTGTGATATCTTCCCGTGAGTCCCTGATCTTGATCGTACACGTTTCGTGTATGATTAGTGTACGATTGAATGGGGGGTGTCTCAAGTTGGTATCAGAGCCGACTGCCTGTAGGAATCCCCCTTCCACACTCCTTGGCCGAAGTCGAGTCTAGACTTTACACAACTTTTACTAACATGGCTGTGCGGCCCATGGGCCCATGTCACCATTGGGTGGTATTAGGATCTTTTACTTCTCGACCTTTACTCTGGGACTCTGATCTCTCCTCTATTCGGGTTAAATGATTTTGCTAACTCTAACTCTAGGTTCTCATAACTATTTCTCCCGGAGAGCCCTCATTCTGGAAGATCACCTGCTTCGTCAGAAGATTCTGAGGATAAACCCTCGATATTTTCCTGAGACCCTTGTGCTCATCGCCTCTACAATCCACTGTCATCGATATATCCCTATGGATATCTGTATGCACTTGTCATTGTCTTGATCATTCCTCGTCGCTCTTGTTGTTACAAGATGCCTCAAAATATTCGCCGTTGTCCCGAGAATCCTTTGAGTTTACTGTGTTGCAGTTTTATTTCGCATGAAAACCCTTACGGGTTTTTCCTCACATTTATCGAGGATCCGATCTTCTCAATTGTTCATGTGTCTCACATAATTCTTGGGAATACTTTTTGATTTTTCGAAAATCCTAAGCAGCCTATTGCTTCTAAAATTCTTGCTTGCTTGCATTATGGTTAATCCCATAAGTCTCGTAATCTTATTGGCATCCCTTGTCATTATCATTTTGAGTCCGTTGATTCACTATCTTGCAAATGCCCGCAAACATCAATTGATCTTTATAAATTATCTTTCCAGCTCAGCCTTCATTTTTAATTGGAGCTGGTTCTCGACCAATCAAATTGTCGTCGGTTGACTATTCAACTTATCCATCCCTAATCAGAAAGTTGCTTCTGATTCCTTGACCTGGAATTCGCAATTCTTGTGCAATTGAGCTTGGAGTTAGTCAGTTGTTTCTATCATCTGATCTCCTTGCATTCTTTCTTCTTCTAGTTGAGTACCGATGCTCACATCAGATCCCTTATGGGCCACTAGATCCTTTATTGGATTTTATCCGACACCGTCCTTCATATTCGATAACCTTGTGAGCCTTTCCTCAGATACATATGCCTTTGGTAAATTGTATCCCTGCTTTTGTTAACAATGCTCTACTCCCGAGCTTGAGTTATTCGCTCCTGAAGTTTATGGTATATGTTCCTAAGATGCCCTGATAGGTTGAACCAACGCCTTCCCTAATCTGTGTGAACCCGAAAGATTTCATGGGTCATACTTATCTGGTATTGCACCGGGTAAAACTTTCAACAACTAATGTCATTTAAGAAAAATGAGAAGTGAATGGAAGGTCATGCATTGGAGAAGTGGGAGTGGACCTTGAACTTTGTGTTCATGCCCATGGACCTGATGTGGAACTTATCATGGAAGCTTCTTGTAGTAATAACTATTTCCTTGATATAATATCCTTTGGTATCAGTGAATTGATCCTTTGCAATCGTGGTTTCGACCATATGTTCTTCTTAGATCCCATTTCTCGGGCAAGTTTAAGCACTTGTCCTCTGTGGATCAATCCACCAGTCCAACCTTTACTTTGATCTTTCGTCGAGTATTACCCCCCGGTATCTCGAGGATATCAAGCCATTACACTACATCTTATGAATTTCTGATGAAGTAGTACCTTTCCCCGTCATAGTCACTCCACGGGTTCTGGGTTGTTGTCAATCGAGGGCACCGACTAGTGAAATTATTGCGCACTACAAATCAAGTACCCCTAGTATTTTTACTGGGAAATTCTGAACCCAATCTGGTCATTCCTAGACTATCGGCTGCATCCCGGTCTTGCTATCTTTGACTGTGCTACCTCGTCCTTCTCTGGCGCACGAATTCATCAGTGTGTGAGCACGACTTAGGTCAAGCTTTCAACATCATGTTGCTTATCTTGAAAGGAAACTTTGGTTCTGAGCTTGCATCTTATATATTGATCCTATAACTTGCCACTTCGTCATTTCCTTGCTTGTTGCCATTGTTGTTTGATTGCATCCTCTTGAAACCTCCTGGCAAATGTGTCAGATAACCTTCAACACTTTGACTTCTCCCGAGATGTCAACTATGTTCATGATGAGAAATACCATCCTTGCCCCTCGATGATTTGTGTTATCATCGGCAACATTCTTGCTTTCCCTTCAACACAAACTTGTTCATGTCTTGTGTTGTACCTTGAGATCCTTGCTATCCAACTTATGTTATGTTTCACCTTGGAGTATTGCTATCTTTTATGTCAAGAATGTCTTGGAAATCCACCACCCTTAAGACCTCTTGATACAAGTGATACTTATTAACATCACCATTCTTTTCTTGGTCCACGTGTTGTTTCTAACTGGAATACCGACAAATGGTCTGTGATGTGTAAATTCTAAACTTCTAGCAACCCTATTGCTTTGAAGTTATTGGTCTATAGTTTCATTCTACGTCTATGGCTTATTGAATCATCATTCGGACATTGATCGTGCTACCTAGCCCATATTTCGGGTGCACATTTCAACCAATGTTTAACTTTATATGTTTTCCTTGAGCATACATCATTAAGTCATTTGATCTAGCTAATGTTATCTCCTTGTTCACATAATTGTGGAAACCCATATTTTGGAAGTCTCGATGAATTGTCGTTGAGTTCATCAGCTACCCCGTTATCTCTTCATTGGTTTAATGATGAGCTTTTGTTTCGGAACTCGCTTCCGTAGTAAATTTCTCGAGAATCTTACAATGTCATCTCATCAATTTGTTTTGCACCTTTTCTTCTCAGGCATCTGAGTCTGAGGTATCCTAACACCGATCAGATCTGAATCTCGGTCAGATGTGATGGTTGGAACATTTTTCCAGGAGTTATAACACTGGTCTTTTATGACCCGGTAAGGTGATGGCATGCCCAGCACACCTGGCTGGATGACCTGCTGTTATAGTTTCCTTATTAGCAAGGTTATCCATTCTTCCATGAGGAAATTGTAAGACTTATTCTACAAGTTGTTCCTGATGGATCCTTCCTGTATCCAAAGTCTGACCTTTGCTTGAAGACCATGTCAATGCTATCTCGAAACATGTCTGTGGTAATCCGATTTTCAATAAGAGCATTTGAAGCACAATGCTATTTTTTATCATTTATCCTAACACCGTTGTATGGGTAATATCATGAGATTCCTTCCCCCTTACCTAAATGGTTTTCTACTTTCTATCCTATCATGGATATCATGCTCCGCTTGTCCTTGGGAAGGATATACCCCCGAAATATGTGTGTATACACATTTTCCCTTCCATTGTTCTGTTTAAACCTGATAGCCACTTTTCCTTTCCATTGGTTTGTTTAAACCTTCTTGTGATCTATATTATATAAGCAGTAATATTTCCCTGCTTATGTAAACACCTTGTTGTACAATTATGTCAGCAAGACCCTGTTACTATTGTTGATGACATTTTGGTAGCCATCGATGGACGAGAACTTTGCCTATTGGTCCGCCTCGTTCAACGAGCAGGGAAATGGTTCTCTTCATCCCTCGCCCTTGGTACCGATGTTGTTGCCGACATAATCGACAGGCTACCCTTTGACATGCCTTGCCTGCATGATCACGCAAGACGTCTCCGCCCTTCCTACTTTTAAGCCACATGGGGGGGGGGGGAGCATAACCCATAGTTCCACAGGATCGAAACCTGACTCTACTGTACAACCCTGTTTCTAATAGTTAGTCCTCACATTTGACTCTGTATGTAACTGACGGGTCACCTTCCTATTGATCTACTCTGGTATCAGACGCAATACTTATTCTCGTGCCCTGAAACCCTTTCACCTTTTACTTGGGCATTGAACGATTGCCTATCCGCTTGATACTTCTTACTATACCTTCTTGCCTGGCTCTCGATGTGTTTCATTTGACCAACTCGAGAGATACCCCTGTGTTCATTCATGGGATAACCCCCGATGGTTAACCCTTATAGCATTCTATTATTGTCGAACTGCCCCTTACCTATTCGTAAGTACGAGACAGACCCAGAAGAAAGGGTGCGACTTCGTCAAGATGACCTGAGTAGAGAAATCAAGACATCAACGACAGGGATCAACTTCTTCGCGAAGAGCAAGCCAGGATGAGAAGACCCGCTAGATTCGTAACCAAATCCTTTCCCCATTACTCTCCCTCTTAAATCTCAGGACGAGATTTCTTGTAGTGGAGGAGAATTGTGACGCCCGGGTATTTAAGCTACAGTGAACCTCTGCTAATGATGCCACGTCACCCCAATTAATGTTGCTAATCTCCCATTAGTTCGAAACCGGTCCGCGTTCAAATTCAAAATCAAAATCAACCTAACAATAAAAGTTTTCAAACATCAAAACTAAAATATTCAAAATGTGACAAATAAATTCATGAGTAATAATGTTGGAGAAACCAACATTTCTTATAATAATTAAATGCACTAAAGCAACCAAAACAGAGGGCAAAATAATTAATTAGATGCCTTTTATAAAGTTATAATAATATAACTAATTTAGTAGTGTGCCAAAATAATTGTGGCAGTGGACTAATAAGTAATACTAATTTAGGTGCTCATTTGGTATTTTATAAAACTAACATAAAAGAAACTTCAAGTGACACAGTAAAGAAATAAAATAAATAAAAAGAAAAGTTCTAAACAAAAAGAAAACAAAGAAAAGAAAAGAAAGAAAACACCCCCAGGCTCCGGCCCAGCAGGCCACCAGCCCAACTGGGCCAACCAGGCCGGCCCAGCCGCGCTCCGACCCTCACTCCCTTATCCCCCTGGGCGACCAAACCCTAACCCCGACCGCACCACTTGCCCCCACTCGTTCCACTCCTCCCTCTGCTCCCCCGATCCAGATTGGATCGGGCGCTCGGCGGCGCCTCTCGCCGCGCCGGCCGCGTCGGCCATCGACCTGGACCTCGCCGGACCTTCCCCTGCCGTCCTCTACGCCGTCATCCCCGTCTTCCTCTCCGCCGGACTGCACGCCTCCTCGCCTCGCCCTCGACGGCTCCACCAAGCCTCGCCATCCCCGACGCCGTCACCTCACTGCCGTCACCCCGGAGCTGCCACGCCGTCTCCGGACCTCATCGCCGACCCGATGCTATCGCCCGTCGTCGCCACCACCACGTCGTCGGCCTGCCTCCTCCTCCTCGCTGGCCTGCACCTCGTCACCGCGTCGCCGTCGTCTCCGTCTCCTTCCCGCGCCCCACTGCCCCGATCCCTGCATCCCGCAGTGAGCCCTGACTCCTCCTCTCCTCCTCTGTCGCACGTCGCACCCCGCGCTCCGCGCGTGCTCACCGCCCGCGCATCGCCGTGCCCTCACCCCGACTCTGCCTCACTTCGCCCGCGCCTCGTTCGTCCTCGCCTCGCGCCGCCCTTTCCCCCGTGCGTCCCGCACCCGAGCTCCGGACGGGCTCGCGTCCGCCGCGCTCATCGCCGTGAGCCCCGCCTCCCCTGGCCCTGGCCGCCGGCGCCGGCGTGCGCCGTGCGCGCCCAGCGCCCCTCGGGCTCGCGCCCGTTCGGGCGCCCCGTCCCATTGCTCGCCCGTAACCGCTAAGGCCCCTCTGGCCCAATGACAAACGGGCCCCAGCGCCTCAGAACGGTTTTATAAAAAAAGGAATTTAATAATAATAATAGTAACAAATAGAAATAATTAATTAAAGAATTAATTAACTTAATTAATTCTGTATTAGTTTAACCTAATCATTTTAGTTAACTAATTAAGCCTAACTAATTAACCTAAACCCTAATTGACTTAAATAGTGTATGATAGGTGGGTCCCACTGGACCCACACATCCGTTTGACCAGTCAACACCTCTGTTGACTACTGACGTCATGATGACGTCAGCAAACACTGTTCTGGATAATGTTGAAGTAAATAAATTAAATAAATTCTAAAAATGATTTAGAACTTTAGAAAATCATATAAAATAAACCACAGCTCAGATGAAAATACTTTCTACATGAAAGTTGCTCAAAACGACGAGACGAATCCAGATACCGCCATGCGTCCCTAGCTTAGTGAACCCGCAACTTTCCTCCTTCGGTTCATCTGTCCGAAAACGCAAAACACCGGGGATACTTTCCGGGATGTTTCCCCCTTTCGCTGGTATCACCTACTACCGCGTTAGGGCACACCTAACACCGCTCATTATCATGTCATGCATCGTCATACGTATGTTTGCATTGTATTTACTGTTTCTTCCCCCTCTTCTTTTCTCGGTAGACTACGAGACCGACGCTGCTGCTGCCCAGTTCGACTACGGAGTTGACGACCCCTCCTTCTTGCCAGAGCAACCAGGCAAGCCCCCCTTTGATCACCAGATATCACCTATTCTCCTCTCTACTACTTGCATTAGAGTACTGTAGCATGTTACTATTCGGTTACTCCTATTCTGTTGCATAGCCTGTCATTGTTGCTACAGTCATTGATACCTTACCCGCAATCCTAAATGCCTAGTATAGGATGCTAGTTTATCATCATTGGTCCTACATTCTTGTTAGTCTGCCTTGCTATACTATCGGGCCGTGATCACTCGGGAGGTGATCACGGGTATATACTATACATATATACGTACTATACAGATGGTGACTAAAGTCGGGTCAATTTGTTGAGTACCCGTACGTGATTCCGATGTGGGGGCTGGAAGGACAGGAGGCTCCATCTCGGTAGAGGTGGGCCTGGGTTCCCGACGACCCCCGATTGTGACTTTGAGGCGGAGCGATAGGGAAGGTTGAGACCACCTAGGCGAGAGGTGGGCCTGGCCCTGGTTGGCGTCCGCGGTTACTTCAAAATAACACGCTTAACGAGATCTTGGTATTTGATCTAAGTCTGGCCACTGGCCTATACGCACTAACCAACTACGCGGGAACAATTATGGGCACTCGACGTTGTGGTATCGGCCGAAGCCTTTGTGACATCAGCGACTGAGCGGCGCACGCCAGATTGGACTAGAACGCCTGCTCTTGTATTAGGGAGGCTAGGTCTGCTTCCGGCCGCGTTCGCAACATTCATGTGTGCAAAGGGCGATGGGCCCAGACCCCTGCGCCATAGGATTTAGATCGACGTGCTGACCTCTCTGTTGTGCCTAGGTGGGGCTGCGACGTGTTGATCTTCCGAGGCCGGGCATGACCCAGGAAAGTGTGTCCGGCCAAATGGGATCGAGCATGTTGGGTTACGTGGTGCACCTCTGCAGGGAAGTTTATCTATTCGAATAGCCGTGTCCCTCGCTAAAAGGACGACCGGAGTTGTACCTTGACCTTATGACAACTAGAACCGGATACTTAATAAAACATACCCAGACAAGTTCCACAGATAACCCGGTGATCGCTTTTCCATAGGGCGACGAGGGGAGGATCGCCGAGTAGGATTATGCTATGCGATGCTACTTGGAGGACTTCATTCTACTCTCTTCTACATGCTGCAAGACGGAGGCTGCCAGAAGCGTTGTCTTTGATAGGACTAGCTACCCCCCTCTTATTCTGGCGTTCTGCAGTTAAGTACACCGATATTTCCTTTTTACACATATACCCATGCATATGTAGTGTAGATCCTTGCTTGCGAGTACTTTGGATGAGTACTCACGGTTGCTTTGCTCCCTCTTTTCCCACTCTTTCATTTTCTTCTCGGATGCCGCAACCAGATGTTGGAGCCAAGGATCCAGACGCCACCATCAACGATGACTCCTACTACACTGAAGGTGCCTACTACTACGTGCAGGCCGCTGACGACGACCAGGAGTAGTTTAGGAGGATCCCAGGCAGGAGGCCTGCGCCTCTTTTGATCTGTATCCCAGTTTGTGCTAGCCATCTTATGGCAACTTGTTTAACTTATGTCTGTACTCAGATATTGTTGCTTACGCTGACCCGTCTATGATCGAGCACTTGTATTCGAGCCCTCGAGGCCCCTGGCTTGTATTATGATGCTTGTATGACTTATTTTATTTTTAGAGTTGTGTTGTGATATCTTCCCGTGAGTTCTTGATCTTGATCGTACATGTTTGCATGTATGATTAGTGTACGATTGAATCGGGGGTGTCACATAAACTCTTGCAATAAGTATGTGAGTTCTTTATGACTAATGTGAGTCCATGTATTACATGCATTCTTATCTTTCTGCATTTTACTAGCCTCTTCGATACCATGAATTGCCGCTTCTCACCTCGAGGTGTGGCGAAAACTTCACCGGTGCATCCAAACCCCATGATATGATACGCTCTATCACACATAAGCCTCCTTATATCTTCCTCAAAATAGCCACCATACCTAGCTATTATGGCAATTCCATAGCTGGAGTGTCAACGCAATAGTCTTAACAGAGGCAAAAGTGGAACCCAAGTTCATAATAATGTCTTCTAACTTATAAATTCTAGTAGAACCTAGATCTATTTTCTCATTAACTATAGGTTCCTTTTCCTTTAGATTCTTTAAAGTCATTCCCACCTTCGACCCAATTTGAGTAATATGGTTATGGATCTTCTTATCCAAATTTTCAATAAGCTCTACGGTAGAAACTTTATTCTCAATAATATCAAGTCTTTGCATCACATGTTCCAAAGTTAAAATTGTTTCATTAACCATGAGTGGTGGTGATCCTACCAAATCTATCATAACATTATAAGCATCCAAAGTATGGCTACCCAAGAAATTACCTCCGGTAATGGTATCTAGCACATATCTATAAAGAGTAGTAACACCCACGTAAAAATTGTGAAGGAGAACGGTAGTAGATTGCTTAAGAGTAGATCTATTTTGAGCATTGCAAATTCTATACCAAGCATCTTTTAAATTTTCTCCCTCCCTTTGCTTAAAATTGAGAACCTCACTTTCAGGGGTACTAACAATGGTAGAAGGACTAGCCATGATAGCAAAACGACAGATCTAGCACACAAGCAAACAAAAAGCAAACGAAAAGATGAACGAAAAAAGGGAGAATAAAATGGCAAATATTTTTGTATTTTTCTGAAAGCGTTTCAGAAGTTGGCGAGAGGAAAACAAGAGGCAAATGGCAAATAATGTAATTCAAGAGATGATAGTTTATGGTGAGTACTTGGTAGGCTTGATGTAGAACCTCCCTGGCAACGGCGCCAGAAATTCTTCCTGCTACATCTTGAGCTTGCGTTGATTTTTCCCTTGAAGAGGAAAGGGTGATGCAGCAAAGTAGAGGTAAGTATTTCCCTCAGTTAAGAACGAAGGTATCAATCCAGTAGGAGGCACAATCAAGTCTCCAATATATGCACCTGCACAAACTAACAAACACTTGCACTCAACACGAAAAAGGGGTTGTCAATCCCTTCATGGTCTCGAACAAGAGCGAGATATAATAGAGATAGGTATAAAAGATAAATAAAAGAGAAAACTAAAGTAAATATAAATAAATTGCAGCAAGGTATTTTTGGGTTTTTTGGTTTGTAGATCTGAAAATATATGATGAAAAATAGACTCGGGGGCCATAGGATTCACTAGAGGCTCCTCTATTTGAAGGAAACATATGGTGGGTGAACAAATTACTGTCGAGCAATTGATAGAAAAGGAAAAAGTGTTGACGATATCCAAGGCAATGATTATGAATATTGGCATCACGTCCATGTAAAGTAGACCGACTCCTGCCTGCATGTACTACTATTACTCCACACATCGACCGCTATCCAACATGCATATAGAGTATTAAGTTCATAAGAACGGAGTAACGCCTTAAGTAAGATGACATGATGTAGAGGGATAAACTCAAGAAATATGATGAAAACCCCATCTTTTTACCCTTGATGACAACAATACAATACGTGCCTCGCTACCCCTACTTTGTCACTGGGTGAGGACACCACAATATTGAACCCAAAACTAAGCACCTCTCCCATTGCAAGAAGTACCAATCTAGTTGGCAAACCAAACCGATAATTTGAAGAGAAATACAGAGATATTTAATTATGCATAAAAGTGTGCAGAAAAGACTCAAATAATATTCATAGATAATCTGATCATAAGTCCACAATTCATAGGATCTTCACAAACACACCGCAAAAGAATATTACATAGGATAGAACTCCAAGAACATCGAGGAGAAAATAGTATTGAAGATCAAAGAGAGAGAAGAAACCATCTAGCTACTAGCTATGGACCTGTAGGTTTGTGGTAAACTACTCATTCTTCATCGGAAGGGCAGTAAGGTTGATGTAGATGCCCTCCATGATCGAATCGCCCTCCGGTAGGGTGCAGGAAAGGCCCGAAGATGGGATCTCATAGGGGCAGAGGCTTGCGGTGGCAAAAAGTATTTTGGTGGACACTTCTGTTGGTTTGGGAATATTTGGGAATTTATAGTGCAAGAATTAGGGTCGAAGGACACCCGAGGGGCCTACAAGCCCTCGGGGCGCCCCCTTGGGCGCGCCTGGGGGGCTTGTGGCCTCCTCGGCCATCTTCCGCCCCCTCTCCAAGCTCTGTGGATGTCTTCTGGTCCAAGAAAAATCATTGTAAATTTTTATTCCGTTTGGACTCCGTTTGATATTCTTTTTCTGTAAAACTAAAAAACAAGGGAAAAAAAGAAACTGGCACTAGCTCTAGGTTAAGAGGTTAGTCCCAAAAATAATATAAAATAGTATATTAATGCATATAAAACATCAAAAATAGACCCGGGGGCCATAGGTTTCACTAGAGGCTTCTCTCTTGGAAGAAAACATACGGTGGGTGAACAAATTACTGTCGAGCAACTGATAGAAAAGCGAAAAGTTATGTATATATCCAAGGCAATGATTATGAATATTGGCATAACGTCTGTGTCAAGTAGAATGACTCTTGCCTGCATCTACTACTATTACTCCACACATCGACCGCTATCCAGCATGCATCTAGAGTATTAAGTTCATAAGAAGGGAGTAACGCCTTAAATAAGATGACATAATGTAGTGGGATAAACTCAAGCAATATGATGAAAACCCCATCTTTTTACCCCTGATGGCAACAACACAATACGTGCCTCGGTACCCCTACTTTGTCACCGGGTGAGGACACCGCAAGATTGAACCCAAAACTAAGCACCTCTACCATTGCAAGAAGAACCAATCTAGTTGGCCAAACCAAACCAATAATTTGAAGAGAAATACAAAGATATTTAATCATGAATAAAAGAGTTCAGAAAAGATTCAAATAATATTCATGGATAATCTGATCATAAATCCACAATTCATCTGATCTCGACAAACACACCGCAAAAGAATATTACATAGAATAGAACTCCAAGAACATGGAGGAGAACATTGTATTGAAGATCAACGAGAGAGAAGAAGCCATCTAGCTACTAGCTATGGACCCGCAGGTCTATGGTAAACTACTCACGCTTCATCGGAAGGGCAGCAAGGTTGATGTCGATGCCCTCCGTGATCGAATTCCCCTCCGACAGGATGCCGAAAAAGGCCCCAAGATGGGATCTCACGGGAACAGAGGCTTGCGGCGGAGGAAAAATATTTTGGTGGACGCTTCTGTTGGTTTGGGAATGTTTGGGAGTTTATAGTGCGAGAATTAGGGTTGGAGGACACCAGAGGGGCCCACAAGCCCTCAGAGCGCGCCTGGGGGGCTTGTGGCCTGCTCGGCCATCTTCTGACCCCATATGCAAGCTTTGTGGATGTCTTCGGGTCCAAGAAGAATCATTGTAATGTTTTATTCTGTTTGGACTCCGTTTGATATTCCTTTTCTGTAAAACTCAAAAACAAAGAAAAAACAGAAACTGACACTGGGATCTAGGTTAATAGGTTAGTCCCAAACATAATATAAAATAGAATATTAATGCATACTATCCAAAATAGATAATATAATAACATGGAACAATCAAAAATTATAGATACATTGGAGACGTATCAAGCATCCCCAAGCTAAATTCCTACTCGTCCTGGAGTAGGTAAATGATAAAAACAGAATTTTTGATGTGGAATGCTACCTAACATATTTATCCATGTAATCTTCTTTATTGTGGCATGAATATTCAGATCTATAAGATTCAAAACAAAAGTTTAACACTGACATAAAAACAATAATACTTCAAGGATACTAATAAAGCAATCGTGTCTTCTCAAAATAACATGGCAAAAGAAAGTTATACCTACAAAATCATATAGTCTGGCTTTGCTCCATCTTCATCACACAAAGTATTTTATCATGCATAACCCCAATGACAAGCCAATCAATTGTTTCATACTTTTGGTGTTCCCAAACTTTTTCAACTTTCACGCAATACATGAGTGTGAGCCATGGATATAACACTATAAGTGGAATAGAATATGGTGGTTGTGGAGAAGACAAAAAGGAGAAAGTCTCACATTAACTAGGTGTATTAATGGGCTATGGAGATGCCTATCAATAGATATCAATGTGAGTGAATAGGGATTGACATGCAACGGATGCACTAGAGCTATAAGTGTATGAAATCTCAAAAAGAAATTAAGTGGGTGTGCATCCAACTTGCTTGCTCACTAATACTTAGGGCAATTTGAGGAAGCCCATCATTGGAATATACAAGACAAGTTCTATAATGGAAAATTCCCACTAGTATATGAAAGTGACAAAATAGGAGACTCTCTATTATGAAGAACGTGGTGCTACTTTAAAGCACAAGTGTGGAAAAAGGATAGCAATCTTGTCCCTTCTCTCTTTTCTCTCATTTTTTGTTTGGGCTTCTTTGGCCTCTTTTATTTTATTTGGGCTTCTTTGGCCTCTTTTATTTTTTAAAAGTCCAGAGAATCATCCCAACTTGTGAGGGAATCATAGCTTACATCATCCTTTCCTCACATGGTACAATGCTCTAATAATGATGATCATCACACTTTATTACAACTCGATTCTAGAACAAAATATGACTCTATATGAATTCCTCCGGCAGTGTACTGGGATGTGCAACGATCTAGCATAGAAATGACATAAAAACGGGCAAGACATAAAAACAACATGCTAGCTATCTTACGATCATGCAAAGCAATATGACAATGATGGTGCGTGTCATAATAAGACGGAATGGTGGAAGTTGCATGGCAATATATATCGGAATTGCTATGGAAATGCCATAATAGGTACGTATGGTGGCTGTTTTGAGGAAGGTATATGGTGGGTTTAATGCACCGGCGAGAATTGCGCGGTACTAGAGAGGCTATCAAAGGTGGAAGGGCGAGAGTGTGTGTAATCCATGGACTCAACATTAGTCATAAAAAACTCACATACTTATTGCAAAAACTTATTAGCTATCAAAACAAAGTACTACACGCATGCTCCGAGGGGGATAGATTGGTAGGAAAATACCATCGCTCGTCCCCGACCGCCACTCATAAGGAAGACAATCAAAAAAATAAATCATGCTCCGACTTCATCACATAACGGTTCACCATACCTGCATGCTACGGGAATCACAAACTTTAGCACAGGTATTTCTACCAATCCACAATTACTCACTAGCAGGACTCTAATATCACCATATTTATATCTCAAAACAAATGCGAGGAATCAAACTTCTCATAGTATTCAATGCTCTTTATATGAAAGTTTTTATTATATCCCTCTTGGATGCCCATCATATTAGGCCTAAATTCATAACCTAAGAAAATTACCATGCTGTTGAGAGATCCTAAAAATAATATAAGTGAAGCATGAGAGTTCAACAATTTCTATAAAATTAATGCCACCGCCGTGCTCTAAAAAGATATAAGTGACGCACTAGAGCCAATTGCCTAGCTCAAAAGATATAAGTGAAGCACATAGAGTATTCTAATAAATTCATGATTCATGTGTGTCCCTATCAAAAGGTGTGTACAACAAGGATGATTGTGGCAAACTAAAAAGCAAAGACTCATATCATACAAGATGCTTGAAGCAAAACACATATCATGTGGTGAATAAAAATATAGCCTCAAGTAAATTTACCAATGGAACGAAGACGAAAGAGGGGATGCCATGTGGGGTACCCCCAACCTTATATGCTTGGTTGTCCTTGCATATTACCTTGGGGTGCCTTGGGAATCCCCAAGATTAGGATCTTTCCACTCCTTATTTCATATTCCATCAAATCTTTACCCAAAACTTGGAAACTTCACAACACAAAACTCAACAGAAAACTCATGAGATCCGTTAGTATAATAAAATACATCACCACTTTAGGTACTATTGTGAACACATTCTAAATTTATATTGATGTAATATCTACTGTATTCCAACTTCTCCATGGTTCATACCCTCCGATATTACCCATAGATTCATCAAAATAAGCAAACAACACATAGAAAACAGAATCTGTAAAAAATAGAACAGTCTGTAGTAATCTATAAACTTCGAATACTTATGTAACTCCAAAAATTCTGAAAAATTAGGACAAAAGAGGCAATTCATATATCAATCTTGTGTGAAAAAGTCAAGAATTTATCACATTCTAGCAGCTCAGATCAATTCTGTTACTGGGCGCAAAAGTTTCTGTTTTTCAGCAAGATCAAATCAACTATCACCATAGATCATCCCAAAGATCTTAGTTGGCTCAGATACTAACTAAAACACCTAAACACAATTACTACATAAGTAATAATGTGTATTTATTGAAAAACAGAACCAAAAACCAAAAACATAAAAATAAAATTGGGTTGCCTCCCGACAAGCGCTATTGTTTAACGCCCCTAGCGAGGCATAAAACATAGATCTAGGTATTGTCATCTTTGCTATGAAATTCTTTAATTGCACTTTTATGTCTCTAAGGAAGTTCTTTGGTTTTATTGATAATCGCACTTCTAGGTAGGAAATCAAGAAATTCACTTGTATCAATTGGTTCTTTCATGATATCGAAAAAGCTTGGGTGAATACTTATCATCTTAAGATCTTCGTTTCCTTTACTAGATGGTTCACCTTTATTTTTAGTAACATAAATAAACTTGGTTCCTTTAGTAGGAGGAAAATTTGGAGTAGTCTTAACAGAGGCAAAAGTGGAACTCAAGTTGGTAATAATGTCTTCTAACTTATCAATTCTAGTAGAACCTAGATCTATTTTCTCATTAACTATAGGCTCCTTTTCCTTTAGATTCTTTAAAGTCATTCCCACCTTCGACCCAATTTGAGTAATATGGTTATGGTCCTCTTATCCAAATTTTCAATAAGCTCTATGGTAGAAATTTTATTCTCAATAATATCAAGTCTTTGCATCACATGTTCCAAAGTTAAAACTGTTTCATTAACCATGAGTGGTGGTGAGCCTACCAAATCTATCATAACGTTATAAGCATCCAAAGGATGCCTACCCAAGAAATTACCTCTGGTAATGGTATCTAGCACATATCTATACCAAGTAGTAACACCCACATAAAAATGTGAAGGAGAAAGGTAGTAGATTGCTTAAGAGTAGATCTATTTTGAGCATTGCAAATTCTATACCAAGCATCTTTTAAATTTTCTCCCTCCCTTTGCTTAAAATTGAGAACCTCACTTTCAGGCGTACTAACAAAGGTAGAAGGACTAGCCATGAAGCAAAACGACCGATCTAGCACACAAGCAAACAAAAAGCAAACGAAAAGACGAACGAAAGAAGGGAGAATAAAAAGGCAAATATTTTTGCATTTTTCTGAAAGCGTTTTAGAAGTGGGGGAGAGGAAAACAAGAGGCAAATGGCAAATAATGTAATGCAAGAGATGAGAGTTTATGGTGAGTACTTGGTAGGCTTGATGTAGAACCTCCCTGGCAATGGCGCCATAAATTCTTCCTGCTACGTCTTGAGCTTGTGTTGAATTTTTCCTTGAAGAGGAAAGGGTGATGCAGAAAAGTAGAGATAAGTATTTCCCTCAGTTAAGAACCAAGGTATCAATCCAGTAGGAGGCACAAGCAAGTCTCCAATATATGCACCTGCACAAACTAACAAACACTTGCACTCAACATGAAAAAGGGGTTGTCAATCCCTTCATGGTCTCGAACAAGAGTGAGATATAATAGAGATAGGTATAAAAGATAAATAAAAGAGAAAACTAAAGTAAATATAAAAAAATTGCAGCAAGGTATTTTGGGTTTTTTGGTTTATAGATCTGAAAATATATGATGAAAAATAGACTTGGGGGCCATAAGATTCACTAGAGGCTCCTCTATTTGAAGAAAACATATGGTGGGTGAACAAATTACTGTCGAGCAATTGATAGAAAAGCAAAAAGTTATGACAATATCCAAGGCAATGATTATGAATATTGGCATCACGTCCATGTAAACTAGACCGACTCCTGCCTGCATGTACTACTATTACTCCACACATCGACCTCTATCCAACATGCATATAGAGTGTTAAGTTCATAAGAACGGAGTTACGCCTTAAGTTAGAGGACATGACGTAGAGGGATAAACTCAAGAAATATGATGAAAACCCCATCTTTTTACCCTTGATGAGAACAATACAATACGTGCCTCGCTACCCCTACTTTGTCACTGGGCGAGGACACCGCAAGATTGAACCCAAAACTAAGCACCTCTCCCATTGCAAGAATATGACGCCCTCGATTCAATTGTACACTAATCATACACGCAAATGTGTACGATCAAGATCAAGGACTCACGGGAAGATATCGCAAGACAACTCTAGACACAAATTAAAATAATACAAGCTTTATATTACAAGCCAGGGGCCTCGAGGGCTCGAATACATAAGCTCGAATACACAAAAGTCAGCGGAGCAACAATATGTGAGTAGAGACATAGGTTAGACAAGTTTGCCATAAGAAGGCTAGCACAAAAGCAACATTGATCGAAAAGGCAAGGCCTCCTGCCTGGGAGCCTCCTAACTACTCCTGGTCATCGGCGGCCTCCGTGTAGTAGTAGGAACCCTCGGGGTAGTAGTAGTCGTCGGTGGTGTCGTCTGGCTCCTGGGCTCCGACATCTGGTTGCATCAACCGGAAAGAAAAAGAAAGGGGAAAAAGGGGGAGCAAAGCAACCGTGAGTACTCATCCAAATTACTCGCAAGCAAGGATCTACACTACATACGCAACATTATCAAAGGAAGGCTGTATATGTGGACTGGGGCTGCAGAAATGCCAGAATAGTGAGAAAGCCTAGTCCTATCGAAGACTAGCATCTTCTGGAAACCACCATCTTGCAACAAACAGGAGGGAGTAGAATAGCATAAAGTAAAGTAGTAGTAGTGTTATCAACCTCGGCCAGAGATCCTTTCTCGACTCCCTGCGAGAAAGAAATCCCAGAGCCATACTATCCACTTCTCGTCACAATCCATTTCTCATCACAAGTATCCAGTTCTAGTTGTATCGATCGGGATACAACTCCAAGTGTCCGTTACCGTAGGACAGGCTATTGATAGATGTTTTCTTCCCTGCAGGGGTGCACCAACTTACCCACCACGCTCGATTAACTCCGGTCGGACACACTTTCCTGGGTCATGCCCGGCCTCGGCCAAACAATACGCCGCAACCGGACCTAGGCTTAATAGAGAGGTCAGCACGCGGACTGATGAGGACATCAATACCATTGTTACACCCACAGCCCCTGCTGCTATACATACTGGACCAATTACTAGAGCTCGCGCACGCCAACTAAATTACCAGGTACTTTCTTTTCTTGGTAATGATTCTAACGTTCATGAGAATATGATGCTGCCTAAATTGGATACATTTGTTTTGCTTACAAATGAAGGGCCTAGCTTGGAGAAGGATGAACATTGGAGCAAGAACAAGCATGGAGATGATGGCATGCGCAAGGGGAACAAGAACGGAGTTACAAGTGATGATTTTAGGACTTTGAAGCCACCATAATGGGTGCATGAAGCCTTGGACGAAATATACAAGATGCCACTTCATAAATTTCGTCCCGAGGCTATTCTAGGTGCTGTGTCACCTTATTATTGGGCCAGGCCCGTGTAATTTCGAAATACATAAGTATAGGCTATTTTTAGAGTCCGTATGTGTGGGGAAACAAGAGATAGGGTTGATTTCGGACCCCTCCACCAAGGGCCACGAAATTCCCCCCTCTTCCTCCATATATACAGCCCTTAGGGCATTGTTTAGACTTTGGGTTTCGTTTAGATTAAAGTTCACCATAGCTACAACTTCGCATACTTCGTTTGTGTTCAACGACCAGACAAAGACGTCTCAGAACCCCACCTTGATCAATAAAGCTTTCATGTTATATTCGCAATATCCAGATTGCAATCTCAGTTTCTTGCTTGTTCTTCGTTTGCTCGCAGGAAACAGACCATCGTGGTCAGGTTGATCGTGGTCCGGCGTGGTCAATAACCTCTCGGAGTTGGTTTGGCGATTGCTAAGGCGCGACGTCCTCGCACGTTCGTAGTCGGATCGTCAAAGTCAATTTCCACCAAAGCGATATCCATCATCTCATCGAAAGACGTGACACCTTTGCCTCTATCAAGTGGTATCAGATTTCCAGGTTGCTCGGTGAGATTTTACAGTTTTTCATACTTTAGATCGAGTCTGTTCTTCATACCTATAGTCCACGAAAAAGCCAAAATTTTTTTTAGGGTTAGTTCATCATATCCGAACCAGTCTGAGCCATTGCATAGTCTTTTCAGTATTTTGCTTTGTTGAATTTTCGGTTGCATCGTCGTGTCTAGTTGCTGGTCTTAGTGACTAGTCTTTTAGAGTTTCGAGTTCTGTTCACGGGTCTTCACGCCGCCGCCGCACCATCATCATCCGCTGCCATATACCACCACCACACCAGATACGTCGTTCCTGCCATCTACCATCCCGCTTATCCGCCACCGCTCCGAGTCCATATACCAACACCGATCCGAGTCCATATACCACCATCAACCCACATCCATATACTACCACCACTCCGAGTCCATCTCATATTGGGTTAACTTTCGAGATCCATCTATTTCCAGATTTGTGTTTTCCTTGTCTGAGTAGGTTTCGGATTCCAGCAATTTTTTGCCGTCCGTAGAAGAGGTTGGTTTCCAAAAAAAAGAGTCCGGAAACCACCCTCCGTTTAGGCCCAAAATTTTCCAAAAACGCACTGGACAAAATTTTTTCTAGCTATCCTATTTTTAGGTGTTTCTAAGCGTATTGAGACAGTCGCCGTTATAGAAAGTTTTTTTGACCCGTTTCCAGTTGGGGTCCGGGCAGTCAAAAAAAAAAATTGGTCGAAAAAATTTCGTGCCTATCCTGCTATCTTGACTTGGGAAGAGTTTTGAGACACTCGCCATTATAGTGATTTTCGGCAAAAAAAAGGAGCGCAAAAAAAAAACAAAAAAAGAGCGTAAAAAAAAGAGCGAAAAAAAATTCCAGAGTGTGCTTCTCCCTTGTTTACGTGCAGCGGCGTGATTTTGTTAGTGTTCTAGGCTTGCGTCTCTAGCACGATCTAGCCTAGGACCAGCACAGTACCGTCGTTGAGAGTTTATTCAACTTTGCATCTCTGAAATAATTATTGCTGATCCTTTTTGCTACCATATTATAAGCCTTCCCAGCTCCACATACATCTACGTCGTGTGTTTGACTCTCCCTGGTAATCGCTCTATCCAAGCTTTGAGAGTTTTGACTACAACGGTTGCCGATCACCGCCTGCTGCTGGGTAAGAACTGGTAAGAATTTGAGTTTTGCTTGACGGATTTGTGACACCCACCACCACCACTTGTTAGTAGTCTGAAGGATCATATTCTTGTGTATTTCTATTGCTGCTAACCATGCCAGGATCAAAAGCCGACGAGATTGACTGGGAGAACTTAACGAACAAGGAGCTTCATGATAAGTTTCAGCAGATGATGACTGAACATGTGCAAGATGTGTTGAACAATTTTGAAGAGGCCATGGAGAAGATCACTGGCCTTGAGAAGACGTTCGAAACAAAGCTCTATAATAGATTTAATGAACTACTTGCGTGTCTTCCACCACCGGCTGCACCTGCCGCACCTCTGCAACAACAACAACAACGACGACTACCTCCACATCGTGAAACAACCCTCTGTTGAGCGAGCTGTGTTCCTCTTCAGCCTGGCCAAACTGTTGGTGCTGCTGTTGATAATTCTGTGGCTCCTGCTGCTGATGGAGAGGAGGATGATTATGCGGGAGACTATGAGGATGAGGTTGATCAAAATAAGAACTACGTGCAACCACCAGCACCACAACCACCAGGTCGTCCACATGCAAATAATGGCAATGTTAGGGCTCCCCCTTAGGTACGAGATCATGACCATCTCCCTAAACTAAAATTGAATATTCCACCATTTGAGGGTAGATATGTTCCTGATATATATCTTACTTGGGAGTTAGAAACTGAACAACGATTACATGTTTACAATATCCTGAGGAGAAACGTGTTCCTGCTGCTGTTTGTGCTTTCACTAGCTTTGCATGTGTTTGGTGGTCTGAACATTGTAGATTATATCCTGTTCTAGCTACTTGGGCTGCTTTGTAAACTGCTATGCGTACTCGTTGGGTTCCACCATATTATCAACATGAATTGCTTCAAAAATTGCAGCTTTTGAGACAAGGAAAAAATTCTGTAGAAGAATATTATCAGGAATTACAAACTGGCATGATTAGATGTGGTATTGTTGAGGAGAATGAACCTATGCTTGCACGATTTATGGGTGGATTAAATAGAGAGATTCATACCATTCTAGAGTATAAGGAGTATACTAATATCACTCGTTTATTCCATCTTGCTTGTAAAGCTGAACGTGAAGTGTAGGATCGACAAGCATTGGCACGAACTAACTTTTCTACAGGTCAACCTTCATCATGGAGACCGCGTGCATCTTCTACTTCCACTGCACCAGCACCTCCATTAGGTGCCACCTCCAGCGGTGATACAAGAAAGCAGGCACAACCACCACTATCTGCCAAGAGCGCACCTGCCGGGCCTACACAGAGCTCTTCTTCTTCCATGGCATCAACTGGGCACACAAGTGATATTATTTGTCGTCGTTGTAAGGGAAGAGGTCATTATGCGAGAGAATGCAAATCTCAGCGTGTGATGATTGCAACTGAGGATGGTGGGTATGAGTCCACTTGTGACTATGATGAGGAGACGTTGCCTCTTATTACACGTGAAGAACACGGTGGAGATGATTTTGATCATGAGACGCAATACATGGCTCCTGAAGACGCTGACAGGTATGAATGTTTAGTTGCTCAACGTGTTTTGAGTGTGCAGGTCACACAAGCTGAGCAAAATCAGAGGCATAATTTGTTCTATACAAAGGGAGTTGTGAAAGAACGTTCTGTGCGCGTCATCATAGACGGAGGGAGCTGCAACAACTTGGCTAGCATGGAAATGGTGGAGAAGCTCTCTCTCACCACAAGACCACATCCAGATCCTTACTACATCCAATGGTTCAACAACAGCAGCAAGGTTAAGGTAACACGTACTGTTCGTGTGCATTTTAGTATCTCTACATATGCTGATTATGTTGATTGTGATGTGGTACCTATGCAAGCATGTTCCTTATTACTTGGCCGACCATGGCAATTTGATAAAAATTCTGTCCACCATGGTACAAACAATCAGTATACCCTTGTTCATATGGATAAAATTATTACTTTGCTTCCTATGACTCCTGATTCCATTTTGAAAGATGATATTAATAGAGCTAATAAAGCAAAACAAGAGAAGAGTTAGAGTGAAAATCAGATAGTGGCAAAAGAATTTGAGCAACAAATGAAGCCTAATAATAAACCATCTAGTGTTGCTTCTGAAATTAAATTGAAAAGTGCAAGTTTACTTGCCACTAAATCTGATATTGATGAGCTAGATTTTAGCAAATCTGTTTGCTATGCTTTTGTGTGCAAAGAGGCATTATTTTCATTCGAGGACGTGCCTTCCTCTTTGCCCCCTGCTGTCACTAACATTTTGCAGGAGTTCGCTGACGTCTTCCCAAAAGACGTGCCACCGGGATTACCGCCTATTCGAGGGATTGAACATGAAATTGACTTAATTCCCGGTGCATCGCTACCCAACCGTGCACCATACCGTACCATTCCAGAGGAGACGAAGGAGATTATGCGTCAAGTACAACAGCTTCTCGACAAAGGTTATATACGTGAATCCCTTAGTCCTTGTGCTGTTCCTATTATTTTAGTGCCAAAAAAGGATGGTACATCGCGTATGTGTGTTGATTGTAGAGGCATTAATAATATTACTATTCGTTATCGTCATCCTATTCCTAGGCTAGATGATATGCTTGATGAATTGAGTGGCTCTACAATATTCTCCAAAGTTGATTTGCGTAGTGGATACCATCAAATTCGTATGAAATTGGGGGATGAATGGTTAAAACTAAGTTTGGATTATATGAGTGGTTAGTCATGCCTTTTGGGTTAACTAATGCACCTAGTACTTTCATGAGATTAATGAACGAAGTTTTACGTGCTTTCATTGGACGATTTGTGGTAGTTTACTTTGACGACATATTGATTTATAGCAGAACTTTGGAGGAACATTTGGAACATTTACGTGCTGTTTTTATTGCTCTACGTGATGCACGTTTGTTTGGTAACCTTGGGAAGTGCACCTTTTGCACCGACCGAGTGTCTTTTCTTGGCTACGTTGTTACTCCACAGGGAATTGAAGTTGATAAAGCCAAGATTGAAGCTATTGAGAGTTGGCCGCAGCCCAAAACGGTCACACAAGTGAGGAGTTTTCTTGGCCTTCCTGGATTCTATAGGCATTTTGTGAGAGATTTCAGCACCATTGCTGCACCTCTCAATGAGCTTACAAAGAAGGATGTGCCTTTTGTTTGGGGTACCGCACAGGAAGAAGCCTTCACGGTATTGAAAGATAAGTTTACACATGCTCCTTTACTCCAACTTCCTGATTTTAATAAGACTTTTGAGCTTGAATGTGATGCTAGTGTAATTGGATTAGGAGGTGTGTTATTACAAGATGGCAAACCTTTTGCATATTTTTCTGAAAAATTGAGTGGGCCTAGTCTGAATAATTCTACTTATGATAAAGAATTATATGCTCTTGTTCGGACTTTAGAGACATGGCAACATTATTTATGGCCCAAAGAATTTGTTATACATTCTGATCATGAACCTTTGAAACATATTAAAAGTCAAGCTAAAGTGAATCGTAGACATGCTAAATGGGTTGAATTCATTGAGACTTTCCCTTATGTTATTAAACACAAGAAGGGTAAAGAAAATGTTATTTCTGATGCATTGTCTCGTCGCTATACTATGCTTTCACAACTTGACTTCAAAATATTTGGTTTGGAGACCATCGAAGATCAATATGTGCATGATGCTGATTTTAAAGATGTATTGCAGAATTGTAAAGAAGGGAGAACATGGAACAAGTTCGTCGTTAATGATGGATTTGTGTTTCGTGCTAACAAGCTATGCATTCCAGCTAGCCCTGTTTGTGTTTTGTTGTTGTAGGAGGCGCATGGTGGAGGATTAATGGGACACTTTGGCATGAAGAAGATGGAGGACGTACTTGCTACACATTTCTTTTGGCCAAAGATGAGACGGGATGTTGAGCGTTTTGTTGCTCGCTGCACTACATGTCAAAAAGCTAAGTCACAACTCAATCCTCATGGTTTATATATGCCTTTGCCTGTACCTAGTGTTCCTTGGGAGGATATATCTATGGACTTTGTTTTGGGTTTACCTTGAACAAAGAAGGGGACGGATAGCATATTTGTTGTCGTGGATAGATTCTCGAAAATGGCACACTTTATACCATGTCATAAAAGCGATGATGCCGTTAATGTTGCTGATTTGTTCTTTCGTGAAATTATTCGCTTGCATGGTGTGCCTAATACTATTGTTTCAGATCGTGATACTAAATTTCTTAGCCACTTTTGGAGATGTTTATGGGCTAAATTGGGGACTAAACTGCTTTTTAGTACTACTTGTCACCCCCAAACTGATGGACAAACTGAAGTAGTCAATAGAACATTGTCTGCTATGCTTAGGGCTGTTTTGAAGAATAATAAGAAAATGGGGGAGGAATGCTTGCCTCATATTGAATTTGCTTATAATCGTTCATTGCATTCTACTACTAAGATGTGCCCTTTTGAAGTTGTGTATGGTTTCCTACCTTGTGCACCTATTGATTTGTTGCCTCTTCCATCTTCGGAGAAGGTTAATTTTGATGCTAAACAACGTGCTGAATTGATTTTAAAAATGCATGAGTTAACTAAGGAAAACATTGAGCGTATGAATGCTACTATTGATTTGTTGCCTCTTCCATCTTCGGAGAAGGTTAATTTTGATGCTAAACAACGTGCTGAATTGATTTTAAAAATGCATGAGTTAACTAAGGAAAACATTGAGCGTATGAATGCTAAATATAAACTTGCTGGAGATAAGGGTAGAAAACATGTTGTGTTTGCACCTGGAGATCTTGTTTGGTTACATTTGAGTAAGGATAGATTTCCTGATTTGCGCAAATCAAAGCTAATGCCACGTGCTGATGGTTCCTTTAAGGTGTTAGAGAAAATAAATGATAATGCATATAAACTTGAGCTGCCTTCAGATTTTGGGGTTAGTCCCACTTTTAACATTGCAGATTTGAAGCCTTATTTGGGTGAAGAAGACGAACTTCCGCTGGGGACGACTTCATTTCAAGAAGGGGAGGATGATGAGGACATCAATACCATTGTTACACCCACAGCCCCTGCTGCTGTACATACTGGACCAATTACTAGAGCTCGCGCACGCCAACTAAATTACCAGGTACTTCCGTTTCTTGGTAATGGTTCTAACGTTCATGAGAATATGATGCTGCCTAAATTGGATACATTTGTTTTGCTTACAAATGAAGGGCCTAGCTTGGAGAAGGATGAACATTGGAGCAAGAACAAGCATGGAGATGATGGCATGCGCAAGGGGAACAAGAACGGAGTTACAAGTGATGATTTCACGACTTTGAAGCCACCATAATGGGTGCATGAAGCCTTGGACGAAATATACAAGATGCCACCTCGTAAATTTCGTCCCGAGGCTATTATAGGTGCTGCGTCACCTTATTATTGGGCCAGGCCCATGTAATTTCGAAATACATAAGTATAGGCTATTTTTAGAGTCCGCATGTGTGGGGAAACAAGAGATAGGGTTGATTTCGGACCCCTCCACCAAGGCCCCTCAGATCAAATATCCAAATCATAGTGGATTAGGAACGCGCGGTAACAGGAAGAGACTCACGAAAGATGTGACCCCGTTGCCCCATCTCGAGGACTTGCGGCAAGGGCTATGAATGCCCGACCACGCCTCGTAATTATCTCGCGGGCACCTTCCAGGTCAACCCGACTCCACATCACTCGCAATTATGCTTGCGCGGGTACCCCTCAGGGTCGACCCGTCTTTAGTAACATGGTTCAGTGTAAAGTCATAGTAATGATAGTAACTGTGTGTCTAAACATCAAGGGGAAAACCCGAGGAATCACCCCCGGTGAAGTCCACTCGATGTAATCATCAAGGTGAACGTAAGAGAGACCACCCTCGAGGTTCACACTTGAGGGGTTGCACGACAGAGTCGTATTGGAAGTGGTTAAAGAGGAAATCACCCTCGATGACCACGACCGAATAGCTACACTACAGGGTTAACATCAGAAGTGCTGTAGAGGTCTCACCCTCGGTAGTCGATAGTAACCCAGTAGTGTCGATCAACTAAGAGGAAAGTGATGTGCGGTGCCGGGGCCTGGTCTTCGATCCCGTTGATTGAGTCTTCAATGATGAAGCAGGGGCAACAAGGACAAGGTGGGGGTCACTGATGGATCACTAACCAACCTTGTAGCGACCCGACCTCAGATGGTCAAGTCTCTGTGCTGAGGTGTCATCCCTGGATCAGTAATGCTGACACCACACAGTACTTTGAAGGATTTATAACAGAGTAGCAATCACACACTTATTACATCGAATGTCTCAAACGAGAACTTATTACAATAATATGGCTTAAGGCCATCTAATGCGATAACAACGGAAGGCTTGGAAGATAAAGTGAGTCCATCAACTCCAACGGCATAGCTGAGCTGCACGGCAAGGACCTACGAACCTTACTCCTCGTCTGAAAAGTCTGCAACATAATACGTTGCAGCCCGAGAATGGGTCAGCACATGGAATATGCTGGCAATGTAACACAAAAGAGCAATAACAGAATAATGCTACCACTACATGCATATTTGGCTGGTGGAAAGCTCTATGGTTACAGTTTTGCGAAAAGCCAATTTTTCCCTACTTCAAAGGAATCAGTTTTAGTTTAACTATCATGGTGGTTGAAACATCATTTGATAAGGTAACCCCAACTCAATGTTCCCAATTAAAATACTTAACAACCCAACAAGATTAATTAAGAGTGTTGAGATACATGCGAATACTCAAGTACTAGATACTCAGAATTGTCCATAACCGGGGACACGGCTAACCATGATTAGATTGTACACTCTGCAGAGGTTTGCGCACTTTTCCCCGCAAGACTCGATCGCCTCCGTTGATTTCTCGCACTACATGGTGTTTGAGAGATGGATGACCGAGACACAGTCTTTCAGAAGCATTAACTCTCTACTCCGGGCAGACCATACCAAACCTACAAACCCACTACCTGTTGATCCACCTCTTCAAGAGCTTCACACAACTTACTCAACTATGCTAGAGCCCATAATAGCTTGCGTCTGCACACGGAAGTTTCTAGCATGAATAGACTCAGTTCCCTTTGAGCCTGGGTGGTGGTCCATAGGAAGATCACACGGTAACCCCGGGATTTCCAAAAATAAAACAGGCAATCACTGGATACCCCAGGTGCCTCAATCCACCCAGATGTGTATTAAAGTTGCCACCTTAAGTAAACCATTAATTAACAATCTCACATCTGTCATGGATATCACTCAAACCCAATCCACGTCTACGAGCATAGCATGGCAATATAAGCATAATGTAGAAGTAACTCCCAAGGGTTTGAAAATAAAACAGGGTAATAGGTTCTACCTCATCAACTACTTCCCAGCCCACATGTTAAAGGCATCCTAATCATGCAATGTTTGAGGATTGGAACTAATGCATAAAAATGGGTGTGAAAAGAGTATGATCAATGTGTTACTTGCCTTGCTGACGATCCGGGAATCCTAGAGACTCATAGTAACACGCTTCGCACTCCGGGAATTCTATCGCAAGCAAACAATAACATACATAAGCAACAATCAAAGATGCACAAGTAGAACTCCAAATAAAATAGTTTGACCGAAGAGTTCAACTTAAGAACTCCGGTTTGCAAAAAGAATCAAATCAAACGAAGCAACGAAACTCAAACGGCAAAGGAAACAACTTCGTTTTACTAATCTGGATCTAAGTCAAATTTTACAGAAGAAAAATCTTGTTTGAGTTGATTATTCGGAAAGAGGGTTTCGAGATGAAACTCCAGGCGCTTGAATCGCCTGATTCCGATAAATGAGCGAAAAGATAAACAGGTTTGAATATCGGATCAGAAATCGCGATCGGAATAACCGCGGAATAAATCCGATAAAAATAAAAAGGACGAATGGCTAAACGAACGAACATTCGTTAGTAGAAACTAAACAGTGAACACGTTCGTTAGAATGAACGGACGAACAGACGTTCGCTAAGTAAATAAACCGAAGAAATAAACCGATCTAAAAAAACGAACTAGGGTTTTCAAAAAAAAACCGAAGGGTTTTCTTAAAAAAAACCGGCGGCGGGTGGCGGGTACCTTCGGCGAGGCTCGTCCGGCGAGGCGGGCGGCTCCGGCGGGGCTCGGCGACGGGCGGCGGGGCTCTGGGAGGGCGCGGGGTGGCGGCGGGAGGAGGCGGCGGCGCTTGGGCGACGACGGCGGCTCGGCGGCGGCGGATCGGGGCTCGGCCTCGGGCTCCGGCGGCGGCGGCGATGCGGCGGGTGGTGGCGGGGTGGTGGTGAGGCGGCGGGCCGGCGGCATATATAGAGGGCGGGGCGGCTTGGGGAAGGGGGCGCCCGGGGTGGAGTCCGGCTCGGACTCCCCTCGGCGTCCGTGCTGCGCACGGTGGCGCGCGCGGGGAGGCGCGGCGGTGGTGGCTGGGCCGGCCTGCTCGGCTGGGCCTTCGGCCCAGTCGGGCGCGAGGTGTTTTTTTTAAAACATTCCGCCGAAAGAAAAATTCCTAGAAAAATAAATAAAAATCTAAAAATTCCAAAACAAGTTTTCTCCGTCTAAATAAGATATTTAGAACAAGATGAACTTTTCTTGGCCCCTAAAATGCAATTTTCAAAACATGCAACATTTTTCTAGGGCAAATAAAAATCCCAAATAAACTCAAATAAAATCCAAAAATGATTTTAACATTTTTCCTCCGATATTTTAATTATTTTGGAGAAATCATATTATCTCCCCTCATTTAATATTTTAAAATGAAATATTTTCTGGAGAGAAAATAATTAAAATCAAATCCTCGTCTTCACTATTTGATAAAAAATTCAAATATGAAAATTAGAAAATCCCCAACTCTCTCCGAAGGTCCTTGAGTTGCTTAGGATCTCGAGGATTGCAAACGAAAAGCAATAAAATATGATATGCATGGATGATCTATGTATAACATGCCAAATTGGAAATTTGGGATGTTACAAACCAACCCCCCTTAAGATGAATCTCGCCCTCGAGATTCGGGTTGGCTAGAAAATAGGTGCGGATGGTCCTTGCGAATATCCTCTTCTCGCTCCCTGGTGGCTTCCTCCTCAATATGATGACTCCACTGAACCTTGCAAAACTTGATCACCTTGTTGCGAGTGACTCGGCTATCAAACTCAAGAATCTTTACTGGCTGTTCCTCATAGGTCAGATTATTATCCAGCTGAATCGCCTCCAAAGGTACTATATCATTCAACGGTATATCAGCCATCTCAGCATGGCACTTCTTCAGCTGTGATACGTGGAACACATCGCGAACTCCTGACAATCCTTCTGGTAACTCCAGCTTGTAGGCAACTTCTCCCATCCGTTCCAAAATACGATACGGTCCTACAAATCTTGGGGCTAACTTTCCCTTAACTCCAAAACGTTTTACTCCCCTCAAGGGTGATACTCGTAGATATGCTCTGTCTCCAATTTCATAGGTTACTTCCTTGCGTTTTGAATCTGTGTAACTCTTCTGTCTGGACTGAGCAATTTTTAGTCTGTCTCTGATCAGTTTAACCTTCTCCTCTGATTCCTTGATCAAATCTGGTCCAAACAACTGACGATCTCCTACCTCATCCCACATCAATGGTGTTCTACATCTGCGTCCATACAGAGCTTCGAATGGTGCCATCTTCAAACTAGCCTGGTAACTGTTGTTATAAGAAAACTCTGCGTACAGCAAATTGTCATCCCAACTAGATCCATAATCTAGCGCACAGTCTCTCAACATGTCCTCCAAAATCTGATTGACTCTCTCTGTTTGCCCATCTGTCTGCGGGTGAAAAGATGTACTGAACTCCAATCGGGTACCCAAAGTCTGGTGTAACTGATGCCAAAACTTTGAAGTAAACTGAGTTCCTCTATCTGATACGATGCTCCTCGGAACTCCATGTAAACATACGATCCTGGTCATATATATCTTGGCCAACTTTGCACTTGTATACGTTGTTTTCACCGGGATGAAGTGAGCTACTTTAGTCAATCGATCCACAACTAACCATATAGAATCATATCCTGCCTTGGTTCTGGGTAATCCGGTACTAAAGTCCATACCAAGTTTGTCCCACTTCCATTCGGGTATTGGCATAGGCTATAACAGTCCTGCTGGCTTCTGATGTTCTGCCTTCACTCTCTGACATACATCGCATACGGCTACATACTCGGCAATATCCTTCTTCATTCCAGTCCTCCAGAAACGTTCCTTCAAGTCCAGATACATCTTGGTGTTTCCGGGGTGAATCGAGTATGGTGAGTCATGGGCCTCCTGAAGTATCAACTTCCTGATCTCCGAATTTTTGGGCACATAAATTCGGTCCTCAAACCACAAGGTATCGTGCTCATCCTCGCGAAAACCTTTGGCTTTACCTTCGCCCATTCTCTCTCTTATATCAACAATCTCTTTGTCTTCCTTCTGAGCTTCTCGAATCTTGTCCAACAACGTCGACTGAACTTCCATTGCTGCAAGAAAACCTCTTGGAACAATCTCCAATCGAAGTTCCATGATCTCCGCAGCTAACTCTTTTGGCATTCCCTTGCTCATAAGAACATTAGCATAACTCTTCCGGCTCAAAGCGTCTGCTACGACATTGGCTTTTCCTGGATGATAGTGTAGCTTCATATTGTAATCCTTTATAAGTTCCAACCATCTCCTCTATCTGAGGTTCAACTCTTTCTGTGTGAAAATGTACTTCAAGCTCTTATGATCCGTGTACACATCACAACGGTTTCCAATAAGATAATGTCTCCAGGTCCTTAGCGCATGCACTACGGCTGCTAACTCCAAATCATGCGTGGCATAGTTCAACTCGTGTGGCTTCAGTTGTCGTGAGGCATACGAAACAACCTTTCCTTCCTACATAAGCACACATCCAAGTCCCAAGCGAGAGGCGTCACAATACACTTGAAACTCCTTATGTATATCTGGCAAGGTCAGCACTGGGGCTGTTGTCAATCGCTCCTTCAACTCTTGAAAACTTGTCTCGCACTCCTCCGTCCATTTGAACTTAGTATCCTTCTTTAACAATTCAGTCATTGGTTTAGCAATCTTGGAAAAATTCTCAATGAACCTCAGATAATATCCTGCCAGTCCAAGAAAACTGCGGATCTCGCCAACTGAAGTGGGTGCCAACCATTCAGTGACCGACTGAACCTTACTGGGATCCACTGCTATACCCTCTCCGGATATAACATGTCCAAGAAATCCAACTTCTTTCAACCAAAACTCGCACTTGCTGAATTTGGCGTATAACTGGTGTTCCCTGAGTTTCTCGAGAACCAAACGCAAGTGTTCCATGTGCTCCTCTTTGTTCTTCGAGTATATCATAATATCATCAATGAATACTACGACAAACTTGTCCAAATACTCCATGAACACCTTGTTCATCATACTCATGAAATAGGCAGGGGCGTTAGTCAGTCCAAATGACATGACCGTATACTCATATAATCCATACCGAGTGGTAAACGCTGTCTTGGGTATATCCTTCTCTCGGATCTTCAACTGATGGTATCCCGATCGTAGATCAATCTTTGAAAACACCTTAGCTCCTTGTAACTGATCAAACAGATCATTAATCATCGGTAAGGGATACTTGTTCTTTATCGTTACTTCATTCAGAGCTCGGTAATCAACAACCATCCTCAGGGATTTATCCTTCTTCTCCACCAAAAGTACTGGGGCTCCCCAAGGTGACGAGCTTCTACGAATGTAACCTTTCTCCAACAACTCCTTAATCTGCTTCTTAATTTCCTCCAGGTCATTTGCTGGCATCCGATAGGGTCTCTTGGATATCGGCCCTGTTCCTGGCAATAGCTCTATCAAAAACTCGATGTCTCTATCCGGTGGCATACCTGGTAACTCTTCGGGGAAAACATCCGGAAAATCCTTTACTACAGGTACTTCCTCCTGTACAACTCCCGTGAGGGCGTTTACTTGGCTCCTCCTAGGCACATGCCTAGATACATACTTAATCCTTTTTCCCTCCGGGGTGGTAAGATAAATTGACTTACTAGCACAGTCAGTACTTCCTCCATACTTCGACATCCAGTCCATTCCTAATATCACATCCAATCCTTGCGACTCCAAGATAATTAGGTCAGACGGAAATACATGTGTGCCAATGATTAGGGGTATCTGGGTGCACCATCTGCTAGCCATGTACTCTGCTCCTGGCGAGCTCACTAAGAGGGGTGTCCTAAGGGTTTGGGTTGGTAACTTAAACTTTTCCACAAATCCCCTTGATATGTATGAATGCGATGCACCAGTATCGAAAAGAACAATATCGGTAAATGACTGAACCAAAAACTTACCTATTACCGCATCCGGCTGCTCTTCAACTTCCTCCACGTTAACGTGGTTTACTTGTCCTTTGTTGAATGGATTGGGCTTCTTCCCTTCAATCATTAGGGCCTTATCTACCAACTCCTGGTAGTTATTGAAGGTTGCTACCATCAACTGCATGCTCATCTCATCATTCAGCCCTTCCATAAACTTCTCCTGCTTCGCGGCATCTGTGGCCACATCATCAGGGGCATAACGTGATAACTTGCTAAACTCATCCACGTACTGGCCGACAGTACGGTTCCCCTGGCGTAGGTTGCGAAACTCACGCTTCTTCATCTGCATAGCTCCAGTCGAGACATGGGCAGTGCGAAAAGCCTGCTGAAACTGAGCCCATGTGACAGTGTCGATAGGATAGGTGGCTGTGAAATTCTCCCACCATGCTGCTGTAGGTCCTTCCAGTTGGTGTGCGGCAAAACGCACCTTCTCAGCATCTGTGCATCCTGCGGTGGTTAACTCCCTTCCAATACGACGTAGCCAATCATCTGCAACTATTGGCTCGATGCTACTGGAGAACACCGACGGCTGTAACCTTAAGAAACGGGCGAGGTTATCCACTGGCGGCGGGTTGTTGTTGGCATTGTTGTTATTGGCATTGCCCTGGTTCTGAACTAGTAATTGCATCAAGGCATTCTGCTGCTGGATCAACTGGGTGATCTCTGGTGGGAAAACATGTCACGCCCAATATGCGACCCTATCCAAAAGGAACTCGAAGGTCCCACCAAGGATAGACCCGCATATTGGAACGCTTTTGCAAGGTGGATATCATTACATCAACATTACATAAGAGTGGGGATACATCCGATACATATAATGTCACATGAATACAACAATACAACATACAAGAACAACATCCGACTAAGGATGAATCATAAACAGAAACCCAAACAATATCCACCCTGCTAGCCCAGGCTGCCGACCTGGAACCTATCCCCTGATCAAAGAAGAAGCAGAAGAAGAACTCAACGCAAGCAAGCATCGCTCTCGCGTCATGATCATCGCATAACCTGTACCTGCAACTGTTGTTGTTGTAATCTGTGAGCCACGAGGACTCAGCAATCCCATTACCATGGGTATCAAGACTGGCAAAGCTTACTGGAAAAGGAAGGGGTAAAGTGGTGAGGTTGCAGCAGCGACTAAGCATGATATGGTGGCTAACATACGCAAATAAGAGCGAGAAGAGAACAAGCGGAACGGTCATCAACTAGTAATGATCAAGAGGTGATCCTGAACACCTACTTACGTCAAACATAACACAGAAACCGTGTTCACTTCCCGGACTCCGCCGAGAAGAGACCATCACGGCTACACACGCGGTTGATGCGTTTTAATTCGGATCAAGTGTCAAGTTATCTACAACCGGACATTAACAAATTCCCATCTGCCACATAACCGCGGGCACGGCTCTCGAAAGTTTATACCCTGCAGGGGTGTCCCAACTTAGCCCATGACAAGCTCTCGCGATCAACGAAGGAATAGACCTTCTCCCAGGAAGACCCGATCAGTCTTGGAATCCCGGTTTACAAGACATTTCAACAATGGTAAAACAAGACCAGCAAAGCCGCCCGATGCACCGACAATCCCGATAGGAGCTGCACATATCTCGTTCTCAGGGCAACACCAGATGAACACTACGTACGGCAACCGACGATACCCCAAGTTGCCTAGGGGCGGCACCGCAAGTGGCTCTGGTTTGGACCAACACTTAGACAAGCATTGGCCCCGGGGGGGCTATAATAAAGATGACCCTTGGGTTAATTACTCCCAAGGGAAAAGTAGGTGGTGGTGAGGCAAATGGTAAAACCAAGGTTGGGCCTTGCTGGACAAGTTTTATTCAAAGCGAACTGTCAGGGGGGTCCCATAAATCACCCGACCGCGTTAGGAACGCAAAATCCGGGAACATAACACCGGTATGACGGAAACTAGGGCGGCAAGAGTGGAACAAAACACCAGGCATAAGGCCGAGCCTTCCACCCTTTACCAAGTATATAGATGCATTAAATAATATAAGAGATATTGTGATATCCCAACATAAACCCTGTCCACCATGGAGAAATCTTCAACTTCACTTGCAACTAGCAACGCTATAAGAGGGGCTGAGCAAAGCGGTAACATAGCCAATCAATGGTTTGCTAGGAATGGTGTCAAAGGTTAGAGGTGCATGGCAATTTGGGATGGCTTGATAAACAGGTAATAGGTAGCGCAGCATAGCGATAGAACGAAGCAACTAGCATAGCAATGATAGTAGTGAGATCTAGGGTAGCGGTCATCTTGCCTGAAATCCCACAAGGAAGAAGAACGAGTCCATGAAGAAGATGAAGCCACGAAGACGAACCAAGCATAGACGAACGCATCCTCACGATCGCAATGAAACGGAAACTATCGAGAAGAAGCACACAACATGGTAAACACACCACACATAAACAAGACATGATGCACAACAAGTATGATGCATGACAAAGCTAGATGAGGCTACTCATGGCAAGAGATGATGCAAACAAGAACAACACATCAAGGCAAGTTTAAATGAGGCCGGGAACAACATATAACAATTCCGGTAAGTCCTCATATGCAAATTTCGAAATTGGTCCAGAACTGAATAAACATTATGTTCAAGTTGTTAAACAGCAAGTTAAGATGCACCAAGATGATCTACACGAAATTCTAGTCAAGTTCCATATAAAGTTCATTTAATTCGGAGCTACGGCCTAGAAGATATGAGCAAAACAAGTTAAACATGGCATTGAAGCAAAATGCATACAAACATCAAGAAAACACACCAAAACAAGGATGCAACATGATGATATGAAGCTACATGCAAAATCAAGCAAGTTTCATATAGAGCACACTCAAAACGGAGCAACGGTTCAACACATGCACACTATACAAGTCATAACAACAATCTGTCCATAACAGCAACTAGGCATCTTACAAGCATCAAAACAACAGGCTACAGCACCCCAACATAATAACAAAAGGCATGGGCATGAAGTACAGGTAAAGCATAACAAAACATGAACACTGAGCTATCTCCAGAAAAAACTAGAACATGCTCAAAAGGACATGGTAAGATTGCAAATAATAACAGTTTCAGACTTTAGTAGAAATAACATCAGGTTGCAATGTTTAGAGCAAGCAAACAATATGTTACAGGAACTTATCATGGCAAAAAAAGGCATGGCATGAATCTACTAAAAGCATAGATCAAAAGTCCCTTACTGACCATGAGCCAAAAAGGCACAGAAAATATGATGGCACCCATGTAAACATGGCAAGTTATATTACAGATTCATACATGGCAGGAACAACAATAAGTAGGCATGTTGGTGAGCTTGAACCACTCACTACAGAGCAATACATGGCATGGCAAGGCAACCAACAGTAAGAAGACATGTTTATGAAGCTAAGCATGGCAATAGCAAGGTCATAGGGTTCATGGATCACTAGGAAACAATCATGGAAACATTGAACTTCATGTTAACAGGTTGACAGCAACATTTTCAAGCAACTTTGGAGCAAGATAACAACATGTTCCAGCAGGCTATAATTGCAACTAGTGGCATGAGTGGATAGAGCAAGTCATGTAGATCAAAACATGTTTATAGAACATCTCCAGATTATGCATAGAACGATTAGTAGAAGCATGTTTACATAGCAACAAAATATAACAGAATCTGTCAGGAAAACAGCAACAGCAACTACCCTACTTAGCAAGCTTGATACACTCAGCACACAACTCACAAAAATACATGGTTGGAACCCCTGGAAAGATGGCATGGCATAGATCAACATACATGTAGACATCAACCTCATAGGATGCACACATCAATCATGGCAAAAATGACAAATGAGCAAGTTATAACAGTTTCAGCAGATTAACATCAACATGCACTCTTCCAACAGTATTTCGGGCATCAACATGAGCTCAAATGAAAATAATGCAATGGAATGAAGTGAAGTACTCGTCGAGGCGAACAATTTGACATATTACACGCACGAAACGGAGCTACGGATGCAGAGATACAGCAGGTCAAAGTATGCAACATCTTATGAGTTTCTGGGGACTTAGCAGTTTTCTGAAAAAAAACAGAACGAGCGGGGAAAGCTATAACGTGCACGGGGCGGGTCTTAGTGGGCTGCTCACCACTGGGCTTCGGCCCAGGTCGCGGGAAGCAGGCCGAGGAGGATGCGGGCTGGGCCGGCGCTGCTGGACTGGGCCGGGGCCCACGTGGGGGCGCGGCCGTCGTCTCCCTCCCGACGCAGGGGACGAGGCCGGCGGCGCGGAAGGCGACGACAGCCGGCAGCGGGGCGAGGCAAGGCCGGAGAGGTCCGGGATGGGGCGGATCCGGCGGATCCCGGCCGGATCCACCCGTTCCCGGTGGTGGCGGCGGCAGGACGACTCCGGCGAGGTGCTCCAAGGCGGCAGGGGGTTCCTGGAGAGAGAGAGAGAGAGATCTGAGAGAGGGAGAGAAGCAAGAGGGAGAGGGGCGATGGGGAGGTTCGACCTGGCAGGGCTGCGGCAAGGCGCGCCGACGCGGAGGACATGGCGAGCGGCGGACGAGGGCGCGGCAGGGAGCTTCGGCGGTGGGGAACGGCGCTCCCGGCGGGCGGCGGCGCGCGCACAGGAGGTGGGCGCGGGCGGCGGCGCGCTCGGGCCCTGCTGGGCTCGGGCGGGCCCCGCTCGGGCCTGGGCGGGCCGGCGGCAATGTGGGCACGGGCGCGGGCGACGTGGCAGCGTGGGATTGGCCGGGCGACGTGTCCGGCGGACATGTCTGGCCGGAGTTGGACGTGTCCGGCGGCGCGAGGGGAGCGGGGCTAGGGTTAGGGGGAAATTGATCCGAAAATGGAGAGGGGAAGACGTTTTTATAGGTAGAGGGAGCTAGGGGAGTCCAAATGGAGTGCGGTTTTCGGCCACGCGATCGTGATCGAACGACCGAGAGCATGGAGGGGAGTTAGATGGGTTTTGGGCCACTTTGGGAGGGGTGTTGGGCTGCAAGACCAAAGAGGCTTTTACGGTTACCCGGTTAACCGTTGGAGTATCAAACGACCTCCAAATGGCACGAAACTTGACAGGCGGTCTACCGGTGCTATACCAAGGCCGCTTGGCAAACCTCGATACATTCCGAGAAAGTTTAACACCCGCTCACAACAGAAGACAAAAGGGGGCGCCGGGGAACATATGAGTGCCGGATTGCAAAACGGACAACGGGGAAAATGCTCGGATGCATGAGACGAACACGTATGCAAAATGAAATGCATATGATGACATGAGATGAAATGTAGATGATGACATGGCAAAGTGCAACACGCAAGCACATGACATGGCAACAACGGCGAATAACTGGCAGACACCTGGCGCATCGAATCCGGGGCGTTACAACACTCCTCCACTAACAAGAGATCTCGTCCCGAGATCTTAGGACCGAGACGGAAGGGAAAAGGGATGAGGTGAAACAAGAATTCAAGAGAAGAAGCCAAGGATCGATAGCACTCAAGAAGAAGAGAGGAATGACGAGAATGACGAGAACAAAATGCTCATGGAAACGAGATAGACTCTGAAATGACTTGTTCTAACCGGAGTGGTTAGAATGAGAAAAGAAACGAATAAGACTGAAAGAATTTAGGTAGCACTCCGGCTGAAACATGGGGAAATAGAACACGAGCTTGAGAGGATGGAATGGTACTTGATGGACTCTTGAAGAATGAATTGAATCATGAAGAACCACCATGAAGAACTCCGTTGACAAAAGGATGATGAGATAGAAATGAAGGATGAAAAGAATAAGGCGAGCCTTGTGATGATTTAGGTGGAGGTTCCGACGAAATGGCCGAGGAAAATTGAACTCCGGAAAAGAAAAGATGAAAGCACTTGGAACTAGAATTTACTCGCGAACAAACTCCGAAGGAAGGGGTTACTCACTTGGATGAAATAAGAATAAGATTTATTGTATGCTTATCCTTCATCAAATTAAACTGATGACAAGCAATGGATTTGCATATTACTTATTCTTCTTGAGAAAGGATTGAGAAATGACATATCGCAAAGTTGAGAAGGTCTTCATGAACCACCGGTAGGATTGAAAGAACGAATGGATTAATATGATAAACAAGGAAAAGAATCTTGAATGAACCACCGTTAGAATTAGAAAATGACTGATGGAAGAGAATAAATCACCGGGAAGAATTAGAAGAACCAATACGCAAGAGGGGATTTAGATGCACAAGACCGAAGAGATGACGATCTGATTAAAGAACACTTGAACAAAGCACTGGGAGAATATAGAGACGACCGAAGCTGAAAACTTAGAACGAAGAAATCTTCCGAAAAGATGGCCTCCGGATAATCGAGAGAGAAAGCAACTGCTGAAATGCTCCGGATGGATGAAAAGAATTTGCATGACTTGAAACAATTTGATAGGATAACATCGAGCTAGCATCGCGAATCTCCGGGGAACGGACAAGATTTAGAGGAAAAACTCTTCTTCGGTCTTCAAAATCCGAGAAATGACGACGAGAAACGCCACCATGGATTGTTGAGATACTCCGGGAGAATAAAAAAAAACACGAAGAGGTGGCAGCGTGGGATTGGCCGGGCGACATGTCCGGCGGACATGTCCGGCCGGAGTTGGACGTGTCCGGCGGCGCGAGGGGAGCGGGGCTAGGGTTAGGGGGAAATTGATCCGAAAATGGAGAGGGGAAGATGTTTTTATAGGTAGAGGGAGCTAGGGGAGTCCAAATGGAGTGCGGTTTTCGTCCACGCGATCGTGATCGAACGACCGAGAGCATGGAGGGGAGTTAGATGGGTTTTGGGCCACTTTGGGAGAGGTGTTGGGCTGCAAGACCAAAGAGGCTTTTACGGTTACCCGGTTAACCGTTGGAGTATCAAACGACCTCCGAATGGCACGAAACTTGACAGGCGGTCTACCGGTGCTATACCAAGGCCGCTTGGCAAACCTCGGTACATTCCGAGAAAGTTTAACACCCGCTCACAACAGAAGACAAAAGGGGGCGCCGGGGAACATAGGAGTGCCGGATTGCAAAACGGACAACGGGGAAAATGCTCGGATGCATGAGACGAACACGTATGCAAAATGAAATGCATATGATGACATGGAAAAGTGCAACACGCAAGCACATGACATGGCAACAACGGCGAATAACTGGCAGACACCTGGCGCATCGAATCCGGGGCGTTACAAAACAAAATCAGGGTCTCTTCTTGGAGGCATCTGATGGGTTTAGATGGAAGAGATTAGAATAGAAAAAGATCTAGGGGAGAAACACTACCCATATGTATATGAGGCAAACACAAGCATTCATTCAATCAATCAAGCAAGGGCATACAAAACGGTCTAGGACTATCGCAAAAGTGCTCACTACTACTAGTTACATGGGGGAAATACTATTATCATATGGTGGTCATCTAGAAATTTTGATCGGTGGAAGATTCCATGATGTCTGCTCCAGCTTCATCTTCGTAGTCATCATCACTTGAATCTGAATCAGTGTCGTCGATGATGATGTAGTTGTCCGGACGAATGAGGTCTTCTCTCGGAATTGGTCTTCCCATAAAAATTCCGATCTTCTCAACTAGGTCGTCATTCTTCTCCAATAGGGTCTTGATTTCCTCCTCATATCCATCGCGCGTGGACTTAAGTTCTTCCTCCAGTTCGATCATGTCTGCGCACATCTGGTTCTCCTGACGTCGAATGTGCTGGTTTTGCTCTTGGATAAAGGCTGCGACAGATCTATCCTTCCTGGTGCTGATCATCTCCCATTGTTCATCTCGGCGCCCACATATTTGATAGGTGGTATTCTCAAGTTCCTTGTTGTAGATTTCTCCAATGCGTCCCATGGTAATATGAGCGGCCATACTCTTGCCAAGGCTCCAAGTGGGTGCTTCGAAAGAAAACTCTATGGGTTTAGAATTTGGCGAGAACGTTCTTCCTGGAACTCGTACTTGAATCATCCAGCGCTCTTCTTCCGGTAGAGTGGCGTTGTACGTCCCAGTGAAGCTTGGTATTCCAATATTCAAGTACCTAGTAACTTCCTTCAAGTGGCGTCCAAAAGGTGTGTCTTCATCCGGTTGTGCAAACTTGGTCTTCATCTCCTTCATCCTAAAGAGTGGAAAAGAAGAGGAGTCAGAAATGAGAAGAGAAGTGTGACCTATGGTTTATCTTAGTGGTCGTGTCCTACACTCAGCGTGTGCTCTGATACCATCTTGTAGCGACCCGACCTCAGATGGTCAAGTCTTTGTGCTCAGGTGTCATCCCTGGATCAGTAATGCTGACACCACACAGTACTTCGAAGGATTTATAACAGAGTAGCAATCACACACTTATTACATCGAATGTCTCAAAAGAGAAATTATTACAATAATATGGCTTAAGGCCATCTAATGCGATAACAGCGGAAGGCTTGGAAGATAAAGTGAGTCCATCAACTCCAACGGCATAGCTGAGCTGCACGGCAATGACCTACGAACCTTACTCCTCGTCTGAAAAGTCTGCAACATAATACATTGCAGCCCGAGAATGGGTCAGCACATGGAATATGCTGGCAATGTAACATAAAAGAGCAATAACAGAATAATGCTACCACTACATGCATATTTGGCTGGTGGAAAGCTCTATGGTTACAGTTTTGCGAAAAGCCAATTTTTCCCTACTTCAAAGGAATCAGTTTTAGTTTAACTATCATGGTGGTTGAAACATCATTTGAGAAGGTAACCCCAACTCAATGATCCCAATTAAAATACTTAACAACCCAACAAGATTAATTAAGAGTGTTGAGATACATGCGAATACTCAAGTACTAGATACTCAGAATTGTCCATAACCGGGGACACGGCTAACCATGATTAGATTGTACACTCTGCAGAGGTTTGCGCACTTTTCCCCGCAAGACTCGATCGCCTCCGTTGATTTCTCGCACTACATGGTGTTTGAGAGACGGATGACCGAGACACAGTCTTTCAGAAGCTTTAACTCTCTACTCCGGGCAGACCATACCAAACCTACAAACCCACTACCTGCTGATCCACCTCTTCAAGAGCTTCACGCAACTTACTCAACTATGCTATAGCCCATAATAGCTTGCGGCTGCACACGGAAGTTTCTAGCATGAATAGACTCAGTTCCCTTTGAGCCTGGGTGGCGGTCCATAGGAAGATCACAAGGTAACCTCGGGATTTCCAAAAATAAAACAGGCAATCACTGGATACCCCAGGTGCCTCAATCCACCCATATGTGTATTAAAGTTGCCACCTTAAGTAAACCATTAATTAACAATCTCACGTCTGTCATGGATATCACTCAAACCCAATCCACGTCTATGAGCATAGCATGGCAATATAAGCTTAACGTAGAAGTAACTCCCAAGGGTTTGAAAATAAAACAGGGTAATAGGTTCTACCTCATCAACTACTTCCCAACCCACATGTTAAAGGCATCCTAATCATGCAATGTTTGAGGATTGGAACTAATGCATAAAACTGGGTGTGAAAAGAGTATGATCAATGTGTTACTTGCCTTGCTGACGATCCGGGAATCCTAGAGACTCGTAGTAACACGCTTCGCACTCCGGGAATTCTATCGCAAGCAAACAATAACATACATAAGAAACAATCAAAGATGCACAAGTAGAACTCCAAATAAAATAGTTTGACCGGAGAGTTCAAGTTAAGAACTCCGGTTTGCAAAAAGAATCAAATCAAACAAAGCAACGAAACTCAAACGGCAAAGGAAACAACTTCGTTTTACTAATCTGGATCTAAGTCAAATTTTACAGAAGAAAAATCTTGTTTGAGTTGATTATTCGGAAAGAGGGTTTCGAGATGAAACTCCAGGCGCTTGAATCGCCTGATTCCGATGAACGAGCGAAAAGATAAACAGGTTTGAATATCGTATCAGAAATCGCGATCGGAATAACCGCGGAATAAATCCGATAAAAAGAAAAACGATGAATGGCTAAACGAACGAACGTTCGTTAGCAGAAACTAAATGGTGAACACGTTCGTTAGAATGAACGGACGAACGGACGTTCGCTAAGTAAATAAACCGAAGAAATAAACCGATCTAAAAAATGAACTAGGGTTTTCAAAAAACCCGAAGGGTTTTCTTAAAAAAAACCGGCGGCGGGTGGCGGGTACCTCCGGCGAGGCTCGTCCGGCGAGGCGAGCGGCTCCGGCGGGGCTCGGCGACGGGCGGCGGGGCTCGGGGAGGGCGCGGGGTGGCGGCGGGAGGCGGCGGCGGATCGTGGCTCGGCGTCGGGCTCCGGCGGCGGCGGCGATGCGGCGGGTGGTGGCGGGGTGGTGGTGAGGCGGCGGGGCGGCGACATATATAGGGGGCGGGGCGGGGCGGCTTGGGAAAGGGGGAGCCCGGGGTGGAGTCCGGCTCAGACTCCCCTCGGCGTCCGTGCTGCGCACGACGGCGCGCGCGGGGAGGCGGCGACGGTGGCGGCTGGGTCGGCCTGCTCGGCTGGGCCTTCGGCCAGTCGGGCGCGAGGTGTTTTTTTAAAACATTCCGCCAAAAGAAAAATTCGTAGAAAAATAAATAAAAATCTAAAAATTCCAAAACAAGTTTTCTCCGTCTAAATAAGATATTTAGAACAAGATGAACTTTTCTTGGCCCCTAAAATGCAATTTTTAAAACATGCAACATTTTTCTAGGGCAAATAAAAATCCCGAATAAACTCAAATAAAATCCAAAAATGAGTTTAACATTTTTCCTCTGATATTTCAATTATTTTGGAGAAGTCATATTATCTCCCCTCATTTAATATTTTAAAATGAAATATTTTCCGGAGAGAAAATAATTAAAATCAAATCCTCGTCTTCACTATTTGATAAAAATTTCAAATATGAAAATTAGAAAATCCCCAACTCTCTCCGAAGGTCCTTGAGTTGCTTAGGATCTCGAGGATTGCAAACGAAAAGCAATAAAATATGATATGCATGGATGATCTATGTATAACATGCCAAATTGGAAATTTGGGATGTTACAAACCTATACTAAGCAGTTTAGGATAAGCAGGTAAGGTAACGATAAGCAAGTTACAAAAGCAGGCTATGCATCAGAATAGGAGAGAACAATAACAGTAGCAAAATCTAATGCAAGCATGATAGAAGAGAATGGGCGATATCGGGATGATCAAAGGGGGGGCTTGCCTGGAAGCTCTGTTGAAAGGGAAGAAGGGTCGTCGTCGACGTAGTCGATCACAGGGGCATCATCGGCCTCCGGGTCTACCGGAGAGAAGAGGGGGAAGAAACAATAAATATAGAGCAACAGAGGTACCACTAAGCATAACATGACAAAAGCAGAACTAGGGTCGACCTAATGTAGTGCTACATGAAAAATAGGTGAAGGGGGGAAAAGAACCGGGAATGCTTTCCCGGTTCCCGACCTGTGTCAGACAGATGACCGAAGGGGGAATGTTCCATGTTCAGCATGCTAGGGGTATGTGATTGATGAACGGACCACGTATTCGGATTCGTCTCGTCATTCTGAGCAACTTTCATGTATAAAACTTTTTCATCCGAGTTACAGATGAATTTCTACGAATTTTTGAAGAATTAAACAACTATTTGGAATTCCTGAAAATTGGCCAAGTCTGAGAATTGTTCAGTTTTTAAAGTTCACTTAGCTGATTTCCAAAGGCTATAACTATGGTTCTGCCCATCCTATGGATTAGTACCCTATATCAATATTGACCATTTCCCTGTGATCTACAAGATGGTATCAATTGCATCACTTTTAGTCATTTGCTTAAACAAAACTTTGCTTGAAAAGTGCCACTTGTTGTTGATTCCAGAAACTGTTAAAATATATGAACATAGGATTTTTGTGACTTTCACTAGATTTAAACCGTGCCTTATTTGAATTTGGTCCAATGGGATGTTTTGAACCTTGTCAAGTGTACTACCCACACATATTTATTTTAGCTATGTTAAGCTTTGTTTATTTGCTGTTTTGGGGCTGCCAAGAGGGCTATTCAGTGCAATAGTTGCAAAGCTGGCTACTGCTACAGTAACTGAATGTTACTGTAGCAGGGGAGCAGCAGCTGAGCGCAGCGGGCAGAGCAGCAGCAAGGAGCAACAGCGGTGGCGCGGCGAGGCCGATCGAAGGCGGGAGAGGCTGGCGGTGGGCGCGGCCACACACTCAGAGCACACATGCACCGCACACACACTTCGCGCAGACACACTACACGCACGCACAACACGCACACACACATGGCCGCTCGGCCATGGCCACGTCCATGGCCAACAGTAGCAGGCTAGCAGCAGCCGGCCGCAACGGCTAGCGGCAGCACGCACGCATGAGGGAGGCCTGGTCAGAGGTGGAGCAGGGGCACGGCCACGCGCGGGTAGCGCGCGCCAGGGCGTTGCTGGTTGAGCAGCGGGAGAGGAAGGCTAGGGGCGAGGCCACGGCAAGGAAGGCGCGGGGAGCTCGCGGCCGGCCGCGGGAGTTGAGCTCTGGCCGGCTAACATGGCGGAGCGCGGCGACCAGTGGCAGAAAGAGCAAAAATAGCAGCATCACGTAGGGCAAGTAGCAACGACAGTAGCATCGCAAGGAACTTCAGGAGCACGTACACAGACACTGAACTACGGCCATGTCGGCCACCTGCTCATACAGGCGACTACGACGAGGGATCCGAGACTGGGGTGAGGGGGATTTGGAGGAGCAGCTCACCGGGGAGGCACAAGGGGGCCCGGTGACGGCTTAGTAGCTGCAGGCTTGCCGGAATCGCCGAGATTTGCCGGTGACCCGAGGAAGAAGAGGGCGGCATCAAGGGTGATGCAGGGGCTCCGGGCTCGAGGCCGTTGACGAAGAGGAAGCAGAAGACGATGGCCATGCTCCTGGTGCATTCCTAGCCAGCGGGGAGGTCAATGGCCGCACGATGACGATGGGCCAAAGTGCATAATGGCACTAGAGCCCATTAACACATAGTAGTTAGGCCTTTTCTTTTTATTTTAATTTTTACTCTGTTGCAGAATATGTTTTCAATATTTTGAGCTGCCAATTGGTCTTTGTAAAAATGTGGAACTTGGCCACATAAATACATTACAATATTTGGCACTACCACAAAAAGTTTGGGAGGAGTTTGAATTGATTTGGATTTTTCACAAATGGAAAAGAATAAGAAAAAGCTGATTTGGAGCTATTTTAATTTCCAAGGGAAATTAAATATCTCAAATGATGTTGAATCATTCATGACAATTAGTTAGCGAATATTTTCAACCCATCGAACATTTTTACTTGACAGTTTGAAGAAATAAGAATTTGACTTGTTTTCGGAATTTGAATTTGACCTGTGTTTGAAACAAGTGAGGTTTAGCAAGAGTAACCGTGGTGACATGGCATCATTAACAGTGGATTACTGTAGCTGAATTATCCGGGCATCACAAAGAAGAACGAATCTAGTTGGCAAACCAAACCGATAATTTGAAGAGAAATATAAAGATATTTAATTATACATAAAAGAGTGCAGAAAAGACTCAAATAATATTCATAGATAATCTGATCATAAGTCCACAATTCATCGGATCTTCACAAACACACCACAAAACAATATTACATAGGATAGACTCCAAGAACATCAAGGAGAAAATAGTATTGAAGATGAAAGAGAGAGAAGAAGCCATCTAGCTACTAGCTGTGGACTTGTAGCTTTGTGGTAAACTACTCATGCTTCATCAGATGGGCAGTAAGGTTGATGTAGATGCCCTGCATGATTGAATCCCCCTCCGGTAGGGTGCAAGAAAGGCCCCAAGATGGGATCTCATAGGGGCAGAGGCTTGCGGCGGCGAAAAGTATTTTGGTGGACACTTCTGTTGGTTTGGAAATATTTGGGAATTTATAGTGCAAGAATTAGGGTCGAAGGACACCCGAGGGGCCTACAAGCCCTCGAGGCACCCCCCTTGGGTGCGCCTGGGGGGCTTGTGGCCTCCTCGGCCATCTTCTGCCCCCTCTCCAAGCTCTGTGGATGTCTTCTGGTCCAAGAAATATCATTGTAAAGTTTTAATCCGTTTGGACTCCGTTTGATATTCTTTTTCTGTAAAACTAAAAAACAAGGGAAAAACAGAAACTGGCACTGGCTCTAGGTTAATAGGTTAGTCCCAAAAATAATATAAAATAGCATATTAGTGCATATAAAACATCAAAAATAGATATTATAATAGCATGGAACAATCAAAAATTATAGATAAGTTGGAGACATATCAATGATCATCATTATTAGAGCATTGTCCCATGTGAGGAAAGGATGATGGAGACTGCGATTCCCCCACAAGTCGAGATGAGACTCCAGGTGAAAAAAGAGAGGCCAAATGAGCCCAAGAAAAAAAATAGGCCAAGGTGCCCAACAAAAGAAATAAAGAGAAACAATAAAAAAGAGAAAAAAGGCAAAAATATGAGAGAAAAAGAGAAAAGGGACAATGTTACTATCCTTTTCCACACTAGTGCTTCAAAGTAGCACCATGTTCTTCATGATAGAGAGTCTCCTATTTTGTCACTTTCATATATTACTAGTGGGAATTTTTCATTATAGAACTTGGCTTGTATATTCCAATGATGGGCTTCCTCAAATGCCCGAGGTATTCATGAGCAAGCAAGTTGGATGCACAGCCACTTAGTTTTCTTTTGAGATTTCATACACTTATAGCTCTAGTGCATTCGTTGCATGACAATCTCTACTCCTTGCATTGATATCAATTGATGGGCATCTCCATAACCCGTTGATTAGTATCATCAATGTGATACTTTCTTCCTTTTTGTCTTCTCCACAAATCCTCCAACATTGTACTTTATTCCACCCATAGTGCTATATACATCGCTCATGCTCATGTATTGTGTGATAATTTAAAAGCTGAAGCACGTTAAAAAGTATGAACCAATTGCTCGACTTGTCATCGGTGTTGTGCATGATAAATACTTTGTGTTAAGAAGATGGAGCATGACAAGACTATATGATTTCGTAAGGATATCTTTCTTTAGCCATGATATTTTGAAAAAACATGGTTGCTTTTTAGTATGCTTGAAGTATTATTGTTTTTATGTCAATATTAAACTCTTGTTTTGAATCTTATAGATCTGAATATTCATTCCACATAAAGAAACATTACATGATAAACATGTTAGGTAGCATTCCACATAAAAAATCCAGTTTTTGTCATTTACCTACTCAAGGACGAGCTGGAATTAAGCTTGGGGATGCTTGATACGTCTCCAATGTATCTATAATTTTTGATTGTTCCATGCTATTATATTATCAATCTTGGATGTTTTACATGCATTATTATGCTATTTTATATCATTTTTTGGGACTAACTTATTAACCTAGTGCCTAGTGCTAGTTGCTATTTTCCCCTTATTTTTGTCTTTACAGAAAATTAATATCAAACGGACTATAAATGGAACGAAACTTTTTGATGATTTTTCTTGGACCACAAGACACCCTGGAAGCTTCGGGAGGAGGCCAGAAGAGGCAAGAGATGGCCACATGCTCAGGGGGCGCGCCCGAGGGGGAGGGGTGCCCCCAGGTTCCGGAGGCATTCATATGGAGTTATATTTTTGTTCTAGTATTGAGTTGTAATTCTTGAGTTGTTAGTAAATAAAAGTGTGATGATCATCATTATTAGAGCACTGTCCCATGTGAGGAAAGGATGATAGAGACTACGATTCCCCCACAAGTCGATGAGACTCTGGACGAAAGAAAGAGAGGCCAAATGAGCCCAAGAAATAAGAGGCCAAAGTGCCCAACAAAAAAAGGAAAAAGAGAAAAAAGAGAAAAAGGAAAAAAATGAGAGAAAAAGTGAGAAGGGACAATGTTACTATCCCTTTGCACACTTGGGCTTCAAAGTAGCACCATGTTCTTCATGATAGAGAGTCTCCTATTTTGTCACTTTCATATACTACTAGTGGGAATTTTTCATTATAGAACTTGGCTTGTATATACCAATGATGGGCTTCCTCAAATGCCCGAGGTATTCCTGAGCAAGCAAGTTGGATGCACACTCACTTAGTTTTCTTTTGAGATTTCATACACTTATAGCCCTAGTGCATCAGTTGCATGGCAATCCCTACTCCTTGCATTGATATCAATTGATGGGCATCTCCATAGCTCGTTGATTAGCCTCGTCAATGTGATACTTTCTTTCTATTTGTCTTCTCCACACAACCTCCAACATTACTCTATTCCAACCATAGTGCTATATCCATGTCTCACGCTCATGTATTGCATGAGAATTTAAAAGCTGAAGCGCGTTAAAAAGTCTGAACAAATTTCTTGGCTTGTCATCAAGGTTGTGCATGATAAATACTTTATGTTAAGAATATGGAGCATGATCAGACTAGATGATTTTGTAGGGATAACTTTCTTTAGCCATGATATTTTGAAAAACATGATTGATTTTTAGTATGCTTGAAGTATTATTGTTTTTATGTCAATATTAAACTTTTGTTTTGAATCTTATGGATCTGAATATTCATGCCACATAAAGAAACATTACATGATAAACATGTTAGGTAGCATTCCACATAAAAATAATATGTTTTTATCATTTACCTACTCGAGGACGAGCTGGATTTAAGCTTGGGGATGCTTGATACGTCTCCAACGTATCTATAATTTTTGATTGTTCCATGCTATTATATTATAAATCTTGGATGTTTTATATGCATTATTATGCTATTTTATATCATTTTTGGGACTAACTTATTAATACAATGCCTAGTGCTAGTTGCTCTTTTTCCTTATTTTTATCTTTACAGAAAATCAATGCCAAATGGAGTCCAATTGGAATGAACTTTTTGATGTTTTTTCTTGGACCACAAGACACCCTGGAAGCTTCGGGAGGAGGCAAGAAGAGCCACGAGATGGCCACATGCTCAGGGGGTGCGCCTCGGGGGGGGGGGGGCACCCCCAAGTTCCGGAGGCATTCATATGGACTTATATTTTTGTTCTAGTATTGGGTTGTAATTCTTGAGTTTTTAGTAAATAAAAGTGTGATGATCATCATTATTAGAGCATTGTCCCATGTGAGGAAAGGATGACGGAGACTGTGATTCCCTGACAAGGCGGAACGAGACCCCGGACAAAAAAAAGAGTGGCCAAATGAGCCCAAGATGAAAGAAGCTAAAGTGCCCAACAAAAAAAATAAAAAGAGAAAAAAGGAAAAAATGAAAGAAAAAAAGAGAAGGGACAACGTTACTATCCTTTTCCACAATTGTAATTCAAAGTAGCACCATATTCTTCATGATAGAGAGTTTCCTAGTTTGTCACTTTCATATATTACTAGTGGGAATTTTTCATTATAGAACTGGCTTGTATATTCCAATGATGGGCTTCCTCAAATGCCTGAGGTATTCATGAGCAAGCAAGTTGGATGCATATGCATTTAGTTTTCTTTTGAGATTTCATACACTTGTAGCTCTAGTGATATCAATTGATGGGCATCTCCATAGCCCGTTGATTAGCATCATCAATGTGAGTCTTTCTTCCTTTTTGTCTTCTCCACACTACCTCCAAATTATACTCTATTCCACCCATAGTGCTACATCCATGGCCCATGTATTGCGTGAGAATTTAAAAGCTGAAGCGCGTTAAGAAGTATGAACCAATTACTCGGCTTGTCATCACGGTTGTGCATGATAAATACTTTGTGTTAAGAAGATCGAGCATGAAAAGACTATATGATTTTGTAGGGATAACTTTCTTTAGCCATGATATTTTGAAAAAACATGATTGCTTTTTAGTATGCTTGAAGTATTATTGTTTTTATGTCAATATTGAACTTTTGTCTTGAATCTTGTGGATCTGAATATTCATGCCACGTAAAGAAAGATTACATGATAAACATGTTAGGTAGCATTCCACATAAATAATTCTGTTTTTATCATTTACCTACTCAAGGACGAGCTGGAATTAAGCTTGGGGATGCTTGATATGTCTCCAATATATCTATAATTTTTGATTGTTCCAAGCTATCATATTATTAACATTGGATGTTTTATATTCATTATTATGCTATTTTATATCATTTTTTGGGACTAACTTATTAACCTAGTGCCTAATGCTAGTTGCGTTTTTTCCTTATTTGTGTCTTTACAGAAAATCAATACCAAATAGAGTCCAAATGGAATGAAACATTTTGATGATTTTTCTTGGACCACAAGACACCCTAGAAGCTTTGGGAGGAGGCCAGGAGATCCACCACATGGCCACATGCTCAGGGTGTGCACCCGAGGGGGTGCCCCCAAGTTCCAAAGAGATTCATATGGAGTCATATTTTTGTTCTAGTATTGAGTTGTAATTCTTGTGTTGTTAGTAAATAAAAGTGTGATGATCATCATTATTAGAGCATTGTCCCATGTGAGGAAAGTATGATGGATACTGTGATTCCCCCACAAGTCGGAATGAGACTGCAGACGAAAAAAAGAGAAGCCAAATGAGCCCAAGAAAAAAGAGGCCAAAGTGCCGAACAAAAAAAGGAAAAAAAGAGGAAAAGGGAAAAAATGGGAGAAAAAGAGAGAAGGGACAATGTTACTATCCTTTTCCACACTAGTGCTTCAAAGTAGCACCATGTTCTTTGTGATAGAGAGTCTCCTATTTTGTCACTTTCATATATGACTAGTGGGATTTTTTCATTATATAACTTGGCTTGCATATTCCAGTGATGGGCCTCCTCAAATTCCCGAGGTATTCATGAGCAAGCAAATTGGATGCACACCCACTTAGTTTTCTTTTCAGATTTCATACACTTATAGCCCTATTGCATATGTTGCACGGCAATCCCTACTCCTTGCATTGATATCAATTGATGGGCATCTCCATAGACCGTTGATTAGCCTCATCAATGGGAGACTTTCTTCCATTTTGTCTTCTCCACACAACCTCCAACATTATACTCTGTTCCACCTATAGTGCTATATCCATGGCTCACGCTCATGTATTGCATGAGAATTTAAAAGAGGAACCACATTAAAAATTATGAACCAATTGCTTGGCTTGTCATCAGGGTTGTGCATGATAAATACTTTGAGTTAAGAAGATGGAGCATGACAAGACTATATGCTTTTTTAGGGATAACTTCCTTTAGCCATGATATTTTGAAAAAACATGATTTCTTTTTAATATACTGGAAGTATTATTGTTTTTATGTCAATACTAAACTTTTGTTTTGCATCGTATGGATCTGAATATTCATGCCGCATAAAGAAAGATTACATGATAAACATGTTAGGTAGCAGTCCACATAAAAAATTCTGTTTTTATCATTTACCTACTCAAGGACGAGCTAGAATTAAGCTTGGGGATGCTTGATACGTCTCCAACATATCTATAATTTTTTATTTTGTCATGCCATTATATTATCAATCTTGGATTTTTATATGCATTATTATGCTATTTTATATCGTTTTTTGGGACTAATTAACCTAGTGCCCAGTGCGAGTTGCTGTTTTTTCCCCTTATTTTTGTCTTTACAGGAAATCAATGCAAAACAGAGTCCAAATGGAACAATTTTTTTGATTATTTTTCTTGGACCACAAGGCGACCTGGAAGCTTGGGGAGGAGGCCAGAAGAGCCATGAGATGACCACAAGCTTGGGGGGCACGCCACGGGGGGGGGGGGGGGGGGCACCCCCAAGCTCTGGAGGCATTCATATAGTCATATTTTTGTTCTAGTATTGAGTTGTAATTCTTGAGTTGTTATTAAATGAAAATGTGATCGTCCCATGTGAGGAAAGGATGATGGAGACTGTGATTCCCCTGCAAGTCGGGATGAAACTCTGGGCGAAAAAAAGAGAGGCCAAATGAGCTCAAGAAAAAAGAGGCGAAAGTGCCCAACACAAAAAAGAAAAAAGAGAAAAAAGGAAAAAAGTGAGAGAAAAAGAGATAAGGGACAATGTTACTATCCTTTTCCACACTTGTGCTTCAAAGTAGCACCATGTTCTTCATGATAGAGATTCTCTTATTTTTTCTCTTTCATATATTACTAGTGGGAATTTTTCATTATAGAACTTGGCTCGTATATTCCAATGATGGGCTTCCTCAAATGCTAGAGGTACTCATGAGCAAGCAAGTTGGATACACACCCCTTTGTATGCTTGAAGTATTATTGTTTTTATGTCAATATTAAACTTTTGTTTTGAATCTTATGGATCTGAATATTCATGCCACATAAAGAAATATCACATGATTAACAAGTTAGGTAGCATTCCACATCAAAAATTCTGTTTTTATCATTTACCTACTCGAAGACGAGCAGGAATTAAGCTTGGGGTGCTTGATACGTCTCCAACGCATCTAGAATTTTTGATTGTTCCATGCTATTATATTGTCAATCTTGGATGTTTTATATGCATTATTATGTTATTTTATATAATTTTTTGGGACTAACATATTAACCCAGTGCCTAGTGTCAGTTGCAGTTTTTTCTTTGTTTTTGGTCTTTATAGAAAATCAATACCAAATGGAGTCCAAATGGAATGAAACTTGTGACAATTTTTCTTGGACCACAAGACACCCTGGAAGCTTCGGGAGGCGGCCAAAAGGGCCACGAGGTGGGACAAGCTTGCCCCCCGTGGCTCCTCTAACCCTAATTCTTCTTCTATAAATACACAAGTATTCCCCGAAGACCAGAGGGCACACCACAAATACTTTTTCATCGCTGCAAGTTTCTGTCTTCGTGAGATCCCATCTAGGGACCTTTTTCAGTACTCTTTCAGAGGGGTATTTGATCACCGAGGGCTTCTACACCATCCTTGCTGCCCTACCGATGATGTGTGAGTAGTTTAACATAGACCTATGGGTCCATAGCTAGTAGGGAGATGGCTTCTTCTCTCTATTCTCTTGCGGTATCTTTGTTGAGATCTGATGAATTGTGGGTTTATGATCAGATTATCTATGAATATTATTTGAGTCTTCTCCGAACTCTTTTATGCATGATTTATATAGGTTAGTATTTATCTATGATCTATTGATGTGGTTGGCCAACTAGATTGATTTTTCTTGCAATGGGAGAGATGCTTTGCAATGGGTTCAATCTTGCGGTGCTCAATCCCAATGATAGAGAGGGACATGACATGTAATTTTATTGTTGCCATTAAGGATAAAAAGATGGGGTTTGTTCATCTTGATTGGATCTATCCCGCTACATCAAGTCATCCTGCTTAAGGCGTTACTCCGTTCTTGTTAACTTAATACACTAGATGCATGCTGGATAGCGATCGATGTGTGGAGTAATAATAGTAGATGTAGGCAGGAGTCGGTCTATTTGTCTCGGACGTGATGCCTATATACATGATCATTGCCTTGGATATCACGATAACTATGCGCTTTTCTATCAATTGCTCAACAGTAATTTGTTTACCCACTGTATGCTTTCTTTCAAGAGAGAAGCCTCTAGTGAAAACTATGGCCCCCAGGTCTATCTTTTATCATATTATTTTCGGATCTACAAAATCAAAAACACAAAATTCCTTGCTGCGATTTATTTACTTTTATTTCATGTCGCACTTTTACTTATCTTTTATATCCATCACCATCGGTTCTCATCCTTGCAAGTACAGTGAAGGGATTGACAACCCCTTTATTGCGTTGGGTGCAAGTATTTGTTTGTTTGTGCAGGTGCAATTATTGGAGACTTGTGTGTTCGTCCTACTAGATTGATACCTTGGTTCTTAACTGAGGGAAATAATTATCTCTACTTTGTGGCATCACCCTTTCCTCTTCAAGGGAAAAACCAATGCAAGCTCAAGAAGTAGCAGCGGCACCTGACCCGGAATGATGAAGATCGTTGCCAGCTGTGGCCTGGTGGGCAGGTCCTCTAAGATCGCATCCACGTAGTAGAAGCTACCGCCAGCCACCCCACACCCCAAATAGGCAAGAATGGCGGGGCAATGGGGTGGAGCCATGCACTCAGACCGGAAGTGGCCGATATATCCGCAATTGTTGCACAACGTCTCTTCACGGGCCCGGGTGCGACTAAACTTTGCCGGGGGAGGCACCGATGCCTCCTGTCCCTGTCCCCCGACAAGCGTGGCACTCGCCGTCATAGTAGATCCCTCACCAACGACCGGGCCACCGGTAACGCCTGAATGCTTGTTCTTCTTGTGCTTCTTGCGCTTCTTCTGAGTATCCCCCGACCCCGATGCTTTGGTGAAGTGGCGAGGGGGCAAATCTCGCGGCGAGCCGGAGGCAGGGCGGTGCCAATCAAGAGAACCGGTATGGTCCGACAGTGGCCCATACCAGTCATGTCCCTTCGACCTCATCACATGTCGGTTGCTATCCCGCAAGCCCTGTCCCCGCTCATGAATAGGGTCACTTTGGCCACGGCAGTCAGACGCTAGCGATGGGGATCTTCAGACCAGCTCATCCTGGAGGTCTGCTTCACGCATCAAGCCAGCATCTCGGTGTCGGGTCTCCTCTTCCCATCAGCGTGTGCTGGCATAGCCCAGGAGCAGCATCCGAGTGTCATGGCCACCGTCCCAGCTGGCAGCATGGCCTACTGCATTGGCCTCGCAGTTAGGTGGGGGGCTGTAGGGGCGACGCTAGGGGCATGGCGGGAGGCACTCCAATCCTCACAATTGCTGAGATGGCGGTCATTAGCCCCGCGTTGCACGCCATCACTGACCGACAAAGGGTGTCTGCACAACAGCCGTGAGGCCTCTGGGTGCTTGAGAGATTGCTTGGGGCAGGGCACGACATCATCGGGAAGGCATGGTGTCGTCATGATAACTTGGGCGTAGGAGTGGCTGGGGATTTGCCGGGATGGCAACGCACCACGATCTGGGACGGGGACAGAGGAAAGAGGTGTTGGCAGCGCGGTTGATAGAGGCAAAGGTGTCCCGTCTTTCGATGAGATGATGGATATCGCTCTGGTGGAAGTCGACTTTGACGATCCGACTACAAACGTGCGAGGACGTCGCGCCTTAGCAATCGCTAAACCAACTCCGAGAGGTTATTGACCACGCCGGAGCACGATCAACCTGACCACGAGGGTCTGTTTCCTGCGAGCAAACGAAGAACAAGCAAGAAACTGAGATTGCAATCTGGATATTGCGAATATAAGATGAAAGCTTTATTGATCAAGGTGGGGTTCTGAGACGTCTTTGTCTGGTCGTTGAACACAAATGAAGTACGTGAAGTTGCAGCTATGGCGAACTTTAATCTAAACAAAACCCAAAGTCTAAACGATGCCCTAAGGGCTGTATATATGGAGGAAGAGGGGGGAATTTCGTGGCCCTTGGGGAAGGGGTCTGAAACCAACCCTATCTCTTGTTTCCGCACACATACAGACTCTAAAAACAGCCTATACTCAAGTATTTCGAAAATACATGGGCCTGGCCCAATAATAAGGTGACGCAACACCTAGAATAGCCCTCTGGACGAAAGTTATGAAGTAGCATCTTCTATATTTCGTCCAAGGCTTCATCCACTCATTATGGTGGCTTCAATGTCCTGAAATCATCACTTGTAACTCCGTTCTTGTTTCCCTTGCGCATGCCATCATCTCCATGCTTGTCCTTGCTCCAATGTTCATCCTTCTCCAAGCTAGGCCCTTCATTTGTAAGCAAAACAAGTGTATCCAATTTAGGCAGCATCATATTCTCATGAACATTAGAATCATTACCAAGAAATGAAAGTACCTGGTAATTTAATTGGCGTGCGCGAGCTCTAGTAATTGGTCCAGTATGTATAGCAGCAGGGGCTGTGGGTGTAACAATGGTATTGATGTCCTCATCATCCTCCCCTTCTTGAAATGAAGTCGTCCTCGACGGAAGCTCAACTTCCTCAGCAGAATAAGGCTTCAAATCTGCAATGTTAAAAGTGGGACTAACACCAAAATCTCCAGGAAGCTCAAGTCTATATGCATTATCATTTATTTTCTCTAACACCTTAAAAGGACCATCAGCACGTGGCATTAGCTTTGATTTGCGCAAATCAGGAAATCTATCCTTACGCAAATGTAACCAAACAAGATCTCCAGGTGCAAACACAACATGTTTTCTACCTTTATCTCCAGCAAGTTTATATTTAGCATTCATACGCTCAATGTTTTCCTTAGTTAACTCATGCATTTTTAAAATCAATTCAGCACATTGTTTAGCATCAAAATTAACCTTCTCCGAAGATGGAAGAGGCAACAAATCAATAGGTGCACGAGGTAGGAAACCACACACAATTTCAAAAGGGCACATCTTAGTAGTAGAATGCAATGAAAGATTATAAGCAAATTCAATATGAGGCAAGCATTCTTCCCACATTTTCTTATTATTCTTCAAAACAGCCCTAAGCATAGTAGACAATGTTCTATTGACTACTTCAGTTTGTCCATCAGTTTGGGGGTGACAAGTAGTACTAAAAAGCAGTTTAGTACCCAACTTATCCCATAAACATCTCCAAAAGTGGCTAAGAAATTTAGTATCACGATCTGAAACAGTAGTATTTGGCACACCATGCAAGCGAATAATTTCACGGAAGAACAAATCAACAACATTAACAACATCATCGCTTTTATGACATGGTATAAAGTGTGCCATTTTCGAGAATCTATCCACGACAACAAATATTGTCGGTGTACTAAAGTAGGGGGGTACCTTTGCACCCCGAACTTGTGCATGGGCAGTCGCAGCACCCCGTGGCAAGGCTTGCCGGACGTCCGCCAAGATGCTCCACGGCTACTCTGACGCCACTCAAGAGCAAAGTACTAACCAAGAAAATGAAGGCCCCGGCAAGAGGAGCTTGCCGGGAAGGCAAACCAAGGCCCCGGCAAGAGGAGCTTGCCAAGAAGGCCGACCAAGGCATCTCCAGAAGACTTGCCGCGGCGCCCCGCGCGCCCCGGCAAGGCCCGACGGCCGGCAAGCTTGCCGGCACGACAAGAGAAGGGCCGTGGCAAGGCACTTGCCGCGGCAAGGCGGCCACCCAGAATCCAGCGCATCCGGCGACGTGTCACCCCAGGGCCGCCCCTGGGGCACGTGGCGGGGCGTTGCGTAGCCATGCGGAGCAAGGTGGCAAGCGGAGCTGACAGAGACGCCATCGTGGCAACCGGTGGCTCACTTGACGATCGCCTCTCTGCACTGTTTGGGCGACCGGACGGGCATTAAATGCCCCTGTCCCCTGCTGTCAAAGTTAGGTAGGGGACACTGTTGGTCACTGTTGTACCAACTTGCGTTTTTACCTTTCTACCCCCTCTTCTTACGCTGCCACCTGTTGGTGCCCCCTTCAGACTATAAAAGGGAGGCCCATGCGCACGTAGAAAGGGTTCGATTTTTTTGGACACAGGTTCGGTCCATTGGACACAGGGTTCGGTCCATTTTCTTAGGGACATAGGCAACACCACCATACGCTCGAACCCTCGAGCAAGATTGAATACGAACACAAAGCAGCAGTAGGAGTTTTATCTCTCCGGAGAGCTCCGAAGCTGGGTAAAAATCGTCCCGTCTCCCCAGCGCGCGCCGGGACCTCGATCTGCTCTGCGCGCGGCCTCCACCCCCCTTGCCGGACTAGAAGGGGCCCCCCGTGCCCCATAGGTGCTCGTGGCCACAGAGAGATACGCCCCGACATCTTTGGCGCGCCAGGTAGGGGTGCGTCGAGGTCGTGAGCATCTGATCCGGTCTCTGCGCACGCTGCATCAACGCCTTCATCAACATGCCACCGAAGAAGAAGCCTTCGGAGGTGGCCGCTCCGTCTGCATCGATTCCGCCACCACCGCCGGAGCGAACGGGCGGTGAGTGGACGCCGGCGGAGGAGCGGGCGCCGACGGTGGGACTCATGTCGTCACCAGATCCAAAAACAAGGCCCCGCAAGTGTCGGCGACCATGCAGACGCCACACCCTTCCCAGGAGGTGCAAGGTCGACAACGCCCCGGTGCTCCTAGCATCGTGCTCGCGTTGGAACAAGGCCAAGCTAGTGGGTCGCGAGACGCTCAAGGTCAACATGCACGCCCGCATGCTGGCGCGAGCGAGGTACGGTCGCCAGGGCGGGGTGTTGCACCTCCCAATCCAGTTGGGACTCCGAGCACATCCCGCTCCTCGCGCCGCCCGTCGCCACCGCCACCCAAGACAGCAGAGGCAGCGCTGGCCCGAGCCCAGCTGCTTCTAGACTACCCTCCGGCGCCGCACAAGATCGACGACTGGAGGATGACCATATACAGCCTCATCAGCTTCGCCAACGGCGACAAGCCCCAGCAACCGAGCGTATCGAGGCCCCGGCAAGGCGCTCAGGCGCAAGCCGACGCCGACAAGACCGCTGGGGGTGCCACCTCCGTGCACTCCCAGCCCCGAAGGCCAAGATCGCCGGCTCGTCGGACCAACCCCGACGGTGACTCCACCGCGTCGTCGGACCCGCGAACCCGACGCGATCAACGCCACATTCTCCAAGAACGGCAGCACAAAGACGCTCGCACTCGCATCGAGCGCAGAAGGGAAACGCGACGTCAATCTGACCAGCGTGCTGGGCCCACTGTCGACATGCATGCACCAGGGGAGCCAGGCGACTTGCCGTACGCGGCAGGATGCCCTGCGTTCACCCGCGAGCTGCGGCAAGTCCAGTGGCCCAAAACCAAGAACTTCAAGCCAGACGTGCCCGAGAAGTACGATGGCAGGATACATCCATCGGAGTTCCTCAGCATCTACACCATCGCGGTGCAGGCTGCCGGAGGGCGCGATGAGAAGATCCTCGCCAACTACTTCCCGCTGGTGCTCAAGCCCACTGTCAGATCTTGGCTCATGCACTTGCCGGACGGTTCCATCTCTTCATGGGCGGACCTGTGTCACCAGTTTGTCGGCGCCTTCACGGGTGGCCACAAACCTCATGGCCAGGAGAGTGACCTCCACTTGCTCGTCCAGAAGGAGGGGGAGCTCCTGCGCAAGTACATACAGAGATTCAGCCAGGTGCAGCGCAACATCCCAGACGTCCACCCTGCCCAAGTTATCAGCGCGTTTCATCAGAACGTGCGTAACCGCAGGATGAGGGAGGAGATGGCGATGTGCAAGATCAGAGGGGAGGAAAATCCCCGGAGAGGTTGCAGGAGCAGAGGGATCTGACAGTGAGGGTGCCACCCCGGCAAGGAAGAACCGGAGGCGGAACAACAGGAAGAGAAAGGCTAAGGATGTGCTAGCTGTTGAGCATTCCGGCAACGGAGGCGGCTCCGACAAGGCCAAGGCCGATGACTCCGGCGAGGCTGTGGCAGCCGCCGGCAAGCAGGATGGCTCCGGCAAGCGGTACTGCAAGATCCACCGCACCAAGGGCCATGATCTCCAAGCTTGCAAGAAAGTCGAAGAGATGGCGGAGCTATAGAAAGCCGAATATGAGCGCCGCGATAAGGAGAGAGCCCAGGGAGGTGGCGGAGGATCCGGCAAGAAGCTTCCCGCCCGGGGAGGACACCGCGGCAAGTCCAAGCCGCGGCAAGGAGATAGGCCTCCCCGCGGCCGCGACAGGGACGAAGATGACGAAGATGAGGATGAGATGGAGGAAGATGAGACCGAAGACCAAGAGTTTTAGAAGGCGACAGAGGTGTTGTGCATCGACGGCGGCGCCTCTCTGCACGCCTCGCACCGCCAACTCAAGCAGTGGGTGCGAGAGGTGAACGCAGCGGAGCCGTCCGTCGAGGCGCGCAAGCCTCTGAAATGGTCCGGCACGCCCATCATCTTCGATGTTGAGGACCACCCTGATCGCATCACTGCGGTCGGGTGCTTGCCGATGTTGGTCTCACCAACAATCCGCAACCTCAAGGTCACGAAAATGTTGGTTGACGGCGGGGCCGGCCTGAACCTGATTTCCTCCGCAGTACTCAAGAAGCTACAGATCCCCGACAGCGAGCTCGAAGAGACTGGTACCTTTCAAGGGATAAATCCGGGAAGGAGCAAGCCAAAGGGGAAGATCATGCTGCCAGTGACGTTTGGCAGCGAGCTGAACTTCAGGACAGAGAGGGTCACCTTTGATGTCGTTGATATCCCATTACCCTACAATGGGATACTCGGTCGACCCGCACTCGCCAAGTTCATGGCGGCCTCTCACTACGCATACAATGTGCTCAAGATGCCTGGCCCGATGAGTGTCATTTCTGTCCAAGGTGACAAGAGGGATGCACTCATCTCCGCCGACAAGATCTACCGGGAAGCAGCAGCCGCAGCAGAGCGCAAGCCACTTGCCGCTGAAGCTCCCCTGGGGAAGAAGAAGCTCAAGTCCGGCAAGTGCAGCTCTGATGCCCACTCCGGCAAGCGCACCTCCCCGGAGTGTTGCGCCGCCGTCGAGGACGCACCATCGAGCTCCACCGGCAAGCTCAAAAAGGCGAAGGTAGCTTCTCCAGAGACCAAGAAGGTGGTCGCCAAGGAGGACGGCACTGGTGGTACCTTCACCATCAGTGCCACGCTTGATCCTAAATAGGAAAGCGCGCTCGTTGCTTTCCTGCGGGCGAATGTCGATGTGTTTGCGTGGCAACCATCTGACATCCCCGGTGTTCCCAGGGAAGTAATCGAGCACCACCTTGCCGTATGCTCTCACGCGCGGCCCGTCAAGCAAAGAGTCAGGAAGCAAGCGGTAGAGCGTCAAGAGTTCATAGCAGAGGAGATCAGGAAGTTGGAAGCAGCAGGATTGGTCCGAGGAGTACTCCATCCGATGTGGGTAGCCAATCCAGTAGTCGTACGCAAGGCGAACAGGAAGTGGAGGCTTTGCATTGACTTCACTGACGTTAATAAAGCCTGTCCCAAGGATCCATTCCCCTTGCCGCGCATCGACCAGATTGTTGACTCCACAGCAGGATGTGATCTGCTTTCGTTCCTTGATGCATACTCAGGGTATCATCAGATCTTCATGGCAGAAGAGGATGAAGAGAAAACCGCATTCATCACTCCATGTGGCACGTACTGCTTCGTACGGATGCCTTTCGGACTGAAGAATGCCGGTTCAACATTCGCAAGAGTAGTCAGCCATGCTTTCGAGCCACAGTTGCACAGGAATGTAGAAGCTTACATGGATGACACAGTGGTCAAAAGCAAAGACAAAGAGACTCTGATCGAGGATTTGGATGAGACTTTTGCAAATCTGCGCAAGGTCAATCTCAAGTTGAACCCCGAGAAGTGTGTGTTCGGAGTCCCTTCCGGCAAGCTTCTCGGGTTCTTCGTGTCTCAGAGGGGGATTGAAGCCAATCCCGACAAGATCAAGGCCATTGAGCAAATTGAAGCGCCAAAGCGAGTCAAGGACGTGCAAAAGCTTGCCGGCTGCATCGCCGCTCTCAGTAGATTCATTTCCAAGTCTGCTGAACGCGCCTTGCCATTTTTCAGAATCTTGAAAAAGGCAGGTCCCATGAAATGGACTCCGGAAGCGGAGGCTGCGCTGCAGGACTTGAAGAAATATTTGTCCTCCACTCCAACACTTGTCGCACCTAAACCGCAAGAGAAGTTGCTGCTGTACCTGGCGGCAACCAATCAAGTGGTTAGTGCTGCGTTGGTGGCGGAGAGGGAGGCAGACGACGAGCCAACAGCCGCGGCAAGCGAACCCAACGACAAGCAGGGGGCTTCTTCGACAAGCTCTGGCCCGACAAGTCCTGATCCGATGAGTACTGGCTCCGCCAAGGGTGGATCCGTACAGTTGCCGGAAGAAACACCAAAGAAAAAGGTGCAGCGCCCAGTTTACTTCGTCAGTTCCCTTTTGCAGGGGGCCAGATCAAGGTACTCTGGTGTGCAGAAGTTGCTTTTTGGCCTACTCATGGCCTCGAGAAACCTGCGCCATTATTTTCAAGCACATGAGATCACGGTTGTCACTCGCTTTCCGCTGAAGAGGATACTGCAAAATCCGGAAGCAACAGGCAGGATCGTCGAGTGGGCACTGGAATTGTCAAGCTTTGGCCTCAAGTTCGAAAGCACCTCGACTATTCAGAGCCGGGCTTTGGCAGAATTTATAGCGGAATGGAAGCCAACACCGGATGAAGAAACTCCGGAGAGGAGCGTCCCCGTCAAGGAAGTCAGCAAAGAATGGATCATGTACTTCGACGGTGCCTTCTCGCTGCAAGGCGCCGGTGCGGGCGTACTACTCGTCGCCCCCACCGGAGAGCACCTCAAGTATGTGGTCCAAATGCACTTTCCCAAGGAGCAGGCAACAAACAATACTGCGGAATATGAAGGCTTGCTTGTCGGACTCAGGATAGCGGCCGAGCTTGGGATTAAGAAACTTATTGTCAGGGGTGACTCACAGCTTGTCGTCCGCCAAGTCAACAAAGATTACCAAAGTCCGCTGATGGAAGCGTACATTGATGAAGTGAGAAAGCTAGAGGAACATTTTGATGGCCTGCAAATGGAGCATATCCCGAGGGCTCAGAATGACATTGCAGATAACCTATCCAAATGTGCCGCACTCAAATTGCCTGTGGAACAAGGGATTTTTGTGCTCAAACTGGCTCAACCATCTGTCACGCCATCAACTGGACAGAGTAAAAAGAGGAAATTGCCTGCTGGCGACCACTTTCCGGCAGGGCTTCCAGAAGCCGCCGCCAAGAAGGTTCCCAGGCTCAACACAGAAAGAGCTGGGGAGCAGTCTCCTCCGACAAGCCCCAGGGCTCGCGTCGTTGAGGCAGGCACTCCCGACAAGCTGTGTCCAGACACACTTGCCGGGGAACAGCATGCTCCGACAGGGTCCCAGATCCTTGCCATCGGAGCGGGTGTCCCCGCAGCAGCCTTTGCGCCTTTAGTCCTCGTTGTCGAGCCACAGGCTCTGACCTGGGCACAGCCGATAGTCCATTTCCTTCAAACAGGAGAACTTCCCGAGGAGCAAGAAGAAGCAGAGAAAGTAGCCCGACAATCGAGTATGTACCAGTTTGTCGATGACATACTGTACAGAAGAAGATTCAACGGAGTGAAATTGAAGTGCATTTCCCGGGAAGAAGGACAAGAGCTGTTGGCGGAGATACATGGAGGCATATGTGGTCACCACATTGGCGCAAGAGCACTTGCCGGCAAGGCTTTCTGGCAAGGCTTCTTCTGGCCGACAGCCGTCCAGGATGCAACTGCACAAGTAACCAAGTGTGAAGCGTGCCAATTCCATTCCAAACAGATTCATCAACCAGCTCAAGCTCTCCAAACAATCCCTTTGTCCTGGCCATTTTCGGTCTGGGGGCTCGACATCCTCGGCCCCTTCCCCCGAGCTGTCGGGGGCTTTGAGTACTTGTACGTTGCAGTCGACAAGTTCACAAAGTGGCCTGAAGTGGAACCAGTGAGGAAGGTGACGGCACAGTCAGCAGTCAAGTTCTTCAGGTCGATTGTCTGCCGTTTCGGGATCCCTAACAGGATCATCACCGACAACGGCACACAATTTACGAGCCACACCTTCATGCAGTACCTCCAAGATCTTGGTACCAAGATCTGCTTCGCTTCTGTTGCCCACCCGAGAAGCAACGGTCAAGCGGAGAGGGCGAACGCTGAAGTACTGCGCGGGCTCAAGACCAGAACTTTCGACAGACTACACAAGTGCGGCAAGAATTGGATCGAGCAGTTGCCGGCGGTTCTTTGGTCGATCAGGACGACGCCAAATCGAGCCACCGGCCAGACGCCTTTCGCTCTTGTTTATGGAGCGGAAGCAGTTCTCCCCACGGAACTCGTATACGGATCGCCACGAGTGCTCGCTTACGATGAGCTTGAGCAAGAGCAGCTGCGCCAAGATGACGCGCTGCTCCTCGAGGAGGATAGTCTTCAGGCTGCTGTGCGAGCTGCTCGCTACCAGCAAGCTTTGCGCCGCTATCATAGCCGCAAAGTTAACGCCAGAAGCTTCGAGGAAGGCGACCTTGTTCTTCGGCGCGTTCAATCCGCCAAGAATTCAAACAAGTTGACGCCGAAGTGGGAAGGCCCTTATCGGGTGAAACGAGTCACCAGGCCTGGCGCTGTCCGCCTTGAGACCGAAGATGGCATTCCGGTGAGCAACTCCTGGAACATAGAACATCTTCGCAAGTTTCATCCGTAAGGCGCGGTTGCCGGACCCGTTCCGACAACCACCTTTTGTACAAGCCTTGCCGCTGTCGCATGTAACACTTTGTACAAAGCCGAGCGCAGCTCCCGGGCGTAAATAAAAGTCTATGTGCCCTGCACATCTTGTCAAATTCAATGCATTTCTATTTTCCTTGCATATATATCTGACACCTTGTGTAGCACTAGCCCCCGTAAGCAATGAAGGGCCTCAAGGTCCCATGTCATTATTTTCCCTTCTTTCTCATCAAAGAGAATGTTCCTCCGCCCACAAGTTCACCCGGGGGGAAGGAGGAGAGAAGGAGGAGAGAAGATAAAAGTCTGGACTGCGCGTAGTTCAAAGGAAACAGGCCTTGCCGGGTTGAAGAAGACAAAAAGCTAAGTAGCCAAAGTTTGAGCTTAGTCATTTTTTCTCAAGTTATACCCCTTGAATGGCCGTGCCTTGTATGGAAAACCTGTGCGCGGAGGAACCGACTCGCGGTTCAGTTGCGCCCTGGATTCGTTTTCGAGTCCGCTCAATGGTCCAGGCGCGCCGCAACTGGCCCGACAAGGTTTCTTGCCGGAAGCAGCACCGCCAGCGGGCCGCTGATGTCCCGCACTCAGCGAGCGTGCTTGCGCCGGCAAGGTCCCTCGAAGCGTAGGGTAAAAAGCATACAAGGAACGCAACAAAGTAAAGGGAATAACATAGCGAGCAGTATTCAGAGTAGAGTTATATTACAAGAATGACTTATTGTGGCACTGATTAAGTTGTTCTCGTGACCAAAACAACAGCAGCAAGAAAACAGGAGAAGAAGGGCGGCCTAATCCGCGCGCCCGCCATCGACCCTCCTGACCTTGTTCACCTTGTCCATGATGGGTGCGACGCTGGCCTTGAGTTCTTCAAGATCAGCGCCCTCCGACAGCTTCTTGGTGACGCGGGAGAGGTCGATGCCCGGGTTGCGGAAGAGGACCTTCACCAACACCTTCTCCAAGACCCCAACACAGATCGCGCGCGACTCGTCGGCCAGTTGCTTCGGGATCCTTTCCCGGAGCTGCCGGAGAGCCGTCACCACATCCTTGAAGAAGAGCGTGAGCTTGGCGCTGGGCTGGAGATTCTCCTCAGTGGAGTACTCGAAGCCCGTCAAGTTCAGCTCCGCCAACTCCTCGTCGATAAGCGCGGCGATGCTGACGAGGCCTTCCGTCCAGAGCTCCACCGTGGTCTTGAAGGCGTTCTGGGTCTCGGCGGCCCTCGCCAGCAGCTCCTCGTTGCCCTTGAGGTCTTTCCTCAGGATATCTTCTCGCTTCTTGGCGGCGTCCAGCGTCTCTGTCAAGGTGGCCAATTTCAGTTCCAGATCAGCGCTCGAGTCCTTGGCGGCGTTCAGCTCCTTGATCTTCTCGGAGAGTTGGACTTGCAGATCGCCGTGAGCGCGCGCATCCTTCTCGCGATCACGCTGGAGTGCGGCAAGCTCTTCATTCTTCCTTGCCGCGTCCGCCTCCAGCTGCGTCACCTTTTCCTCCAACTCCTTCTTGGCAGCTTCAGCAGCCGCGGCGGCGTCCTTCGCCTCCTTGAGTGCCCCGCCAAGTGATTGTTCCCGGACGGCGAGCTCCTCGTCATGGCTATCTAAGTTCACCTTCCTCTGTATCAGCTCGCCGTCCCGCTTGGACAACTCCTCGGCGACGAGCCTCTGCTGCTCCTCGGCTTCAGCCTTCTCCAGGATGAACGCCTTCTTCGCTTCATCAAGCTGCCCCCTCTCCTCAGCAATGGACTGGAGGGCCTCCTGGTTGCGGCTCTTGAGTTCTTGTGCATGTTTTTCTATGTCAACTCCCGCCTGCGCGACAAGCGCTTCCCGGGACTCAAGCTTCGCTTGCCGGACGTGGTAGAGTGATACCAGCTTTCGGAGCAGCTGCTCCTCCTCGGACTCGCCACTGCTGCTGCTTGGCCTGTCGACCACTGCCAGCCCAGCAGAGGCAAGTACCTCCCCGTCAAACTCCTCTCCTTCAACCGGTGCCCTGGAGCTCGACGCCCAGGGGAGCTTGATGTACACGCCCTCGCCGGCTTTCAAGTATGCGCCGGGCTGAGGCTCCTCGGAGCCCAGTGCCGCGTCAGCAGCGGAGGGATCGATAGTCGGTGCAGCGCCTCGCACTCCTGCGTCCTCTGGGTCGTCAATATGCTCGCCGGACCCCTCGCCAGCCCCTGTACCAGCGGCCTTGGCGGCCTCTTCGCCGGCGGGCTCTCCCGTGCCGGCCTCTTCCTCAGCGGCGGCGGCATCCCCAGCATTGCCGCGCCCGCGCTCCTCGCCGGTGGCCTCAGCCTCCATCGGGTCCCCAAGGGGAGGATCTGAAGGCAGGGAAAGGAAGGGACAGTCAAGCAAATGCCCAAAGGAGGGAAAAGGGAGATCAGCAGAACCCGAGGGAGAATCCCCGACAAGGAGGGCCGCCTGTGCTGGGCTCTGAGATCGTGGGCTCCACCACCGGGGGCTCGCTGGTCCCACCCCTTGCCGGAGGCCCCTTCCTTGCCGGAGATGGCTCCCATATCGGGGAATCGGCCCTTGGTGGCGTAGTCGAGGCCGACGACACCTCCGGGTCGGACCCCGACTGCTCTTGGTGGGCCTGTTCTTCTCCTGTATACAAAAGGGTCAACAACCAAGGTATTGCCAGAAGAAGTGGCGACCATGTGCGCCCCACGGCAGGAAGTGAATCAAGGCACTTACGCTGGGGGCTGTGCTGGGAGCTGCTGCGAGGGGAAGGGACCGGGTCCGTCAAGGTGGTTTCGGACGCATCTTCTGCCACCACAGCAGGATCGTCCTCGATGTTAAACACAGGGACCTTGGCCCTCTTCGCCGCTCTCTCCACCAAAGTCCTGAGGCCGAACAGGAGTTTGGAGGGAAAAACAGATTAGATACAAGACAAACAACAACAAGGATCAAGCGAAAGGCGAGTGCAGTACGGAGGAAGCCTTACTCCTCTTCATCCTCCTCCTCCTCATCGTCATCAGAGCTCAGCGCGGAAAGGTTAAACTCCGGTGCCCACCCTGCGCGGCATGGCGGAGGGGTAGGCTCCCTCTGGCGCTTGCCAAGGACCGCGGCAGGGTCAGGCGTGGCGGCCCGGGAAGACCCCGCCTCAGTTTCCGGCGCGGCTTGGGACCCTCCCGCGGCGACGAAACTTGCCGCGGCAGAGCGCGTCCCGCGGCGCCGCGGCTGCTGCTTCTGCTGATCGGCCTGCGCCTCTGCCAGCTCTCCAACTCGACGGAGACACCTTCTCGGTCGGAACTGGGGCTGCGCGGAGGGCTCCATCGGCGGCAAGTTGCTCGAATACGGCCGGCCGCTCGCGCCCTCAGCGGGCTGGCTCGCTTCGGCCGCGGCCTCCCCTTCGTCATCGCCCTCTCCGGCAAGATCTTTCTAGGCGGCAAGGCTTGCCGCCTCAGCTGCTTCCGCCTCCTCCAGCGTGAAGCCAAACTCGCCCGCGGCAGCGGCTGCCGCCACCTCCTCGGCCCTGCTAGCGATGTACGCCAGCTCGTCGGCAGTGGTGGTGCGGGTGAGGAGCTTCTGCTCGTCAGAATTGACTGCCGTCTCCGACAAGTCATCGAAGAATTGCTGCACGACCTCGGCGGCGGGCTCTATCCAGTTGGCACTTACCCCGTGCGAGTCGCACTCTGGCATCATTGCGCAGATGCGATCGCGCTGGGAGTTGTTGCACAAGGGGATGACGCCCTGCGGCAGCCGGAACCACTCTGGATGATTGGCGTCGTGCTTGAACGTCTTCCTCAGCATCGCGTCAAGCTCCAGAACCGTGAAGTTGAAGTTGAGGCCTAGGCGCAGCCTCATGAAATCCGCCGGGCCGCTGAACAGCCAGGCGGGCCTCCCCCTTGCCTGCAAAGGGGCGATACGACGGCGAAGGAAATCTGCGCCGACCGCCCCTATTGTGAGTCCGGCGTGCCGGAGCCGGAGGATTCGGGTGGTGGCGATCGTCAGTTTGGCGTCGTCCGGCGACAGAGCGCTCCAGTCGCCGCCGCGCACCACCCGAGTCTTGCGCAGCTTGGTGAACGACGGCGGATCGGCGTCGCAGATCCAACACCACTCCGCCCTCCACTCGTTCCACTTGCTGTGGAGCTCGCCCGTCAAGTACGCCTCCTTCATGCCCATCCGGGAGGTCCAGGCGATTCCGCCAGCCAGTGGCTCCCCTTTCTCAGCCCGAGGGGAAAAATAATGGCGAAAAAGAGCGACATTGGGGAGGATACCAACGAAGTTCTCACAAAGGTGCGCGAAAACCGCCATTTTCAGAACGGCATTGGGGGTGAAATCAAGCAGATGGAACCCATAGGTATTCATGATGTCACAAAAGAAATCGGAAAAAGGCGGGCAGAGCCCGCAATAGAAGAACACAGGGAAGAAGTAGTACCCTCTGGGACACTTCTTCGATTTGGAGGCTTCCGCGGAAAGCACCGGCGTGCGCGGGTGCGCCCGCGTTTCCGTCGACCAGAAGAGGTAGAACCCCGACCGCAACGCCTCCGGGGTGAGCTCAGGGGAGAAGAGCACCTGCTTCTTACGCAGCGCCTCAAGCTCTAGTGCCTTAGCCGACTTCGCGGCCTTCGCGGCCTTCGCAGCCTTCGTAGCCTTCCCGGCCTTCGGGGCCATGGCGGGGGCAGCGGGGGGAGGCGAAAGCGACGGCGGCGACGGGCGGCGGGACGCTGTTTAGTTCTCGATTCAGGAGACGGAGGAGAGCGTCGGAGCTTTCGGAGGAAGGAACCGCAAGTGGCGAAAGTGGGGGAACGACCCCGTTCCCTCCGCTTATAAACGGGGGATGCGAACGTTACGCATTTCCTGGAATTAAGTATTAACCACGTCTCCCACGATGCCGCAATCGACGCGTGCCGTTGCGGTAGGACGCGGTGGACACGGAGTCCGATTCTGGGTGGACCCAGGCCACGCGTGCCCATGCACTGTTTTGGGCCTGGCCCAACAACGCTCAGCACCGTGTATGGCCCAGGCCCGGGGGCTCCTGTCGGTGTACTAAAGTAGGGGGGTACCTTAGTACCCCGAACTTGTGCACGGGCAGTCGCAGCACCCCGCGGCAAGGCTTGCCGGACGTCCGCCAAGATGCTCCACGGCTACTCTGACGCCACTCAAGAGCAAAGTACTAACCAAGAAAACGAAGGCCCCGGCAAGAGGAGCTTGCCGGGAAGGCAAACCAAGGCCCCGGCAAGAGGAGCTTGCCGAGAAGGCCTACCAAGGCATCTCCAGAAGACTTGCCGCGGCGCCCCGCGCGCCCCGGCAAGGCCCGACAGCCGGCAAGCTTGCCGGCACGACAAGAGAAGGGCCGTGGCAAGGCACTTGCCGCGGCAAGGCGACCACCCAGAATCCAGCGCATCCGGCGACGTGTCACCCCAGGGCCGCCCTTGGGGCACGTGGCGGGGCGTTGCGTAGCCATGCGGAGCAAGGTGGCAAGCGGAGCTGACAGAGACGCCATCGTGGCAACTGGTGGCTCACTTGACGATCGCCTCTCTGCACTGTTTGGGCGACCGGACGGGCATTAAATGCCCCTGTCCCCTGCTGTCAGAGTTAGGTAGGGGACACTGTTGGTCACTGTTGTACCAACTTGCGTTTTTACCTTTCTACCCCCTCTTCTTACGCTGCCACCTGTTGGTGCCCCCTTCAGACTATAAAAGGGAGGCCCATGCGCATGTAGAAAGGGTTCGATTTTTTTGGACACAGGTTCGGTCCATTGGACACAGGGTTCGGTCCATTTTCTTAGGGACACAGGCAACACCACCATACGCTCGAACCCTCGAGCAAGATTGAATACGAACACAAAGCAGCAGTAGGAGTTTTATCTCTCCGGAGAGCTCCGAAGCTGGGTAAAACTCGTCCCGTCTCCCCAGCGCGCGCCGGGACCTCGATCTGCTCTGCGCGCGGCCTCCGCCCCCCTTGCCGGACTAGAAGGGCTCCCCGTGCCCCATAGGTGCTTGTGGCCACAGAGAGATACGCCCCGACAAATATGCTATCCCTCCCCTTTTTTGTTCGAGGTAAACCTAAAACAAAGTCCATAGATATATCCTCCCAAGGAACACTAGGTACAGGCAAAGTCATATATAAACCATGAGGATTGAGTTGTGACTTAGCTTTTTGACATGTAGTGCAGCGAGCAACAAAGCGCTCAACATCCCGTCTCATCTTTGGCCAAAAGAAATGTGTAGCAAGTACATCCTCCATCTTCTTCACGCCAAAGTGTCCCATTAGTCCTCCTCCATGCGCCTCCTACAACAACAAAAGACGAACGGAGCTCGCTGGAATGCATAGCTTGTTAGCACGGGACACAAATCCATCATTAACAACGAAGTTGTTCCAAGTTGTTCCTTCTTTACAATTCTGCAATACATCTTTAAAATCAGCATCATGCACATATTGATCTTTGATGGTCTCCAAACCTAATATTTTGAAGTCAAGTTGTGAAACCATAGTATAGCGACGAGACAATGCATCAGCAATAACATTTTCTTTACCCTTCTTGTGTTTAATGACATAAGGGAAAGTCTCAATGAATTCAACCCATTTAGAATGTCTACGATTCAGTTTAGCTTGACTTTTAATATATTTCAAAGATTCATGATCAGAATGTATAACAAATTCTTTGGGCCATCAATAATGTTGCCATGTTTCTAAAGTCCAAACAAGAGCATATAATTCTTTATCATAAGTAGAATAATTCAGACTAGGCCCACTCAATTTTTCAGAAAAGTATGCAATAGGTTTGCCATCTTGTAATAACACACCTCCTAATCCAATTCCGCTAGCATACATTCAAGCTCAAAAGTCTTATTAAAATCAGGAAGTTGGAGTAAAGGAGCATGTGTCAACTTATCTTTCAACACCATGAAGGCTTCTTCCTGTGCGGTACCCCAAAAAAAAGGCACATCCTTCTTTGTAAGCTCATTGATAGGTGCGGCAATGGTGCTGAAATCTCTCACAAAACACCTATAGAATCCAGCAAGGCCAAGAAAACTCCTCACTTGTGTGACCGTTTTGGGCTGCGGCCAACTCTCAATAGCTTCAATCTTGGCTTTATCAACTTTAATTCCCTGTGGAGTAACAACATAGCCAAGAAAAGACACTCGGTCGGTGCAAAAGGTGCACTTCCCAAGGTTACCAAACAAACGTGCATCACGTAGAGCAATAAAAACAGCACGTAAATGTTCCAAATGTTCCTCCAAAGATCTGCTATAAATCAATATGTCATCAAAGTAAACTACCACAAATCGTCCAATGAAAGCACGTAAAACTTCATTCATTAATCTCATGAAAGTACTAGGTGCATTAGTTAACCCAAAAGGCATGACTAACCACTCATATAATCCAAACTTAGTTTTAAATGCTGTTTTCCATTCATCCCCCAATTTCATACGAATTTGATGGTATCCACTACGCAAATCAACTTTGGAGAATATTGTAGAGCCACTCAATTCATCAAGCATATCATCTAGCCTAGGAATAGGATGACGATAATGAATAGTAATATTATTAATGCCTCTACAATCAACACACATACGCGGTGTACCATCCTTTTTCGGCACTAGAATAATAGGAACATCACAAGGACTAAGGGATTCACATATATAACCTTTGTCGAGAAGCACCATCACCTATATTACCTTTGGAGCGTCGCTCATATGTTGTAGGTGAGGTGTTGAAAATCCACTCATTGTCATCTTTATCCTGATGGAACCATGTGGGGGGGGGTGCATCATCGTCCACCATGGCCATCGTTGTCTCCTTTGGAGGGATGGACTTGTCGAGGATAGGCATGTCGTCATGTAGGAGACCTAGAACCAAAGAAGAGAACACACTAGGCGTAGGGGTTAAGTCGTTAGAAATCAAAGTGGCCTCACATGCCGTGTCAATTACCTCACTCTCTAAGTGTTGTGGCTCACTCACTCCCTCAAGGATGCTCTCACTCATATGGTTGGTGGAGTCACTCAAATGGAGCTCAACCTCACATAGGATGTGTGGCATTCTCTCATGTGTGGGGCTAGTGGTGGTCACACTCATCCTCTCATAGGAAATTCTCTCATTGTCACATATGGTGGAATGACTCATGTCACTCATTTGGTGGTGGCTCTCCTCACATGACAAATGGGGCATCTCAACATATGTGGGTGTCAGAGAAATGTTGGTGCAAATGTCTCCATGCTCAACTCCTATCGCCGTGGTCAAAGGGGATGGCCCTTGCTCGACCTTCTTGTCACTGTCTTGGTGTGGGAGGCCCATATGATGTGGCACCTCGTAGCTCGTCTCCATGACCGAAGGGAGTTTCCCATGCTCGGACATCTTCCTTGGGGGGCTTCTGAAGGTGGAAGTGTCGCCCTCGCTCGTAGGTAGTTGCCTTGAACTTGATGAAGTCGATGTAGGCGTACACGTGGGAAGTAGGCGAAGATGCCGTACGTCCAAAGGCAAAGATGCCTTGATAGCACTTGGCCAAGATGCCAAAGTGGTTGTTGTAGTCGTAGCGCCATCTTGGTGGTGGTCATCTTGCGGTCTTCTCTTTTTCTCATGAAGCTTGGACTTGGCATGAAGTAGGGCTTGTTGGGACTTGTGCATTTGTGCTTGTGGAGCATCTTCATGATGATGATGTTGTTGTCATGCTTGAGCTCGTAGGCGTTCGCCGTCGTCGTGCACATGTTGCTTGGAGGTGACTTGGCCTTCATGATGATGTGGATCATGAATGTGATGATGGTCGCCATGTAGATGTGGACGAGGACGATTTGCACTTGCGACGTTTCCGCGCTCCGAAGACTTGTGGCTTGAATGTCGCCGCCTTGAAGATGATGAAGGGGAAGAAGACTTGATCAAGGCTCTAATCTCCTCCATCCTTGCATCTTGTTCCTCTTTATGTGTGGAAAGATTCTTGTCGATGTAGTCCCTTTTCCTTGCTTCGGAGTGACGAATGTCGATGGAGATGTTCTCGATGCGCTCTCGCAATCTTGATTGTGCGCCTTGCATTTGCCGTTGTAGATCGAAGATGGACGCTTTGGAGATGTAGTTGTTCACGCTGTCGTTCTTGTCATAGACCGGAGAGGAAATGCCTTGCCTATCCATCACAAGACTCGAGCAAATATGAGTGGGAGAAAGAGAAGAACTTATACCAATGTACCTTGACCGATGTTGACGATGAATCAAGTTCACTCAAATGCGGACAATGAAATAACACTATTGGTACCAATCCTTGTCGGTTCTCACACCTACACAAGTAAGGCTTATGGTGGAGCTCAGTGAGGATAGTGGCACAAAAAATTTGATGCAAAATGTTAGCAAGAGTCAATAATGTTGAAAGAGATTCACAAATTCGCAAGCGAAACAAGTAGACCAATAGCAATGAAAGGTACACGGAAACACACACACGGATAGATAAATGGGGTCATGCAACCAAGGAATGAGCGCAAAATGTGGAATCCATGAAAAACACTCGTGTTGCACAACTCAAGAGAGACGCTAGCACGATTGCTCAATAGGGGGATACGACACTTGTGCACAACCTATAAGATGCAAAATGGATAAACTTCTATCCCAAGTATGCTATGTATGTATGGTTCCCGGTGTTTCTCTCAAGATGATCCAAGATGATAGGATATGACAATCTTATATGCAATGTGGTATGATGCTATGGCACTTGCTTACAAGCTCTTTGCTCTCTTTCTTTTGCTTAAAAGCTTTATTTCTTTTTTTTTCTATGGCCACTTTTGCACAATGCACAAACCAAGATAGCAATTGTGTATATGCGGGAACAAACTTGTGACACAAGATATGATAGCAATATATGCACCACGATGATATGGTATGTATGCTATGGGAAGTATGATCACTAATGTGCACATGCAACGTTACCGGCAATACTCAAATGGCTAGTCTCGATAGGAAAGCGATGCAAAAGTAAGGCTAGGGGTTAACAATGCAATGGCAAGGGGAATATACAATGGAGGGATACCATGATACCAAGATGATATGGAGGTTACCGTCCTTGGCGATGATGAGTGGCAGTGTTCTTGATGTAGAAACCAAGATGATAGAGTCTCGTCCCTAAGTAGCCGAAATACCTTAGGAAACGGAAAAACCGCGAACTCAAAATCTCAAACGTCAAATGTCAAAATGGTGGTAGCAGAAAGCGGTGGTGGTGTTGCACTAGGCAATGCGGAAGTGGAATGATGGGCTATACACGAGTCGGAGTTGAAGTTGCCGTCCCTAAGTAGCCGAAACACCTTAGGAGACACAAGCCACAACTCAAACAAAATTGGGTTAATTTGGGGTGGAAATGTATGGTGGGCACGTCTATGCGGAAGTGGTGGTGGTGGTTGATGAAGAAGCAATTGTCCCTAAGTAGCCGAAACACCTTAGGAGACGCGAATCACTACTCAAGCAACCACTAATGCTATGGGGAACAAAATGGGTTAGTGATGTGGGGCGGAACCCTATGGTGACGATCTTTCACGTTTGGAGTGGATCCTACGGGGAATCACGAAGAACACGCGGAAGCACAAAGGGGAAACACGGGGAAAACGAGAGAGAATCACTAAACCAACAAGGAATCAATCACACAAGTGCTAGATTACCGGACACAAAGAGTAACTCAAGATCCACAATCAACAAAGGTAAGGATACAAAGGAACCGTTTTTCTCCGTATGGAGATCTTGATGATCTTCCCTATAAAGGGGTCTTGAATGCGCTTGGGGGATCTTCTCCGAAGAGGTCGTGAACTCCGAGGAGAAGTATCCAAGTGGATGAGCAAGGCTATCACACAAATATGAGCTAAACCAATGCTAACCCTAGAACGTACGGGATGAGGGAGTATATATAGTCAAAGTGTGAAGGGGTACACGGGTCACGGCCCAAAGGAGCTGCGCGCAGGCAGAGGGCACCGGATCTCTGGGCGACGGGCCGGATGTTCGGGCGCTCACGAGGTGCCGGATGTCCGGGCTGGAGGGGCCGGATGTCCGGGCCAGTGGAGTTGACTCTTCTGTGCACTTGAGGGCGACGCCGGATGTCCGCTCGGAGGGGCCGGATGTCCACGGCTTCAGGAAGCGCCGGATGTCCGGGGCGAACGCCGGATGTCCGGGCTGTCGGGGCAAGCTTCTGTGCTCCCTGGACACCAGTGCCGGATGTCCGGGATTTAGGCCGGATTTCCGGTGGGGGCCGGATGTCCGGGATGGACGCCGGATGTCCGGTCCCTGTAGCTTCTTCTGTAGATGCCTGGCCTTGTGGATCTCCAGGGGCCGGATGTCCGGGGTCCTGGCCGGATGTCCGGTGCCTGGAGGCTGTCCTTGCTTTCTTCCATTGGTTCTCTTCTTCCATGGACTTGGGGTCTTGACCATCTTCACGTGCATCCTCGGGAGTGTCCTCTTGGTACCTAATCATGCACAACATTCCGGATTGAGGTAGTAGCCATGTCTCGAGAGGATCATATGAGATACCATTAAGGAGAGAAGTCACCTTGGTCTCGAGAGCTCTAGCACGTGCTCTAGTCATGGGTCCTCTTGAGGCTTGGTGAGGCGATGTAAGGTCCATGGGGATGATCGAAGTATGCTCCGCATCACCTCCCCCCCCTTGGGAAAGATCCGACCTCGGATCGAAATCCTCATCACCATGGTACGGGGAGAGATCGGAGACGTTGAAGATGTCGCTCACGTTGTACTTGTCGCGTGGGAGATCGATCTTGTAAGCGTTGTTGTTGTAGCGTGCTAGTATCTTGAAGGGTCCGTCAGCTCGAGGGAGAAGCTTGGACTTGCGTTCGTTGGGGAAGCGGTCCTTGCGAAGGTGTAGCCACACGAGGTCTCCAATGTTGAATATCATGGAATGCTTGTTGACATTGAGCTTGGTCGCGAGTCGTTGTACTTGGCGCTCGATGGTGTGTCTTGTATCTTCATGCATCTTCTTGATGTAGCTTGCACGGGCACTTGTGTCAAGGTTGGTGCTCTCTTGTAGTGGAAGAGGTAGAATGTCCAATGGGGACAACGGGTTGAAGCCGTAGACGACCTCGAAGGGGGACTTGCTGGTCGTCGAATGTCTTGCACGGCTGTAGGCGTACTCGGCGATGGGTAGACACTCCTCCCACTCCTTGATGTTCTTCTTGATCAACACGCAAAGTAGAGTGGAGAGTGTATGGTTCGTCACCTCCGCTTGGCCGTCGGTTTGAGGGTGGTATGCGGATGAGAACAAGAGCTTGATTCCGAGCTTGGTGCATAGGGTCTTCCAAAAGTAACTCAAGAACTTGACGTCGCGGTCGGAGACGATTGTCTTTGGTACTCCATGGAGACGCAAGATTTCCCTACAAAAGAGATTTGCAATGTGTGAAGCATCATCTATCTTGTTGCAAGGGATGAAATGTGCCATCTTAGAAAATCGGTCCACAACAACAAACACGGAATCCTTGTCATTTTGAGTTCTAGGCAAACCAAGTACAAAATCCATGCTAATGTCTTCCCAAGGTTGATAAGGAATAGGAAGAGGCATGATGAAAACAACAAAATCAAGCTAGAAAGCAAAGGGTAGGGGCTCCAAAAATGTGATCAATGTGGCTCATGATACCAAGATGATGTAGGGAGGAACCCTATGGTGACGATCTTTCACGTTTGGAGTGGATACTACGGGGAATCACGAAGAACACGCGGAAGCACAAAGGGGAAACACGGGGAAAACGAGAGAGAATCACTAAACCGACAAGGAATCAATCACACAAGTGCTAGATTACCGAACACAAAGAGTAACTCTAGATCCACAATCAACAAAGGTAAGGATACAAAGGAACCGTTCTTCTCCGTACGGAGGTCTTGATGATCTTCCCTAGAAAGGCATCTTGAATCCGCTTGGGGAATCTTCTCCGAAGAGGTCGTGAACTCCGAGGAGAAGTATCCAAGTGGATGAGCAAGTCTCTCACACAAATATGAGCTAAACCAATGCTAACCCTAGAACGTATGGGATGAGGGAGTATATATAGTCAAAGGGAGAAGGGGTACATGGGTCACGGCCCAAAGGAGCTGCGCGCGGGCAGAGGGCGCCGGATGTCCGGGCGACGGGCCGGATGTCCGGGTGCTCACGAGGTGCCGGATGTCCGGGCTAGAGGGGCCGGATGTTCGGGCAAGTGGAGTTGTCTCTTCTGTGCACTTGAGGGGCGACGCCGGATGTCCGCTCGGAGGGGCCAGATGTCCGCGGCTTCGGGAGGCGCCGGATGTCTGGGGCGAACGCCGGATGTCCGGGCTGTCGGGGCAAGCTTCTGTGCTCCCTGGACACCAGTGCCGGATGTCCGGGATTTAGGCCGGATTTCCAGTGGGGGCCGGATGTCCGGACTGGACGTCAGATGTCCGGTCCCTGTAGCTTCTTCTGCAGATGCCTGGTCTTGTGGATCTCCAGGGGCCGGATGTCCAGGGTCCTGGCCGGATGTCCGGTGCCTGGAGGCTGTCCTTGCCTTCTTCCATTGGTTCTCTTCTTCCATGGACTTAGGGTCTTGACCATCTTCACGTGCATCCTCGGGAGGGTCCTCTTGGTATCTAATCATGCACAACATTTCGGATTGAGGTAGTAGCCATGTCTCGAGAGGATCATATGAGATATCATTAAGGAGAGAAGTCACCTCGGTCTTGAGAGCTCTAGCACGTGCTCTAGTCATGGGTCCTCTTGAGGCTTGGTGAGGCGATGTAAGGTCCATGGGGATGACCGAAGGATGCTCCACATCAGTTAGGTTGCGGAAGTGGTGGTGGTAATGCGGATGATGTGGTGGAAGCCCTTGGCAAAGATGCCAAAATTCCGAAACTTTGATGGTGTCAAATGGTTTTGGTGATATTTTTGTGGGATGGGGGATGTCAATAGCTTCAAAACGAGCTAAAGAACGTCAAAAACGGACTCCGGATGAATTAGTTATGACCAAAACAAAATTTCAGCCGAGTGAGTGTCAGGGTTAACCGGACATCCGGGAGGAGGTCCAGCTCATCCGGGCTATGTCCGGATGATCCTGGAGTGCATCAGGATGATCCGGGTTCGTTAGCTCCGGTTCGGGAATTTGGGCTCGTGCGTTATCCGGATGTCCGAGAGAGGGTCCAGCTGATCCGGGAGGTGTCCGGATGATCCGGGAGAAGGTCCGGATGATCCGGGCAGGTCAAACTGCTCGGGATTTCCTCTCGGGGACGAATTTTTGTGGCGGAAATGGATGATTTTCGGGGCAAAATTTGATGGATTTCGTGGATGGAAGGTGGGGAAACTTGGGGAGATGCTAGATCCACTTGAAACCAAGCAAATCCACGGATCAAAATCAACAAAACATCATCAAACCAACAAATCACAAAAAAATTTGGGGGCTATTTTTGGTGGGGATTTTTGGATTTAGGACGAAATCAACAAAATCAAGCTAGAAAACGAAGGGTAGGGGCTCCAAAAACGTGATCAACGTGGCTCATGATACCAAGATGATGTAGGGTAGAACCCTAGAGGCCGATCTCTCCTGTTTGGAGTGGATCCTACGGGGAAACACGACGAACGAGCGGAAGAACACGAGGAAGAACACGGAGAGGAACGAGAGAAATTCACTAAACCGACAAGTAATCGATCACACAAGGGCTAGATCATCGAACACGTAAGGTGGCACAAGATTCAAAATCAACAAAGGAAAGATACACGAGTAGCCGTTCTTCTCTGTGAGGAGGTCTTGATGGTCTTCCCTAGAAGGGGTCTTGAAAAATCCACTTGGGGGATCTTCTCCGAAGAGGTCGTGAGCTCCGAGGAGAAGTAACCAAGTGGATGAGCAAGGCTCTCACACAAAATATGAGCTAAAGCAATGCTAACCATCAAAATGTGGAGGAGGAGGTCTATTTATAGTGCTAAACCACGAAGGGGTAAGTGAGGGGCGAAGGGGTACACGGGCCTCGGCCCAAGTCATGCGCGCAGGCAAGGCCGGGTGATCCATACGGGGTCCCGGATGATCCGGGCGTCGGGGTCCGGATGATACGGCTTCGGTGGAAGCCTTCGGGTGTGTTCGGCGCAGTTACCCAGACAATCCGGTGGAGGGTCCAGATGATCCGGCTGGGCCCGGATGATCCGGACGGCGGTCCGGATGTCCGGCCTGGCTCCAGCAGCCGCCCCGTCTTCTTCTTCCTTCTCCTCTTCCATGCTTGGCCTTGGTCCTTGGATTCTCCATGATCATCTCGGTTGTACCTGAGTATATGCAAGGTCCATGCATGAGGTAGTAGCCATGTCTCACATGCGGAAAGTGACGGTTCGAAGAGGAGTGAATTCACCTTGTGTCCAATGGCGTATGTTCGAGGTCTCGTCATATGTCCTTTTGGGGCTTGGAGAGTAGTCGGAGTGTACATGGGGATGAACGTGGGATGCTCCGCATCATCGAGTCATTGTCGTCAGCTTCCTCGGCAGCCTCCTCACCGATGTCAAGCGAAGAGGCCGTGGTAAAGATCTTTTGGGCCATTTGCTCCTCGAGCTCCCTGGGAAGCGTAGCCGCGCTTAGGTTGCGACGCTTTGGAGTAGGGGGGGGGTGGGGATGTCTGGGAAAGCGGACATTTCGAGGCATCATCTAAGAAACTTAGGGCGGCGAGGGTATGTATACCGGTGGGTAAACTGCACGGGCAGACCAGCAGAGGTTGACAATGGAGGCGGCGCAACGACGGTGTCGATGACTTAGCTAGGTTTGGAGCGAGGGAGGGGTGGTGTGTATGTGTGTGAGCGGAGGATTTAGGGTGAGCGAAGGATTTGGGGTGTCTGGGTGGAGGGGTCCAAGGTGGTGTTTGAGGAAATGCTGTAGGTACTGAAAATTTTACTAGGTGGGAGTAAAATGGCAGGGCTACCGAAAATTTGGAACAAGGGAGTGAAGCAGAGCGGGGTGGGAGTAACGAACATCACACACGGTTAAAACATAATAATCATGTGCTATCAAACAGAAAAACACTCCAGCCGAGCAGGTATTTTTGAGATTGCGAGGGATGAAGGTGGGAGTAAAATGCGGGGGCTACTGAAAATTTGGATCTACTAATTGAAGCAGAAAGGGAGTAACATACATCGCACAAGGTCCAGACATACTAATCGTGTTCTATCAAACAGAAAAACCATCTAGGCGGTAGATATTTTCGAGATTGCGAGGGAGTAGATATTTTTGATAGGGGGAGTGAAGACTCATGTTGCCCAATTTACTATGATCATGTGGGTGACAGGGGCAGGGTGCGGTGCACGGGTAGTCCTAGGGAACCGTGTCTGTTTCTTACCCGACTACAGGCGGTTGCTGCGTCTGATTCGTTTGCTGTTTATAAATTTGGCCAAAAAACACGGGAAAGGGTCAGAACACGAACGCACTTTCATGTGGACCAAATATATGTATGAAAAGGGTGTTTTGATGTTCAAATACCTAATGCACAACTTTGATGTGGCACCTGTCACACAAAGCGCATGTTATTATTGCTAGCCCCCCGACACACACACACACACACACACACACACTCACACACACACACACACACACACACACACACACACACACACACACACTTCGTGTTCCTGGGAGGGGAATCCTAGATATGAACGTATGCTCCCAAATAGCTAAGTCTGACATCTCACCCTACCGTAACACAAAACCAAAAGGAGTAGATCATGGTCAACCCCCCCTTTGCTTCCGATCAAATGTGGACCGTGTGCGGGCCCACAGATGTGTTCTTCTGGCATTAGATGGGTGAGACCACATACGAACCACACCTGCGGGTGGCCCGATGTGTGTGTGTGTGTGTGTTGAAAATGATGTGGTGTGATATTTAAAGAACCAAATCACAAATTTGATGTGGCACATGTGCATCGCAAATTAACCAGACATCCCCGACCCCACGAAGGTTCACCTAGTACGAAGTAGTACTGTGCCCCCCACACACACTTTGAGTCGGTGGGAGGGGGCATCTCACCAAGGCGCATTGTAAGACTGACCAAGAAGAATCACCACCTTGGTCGTATAACCTCTCTTGTTTGTTGGGTTAAAGTCATGCATTGATGGTCCACATGCGGCCCCACAAAGTAGGCTAGCTTGTCGCTGATAACTACGTGAGGGAGTGCCTGAAGACAACCACTGCATGCATGTGGCCCAAACATATGTATGAAGTTTCATGTGGTGTTTGAATATACCCAATGCACAACTTCGATGTGGCAGCGTGCTTTTGGTACTGGAAAGTCCCCACACAGAGCGAGGGTTCACGAGCCGCGGTATACTATATATATATATATATATATATATATATATATATATATATATATATATATATATATATATATACGGATTCATGTGTATGCGAGCCCTGAAACTTAGGTCTTGAATCTCACCATGACCTATGTACGACTATATGCTAATGCGAACCAAGAGAAGAAGAATCCACCCTGGTAACCTCTGTCGCGTTGTTGGTCGAAGTGATGGACGTCCACGCGGACCGACGAATATATAGGACGTCGATGATAACCAAGCGAGGGAGAGTGTCCAAAGACAACCACTGCATGTCTGTGCCCCAAACATATGTATGGACATGCGTGATGAATGCATATATGTTTGAATACCAAAAGCACACCATTTTGATGTGGTGCATGCATGCGTCGAAAACCGCACAGTTCCCACACAGATGTAGTTCATGACGCATCATGTGCTCGCCCCTCCACTTTGACCAGGTGGGAGGGATTCGTGTGTACACATGAGCGCGAAGTATAGTTGCATGTACCGAACCGTATAAGACGAACCAAAATTTAATCACCTCCTAATTATAAGTAAAATTAACCTCTATCGTTGTCGGTCGAAGTGATTGACCAAGCGGGCACACAGAGATAGATGAAGCATCTCACCGATAACCCCGTGAGTGAGTGCTAGAGGATAGCCGCTATCGCTTGCTTGTGGGACAAACACATGTATGGAGATGTGTGGTTGTGATGTTTGAATACCTAATATATATGCAAAACTTTGATGTGGAACCTGCCCCGGAAACCTTTAAGTCCCCCACACGAACAGATGTTGCCCCCTCCCCTCTTTGATGCGTAATATATACTCCTACGTACCGTAACACAACCCGAAAATAATCCTCCTTGTTCGTCAAATTTCCTTTCTCGTTGTGTCATATATTAGATGGACGACTACCTCACGGGCCCATGGAGGGAAGGGTCGGAGGTGAATGAGTGACAACCATCATCTACATGTGGCCCAATGTGTTGGTGATGTTTTTAATACCTAATATGCACAACTTCTTTTCTAGCAACTGCCTCGGAAAACGAAAAGTCCCCACACGAAGCGAGATCGATTCATGACGTGTGTGTAGTATGTGCTGCCTCGGCCCCCTCCTCTCCTCTTCGACGCATACTATATACTCCTACCGCAACACATCCCAAAAAGAAACCTCCTTGTTGGGTCAAAGTGATGGAGGACAAGCTCACGGGCCCATGGCTGGAAGCATCACATGCGAGTGACTATCCTATATGACGCGTAGTATTTCCCCCAGCCACCCTCTTCAACACGTACTATATATATACTCCTACCGTACGTAACAAAAACTAAAAAAAGACCATCCTTGTTGGTCAAATTAACCTCTTTTATCACATGTCATAGTGCTGGACGGTGACCTCGCGGGCCCACGCAAGTGAGTGTCCTAGGATCACCGCCTGCATGTGGCCCAAAGATGCATGTCAAACTTTTTCTACAGTGAACATGTGACTAAAGGAGTTTAGTGTTGAAAATTGAAAATAATAGATAACATTTGTCCGGTTTTTATACATTGATTGATTTCCCAGGGATTTAAATGTGCAAAAATCAAATTTGATCTACATGAGACCCGTGATAGTGCACGAAAATGGATGTCAAAATCATATGTGTACGTGTCCCTGGGTGCATGTTTAGTCCCCATGCAAGAAATCTCTAACATCGAGAATCTTGATTTTAAAATCCAGTATATCCAAAACTAAGTTGAAATTCATGAAACTTATCATGGTGTCATATGGACAGCAATAGACTATGATTGTTTTTTCAAATTTGAGACAAGTTTTGATACAATCTTCTTAAATACAAGAAAATATTAATAATTATCAACCAATATCGCAAACGGACTCTTTATTTGAACCGTATGCGTTAAACCAATAATGTAAGTGCCGTGGTTTGGTTAAGCAATAAAGCGGAAAAATTAATCATCAAAAAGGGAAAAATCAATATAATACGTGCCGCGCACGTGTCTCGCGTGTCGTACGAGCATGTGTGAGTTGATGAGACTCATGCTAGCAGGCAGACCGGGAGGCCGAGGCATGCACGTGTTCGCTACGAACTCAATGTGCGGCATGCTAGTAGCTGTGTGAAATGACGGTAGGCATGCCAACAGTCCGCTGCGCATGCTCACCGGCAGGCGAGCCAGCCCTTTGATTTCCGCCCACCTCGCTTCCACTGATCCACATTAATGGCGCACCCGATCCGCAAGTCATAATAGGCGGCCGCACACCGCGTCCACAGTTATCACCACCGCATGGGGTGTATTAGGATTTTGCCGAAGCGCACTATCAGTGGGAGTGGCGACGCCGAGGCTGGTGATGCACCTTTGCAACACATGAAGCTAGGCGCAGAGGTTGCTGTCGCCGCCCACGAGGTCTCGCACGGGCAGCAGCGCGACCTTGACTTCATCACCGTCGTCGTGCCTCCCCAGTCGGAGCCGGAGGTCTACAGCTACTCTGCAATGACTCCGACTCCGATGGAAAACCGGTTAGTCCCTGATACGTCTCCAACGTATCTATAATTTTTGATTGTTCCATGCTATTATATTATCATTCTTGGATGTTTTACAATCATTTTATATCATTTTTTGGTACTAACCTGTTAACATAGTGCCCCGTGCTAGTTGTTCTTTTTTGCATGTTTTTTACATCACAGGAAATCAATATCAAACGGAGTCCAAACGCAACGCAACTCCAGGAGGATTTTTTTTGGGCCAGAACAAAGCCAATGGGCCAAGGAAGCACCTAAGGGGTTGCTCGAGGGGAGCAGCACCCACCAGGGTGCGCCAGGGGGCCCAGGTGCGCCCTGGGGGGTTGTGCCCACCTCGGGTGCCCCCCGAACCGCCTCTTTGCTATATAAATACCCAAATATTCCAGAAACCCTAGGGGAGTCGATGAAATATTGATCCAACCGCCGTAGAGTCCAGAACCACCAGATCCAATCTAGACACCGTCATGGAGGGGTTCACCACTTCCATTGGTGCCTGTCCTACGATGCGTGATTTGTTCTTTGTATACCTACGGGTCCGTAGTTAGTAGCTAGATAGCTTCCTATCTCTCTCTCTCTCTCTCTCTCTCTCTCTTGTTTATCAATACAATGGTCTCTTGGAGATCCATATGATGTAAGTCTTTTGGTGGTGTTTTTGTTGGGATCCGATGAACTTTGAGTTTAGGATCAGATCTATGCTTTTATCCATGAAAGTTATTTGAGTCTTCTTTGATCTCTTATATGCATGATTGCTTATAGCCTCGTATTTCTTCTCCGATATTTGGGTTTTGTTTGGCCAACTTGATCTACTTATCTTGCAATGGGAAGCGGTGCTTTGTAGTGGGTTCGATCTTACGGTGCTTGATCCCAGTGACAGAAAGGGAACCGACACATATGTATCGTTGCTACTAAGGATACCAAGATGAGATCTATATCTGCCGCAATAGATAAACGGATCTCGTCTACATCATGTCATCATTCTTATTGCATTACTCCGTTTTCTCATGAACTTAATACACTAGATGCATGCTGGATAACGGTCGTAGATGCAGGCAGTAGTCGGTCTACTAGTCTTGGACGTGATGCCTATATAATGATCATTGCCTGGATCTCGTCATGATTATTTGAAGTTCTATCAATTTCTAAACAGTAATTGTTTTCCCACCGTTTGCTATTTTTCTCGAGAGAAGCCACTAGTGAAACCTACGGCCCCCGGGTCTCTTTTCATCATATTTGCCTTTGCGATCTATTTTCTCTTGCATTTATTTTCAGATCTATTAAACCAAAAATACAAAAATACCTTGCTGCAATTTATTTGTTCCGCGATCTATTTATCCTATCTACCACTTTTTACCTCACATTTTTGCCTATCTTGAGGCACCGTACCCAAAAGGGATTGACAACCCCTTTAACACGTCGGGTTATGAGTATTTGTTATTTGTGTGCAGGTGCTATTTACGTGGTGTGAGGAGGTTCTCCTATTGGTTCGATAACCTTGGTCTCATCACTGAGGGAAATACCTACCATCGCTATACTGCATCATCCCTTCCTCTTTGGGGGAAATACCGATGTAGCTCTAGCAGAGATCAGTCGCCCCCAGCTAAACACGGCTTATTCCATCACAAACAACTCGGATGGATCAACTGTATGCCACGTATTGCACACACAACTCTAATATGATTCGTGCTTGATGTCTCCGCCATCCCTCCCACAATTCATCTTATTTGCCACGTATCACTGTGCCGGCCTCTACCCGCGTCCCTCGGCGTGCTCTGCTCGCCGTTAGGTGCTGCAACGCACTGTGCTTGCCGTTAGGCACCATGGCAGGCTCTGCTCGCATACCTCCATGCACTCGCCTTGTGGACAACTTTTCCTTGCGTGTTCAACTGCTATATGCATATATATGGTTGCTCACCATTGAGGCACCGTAGAGCACTCTGCTCGCGTCCCTACGCACGCGCTCTACCAGCGGTTGGGGCCTGCGCACAATCACGTTGGGGCCCATATGCATGTGGTTGCACCATGTGCGTTGCCACGATGCAGTTACGGGCGGCACAATGGAGTTACACGCTGCAAATTAGAACCGCCATCCGGGCGTGCGAATATTCCAGTACGTCCGGCTTCCCCATTAATTCTCGTGTCCATTATAACCTTAGTCTTCTCAACCTTTCGATCTCGTCCCACAACACAACAAGCACACCCACGACGACACATACAGAGAGGATATCTAGTGGCACTCCAATGGAGTTCGACGAGCATAAAGTCGAGACCCACGCGACGGAGACGGATATCTCGGTGGTGTACACCATCGACCCGACCGTGGTGGAGGACTACATCAACACCATGGACTAGTTGCTTGCTGGAGACAAGTACAAGGTGGTTGGCATCGACATCCAGTACACCGCCGGTCTTCCCGGCAATGATTAGAAGGTTGTCATTGCCCAGTTGTACGTGCGCCATCATATCCTCATCTACCACTACTAGATGGCCATAGAGCCTTGTGACTGTTTCACTAGGTTTATCAACAACACCGACTACAAGTTCTCTACGGTGGAAACCACCGACGATGTAAAAGCGCTAAGGGTTACGGGATTGGCCTGCAAAAACCTTGTCAAACTCCATGAGCACTACAGGGTCTGGGGCAACACAAAGAAGGACTGCCTGGTTGAACTTGCCTCAGCCATCATCGACCCCTACTATGAAAAGATGAAGTAGGATGCAAAGAGAACAAGTCCCGTATCCTAGAATGGGGCCTGGATGCAGCAACTGGATGAACCTCACCTCAGGTTCATGGCCAAGAGCGTGTACACATGCTACAAGATGCACAAGCGGATCGTTAACATGAGGAAGTACCTCGTTACTGAAATCGATGGGGCCGGATCGAGCCACATGTAGAGTAGTAGCGGCAATCGCCACAAGAAGTAGATGATGATCAGATGATCGTTTATCCTAGTTAATTATGCATGTAATATATAGTTGACTTTGGTGTGTGCAAATGTCATGTGTGTAGTAGCCACCTATGTAATTATGCATGTAGTAGTTTACTTTGGTGTGTGCACATGTCATGTGTGTAGTAGCCACCTATGTAACTGGATGCTTAATTTGGTTATGCAACCATATCCTTATAAGTGTGTATATATGTATATGTTGTTGTTCTGTATGAAATCCCAATGCACAACACACACGTCTTATTAGCAACAATCGTCTGTGTTATTATCAGTCTTCACACACATTTCTGATTATAGGCCTGTTTGCCGCGTATCACACAAATCTAGTTAAATTGAACCGTTTCTATTATCTTGGCTCAACGCAAACAGTTCATCCGAGTGAACTATTTGCCCCCTATCGCACACACTTTGATCTGTCTGACCATTTCTTTTGTTCCGCCTAATAACAAACAATTTATCCGAGTGAACTGTATGCCGTATATCGCACACACCTTCATCGGGCTGCCCGTTTCTGTTGTTCTGCCTCGTCTAAAAATAGTTCATTGTACTGAACCGTATGCCCCGCATCGCAGACGCAACTAAACTCCAAACGGTGTTTGATGTATCCTCCACCACAAACGTTTTGCATCTTTTTTGACGGTTTTCTTACATCACGATTTGCAATTATTGCATGGCACACAGTTTCCTCGAAGGGTCTCTGATTGTAGTGTCGCGTTAACAACATCCTGCATTAGTGTTTCATCTAGAAACGAGAAATAAAACTATGTTGTGGGTATAAACAGGATAGCTTTGCATGATATCAGAGAGCTAAAATATAAATATAGGTGCTCTTAACATAAATTTACAATATATTACAATATTTTACAAATAGCCACTGTGGAATAATGATGTATCGGTGTAAAAAATTGTCCTAGGCAATTGTAAACAAGATCGGTAATCATTATTGCAATCTTATATGAGGGAGAGGCATAAGATAACATACTTTCTCTACTTGGATCATATGCACTTATGATTGGAACTCTAGCAAGCATCCGCAACTACTAATGATCATTAAGGTAAAAACCAACCATAGCGTTAAAGTATCAAGTCCTCTTTACCCCCATACGCAAACAACCCCCTTACTCGGGTTTAAGCTTTTGTCACTCTAGCAACCCACCATAAGTGAATCATGAACATATTGCAAACCCTACAAAGGGGATCCCTCACATGTGCGTGGTAGAGAGGGCACCATAGGACAACACCAATATAAAACATACAACTCAAACCAATGAAGATCATCAATCAACCCAAAGAACAAAAGGGATCTACTCAAACATCATAGGATGGCAACACATCATTGGATAATAATATGTGGCATAAAGCACCATGTTCAAGTAGGGGATTACAGCAGGGTGCGGGAGACTGGACCACCTAAAAGAGATGAGGAAGGTGATGAATATGGTGATGTTGATGAAGACGATCACCGCGACGATGGTTGCCACGGTGGCACTCCGGTGCCACCGAGAGAGAGGGGGAGAGAGTCTACCCCTTGTGCTTCCTCCTCCATGGCCTCCCTCTTAGATAGGGAGAGGTTCTCCCTATGGTGGTTGGCCTCCATGGTGCCCGGAGGGGCGGGAGCCCCTCCGAGATTAGATCTCCCCGTTTGTTTCCTTCTGTTTCTGTGCTCCCTGTTTCTGGCCTTTTACCATTTCTTAAATTCCCGGAGATCCATAACTCCGATTGGGCTGAAATTTTAACACGATTTTTATCCGGATATTATCTTTGTTGCGATGAAAGAAGGGCACTAACCGCCTTATGGGGTGGCCAAAAGACTCCCAGGCGCGCCCTGGGTAGGGGGCGCGCCCATATGACTTGTGCCCCCCGGGCACCATCTCGCGTTGATTCTTTTTCCCAAAAATCACAAATAGTCCAAAATAAATCTACGTAAACTTTTATCGCGTTTGAATTTTGTTTGGTATGGATATTATTCGAAACAAAAAACATGCAACAAACAGGAACTGGCTGTTAGTCTCCTAAATAATATAAAATGTTGCCAAAAGTATATGAAAGTTGTAGAATATTGGCATGAAACAATCAGAAATTATAGATATGACAGAGACGTATCAGTATCCCCAAGCTTAATTCTTGCTCATCCTCGAGTAGGTAAATGATTAAAAGAATAATTTTCGATGTGGAATGCTACCTAACATAATCTTGATCATATAATCTCGTCATGGCATGAATACTAAGACATGAGTGATTCAAAGCAATAGTCTATAATTTGACATAAAGACATCAATACTCAGGCATCCAACAAACAATCACATCTTTCCAAATGTCAATGCTAAATAACATTATCCCTACAAAATCATAGAGCCTTGTCATGCTTTATCGTCTTAACACAAAGTATTTATCATCCACAACCCCGATGACAAGCCGAGCAATTGGTTCATACTTTTTAACGCGCTTCAGCTTTTTCAACTTCACTCAATACATGAGCGTGAGCCATGGATATATTACTATGGGTGGAATAGAATGTGGTGGTAGGGATCAATAGGAGAAGGAAGAAAGTCTCGCATCAACTAGGTGGATTAGCGGGCTATGGAGATGCCCATCAATTGATAACAACGCGAGGAGTAGGAATTGGCTTGCAAGGGATGCACTAAGAGCTATAAGTGTATGGAAGCTCAAACTGAAAAAAATAAGTGGGTGTGCATCCAACTTGCTAGGTCATGAAGACCTCGAGCGTTTGAGAAAGCCCATCATCGGAATATACAAGCCAAGTTCTATAATGAAAAATTCCCACTAGTATATGAAAGTGATAACTCAAAAGACTCTCTATATGAAGAACATGGTGCTACTCTGAAGCACAAGTGTGGTAAAAGGATAGTAACATTGCCCCTTCCCTCTTTTTCTCTCATTTTTTTTCTCTTTTTTGTTTTGGGCTCTTTGGCTTCCTTTTTATTTATTTTGGGCTCTTTGGCCTCTATTTTAAGTCCGGAGTCTCATCCCAACTTGTGACAGAATGATATTCTCCATCGTCCTTTCGTCACATGGGACAATGCTCTAATAATGACGATCATCACACTTTTATTTACTTAGAACTCAATATTACAACTCAATATCTAGAGAAACATGACTCTATATGAATGCCTCTAGTAGTTAACTAGGATGTGAAATCATCTAGCGTAGCAAAGATATCAAAGAATGGACAAGCCATGAAAATATCATGCTAGCTATCTTTTGATCATGCAAAGCAATTTGACAATGAACACTCAAGTCATGTTTATGATGATGATGGAAGTTGCATGGGAATATATCTCGGAATGGCTATGGAAATGCCATGGTAGGTAGGTATTGTGGCTTTTTTGAGGAAGGTATAAGGAGGGTTTATGCACCGGTGAAAGTTGCGCGGTACTACAGAGGATAGAAATGGCGGAAATGTGAGAGTGCGTATAATCCATGGACTCAACATTAGTCATAAAGAACTCATATACTTATTGTGAAAGTTCTATTAGCCCTCGAAGCAAAGTAAAGCAAAGTACTAATATGCACGCCCCTAGGGGGATAGATTGGTAGGAAAAGACCATTGCTCGTCCCTGACAGCCACTCATAAGAAAGACAATCAATAATAAATCATGCTCCAATATCATCGCATAACAAGTGACCATACATGCATGGTTCGGGAATCACAAACCTTAACACCAATATTCTTACTAAACCACAATCATTCATTAGTACCTCCCACATTTTACCATCTCTATATCGCAAAACTATTGCAAGGAATCAAAAATATCATATTCAGTGATCTACAAGTTTTATGTAGGATTTTATGACTAACCATGTGAATGAACAATTCTTGTTAACTCTCTAAATAGATATAAGTGAAGCAAAAGAGTTTAGTTGTTTCTACAAAAGATTTTCCACGCTCTAACAAATATAAGTGAAGCAAAAGAGCATTCTACAAATGGCGGTTTTCTATGTGTAGAGAAACATGCAATCCAAACTTCAAATGATTTAAGTGAAGCACATGAAGCATTCTATCAAGCCAAACTTAAAAGATATAAGTGAAGTGCAAAGAACATTCTATAAAGCCATACTTAAGAGATATAAGTGAAGTGCAAAGAGCATTCTATCAAGCCATACTCAAAAGATATAAGTGAAGTGCAAAGAGCATTCTATAAAGCCATACTCAAAAGATATAAGTGAAGTGCAAAGAGCATTGTATAAATCAACCAAGGACTATCTCATACCAGCATGGTGTGTAAAATAAAAAGGAAAAATAAAAACAAAAGGCGCTCCAAGAATTTGCGCATATCACGTGATGAATAAAAATATATCTCCAACTAAAATTACTGGTGGTCGTTAGAAGAAAGAGGGGATTCCTTTCGGGGCATCCCCAAGCTTAGTTGTTTGGGAGTCCTTGAATATTACCTTGGGGTGCCTCGGGCATCCCCAAGCTTAGGATCTTGCCACTCTTTATTCCTTCATCCATCGTGATCTCACCCACAACATGGAAACTTCAATCATACAAAACTTAACAAAACCCTCGTGAGATCTGTTAGTATAGTAAAGCAAATCACTACTTTAAGTACTGTTGTGAACTCATTCTAGATTTATATTGGTGTAATATCTACTATATTCCAGCTTCTCCATGGTCCTTACCCTCGATACTACCCATAGATTCATCAAAATAAGCAAACAACACAAACAAAACATAATTTGTCAAAAATAGAACAGTCTGTAGCAATCTGGAAATTTCGTATACTTATGTAACTCCAAAAATTCTAAAAAGTTAGGACAATCTTGGCAATTTGTATATCAATCTCGTGTTAAAATTCAGATCGAAAGCACGTTCTGTGAATTATGAAAATTCTAGAGTTGCGCGAAAAGTTTCTGTTTTCCAGCAAAATCAAATCAACTATCACCATAGACCATCCCAAAGGCTCAAGTTGGCACATTATTTTTTTATAATACAATGGTTTCTACAAGGGGATAATTATTTTTGTTGAAAAGTTTCTGTAATTCAAGATTTGCAAAGTTTCCATGGGCATGAACAAAGTTCAAGGAGCTCTTCCACTTCAACACAAAAATATCAACCCCACACTATTGCTCCCCGGCAACGTCGCCAGAAGAAAGCTTGATAATCCCAAAGTGCAAGGAATCATCATAGCAATTTACAAAGATGGAAGTGATAAGTATGGAGTGTCGAACCCACAAGGAGCTAAAGGCAAGACCAGTATTCTCTCAAGTCCTATTTGCCACTGATACAACTCTATGTACAGCGAGAATTTGCTTTCATCGAGAAACGAGAAATAAAACTACATTGTGGGTATAGAGAGGATAGCTTTGCATGATATCGGAGAGCTAAAATATAAAAATAGGTGTTGTTAACATAAAGTAGAATATATTACAATATAATACAAATAGCAAGTGTGGTATAATGATGGATCAGTGTGCGAAATTGTCCTAGGCAATTGTTAACAAGATCGGTAATCATTATTGCAATTTTATATGAGGGAGAGGCATAAGCTAACATACTTTATCTACTTGGATCATATGCACTTATGATTGGAACTCTAGCAAGCATCTGCAACTACTAAAGATCATTAAGGTAAAACCCAACCATAGCATTAAAGTATCAAGTCCTCTTTACTCCCATACGCAAACAACCCCCTTACTCGGGTTTAAGCTTCTGTCACTCTAGCAACCCACCATAAGCAATCATGAACATATTGCAAACCCTACAACGGGGATCCCTCACGTGTGCGCAGCATGGAGGGCACAATAGGACAGCACCAATATAAAACATACAACTCAAACCAATAAGATCATCAATTAACCCCAAGAATATAAAAAAATCTACTCAAAGATCATAGGATGACAACACATCATTGGATAATAATATATGGCATAAAGGACCATGTTCAAGTAGGGGATTATAACAGGGTTCGGGAGAGTGGACCACCGAAAAGAGATGAGGAAGGTGATGAAGACGGTGATGTTGATGAAGACGATCAACGTGGTGATGCTTCCCCCGGTGGCACTCCGGCGCCACCGAGAGAGAGAGAGGGGGAGAGAGTCTCCCCCTTGTCTTCCTCCTCCATGGCTCCCGCCTAGATGGGGAGAGGTTCTCCCCTTGATCCTTGGCCTCCATGGTGGCTGGAGGGGCAGGATCCCCTCTGAGATTGGATCTCCCCCTCTGTTTCCTTCTTTTTCTGTGCTCCATGTTTCTGGCCTTTCACCGTTTCTAAAATTCCCGAAGATCCATAACTCCGATTGGGCTGAAATTTTAACACGATTTTTGCCGAATATTATCTTTCTTGCAGTGAAAGAAGGGCACCAACCGCCTTACACTACAAAAAAATACACTTCCGTGATGATACGTGTTTTTCACAGTAGGTCACGTTTTCTGTCATGCATGTACATCCATGACGATTTTATGATAGAATCAAGATAGTCATACCTGTGCTGTCGTAGAAGAGTTCCATGACATTACCAAAATTAGCATCACGGAAGTGTCCACTTCCATGATGATAAATCGCGCGTCATAGAAGTGCTTTCGTCAAGGGTGACTGACACGTGGCATCCATCGTAACGGGATGCCGTTAAGCTATTGGGTCCGGTTTTGGATCTGATAACCCGCTAACAACCACGACCAATGCCGATTTTCCACGTTTAAAATTCTCATTGGCCGACGGAACCATGTGTCAGCTCCGCGTTGGCACAGGTTTCACTCATCCAATGGTCGAGATGGGCCTATGATATGTTGACACATGGACGGGCCCAAAAGTGGCCCATGAAGTTTAAATGGGCCGGCCCAACTAAAGGGCCACAAGATTTAGCAGACTATAATGGGCCGGACCAGCTAAAGGCCCACAAGATTTTGCACACCATAATGGGTCGGCCCAACTAAAGGCCCAACATTCTCAGTTAAGGCCCGTACGGCTAGTGTCAAATCAGCCCGTCAACAACCCGTCCTAAACTTGTCATCATCGTGGCCCATGGTCACTTCTGGCCCGTTAATAGTCTGCTAAGTATTTGGGCCTAATTATGGCCCAGTGTATTTTTGGCCTGTTAAAGGTGCTGCTTCATTTGGGCCCATTTATAGGCCATTGAAACTTTGGCCCATAAACGACCATGAAGGATTTGGGTCATATTCGGCCATGCCTTCGGCCCACTATAGATTTGGGCCACTTTTAGCCTGTTGTGATTTTTAGCCTGTTAACGTCGGACGAAATCCATGGGCCATATGTGGCCCAACGTCACATTGGGCCCATTAACGGCCCATATAAAAATGACACTAGTCAAGCCCAAATGAACTTCCGGCCTGTTAAAGGCCCATGTAGTAGGTCGGCGCATTTACGGCTCGTACGAATTTCGGCCTGTGAATGATCCACATTGTAAATGGGCCACCATTTCGGCCTGCTAAGACCAGTTTGGCATAATCAGGGCCCAATCTCACTTTCGGCCTATTAAAGGCCCTTTTTTTATGGGCTTGATATATTTACACCTGTAAATGTCGTATTGTTACTGAGGGCCCAAATTATGGTTAGGCCTGTTAAAGGCCCAATAAGGGAGTCCTGGATTAGGGGGTCCTCGGACAGCTGGACTATATGCTTATGCCGGACTGTTGGACTATGAAGATACAAGATTGAAGACTTCGTCCCGTGTCCGGGTGGGACTCTCCTTTACGTGGAAGGCAAGCTTGGCAATTCGGATATGTAGATTTCCTTCTTTGTAAATCGACTCTGTGTAACCCTAACCCCCCTCCGGTGTCTATATAAAACAGAGGGTTTAGTCCGTAGGACAGCAACAATCATAATCATAGGCTAGCTTCTAGGGTTTAGCCTCTATGATCTCGTGGTAGATCAACTCTTGTAATACTCATATCATCAAGATCAATCAAGCAGGAAGTAGGGTATTACCTCCATAGAGAGGGCCCGAACCTGGGTAAACATTGTGTCCCCTGCCTCCTTGTACCATTAGTCTTAGACGCATAGTTCGGGACCCCCTACCCGAGATCCGCCGGTTTTGACACCGACATTGGTGCTTTCATTAGAGTTCCACTGTGTTGTCACCATAAGGCTTGATGGCTCCTTCAATCGTCTACAATGATGTGATCCAGGGTGAGGTTTTCCTCCCCAGACAGATCTTCGTATTAGGTGGCTTCGCACTGCGGGCCCAGTCGCTTGGCCATCTGGAGCAGATCGATAGCTACGCCCCTGGCCATCAGGTCAGGTTGGAAGGCTGAACTACACCGCCGACATCCACGGAGACTTGATCTTTGACGGATTCGAGACCATGACAGGTACGTCCTACAGTCACGATGAGCATGACCTAGATCTGCCATCAGACGGTGTTCAGGAGATCACACCTGCAGCTGCTCCGGCTTTAAATCCAGAGCAGATCGTGCCATCTGAGGAGTGGTGGATGGACCCCGCCACGGAGGCCGCACACTTAGCGGCTATAGAGCCGAACACAGATCTCACTTCCAAGGAGGTCTATGTCATCGGACCCTCGGACTCGTCTCCGGTCATAGGCTCCGAAACAAATGCATTCGTGCCCATCGTACCTAACTGGGCACCGATCTTGGATTTTAGCTCCGCGGATATCTTTCAGCACTCACCCTGGGGCGACGTGCAAAACTCACTAAAATCTCTCTCCCTGTCAGGAGACTCTCGGCCGAGCTATGTCCGGCTTTAGTGGGAAGCGGACGACGAAGGAATTCGTTGCCCACCCACCACCCACTTAATAGCCACTATCGATGACCTAACCGACACGCTTGATTTTGACTCCGAAGACATCAATGGTATGGACGATGATGCCAGAGAAAAATGGGAACCACCGCCCCCAGGGCGCTGGACGACCACCTCATCATATGATATATATATGGTGGACACACCCAAAGAATGCAATGCCAATGATGCAACGGAGGATAATCCCCTTGAGAAGCAAACAAAGTACCGATGTCAGCGGCGGCGCTCTAAAGCCCGCCATAGCAAAAACAGCGATACCGGCACGAGAAAGAATAATACCCCGGACGACGCTAAAGATAATGACGACCCCGTAGACCTAGCGATGGAGCAGGATGAGCCAGGGGACGGAGAACACAGTCCGGGGCCGCTGTCCGATCACAGCGATGCCGAAGACAAAACTTATAAACCTGTTTCCGGAGAGGAGAACAGTCCAGACGATGATGCACGCATCATCCCGGAAAAACACTTGGAACAAGAGCACCTCTACAAAAGGCTTATTGCTATCGTGAGGAGCTTGAAGAAGCAGAAGCAATGGCTTAAAGCCGCGCAGGATACGCTCAACTAGAAATGGAACAAAGTGCTCGACACTGACGAAATATACGGCGATGATCACCACACAAAGAGCTACCCAAAACGCAAGCTACTGCTCGAATTCAACAACGAGGCTATAACACCCATTCCATCAAAAAACAATACGGTCGATCTGCCGGACCGACCACCCTGTGGCCGAGACAGAGCGACTAATGATGCTGCACACAAGTCAGCACACGATCTACGTGAGCACTTGGACAAAATAGCTGGTATGACCAGGTCCAACTATGGATCTAGGAAACGTGTTCCTATGCAGGATCAAGGCCACCGAACCGACCATACTGATCAACTACCAGCTCAGAATCAACACCGAACACTACAGCCGTCAAACCCACGCCATGACACATCCAAATACAAGGGTGCCGTGCACCCCCTGTGCTTCACCGATGAGGTGCTGGATCATGAATTTCCAGAGGGGTTTAAACCCATAGACATCGAGGCATACGACGGAACGACAGACCCTCCAGTCTGGATTGAGGACTTTAATTCTTCACATCCATATGGCTCGCGAAGACGATCTCCACGCCATCAAATACCTGCCCCTCAAGTTGAAAGGACCAGCTCGACACTGGTTGAAAAGCCTCCCCGAAAAGTCAATTGGAAGTTGGGAGGAACTAGAGGACGGTTTCAAGGCTAATTTTCAAGGGACCTATGTCCGACCTCGGATGCAGCCAATTTAAGTCACATAATCCAACAACCCGGAGAGTCAGCCCGTAAGCTTTGGAACAGATTTCTCACCAAGAAAAACCAAATCGTCGACTGTCCGGATGCGGAAGCCCTAGCAGCTTTCAAATACAGCGTCCGGGACAAATGGCTTGCCAGACACCTTGGCCAGGAAAAGCCGAGGACACTGGCAGCCCTAACAACTCTTATGACCCGCTTTTGCGTGGGCGAGGATAGTTGGTTAGCCCGCAGCGGCACCAGCAACCCAGGCACATCCGAAATCAGGGATGGCAATGGGAAGCCACGACACAATAAAAACAAGCATCGAAATAACGAAGAAAGCCAAGACAACACAGCGGTAAACGCCAGATTCAGGGGCTCTCGACCCGGTCACGGAAAAAGCCATTTAAAGGCAGCAGAGATGGACCGTCCAGCCTAAATAAAATTCTAGACAGATCCTGTCAGATTCATGGCACCCCCGAAAACCTGCGAATCACATCAACAGAGAATGCTGGGTCTTCAAGCAGGCCGACAAGCTAAATGCCGAACACAATGGGAGGGAGCCGCCAAGTGAAGACGAGGACGAACCTCACCAGACGAACACTGGGGGCAGAAAAAATTTCCACCAGAGGTCAAAACAGTGAACATGATTTACGCAACCCACATACCAAAAAGGAAGCGCAAACACGCACTCCGAGACATATACGCTGTAGAGCCCGTCGCCCCCAAATTCAACCCATGGTTGGCCTGCCCGATCACTTTCAATCACAGGGATCATCCGACTAGTATCCGACATGGAGGTTCGGCTGCCTTGGTGCTCAACCCAATAATTGACGCATACCATCTCACCCGAGTCCTCATGGACGGCGGTAGTAGTCTTAATCTGATATACCAGGACACTGTCCACAAGATGGGGATAGACCCGTCAAGAATCAACCAAAGTAGTACTACCTTTAAAGGAGTAATACCAGGCGTAGAGACCCGCTGCACGGGCTCTCTAACATTATAGGTTGTATTCGGTTATCCCGACAACTTCCGAAGTGAAGAACTAATATTCGACATCGATCCGTACCGAAGCGGCTATCATGCACTACTCGGAAGAACGGCCTTCGCTCGTTTCAATGTAGTACTGCATTACGCTTATCTTAAACTTAAGATGCCCGGTCCACGTGGCATCATCACAATCAGCGGAAATACCGAGCATTCCCTGCGTGCGGAGGAATATGTGGCGGCTCTAGCAGCCGAACCACTGAACGACCTCTCCAACCCATAGCAGCCGAGATAAACCTGAGCTTGATTAATGGTTATGCCCCCATATGTGGTGCTAGGGGCTGCCCGCATGAAAAGGATCCATAGTTCGGCTGGATCCTATTTACACTCAAGAAATTGAATTTTCTTGGTTCATTAAGGTTAACCGACTTTACGCACGGTTACACAAGATTCTTTCACCTGGGTTTTTCTTTATTTTTACAGATGACCATCGTGCTATACCCTTCCAGGATACGGCTCAACGGAGATAAAGGCGCAGACATGCAGCAGGGCCCCATTCCAAGGTTTCTTTTTAGATTAAGACCCTATGTAAACCTTTTTTATTGTCTCTTGTTGGCTCACACCCACCTAGTACTCAAAATGACCAAGAGGGATACCGGAGTTATTGGCAAGCTTATTATTCGCTGATCTAAAATAGATGTTACAAGGGCAGCAACCAATGTGTTTTTGGGATCTATGCTCTCACCACAGCCCCTCTTTCGTCACACCAGGTTAATGCATGTACCTGGAAATTCAGGGCTCATTATCGAGGGCGGTACTCAGCCCAGTATATGTTGTAAAGACCGAATACCTTTGGGAGTGTTTGGCGCCGCGAGTTTGGCCTTATATGCATCAGCTCCGAATCATGTCTTTGGTCAATAGTTGGGTTTGCCCGGCTCCCATGTTTTGCTACCTTACATTCCATTCTATCGGCTAAGGTGGCACGAGGAGAACTACTGAGATTGTGCCCTGGTTCATTCGGATGAGCACCTTAGTAGAGAAAGCCGAAAACTGACTGTCATGATAAAGCGAGAGACTGGTCAACCACTTGATGACTTAGCGGAATCTTCGCGATTCCTCTGCATTAACGAAGGACCGGTTTCTCGGTCACATATGTACATGCATCGTATTCGGATGAACGCGGACATACTAGGGGCTATATAGTAGCCCCAACGTCAAACTCCTATGGCTAAGTGAAAGTGTTAAAGCTATATAGTCCGATTGCCTCGTTCGCCACGCTACCACCTCCTTAATGGACCAAAACGTTGGATCAAGTGTGATTACGCGCTTTGCCGAACACCCCCGCATTATATGCGAGGGGGCTGAAGCCAACGACTGCAAACTTTCAGGTTATATACATATATGCATAAATGGCCGCACAGGAGGCACTACAATACTTTACGGGCAAAAGTATAAATATAGCCTTTATTATCAAAAGCATTGTTTTTACAATCAAGATACATGTCACTGGAACATGTTATTCTTCGAGAACTGAGCCTCTATTAAATGAGCACCTTCTAAGACTTCTTCAAAATAGTGCTTGGGCGAGTCCTGGCCCCCGGGCGGACCCCTGGTTGCAATATCGGTGGCCTCCATCTTTGCCCAATGCATCTTAACACGGGCAAGGGCCATCCGCGCACCCTCTATGCACGCCGACCTCTTGACAGCGTTGATATGCGGCATAGCATGAATAAATCATTGCACCAAACTAAAATAACTATCCGGACTTGGTTCCTTCGGCCACAGGTGGTCCACGACGGCCTTCATGGCAAGCCCGGATAACCTATGGAGCTCGGCCCATTAAGCCATTTGCTCATTCAAAAGCAGCGGACGCCTTGGATTACTGAACAGCGGCCAGAACAATCTTTCCACCTCATGATCTTCTCGATCTTTGAAATACTCCGTCGCATCAGCAACACTCTTTGCTAAATACAAGTATGCGTCTGAAGAACTCCACAATTGATCAAGAGGGGCATACTTCGGATCGCCGAACTTCGTTCGCAATAAAAAGGGCTTCCCAGCCGCGATATCACCGGCTTGCCGAAGCTCCTCCCGCACCGCTCTGATTTCAAAGCGAGTTTCCTTGCTGCTTGCAAGGCCTTCTTTAGGTCAGCGGTTTTCGTTCGGTTTTCCCTTTCGAGAAGCTCATGTTGGCTGGCGGCATTTTGCAGCTCAAGCGCCATGTTGGCTATTTTATCCTCACTTTGGCGATGAGCAGCCTATTCGGCTTCTAGTTCTTCGGCTGCCTTCAGGGCGACCGCATCACTTCTCCTGGCTTGCTCCTTCGCCCGGGCAAGTTCTACCCGAAGGGTCTCCACAGCGACAGCTCCATCCGCAGTCAAAGCATAATCCTAGCATCATGCTCTTATTAATATTTGCTGACCACTTAAATATACATACCCTGTGCCTCGTCAAGCCGCTTGTTCACAAGCGTGATGTCCGCATCCGCTAGGTCAAGTTACCGCCTCAGTTCAGCAAATTCAGCAGTCCGGTCAGCCGCCGGATCTCCAGCCACCTGCGAACAAAATCAGCGCTATCATTACCTGAGAGTATGATCCTCTGCTCGCCTCGTCCGGACGGCAACCAGACTCTCAGGGGCTACTATCTATACAAAGTACACCTTGTGTGTACGGTACAACCAAAAAAATATATATCACTTTGCGTACCTCAATGCCTCTTAGCAGGCTCGTAAAAGCTTCATTCAACCCGCTTTTTGTGGATGATATCTTCTTAACCACCGTACCCATTAAGGTACGATGTGCCTCTGAGATAGCCGCCTGCTGCAGAAGACCCGTCAATGTATCCGGTTGTATATCGGACAGTTCGGGGCTTTTCCTCTTGGTCTCTATAGGAGCCGAGAACCCTGGACTTCGGGCGACCAAAGAGTTACCTCCTGGTCATTGCGGATCGGGAGAGATCCTCCGGGACGACACCTCAGGATCATCTTCCTCATGAGGCGGAGAGGTGTGAGGAGGCGTTTCGCTCTCCATCATCTCCAGAAGAAGATCCCCCGATGACGAACATTGTGGAGGGAGGCTATGAGCCGAAGTGCAAAACATATGTCTCGGTCGTTATTCTCAGGAAAAGAACGAGGTATGCTTACTAGACACCTTTGTTCACTTACGACTCGGTTAACGGCTGGCCCCCCTGTGGGTGTTGTGCAGCAATGTTGCCCTCTGGGGCAGGGCCCCCTGATGCACGTTTCTTCCCTCGTTTGGAGACCTCTGCTTCCAAGTCTTCAGGGACGGTCCTTTTCTTCCCGTGGGGAGAGGAGATGCTAGAATCTCCTCCCCGTTCATCCTCCGACACGGGGGGTACTAATTTCCCTGGTTAGGATGCGCAACGTACCTCCAGTATGAAGTCCAGCATTACTTGAATTACTTTGACGAGATTAATATTCCTCTTGAGGAGATCCCGAATGCAGCTTTGCAAAATCGGCACGTCATTAACCGATCCCCAGTCCAGCCCCTTGTTGACCCATGATGAAAGCTGTGGCGGAGGGGCAGAGCGGAAGGCCGGGGCGGCCGCCCACTTACTCCCTCGAGGCGCGGTGATATAAAACCACTCCCGTTGACATAGGTCAGAAACTTCCGGGAAAGAGCCCTTTGGCCATAAAACATCGACACCTTTCCTTATTATAGCGCCTCCGCACTCCACGTGTCGCCCGTTGATCATCTTCGGCTTCACATTGAAGGTCTTGAGCCATAGGCCGAAGTGTGGGGTAATGCGGAGGAAGGCCTCACACACAACAATGAACATCGAGATGTGAAGGAAGGAATCGGGAGCTATATCGTGAAAATCTAGCCCGTAATAGAACATGAGCCCTCTGATGAAGGGATTAAGACCAAAGCCTAGTCCTCGGAGGAACTGGGAGATGAATACGACGCTCTCATTGGGTTTGGGGGTAGGGATAACCTACCCTTGAGCAGGAAGCCTGTGAAGGACTTCGGTGGTCAGATACCTAGCCTCCCTAAGCTTCTTGATGTCATCCTCTGTAACAAAAGAGGCCATCCACCGGCCTTGAAGGTTGGATCCGGACATGATTGAAGGTCCGGAGTGCTTGGACTGAACCTAGGGTGTTGGAACTCGAGGGGAGGGAAGGAGAGGATCAGGCGTGGAAAGAAAAGGACAGGTCTTGACCTCTTTATATAGAGGAAGAATATCAAGCGTCCTCCGCATGGCCGTTTTGAACTTTCCTAAACCAAGGAGTCGTACTAATGGCGCAGTTGGGTTACCCACGCCCGTATTGATGAGAATTCCGTAATAAGAGGGACACGATCTCTGCTTTGACAAGACGTGCCAATAAAACCGCCTCGCAAGATGCGCAGTGACAGGTTGGAAAAATGGTTTGAATAATAACCGGGCCGCAGCGTGATGTCACGCCAGGTAAAAGTTGTCAGCAGATTAGACTCGTGGAATATTGTGCTCTCTATGGTGGTATGTGGAACTTGTTTTGCAGAGCCAGACACGATTTTTGTGTTCAAGATCTTCTTTGGAGTATTCGGAGAAGGAACCCGCCTTGCAATGCCGAAGACAATCTGCGCGCCGGACTCATCGTTATTGAAGCCTAGTTCAAGGGCTACTGAGGGAGTCCTGGATTAGGGGGTCCTCGGACAGCCGGACTATATGCTTATGCCGGACTGTTCGACTATGAAGATACAAGATTGAAGACTTCGTCTCGTGTCCGGGTGGGACTCTCCTTTGCGTGGAAGGCAAGCTTGGCAATTCGGATATGTAGATTTCCTTCTCTGTAAACCAACTCTGTGTAACCCTAGCCCCCCTCCGGTGTCTATATAAACCGGAGGGTTTAGTCCGTAGGACAACAACAATCATAATCATAGGCTAGCTTCTAGGGTTTAGCCTCTACGATCTCGTGGTAGACCAACTCTTGTAATACTCATATCATCAAGATCAATCAAGCAGGAAGTAGGGTATTACCTCCATAGAGAGGGCCCGAACCTGGGTAAACATTCTGTCCCCCGCCTCCTGTTACCATTAGCCTTAGACGCATAGTTCAGGACCCCTTACCCGAGATCCGCTAGTTTTGACACCGACACCCACTATGGGCACAGGCCTACCAGAAAAATTTGAAAGCTTATGCTGATTTAGGCCCAGATATTTTTAGTGGGCTACATGCAAATTTTGGCCCATAATCGTTTTAAGCCCAATTGGAATGGGCCCGATGAATGTTGGCATGCTGGGCTCCTACGAAGCTTTCAGCCGAATACATTACTAAGATAAACCTACACTATACAAAAATAGCGTCGCAATTACTGCAACCTTTGGCAGCATCATAAATGCTGTATCACAACAAAATAAATTCCAAACATACAACAAAAGGCCTGTTTTACATAAAGTTTACAGTCCTTGCAGATAAAAGCACCATCAGATGTATAGAAGCACATATCATTTGACCTGAGTGCTAATGTTTCAGGCTGTAGAGACTGATGGAGCAGCACGATTTTCACCTTTTTTCCGCCATTGCTCTTGAACAATGAAGAGAATGTCTGATAGTCTGGTTTCAAAACCATTCATATCTTGACGACATTTGTCAACCACTATTCTTGTTTTCGAAACGACGTCCATTAGGGATTGGACTTGTGTCTAGAGCACAGTTTCACTCCGTCTAGCCGGAAGATTTTGTTCAGTAGGAGATTTAGACGAGGTTACCTTGACAACCAACCCAGAATTACGCAGGAAGGTGCTTTTTGCACTGTTAGTGGAGAGATACTGACGCACTGTAGCAAGAGGTGACATTGTGCCTGTGGTAGCCTCGTCACCTTCAGGTGGTTGTGGCTGTTCAATCATTTGTTCCATAGCTTCCTAAAAGTTTGAACTTGTAGATTAGTGTACCAGATAAGTTACTAATGAGACAAAAACAAACAAAGTAGGTTACACGTTATACATGACTTATTTTGGTGAACTACTGTAATGCATTAGCATGTATTGTAGTGCCAACTACATAATAAAATCACTTTCGGAACATATGTCCATGTAGCATGCCCACTGTATTGTCTACTTCCTCACATTCGTTGACATCTAAGGATAAAGAGACATGGTTTAAAGTAGGATGAACATAGTATGACATCATTATATCATGGGCAAACAGATATAAAACAAATAGGCTATTTTATCATTGTGTGCGCACATGAATATCACCACTAGATTATAGATCAAGACCAAAAGAATATCCTTCATATCTTTTAAACCATGTAAGGTGAAATGATACGTTAAGACCACTGTGTATAAAAGTGAACAAAGTAACTGACATTGGCTACAAACCAATCAGTTAAATGAACACATCACAGTGCCAATAAGTTCAAAGGCAGGAGGAGTAAGGACTTATAACAGCGGCTTGAACAGGTGTGCTCATGCCCTTCATCTTGCTGGTATGGCAATCCTTGAAGATTTGCACTACATTCAGTTCAGGTTCTTTTTGGTCTGCACGGGCTTTCCTCTATATTTGCAACAAGTCAATATAGACACGATAATATGGCATAGAAAAAGGAAGGAAGTAGCAGCTATTTACAAGAGCCTCATAGTGTGCAATATAGCTACGAGATCCTGTTGTCTATTGGAATTTCACTTTAGAACGGTTGGTCTTGTTATTCAAACAGTTAGCCTAGAAGAAGATACACTTGTAAGGCACATACATAAATACAAGTTCAATATGTGGTCTGATCAAATACATATATCATACCTGATACTTTGGATCAGACTAATGTTTAATATGGGTTGTCCAGTCTTCATCTGTAATATATTGCACTGGAGATGTTTGGGCAATTTTATTGTTAGCCTTGCCTTCAACGTGAGATTTTCTAAGGTGGTATCGATACTGTCGCAGAGCAGACTGAAAAACATGAGTGCATGCTTGTTTAGTTGCATCATCTTTCAGATCCAACTTGAACCTCATCTGTTGAAAAAAGAGTGTGAGTCTTATTAGGAGGAAGCTAGAAAGTATGGGACAGAGCAAGACAATATTCCTAATTGTGATGAATAACATTACTTACGGATAAATGGTCAAGGAAGGTGTTAAAATAGGTATTGTCTTTCTCATTCCTGTACTGGATCCATGTTGGGAGGATACGTGCATGACACCTAATGGCAACGGATGCCTCTGATACTAACTTGGCCGACTCTGTAGCATCACGTGGCCTTTTTAAACCAGCCTCAAAATGGATCTCCATTCTTCCTCCTTTAGATTTTGTTAATCAGTCAAGCATTATCCCTGATGTCTGTTTCCGCTTGCGCCGTGGTGCTAGTTCAACAATGAATATGGAAAGTGTTAGTGTACATCAAACTATGAGAGTACATATAAAGGAGCATGCAACTGCAACTTGACTCGGTCAGGTACCGTCTTGGTGTTGATGCTCATGAGGTTCATCTGATCTCGCCAAGTCCTGTTGTGTCAGCAGTGCTTCGAAAGTAGTGTTACGCGTGAAGGCAGCTTGGGAACTGGCCAGTTCCGGAGCAAACGAATGAGTAACTCAATGTTGGTACAGTTGAAGCGGATGCTGCAGCTGGTGGAGCAAGTGATACTGTGTTTGTAGATTTAGCCGGTGTACTTGGACCTTCTACTGCACTATAAGTACCAGCAGAATCGCGAGGGCAGATTCTTTTCCGTTTCACCCGACGAGTAACACCATTGCCTACTATATTCTTTTCCTTGCTCTATTTTGACTTTGCCATGTCAAGCCATACCCACAACACAAAAGAATAAAATCATTCTTCAGAACTCATTGGTGCATGATACAGACAAGCAATACTTTGATGTAAGACAACCGTATGAGGATGGAATATGTAAGAAAAACAGGACGGCGTGACATATTCACAGCTACGATGTGTAAACTAAGCAGAAGGATTTTCAAGAAAATAGAAGTAATGCAAGCTAGACACCATATGAAAGATGCAACCAATATTACTCTGCCAAGTTAAAGGTGTCTTGTCATAAGTGGCAATTCGAAAAATTAGAAGCAGTTGAACATAGAAATCAATGCGAGATGCAACCACTATCAAACTGCCATGTTAAAAGTGTCCAATCATGAGTGACTGACGCAGGATACACAACAACAGTACTTTGATGTAAGAACATGGTATGATAGATAGATGCAGTGTATTCTAGACACAGAAAGACATGTCATATGCACATGTATAACGTATAAACTCAGGAGGTGCAATTTAATCAAAATAGAAGAAATACAGGATAGACAACATATGCAACATGAAAACAGTTATCACACTGTCAACTTAGAGCAAGCATCTGCGATGGTTTAGTATGGGAGATGAACTCATCATGTAGACTTGGGACTTCAACTTCATTAGCAGTAGCAGTGGCAAATCTAGAGAGTCCCTATTTGCATCGGTGCGTGTAACATCCCAAATTTTCAATTTGGAATGTTATACATTAGATCATCATTGCATATCATATTTTATTGCATTTTGGCTTGATCCTAGAAATTCTACGCAACTCAAGGACCCACGGAGAGAGTTGGGGATTTCGTTATTTTCATATTTGAGTTTTCTCAAATTTTGAAAATAGGGATCATTTGTTTTTAATTATTTTATCTTCAAATATTTCAATTATAAAAATAAGAGAGAGGGAATAAAATGACTTTCCCAAAATAAATAAATATTGAGGATTTAATATTAAAATCAAATCAAGTTTTATTTCGGAGTTTTATCGCTGTTTTATTTGAATTAGGAAAAATGTGTGTTTTTCAAAATTGCATTTAGGGCCCAAATAAATGTTCATCTTGTCCGGCTTATTTTTATAGGATGGGGAAAATTTATTTCAGGATTTTTGGAGTCTGTTTAGTGTTTCTTTTATTTGTTTTTTTGCGCGAAATTATTTTTAAAAAAAGAGATACTTACCTAACTGGGCCATGTCCGACTAGGACTCCTGGCCCGGCCGGCCTTTAAAGCCGCGAGGGCCCGAGCCGCCGCCACCCCAGCCCGAAACCCTAGTAGCCACCGCCCCTCAATCCGCGTGTCGCGCTGCCGCCAGCAGCAGCCGCCGCCGCCGCGCGAGTCCGCCGCCGCCGCTGCCGGTTTCCGCTGCCGCCGCCGCCCCTCGCCCCGCCGCCCGCCGCCGCGACCGTTTCGCCCTTCGCCGGAGCCGCCGCCGCCACCCGCCGCCCCGCGCCGCCGCACCGGAGCCGCGCCGCCGCCGCCATCGTCTCGCCGGAGCCGCCGTCGCTCGGTTATCGCGAGAAAACCGATCGGGTTTTTTCGGAATCCTAGATCCGTTTTTAGATCCGGTTCAGTTTATTTTTTCTCGGTTTAGTTTATTTAGCGAACGTTCGTTCGTCATCCTGTTCGTCCGTTTTTCTTTTTCTCGGATTTTCCGTGATTATTTCTGATCGCGATTTCTGATCCGATTTTCGTTCTAGTATAACTTTTCGCTCGTTTCTCGGAATCAGGCGATTCAAGCGCCTGGAGTTTTGTCTTGAAACTCTCTTTCCGTTTAACCAACTTAAACAAGTTTTTGCTACTGTAAAATTTGACTTAGGTCCAGTTTAATAAACAAAGCTTGTTTCTTTCGCCGTTTGACCTTCGTCGTTTCGTTTGATTTGATTCTTTTTGCAAACTGAAGTTCTTAAGTTGAACTTTCTGGTTAGATCTGTTTTTGAGTTTTACCTATGCATTAGATGAGTGCTTACTGTATGCTTGTTTGTTTGCGATAGAGTACCCGGAGTGCGTCACTTGCTACTACGAGTCCCTATGTTTCGCGGATCATCAACAAGGCAAGTAACACTTTGATCATACCTCTTTACTACCCAGTTTTATTGCATTAGATCAATCCTCAAAACAATTGCATGAGTAGGATCTGTTTATTATGTGGGTTTTGGGAAGTAGATGAGGTAGAACCTATTACCTGTTTTATTATCAAACCTTTGGGAGTTACTTCTACGCTTGCTTATATTGTTATGCTATGCTAGTAGACATGGATTGGGTGAGTGTATCCATGACAGATGTGAGATTGTTAATTAATGGTTTACTTAAGGTGGCAACTTAAATTCACATCTGGGTGGATTGAGGCACCTGGGGAACCTAGTGTTGCCTGTATTTTTGGAAATCCTGGGGCACCGTGTGATTCTCCTATGGACCGCCACCCAGACTCGAAGGGATCATGAGATTATTCTTGCTAGAAACTTCCGTGTGCAGCCGCAAGCTACTATGGGCTCTAGCATAGTTGAGTATGTTGTGTGACCTCTTTTAGTGGTAGACTAGCAGATGTAGGGGATGTAGGTTGGTACTGTCTACCAAGAGTAAAGAGTTAATGCTTCTGAAAGACCGTGTCTCCGTCATCCGTTTCTCAAACACCATGTAGTGCGAGAAATCAAGCGGAGGAGATCGAGTCTTGCGGGGAAAAGTGCGCAAACCTCTGCAGAGTGTATAAACTAATCATGGTTAGCCGTGTCCCCGGTTATGAACATCTTGAGTATCTGGTACTTGGATTATCATGTGAATCTCATCATGTTACTTAACTTAAATTTGATTGGGTTAATGATGATGCTTAATTGGGATTGAGTTGGAGGAACCTTCTCAATGTTTAACAACCACCATGATAGTTAAATAAAATTTATTCCTTTGTTGTAGGGAAAATTTGGCTTTATGCAAAACTGTAACTATAGAGCTTCCAAGCCTTCCGCTGTTATCGTTATTAGATGGCCTTAAGCCATATTTATTGTAATAAGTTCTCTTTTGAGACATTCGATGTAATAAGTGTGTGATTGCTACTCTGTTATAAATCCTTCGAGTACTATGCGTGTCAGCATTACCGATCCAGGGATGACACTGATGCACAGAGATCAGACTGTTTGAGGTCTGATCGCTACAAGATGGTATCAGAGCACACGCTGACTTTAGCACACGACCACTAAGCTAAAGCCCTAGATAACTACTCTCTCTTCTCATTTCTGACTCCTCATCTTTTCTACTCTTTTAGGATAGCGGATGCAAGGAACAAGTTCACGCAACCGGATGAAGATACACCCTTTGGACGCCACTTGAAGGAAGTCACTAGATACCTGAACATCGGAGTACTAAGCTTCACCGGGACCTACATCGCCACTCTACTAGAAGAGGAGCGTTGGATGATTCAAGTTCAAGTTCCAGGAAGGACGTTCATGCCAGTCACTGAGCCCATAGAGTTTTCCTTTGCTGCACCAACATGGAGTCTAGGAAAGAGCATGGCAGCCCACATCACCATGGGGCGCATTGGAGAAGTTTACCACAAGAATCTCAAGGATACTATCTACCACATTTGTGGGCGCCGAGATGAGCAATGGGAGATGATCAGCACCAGGAAGGATAGATCAATTGTAGCTTTCAACCAGGAGTTAAACCTGCACATTCCTCGCCAGGAGAACCAGATGTGCGTAGGCATGATAGATCTGAAGAAGGCTATGACCAAGATCACAGAGCTGGAGGAAGAACTCCAGTCTACACACGATGGATATGAGGAGGAAATGACGACACTCGTGGAGAAGAATGATGATCTGAAGAAGAGGCTAAAAGTGTTTATGGGATTCCCCGCGACTGGAGGAGAAGACGATGATTGCACTTGCCTGGAGAACTACATCATCATCGACGACACCGACTCGGACCCAGACGATAGCGATGATGACTTTGTTGATGAAGCTGGAGCAGATATCATGGAGTCTTCGGCCGATCAATCTTTCTAGTCGACCACCATAACAGTAGTAGTATTTCCCCATGTATATAGTATAGTCCGAGCACTTTTGTAACGATAGTTAGACCGTTGTATGCCCTTGTTTGAATTGGTTGAAGTGATATTGTTTGTGTTTGTTTCATGTGCATATGGGTAGTGTTTTTCTCTATAGACCTCACTCTATTCTATATTCTCATCTTTTCTAAACCCTCAGATGCCTCCGAGAGGTGACAATGGATTTGCCTTCCCACCGGAGCTCACTCAGTTCATCCAGCAGCAGAATGCATTGATGCAGATGCTAGTCCAGAATCAGAATCAAGGGAACAACACAACAACAACAACAACCCAACACCACATCATGTTGATCACTTAGCCTGTTTCTTGAGGCTGAATCCGTCGATGTTCTCTAGTAGCATCGAGCCGATAGTTGCAGATGATTGGCTCCGCAAGATGTGAAGGGAGTTGACCACTGCAAGATGTACAAATGCGGAGAAGGTGCGTTTTGCCGCACATCAGCTTGATGGACCCACAGCATCATGGTGGGAGAATTTCACAACCATTTATCCTATCGACACTGTCACATGGGACCAGTTTCATCAGGCTTTCTGTACTGCCCATGTTTCAGCAGGAGCTATGGCCATGAAGAAGAGTGAGTTTCGCAACTTTCGCCAAGGAGGACGTACTGTTTGGCTAGTATGTGGACGACTTTAGTAAGCTAGCACGTTATGCCCCAGATGACGTTGCTACGGATGTAGCTAAGCAGGAGAAGTTTCCAGAAGGACTAATGATGAGCTGACCATGCAGTTGATGGTAGCAACCTTCAACAACTACCAGGAGTTGGTAGACCGAGCTCTCATGATCGAAGGGAAGCAGCAGTAGATTGACAGCCGCAAGAGGAAGTATGGACAAGGGAAGTACAATTCTGGACCTCAGTAGAAGCCTCGTTTTACCCCGAACTCGGCAGGACCTTTTCAGCATACCCATGGAGGATGGAGTTCGCACAACCATAGTGGCCCCAAGAATGGTAATGGGAATGGAGGAAGCAATGGACAGAACCGTACCAACCCATCAACACCAGCCAAGAGGGATCTAAGCCACATTACCTGTTTCAAATGCCAGAAGACTGGACATTTTGCCACTGAATGTCCTGAAGCGAAGAATGAAAATGGCAATGGGAGCTCTGGCAAGAAGCCTAACCTTTTCAACAAGAGACAGGTGAACCACGTTAGCGTGGAGGAGGTTGAAGCCCAGCCAGATGCAGTAATAGGTAAGTTTTTCGTTAAGTCATTTACTGCAATCGTTCTTTTTGATACTGGTGCATCACATTCATACATATCAAAGGGATTTGTGGATAAGTATAAACTACCAACCCAAGCCCTTAGGTCACCCATGTTAGTAACCTCGCCAGAAGCTGAGTATATGGCTTGATGGGGCACAAACTAGCGAGATGCTAATTCGCGCGTTTAGATGGCCCGATCTTTCACGACGATCCTTGATCAACTGTTCTTCCACCTAGTCCCTCAACCTCCAATAATAAGATTCACCCGTGTATGAAAATACATGAACAAAAATAACGATCCCCTTGGATCAGCACGTAGGCGTCGATGTGATGATCAACCCTCCGTCGCTAGTAATTTTCTCGATGGGAAAATCACAGAAAATCCTCAAGATTGGATCGCCCCAAAACTGGACGTTTTCTGAACCTTGTCCATAACTCACGAATAAAACTCAAAACTGACCTGTTTACACGGCCATAGCCTGGCTTTTATATGCCACACGTACGCAACTCCAAAGTCTATCTAGAAACTTAAAACTCCAACCCTCTTACGTGTGCTAACTATAAAAAAACAAATACTAACTAGAAAAGAGAAAATGACTTACGTACCATGCTAGCCAGCTAGCTAGCATGTAGACACAAAATAAAATAAGAAATCCTACCAGATTAATTCTAGGACTGTGTGTATCACAACTTCACATTGCACGAAGGGGTACGGAAATTAGGCTCCACCACAGCTACCGCAGGCTCCTCCTTTGCCTCTTTTTATTTTGTTGAGCGCCTGAATAAATTGACGCTGTTTCGATTCCTTTTTAGTTTGGACACTATAATCTCTTGGCATTTTATGTGTACGTGGCTTCCTTTCTATCCTTTCTTTGATCAAGCCTGACCATACACCTCTAGATTCAATACGTTTAGGACTATGCACCCATGTGCCAATACCATCTCTTGAATCAGGTGCACACGTCATATAACTGGTCGCTAGTCTGCAAGTTACAAAATTGATTCTCGGACCACAAAGTTGTCGCACACGACCGTCGTTTCCTCGAGAAAGTCTGGCAGCATGCATGGCATTATTTTCCACAATGTTTTCCTGGCCCGACTCATTAAATCGCTCACTTAAATAGAATTATCGTTCAATGGTGACATGCCCATATCATGGCTTGTCTATGGTGTGATCGATTACCATTAAGGATTGGTAACTATGTGTTCCCCTCAGACCTAATAGCATTGAGTCGCAAGGACTGGATGTGATATTAGGCATGGATTGGTTATCGAAGTATGGAGGGAACACTGAATGCACCAGTAAGTCGATTTTGCTTACCACGCTAGTTAGGAAGAAGGATCAAGTATGTATCCCGACATGTGCCAGAGAGGACTCAAGTAAATTCCTTAACAGGAGTTGTACAGGAGGAAGTACCCGTGGTTAAGGATTTTCCTGACGTATTTCTAGAAGAGTTGCCAGGCATGCCACCAGATAGAGACATTGAGTTTTTGATTGAGCTTTTGCCAGGCACATGGCTGAAATCTAAGAGACCATATAGGATGCCCGCAAAAGATTTGGAGGAAATTAAGAAGCTGATAAAGGAGCTACTTGATAAAGGCTATATTCGCCCAAGTTCGTCACCTTGGGGATCGCCAATGCTTCTAGTGGAAAAGAAGGATGGATCATTGAGGATGGTTGTTGATTATCGAGGATTGAATGAAGTGACAATCAAGAACAAGTACCCGCTGCCAATGATCAATGACTTGTTTGACCAGTTGCAAGGAGCTAAGGTATTTTCCAAGATCGATCTGCGATCAGGATACCACCAGTTGAAGATTCGATAGCAGGATATACCTAAGACGGCTTTTACCACCAGGTACGGGCTGTATGAGTATACCGTTATGTCATTTGGTCTGACTAACGCACCTGCCTATTTCATGAACATGATGAACAAGGTGTTTATGGAGTTTCTAGATAAGTTCGTCGTGGTGTTCATTGATGATATTCTGGTCTACTCAAAGAATGAAGAGGAGCATAAGGAGCATTTGTGTTTGGTACTCGGGAAGCTCAGAGAACATCAGTTATATGCCAAGTTCAACAAGTGTGAGTTTTTTTGAAGGAAGTTGGATTCCTCGGACATGTGATATCCGGAGAAGGAATAGCAGTAGATCCCACCAAAGTTGTCACTGTGACAAATTGGGAAGCCCCCACATCAGTTGGAGAGATCCGGAGTTTTCTTGGACTTGCAGGATACTACCGGAGGTTCATCGAGAATTTCTTGAAGATTGCAAAGCCCATGACGGAATTGTTGAAGAAGGACACCAAGTTTAAATGGACTGAGGAATGTGAGGCCAGTTTTCAGGAGTTGAAGAAGAATTTGGTTACATCATCGGTGTTGATTCTGCCAGATCAGCGCAAGGATTATGAAGCATATTGCGATGCTTCCTGTCGATGACTTGGAGCAGTGCTTATGCAGGAGGGAAGAGTTGTTTCGTATGCCTCACGACAGCTTAAGCCCCATGAGTTAAATTATGCCACCCATGATTTGGAGTTAGCAGCCGTAGTGCATGCATTGAAGACATGGAGACATTTTCTCATCGAAAACCATTGTGAGGTGTACACGGATCATAAGAGTTTGAAGTACATCTTCACACAAAAGGAGTTGAATCTCAGGCAAAGGAGATGGTTGGAGCTCATCAAGGATTATGATATGAGATTGCATTATCACTCCGGAATGGCTAACGTGGTAGCCAATGCGTTGAGCCGCAAGAGCCATGTCAACACACGCTTGACTGGAGAATTACCGAAGGAGTTAGCCAAGGATCTTCGCGAGCTATGTTTGGAGATAGTTTCGAGAGGCTATGTTGCAGCGTTGGAGATTCAGTCTACTTTGATGGATAAGATCAGAGAAGCTCAGAAGACAAACAAGGAGATTGCCGAGATAAAGGAGAAGTTGAGCAAAGGAAAGGCTAAGGGATTTCATGAGGATGAGCACGATACCCTATGGTTTGAGGACCGCGTTTATGTGCCTAATGAGCCGGAGATCAGGAAACTGATTCTGCAGGAGGCCCATAATTCACCTTATTCGATTCACCCAGGAAATACCAAGATGTACCTAGATTTGAAGGACACTTTCTGGTGGACCGGAATGAAGAAGGATATTGCGGAGTATGTAGCAGTATGTGATGTATGTCAGAGAGTGAAGGCAGAGCATTAGAAGCCAGCAAGGTTGCTACAGCCATTGCCGATACCCGAATGGAAGTGGGATAAGCTAGGCATGGATTTTATCACGGGATTACCCAGGACTCGTTCAGGCTATGACTCAATATGGGTTGTAGTCGATCGGCTGACGAAGGTAGCTCATTTCATCCTAGTGAAAACTACTTACACTAGTGCTAAGTTGGCAAAGATATACATGACCACGATCGTATGTCTGCATGGAGTTCCGAGTAGCATTGTATTAGATAGAGGAACCTAGTTTACCTCAAAGTTTTGGAATCAGTTACACGAAACTTTGGGTACCAGGCTAGAGTTCAGTATAGCCTTTCATCCGCAGAAAGATGGACAGACCGAGAGAGTCAATCAGATTCTGGAGGACATCCTGAGAGCTTGTGCACTAGATTATGGATCTAGCTGGGACGACAATTTGCCATATGCAGAGTTCTCTTACAACAACAATTATCAATTCAGTTTGAAGATGGCCCCTTTCGAAGCTCTGTACGGAAGGAGGTGCAGGACACCGTTGTTGTGGGATGAGGTTGGAGACCGCCAGTTGTTTGGACCAGATTTGATTAAGGAGTCTGAACAGAAGGTGAAGTTGATTCGCAATAGGCTCAAGGTAGCCCAGTCCAGGTAGAAGAGCTATGCGGATTCTAAATGCAAGGAGACAGTTTACGAAGTCGGAGACCGAGTTTATCTTCGTGTGTCCCCACTTCAAGGAGTTAAGTGTTTTGGAGTTAAGGGAAAGTTAGCGCCACGTTTTGTGGGACCATACAAAGTTTTGGAGCGTATGGGAGAAGTTGCTTACAAGCTGGAGTTGCCTGAAGGTCTGTCAGGAGTTCATGATGTGTTCCACGTTTTCCAGTTGAAGAAGTGCCACGCAGAGATGGCTGAAATACCCCTGAGAGATACAGTGCCACTGGAAGCGATTCAGTTGGATAGTGATTTGACCTACGAGGTGAAACCAGTCAAGATTCTCGAATATGCCAGCCGAGTCACCCGCAACAAGGTTATCAAGCTTTTCAAAGTTGACTGGAGCCACCATACCGAGGATGAAGACACCTGGGAGCGAGAAGAAGATCTACTAAAGGACCACCCTCACCTATTTTCTAGCCAACCCTAATCTCGAGGACGAGATTCATCTTAAGGGGGGTAGGTTTGTAACATCCCAAATTTTCAATTTGGAATAGGGATCATTTTGTTATTTTCATATATGAGTTTTCTCAAATTTTGAAAATAGGGATCATTTGATTTTAATTATTTTATCTTCAAATATTTCAATTATAAAAATAAGAGAGAGGCAATAAAATGACTTTCCCAAAATAAAGAAATATTGAGGATTTAATATTAAAATCAAATAAGATTTTATTTCGGAGTTTTATCGCTATTTTATTTGAATTAGGAAAATGCGTGTTTTTCAAAATTGCATTTAGGGCCCAAATAAATGTTCATCTTGTCCGGTTTATTTTTAGAGGATCGGGAAGATTTATTTCGGGATTTTTGGAGTCCGTTTAGTATTTCTTTTATTTGTTTTTCTTCGCAAAATTATTTTAATAAAAGATAACGACCTAACCGGGCCGTGTCCGACTAGGACTTCTAGCCCGGCCGGCCTTTAAAGCCTCGAGGGCCCGAGCCACCCCCACCAAAGCCTGAAACCCTAGCCGCCACCGTCCCTCGATCCACGCACCGCCGCCAGCCTCCGCCGCCGGTTTCTGCCGCCGCCACTGCCGCCGCTCGTCCCGCCGCCCGCCGGAGCCGCCGCCGCCACCCGACGCCCTGCGCCAGCGCATCAGAGCCGCGCCGCCACCGCCGCCATCTCGCCGGAGCCGCCGCCGCCACCCGCCGCCCTGCGCCACCGCACCGGAGCCGCACCGCCGCCGCCGTTGTCTCGCCGGAGCTGCCCGAGGTAGCCGCCGTCGCCTTGGTTTTCGCGAGAAAACCGGTCGTTTTTTTCGAAACCCTAGATCCGTTTTTTAGATCCGGTTCGGCTTATGTTTTTCCATTTTAGTTTATTTAGCGAATGCTCGTTCGTTAGCCTATTCGTCCGTTTTTATTTTCTCGGATTTTCCGCGATTATTTTTGATTGCGATTTCTGATCCGATTTTCGTTCTAGTATAACATTTCGCTCGTTTATCGGAATCAGGCGATTCAAGCGCCTGGAGTTTCGTCTCGAAATCCTCTTTCCGTTTAACCAATTTAAACAAGTTTTTGCTACTGTAGAATTTGACTTAGGTCCAGATTAATAAACGAAGCTTGTTTCTTTCGCCGTTTGACTTTTGTCGTTTCGTTTGATTTGATTCTTTTTGCAAACCAGAGTTCTTAAGTCGAACTTTTTGGTTAGATCTCTTTTTGAGTTTTACCTGTGCATTAGATGAGTGCTTATTGTATGCTTGTTTGTTTGTGATAGAGTGCCTGGAGTGTGCCGCTTGCTACTACGAGTCTCTAGGTTTCGCGGATCATCAACAAGGCAAGTAACACTTTGATCATACCTCTTTACTACCCAGTTTTATTGCATTAGATCAATCCTCAAAACAATTGCATGTGTAGGATCTGTTTAATATGTGGGTTTTGGGAAGTAGATGAGGTAGAACCTATTACCTGTTTTATTATCAAACCTTTGGGAGTTACTTCTGCGTTTTCTTATATTGCTATGCTATGCTAGTAGACGTGCATTGGGTGAGTGTATCCATGACAGATGTGAGATTGTTAATTAATGGTTTACTTAAGGTGGCAACTTAAATTCACATCTAGGTGGATTGAGGCACCTGGGGAACCCAGTGTTGCCTGTATTTTTTGGAAATCCCGGGGTACCGTGTGATTCTCCTATGGACCGCTACCCAGGCTCAAAGGGATCACGAGATTATTCATGCTAGAAACTTCCGTGTGCAGCCGCAAGCTACTATGGGCTCTAGCATAGTTGAGTATATTGTGTGACCTCTTTCTCTGGTAGACTAGTAGATGTAGGGGATGTAGGTTGGTACTGTCTACCCAGAGTAAAGAGTTAATGCTTCTGAAAGACTGTGTCTCGGTCATCCGTTTCTCAAACACCATGTAGTGCGAGAAATCAAACTGAGGAGATCGAGTCTTGCGGGGAAAAGTGCGCAAACCTCTGCAGAGTGTATAAATTAATCATGGTTAGCTGTGTCCCCGGTTATGGACATCTTGAGTATCTGGTGCTTGGATTACCATGTGAATCTCATCATGTTAGTTAACTTAAATTTGATTGGGTTAATGATGATGCTTAATTGGGATTGAGTTGGAGGAACCTTCTCAATGTTTAACAACCACCATGATAGTTAAATAAAATTTATTCCTTTGTTGTAGGGAAAATTTGGCTTTATGCAAAATGTAACCATAGAGCTTTCCACCAGCCATATATGCATGTAGTGATAGCATTATTCTGTTCATTACTCTCTATGTGTTACATTGCCAGCATATTCCATGTGCTGACCCATTTCGGGCTGCAACGTTCATGTTGTAGACATTTCAGACAACGAGTAAGGTGCCTTAGGTCGTGGTCTTATACTCAGTGATGCCGTTGGAGTTGATGGACTCGCTTTATCTTCCAAGCCTTCCGCTGTTATCGTTATTAGATGGCCTTAAGCCATATTTATTGTAATAAGTTCTCTTTTGAGACATTCGATGTAATAAGTGTGTTATTGCTACTCTATTATAAATCCTTCGAGTACTGTGTGTGTCAGCATTACCGATCCAGGGATGCCACTGATGCACATAGACCAGACTGTTTGAGGTCTGGTCGCTACAGTGCGGAGGACCACCAACATCCCCTAACACAATCTTTTCCTTCCTATTTTCTGATATTGCCCTATGAATTCAAAACCACAAGAAGATGAATAAAATTAGCTCTGCATAACTGGTTGATGCATGATGCAAACGAACACTACTTGGATGTAAGGCAAGCACGGGATAGGAGGATGGAATATATACAAAAAAAGACAGCGTTGCATATTCACACATACGATAGGAGGATGGAATATGTATGAATAAATAGTAAGCAGAAGGCATTTCAACAAAATTAGAAGAAATTAAAGCTAGGCATCATATGAACATGCAACCAATATCACTCTATCAGGTGAAAAGTGTCTCGTCGTAAGTGCCATTTCAAGAAATTAGAAGCAGTACAAGCTAGAAGACAATGCAAGATGCAACCTACATCATAGTCGCAAGTTAAATGTGTCTTATGGGTAAGTGATCGTTGCAGGTATAAGTTGTAAGCTACGCAGATGCAATTCAACATAATTAGAAGCAATACAAACTAGACATCATACGGAACACACAACCACATATAACATTTCCAAGTTAGAGCAAGCACCTGTGTTGGTGGAGTAGGGGAGATGTGCTCATCATGTACACGTATGTTCTAGAAACAGGAACACGTGTCATATTCACATGCGTTATGTGTAAAGTAAGCAGATGCTATTCAACAACGTTGGAAGCAATACAAGCTAGACATCATATGCAACATGCAACTACATATAATAGTGCCAAGTTAGAGCAAGCACCTGTGATGGTGGAGTAGGGGAGATGTGCTCATCATCTACACAGCTACGTTGACTGTCCAGCCTTGTGTTGTCTTGCGAATCTTGTTGGGAGGATGGCGGAGTAAAATCTGTAGAGACCCACTGTTTCAGTTGCTCCGAAGGACCACCATCGTCCACTGCTAGACTAATTTCCTTCAGTTGTAATGATTTTTACTTGTGAAGTCAAAACGATAAGAAAAAGGAATAAAATTCGCTCTTCAGAACTCATTGATGCATGATACTGACGAACACTACTCGGATGAAAGGCAAACACATGATGCGAGGATGGAATATGTACGAAAAATAGGATGGCGTGACATATTCACACCTATGATGTGGTAACTAAGAAGAAGACATTTCAACAAATTAGAAGCATTGCAAGCTAGACACCATATGAATGATGCAACCAATATCACTCTGCCAAGTTCAAACTGTATGGCATTTCAACGAATTAGAAGTAGTACATGCTAGAAATCATATGCAGGACACAACCAATATCACAGTGGCGACTTAAAGGTGCCTTATCATAAGTGACTGATGCGGGATATGCGAGAACAGTAGTCTGATGTAAGAACATGGTGTGATCAGATATAGTATGTTCTACAAACAGGAACACATGTCATATTCATAGGCATTATGTGTAAAGTAAGCAGATGCAATTCAACAAAGTTAGAAGCAATACAAGATAGGCATCATACGCAATATGAAACCACATATAATAGTGCCAAGTTAGAGCAAGCACCTGTGATGGTGTAGGGGAGATGTGCTCATCATCTACGCAGCTACGTTGACTGTCTAGCCTTGCATTGTCTTGCGAATCTTGTTGGGAGGATGGCGGAGTAGAATCTGTAGAGAACCTTCGTTTCAGTTGCTCGGAAGGACCACCATCATGCAATGCCTTACCAATTTCCTTCTGCTTTATTGATTTTGCATTGTGAGGTCAAACCGACAAGAAAAAGGAATATAATTTGCTCTTCAGAACTCATTCATGCGTGATACTGACAAACACTACTCTGATGAAAGGCAAAGTCATGATATGAGGATGGAATATGTACGAAAAACTGGACGACTTGACATATTCACACTTATGATGTGGTAACTAAGCAGAAGGCACTTTAACAAATTAGAAGCACTGCAAGCTGGACACCATATGGAAGGTGCAATCAATATCACTCTGTCAAGTTAAAACTGTCTCGTCATAGGTGGTGTTCATCAAACTAGAAGCACTACATGCTAGAAATCATATTCAAGACACAAACCAATATCACACAACCAACTTAAAGGTGTCCCATAATAAGTGACTGATGCAGGATACACAAGAAGAGTAGTTGCATCTTTCATGTAAGGACATGGTGTGATAGCCAGATATAGTATGAACCAAAAACAAGAAAGCGTGTCATATTAACACGTATCATGTGTAAGCTAAGAATATGCAGTTTACACTAATTAGGAGCAATACAAGCTAGACACCATATGCAACATGCAACCAGATATCACACTGCCAAGTTAGAGCAAGCACCTTGGATGGTGGAGTAGGGGAGCAGAGACTTGGACCTAATAATGCACTAGCAGTACAAGGAGAATCCGTACAGATGCTCTGTTTACGTTGCTGCAAAGGACCGCCATCATCGCCTTCCTTACTCTTTTCCTTCCTCTTTCTTGATTTTGCCTTGTCAAGTCAAACCCACAAGAAAAAGGAATAAAATTTGCTCTTCAGAACTCATTGATGCATGATAGTGACGAACACTACTTTCATGTAAGGCAGCCGCATGATAGGAGGATGGAATATGTATGAAAAACAAGACGGCGTGACATATTGACATGTATGATGTATAAAGTGTAAACTAAGCACAAGGTGTTTGAACTTGTTAGAAGCAATGCAAGCTAGAAACCATATGAAAAATGAAACCAATACGACTCTACCAAATTAAAAGGGTGGCCTAACAAATGTATTTGACCAAATTAGAAGCAATACATGGCAACAGGCTAGAAATAATATGCAATATGCAACGAATAAAGGTGTCTCATCATAAGTGATTGATGCAGGATACATAAGAGAGGTAGTTTCATGTAAGAACATGGTTAACACATAGATGTAGTGTGTACCAAAAATAGGAAGGCATGTCATATTCACAGGTATAATGTGTAAACTAAGAAGATGCAATTTACCCTAATTATAAGCATTACAAGCTAGACACTGTATGCAACATGCAACCACATATCACACTATGAACTTAGAGCAAGCACCTGTGATGGTGTGGTGTATGGGAAGTGTGGTCTTCAAGTACAGAGCTATGGTCAATATCTTCATTTAGGCTTGCTGTTTCTTGAGAATCATTTGGAGAGGATGAAATTGCACTCTTTATAAGAGTAGCGTGTCTCATACTAACCCACGGGCATGACTGTCTCATCATAAGCGATAGATGCAGGATACACAAGAACAGTAGTTTGATGTAAGAACATGGTGTGATAGGCAGATGTAGTATGTACCAAAATTAGGAAGGCGTGTCATATTCACATGTATAATGTGTAAGCTAAGGAGATGCAATTTAACAAATTAGGAGCAATACAAGCTAGGCACCATATGCAACATGCAACAAAATATCATACTGCCATGTTAGAGCAAGCACCTGGGGTTGTGGAGTAGGGGATGAGATTTGGAACTTGCACTGCAGTAGGAGTAGCGGGAGAATCTACAGAGATCATCTATGTCGGTTGCTCTAGAGGACCACCATCATTCCGTGCCTTCATTCTTTCAGATTTTGCCTTGTCAAGTAAACACACAAGAAAAAGGAATGAAATTCGCACTTCCAAATTCGTCGATGCATGATACTGACAAACACAACTTTTATGTATGCCAACCACATTTTAGGAGGATGGAATATGTATGAAAAACGCTAAGCAGAAGGCATTTCAACAAATTGGAAGCAATGCAATCTAGACACCATATGAAAGATCCAACCAAAATCACTCTACCAAGTTAGATGTGTCTCATTATAAGTGGCACTTCGACAAATTAGAGGCAATACATTATTGAAATGATATGCAAGATGCAACCAATATTACACTATCAACTTGAAGGTGTATCGTCAGAAGTGATTGATGAGGGATACACAAGAACAGTAGTTTGATGAACATGGTTAATAGAAAGACATAGTATGTACCAAAAACAGGAAGGCATGTCATATTCACAGGTATAATGTGTTAACTAAGCAGATGCAATTTAACCAAATTGGAAGCAATATAAGCTAGACACCATATGCAACATGCAACCACATTTGACAGTGCGAAGTTAAAGCAAGCACCTGGGATGGTTGTGTGTGGCAATTGAGATCATCAACTGCAGAGCTACGTTTATTGTCTCCATCTGCTGACACTGCACCGTCTAGAGCGCTGAAACACTTAGTGCTTATCTTCGATTTACACTGGAGCGACTTTTGTCTTTTCTTTTTTGTATTCATCAACACTGCATCATAGTCTGAAATACCCATGCATAAAAAACAATAGTGTGAGTATGGGTGAAGTGTGTGCACAATTAGTACAGTGTAAAGGTAGCAGATAGCAGGTCAGTGAGAAATAAATGACGGGAGACATATGATAGCTCTACAACATGCATGGCACACGAAATTACTACAAGATTTTATGAAAATAACAGTCGACTAAAAACAAATAGGTCAGTTCATTTTTTCTGCACCGTACGATGTACAAAGAACGGGCAGATCACCTTCGTCTACCTCCAGCCAGTCAGTGTTACAATCTTCCTCGAAATGCCAGCGACCACCGACCGAGTCCCCTGCCTCCGCCCTCCCCTCGACCTCATTGCACCACCGTGCTTGGCACCACCCCCCGGCCATCCCTTCAAGCCCTGCCAACCTCCAGATCAGGCGCAAGCAGCTCCTACACCCACACCCCTATGATAGACACCGATGCGCTGCTTCCCCGGCAAACAGGCGGACTAGGTGCTCCGCGCGCCTAAGCGGGTGCTACTTCTTTTAATTGCGGTTCGACTGACCTTGAATTGAAATCCAGGCGGGCTACTGACCTCTAGCAAAGGTGAAATAGTAAATGGGAGGAAACCTTGTGCATTTAGTATCACGAAGAAGATACAGTAAGAAGTGCTCGACTAGTTTCTTTCGTGGGATGAATACATTGTGAGCAGAGACGTAAGATTTGCACGAATAAGGGAAGAGGAGTACCTAGGCCTTGTTGTGTCCTCCTTCTGCTTTTCGAATGATCTTCTTGTGGTTCGCTGGAAATGAGAAGTTGTGGAGGACGGTGGAGCCTTGGATGAACCCATGGCCAAGTTGTTGAGTGTGGTGCGGTGGCCGTCTGTCGGCGGCAAGGAACCAGATCCGAGGCGGCGAATGACGGCGTAGCAGGAATAACTCCGGAGCGGTGGACGGTTGTGACAATGGAGCGGCAGTGGTGAGGTGCATGACAGTGTGGTCGAAGTGGTTCTGGTATGGCGCACGTCGGCATCGGTGTGGTGGAGGTAGCTCTGCCTCGGCTTCAGCTGTTAAGTCCTTGAGGGCGTTGCGGTTCCGGTTGCATTGGACAATGATGTCGGGGTACCGGCTCCGGCGTGATGAAGGAGGGTGGTGGTGGATTGGGCGCTATGGGGTGGAGGACGGAGGAGGCTGGGGTTTCACAGCTGGTGGAGAGGGTGTTTTGGCGCCCACGAATATGAATGGGGAAACGGAGGAAGCGGGGAATTAAGGGGGGACAATGTTTCGCTTTGGGACGCGCTTGTTTGAAATTTGGGGGAAGTTACAAACTTTGCCCCCATCTAAAATTTCAGACATATTGCAGGTTGGGGGTAGGGCAGTAATCTCATGTGTCCCAAATGGTGGGTGGGATAGATTTCGGCCGACCGCATGGGTGTTTAGGCGCCCACGGCGTACGAATGCTTTTAGGAGGCGGTTGAGACTGGCGTCTTGGTGAAGTTACGAACCTACCCCGGTTTAGACCTTTGGACATCGGGCCGATAGGCTACACGGGCCAGTGTCAGGACAGTAATTTCCTACCACCAAACATTAGTCTCACGCGGTTTCGGGTGACCAGAGGCTTATTTGGCACTTCGTTCAATATTTGGGAGCAGAAGCATTAACCTTTTCGATTATATTGAATTGAACTTTCAGGATTTGTCAAACTTCACAAATCTTTACTCTTGAAAATCCTAAAGCTATGATTATTTGGAATGGAGGGGGTACATTTGAATATACATTGTACACGAGTATATATGAAAAAATATGCAACTTACCTCAGTTCATGCATGGTTCCAGATATAATCTCCTTGGTTGCAAAAAAAATAGTTAGAAGTGCGTATGAATATATAGCATGTTCAAACGCACAACAAATATTGATGCCCCCTTTTAGATATGATTTACAAATGCCATTATCTCGGGTTCAAATAGATGAATGCACTTCCTATGAATTCGAACCTTTGAAACCCCCTTTATGTTGAATTCAACATGTATTCTATTTCATAGCTAGCAATTTGGAATGTATCTATGTAAGTGACAAATGTATAAAGTGCTTCACACTAACAACATGGAGTGCACTAATTAATGTTTATATATGAATTGCAAAAGCAATGCATTGCTGTATTTCAAACCGCTCTCACTCTATGGATCGATAATATGAAATAAACACATGCACATGATAGAATTCAATACAGTATAGGTGTCTGATAGACCGATTTTCGTTCACACGCATTTTGCAAAATTCATGATCTCATCCAAAAATAATAATGCCATTTATATTTTAATTTAATGCGTAGATCCGCCTTTTACACATAGATGCACTATGCCTCGGCCCGTTCTCATAAATGCGCTATATATCTCTCTATCTAACGCATAAGTGCACACACTTTATATGCATCGACATTTCTCTTTCACACATGCTCACAATCTCTCCCGCAGTGTCGGGCTGTCTCACACACATGCTCTCTCTATATCTCTCTCTCTGTTTCTGACTACTATGTACCACTGTTTTCACTAATCTCAGTTTGAAAACACTATTTCTCTACTAGCCCTCTATACGCACATATATGTGCATACGTGTCTCCCGCATGCACATTATCTTTAGGCCTCTCTCGCACACATTGCCCTCGACCCCCCCCCCCCCCCACACATCTCTCTTAGTAGTTGGCAGATATGATTCCATCAGATCATTCGGTAGGATATCCCTGACTGTTAGGCTGGATGGTAATACGAGGCAAAGTTTTACCCTAGTTCGGACCCTTGCAGTTGAGGAAAAAGCCTACTCTTGGTACTGTATATTAGTGATAAGGGTGTGCACAAAGTACACGTGAATACCAGGCTTTGTGCGTGTGTGTATACTATCGACGAACTAGACCCCAAGCTTCTATAACATACCCGGGGCCTAGGGTTACAAATCATATATAATCGGCTTATCACTAGTGGGGATAGAGTCCTCCACAACTCTTGTAGCTTCATGTTGTACGCCGAGTCCTCAACATGGGTCTTCGTATAATGCATCTCGGTCCAACCTATGTGGCGCAGGATGGAACCGACCCATGAGTCCTCATGTTGACCCACCACAACTAGAAATGATGTGCCCACCACACCACACACGCAATCGTCCACTAAGAAAATAAGCATATACAATAGTACAATGTTATACATGAAAGTTAATTGCATGGTGCATCCAAAAATATTTGTTCTGCATTGTGAATGTTTATATTTTCTCCTAAAATATTAGTCATGGGAAAGAGAAACGAAGGGCATATCTCTCCTTGTCTCCACCGGACACCCCCTCTTTCTACACCACTTTCACGTACGCACACAAACTATCTCTCGGCCCTCTAAAAGTATGCATGCCCATGACACATTCACGCGTGACGGTCACTGTATTTCAAGCGAAAGCATTATACGGTCACTGGACTTCAGAATATGCTCATTATGGTCACCGTATACATTCTCATGGTGATCATACGGTATCTAGCTCACGACACGTCTCCGTATTTTGTTGATGACACTGACGGACTTTGTATTTGATGCGGGCTCCATATTTTGTTGACGACACTTATGGTCATTGTATTTGAAGCGAAAGCACGATATCGTCACTGGACTTCAGAATGAGCTCATCACAGTCACCACATACATTTTGTGGTGCTAACCAACATGTGGTTGGATGGTTAGGAGGATAGTGGTTTCTCGATCCCACCAGGGTTAAAGTCTCGATGCTCGCATTTAACCTGGGTTAATTTCACTATTTTCGGCGATGTGCGTTCAGTTGGAGGAGACGTTCGACTCCACTACGAGGCACCTATGGTGACTTCATAAAATCACAAGATCATATGCTGGATCACTCTCTCAAAGGTGCTCATAGGGGTAGGGTCTGCGTGTGTGCGCTTATAGCGGTGAGTGCTTGCGCGTATATATGAGCCCTTGCGTCTGTACCGTGTTAAAAAATACATGTCGTGATTATATGGTCACTGGCTCATGCATACAACTCCGTATTTAGTTGATGACACAATCAATTGACCAGTCAAACGTTCCACGTGGTGCAACTAGTGTTGCACCATCAGGGCGTGTAACCATGGGGCCCACCTGTCAGCGCGTATATGAAAGAAAGAAATGGTAGTTTGAGTTTGTATTGTGTTAATAAAATACATTTAGGGTGATCATACGATCACTGGCTCACCATATAGCTCCGTAATTTGTTGATGACACAATCAATTAACCAGTCAAACGGTCCACATTTAGCAGCGCACATTACCATAGGGCCCACCCATCAGCGCGTATATGAAGGACATACATGGTAATAAATTAGTGGTCAGTGGGGAGTCGAAGTCGTGAGACCTATGGTTGGCAGTCGCCGGCGGTGGGTAGGGGGGCGCGGTGATTGGGCGGTGGCGTGGGGATCGTGATGAGGACATGACTACCTTAGATATGACCAAATATATTGCATACATGTATATTTGTGAGGTGATTTCTAATGCAAACTATGCAATGATTTATTTATGTCATCCAGGACAAAAATACTTCACAAACTTTTGTGCCATGTCTAATTGCAGGTGTATGGAACATTTATACAATACACATATGAAGATAAGGGAGAAAGAGATGTTTACTTGCTGTTCAAAAAGTTCTCTCACGTCACTTTTGGCCCAAGAGAAGATAGAGTCCAAGTCTCTCACGCTCTGGACTCAGATTCGGACTGCACAGACACACCTGAATCAAAATGCCAAGAACTCTTTCATTCGGACTCCGAATTGGGTGATTAATTTTTTGTTGGAAAGTAGATTCCATGCTCTTTCCAACCCAATTAGAATCACCTTAAAACCCGTCCGGAGCGTTGAGTTATGGACGAAACAATCTGACGCTGCGGCAGAATCTGAGTCAAACTACAAGTGCAAAGGTGTCACGTCACCTCCACTTGGGCCCATTGGCCTTGTACGACCTAGGGTTGGTTTTAGGCTGCCTTGGGACGTTCTCCCACCTCATTGGCCGCCACCCCTTGCTCCTATATAAGTAGATCCATCTAGTATCTTTTCCCTTGGGATTTGTTTAGTTAAAAGTTAGCCATTGCAACTTCGTGTACTTCGTTTGTGTACAACGACCAGACCAAGACCGCTTACGGATCCCCACCTTTATCAGTACTTCATATATATTCGCAATATTCAGATTGCTTTATCATATTCTTGCTTGTTCTTCGATTGCTTGCAGGAATAGACCTTCGTGGTCAGGTTGATCATGCTCCGGCGTGGTCAATAACCTCTCAGAGTTGGTTTAGCGATTGCTAGGGCACAACGTCGTGCACGTTTGTAGTCGGATCCTCAAAGTTGTCTCCACCAAATCGATAGTTATCATTTCATCGAAAGATCGGGACACCCCGCCTCTATCAAGTGGTATAAGTTTTCAGGTTGCTCGGTGAGATTTTCCAGTTATCCCTAGATTCGATTTATTTTCTTACCTATTATCCAAGAAAAAGCCACAAAAAAGTTAGATCTATTCATCCTTTGTCCTAGCCAGTCCAAGCTTTTGCAATTTTCTTTTCATTGTTTGCATTATTGAATTATCGGTTGCATCGTCGTGTCGAGTTGCTGGTCTTAGTGTCTAGTTCCTTTAGAGTTTCGATTCTGTTCACATTAGTCACGCCGCCGCTGCATCATTATCCCTTCCGCTGTCCACCATCCCATCCATCAATTTCCACCACGTGCTACGCACTATTCATTGTCGTAATCATAGATGAGGTCATTCACATCTTGGCCTGATCCAATCTGCATCTTATCTAGTTTGTCTTGGAAAGAGGGAGAAAAAAAGATAGAGAAAAAAAGAAAAGAAGAAAAAGAAAAAGAGAGAAGAAAAATAAAAAAGTGTGAGAAAAAAAAGAGAGAAGAAAAAAAATTCAGATCTATCTAGAATCAATCTCGTACCTTAATTCGGATTGGAATCTGTTTTGCGCACTGTTCAGTAAAACAGATATATCTTCCTCATACGAAGTCCGCTTTGGCTCCGTGAGTACTCAAATTAAAGCTAGCGACAAGCCGCATCTAAATAGTTACAGAAGCAATTTCAATATTTGACACCTAAAAATCGGCTACTAAATAGGTGTTTTTGCCCTTCGAAGTTCGTGAACACAGCTTGTTCCAATTTTTCAGGCCAGTTTTAGAATTCTTTGACTCCCCATATCAATTCGGAATTGAGTGATTCTTTTTGCATTGGAAAGCTTGAGTTAGTAGCATTCTTTGAAAATTTATCAGAAAATTGGCTCAAACTTTTCAAGAGGAAAGTTGGAGAGAGTTGTTGTATATCCTGCTTGGCAGTTGTTTTTCATCATTATCTTCACTGCCGTTTTGATTTTCACTTATATCTTGCTGTCCAGAGCTACTTAGTATCCTTAATTGATGCTAGTTGTGCTACTCCGTGACCTCATTAGTGTTCTAGGCCCGCGTCTCTAGTCCGGTCTAGCCTAGGACCAGCACAGTACCGTCGTTGAGCGTTTATTCAACATTGCATCTCTGAATTGATTGTTGCTAATCTTTTGCTACCATATATAGCCAACCCAGCTCCACATATTTCTACACCGTGTATACGTACGTTCCCCTGGCAATCTCTTTACACAATCTTCGGAGTTATTTGACATCGCTGGTTGCCTGTCACCACCTGCCACATGGTAAGAACTTGTAAGATATTGATATTTGCTTTGCTGTGAGCACTTTACAACCACATCCTAGTAGTTCATAGGAACATTATTCTTGAATTTTGTTTCTTATTTATACTAATCATGATAGGTTCCGGAGATAAAAGTTCTTGGACAACAAACACATCTTCACCATCACGAGAGTTGGGACAACACACACAAGCACATGGTCAGGTTATCTATTTACCATCATTTGAGGGTAGATTTAATCCTGCTATTTATCTAGCTTGGGAGTTTGAAGTAGAACAAGTTTTTAGTAACCATGACTTTTCTGAACTTGAGCGAGTACGAGCTGCCACTAGAGCATTTACTAGTTTTGCTTCTGTTTGCTGGAGTGTGCATTGTAAGAAAAACATTGATAACCAACCCACAACTTGGAAAGATTTGAAAGATGTAATGAGACAACATTTTTCCCTCCTTACTATCGTCGTGAATTGCTTCGCAAATTTGAACAATTTAAACAAGGCAACAACACTATTCATGCTTACTACCAAGAGTTCAAATCTTATATGCATCATTGTGACATAGAAGAATCTAAGGATGATACAATGAATAGATTTTTTGGTGGTTTGAACCATGATATTCAGGCAAGATTTCAGTACATTCCTCGTTGCATTACTGGTATGTATGTTCGTGCTTGTACCTTTGAGAGACAGATACAGGAGGATGTATTGGGTGACTACAACAACTACTATTCCAGTTCGTGTTCACCACCGCCGGTTGGTTCCTCCACCGTTGCACCAACTAGAGCAGCCCCACCTCGGATTGTGAGCGCAACATCATCTAGAGAGTATGGTGCACGGTCAACGTCCGTACCTACATCAGCTACGTCTTTGCGACAAGGTAATAGTAAAGGTATTGATGATATAACTTCACATGAGAATGATGCATCCCTAGTTAACTTGAATGCATCATGTGTTCAGTTACCTGGTGATTTGAGCACAACACCTATTTTAGAGAATCTTGATACTGTCATGAATGCGTCATGTGATCAAACAACTGAAATACCAACAATTTTGAGTGCACCCATTGAATTAACTGTTGATGCAAAAGAATCAATGTTTAATCATTTTGATATGACCTCTAATCTTGGTGATGATTCTGTGCCGAATGACTTATTGCATGTTTGCTTATTTAAGCATGTGGTAGTATGTAAATTGCAAGTAAGGTTTATTCACCAATGTTGGGATGGTTTAATGATGAATATTGTCAATCTTTTGATATGAATAAGAGCTTCACTTATATGTGCGATCTGAGTTGCTATATTTTCATGCCTTCTACTTATGATAATATTTTGGCTTTATATTTTATGATCTATGAAAGTTACTCATGTATACATGTGTCATATGTGCAAAAATCAAGGGAAGTAAAAATGGATGACATATACATATACAACATGTACACCTTGTCTCTTTTGTTAGCCACATTTCAGATTAAGCAACGCTGAGGACGGCTTTGTTTTCAAGAAGGGGAGGATGATGAGGACATGACTACCTTGGATATGACCAAATATATTGCATAAGTGTATATTTATGAGGTGATTTCTAATGCAAAGTATGCAATGATTTATTTATGTCATCCAGGACAAAAATACTTCACAAACTTTTGTGCCATGTCTAATTGCAGGTGTATGGAACATTTGTACAATACAGATATGAAGATAAGGGAGAAAGAGATCTTTACTTGCTGTTCAAAAAGTTCTCTCACGTCACTTTTGACCCAAGAGAAGATAGAGTCCAAGTCTCTCACATTCTGGACTCAGATTCGGACTACACAGACACTCCTGATTCAAAACGCCAATAACTCTTTCATTCGAACTCCAAATTGGGTGATTCATTTTTTGTTGGAAAGTAGATTTCATGCTGTTTCCAACCCAATTGGAATCACCTTAAAATCCGTCCGGAGCGTTGAGTTATGGACGAAACAATCTGACGCTGCGGTGGAATCCGAGTCAAACTACAAGTCCAAAGGTGTTACATTGCACGACCTAGGGTTGGTTTTAGGCTGCCTTGGGACGTTCTCCCACCCCCTTGGCCGCCACCCCTTGCTCCTATATAAATAGATCCATCTAGTAGCTTTTCCCATGGGATTTGATTAATTAAAAGTTAGCCATTGCAACTTCGTGTACTTCGTTTGTGTCCAACGACCAGACCAAGCCCGCTTACGGATCCCCACCTTTATTAGTACATATATATTCGCAATATTCAGATTACTTTATCATATTCTTGCTTGTTCTTTGATTGCTTGCAGGAAGAGACCTTCGTGGTCAGGTTGATCGTGCTCCGGCGTGGTCAATAACCTCTCGGAGTTGGTTTAGCGATTGCTAAGGCGCAACGTCGTGCACGTTTGTAGTCAGATCGTCAAAGTCGTCTCCACCAAATCGATAGTTATCATCTCATCGAAAGATCGGGACACCCCGCCTATATCAGATCGTCGGAGAAAAAGCTCGACGCGGGGGGCCTAGAGGGATGGCCGGGGCGGCGGCGGATTGGCGGTGGGGAGTGGTTTCACGGCGGGCGGGGCGGCACGGGCCGGCCGCGGTCGGCGGGGGCGGCGGTTCAGCCGGTGGTGGCTGGCGGCTCAGGGGGGTGGAGGTTGAAGATAAACTGCAGGCCCTTGATTTTGTATCCAACGGCTAGAAAATCTACTGACCAGAGATGAAAAAGTCAGTCGTCTGATGTGTAGCCTCACATCGCACGTACACATGCACGTATGAAACACTCACACGAACACACGCACGCATGCAGGCGTGCAACACTGACACGTACACATAACGAACACACGCACGCATGCAAGCGTGCAACACTGACACGTACACATAACGAACACACGCACGCATGCAAGCGTGCAACACAGACACGTACACATGCACTCACGAACACACTGAAAGTGCAACTATCCCTAGGTGGTTTCGGTAATTCCTAACAACATATAGCTCATTGAGCTAACATTATTCCAAGATAAATATTTCAGGAAAAGCTCAATGAATGGCATGACATGGATGAGAAAAGTGGACCCCTCAAAATACTAAAGACAAAAGGATTGTCTCAAGCTCAAAGATCAAGACTCTACATTTTATATTTTAGTGATCCAAGATCACATTGAGTCTATAGGAAAAGCCAATACTATCAAGGAGGGATGAGGTGTTGCTTAATGAGGTTCTAGCTTCATAGTGCTTAGTGATATGCAACCCTCAACTAATTTCCCACATCAACATATGACCTAAACAAAAAGTCAAACTCGACCCCACCGATTCTTTCTATCCGGCGCCACCGAGTTCAGATGTCATAGCCACTGCCACAAACCCTAGGCAAATCGGTCTCACTAATAGGGATCTCGGTCTCACCGAGATGGGATTGTAATCTCTCTGTTTCCCTTCGTAACATTTCGGTACCACCGAGATGAGCGATCGGTCCCACCGAGATTGCAATGTAAACTCCATGTTTCCTTTTCGTAACATTTCGGTCCCACCGAAATGAGCGAACCGGTCCCACCGAGTTTACCTGACCAACTCTCCGGTTAGCTTATTACCAAAATCGGTCCCACCGATTTTGTGTAATCGGTCTCACCGAGATTACGTTATGCCCTAACCCTAATCATATCGGTCCTACTGAATTGCATGTCGGTCCCACCGAAAATCCTAACGGTCACTAGATTTGCTGAATCGGTCTGACCGAGTTTATCAATTCGGTCCCACCGAGTTTGGCAAGTTGTGTGTAACGGTTAGATTTTGTGTGGAGGCTATATATACCCCTCCACCTTCTCTTGATTCGTGGAGAGAGCCATCAGAATGAACCTACACTTCCAACTTGCATTTTCTAAGAGAGAGAACCACCTACACTTGTGTTGAGGCCAAGATATTCCATTCCTACCATATGAATCTTGATCTCTAGCCTTCCCCAAGTTGCTTTACACTCAAATCTTCTTTCCACCAAATCCAAATCCTGTGAGAGAGAGTTGAGTGTTGGGGAGACTATCATTTGAAGCACAAGAGCAAGGAGTTCATCATCAACACACCATTTGTTACTTCTTGGGGAGTGGTGTCTCCTAGATTGGCTAGGTGTCACTTGGGAGCGTCCGACCAGATTGTGGAGTTGAACCAAGGAGTTTGTAAGGGCAAGGAGATCACCTACTTCGTGAAGATCTACCGCTAGTGAGGCAAGTCCTTCGTGGGCGACGGCCATGGTGGGATAGACAAGGTTGCTTCTTCGTGGACCCTTCGTGGGTGGAGCCCTCCGTGGACTCACGCAACCGTTACCCTTCGTGGGTTGAAGTCTCCATCAACGTGGATGTACGATAGCACCACCTATCGGAACCACGACAAAAACATCCGTGTCTCCAGTTGCGTTTGAATCATCAAATCCCTTCCCTTTACATTCTTGCAAGTTGCATGCTTTACTTTCCACTGCACATATACTCTTTGCATGCTTGCTTGAATTGTGTTGAGATTGGTTGACTTGTGCTAAGATAGCGAAAATCTGCCAAAGACTAAAATTAGGAAAAGGATAAGTTTTTATTTGGTCAAGTAGTCTAATCACCCCCCCCCTCTAGACATACTTTTGATCCTACAAGTGGTATCAGAGCTTTGGTCTCCATTTGCTTTGATTTCCATAGCTTTTGGTGGTCATAGCCTTGGTTTCACAACCTAGGAGAGTATGGCGTCTAGCAAGGGAAATTAGTAGTGAAATAGAACGTGAAACCGTGCTGAGCTCCCAAGCAGTGGGAGGGGAAAGTGATCTCTGACCGCGTGCCTGTTGAAGAATGAGCCAGCGACTCATAGGCAGTGGCTTGGTTAAGGGAACGGAACCCACCGGAGCCATAGAGAAAGTGACTCTTAATAGGGCGATTGTCACTGCTTATGGACCCGAACCTGGGTGATCTATCCATGACCAAGATGAAGCTTGGATGAAACTAAGCAGAGGTCGGAACTGACTGATGTTGAAGAATTAGCAGATGAGTTGTGGTTAGGGGTGAAATGCCACTCGAACCCAGAGCTAGCTGGTTCTCCCCGCCTTAAAAAAGAAAGAGTACTGGAATGATGTCCTGAATAGAAGAAGCGGGAATAGGAAGATTTTTTATTCCTTTTGTTACTCTTTTTTTAAGCAAAGGACGCCCGAATATACCATCAAATTATCGATAGATAAATATTTATTGGATACCTATATCACCATAGAGGTCCTTACTTTGATGGTACTAATTTTGCTAGTTGGAAGCATAAGATGAAAATGCATATTGTTGGACATAACCCCGCCGTTTGGGCTATTGTGTGTATTGGCTTGCAAGGTGAATTCTTTGATGGGAGAGAACCAAACCGTGAAGCTAGCGCGGAAGAGTTGAAGATGCTGCAATACAATGCTCAAGCTTGTGATATCCTCTTCAACGGATTGTCCCACGAAGAATTCAACAAAATCAGCCGTCTTGAGAATGCAAAGGAAATTTGGGATACTTTGGTTGATATGCATGAAGATATGGACTACGACAAGGAATCCAAGTTGGATGTGCTTCAAAGTCAACATGACAAGTTCAAAATGAAGGATGGTGAAGGTGTCATTGAAATATACTCTAGGCTTGCTCTTATCACAAATGAGATTGCCGGCTTAGGAAGTGACGATATGACCGACAAATTCATCATCAAGAAGATCCTAAGAGCTTTGGACGGAAAATATGATACCGTGTGCACATTGATCCAAATGATGCCAAATTACAAAGATCTCAAGCCAACGGAAGTCATTGGAAGAATTGTTGCTCATGAGATGTCACTCAAGGATAAGGAGGAACTTCACAACAAGTCAAAAGGTGCTTACAAAGCCTCATGTGAAGCCCCCACATCATCAAGTGAGAAACAAACCTTCAATGAAGAATTGAGCTTAATGGTGAAGAACTTCAACAAGTTCTACAAGAGTAAAAGCAAAGAGAAAAGCTCCAAGTCAAGGTCCTACAATGACAAAAGATCTTCTAGTCGAGAGCGTAATTGCTACAATTGTGGAAGACCCGGACACTATTCCAATGAGTGTACGACACCCTACAAAAGAAGAGAAGAATCACCTAAGAGGAGAAGTAGAAGAGAAGAATCACCACCAAGAGAGTGGAGGAGTAGAGATGATCGTTATGAACGAAGAACATCCCGGAGAAGCAAGGATTCAGAAAGGAAGGACAAGTCATCAAGGAGCTACACAAAACAAAGACATCAAGATCATGTTGGTGAATGGGTATCCGGCTCCGACTCCGACAATCACTCCGAGAGAAGCTATCACTCCGACTCCGAATATACTCAAGATGAAGGTGTTGCCGGTCTAGCACTTGTGTCAACCAACTCCTACGACATATTTGATTAACCAAATGAAGGACTTGGAAGATGCTTCATGGCTAAAGGTCCAAAGGTAACACACCCCCAGTATGTTGATTTCAATAGTGATGAAGATGACTTGTTAGGTGATGATGATTTACTTGTTGACAACTCTAGTGATGAATACTATGATGAAATGTCAATTAATCATGCTAATCAAGATAAAATGAATGACAATGATAAGGATAAGATTGCGCTTCTAACTAAAGAACTAAACACTCTTAAGTTAGCTCATGAAACTATCTTAGAAGATCATCGAGAACTTTTAAGGACTCATGAGAAGTTACGCTTTGAAAAGCTCAACCTTGAGCAAGAGCATGAGTTCTTAAAGGCAATCAATGATGATCTTCATAAGAAAAGTTCTTCTTACATTGCTAAGCGTTTACTCTTATCTACTTACATGCCTAAAGTCAAGTCTAGTAACAAGAACAAGAAGGATTCTTCCTCTAGTAGTAAAAATAATCATGCTAAATCCAATGTTGTTGCTTCTAGTAGTTCTCTTGATTCCACTAATGATTCTCTTAGCCAAGTTACACTTGAGCAAGAAAATAGCTTATTGAAGGGAATTATAGAGAAAGGTGTTTACAAGAGCCTTGCCGGGAGTAAGCAATTTGAGGAAATTGTACGCAAGCAAGGAAGGCACCGGAAGAACCAAGGTGTTGGTTTTGGACGAAAGTTCAATGCCAATGGAGTTGAGTGGGAAGAAAATCAATACCCCAAGACGAAGTTTGTTCCTCAACAAGAGAAGTATGATCCCACTTCCTTCAAAGGGACACAAGCCCAAGATGATCTTCCACCACAAGACCACAACCAAAAAGGCAAGGACAAGCTTCAAGAGGAGATTGATGCATTTGAAGAAGCTCCTAAGGCCTTGGTCAAGTGGGTTCCCAAGACAACGTAAAGCTCTACTTCATCAAGTACAACTACAACTCCAAGGATTCCCATCAAGATGATGTGGGTCCCGAAGAAGAAGAACTAGAGAGTTCTTGAGGGTGACTCCGGCAACATATTTCACTCATATCATTTTGGCAATAACAAGTGCAATCAACTTCCACATCTTGCACTAGTTCAAGGAGTCACAAACCCTCTTGTTGGTAAGACAAGGGACAAGGTAACCTAATGCTCTCATAGACATCATATTGTGTGTGCATCACTCTATGTCTATGGATATCCTTGTTTGTTCCTTGTGGGACTAACCCGTGTAGGTATTGAAAGTGCACTCACTCCAAAGGATTGCTCCAAATGATCTACATCAACATTGAGCATCCACATCTTCAACACCTATATGAAGTCATCATCGACAAAACCCAAGGTTAGTTCATCCCTCTAAGGGGGGATCTCACATCTAGGGGGAGCTTTACTCTAAGAATTGAGTCAAAGCAACTCTAATGGTGTGAACACATCAATGCATTATGTAAAAGAGGTACCCCACTTGAGCTTAAACGATGAGTATGACCTATGATCAAATGTTCTCATTTGACTCCTAAGTCAATATACTCATATATAGATGACCTAGTCATCGCCAATTGCTTGATAGATGCTAGAATTGGTTGTGCATGCTTTGCCACATATTTCATTTGCCATTTTATTGTGTGAGCATGTTGGTTGCATATTTTACTCATTCAAGGACATCCACTTGTTGTTTTGATTGATTGGTTTCTTTTTCTTTTGCCAAGTGGATGGACAAGAATGCCTAAGAACCTTCTCTAGCTATCTATGCTTTTCTTGTCTCAAACTCTATTCATGTTACATCACAAAATTTGATCAAGTCAGATTCGAACCACTCTATGTGAGAAGCACTCGGAGTCCCCGATTCGTCATAGACTTAAACTTCCAAAACTTCTTTGTGCGTTTCGGTCTGACCGACTCTTCCATTTCGGTCATCCCTAGATCACTAAGTCGATCTAGGTTTTGAATCTCAGTGCAACCGATTTGAACTTTTCGGTCACAACGAGTTGCTGTAACTGCTAGCAGTTATGCATCTCGGTGCCACCGAGTTGTTCCACTTGGTCACGCCGACAGGGTCGGGCTATATATACCCACAGGCAAAACTTTGGAAATTTTCTCCGAACTCATTCGCCCACGCTCAGCCTGATCTGCCTCCAGGGTCTCCGGATCGTCCTCCTCGTCGCCAGTTGCCCCCTGCCGCTGGTCTCCGCCGCCGTCAACGAGAATCATCCCCGCCGTTGCCGCTGTAGCAAGTTCATTGCCGAACTAGGTATGGACTCGATCACTGTGCTATCCGTATCTGATTCCTAGCACATTGTGTTCGCCATGAATCTTGCCATGATTGAAACTATCTTATCTAGTCAAAACACTTCATAGATTAGGTTTGAATTGAAAATTTAGGGTTAGGTTTCTGCCGAAACCATCTCGGACCAACCGAGTTGTAGAACTCGGTACCACCGATTCGGCTAAGGCCATTGCACATGTAATTCTCGGTCTGACCGAGAATTGCAAATTGGTGTGACCGAGTTCAGGACTTTGTGAAACCCTAGCAGTCTCGGTGCCACAGAACTATGACTCGGTCTGACCGAGTTCACTAGTTTAGGTTCCAAAAGCTGCTTCGGTATCACCGAGTTTACAAATCGCTAGATTCGAAATGCTTTCTGTGGAAAACTAAAACTAAGTTTTTGACTCATTCTTTTGCAAAACCCCTGTATTTTGTGATGCTCATCCACTCTATCTCATCTATATCTATTCACAGGGTATGTTGTCAGTGTTTGCAACATGTCTGATCAGAGTGATAGTCAAAACAAGTCAGAGGAGCAGGTTCAAGTGAGTGAGGGCAGTAGTACCTCTAGCAGCTATGATGATGGCAGCAGGAGCACCCCAAGCAACTTACCCAAAGCTGCCACCAGGGCCACAAAGAAGAGAACCTCAGAGTCTGAGGATGAAGACTATGTGGCTATTGAGGATGAGGCCACTTCCAAGAAGAAGGTGCTCAAGAAAGAATATGGCTCAGCTGCAACCACTAAGCCTGGACAAAATAGGAAAATTCCAGCCAAAAGGACTCCTATGCTGAAGGTCAGAGGATCCACTAAAGAAACTGAGAAATCTGATCCCAAAGAGCCAGAAGTGACTGAAAAGAAGAGGAAGGAAAGGGTTAAGAAGACCATGGCCAGGGTTGTTGGAAATCCTTCCATGACGGAAGAAGAAGAAGAAGAGGTTGCTGCACAAGCACCCAAAGCTCGGAAGCTTATGGGTGATGCCATCAGGTCAGGGGCTGCTTCATCAAAGCCCACAGAAGCACCCAAGGCTGCTTCCAAGCCCAAGACTGCACCTAAGAGGAATACTAGGAACATATTAGCTGCTGAGAAGAACAAGGCCCCAGTGCCTGAAGCTGTTGCTGAAGAGGAAGATGATGAAGAGCATGTCTTGAGAAAATTGAAGCCTAAAATTCCAGATCATAATGATGCCCATCCTATAGCTGAGAACATGAAGCTGAGAAAGGATGCAGGACTCAGACAGTGGAGGTTGACTGATCCTTATATAGTCAGGAGGAGAACTGCTGTAGACTACAGGTTCCATACAAAGGAACAACAGGATTTCTATGAGACAGTGCTGCTGGACAAGAAGCCAATAGTGTGTGACATGAGATGGGTGGACTGGAAGTACATCAAGGAGAATGAAGAACACTATCCTGGTGTGTATGACAGCTTCAGTGCTTGTGGAGTGGCAGACTTTGTTGGGCAGAAGCTCACAGAGTGGAATGATGAGCTAATAATGCAATTCTACTCCACAACACACTTCTATCCAGATGGCAGGATAGTATGGATGTCTGAAGGTACTAGGTACCAATCATCAATTGAAGAGTGGGCTAATCTGATCAATGCACCTAAGGAGAAAGAGGATGACTTGGATGTCTATGCCAAGAATAAGATGGATCACAACACTATGGCACATATGTACAAGGAGATCCCAGATGTTGCTATTGAAACACACAAGTTTGGATCAGTACATTACCTTCTATCAGGACTGCCAACCATCAACTGGATCCTCAGGCACACTCTCTTGCCCAAGTCAGGTGATCACAACATGATCAGAGGCCATGCAATAAATCTGCTACACTTATTTGATGTGCCACAAAAGTTCAAGGTCATGAGTCTTATAGTTGAAACTATCAAGAGGACAGTTGCTGACCAAAAGAGAAGTTGTGGGTATGCCCCACAGATCCAGGAGCTGATTAACTCCAAGATGGGCACTGGCACATACTTGTTGGACAAGGATCACATGCCTATCTATCCAGATTTTGAGGACCACCAAGTGGTTATGACTGAAGATGAACCATCTTCTGTGCAAGCACAAGCAAAGAAGGAGAAGGCAAGGACTGAGAAGGCTGCCAAGATGCCAACAATGGAAGAGGCATCTCAGTACTTCTTGAAGAGCAAACAGGATCAGCTTGGCTACTTGATTGCATCCACTCTGAGGATTGAGAAGGGGTTGGCCACCCTGACTCAAAACCAGGAGAGCCTGGAGAGGATCATGGAGCAGAAGTTCTATGACTTGGATGTGAAGGTAACTGAGATCCAGTCTGTTGTTGAGCAACTCCAGGATGATATGCAGGAGAGGAAGGGCAAGACAACCACTGAGGCATTTGCCAGAGTGCCTAGAGCTCAGAGGTCAGCTGCAGTGCCAGTGACAGACAACAGAGCCACTTCATCTGCACCAGCTACAGCCCCAGTGCAACCAGCTCCAACACCTACTCCACTAGCTCCATCCACAACTACTCAAGTCTTCGTCCAAGGAGCCATCTCTACACCACCACCTGAAGATCAAGCCTGAGAGACGATTTAGTGCTATGCATTTTCTATGAACTTTTTGGTAACTTGTTGCCAAAGGGGAGAAAAATGTATAGATCATAGGCTTCGAGAGACAACGTTACTTTTTATTCTCTCTTGCTTTGGTGGTTGAACTTTATTTGCTTGATTGAGATACTTTATGCATGTGCGATACTTGGATGATCATGTGGTTGATCATATGCTACATTAATGCTTGTTGGAAGACATTATCCTTTTATCTCTATATGATCATTCACTTTGCTTGGTGATGAGTGCATGTATTCAATTGTTATCATTTTGAGCGCTCCACCAAGATGTATGTGACATGGAAGAGTAAACCATGAGCCTAATTCTTTGTGCATTTGCAGTCCAAAGCAAATCTTAAACTATGCACAAATTTAGGGGGAGCTCTTGCTTATCACATACTTCTCAAAGCGACAATGTTTTTCACTCTTATTATCATTTGTCGAAGCTTTGATCTAAATGTTGTCATCAATTACCAAAAAGGGGAAGATTGAAAGTGCAACTATCCCTAGGTGGTTTCGGTAATGCCTAACAACATATAGCTCATTGAGCTAACATTATTCCAAGATAAATATTTTAGGAAAAGCTCAATGAATGGCATGGCATGGATGAGAAAAGTGGAGCCCTCAAAATACTAAGGACAAAAGGATTGGCTCAAGCTCAAAGCTCAAGACTCTACATTTTATATTTTAGTGATCCAAGATCACATTGAGTCTATAGGAAAAGCCAATACTATCAAGGAGGGATGAGGTGTTGCTTAATTAGGTTCTTGCTTCATAGTGCTTAGTGATATGCTCCAAAACCCTCAACTACTTTCCCACATCCACATATGACCTAAACCAAAAGTCAAACTCGACCCCACTGATTCTTTCTATCCGGCGCCATCAAGTTCAGATGTCATAGCCACTGCCACAAACCCTAGGCAAATCGGTCTCACCGATAGGGATCTCGGTCTCACCGAGATGGGATTGTAATCTCTCTGTTTCCCTTTGTAACATTTCGGTACCACCAAGATGAGCGATCGGTCCCACTGAGATTGCAATGTAAACTCCCTGTTTCCTTTTCGTAACATTTCGGTCCCACCGAAATGAGTGAACCGGTCCCACCGAGTTTACCTGACCAACTCTCTGGTTGGCTTATTACCAAAATCGGTCCCACCGATTTTGTGTAATCGGTCTCACCGAGATTACGTTATGCCCTAACCCTAATCATATCGGTCCTACCGAGTTGCATGTCGGTCCCACCGAAAATCCTAACGGTCACTAGATTTGCTGAATCTGTCTGACCGAGTTTATCAATTCGGTCCCACCGAGTTTGGCAAGTTGTGTGTAATGGTTAGATTTTGTGTGGAGGCTATATATACCCTCCACCTCGTCTTCATTCGTGGAGAGAGCCATCAGAACGAACCTACACTTCCAACTTGCATTTTCTAAGAGAGAGAACCACCTACACTTGTGTTGAGGCCAAGATATTCCATTCCTACCATATGAATCTTGATCTCTAGCCTTCCCCGAGTTGCTTTCCACTCAAATCTTCTTTCCACCAAATCCAAATCCTGAGAGAGAGAGTTGAGTGTTGGGGAGACTATCATTTGAAGCACAAGAGAAAGGAGTTCATCATCAACACACCATTTGTTACTTCCTGGAGAGTGGTATCTCCTAGATTGGCTAGGTGTCACTTGGGAGCCTCCGACAATATTGTGGAGTTGAACCAAGGAGTTTGTAAGGACAATGCCTACTTCGTGAAGATCTATCGCTAGTGAGGCAAGTCCTTCGTGGGCGACGGCCATGGTGGGATAGACAAGGTTGCTTCTTCGTGGACCCTTCGTGGGTGGAGCCCTCCGTGGACTCGCGCAACCGTTACCCTTCATGGGTTGAAGTCTCCATCAACGTGGATGTACGATAGCACCACCTATCGGAACCACGACAAAAACATCCGTGTCTCCAATTGCGTTTGAATCCTCAAATCCCTTCCCTTTACATTCTTGCAAGTTGCATGCTTTACTTTCCGCTGCTCATATACTCTTTGCATGCTTGCTTGAATTGTGTTGAGATTGCTTGACTTGTGCTAAGATAGCTAAAATCTGACAAAGACTAAAATTGGGAAAAGGATAAGTTTTTATTTGGTCAAGTAGTCTAATCACCCCCCCTCTGGACATACTTTTGATCCTACACACATGTACGTACGCACACATGCATGCAACACTGAAACGTACACATGCACACACGCAACACTCTCACGCCTGCATGCACACAGCACACGACGCAAGACACGTACTCAACCTATACGTGCATGCACCCTTTAATTAAGGACATGGATTGTTACGGGTATTAATCAATCTTAGCTGTTATAAGCAGAACATTGATGTTTGCAGCGGTCTTTATGAATCACAACCTATCGAACGGGCTATCAACGTATATATGAAAATTATAAAATTCTCTTACATTATATAGTAGGCTTATCTACACTCAATGAACAATCATCAGTTTATGAAATGCCCGCTTCTGACCGCCCTGGCCCACCAAAAGTTCCTCTGCTGTGCGCTACCTGTGTTGGGTCACTGACATGCAGGCCATGTACCCAAAGAGCCCACACGTCAGTGGAAGAACGGCGTGGTTTCATACGTTAGAGTCGAGGGCGCCACTTGCTGCACGCCCGGCTGAACACGCCTCCTTGCCGCATTCAAATGCCTCCATAAAACCTGCCCGTGTGGAAGCCAAGAAACCCACTCTCGACACACGTCCGTTCATGACTGGGCCGGCACTAAACGCAACACCGGCCGAGCTCCTCCTGCCCGCCGTCTATTTAATCTCCTATTTAAACAAGGCCAAACGCCGGCCAAGAATCGCATCCGGCACTCCCCTATCTCCTCCTTCACCATTTTGTCCACTCTTACAATGGCTTACAAAGAGTAGTTATCCCGCATCCAAGCTGACAGGGTGGCCCGCCGAGCCTGCTGGATATGAGCTATGCAGCTCGCTGATCCACCTCCCTCCCCTCGCCCGATGGAGCCAGTTGCTGCCCCAAGCCGGCACGCGGTCCAGCAACTCGCCGCTCCAGGCCAGCTCGACGAGGAGCAGCGCACGGGCGTCGTTGCTGCCGTCCACGCTGCCGCCTCGTACCGTGCCTCTCGTGTCTGCGACCGTGTCTCCCATTTCTGTGGCTGAGACTCCCATGCTGGCGGCCGCGCCATGCAAGCAGCGACAGAAGCCGGGTGCGCGGAGAGCGACGAGTCAGTGGCCAGCGCCTCCGCGTCCGCCGCCATCATCGAGAAGAAGTAGAACACGGGAGGACGCCGCCGCTTGGGTCCCATGAAGGCCACCGTGGAGGCGGCGCCGGTGTACACAGTAGGTGTCTTGGTGGATCCTTTTGTTGCGAGGACTTTCACCGACACCGCATGGGCTCCATGGAAGCGGAGAAGCCCCCTTCCACCATCATCTTCGGCATCAGCCAATGATATCAGTTGGGCAGTGGGGAAGCGAGCCATCCTTTGCGCTGAAGCATATACCTCCGGGGCTCCCGACAGTCCGGTGATCGTGCTACCGGACATGAGGAACACAAATGGATCGGCGGGCGACTATTTAGGCCAGGTATTATATACTTGTGCTATCCAGAACTAGCACTGCGTAGTTCATTTGAATGTAATGAAATTTGTCATGTTTGTATGAAAATCCAGGATTTTATATGATTTCCATCATTGTTTATATGAAATATCGCCATGTTTGGATGAATTTTGTCCGGTTGGTTGAGTTGCTGTCATAACGTGTGCGGCTACGGTTGGATGGCGTAATTTGCGGGTCGCCGGTCGGTCTGTGGACGGCTTGGGCGGCGTGGTGGGACAAAAAAAGCACAACTCATGCGAGCTCGTCTCCAATGTGCACGCTGGAGGATGCATGAGCACCCGAGCCATTCCTCGTTTATTGGTGGCAAAGGCACCTGTGGACAAAAGGGTTGCCAATATTTTGGCTACCCCGGGCAAGATCCAAACGACCCCTCCCAGCAGATTCAAATCCCTTGTTCTCCGTGAAATTTTGCCATGTGTTATTTTCATGGACTAGAAAGATGCCCGTGCATTGCACGGAACATCAAGATGCATTTTTTTACAAAACACCTGTTGTGATAGACCCATGCAGGAGTAATCCCATGTGTAAAAACTAATGATATCTCGAGAATTTTATTGGAAAAATGGTATCTCGAGAATTTTATCGGACTCCATTTTTATATACAAGGCCACAAACCCATATTACAGGTACCAAGGCAAAAATTAATGTCTTCTGAGTCAATGTTTCGAGCCACCTTGTTTCCTTGTTTGCCGTGTAAATTAATGTGTATTCTTCTCTTTCGTGCACATCAAGCCAATGCTCACACTACTGCATGCATGCAAGGGATAATTAATTTCCTCCTTTGCTAGTACTACGAGGCAAACACCATTAATATTGCATCGATTAGTGTTAGTGGACTTGTATATCTGCAAACTGTAATCTTGATAGTGGCCTTGTATATAAAAATAGAGGGAGAAAGATGAGAGATAAGGTGAGGAGGAGTGGGGCGTGGTGGTGACTGGTGGTCAGACTAGGCGGATGCATGGGGATGGACGGCGCATTATGTCTAGGTTTGTATCTCTCTCTCACACAAACACGTAGGTGGGGGGCGTGCACGAAGAGAAGAGGTGCACGCATGACGCACGTACTCCCATCTCTTTCCCAACCACACCCACGCGGGTACACGGTGGATCTCATTTCTGTACGAAAAGGCAGCCCACGTGGTAATTTGACACATGTACTGGTTGTCCACTTGATGGAGGGAGGATCGTCTACCACGGGTGAACAAACAAATTGTGACTTGACGCGTTATGTTTGAAAAGAGGCAAACCATGTGGGGCCTACCTTAGAGGCAAGGCTCTATTCACTGGAGTACATTTGATGTGTCCCATCAACTCACAAAATGAGGAGAAGCTTGCTTAGTACGCCGTATCCTCCGCCCATGGGCACGGTGGCTCATAGGATGAGGTGAAGCTTGCTTACTAGTACGCCTTACGCCCGCTCCCTCACCCACGCGCATGGTGGCTTGCAAGACGAGGAGAAATTTCTACTACTCCCTCCGTTTACTCCTCGTCCCTACCTTGGTTAGAGAGATTATCATATTGTTTGGAATATATGTCCTTTAGTACTCCCTCCATTTACTTATACAAGGCCACTATAAAAAAATACATTTTGCATCTATACAAGGCCACAAATAGTAATCAAGACAAAAGTTACTACTCCCTCCTTTCTAGTTTATGGCTCAATTTCAAAATCTGTCCAACCAAGGTAGACGGTGAGTGGTGGAATTAATTTTGTAGTTTGCACAAGTAATTAGTACGCTCGTTTTTCTCAAGAAGTTATGTTTACTGAGGCATTAATTAGAATGAATGCATGCATGACCACTAAATTTCCGTGAACTTCTACATGCATTGGTGAGTTTTCTCTTGACACTTCTTGCATCGGGTGATTTAACGCACCTCGAAATCCAACATGTGATGGCACTACTACTACTAGTAGAATTTAGACTTATAAAATGGAAAAACAAAATTTTTTAGACGAGCCCTATAAACCCTAGTGGGTACATACTCCGTAAAATCAGATTTTCCCAAAACTAAGTCGCTCAACCTTTATTTCCTTGTTTCCCTTCCTGCCTCCTTGCCTCGAACAGACTATGCCAAACTCCCCTGCCTGCCGCGCGGGAAAAGACCCGCCCTCACCTTTTTTAGTCCAGGTTTGTATCGATGGATCACGCGAAGCAGAAAAAACCAAGTTGTGTCTTGTACTCCTCCGTCGCCGCTCGCTTTCATGAATTTTGTACTTCCTCTTGCCGACATGTGGGACATATAGCAATCGGGTCAACGAGTCAAGCACCAAATAACAGTGCAGAACAGCAGGGGGGATGCACCCCAGTCGTACCACCCTAGTAGTAGTAATGAGCAATGAGACGTCAAATCACAATGCCGCACCTTCCCAGATGGATGAATCAATCATTATTTCACACTTCTGTTCACCATCATCTCCTTCAAGAAAAACCACGTAGTAGCTTCTGCCTTAAGAGGGACACGTGCATCGCCTTGGTACATCATGACACATGGGACTGCATGATAGGCAATGCTCCCCCGCCCTTCGCTCGGTAAAATCGCCTCATTTTTACTACTTCCTCCGTATCGGTTTACATGGCATGCACGTCGTTCTAGGTTGAGAATTTAAATGTCTATATATGTGATGAATAGTATATGTTTGGAAACTACATCCGCTTAAGAATCCAATGATATACTATTTGTGGCATAGTAACTCATATTTAGTCAGTCAAATGGATGCCCTAGAACTACGTGCACGCCCTATAAACCGAGACAGAGAGGGTAGTACAATATGTATCTTTTGAGATCAATACAGTCAGGATTCACCAAGGAGCAAAACCAAGTGGTAGGCTACTCCTGTCGTGTTGGTGTCGCAACTCAAGCAGGGTAAGTCCGGACACGAAATGGCGACACACTGAACATGACCCCTTTGGCCGACATGTGGCTCATCCACCTTCTTGTTCCACATGTGATGCACCAAATTACAGTTCGGAGCAGCGGTTGGAATTGGAGGCACCCGGTCGTAGCGCCGCAGTAGTAGAAAATGAGCGATCAGGGTTAAATCACAAAGCCCCACCTTTCCCGCACTAAGCTAGACGGACGAAGCAACCATCATTTCACTCTAGGGCGCGAGAGCATAAAGAAAAGAGAAAACTAAAGCCGCAACTACCTAGGGCACCCTAGGGTAGGGGTCTCCACTACAAATCCTTTTTTTGAAAGCGCCTCCACTACAAATCCGCTTCTCCCTCATCCTCTTGAAGAAAACCGATGGTGCATGCGGCTGTAGGGTTTGTAGGAGTACTACGGCGTGCGGGGCCACGTCGTAGTAAACGGGAGAGGGACTGAGTTTGAGTCGACGCCTTAATATCTGTGGGCCACTTGGTTTTACGGGAATGAGGCATCATTTTGGGTTCGGGGACCAGTGGAGATATACGTACAAAAACTTGTGGACGTATGTTCGACCGAAAGGCAATGATGTATGGGCCCCGCATTTTGATATACCCGCAGCCGCATGAAATTTGCTACTCTGCTCAAAACTAGTAAAGTACACATGCATTGAACACATGAGATTTGGAAACCAAATTATGAATAAACACACACTATAGCATGTAAAGCTTTGAGTCATATATGCATGACGTAGATGTTCGTTTAGTTCTGATAGTTCATCTCATTCCAAATCAATTAGTTTTATAAAAATGTTAAGATTCATGGGGTTCTACATTGTAAAGCACAATGTAAAAAACAAATAATGGCAATTCATTTACAAAAAAAAGTTTGGGCAATTATGATACGAAAGATTCTAGAACAAAGGAGAAGTGCTTGTGTTTTGAGGTTTGTGCATTATGCTTAAGTTCAACCATGGAGTCTTCTAAATTGTACATGTGGCAGAATCTGGTGGAATGTTGATGATATCCAACAGCTAGTAGTGCTCGGATTTGCCATCTCTTCACTATTGGATTAGCTTCATCCAGCGACCATCTTTCAAAGTTATTCGCACACAGTATAGTTCTTGTGCCATAGTTGCATGTCTTGGAAAAAAGCTACTAGTGGGTTGTACTAGCTATTTAGGAATAGAAGATGTATACATGGAAGCTGTAGGGAAAGAGATGACATGGAGTATCTCAATTCCTACGAGTAGGGATTGGAAAAGAGATGTCATTTGGTTCACATCATAGGAACTTTTCTATTGAATCTGGAGATGACATGTATCTCATTTCCTATGAGGAGGGATTAGAAAAGAGATGTCATTTGGTTCATATCATAGGAACTTTTCTATTGAATATAGACTAATGTTTATTTTCCTTTGAAATTATGGGAGTATAGGAATCCATTCATATGAACCAAGTGGCTCTAAAGCTATAAAAATGATATCATGTTTATTTCCTTTGAAATGTGGAGTATATGAATCTATTCCTATGAACCAATTGGCTTTAAAGGAAAAAATCCTATAAAAATCATATCATATAGAGTTCCTATGATATTCCTCCACACCAAAGGATGGTTGAAATTGCTGCAGGTGATACGATGGTATTTCTTTGTAGACTCCTCCCCATCTTTATAGTTACCTCTCGAAGATGAATGAAATGATATATACTGGGTATTCTATATGTGCATTTTGGTACACAAAAACTTGGTAAAAGTTTGCGAGGTTTGAATTTTCAATAAAGCTATATGCACTGCATTTTGGAACGGAGGGAGCACACGACAGTTGCTAACACTCACGTGGAAGATTTGTGTGTAGGAGGAGTGGCTGTTCTGTTAAATGACATGGCAAAACTGACACTGTCGGATGCCGATCTAATGGTTCTTACAGTGTTCGTGAGGAAAAGGCTTGTGGCGAACGTTTGTCGGATAATGATTTATGGACACATGTATTGCATTGATACATGCCCCCTCTCACTCATGCACACACGCACCCTCACGAGTCACGACTCTCCCAAGTCCTCTCGCACCCACCGTCTATCTACAGGTAGACATCACACACATATGTGCTCTTCACACCCATCCTCAGGACTTCTAAAAAACAAAAGACACCGCACACATTTTATTTCAGCTCACATGTCACACACTTATACTATTACTCTTGTGGCGAACGTTCTTTGGGCATAGTATATTGTACTCTCACGAAGAGAAGCGGTGCATTCACGCACTATTTCTCTCACACCCACTCGCGGGTACATGTAGGAGTGCATTTTTTTGAAGCTGGTACAACAAAATCACTCCACTATATAGAAGCAGGAGCCTTAGCGCTTGCTTTACTAGGGTTCCTCTCTTTCACTCGCTCATGCTCACCAGATGTAAGCAAGACATGGGTGCCCACATTCTCTCTCTGCTACGGCTCGTCACAAATCCGTACAGACTACCTCGACCGGGGCAGGGGTGTAGGTGCATCGTTCACGCTATCGTCGATGGCGAGGGAGGAGACCAACGGCTGCCCGCGCGTCCCGATCAGCGGCTGTGCCGTTCTCTCCGAGAGAGCGCCGGCTCGGGAGGGCCTCCGACCCCTTCTTCCTCCCTACGATATTGTGGCCAAGATGCAGCCTCTCGACGCCGTCTTTCCCACATGATGATGACCCTCAGGTATATATTCCTTCGAAACCTGCCTTGCTCTACTGCCCCAGCTCCCCACTTGGCTGCGTGTGGATCTTTTCTACTTCCGTCCGCTATTCCAAAGCCACATAGACTTTTACTGTTATTAGAGGTAAAGCTAGTTCATACAGTCGACTCTAAGAGTTGGTTCAAACAGGGAAGAAAGTGGGAAAGCTGTAGCATGAATCTAGGACTTGGTTCTAAGAGGAAACGGGGGAAAGTAGTAGATATTGGCTAACCAACCGATCTCTTGGTTGAAAAGGCAAAGAAAGCATGGTGGATGGTGAAGGGTGGGGGGAAGTGGACCTGTCTCTTAGTTGAAAAAGGAAAGAAAGTGAGGGGTGTTGGGGGACAATGCAAATGAGAATGAGAAGGTCTAGATTTCCTGTGCTCACGTAGGAAAATGTCGCCAAGGAGATAAAAAATTGGATAAATGCAGAAATGTTGCTTGAGTGTTTGCCGCTCTCAGCAACCACATCTGCCTCACCACTTTATTCCCCTGCTTTCCCTATGCCCATATCGCTACCGTTAATGTAAAATCACATGAAGCATTAAGCAATGTCACCTAATGTCACTATAAGTAATGGTCTAGTGTCGTTGATAAATTGAAGCAATGCCACCACCATTTTACGAAGTGCTTCCATCTTGCTTTATTTCCCATGAATTGTGTTTTTGCAGTTACACTTAAATCTCACACCCCTAACACTGATTCATCCCAGTGGAATAGCACAAATTTGATTGCATATTTACTAACCATGTGCTACCCTCATGACAGTAATACTAATGAAATTGTTTTGCATGTTAATCTGGTGGCAGTGTTGATGTGATGTGATGCTACTTACTTAAGGGCACTTTCATACTATCAATCTAGTGCCAATTATAACACAATAGATGCTGCTGTTAATCATACACCACTGCAAATATCTGTCACTGTTTAAATAACCGTATTTCATATTTGCGCAAATAGGGATGTCTGTCTCCATATCGTTTCTATCTGCGCAATCAAAAGTAGACACCTCAGTTTTAGTACAACTGCACAAAATGAGATGGCTATTCCTAGCTGCCGTCCTCTAACCACCAGTGTTCCAGGTATTCCTACATTGGTAGTAACTAGGTAGAATGACCAACACAATCTAAAAGAAGCTTATTTGTACGTTTTACTTCCTGATTGCAGTGCAGGGACGAGCAAAAACAACTGCATCCTAGTCCGGAATGCACTTTCTACCAGTTCATCCATGGACCAAGGACTAGTTGGCACGGCTGCACGGCGGGTTTTTTGGACAAGTGCGTGGAGAAGAGGCATTGTGGTCTACTTATTTATGCAAATAGCGGTGCTTAAATTTAGTGGAATGCACAAGAATTTCAGCTGGCCAGTACACTGCATGGTTCAGTTCAACATTCCAGCTAAGAGCACAATTATAATTGGTTATTCTGGAATGAGAGAACCTAACCCTGGATGGTGGCAACAAGAAAAAACCAAAGTGAACTCCAGGAAATTTAAGCCTGCCGGGAGGCCCTTTGCTCAGAGAAGCCTTGCTTGTTTTTTTTCCTGATTTGTAAACCTTCTCACAACTTTGTCTTTTACTGTGAACTAGTATATGTTTGTTATGTTCTATGCATCATTGAGGTGTATAAAATTGCTTAACTTATGCTTTTCAAGTTTTTTATGAAGTCGAGTTTAATGTGAGTGTTCCACATGAACGCTGGACTAGCGTGTGAACGTTTGGAATTTACATTGTGGCCTCAGTTAACTCCATGAAGCACTGTAACAAGATACATAGTTGCTTATATGTTAGACACCAGATTGTTGATTGTTAGCTGGTCGATAGCCTAGTGTTGAAGCGAGCTGAGCCAATGTGCCGTGTTTTGCACAACTGCTTACAAGTGGGATAGCACCAACAGTGTTTACAAGTACTTATGTATATATTGGCGCATAGTTCTCGAATGAGTACTCTATTTCATCAAACACACACTACTCATATGATAAATCGTGACAACTTATGTCTTACCATGCCATATTCATGAAAAAACTAGTGAGGGCGCATCTATTTCGTCAACAATTACAATGGTTCTCACATGATTCACGGACACACAAAAGTAGCAACAATTCCCATCGACGGATTCAAACAGAGTACTAGCCCCAAAGGGGTCGATAACAGGCATGGTTCGGCTAATTAGACACAATCCAAACTACTATTAAACACTAGCTGGGGCAACTATCTCATGCCTCGATCTAATTTGGGCTAGACACGAGACGGACCTTGCCATCAACATCATCGAGGACGTCCAGCAGCAGCTCAATCCTGTGAACCTTCATGAAGATAACCTTGTGGCCTTGCCACTCATAAACTTGTTTGTGGAGGCATGCCACGTCATCTTCCTACGTAAGCTTGACAAGAACAATATGCCTCACAAATAAAGGAGTATCTTTGAACTTCTTGTGCTTCAGTTCACCCTGGACAACACGCCTTACAACAATGAGGCTGGAATACAACTCGACATTGGTGTAAGCCCAAATGGCTTCCAGGATCCAACAACCAAAGAACTCTATTTTCCCAATGCGTATATTCAAGTCATCCGCCTCATAGTGAGTGACATGTACAACCACACAATCCTTGTCTGCATCAGGGCTCTAATTGAAACAGAAATAAATTCTGAATTACTTTCCAGTATAAAAAACACAAGTTATTTAAACCACTATGTATAGCATGGCATCAAAGCTAATAAAATTTTGCATTATTCATCACCACATACTTAGATGAAAAACCACAATCGAGATCGGCAAAGAAGAAAATCACCTTGGGCAGCTCATCGGGGGGGGGGGGGGGGGAGGGGTGTACATCCTCGAAGGGGGAAAACTGCTCCTGCAGTGCCACAGGGGCTGTAACCTCAAACGAGGCGTTGACCATCTCAGTAGTGGTCGTGAGCGTATCTGGGGTTGGCTCCGTGGCTGCCTCCATCTTCTTGGAGCTCTCTGTCTCGTGGGGATCAGCCTCCCGCGTCTGCTCCAATATCGGTAGATCTTTGCCTGGTTCTCCTTGGTCCATCATGAAACTGACGAATACTAGGAGACCACTAAAAGTAAAACACAATCGCAATGACAATGAAACAAAAAAGAGAGTGAGGACGGTTACTGCTTTGCAAAAGTTATTTTTTCTTCTCTGAACAAAAATATACCAACATCATGGATCCACTTATGTTCCCTTCGTTGGGAGAGAAGAACAGTGGCAGATGCGAGTGTTGCCTTTCTTGAAGACGGTGAGGGAGAAGGGGATTTAGCGAATAGTGAAATGATGGTTGCTTCGTCTATCAAACTTAGACTGCAGGTGATGTAGGGTAGAACCCTAGGATGGATCTTTTCACACTTGGAGGGGAAAAAGGAGAGAAACAACAAGAACAACAAGAACACAAAGAGGCAATCACTCCAACAATTCCTGATTACACAATCACTAGAGTAACAACACAAGATCCACAAGTCACAAACACAATCAAAGGAAAGATACAATGGCAAAGTTCATCCCAAATCCAAAGGAAGTGGGGGCTTGAAGGTAGTCTTCTCCTTATGGAGGTCTTGAAATCCTCAAGGATTCTTCCCCAGGGGGTCTTGATCCTCCAAGAGGGAAGGTAAAGGAGCAAAGCTCAGAAAGATCTCATCTACAACTTTGCTAACCCTAAACATGGTCCTTGGTACGGAATATATAGCCTTGGGGGCGAAGGAGAGGAAGTGGAGCCGAAGATGCAATCTCAGCCGGCCATCTTGGGAGGCCCGTGCGCACGGGGTATGTTGGGCCCGTGCGCATGGGGGTCCTGTGGGCATGGTACAGGCCCGTGCGCACGGGGTGCTCCAGTGTCAATTTCCTGTGTGGTCCGTGGGCACGGGGTCTTGGGGGCCCGTGCGCATGGGGTCGCCTGGAGCCTCCTGTGCTGCTGCTGTTGTCATCCTTCTTGGTTCGTACGGCCTTGAGGTGTTCCTCCTCCTTGGTGATGCCCCTGAGCTTCTTGGTGATGTTCCTCTTCATACCTAAGGAGGCATAGCATATTTTGGTGAGGTAGTAAACATGTTCCATGCGTGTCCATATGCAAGTCTAGTAGGAAGGAGTTCACCTCGGTTTCCAAAGCACGTGCTCTTGCTCTTGTCATGGGTCCTTGTGGGGTTTGATGTGTCGGTGTACAGTCCATGGGGATGATGGAAGGATGCTCCGCATCATCTCCCCTCCCTTGGGAAAGATCCGACATCAGATCAAAATCTTCATTACCATGGAAAGGCGAGAGGTCTTTGACGTTGAAGATGTCGCTCACGTTGTACTTGTCTCATGGGAGTTCAAGCTTGTAGGCGTTGTCGTTGTAGCGTGCTAGCACCTTGAAGGATCCATCAGCTCGAGGGAGAAGTTTGGACTTGCGTTCGTTGGGGAAGCGGTCCTTGCGAAGGTGTAGCCACACGAGATCGCCTTTGTTGAAGATCATGGGTTGCTTGTTGACGTTGAGCTTGGTCTCTAGTCGGTGTACTTGGCACTCGATGATGTTCCTTGTATCTTCATGCATCTTCTTGATGTAGCTTGCTTGTGCACTCGCATCCATGTTGGTGCGCTCTTGTAGAGGAAGAGGTAGAATGTCCAATGGGTACAATGGGTTGAAGCCGTAGACGACCTCGAAGGGGGACTTGCCGGTAGTCGAACGTCTTGCACGGTTGTAGGCGTACTCGGTGATGGGTAGACACGCCTCCCACTCCTTGATGTTCTTCTTGATCAACACGCGAAGTAGAGTGGATAGTGTCCGGTTGCTCCCTACCGGGAACTGTTCATCGAACCCACCAACAATGCTCACTGTTCATCAAGGGAAGGAGGCAGCAGGTTCGATCGGCTTTAGTTACCAGCAGTAGCAAACGAAGGTGTCGGTGTACTAAAGTAGGGGTACCTTAGTATCCCGAACTGGTGCACGGGCAGTCGCAGCGACCCGCGGCAGGGCTTGCCGGGCGTCCGCCAAGATCCTCCACGGCTACTTTGATGCCATTCAAGATCGAAGTACTCAAACTAAGGCCCCGACAAGAGGAGCTTGCCGGGAAGGCCAACCAAGGCCCCGGCAAGAGAAGCTGGCCGGGAAGAATACAAGGCCTCGGCAAGAGGAGCTTGTCAGGAAGGCCAGCTAAGGCGCTTCAAGACACTTGACGCAACGCCTCGCGCGTCCCGTCAAGGCCCGGCGAGCGGCAAGCTTGCTGGTGCGACAAGACAAGGGCTGCGGCAAGGCGCTTGCCGCGGCAAGGCTGCCACCCTGCACCCACGCTCCAGCGCATCCGACGACGTGTCGCCACAAGATCGCTCCTGGTGCACATGGCGGGTAGCTATGCAGCATGGCGGTGCGAGGTGGCAAGCGAGGCTGACAAGGAGGCCATCGTGGCAATCGGTGGCGCCTCTAACGGCCGTTTCCTTGCACTTTTGGGGCGACTGGACGGGCATTAAATGCCCTTGTCCCCTGCTGTCAGAGTTAGGTAGGGGACACTGTTGGTAGTAGTTGTACCAAACCGCATTTTTACCTTTCTACCCCTCTTTTCTACGCTGCCACCTGTCAGTGACCCCTTTAGCCTATAAAAAGGAGGCCCATGCGCACGTAGAAGGGGTTCGGAGGTTCGAAGGTTCGGAGGTTCGGACTTTCGGTTCCACAGCTACGCCACGCCCGCTCTCTCGAGCAAGAACAGAATACAAACACACAAACCAGCAGTAGGAGTTTTATCTCTCCGGAGAGCTCCGAAGCTGGGTAAAAATCCCCCGCGCGCTCTCTCGCCTCGATCTGCTCTGTGTGTGCCCTCTGCTCCCTTGCCGGACAAAGAAGGGGCCCTCCTGCCCCATAGGTGCTCGTGGCCCTCATTCCCCACGACATCTCTAGCGCGCCAGGTAGGGGGGGCGTCGAGGTCGTGCGTATCTGATCCGACGTCTGCGCGCGCTACATCAACATCTTCGTCGACATGCCACCAAAGAAGAAGACTTCAGAAGTGGCCGCTCCGTCTGCGACTTCCCTACCGCCACCGGAGCAAACGGGCGGTGGGGCGGACGCCGGCGGAGGAGCGGGCGCCGGCGGGGGGACGCGCGTCGTCACCCGGTCCAAAGACAAGGCCCCGCAAGGTTCAGCTTCTGCATATCCACCGCACCCCTCCCAGGAGGTGCAGGATCGACAATGCCACGATGCTCCTAGCACCGTACTCGCGTTGGAACAAGGCCGAGCTGGTGGGTCGCGGGATGCTCAAGGCCAACATGCACGTCAACACGCTGGCGTGAGCGCAGTGCGGTCGCCTGGGCGAGATATTACTCCTTCTAACACTGTTAGAAGTTTGAGCATGTCTCGCACCTCGCGTCGCTCGCCACCGCCACCCAAGACTCCAGAGGAAGTGCTGGCCCGAGCCCAGCTGCTTCTAGATTACCCTCCAGCGCCGGACAAGATCGACGACTGGAGGGCCGCCATTTATAGCCTCATTGGCTTCGCCAACGGCGACAAGCCCCGGCAACCGAGCACATCGAAGCCCCGGCAAGATGCCCAGGCGCAAGCCGATGCCGACAAGACCGCTGGGGGTGCCACCACTGCGCACTCCTTGCCCTGAAGGCCAAGATCGCCGACTTGCCGGGCCAACCTCGACACCGACTACACCGTGTCGTCAGACCCGCGAGCTCGCCGCAATCAATGCCAAGTTCTCCAAGAGCGACAACACGAAGACACTCGCACTCGCATCGAGCGTCGAAGAGAAGCGCGACGTCAATCTGACCGGCGCGCTGGGCCCACTGTCGACATGCATGCGCCAGGGGAACCAGGCGACTTGCCGTACGCGACAGGTTGCCCTGCGTTCACCCGTGAGCTGCGGCAAGTCCAGTGGCCCAGTACCAAGAACTTCAAGCCAGACGTGCCCGAGAAGTACGATGGCAGGATACATCCGTCAGAGTTCCTCAGAGTCTACACCATCGCGGTGCAGGCTTCCGGAGGGCGCGACGAGAAGATCCTCGCCAACTACTTCCCGCTGGTACTCAAGCCCAACGTCAGATCTTGGCTCATGCACTTGCCGGACAACTCCATCTCTTCATGGGCGGACCTGTGCCATCAGTTTGTTGGCGCTTTCACAGGCGGCCACAAACCCCATGGCCAGGAGAGTGATCTTCACCTGCTCGCCCAGAAGGAGGGAGAACCCCTGCGCAAGTATATACAGAGATTCAGTCAGGTGCAGCGCAACATCCCAGACATCCACCCTGCCGCGGTTATCAGCGTGTTCCATCAGAACGTGCGTAACCGCAGGATGAGGGAGGAGATGGCGATGTGCAAAATTAGAGATGTCAGCGAGCTATATGCCCTGGCCGACAAGTGTGCACGGGCTGAAGAGGGGAGGAGACTCCCCGAAGAGAATGCAGGAGCAGAAGGATCTGACAGTGAGGACGCCCTTTCGGCAAAGAGGAACCGGAGGCGGAATAACAAAAAGAGAAAGGCTAAGGATGTGCTAGTTGTTGAGCAATCCGGCAGCGGAGGCGGTTCCGAGAAGGCTAGAGCTGGTAGCACCGGCGAGGCTGTGGTGGCCGCCGACAAGCAGGATGGCTCCGGCAAGCAGTATTGCAAGATCCACCGCACCAAGGGCCATGATCTCCAAACCTGCAAGAAAGTTGAGCAGATGGTGGAGCTACAGAAAGCTGAATATGAGAGCCGCGACAAGGAGAAGGCCCGGCAAGGTGGCGGGGGATCCGGCAAGAAGTATCCCGCCCGGGGAGGGCGCCGCGGCAAGGCCAAGCCGCGGCAAGGAGACAGGCCTCCCCACGGCCGCGACAAAGACGAAGACGAAGATGAGGATGATGAGATGGATGAAGATGAGACTGACGAGCAGGAGTTCCAGAAGGCGACACAGGTGTTGTGTGTCGACGGCGGTGCTTCTCTGCACACCTCGCACCGCCAACTCAAACAGTGGGTGCGGGAAGTGAACGCAGCAGAACCGTCCATTGAGTCGCGCAAACCCCTGAAGTGCTCCAGCACGCCCATCATCTTCGACATTGAAGATCACCCTGATCGCATCACTGCGGTCGGGTGCTTGCCGATGTTGGTTTCACCAACAATCCGCAACCTCAGGGTCACGAAGATGCTGGTTGACGGCGGGGCCGGCCTGAATCTGATCTCATCCGCAGTGCTCAAGAAGCTCCAGATCCCCGACAGCAAGCTCGAAGAGACTGGTACCTTTCAAGGAATAAACCCGGGAAGGAGCAAGCCGAAGGGGAAGATCACACTGCCAGTGACATTTGGCAGCGAGCTGAATTTCAGGACAGAGAGAGTCACATTTGACTTTGCTGATTTCCCATTGCCCTACAATGGGATACTCGGCCGTCCAGCGCTCGCCAAGTTCATGGCAGCCTCTCACTATGCCTATAATGTGCTCAAGATGCCTGGTCCGATAAGTGTCATTTCTGTCCAAGGCGACAAGAAGGATGCACTCATCTGTACCGACAAGATCTACCGGGAAGCAGCAGCCGCGGCAGAACGCAAACAACTTGCCGCTGAAGCTCCCGGGGGGAAGAAGAAGACCAAGTCCGGCAAGAGTAGCTCTGATGCCTACTCCGGCAAGCGCACCTCTTCGGAGTGCTGCGCTACCGTCGAGGACGCACCATCGAGCTCCACCGGCAAGTGCAAGAAGGCAAAGACAGCTTCACCAGAAACCAAGAAAGTGGCCGCCAAGGAGGACGGCACTGGTGGCACCTTCACCATCAGTGCCATGCTTGATCCTAAATAGGAAAGCGCGCTCGTTGCTTTCCTGCGGGCGAATGTCGATGTGTTTGCATGGCAACCATCTGACATCCCCGGTGTTCCTAGGAAAGTAATTGAGCACCACCTTGCCGTCTGTCCTCACGCGCGGCCCGTCAAGCAGAGAGTCAGAAAACAAGCAGTAGAGCGTCAAGAATTCATTGCAGAAGAGATCAAGAAGTTGGAAGCAGCAGGCCTGGTCCGAGGAGTGCTCCATCTGACGTGGTTAGCCAATCCAGTAGTCGTGCGCAAAGCAAACGGGAAGTGGAGGCTTTGTATTGACTTCACTGATGTTAATAAAGCTTGTCCCAAGGATCCATTTCCCTTGCCGCGCATTGACCAGATTGTCGACTCCACGGCAGGATGTGATCTGCTTTCATTCCTTGATGCATATTCAGGATATCATCAGATCTTCATGGCAGAAGAGGATGAAGAGAAAACAGCGTTCATCACTCCATGTGGCACGTACTGCTTTGTACGAATGCCCTTCAGACTAAAGAATGCTGGTTCAACATTTGCAAGAGTAGTCAGTCATGCTTTTGAGCCACAGCTGCACCGAAATGTAGAAGCTTACATGGATGACATAGTGGTCAAGAGCAAGGACAAAGAGACTTTGATCCAAGATTTGGACGAGACTTTTGCAAATCTGCGCAGGATCAACCTCAAGTTGAATCCCGAGAAGTGTGTGTTTGGAGTTCCCTCCGGCAAGCTTCTCGGATTCTTTGTGTCCCAGAGGGGGATTGAAGCTAATCCCGACAAGATCAAGGCCGTTGAGCAAATCGAAGCACCAAAGCACGTCATGGATGTGCGAAGGCTTGCCGGCTGTGTTGCTGCTCTCAGTAGATTCATCTCCAAGTCTGCTGAGCGCGCCCTGCCATTTTTCAAAATTTTGAAAAAGGCAGGTCCAATGAAATGGATTCCGGAAGCGGAGGCTGCGCTGCAGGACCTGAAGAGATACCTATCCTCTACTCCAACACTTGTCGCACCTAAACCACAAGAGAAGTTGCTGCTATATCTGGCGGCAACCAATCAAGTGGTTAGTGCTGCGTTAGTAGCGGAGAGGGAGGCAGATGGTGAGCCAGCGTCCGCGGCAAGCAAATCCAGCGACAAGCAGGGGGCTTCCCTGACAAGCCCCGATCCGGCAAGTTCTGGTTCCGGCAAGGATGGGCCTGCTCAGCCACAGAAAGGGAAACAAAAAAAGATGGTGCAGCGCCCAGTTTACTTCGTCAGTTCCCTTCTGCAGGGGGCTAGATCAAGGTACTCTGGTGTGCAGAAATTGCTCTTCGGCCTCCTAATGGCCTCGAGGAAGCTGCGCCATTACTTTCAAGCACATGAGATCACAGTGGTCACTCGCTTTCCGTTGAAGAGGATATTGCAAAATCCGGAAGCAACAGGCAGGATTGTCGAGTGGGCACTAGAATTGTCAAGCTTTGGCCTCAAGTTCGAGAGTACCTCAACTATCCAGAGCCGAGCGTTGGCAGAATTCATAGCAGAATGGACGCCAACACCTGATGAAGAAACTCCAGAGAGGAGCATCCCCGTCAAGGAAGCTAGCAAGGAATGGATCATGTACTTCGATGGTGCCTTCTCGCTGCAAGGCGCCGGTGCGAGCGTACTACTTGTCGCACCCACCGGAGAGCACCTCAAGTACGTGGTCCAAATGCACTTTCCCAATGAGCAAGCCACCAACAATACTGCAGAGTACGAAGGCTTGCTTGCCGGACTCAGGATCGCGGCAGAACTTGGGATCAAGAAGCTTATTGTCAGGGGTGATTCACAGCTTGTCGTCCGCCAAGTTAACAAAGATTATCAGAGTCCGTTGATGGAAGCCTACATCGATGAAGTGAGGAAGCTAGAAGAGCATTTTGACGGCCTGCAAATGGAACATGTTCCAAGAGCTCAGAATGACATTGTAGATGGTCTGTCAAAGTGTGCCGCACTCAAGTTGCCTGTGGAACCAGGGATTTTTGTGCTCAAGCTGACTCAGCCATCTGTGACACCATCAACTAGACAGAACAAGAAGAGAAAGTTGGTTGCCGGCGACTACTTTCCGGCAGAGCCCCCCGGAGCCGCCGCCAAGAAAGTCCCCGGGATCAACGCAAAAAGTGCTGAGGAGCAGTCTGCTTCGACAAGCCCCAGGGCTTGTTTCGTTGAAGCAGACGCTCCCGACAAGCTGTGTCCCGACATGCTTGCCGGGGAGCATCACGCTCCTGCAAAATCCCAGATTCTTGCCGTAGAAGCGGATGTTCCCGCAGCAGCATTCGCGCCTTTAGTCCTTGTCGTCGAGCCTCAGGCTCCGGCATGGGCACAGCAGATCGTCCATTTCCTTCAGACAGGAGAACTTCCCGAGGAACAGGAAGAAGCGGAAAAAGTAGCCCGGCAATCAAGTATGTACCAGTTTGTCGATGACATACTATACAGAAAAAGATTCAACGGAGTGAAATTGAAGTGTGTTTCCCGGGAAGATGGACAGGAGCTGTTGGCAGAGATACATGGAGGCATATATGGTCACCACGTTGGCGCAAGAGCACTTGCTGGCAAAGCCTTCTGGCAAGGTTTCTCCTGGCCTACAGCCCTCCAGGATGCAACTACATAAGTAACCAAGTGTGAAGCGTGCCAGTTCCACTCCAAAACAGATTCATCAGCCAGCTCAAGCTCTCCAGACAATCCCTTTACCCTGGCCATTTTCGGGCTGGGGGCTCGACATCCTTGACCCCTTTCCCCTCGTATACGGATCGCCTCGAGTGCTCCCTTACTGTGAGCTAGAGCGAGAGCAGCAGCGGAAAAGATGACGCGCTGCTCCTCGAGGAAGATCGTCTTCAGGCTGCGGTACGAGCTGCTCGCTACCAGCAAGCTTTGCGCCGCTACCATAGCCGCAAAGCTAACGCCAGAAGTTTTGAGGAGGAGAGGATAGAGGTGTGGGCCGGGTGTCGTTCAAAGGATCATGGCCTCGCCGGAACACCGGTGACAGAAAAGATAAGTTGCCAAAGTTTGAGCATGACCAAGTTTTAAATTTTTAAGTTATATTCCTTGAATGTCCGTGCCTTGTATGGAAAACCTGTGCGCGGAGGAATCGACTCGTGGCTAAGTTGCGCCCTTGATTTGTTTCGAGGCCGCTCAACAATACAAGCGAGCTGCAACTAGCCCCGACAAGGTTTCTTGCCGGATGCAACACCGCCAGCGGGCTGCTGATGTTCCGCACTCAGCAAGTGTGCTTGCGCCGGCAAGTTTCCCTCAAAGCGTAGGGTGAAAACATACAAGGGATGTAACAGAGTAAAGGATATAACATAGCAAGTGTCGCCCAGGACAAAGTTATATTCCTTGAACGACCGTGCCTTGTGTGTGAAACCTGTGCGCGGAGGAACCGGCTCGTGGCTAAGTTGCGCCCTTGATTTGTTTCGAGTCCGCTCAACAATACAAGCGAGCTGCAACTAGCCCCGACAAGGTTTCTTGCCGGATGCAACACCGCCAGCAGGCTGCTGATGTCCCGCACTCAGCAAGTGTGCTTGCGCCGGCAAGTTTCCCTCAAAGCGTAGGGTGAAAACACACAAGGGGCGGAATCAAGTAAAGGAAGTAACATAGCAGATAATGCCCAGAATAGAGTTATATTGCAAAAGTAACTTGTCGTGGCACTAACTAAGATGTTCTCATAACTAAAATGACAGGGACCAGGAAGAAGAAGAAGGTCGCGCCGGCACCTAGACCCCGGTAAGCCAGTGTTGCCGGGGGCCGCGAATATCAAGTTTCATCTGCGGCAAGCCAAGGTTGCCGGAGGCTACGATATCAGATAAGTTTTTCGTCCCTCGTCATGCATCCTCTTATGGACTGGGAAACGCGAAGCCGCGTCCTTGAACGTTCATACCTTGTATGAAAAAAAAACCTGTGCGCGGAGGAACCTCCTCGCAGCTAGTTGCGCCCTTACTTCGTTTCGAGTCGGCTCAACAACTTAAGTGAGCTTCTAAGCACCCTTACTTTGCTTCGCATCCGTTCAGCAACTTAAGTGAGCCGCTAAGCGCCCTTACGTTGTTTTCGAGCCCGCTCAACAACTTAAGTGCGCTGCAACTAGTTGCGACAAGGTTTCTTGCCGGAACCGGCACCGCCAGCAGGCTGCTGATGTCCCGCACTCAGCGCCCGCGGCAAGCGTGCTCCGGCACCGCCGGCAAGCTGCTGATGTTCCGCACTCAGCACTCGCGGCAAGCGTGCCCGTGCCGGCAAGTTCCCTCAAAGCGTAGGGTAAAAACATACAAGGCATAAAATCAAGTAAAGGATATGACATAGCAAGCTTCCCCTTTCCATTAAAAAACATCCCACTCGGGTACAGTCCATAGAGGATGAAAAACATGGAAGAGAGGATTACAAGTTTTAAATGCAGCTAAGGCCCGAGGGCTTACAAATTAAAAAGATAAGATGCCCGTAATCCTTTTTCTGTCCCTCTCTTCAGGAGGTAGGTCAAGGAGGCGAGAAGGGCAAAAGGGGCGCCTAGGCGAACTACGGGTGCCAGAAGACACCAAGAGAACATCCCCGGGGCCGTCCGAAGGCTGGATGGTGATGGCGGCGCCGGAAGCAGGGCTCGAAGACGGGGTGGAAGGACGTCAGCACGCTATCGAGGGCACTATGCCCTCGTACTCCGACTTGACGGCCTTGCCGCCAGCCCTCTTCCTCTTCTGCAGGCTCCCTACGCCAGCCGCCCAAGGAGACGACCCCGGGGAGTTCAAGGTGCCGGCGACGCGGATGATGGGGTTGCCGGTGGCGCGCGGAGCGGCGTCCGACACCTAGTCCGACCCGCCGCTCCGCCGCCTGTTACCCTCGTTGTTGCTGTCGCTCTCCTCCTCGTCACTCTCGCTCGAGGAGGAGTCTTCGCTATCAGAGGAGCTGTCCACGCAGCACCTCGCCCAGATGCCGGAGTCCCCGAAGACCTTGACGGAGAGGAGGTCGCCCTCCATTAACTTAAAATGGAGGGTAAACCCCGCCGTCAGGCTGTGGATGCGGGCGAACGTCTTCCATCCACAATCAAGATACATCATGCTAGGGGCTGGGGATACAACGTGGACTCGCATGCCGTTGATCCCACAGCCCCTCATGTGCAATCTCAGCGTCTCGGGCGGTTCCGGCTCCATCGCGCTCGCAAACGGAGCTGGAAGCCGGAGGCGACGACGAGGCGGCCGGCGCAGCTTGACGAAGAACTCGCAAGGGTCGTCCCCCGTATGGACCGCCGCGAGGGGAGGAGCCGCCGGCGGAGGCGGAGATACTGCGCCGCCCCGACCGCCTCTTCCCCGAGCGCCTCGGCCTCGTCCCTGACCTCGACCGCGACCTCGCCCCCTCCCTCTTCCCCTTGTGGCTGACTCTACCACCACGGGCGTGGAATAGGGAGGGATGCGCTGCCTGGCGGCGACCCTCGCCGCCACCGATGAAGGACCAGGGTTCCCTTTCTCCATGGCGAATGGGAGAAAGGGGAACAGAAGATTGGAGAAAGGAGAAGATGAGAGAGTATGGGCTTCGGCGCCCCCCTCCCACTCTTCTTAAAGGAGCGGGGTGGGGGCTCGACCGCCCCGCTCAGCGAATCAGGGCACGGAAGGAGCAGGGAATCGGAGCCGACCCGCTGCCTCCGCCCGTGACGGCTCAGTTTTCCACTTCCACCGCCCACGACCCCGAGTGCATGGGATCCGCGTGGCGGGGATGCAGAACCAACGCGACAGATGAGGTGACCTCGCCCCTCCCCGTGGTCACGGGTGGGGGGGTGGACGCCTCAAAAATCGCGCACGCCACCCACGTCTCCCACGACGCCGAAATTGACGCGTGCCGTTGCGAGGGGGGCGTGGTGGGTACAGAAATATGCGGTGTGACCTAGGCCGTGCGTGCCCATGCACTGTTTTGGGCCTGGCCCAACAACGCTCGGCACCGTGTATGGCCCAGGCCCGGGGGCTCCTGTCGGTGTACTAAAGTAGGGGTACCTTAGTATCCCGAACTGGTGCACGGGCAGTCGCAGCGACCCGCGGCAGGGCTTGCCGGGCGTCCTCCAAGATCCTCCATGGCTACTTTGATGCCATTCAAGATCGAAGTATTCAAACTAAGGCCCCGACAAGAGGAGCTTGCCGGGAAGGCCAACCAAGGCCCCAGCAAGAGAAGCTGGCCGGGAAGAATACAAGGCCCCGGCAAGAGGAGCTTGCCGGGAAGGACAAAGGCCCCGGCAAGAGGAGCTTGTCGGGAAGGCCAGCTAAGGCGCTTCAAGAAACTTGCCGCAACGCCTCGCGCGTCCCGGCAAGGCCCGGCGAGCGGCAAGCTTGCTGGTGCGACAAGACAAGGGCTGCGGCAAGGCGCTTGCCGCGGCAAGGCTGCCACCCTGCACCCACGCTCCAGCGCATCCGACGACGTGTCGCCACAAGATCGCTCCTGGTGCACGTGGTGGGTAGCTGTGCAGCATGGCGGTGCGAGGTGGCAAGCGAGGCTGACAAGGAGGCCATCGTGGCAATCGGTGGCGCCTCTAACGGTCGTTTCCTTGCACTGTTGGGGCGACCGGACGGGCATTAAATGCCCTTGTCCCCTGCTGTCAGAGTTAGGTAGGGGACACTGTTGGTAGTAGTTGTACCAACCCACATTTTTACCTTTCTACCCCTCTTTTCTACGCTGCCACCTGTCAGTGACCCCTTTAGCCTATAAAAAGGAGGCCCATGCGCACGTAGAAGGGGTTCGGAGGTTCGGAGGTTCGGAGGTTTGGACTTTCGGTTCCACAGCTACGCCACGCCCGCTCTCTCGAGCAAGAACAGAATACAAACACACAAAGCAGCAGTAGGAGTTTTATCTCTCCGGAGAGCTCCGAAGCTGGGTAAAACTCCCCCGCGCGCTCCCTCGCCTCGATCTGCTCTGCGTGCGCCCTCCGCTCCCTTGCCGGACAAAGAAGGGGCCCTCCTGCCCCATATGTGCTCGTGGCCCTCATTCCCCACGACAGAAGGAATCGCTCGATCGGGTTCAGTAACGCGTAGCCTACAGTGCCATCGCTCGGGTTCAGTAGGCGAATGCCTCGCTCGGGTCAGTTAGAGCCCAATGCCTCGCACCCACGCGCGTACATGTACGAGAGAAACATGCATCGCTCGGCCCCTGACCACCCACCGTAACCGGGGACTACATGATATTTTCCTCGCCCTTGCTTCTACCACGGTTTTTTCCGTCATGCACGACGCAAAGAATGTCATGCAGCTGCGTCTCCAGCCCGCCCAAGAGGAAAAGCCCATTTTCTGTCATGATTTTTTGTCATAGAAGTGGGATCCCACCACATCTATGATGGTACCGGTTCTTGTCACAATTATCGTCATAGAAGTGTCGTAAGTATGACAGAAAAAATTTGCGTTCGGCCCAAAATGTTATGGATGTTTTTTATAGTGTTACGGGGTGGCCACAAGCCTCCCAGGCGCGCCCTGGGTAGGGGGCGCGCCCCTACAGCTTGTGGGCCCCTCGGGCATCGTATCGCGTTGATTCTTTTTCCCAAAAATCACAAATTTCCAAATAAATCTCCATAAATTTTATCGCCTTTGGACTTCATTTGGTATGGATATTCTATGCAACAAAAAACATGCAACAAAGAGGAACTGGCACTAGGCACTGGATCAATATGTTAGTCCCCAAAATAATATAAAATGTTGCCAAAAGTATATGAAAGTTGTAGAATAATGGCATGAAACAATCAGAAATTATAGATATGACGAAGATGTATCCGCATCCCAAGCTTAAATCCTGCTCGTCCTCGAGTAGGTAAATGATTAAAACAATAATTTTTGATGTGAAATGCTAGCTAACATAATCTACAATCTGACATAAAGACATCAGTACTCAGGCATCCCAACAAACAATCAAGTCTTTCCAAATGTCAATGCTAAAGAACGTTATCCCTACAAAATCATATAGCCTTCTCATGCTCTATCTTCTTAACACAAACTATTTATCATGCACAACCCCGATGACAAGCCGAGCAATTGGTTCATACTTTTTAACGTGCTCCAGCTTTTTCAACTTCACTCAATACATGAGCGTGAGCCATGGATATAGCACTATGGGTGGAATAGAATGCAGTAGTAGGGATCAATAGGAGAAGGAAGAAAGTCTCACATCAACTAGGTGGATCAACAGGCTATGGAGATGCCCATCAATCAATATCAACGCAAGGAGTAGGGATTGCCATGCAAGGGATGAACTAAGAGCTATAAGTGTATGAATTCTCAAACTGAAAACTAAGTGGGTGTGAATCCAACTTGCTTGCTCATGAAGACCTCGGGCATTTGAGGAATCCCATCATCGGAATATACAAGCCAAGTTCTATAATGAAAAATTCACACTAGTATATGAAAGTGATAACTCAAGAGACTCTCTATATGAAGAACATGGTTCTACTCTGAAGCACAAGTGTGGTAAAAGGATAGTAACATTGCCCCTTCTCTCTTTTTCTCCCATTTTTTCTATTTTTTGGGCTCGTTGGCCACCTTTTTATTTATTTTGGGATCTTTGGCCTCTTTTTATTTTATTTTTAAGTCCGAAGTCTCATCCCAACTTGTGAGGGAATCATAGTCTCCATCATCCTTTCCTCACATGGGATGATGCTCTAATAATGACGACCATCACACTTTTATTTACTTACAACTCGATATCTAGAACAATATGACTCTATATGAATGCCTCTGGTAGTGTACCATGATGTGCAGTGATCTAGCATAACAAAGATATCAAAAAATGGACAATCCATGAAAATATCATGCTAGATATCTTTGATCATGCAAGTCAATATGACAATGAACTCTCAAGTCATGTATATGATGTGCGAGGACCCCGACTCATAGGTCGTGATCACCGAATGCATGTGCACAGTGATCCCAGAGATCAATGGTCACTGAACTCACAAAAACTGATTAACAAGAGTCTTACATCTAGTACATATTGTTTTACTCAAATATGTCCCTCATGGCCACGTCTTCGTAAACTCGCAGCGGAAATCTTCAATGTTAGCGTGAACCCATGTCATCTGCCTTAACCCTATAGGCATTCTGACTGGGAAGCGTCCTAGATTGCATGCTCATCACAGAGGTACTCTTCATTATATCATGTTTCTTTCATGCCTGGCCAATAAAATAACCAGTGGCAAGCATGATATAGCACTAAGTAGGTAATTTTGTAGAAAGCTAGTTTTGAGTGCAATTACATGTCCTATCAACTTGTAGAGCATGCATCATAAGAATTGAGATATCCATGTGAACAAGCTATAGATATCAACATAAACAGAGTTTGGATCAACTCCAGCTTAATCAACATGTGAAGTCATTCAACTCAACTCAAGTAGTTCTCTCAACACACACACCACCTTTGTAAACCATGGACGTATCCCAAGAGCGGTTATCCAACTTTCCTTGACCATGGACACTACTATTTGAATAGTTTTACACTATGCAGAGGTTGCACACTTTAGCCACAAGATCCGAGGAACTTCCGTGTCATCCACGACCCACGGTACCTCAAGTACCCAGGGTAAGCACCCGATCTGTACCTTTCCCTAGCCATGACAAACATAGAGGCCACTCGATTAGTAGCAACCCCCATGCCAAATATTGTCACATAATAAATTTTGTGGAGCCATGATCCCATATTCATCACAAAACACAAGCACGGGGTACCAACGGTGTGTCCGATGCCCTATAAAAACAGCCATGGCCGCCTATCCAAGCACGAACCTATCCCGAGAGTGAACTCACATCACTCCCGTCACTACTAATGCGGGCATTCATGTTAGCACGAACTAGGTAATCAATAATGCCCTTTCCCATATAAGAGTAGAGTGGTTGCAAATGTAAGGTTGGAGTAACGGTGGCAACTTAAACCAATCCATTTTCGAAAACAACACACACTTGCCTTGATACACCTCTTTGTTATCAAGTGGTTACCTAGAATTTTCCTTGGGAATTAGTGGCACCCGATGGGGTTTTTGAAAAAGTCTTTGAAAATACCTTTGTCTCAGTAACCATGCATATACCCGTCCCATTTGCATAGTAACTACTTTAGCATCCTATCTACTCCCACCCACATAACCCTCATAGGAAGGTAGGGTCATGCCCAGTGCAAGTATCAACTAGGAAGTAATAGAGGCAACCCACCAAAGTGATTACCACCTCAACATGGTTCCGATGCAACATTAATAAAGTGCTATATGACATGCCACGTCGCCCGCGCCCTGCAGCATTCTGCGGAGCGCGGGCTGCCTGGGCAGGCGGCGCGGCGTGGGCTTGCCATGCCGCCCAGCGGTCGGCGTTGGTCGTCGGGTCGCCGGACATGGATGCGACGAAGCGATGGGACGCCGATCAGTGGAAAGAAGATTTTGGCGCACCCCTACCTGGCACGCCAAATGTCGGAAATCGGGTTCCGGCAAAACCCTTAAGGTTCGAACTCTGGGGTGCACACGAAGATCTCTCCCTACCGAAACACGCCCTCAGCCTCGCCACGATTCTAAGCTAGAACGATGAACAATACAAGAGACACGAGGTTTATACTGGTTTCGGCCACCGTTGTGGTGTAATACCCTAATCTAGTGTGTGTGGTGTGGTGGATTGCTTGTTGGGCTGATGATGAACAGTATAGAGGAAGAACAACCTCGCCAGGGGAGGTGTTACTGTGGTGGCGTGGATGAGCTAGGTTCGGATCAGATGAGAGATTCTCTCTACTTTGGTGGCTAGCCCTATTTATAGAGGCCCTGGTCCTCTTCGCAAATATTGAGCGGGAAGGGAGCCAACAACGGCCATTTTGAAAGGGGACAGCTAGTACAGGCTATCCTGACTAAAGGTGGTCTTCGACTGCCAAAGGTGGTGGTGATGACGCCGTCTTGGGCTCCAGGGTGACCTCCATCCTGCCGCCCTGCTGGTCTTGGTCTTGTTGCACCGATATGGAAACCTTTGCCTGATGCCTCGGTACTCCGCGCCTGCGCTTGCCCCCTTTGCACCAAAGAGGAAACAAGGACACTGCGCAGGCTGGCGCCCGCCTGGTCTTGATCGTCATGGCTTGCGTCATGGGCACCTCACAAGGTACCCCTCGCCTTGATCTCTCCGCTTCCTCGCGAGCCTGCCTGGTGAGGCCGTCCCTGAGGAGGCCTTGCGTCGCCCACCCCGCGAGGCTTGGCCCCTCATGAGGGTCTTGAGCTTGGGTTGATGAAGACGGGCCGCACTGGGCCACTGGCTGAGCCACGCTGCAGGCCGCAGGTAGGCAAGTCTGGGGACCCCCGTTCTTGGAACGCCGACACAGACCCTTGTACACTCATACGCGCATAGCCATTCTCGTCCCAAGGCAACCCTACCGGGCAAGAGCGCTGCGCTTTCCACCACAATCCACGATCAATCCGCCAAAGCAGGAGTAGGGTTTTACGCCTCGCGGCGGCCCGAACCTGGGTAAAAACTGCCCGTGTGATCTCTGTTGTGCTGTCTCATGCTCCTCCGCTCTTTGTGCAACATGTCGTCCCCCCGCCGAACCAGAAAGGGGCTCGTAGCCCCATAGGTGGCCATGGTTCCCCGCGACATCTTTGGCATGCCAGGTAGGGGGAGGCACTTGCGTGAACCCGAAAGCATGAGCAGTGCATCATCTTCGTCGCCGTTTTCATCGTCGGCGGCTTCGTCAACTATGGCGCCTAAGAAGAAGCCCGAAGCTGCGAGTCACCCATCCACCTCAAGGGCTCCGCCGCCCGCGACCGCCAAAGTCGCGGGAAATAAGGGGGCGCATGAAGGTGTGGACATCGTGGGAGGCGTGGTCGACGATGGAGGCGTTGTCACCACCATCCACATGGCAGAAGCAGAAGAAAGAGGCACCGGGGAAGGACAATATCAACAAGATCCCAATGGCCACGCTCCTCGAGGTACGGGTGGGGGGATTACTTTACCTACACCCTCTCTCTTCGCCGAAGCGCACAAATGTAGTGGTGGCGATCGTTCTGAGGTGAACCGCAACCCTCCGGCTGCCCCCGCCCCGGGTACGTCCGCGAGCCATGCGCCGCCCCCAGAACAAGCCAGCCCAACTACTGTGCCCAATGGAGCCGCCGACCCTTAGGTGCTTCCGCTGCGTGACCGCGCTATCCAAGCGGCTGGCTCACAGCAGCGAAGACGTGACGCGGTCACCACCGGCGCCATCAGGAGACAAGTGACATAGAAGTCTTTATCATCTTCACCCATGCCAAGCATCGCCTCCGAGGCCATGGCGCGGGCCTTGTTATTGTTGAGATTCCCTCTAGCACCTGATTAGATGGACGAGTGGCGAGCCACTATCCAAAGCTTGATTGGCTTCATTGAGGCGGGAGGATCGCAACGGGTTGGCACGCCTCAGCCTTCCGAGGCAAGGGTAATGGTCCATGCGGCTGGACGCACGGAAGGGGCTGCCCCCATGGTGCAATCCCCACCTCGGCAGGCTGCATGGGAGCCACGTATACAGGAGGCCGATGATGTCTCGATGGCCTCCTCTGATCCTCGAGCACGGCATGAAACGCGGTGATCCCCGGAGGACAGGCGGAGGGAAGCCGCACGATGCAATGACCACCGCCAACCCAACGGGTGTGACGGCCCCAACGTCGACGAGCCCATGCTCGTAGATGGCGGGTACCTACCTTTCAAGGTCGGTTGCCCTGCCTTCACCCGTGAGCTACGACAAGTCTTTTGGCCATCCTCTCACACATTCAAGCCAGAGATACCTGAGAAGTATGATGGAAGATTGAACCCGGCAGAGTTCTTGAGCATCTACACCATCGTTGTTCAGGCTACCCGATTAAGAGATGAGAAGGTATTCGCCAATTATTTCCCTTTGGCACTTAAGTCTAATGTGAGGTCTTGGTTGATGCACTTGCCGGAGAACTCCATCTCGTCCTAGGCTGACCTGTCTCATGACTTCATTGGCGCCTTTACGGGAGGCCATCAAGAACCAGGGTGGCCCAGCGATTTGCAGCTCCTCCAGCAGAAAGAAGGAGAAACTCCGCGGAAGTACTTGCAAAGGTTCAACAGAGTTCACAGCAACATCCCAAACATCCACCCGGCAGCTGTGATAGCCACCTTTCAGTCTAACATGCGCAACCGAAGTATACGTTCCAAGATGAACGTTAAGCTGCCCAAGACTGTGAAGGAGCTATACACCTTGGTGAACAAATGTGCCCGGGTGGAGTAAGGGAGGAAACATCCCGGAGTGGAGGATTGCGTCCACATCGACTCATAAGATGACGATGAGACCACTAGCCAGAAGAAGAAGAATATGAAGCGCGAGGATAAGTCAATATTGACTATTGAGGGATTGGGCACGCCTAGTACCAGCAAGAAGGCAAAGGCCAAAGCCCCCGTCAACAAAGTTGCCGCGTGCGCTGACTGCTAGGAGGCCGCGGCTTCCAAGAAAGCTGACAAGAATGATGGGTCGTACTGCAAGATCCATCGGACCAAGGGCCACGATCTCCAAGAGTGTCATCAAGTTGAGCAGCTCGTCATGAAGTGGAGGGCTGAGTATGAGAAGCGAGATAAGGAAAAGGGTCAGAACAGTACTAGCGGTAAGTGCCACGGCGGTGAAGCAAATCGCCCCGGCAAAGCTCCTCGGAACCAAAGGAAACCCGCTCGGGGCAGAGAGAAAGAGGATTGTGATGCTGGAAGTGATGAAGGGGATGAAGAGGAAACCAGTGAGTAGGAATTCCAGAAGGCCACCGATGCCCTGTGCATTGACGAAGGTGCATTTTTGCACTCCTCTCACCACCAACATAAACAATGGGCGCGTGAAGTCAATGCCATGGAGCCAGTGGCAAGTTCATGGAACCACTCAAATGGCCACGCATGCCCATCATCTTTGATGAGGAGGATCACCCGGACAACACCACAGCGTTAGGGTGCCTGCCGTTGTTGGTCTCCCCAATGATCCGCAACCTCAAGGTCACAAAGATGTTGGTTGATGGCGGGGCCGGGTTGAATGTGATCTCCGCACATGTTCTCAGCAAGCTCTAGATAGGAGAGGAAGAGCTTAAGGCCGCTGGCACATTCCCAGCAGCAACTGTCCTAAGGGAAAGATCACGTTGCCGGTGAAATTTGGGGGTGAGTTGAACTACTGAACTGAGAAGATTGTGTTTGATGTGATCTACCTCCCCCTGCCGTACAATGGAATTCTTGGGTGCCCTGCCCTAGCCAAGTTCATGGGGGCATCCCACTATGCCTACAACACCTTGAAGATGCCAGGCCCAATGGGCGCCATTTCCATTCCATCAGATAAGAAAGACGCGATGATATGTGTGGATAAGATGTATCGGGACACCATTGTGCCAGAGGCTGCCGAAGTAGTAGTGCCCGCCAAGGAATGTAAAGGAAATAAGAAGGATTGTAGGGACTCCGTCATGGAATCCTGAAAGTGTTCCCCCACATGACACCCGTTGATGATGTGCCTGAGTGTTCCAACAGCAAGAGGGCTAAGGCTGCTGCACCCCACGTGAAGAAGGTCCCGACAGTGTTGGCTGGCGTTGATGGTACATTTACTATCAGCGTCACCCTTGATGACAAATAGGAAAGCGCACTCGTTGCCTTCCTGCGGGCGAATATTGATGTGTTTGCCTGACAACCATCTGATATCTCCGGTGTTCCTAGGGTGGTAATCGAGCACCACCTTGCTGTTTGCCCACATGCCCGACCCATCAAGCAAAAGGTGCGGAAGTAGGCCTTGGAGCAGCAACAGTTCATTTCCGAAGAGATAAAGAAGCTTGAGGCAGCTAGTTTGGTCAGAGGAGTACTGCATCCAACCTGGTTAGCAACCCAGTGGTTGTGTGCAAGGCTAATGGGAAGTGGAGGCTTTGCATTGACTTCATGGATTTGAACAAGGCTTTCCCAAAGGACCCGTTTCCCTTGCCGCACATCGACCAGATTGTGGATTTCACATAAGGTTGTGATTTGCTTTCTTTTCTGGATGCATACTTTGTATATCATCAGATCTTCATGTCCTAGGAAGACAAAGAGAAGACCTCCTTCATCACCCCATGTTCTACATACTACTTTGTACGCATGGTTTTGGGTGAAAAAGTGCTGGGTCTACTTTTGCAAGGGCGTTCCAAATTGGTTTTGAACCACAGTTGCACATAAATATTGAAGCTTATATGGATTATATTATGGTCATGATCAAGGACAAATCCACCCTCATCCAAGATTTGGAAGAGACGTTTGCTAATCTGCGCAAGATCAACTTGAAGCTAAACCTGGAGAAGTGTGTGTTTGGCATTCCCTCCAGCAAGCTACTTGGTTTCTTTGTGTCCCATCATGGGATCGAGGCCAATCTAGATAAGATCAAGGCTATAGAGCAGATCCAGGCACCAAGGATAGTCAAAGATGTGAGGCGTCTGACATGGTGTGTTGCCGTGCTTAGCAGATTCATCTCTAAGTCTGCCAAGTGCGCCTTGCCGTTCTTCAAAATTTTGAAGAAGGGAGGACCCATGACGTGGAACCCGGAAGCAAGTGCAACATTGCAAGATTTGAAGACCTACTTATCTTCTGTGCCCACTTTGGTTCCGCCCAAACCACAAGAGTCGTTGATACTATATCTAGCAACAACTAATCAAGTGGTCAACACAGCTTTAGTGGCACAGCGGGAGGTAGAGGAGACAATAGCTTCAGCAGATGTCCCGCAAAGGGAAGAAAGAGAGAACAACCCATCAAGGTCAGATATGGGTCAGGACAACGAGAAGCACGATAGCGGAGGCAACCTCAAGGACGCGGCAAGGAAGAAGGTGCAGCACCTAGTATAGTTCATCAGCTCCCTATTGCAGGGGGTTAGATCCAGGTATTCTGGCGTGCAAAAGTTGATTTTTGGCCTCATCATGGCCTCAAGGAAACCGCGCCACTACTTCCAAGACCATGAGATCATGATTGTCACACGCTTTCCGTTGTAAAGGATACTCCGGAACACAAAGGCTACCGACATAATAGTGGAGTGGGCTTTGGAGTTATCCAGCTTTGTCCTAAAGTTTGAAAGCACCTCAACAATCCAAAGTAGGGCATTGGGAGAGTGTATTGCAGAATGGACGCCAACCCTTGACGAAGAAGTGATGGAAACAGTTATTCCGGACAAGGAAGCGCCCCAAGAATGGATAATGTATTTTGATGGTGCTTTCTCCCTGCAAGGTTTAGGGGCTGGCGTGCTTCCCGTTGCTCCCAATGGCGAGCACCTGAAGTACGTCCTCCAGATGCATTTTCTCCGAGAGGAAGCAACCAACAATATAGCAGAGTATGAAGGGCTCCTTGCCGGGCTCAGGATTGCTGTTGAATTGGAATTAAGAAGCTGATCATTCGAGGAGATTCACAACTTGTGGTGAGGCAAGTCAACAAGGATTAACAAAGTCCATTGATGGAGGCATACGTTGAGGAAGTGAGAAGATTGGAGGAGTGCTTTGACAGATTGCAAACAAACCACGTACCCCGTGCGGAAAATAGCATAGCTGATCATCTGTCAAAGTGTGATGTGCAGAAGCTTCCTGTGGAACCAGGAACTTTTGTTCTCCATCTTACTGAGCCCTCCGTATCGCGGATAACAATGTCCCGGAAAAGGAGAAAGTTGGACCCTGGTAAGCCTCTCCCGGTAGAGCCCCTCGAGGCTCCTAGTAGGGACCCTACCGGAAACAACTTCCCATCACTTGCCGGGCTGCATCCTCCTGTCAGACCACTGGTCCCCATGGTCGAGGAACGCACCACCGCGAGCGGGAGGTGCCGTTAGTCCTTGTTGCTGAGCCCCAGGCTCCAACTTGGGCAAGGCACATAGTCCACTTCCTCCAAACCGGAGAACTTCCCGATGAGCAAGATGAAGCTGAAAGAGTAGTCCGGAGGGCCAGCATGTACCAGTTTGGCAATGAAACTCTATATAGAAGAAGGCCCAATGGTGTGAAATTGAAGTGCATTTGCCGGGAAGAAGGAAAGGAACTGCTGGCAGAGATACACAAAGGCATGTGCGGCTCCCACATTGGATAAAGGGCATTAGTTGGGAAAGCATTCCAGCAAGGATTCTATTGGCCCACAGCCCTCCAAGATGCGATCGAGCTAGTCACCAAGTGTGAAGCCTGCCAGTTCCATTCCAAGAACATTCATCTGCCTGCACAAGCTTTCCAGACAATCCCTTTGTCATGGCCATTTTTGGTCTGGGGGCTCGATATCCTCTGCCCTTTCCCCCGAGCTGTCGGGGGCTTTGAATTCTTGTTCATTGCAATAGACAAGTTTACAAAGTGGCCGGAAGTAGATGCCGCGAGAAAGGTGACTGCTCAGTCAGCTATCAAGTTCTTGAAAGATTTGGTGGGCCTCTTCGCGGTTCCTGTCTGGATCATCACCGACAATGGCGCCCAATTCATGAGCCGCGCCTTCATGCAATATGTTCATGCCCTCAGAAGCAAGATCTCATTTGCCTCTGTTGCACATCCCAGAAGCAATGGACAAGCTGAGAGGGCAAACACTAAAGTGCTACGCAGACTCAAGACAAGAACATTTAATAAGCTGCAGAAGTGCGGCATGCGATGTATCGATGAGCTGCCAGTGGTTCTTTCGCCCGATAGAACGGCACCAAATCGAGCTACTGGGTAGACTCCCTTCTCCCTAGTCTATGGGGTAGAAGAAGTTATGCCCACAGAACTGATTTACGGGTCCCCTCGATTTCTTGCCTACGATGAAGTAGCGCAAGATCATCACCGGCGTGATGACGCTTTGCTACTTGAGGAGAACCGTCTCCAGGCTGCTACGCGTGCTGCACGCTATCAGCAAGCCCCACGTCGCTATCACTGCCACATGGTTCATGCCTGGTGTTTTGAGGAAGGCGACCTTGTCCTTAGGTGCGTTCAGTCCGCTAAGGGTGCAATCAAGTTGACGCCAAAGTGGGAAGGCCCTTATCCGGTAGTATGAGTCAACAGACCTGGCGCAGTCCGTCTAGAGATCAGAGATGGCATTAAATTGCAAAACTCATGGATATTGATCATCTCCGCAAGTTCTACCCGTAAGGCGTGGCTGTCAGGCCCTGCCCGGCAGCCACCCTTTTGTACAGGCCTTGCCTCAGTTGCATGTAACCCTTGTACAAAGCCAGCCGCAGACCCTGAGCAACAGAGAAATAAACAAAAGCTGGGGGGGGGGGAGGGCTGACAAGTTGCGTGCATGCATAAGCATATCATGAGCATTACATCCTCATATAGATAAGGTTGCATCTGGCATCATTTTCATCTACATAATCTACAGGCTCTCGCCATGGATTCTGTCTCCAAGAGGAGATGAGTAGACAAGCCAGCACTACGATCTCCGGCAAGACAAACAGATAAGTTCTATCTCTTATCCATACGTGTTCTGTAAGTATAAACTTGTGCATAGGAAAACCTCACGGCTTTTTGAAACTTAGGTGCTCCCATCCTTTTACTTGAACGTTGCTTCAGTCAGGATGGTCACAGTGGCCTTTGATGAAGAAAGGTTGGCGGGGGGTCGGTCCCTCATTACATTTTGTGACCGGCAAGCATAGCTCCCCAGTAGCCAAATATAGGGTACCGACAGGATAGCCTACTGAGAAAACACGTTTATTTTAAATATATAGGCATTCCACCTCTGCATGGACATATACATGAACGAGTCCCCAACAAGGTTTATCTTTTTAATTAATATGCTTCAAACAAGTACAAACCTTACAGAACACAAACATGGACTCAAGAGATTACATTATTTGAACTAAAATTTGGCAAGTGCCTGTAGGTTTAAGATTGAAAAAAGATAAGTGTCCAATGATCTCCTCTTTTCGTTTTCCCTCCACCAGGTATTGCGGTGGGAAGGGAAGAGGACTAAGGGAGCGCCCTAAGTTGGATTCCACCCAGGTCTCGTCACGGCCTGTCGTTCATAGCCTGACAAAATCGGGAGTGGCGAGGCCACGAAGGAGGGACCTAGAGGGAAGCTCCACGATGCACTTGGTCTTCACCTACAGGACCAGCAAGAAGCCCTAGCTCGAGCGATGGAGGAATCAACCACCAACGCTCGACTGGACGATTGCTGGACGGGAACGAGGGCACCAAGGGAACATACCTCCCCGGCTATCACCCAAAGAGACTGGTGATGATGGTGCCGGGGAGGGAAGGAGTAAGCAGGAAGATGGGGCGGTCGGCAATACGCTATGAAGGCGTCGACACCATCGTTCTCTGGCCTGACGCCCCATCATCTGCCTTCCCTGCCATCCCTCGCTTCCCCTCCTTCACCACCACTTCAGAGAGATGTCGGACCCGCAAACCGTCGCCTTCCCCGGACAGATGACCAGCAGAGGGAGCAACTGGGATGCCCAAGACGTGACGCTCCCCACCTTGGTGGGCAGGAAGGCGCCCTCCTCATCAACATCAACCCCAGTTCCAAGGAAAGGGGCAGTACTAGGATTTCTAACGATCCCAAGCCCTTAGCCTTGGACTTGGACCAGTCCCACCGAGCGCCAGCACCATTGCTTGGCATCATCAGCTCCAAGCTTGGGCCCGGGGCCCGGCTGTAACGCTGTGAGTCCGATGCGCCAGGTGTCTTCCAGCTATTCGCCTTCGTTGCCATGTCATTTCTTGCATGTTGCATTTTGCCATGTCATCATCTGCATTTCATCTGCATGTTTTTCAAAACTTGCATCCGTTCGGGTTCCGCCGGTTCTCTCCATTGTCCGTTCTGAGCCCAACCACACTCGCACGCACCCGTCGCCCCTCTCAGACCTTGTTTCGTGAGAGGGAGAAAAACATTCTCGGAATGGTCCAAGATTTACCGAGTGGCCTTGGTATATCACCGGTAGACCGCCGATCAAATTTTGTTCCATTTGGAGGTCGTTTGATGCCCCAATGGTTAACCGAGTTAATCGAGACCCCCCCCTTTCTCTTGCAGCGTAGCACCCTTTCACACAGCCCACCTAGCCCACCTATCTCCCCTCCATGCTCTCCGCCGTTCGATCACGATCGTGTGGGCGAAAACCGCTCCTCATTTGGACACTCCCACCTCCTTCTATCTATATATATGTGCCCTTCCCCGTCCAAATCGCAGCCCAAAACCTAGATCAAACCTCCCTTTCGCCCGCCGGACATGTCCGCCCGCCGCCGGACGCGTCCACCGCCGCCCAGCCATGTCGCCCGACCAATGGCAGCTCGCCTCGTCATCGCGCCGCCGCCCCGAGCCACTCAGTGCCCGCCACGTGTTCCGCCGGAGCCTCTAGCCGTCGCGGCCTGCGGAGCCCGTCGCGGGCCCACGCGGGCCCAGATCCCGCCGTTGCCTAGCCTGTGGCCGCCGCGCACCTCGCCGCCCATGCCGTCCTGGGCCGCCGCCTGTACCCGCAGCCCGCGGCCGCCCGCGGCCGCAGCCCGCGGCCGCGTGTGCCGGTGCGCCGTCCCGTCGCCGGTAGCCGCCGCCCCAGCCTCCGCCCGCCTTCCTCTTCCATTTCGGCGAGCTCTGACACCGGCCCAATCTATATCCAGATCCAGATCCGCAGTTTGCCCCCCCCCCCAAATTTCCCATCTTTTTTAATATATTCTGGTGCACTATTTATCATGCCATAACTTTAAGTGTGCTGCTCCGTTTCGTCCGTGTAATATGCTAAAATGTTCACTGTGAGATGCTCTACATTTCACTCCATTGTGGCATGCTTGTTTGAGTTTATCTTGATGCCCTAATCATCGTCGCAAGAGTGTTATATGATGTTTACTGCTGGAATCTGCTGATTGTTAACATCATTTGTGCATCTCGTGAGTGCCACAACGTTGTCCCTGTTGATCCTATGATTATGATCTTGATATGCACATTTTCTGCTCTTCATGCTCTAAACACTTGTGTGCTTTTCATTCATTTTAGGGTGCATCTTGATATCTTAATCTATGTCGCAAAAGTACATGTTGTTGTTAACCACTGAAAACTGCTGTAACTTGCTGATTTGTCATTTTTGTTTCATTTTGTGTGCGCATCTTATGAGAATGATGTCTACATGTTTTCGGAGCATTTTTATGACATATTTACATGGGTGCAATCCTTGTATTTTTATATGCCCTGTAGTGAGTGCATCAAGCTTGCGGAGTGGGCCACTTGCTGTTAACTTTCCGTCAATGCTGAAACTGCTATATCATGTTGCCATGTTTGCTTGATGCTACCAGTTAATCCATGCATAATCTAGAGATGCTTAGTTGAGATGTTTTGTTTTCTATGCTATGCTCTATCATTCCATTCCTTTTGATGCCCTATATATCTTCTGTAGAATATGTTTCCATTGCCATGAACATGATTATATAATGTTCCAGATTCCTGTTAACTTCATAATGCCTTGTTGTGAGCTTGTTATTGAGTGATCCATGCCTATTATAGAGATGCTCCAGTTACACGTTTTGTAGTATGCTATGAGTACTTTGTTCACATGCCATGTTTGCTAATTTTGGATATCATATGCCTCTGTACCATGCTTGTAAACATGCCATCATAATGTGTTGTTTTACACTAGCTAAAACTGTTTCAGCATTCAATCTTGTCATGTTGGTTCCCACTAATACATGAGCCATATGTTTATGATGCCATGATGTTATTTCCTCTTTGTTACGTTTACTTTGATGCCATGCCCTTGGTTGCTATGTTTACTTGCTATAGCTTGTCTCTTTCTTGCTCTCAATTTGCCATCATATTAACTCTGCTCATGCATATGCTGCTGTGTTATAAAGTTGCATTTTGCATTGATCATATGGGTTTAACCTTGATGCCTGTGGACGTGAACCTTTAATGATATTTGAAGTGTGTTATCTGTACATGAAGTACATGTCAAGTTTGTACTCATATGCTTCCTGTAACATGTTGTTTTGATGTTTGCAAAGTGCCTACTTGCTGTTTTGGACAGATTGTTGTTATATCTTGTTTGGAGTGTATGTGTTGCACCGTTGCTCCGTTTTGAGTGTGCTCTATATGAAACTTGCTTAGAATTGCATATAGTTTCATCATGCCATGATGCATCCATGTTTTTAATGTGTTTGATTGAAGTTTGAATGTGTTTTGCATCAATGCCATTGTTAACTTGTTTTGCTCATATCTTCTAGGCCGTAGCTCTGAACTAAATGAACTTTATATTTATTTTGACTAGAATTTCGTGTAGATCATCTTGGCGCATCTTAACTGCTGTTTAACATCTTGAACATAAGGTTTATTCAAATCTGGACCAATTTTGAAATTTGCATATGAGGACTTACCAGATTTGTTATATGTTGTTTCCGGCCTCATTTAAACTTGCTTTGATATGTTGCTCTTGTATGCATCATCTCTTGCCATGAGTAGCATCATATAGCCTTTGTCATGCATCATACTTGGTTGAGCATCATGCCATGTCTATGTGTTGTGTGTTACCTTGTTGTTTGCTTCTTTCCGGTTGTGCTCCTTCTCGTTAGTTCCGGTTTTGTTGCGATCATGAGGATTCATTCGTCTACGCTTGGTTCGTCTTCGTGGCTTCATCTTATTCATGGACTCGTTCTTCTTCCTAGCGGGATTTCAGGCAAGATGACCGCTACCCTGGTTCTCACTACTATCATTGCTATGCTAGTTGCTTCGTTCTATCCCTGGTTCTCCAAGCCTCTCAAATTGCCATGTCAGCCTCTAACCTTTTCACCATTCCTAGCAAACCGTTGTTTGGCTAAGTTACCGCTTATTCTCATCCCCTTTTATAGCGTTGCTAGCTGTAGGTGAAGATGAAGATTTGATGACGACATCAATACCGTTGTTACACCCACAACCCCTACTGCTACATATACTGGACCAATTACTAGAGCTCGCGCATGCCAATTAAGTTATCAGATACTTTCGTTTCTTGGTAATGATTCTAATGTTCATGAGAATATGATGCTTCCTAAATTGGATACATTTGTTTTGCTTACAAATGAAGGGCCTAGCTTGGAGAAGGATGAACATTGGAGCAAGAACAAGCATAGAGATGATGGCATGCACAAGGGGAACAAGAACGGAGTTACAAGTGATGATTTCAGGACTTTGAAGCCACCATAATGGGTGTATGAAGCCTTGGACGAAATATACAAGATGCCACTTCATAAATTTCGTCCCGAGGCTATTCTAGGTGTTGCGTCACCTTATTATTGGGCCAGACCCATGTAATTTCGAAATACATAAGTATAGGCTATTTTTAGAGTCTGTATGTGTGGGGAAACAAGAGATAGGGTTGATTTCGGACCCCTCCACCAAGGGCCATGAAATCCCCCCCCTCTTCCTCCATATATACAGCCCTTAGGGCACCGTTTAGACTTTGGGTTTTGTTTAGATTAAAGTTCACCATAGCTTCAACTTTGCGTACTTCGTTTGTGTTCAATGACCAGACAAAGATGTCACAGAACCCCATCTTCATCAATAAAGCTTTCATCTTATATTCGCAATATCCAGATTGCAATCTCAGTTTCTTGCTTGTTGTTCGTTTGCTCGCAGGAAAATAGACCCTCGTGGTCAGGTTGATCGTGCTCCGGCGTGGTCAATATCCCCTCGAAAGTTTGTTTAGCGAATGCTAAGGCGCGACGTCTCGCATGTTCGTAGTCAGATCGTCAAGGTCGACTCCCTCAGAAAACGATAGCCACCATCTCATCGAAAGACGGGACACCTTTGCCTCTATCAAGTGGTATCAGATTTCCAGGTTGCTCGGTGAGATTTTACAATTTTTCGTAGTTTAGATCGATCGAGTCTGTAATTCATACCTACAGTCCACGAAAAAGCCAAAAAAATAAAATTAGGGTTAGCCTTTGCATAGTCTTTTCAGTATTTTGCTTTGTTGAATTTGCGGTTGCATCGTCGTGTCAAGTTGCTGGTCTTAGCGTCTAGTCTTTTAGAGTTTCGAGTTCTGGTCATAAGTGGTCACGCCGCTGCCGCACTATCATCATCGCCCCTGCCATCTACCACCACCGCTTATCCGCCACCGATCCGTATCCATATATTCACCACCAATACATGCTTCACTGCCCATCATATACCATCATCACCAGTCCGAGTTCCACCAGATTCATCTCCGCCACCAGTCCAAGTCCGAGTCCAGTATTTGTTCCTTTATTTCAGAGTTCCAGATCACGCGATACTACGAGACGTGACCAAGTCGGACTCCCCAACTTTTGTGCTACCCGCAGTAGAAAAATAGTTCCAGTTTAAAAAAAACTAAGTCTGGAAAATTCTGGCTAGGCAGTTTCTAGACCATTTGTAGACTTTTTCAAAAAAAATTTGTTGCAGAGCAAAAAAAAAGAGGAAAAAAAGTGCAAAAAAAAATTGAAAAAGAATTCATAGTGTGCTCCTCCCTTGTTTACGTGCAGCGCCGTGATTTTGTTAGTGTTCTAGGCTCGCATCTCTAGCACGGTCTAGCCTAGGACCAGCACAGTATCGTCGTTGAGCGTTTATTCAACTTTGCATCTCTGAATTGATTATTGCTGATCTTTTTTGCTACCATATTATAAGCCTTCCCAGCTCCACATACATCTACGTCGTGCGTTTGACTCTCCCTGGTAATCGCTCTATCCAAGCTTTGAGAGTTTTGACTACAACGGTTGCCGATCACCACCTGCTGCTGGGTAAGAACTGGTAAGAATTTGAGATTCGCTTGACGGATTTGTGACACCCCACCACCACCATATTCCAGTAGTCTGTAGGATCATATTCTTGTCTGTTTCTATTGCTGCTAACTATGGCAGGAACACAAGTCGACGAGATTGACTGGGAGAACATGACGAACAAGGAGCTTCATGATAAGTTTCATCAAATGTTGGGTCAACAGGTGGAAGACGTGATGGCCAGCTTTGGAAAGGCAATGGAGAAGATGGATGACATTGAGAAGTCAATTGACACCAAGTTGGACGCCAAGTTTGATGAATTACTCAAACATCTTCCACAACCAGCTCTACGCCGCGATACAGTAGGGCGAGCACAGTGTGTTCCTATTGAGCCAGGACAAAATACTGGTGCCGGTGCTACTGCTGTTGGTGCTTCTGTAGCTCCTGGTAATCGCTCCTATTGAGCCAGGACTATTACGAGGATGAGGTTGATCAAAATCAGAACTACGTGCAGCCACCAGCACCACCACCAGCAGGTCGACCTCAGGTATATATTCGCAACGGTAGGCCTGCACCACCACCTCAGGTACGAGATAATGACCATATTCCGAAACTGAAATTGAATATTCCACCATTTGAGGGTATATATGTTCCTGATATATGTCTTACTTGGGAGTTAGAAACTGAACAACGTTTTACATGTTTACAATATCCCGAGGAGAGAGGGGTTGCTGCTGCTGTTTGTGCTTTCACTAGTTTTGCATGTGTATGGTGGTCTGAACATTGTAGATTATATCCTATTCCAACTACTTGGGCTGCTTTAAAAACTGCTATGCGTACTCGTTGGGTTCCACCATATTGTCAACGTGAATTGCTTCAAAAATTGCAGTGTTTAAGACAAGGAAAAAATCGGTAGAAGAATATTATCAGGAATTACAAACTGGCATGATTAGATGTGGTATTGTTGAGGAGAATGAAGTTATGCTTGCACGTTTTATGGGCGGATTAAATAGAGAGATTCAGACCATTCTAGAGTATAAGGAGTATACTAATATCACTCATTTATTCCATCTTGCTTGCAAAGCTGAATGTGAAGTGCGGGATCAACAAGCATTGGCGCGAACTAACTTTTCTGCAGGTCGACTTTCATCATGGACACCGCGTGCATCCTCTACTTCCAATACACCAGCACCTCCATCAGCTGCTACCTCCAGCCGTGATACAAGAAAGCAGGCACAACCACCACTATCTGCCAAGAGCGCACCTGCCGGGCCTGCACAGAGCTCTTCTTCTTCCATGGCATCAACAGGGCACACAAGTGATATTATTTGTCGTTGTTGTAAGGGAAGAGGACATTATGCGCGAGAATGCAAATCTCAGCGTGTGATGATTGCTACTGAGGATGGTGGGTATGAGTCTTCTAGTGACTATGATGAGGAGACTTTGGCCCTTATTACAAGTGAAGAACATGGTGGAGATGACTCTGATTATGAGATGCAATACATGGCTCCTGAAGATGCTGACAGGTATGAATGTTTGGTTGCTCAACTTGTTTTGAGTGTGCAGGTTACACAAGCTGAGCAAAATCAGAGGCATAATTTGTTCCATACAAAGGGAGTTGTGAAGGAATGTTCTGTGCGTGTCATCATAGATGGAGGGAGCTGCAACAACTTGGCTAGCATGGAGATGGTGGAGAAGCTATCTCTCACCACAAGACCACATCCACATCCTTACTACATCCAATGGTTCAACAACATCGGCAAGGTGTAGGTAACATGTATTGTTCGTGTGCATTTTAGTATCTCTACATATGCTGATTATGTTGATTGTGATGTCGTACCTATGCAAGCATGTTCCTTATTACTTGGTCGACCATGGCAATTTGATAAAAATTCTGTACACCATGGTAGAAACAATCAGTATACTCTTGTTCATAAGGATAAAAATATTACTTTGCTTCCTATGACTCCTGAGTCCATTTTGAAAGATGATATTAATAGAGCTAATAAAGCAAAATAGGAGAAAAATAAGAGTGAAAATCAGATTGTGGCAAAAGAATTTGAGCAACAAATGAAGCCTAATAGTAAACCATCTAGTGTTGCTTCTGATATTAAATTGAAAAGTGCATGTTTACTTGCCACTAAATCTGATATTGATAAGATAGATTTTAGCAAATCTGTTTGCTATGCTTTTGTGTGCAAAGAGGCATTATTTTCATTCGAGGACGTGCCTTCCTCTTTGCCTCCTGCTGTCACTAATATTTTGCAGGAGTTCGCTGACGTATTTCCACAAGACGTGTCACCGGGATTACCTCCCATTCGAGGGATTGAGCATCAGATTGACTTAATTCCCGGTGCATCATTGCCCAACCGTGCACCATACCGTACCAATCCAGAGGAGACGAAGGAGATTATGCGTCAAGTACAGGAGCTGCTCGACAAAGGTTATATGCGCGAATCCCTTAGTCCTTGTGTTGTTCCTATTATTCTAGTGCTGAAAAAGGATGGTACATCACGTATGTGTGTTGATTGTAGAGGCATTAATAATATTACTATTCGTTATCGTCATCCTATTCCTAGGCTAGATGATATGCTTGACGAATTGAGTGGCTCTACAATATTCTCCAAAGTTGATTTGCGTAGTGGATACCATCAAATTTGTATGAAATTGGGAGATGAATGGAAAACAACATTTAAAACTAAGTTTGGATTATATGAGTGGTCAGTCATGCCTTTTGGGTTAACTAATGCACCTAGTACTTTCATGAGATTAATGAACGAAGTTTTACGTGCTTTCATTGGACTATTTGTGGTAGTTTACTTTGATGACATATTGATTTATAGCAGATCTTTGGAGGAACATTTGGAACATTTACGTGCTATTTTTATTGCTCTACGTGATGCACATTTGTTTGGTAACCTTGGGAAGTGCACCTTTTGCACCGACCGAGTGTCTTTTCTTGGCTATGTTGTTACTCCACAGGGAATTGAAGTTGATAAAGCCAAGATTGAAGCTATTGAAAGTGGGCCGTAGCCCAAAACGGTCACACAAGTGAGGAGTTTTCTTCGCCTCGCTTGATTCTATAGGCGTTTTGTGGGAGATTTCAGCACCATTGCTGCACCTCTCAATGAGCTTACAAAGAAATATGTGCCTTTTGTTTGGGGTACCGCACAGGAAGAAGCCTTCACAGTATTTAAAGATAAGTTGACACATGCTCCTTTACTCCAACTTCCTGATTTTAATAAGACTTTTGAGCTTGAATGTGATGCTAGTGGAATTGAATTAGGAGGTGTGTTATTACAAGATGGCAAACCTGTTGCATACTTTTCTGAAAAATTGAGTGGACCTAGTCTCAATTATTCTACTTATGATAAAGAATTATATGCTCTTGTTTAGAAACATGGCAACATTATTTATGGCCCAAAGAATTTGTTATACACTCTGATCATGAATCTTTGAAACATATTAAAAGTCAAGCTAAACTGAATTGTAGACATGCTAAATGGGTTGAATTCATTGAGACATTCCCTTATGTCATTAAACACAAGAAGGGTAAAGAAAATGTTATTGCTGATGCATTGTCTCGTCGCTATACTATGCTTTCACAACTTGACTTCAAAATATTTGGTTTGGAGACCATCAAAGATCAATATGTGCATGATGCTGATTTTAAACATGTATTGCAGAATTGTAACGAAGGTAGAACATGGAACAAGTTTGTCGTTAATGATGGTTTTGTGTTCCGTGCTAACAAGCTATGCATTCCCGCTAGCTCCGTTCATCTTTTGTTGTTGCAGGAGGCGCATGGAGGAGGATTAATGGGACACTTTGGTGTGAAGAAGACAGAGGACGTACTTGCTACACATTTCTTTTGGCCAAAGATGAGACGGGATGTTGAGCGCTTTGTTGCTCGCTGCACTACATGTCAAAAAGCTAAGTCACGACTCGATCCTCATGGTTTATATATGCCTTTGCTTGTACCTAGTGTTCCTTGGGAGGATATATATATGGACTTTGTTTTATGTTTACCTCGAACAAAGGGGAGGGATAGCATATTTGTTGTCGTGGATAGATTCTCGAAAATGGCACACTTTATACCATGTCATAAAAGCGATGATGTTGTTAATGTTGCTGATTTGTTCTTTCGTGAAATTATTCGCTTGCATGGTGTGCCAAATACTATTGTTCCAGATCGTGATACTAAATTTCTTAGCCACTTTTGGAGATGTTTATGGGCTAAGTTGGGGACTAAACTGCTTTTTAGTACTACTTGTCATCCCCAAACTGATGGACAAACTGAAGTAGTCAATAGAACATTGTCTACTATGCTTAGGGCTGTTTTGAAGAATAATAAGAAAATGTGGGAGGAATGCTTGCCTCATATTGAAGTTTCTTATAATCGTTCATTGCATTCTACTACTAATATGTGCCCTTTTGAAGTTGTGTACGGTTTCCTACCTCGTGCACCTATTGATTTGTTGCCTCTTCCATCTTTGGAGAAGGTTAATTTTGATGCTAAACAACGTACTGAATTGATTTTAAAAATGCATGAGTTAACTAAGGAAAACATTGAGCGTATGAATGCTAAATATAAACTTGCTGGAGATAAGGGTAGAAAACATGTTCTGTTTGCACCTGGAGATCTTGTTTGGTTACATTTGCGTAAGGATAGATTTCCAAATTTGTGCAAATCAAAGTTAATGCCTCGTGCTGATGGTCCTTTTAAGGTGTTGGAGAAAATAAATGATAATGCATATAAACTTGAGCTGCCTGCAGATTTTGGGGTTAGTCCCACTTTTAACATTGTAGATTTGAAGACTTATTTGGGTGAGGAAGACGAGCTTCCGTCTAGGACGACTTCATTTCAAGAGGATGATGAGGACATCAATGCCGTTGTTACAACCACAGCCCCTACTGCTACATATACTGGACCAATTACTAGAGCTCGCGCATACCAATTAAATTATCAGGTACTTTCATTTCTTGGTAATGATTCTAATGTTCATGAGAATATGATGCGGCCTACATTGGATACATTTGTTTTGCTTACAAATGAAGGGCCTAGCTTGGAGAAGGATGAACATTGGAGCAAGAACAAGCATAGAGATGATGGCATGCGCAAGGGGAACAAGAACGGAGTTACAAGTGATGATTTCAGGACTTTGAAGCCACCATAATGGGTGCATGAAGCCTTTGACGAAATATACAAGATGCCACTTCATAAATTTCGTCCCGAGGCTATTCTGGTGTTGCGTCACCTTATTATTGGGCCAGGCCCATGTAATTTCCCAAATAAATAAGTATAGGCTATTTTTAGAGTCCGTATGTGTGGGGAAACAAGAGATAGGGTTGATTTCGGACCCCTCCACCAAGGGCCACCAAATTCCCCCCCTCTTCCTCCATATATACAGCCCTTAGGGCACCGTTTAGACTTTGGGTTTTGTTTAGATTAACGTTCTTCATAGATGCAACTTCGCGTACTTTGTTTGTGTTCAACGACCAGACAAAGACGTCACAGAACCCTATCTTCATCAATAAATCTTTCATCTTATATTCGCAATATCCAAATTGCAATCTCAGTTTCTTGCTTGTTCTTCGTTTGCTCACAGGAAAATAGACCCTCGTGGTCAGGTTGATTGTGCTCCAGCGTGGTCAATAACCCCTCAGAAGTTGGTTTAGCGAATGCTAAGGCGCGACGTCTCGCATGTTCGTAGTCAGATCGTCAAGGTCGACTCCTGTCAGGATCGGGTTTTCGGGAATATTAATTTCCCAGAAAATGGCCCTTGTGCTCACCATCCCCAGGATTACTGTTAGCTGGCGAGACACCAACCTGATACAAAAACTCCAAGAAAAATACAAAATATGTTGTACAAGACCATTCTAGCCTATGAGTACAACAAATGGTTTCTAGTGGCTGATGGCGGAAGCAGTTTGCGGTTCATCAGCGTCTATGGGACTCCATTCCCCACAGGAACAGCTGACCTGGATTACTCCTATCTTCGCGAGGCTGCTATCACCATTGCTTAGGTTCCGGGGCTGTCATCGCAACGCTCCTCTCCAAGCAAGAAATCTGGCCAAGACAATAGCCAGGGACAAGCCAGTGAGTACTTTGAATGTACTCGCAAACATTATGAACACGGGTATAATATAACAAATGATAATCATGCTCTGAAATATTCTATGATCATGATGTCAGTCAAAAAATAAAATCCCTGATGTATGAAAGCAGGTTATTTATATATAACATGAATATGACATCAGAGAATAAAAATAGAGTGCACCGATCGAGTGTCTAAAGCGACGCCTCGAAAGGACAATAATATGAATCATGCCTCAGTCAGGCGTCTGAGCGATGCCACATAAAGGGCTTATAAGTGAAATAAGTAACAAACATGCCACAGTCGGGCGTCTGTGCGACACCACATAAAGGGCTTATAAAGTAAATAACAAGCATGCCACAGTCGGGCTCTGAGCGACACCACATAAAGGGCTTATAAGAAAATAATCACAGTGAATATCCAGGAGGTAGAACCGTCCCAAGGATACTCAATAATTCAAATAATATAATGGGTGAGTCCATAATGATAATAATCATAATCATCACAAGTCACAAGTCATGATCCATGTTCTGGTTTAGCAGTTTTTCCTCCGAAGACCGACACTAAGACCGACACTTGACCCATCCCAGACTGTAGTCCTTAACCATGGACACGGCTATTCGAATAGATATAACCTCTGCAGGGGGTGTACTCCTTACCCACGAGTAACAGATTCCTTTAGTCCATCAGGACTAATTCCATCTATGGTCATTTAATTGAAAACACACCTGACCCGCACACACCAGCTTAACTTACCGGTGTTTGGAATCACCCACGACACCTGTCAAGCAAAACTCTAAGTGGGGAGGCTACAACCTCGATTAGCATGGGATCAAATTTATACCGCGCGCTACTAAGGGGTGCCCCCCCTCTCGGTCCCAACCTGAAACACCCATGCCCCCGGACCAGGTGGCATGCCTACCGGATGCATCCGGTATCTTCCACCATGGCCTCTCTGTATGGTGTGTGCTAGGAAGGGGTTGACAACTTACTGAACCGTACCCTACCTGCGGCAGGGACAAGTGGTAGTACGAAACAAGTATGGGGGTTACTGGAACAAGACTCGATCTATGGTCGACTCAGGAGGTTTAAGTATTCCCTGCATGATTAGCATAACAAATGTATTTTCAGCCAACAGACAGAATCACCACTCATCATACCCCATCATGCCATACCGGACACAACCGTCTCGACGAGGAACTAGGGACAAGCTCGTGTCTGCCCAAGACAGAGACTTTCCCGGCTTCCTTCTGGTATGCATGAAAAGCATACGAGGGTGATTACTATCACAACGCATCAAATTTCAGTAGCACGGAATCATCAATATGCACTTATGAGTATGTTCATATCATCACATAAAATAACAAAAACTCCGAGACAAGGAGTGTTGTAACCATATTCAAACGACACACAAAAATATTATGCCAGAGTTCAGAATGCTTGCCTTCAAGTTGTGGAGAGGCAGGGTGCATTCCAAAACTTTTGAAAGTTTTCTTCTTCTTCAAAATCCTATTTTTCCAAATATTCAAATTAACCCATAGTTTCAAAACAATACAAAAAAATTGTCTGAATTTTTTTCAAATAATTAAGAAAATAAAATAGACAAAATTTGAGAAAGGTAGGAAGAAGAATCAACTCATTTGGAGTTTTATTTTAAAAGATATGTCCAGTCAAAGTTCTGATTTTAAATAAAACAGAAAAAGAAAAACGTTTCGAAAAAAAGACACGTAGGAGACGTGCTCTGGGATTACGCCTCCACTTAAACCACATGGAACGACGCTGGGTCACTGACAGTGGGTCCATGGGGCCCACTGGTCAGGTTTGACCAGTCGCCGCGCCATCTCCCTCCTCTGTCCGAGCGAAGGCGGGGGTCCGGTGATCGGTGCCGGCGAACAGTGGCTCCCCGCGGGGTTCTGAGGGCGGGGATGGATCCGCCAGTTCCGGGCGGTCCTCCTGGTGGTCGAGGGGTTGGCGGGGGTGGAGGGAGTCGCGGGCGGGAAGCTCTGCGGTGGACGGCGGCCTCGAGAGAATTAGGGCTTTGGGCTACGGTGGTTCTCGAGCGGGTTTGAGCGGTTGGGCGGCTCCGCAAGACCAAGTGGAGTCGGGTGGTGGCGCTGGATGGACGGGGAAGGGCCTGCTCGTGATGAACTGAGCCGGAGAGTGGCGGCGGCCGAACTGGCTGGAGGCGAGGAAGAAGGCTTCCCGCCGTCGCTTGCTGGTCGTGGGGCTCACCAATGGGATGGTAGGAGGTCGCCTGAGGGTTTGGAGAGGCTCAGGGCTCCTTTTATAGCGCGACTAGGTCGGTTCCGCGGCGGCCGTGGATAAGCTTAATGGCGAACCGCCGTTCTGTAGCTGCAGGGCGACATGGCGGCTGTGTGCGCTAGCAGACGAGCTCGTGGATGAGCTCGAGCTGTTCCATGGGCAGCTGGCGCGTGTGTATGGCTCGGGCGGCGCCGTCCACGGCAGGAGCTGTCGGAGCGGCGGTGGTGGCTTGCGTCGGTGGCGCTGTAGGGCGCCAGAAGGGGGCCAGGGCAGCTCTGCGGCGAGGGAGGCGGCTCTGCGGCGAAGGCCATTTTCTGGGAAATTAATATTCCCGAAAACCCGATCCTGACAGGAGTCGACCTTGACGATCCCACTACGAACGTGCGAGACGTCGCGCCTTAGCATTCGCTAAACCAACTTCCGAGGGGTTATTGACCATGCCGGAGCACGATCAACCTAACCACGAGGGTCTATTTTCCTGTGAGCAAACGAAGAACAAGCAAGAAACTAAGATTGCAATCTGGATATTGCGAATATAAGAGGAAAGCTTTATTGATCAAGGTGGGGTTCTGTGACGCCTTTGTCTGGTCGTTGAACACAAACGAAGTACGCGAAGTTGCAGATATGACGAACTTTAATCTAAACAAAACCCAAAGTCTAAACGATGCCCAAACGGCTGTATATATGGAGGAAGAGGGGGGAATTTCGTGGCCCCATGTGGAGGGGTCCGAAATCAACCCTATCTCTTGTTTCCCCACACATACGGACTCTAAAAATAGCCTATACTTATGTATTTCGAAATTACATGGGCCTGGCCCAATAATAAGGTGACGCAGCACCTAGAATAGCCTCGGGACGAAATTTATGAAGTGGCATCTTGTATATTTCATCCAAGGCTTCATGCACCCATTATGGTGGCTTCAAAGTCCTGAAATCATCACTTGTAACTCCGTTCTTGTTTCCCTTGCGCATGCCATCATCTCCATGCTTGTTCTTGCTCCAATGTTCATCCATCTCCAACCTAGGCCCTTCATTTGTAAGGAAAACAAATGTATCCAATTTAGGCATCATCATATTCTCATGAACATTAGAATCATTACCAAGAAACGAAAGTACCTGGTAATTTAGTTGGCGTGCGTGAGCTCTAGTAATTGGTCCAGTATGTATAGCAGCAGGGGCTATGGGTGTAACAATGGTATTGATTTCCTCATCATCAGTGGACATGGTGGCTTGGTCAGGGGATCAAGTCCATAGTGCAAATTAAAAACGAAGCCAGAACTGGGCATGCACACAAAGTGTTTGACAGAATGCCAGGGGCATCTAGGCATTTCTTGGGGTGGCCAGACTCTCTAGATCATAGTCTCTTCAGATGATAGAGAGGGTGGCAATGTTAGTTTGGCAAAAACAGAAGCTTATTAGTGCAAGTTTTTGAGAAAACCAATTCTGGACAGAAACTAAAAGCTATCATTTCATGGACCAAAAATACTCCAATGGGTCCATTCTCCTGGACTTAAGGGTTTTGTAGGGAGGACTATAAGCAGCAGAAGGAATCATGGGCAACAAAGCAAAATAAAATGGGGTTGCAGTAGAAAATGCCAAACTGGACCAGAGAGCAAAAGAGGGTGATTTGCTCAAATTTTTCAAAGAACATTAGTGGGTTTTTGCACAAAGATGAATAATATACTCCTACTAACATCCCCTAATTTTGGTGAAAGTTTTAAAAAATATTTAAATAGGTTGTAGTGCAAAAGTGCAACTTGACCATATTTGAAAACTTGGGGTAAAGCTCAAAATCTCCAAATGACTAAAGATTTTTTTTGCATAAAAGTGATTTAGGGACATCATATGTCGTGCCCAATTTTTGGTGGGATTTTTAAATGAATTTATCAAAGGGTTGCAGTGCAAATGGGACCCTAATTCTTATGAAAAATCATTTTTAAAGAAATAGAGCTCAGGGAAAATAATTATATAAATAATTCCACTGATAAGAGAAATGTTTTTCTTGAGAGGGTATACAAGTCCAATAATAATTGAAAAGTTTTTACTTGGGGTGAAAACTCCACAACTCAGAAGAAAAGAGAGGTTCTGAAATCGAAAGATAAATCCAGAAAATAAAAAATTTAATTTCCTGGCAAAATTTTAATAAACAAAACATGGTCAAATTTTTGGGGTGTTACAACTCCCTGAGAAAATGATAGCCACCATGTCATCGAAAGACGGGACACCTTTGCCTCTATCAGGTACGATGTAATGATATCCACCTTGCAAAAGCGTCTCCAATATGCGCTTATACCCTTGGTGAGACCTTCGAGTTCCTTTAGGATAGGGTCACATATTGGGCGTGACAAGTTGGTATCAGAGCCTCGACCGACCATAGGAGCCTCTTTGATTGATCGTGTAGTTTGGCCGCTGTCGAGTCTAGAAGAAAACTGATTTCAGAGTCTACTTATATCGGAGAGTGAGAATTCTTTTTACTCCTCAGCCCCTTCGTCGCTCTGGTCAGGAATCTTGATGTAGGTGTTTTGACTTACTCGTCTTCCCCTTCAAACTTTCTTTAGGATCACAAAGTTGGTTTTTTGATCGTTGTTCCTCATCTCTTTGCATCCGGTGCATTTCTCGTCAAGGTGATTCGACCCTCTCCATTTTTGCTAGTTCAATCCTCAGTTGTTTTCTTTTCCCACACGCCCACCCTTTTTCTTCTCGGAGCCGGAGTCCGTAATTGAGTATCCATCCTACTAGTGCGAAGCATTTGCATTCTTTCAACCGGTGTTTCCTCTTGAAGTTATTCATCGGTTTTTCCCCTTCCAAGTTGCCTTTGTTTTCCCGCCCTCCCACCCTCTTTTTCCCGGAGCCTGAGTCTCTTTCGAGCATCAATTTTCATCCGTACGGAGCCTCTTCAGTCTTCCCTCAATCATTTCAACTGGTGAATTCTCGTCTCGGTGGACATTCTTCATCTCTTTTTCTTCTCCCGTGGATTCAATTCCAATTTTTTATAGTGATTATATTCTTTCCCTCGGATCAAGTGGTTCCCCTGCTCGTTCGCCTCTCGCCAGTTTATCCTTCCGGAGTGCTCAAGATATCTCAGGAGATTCGTCTGTGTTTGAATTATTCGAGGTTGTCACCTCATTCAAATATTTTAAGTGTTCTAGTGCATCATCTATCTCTTCAACAATCCTTTTCAATGGTGTTTTCTTTTAGTGGGCCCTAACCCACAGGTCTTTTCCCAGGATCTTACCTGACTCTTCTAATTCTCCAGGAGTTATTCTCAAATTCTTTTCAAGTGTGATGCAAGAATGGATCCCATCAGTCACATGCCTTCTCCAAGATCTCTTTCAAATTATTTTCATTGTTGGCTCAACCTCTTCGCTTTTCATTCTACCGGAGTACCTCAGTAATTCTGGTGGTGTTCCTCGTCATCATTTCAAGATAGAAGAAGAGTTTTTCCTCTAAATCTTGCTCGTTCTCTTGAAGACTCGCGGTTCTAGTTTCATGCTACTCTCTCGAATTATTCCATTTGTCAGATATTGTTTTCTTACCCATCCGGAGTATGTCAGGAGTTGTTTTTCCATTTCTTTTCACCGGAGGCCATCACTCTAGCTATCATTATCCAATTATCCTGGCGCTTCATTCAAATGTTCTTTAATCATCTTGAGTTCTTCCCGTTCTCTTGTATCTAAATCCCCTCTAGCATATTTGTTCTTCTAGTTCTCCCCCGTGATTCATTCTCTTTTCATCAGTCATTTTTGAATTCTTACGGTGGTTCGTTCAAGATTCCTTTCCCTTGATTATCATTTTAATCCATTCGTTCTTTCCAATCCTAACGGTGGTTCATTGAAGACCTTCCTAAAGGTGGCGCCATATACTGCTCAATCCTTTTCAAGGGGAATAAGTTGCATGCAAAATCTGTTGCTTGTCATCAATTTAATTTGTTGAGGATAAGCATAACGTCATTCTTATTTTGTTTCATCATCGGAGTTTGTTCGTGATGAATAAATTCTAGTTCCAGGCGTTTTCATCTTTTCTTTTTCGGAGTTCAATTTTCCTCAGCCATTTCGTCGGAACCTCCACCTAAATCATCGCAAGGCTTTAATCTTATTCTTTTCATCTCCCAATTCGATGTCATCATCCTTTTATTACCGGAGTCCTTCATGGTGGTTATTCATGATTTAATTCATTCTTCAAGAGTTCATCAAGATTCTTGTTGGAGGAGCTCAAGTTTTATTCTTCTTGCATCTCGAAGTGCAATTAATTCTTCGTATTCTTTTGAAGTGGAGTTTTGCATTTCCTTGTTATTCCCAGATATTCAAGCATTTGGTTGTGGCATAATTTCACTTCAAGTTTTGAGATGTTTTTCCATAAGCCCACAACAAGCTTATTCTCTCGTTGTTGATTTCTCAACAACTCCGTTCAATCCTTCCTCTAAGGATGCTATCAAATTCATTCATGGTGGAAGTTGTTCTTCTCTTATCCGTTCTTTTCATTCCACTATTTCAATTCTCCCGGAGGCATTGCGTGTTCATCTCGCCAAGTGTCATTCCATCTTGTGAAGTTCATGTTCTATTCCTTCAATTCTCAGCCGGAGTGCTGCCTAAATTATTTCATTCTTATTCCTTTTCTATCTTGTTCTAACCGGAGTGCTTTCAGAGTCTATATTGTTTCAAGAGCTTTTGATTCTTATCATACACGTCATTCCTCTTTTCTACCCGACTTCTCTCGATTTCTTATTCTTCTTTCTTCTAGTCTTATTTCATCTCATCCTCTTTCCCTTCCGTCTCGATCCAAAGATCTCGGGACGAGATCTCTTGTTAGTGGAGGAGAGTTGTAACGCCCCGAGTCCGACGCGCCAGGTGTCTTCCAACTATTGTCCTTCGTTGCCATGTCATTGCTTGCGTGTTGCATTTTTCCATGTCATCATCTGCATTTCATCTACATGTTTTTCAAAACTTGCATCCGTTCGGGTTCCGCCGGTTCTCTCCGTTGTCCGTTCTGAGCCCAACCACACTCGCACGCACCCGTCGCCCCTCTCAGACCTTGTTTCGTGAGCGGGAGAAAAACGTTCTCGGAATGGGCCGAGATTTGCCGAGTGGCCTCCGCCCGTCAAATTTCGTTCCATTTGGAGGTCGTTTGATGCCCCAACGGTTAACCGAGTTAACCGAAACCCCCCTTTTCTCTTGCAACCTAGCACCCCTTCATACAGCCCACCTAGCCCATCTAACTCCCCTCCATGCTCTCCGCCGTTCGATCATGATCGTGTGGGCGAAGACGCTCCTCATTTGGACACTCTCACCTCCTTCTATCTATATATATGTGCCCTTCCCATCCAAATCGCAGCCCAAACCCAAGATCAAACCTCCCTCTCGCCCGCCGGACATGTCTGCCCGCTGCCGGACGCGTCCACCGCCGCCCAGCCACGTCGCCCGACCAATGGAAGCTCGCCACGTCATCGCGCCGCCGCCCCGAGTCACTCAGTGCCCGCCACGTGTTCCGCCGGAGCCTCCAACCACCGCGGCCCGCGGAACCCGTCGCGGGCCCGCGCGGGCCCAAATCCCGCCGCCGCCTCGCCCGTGGCCGCTGGCCGCTGCTCCGCCCATACGCCGCCCGCCTCACTGCCCGCGTCGTCCTGGGCCGCCACCGCGTCCCAACCGGTCCCCACAGCCCGCGGCCGCCCGCCGCCGCAGCCCGCGGTCGCGCCCGCCGGCGCGCTGCCCGGCGCCGCCCCCGGCCGTTGCTGCCCCGTCGCCGGCAGCCACCGCCCAAGCCTCCGCCCGCCTTCCTCTTCCTTTCCGGCGAGCTCGGACGCCGGCCCGATCTAGATCCAGATCCAGATTCACAGGTCGCACCCCCCCCGAAATTTCCTCTTTTTTATACATTCTGGTGCACTATTCATCATGCCATAACTTTGTGTGTGCTGCTTCGTTTCGTGCGTGTAATATGTCAAAATGTTCACTATGAGATGCTCTACATTTCATTCCATTGTGGCATGCTTGTTTGAGTTTATCTTGATGTTCTAATCATCGTTGCAAGAGTGTTATATGATGTTTATTGCTAGAATCTGCTGATTGTTAACATCATTTGTGCATCTCGTGAGTGCCACAACATTTTCCCTGTTAATCCTATGATTATGATCTTGATATGCACATGTTCTGCTCTTCATGCATTGTATTCATGTTAGGGTGCTTCTTGATATCTTAATCCATGTTGCAAAAGTGCATGTTGTTGTTAACCACTGAAAACTGCTGTAACTTGCTGATTTGTCATTTTTGTTGCATTTTGTGCGTGCATCTTATGAGCATGATGTCTACATGTTTTAGGAGCATTTTTATGCTATGTTTACAGGGGTGCAATCCATGTAATTTTATATGCCCTGTAGTGAGTGCATCAAGCTTGTGAAGTGGGCCACTTGCTGTTAACTTCCTATCAATGGTGAAACTGCTATATCATGTTGCCATGTTTGCTTGATGCTACCAATTAATCCATGCATAATCTGGAGATTCTTAGTTGAGATGTTTTGTTTTCTATGCTATGCTCTATCATGCCATTCCTATTGATTCCCTATATATCTTCTGTAGCATATGTTTCCATTGCCATGAACATGCTTATATAATGTTCCAGATTCCTGTTAACTTCATAATGCCTTGTTGTGAGCTTGTTATTGAGTGATCCATGCCTATTCTAGAGATGCTTGCTATGAGTACTTTGTTCACATGCCATGTTTTCTAATTTTGGATGTCATATGCCTCTGTTCCATGCTTGCAAACATGCCGTCATAATGTTGTTGTTTTACACTTTGCTGAAACTGTTTCACCATTCAATCTTGTCATGTTGGTTCCCACTAATCCATGAGCCGTATGTTTATGATGCCATAATGTTATTTGCTCTTTGTTATGTGTACTTTTATGCCATGACCTTGGTTGCTATGTTTACTTGCTGTAGCTTGTCTCTTTCTTGCTCTCAAGTTGCCATCATATTAACTCTGCTCATGCATATGCTGCTATGTTATAAAGTTGCATTTTGCATTAATCATATGGGTTTAATCTTGATGCCTATGAACCTGAACATTTAATGATATTGAATTGTGTTATCTATACATGAAGTACATGTCAAGTTTGTGCTCATATGCTTCTCGTAACATGTTGTTTTGATGTAGGCCTGCCGGGACTAGCGAAGGCAAGCCACTTCACCGCACCACCTCACCACGACATACGTCATCGATCAGTGCGGTGTCAAGCTTCAAGGCGACTAAGTGGCGGCTAAATTTCACATGGGAGCCACCTCCTACAAAAAATACCTACAAGTGACACCCGTCTTGCGACGTGTCGAGCAAGTAGACACGAAGCTGGCAAAATGGACCGGCAGAGCCTGCCGGGCAAGCTATGATGTGACATTGAGTGCCACATTTAATGCGCTTTGTCAGCCAGCAAAGTTTAGTATGATAGCACTATTTGCTACCTAATCAGCGCAAAATGACTGATTTTCCACCGTGGTGACCCCTTGAACTATAAAAGGACGCGCATGGCAACCATAGAAAGGATTCAGACCCTTGTACACTCATACGCGCGTAGCCATTCTCGTCCCAAGGCAACCATGCCTGGCACGAGCGTTGCACTTTCCACCACAATCAACCATCAATCCACCAAAGCAGGAGTAGGGTTTTACGCCTCGTAGCGGCCCGAACAGGGGTAAAAACTGCCGGTGTGATCTCTGTCGTGCTATCTCACGCTCCTCGCTCTTTGTGAAATGTGCCGCCCCCCACCCCTCTGAACCAGAAAGGGGCTTGCATCCCCATAAGTGGTCGTGGTTCCCCACGACACAACGTAATCTATTGCCGCAAAGTAACGAGTACAAATAAGGCCATAGCACAAAAAAGGAAAATGAAAGCACTCATAAAAATGTCAAATCATTTTTGTAGAATACTAGAGTGAAAAATAAGAATGTAAAAATTCTTAGTTTAGTATTTGGAGCTATAGAATCAAAGTTATAGATTTTCAAAGGTGGATTAAATTCTCAAATTTGAATTTAAATTTGAAAAGTACAAAAATCTGTGATGGATATTTATGAAGTTACACCATTAAATAGGTGGGATTTTTATAAGAATATAGGAGTTGGAATTATTTCATTTGGACAAATATTTTGATTTGTGGAATTTTTCTAAAGGCAACTACTGAAAGAAAAAGGAAAAGCCTAAGGTGTACTGGGCCTAAACAGACACAGTTGGGTCGGCCTGCAGTCGAGCCGTCCTAGGCGAGTGAGGCGCACGCGCCTGCCTGGGTTTAAACCTGACAGGCAGGGCCCAGCTGCCAGTGACAGAGAGGGGGAAGGGATAGAGATGAGGATGATAGGTCGGCCCCACCTGTCATCTCCAACCTCATGGAAGAGAGGTCAGCGAGCTAACTGGTGATGATGCAGGGCATGACGAGGCTAGCCGAGGGTACTGCTGAACTCTGTGTCGAGTCCGCATTCGGGTGGTGCCAGAGTTGATCACCGGGGAGGCATGGTTCACCGGCGACGAGGTCCCACACCAGAGGGCTTCAAGAGGAGGTTGCCGATGTTGACTCCGACTGCAAAACATGACAGTAAGATGGGGGAAAGGTTCAGGGGCTTGCTGCAATTCTAAATCAAGGGAGAGGAGTGGCGGAAGACGCTCTTACCGTGCGACCCCCGGTGACCCGAGGCGGCGGCGCTCGGCTCGATCCCAAGCACAGAGAGTGAGAGAGGAGTTGGGGCTTAGCTGGTGGTTGATTGAAGGCGAGGGAGTCAGGATGGAAGCTAAAGGAGGGCTCGGGGCGGCTTAAATAAGAGGGTGCGAGGTGCACCATGGGCTCATGTGATGGCGAGGTCGTAGCCGTTTCTAGAGGCGACAAGAGAGCTCGGCCACGAGTCGGTGATCTTCGGGGGGGGGGGGGGGTGGTCTACGACTAGGAGAAGATAGAGGGAGAGGAGAGGGAGCGCGAGGCGAGCTAGGGGCACGGGCGACGCTTGGGCATGCGTGACCAGGGCGAGAGGGAGATAGAAAGGAGGGGGCGACCGCGTAGCGTGTTAGGGATGCCGAGGGGCCTCAGCAGGCGCGCGGAGGAGGCCTGAGGTGCTTGGGAGCTTTGGGATGGGGGCGGCTACAGTGCGGGAGCGCACTGTAGCACGCTCTAGAGCATACCGTGGCATTGTTTAGGCGCCCAAGCCGTGTCCACTAGTGTCTAGCAGTTCTAGGAGGGAGTAAAGAAGTGGGGTGGAGCTTTGGATGCTCTGGAGGGGCTCTGGTGAGAGAAGGGTGGTGAGAGAGAGAGAGAGATAGAGATTGTGGCTATCCAGAGAGGTAAATGGGGTGGGGGGTAACTACTCAATTATTGATCTATGGAAGAGTGGAAGCTACTGGGGGTAGAAGGGGTCTAGGGTAAGCTCTGGTAGAAATTTGAGCCCATGGAGAATAGTGGAATAGGTCAAAACTGTTGTTTTGTTAAAATAGCAGAAGCTATTTGACGCAAGTTTTGGCTAGTTGCACTAATCTCCTCCATGTGGCACTTGGTAGGAGTGATGTCCATGATCATGTGACAATGTGGTAGAAATTTGGGATTATTCAGAGAAAGTTGCCAATGTAATTTTGGCAAACCCTAGAAATCAACACAAATGGATTTGCTTAGATCTAGCTAAGCTAATCAATTCTCCTTGATGCACTGCTTGATTTAGTGTCATCATTTAGGGATTATAGCATGTCCAAAAAAATTGAGATCAAGAAGAGATAGTTGGCAATGTAGAGTTGCTCAAGTTTGGTTTTGGACAGAGATCATTTTGAAAGAGTTTGATGGGGTTATATTGTTCTCCATGTCATGATATTTGGTGGTATCATGAAGTAGGACATTTGTGACATGGTAGAATTTTCCTAGATTTAACGGAGAATATTTCCTTTGTAAACATCCCAAAAGTTTGAAATGTCTAGAAAGGGGTTTTGAGGGATTTGACCAATATTTTGGTCATGTCCATGTGTTAAAACTCATATATATGGACAATATATGTCCACTGATCTTCCCTAAATTTTATCAAATATAAATATTAAAATATTTTTAACCAATGAAAGACCATTTCTGGACCAAAGAAAAAGCCTTTAAATAAAATAGCAAAATAACTTTCAAAATAATATTTTTGTGGTTTTAGGGAGTCCTATATCTAATAGGATTCAAAGATAATTTTTTAAAGTTTTTTCACATCCAAATTAAGTACTTGTAGTTCAAGCCTTAACTCAAGGGTTTTTGGAAAACCTAATTTAGAAAATACCTTTTGGCCAAATTAATTTTGTAAGAAAACAATTTTCTGCCCTATATACAAGGTATGATCATTGGACAAAGTTTTGGATCAAGGAGAAGCAGTATAAGAGTTGGAGGGTTTATTTGATTTTTAGAGCACTTGCAAACAGCAAACAAAAATCCAAATCAAGGCAAAGACCAAATCAACACAAAAGTTATTGTTGGACCCAACTTTTATGCTTAATTAATCCTAAATGTTGTGTCATGAAAATCAGCGTGTGATAGACCTAGCCCCTTACAAGATTCTCGTCCCCGAGATTCCCAAACTATGCGCGGAAAGGAATACAGATACTTGGATCTAGGGTAGTCTGCACGCTCCTATGTGGCTCCTTCTTCGTTGTGGTTGCTCCGCTGAACCTTGAAGTACTTGATGGTGTAGCTTCCTGTATGACGTTATGCTTGATCCAGGTTGAAAATGGTTTTTTGTGGTAGGTCAGATTGGGCTTGAGATTAATGGCTCGGTGGTCGAGGTCCTTGTAGGTATCGTGCTTGTGAGGAAGTTTGAAAACACTTCCAGAGTTGTGAAACATGGAAAACATTGTGCACATTGGATAACTCAGGTGGCAACTCCAGCTGGTAACCGTCTAATCCGCATCTTGCAGTAATCTCGGAGGGGGTCGATAGATCTTGGTGTGAGCTTCCCTTTGACATGGAAATGCTTGATTATTTTGAGAGGAGTGGCTCCCAGATACATAAGGTCTTCGACGCAGAAGTTTACTTCTCGAAGATAGTGGTTGGTATAGTTCTTCCTCCTTAACATGGAAGTCTTCTGATGCTCTCTGACCAGCTGAACAACTCTTTTTTTGTCTTCGGGTAGACAAGTATGTTACCAGGTAGAGATGACAACCAACTTTTCCAAGTACTCTATGAAGTCCTCGTTCATGGGGTGCATAAGGTAGAATGGGGCATTGGTGGTGGTCACGATCGAGTATTGGTTGGGGTCTTCTTGACCTAGAGCCAAACCCATGGTCATGATCTGACCATGTTTTGGCTCGATAAAGCTTAAGGGTTTCAAGGATTCTAGGGTGCGAGTGAACGTTTATCATATTATCCTTGAGCATAGTTTCTGAGATGCCAATTGTTCTATCTAGTCCTCTAAACAAATCACCTTATACCACTGAAAGCATCATTTCATATAGGTCAAATCCAATCACCACATTCTATTCATATACTCATTACTCCTGAGAGGAGGTCTAACAAAATCATATATGTCTGCTATACCCAAACTCATATGTATGGTTATCCTCATGTAGAGATCCATGGATAGATCATAAAAGTTGTTAAGCTCGAATTAAACATCAATACCCAAGTACTCAGCTTATTCTTCCTAGGTTCATGACAGTGCATCTCTATCCTAAGGAAACATGGCATATCCCAAATCCAAAATCTTGTTTCCTTTCCAATAAATGAACTCCAAATGTCCTATTAGTTCTATCAATTACTACATGATCCATCAATTCTAGAAATCCAATTTCTATGGTGTTCCTCATGATCTTCTAATGTCCTATAAACCCCAAATACTTGAAAGGGCTATCCTTACTATAGTAAGTCCACCAAATTCCATTACCGGGGTCAAGTAATCTCCAATGCCTAGCTTATATAGATCCCTAAATCAATTATTGATAACAATCCAATTTTCCTAGCTTATGGTCCACCGAGAAATATGGTATCATGATCGAGATCATCAGGCTAAATCCAATCCACCCTGAACCCTGTAGTCCCATTTATCATCAACACCCTATTAGGATTACCTAGTTAAATCCAAATCTCATGCCCAACAAGAATTTCTACTATTCCTCAAAGTCATCTTTGTATCATCACCAATTTCCTATCAATATCCCCTGGTTAAGTCAAATCCTTATACTTCAAGAATTTCAGCTTGTGATCATAATTTTCCTACTAAATCCAATTTACTCCACGGTGATAAAAGCTATGCTACTCTATTACCATGATCCCACCAAGTTCATCTATCTGCATGATAGCCTCATATTCCACCAAAGAGTCTCAAATTTTTCCTCATGGTCATTGATATAACCTCATCAAGTCATTTGTTCTCAAATTGGTCTTCCCTATGGCATTGTCAGTTCTGATGCTATCTTAGGATGATAATGTGCTTGTTACTATGCCCACTAGTTCCACAATGAACCCAATGATGAGAAAAGGTTACTGAAGCTTAACTGGTTCTCTTGCAATTCCGTAGTTAAGCACATGGTTAAGGATTCGAGCTGGGGTATCTCGTGAAGTCTCGAAGGGTCTGGGGATGTGTTTCTAATCTTGAGGGGTAAACATAACTCTACGGGGTTGGACTTGGTTGAGGAGGCTATAGAAAAAGTCTTCAGTGCTAGTTGGTTGCCGAGGTAGAATCCATGGCGCATCTGTCTTGTTGGTCTTCAGTTGACGAGATAGGTGAGAGGGATGAGTAGCATAGAGGAGGTACCTCAAGGGGGTTCTATAGTGCAAGTGCAACAAACAAGTGCAGAAAGGGTCACACGCATTCGTTAAGATACGATAGGTGATATAGTCACGTACATGTTGCCTAGGGAAAAAGTGTGACTTATTTGAAAACACAACAGATAAAAACAATCACCACATCATGGTTTCATTTGAACCATGATATGGACCCGACTTCGCATAGGGGGTACACGACTCATCCTACCCTAGGGGTTCTCATACTCGAGAGTCGTGCTTATTTCATCACTCGGAGAGAAGGGCGTTCAGTCTTCAGCTTCTAGGTTCTCCTATGGTGCCAATGGGTATGTGACAGTCGTGTGCTTGTTGGGACACATCCTATTAATATGCCCAAATTCACCACACCCGTGACATGTATCGGAAGCAAAAAGGTTGTTATTCAATCTTGGTATATGTCGGGGGGGGGGGGGGGGCTGGCGATGATCCTCTAGGTGGTGGATATGGAAATCCTTTCTTATGCCTCCTTCATGGGGTTCGGTTGCGGGCTTCCTGAAGTTTCTCAATTTGCTGCTTCTGATTGGCGATGTGGACTTGTAGGGCAGGGATTTGCTGTTCTTTCTCGACCACCTTCTTGTTCTCGAGGCAGTTGAGGTGCAGAAGAGAAGGGAGGTCTTGGTGAGCCTTAAGGAATGCTTCGGTAAGGTGAAGTAGAAGGTAGTCTCCTGCGTTGATGAAATAGATCTGGTACTTGAGGATTGGATCATTTTCTTCTGGGAAAATTATCACTTAAGTCGGGGCTCCAAATCCACTCTTGCCAGGTAGGTAGCGGGTGGCGGGTTCTTCCTTCATTTCTGGAAGGAGGCCTCAAAGACAGAGGAGCGCTTCGTATACCACTTGCTGAATGGCCAGGTCTGTTGTTGGCATGTGTGCTCCAATGAAGAACCATCGATGGGGTGAGGTCTTGGTAGGCACAAAAATCTTGGTATAGAACTCTTTCCCGAACACATCATTTTCCTGTATGGGCAGCAAAGGATAGTGTCATTGTTGGAGGCAGTCTTTTCGGAGTGATGGGAATCCCATCATAAGAAGTCTCAAGGGGGCGACGGCTATCTACAAATGTTAAATAGGAGAGGTCAATAAGGGAAGTATCCCTTAGGTTCGTGAAATATCAGAAAATAGGAGAGGTATAGATAGTTTTGAAAAATTGTTTTACCCTAACTAACGACCATGCTAACCAAGGCTTCCTATAGTCAGGATGGCTCTGATACCATCTCTGTGGGGACCATGACTCATAGGTCGTGATCACCGAATGCACATGTACAGTGATCCCAGAGATCAATGCTCAGTGAACACACAAAAACATAATAACAAGACTATTACATCCAGTACATACCATTTTACTCAAATATGGCCCTTATGGCCACGTCTTCATAAACTCGTAGCAGAAATCTTCAACTTTAGCATGAACCCATGTCATCTGCCTTAACCCTACAGGCATTCTGACTGGGAAGCGTCCTAGCTCGCATGCTCGTCATGGAGGTACTCCTCATTATATCTTGTTTCTTTCATGCCTGGCCAATAAAATTATCAGTGGCACACCAATGAGTACTTGGAATATACTCGCAAGCAACCCATGTTTTGGAACAAGGTAGAACAATGCATGATATAACACTAAGTAGGTAATTTTGCAGAAAGCTAGTTTTGAGTGCAATGACATGTCCTGTCAACTTGTAGAGCGTGCATCATAAGAATTGAGATATCCATGTGAACAAGCTACACATATAAACATAAACAGAGGTTGGATCAAATCCAGCTTAATCAACATGTCAAGTCATTCAACTCGACTCAAGTAGTTCTGTCAACACACAAACATCAGCCTTTGTAGACCATGGACGTAGCCCAAGAGCGCTTTTCCAACTGTCATTGACCATGGACACAACTACTCGAATAGTTTTACACTCTGTAGATGTTGCACACTTTACCAACAAGATCCGGGGAACTTCCGTGTCATCCATGACCCACAGTACCTCAAGTACTCGGGGTAAGCACCCGATCACTACCTTTCCCTAGCTATGACTAACATAGAGTCCACTCGATTGGTAGCTGCCCCCATGCCAAACATTGTCACATAGTAAATTTTGTGGAGCAACGCTCCCATATTCATCATACAACACAAGCACGATGTACCAACGGTGTGTCCAGTGCCCTGTAAAAATAGTCTTGGCCGCCTATCCAAGCACCACCCCCTCCAGAGAGTGAACTAACATCACTCCCATCACTATTTATGTGGGCATCCATGTTAGCATGAACTACGTAATCTATAATGCCCTTTCCTAGATAAGGGTAGAGTGGTTGCGCATGTATGTTTGGAGTAACGGTCCCAACTTAAACCTTTTCGAAAACAACACACACGCTTGCATTGGTACACCACTTCGTTATCAAGTGGTTACCTAGATCAACATCTTCCTCGGGCATTAGTTGCACCCGACGGTTTTTTTCAAGTCTTTGAAAATACCTTTATCTCCATAACCATGCATATACTCGTCCCATTTGCATAGCAACTACTTTAGCATCCTATCTACTCCCACCCCATAACCCTCATAGGAAGGTAGGGTCATGCCCAATGCAAGTATCAACTAGGAAGTAACGGAGGAAACCCACCAAAGTGATTACCACCTCAACATGGTTCGACGCAACAATAATAAAGTGCTATATGACATGCAAAAAAAGGATTTCATAGGCATGGTGAAATAGTTGCTTGCCTGGATCAACAAAGTGTTCGAGGTCTTCAAATACTTTGGTCTAACTCCCTCATCAACAACGTAATCTATCGCTGCAAATTAACAAGTACAAATAAGGAAGTAACACGAAACAGTAAAATAAAAGCACTCATAAAAATGTCAAAACTTTTTTGTAGAATATTAGAGTGACAATTAAGAATGCAAAAATTCTTAGTTTAGGATTTGGAGCTATAGAACCAGAGTTATGGATTTTCAAAGGTGGATTAAATGCTCAAATTTGAATTTAAATTTGAAAAGTACAGAAAAGTGTGATGGATATGTATGAAAGATACACCATTAAATAGGTGGGATTTCTAGGAGTTGGAATTATTTTATTTCGACAAATATTTTGATCTGTGGAATTTTTGGAAGGCAGCTGCTAAAAGAAAAAGAAAAACCCTAAGGGGTACTCGGCCTAATTAGACCCAGTTCGGCCGGCCTGCAGCCGAGCTGGCCTGGCAAGCTGAGGCGTGCGCGCCTGCCTGGGTTTAAACCCAACAGGAGGGGCCCAGCCACCAACGACAGAGAGGTAGGAAGGAGAGAGGTGAGGATGACAGGTGGGCCCCTCCTATCATCTCCAACCTCACGGCAGAGGGGTCGGCGAGATCACCGACGATGATGCAGAGCACAGCGAGGCTAGCCAAGGGCACCACTGAACTCAGCGTCGAGTAGCCATTCGGGTGGTGTCGGAGTTGGTCGCCGGGGAGGCCTAGTTTGCCGGCGACGAGGTCCAAGCCGGAGGGCTTCGGGAGGAGGTTGCTGATGTTGACTCCGACTGCAAAACACGATAATAAGATGGTTAAAGATTAGGGGCTTGCTGCGATTCCATATCATGAGCAGGGACTGGAGGGCGTGGGCGGCGCTCGGGCATGCGTGAGCAGGGGCGAGTAGGAGAGAGGACCGAGGGAGCGACCGTGTAGCGCGCTGCGGATGCCGAGGGGCCTCGGCAGGCATGCGGAGGAGGCCTGAGGTGGTCGGGAGCTTTGGGATGGGGGCGTCTACAGTGCGGGAGCGCATTGTAACGCGCTCTAGAGCATGCCATTGGCATGCCATGGCATTTTTTAGTCGCCCAAGCCGTGTCCACTAGTGTCTAGCAGTTCTTGGAGGGAGTAAAGAAGTGGGGTGGAGCTTTAGATGCTCTAGAGGGGCTCTAGTGAGAGAAGGGTGGTGAGAAAGAGAGAGAGGGATTGTGGCTGTCCAGAGAGGTAAATGGGTTTTTTTTACCCCTCAATTTTTTATCTATGGATGAGTGGCGGCTACTAGGGTAAGAAGGGGTCTATGGTAAGCTCTGGTAAAAATTTGAGCCCATGGAGAATAGTGGAAGAGGTCAAAACTATGGTTTTGGTAAGAATAGCAAAAGGTGTTTGATGCAAGTTTGGGCTAGTTGCACTAAACTCCTCCTCGTGGCACATGGTAGGAGTGATGGCCACGATCATTTGATAATGTGGTAGAAATTTGGGCTCATTCAAAGAAAGTTGCCAATGTAACTTTGGCAAACCCTAGAAATCAACAGAAATGGAGTTGCTTAGATCTAGCTAAGCTAACAAATTCTCCTTAATGCACCACTTGGTGTAGTGTATTCATTTATGGATTATAGCATGTCCACATAAATTGAGATCAAAGGAGACAATGTAGAGTTGCTGAAGTTTTGTTCTGGACAGAGATGGTTTTGAGAGGGTATGATGGGGTTATGTTGTTCTCCATGTCATGATATTTGGTAGTATCATCAAGTAGGACATTTGTGATATGGCAGAATATTCCTGGATTTAATGGATGATATTTCCTTTGTAAACATCCCGAAAACTTGAAATGTCCACAAAGGGTTTTTGAGGGATTTGACCAACATTTTTGTCATGACCATGTGTTGAAACTCATATATATGGACAATATATGTCCACTGAGCTTCCCTAAATTTTATCAAACATAAACATTAAAATATTTTTAACCTATTAAATACCATTTCTGGCCTATAGAAAAATCCTTTAAATAAAATAGAAAAAGAACTTTTAAAATAATATTTTGGTGGTTTTAGGGAGTTCTGTATCTAATAGGATTCAAATATAATTTTTGAAAGTATTTTCACATCCCAAATTAAGTACTTGTTGTTCAGGCCTTAACTCAGGGGTTTTTGGAAAGCCTAATTTAGAAAATAATCTTGGGACAAATTATTTTTGCAAGAAAATACTTTTCTATCCTATTCACATGGCATGATCATTTGGCAAAGTTTTGGATCAAGGAGAAGGAGTATAAGAGTTGGAGGATTTATTTGATTTTTCGAGCACTTGCAAACAGCAAACAAAAATCCAAATCAAGGCATAGAACAAATCAACAGAGAAGTTTTTTTGGACCCAATTTTTAGCTTAATTAATCCTTAATGTTATGTCATGAAAATCATGGTGTGACATGATGGAAGTTGCATGGCAATATATCTCGGAATGGCTATGGAAATGCCATGATAGGTAGGTATGGTGGCGGTTTGGAGGAAGGTATAAGGAGGGTTTATGCACCGGCGAAAGTTGCGCGGTACTACAGAGGCTAGCAATGACGGAGAGGTGAGAGTGCGTATAATCCATGGACTCAACACTAGTCATAAAGAACTCATATACTTATTGTCAAAGGTTTATTGGCCCTCGAAGCAAAGTACTACTACGCATGCCCCAAGGGGGATAGATTGGTAGGAAAAGACCATCACTCGTCCCCGACCACCACTCATAAGGAAGACAATCAATAATAAAGCATGCTCCAATACCATCGCATAACGAGAGACCATACGTGCAAGCTTCAAGAATCACAAACCTTAACACCAATATTCTTACTAACCCACAATCATTCACTAGTACCTCCCACATATTACCATCTCTATATCGCAAAACTATTACAAGGAATCAAACATATCAAGTGATCTACAAGTTTTATGTAGGATTTTATGACTAACCATGTGAATGAATAATTCCTATTAACTCTCTAAATAGATATAAGTGAATCAAGAGAGTTTAATTCTTTCTACAAAAGATTTGCCCACGCTCTAACAAATATAAGTGAAGCAAAAGAGCATTCTACAAAAGGCGGTTTTCTATGTGTAGAGAAACATGCAATCCAAACTTCAAATGATATAAGTGAAGCACATGAAGCATTCTATCAAGCCATACTCAAAAGATATAAGTGAAGTGCAAAGAGCATTCTATAAAGCCATACTCAAGAGATATAAGTGAAGTGCAAAGAGCATTCGGTAAATCCATACTCAAAAGATATAAGTGAAGTGCAAAGAGAATTCTATAAATCAACCAAGGACTATCTCATACCAGCATGGTGTGTAAAATAAAAGGGAAAAATAAACACAAAAGACGCTCCAAGAATTTGCGAATATCATGTGATGAATAAAAATATAGCTCCAAGTAAAATTACTGGTGGTCATTAGAAGAAAGAGGGGATGCCTTCTAGGGTATCCCGAAGCTTAGTTGCTTGGGAGTACTTGAGTATTACCTTGGGGTGCCAGGGCATCACCAAGATTAGGCTCTTGCCACTCATTATTCCTTCATCCATTGAGATCTCACCCAAAACTTGGAAACTCCAATCACACAAAACTTAACAAAACCCTCGTGACATCCATTAGTATAATAAAGAAAATCACTACTTTAAGTATTGTTGTGAACTCATTCTAAATTTATATTGGTGTAATATCTACTGTATTCCAACTTCTTCATGGTTCATACCCCCTGATGCTACCCATATATTGATCAAAATAAGCAAACAACACAGAGAAAACACAATCTGTCAAAAATAGAATAGTCTGTAGCAATCTGGAAATTTTGTATACTTATGTAACTGCAAAAATTCTGATCAAAAGCACATTCTGTGAATTATGAAAATTCCAGAGCTAGGTGAAAAGTTTCTATTTTTCAGTAGAATCAAACCAACTATCACCATAGGCCATCCCAAAGGCTCAACTTGGCACATTATTTTTCATAATACAATGGATTTCTACAAGGGGATAATTACTTTTGTAGAAAAGTTTCTTTAATACCAGATTTGAAAAGTTTCCATTGGCATGAACAAACTTCAAGGAGCTCCCCCGCTTCAACGGTGCTCGTCTTTCTTACTTTCACTTATCTTTTTGAAAAAGATTTCGGTTTCCCTATATATATATGTGTGTGTGTGTGTGTGTCTATATATATATATATATATATAGTTTCACCCACAAATAAAGAAAGAGAACAAGAGAGAAAAAACAAAAGGGAAAAGAAAATCTACTTAGTGAAGAAAGAAACCATGCATACACGAAAATATAAACCCCACGCTATTGCTCCCCGACAACAGCGCTAGAAAAAAGGTTCATAATCCCCAAGCGAAAGGAATCATCATAGCAATTTCCAAAGATGGAAGTGATAAGTATGGAGTGTCGAACCCACAAGGAGCTAAAGGTAAGATCAATATTCTGTCAAGTCCTATCTGCCACCGATAAAACTCTACGTACACCGAGAGTTTGCTTTCATCTAGAAACGAGAAATAAAACTACGTTGTGAGTATAAAGAGGATAACTTTGCATTATATCGGAGAGCTAAAATATAAAAATGGGTGGTGGTAACATAAAGTAGAATATATTACAATATGTTCTAAATAGCGAGTGTGGAATAATGATGGATCAGTGTGCGGAATTGTCCTAGGCAATTATTAACAAGATCGGTAATCATTGTTGCTAACATACTTTCTCTACTTGGATCATATGCACTTATGATTGGAACTCTAGCAAGCATCTGTAACACACGGTATCTGCACTACCGAAACATAGCTTGTGTAGTCGTTATGGTATCTTGAAAACTTAGGGACTAATTTCAAGAGTGCTTTGTCATGGTGGCATCCGAAGCACCCCTCAATGACACAATCAATGATAGGGACACCACGAGACACATTGTCCAGTGGGCAATAGAACTTCTCCCCTTCGAAATAATGTGGCAGCCCGGCTCAGAGAAACCGGAACGCCCCAATACGATAGAGGCAAAGGTGTCCCGTCTTTCGATGAGATGATGGATTTCGCTTTGGTGGAAGTCGACTTTGACGATCCGACTAGGAACGTGCGAGGATGTCGCGCCTTAGAAATTGCTAAACCAACTCCGAGAGGTTATTGACCACGCCGGAGCACGATCAACCTGACCACGAGGGTCCGTTTCCTTCGAGCAAACAAAGAACAAGCAAGAAACAGAGATTGCACTCTAGATATTGCGAATATAAGATGAAAGCTTTATTAATAAAGGTGGGGTTCTGTGACGCCTTAGTCTGGTTGTTGAACACAAACGAAGTACGCGAAGTTGCACCTATGGCGAACTTTTAATCTAAACAAAACCCAAAGTCTAAACGGTGCCCTAAGTGTTGTATATATGGACGAAGAGGGGGGAATATTGTGGCCCTTGGTGGAGGGGTCCGAAATCAGCCCTATCTCTTGTTTCCCCACACATACGGACTCTAAAAATAGCCTATACTTATGTATTCAAAATTACATGAGCCTGGCCCAATAATAAGGTGACGCAGCACCTAGAATAGCCTCGGGACGAAATTTATGAAGTGGCATCTTGTATATTTCGTCCAAGGCTTCATGCACCCATTATGGTGGCTTCAAAGTCCTTAAATCATCACTTGTAACTCCGTTCTTGTTCCCCTTGCGCATGACATCATCTCCATGCTTGTTCGTGCTCCAATGTTCATCCTTCTCCAAGCTAGGCCCTTCATTTGTAAGCGAAACAAATGTATCCAATTTAGGCAGCATCATATTCTCATGAACATTAGAATCATTACCAAGAAACGAAAGTACCTAATAATTTAATTGGCGTGCGCGAGCTCTAGTAATTGGTCCAGTATATGTAGCAGTAGGGGTTGTGGGTGTAACAATGGTATTGATGTCCTCATCAGTATTCCAGCCGAGAGATTGAGGGGAAGTCTCTGGAATACGGCACTGCTTGACATAGAACAAATCATCTCTTATTACAAGAATAATAAACACGGGTCTGATGTTACAAAGAAGCACATCAGCACGGTGACACTATGCCTGCAATACTACACTTGCTCTATGCTAGCAGCAGAACAAGTCATAGGAGCGGAAATCTTCTAGTAGCGGAACAACGACGAAGGTGGTGAACTCCACTCCACACGGACTCTGGCTGGGACACGATCTAGCTCGCATGAACCGAAACCACGACAAGCAATCACGACATCACCTGCAATCTGGCATGACATGCCAGGTCAGTACATTGAATTACTTGCAAGCTCACAACAACCAAAAACATAAAGGCAAGACAACAACATAGCATTAAGCAGGTTAATTAAGTTAACAGCTACCATGATACCACAGCAACTCCTAAGCATGATATAAAACTACTACAATACTGATAAATCACCATCTTAGATCTCCATAATCATACCCCTCTTGACTAACCGGCCAAGAAATATACCATCTCGATCACCTCGTGATCAAAACCAATCGGTGATCTTTCTGGCCATCACAAGCATGACCAACACTTGGTCTCAAACTTTGATCTTTTCGGTGATCACTACCATGACCAACACTTGGTCTCAAACGGTGATCTTTTCGGCGATCACTACCACGACCAACACTTGGTCTCAAACTGTGATCTTTCCGGCGATCACTACCATGACCAACACTTGGTCTCAAACGGTGATCTTTCCGGTGATCACTACCACGACCAACACTTGGTCCCCAACATCATCAACATCCTGCCAATTTGTACTGCTCAAAATATCCACATATAAATCACCTATAAGTCATTCCTTCATGTGAGTGTTGATCAAATGGTGTGACCTAGTACGAACCCATGCCCATTACCAAGGACACGACTATCGATAGTTTAAGCAAACACACTCTGCAGAGGTAGCGCACTGTACCCACACCACGGAACCCATGGCCTCGCACTCCCATTCGGGTGGACCAACGGTATTCCTACAAAACCGATCTAATGCCATGACACTCTCCCAGCCACTCCGACTCACTCCCCACTGGGCTAAGTCATGGGTGGCCCCGTGTTTACTAAAGACACAACGACCACCATCATGGCCAAAACAATAAACGGTCCCAAACGGGGACCTGCCGGCTATAACAACTACGGGCACACAAGGTTATGTCTGCTTACCAGGCCAGGGTACCGCACGCCCATAACCTTCCCTCGTTGGAGGCATCGGCGAGAGGCACGACAATAGACCGCATTAGGGCCATCCCATACCGGAAATGTGGTTGCACTGGAAAAGCCCGGTTCGGCGGCACTTGACCAACTTAATGACGGAATTTAATGCCAAAAATATAACTGTGATAACTAATACTCCGATGTCAACTATCAAACTATAATCCAAGTCATAGCAAAATCCAGCAAATAATCCAAGCATAATATCATCATCTCAAAATACTCCAAGGGTAGCACAACACTGCTATCATGATGAATTTGACAACAGTAATACTACTACTCCAATATGCAAGAACAAGCTATCCAACTAAGATCCGCATGTAAACACTCTGTTGGAAAAGGCAGTGCCTAGGAGGCGCTTAGGCACGCCTAGGTGCTAGGCAATGGCCAAACGCCTCGCCTAGGGGATGAATGGAGGTCTAGGCAGGGAAAGCAAGGAATTGTCCACCCAAGCAAGAAATCATGCCACATACTGCACTGACATGCCGAACGGGTTATATTCCAATGGTAGTAGATGGTAACTAACTTATTTATATGCCCTAAACTAATATCAACAACCATATAATAATAAAAAATACACTACGAGTAAAAACTATATTACCGCCTAGGCCGCGCCTAGGGCGCTTAGGCACTGCCTAGGAACTAGGCGAAGGCCAACCGCCTCGCTTACGCCAACTGCCTGGGGTGGAAGAAATCACCGGGAGAAAGTGGGAGAAACTCGCGGAAGGAATTGCCGGAAAGCGTTCTCTCTCGGAGGGGGCTGAATAAGGGCAAGGGCGTAATGGTCACTTTCAAAATGTTAACACATGGAGAAAATGGTTCCATTAGAACGGGCTCGACAAAAAGATATGAATGTTTTTCTGCCAGGGACCTATTTGTAAATAAAATATTTACAGACTGGGCCAAAACAGAAAACGGAAAGCATATTCTGGGAATTACGCTTCCACTTATCCACGTCAGCGTGGACAGGTCAACACGGGGCTGGGGCTGTCTTGCTGATGCGCGGGGCCCGCGGGCGTTGACTCTCTCCTCCCGCCTCCTTCTTCTTCTCCCTCGAAACCGCACACAGAGCCAAGGAAAGACGCCGGCACCGACGCTTGTTCTGGCAGCTCCGGCCATCTCCCGGGGAGATCCGGCCATGGATGAGCTCAGCGGAGCACGACACATCACCTGGGACCATCTTCGGCCGGCTAGGAAGGCCGAAGTATTGGCTGCTTCAAGGTCGGCGGGCGGAGGTCTTCGGGCGACGGTGAGCTTGCAGAAAGGGGCCACCAGAGAAGAAGGAGAGATGCAGGGGAGGTTCGCGGGGACTAGGTGGGTCTCTAGTGGTGGTAGAAGGAGGGGAGGGGCTCGACTCCAGGTGAATTTGAGAGGAGACCCGAGGCGGCCATGGTGGCAAGGGAGGGCAACGGGAGCTCCTCGAGCTCGGGGAAGTGGCTAGGCAGGGCTAGAGGGGGGTTGTGACGCTAGTGATGAGCTCGGAGGGGCTCGAGGAGGGCTTAAATAGCCGCGGGGAGGAGCTGCCATGCTGGTGTCGCCGCGGACGCGTGGCTGGCACCGCGAATGCATGTTCACGTGCATGAGCTCGAAGGCAGGCGACGAGGGAGGCATAGGGGAGATCTCACGGGGAGGAGGAGGCCAAAGGAGAATGGGGAATATGGCGACGGCGACGAACAGATCCAAATCTCCACTGTACGTCCATGGGCGCGCGTCGCCGAGCGTCGGTGACGAAGCTGCCAGAGGGGGAGAGGGGTCCAGAGGGAAGAGGATGACGAGGCTGAGCTGTTTGACACTTGGGGACAAGCCAGAACCGGCCGGAGTGGCGCCACTGTTGCCAACAGTGGCGAGACCACCGTTTTGGCCAGCATCTCCCGTCGTCACCACCGACAGCACGCGCTCTGGCTTCCTACTTAGTGCCAAACCTTGTCAGCTGTGGAGTCCTTCCAAGGTAGGTTTCAACTATGTTGGTAACTTGGTGAAAAGCTCTATGGTTAAATGGTAGGCAACCTCTGAAGTTTACTGCAGTAAACTTTATCAACTAAGTGTGATCAACAGAGAATTTCTTGAAGCCAAATAAGTCGTCTGGGATGTTTAGGCTAGGAAGGACTACAGCCCTGGGGATTTTGAGGAGAAATGGACCAAGTTTTACTACAGTTGCTTCACAACTGACCAAAATGGTCCAGAAACTTGAGCATGATGATGCACTCACATGGAGTATCAGCTTGAGCTCAAATTGGACAAGACTTTATTATTTGGACATGTGAAGATGCTGTAAAAAGCTCATGCTAAATGGACAAGCCAAAATGGCACTTGCTTCACAAACATCAATTCTGTCCAGAAACTTGGAATAATATTGGTGATCAAATGGATCAATGAAATTATGCCAAATTGAGTGGAGAGATGTTTTATGGGTATAAGAATGATCTGGTAATTTATCATGATTTTTGAAGGAATATAAAATACACTTGCTTCACAACCTGAAAATATTGCCAGAATCAAAGATTTGCTCCTGTGCTCACATAGATAATTTGATGGGGCTGCAAATGGGTGGAGGGGGTTAAAATGAGCACATTAAGGAGTGTGCAAAAGTTCAACTCATTTGGGTACTCCTAGCTAGTACTTCCTTCACAAAGCCTTCTGTCTGACAGAAACTTTGAAAATTCACTAAGGAAGATTAGCTACACAAATAAAATATAAATTATTTGGACATATAAACATGACCAAAAAGGTTGGGAGCCACTAGGAAAAATATAAATGACACTTCCTTCACAAAGTGCCATTCAGGGCAGAATTGAAAAAGGAATATTGGGGAATTATTTTTGAACTAGCCAAGGGAGTGTTTGGGCATATTTGAGCTATATATGACCCAAAGGAATTATGAGAATTATTTGGGGATTTTTGGATGGACTGAAATATAGGTTGCTTCACAACCTAGGGCAGATATGGTTATTCCTTTAATGAAAAAGGAATTTTCCCTAGAAAAGAAGTTTAGGGTTTGGTCAAGGAGTGAAGTGACAAGATCTTGTCAAGGTTTTTAGAATGATTAGCCACTTGGGAGGGGAAATGAGGATGATTTCCTAGGTGACAAGGCCATAGAACCACTCCAAAAAGAAAAACAAAGCTAAAACCAAATAAATCGAAAGAAAAAAAGGGCCAAAATCCCAAGTTGTTAGAAATAACATACTGGCCATGCCGAGCTATTAAATCTCAGGTGTTGGCAGACTTCATGGTAGAATGGACGGAAGTTGAGCTCCCTCGAGAGGACAACACATACTCACATTGGACCATGTAATCTGACGGCTCCAGAATGCTGGCCGGGGTAGTTCTTTGCGTCACCAACAAGCGACAATATTTGATACATACTACAAATTATGTACACCGATTCTAACAGTGCAGCCGAGTATTAGCTTTCGGAATGCGGTCTCGATAGGGGTCGGAAATCTTTAAGTGAGGGGAGATTCTAAAATCACCATCTCTTAGGTCAACGACGAGTTCAACGCCATGGACCCTAAGATGACTGCATATCCAAATGGCATCCTAACAATCTCAGCTCGGTTCGACGGGCTGGAATTCCTTCATATCCGAGGGACAACAATCAAGCTGTCGATGTACTCGCCAGAATGGGCGCCAAACATGACAAGGTACTTGATAATACCTTCCTCGAGCGACTTTTCAAGTAGTCCATGGTCTGGCGGGAAGGGGATAGCACACCGGCATCGACCGATGATGGAGGAGTCGCCTCTCCGGTGATGGAAGAAGATGAGGATATAGTTGTGGGCTCGACCATCAAGGAGACACCCTCGGCTCATGAAACAATGGCAATAATCGTGCCACGGACAGAGCCCCTCCTAGCATACCTACTCTGCAAAGAACTTCCCGAAGATTAAGTAGAAGCATGGTAGATCATCCGAAGATCCAAGGCTTATAAGGTTCACGAATGAGAAATCTACAGACAAAGTGCCACGATTCAAATCCAAAGAGGAAGGAAGAGAATGCCTTACGGAAATAAACTCTGACATGAGCGGCCATCACCTCACAGCTTGGTCCCTCGCCAGCAACTGGCCAACCGCCAGCGCAGACGCCAAAATATTGGTGAGGCATTGTGCGGGCTGACAGGTATTCACTAAATAAAGCCATATGCACAATGCATCTCTTTGGACTATTCCAATCACATGGCCCTTCACGGTCTGGGGGCTAGACATGGTTGGCCCACTTCGAGGAGGGTCAAAGCACTACAAAAAAGACACATCTGTAACATTATGGCCCGAACGAATATTTTTTTGTCATGGTTATAACACTTCTATGACGATAATTGTGACAAATCACATATTATCATAGATGTGGTTGGCTCCTACTTCTATGACAAAAAGTAATGATAGAAAATGGGCTTTTTGCCCTGGGCGGGATGGGGACACACCTGCATGACATTCTTTGGGCCGTCCATGCCATAAAAAATCATGGTAGAAGTGAGGGCGAGGAAATTTCCGCAGAGTTCCCAGTTACGGTGGGTGGTCGGGGCCGAGGATGCCATGTGGTTTGCGCGTTTCTCTCTTGTGCGCTTGGTGCGAGCCGTGTTGCTATAACTGCACGAGCTTACTGAACCCAAGTTATCACACTACTACGTACTAAAGTCGATTGATCGATCCCTTCGCTGCTAACTAAACCTGACCGACTCCTTTGCTGCTAACTGAACCCGATCGATCACTACTGCTGCTTACTAAAGCCAATCGAATCCCCGTGCCAGACATAACTAGCTAGTTGGGTTACCTCTGGATGAATGGTGCTTGTTGCTGGTGCGCGCGCGATACATAGAAGGAGTCGAGACATGGTGAGTTCTAGCGACCCGAGACCGACGGTCCAGACGCCTTCCATATTTTTCATTTTCATCCTGTTGTTTATTTGTTTGTTGCATTCATCATCGCAACGTCCGCATTGCATCAGCACGTTTTCATAAAACTTGTATCGTTCGTAGTTGCCGCTTTTCTCTTTGTCTAGTTGACATTTTGTCAGGCCCCCTTGTCTTTGTCGACCTCTCTCAGACCCCCTCATGTGTGTCTGAAACTTCCCCGAACCCGAACCGGGCTGTCGGTACCGATGGGTCTGGATCATATCCAAACATCCCCAAAATATCTTCAGTTTCTTATTTGGACTTCCTAACCTATATTTTCTCAGCCATCTGATTATGATCGTAGGGACATGATATCCCCTAACCTATATCCATATGTTATAAATACCGACCCAGCCCTAAATTTGAGGAGAGTTGTCCCATCCTCCTAGCCGCCACCACCACTCCTCCTGTCTTGTCTTCCTCGGGATCCTCCCATTCCTCTCCGAACCAACCGACTCCACGTCTCGATCTTTACCCAACAAGCGCCCAACCCCGATCCCCTACGTCCGAGACCATCTCCTCTAGTGCTCATGCCCGAGCAGGGGAGAGGCACCCACGTTCCCAAGCTCCTCCCCAAGAATGCTCCCACAGCACCGTCCCGTATGCTGCTCCTCCCAGATCCGCTCTCGCTCGATCTAATCCAGCAGGGCCCATGGCACCTCAACCCCGCTGTCTGGTCGTTGCTCCGGCCGACTCTGGGAAGCCGCAAATAACCAGGACCTGCCGGAGATGCCCTCTTTTCCTCGCGCCCGAGCTCGCTCCACCTTGAGGTCGTCCACCTTGCCTCCCCATTCGGCGACCGCAAGCAGCACGCAACAGGCTTCCGCGTTGTTCTCCGCCTTCTCTCTCTCTCTCTCTCTATCTATCTATCTATCTCTCTCTCGTTTCCCTTCGTTTCCCTTTGTTTTCTGCTCTCTCTCTCTCTCAATGCTCTCCCTCTTGTTTCTCTCTATGCCCAGGAAGCCGCTGCCTCGACGCCATGGTGTCGGTGCAACAAACCCTGGGTCCGTTGCCTAGACCGTTCACAGGCCCAAGGACAAAGATTATAGCACCAAGTCCCAACCGAGCAAGAAGGATCTATTCTTCAAAGGGTCCAAGTGCAGATAAAGAAGACCAAGATGAGCCAGAGAAGCAAGATGTCGCTAAGGAAGGAACCTCCCTTGCCGGGCAGGCGAGCCTAGTGAGGTTGGTTTTGCCCTATAACAAACACCTCCATATGACACTCGTCCTGAGACGTGTCAAGCAAATAGGCGCGGAGCTGGCAAAACAGCCCGACAAGGGCTGCCGGGCACGCTATGATGTGACGCTCGACGACGCATTTAATGCGCTCTGTCAGCCTGTAGTGTTAGGTATGATACCTATCTAATTATTACGTAAAGACTTATTTGCCACTGTGATGACCCCATTACCTATAAAAGGAGGCCCATGGCAACCGTAGAAAGGGTTCACGATGTTGGCAAGTTTGGCCCCTCGCATATCCATATGCGCATAACCATTTCCGCTCCGAGGCAACCCTGCCGGGCAAGTGTGTTGTGCCCACCAGTACCTTCTTCGCCATCAATCCACCAAAGCAGGAGTAGGGTTTTACGCCTCGCGGCGGCCCGAACATGGGTAAAAACTGACTGTGTGATCTCTGACGTGCTGCGTTATGCGTCTCTGCTCTTTTTGCAACGTGTCCATCCCCCCACCGAACCAGAAGGGGCTCGTAGCCCCATAGGTGGCCATGGTTCCTCACAACATCTTGGGCGCGCCAGGTAGGGGCGTCACTTACGCAAACCCAATAGCGTTGATAGCACGTCATCTTCATCACCATTTTCATTATCAGCGGCGTCATCGACTATGGCGCCTAAGAAGAAGCTCGGAGCTGCGAATCACCAGTCCGCCTCGAGGGCTCCGCTACCCGCGACCGACAATGTCGAGGGGAATGCAGGGACGCATGAGGATGTGGACACTATGGGAGATGTGGTCGGCGCAGGCGGCGTTGGCACCACCGCTCCAGTTGCCAAAACGGAAGCGGGAGGCACTGGGGAAGGACAACATCAGCAACATCCCATCGGCCATGCTCCTCGATGTACGGATGCGGGATTATTTTGTCTACACCCTCTCTCCTCGCCGAAGGGCACAGTCACAGTAGTGGTGCACGTTCGGGGGCGACTCACAACCCTCCGGCCGCCCCTACTATGGGCGCGACTGCAGGGCGCACGCCGCCCCCGGAACAGGAAGATCCAGCCACTGTGCCCAACGGAGCCGCTGGCCCTCAAGCCCCTCCACCGCATCACCATGCTATCCAAGTGGCTGGTTCGCAATAGCGAGGGTACGGCACGGTTTCCACCGGCACCTCTAGGAGCCGAGCGACACTGCGGTCAACATCATCATCACCTATGCCAAGCACTGCCTCAGAGGCCATGGCGCGGGCCCAGCTGCTATTAAGATTTGTGCCGGCGTCTGATTAGATGGATGAGTGGCGGGCCACCATCCAAAGTCTGATTGGTTTCGCCAAGGCGAGAGGACCACATCGAGCTGGCCTGCCACGGCCTCCCCAGGTGATGGCAACGGCTCATGCGGCTGGCCGTACGGAAGGGGTCACCCCCACGGTACAGTCCCCACCTCGGCAAGCAGTACGGGAGACACGTAACCAAGAGCCCGATGACGTCTCGATGCCCTCTCTGACCCTCGAGCACATCAAGGCCAACGTCAAGCCCAGGAGGACATGTGGAGGGAAGGCGCGCGCGCCATCATCGAGGGGCGCCGCGACAACCACTACCAGGCCAATGGGTGTGACGGGCCCAACATCGACTAGCCCGCGCTCGGAGACGGCGGGTACCTAGCTTTCAAGGTCGGGTGCCCTGCCTTCACCCATGAGTTGCGGTAAGTCTATTGGCCGTCTGCTCGCACGTTCAAGCCCGAGGTACCTGAGAAGTATGATGGGAGACTGAACCGGGCCGAGTTCTTGAGCATATACACTACCGCTGTTTAGGCTACCAGGGGAAGAGATGAGAAGGTGTTCGCCAACTACTTCCCTTTGGCACTCAAGTCAAATGTGAGGTCTTGGCTGATGCACCTTCCAGAGAACTCCATTTCAACCTGGGCTAACTTGTGCCATGAGTTCATTGGCGCCTTCATGGGCGGCCATCAAGAACCAGGACGGCCCAACGATTTGCAGCTTCTCCAGCAGAAAGAAGGAGAGACTCTACGGAAGTACCTGCAAAGAATCAACTGAGTCCACAGAAATATTCCAAATATCCACCAAGCACCTGTAATAGTGGCCTTCCAATCCAATGTGCGCAACCGCATGATACGTTCCAAGATGAACGTTCGGTTGCCCAAGACTGTGAAAGAGCTGTATACCTTGGTGGACAAGTGTGATCGGGTGGAAAAGGCGAGGAAGCTCCCTCGAGAGGACGATTCGACATCGACTCAGAGGATGATGACGGGTCCACCAGTCAAAGGAACAAGAATAAGAAGTGCAACAAGAAGCGCAAGGATAAGGCAGTGTTGACAGTTGAGAGATCGGGCACACCCAGTACCGGCAAGAATGCTAAAGCCGAAACCCTCGGCACAGATGATGATGCTTGCGCTGACTGCCAGGAGGCTGCGCCTGCCGAGAAGGTTGGGAAAGGTGATGGACTATACTGCAAGATTCATTGGACCAAGGGTCACGATCTCCAAGAGTCTCATCAGGTTGAGCAGCTCATCAAGAAGTAGAGGGCTGAGTATGATAAGCGTGATAAGGACAAAGGTCAGAACGGTACTAGCCGAAAGGGCCGGGGGGTGAAGCAAATCGCCCCAACAAGGCTTTCAGAACCAAGGGAAACCAGCCAGGGGCCGAGAGAAGGAGGATTTCAATGATGAAACTGATGGAGGGAATGAAGAGGAAACTAGCGAGCAGGAATTCCAAAAGGCTACCGATGCCCTATGCATTGACGGGGGTGCATCTTTGCACTCCTTTCACCACCAACTTAAAAGGTGGGCACGGGAGGTCAATGCCATAGAGCCAACGACAGGGTCTCGGAAGCCGCAAAAAGGATCACACATGCCATCATATTTGATGAAGAGGATCACCCCAGCGGTAGGGTGCTTTCCTTTGTTGGTTTCACCAACGATCTTCTACCTCAAGGTCACAAAGATGTTGGTTGATGGCGGGGCTAGTTTGAATCTGATTTCCCCACAAGTTCTCAGCAAGCTCTAGATAGCAGAGGAAGAGCTTAAGGCCACAGGCACATTTCAAGGAGTCAATCCCGGCAGGAGTCATCCTAAGGGAAATATCACATTGCCAGTGACATTTGGGGGAGAGTTAAACTAGCGGACTGAGAAGATTGTGTCTGATGTGGTTGACCTCCCCCATTTGTATAATGGAATCCTTGGGCGCCCGGCAATGGCCAAATTCATGGCGGCATCCCACTATGCCTACAACACCTTGAACATTCCAGGGCCAATGGGGGTCATTTCCATTCCATCAGATAAGAAAGACGCGATGATATGCGTGGATAAGATGTACCAGGACGCAATCACGACAGAGGCCGCCGAAGCCATAGTGCCTGCCACGGAAAGCAAAGGAAAGAAGAAAGATGGTAGGGACGCCGGCAAGTAATTTGGGAAGCATACCCCTACGGAGTGCGCGACACCTGTTGATGACATGCGGGAGAGTTCCAACAACAAAAGGACCAAGGCTGCTGCACCCCATGTGAAAAAGGTCCCAGCAGGGCTGGCTGGTACTGATGGTACTTTTATCATCAGTGCCACCCTTGATGACTAATAGGAAAGCGCGCTTGTTGCCTTCTTGCGGGAGAATATCGATGTGTTTGCCTGGCAACCATCTGATATCCCCAGTGTTCCCAGGGAGGTAATCGAGCACCACCTTGCTGTCAGCCCACATGCTTGGCCCATCAAGCAAAAGGTGCGGAAGCAGTCCTTGGAGCGGCAACAGTTCATTGCCGAAGAGATCAAGAAACTTGAGGCAGCTGGTTTGGTCAGAGGAGTACTACATCCTACATGGTTAGCAAACCCAGTGGTTATGCGCAAGGCCAATGGGAAATGGAAGCTTTGCATAGATTTCACGGATTTGAACAAGACATGCCCGATGGACCCATTCCCCTTGCCGCGCATTGACCAGATTGTTGACGCCACTTATGGGTGTGATTTGCTCTCCTTTCTGGATGCATACTCTGGGTACCATCAGATATTAATGCCCAAGGAAGACGAAGAGAAGACCTCCTTCATCACCCCATGTGGCACATACTGCTTTGTGCGCATGCCTTTCGGGTAGAAGATTGTCGGGTCCACTTTTGCAAGAGTAGTCCAAATTGGTTTCGAGCCACAGTTGCACAAGAACGTTGAAGCTTATATGGATGATATCATGGTCAAGACCAAGGACAAATCGACCCTCATCCCGGATTAGGAAGAGACATTTGCTAATTTGCGCAAGATCAACTTGAAGCTAAATCCGGAGAAGTGTGTGTTTGGCGTTCCCTCCGGCAAGCTACTTGGCTTCTTTGTGTCCCATCGCGGGATCGAGGCCAACCTAGATAAGATCAAGGCCATCGAGCAGATTCAGGCACCCAAGACACTAAAGGTTGTGAGGCATCTGACAGGATGCGTTGCCGCACTTAGCAGATTCATCTCCAAGTCTGCCAAGCACGGCTTTCCGTTCTTCAAAATTTTGAAGAAGGCACGACCTATGAAGTGGACGCCAGAAGCAGACGTAGCATTACAAGATCTGATGGCCTACTTGTCTTCTGTGCCCACCTTGGTTGCACCCAAACCGCAAGAGCCATTGCTACTGTATCTGGCATCGACTAATCAGGTGGTCAGTGCAGCGTTGTTGGCACAACGGGGAGTGGAGGAAACAACAACCTTAGCAGATGTCTCGCCAGCGCCCAGTATACTTCATCAGCTCCCTATTGCAGGGGACTAGATCCAGGTATTCTGGTGTGAAAAAATTGATTTTTGGCCTCATCATGGCCTCAAGGAAACTTTACCACTGCTTCCAAGCCCATGAGATCACGATTGTTACATTATCTCCGTTGCAAAGGATACTCCGGAAGCCAGAGGCTACCGGCAGGATAGTGATTGGGCACTGGAGTTATCTAGCTTTGGACTGAAGTTTGAAAGCACGTCAACAATTCAAAGCACGACATTGGTAGAGTTTATCACAGAATGGACGCCAACCCCTAATGAGGAAGTGCTAGAAACAGTTATTCCTGGCAAGGAAACACCTCAAGAATGGATCATGTATTTCGATGGTGCCTTCTCCCTCCAAGGTGCAGGGGCTGGCATGCTTCTCATTGCTCCTACTGGGGAGCACCTGAAGTATGTCGTCCAGATGCAATTTCCCCGGGAGGAGGCGACCAACAATACAACAGAGTATGAAGGGCTTCTTGCCGGGTTCAGGATTGCCACAGAATTGGGAATTAAGAAGTTGATCATTCAAGGAGATTCACAGCTTGTGGTGAGACAAGTCAAAAAGGATTACCAAAGTCCATTGATGGAGGCATACGTTGAGGAAGTGAGAAGATTGGAGGAGTGCTTTGACGCATTGCAAACAAAGCACATGCCCCGTGCGGAAAATAGCATTGCTGATCATCTATCAAAGTGCGTTGCGCAGAAGCTACCTGTGGAAGCAGGAACTTTTGTTCTCCATCTTACTCAGCCCTCCATATCCCCAACAACAATGGCCAGAAAGAGGAGGAAATTGGACTCTGGTAAGCCTCTCCCGGTAGAACCCCTCGAGGTTCCTGGCAGGGACCTTGCCGGAAACAACTCCCTTCGATTACCGGGATGCACCCTCCTGCCAGGCCACTGGTCCCCGCGGTGGACGGATGCGCCCCCACGAATGAGGTGGTGCTGCTAGTCCTCGTTGCCGAGCCTCAGGCTCCAACTTGGACAAGGCACATAGTCCATTTCCTCCAAACTAGAAAACTTCCCGAAGAGCAAGAAGAAGCGGAAAGAGTAGCCCGGAGGGCCAGTATGTATCAGTTTGTCGATGCCACTCTCTACAGAAGAAGGCCCAATGGTGTGAAATTGAAGTGTACTTGCTGGGAAGAAGGAAAGGAACGGCTGGCAGAAATACACAAAGGCATGTGCGGCTCCCACATTGGATCAAGGGCTTTAGTTGGGAAAGCATTGTGGAAGGATTCTATTGGCCCACAGTCCTCCAAGATGCGGTTGAGCTACTCGCCAAGTGTGAAGCCTGCTAGTTCCATTCCAAGAATATCCATCTGCCTGCCCGAGCACTTCAGACAATCCCTTTGTTAGGGCTGTTTTCGATCAGGGGGCTCGATATCCTCGGCCCTTTCTCCCGAGCTGCCGGGGGCTTTGAATTCTTGTTCATTGTAATCGAGAAGTTTACAAAGTGGCTGGAAGTAGCTGCCACGAGAAAGGTGACTGCTCACTCAGGTATCAAGTTCTTGAAAGATTTGGTGTGCCCCTTCAGGGTCCCTGCCTGGATCATCACTGACAACAACACCCAATTTACGAGCCGCGCCTTAATGCAATATGTTCATGCCATCGGAAGAAAGATCTCATTTTCCTCTGTTGCACATCCCAGAAGCAATGGACAAGCTAAGAGGGCGAACACTAAAGTGCTGCGGGGCCTCAAGACAAGAACATTTGATAAGCTGCTAAAGTGCGGAAGGCGGTGGGTCGATGAGCTGCCGGTGGTTCTTTGGTCCCTCAGAACGACACCAAATCAAGCTATCGGGCAGACCACCTAGTCTATGGGCAGAAGCAGTATCCCCGTGGAACTCATTTATGAGTCACCTTGAGTACTTGCCTATGATGAAGTAGCGCAGGTACATCATCGGCGTGACGTTGCTGTGCTTCTCGAGGAGAACTGTCTCCGGGCTGCTACGCGTGGTGGACACTACCAGCAAGCCCTGCGTCGCTATCACAGCTGCGTGGTTCCTGCCCGGTGCTTTGAGGAAGGCGACCTTGTCCTTAGGCGCCTTCAGTCCGCCAAGGGTACAAACAAGTTGTTGCTAAAGTGGGAAGGCCCTCACTGGGTAGTATGACTCACCAAACCTAGCGCAGTCTGTCTGGAGACTGGAGATGGCATTCAATTGAAAAACTCATGGAAGATTGAGCATCGCTGCAAGTTCTACCCGTAAGGTGCTGCTATCGGGCCCTGCCCGGCATCCACCCTTTTGTACATGCCATGCGCAGTTGCATGTAACCCCTTGTACAAAGCCAGTAGCAGACCCTGAGAAAAAGAGAAATGAATGAAGTGCTGGGGGGGCGACAAGTTTCATGCATGCATAAGCATATCATGAGCATCGCATGTTCATCTAGATAAGATCGCATCTGGCATCATTTTCATCTGCATAAACTGCAGGCTCGTACCGTGGATTAAGTCCCCAAGAAGGAGATGATAAGACAAGCCAGCGTTGCGATCTCCGGCAAGGCAAAGAGATAAGTTCTCTTATGCATATGTGTTCTGTAAGTGAAAACTTCTGCATAAGAAAACCCTGCTACCCTTTCAAGCTTAGGTGCTCCCACCCTCTGAATCGACCGGTGCTTCGGTCTGGGTGGTCGTAGTGGCCTTTGATGGATAAGTCCCGACAGGGAGCTGGTCCCTCTTTATAGTTTGTGCCTAGTAGGCCTACTCCATGGCAACAAACCAGAGGGTACCGGCAGGATAGCCTGCCAGGGGAACTCGTTTATTTAAAAATATAAAGGCATCCCACCTCTACATTGACATACACATGCACGAGTCCCCGACAAGGTTCGTCTTTTTCATTAATATGTTGATTAAACAAGTGTAGACCTTACGGGACACAAACATGAATTCAAGAGGCTACATTATTTGAACTAAAATTTGGCAAGTGCCTACAGATTTAAGATTGAAAAAAGATAAGTGCCCCGTGATGCCCTTTCTTGTCCCTCTCCTCCTAGGTTCTCTGACAGGAAGTGAAGAAGGCAAAAGGAGCGCCTGGGCAGAAGCCCAGCCTGACGCTGTCGGGCTCCAGGAAAGGTAGCCTGACGAGGGCAGGATGGCATAGACGAAGGCGATGCTGAAGAGATCGGCAGAGACGACCCGCCAACCGCCACCACCAAGGCCAGCAGGACGCGGCAGGGCGAACGGAGCTGCAGCCCGCGAGAAAGCCTGTCGGGGTCCAGCTGGAAGGCTGCCGGAGGAGATGGAGGCACCACCTCCACCTCTGCTCCTTACTCCCACGCAAATCACCTTGCTGGAGAGTAGGTGCAGATGCAGATGATGGTGCTGCCGCTTGACGGTGCGGCTAGTGTTTAGCCTGAGTCGGAGTTGTCACCCTCCCGATTGACGCTGTCGTCATCACCATCACTGTCCTCCTCGTCGCTATCACTCGAGGAGGAGCTTTCGTCGTCGGTCTAGCTCTACGCACAACACCCTAAGACAGCACCCGAGCTCCCAAAAACCATGACGGAAAGGAAACGTCCTCCATTAACGTAAAATGGAGGACGTGCCCTTCCGACAAGCCATGGGCACAAGCAAAATTCTTCCAGCCTCGGCAGATGTACAAGCAAAATTCTACATCCACACGAATGCTGCCATTCCCGTAGCCCCTCATGTGTAACCTCAATGCACGCGGCTGCTCAAGCTCCATCGCCCTTGCAAATGGGGTAGGAAGATGGAGGCAACTTTGTGGTGGCTTGTACAGCCTAATGACGAACTCCAGGGGCTGATCTCTGATGTGGCCTTCCATCGGGGGAGGGGCCTCCGGTGTGCGCGTGGCTAGAACGCAGTCCCATCCTCCTCTTGCTCAGCCGCCACGACAACCACGGCCTCATCCTCTCCCTCCTCTCTTGCACCGGGTTCCGCCTCTACACTCTTGGGAGGGAGAGGGAGACACTGATGAGAAGAAGCCCTCGTTGCCACCAGTGAAGCACCGCTACGTCCTCGACGGGTGGAGAAAATTGGAGAAAAGGGAGAAGGAAGGTGTGTGAGCAAACATGCCACTCTTACCTCCCTTTTTATAGGAGAACAAGGTGGGGGGTTGGCCTTTCGTTCGAAAGACGACCACCCTCCTCCCCTAATGCGGCTTCCCTGTGCCTTCAATGACTCAAAAAATCAAGGCCGCCCCTCTGTGCCAATCAGCAACGCCTGGCTTTCTGCCATGGCGCCCATCTCCGCGCCCTCCGCATCCACCACCTACACTATGCAATGCATGCAGGACACATGGCGGATGTGCCAGGGATGGGAGGTAAGTGGGGTGGCAGTTTCTGCCCCATGATCGTGGGACATGGGCGAGCCGTGGATCGTGTTTTGGTTTCTCCCATAATGTTTCACATGACGTGCGGGAAAACCAGAAACTGACCCAAGTCCAAGTTAAGGAAGAAGCAAAAAAGATCTCAAAGGGCAGAGCCGCTCTTGAGCTCCAGCCTGTGCACTGGTTAGGGCCTGCCCCAAAGACGCCCGGTGAAGCGTTCGTGCCAGGCCCAAGGGCTCTTGTCGGTGCAACAAACCCTGGGTCCATTGCCTAGACCATGCACAGACCAAGGACAAAGATTGCAGCACCAAGTCCGAACCGAGCAAGAAGGATCAATTCTTGAAAGGGTCCAAGTGCAGATAAAGAAGACCAAGATGAGCCAGAGAAGCAAGATATTGCTAAGGAAAGAACCTCCCTTGCCGGGCAGGCGAGCCTGGCGAGGTTGGGTTTGCCCCAGAAGTATACTTCGAGATCGTCTTGGCAGGCCCTGCTGGGGCTTACGGAGGCAAGCCACTCCATTGCTCCAACTCATGAGAACGCAAGTCATAGATCAATGCGGTGTCAAGCACCAAGGTGACTAAGTGGCCGCTTTTCACCACATGGCAGCCACCTCCTATAGCAAACACCTCCGTATGACACCCGTCCTGAGACGTGTCAAGCAAATAGGTGCAAAGCTGGCAAAACAGCCCGGCAAGGGCTGCCAGGCATGCTGTGATGTGACACTCAACGGCGCATTTAATGCGCTCTGTCGACCTGCAGAGTTAGGTATGATAGCACTGTTTGCAATTTAATTAGTACGTAAAGACTGATTTGCCACTACGGTGACCCCTTTACCTATAAAAGGAGGCCCATGGCAGTCGTAGAAAGGGTTCGCGAGGTTGGCATGTTCGGCCCCTCACATATCCATACGCGCGTAGCCACTTCGGCTCCTAGGCAACCCTACCGGGCAAGGGTGCTGCCCACCAGCACCTTTTTCGCCATAAATCCACCAAAGCAAGACTAGGGTTTTACGCCTCGCGGTGGCCCGGACCTGGGTAAAAAATGCCTGTGTGATCTCTACCGCAATGCGCTATGCTTCTGTACTCTTTGTGCAACGTGTCCATCCCCCCACCAAACGAGAAGGGGCTTGTAGCCCCATAGGCCTGACCCTCCTGCTGCTTTGCGCTGCCGTCGGGACCTCGCCTCCGCCACCAGATCCGGCCGACCTCTGCCGCCATTGCCTGTTCAAGGTTAAATCCCACCGGCAGAGCCCTGTCCTCACCGCCAGTGGCCCCAAGTTCCGCCTGCGCTGTGGTTCCCCTTCCATGGCTCCTCGGCCTCCCCAACATCGACCACTGCAGTCGCGCGTTAACTGCGCCCCGCCCCACGCCAAGGGCCAGCGTGCCAGCCTGCCCTGCCTTGGCCTCTCCACCAACATTGGCTTGGCCCATGGTGGGAAACACACCCAGCGCCTCCTTTGCTTTTCTTCTATTGGGCCTGCTCCAATTTTATATTCGGCCCGTGGACGTTTTTTTCTAGATGTGCAAATTTGCTAATTATCTAGAGTAAATAGTTTTACAGAAAAACCCTCCATGTTCATGCATACAATAACTCACCGTGCATCGGACTAATGTTTTCTATATGTAAAATGCTTAGAATTTCATTCATAATTTGCAACTTTAATTCGTGTTTAAAATGTTTAAACATGTTGTTTGAATTAAATTGCATAAATGACATGCTAAAATGGTTTAATTTAAATCGAATGAATCATAGGTCCAAATTAAATGAACTTTATATGTAAATGGTGTAGAAAAATGCATAGATTAACACGGTGAACCTTATTTCCCGTTTAACAACATTAAAATATTGCTTTAGGAAGAACAGTACAAAATTCGAAAATTGCACATGGGGATTTTCTGGAATTGTTGTTTGTTGTTTCCGGCCTCATTTAAACTTGCCTAAATAGGTGGTTTAATTATGCTTCACCTCTTGCCATGTTAACCAACATTTAATATTGATGAGTAGCCTAAACGAGAGCAAACTAAATGATTGATTGTGGTGTTTCGTCAATATGCAACATGTTGCATATTGAGCTCCACTTAATTTGTAGTATTGGTTGTTGCACTTTGCCATGCCATGTCTCATTAAACCGGACATGCATCATACTTGACTGTGCATCATGCCATGTTTATGTGATGGTTGTTCACCACATTGTTTGCTCTTTCTGGTTGTGTAACTCCTCGATAGTTCTTGGAATCGTCGCGATTGTGAGGATTCATTCGACTACGCCCGTTCGTCTTCTTCATGCATTCTGTCTTCCTCCTAGCGGGATTACATGCAAGATGACTGTTACCATGGATTCCACTACTATCTTTGCTTTGCTAGTTGTCTCGATGCTTGCTATGTCGCGCTGCCCACCACTTGTTTCTCAAGCCTTCCAAATTGCCATGACAGCCTCTAACCTTTTCCACCACAAACCATTGTTGGCTATGTTACTGCTTTGCTCAGCCCCTCTTAGAGCGTTGCTAGTTGCAGGTGCAGTTGCAGGTTGTTCTATGTTGGGACATGGATTTTATGGGATATCACAATTTCTCTTATTAATTAATGCATCTATATACTTGGTAAAGGGTGCAAGGCTCAGCCTTTTGCCTGGTGTTTTGTTCCACTATTGCCACCTTAGTTTCTGTCATACTTGTGTTATGTTGCTTTAATTTTGTGTTTCTAATGTGGTAGGGGTTTATGGGGCCCCCTTGTTTCTTCTTCTAAAGTAAAGCTTTCTTGAGGAGATCCAACATTGGTTTTACCATTTGCCTAATAACAACTAAGACTTGCATAGGGACCGGCTAACACCCGAGGTCTCTTAATCAAACCCCGGGCCAGTGCTCCTCATGAGTGTTGGTCCACCCACCTAGTAGTCGGAGGTGCTGCCTCGGGGAAACTCGATAGAATTCGGCTATCGTCCACTTCGCATAGACGGATCAGTCCGTAGATAGAGAGCGCGCGGCTCTGGATACGGATCTGACTCACCGGGAGATCTCCTTGGGATAGTTTTCTTTTCTTCGAAGAGCTTGTGCACTAGGATTCCGAGGTTACTCGGGGTATCCCGAGATGGAGGCGGATCATGAGAGCTTAGCATGGGATAAGTAGGGACACCCGGTTTAAACTTTCAAAAGTTGTGCCCGCGGTTATGTGGCAGATTAGAAATATATAATATCTGGTTGTAGAGAACTTGACACTAAACTCAAAATAAAATACACCAACCGCGTGTGTAACAGTGACCGTCTCTTTTCAACAAAGTTCCTGAAGAGAACATGGTGGGGTTATGTTTGACTTGTAAGTAGTTCAGGATCACTTCTTGATTATTACTAGTTTGCGACCGTTTGCGTAGTTTCCCATCTTATTCTTGTACTCATAAGTTAGCCACCATATAATGATTGGTGCTGCTGCAACCTCACCACTTATCCATTCCATACCCATTAAGCTTTCACTACAAAAAATACACTTTCGTGATGATACGTGTTTGTCACAATAGGTCATGTTTTTTTGTCATGCATGTACATCCATGACGGTTTTATGACAGAATCAAGATAGTCATACCTGTGCTGTTGTAGAAGTGTTCCATGACATTACCAAAATTATCATCACGGAAGTGTCCACTTCCATGACGATAAATCACGCGTCATAGAAGTGTTTTCTTCAAGGGTGACCTACACGTGGCATCCACCATAACGGGTTGTCGTTGAGCTATCGGTTTCTAGTTTGGATGCGATAACCCGTTAACAGCCCCGACCAATGGGGATTTTCCACGTGTAAAATTCTCATTTGCCGAAGGAAACACATGTCAGCTCGTCATTGGGACAGATGTCATCCCTACAATGGACGGAAGACGCCTATGATATGTCGACACGTGGCATGGCCCAACAGTGGCCCATTTAAGGTAAAAAGGCCAGCCCAGCTAAGGGGCCACCATATTTTTTCCAACACTAGTGGACTGGTCCATTAACAGCCTGCCATGTTTTGTGTCAAATTTAGGCCCATATCAGATCAGGCCCATTCACAGCCTACGGGTTTTGGGCCAAATTACGGTGCATACCAGATCAGGCTTGTTAACAGGCCTCTGTTCTTTTAGGCCCATTCTAAGCTAGGTTTGTTTTTCAGCCTATTAAAGGCTTGTTTACCAGTTCAGCCCGAAGATAGTTTCGGCCTCTTAGCGGCCCCTGGTGCATCCGGGACGTTGTCGGCCCGGTTTAACTTTAGGCCATTTAACGGCCCATGCAGAAACTGGGCTATTTCTTGTCCGAAGTAAATTTAGGCCTCTTAACGGCCCGTAGTCTTCATGGATAAATTTTAGTCCAACTGGCCTACCGGCCTGTTAATGGCCCATGTAAAAGTTGGGCCTAATTACAGCCCGCTTTGAATCCGACCTTCTTACAGACCATCTGATAATGGAATGTGAAACTGTTGGGCCTACGACCCGCGTTGATACCGGCCTGCTTAAAGCATAATTTTATTGGGCCAAACAGGGCCTAAGATATATTTTGGCCTGTTAACGGCTTGTCCTATTTGGGCCAATCATGAGCCTTAGGCAGTTTTGGCCTGTATTGGCCCATGAATTTTTCGTCTCAACAATAGCCCAATATAATTTTTAGCCTATTAAAAGCCCATGGTATTCTCTGGCCCAGCAGGCCAGAACTTTACTCGGCTTGTTAAAGGCAGAAAACTACTATACGTTTAGACCTCCTAATGGCCCAAGATGATTATAGGACCACGTCTTGGCCCATATGAGTAATGGGCTGGCTTGAAGAACAACAACATTGAGATCCATTGAACCTTCTGGCCTAAATTACAGCATACCGACCAAGAATAAACCTAGACTATACAATAATGAAATTACGGCATATTACATCCACTAGGTATCAAAGTTCTCCACCGGTCATAATGAAGTGCAACATGACCATGCATTACATACACTGGGCATCAAGAGATACGACTCTCAAAGAGAAATAAGGAGACACGTAACAAGTTTCACAATTATATAAGAAAATAAATGGATATTTTCTGCATAAGGCACATGTTTTTACAACTACAATTTAAAACTGGTAGTTGTTGCAAACATCCAATCAGATGTAAACAGCAGTGGAGGAAATGATGCCTATCCAAATCTACACTAGAACAAAGTTTGAAGGCTTGAGAAGGATGAACTTACATTACATGTTAACACGGGCTAGACAAAGCCCTTGTCCATGTCAATGGAAGGATAATTCAAAAAAGTCCCCAAAGAAACTTCTTTATAAGCGTTGCTTAGGGAGTCCTGGACTAGGGGGAGTCCAGACAGCCGGACTATCATCGTCAGCCGGACTCCAAGACTATGAAGATACAAGACTGAAGACTCCGTCCCATGTCCGGATGGGACTTTCCTTGGCGTGGAAGGCAAGCTTGGCGATACGTATATGTAGATCTCCTACCATTGTAACCGACTCTGTGTAACCCTAGCCCTCTCCGGTGTCTATATAAATCGGAGGGTTTTAGTCCGTAGGACAACACAACCATTACAAAAATCATACCATAGGCTAGCTTCTAGGGTTTAGCCTCCTTGATCTCGTGGTAGATCCACTCTTGTACTACCCATATCATCAATATCAATCAAGCAGGAGTAGGGTTTTACCTCCATCGAGAGGGCCTGAACCTGGGTAAAAATATCATGTCCCTTGTCTCCTGTTACCATCCGCCTAGATGCACAGTTCGGGACCCCCTACCCGAGATCCGCCGGTTTTGACACCGACATTGGTGCTTTCATTGAGAGTTCCTCTGTGTCGTCACCGATAGGCTTGATGGCTTCTTCAATCAATAACGACGCCGTCCAGGGTGAGACTTTCCTCCCCAGACAGATCTTCGTGTTCGGCGGCTTTGCACTGCGGGCCAATTCGCTTGGCCATTTGGAGCAGATCGAAAGCTACGCCCCTGGTCATCAGATCAGGTTTGCAAGCCTAAACTTCACGTCCGACATCCGTGGAGACTTGATCTTCGATGGATTTGAGCCACAGCCGAGCGTGCCGCGCTGTCACGATGGGCACGATTTAGCTCAGTCGGATAGTGCCCTGGAGGCCACACACGAGTCCGCTCTGACCCATAGTTCGGAGCAGACCGCGCAGATCGAGGATAGGTGGCTGGACACCGCCTCGGTAGCTGCAACTTCTACGGTGATGGAGCCGAATACCGACCTTGTCCCTTATAAAGCTCGTGACTCCAAGGCACCGGACTCCTTGCCGGACTCCGAACCTCCTGCGCCCCTGCCAATCGAATCCGATTGGGCGCCGATCATGGAGTTCACCGCCGCGGACATCTTTCAGCACTCACCCTTTGGCGACATCCTAAATTCGCTAAAGCATCTCTCGCTATCAAGAGAGCCCTGGCCGGACTGCGTTCAGGATGGTTGGGATGCGGACGAGGAAGAAATTCAAAGCCCACAAACCACCCACTTTGTAGCAACTGTCGATGACCTAACCGACATGCTAGACTACGACTCCGAAGACATCGACGGTATGGACGACGATGCCGGAGACGATCAGGAACCAGCGCCTACAGGGCACTGGAAGACCACCTCATCATACGACATATACATGGTGGATACCCCAAAGGATGGGGACGACGAAGAAGCAGCGGAGGCAGATTTTTCTAAGAAACAGCCCAAGCGCCGACGTCAACGGCGCCGCTCTAAATCCTGCCACAGCAAGAATGGAGATTCCAGCACCGGAGATAATAACACCCCAGAGAGTGCCGAAGACAACCCCCTCCAGCAAGAGTCAGCACAGGAGGACGGGGATGCCAGCCCTCGAGAGAGAGCGGCAGACGAGGAGGATGAAGACTACATGCCTCCCTCCGGAGACGAAGCAAGCCTCAACGACGACGAATTCGTCGTGCCAGAGGATCCCGTCGAACAAGAGGGTTTTGAACGCAGGCTTATCGCCACGGCAAATAGCCTAAAGAAAAAGCAGCAACAGCTTCAAGCTTATCAAGACCTGCTGGCCGACAGATGGACCGAGGTCCTCGCGGTCGAAGAGTATGAACTCGAAGGCCCCTCCAAAAGTTTCCCGAAACGCAAGTTGCTCCCCCGGCTAGAGGAGGAAGCATATAAACCTTCATCACTAGCGCACAATACGGCAGATCGACCACCCCGTGGCCGCGACAGAGAGGCATCTAGGCCCTCCATCAGGACCGTACCCCGGCATCGCTTGAAAAGTACGAAGCCACGAGGGAATGCGCCGGACTTGCGAGACATATTGGAGGACAAGGCAAGACAATCCAGATCTATCTACGGATCATGCGGGCGCCCCACGACCCACGACGACTACCGTCGCGCCGGATACAGCAACTCCGGTCAGGCCGAACACAGCAGACAACGCTCTCTTGAGCTACGTCGTGATATTGCTCAATATAGAGGCGCCACACACCCACTATGCTTCACAGATGAAGTAATGGATCATCAAATCCTTGAAGGGTTTAAACCCGTGAACATTGAATCCTACGATGGCACAACAGACCCCGTGGTTTGGATCGAAGATTATCTCCTTCATATCCATATGGCCCGCGGCGGCGATCTCCATGCCATCAACTACCTCCCACTCAAGCTTAAAGGACCAGCTCGGCATTGGCTTAACAGCTTGCCAGCAGAGTCAATTGGGTGTTGGGAGGACCTGGAAGCCGCATTCCTCGACAACTTCCAGGGCACATATGTGCGACCACCAGACGCCGATGACCTAAGCCACCTAATTCAGCAGCCAGATGAATCGGCCAGACAGTTCTGGACACGGTTCTTAACAAAGAAAAATCAAATCGTCGACTGTCCGGATGCAGAGGCCCTCGTAGCCTTCAAACATAACATCCACGACGAGTGGCTGGCCCGGCACCTAGGACAGGAAAAGCCGAAATCCATGGCAGCCCTCACATCACTCATGACCCGCTTCTGTGCGGGAGAGGACAGCTGGCTAGCACGTAGCAACAACCTCAGCAAAAACGCTGGCAGTCGGGATACTAAGGACCACAACGGCAGGTCGCATCGAAATAAAAACAAACGCCGCGTTAACGGTGATAACAATGAGGATACGGCAGTCAATGCCGGATTCAGAGGCTCTAAACCTGGTCAGTGGAAGAAGCCATTCAAAAGAACTACTCCGGGTCCGTCCAATCTGGACTGAATACTCGACCGCTCTTGCCAGATACATGGCACCCCCGAAAAGCCAGCTAATCACACCAACAGAGATTGTTGGGTATTCAAGCAGGCAGGCAAGTTAATTGCCGAAAACAATTACAAGGGGCTGCACAACGACGACGATGAGGAGACTCGGCCGCCGAACAGTAGAGGACAGAAGGGTTTCCCCCCACAAGTGCGGACAGTAAACATGATATACGCAACCCATATACCCAAGAGGGAGCGGAAGCGTGCACTTAGGGACGTATATGCGATGGAGCCAGTCGCCCCGAAGTTCAATCCATGGTCTTCTTGCCCGATCACTTTTGATCGAAGAGACCACCCGACCAGTATCCGCCATGGCGGATTCGCCGCATTGGTTTTAGACCCAATCGTCGATGGATTTCACCTCACAAGAGTACTGATGGACGGCGGCAGCAGCCTGAACCTGCTTTATCAGGATACAGTGCGTAAGATGGGCATAGACCCCTCAAGGATTAAACCTACAAAGACGACCTTTAAAGGCGTCATACCAGGTGTTGAGGCCAATTGTACAGGCTCAGTCACACTGGAAGTGGTCTTCGGATCCCCGGATAATTTCCGAAGCGAGGAGTTAATCTTCGACATAGTCCCATTCCGCAGTGGCTATCACGCCCTGCTCGGACGAACCGCGTTTGCAAAGTTCAACGCGGTGCTGCATTATGCATACCTCAAGCTCAAGATGCCAGGCCGTCGTGGAGTAATCACGGTCAACGGAAATACTGAACGCTCCCTCCGAACGGAGGACCACACAGCGGCTCGCGGCAGAAGTATAGAGCAGCCTTTTAAGGCAATTTTCGAGTCCGGTCGTTAAACGACCGGACATAGCCAAACGCGCCCGGAGTAACATCAATCAAGACCACCTGGCACGTTCTGAGCACGCATAGCAATGCGGCCCCAACCCCAGCCCTTGCATGATTGCAAGACCAGCTCTTCGCATACATCATTACGCTCTGGAGATACCATGGGCATAGGGGGGGGGGGGGGGCACGACCACGACAGGCCCAGAGTGCGGCTTAACCACACCAGCGGCTCCCAAGTGTGTCACTCTTTTTTCTTCTTTTTTTATTTTTTCACAGGACTCCGTTCACCAGAGGCCCTGTCCGGCAGCAGATCTGCCGAACTCACGATGCAACAGCCAGGGAGGGACAAAGGCTACGACGAACACTCAGGTGGTCTCCATTATGAGCATTAAATTTGTTAAATACACCAGTCCGCAGCCCCACCCCTGGAGGGGGACATGTTTAATTAGTCTAATCCCTTGCTTACCGCACTATTTGTATTATTCTGCACTCATAGCAGGATTAATTGAATAAACAATGCAGCACCTTTTGCCTATAATTGCATTACTTTTTTTACATATATGTTCATTAATGACATCTTGCACCTGTACATTTTGGTACGGCCGAATACACCAGGGGCTTATGTTCCCCGCATTATGGTGTGATAAGTCCGAACACTTTCACAAGTGTGGCACCCCGAACTTATAGCATTATATGCATCGGCTCCGAATCATGTCTTGGGTCAATAGTTGTGTTTGCCCGACTCCCATGTTTTGGTACCTTATGTTTTGTTCTGTCAGCTAAGGTAGCACTGGGAGAACCACTGCGATTGCGCCCCGGTTGAGCTGGGCGAGCGCCTTAGTGGAGAAAGCTAAAACTGACTGTCATGATAAGGCGAGAGACTGGTCGCTGTTCGAGAGGTCTTTTCGAGTTCCTAAAGACTTATGCCGCTTCGAGCGAGGAACCGGCTGTGTCCGGCCCAGGCGTGGATAGCTCCCCGAAGTCGGTCTTCCGAATACTAGGGGCTTCGCCGAAATTTAAAATTATAGAATTCTATGGCTAAGTGAGAGTGTTCAAGCATTATAAGTCCGGTTGCCTTGTTCGTTGTGTTGAGCGCCTCCCTAGATGGACCCAAAAATGGTAACAAGAGTGCTCAAGTTTATCCCGAACACCCCAGCACTCGTGGCATGAGGGCTGAAGCCGACGACTTGCCATCTCTCAGATTTAATAAACGACCGCACAGAAGGTAATATTTTAAATCAATAAGCGTTGCTTAGCGCATATGAACAAAGTTTTTAGCGCACAGGATAACACATTGCGAGTTTACTCAATAATTACATCTCTGGGGCACTCATCCGCAAACTTGCGGGCACCCTTTAGGACAGTCTTATAGTACATCTCGGGCGTACGATACTCCTTGCCTGCTGGCGGCGCGTTAGTGATAAGCCTCTCCGCATCCAGCCTGCCCCAATGCACCTTTGCGCGGGCAAGGGCCCGACGGGCACCTTCAATGCAGGTGGAGCGCTTGACGACTTCCACCCAGGGGCATGCATCCACCAGCCGCCGCACGAGGCCGAAGTAGCTCCCAGGCATGGCCTCTCCAGGCCACAGCCGGACTATGAGGCCCTTCATGGCCTGCTCGGCTACCTTGTGGAGCTCGACCAGCTGCTTCAGCTGGTCGCTAGGGGGCACCGGATGTCCGGCCTCAGAGTACTGAGACCAGAGGACCTTCTCCGTTGAGCTGCCCTCCTCGCCGCGGTAGAATGTGGCGGCATCAGACACACTGCGAGGCAGATCTGCAAACGCCCCTGGAGAGCTCCAAATTCGGGTAAGTAATAGGTAATTTACATTAACATGCTTGCTTTGCATGAAAAATGCCTTACCCGCCGCTATTTTCTTCACATCCTCAACCTCCTGGAGGGCCTTACGGGCCTCGGCCTTAGCGGCTTTGGCACTTTCAAGAGCCGAGGCAAGCTCGGACTCTTGAGTCTTCGAGTCGCGCTCCAAACTCTCATGCTTTTCCATGAGAGCCTGGAGCTCTTGCCGCACCTCCGCCACCCGCGCCTCCTGCTTCTCTCGCTCCGCTCGTTCCGCAGCCGCATTGCGTTCGGCCGCGGACACGGCCTCCTTTTGGGTCGCCACCTCGTTCGTGGCTCCTGTAGTACCCACGTTATCCTTGTAATTTCTATTGCAACCAAAATCCTTTTCTGTAAGGTACAAATTCTAAACTGGTGTTACTCACCTTGTTTATCCTCGAGCTGCTTCTTGGCAAGGCCGAGCTCTTGCTCGGACCGCTCGAGGTCCTGCTTCAAAGCACCGACCTCCGCAGTCAGTGCGGTAGAGGTCAGCAGCGCAGCCTGCAAACCCATATTGACATAATTCTTAGTACTCCTGCGTATATCTTTTTTAGATCCTCAGTCCGGTTTTTCTTTCCGAACACCGAACGGAGCATTGGGGGCTACTATCTATGCGGTATTACATTACATATTTTTAACTTCTTACCTCAAAGCCTATTAGAAGGCTACTGCAGGCTTCGGTCAGCCCGCTCTTGGCAAGCTAAACCTTCTGAATCACCGCACTCATGATAGTGAGGTGTTCTTCCTCGATGGAAGCGCCGTTAAGCGCCTCCAACAAGTTGTCCGGCGCCTCCGGTTGGACAGAGGCTACCGGCGTCACGGTCTTGCCCTTCTTAGGAAGGGGCCGCCGGCCGGGCTCCGAAACCACTGCGGGTTCCGGCATGGAGTCCGGCGCAGAGTCCGGGAGGCTGCCTTGCAGCACCTCCGGAGCCTCCTCCTGATGGGTCCCCTCCCGGGATCCCACCTCGGCGTCGTCAGCGCGAGGGGTGGAGGCGGTCGGAATGGAATCCACGTCCGACGGAGCCAAGGACCTGCTCGATGAAGCGGGAAGATCATCATCGGCCGGACTACAGCAGTACGCGGCATTAGAAGGACACTATGTGACACAAAAGATAAATTATAAATCATTCAGGAATCCGGATACTTACGATCTTGCCGGAGGCCTGGCCCTTGAGGGCCACTCTTCGTCGCCAACGTTGGCGTTGGCGGAGCTGTCCGGAGGAAGGGTCCTTCCCCTCTTGGACCCTTCGGCCTCCCCCGTTGGGGAAGCCTTCCTCTTCCTCTCTCCCTCCTCCGGGAGAGAGTCCTCTTTCTCCTCCTCGTCTTCGGGGGAGGAGTCTGCCTTGGAGCCATCGGACGATGAGTCCGATATCACCTGGCGCCGGGAACTTCTTCGAGTTCCCGTGGCCTTCTTCTTGGCCTTCTTCTCCGGCACCACATAGAGTGCCGGGACCAGCAGCCCCGTTAAACGGGCGTCCGCTGGGTCTTCGGGAAGGGGAGCCGGATAGTCTACCTGTCCGGACGTCCTCTGCCAGTCCTGTCAAAGGCATTGGGAGTTTTAAATCCCACATAGAGTCAAACTATGATAGGAAATAAATGTCCCATAGAGGATGACAAAGCTTACCTCGCCGGCTGGGCGCTTGGTGCTGAATCCACGGTCTTCCATCGCGGATGCGGGGGCTTCTCCGCCCTTGAACAGCACCCTCCAGGCAGCTTCGTACGTCGTGTCGAAGAGCCCGCTCAAGGCCTCGTGCTGTGCCGGATTGAACTCCCATAAATTGAAGGCCCGTTGTTGGCAGGGGAGAATCCGACTGACGAGCATGACCTGGATCACATTGACAAGCTTGAGCTTCTTGTTCACCAAGGTCTGGAGACAGGACTGGAGTCCGGTCAGCTCCTCCGAACTGCCCCATAGCAAGCCCTTCTTTTTCCAGGAGGTGAGCTGCATAGGGGCACCAGATCTGAACTCGGGGGCCGCTGTCCATTTAGGGTCCCGCGGCTCGGTGATATAGAACCACCCCGATTGCCACCCTTTGATGGTTTCCACAAAGGCGCCCTCAAGCCAGAGGACATTGGGCATCTTGCCCACCATGGCGCCTCCGCACTCCGCTTGGACGCCCTTCACTACCTTCGGCTTGATGTTGAAGGTCTTGAGCCACAAGCCGAAGTGGGGCCGGATGCAGAGAAAGGCCTCGCACACGACGATGAACGCCGAGATGTTAAGGATGAAGTTTGGCGCCAGATTGTGGAAGTCCAGGCCGTAGTAGAACATGAGCCCTCGGACGAAGGGATGAAGTGGGAAGCCCAGTCCGCGGAGGAAGTGGGGAAGGAATACGACCCTCTCATGTGGCCTGGGGGTGGGGATGAGCTGCCCCTCGTCGGGCAGCCGGAGCACGATGTCGCTGGAAAGGTATCCGGGGCCGCGCAACTTTGTGATGTGCTCCTCCGTAACGGAGGAGGCCAGCCACTTGCCTCCCGCTCCAGACATGGTTGGAGAAGGTTGAGACGAGATGTGTGGACTTAGGCGCTGGAGCTCGAGTGCACGGAGATGGATAAGCAAAGGAGGAAGAAGGCGTAGGTGAAAAGGTGGATCCTTATCCCCTTATATATAGGCGGACGAAGACTATGCGTCCCCACCGGCCTGGTAAAACTCGCTTATCTCCCAAGCGCCACCATCAATGGCGCGGTTGGGTTACCCACGTCCGTATTGATGGGAATCCCGGAATAAGGGGAACATGATCTCTGCTTCGACAAGACGTGCCAAGAAAACTGCTTCGCTAAACGCGCTGAGGTGGTATAATAAAAAATGATTCAAGTAAAGGCTTGGTGGTGGTATGACGTCATGCCACAAAATACATCAGCAGATCGTACTTGTGTACATGTTATTCTCTCTACGGTGGAATGTGGAAATTATTTTGCAGAGCCGGACACTATCCTGGTGTTCACAATCTTCTATGAATTATTCGGAGGAGGAATCCGCCTTGCAATGCCGAACAATATGCGCGCCGGACTCATCGTCATTGAAGCCTGGTTCAGGGGCTACTGAGGGAGTCCTGGACTAGGGGGTGTCCGGACAGCTGGACTATCATCGTCAGCCGGACTCCAAGATTATGAAGATACAAGATTGAAGACTCCGTCCCGTGTCCGGATGGGACTTTCCTTGGCGTGGAAGGCAAGCTTGGCGATACTGATATGTAGATCTCCTACCATTGTAACCAACTCTGTGTAACCCTAGCCCTCTCCGGTGTCTATATAAACCGGAGGGTTTTAGTCCGTAGGACAACACAACCATTACAACAATCATACCATAGGCTAGCTTCTAGGGTTTAGCCTCATTGATCTCGTGGTAGATCCACTCTTGTACTACCCATATCATCAATATCAATCAAGCAGGAGTAGGGTTTCACCTCCATCGAGAGGGCCCGAACCTGGGTAAAAACATCGTGTCCCTTGTCTCCTGTTACCATCCGCCTAGACGCACAGTTTGGGACCCCCTACCCGAGATCCGCCGGTTTTGACACCGACAGTTGCCATTATTCTACATTTTGCAAAGAGTAAATATAGATCAAATAATATTGGAAGAAATAGAGGATAATGAAGCTTAGGTGCAGACTGATGATACATAATCAAATAGCAATTAATTAAGTATAGTGTTACAAGCGAAAAGGTACTGATAAGAGGAATGCAGACATCAACGTGTGCAGTGGCATTGGCTTTATTCAACATTTTGGTAAGAGTAAATGTAGATCTGATAATTTGGAGGAAGTGGATGGTAGGGAAGATAAGATGCAGAGTAATGCTATACAATCAACTATATCATGATGCAAGTACAGTAATACCACCACCGTCCATTATTACTTGTCGCTCAAATGGATGTATCTAGCACTATGAAGTTATAAATACATCCAATTGATCAACAATTAATTCTATATAGAGGGAGTACATGACAACATGTACTTACATGAGAAATCCAAAACTTCATAACCATTGTGTTAATTCTAAATTTATCTAAGAGTAAATATAGATCTTATAATTTCGACCGAAGGGAGGATAAAAGAAGAGAACATTTACAGTGATGCTATGTAATCAAACCGCAATGAGTGTAAGTATGCTGACAAAGGGCAGGAGGTACTAACAAGAGCAATGCAGTGCCCAGTATTATTGTGAGATCCTATGATCCTTTGAGCAAGGAGATTCCTCTGAAATTAGTTATCATACAAGAGAGAAGGTAAGGCACATGCAGTAATTTAGGAGTTCAAATTTTTGAATTGATATCATAGACAGTACCTGACGCTGGGCTCTCAACAGTTCTAATAGGGATTTGTCTAGTGGAGTAGGGGTAAAGTGTGGTACAGTTGGGCCTGTGTTTTTTGTGGCTACTGATCTATCTGGTTTTATAGGTATCACTACCTTTTCCAAGTACCTAGTTTGTATTCCTTGAGGATCTGCACTCACCCTCTTCCTTTTGGACATCTATTACAGAAGAACGGCATTTGACTGGAAAAACGTAGTATGATGACACATGGAATAGGTACAGAAAATGGATAGCTAGGTCATATACTAATATATGATGCTTAAACTAAGCATATGGTGGTATAACAAAGTAGAAGTAATGCAAGAGGTCATATGCAAAATCTGTGCGACCAATACAACCTTGCCAAGTGAGAGCAAGCACCTTGATGGGTGAATAAGATTGTGTGTTTACCATGTTGTTTGCTTCTTTCCGGTTGTGCTTCTTCTCGATAGTTCCTGTTTTGTTGCGACCGTGAGGATTCGTTCGACTACGCTTGGTTCATCTTCGCCCGTTCGTCTTCCTCATGGACTCGTTCTTCTTTATAGCGGGATTTCAGGCAAGATGACCGTTACCCTGGATCTCACTACTATCATTGTTATGCTAGTTGCTTCGTTCTATTGCTATGCTGCGTTACCTATCACTTATTTATCAAGCCCCCCCCCCCCCAAATTTCCATGTCAGCCTCTAACCTTTTCACCCTACCTAGCAAACCGTTGCTTGGCTATGTTACCACTTTTTCTCAGCCCCTCTTATAGTGTTGTTAGTTGCAGGTGAAGTTGAAGATCGCTCCATGTTGGAATAGGATTATTTTGGGATATCACCATATCTCTTATTTAATTAATGCATCTATATACTTGGTAAAGGGTGGAAGGCTCAGCCTTATGCCTGATGTTTTGTTCCACTCTTGTCGCCCTAGTTTTCGTCATGTCTGTGTTATGTTCCTTGATTTTGCGTCCCTAACACAATGTGGGTTTATGGGCCCCTCTTGACAGTTCGCTTTGAATAAAACTCTTCCAGCAAGGCCCAACATTGGTTTTAACATTTTCCATAATAATACTTAAACTAAATAATAAATTGGCATAGGGCGTCATGAACCTGAGGATTTTCTACATAGCAGGGAGGGGCTAGCGCTGATGGTGTTGGTCCCAAACGGGTAGACTGCAGGGCCACCACGGGGCAACCCGAGGATCTGGTTTTACTCGTAGGCTGACCTAACCGGATTTGGCCTGAGACTAGATATGCGCGGCTACTATCAGGGTGTCGACACGCCGGGAGGCTTTGCTGGATTAGTTTTACCATTGTCGAAATGCCTTGTGCACCGAGATCCCGAGTCTCATCGGATGTCCCGCGATTGAGGATTGTCTCTGCAGATCATTAGCTTGTCATGGGCTAAGTTGGGACACCCCTGCAGGGTTTAAACTTTCAAAAGCCGTGCCCGCGGTTATGTGGCAGATGGGAATTTTTAATATCCGGTTGTAGAGAACTTGACACCATATTCGAATTAAAATACACCAACCGTGTGTGTAACCATGACGGTCTCCTTTCGAGAGGCTCGAGAAGAGAACACGGTGGAGTTATGTCTGAACGTAAGTAGTTCAGGATCACTTCATGATCATTACTAGTTTGTGACCATCTGCGTAGCTTGTCATCTTATTCTTGTATTCGTAAGTTAGCCACCATATCATGCTTAGTCGCTGCTGCAACCTCACCACTATTCATTCCTTACCCATTAAGCTTTGCTAGTCTTGATACCCATGGTAATGGGATTGCTGAGTCCTCGTGGCTCACAGATTACTACAACAACAGTTGCAGGTACAGGTAATGTGATGATCATGACGTGAGAGTGATGCTTGCTTGCTTTGAGTTCTTCTTCTGCTTCATCGTTCAGAGGTTAGGTTCATGGTCGGCAGCCTGGGCTAGCAGGGTGGATGTCGTTGAGTTTCTGTTTGTGTTTCATCTGTAATCGGATGTTGCCCTTATGTATGATGATGTTGTTGTATTCATGTGGCACTGTATGCCTTTGGTACGTATCCCCAACTATTATTTAATGGTACGATGTAATGATATCCACCTTGCAAAAGCGTCTCCAATATGCGCTTCTATCTTTGGTGGGACCTTTGAGTTCCGTTAGGATAGGGTCGCATATTGGGCGTGACAAGTGCTTTCGGTGAGGCGGATCTGTTGCGGCGGACGAGGGCTTGTATGAAGGGCCAGCGATGGGGCGGACGAGGGAGTCAGTGAAGGGACTACACTATGGTGGACGAGGGCGCCGGTGAAGCAGATCTGGTGCGGTGGACTATGATGATAGTCAAGGAGATCTAGAGTGGTGGACAAGCCAGTCGCTGAAGCGGCTCCGGTGAAGTGGTGAGTTGGCAATTGGGGGTTCCAAGGTGCGGAAGGTAGATCCGACGGGGTGTGAGGTCCACCACTGTGGCAGAGGACTAGATTCGGCGGCTTGGCGTGGTTGGGGGGTCGGGGAGGGGGGAGGGGAGGGGCTCTAGGGAAGAATGTTGGGGGCAAAGAGGGGAAAACAATGGAGTTACCAAAGCAGCCCTTTTCCATTCATGTGGCAGGGCTAAAACAGGAATATTGGAGGGCTAAACTTTCGGGTGCGAGATATTTCGATGTGAGCGGGAAGTTCGAAAGCTTACGGCACCTGAAATTAAGTGTTCCACTCTTGTACGGCCGACTATGATATCATGGCCGGGAAATTATTTATGTGTATGTGTATGAATAAAGTGGATGATTATAAAGTTTGAACATGTCCGTATGTGTATATCTCTTGGTTTGATATATGAATTTGAAATCTCAAAATCCCGGCTTAAAAATGTACCTCCGTTTAAATGAATTACAAAAGCTAATGATGGTGTCAATTTCCAAAATTCCAATCTTTGTAATTCTGGTACTTCAAAGTATATCATGCATGTTCAAAAGTATCGTTATCTCATAGGCCAAACTTTGAAACAAATTTATCAACCATGAGTGCACACACTATTAACCGTATATATCTCAATTACGCTAGAGTCTCTCAAATATCTGAAGCCACCAACCCGTCCCCCCCACACACACAAACAAGTCGTTCTCTCCCCCAAACAAGAACACACGAGCACATTAAACACGCCCTCTCTTTGAAAGTCCAAACCCCAATATAGGTGTCTATCACTTTGTCTCTTGAGCATGCACACATCTCCTGCCCCACTATGTAGGTCTCCTGACATCTCTCTTTCCCAAGCACACACTATATAGAGTGTATCTTTCCCATACACACAAAACGTCGCCCCCAAATCTATATCTCCCTAGTTATGTGGTTCTCACACACTCACCTCACACACCACCCCCACTGTAAACAAGCACACTTTGTCTCCTTGTGCACCACTCTCCTCTTTCTATCTCTCCCACATGCGGACCCGCCCCAACTCCTTCCCTATATACATATATTACGTGACTCTTTCCATAGCTCCCTAATGTATCATCGTTCTCAATCTTGCACGTTGTTGTCTACACCATCTATTCTACATCTCTCATGAAGTCCCTATCACACACACGATGACTCGCTTCCCTTGCGTCTCCATACATAGGCCACTTTCGAACAACATCAACATTGTCTCCCTATCTATACGCCACTTCTACATACAAACGACCCTTCTCTCTCCTATTCTCTTCCTCTCTCTCTCCCTCCCTCCCTAGCTCTCTCTCTCTCTCTCTCTCTCTCTCTCACACCTCTCTCCCACACACACTCGATGTCTCTTCCAAATAGTCTACTCCTCGCCCGCACCCATGCTATCCCACTACTACACATGCCTTTGTCTCTCTTTGACACACATGTCATACCATTCCCCCTTCCCTATACTACATTTACATCATTAGTGGTCTCTCTTCTCCACATACACACACACGTGCGCACAAACACACATCTATCTGGATCCTTCTTGTAAGACACACACCCTTGCATATTCTCTCCAGCTCTAGGTATGTATATATCCCCCCTCTCCCTCGCTCAGATGCACACCAAAATTCTCCATCTCTCTAATTCACACATATCTCCCCATATCCGCATGTGTATCTCACACACTCAGTCTATGATTATGTCTATGTGTCTCCATGTTACACAACATAAAGCCCCATGCACATGTCTCTCTCTATCATCCACAAACAAAGACACAAAGAATCTCTTATTATTGCCTCAGCCTCTACACATATCACACACGCATGCTGTCTCCCTCTCTCGCACACATGCTCAACAAAGGTTTTCCCATGAATAACTTACCGTCTATTCATCAACAGTCGTGGCAATATGACAAACACGAGACGTGAAAAAGAATAAATCTACATGTACGTGGACCACCTAGTATGACTACTAGGACTAGAGCAAGCCGAAAGCGCGCCGCCGTCACTCCCTCCTTATCAGCGACGGCAAAACCTTTTGTTTTACATTGTCGAGAAGTCATCGTGCTATGACCCCACATGCTCAGCCGTTGAATAGAATATAGATCCAAGTTTATGGAAACAAGTATTGATAATAGATTTGCATCTCCATACATATATCTCTTCTCTTATAAAAAAACCAAGTTGGTGATGATGGTACGCCTGCCATCTTGCAATATAGACCGTCCGATCTACATCTGACGGATAGAAATTAAACTAAAAGATACCCACACCCTCTCTCCACATTTGCAGACAAGGCCTACCCTCGTTCATCCTTATCTCCCACAACCTCATTGTTGAGCAATTAAAAAAGGAATCCTCTGGAACAAATTGGCATGGTGGTCGCTACCAGCATCGTCCATCCCCATGCCTCCGCTCAGTCCAACCACCAATCACCAACATGCCCCACTCCTCCTTACCTTATCTCTCCTGTTTCTCGAGATATCATTAGTTTCTACACATGGGATTACCCCCGCATGGGTCAATAACAATACGTGTTTTTATTTAAAAAATGCATCTTGATGTTCCGTGCAATGCACGAACAATTTACTAGTACTCCTACAGAAGACTTAGTTGGTGATGATGGTGTGTCTGCCATCCGTCATTTCTGACCATTAGATCTCCATCTAACGACTGTGAGGTAAGTTGTTGCCTTTTCTCAACAACATACCACTTGTCTACCAATTTGCAGAAAAACCCTTAATTAGTATCTTAAAACCTACCGCATCCCTCCCTCACCTCACGAAATCATCCCAAGGAATATATTCTGATTGAAAAATAATATATCTCTAGTGATATATGTATATCAAAATTAGAGTGTTCTCTATCAAGTTTGTGAATAAGTATTATTCTAAATATGATTTGTTGCAACGCACGTGAACATTGCTAGTATTTCCAACCATGCAAAAAAATGCTAGTATTTCCATAGTTTAGAGTTTTCCATCAAGATATTAGTCACTCATGGTTGATATGTAGTTTGAATTACGTACGCATAGGCACTATGTAACTAGCCGTGCTTATTGGCTTCCAAAGCTTAACTTTCATTCCTACTTACAGTATGTAGAGTATTTAACAAAAAACAACCACTTTCAACCAGCCCTAGGAAGAAACTATTGCACAGAAAATAGCCAAAATATACCAAAATTTCTTAATCCGCGCCAAAAAACTACTACCTAGTGACGAGTAGGCTCGTTTAAACCCATTTATGACAGGGTTGGCCCACACGTCCGTGCTGACGAGGCAGCTTAAACCAACACATTTTGTTTGACTGTTGACATGAGGGACCCACATCTGACCTTCTGTGCTATTCTTCCTCCTCCAATCATTATTTTCCCGAAGATTACTTCAAACAATACTGATGTGTGTTCGTTAGTGGCGCCGGTGATGAGCGAGTTGGCCGCCGCTCCGCCGGACGGGCCGGACGCTGTGCTGGCCTCCGCACGGGTTTGCTGGCTGGCCTGAGCGTGACTCACGCACGAGCAAGTTGCCGCGCTGGCCTTCGCTCGAGCCAGATGGCTGGCCTTAGCACAGCGTGCGCGAGCAAGCCGTCGCACCGTCGTGCCAGCCTACCTAACAAACTTTACAGAGAAGGAGCTGGATGCATCCAGCAGGGTGTGTGCTATCTTGGCTATCTAGCGGCCGCGAGCACCGGACGGAGCTGGTATCCGGGCTGCCGCAAGATGGACTCCGCACCGCTGGCGGTTATGACCTCGCCTTCTGCCGGTGGCGTAGCTGCGTCACATGGCCAAGGATGACTAGGTGTGGATGTGCCGGAGGTAGGAGGTCACTCGGGGATTTTTGTCCAGACTAACATGTAAGTCCCACAAGTCATAACGCCTGACTTGCTGGTCAAAAGAAGGCGTTGACTTAAGGGGTGACATTGGTTGAAACGTGCCAATAACGACACTTTGTAGAGTAGTCCTTTCTTGGTTGGTCTGGTTGGTAAGTGTTGGTAGTAGTTTCTTGGCATTATTAGTGGTTTCTTGTAAGGAACAAGGTACTCGTGAAAAAAGGCGATTCTAGGTTGCATTGTACTCCGAGTACTACTAGTGGTCATGGGATTGTACAACTCGTTTTGTAGGTTCGATTCTGGCCGAACGCACGACGACCTTTTTTTTTAAATAGTAACCTTCCTGCGAGCCAATATTGTACACTGGTAGTTTGACATCTGAAGTCGAACGGACGTGTCGCACCACAATCTGGGTGCACGGGATAACCCAGCCACGTGAACATGTTTTCCCTCCCATCATCTCGTGGCTCGCGTACTAGAGTAGTACTCCTATATACTCGCTTGCGTGCTCGCCCTAGCCGCACCTCGCTTGCAGCTTCCTCATCAACTAGCATATTTAAGCAAGCACCTCCCAATTAAGCCAGAGGAGTCGGAAAAGCCCGGTGGCGCATTGGGAACTGTGCAATATGGCTCTGTAGGTAAAGTGCTAGTACTTTACTACTCTGTAGATTGCGGCATTGCATGCATGGACTTCGCTCCATTATCGGCTCTATAAAAGAAATTCCTCTTGATGTGAATATTATTTTTTGAAATGGAGGCAAAACCTTTGCCTCATCTCATTCATAAAGAAGGAACTACTAACAAAGTTTGACAAGATCCATTAACACCTCTACAAATGGAAGCGAAAGGACTAGTCTCACTGTATCAAAGAACTCGAATGTTCTGCCCCCACTGTAACCGTCGCTGATAAACAGGCTCCTAGTTTGTGCGTGAGAGGAGCAGCTGAGTAGGCCAGCTATGCGCTTGAATAGAGCATGGAGAGTATGCACTACGCAGGTGTACTTTCCCTGCATTGATAGTACAATGATGGTTCTAGACAAGAGTAGTACCCTCCAGTAGCAACTATAGCTCCTTGGCCTTGAGATTTAAGAGTTGAAAACTGGTGCACTATAGAAGTACAGTACATCGCACTACTAGTTCAGAAAGTAGCACTACTACTGCTACAGTACAAGTACGTAGTAAATAATAGCCACATCATCGCGGGTCACGAGGCACTACTACTATGTGTGCCCGCATACAAGGCCCTGCGGTTACGCTCTTATCTCCTCCTCGCCAGTTCCCCTCCCCCCGAAGAGGCCAAGGCAGTTTGTCCTGCTCCCATGGATTCGCTAGGCGGTTCTCCTCCTCATCGGGGTTGGGATACCTTGGACGACGATCCACTGGGAGAAATCGCACGTTGCTCCGACGTCCTCACCACCGCAAGACTCGATGCTTCCAGCGCCAACTTTTTTAAGACTGTGCTTAAACAGGTTTGGAAAATGACCATGCTTGTTGGTCTTCCATGCGTCCTAGGAGAGGTTATGCTGTGGGGAAATCCTTCAAACAGTCCACCACTCCCTGGACATGGTTGCACGTTGACTCCGCTAGAGTTGCCGATGTTGAGACGTAGTCGGATTTTGTCCGATGAGTAGGTTAGTCATGGAGTTTGATCATATAGTGCATATTCTAAATATAGTACTTAGTTATTCCATCCCGTAATTTCTCCGCTGCCCACCTCTTACATATAGGTATGGGTTGGTGCCAACAAAGACCAGCTTGCATACCACCGGCCAGATACCACCATCATTTTGCACAACATCCACAGTAGTGCGGCCATTCCCGTAGACCCCCTCTCCACCTTGGGATCGGCCTTCCGGACTGGCTGGGCTTGAATACGTATGATGATGCCTATGAGATTGAAGAAGATAGCAATTGCGGACCCGCCGACAAAGCGACGCGGCTACAATGATTACTATCTCATCGCTTGTTCGACATAAGGATTGCCATCAATACAAGAGGCAGCAATGGCAGAGGCTGGCACATGTTGGCCGCGGCAGATTTGTACCCCTAGACATTCAAAGACTTCATGCGCCATGTAGGCCGCATCTTCGTGGTGACAAGCCAGGGGACTTATTTCATCTGGTTGCCATCCTACGGTATGGGAGATTACAAACGGAATGCACAAACCATCATTTGCATCCCTAACGGAACTCCATTATTTTGCAGGGACCAGTCATCCCCCGATCAAAATAAGATCGCCGATCCTGGATGTGCATTTGCATCCGCGAGTCGGTCTAATTTGGAACCTTGTACCACTGATGTGCAACATGGTCACACAACCTACCACGATCGGACCGTCACCATGTACCCAGGTATTCCATTTTCTCATTGTTGTGTGTTAGAGTAGTAGAGTAGTACTTGTTAGTTATCTTCTTTTCTTGACTGGGACATGTTTACTGTACTAGTAGTACAATTTAGTATTATATATTTTTAACCTTCACGCCTTCTCTTTCATTGTTGTACTGCTTACTAGTACTAGTAGGAGTACTTTTTACCTTGGAGGACGCATATAGCTAGCTAGGCCCTTGAAGACTTGAACCCACTAGGTCCCACCAATTTTGTTTTTCCATGTCTTATACTATCTCATCCATGTAGCCAAGTGTGGCTATATACAATAAGCCGGTTATTTTACTTCCTCTATACAGGAGTAGTACTATTTGCTGCACAGTATTACTGACCGCCATATTTGAGCACAACATTATTGCACATGGATCTTGACTATGTATGTCACCATGTGTCCAGATTTGAGATGTTACGTGTACCAGATGAACGGCGTCGAGTTCGACCCCCGTGGTGATATGTGTGTACTGAGGAACACTCTTGGAAAGTACTCGCTTTTCATTGGAGACAACAAACCCATTGTGAAACGGATGCCACCTTCCGTGCATGACATCGAAGGCCTGCCATTCGTGAAGCATGGTTGTGTCTTCAGTGCGCACCGCCGGATGAATGACATACTAGGACACGATATCCCTGTTTTATGTCGCTTCAGCTTGGATGAGTCTTGATCGTGTGGAACTGGACTAGAAAGCTACGACAATGATTCCCGTTGCCCATAGCTATGGATCATGCCATCCATGAAGAACACCTGGGACAAGAACCTGGTGGAGGACATGGAGCCCATCTATAACACATAAGTGGAGTATGGTAAATTCTTAATGGCAGCGCTGTGAATATATGTAGACTAGTCGTGCACAAATTTATCACATGAAGTGGAGATGAACTTGTGTGGCATACTTGCATTTTTCCTTTAGAATTTATTACTAGTAAGTGTGTTATGTGTATGTGCAACTTGGGTGGTTGCTGCATGGGCTCCAAGACGCTCTTTGAGAAGGTGGCGGGGTCTTGAACGCGTATGTCACAGGGATGAACCCCGGGCAGGCAACGGAACCCCGATCCTTTTCAAAACCAATGGGGCCAGCATCGCCCCTTAAGCCGGCTGACGCTTGGCCTGGTTGCTCAACCCGGCCAAGCCTTTCGACTCAGCCAAACTCTCCAACCTAGCGAAGCTCCTCGACTCGGCCCCAACAACCAGCTTAAGGCGGCGAAACCCGGCACACCAAGACTTCCCCAACAAGCCAGTGCCACCCTTGGCGTATTCCTCAACCCAGCCACGGGTCAGCTCCCGTCCCATCCAGGCCGTACGATGGGACGAGTCTCCATCTACCGATGACCGAGGCAACAGTGCTCCGCCCATGCCTTTGGTCAGCCGGAGCATGGCAACAGTGCCCCTCACCTACCGCTGACCAGGGCCGGCATGGCAACAGTGCCCCTGTCGTCACTACTGACGCCAGCAAGCGGCGACCTGATGGAGCACCACTATACCCGACTCGACCCGGCCACTCCCTGACGATCAACAAGACGGCGAACAATGCCCCTAGGCATGCGGGGCCCGCGCCCGAAGAACCCGATGGGTCCCAGCTCCGGGTACCCAGACGCTGACAACCCGGCCCTACGACCTTGTAACATTACCATTATACCCCTAGGGGGTTGGCCCATAAAACCCCCAGGAGCCCTCATGCATACGGGAAAGCAAGCAGAGAAGTAGCAACATGATCAGTAGAACACACAAACACGCACAGGGAGAAGGAGCAGCCTAAGCCCTGGCTAGCCTTCCTTCTTCCTCCAAACAGCTCTAGGACCAACTCTGTACTATTGCATATCAACCACACTCAGCAGGACTAGGGGTGTTATCTCTTCAGAGAGTCCCGAACCTGGGTATGTCTTACGTCCCGCGCTCACTCATGCCGACTTCGCCTCTGGAGCCCACCAGTGCCCTTGAGCCTCCTCCTCCTATCTTTACAATCCCTTGGCATCTGCCGTGCGCCCACCACGATAGCATACTTCGCGCATATGTACAGCCAGGGCTCGTGTACATGGAGAGGCAACGGATGGCAGCGATGTCGTCCTGTTCATCGGCAGCTAAACGGCTGGGTCGGAATGGAGGAAACAGTGTCGGCTTCACCGAGAGCCAAGTGACTAGGTCAGAATGCGTCCTGTTCATCGGGAGAGAAGCCACTGGGTCGGAACGCATGTTGTTCATCAGGAGCCAACCGACTTGGACGGAACAACCAAAACGAGGCCTGGCGTACCGCAGAACGGAGGAAACGGCCTTTTGTTCAACCGCCTATGGTCGAAATGGGGTCCTGTTCATCAGGAGTGGTCTGGCATACCGCAAAATGGAGGAAACAGACTTATGTTCGAGCTCCTACGGTCGAAACGGGGTTCTGATGATCGGGAGAGGTGTGGCATGCAGCAAAGCGGAGGTAACATAGTTCTCTTTGACCTCCTACGGTCGAAACGGGGGTCCTGTTCATCGGGAGGGGTGTGGTGCACCACTAAACGGGACTCCACGGGCTACTGTTCATCCACCATCTACTACCTCGCTCCAGCCTCCGTGGGCTACTGTTAATCCACCGTCGACCTCCTCCAGCCTCCACCTGTGACTGTTCATCCACGGCGTCTCCCTCTTGCCTCCACCAGCTACTGTTCATCCATGGGCTCCTGTTCATCCAGCCTCCACCGGCTAATTTCAACCACCCCTCCATGGGCTACTGTTCATCCAGCCCTACACCGGCTACTGTTCAACCAGCACTCCACAGGGTCCTATTCATCCACCCCCAACCGGCTCAATTGGGGTCCTGTTCATCCAGCTACAATGGCCCCTACCCCCACGGGGTCCTCTTCATCCAACCCCCACCGAGAAGTATTCATCCAACCCCCAACAACGCTCATTGCTCATCAAGAGGCAGTAGGTCGATCAGCATCAGTTAGCAGTAGTACCGAAGGAATCGCTCAATCGAGTTCAGTTAACAGCCAGGGATCGATTGATACCTCGGGTTCAGCAACGCGTAGCCAATGCAATTAGTCGGGTTCAGTAAGTGAACGCCTCGCACAGGTTTAGGTAGAGCCCAACGCCTCGCACCCACGCGCGTACGTGTACGAGAGAAACACGCTAACCTCCTTGCATCGCTCGGCCCCGACCACCCACTGTAACCGGGAACTCCCTGCAATTTTCCCCGCCCTCGCTTCTACCATGATTTTTTCCATCATGGACGGCCCAAAGAATGTCATACAGGTGCGTCTCCGGCCCGCCCGGGATGAAAAGCCCATTTTCTGTCATGATTTTTTTCATAGAAGTAGGAGCCCACCACATCTATGATGATACCGGGTTTTGTCATAATTATCATCATAAAAGTGTCATAAGTATGACAAAAAAAGATTTTGTTCGGCCCAAGATGTCACGGATGTGTCTTTTTTGTAACGTTTGCTAGTCTTGATACCAATGGTGATGGGATTGATGAGTCCTTGTGGCTCACAGATTACTACAACAACAGTTGCAGGTACAGGTAAAGCGATGCTTTGACGAGAGAGTGATGCTTGCTTTTGGAGTTTTCCTGCTTGTTCTTCTTCGATCATGGGATATGTTCCGAGTCAGGAGCCTGGGATTAGTAGGGTGGATGCCGTTCTTCTTTGTTGTTTGGTTTCATCCGTAATCGGATCTGCTCTTCTGTATGATGATTGGATGTATTGATGTATTCTTGTATTCATGTTGTAGCTTGTCACGAGTGTAAGCCTTTATCTTGTATTCTCATCTATTCAGTACATGGTATGTTGTAATGATATCCACCTTGCTATGCACTCGAAATGCGAATGTGCCCCAATCATGAATTCATCGCGTGATTGGGATAGAATCGCATCTTAGGCGCTACAAGTCGGTATCAGAGCCTTATCGACCTCAAGAGCCCCCTTGATTGATCTAACCGCTCCCGTTGTTGATTCTAGAAAAAAACTATTTTGAGTCTAGTTATATATCGGAGAGTAGGATTTATTTTTACTCCTTATCCCCATCGTCGCTCTAGTGAGCAGTCGTGACGTAGGTGTTTTGGATCCATCACTCTACTTTTTCACTCAATTTTTAGGATCATGTGGGTATTGTTGGAATCATTGCGATATCAATGTGACGGGTATTCTATCTTGGTGCCTCCCGAATGTATGGATTGGACCCGGGGAGTTGAGTCCAAGGTGTTTTCGTCATAGTTGTTATTGTCTCAGTTCCGGAATACCAGAGTATGCTGACATCGAAACGCTCCCATACTTTTCATGGTTGCAAATAGTGTCGTGACTTATCCCCAGTACTGGAGGAGATAGCACGGATGATCTTCCATGACTAGTATCGTTGTGTTTCGTCTGAGGTACACGAGTTTCTGAGATTTCTTGGTTATGTGTTGAACGCATTCGAAACATTGGAGCATAGAATTATGCTAGGAGTTGTGTGATGATTTTTGCTCCATGTAGCCGTGGGACTAGATTGCATAACCAAGAAGTTTCGGGAATTCTCAGGTGGGATTTCAAGTAGTTACCTAGGTTTATCCTTCCAAAAATGCATGAGCGGTTATGTATTTGTTCCGGCCTATTCTGCAAGCCAAATACTTTGTTTTGTTTTGAGTTGTGGTATTCGAGTTGCTTCGATGTCAAGTTTTGATTCCATACCTTTTCTATGCGGTGTTCTCATATTTCGATGTGAATGCTAATACTTTCGATCATCGAGGTTGCCATGTTTATTCTTTTCTAACTGGCGTGCTTCTCTTCAGACTAATCCAATCATTTCAACATTCACAAGATCGACTCTCAGTTTTCTCGACAATGTTCATTTCATCCCTCCCAAGTTGCCTTTGTTTTCCAATCCATACTCAAGTATCCATCTTATTTGTGTCAAGTTTTTTTCATTCTTTTCAATCAATGTTCTTACCCGGTGATTCACATGAAGTTGCCAAGGAAGTTTCAAGTTTATCATCCTTCGTTCTTTTTTCTTCTCCGGTGGACTAAATTCAAGCTTCAATGTCGATCATACCCCTTTCCCTGATTCAAATGCTTTCTCATGCCGGTGCACCTCTTAATCATTCACATCTCGCTATTCATTTGTTTCGGAGTGTGAAGATATCTCAGAAGATTCGTGTTTCCATTCTTAATCTGTTCAAGCTATTTCGTGGTAGTTATCTCATTCTAGCCAGTTAACTCAACCGGTGCAATCTCTCTTTAAAAATTGTTCAACGGTGTTTCTTTTGAGTGGCCCTAACCCACACGTCTTTTGCCAGGATCTTACCTGACTCTTCTAATTTTTTTGGAGCTATTCTCAAATTCTTTTAAAAATTTGACGTAAAAATCAATTTTCATCAGTCAGATGCCTCCTCCAAGATCTTTTTCAAATTATTTTCATCTTTGGCTCAACCTCTCTATTATTCATTGTTCCGGAGTGTCTCAACTATTCATTGTGGTGTTCCTCATCGTCGTTCTCAGCATTGAAGAGCGAAGAAGAATTCTCCTTAATCTTGTCCGTTCTCTTGAAGATTCGTAGCTCAAACTTGATGCCATCCTCAGAATTGTTTTGGATTGTGAGAATTCTTTTCTTACCCATCCAGAGTATGTCATGAGTTGTTTTACGTTTCATTTCACCGAACGCCATCATTTCAGAAGAAATCTTCATCCTCACATTCCAGCTATCGTTATCAAATTATCCCGGCGCGTCTGTCCAGTATTCTTTAATCAGTTCACTATATCTACATTCTCTTGTCTCTAAATTCCCTCAAGTATCTTCATGCTTTTTATAATTGTTCCCAGCGAGGGATCCTCTTTCTTCATTCGTTTTCAAATTCTTATGGTTGTTCGTTCAAGGTTCCTTTGTTATCATATCAATTCATTGTTCTTTACAAAATCCTACTGGTGGTCGGTTGAGTTTCCGTTATATCTCTCTTTAATCCTTTTCAATGAGAATAAGTCGTATGCAAATCCATTGCTTTCATAAAGTTCATTTGGTGAAAGATAGACATATCATAATTCTTATTCTTATTTCATCGAGGTGATTTAATTCTTTATCCCGAAGGCTCATCAAAATCCTCGGTTCAAGTGTTTCATCTTTTCCTTTCCGGAGTTCCATGTTTTCTTGGTTATATCATCGCAAAGCTATATCTAAATCACTGCAACACTTCATCTTGTTCTTTTGAACTTTCCTTTCATTTGGTCATTCTTTTATTTAGGAGTTCTTCTCGGAGGCTCAACATGGTGCTTCATTAAGGATTTAATTCATTCTTGAAGTGCTCTATAAGATTCTTGTTGAAGGAGTTCAACTATTCTTCTTCATGCATTTCGAAGTGCAATTCCTTCTACCTTATCTTTCGAGGTGGTGATATGTCATTCTTGACAACTTCCTTTCGTGTTTCATGATTTACTAGTTATCAAGAATGAGATATTTAAACACATCATTCTCTCTTGATTCATGAGTTCTTTCAGCCCAACAATTTCTTTGTTGGAGTATCTTGGTATAGATTTCACCTGAAGCCTTCCCTAAGGAGTGTTTCTATTGTGGTGAGTATTCATGATCCCAGTTTCTCCTATCCTCTCAGTGAAAGAATTTTCATCTCTTCTTTCAGCTCAAGCAAGCAATTTTTTCCGTTAGTGGCAGAGTTTCACCTCTAGTTTGAGATGTTTTCATAAGCCCACAAGGAGTATATCATTTGATTCTCGATTTTTCAACAACTTCGTTGAATCCTTCTTTTTAAGGATGCCCTCTCAAATTCATTTGAGGTAGAAGATGTTGTTTTCTTCTTCGATTCTTCTCATTCCATTCTTTCATTTGTCCCGAAGGCATTGCGTTGTTGCTCTCAACAAGTTTCATCCCATCTTGTCAAAATTCATGTTCTTTTCCTTCTATGTTCAACCGGAGTGCTGTCCGAATTCTATCTCTTCCTTTCTACCTCATTTCAACCTGAATGGTTGAGGGAGTCCTGGATTCGGGGGTCCCCAGGTGTCCGGTCTATCCAATGTGGGCTGGACCGGTGGGCCGTGAAGATAGAGTGGAGAATCATCTCCCGTGTCTGGGTAGGACTCCTGTATGTGTGGATGGCAAGGTTGGTGTCCAGATATGTCCTTTCCTTCCCCTGTAAACCGACTTGGTATAACCCTAGGCCCCTCCGGTGTCTATATAAACTGGAGCGTTTAGTCTGTAGGCAGAATCATAATATTCATAGGCTAGACAAGCTAGGGTTTAGCCATTACGATCTCGAGGTAGATCAACTGATGAGGACATCAATACCATTGTTACACCCACAACCCCTACTATTACATATACTGGACCAATTACTAGAGCTCGTGCACGCCAGTTAAATTATCAGGTACTTTCGTTTCTTGGTAATGACTCTAATGTTCATGAGAATATGATGCTGCCTAAATTGGATACATTTGTTTTGCTTACAAATGAAGGGGCTAGCTTTGAGAAGGATGAACATTGGAGAAAGAACAAGCATGGAGATGATGGCATGCGCAAGGGGAACAAGAACGGAGTTACAAGTGATGATTTCAAGACTTTGAAGCCACCATAATGAGTGCATGAAGCCTTGGACGAAATATACAAGATGCCACTTCATAAAGTTCGTCCAGAGGCTATTCTAGGTGCTGCGTCACCTTATTATTGGGCCAGGCCCATGTAATTTCGAAATACATAAGTATAGGCTATTATTGGGCCGTCCGTAGAAGAGGTTGGTTTCCAAAAAAAAGAGTCTGGAAACCACCCTCCTTTTAGGCCCAAAATTTTCCAAAAACGCACTGGACAAAAAAAATTCTGGCTATCCTATTTTTAGGTGTTTCTAAGCATATTGAGACAGTCGCCGTTATAGAAAGTTTTTTTTGACCCGTTTCCAGTTTTTGGGTCCGGGCAGTCGAAAAAAAAATTGGTCGAAAAAATTTCGTGCATATCCTGTTATCTTGACTTGGGAAGAGTTTTGAGACACTCGCCATTATAGTGATTTTCGGCAAAAGAAAAGAGCAAAAAATTTTTTCCAGAGTGTGCTTCTCCCTTGTTTATGTGCAGCGCTGTGATTTTGTTAGTGTTCTAGGCTCGCGTCTCTAGCACGGTCTAGCCTAGGACCAGCACAGTACCATCGTTGAGCGTTTATTCAACTTTGCATCTCTTAATTGATTATTGCTGATCCTTTTTGCTACCATATTATAAGCCTTCCCAGCTCCACATACATCTACGTCGTGTGTTTGACTCTCCCTGGTAATCGCTCTATCCAAGCTTTGAGAGTATTGACTACAACGGTTGCCGATCACCGCCTGCTGTTGGGTAAGAACTGGTAAGAATTTGAGTTTTGCTTGACGGATTTGTGACACCCACCACCACCACTTGTTAGTAGTCTGTAGGATCATATTCTTGTGTGTTTCTATTGCTGCTAACCATGCCAGGATCACAAGCCGACGAGATTGACTAGGAGAACTTAACGAACAAGGAGCTTCATGATAAGTTTCAGCAAATGATGACTGAACAAGTGCAAGATGTGCTGAACAATTTTGAAGAGGCCATGGAGAAGATCACTGGCCCTGAGAAGACGTTCGAAACAAAGCTCGATAACAGATTTAATGAACTGCTTGCGCATCTTCCACCACCGGCTGCACCTGCCGCACCTCTGCAACAACAGCAACAACAACAACAACAACAACAACAACGACTACCTCCACATCGTGAAACAACCCTCCGTCGAGCGAGCCATGTTCCTCTTCAGCCTGGCCAAACTGTTGGTGCTGCTGTTGATAATTCTGTGGCTCCTGCTGCTGATGGGGAGGAGGATGATTATGCGGGAGATTATGAGGATGAGGTTGATCAAAATCAGAACTTCGTGCAACCACCAGCACCACAACCACCAGGTCGTCTACATGCAAATAATGGCAATGTTAGGGCTCCCCCTCAGGTACGAGATCATGACCATCTCCCTAAACTGAAATTGAATATTCCACCATTTGAGGGTAGATATGTTCCTGATATATATCTTACTTGGGAGTTAGAAACTGAAAAACGATTTACATGTTTACAATATCCTGAGGAGAGACGTGTTCCTGCTGCTGTTTGTGCTTTCACTAGCTTTGCATGTGTTTGGTAGTCTGAACATTGTAGATTATATCCTGTTCCAGCTACTTGAGATGCTTTGAAAACTTCTATGCATACTCGTTGGGTTCCACCATATTATCAACGTGAATTGCTTCAAAAATTGCAGCGTTTGAGACAAGGAAAAAATTCTTTAGAAGAATATTATCAGGAATTACAAACTGGCATGATTAGATGTGGTATTGTTGAGGAGAATGAACCTATGCTTGCACGTTTTATGGGTGGATTAAATAGAGAGATTCATACCATTCTAGAGTATAAGGAGTATACTAATATCATTCGTTTATTCCATCTTGCTTGTAAAGCTGAACGTGAAGTGTAGAATCGACAAGCATTGGTGCGAACTAACTTTTCTGCAGGTCGACCTTCATCATGGACACCGCGTATATCTTCTACTTCCACTGCACCAGCACCTCCATTAGGTGCCACCTCCAACCATGATACAAGAAAGCAGGCACAACCACCACTATCTGCCAAGAGCGCACCTGCCGGGCCTACACAGAGCTCTTCTTCTTCCATGGCATCAACTGGGCACACAAGTGATACTATTTGTCGTCGTTGTAAGGGAAGAGGTCATTATGCGAGAGAATTCAAATCTCAGCGTGTGATGATTGCAACTGAGGATGGTGGGTATGAGTCCGCTAGTGACTATGATGAGGAGACGTTGGCTCTTATTACACGTTAAGAACACGGTGGAGATGATTCTGATCATGAGACGCAATACATGGCTCCTGAAGACGCTGACAGGTATGAATGTTTAGTTTCTCAACGTGTTTTGAGTGTGCAGGTCACACAAGCTGATCAAAATCAGAGGCAATATTTGTTCCATACAAAGGGAGTTGTGAAGGAACGTTCTATGCGCGTCATCACAGACGGAGGGAGCTGCAACAACTTGTCTAGCATGGAGATGGTGGAGAAGCTCTCTCTCACCACATCCACATCCTTACTACATCCAATGGTTCAACAACAGTGGCAAGGTTAAGGTAACACGTACTGTTCGTGTGCATTTTAGTATCTCTACATATGTTGATTATGTTGATTGTGATGTGGTACCTATGCAAGCATGTTCCTTATTACTTGGCCGACCATGGCAATTTGATAAAAATTCTGTCCACCATGGTAGAAACAATCAGTATACTCTTGTTCATAAGGATAAAAATATTACTTTGCTTCCTATGACTCCTGATTCCATTTTGAAAGATGATATTAATAGAGCTAATAAAGCAAAACAGGAGAAGAATATGAGTGAAAATCAGATTGTGGCAAAAGAATTTGAGCAACAAATTAAGCCTAATAATAAACCATCTAGTGTTGCTTCTGAAATTAAATTGTAAAGTGCATGTTTACTTGCCACTAAATCTGATATTGATGAGCTAGATTTTAGCAAATCTGTTTGCTATGCTTTTGTGTGCAAAGAGGCATCATTTTCATTCGAGGACGTGCCTTCCTCTTTGCCCCCTGCTGTCACTAACATTTTGCAGGAGTTCGCTGACATCTTGCCACAAGACGTGCCACTGGGATTACCACCTATTCGAGGGATTGAACATCAAATTGACTTAATTCCCGGTGCATCGCTAACCAACCGTGCACCATACCGTACCAATCCAGAGGGGACGAAGGAGATTATGCATCAAGTACAAGAGCTTCTCGACAAAGGTTATATACGCGAATCCCTTAGTCCTTGTGCTGTTCCTATTATTTTAGTGCGGAAAAAGGATGGTACATCGCGTATGTGTGTTGATTGTAGAGGCATTAATAATATTACTATTCGTTATCGTCATCCTATTCCTAGGCTAGATGATATGCTTGATGAATTGAGTGGCTCTAAAATATTTTCCAAAGTTTATTTGCGTAGTGGATACCATCAAATTCGTATGAAATTGGGGGATGAATGGAAAACAACATTATAACTAAGTTTGGATTATATGAGTGGTTAGTCATGCCTTTTGGGTTAACTAATGCACCTAGTACTTTCATGAGATTAATGAACTAAGTTTTACGTGCTTCCATTGGACGATTTGTGGTAGTTTACTTTGATGACATATTGATTTATAGCAGAACTTTGGACGAACATTTGTAACATTTACATGTTGTTTTTATTGCTCTACGTGATGCACGTTTGTTTGGTAACCTTGGGAAGTGCACCTTTTGCACCGACCGAGTGTCTTTTCTTGGCTACGTTGTTACTCCACAGGGAATTGAAGTTGATAAAGCCAAGATTGAAGCTATTGAGAGTTGGCCGCAACCCAAAACGGTCACACAAGTGAGGAGTTTTCCTGGCCTTGCTGGATTCTATAGGCGTTTTGTGAGAGATTTGAGCACCATTGCTGCACCTCTCAATGAGCTTACAAAGAAGGATGTGCCTTTTGTTTGGGGTACCGCACAGGAAGAAGCCTTCACGGTATTGAAAGATAAGTTGACACATGCTCCTTTACTCCAACTTCCTGATTTTAATAAGACTTTTGAGCTTGAATGTGATGCTAGTGGAATTGGATTAGGAGGTGTGTTAATACAAGATGGCAAACCTGTTGCATATTTTTTTGAAAAATTGAGTGGGCCTAGTCTAAATTATTCTACTTATGATAAAGAATTATATGCTCTTGTTCGGACTTTAGAGACATGGCAACATTATTTATGGCCCAAAGAATTTGTTATACATTATGATCATGAATCTTTGAAACATATTAAAAGTCAAGCTAAACTGAATCGTAGACATGCTAAATGGGTTGAATTCATTGAGACTTTCCCTTATGTTATTAAACACAAGAAGGGTAAAGAAAATGTTATTGCTGATGCATTGTCTCGTCGCTATACTATGCTTTCACAACTTGACTTCAAAATATTTGGTTTGGAGACCATCAAAGATCCATATGTGCATGATGCTGATTTTAAAGATGTATTGCAGAATTGTAAAGAAGGGACAACATGGAACAAGTTCGTCGTTAATGATGGATTTGTGTTTCGTGCTAACAAGCTATGCATTCCAGCTAGCTCTGTTCGTCTTTTGTTGTTGCAGGAGGCGCATGGAGGAGGATTAATGGGACACTTTGGCGTGAAGAAGACGGAGGATGTACTTGCTACACATTTCTTTTGGCCAAAGATGAGACGAGATGTTGAGCGTTTTATTGCTCGCTGCACTACATGTCAAAAAGCTAAGTCATGACTCAGTCCTCATGGTTTATATATGCCTTTGCCTGTACCTAGTGTTCCTTGGGAGGATATATCTATGGACTTTGTTTTAGGTTTACGCCGAACAAAGAAGGGGAGGGATAACATATTTGTTGTCGTGGATAGATTCTCAAAAATGGCACACTTTATACCATGTCATAAAAGCGATGATGTCGTTAATGTTGCTGATTTGTTCTTTCATGAAATTAATTGCTTGCATGGTGTTCCCAATACTATTGTTTCAGATCGTGATACTAAATTTCTTAGCCACTTTTGGAGATGTTTATGGGCTAAATTGGGGACTAAACTGCTTTTTAGTACTACTTGTCACCCCTAACTGATGGACAAACTGAAGTAGTCAATAGAACATTGTCTACTATGCTTAGGGCTGTTTTGAAGAATAATAAGAAAATGTGGGAAGAATGCTTGCCTCATATTGAATTTGCTTATAATCGTTCATTGCATTCTACTACTAAGATGTGCCCTTTTGAAATTGTGTATGGTTTCCTACCTTGTGCACCCATTGATTTGTTGCCTCTTCCATCTTCGGCGAAGGTTAATTTTGATGCTAAACAACATGCTAAATTGATTTTAAAAATGCATGAGTTAACTAAGGAAAACATTGAGCGTATGAATGCTAAATATAAACTTTCTGGAGATAAGGGTAGAAAACATCTTGTGTTTGCACTGGAGATCTTGTTTGGTTACATTTGCGTAAGGATAGATTTCCTGATTTGCGCAAATCAAAGTTAATGCCACGTGCTGATGGTCCTTTTATGGTGTTGGAGAAAATAAATGATAATGCATATAAACTTGAGCTGCCTGTAGATTTTGGGGTTAGTCCCAGTTTTCACATTGCAGATTTGAAGCCTTATTTGGGTGAGGAAGATGAGCTTCCTTCGAGGACGACTTCATTTCAAGAAGGGGAGGATGATGAGGACATCAATACCATTGTTACACCCACAGCCCCTACTGTTACATATACTGGACCAATTACTAGAGCTCGCGCAAGCCAATTAAATTATCAGGTACTTTCGTTTCTTGGTAATGATTCTAATGTTCATGAGAATATGATGCTGCCTAAATTGGATACATTTTTTTTGCTTACAAATGAAGGGGCTAGCTTGGAGAAGGATGAACATTGGAACAAGAACAAGCATGGAGATGATGGCATGCGCAAGGGGAACAAGAACGGAGTTACAAGTGATGATTTCAGGACTTTGAAGCCACCATAATGAGTGCATGAAGCCTTGGACAAAATATACAAGATGCCACTTCATAAATTTCGTCCAGAGGTTATTCTAGGTGCTGCGTCACCTTATTATTGGGCCAGGCCCATGTCATTTCGAAATACATAAGTATAAGCTATTTTAGAGTCCGTATGTGTGGGGAAACAAGAGATAGGGTTAGTTTCGGACCCCTCCACCAAGGGCCATGAAATTCACCCCCTCTTCCTCCATATATATAGCCCTTAGGGCACCGTTTAGTCTTTGGGTTTTGTTTAGATTAAAGTTTGCCATAGCGGCAACTTCGCGCACTTCGTTTGTGTTCAACGACCAGACAAAGACGTCTCAGAACCCCACCTTGATCAATAAAGCTTTCATCCTATATTCGCAATATCCAGATTGCAATCTCAGTTTCTTGCTTGTTCTTCGTTTGCTCGCAGGAAACTAACCCTCGTGGTTAGGTTGATCGTGCTCTGGCGTGGTCAATAACCTCTCGGAGTTGGTTTAGCGATTGCTAAGGCGCGACGTCCTTGCACGTTCGTAGTCGGATCGTCAAAGTTGATTTCCACCAAAGCGATATCCATCATCTCATCGAAAGACGGGACACCTTTGCCTCTATCATCAACTCTTGTAACCCCTATACTCATCGAATACAATCAAGTAGGACGTAGGGTTTTACCTCGTTTAAGAGGGTCCAAACCTGGGTGAACATTGTGTCCCTTCGTTCATTGTTACCATTGATCCTTAGACACATGGCTTGGGCCTCCCTACCCGAGATCTGCCGGTTTTGACACCGACATTGGTGCTTTCATTGAGAGATCTGTTGTGTAGTCCCGAAAAAGCGATCTATGGCTCGCCTAGTTGTCAACAACATTATCACATCTGGAAGGGGCCTAACTTCTAGGCAAAGCCTCCAGCTTGGCGGTTTCATCATAGGTGTCGTACGACCATCAGGCCAACAACACCCCCTACGACCGCCAAACACCGTCTTCGCATCAGACCCGAGTACTCTGAAAAGATGGATCCGAGAGATGTCTCATGCTTAAACGAGCTGCTAGATTGCATTGCCGCCCTTGGGGTTTCTACAGATTATGATCGGATCAGGCTTAAACCTGACCAGAGAGAAATTAATCGCCCGCCGATCACCCACCTGGTTGCGGTCGTTGAGGAACGAGCCGAGGACACCTCTCCCCCTATTTTGACAACCAAATACGTTCGGGTCTCCGAACCTCTCGAGCCGGATACTCTCCCTTCGGAGAGGACTCCACGTCCCCTGAACTCTAGCTCGGATGTAGGATCGGGGTTGGATCTCCGTGGACCCAAACTGGTCACCTCGGAGATCTTGCAAGCTCCAAACACAGATATGAGTCGGGATTCAAAATTTGAACCACCCACCCACCACAATGAATACTCTCTAAGCAACTCAGGCCCTCCAGATATATATGACCTGATGTATTTACGACAGCAACATCAGGAAACAGTCCATCACTTTTGGGCCAGATTCCTACTTGTTAGAAACAAGATCAAAGTTTGCTGTGATAATGAGGTAGTCTCGGTCTTCGATCACAATTGTACCGATGAGGGAATACGGAATGCCCTCGATCGTCGTCACATACAGAGCTTCATGGAACTATCACATGTGGTATATAAGTACTGCGTGATGGAAAGCACATGGAAGGCCCAGAAAACTCAACTAGAGCCTGCTGCCTTTAAGTAGTACGCGGCCCGGACTAAACGGATGCACCCTAGTGATGCATCGGATCTTCAGACCGTCGGCAGAAAAAATAAACCCTTTATGGGACATAGGTCCATTCTTGCTCTCCGGAGAGGGACGACCTTAATGTCCTCACGGTCTTCGAGACCTTTTCTTCAAATAATCAGTGAAAAAGGGCACTCCGCGACCTCGCCGAAGTCCACCAAGTAACCACACTGAGCCCATGGAACGATGCGGCAATAACCTTCACCGCCGAAGATGAACCGAAGGCCCGGTCAGTCCGAGCACCTGCCACCCTAGTACTAAACCCCATTGTGGACGGCTTTCAACTTACCAAACTGCTCATGGACGGCAGCAGTGGACTTAATCTCATCTATGAGGACATGCCCGACAAAATGCAGATTGACAAAACACGCATCAAGGAAAGCAACACCACCTTTTGTGGAATTATCCCCAGCCGAGAAGCACGATGCTCTGGGAGAATTAAATTGGATGTGGTATTCGGCACATCCAAAAATTATAGGTCCGAAGAGTTGCACATTCATGTGGTCCCCTTCAACAGCGGGTATCATGCCATCCTCAGATGGGAAGCTTTCTCACGCTTCCAGGCTATACCCCATTACGGGTATATGAAGCATAAAATGCCAGGACCCAACGGAATCATCACAATCTCGAGTGACCCGGACAAAGCACTCGATGCCGAAAAACCCACATCCTTGGCCCTTGGGGCGTTATCCGAAGCTATAGAGGCCGAAGAACTAACAACCCTACGGTCCATGGTGGACAAGGACGATGTGATCCTTGATGAGAGACCTAAATCCACCTCTTTCAAGACAGTAGATGAAATAGTTAAATTACAAGTGCACCCGACGGACCCCCACAAAACAGTGTCTATTGCAGCGTAGCTGGATCCTGCAGTGGACGCCGCTTTACGCACATTCTTACGTGAAAATTGGGATATTTTTGCCTGGCACCCTTCGGACATGCCCGGCATCCCACGCAAGTTGGCCGAACACAGCCTCAATATAATTAAGGGGTTTAAACCCGTTAAGCAGACACTGCGGCAATTTTTCGAACCCAAGCGTCAAGTCATGGGAGAAGAGCTAGCCAAACTACTAGAAGTCAGGTTTATTAGTGGAAGGAAAAATCATGGCATTGTTGCATCGATTTCAAAGACCTCAATAAGGCCTACCCTAAAGATCATTTCCTGTTACCCCGCATTGACCAGATCATTGATGCGACCGTAGGACACGACTCATTGTGTTTCCTTGACGCCTATTTCGGAAACCATCAGATTAAAATGAAGGAATCTGATGAGGACACAACAACGTTCATAACCCTGTATGGCCCTTTCTGTTTCAATACTATGCCCTTTGGGCTCAAAAACGCTGGGGCCACTTACCAATATATGATTCAAACATGCTTGGAAAGAAATCGGCAAAACAATCAAAGCATATGTGGACGACGTGGTCATCAAAACCAAATACGTCGAAACACTAGTGGACAATCTTCGTCTCACCTTTGACAACCTCCGGACATACGACACATGGCTCAATCTAGAAAATGTGTCTTCGGAGTTCCAGCCGAAAAACTGCTAGGGTTCATTGTTTCATTAGAGGAATCGAAGCAAACCCAGCTAAGATTCGAGACTTGTCACAATTGGCTATACCAACAGACCTAAAGCAAGTCCAAAAACTAACAGGATGCATCGCGGACTTAAGCCGCTTCATCGCCAGATTAGGAGAAAAAGCATTACCACTTTACAAGCTACTAAGATGCACTGATAGCTTTGAATGGATGGATGCTACCACACCAGATTGGAAGAAATCAAGGCCCTACTCGCAGGCAACGCAATCTTAGATGCCCCAGGTGTTGGCGAGCCTATGTTGCTTTATATCTCTGCAACTAACCAGGTAGTTAGTGTTGTGCTCGTCGTCGAGTGGGGGGACTAGGGACATAAATTCCCCACCCAAAAACCATTTTATTACGTATCGGATGTCCTCACACCATGCAAATCCTGATACCCCCACTACCAAAAGGTAGCCTATATGGTCTTCATGGCATCCCAAAAACTACGACACTATTTTCAGGAGTATTCGATCATAGTGGCATCTCAAGTACCACTTAACGACATTATCAACAACAAGGACGCCACTGGCCGCATAGCCAAATGGGCCATCGAACTTCTACCGTTCGAAATAACATACAAGCAACGCCGGGCTATTAAATCTCACGTGCTGGCCGACGTTGTCGCTGAATGGATGGAAGCCGAACTCCCTAAAGAGTACAGTTCATACTCCAACTAGACTATGTACTTCGACGTCTCCAAAAGGCTAGTCGGATTGGGGGCTGGCGTCATCTTGACATCCCCCACTAGGAACACAATCTGCTACATGTTACAAATCATGTATACAAACTCCAATAATGTAGCTGAATACGAGGCGGTTCTACACGTTCTTTGCATGGCTGTCTCAATAGGTATACAACGCCTCGAGGTACGCGGCGATTCAAACCTCGCAATATCCCAGGTCAATGGAGAGTTTAATGTAAAAGATCCAAAAATGGTGGCATATCGAAACGCCGTATTAAAAATATCAGCTCGGTTCAAGGGACTTGAATTCCATCATGTCGCTCAAGACAGTAACCAGGCAGCCGATATCCTCGCTCGCATGGGTGCTAAGCGCGACTCTGTCCCCCCTAAAACCTTTTTGGAAAGCCTCTTGAAGCCATCAGTAGTATGGCAGGGTGAGGGCAGAGAAGCTCGTACGGACCTGTTCACACCCACAGCAGCCGAATACAATGCAGACACCATCGAGGGTTTGGATGTAGAAATAACACCCTCTGCTCATGAGATCATGGCTATTATCGTTCCATGGACCGAACCTTTCCTAGCCTACCTTAATAGGTAGGAGCTTCCCGATGATTGGAATGAAGCCCGTTGCATAGTTCGACGCTCTAAAGCCTACAAAGTGCATGAGGGTGAACTGTACAAAAAGAGCACTACCGGAGTACTCCAAAGGCGCATCTCCGAAGAGGAGGGATGGCAACTCTTGGCGGAAATACATGCTCATTTGGGCGGTCATCATGGCGCAGCTCAAGCCCTCATAAGCAAAGCTTTCAAGAAAGGTTTTTTCTGGCCAACGGCCCGAGCAGACGCACAAGCCCTTGTCCAACATTGTGTGTGTTGTCAGCTTTTTGCCAAGCAAAGTCATATGCCTCCCACTGCCTTAAGAACAATCCCCATCACCTAGCCCTTCGCGGTCTGGGGGCTTGATATGGTCGGTCCCCTTAATGGGGGAAGCGACAAAAAGAAACATTTGCCAGTGATTGACTTTATATCCGGCATGGTACACCATTATGGTGTCCCGCACAGTATCATCACTGAATGGCTCCAATTTTACACCTGACGAGGTGAAAACCTGGTGTGCTAAGTTGGGCATTAAACTCGACTATGCATCCGTATACCACCCTCAAACAAACGGTCAAATTGAATAGGCCAATGCCCTGATCATGAGTGGCATTAAGCTCAGACTAGTGCGCTCCTTACAAGAATCAGATAAGCACTGGGTTGAGGAACTCGATCCCGTACTCTGGGGGCTGCGGACCACGCCCAATCGAACGACCGGATACACACCCTTCTTCATGGTGTACGGCGCAGAAGTTGTACTGCCCTGTGACATTATTCATGACTCACCTCGAGTGCGCATGTATGAAGAGCGAGAAGCCTAACTTGATCGGCAGGATGACCTAGATGGACTCAAAGAGGAGCACGATGTTGCAAAGGCTCGTTCCACATTTTATCAACAACAGGCAAGGCGATACCAAAGTAGAGATGTGCGGGCTAAGACATATAACGTCACGACCTTGTTTTATGCGTCCCAGAGAAGAAAAAGGATAAGCTCAAACCAAAATGGGACGGCCCCTTCATCATAGATGAAGTCCTTACAGGAGGAGCCTATCACCTTCGTAATGCAGTGGATAATCACCTTGAGCCGAACCCATGGAACGCCGCTCGGCTCTGAATATTTTACGCATGGTTCGGCCTCTTTATGTTTTACTTTGACTAGGTTTTTTCCTTCTCCTCTCCTTTTTGTTTTTTCATTTTTATATCCCAGGGTATGTTCGGATCTGCCGAACTGTTAGGAGTACACATCTTTGAATGTATATACCCCACTAAAACTGGGGGCTTCTGTAATGAAGCTTATTATTAAAATCTTATAGATTACATTGTCTACGTCAATTGTTTTATACATCTTTTGCCATTATATGCACATCTATGACTTAAGATTTCGCCAAGCTGGGTTGCCTCGCTCCTGTGCTTATACCCTATGTTCCCGATTGTTCGGCTAGGGTGTAACGGGAGTACCTTTGCGATTGTTACAACCGGGTTATCCAGATCTGTACCTCAGACGGGTGAAGCTAAAAGCTAGCGTTCTTAAGGGAATAATTGGTCGGCAAGCAACGATGGACTATTTTACATTTACAATAAATACAGGATAGGCTGCCCGTAATTCGGATACAAGCCTAGGCATGCATAATTCAGCATGTCGACACAAGGAAAGGAACCCCTGATGGAACTATTTTCCCTGGAAGATGTTTCTTACGTTAAGCACTAATATAACATAACTTCCCGAATAAATTTTGTCTGTTTGAGCAATATGACCGGATTGCCTGGTTTCCAGACATACTAAATGTTTCTTTTTCAACATAGTATCCAGAAACACTCCAACTTCTTGGTTCGGAGGTTGAAGCCGAAGGCGTGCGATGACAAATTTTGACAAGTTTGGTCGGAGACACAGTTTGATGATAAAGTACATTGTTACATAGAATCGAACGCCTAATCTTTCTCTAGGCCATCTATGAGACTATCTAACCGACAGTCTTCTTGCGAATATTTCGCAGCTATCATCACTTGGTCATATACCAAGTTCACCAGAATTTCTTTTCCATCTGGTCCCTGAGGTCCAACTCGGGCCATATGATTCGGATCAAGTCCGGTGTAGGGTGTCTTGACCAACGCCCACGCCTCTCGCGCACCTTCCCGGCATGCTGACGACTTCCATAGCTCAAACCAGCGCCGGGCACTTTTGAATAGGTTCGCCAGCCCCTCCATGCTTTCTGGAGGGGCATCGGACAGCCATAGGGCTTTGTCCATACTCTTCATGGCTTTACGGGCTTGCTCGTGTACTCTAGACAGTTCCTTTAGAACGACCCCTTGAAATCTAGGCACTTCTTCTTCTGGACGCCCGGTTAGTAGACCTGGAAGGACAACATTATAAAATGTCGAATTATTAGATGAGTCCCCTGGGATAGTTCAATGGACATACCAAATATGTTGCCTTTCAATTTTCTATTCTCTTCTTGCACGACCAATAGTTGAGCCTTTAAGCTCCTTATCTCTTCGGCTTGTTTGTTCCTTTCCTCCACCTGTTTTTTCTGTTTGCCAGTGGTCATTGGGCTTTTCTTCATTTCCTCTAGTTCTGAGGAGGCTGCATTCAGCTGTGTCCGGCTTGCTTCTAGCTCTTGGGACAACATGTTGTTCTTCTCTTTACGAACATGCGGTCATAAGGATCCTTAAAACGGTTAGTCTATACCTCTTCAAGTCTCGGGGGCTACTGGCATGATAGAGGCAAGGGTGTCCCGTCTTTCGATGAGATGATGGATTTCGCTTTGGTGGAAGTCGACTTTGACGATCCGACTACGAACGTGCGAGGACGTCGCGCCTTAGCAACCACGCCGGAGCACGATCAACCTGACCATGAGGGTCTGTTTCCTGCGAGCAAATGAAGAACAAGGAAGAAACTGAGATTGCAATCTAGATATTGCGAATATAAGATGAAAGTTTTATTGATCAAGGTGGGGTTATGTGACGTCTTTGTCTGGTCGTTGAACACAAACGAAGTACGCGAAGTTGCATCTATGGCGAACTTTTAATCTAAACAAAACCTAAAGTCTAAACGGTGCCCTAAGGACTGTATATATGGAGGAAAAGGGGGGAATTTCGTGGCCCTTGGTGGAGGGGTCCGAAATCAACCCTATCTCTTGTTTCTCCACACATACGGACTCTAAAAATAGCCTATACTTATGTATTTCGAAATTACATGGGCCTGGCCCAATAATAAGGTGACGCAGCACTTAGAATAGCCTCGGGACAAAATTTATGAAGTGGCATCTTGTATAGTTCGTCCAAGGCTTCATGCACCCATTATGGTGGCTTCAAAGTCCTGAAATCATCACTTGTAACTCTGTTCTTGTTCCCCTTGCGCATGCCATCATATCCATGCTTGTTCGTGCTCCAATGTTCATCCTTCTCCAAGCTAGGCCCTTCATTTGTAAGCAAAACAAATGTATCCAATTTAGGCAGCATCATATTCTCATGAACATTAGAATCATTACCAAGAAATGAAAGTACCTGATAATTTAATTGGCATGCGCGAGCTCTAGTAATTGGTCCAGTATATGTAGCAGTAGGGGTTGTGGGTGTAACAACGGTATTGATGTCCTCATCATCCTCCCCTTCTTGAAATGAAGTCGTCGTCGACGGAAGCTCATCTTCCTCACCCAAATAAGGCTTCAAATCTCCAATGTTAAAAGTGGGACTAACCCCAAAATCTGCAGGCAGCTCAAGTTTATATGCGTTATCATTTATTTACGCAACACCTTAAAAGGACCATTAGCACGAGGCATTAGCTTTGATTTGCACAAATCAGGAAATCTATCCTTACGCAAATGTAACCAAAAAAGATCTCCAGGTGCAAACACAACATGTTTTCTACCCTTATCTCCAGCAAGTTTATATTTAGCATTCATACGCTCAATGTTTTCCTTAGTTAACTCATGCATTTTTAAAATCAATTCAGCATGTTGTTTTGCATTAAAATTAACCTTCTCCGAAGATGGAAGAGGCAACAAATCAATAGATGCACAAGGTAGGAAACCATACACAATTTCAAAAGGGCACATCTTAGTAGTAGAATGCAATGAACGATTATAAGCAAATTCAATATGAGGCAAGCATTCTTCCCACATTTTCTTATTATTCTTCAAAACAGCCCTAAGCATAGTAGACAATGTTCTATTGACTACTTTAGTTTGTCCATCAGTTTGGGGTGACAAGTAGTACTAAAAAGCAGTTTAGTCCCCAACTTAGCCCATAAACATCTCCAAAAGTATTGACCTGAAACAATAGTATTTGACACACCATGCAAGCGAATAATTTCACGGAAGAACAAATCAGCCACAGTAATAGCATCATCGCTTTTATGATATAGTATAAAGTGTGCCATTTTTGAGAATCTATCCACGACAACAAATATGCTATCCCTAAAACAAAGTCCATAGATATATCCTCCCAAGGAACACTAGGTACAGGCAAAGGCATATATAAACCATGAGGATTGAGTCGTGACTTAGCTTTTTGACATGTAGTGCAGCAGCAACAAAGCGCTCAACATCCCGTCTCATCTTTGGCCAAAAGAAATGTGTAGCAAGTACGTCCTCCATCTTATTCACGCCAAAGTGTCCCATTAGTCCTCCTCCATGCGCCTCCTGCAACAACAAAAGACGAACGACGCTAGCTGGAATGCATAGCTTGTTAGCACGGAACACAAAACCATCATTAACGACGAACTTGTTCCATGTCCTTCCTTCTTTACAATTCTGCAATACATCTTTAAAATCAGCATCCTGCACATATTGATCTTTGATGGTCTCCAAACCAAATATTTTGAAGTCAAGTTGTGAAAGCAAAGTATAGCGACGAGACAATGCATCAGCAATAACATTTTCTTTACCCTTCTTGTGTTTAATGACATAAGGGAAAGTGTCAATGAATTCAACCCATTTAGCATGTCTACGATTAAGTTTAGCTTGAATTTTAATATGTTTCAAAGATTCATGATCAGAATGTATAACAAATTCTTTGGGCCATAAATAATGTTGCCATGTTTCTAAACTCCGAACAAGAGCATATAATTCTTTATCATAAGTAGAATAATTCAGACTAGGCCCACTCAATTTTTTTAAAAAGTATGCAACATGTTTGCCATCTTGTAATAACCCACCTCCTAATCCAATTCCACTAGCATCACATTCAAGCTCAAATGTCTTATTAAAATCAGGAAGTTGGTGTAAAGGAGCATGTGTCAACTTATCTTTCAACACCGTGAAGGCTTCTTCCTGTGCGGTACCCCAAACAAAAGGCACATCCTTCTTTGTAAGCTCATTGAGAGGTGCAACAATGGTGCTGAAATCTCTCACAAAACGCCTATAGATTCCAGCGAGGCCAAGAAAACTCCTCACTTGTGTCACCATTTTGGGTTGCGGCCAACTCTCAATAGCTTCAATCTTGGCTTTATCAACTTCAATTCCCTGTGGAGTAACAACATAGCCAAGAAAAGACACTCGGTTGGTGCAAAAGGTGCACTTCCCAAGGTTACCAAACAAATGTGCATCACGTAGAGCAATAAAAACTAGCACGTAATTGTTCCAAATGTTCCTCCAAAGATCTGCTATAAATCAATATGTCATCAAAGTAAACTACCACAAATCGTCCAATGAAAGCACGTAAAACTTCGTTCATTAATCTCATGAAAGTACTAGGTGCATTAGTTAACCAAAAGGCATGACTAACCACTCATATAATCCAAACTTAGTTTTGAATGTTGTTTTCCATTCATCCCCCAATTTCATACGAATTTGATGGTATCCACTACGCAAATCAACTTTGGAGAATATTGTAGAGCCACTCAATTCATCAAGCATATCATCTAGCCTAGGAATAGGATGACGATAACGAATAGTAATATTATTAATGGCTCTACAATCAACACACATACGCGATGTACCATCCTTTTTCGGCACTAGAATAATAGGAACAGCACAAGGACTAAGGGATTCGCGTATATAACCTTTGTCAAGAAGCTCTTGTACTTGACGCATAATCTCCTTCGTGTCCTCTGGATTGGTACGGTATGGCGCACGGTTTGGTAGTGAATCACCGGGAATTAAGTCAATCTGATGCTCAATCCCTCAAATAGGAGGTAATCCCGATGGCACGTCTTGTGGAAAGACGTCAGCGAACTCCTGCAAAATGTTAGTGATAGCAGGAGGGAAAGAGGAAGGCACGTCCTCGAATGAAAATAATGCCTCTTTGCACACAAAAGCATAGCAAACAGATTTGCTGAAATCTAGCTCATCAATATCAGATTTGGTGGCAAATGAACATGCACTTTTCAATTTAATTTCAGAAGCAACACTAGATGGTTTATTATTAGGCTTCATTTGTTGCTCAAATTCTTTTGCCACAATCTTATTTTCACTCTTATTCTGCTCCTGTTTTGCTTTATTAGCTCTATTAGTATCATCTTTCAAAATGGAATCAGGAGTCATAGGAAGCAAAGTAATATTTTTATCCTGATAAACAAGAGTATACTGATTATTTCTACCATGGTGTACAGAATTTTTATCAAATTGCCATGGTCTACCAAGTAATAAGGAACATGCTTGCATAGGTACCACATCACAATCAACATAATCAGCATATGTAGAGATTCTAAAATGCACACAAACAGTACGTGTTACCTTAACCTTGGCGCTGTTGTTGAACCATTGGATGTAGTAAGGATGTGGATGTGGTCTTGTGGTGAGAGAGAGCTTCTCCACCATCTCCATGATAGACAATTTGTTGCAACTCCCTCCGTCTATGATGACACGCACAGAACGTTCCTTCACAACTCCCTTTGTATGGAACAAATTATGCCTCTGATTTTGCTCAGCTTGTGTGACCTGCACACTCAAAACATGTTGAGCAACTAAACATTCATACCTGTCAGCGTCTTCAGGAGCCATGTATTGCGTCTCATGATCAGAATCATCTCCACCGTGTTCTTCACGTGTAATAAGAGCCAACGTCTCCTCATCATAGTCACTAGCGGACTCATACCCACCATCCTCAGTAGCAATCATCACACGCTGAGATTTGCATTCTCTCGCATAATGGCCTCTTCCCTTACAACGACGACAAATAATATCACTTGTGTGCCCAGTTGATGCCATGGAAGAAGAAGAGCTCTGTGTAGGCCCGGCAGGTGCGCTCTTGGTAGATAGTGGTGGTTGTGCCTGCTTTCTTGTATCACGGCTGGAGGTGGAACCTAATGGAGGTGTTGGTACAGTGGAAGTAGAAGATGCACGCGGTGTCCATGATGAAGGTCAACCTGCAGAAAAGTTAGTTCGCGCCAATGCTTGTCGATCATGCACGTCACGTTCAGCTTTACAAACAAGATGGAATAAACGAGTGATATTAGTATACTCCTTATACTCTAGAAAGGTCTGAATATCTCTATTTAATCCACCCATAAAACATGCAAGCATAGGTTCATTCTCCTCAACAATACCACATCTAATCAAGCTAGTTTGTAATGCCTGATAATTCGCTGCAATTTTTGAAGCAATTCACGTTGATAATATGGTGGAATCCAATGAGTACGCATAGCAGTTTTCAAAGTAGCCCAAGTAGCTAGAATAGGATATAATCTACAATGTTCAGACCACCAAACACATGCAAAACTAGTGAAAGCACAAACAGCAGCAGGAACACGTCTCTCCTCAGGATATTGTAAACATGTAAATCGTTGTTCAGTTTCTAACTCCCAAGTAAGACATATATCAGCAACATATCTACCCTCAAATGGTGGAATATTCAGTTTCAGTTTAGGAAGATGGTCATGATCTCGTACCTGAGGGAGAGCCCTACCATTGTGATTATTTGCATGTGGACGACCTGGTGGTTGTGGTGTTGGTGGTTGCAGGTAGTTCTGATTTTGAGAAACCTCATCCTCGTAATCTCCCGCATAATCATTCTCCGCATCAGCAGCAGGAGCCACAGAAGTATCAACAGCAACACCAACAGTTTGGCCGGGCTGAAGAAGGACACGGCTCGCTCGGTGGAGGGCTATTTCGCGACGTGGAGGTAGTAGTTGTTGTTGTTGTTGCAGAGGTGCGGCAGGTGCAGCCGGTGGAAGACGCGCAAGCAATTCATTAAATCTGTTATCGAGCTTTGTTCCGAACGTCTTCTCAAGGCCAGTGATCTTCTCCATGGCCTCTTCAAAATTGTTCAGCACATATTGCACCTGTTCAGTCATCATTTGCTGAAACTTATCATGAAGCTCCTTGTTCGTTAAGTTCTCCCAGTCAATCTCGTCGGCTTGTGATCCTGGCATGGTTAGTAGCAATAGAAACACACAAGAATATGATCCTACAGACTACTAACAAGTGGTGGTGGTGGGTGTCACAAATCCGTCAAGCAAAACTCAAATTCTTACCAGTTCTTACCTAGCAGCAGGCGGTGATCGGCAACCGTTGTAGTCAAAACTCTCAAAGCTTGGATAGAGCGATTACCAAGGAGAGTCAAACACATGACGTAGATGTATGTGGAGCTGGGAAGGCTTATAATATGGTAGCAAAAAGGACCAGCAATAATCAATTCAGAGATGCGAAGTTGAATAAACACTGAACGACGGTACTGTGTTGGTCCTAGGCTAGACCACGCTAGAGACGCGAGCCTAGAACACTAACAAAATCACAGCGCTGCACGTAAACAAGGGAGAAGCACACTCTAGAATTTTTTTCGCACTTTTTTTTGCGCTCTACTTTTTTTGCGCTCCTCTTTTTTTAGCGAAAAATCACTATAATGGCAAGTGTCTCGAAACTCTTCCCAGGTCAAACTGACAGGATGGGCATGAAATATTTTTGACATTTTTTTCGGAAATCAGGGCAGCGACAACGAAAAAGTGCGACAAAAAAATCACTATGATGGCGATTGTCTCCAATCACTCCCTGTGACCTAAAAATAGGATAGGGAAAAATATTTTCGGTCGCCGAAATTTTGGCCTAAAAACTGCCCGGGGGTCTCCATACTTTTTTTCGAAACCTACTGAGGCAAGGAAACACGAATCGGAAATTAGATGGATCTCGAAAAAAACCTAATATGCAAGGAACTCGGATTGGTGGTGGATATATGGTGGTGGTATATGGCAGCGGTGGTGGTATATGGTAGCGGTGGTAGTATATGGATATGGATCGGTGGTGGTATATGGATACGGATTGGTGGTGGTATATGGATACGGATTCGGAGCGGCGGTGGTAGGTGGTAGGGGCGATGATGATGGTGCGGTGGCGGCGTGACAACTTATGACCAGAACTCGAAACTCTAAAAGACTAGACACTAAGACCAGCAACTTGATGCGACGATGCAACCGCAAATTCAACAAAGCAAAATACTGAAAAGACTATCCAAAGGCTCAGACTGGTTCGGATAGGATGAACTAGCCCTAATTTTTTTGGCTTTTTTGTGGACTATTGGTATGAAGAACAGACTCGATCTAAACTACAAAAAACTGTAAAATCTCACCGAGCAACCTGGAAATCTGATACCACTTGATAGAGGCAAAGGTGTCCCGTCTTTCGATGAGATGATGGATTTCGCTTTGGTGGAAGTCGACTTTGACGATCCGACTACGAACGTGCGAGGACGTCGCGCCTTAGCAATCGCTAAACCAACTCCGAGAGGTTATTGACCACACCGGAGCACGATCAACCTGACCACGAGGGTCTGTTTCCTGCAAGCAAACGAAGAACAAGCAAGAAACTGAGATTGCAATCTAGATATTGCGAATATAAGATGAAAGTTTTATTGATCAAGGTGGGGTTCTGTGAGGCCTTTGTCTGGTCGTTGAACACAAACGAAGTACGCGAAGTTGCAGCTATGGTGAACTTTTAATCTAAACAAAACCCAAAGTCTAAACGGTGCCCTAAGGACTGTATATATGGAGGAAGAGGGGGGAATTTCGTGGCCCTCGGTGGAGGGGTCCGAAATCAACCCTATCTCTTGTTTCCGCACACATACGGACTCCAAAAATAGCCTATACTTATGTATTTCGAAATTACATGGGCCTGGAACAATAATAAGGTGACGCTTCACCTAGAATAGCCTCGGGACGAAATTTATGAAGTGGCATCTTGTATATTTCATCCAAGTCTTCTGTTCGCACACGAACACGTCACCGTGTACCTCCAACACCGAGGGTGATGCACCACAGCTCACGTCGAAGGAGACCCGTCCGGAAGCACGGTACGCAGGCAATCCGGCGGGTGCTTTTGAAGACCCGAAACCCCACATGCCCGGGAGGGACCCCGTCAGGGTGCGCGGCGGCTATGGGCTGCCCTAGGTCGGCTTGACCGCCCCTAGGGCCTCGAGGTTCGCCGCCCTGCAACAAGAAGAAGGAACGAAAAACGAGGAAGAAGAAGAACTAGGGTTAAGGAGAAAAGATAAAAGATAAAAAGTGGTAGATGAATTGAGCGATGGTGTGTTGTTCAATCGGCCATCACCCCTTACGTATATAAGAGGCGGCTGGACTTCCCGTGCTAGGAAAGGCTTGGATTCACGTCCAAAACCCTAGTCAAATTCGGATTAGTTTTGTCCGAACTTTCCAAAACTGTTCGGTTTAAACTGGCTGAACCTCGCGGGCCACGTTTGAGGTAGTAAACGACCACGGATGGAAACGAGCCCAAAAGCAATCTTGACTGTTTCGACGAGACGAACAACTTTCATGTTGAACGTTTTTTGATCAGAGGCCATCTTGAGGGAGTTTTCAGCTGTTTTCCGAAGTCTGCGGCAGAAAAATCCAAAACCCGGACAAACACCCCCGGAGTGTCCGGCCATCCTCGGAGAAATCCGAAACCCGGATGGTCATTCCCGGAGTGTCCGGCCATCCTGATGCAGCCGCGCGTTTTTGGCTGTAACTTTTGCATACGAACTCTGATTGAGACGTTTCTTATATCAAAATCGACGTTTCGACGAGACGAAGACAATTCGTGTAGATCATTTTTCCTTTTGAGGTCTTCTTGGGGGCCTAATCGGCCAAACTGTACTCCGTATATAAGATCTTAGTACTTTGAGCATAGTTTCGGCCTTCGAGATGAAACCGGACGGCGATGGCCCAAACTTCAAAGATGTTCATATCAACAATACGGAACTCTTTCATGTAGAACACTTCTCCATTTGAAGCCATCTTAAATAAGTTCTTGACCGTGCCAAAATCGGTTGTCAACAGCTTCATGCACCAATTATGGTGGCTTCAAAGTCCTGAAATCATCACCTGTAACTCCGTTCTTGTTCCCCTTGTGCATGCCATCATCTCCATGCTTGTTCGTGCTCCAATGTTCATCCTTCTCCAAGCTAGGCCCTTCATTTCTAAGCAAAACAAATGTATCCAATTTAGGCAGCATCATATTCTCATGAACATTAGAATCATTACAAAGAAATGAAAGTACCTGATAATTTAATTGGCATGCGCGAGCTCTAGTAATTGGTCCAGTATATGTAGCAGTAGGGGTTGTGGGTGTAACAATGGTATTGATGTCCTCATCATGGCACATATCTATTAAATTTGCACAAATTTTCACCTGTATATCTTTTGAGAATAGGTGAGTAACTCCAGTGAGTCTGTCCCGGGCAGCTCGGATATATGCGTCCATGGTGCTAAGGGCGATAAATTCCTGCTAAGAAAAAGCCGGGGCGCGCAGGGTCTCTTTTAGGCATCGATGGTTCATCACACTCTCCACTTCGGAATTGGTGACGGATACGTCGTCTAAATCCTCATGAGGTGGATGAGTCAGCGCCGGCTCCGTATGGCCCGCCGTCCTAGTTGACGAGTCCATCGCCAGATTGGCTGCAGCTCGACTAGCCGGGATCTTGGGTACAGTTCGCCGTGTACCTCTCTTGAGATAATGGAAGGGGGAAACATGACAATTTGATCTTATGCCTAGGCATATATTAAGAGTTATACCTCTTTGATGATGGAGGAGGATCAGCGGTGCTCTCGATCTCCTTTCTGTTCGAGTAATGGGCCACGGGTAGGGTAACCCGAGTCCCAGAACCTTTCAAGACATCGGGGCAGACTACGCCCCTCAAGTACCTGCGGCGACTCCGAGACAAGCCGAGTCCTCAGAGGCGACTCCAAGAAGAGCCGAGTCCCAGGGGCGACTCCCATTCAAGCTGAGTCCCAGAGGCGACTCCCATTCGAGCCAAGTCCCAGAGGCGACTCCCATTCGAGCCGAGTCCCAGAGGCGACTCCCATTCGAGCCGAGTCCCAGAGGCGGCTCCGAAGAAGCCGACTATGGGGAGTCGGCCCGCGACTTCTAACCATCCGATAATTAAAGGCAAGCATGGCCACAGTGCACCGTACTCGCGGAGATCTCCGCCCGGCGCGACACTGTTGCCATGCCAGCCCTGACATCAGCCCCTGGGGCGGGGCCCTGTACCCACGACCTCCTGTCTGTACGGCCCGGAGACGGCGGGGCCTATCAGTCAGCGAGAGTATTGAAGAAGGCGAGAGCACCGAGAGTCGGACCCGTTGGGAGTCGGACCCCTGGAGTCGGCCGGCCCCTACCACGGGCCCCGCATGCCATTAACCAGACACGACAGGGGAATGGCAACAGTGATCGCCCATCAGGCGGCGGCACTGTTGCCATGACCCCACGACCAAGCCCACGTCATTAGAAGCACGGCTATAGTAATCCGCAGCCGGCAAGACCCGCCCGCGGCGGACACGGGCTGACGCCCTCGTACCAGGCCAGTCGGCGGGGCCCACCAGTCGGCGGGCCCCAGGAGTCGGCGGAGAAGACGGGACCTGAGAGACAGACGGCTGGGACCCGCACCCAGCCGGTTTTACCATTGTAACCCTGGGGGTAGGCCTATATAAACCCCCCAGGGCACCCATGCAAAGGGTTCGCATCAAGTAGCATTAGACAGACCACACGGGAGGGAGAGAGCTAGCCTTGCCTTCTCCTACCTCCAGAAACAGCTCTAGGAGCACCCTTGTATTCACTTTGCCTTAGTGATCATGCGGAGACCCCGCAGAGCAGCAGTAGGGGTGTTATCTCCTCGGAGAGCCCTGAAGCTGGGTAAGATCCGCCGGCGTGCATGTCTTCGCCTCATCCCGTTTCTAGGCACCGGCGACGTTCTACTCGCCCCCACCATGATAAGCCATCCTTTGGCATATGTCGCACCCAACCCTCGACATTTGGCGCCCACCTTGGGGCATGGTGCTCCGTCGTCCGGAGATCTGTTCTGGACGGGAACCCTCTTCCTCCCTGGCGAGCGCAGCCAGCCAGGATCGCTAGACGGAGTCTGCATCGACGCGCTGCACGACGCTGAGGCCGCCTGTGCAGCGAGCAGCCTCGTCGAACTTGTCGGCGAGGTTCGCCTCTCCGACGAGCCTGCATCCGACGCAGGCGCGGGTGGCCCCGAGAGTCTCCTCGCGGGCCTCCTCGACCAACTCCATGTCGCCGGCGAGCCTGCCATGGACTTGGAGTCCGTAGGCTCCACCGACCCGATGCGGTTCGACTCTGACGCCGTGTCGCTTGACACTTTCCCCACCAACGTGGTGGTCTACGACGAGCCGCTTCCTCACGAGGAGAGCGGCGGAAGCGCCGTCACAGAGGTGCTCGTCATCAGTCACGATGAGCGCTCCGGTGAGGAAGCTCAGGACCCGCTCACCGTGGCCCTGCAAGACCAAACTGCACCCATTCCAGAGGACGTAGACGCAGAGACACTGGAGACACGCTGCCTTCAGATCATCGAAGGCGCCAAAAAGCTGGCGAGCATGAGGCGCCTGTCAGAAGCCTACCAGCGCGAAATGGATCGCGCCGCGGGCGGCTCGCTAGCTCCGACTGGGCCTAGCCGCTTAGGCGCGATCCGGCAATGCGGCGCGACCATTGCCGACTTGTTCGGGGCCAATCGCCCCGTATATGCCACCCCTGCGGAGAACATCCGTGCCACCCAAGCGGCGACTGACGAGCTGAAGAACTTCGAGGGCGAAGAGCGCCGCATGATGACGGAGCGAGTCCAGTAGCTCCTCGACGTGGTTGCTGTGCAGAACGCAGCCGGCGGCCGCACGGATGCGCTGCAGCAACCAAATGACGACTTGCCTCCCAGCCGAGATCAAGGCGCGACGTCTCGAACGCCGACTGGTGGAGTCCGCAGAAGGAAAGAAAAAGAGCCGGCTGTCAGTCGTAGTCGGACCCGCATCACCATCGAGCGCGACCAAGACGGCCGTCCGAGAGCAGTGGAGCGGCGGGACGACTAGCTGCCTCCCCCACCAAGAAGAGAACGACGAGTTTCCCCGCCGCCTGTCGAGCATCCGACTCTCGGTGGCCGCCTTGGCCGCCGGGAGGGAGTCGGAGAAAACGACGCCCGCCATCGGATCGACCGACTCCACCGATCCCTGGCGCTGGAAGAAGAAGATGAGCTGGGTCCGCCTTGCTTTGGACCCCGCATCCGAGACGAGCCTTTCCCCAAAGGGTTCACGCTCGCCCGAGACACACCCAAGTACACCGGCTCCGTGAAGCCAGAAGACTGGCTAATTGATTACTCCACGGCCGTCAGTAGAGCGAACGGCAACATCGAGTTGCCGTGAAGTATGTTCCACTCATGCTCCAGGGCACGGCCCGGACATGGATGAACAGTCTGAAGCCCCGCAGCATCAACAGCTGGGTTGACTTCACCGAAGCCTTCATCCGCAACTTCACGAGCACGTACAAGCGACCTCCCAAACCGCGACTACCTCACGCGCAAGGCCCTAATGAGTCAACACGCGACTACCTCACGCGCTGGGGTGAGCTTCGAAACTCATGCGAGGGCGTGCACGAGGTGCAGGCTATCGAGTACTTCACTGCCGGGTGCCGAGAAGGCACCCTCCTCAAGCACAAGCTCCTCTGCGATGAGCCAGAAACCCTTGACGAACTGCTGGTCATAGTAGACAAATACGCCACAGCCGACTCCTCCATGAAGACGGAGATTCAAGTCAATGCGGCTGGCAAAGTGGCCCCTCAGGCTCCCAGAACTCCAGCTGGAGACACCAGTCGGCGACAACAACAGAGCGACAACAAACGCAAGGCCCAACAGCCGACTTCCAGCAGTTGGCAGGTTGCAACAGTCGAAGATCAACAGCCGGAGGGGCAGCCTCCGGCCAAACGGCAGAAAGGCGGCAAATCCAATTGGTTGTCGGCCTTCTCCTATGAGCAGACTCTGGATGGTCCCTGCAAGTTCCACAGTGGCGCGAAGCCATCAAATCATACCACCCGAAAGTGCCACTGGCTCACCAGAATCGCCAAGGGAGACGGCCTCCTTCCCCCCCCCCCCCGCCTCCTGGGCTGCCGCCTCCACCGCCGCCCCAGCAGCCGGCTGCTCGGCCAGTCGGCGCAGTACAAGACGAGTACCCTGAAGAGCATGGAGCCTATGTGGTGTTCACCAGTGTGGCAGATGATCGATGCAGCAGACGGCTGCAGCAGCAAGAAGTAAATGCAGTGGCGTCAAGTACTCCAGAGTTCATGCATTGGTCCAAGAAGCCTATCAGTTGGAGCAGAGCGGATCACCCAGAGGTGATGCCGAATCCGGGCTCCTGTGCCTTGGTCCTAGGTGCCACCTTGGCCACTGATAGGCGGGCCGCACGCTTTTCGAGAGTGCTGATAGACGGAGGAAGTAGCATCAACATCCTGTACAAAGATACTATGGAGAAGCTAGGAATCAAGCAAAGACAGCTGTAGAGCAGCCGAACTGTGTTCCATGGTATTGTACCCGGCCTTTCCTGCTCACCAATCAGCAAGATCCTGATAGACGTCCTCTTCGGAGACAAAGATCATTTCCGCCGAGAGCCTGTCTGGTTTGAAGTAGTGGACCTTGAAAGCCCATACCACGCACTTCTTGGCCGACCTGCGCTGGCCAAGTTCATGGCAGTTCCTCACTACGCCTACCTGAAGATGAAGATGCCGAGTTCCAAGGGAATTCTGACCGTAGCCGGCGACTACAGGAAGTCGTCTGCATGCGCAGCCGAGAGCAGCCGGCTGGCCGAGTCCCTGGTGATCGCAGCTGAGAAGCGGCTCCTTGATCGGGTCGTGGCAATGGCCGGAAAGCAGCCAGAGATGTCGCCTGACCCCAAGGAGTCGGAAACTGAGGGTTCGTTCAAGCCAGCCAAAAAGACCAAGAAGATACCCTTGGACCCGGAGCACCCAAAGAGGTACGCTGTCATGGGTACAAACCTTGACAGCAAATAGGAAGGCGAGCTCGTCGATTTCCTCCGTGAGAATCGAGACATCTTTGCATGGTCCCCTAAAGACATGCCAGGTGTACCGGCGGAATTCGCCGAGCACAAGTTACATGTCCGACCTGATGTGAAGCCCGTCAGGCAGCCCTTGCGTCGCCTGTCAGAAGAGAAGAGAGGAGTTGTTGGAGAAGAGATAGCCCATCTCCTGGCGGCCGACTTCATTATGGAGGTGTTTTTTCCAGAGTGGCTGGCAAACCCGGTCTTGGTACAAAAGAAAAACAAGCAGTGGCGGATGTGCATTGATTACACAAGCCTCAACAAAGCCTTCCCAAAGGACCCATTTGCCCTGCCGAGAATCGATCAGGTGATAGACTCCATAGTCGGATGCGAGCTGTTGAGTTTCTTAGATGCATATTCAGGATATCACCAGATCAAGATGAACCCAGTAGACAGACTGAAGACCGCCTTCATCACGCTGTTCAGAGCTTTCTGCTACCTGACCATGACGTTCGGCTTAAGGAATGCCCGCGCCACCTTTCAGTGTTGCATGCAGAAGTGCCTCCTCAAGCAACTCGGCAGAAATGCCCACGTCTACGTGGACGATGTGGTGGTGAAGACGGAGAAGCGTGGGACGCTGCTGGAAGACCTCAAGGAAACCTTTGAGAACCTGCGCCGATTCCAGATCAAGCTCAACCCTGAGAAGTGCGTTTTCGGAGTACCAGCCGGCCAACTCCTTGGCTTCCTGGTCTCTGAACACGGCATAGAGTGCAACCCCGTGAAGATCAAGGCCATCAAGAGAATGGAAGTACCCAGCCGACTATTAGATGTGCAGAAGTTCACTGGCTGCTTGGCGTCCATCAGCCGATTCATCAGTCGGCTGGGCGAGAAAGCTCTCCCTTTGTATCAATTTATGAAGAAGACCACCTTTTTCGAGTGGAACCACAAGGCGGTTGAAGCATTTCTCCAGCTGAAGAAGATGTTGACTACTCCCTCTGTGTTGGCGGCTTCGACTCCCAAAGAGCCCATGCTCCTGTACATCACCGCCACCAGCCGAGTAGTCTGCATAGTCATCGTAGTCGAACGCAAAGAGGAAGGCAAGGCGCTCCCTATCTAGAGACCGGTATATTACCTAAGCGAGGTACTGTCGACCTCCAAGCAGAACTACCCCCACTACCAGAAGATGTGCTACGGTGTGCATTTTTCCGCCAAGAAGCTGAAGCCTTACTTTCAAGAGCATCCAATCACTGTGGTTTGCACGGCCCCGCTGGCCGAGATCATTGGAAGCCGAGACGCCTCTGGCCGAGTAGCCAAATGGGCCATAGATCTGGCTCCTTACACCATCTACTATCAGCCCCGCACCGCCATCAAGTCGCAAGCACTGGCCGACTTCCTCGTCGACTGGGCCGAGACCCAGTACCTGCCGCCAGCGCCCGACTCCACCCATTGGCGGATGCATTTCGACGGCTCCAAGATGCGCACCGGCCTGGGAGCCAGCGTCGTCCTCACCTCCCCTAAAGGCGACAAGCTCAAGTATGTGCTGCAGATCCACTTCACCGCCTCCAACAATGTCGCCGAATACGAGGCGCTCATTCATGGGCTCCGGCATGCCAAAGAACTCGGCATTCGCCGGATCCTGTGCTATGGCGACTCCGATTTGGTGGTCCAGCAGTCATCTGGCGACTGGGACGCCAAAGATGCAAACATGGCGAGCTACCGCTTCCTGGTGCAGAAACTCAGCGGATACTTCGAGGGGTGCGAGTTCCTTCACGTGCCAAGAAACGACAACGACCAAGCAGACGCCCTGGCACGAGTCGGCTCCACCCGTCAAGCAATACCATCTGGCGTCGCTCTGCAGCGCCTCCTCAAGCCGTCTATCAAGCCTTCACTAGAATCAGACTCCATCTTTGTGCGAGCTCCTCCCGAAGAAGTCGGATCCGATTCAAGAGCCCCAGCAGACGGCCCCAAGAAAATCATAGTTGAAGCCGGCCCGGGGACTTCAGAACCCGGCCCGGGGACTGCGCCAGTCGGCCCGGGGACTTCGTCAATCCAGCAAGCGGCCGCAGACTCCAGCCCACCGCCTCCCAGCCCAGCCACCCTTGTCCAAGTCGCGGTGGTGGCAATCGAAGAAATAGCAGCACCTTCATGGGCGCAGCCCATCCTCAAGTTTCTAGTGAACAGAGAGGTGCCAACTGATGAAATCTTGGCTCGGCAAGTGCAACGCCGAGCGGCAACCTACACCATAATCAATAGAGAGCTGGTCAGGTGCAGCGTTACTGGTGTCTACCAGCACTGCGTGGAGCCAGAGCAAGGCCAAGCAATTCTCAGAGACATCCATCAAGGCGAGTGCGGCCATCACGCGGCTTCAAGAGCACTCGTCGCCAAAGCCTTTCGGCACGGTTTCTTCTGGCTGACTGCCCTGGAAGAAGCCAACGAATTAGTCCAAAAATGCAAGGGGTGCCAGAAGTTCCGCTCCAAGCCGCTTTAGTCGGCTTCTGCGCTAAAGACAATCCCCATCACCTGGCCCTTTGCAGTATGGGGCCTGGACATGGTGGGACCATTCAAGACGGCCCGAGGCGGCCTGACTCATCTGCTTGTCGCGGTGGACAAGTTCACCATGTGGATAGAAGCAAAGCCCATCAAGAAGTTGAACGGTCCGACTGCAGTGACTTTCATTGCCGACATCACGGTGCGGTACGGCATACCGCACAGCATCATCACCGACAATGGCACAAATTTTGCCAAAGGTGCCTTGGCCCGTTTCTGCGCGACGCAGGGCATCCGACTGGACTTAGCGTCCGTCGCCCATCCGCAGTCAAACGGCCAGGTGGAGCGAGCAAACGGCCTCATTCTGTCCAGCATCAAGCCTCGACTGGTCGAACCACTCGAGCGTTCGGCCGGTTGTTGGCTTGAGGAGCTGCCAGCCGTCCTCTGGAGTCTGCGCACGACTCCAAACAAGTCAACTGGCTCACGCCTTTCTTCCTTGTCTACGGCGCCGAAGCCGTCATCCCGACGGACATAGAGTTCGACTCTCCACGAGTCACCATGTACACCGAAGAGGAAGCTGAAGAAGCACGTCAAGACGGTGTCGACCTGCTGGAAGAGGGCCGGCTGTTGGCACTCAGCCGGTCCGGCATCTACCAACAGGGTCTGTGTCGATACTACAACCGCAAGGTCAGGCCGAGATCGTTCCAAGAGGGCGACCTTGTGCTCCGGCTGATTCAGCGAACAGCCGGCCAGCACAAGTTGTCGGCGCCTTGGGAAGGCCCCTTCATCGTTAGCAAAGTGCTGGGCAATGGCTCCTACTACCTAATCGACGCTCAGAAGCCTCGAGCACGCAAGAGAGACGACTCCGGCAAGGATTCAGAATGACCATGGAACGCAAATCTTCTCCAAAGATTTTACAGTTGATGCAGTATGTACCACGCTATCCTTTGTATTAAAGTACCGAGACTTTGGGCCCCCCGAGACGAGCTCGGGGACTGCCCTTTTTGTTATCTGTATGATAAGAATTATGCCTCCGAGTATGCTACTCTTTGTTATGCCGCTTGGCACCGGGTTCGACTAGTCGGACCGGGGACTCGCCGTCTTGCGCTATGAAATGCTTCCTGCGGTCGGACAAGTAGTGTGCGGCGCTTAAGCCGTCTCCTGTCGAAAGCCGCAGCTTGCAGAGCGACTGTTGGTAGGCAGAGAGTAAGCAAGAAACTAGCGCACACACGAAAAAATGGCTAAGGACTCAAAGCATATGCATAGCCCAAGCCGGCTTCCAGTCTCTCTCTGAAGAGCCGACTCTCGAATAGTAGGCTCGCCGCCTTCTATCCAACTTGTTAAAAAACTCTGAAAAGGCCAAGTACTTGCCTTCCCTAAAAATAGCCAAGCATTTGACCTACGGTAGTCCGCGGAGCGGCTGTCCGTCTGGCAAAGCGGCGACTATGGAAAGGCGGCAAAGGAAAAAGCCAAAAAGAGCAACGGGCAAGGAAGGATAGAAGGCAGATAGATATTTACATAGCAACGGCCTCTGGCCAAGTCCAAGGTACACCCCGCGGGTGGAATTGTGCAAATTAACAAGTTCTTCAAAGACTATGAAAGCAGATAAACTAAAGGCAAGACGACAGCCTAAGGGGCGGCAGACGGATTCGGAGGGTCGGCGGAGACGGTGGTGTCAGGCGCCGGAGCGGCCGGCTCGGTGGTCTCGGCTTGATCGTCTCCGGCGGCAGTCTGCCTGGTCGGACGCGGCTCGTTGCTGGAGGCGCGATCGAGCTGAGGCTGGTCGTCCGCTCTGTCTTCTGGCGCCTCCGTCTCGTCTCCGTCTCCCGCCTCGTCTTCCTCCTCGGTGTTGGAGCCGATCACCTCCGCCGAGTCCTCATTGTAGTCGGGGTTCATCCCAAACCACTTCGGAGGCACCTCCTCGCCGTTCGTGGCCTGCTCAGGAACAAAGACGCTGGTGTCGGTGTAGTTGGCAATTGCCGCTGCACGCTCGATGAGGGCGCCTTCCACAGCCACCAGTTCTGCCTGGGCCTCTGACCGGAACGCGGCCAGTCGGTCCAGGTCCAGCCCTGGGTACCAAGCCTTAATGAATTCCAAGGCCCGGCGCGCTCCAGCCCGGGCCAAGGAACCCTTCCAAGCCTCAAGACGGCCGGCCGCGACCTCTAGCTAGTCGGCAGTCCGACTGGCAGTGCGCAGAGCCGGCATGCCTGGCCACAGGGCGGAGATCGCCTGGGCCCCGGCGCGTTGAAGCCGGCCCAGCAGCTGATGGGCCGGCCGCAGATGGGTCTCGATGCTCAGGAGCTTCTCGTCAACGGTCAGCGGGCCATTGGCGGCGATCTCCTCGCCGTTCGCCCTCCGCGCCTCGCGATCAGTCTCGATGGCTCGATTGACCGCTTGCGAGTGTCCAGGGAAGAAGTCTACCCAAAACAGAAGAAGCAAAAGAGAAAATCAGCAGTCGGCCTAACTTACAGTCGGCAGCTCGAGGAAAGAAAGCAAAGAAACTCACCATCGACAATGTCCTCAATCTCATGGAAGCCGGAAGTCAGCATCGCCTCCATGTCGGTCCAGGAGGAGCGCTCCATCTCGAACTCGGCCAGGAGAGCGGTCTCTTTCTTCCCCGCCTCGTCCCGAGTTGCGCTCTTTGGCGAGCTTGCCGCACTCCTCCTCCTTGGCGCGAAGGGTCGTGCTGACTTCGCCTAACCGTTCCTGAAGAGCGGCATTGGCCTCTGAAAAACGAAGAGAAAAGACGTTAAGTCGTCAACAACAAAGGTCGCCGGGAAGATCCGGCCCGACTGCTCAGTAGTCGGCCCGAATCTCGGGGACTACAGCCCGCGGGTGCGCCAGCGCGCCCCCGCAAAAAAGAAGAACTTACTCCGGCTCTCCGACAAGTCGGCAGTCCGCTTCTCCAGCCGCTCAACATTACGGTTGAAGGCGGTGACGCGGAGGTTGTGATACTCCTGTGATAAAAAATCGGACAAAGACAAAAATGAGGAACTCGCCAGATTGAGTTCCGGGGCGCCTGCGCAGCAGCCGGCCCGAAACTCAGGGACTACACCCAGTGGGTGCGCTGGCGCGCCCCCACAGAGAAGAACAAGAAGAGACAAAGTCAAAAAAGGAAAACGTACCCGGATAGACGCTCGCGACGCCAGATGCGCCCTCGTGCAGCCCTGGATGGCTTCGCCCTCAGCTCGCAGCTTCGCCTGCACGTCCAGGAGCGCCTGGTTCAGTGGACCGTCGCCGCCTCCTTGCACCCATCTAGTAGGTGCAGCACTTGATGCCTCAGCATCTGGAATGGCCGAGCTGGCGGCGCCGGCTTCCAAGGGGCGTGGCGCCGAGACCGCCTTCGTAAGGCGGCGGCACGCTGGTGAGGCAACTTGAAGAAGCAGCCTCGCCACCGCCTCGTCCTCAGTCGGCGGCACTGGAGGGCCTGCCGGCTGCTTGCCATGCGGCGGAGTCGGTGGTGGCGGCGAGGCCATGCCCGACGCGGAGGCCTCGCCACCGTCCCTCTCCACGATGGAGTGCTCCCCGCCGACTTCTCCAGTCTGCCCTGTGAACTCCGGGGGCGGCGGCGCGGAGTTCAGCGGGATGACAAGCAGGGCCGACTGGCGGCGCGCGGTCTCCTCCACCCGCTGCTTTGCTGTGGCGGCGGCTTTAGCCTCCTCCAGCTACTTCTGGGTGGAGGCCGCCGCTTTTCTCGGCCTCTGCCTTCTCCAGACGGTCGGCCTCTTCCTCGTCGCGCTTCTCCCGCGCGTTGCGCTCCGTCGCCTCCCGGAGGTCAGTGGTGGGGTCAATCCGCCGGGTGTTGGCGGACGTCTCGGCCGACCCCATGACAGAGGGGACGGCGACCCTCTCAAGAGAAAGAGGGGCCCTAAAGCAAAAAAAACAGAATGAAAAATGCTCGGAAAAGATCCTTCAAAGAAAACAAGACAAAGGCAGTCAACACTTACGCAGAGACCAGCAGCGGCTTCTTCACTTCCTTGCGGAAGCGGTTGGCCTTCGCGATCGCCTCCTCCCGCTTGGTTGCGGCGGCTGCCCCCTTGAACTTTTTCGGCCGACCACCGAGCAAACTTGGCGTGGCCCGGTGTTTCTTCGCGCCGACTTGACCGGCCAGGCCGGCGGAGGAACTCGCGCCTGGATGGCCGGCTTTCGGTTGGCGGAGCGGGACAACTTCGCCGTCGGCCTCGTCCTCTGGCCAGTCAGCGAAGGTCGCCGAGGGCCGGAGGCCGCCTTCCGCTCCTCCTCCTCCGCCTTCGGCGTCGGCCTCCATCACCGCCGCCCCCAAGTCGGGGTCATCGATGTCGCTCTCCACACGGTCTGGAGCAAACTCGCGGGGCGGCCCCGTGGCGCTGGGTGCAGGCTGGATGAGGGGGTTCTGACTCGAAGAACCAAGAAGATCAGAAGTCGGATTCGGCTATAAGGAAAAACAGAAGACAAAAGATTTGACTTACCATAGGCGGAGGGTTGGCACGTGAGTACGGCTCCTTGCCGAACTGCCAGTCTTCCGTGAGCTCGCAGTTCGCGATGTGATTCACCATGTTCGCCACCTCCGCGTGGGGCATCTCCCAGGTGCTCATCCGGCTCGGGTCTCGGCAGTCGCTCATCTGACAGATCAGATGAGGCCGGCCTTGGAGTGGGAGGACTCAGTGCGCCATGAAGGAGGCCAGCAAGTCGGCTCCGACCAGGCCTTCCGACTGCGTCAGTACTCGGAGTCGGGCGACGGCGCGGTGCCGGCAGGAGACAGCGTCTTGGCCCGATTGGACCAGCTGGGAAGCCTCCTAGCCGGCGCGCCGGCTTCATTGTGCGGTAGGTTGACCCAGCCGCCTTCCGTGGCGACGTTTTTCACGTAGAAGTACAACCGCTGCCACATCTTCACCGACTTGATCAGCGCGATGGAGGGGAATGGATTGTCGGCGGTCGACCTTCGCATTGCGATGAAGGCGCCGCACTGAGCCGGTATGCCGGCGACATGTGTGCCGAGATTTTATTGGAAGAACTCCCCCCACAGCTCGAGGGTGGGGAGAACGCCGAGGATACCCTCGCACAGGGTGGCGAAGGCTGCCAGCAGCACCACGGTGTTCGGGGTGAGGTGGTGCGGCCGGAGGCCGTTGAACTCCAAGAAAGAGCGGAGGAAGCCGCTCGCTGGCAGGCCCATGCCGCGCATGAGGTGCGAGCGGAATATGACCCGCTCGCCCTCCTCCGGCGCCGGCCTTATCTCCCCCTCTAGCATGGCGCGGGCTCGCACCAGGTGCGCGCCGGGGAGCCGGCACGTCCTACGGAGGTGCTCGATGGCGTCATCGTCCACCCTAGAACCATCCCACACGCCGGAGTGGACGGCAGGAGCTGCGGCGGAGGAAGAGCTCATCGCTGCGGTGCGGCACGACGTGGTGCGACGAAGGCAGGAAGAAGAAGAGGCAGGAGGAAGCGGGGGAAGCAGGGAAGAACGAGCGCGTGCTTCGCCGTCCGGCTCCCCCCGCCTACTTATAGGCCGCAGGCTGAGAAGCCGATGGGGCGGCGTGGGATTAACTGCGTGCGAGGCCCCACGCCCCCCACGACTAAACCCACGAAGTTACTGCGCGCAGTAACGACGTGGGGAACCCCACCGCCCGCACGGCCGCAGCGGAACCATTTGCATGCTGAGGCGCGGTAGTGGCGGGCCCCGCCTGACGGCCTGTCCCATCGCGCGTGTGGGCAGGCAGACTGCCTCTGCCACATGGTGCCGCGCGACGGGGCCGCGGTGGGCGACCGCAGGAAGCGTATCGGGCACGCCGCCTGGTTCCCGCCGCGACGTTAGAAATACTCGAGTGGCAAGACGGCCCTCGGTGAATCCGACTCTAGCTAGTCGGCTTGAGCTTGACGGCCTTTAGTGAATCCGACTCCAGCCAGTCGGCCTGGAGGAAGATGGCCATCAGAGCCTGCATTCCCCCGCTCGAAGAATGAAACTGTTGAAGGTGCGCGACGTATCACCCTCAGAGCCTCACCAGCTTCGGGGACTACTGTCGGAGTAATGGGCCACGGGTAGGCTAACCCGAGTCTCAGAACCTTTCAAGACATCAGGGCAGACTGCACCCCTCAAGTACCTGCGGCGACTCCGAGAGAAGCCGAGTCCTCAAAGGCGACTCCAAGAAGAGCCGAGTCCCAGGGCCGACTCCCATTCAAGCCGAGTCCCAGAGGCGACTCCCATTCGAGCCGAGTCCTAGAGGCGACTCCCATTCGAGCCGAGTCCCAGAGGCGGCTCCGTAGAAGCCGACTATGGGGAGTCGGCCCGCGACTTCTAACCATCCGATAATTAAAGGCAAGCATGGCCACAGTGCGTCGTACTCGCGGAGATCTCCGCCCGGCGCGGCACTGTTGCCATGCCATCCCTGACATCAGCCCCTGGGGCGGGGCCCTGTACCCACGACCTCCTGTCTGTACGGCCCGGAGACGGCGGGGCCTATCAGTCAGCGAGAGTATTGAAGACGGCGAGAGAGCCGAGAGTCGGACCCGTTGGGAGTCGGCCGGCCCCTCCCACGGGCCCCGCATGCCATTAACCAGACGCGACAGGGGAATGGCAACAGTGATCGCCCGTCAGGCGGCGGCACTGTAGCCACGACCCCACGACCAAGCCCGCGTTATTAGTAGCACGGCTACAGTAATCCGCAGCCAGTATGACCCGCCCGCGGCGGACACAAGCTGACGCCCTCGTACCAGGCCAGTCGGCGGGCCCCAGGAGTCGGTGGAGAAGACGGCGCCTGAGAGACAGACGGCTGGGACCCGCACCCAGCCGGTTTTACCATTGTAACCCTGGGGAGTAGGCCTATCTAAACCCCCCAGGGCACCCATGCAAAGGGTTCGCATCCAGTAGCATTAGACAGACCACACAGGAGGGAGAGAGCTAGCCTTGCCTTCTCCTACCTCCAGAAACAGCTCTAGGAGCACCATTGTATTCACTTTGCCTTAGAGATCATGCGGAGACCCCGCAGAGCAGCAGTAGGGGTGTTATCTCCTCGGAGAGCCCTGAAGCTGGGTAAGATCCGCCGGCGTGCATGTCTTCGCCTCATCCCGTTTCCAGGCACCGGCGACGTTCTACTCGCCCCCACCATGATAAGCCATCCTTTGGCATATGTCGCACCCAACCCCCGACACTTTTGTTTTGAACACTCACCCTGCGAAGATGCTGCTTGTCTTGGGCTGCCCTTGATTGGGTTCGGCTCGTTGAACACCGATCCTATAGGGCATTGATAACCCACAAGTGTAGGGGATCGCAACAGCTTTCGAGGGTAGAGTATTCACCCAAATTTATTGATTCGACACAAGGGGAGCCAAAGAATATTATTGAGTACTAACAGTTGAGTTGTCAATTCAACCACACCTGGATAACTTAGTATCTGCAGCAAAGTATTTAGTAGCAAAGTAGTATGATAATAAAGGTAACAGTGGCAAAAGTAAAGATAATAGTTATTTAGGAATTGTAACAGTAGCAATGGAAAAGTAAATAAGCGAAGCAGAATATGTGAAAAGCTCGTAGGCATTGGATCAGTGATGGATAATTATGTCGGATGAGATTCCTCTTGTAATAGCTATAACATAGGGTGACATAGAACTAGCTCCAGTTCATCAATGTAATGTAGGCATGTATTCCGTATATAGTCATACGTGCTTATGGAAAAGAACTTGCATGACACCTTTTGTCCTACCCTCCCGTGGCAGCGGGTCCTAGCGAAAACTAAGGGATATTAAGGCCTCCTTTTAATAGAGAACCGGAACAAAGCATTAGCACATGAACTCCTCAAACTACGGTCATCACCGAGAAGTATCCCGATTATTGTCACTTCGGGGTCGTCGGATCATAGCACATAATAGGTGACTATAGACTTGCAAGATAGGATCAAGAACACACATATATTCATGAAAACATAATAGGTTTAGATCTGAAATCATGGCACTCGGGCCCTAGTGAAAAGCATTAAGCATAGCAAAGTCATAGCAACATGAATCTCAGAACATAGTGGATACTAGGGATCAAACCCTAACAAAACTAACTTGATTACATGGTAAATATCATCCAACCCATCACCGTCCAGCAAGCCTACGATGGAATTAATCACACACGGCGGTGAGCATCATGAAATTGGTGATGGAGGATGGTTGATGATGACGACAGCAATGAATCCCCCTCCCTGGAGCCCCGAACGGACTCCAGATCAGTCCTCCCGAGAGAGATTAGGGCTTGGCGGTGGCTCCGTATCGTAAAACGCGATGAAACTTTCTCTCTGATTTTTTTCTCCACGAAACAAAATATATGGAGTTGGAGTTGAAGTCGGTGGAGCGTCAGGGGGCCCACGAGACAGGGGGCGCACCCAGGGGGTGGGCGCGCCCCCCACCCTCGTGGACAGGGTGTGGGCCCCCTGGTCTTGATTCTTTCGCCAGTATTTTTTATATTTTCCAAAACTTGCCTCCGTGGATTTTCAGGTCATTCCGAGAACTTTTGTTTTCTACACATAAAACAAAATCATGGTAGTTCTGCTGAAAACAGCGTAAGTCCGGGTTAGTTTCATTCAAATCATGCAAGTTAGAGTCCAAAACAAGGGCAAAAGTGTTTGGAAAACTAGATACGTTGGAGACGTATGAGGCATAGTTCAGTATGATGGGTGAGGTGCAAACAAGGGATCTTTAAAAGATGATTTCCGAACACTTACCTTAACAAAAGAGTAAAATCCAGGGTAGTCGGCCGTAATGGCCACTTCTGAGCCGTCAAGACTCGCTTGATAATAGACTCCAGAAGAAAACTCCGCAAATATATCCGGATACTTGCAGAAGCCAGGGTTCGGTGCGAGCATGATCCTCTGGCTGAGGGGAGGGGCAGTGAATGTTTTCGACTACCTTCCTCCATGTCTGTTTCAAAGGATAGTTAGAATGGTTAGCACCCCTCAATAACGAGGTAAAACAATGCTGACAAAACAATAAACTTACCTAGTCTATGGGGTGGTACATGGAAAAACCTTCCCGGCATTTCAAGCGGAGGAATTCTTCTTCCTCCCCCTTGTAAAGATCTGCCAGAATGGTGGCCAGAGCGGCCGAGGTATCCGAACCCTCACGCTTATAACGAGACGCGTCGTCATCCCTTTTGTAGCACCATAACGGGGTCACTCTGGATCTAAGAGGCTGGATACATCGCGTTATCGCTTTAGCCATGACTTCGATTATCGAGAGTCTGGAGTGGGCAAGTAATTTGATCTTGCTGACTAACCTAATTACTTCCGCACTGTCTTCTTGCTTGGGGCTCCAGGGATGCCAATTAAGTAACTTCTTTGGTGGGGCACTGGAGAATTCGGGAAGCCCGCGCCAAACTAGGTCCGGAAGGGGTACATCTTCAATATAGAACCATTCCAAATACCATTCTGCGGATCCCTTCTTGGGAATTCCAATGGGGTATCCTGATCTAGCTATGCACCACACTTCGGTGCCGCCCACTTCAAATATAGAGCCGCCTTGATGGCGGGGGACGAGGTAGAAGAACTTTTTCCACAGTTTGAAATGAGCCTCGTAGCCTAAGAACAGCTCGCAGAGAGCAAGAAAACCCGAAATATGTAGGATTGAACCTAGCATGAGGTTGTGCAGTTGGATCCCATAGAATTCCAACAGACCCCTGATAAAGCGATGAATCGGGAACCCTAAGCCGCTCAGTAGAAAAGAGAAGAAAACCCTCTCCCCCGGCTGGGGTTGGGGAAATTCTCTGCTAGCGCATCGCTGCCCATCAAAGCCAAGCTTGCTCGTACAGAAACTAGATCTACGGGGGGGAGATATCCCTGAGTCTGAAGTCGACTCAGCTGGAGATGATATACAAAACAGCTTCGCCAGTCACCCTCTTGAGGGCCATGGGGGCGCGAGGAAGAGCTAGGGTCGCTCGTCATGTTTTGGAGTTTTTTCGTGGTTTTTGCTCCGATGCTCCTTGCACGATGTGGGATGGCGGTTGAGGTATTAGACCTATTTATATAGATGCCACCCCTATGAGGCAGGGAGCTTATTGATCATATAATAATGGACCGTTCACATTCACCTAATGCATGGAAGTCGAGGTGACAACGGGAAGAAATCATAAAGGTAGAACGTGGGGCCCAAATCCGGATTACCGTCGATCCGTAGTATGATTAAAGAACCCACCTTGCAAAGCCAAAGACATAAAGCTGGATACTACATCATCATTGAAGGCAAGTTCGGGGGCTACCGAGGTAGTCATGGATTCGGGGGTCCCCAGGTGTCCAGTCCATGCAATGTGGGCTGGACCGGTGGGCCGTGAAGATAGAGTGGAGAATCATCCCCCGTGTCTGGGTAGGACTCCTATATGCGTGGATGGCAAGATTGGTGTCCGGATATGTCCTTTCCTTCCCCTGTAAACTAACTTGGTGTAACCCTAGGCCCCTCTTGTGTCTATATAAATTGGAGGGTTTAGTCTATAGGCAGAATCATAATATTCATGGCTAGACAAGCTAGGGTTTAGCCATTACGATCTCAAGGTAGATCAACTTTTGTAACCCCTATACTCGTCAAATACAATCAAGCAGGATGTAGGGTTTTACCTCCTTTAAGAGGGCCCGAACCTGGGTAAACATTGTGTCCCTTCATCCACTATTACCATTGTTCCTTAGACACACGGCTTGGGCCCCCCTACCCGAGATCTGCCGGTTTTGACACCAACAATGGTTTCAAATTCTTCTTGTCCCTTTTGTGCTTTTCATGTCTTTGCAACCTTCAGGTTCTTGTTGTGTTCCTTGTTCATCTTTGCTAGCGGAGTGTTTGCAATCTCGTTCATCTCCATTGTATTCTTTCTTTCAATTTGTTCAGCCTCTCAAGGTTCGTGGTTTCACTAGTTTGTCAAAGAAGCAACTTTTCTTTACCTCTTCCTCTTCCTTTTCCTCTTCTCATTCTTAGATCTCGGGGAGAGATCTCTTGTAAGTGGAGGAGAGTTGTAATGACCCGAGACCGATGCTCCAGACGCCTTTCATGTTTTTCATTGTTGTTGTGTGGTTTATTTGTTTGTTGCAATAATCGCATCATCCGCGTTGCATCCGCGTGTTTTCATAAAACTTGTAGTTGTTCGTAGTTGCCGCTTCTCTCTTTGTCTAGTTGACCTTTTGTCAGGCCCCCTTATCTTTGTCGACCTCTCCCAGACCCCCTCACGTGTGTTTGAAACTTCCCTGAACCCGAAATGGGCAATGGTTACCGATGGGTCCGGATCATCTCCAAACAACCCCAAAATATCTTCGGTTTCTTTTTTGGACTTCCTAACCTATATTTTCTCAGCCGTCCCATTATGATCGTAGGGACGAGATATCCCCTAACCTAAATCCATCTACTCTAAATAACGACCCAACCCTAAATTTGAGGTGAGCTGTCCCATCCTCCTAGCCGCTGCCACTCCTCCTATCTCGTCTTCCTCGAGATCCTCCCATTCCTCTCCGAACCAACCAACTCCACCTCTCGATCTCCACCCAAAAAGCGCCCAACCTCGATCCCCTACATCCAAGGCCATCTCCTCTAGTGCTCGTACCTGAGTAGGGGAGAGGCACCCACGTTCCCAAGCTCATCCCCAAGCATGCTCCCATGACGCCATCCCGTATGCTGCTCCTCCCCGAGCCCCTCTCGCTCGATTTGATCCAGCAGAGTCCCGAGCACCTCACCTCGCTGTCTAGTTGTTTCTCCGGCCGATTTCGGCAAGCCATCGATGACCAGGACCAGCCGGAGATGCCCTCTTTTCCTTGCGCCCGTGCTCGCTCCACCTCAGGGACGTCCACCTCGCCTCCCCGTCCGGCAACCGCGAATAGCACGCGACAGGCCCCTGCGTCGTTCCCTGCCGCCTCTCTCTCTCGTTTCCCTTTATTTTCTTCTCTCTCTCTCTCTCAACGCTCTCTCCCTCTCTCTCGTTCCTCTCTGGGCCCAGGAAGCCGCTGGCTCAACACCATGGACACCCAACATGTCACGCCCAATATGCGACCCTATCCAAAAAGGAACTCAAAGGTCCCACCAAGGATAGACCCGCATATTGAAACGCTTTTGCAAGGTGGATATCATTACATCAACATTACATAATAGTGGGGATACATACATAAGGCATACAATGCCACACGAATACAACAATACAACATACAAGAACAACATCCGACTATGGATGAATCATAAACAGAAACTCAAACAATATCCACCCTGCTAGCCCAGGCTGCCGACCTGGAACCTATCCCCTGATCAAGGACGAAGCAGAAGAAGAACTCCAAAACAAGCAAACATCGCTCTCGCGTCAAGATCATCGCATAACCTGTACCTGCAACTGTTGTTGTAGTAATCTGTGAGCTACGAGGACTCAGCAATCCCATTACCATGGGTATCAAGACTAGCAAAGCTTAATGGGAAAGGAAGGGGTAAAGTGGTGAGGTTGCAGCAGCGGCTAAGCAAGTATGGTGGCTAACACACGCAAATGAGAGCGAGAAGAGAAGCAAGCGGAACGGTCGTCAACTAGCAATGATCAAGAGGTGATCCTGAACACCTACTTACGTCAAACATAACACAGAAACCGTATTCACTTCCCGGACTCCACCGAGAAGAGACCATCACGGCTACACACGCGGTTGATGCGTTTTAATTCGGATTTGGTGTCAAGTTATCTACAACCGGACATTAACAAATTCCCATCTGCCACATAACCGCGGGCACGGCTCTCAAAAGTTTAAACCCTGCAGGGGTGTCCCAACTTAGCCCATGACAAGCTCTCGCGATCAACGAAGGAATAGACCTTCTCCCAGGAAGACCCGTTCAGTCTCGTAATCCCGGTTTACAAGACATTTCGACAATGGTAAAACAAGACCAGCAAGACCTCCCGGCGTGCCGACATCCTGATAGTAGCCGCGCGTATCTCGTCTTAGGCCACGACCGGATGAGTAGTACGTACAACTAGAACCAGCCCTCAAGTTTCCCCAAGGTGGCGCTGCAAGTGGCTCTAGTTTGGACCAACACTTAGACAAGCATTGGCCGGGGGGGCTGAATAAAGATGACCCTCGAGAGAGCGACTCCCAAGGGAAAAGTAGGTGGTGGTGAGGCAAATGGTAAAACCAATGTTGGGCCTTGATGGAGGAGTTTTATTCAAAGCGAACTGTCAGGGGGGTCCCATAAATCACCCGACCGCGTTAGGAACACAAAATCCAGGAACATAACACCGGTATGATGGAAACTAGGACGGCAAGAGTGGAACAAAACACCAGGCATAAGGCCGAGCCTTCCACCCTTTACCAAATATATAGATGCATTAATAATATAAGAGATATTGTGATATCCCAACATAAACCCTGTCCACCATGGAGAAATCTTCAACTTCACCTGCAACTAGCAACGCTATAAGTGGGGCTGAGCAAAGCGGTAACATAGCCAAACAGTGGTTTGCATAGGAAAGGTGTCAAAGGTTAGAGGTTCATGGCAATATGGGATGGCTTGATAAACAGGTAATATGTAGCGCAGCATAGCGATAGAACGAAGCAACTAGCATAGCAATGATAGTAGTGAGATCCAGGGTAGCGGTCATCTTGCCTGAAATCCCGCAAGGAAGAAGAACGAGTCCATGAAGAAGATGAAGCCACAAAGACGAACCACACGTAGACGAACGCATCCTCACGATCGCAACGAAACGGGAACTATCAAGAAGAAGCACACAACATAGGTAAACACACCACACATGAACAAGGCATGATGCACAACAAGCATGATGCATGACCAAGCTACATGAAGCTACTCATGGCAAGAGATGATGCAAACAAGAACAACACATCAAGGCAAGTTTAAATGAGGCCGGAAACAACATATAACAAATCCGGTAAGTCCTCATATGCAAATTTCGAAATTGGTCCAGAACTGAATAAACCTTAAGTTGAAGTTGTTAAACAGCAAGTTAAGATGCACCAAGATGATCTACCCGAGATTCTAGTCAAGTTACATATAAAGTTCATTAGATTCGGAGCTACGGCCTAGAAGATATGAGCAAAACAAGTTAAGCATGGCATTAATGCAAAGTGCATACAAACATCAAGCAAACACCCCAAAACAAGGATGCAACATGATAATATGAAACTACATGCAAAATCAAGCAAGTTTCATATAGAGCTCACTCAAAACGGAGCAACGGTTCAACACACACACACTATACAAGTCATAACAACAATCTGTCCATAACAGCAACTAGGCATCTTACAAGTATCAAAACAACATGCTACAGCACCCCAACATAATAACAAAAGGCATGAGCATGAAGTAAATGTAAAGCATAACAAAACATGAACACTGAGCTATCTCCAGAAAAGACTAGAACATGCTCAAAATGACATGGTAAGATTGCAAATAATAACAGTTTCAGACTTATCAGGAAATAACATCAGGTTGCAATGTTTAGAGCTATCAAACAATATGTTACAGGAACTTATCATGGCAAACAAAGGCATGGCATGAATCTACTAAATGCATAGATCAAAAGTCCCTTACTGACCATGAGCCAAAAAGGATCAGAAAATATGATGGCACCCACGTAAACATGGCAAGTTATATTACAGATTCAAACATGGCAGGAACAACAATAAGTAGGCATGTTGGTGAGCTTGAACCACTCACCACAGAGCAATACATGGCGTGGAAAGGCAACCAACAGTAAGAAGGCATGTTTATGAAGCTAAGCATGGCAAGAGCAAGGTCATAGGATGCATGGAACACTAGCAAAACACATGGGAACAAGTGAACTTAATGTTATCAGGCTGATAGCAACATTTTCAAGCAACTTTGGAGCAAGATATGAACATGTTCCAGCAGGCTATAAATGCAACCAGGGGCATGAATGGATAGAGCATGACATGTAGATCAAAACATGTTTATAGGACATCTCCAGATTATGCATAGAATGATTACTAGAAGCATGTGAACATAGCAACAAAATATAACAGAATCTGTTTAGCAAAACAGCAACAGCAAGTACACTACTTAACAAGCTCGATTCACTCACCACAAGTCATTGCATGACAATATAAGCATAGCATCATCAAGAAGGCATGTTTATGAAACAAACCAAGTCAAGAACAAGTCCATAGCATGCAAGGATCAAATATAGCAACCTTGGCCAAATTGAATAACATGTAAACAATCTGCCAGGAAACATTTTGAAGCAAAAGTAGAGCACTCAAATGACATGCTAGACTACTCCATAATTGCAAACAAGGGCATGAATGGATAGACAATAACCATATGTTCAAAACACCCTTACTGAAGTATCTCTAAATATGCATGGATGTCTCTGTAGCATCAAGTTTACATGGCATCAAAATAACAGCAGAACAGGGACTAAAATCAGCAATATCACGAAGCCTAGTTTGCATGCTTGTGCTAGTCACCACATTGATCACAAAAATACATGGCATACACCCCTGGAAAGATGGCATGGGATAGATCAAAACACATGAAGACATCAACCTCATAGGATGCACACATCAATCATGGCAAGAATGACAAATGAGCAAGTTATAACAGTTTCAGCAGATTAACATCAACATGCACTCTTCCAACAGCATTTCTGGCGTCAGGATGACCTCAAATGAAAATGATGCAATGGAATGAAATGAAGTACTCATCGAGGCGAACAATTTGACATATTACACGCACAAAACGGAGCTACGGATGCAGAGATGCGACATGATGAACATGGCATGTTTATGTAAAAATCAGGGGACTTAGAGAAACGGGCAACCTTGCAGATCTAGGGTTTGACCCAGCGCGGACATCGAGGCAGGCGACAGCTCGCCGGAGATGGCCGGAGAGAGGCCGGAGGAGGCGGGGAGATGGCCGGGGAGACGCGGCGGAGGCGGATCCGGTCGCCGGAGGGCGCGGCGAGGGTCGTCGGAGGGTGCGGTGGCGGGGCGCGGCGGCGCCGGGGTCGGGCGAGGCGCGGGCCTCGGGGCCCAGATCGGGGCCCGGGCGGGCCTGGCACGGGCCTCGCGGCGGCGCGGTGGGAGCGGCGGCGGCGGCACCCACGTGGCGGGAGGCGATTGGTCGGGGGGCGGCGGAGCGGACGCGTCCAGGCGGGTCGGACGCGTCCAGGCGGGTCGGACGTGTCCGGCGAGCGCGGGGACGATTTTTAGGGTTAGGGGGGGAAAATGATCCGGAAATTTCGGGCGAGAGGCATTTTTATAGGTAGAGGGAGCTAGGAGAGTCCAAATGAGGTGCGGTTTTCGCCCACACGATCGTGATCGAACGACCGAGAGCATGGAGGGGAGTTTGCTGGGCTTTGAGCCACTCTGGAAGGGGTGTTGGGCTGCAAACAAAAGAGGCCTTTGCGGTTACCCGGTTAACCGTTGGAGTACCAAACGACCTCCAAATGGCACGAAACTTGACAGGCGGTCTACCGGTGCTATACCAAGGCCGCTTGGCAAACCTCGGGCCATTTCGAGAACGTTTAACACCCGCACAAGAGAAGAGGCAAAAGGGGGACGCTGGAGGACATAGGAGTGCCGGATTGCAAAACGGACAATGGGGAAAAGGCTCGGATGCGTGAGACGAACACGTATGCAAATGCGATGCACATGATGACATGATAAAATGCAGATGATGACATGGCAAAGTGCAACACGCAAGCTAATGACATGGCAACGACGGTGAATAACTGGCAGACACCTGGCGCATCGAATCTGAGGCGTTACACAACACCCCTGCTACTTTGCGCTACCATCGGGGCCTCGCCTCCACCACCAGATCCGGCCGGCCTCTGCCGCCCTTGCCCATTCACGGCCGGATCCCGCCGACAGGGCCCCATCCCTGCCGCCGGTGCCCCAAGTTCTGACTCCGCTGTCGTTCCCCTGCCATGGCACCTGGGCCTCCCGTGCATCGACCGCTGCAGCCGTGCATTAACTGTGCCCCACCTCGCGCCAAGGCTTAGCGCGCCAGCCTCCCCTACCTTGGCCTGTCCACCGACCTTGGCTTGGCACATGGTGAGAAACACCCCCAGCGCCTCCTTTGTTTTTCTTCTGTTGGGCCTGCTCCAGTTTTAGATTTGGCCAATGGAGGTTTTTTTTTCGGATGAGAGAATTTGCTCAGAGTAAACAGTTTTACAGAAAAACCCTTCATGTTCATGCATTTAATAACTCATTAACCGTGCATCGGATTAAAATGCTTTCTATATGTAAAATGCTTAGAATTTCATATAGTTTCATAATTTGCAACTTACATTCATGTTTAAAATGTTGGGGACACAAAAGCTCAAGCTTGGGGATGCCCAAGGCATCCCAAGCTAATATTCCAAGAAGTCTCAAGAATCTAAGCTTGGGGATGCCCCGGTAGGCATCCCACCTTTCTTCTTCAACAATCATCGATTAGTATCGGTTGAGCCAACAATTTTGCTTCTTCACATGACGTGTGCTATCCTTGGAATGTCATTTTGCTTTGTTTTGCTTGCTGTATTAATAAATAATTAGATCTGAAAGTTTTTAAATAAAAGAGAGTCCTCAAATAGCTACCCATTTACATAACTACTCGCTTAATCTTCACGTATATCTTTTTTTGGAGTAGTTTGTCATTTACTCTTGTGCTTCACTTATATCCTAAGACTAAATTGTTGAATAAATTGAATATCATGAAGTTGAAATTATAAAATCATATCATGCCAAGTGGTGGCTTCACATTGGGTTTAGAAAGTGAAATCTTTTGAGGCTTGACAATCACAATATTGGTCATACAAGCAATTCACGAATGATTAGTAGGAGGAAGAGAACTTTCAAATGAAAATACACTATCTTGGAAATCTTTTGTGATTGTGAGCCCCCATCAAGATATTATATGCCGAAATTGTTGACGTTGGACAAAGAAGACAATGTAATGATTTATGTTTGTTCATATTCACATAGAAGTTATATTGTCATAGATCCTTCAACATGTGGTGCTTGCCACCCCCCCATCTTTGCTAGCAAAAATTCTGCACCAAGTAGAGATACTACTTGTGCATCCAAAAACCCTTAAACCCAAATCTTATTTTAAAGAGTCCATCGTACCTACCTAAGGATTGAGCATGATCCTTCAAGTAAGTTGTCATCGGTGCAATAAGGCAAAAATTGCTTCTAAAAGTGTTAGATCATTTAGCGTAAGAGAAAATTGAGCATTGTACGAACTTGTGATGGCAAAGAATAAAAGCAATAGACTGCATAATAAAGGTTGCTATCATAAGGGGCAATATCACATGACATTATTTTGCACTAAGGGGTTGAGCATACAAACAAATAAGCACATGGCAACCTTTGCTACCTCTGCGAAGGTCCTATCTTTTACTTTTATGTATTTACTTCCATGGAAGAGTCAAAGTTTTTCACTCTATTCCTTTTTAATTTTCACCTTTGGCAAGCATCATGTGGTGAGGAAAGATCTAGGCACATATATCTAGTTGGATATGGGTAGCATCAGTTATTATTATTGACATCACCCTTGAGGTGAATACGTTGGGATGCGAAATTATAAGCCCCTATCTTTCTATCTGTCCGGTTGAAACGTTTTGCTCATGTGTGTTAGCAATCATAGAAGACTATATGATGGTTTAGTATGTGGAGCTCTTACTTAGAATCTGTTGAATAAGTTGAATTACAATTTCTTGGTGACTGAGAACATAGGTTGTTGAGTTTCAAGAGAATTCATTGTTTGAACCTTAACATGTGAATTGGTTGCTACTATAACATGAGAAGTTTTATACGAAACAATGCTGTCATGATGCTAGGAGAAGTGATTGAGATTGTCATTGATTAAACTTATGCACTTTGCTAGCATTCACACTTCATAAATTATTTCTTTTATCATTTACCTACTCGAGGATGAGTAGGAATTAAGCTTGGGGATGCTGATACGTCTCCAACCTATCTATAATTTATGAAGTATTCGTGCCATGTTTACAATAATTTAATATGGTTTTGGTATGATTTGCATGGAACTAACCCAAACTTACGCTGTTTTTAGTAGAACTACCGTGGTGTTGTTTTTTGTGAAGAAATGAAAGTTCTCCAAACACCACGAAACTTTTTGTGGATTTTTTATGGACCAGAAGACTACCAATGGGCCAGAGCAGCACCTGGGGGTGCCCCAAGGGGGGCACAACCCACTAGGGCGCGCCTGGGCCCCCAAGCGCGCCCCGGTGAGTTGTCCCACCTCGGTGGCCTCCCGCACCCCCTCTTCGCCCTATAAATTCTCAAATATTCCAAAAACACTCACGGAGACCCTAGATCGGAAGTTCCACCGCCGCAAGCCTCCATAGCCACCAAAAACCAATCTGGACCCCGTTCTGACACCCTATCGTATGGGTGAATCATCACTGGTAGCCATCCTCATCATCCCGGCGGCCACCACGATGAGGAGGGATTAGTCCACCTTCGGGTCTGTGGGTTTGTACCAGTAGCTATGTGTTTAATCTCTCTCGCGCGCGATCTTGAGATGTCACAATCTTGATGTATCATGGGCTTTGTTAACATAGATGGATCATATGATATTTCTCCCCTCTCTACTCTTGTTGTGATGAACTGAGTCTTTACCATTTGAAGTTTTGTCTTGTCGGATTGAATGTTCAGATCTGAGAACACATGATATATGTCTTGCATATGAATACCTGTGGTGGCAATGGGGTATTATGTTATGGCACTCAACTTGCGGATTCCTAAGGTGACTTTGGGGTAATCTTTGCGTAGGGGTTGATGCACGTTTTATTATCTTTTCTCCGATAGAAACTTTGGGGACTCCTTGTAGTTCATTGTGTGGATTGAGTATTACGAATCTGAAATTGTTTGATACATATCGTATAATTAACTCACAGGTACTCCCGGTGACATTGGGGTATCTAGGTGACATTAGAGTTGGTTGATATGTATCATATGGTGTTATTTTAGTACGAACTCTTGATTAGATCGATCGGAAAGAATAGCTTGTTGTTATTTTAGTACGAACTCTAGGATAGATTGAATGGAACGAATAGCTTTAAGGTGGTTTCGTACCCTACAAACAATTTCTATCTTTTGTTCTCCGCTAATAGGAACTCGGGAGTGATTCTTTATTGCACTTTGAGGGATAATCATATGATCCAACTATGTTAGAATTGTTGAGAGATTGCACTAGTGAATGTATGCACCCTAGGCCTCATTTTCAAGCATTGCAATACCATTTGTGCTCACTTTTGTTACTTGCTACCTTGCTGTTTTTTATTATTCCTATTACAAAAACTCATATCTACTATCCATACTACACTTTTATCGCCATCTCTTCGCCGAACTAGTGCACCTATACAATTTGCCATTGTATTGGGTGTGTTGGGGACACAAGAGATTTTTTGTATTTGATTGCAGGGTTGCTTGAGAGAGACTATCTTCATCCTACGCCTCCCATGGATTGATAAACCTTAGGTCATCTACTTGAGGGAAAATTGCTACTGTCCTACAAAACTCTGCGCTTGGAGGCCCAACACGAGTCTAGAAGAATAAAGTTGCACAATAGACATCATGCACACACATACATAGCCAGGGTGGTTCACGCGCAAGGGTTGGACTCCTGTTGCGCCTGCGTAAAGTTTTGTTAACATATTTCTTTGCTCTGCCAACTGACAGGTGGGACCTAGAAACCAGGTTTAAATTTAACCAGTCAGCAAGGTGCCATGTTGACTATGTGGCCAGTTAGTAGGGTGCAATACGGTGCTCTACAGTGAGCGCCTGACCATATAATCACCGCAAAACTATATAGTGGTCGTAATGAGCGTATTGTTACATACGTTGACCTCCAATGTATTTTTCTCGTTTCAAATTAAGCCGTATTAACCGGAAAGGACGTAGTATGGACTAGTACTTCTTTGATGTGTCACGTCAACTCGCCGAACGAGGAGAAGCTTGCTTACTACGCCCTCTCCCTTTCCCACGCGCGGTGGCTCACAGGACGAGGAGAAGCTTGCTTACTACGTACGCCTACGCCCTCTCCCCCGCCCATGCATGTGGTGGCTCGCAGGACGAGGAAAGGGTTTTTACTATAGTGCCCTCTCCCTCGCCCTCGCCCTCGTGGTGGACGTGCATCAGTTCATTCGGTGTTAGATTGCCAGAAGCATATTGTACTATAGTATCATCATTGTTGGACCTTCCGAAGAGGCGAAGAGCCAAGTACAAGGTTCACACAAGTACGAACTATTGAACCTCCTGAAGAGGCAAATAGCCAAGCGCAAGGATTTATAGGAGTTGTCGTCCTAGTAGGAGTACTACAACTATAGCGAACGATGCTACTGTATGATGCCGCCACGTCACCTATATCCAAAGTCGTGCCACCTTTTTTCTCAAAGAGTGTGTTGGAGCCCGTGCAGCAACCACACAAGTTGCACGTACACATAACACACTTACTAGTAATAAATTCTAAAGGACAAATGCCAGTATGCCACACAAGTTCATCTCCACTTAATGTGATAAATTTGTGCACGACTAGTCTACATGTATTCATAGACCTGCCATTCACAATTTACCATACTCCACTTACACCTTATAGATGGGCTGCATGTCCTCCTCCAGGTTCCAATCCCAGGTATTCTTCATGGATGGCATGATCCATAGCGGTGGGCAACGGGAATCATTTCATAGCTTTCTAGTTCGGTTCCACACGATTGAGACTCATCCAAGCTGAAGCAGCATAAATCAGGGATAGCGTGTCATAGCATGTCATTCATACGGTAGTGCGCACTAAAGACACAACCATGCTTCATGAACGATAGGCCTTCGGTGTCATGCACGGAAGGTGGCATCCGCTTCACAATGGGGTAGCTGTCCCCAATGAAAAGCGAGTACTCTCCAAGAGTGTTCCTCGGCACCCACATAGCACTACGGGGGTCAAACTCAGCGCTGTTCATATGGTACACGCGGCATCTCAGATCTAGACACATGGTGACGTACAAACTTAAGGTCCATGCATAATAATTTTGTGCTCAAATATGGCGGTCAGTAATACTGTGCAGCAAATAGTACTACTCCGGTATAGAGGAAGTAAAATGACTGGCGTATTATATATAGCCACTCTTGGCTACATGGATGAGATAGTAAGACATGGAAAAACAAAAATGGTGGGAGCTAGTGGGTTCAAGTCTTCAAGGTCCTAGCTAGCTATACGCGTCCTCCAAGGAAAAAAGTACTCCTACTAGTACTACTAAGTATTACAACAGTTAAACAGAAGGTTAGAAAAATATAATACTAAATTGTACTACTAGTACAGTAAACATGTCCCAGTCTAGAAAAGAAAATAACCAACAAGTACTACTCTACTAGTCTAACACACAACAATGAGAAAATGGAATACCTGGGTTGATGGTGACGGTCCGATCGTGGTAGATTGTGTGACCATGTTGCACATCAGTGGTACCCTGGGTAACAACTGCTAAGATAGTTGATCACAATATGCGAAGTCAGCTACAAGATTCCAGGTTAGACCGAATCGCGGATGCAAATGCACATCTAGGATCAATAATCTTATTTTGATCGGGAGATGACTGGTCCCTACAAAATAATGGAGAACCGTTAGGGATGCAAGTGATGGTTTGTGCATTCTATTTGTAATCTCCTGTACCGCAGGATGGCAACCAAATGCAACAAGTCCCCTGGATTGTCAACGCGAAGATGCGGCCTACATGGCACACGGCATCTTCGAACGTGTAGGGGTACAAACCTGTCGCGACCAACATGTGCCAGCCTCTGCCGTTACTGCCTCTTGTATTGATGTCAATCCTTATGTCGAACACCGCAATGAGATAGTAATCATCGTAGTCGCGTCGCTTTATCGCCGGGTCTGCAATTGCTATTTTCTTCAATCTCATGTAGGCATCATCATACGTATTCAATCCCAGCCAGTCCAGAAGGCCGATACCAATGGTGGAGAAGGGGTCTACGGGAACGGCCCGCACTGTTGTGGATGTTGTGCAAAATGATGGTGGTATTCGGCCGGAGGTATGCAAGCCAATGTTCGTTGGCGCCAACCCATACCTATATATAAGACGGTGGGCATAGGAGAAATTATAGGATGGAATAACTAATTAATATATTTAGAATATACACTACATGATCAAACTCCATGACTGACCTTCTCATCAGACAAAATCCGACTGCCTCTCAATGTGGGCAACTCTAGCGGAGTCAACGTGCAACCATGGCCAGGGAGCGGTGTACTGTTTGCCGGATTGTCCCATAGAATAACATTCTCCTCGAGGACGCATGGAAGACCAACAAGCATGGCCTTTTCCCAAGCCTATTTAAGCACCGTCTTAAAAAAGTTGGTGCATGAAGCATCGAGTCTTACGGCGGTGAGGACGTTGGAGCGGCGTGTGATTTCTCCGAGAGGATCGTCGTCCAAGGTCTCCCAGCCTCGACGAGGAGGAGAACCGCCTGGCAAATCCATGGGAGCACTGACGAACTGCCTTGGTCTCTTTGGGGGGAGGGGAACTGGCGAGGAGGAGATAAGAGCGTAACCGCAGGGCCTCGTATGCGGGCACACATAGTGGTAGTGCCTCATGCCCTGCGATGGCGAGGCTATTATTTACTACGTACTCATACTGTAGAAGTAGTACTACTGCTTTCTCAACTAGTAGTGAGATGTAATGTACTTCTATAGTGCAACAGTTTTCAACTCTTGAATCTCAAGGCCAAGGAGCTACTGTTGCAAGTGGAGGGTACTACTGTTCTCTAGAACCATCACTGTATTATCAATGCACGGAAAGTACACCTGCGTAGTGCGTACTCTCCATGCTCTATTCAAGTGCGTAGCTGGCCTACTCAGCCACTCCTCTCATGCACACACTAGCAGCCTGTTTATCAGTGAAGGTTACTGCGGGGGCAGAACATTTGAGTTCTTTGATACAGCGAGACTAGGCTTTTCGCTTCCCTTTGTGGAGGAGTAATGGATCTCGTCTGTCGCGGGGAACGAGCACCTATGGGGCGGGGCCCATTTTCGGTTCGGCAAGGGGCGGAGGGCGCACGAAGAGCAGATCGAGGCAAAGCGCGCGAGGGATTTTACCCAGCTTCGGAGCTCTCCGGAGAGATAAAACTCCTACTGCTGCTTTGTGTTTCTGTATTGTTCTTGCTTGAGAGTGTCGGTGCCCTAAGCAGCTAACCCGAACCCACCAACCCCTTCTACGTGCGCATGGGCCTCCTTTTTATAGGCTAAAGGGGTCACCGACAGGTGGCAGCGTAGAAAGAGGGGTAAAAGAGTAAAAACGCAAGTTGGTACAACCACTACCAATAGTGCCCCCTACCTAACTCTGACGGTAGGGGACAAGGGCATTTAATGCCTGTCTGGTCGCCCAAACAGTGTATGAAACGACCGTTAGGGGCGCCACCGATCGCCACGATGGCCTCTTGCCAGCGCCTGCTTGCCACCTCGCACCCCTAGCTGCACGGCCTCCTGCCACGTGTGCTTGGGATGGTCCCAGAGCGACACGTTGGCAGGTGTGCTGGAGCGTGGGCGTGAAGTGGGGGTTTCCCACGGCAAGCTCCTTGCCGCGGTCGTCGTCTTGTCGTGTTTGGGAGCTTGTCGCTCACCGTGCCTTGCCGGGGCGCGTGGTGCATCGCGGAAGTTTTCTTGGAATGCCTTGAGTGGCCTTCCCGGCAAGCTCCTCTTGCCGGGGTCTTGTCTTCTTCCCGGCCAGCTTCTCTTGCCGGGGCCTTGGTTGGCCTTCCCGGCAAGCTCCTCTTGCCGGGGCCTTGGTTTGAGTACTTTGTTCTTGAATGGTCTTCAAAGTAGCCACCGGGGTGGGGGGGGGGGGGTCTTGGCGGCCACTCGGCAAGCCTTGCCGCGGGACGCTGCGACTGCCCGTGCACAAGTTCGGGGTACTAAAGTACCCCTACTTTAGTACACCAACAGGAGCCCCCGGGCCTAGGCCATACACGGTGCCGAGCGCTGTTGGGCCAGGCCCAAAACGGGGCACGGGCACGCGCGGCCTGGGTCCAAACCAAATCCACTCCGTATCCACCACGTCCTCCCGTAACGGCACGCGTCAATCGCGGCGTCGTGGGAGAGATCGTGGGCAATACTTTAATCAGGAAATGCGTAACATCCGCCCCCCTGTTTATAAGCAGGGGAAACAGGGCCGTTCCCCCAACTTCGCCACTTGCAGTTCCTTCTTCAGAAAGCTCCGCTGCTCCCCTCCGCTTCCCAAGCCGAAAGCGAGAGGCGCTCCGCCGCCCGTCGCCGCCGCCGCCGCCAAACTCCTCCACTGCTCTCGCCATGGCTCCGAAGACCGGGAAGAGCGTGAAGTCGGCCGAGGCGCTGCGGCTGGAGACGCTGCGCAAGGAGCGAGCACTTTCCCCCCCGAGCTCACCCCGAAGGCGCTGCGGGAGGAGTTCTATCTCTTCTGGTCGACGGAGACGCGGGCGCATCCGCGCACGCAGGCGCTCTCCGCCGAAGCTTCCACTTCAAAGTGGTGCCCAAAAGGGTACTATTTCTTTCCGGTGTTCTTCTATTGTGGGCTCTGCCCACCTTTTTCTGATTTCCTCTGTGACATCATGAATACCTACGGGTTTCATCTTCTTGATTTCACCCCCAACGCCGTTCTGACAATGGCAGTTTTCGCACACCTCTGCGAGAACTTCGTTGGCATCCACCCAAATGTTGCTCTTTTTCGCCACTATTTCACCCCCCGAGCCGAGAAGGGAGAGCCATTGGCTGGCGGAATCGCCTGGACCTCACGAATTGGCATGAAGGAGGTGTATCTGGCGGGCGAGCTCCGCAGCAAGTGGGATGAGTGGAGGGCGGAGTGGTGCTGGATCGTTGACGCCAATCCGCAGCCATTCACCAACCTGCGCCAGACCCGGGTAGTGCGCGGCGGCGACTGGAGCGCTCTGTCTCCGGACGACGCCAGGCTGAAGATTGCCACCACCCGAATCCTCCGGCTCAGGCTTGCCGGGCTCATAGCAGGGGCAGTTGGCGCGGATTTCCTTCACCGCCACATCGCCCCTCTGTAGAAGAGGGGGAGGCCCGCCTGGCTGTTTGGCGGCCCGGCAGATATCATGAGGCTGCGTCCAGGCCTCAACTTCAACTTCACAGTTCTGGAGCTTGACGGGATGCTAAAGGAGCTGTTCAAGCATGATGCCAACCATCCAGAGTGGTTCAGGCTACCGCGGGGTGTCATCCCGTTGTGCAACAATTCCCAGTGCGATCGCATCTGCGCAATGATGCCAGAGTGCGACTCGCACGGGATAAGCCCAACTTGGATGGAGCCCGCCGACGACGTTGTGCGACAATTCTTCGATGGCTTGACGGAGGTAGCAGTCAATGCCGACGAGCAGAGGCTCCTCACCCGCGACACCACCGACAACGAGATGCGGTACATCGCCACCAAGGATGAAGAGGCAGCGACAGCCGCCGCCGTGGGCGAGTTTGGCTTCACGTTGGAGGAGGCAGAGGCGGCCGAGGCGGCAAGCCTTGCCGACCGGGAGGACCTTGCCGGAGGGGTCGTTGGCGAGGGGGAGCCCGAGGCCGAAGCGAGCGAGCCCGCCGAGGGCGCGAGCGGCCAGCCGTCCTCGAGCAGCTTGCCATAGGCGGAGCCCCCAGCGCAGCCCCAATTCCAACCAAGAAGGCACCTCCATCGAGTTGGAGACACAGCAGAGCGGCAAGCAGGCCAACAGCCGTAGCGTCGTGGGACGCGCTCCACCGCGGCAAGTACCATTGCCCCGGGAGCGTCTCAGGCCGTGCCGGCAACTGAGGCGGGGTCTTCCCGGGCTGCCACGCCCAATCTTGCCGCAGCTCCCGGCAAACGTCCAAGGGAGCCTACTCCTCCGCCTCGCTGCGCAGAAAGGGTACCGGATTTTGACCTCTCTGCGCTGAGTTCCGACGAGGAGGAAGAAGAGGAGGAGGAGTAAGGCTTTCTTCTCACTGTACTTGTTTTTCTTTTGATCTTTGTTGTTGCTTGTCTTGTATCTGATTCTCTTCCCTCTGAATCCCTGTTCCATTTCAGGATTCTGGCCGAGAGAGCGGCGAAGAGGGCCAAGATTCCTGTGGTTGTCATCGAGGACGATCCTGCTGCGATGGCAGAAGACACGTCCGAGACCACCTTGACAGACCCGATTCCTTCTCCTCGCAGCAGCCCCCAGCACAGCCCCCAGCGTAAGTGTTTGGTTCACTTCCTGTTGTGGGGCGCGCTTGGGTGTTTCTTCTTTTGCTGACATCTTGATTGTTCATTTGCTTGTGTAGGAGCAGAGCAAGCCCATCAGGAGGAACCAGAAGCCGCTCCAGAGGTGCTGTCTGCTTCAACTACGCCGCCAAGGGGCGATTTTCCGACAAGGGAGCGCTCTCCGGCAAGGGAGCGGTCCCCGGCAAGGGGCAGTTCCCTGGCGAGGGGCGGGACCAGCGAGCCTTTAGTGGTGGAGCCTACGGTCACAGAGCCCAGCACAGGTAACCCTCCTTGTCGGAAATTTTCCCTTGGGCTTCTCTTCTTCTGATCTTCTTTTTGGATCTTTGCTTGACTTTTTCTTCCTCTTCCTGTCTTCTGATCCTCCTCTCACAGATCGGATGGAGACTGAGGCCACCGGTGAGGAAGGCGCACGCGGCAATACTGAAGATGCCGCCGCGGACGAGGAAGAGGCCGGCGCTAATGAACCCGCCAACGAAGAAGCCGCCAAGGCTGCTGGCGCAGGAGATGGCGAGGGGTCCGGCAATCGTACTGGCGACCCTGAGGGCGCAGGAGCGCAGGGCGCTACACCGACTGCCGACCCCTCCGCCGCTGATGCAGTGCCGGGCTCTGAGGAGCCCTAGCCAGGTGCCTACTTAAAGGCCAGCGAGGGCGTATACATCAAGCTTCCCTGGGCGTCGAGTTCCAGGGCACCGGTCGAAGGAGAAGAGTTTGACAGAGAAGTACTCGCCTCTGCTGGGCTGGCAGTGGTTGACGCGCCCAACAGCAGCAGTGGCGAGTCCGAGGAGGAGCAGTTACTCCGGAAGTTGGTGTCACTCTACCGTGCCCGTCAAGCGAAACTTGAGTCCCGGGAAGCGCTTGTCGCGCGGGCGGGAGTTGACATAGAAAAGCATGCGAAGGAGCTCAAAATCCACAACCAGGAGGCCCTCCGATCCATTGCGGAGGAAAGGGAGCAACTTGACGAGGCGAAGAAGGCGTTCATCCTGGAAAAGGCTGAAGCCGAGGAGCAGCAGAGGCTCGCCGCCGAGGATCTGTCCAGGCGGGAAGGTTAATTGACACAGAAAAAGGTTAATCTAGACAGCCATGAGGAGGAGCTCGAGGCCCGGGAGCAGTCACTCGGCGGGGCACTCAAGGAGGCGAAGGATGCCGCCACGGCTGCTGAGGCCGCCAAGAAGGAGTTAGAGGTGAAGGTGATGCAGCTGGAGGCGGACATGAAAGGGAAGAATGAAGAGCTTGCCGCACTCCAGCGTGAACGCGAGAAGGATGCACTTGCCCATGGCGATCTGCAAGTTCGACTCGCCGAGAAGATCAAGGAACTGAACACCGCCAAGGACTCGAGCGCTGATCTGAAGCTAAAGCTGGCCACCTTGACGGAGACGCTGGATGCCGCCAAGAGGCGAGAGGATGACTTGAAGAAAGAGGTCAAGGGCAACGAAGAACTGCTGACGAGGGCTGCCGAGACTCAGAACACCTTCAAGGTCATGGTGAAGCTCTGGACGGAGGGTCTTATCAACATCGCTGCATCCATCGACGAGGAGCTGGCGGAACTGGACTTGGCGGGCTTCGGGTACTCCACTGACGAAAATCACCCGCCCAGCGCCAAGCTTAATTTTTTCTTCAAGGGTGTGGTGACGGCCCTCCAGCAACTCCGGGAAAGGATCCCGAAGAAGCTGGCGGACGAGTCGCGCGCAATCTGCGCCAAGGTCTTGGAGAAGGTGTTGGTGAAGATACTCTTCCGCAACCCGGGCCTCGACCTCACCCGCGTCCTCAAGAAGCTGCCGGCGGGTGCTGATCTTGAAGAACTCAAAGCCATTGTCGCACCCATCGTGGACAAGGTGAATGAGGTCAAGAGGGTTGACGGCGAGCGCGTGGATTAGACCATCTTTCTTCTCCTTTCCTTGTCGTTGTTTATCTAAGTCATGAGAACAATTTAGTTCGTGCCGCAACAAGTTACTTTTGTAATATAACTTTATTCTGGGCAATGCTTGCTATGCTATCTCCTTTACTTGGTCCTTTCTTTGTATGTTTTTACCCTACACTTTTAGGGAACTTGGCGGCATGGGCACGCTTGCCGCGAGTGCTGAGTGCGGAACATCAGCAGCTTGCTGGCGGTGCCGGAGCACGCTTGCCGCGAGTGCTGAGTGCGGAACATCAGCAGCTTGCTGGCGGTGCCGGCTCCGGCAAGAAACCTTGCCGCAACTAGTTGCAGCACACTTAAGTTGTTGAGCGGACTCGAAACAAAGTAAGGGCGCAACTAGCTACGAAGAGGTTCCTCCGCGCACAGGTTTTCCATACAAAGCATAGTCGTTCAAGGAGGATAGCTTAAAATTTTTAAAACTGACTGTGTTCAGACTTTGACAACTTAGCTTTTCTGTCGTCTGTGTCCCGGCAAGGCCATACTTCTTTGAACGACGCCCGGTCCACACCTTTATCCTCTCCTCCCCCCCCCCCCCCAAGTGAACTTGTGGGCGAAGGAACCTTCTTTTTGAGAAAAAAGAAAGAAGAGAAAATAAAGATATGGAGCCTTATGGCTCGTTATTGCTTACCGGAGGCGAGTGCTGCACAAAGTGTCAGATAATACATGCATAAAAGATATGGAGCCTTATGGCTCGTTATTGCTTTGTACCAAGGGTTATATGCAACAACGGCAAGGCTTGTACAAAAGGTGGTTGCCGGAACAGGTTCCGGCAACCGCGCCTTATGGGTAAAACTTACGAAGATGCTCTATGTTCCAGGAGTTGCTCACCGGAAAGCCATCTTCGGTCTCAAGGCGGACAGCGCCAGGCCTAGTGACTCGTTTCACCCGATAAGGGCCTTCCCACTTCGGCGTCAACTTGTTGGAATTCTTGGCGGACTGAACGCGCCGAAGAACAAGGTCGCCTTCCTCGAAGCTTCTGGCATTAACTTTGCGGCTATGGTAGCGACGCAAAGCTTGCTGGTATCGAGCAGCTCGTACCGCAGCCTGAAGACGATCTTCCTCGAGGAGCAGCGCGTCGTCTTGCCGCAGCTGCTCTTGCTCAAGCTCATCATAAGCGAGCACTCGAGCCGATCCGTATACGAGTTCCGTGGGGAGAACTGCTTCTGCTCCATATACTAGAGCAAAAGGTGTCTGGCCAGTGGCTCGATTTGGCGTCGGCTTGCGCTTGGGCGTCTTTCTGGGGCTTCGATATGCTCGGTTGCCGGGGCTTGTCGCCGTTGGCGAAGCCGATAAGGCTCTGAATGGTGGCCCTCCAGTCGTCGATCTTGTCTGGCGTTGGAGGGTAATCTAGAAGCAGCTGGGCTCGGGCCAGCACTTCCTCTGGAGTCTTGGGTGGCGGTGGCGAGCGGCGCGAGGTGCGGGATATGCTCAGGCTTCTAACACTGTTAGAAGGAGCAACATCTCGTCCAGGCAACCGTCCCGCGCTCGTGCCAGCACGTTGACGCGCATGTTGGCCTTGAGCGTCCCGCGACCCACCAGCTTGGCCTTGTTCTAGCGCGAGTACGGTGCCAAGAGCACCGTGGCGTTGTCGATCCTGCTCCTCCTGGGAGGGGTGCGGCGGATGTACAGACGCTGAAGCTTGCGGGGCCTTGTCCTTGGACCGAGTGACGATGTGAGTCCCTCCGCCGGCGCCCGCTCCTCCGCCAGCGTCCACCCCACCACCCGTTTGCTCCGGTGGCGGTAGGATAGACGTGGACGGAGCGGTCACCTCCGAAGCCTTCTTCTTCGGTGGTATGTCGATGAAGATGTTGATGTAGCACGCGCAAATGCCGGATCAGGTTCGCACAACCTCGACGCTCCCCTACCTGGCGCGCCAGAGATGTCGCGGGGAACGAGCACCTATGGGGTGGGGCCCCTTTTCGGTTCGGCAAGGGGGCGGAGGGCGCACGAAGAGCAGATCGAGGCAAAGCGCGCGAGGGATTTTACCCAGCTTCGGAGCTCTCCGGAGAGATAAAACTCCTACTGCTGCTTTGTGTTTCTGTATTGTTCTTGCTTGAGAGTGCCGGTGCCCTAAGCAGCTAACCCGAACCCACCAACCCCTTCTACGTGCGCATGGGCCTCCTTTTTATAGGCTAAAGGGGTCGCCGATAGGTGGCAGCGTAGAAAGAGTGGTAAAAGGGTAAAAACGCAGGTTGGTACAACCGCTACCAACACTGCCCCCTACCTAACTCTGACGGCAGGGGACAAGGGCATTTAATGCCCGTCTGGTCGCCCAAACAGTGTATGAAACGACCGTTAGGGGCGCCACCGATCGCCACGATGGCCTCTTGCCAGCGCCTGCTTGCCACCTCGCACCCCTAGCTGCACGGCCTCCTGCCACGTGTGCTTGGGATGGTCCCAGAGCGACACGTTGGCAGGTGTGCTGGAGCGCGGCCGCGAAGTGGGGGTTTCCCGCGGCAAGCTCCTTGCTGCGGTCGTCGTCTTGTCGTGTTTGGGAGCTTGTCGCTCACCGTGCCTTGCTGGGGCGCGCGGTGCGTCGCGGCAAGTTTTCTTGGAATGCCTTGAGTGGCCTTCCCGGCAAGCTCCACTTGCCGGGGTCTTGTCTTCTTCCCGGCCAGCTTCTCTTGCCGGGGCCTTGGTTGGCCTTCCCGGCAAGCTCCTCTTGCCGGGGCCTTGGTTTGAGTACTTTGTTCTTGAATGGTCTTCAAAGTAGCCGCGGGGGGGGGGGGGGGGGGGGGGTCTTGGCGGCCACTCGGCAAGCCTTGCCGCGGGACGCTGCGACTGCCCGTGCACAAGTTCGGGGTACTAAAGTACCCCTACTTTAGTACACCGACATCGTCGAACTTTGTTAGTAGTTCCTTCTTTATGAATGAGATGAGGCAAAGCTTTTGCCTCCGTTTAAAACAAAAAAATCACGCCAAGAGGATTTTCTTTTATAGAGCCGATAATGGAGCGAAGTCCATGCGTGCAACGCCACAAGCTACAAAGTAGTAGAGTACTAGCACTTTAAATATAGAGCCATATTGCACAGTTCCCAATGCCGCATCAGGCTTTTCAAGCTCCTCGGGCTTAATTGGGAGGTGCTAGTTTAAATACGCTAGCTGATGAGGAAGCTGCAAGCGAGGTGCGGCTAGCGCGAGCACGCAAGCGAGTATATAGGAGTACTACACTAGTACGCGAGCCACGAGATGACGGGAGGGAAAACCCGTTCACGTGGCTGGGCTATCCTATGCATCCAAATTGTGGTGCGACTCGTCCGTTCGACTTCAAAAGTCAAACTATCAGTGTACAATATTGGCTCGCATCGAGGTTACCATTTAAAAAAAAGGCCATTGTGCGTTCGCCCGGGAACAAACCCACAGAATGAGCTTTACACTCCCGCGACCACTAGTAGTACTTGTTCGAGTACAACACAACCTAGAATCGTGTTTTGTCACTAGTACATTGTTCCTTACAAGAAACCAATAATAATGCCAAGAAACTACTACTACCACTTACCAACCAGCGCAACCAAGAAACGACTACTCTACAAAGTGTCGTTATATGCATGTTTCAACCCATGTTGCCCCATAAGTCAACGCCTTCTATTCGTCCGACAAGTTAGGCGTTATGACTTGTGGGACCTACATGTCAGCCTGGACAAAAATCCTCGAGTGACCTCCTACCTCTTGCCGGTCCACACCTAGTCATCCTCGGCCATGGGACGTAGCTACCGCCACCGGCAGAAGGTGAGGTCAAAACTGCCAGCGGTACGGAGCATATCTTGCTGCAGCACAGATGTCAGCTCTGTCCGGCGCTCGCGGCCATTAGCTAGCGAAGATAGCACACACCCTGCTGGATGCGTCAAGCTGCTTGGCTGCAAGGTTTGCTAGGTAGGTTGGCACGGCGGTGCGGCAGCTTGCTCGCGTGCTATAACGACCCGAGACCGACGCTCTAGATGCCTTCCATGTACTCCGAGTTTCGTCGTGTGATTTGTTTGTTTGTTGCATTCATCATTGCATCATTTGCATTGCATCATGTCCTCATGCAACCCTTTTTAAAACTCAACTAAATAAATTGTATGGATCTTCGATCCATTTAAAATTGAGGGTATTCACATGGTGATTTCTCTTTATAACATATCCTCTCGATATTTAGGGAGCTATAATAAACATTCCATTAGTTTGGAATTAACCACAACCCACTTGCAATTAATTCTCATACCTTTTTGTTTCATGTTTGTCCTCCAAACTTTCTCCATAATTATTTCTCCATTTATCGAGGCTCCTCCTAAATTCTCAGCATTTTTGGATCTACAGAATACCCACTTCTTTCTCACTCATTTGAATTAAATTCAAATGAGGTTGAATTCAACTTTACACACATGCTGATTTCTATTTTCTTGGATCAAGATCATTTTTATGAATCTGGGAAAATTAACCTCATTCCAAATTCTACCCCTAACCCCTTCCTCAGAGCTGATGACGAGGACGAGGAGCTGGTGCGCCAAGCGTTACCGTGGCGGATGGAGAAGTTTCCCATCAAGTATCTAGGGCTCAAGTTGGGGATCAAGCAACTCACGAGATTGGATTGGCAGCCCATTGTGGACAGCGTGTTGAAGCTAATGCCAGGTTGGCAACGCGGCATGGTGACTAGGCTGGGGCGCCCGATCCTTGTTAATTAGGTGGTGCGCGCGCGGCCCACGCACCATCTGATCGTGGCTGAGGCTCCCAAGTGTGCGCTGGAGAAGATTGATAAGGGTTGCCGCGCGTTCTTTTTGGCTGGTACTGAGGAGATCCAGGGAGGCAAATGCGCGGTTGATTGGAAAACGGTGTGTCGCCCCAAAGAGTTGGGAGGCCTTGGAGTCATGGATCTTTACAAACAGGGACTGGCGCTCAGACTAAGGTGGGAGTGGTTGAAGCGGACAGATAATGATCGACCTTGGCAAGGTTTGAACCTCAACTCGGGCAAACACGTGACTAAGGCATTCGACAGCTTGTTTAAATGGAATGTTGGCAAGGGTTCGCAAGTGGTGTTCTGGAGGGATCGTTGGATCAATGGTTCTAACATTAGTGAGATCGCGCCACTCCACATCCGCAATGTCAGGAAGCAAGTGGTTAATAGGAGGAAGGTCAATGAAGCGCTGCTCTTCCACACTTGGACCCAGGATATTAGGGGTGGCATGAACACGGAGGAGCTATTCCAGTTCATAAGAATGTGGGAGATAATGCTCCAAATGGAGCTAAGGCCAGACGTGGAGGACGTCCCGATCTGGCAGTGGGAGGCGAGCGGCACTTATTCGGCAAATTCTGCTTACAAGATGATGTGCAATGGAGGCATACGTTTTCAATGTGCTACGGCAGTTTGGCGATGTTGGGCTACGCTAACGTGTAAGATATTTATGTGGCTAGTGCTTCAACACAGGATTTGGACATCCGACCGTAGGCAGAGGCATGGATTGCAAGAGCATAGTTCGCCATGCTTCCTGTGTGAGCAGGAGGAGGACACGGTCGAGCACCTTCTCGTGCAATGTGTGTATGCCAGGCAAGTATGGTTTCTCAGTTTCAGGAGACTTGGCATCGACACTGAGATCATGCCTACCAGGGACCACACACTGGGTGATTGGTGGATGGCATCCAGGAAGCGCATCAACAAGGGGGATCGCAAAGGTTTCGATACCCTATGCACGTCGGCATGTTGGAACATTTGGAAACAGAGGAACGACAGAGTTTTTCGCAACAACACCATGGCCTCGGAAGCAGAAGTAGCTGAGGTAGTCCACAAGGAATGTCTTCTGTGGGTAGCAGTGCGAGGAAGAGGAGAACACAATATCATAAAGTAGTCGCGTTGTGTGTGGAGTGGATGTCGTGGTGACAGCCGCCTATGGCTGGGCACCGAAATATAACCTCTTGTAATTACTTCTCTATCTTCTATAAAGCTAAGGTACGCATTTTGCGTACTCTCAAAAAAAGTATTTTCTGTTATTGGAGAATAGAGAGAAGTGAGAGATCAGACAGAAGCCCAGACACAGCCTGTAGCCACGTCCAGCCGGACCAGCTGGCCCAAGGCCCATCCACTCCCTCCTAACAACCCTAGCATGAGCTGCCTTCATCCCCTCGCTCGCTGGCCTCCTCTCCCTCTTGTCCTCCCACACCGCTGCCACTCACAGACACGCACACATCGAGCTAGGGACCGAGAGCTCCTCGCGCTTGATCCCCATGGCCACCTTGTGCGACTACCGGCCGCGCGACCCACCTACCGTGACGAGCTCCGCGCTACTTCACCTCCTTGAATCCTCCTCCCCCGCGACCTCCTTCATCAGCACCAAGCCGCCGCCGCGTCAAGTCCCCTGCACCTCCCCTTGCCGGTGCCCTGACCCAAACCTCCTGCGATGCCTGCCTCCGCTGCCTTCTTCCAGCATCGTCGGAGCCGCCCAGGGAACCAAGCCCCATGGCGTCTACTGGAATTTTTGTCTACTTGGGCCTAGCCCAATAGCAGTTTCAGAAATTCCTAATAAATCCTAGAGGCCCATGCAGCCCATTCGTGCAACACAAGAGGTGGGACTAAAGTTTAGTCCCACATTGCTAGTTTAGAGGGAGTTGGACCTCTTTATAAGGGAGGCTCCTTCCCCACTTGTATGAGCATGAGAACAAGAGGGACATCCACGCGCGCTCCTCATCCGCCGCCCGCCTCGCCACGCCACAACACGCCTCGTCATGACGCGCCACGGGTTGCGTTAATGAGCCGAGCTGATGTCTAAAATTTTGCCACGCACTACGGGTATACGAAAGGTCACACGGAAGTTGAGAAGTTTTTGCGATAGTGGAGTTTGAATGTGAACGGTGCAGCCCTTCGGCTACTGGCTGTTTGCTTTGCTTCGTCTCTTCATTTCATCTTTCGTCGCTGCCCTCTCGCCTCCTTCTCTTGCGCCTATAAAAGGGAGGTCGCTCCTCTCAGAGAGACGTACCAGAACTTCTCCTTCCTCTCGCCACTGGTTCCAATCACTGAGTTGTTGCTGTCTTCCTCATCCTGGCTTGTGGCGTGCACCTCGAGTCGGGCCAGTAGGCCTCCGAAACCGCACCTCTTTGAGTCCTTTACGGGAGAAGGGTGATAAGCTTTTTGGGGAGCACTCTGCGCGACTACTGACTTCTTCGTCACGGACGCCCCGGACTCTGATGACTACTTCCCGGATGATGACTACTTCCCCGACGTCGACAACCTCCTCAAAGACATGGAGGACACCGACCCCAAGTCCGGTGCCTCTGCTCCGGCTGCTGTCCAATACGTGTTCCTGTTTTTCCGGTTAGAGGTCCTGCCACAGTTCCTTGTTCTAGTGTTTTCCCTACACATGTTAGGATCCACATCATATATGCATCTTGATCTACTGTCTGCTCGAGAGATGATCGGTTCTAGCTCATATATGCAGATGTTATTTATCTTCACTATGTCAAATCGCATGACTTGTTTTATCACTGCTATACTGGTCATGCTTTATCTAGTATTTCTGTTAATAAAATCATTCGGTAAATTGCTCATATTTCCAACAATCGAAAAACCTTATTATAGGCAATTTACCCCAAGTGGTTTTGCTGCTTCCATGAGACCTCCTATGTTTGAGGGTATCCACTATAAGAGATGGCGCGTGAGAGCAGTCTTATGGTTTCAAACCATGAGTTGCTATGACGCCACTCTTGGCAAACATGAAGGAGAGCAAGATGCCCAATAGGCACAAGCTTTTCAGAAAATGGATACCTTGTTTAAGGCTGCTCTCTTGAGTGTTCTTGGTGAGAACATAGTTGATGCTTATGTGTCAATTGATAATGGAAAAGATATGTGGGATGCACTCGAGGCCAAGTTTGGGGTCTCGGATGCCGGCACTGAGCTGTACATCATGGAGCAATTCTATGACTACAGGATGACTGAAGAGCGCTCCGTGGTTGAGCAAGCTCATGAGATACAGTCATTTGCTAGAGAACTTGAGCACTTCAATTGTATCCTACCGGACAAGTTTATTGCCGGAGGTATCATCACTAAGCTTCCTTGATGCGGAGCATCCTTCCATCATCCCCATGGACTCTACACCGGCACATCCAACCCCACGAGGACCCATGACAAGAGCAAGAGGACGTGCTTTTGAAACCAAGGTGAACTCCTTCCTACTAGACTTGCATATGGACATGGACGGAACATGTTTACTACCTCACCAAAATATGCTATGCCTCCTTAGGTATGAAGAGGAACATCACCAAGAAGCTCAGGAGCATCACCAAGGAGGAGGAGGACCACCCCAAGGCCGTGCGAACCAAGAAGAAGGACAACAACAGCAGCACAGGAGGCTCTAGGTGACCCTGTGCGCATGGCCCCCTGAAACCCCGTGCCCACGGACTACACAGGAAGCTGACGCTGGAGCACCCCGTGCGCACGGGCCTGTACCGTGCCCACGAGACCCCCGTGCGCACGGGCCCAACTTACCCCGTGCGCACAGGCCTCCCAGGATGGCCGGCTGAGATGGCTTCTTCGGCTCCTCTTCATCTCCAACGACCCCAAGGCTATATATTCCATACCGAGGACCATGTTTAGGGTTAGCAAAGTTGTAGATGAGATCTTTGTGAGCTTTGCTCGTTTACCTTCCCTCTTGGAGGATCAAGATCCCCTAGGGAAGAATCCTTGAGGATTTCAAGACCTCCATAGGGAGAAGACTACCTTCAAGCCCCCATCTCCTTTGGATTTGGGATGAACTTTGCCATCGTATCTTTCGTTTGATTGTGTTTGTGACTTGTGGATCTTGTGTTGTTACCCTAGTGGATGTGTAATCGGGAATTGTTGGAGTGATTGCCTCTTTGTGTTCTTCTTGTTTCTCTCCTTTTCCCCCTCCAAGTGTGAAAATATCCTTCCTAGGGTTCTACCCTACATCACCTTGGTATCATGAGCCACGTTGATTCACATCTTGGAGTCCCTACCTTCCACTTTCTAGCTTGATTTTGTTGTTTTTCGTCCTAATCCGAAAATCCCCACCAAAAATAGCCCCAAAAATTTTTCTTGCAATTTGTTGATCTTGTGAGATTTGGTTGTTTTGATCCACGAATTTGGTGTTTGGCAAGTGGATCTACCCCTCCACCATCATTCCCGCCCTTCCACCGTTCAAATTTGGCCAAAAGTTAGCAAATCACCACGGGATCCGAGCAGTTTGTCCGCTCACAGAAGACCCCGTGCAGACGGGCCATCGGGACCTCGTGCACACGGGCCTCACTTACCCCGTACGCACGGACTATCTAGGAAGTTTCGGCCATTTTCTGTTTTTGCTCATTTTGTTTCCACACCACCTCCCATGTTCTTCCGCACCATTCCACGTGTTTGTTTGAGTGTTCGGTCGCGATTTCTCTTGTGTCCTAAGGTGTTTTGGCTACTTAGGCGCGCGTTGTATCATCATCATCGCCACCAATTCTCGACTCGGACAACACATCGGCTTCGACAAGATCATCTTCATCTCAACCGTAAGCAAGGACGGTAACCTCGACGACACCTTGTACTCCCTTGCCATTAACTTGATAGCTTCGAGCCCTTTTGCGTAGCTTACCCATCGAGACTAGCTTGTTGAGTATTGCCGGGCCACGCCTTAGTGCACCATTTAGTGTTCCGTCCATCCCGTGCATTTACTACTTGTTACCTTGTTGTGTGGCTCGTATATCAAGCATCATGGCATAGTTGAAAAAAGAGAGAAAAAGCTTTTAATCAAAAGAGAAGAGAAGCAAAGAGCTTATAAGCAATAGCATCGAGCCTCTTAGCATATGTGAATCATCTTGGTCATCACATACATAAGCATACTTGAGATAGTGAACGAGTGATTTCTCTATTAGGTTGGTGCACTAGCGTATCTAGCCCATTAGTCCAATCGAGCTAGCGTCTCTCTAGTATCCGTACGACAAGTGCTTTTTCCGTGGTTTGACATCTTTGAGCTCACCCGTGCGGATCCCATTTATCTTCCGTGTGTGTGTTCCTTGTGTTATCTTGGGAGGTTGATCTATTTGTCTTACTTGCCATTTGTGAATCTTCTCAACTTTTTCAACAATCTTGACTAACGTTTGCTTGAATTATTTGTGCCTTTCCTAACCAAGATCCTCCATAGGCCATTTACTTGTAGGTGTGAGAAACAATTCCCGGTACCAATTCCCCTATTGTAACATCACGTGGGATCGTACTTGTTTCATCCACAATCTTCGGAAAAGGTAACTTTGGTTTTGTTCTCTCATTTTCCTACTCTCCACCACTTTCTTATGATGGATAGGCCAAGTTCCTCTACCAACCCACTCTTCATCGAGCAAGACGGCAACATGTCATCATTCGTCACCAAGAGCCACCTCTTTGGTGCACAACGAGCGCTACATCAAGAGAAAGAAGCAATGAATGACCGCATCGACAACCTCGCCACCGACTTGCGACTCTCCGCGCAACGTACACGAGACTACTTCGACAACAAGCTCGACGCGCACAAGCAAGAGAACGGTGCAAGAATGGACGAGATCCGAGCTTTGTTGGTTAACCGGCCTCCTTCAACTTCTTCCTACTCAAGACGGAGCCACTCAAGTCGACACTCCGCGACACCTTCTCCGGCTCAAGTACACCGTCATCAAACACTCTTCGACGAGCCGCGCGTCAAGACCGTCATGCGTCTCGCAACCCGCTACACATCAAGCATTCATAAGAGCAAGTCGATGAGCAAGTTCCTCGTCCTCAATCAAATCAAGTCGCTTTAGCTCAAGCTCAAGAACGACAATGTCTTTGTTGTCAAGAAGAAGAAGAACGAGCGCGTCTACACCAAGAGGAGCCTGACGCCGAGGCTCAACGTCTTCAACAACAACAACAACAAGAAGCACAAGCTCTTGAGGCAGAACGTGCCCTTCAAGAATCAAGTCGAGCTATCGCCAACCGCAATCGCGAACGGTGCAATCAAGAGGAAGCCCTTCGAGAAGAAATCCAAGAGAGGAACTACCAACCGCGAGTGCAATGTCAAGCTCCACCTCAACCTCAAGTTCAAGTAGAGCAAGTTGATCATGGACTTCCTCCACGCCAAGAGCAATATGAGGATGATTACCCTCCACGTCAAGGGCGTCATCACCACCATCGCCAACAACACAATGAAGAGCAATGCTATGGAAAGCTCAAATTCACAATGACCAAGTTCAATGGAAACAATGATCCGGAAGAATACCTCTCATGGGCATTGAAGGTCGACAAAATCTTTTGTTTGCACAACTATGAGGAAGAGAAGAAGATCGCAATGGCATCACTTGAGTTCCAAGACTATATGCTCATATGGTGGGAACAAGTCCTTGAGCGCCGCGAAGCAAGAGCTAACCCTCCAATCACCACTTGGGCTCAAATGAAGGACGTCACGCGAGCATGATTTGTGCCCGCCTACTACAACCGCGATCTCTTCAAGAAGCTACAACTCCTCAAGCAAGGTACAAAGATTGTTGAAGAATACGACAAGGAGATGGAGATAGCCATGATTCGAGCTAATGTCAAGGAAGATGATGAGCAAACGATGTCATGATTCTTGAATGGACTCAATCATCCAATCAAGAAGATCGCTGACTTCTAACCCTACTCCAACCTCATCGACCTCGTGCATCAAGTGACAAAGGCGGAACGTCAAGTGCAAGATGACTTCAAGTACGCCAAGTACTCATCCAGGACATACGGCTTCTCCAACAATCAAGCTTCAACAACTCGTCCAACATCTACATCAACCAAGCCTTCTCCAAGTGACGACGACAAGCCAAGCTACAAGAAACATTCGTCAAGTTCAAGTCGTCTTCCTCCTACTACAAGCAACTTCAAGCCGCGTGCTTCTTCATCCACTCCGAGCGATGAGACCATCAAGACGAGCTCCTTCAAGTGTTTCACTTGCGGCGGCCGAGGCCACAAGTCCTATGAATGCACAAACAAGCGCACCATGATCCTCAACGACGATGGCACCTACGACTCAATGAGTGAAGATGAAATGGAAGCTCTTGAGCAAGTGGCCATGCACCGGCGCATGAACGAGGATGAAGATGATAGAGTCTTTTGTGATGAGGATTCGAGCCCCGCTCTCGTTGTCTCCAAGGTCTTGACTCTTCAACATCAACAAGAAGAAGACCAACGATGACATATCTTCCACACCAAGGCCGGCATCAATGGAAGGTCCGTCAAGGTCATCATCGATGGAGGTAGTTTCCACAACTTGGCAAGTGAAGAACTATGCTCCAAGCTTCAGTTGGTCAAGAGGAAGCACCCGCACCCCTACAAGGTTCAATGGCTAAGTGACTCCTGCACTATACGAGTTGAGCATACGGTCCAAGTCTCCTTCAAAATTGGTGCATATGAGGACACTTTGGAGTGTGATGTGGTCCCAATGACTGTTTGCCACCTCCTTCTTGGCCGACCATGGCAATTCGACCGTGGTGTCATCCACAATGGGCGTACCAATCACTAAAGCTTCAAGATGAACGGGAAGGAGTATGTGCTACGACCTATGTCTCCTAGTCAAGTGATAGCCTACAAGCAAGCCACCCACCATAGCGAGAAGAGTGAGAAAGTGAGCCACCCAAACGTGAGTGAGAGTCACAAGCCAAACTTGAGCGCCTCTTCGCCTAGAGAGAAAAACCTCATACTATTTGCCACAAAAATTGAGATGAGAGAAGTGTGTGAGAACCCATCGAGTGTGATGCACTTTGTCCTTGTGTGCAAGGATGGAGAACCAAAAACTAACACCGCTCATGAGCTACCTTTGGTATTCCAATCTCTTTTGCAGGAATTTCAGGATATTTTCCCCGATGAGCTACCTCCGGGTCTACCTCCTCTATGAGGCATTGAGCATCGAATCGACCTCATTCCCGGAGCGCCACTCCCAAACAAAGCCCCATACCATGTCAATCCCGAAGAAACCAAGGAGATTCAACGGCAAGTACAACAACTAATTGACAAGGTTCATGTACGTGAAAGCTTAAGCCCTTGTGCCATTCCCGTTATACTTGTGCCTAAGTCCGATGGAAGTTTCCGCTTGTGTTCCGATTGTAGACCTATAAATGCTATCACCGTTCGTTATCGGCATCCCATTCCTCGCTTAGATGATATGCTTGATGAACTTAGTGTTGCCAACTTTTTCTCAAAAATTGATCTTAAAAGTGGCTATTATCAAATCCGCATACAAGAGGGTGATGAATGGAAAACTGCTTTCAAAACAAAATTTGGCTTATATGAGTGGTTAGTTATGCCTATGGGTTTATCGGAGGCTCCCGGTACTTTCGTGCGTCTCATGCATCATGTACTTCGCCCTTATATTGGAGTCTTTTGGTTTACTTCGATGATATTCTTGTGTTTAGCAAAACCATGAAAGAGCATCTTGATCATGTTAGGGCTGTTTTGCAAACACTTCGCAAGGAAAGTCTTTATGCCAACATGAAAAAGTGCACATTTGGTGTTGACAAAGTGGTTTTTTGGGTTTCGTTGTATCTACCAAGGGTGTCCATGTTGATGAAACTAAAATTGAAGCAATTAAAACTAGGCCCCAACCCATCAATTTGCAACAAGTGTGTAGTTTTCTTGGTCTTGTGGGTTTTTATCGTCGCTTTGTGAAAGATTTTAGCACTATTGCCGCTCCTTTGCATGCTTTGAGTAAGAAAAATGCTCCTTTTGTTTGGGGATCTTTGCAATCCACCACTTTTGATGAGCTCAAGTCTTTGCTTACTCATGCTCCGATTCTTGCTTTGCCCAATTTTGACAAAACTTTTGAGGTTCATTGTGATGCAAGTGTTACCGGAATTGGCGGAGTTTTGATGCAAGAAAAGCGAGCAATTGCATATTTTAGTGAAAAACTCTCGGGAGCTCAACTTAACTATCCCATCTATGACAAAGAATTGTATGCTTTAGTGGGTGTGCTACATGTTTGGGAACATTATCTTAGACCTCATGAGTTTGTCATCCATACCGATCATGAAACGCTTAAGTACTTAAAAGGTCAAATTAAGTTGAACAAGCGTCATGCCAGATGGAGTGAATTTAGCGAATCTTTTCCTTATGTGATCAAGTACATTAAGGGTAAGGAAAATGTAGTTGCCGATGCACTTTCACGTATATGCAGGCTTGTCACCAAACTTGAGTTGAATGTTATTGGCTTTGAGCACATAAAAGACTTGTATGCTAATGATCCATATTTTGCAACTCATTATGCTAAATGTTTGACGCATACATCTTGGGAACAATATTACATCAATGATGGTTATCTTAGTAGAACTAACAAACTATGCATTCCCGAGTCTTCTCTTCGTTTGCTCCTTTTGCAAGAGGCTCATGGAGGCGGACTCTTGGGACACTTTGGACGCGACAAGACTTTCGCCACACCCTCCAAGAACTACTTTTGGCACATGATGTTCCGCGGCGTCTCACACTTCACCACCCGATGCTCTACATGTCGCAAAGCTAAGTCTAAAGCTCAATCCCATGGTCTTTACATGCCTCTTCCTATTCCTTATCAACCTTGGGAAGACATTAGCATGGATTTTGTACTTGGTTTGCCTAGAACTCAAAATGGAAAGCATTTCGTATTTGTCGTTGTGGACCGATTTTCTAAGATGGCACATTTCATTCCTTGCAACAAGATAGACGATGCTTCACACATTGCTAATATCTTCTGTAGAGAAATCTTGCACCTCCATGGAGTACCAAAGACAATCGTCTCCGACCGCGACGTCAAGTTCTTGAGTTACTTTTGGAAGACGCTATGCACCAAGCTCGGAATCAAGCTCTTGTTCTCATCCGCATACCATCCTCAAACCGACGGCCAAACGGAGGTGACGAACCAAACACTATCCACTCTACTTCGCGTGTTGATCAAGAAGAACATCAAGGAGTGGTAGGCGTGTCTACCAATCACCGAGTACGCCTACAACCATGCAAGACATTCGACTACCGGCAAGTCTCCCTTCTAGGTCGTCTACGGCTTCAACCCGTTGTCCCCTTTGGACATTCTACCTCTTCCTCTGCAAGAGCGCACCAACATGGATGCGAGTGCACGAGCAAGCTACAATAAGAAGATGCATGAACATACAAGGAACATCATCGAGCACCAAGTACACTGACTAGCAACCAAGCTCAACGTCAACAAGCAACCCATGATCTTCAACATATGCGATCTCGTGTGGCTACACCTTCGCTAGGACCGCTTCCCCAACGAACGCAAGTCCAAACTTCTCCCTCGAGCCGATGGACCATTCAAGGTGCTAGCACGATAAAACAACAAAGCCTACAAGATTGAACTCCCACGAGACAAGTACAACGTGAGCGACATCTTCAACGTCAAAGACCTCCCGCCTTTCCATGGTGATAAAGATTTTGATCCGAGCTCGGATCTTTCCCAAGGGAGGGGAGATGATGCGGAACATCCTTCCATCATCCCCATGGACTCTACACCGGCACATCCAACTCCACGAGGACCCATGACAAGATCAAGAGCACGTGCTTTGGAAACTGAGGTGAACTCCTTCCTACTAGACTTGCATATGGACACGGATGGAACATGCTTACTACCTCACCAAAATATGCTATGCCTCCTTAGGTATGAAGAGGAACATCACCAAGAAGCTCAGGAGCATCACCAAGGAGGAGGAGGACCACCCCAAGGCCGTGCCAACCAAGAAGAAGGACAACAACAGCAGCACAGGAGGCTCCAGGCGACCCCGTGCGCATGGGCCCCGGAAACCCAGTGCCCATGGACCACATAGGAAGCTGACGCTGGAGCACCCCGTGCGCACGGGCCTGTACCGTGCCCACGGGACCCCCGTGCGCACGGGCCCAACTTACCCCGTGCACACGGGCCTCCCAGGATGGCCGACTGAGATGGCTTCTTCGGCTCCTCTTCATCTCCTTCGACCCCAAGGCTATATATTCCGTACCAAGGACCATGTTTAGGGTTAGAAAAGTTGTATATGAGATCTTTGTGAGCTTTTCTCCTTTACCTTCCCTCTTGGAGGATCAAGACCCCCTAGGGAAGAATCCTTGAGGATTTCAAGACCTCCATAGAGAGAAGACTACCTTCAAGCCCCCATCTCCTTTGGATTTGTGATGAACTTTGCCATTGTATCTTTTCTTTGATTGTGTTTGTGACTTGTGGATCTTGTGTTGTTACCCTAGTGGATGTGTAATCGGGAATTGTTGGAGTGACTGGCTCTTTGTGTTCTTGTTGTTTCTCTCCTTTCCCCCCTCCAAGTGTGAAAAGATCTATCCTAGGGTTCTACCCTACATCATTCCTCCCACGTGGAGGAACTTTGCTACCTCACTAAAGCATAAGAGGCAGGAGTTTTCCATTCTGGATCTCATTGGTACTCTTGATGTGGAAGAAAAGGCTAGAGCAAAGGACAACCGTGCTCAAGTTATTGAGGGAGGTTCTAGTGCCAATCTGGTACAGAAGAAGAACTTCCAGCCTCAAAAGTTCAAGAACAAGGGCAAGTTTGATGGTAAAGCAAAGTTTGATGGGAAGAACAAGGTTGTGAAGCACACGAACTTCAAGAAGAAGAATGACAAGAAGAAAGGTGTTTGTCATGTGTGTGGAGATCCTGATCATTGGGCTCCGAGTTGCCCCAATCGCTATGACAAGCATCATCCTGGGAAAGGCGGCAAGACTGCTAATGTTGTCATTGGAGACACTGACATGAAGGATGCTGGGTATGGTATATTTCCCACTATTCTTTCAATATGTCATTCTCTTGATTGGTTGATTGACACGGGTGCTAATGTGCATGTATGCGGTGATATTTCCATGTTTTCGTCTTATCAGACCGCGGGGACTTCAACCGTGCTGATGGGCAACGATTCAAGTGCTTCTATTCATGGTGTTGGCACGGTCAATCTGAAGTTTACTTCAGGGAAGATCGTGTGGGTGAAGAGCGTGCATTATGTCCCCTTCGTCAATAAAAATCTTGTTAGCGGATCTCTTCTGTGTAGAGATGGCTACAAGCTTGTCTTTGAGTTGAATAAATTTGTAATATCCAAGTATGGAACCTTTGTCGGTAAAGGCTATGAGTCAGGAGGCCCGTTTCATTTATCCTTGTCAGACGTTTGCAATAAAGTTGTTAATCATGTTTGCAACAATAGTGAATCAAATGTGTGGCATTCACGTCTTTGTCATGTTAACTTTGGTTACATGTCGCGACTAGCGAAGTTGAACTTAATCCCTAGTTTCACCACCGTCAAGGGATCCAAGTGTCAATTGTGTGTACAAGCTAAGCAACCTCGTAAGTCTCATGTGACTGCGGAAATGAGAAATCTTGCACCACTAGAACTCATACATTCAGATCCATGTGAAATGAATGGCGTTTTGACAAAAGGTGGAAGGAAATATTTCATGACTGTAATTGATGACTCCACTAGACACTGCCGTGTGTATCTTCTGAAATCTAAGGATGAGGCTTTGAACTTTTTCAAGATCTATAAAGCTGAAGTGGAAAACCAACTTGATCGGCAAATCAAGAGGCTTAGGTCCGACTGTGGTGGAGAGTATTTTTCCAATGAATTTAATGCTTTTTGAGTGGAACATGATATAATCCATGAGAGGACGCCTCCCTACTCAACTCAATCAAATGGGGTGGCCGAAAGAAAGAACCATACTCTAACTGATTTGGTTAAAGCCATGTTAGACACATCGGGTCTCTGCAAGGCATGGTGGGGGAGGCGATATTTACAACATGTCATGTCCTAAATTGAGTCCCCACAAAGAACAAAGAGATAACTCCATTCGAGGAATGGGAGAAGAAAAGGTTAAAAATCTCTTATCTGCGAACATGGGGTTGTTTGGCGAAAGTCAATGTTCCAATTCCAAAGAAGCGGAAGCTTGGACCAAAGACTGTGGATTGTGTTTTCCTGGGATATGCTTTTCATAGCATTGGCTATAGATTCTTGGTTGTAAAATCGGAGGTACCTGACATGCATGTCGGTATGATCATGGAGTCGAATGATGCGACTTTCTTTGAAGATATATTTCCCATGAAGGATATGGCTACCTCATCTAATCAGGAGATGCCTAGTTCATCGAATCAGGAACCAGTTCCAATTACTGAACCTTCCATTTTGATGGAACACTTTGAAAGTCCTATGGAGGAGAACAATGAAGTTCCTACTAGGAGCAAGAGACAGAGGACTGCAAAGTCCTTTGGTGATGATTTTCTTGTGTATCTCATAGATGACACTCCTAGTTCTATTTCAGAGGCCTATGCATCTGAAGATGCTGACTACTGGAAGGAAGCAGTTCATAGTGAGATGGATTCCATCTTGGTGAATGAAACTTGGGAGATAACTGATCGTCCTTATGGGTGCAAACCTATAGGATGCAAATGGGTATTCAAGAAGAAACTTAGGCCTGATGTTACTATCAAAAAGTTCAAGGCTCGGCTCGTGTCTAAGGGTTATACCCAAAAGGAAGGTGAAGACTTCTTTGATACTTAGTCACCTGTGGCTCGACTGACCACTATTCGAGTTCTACTTTCACTAGCTGCCGCACATGGTCTTCTCGTTCATCAAATGGATGTTAAGACTGCTTTTCTAAATGGAGAGTTGGATGAGGAAATTTATATGGAACAACCAGATGGGTTTGTAATAGATGGTCAGGAAGGGAAAGTGTGCAAGTTGCCGAAGTCTTTGTATGGACTCAAGCAAGCACCCAAACAGTGGCATGAGAAGTTCGAAAGAACTTTAACAGCTGCAGGCTTTGTTGTGAACGAAGCTGACAAATGTGTGTACTATCGCCATGGTAGGGGCGAGGGAGTTATGCTTTGCTTGTATGTTGATGACATACTGATTTTCGGAACAAGTCTGAATGTTATTAAGGAGGTCAAGGATTTCCTATCTCGCTGTTTTGAGATGAAGGATTTAGGAGTGGCTGATGTCATTCTGAACATCAAGTTGTTGAGAGATGATGACGGTGGGATTACATTGCTTCAATCTCACTATGTGGAAAATATCTTGCGTCGCTTTGTCTATAGTGACTGCAAGCCCTCTCCAACACCATATGATGCCAGTGTGTTGCTTCGAAAGAATCAAAGAATTGCTAGAGACCAATTGAAATATTCTCAGATTATTGGCTCGCTTATGTACTTAGCCAGTGCTACAAGACCTGACATCTCTTTTGTTGTTAGCAAACTGAGTCGGTTTGTCTCAAAACCATGAGATGTGCATTGGAAAGCTCTAGAGAGAGTTTTGCGTTATTTGAAAGGCACTGCGAATTATGGAATTCACTACACTGGGCACCCAAAGGTGCTTCAAGGGTATAGTGACTCAAACTGGATCTCAGATGCTGATGAGAAAAAGGCCACGAGCGGATATGTATTCACTCTTGAAGGTGGCGCTGTTTCTTCGAAGTCTTGCAAGTAGACCATCTTAATGAGGTCAACAATGGAAGCAGAACTCACAGCACTAGATACAGCTACGATCGAAGCAGATTGGCTTCGCCGGCTCTTGATTGACTTGCCGGTTGTTGAGAAACCTGTACCGGGTATCCTTATGAACTGCGACAATCAAAGTGTGATCACGAAAGTGAACAGCTCTAAGGATAACATGAAGTCATCAAGACACGTTCAGAGAAGGTTAAAGTCTGTCAGAAAAATGAGAAACTCCGGAGTTATTGCATTGGATTATATCCAAACGTCTAAAAATCTGGCAGATCCTTTTACTAAGGGTCTATCACGTAATGTGATAGATAATGCATCGAGGGAGATGGGTATAAGACCCACAATTTGAGTTGTTCACAGTGGTAACCTATACTTTGTGATCGGAGATCCCGTGAATTAGATGTGGAATACAAGCCGTTAGTCAACTGGGAGGAGAGTATCCTTACTGTTAAAAATACCACTCCATGAAGATGCAATACTCTAGTAATCTGCATGGCAGGTTGATGTATATCTTAATGTGTTCTAAGTGGCTCTTTGAAGCAAAGATGTTGTCCTGCAGAACATCTTTTGAAGAACGCACCTATAAGAGTCTTATTGTTAAATGTCGCAATCTATGAGAGTAGTGTTCTCTCTAGTAAACTTGATGTGGAGCATCCTTCCATCATCCCCATGGACTCTACACCGACACATCCAACCCCATGAGGACCCATGACAAGAGCAAGAGCACGTGCTTTGGAAACCGAGGTGAACTCCTTCCTACTAGACTTGCATATGGACACGGATGGAACATGTTTACTACCTCACCAAAATATGCTATGCCTCCTTAGGTATGAAGACGAACAACACAAAGAAGCTCAGGAGCATCACCAAGGAGAAGGAGGACCACCCCAAGGCCATACGGACCAAGAAGGAGGACAACAGCAGCAACACAGGAGGCTCCAGGCGACCCCCACGGACTACACAGGAAACTGACGCTGGAGCACCCCATGCGCACAGGCCTCTACCGTGCCCACGGGACCCCCGTGCGCACGGGCCCAACTTACCCCGTGCGCATGGGCCTCCCAGGAGCCGCTGGAGATTGCATCTTCAGCTCCACTTCCTCTCCTTCGCCCCCAAGGCTATATATTCCGAACTAAGGACCATGTTTAGGGTTAGCAAAGTTTTAGATGAGATCTTTGTGAGCTTTGCTCCTTTACCTTCCCTCTTGGAGGATCAAGACCCCCTAGGGAAGAATCCTTGAGGATTTCAAGACCTCCATAGGGAGAAGACTACCTTCCAGCCCCCATCTCCTTTGGATTTGGGATGAACTTTGCCATTGTATCTTTCCTTTGATTCTGTTTGTGACTTGTGGATCTCGTGTTGTTACGCTAGTGGATGTGTAATCGGGAATTGTTGGAGTGATTGCCTCTTTGTGTTCTTGTTGTCTTCCTCCTTTTTCCCCCTCCAACTGTGAAAAGATCCATCCTAGGGTTCTACCCTACATCATCTTGGTATGATGAGCCACGTTGATTCACATCTTGGAGTCCCTACCTTCCACTTTCTAGCTTGATTTTGTTGTTTTTCGTCCTAATCCGAAAATCCCCACCAAAAATAGCCCCAAAAATTTTTCTTGCAATTTGTTGATCTTCTGAGATTTGGTTGTTTTGATCCACGAATTTGCTGTTTGGCAAGTGGATCTACCCCTCCACCATGATCCCCACCCTTCCACCGTTCGAATTTGGCCCAAAGTTGGCAAATCACCACGGGATCCGAGCAGTTTGTCCGCTCACAGAAGACCCCATGCACATGGGCCATCGGGACCCCGTGCACACGGGCCTCACTTACCCCGTGCGCACGGACTATCCAGGAAGTTTCGGCCATTTTCTGTTTTTGCTCATTTCGTTTCCACACCACCTCCCGTGTTCTTCCGCACCATTCCACGTGTTTGTTTGAGTGTTCGGTCGCGATTTCTCTTGTGTCCTAAGGTGTTTCGGCTACTTAGGCACGCGTTGTATCATCATCATCGCCACCAATCCTCGACTCGGACAACACATCGGCTTCGACAAGATCATCACTGTAAGCAAGGACGGTAACCTCGACGACACCTTGTACTCCCTTTCCATTAACTTGATAGCTTCGAGCCCTTTTGCGTAGCTTACCCATCGAGACTAGCTTGTTGAGTATTGCCGGGGCACGCCTTAGTGCACATTTAGTGTTCCATCCATCCCGTGCATTTACTACTTGTTACCTCGTTGTGTGGCTCGTATATCAAGCATCGTGGCATAGTTGAAAAAAAAGAAAGGGAGAAAAAGCTTTTGAGCAAAAGAGAAGAGAAGCAAAGAGCTTATAAGCAATAGCATCGAGCCTCTTAGCATACGTGAATCATCTTGGTCATCACATACATAAGAATACTTGGGATAGTGAGACGAGTGGATTTTCTATTAGGTTGGTGCACTAGCGTATCTAGCCCATTAGTGCAATCAAGCTAGCGTCTCTCTAGTATCCGTACGACAAGAGCTTTTCCCGTGATTCGACATCTTCGAGCTCACCCCTTGGTTGTGCGGATCCCATTTATCTTCCGTGTGTGTGTTCCTCGTGTTATCTTTGGAGGTTGATCTATTTGTCTTACTTGCCATTTGTGAATCTTCTCAACTTTATCAACATCTTGACTAACATTTTCTTGAATTATTTGTGTCTTACCTAACCAAGCTCCTCCATAGACCATTTACTTGTAGGTGTGAGATACAATTCCCGGTACCAATTCCCCTATTGTAACATCACGTGGGATCGGACTTGTTACATCCACAATCTTCGGAAAAGGTAACTTTGGTTTTGTTCTCTCATTTTCCTACTCACCACCACTTTCCTATGATGGATAGGCCAAGTTCCTCTACAAACCCACTCTTCATCGAGCAAGACGGCGACATGTCATCATTCGTCACCAAGAGCCACCTCTTTGGTGCACAACGAGCGCTACATCAAGAGAAACAATCAATGAACGACCGCATCGACAACCTCGCCACCGAGTTGTGACTCTCCGAGCAACGTACATGAGACTACTTCGAAAACAAGCTCGACACGCACAAGCAAGAGACCGATGCAAGAATGGACGTGATCCGAGCTTTGTTGGTCAACCGGCCTCCTTCAACTTCTTCCTACTCAAGACGGAGCCACTCAAGTCGACACTCCGACGACACCTTCTCCGGCTCAAGTACACCGTCATCGAACACACTTCGACGAGCCGCGCTTCAAGACCATCATGCATCTCGCAACCCGCTCCACGTCAAGCATTCACAAGAGCAAGTCGATGAGCAAGTTCTTCGTCCTCAATCAAACCTAGTCGCTTTTGCTCAAGCTCAAGAACGACAACGACTACGGCGCCAAGAGGAAGAACGAGCGCGTCTACACCAAGAGGAACAAGACGCCGAGGCTCAACGTCTTCAACAAAACCAACGAGAAGCACAAGCTCTTGAGGCGGAACGTGCCCTTCAAGAATGAAGTCGAGCAATAGCAAACCGCAATCGCGAACGGCGCAATCAAGAGGAAGCCCTTCGAGAAGAAATCCAAAAGAGGAACTGTTGGGGATATGACTATTTGTGTAAGCCGCCCAGGAGGGGCCGGGTTACGCAAAGAGTATTCATCAGAGGAAGCCCAAGACCAAGCATGAAGATGACGGTTCAATAAAGAGCTTAAGGCCCACCGGCGGCTTAAGCCCATTGTAGTAAACCGCCATGATGGCATGACTTGTAATGTAAGGTAGATTTAACTGGTCACCGAGCCGGACTCTGTTGATAAGCCATCCGGGACTTTGTAAGCTGGTGGGCGTCGACCCGTGTATATAAGGGGACGACCTGCTAGCGACTTAGGGCAAGAAACAACACATCGAGAACCGGGCATAGCGTGTCTCGCTCCTTGGCTATCGAAACATCAATACCAACCCAACTAGACGTAGGCCTTACCTTCACCGTAAGGGGCCAAACTAGTATAAACTCTCTTGTGTCCCTTGTCCCGATTTAACCCCTTCAAGCTTCCTCGTTGCGATGGCTCCACAACTAAGTCCTTTCACGAGGACATTTGACGTGACTATTCCACAATAGTTGGCGCCCACCGTGGGGCCAGCGCACGGTGGATTTGTGTTCTTGAAGGGTAACTTCGAAGGGCTCAAGGGGTACGTAGTGGGCCGGATGACCAAGAGTCGTCGCGGCAAGATCTACATCGACGACGAAGGCTGGGGTCCCGACGCCGGCTAATTTGAGTATGGATACCGGGTCCCCTTCGGCGGAATCCACGTCTTCATCGGTCGGATCGGTGAGCCGGGCCCTGAGCCGGACAACTGCACCGACCTCGTCGAGATGGCTCAGCGTGCGAGGAAGACCCGGACTCAGCCGGTCATGAGGTGTGCCTTCGTAGGTTGCGTCCACGGAGAATAACTTTCTGGATCTGAAGATGGGGGTGAGACGGCCGTCCTTTCAGACGGTGACTCGTCCGCCGGCTCAACAGATTCATTGTATCAGGTACAAGACGGCGCGCTCAGGGGCTGTTCCGATGGCAATAGTATTTCGGGCCTCGTTGAGCCGCCAAGATGGGCCGGAATCTTCATGGCTGGAATTCAGCCATGTTCAAATTCTACAGCGGCAACAGCGATCACGTCCGGGTCAGGAGCAGCTGGGGCAGGAGGCCCCGTGCGCCCACCGCCTCAGGTGCTGATAGATCTCATGGACAAGCTTACGGCCCTGTTAACCGCCACGATTATTCCTGCAGATAAGGATGAGCATGACGGAGCGGTAGCTCAAGTGCGTGAGGAGATAGCTCAGGCCAAGGAGGCTTTGGAAGCTGAGGATACCAGACTAGCTGCGGAGCGGGCGGCTCTCGACGCCTGGGCACAGCGCTTGCAGTCAGAAGCTTACCAGCTCAAGATGAGCTTAAACGCCTCCAATGAGGTGATGAGGAGGAGACATCAGAAAACGCAGTCCCGTTTACCTCCGAATTACGACCCCCGGGTTCTCTTTGCTACACCCATAGCCGGCCCTAGTAACCCGCCAGAGGCCGATCGGCTTATGACAGCCGGAACAGGAGGACCGACTCAGCCTCGGGATATGGTGCCGCCTCACGTGAGCATGCCACCACCGCGTCATGTGCCGATTCCACCGGGTCACTTTTCCAACCCCATGGAGAACTTGACCGCAGCTTCAGCGCATTTAGTGGCTCTTCCTATGGAAGGAGATGACCCAACGGCGGTGGAAACCCGGAGGGTCAGAGAGCTCCTCCAGACAGCCCTGGCTCAGCAGGAGACCTAGTCTTACAGCCAGGACAGGATTCACTCGACCCCTCCACCCTGGGTAACACCACCTCGCCAGAACCGGAGCCCGAGTTACAGCAGACGCATGGAGTCGGAAGCTTTATCAAGCAATGCCCAACGACGTAACCAGCCCGGGGGCTATAACCCGGCGCAGGACCAAGTACGTTAGGAGAATGATCACCCCGAGTATCCAATGACATCTGTTGAGGCGGGAGTAGCCACTAGAACCGGAGGTATCCCTTGCCTGGTGCCGGCTTTGCGCGATGTACGTCTGCCAAGGACTTCAAGGGACCTCGAAAGGTACCAAATTACACGGCCGGTTTACAGCCCGGGGCGTGGATTGAGAGTTATGAGATGGCCATGGAGTTGCTGGAAGTCAGTGACGCGGCAATGGCTAAATATTTCACCATGATGTTAGATGGAACGGCCCGGTCGTGGCTAAAAGGCTTGCCACCAAATTCCATTAGCTCATGGTGCGAGTTAAAAGCCCGGTTCATCCAGAACTTCAAGGACACCTGTAAACAATCTATGTCGATTGTGGACTTGACGGATTGCAAGCAAGGGGAAGGTGAATCTACCACCCATTGGGTACGCCGGGTCAAGGAGATAATACATTCTTCCGATAAGATGGACGCCGGGTCTGCAGTTCTTATGCTGGAGAAAAATTGCCGTTTTGAGCCGCTGAGGATGAAACTGGGGCGCCTTAAGCGTGACCTCACAGATATGGGTACGCTGATGGCGGCTTTGGTAAAATACGCCGATTCTAATAGTACCAAGGATCCCGCGTCTGACGATGAAAAGACAGGGAAGGGAAAACGGAACGGCAATGGAAAGGGTCAGCAGCATAACCCGAGGAATCAAGGCGGCAATAAGCGTAAGGCGGACAGCAACCCAGAGTTTGTGGCCAATGCCAACGTACGAGGTAACAATCCGAGATGTAAAGGTAAGACGCCACGATCCGGCGGGTCAGGCCCGTCGCTGGAGCAATTACTCAATGAGCCCTGCCCGAGACATGGCACCCGGGAGCGGCCGGCCACACATTTATGGAAAGATTGTGCGATCATGAAGGCATTTAAAAATTCCAACACCTTCGACGGTGGTCAAGGGTCCGGTGGCGGCTCAGGGGCCAGCGGCTTTCATAGCCCGGGCGGCGATTCAAATTCCGGTTTTCAGGGGCATTCATGTGGTAACAATCAGCAGCAGTCTGGACAAGGTGGGCAACAGCAGCAACAGTCGGGTTATCAAAGCCACCCGAAGCAGTTGAGTGGTGGACAGTATCACGTGTTTACCACTAGCTTGTGCAAACGTGACCAGAAGGTTCATAAGAGGGATGTGAATTCCGTTGAGCCGGCAATTCCTTGTTATTTAAGGTGGTCAGAGCAGCCCATCATATGGAGCAGGGAGGATCATCCTCCGTGGGCCGACAACCCGGGTCAGTTAGCTTTGGTAGTGGCGCCTCAAGTTGGTGGGTATAAGCTCACCAAGGTGCTCATGGATGGGGGTAGTAGCATCAACATCCTTTACTACGAGACCTTTCAGCGCATGGGGTTGACTGATAGAAACCTGAGAACATCCAACACTATTTTCCATGGAGTTGTCCCTGTTAAGTCGGCTTACCCAGTTGGAAGGATTGAGCTGGAGGTGGCTTTTGGAAACGAACATGACTCCCAAGCTGAGAAGTTGATGTTTGAAGTGGTCAAGATCAGGAGCCCATACCACGCTCTGTTTGGACGGCCGGCTTATGCTAAGTTTATGGCCCGGCAGTGTTACATTTATTTACAGCTCAAGATGCAGGTTACAAGGGCACCATCACTGTACATGGCAGTCGTAAGGTGGCATTGGAGTGTGAAGAAGGTGACGCGGCTTATGCTGAGTCGGCTTGTGCAGCAGAGGAGCTCAAATTTTATCAAGATAATGTTGACCCGGCGGATATGACATCCCTGAAGAAGCCAACTACAGAGCATGACCCGACACTGAAGTTTGAGTCAGCGGCTGAGACGAAGCTTGTTGACTTTACCCCGGGTGATACTTCTAAACAGTTCAGCATCAGCAGCAACTTGGTTCCCAAATAGGAAAGCGCGCTCATCGAGTTCATCCGTGAGAATCGGGACATCTTTGTATGGAAACCTTCTGACATGCCGGGTGTACCGAGGGAACTCGCTGAGCACACTCTCAATATTGATCCAAAGTATAAGACGGTCAGGCAGTTTGTTCGCCGTTTTAACAAAGAGCGACGAAAAGCTATTGGAGAAGAAGTCGCCTGGCTCTTAGCGGCCGGGTTAATCATTGAAGTTTTTCACCCGGACTAGTTGGCTAACCCGGTGCTCGTCCTCAAGAAGAATGGCACCTGGCGGATGTGTGTGGACTACACGGACTTAAACAAGGCCTGTCCAGCTGACCCTTTTGCTCTCCCCCGCATTGATCAAATCATTGATGCTACGGCGGGTTGTGAGCGTTTGAGCTTTTTGGATGCTTACTCCGGTTATCATCAGATTAAGATGGCAGTTAAGGACCAGGAGAAGACGGCTTTCATCACTCCGTTTGGAGCCTTCTGTTATGTGTCTATGCCATTTGGGCTCAAGAGTGCCTAGGCGACTTATCAGCGGTGTGTGCAGAACTGTTTGCACGACCAAATCAGGCGTAATGCCCATGCTTACGTGTATGACATTGTGGTGAAGTCCAGAGAAAAGTAAACCTTGATATCCGACTTAAAGGAGACCTTTGATAATCTCTGGGCCTACAAGATGACGCTTAACCCGGCCAAATGTGTGTTTGGTGTTCCTACAGGCAAGCTTTTGGGCTTTCTGGTGTCCAACAGAGGCATCGAAGCTAACCCGGAGAAGATTAAGGCGATTACCTCTCTGGCTAAACCGGCGTGCATCAATGATGTTCAGCGACTGGCGGGTCGCGTCCCCGCCTTAAGTCGGTTCATAAATCGGCTCGGTGAGAAAGCCCTCCCATTATATCAGATGATGAAGAAAACTGACACTTTCGTTTGGAGTGAGGCCGCTGATGCTGCTTTTGAGGATTTAAAGAGACAATTGTCTGAGCCGCCGGTTCTTGCGGCTCCAATTGACAAAGAGCCTCTGCTATTGTATGTGGCTGCCAATTCGCGAGCCGTCAGCGTTGCCATCGTGGTGGAGCATAAGGAAGCCAGTAAGGAGCATCCGGTTCAACGGCCGGTTTATTACATCAGTGAGGTTCTCATTGAATCCAAGCAAAGGTACCCGCACTGGCAAAACCTTGTTTATGGGTTGTTCATGGCAAACCGGAAGTTGAAGCAGTATTTTCAAAGCCATCCTATAACTATGGTAAGTTCTGCCCCATTGGGAGACATCATTTAGAACAGGGAGGCCACAGGGCGAGTCGCCAAGTGGGCTATTGAGCTTGGGCCTCATGGCTTGAAATACATGCCTCGGACAGCTATAAAGTCTCAGGCTTTGGTGGACTTCATCAATGATTGGACAGAGCTACAGGCACCTGAGGAGAAGCCGGATAACACATACTGGACTATTCACTTTGACGGGTCTAGGCAGCTAGAAGGCTCGGGGGCTGGAGTGGTGTTAACTTCCCCTTGAGGTGACAAATTTCGTTATGTACTCCGCTTATGTTTCCATGTACTAACAATGCAGCTGAATATGAGGCATTACTTCATGGCCTCCGGGTGGCTAAGGAAATGAACTTAAGCCGGGTACGATGCTTGGGCGACTCAGATTTGGTGGCTCAACAAGTGTCAGGCAAGTGGGATTCCAAAGACCCCCTCATGGCGGCTTATCGCCGTGAAGTAGACGCTGTGGCTGGTCACTTCACGGGTTATCAAGTGGAGCACATTGATCGAAGGAAGAACGAGGCGGCTGATGCTTTAAGCCGGTAGGGATCCCAACGTAAGTCGGTGCCGCCCAACACCTTTCTTGATGTGTTACACAACCCTTCTATCAAGGTACCTACCGAGGAAGACTTAGCAGTTCCAGACCTGGAGGCACAACCGGTGGCGGCTCTTCATGTTATCCCGGATTGGACGGTGCCGTACTTGGCTTATATGACCCGGGGTGAGTTGACGGAGGATGAGACGTTGGCGAGGCAAATCGTCAGGCGTTCCAAATCCATGACAATTGTTAACGGCGAGTTACATCACCTCAGCGTCACAGGGGCGTTTCAACGCTGTGTGTCACCTGCAGAAGGCCAAGAAATACTCTGTGGGATCCATGAGGGAGATTGTGGCCATCATGCCGGGTTAAAATCCCTCGTGGCCAAGGCTTTTCGTCATGGTTTCTATTGGTTGACGGCTCACGCTGATGCGGAAGATCTGGTCAGTAAATGTGACGGGTGTCAAAAGTTCTCACGACGAGCGCATGTGCCGGCTCAAGAGTTGAGGATGATCCCAGTTACTTGGCCGTTTGCAGTATGGGGGCTTGACATGGTTGGACCTTTAAAAAGGTCTAAGGACAAAAAGACACATCTGCTAGTGGCAGTGGATAAATTTACCAAGTGGGTTGAGGCAGAGCCGGTCAGTAAATGTGATGCGGCCACGGCGGTTCAGTTCATTAAAAAGGTGATCTTTCGTTTTGGTTTTCCACATAGCATCATAACTGACAATGGCACTAATCTCTCTAAGGGTGCCATGGAAGAGTTCTGTCAAAGAGAACATATCCGGCTTGATGTTTCGGCTGTTGCTCATCCTCAATCCAATGGTCAAGCAGAGAGAGCTAATCAAGAGATCCTGAAAGGCATCAAACCCCGGCTCTTGGTCCCATTACAACGGACTCCGGGTTGTTGGGTGGAGGAGTTACCCTCCGTGTTATGGAGCATCAACACTGCGCCTAACAGGTCCACGGGATACACACCTTTCTTCATGGTCTATGGAGCAGAGGCAGTCCTGCGAAGTGACATCCGGCATGACTCACCCCGAGTGGCGGCTTACGTTGAGGCGGATAACGAAAAGGCTCGTCAGGATGCACTTGACTTGGTTGACGAGGAGCGAGACTTAGAAATAGCCTGCTCGGCAATTTACCAGCAAGACCTGCGCCGCTATCACAGCCGCCGGGTTAAGAGCAGAACCTTTCAGGAAGGCGACTTGGTGCTCCGGCTCATCCAGGATGAGTCTGATATGCACAAGTTATCCCCGCCTTGGGAAGGACCCTTTGTGGTCAGCAAGAATCTGCACAATGGGTCATATTATCTCATCGATATTCGAGAGCGCAAGGACTCCTTTAAATCGGAGGAGGAGACCTGCCTGCCGTGGAATATAGCTCATCTCTAGCCTTACTATACTTAAGTTTCTTCTTTAAGATACTTTTTATAATGTACATATTATATAAAGCAATAAAGCAGGACCTGTGTCCTTTTTTCCCATAAAGAATGTTTCATGTTTTCTTTATCAGGTGATGGACAATGCCAACAGGGGACGGATCATATCTGAATCCGGCTCTCCCTTTGGTCCAGCTTATGATCATATCTGAATCTAGCCTTGGTCACTTGGGGGCTTCCTGTTCAAACATAGGTCGTATTCGAACCAAAGAGAACATAGCTTTCGATACCCACTTGATGGGCATATTGCCAAACCCACTTGGGGGCTTCCTGATCAAATTTGAATCATAGCTTAACCCCTTTGGGTCTGACGTGGATCGTATCCGAATCAGCGTCATTAAACAACTCTAATGTTCACTTGGGGGCTTCCTGTTCAAACATAGGTCGTATTTGAACAAAAGAGAACATAGCTATCGATACCCACTAGATCGGCATCGCCAAAGCCATTGGGGGCTATATGATTGTATCCGAATCTTAGCTTAACCCCTTTGGAACGGTTTTTCTGATCGTATTCGAATCAGGAGCCTATGAACATTTGCAAGTATGACTATTTTCACTATCCTTCAAACCCTCTTGGGCAGATGGTTTTTTGATCTTTCCGGTTTTATATCAGTGTCGGTGTACTAAAGTAGGGGTACCTTAGTATCCCGAACTTGTGCACAGGCAGTCGCATCATCCCGCGGCAAGGCTTGCCGGGTGCCCGCCAAGATCCTCCGTAGTTCCTATTGAAGCCATTCAAGAACAAAGTGTTTTAACTAAGAAGACAAGGCCCCGGCAAGAGGAGCTTGCCGGGAAGGCCAACCAAGGCATTTCAAAGAGCTTGCCGCGACGCGCCGCGCGTCTCGGCAAGACCCGGCAAGCGACAAACTTCCGGGCGCGACAAGACAACGACCGCGGCAAGGCGCTTGCCGCGGCGAAGCCACCACTCTGTGCCCAAGCTCCAGCGCATCCGTCGACGTGTCTCCCTGAGACCGTTCCAGACGTAGGTGGCGGGGAGCTATGCAGCCAAGCGGTGCGAGGTGGCGAGTGGAGATGACGAGATAGCCATCGTGGCGAACGGTGGCGCCCCTAACGGTCGATTTTCTGCACTGTTTGGGCGACGCGGACGGGCATTTAATGCCTTTGTCCCCTGCCGTTAGAGTTAGGTAGGATCCACTGTAGAAGCAGTTGTACCAACCACCCTTTTTTACATTTGTACCCTTGCCTGCGTTGCCACCTGTCGGTGACCCCTTGAGCCTATAAAAGGAGGCCCATGCGCAACGTAGAAGGGGTTCGACTCATTCGAAACCAGAACACTCCCACGCTTTCTAGCAAGAACATAATACTATCACAAAGCAGCAGTAGGAGTATTATCTCTCCGGAGAGCTCCGAAGTTGGGTAAAATCGCTCGCGTGCTCCGCCTCGATCCGCTCTTCATGCGCCCTCCACTCCCTGCTGGACCGAAAAGGGGCCCTGCCCCATAGGTGCTCGTTTCCCACGACATCTTTGGCGCGCCAGGTAGGGGGCATCGAGGTTGTGTGAACCCAATCCGGCGTTGACGCGAGCCAGTTCATCATCATCTTCATCGACATGCCACCGAAGAAGAAGGCTTCGGAGGTGGCCGCTCCGTCTGCGTCGATCCCGCCGCCACAGGAGCAAACGGGCGGTGGGGTGGATGCCGGCGGAGGAACGGGCGCCGACGAGGGAGCTCACATTGTTACCAGATCCAAGGACAAGGCCCCGCAAACTTCTTCGTCCGTACACGCACCGCGCCCATCTCAGGAGGCGCAGGATCGACAGCGTCATGGTGCTGCACCATACTCGTGTTAGAACAAGGCCAAGCTGGTGGATCTCGGGGCGTTCAAGACCAGCATGCACGCCAGCATGCCAGCACGAGTGAGGTACGGTCGCCTGGACGGGGTACTGCTCCTTCCAACCCAGTTGGAAGTCCGAGCATATCCCGCTCCTCGCACCGTTCACCGCCGCCACCGAAGACTCCAGAAGAAGCGTTGGCCCGAGCTCAACTGCTCCTGGATTACCCTCCAACGGCGGACAAGATCGACGATTGGAGGGCCACCATACAGAGTCTCATCGGCTACGCCAACGACGACACTCCACGGCAGCCAACTACATCGCAGCTGCGGCAAGATTGCCGGACGCGAGCCGATGGCGACAAGACCGGTGGAGGTGCAACCACCGCGCGCTCTCCGCCCCGAAGGCCAAGATCACCGACTCGCCGGGTCAACCTCGACACCGACTCCACGGCGTCGTCAGATCCACGAGCTCGTCGCGATCAACGCCAAGTTCTTCAAGAACGACAACATGAAGACGCTCGCACTCGCATCGAGCGTCGAAGAGAAGCGCGGCGTCAGTCAGACCAGCGTGCTGGGCCCGCTGTTGACATGCATGCGCTAGGGGAACCAGGCGACTTGCCGTACGCGGTAGGTTGCCCTGTGTTCACTCCTGAGCTGCGGCAAGTCTAGTGGCCCAGTACCAAGAACTTCAAGCCAGATGTACCGGAGAAGTATGATGGCAGGTTGCATCCGTCGGAGTTCCTCAGCATCTACACCATCGCAGTGCAGGCTGCCGGGGGACGCGACGACAAGATCCTTGCCAACTACTTCCCCCTGGTGCTCAAGCCTAATGTCAGATCCTGGCTCATGCACTTGTCGGACAACTCCATCTCCTCATGGGCAGATCTATGCCATCAGTTTATCGGCGCCTTCACAGGCGGCCACAAGCCCCATGGCCAGGAGAGCGATCTTCATGTGCTCGCCCAGAAGGAAGGAGAGCCCCTGCACAAGTATATTCAGAGATTCAGCCAAGTGCAGCGCAACATCCCGGATGTCCACCCCGCCGCGGTCATCAGCGCGTTCCATCAGAACGTGCGTAACCGCAGGATGCGGGAGGAGATGGCGATGTGCAAGATAAGAGACGTCAGCGAGCTCTACGCTCTGGCCGACAAGTGTGACGTGCTGAAGAAGGGAGGAAACTCCCCGGAGAGAACATAGGAGCGTTGGGGTCTGACAGTGAGGATGCTGCCCCGGCAAAGAAAAACCGGCGGCAGAACAACAGAAGAAGGAAAGGAAAGATGTGGTAGCTGTCGAGCAGTCCGGCAACGGAGGTGGCGCCAGGGAAGCAGAACCTGTGGCGGCCGCCGACAAGCAGGGCGGTTCCGACAAGCAATACTGCAAGATTCACCGTACCAAGGGCCATGATCTCCAGAGTTGCAAGAAAGTTGAGCAGCTCGTTGAGCTGCAAAAGGCTGAGTACGAGCGACGCGACAAGGATCCATTTCCCTTGCCGCGCATTGACCAGATTGTCGACTCCATGGCAGGATGTGATTTGCTTTCATTTCTTGATGCATATTCAGGATATCATCAGATCTTCATGGCAGAAGAGGATGAGGAGAAAACCGCATTCATTACTCCATGTGGCACCTACTGCTTTGTACGGATGCCTTTCGGACTAAAGAATGCTGGTTCAACATTTGCAAGGGTAGTTCACGAAGCTTTTGAGCCACAGTTGCACAGAAATGTAGAAGCTTACATGGATGAGATAGTGGTCAAGAGCAAAGACAGAGCAACTCTGATTCAAGATTTGGACGAGACCTTTGCAAATCTGCGCAAGATCAACCTCAAACTCAACCCCGAGAAGTGTGTGTTTGGAGCCCCTTTCGGCAAGCTTCTCGGGTTCTTTGTGTCTCAGCGGGGGATTGAAGCTAATCCCGACAAGATCAAGGCCATTGAGCAGATTGAAGCACCGAAGCGCGTCAAGGATGTGCGAAGGCTTGCCAGCTGCGTGGCTGCTCTCAGCAGGTTTATCTCTAAGTCTGCTGAGCGCGCCCTGCCATTTTTCAAAATATTGAAAAAGGCAGGTCCAATGAAATGGACTCCGGAAGCGGAGGCTGCGCTGCAGGACTTGAAGAGATACCTGTCCTCCACTCCAATACTTGTCGCACCTAAACCAGAAGAGAAGTTGTTGCTATATCTAGCGGCAACCAATCAAGTGGTTAGTGTTGCGTTAGTAGCGGAAAGGGAGGCAGATGATGAGCCAGCGGCCACGGCAAGTGCATCCAGCGACAAGCAGGGGGCTTCCCCGACAAGCTCTGGTCCCGACAAGGATGGATCTGTGCAGCCACAAGAAGCGAAGCAGAAGAAAATGCTGCAGCGCCCAGTTTACTTTGTCAGTTCCCTTCTACAGGGGGCTAGATCGAGGTACTCCGATGTGCAGAAATTGCTTTTCGGCCTTCTCATGGCCTCGAGAAAGCTGCGCCATTACTTTCAAGCACATGAGATCACAGTTGTCACTCGCTTTCCGTTGAAGAGGATATTGCAGAATCCAGAAGCAACAGGCAGGATTGTCGAGTGGGCACTGGAATTGTCAAGCTTTGGCCTCAAGTTTGAAAGTACTTCAACTATCCAGAGCCGAGCATTGGCAGAATTCATAGCAGAATGGACGCCAACACCTGATGAAGAAACTCCAGAGACGAGCATCCCCGTCAAGGAAGCAAACAAAGAATGGATCATGTACTTTGATGGTGCCTTCTCGCTGCAAGGCGCCGGTGCCGACGTGTTACTTGTCGCACCCACCGGAGAGCACCTCAAGTACGTGGTCCAGATGCACTTTCCCAAGGAGCAAGCAACAAACAATACTGCAGAGTATGAAGGTTTGCTTGCCAGACTCAGGATCGCGGCAGACCTTGGGATCAAGAAGCTTATTGTTAGGGGTGACTCGCAGCTTGTCGTCCGCCAAGTAAACAAAGATTATCAGAGTCCGATGATGGAAGCTTACATTGATGAAGTGAGAAAGTTGGAAGAGCATTTTGACGGCCTGCAGATGGAACATGTTCCAAGAGCCCAGAATGATGTTGCCGATGGCCTGTCAAAATGTGCTGCATTAAAGTTACCTATGGAACCAGGGATCTTTGTGCTCAAACTGGCTCAACCGTTTGTAACACCATCATCTGGACAGAACAAGAAGAGGAAGTTGATTTCCGGTGACTACTTTTCGGCAGAGCTCCCCGAAGCCGCCACTAAGAAGTTCCCCAAGATCAACACAAAGAGTGCTGAGGAGCAGTCTGCTCTGACAAGCCCTAGGGTTTGCTCCGTTGAAGCAGACGCTCCCGACAAGTTTTGCTCCGGCAAGCTTGCCGGGGAACATCAAGCTCCGACTGAGCCGCAGGTTCTTGCCGTAGAAGCAGATGTTCCCGCAGCAGCATTTGTGCCTTTAGTCCTTGTTGTTGAGCCGCAAGCTCTGACATGGGCGTAGCAGATTGTCCGTTTTCTTCAGACAGGAGAACTTCCCGAAGAGCAAGAAGAAGCGGAGAGAGTAGCCCGACAATCAAGTATGTACCAGTTTGTCGACGACATACTATACAGAAGAAGATTCAACAGAGTGAAATTGAAGTGCATTCCCCGGGAAGATGGATAGAAGCTGTTGGCGGAGATACATGGAGGCATATGTGGTCATCACATTGGCGCAAGAGCACTTGCCGGCAAAGCTTTCCGGCAAGGTTTCTTTTGGCCAACAGCCCTCCAGGATGCAACTGCACAAGTAACTAAGTGTGAAGCGTGCCAGTTCCACTCCAAGCAGATACACCAGCCAGCTCAAGCTCCCTAGACGATCCCTTTATCCTGGCCATTTTCGGTCTGGGGGCTCGACATCCTCGGCCCTTTTCCCCGAGCAGTCGGGGGCTTTGAGTACTTGTACGTTGCAATCGACAAGTTCACAAAGTGGCCGGAAGTGGAAGCAGTGAGGAAGGTGACAGCACAGTCAGCAGTCAAGTTCTTCAGGTCGATTGTTTGCCGTTTCGGAGTCCCTAACAGGATCATCACCGATAATGGCACGCAATTCACGAGCCGCACCTTCATGTAGTACGTCCAAGACCTTGGTGCCAAGGTCTTCTTCGATTCTGTTGCTCACCCGAGAAGCAACGATCAAGCGGAGAGGGCAGACGCTGAAGTGTTGCGCGGACTCAAGACCAGAACTTTCGATAGGCTGCACAAGTGCGGAAAGAACTAGATCGAGGAGCTTCCAGTGGTTCTTTGGTCGATCAGGACGACGCCAAATCGAGCCACTGGCCACACACCTTTCGCTCTAGTCTATGGAGCAGAAGCAGTTCTCCCCACGGAACTCGTATATGGATCACCTTGAGTGCTCGCTTATGATGAGCTTGAGCAAGAGCAGCTGCGACAAGATGACGCGCTGCTCCTTGAGGAAGATCGTCTTCAGGCTGCTGTACGAGCTGCTCGATACCAGCAAGCTTTGCGCCGCTACCATAGCCGCAAAGTCAATGCCAAAAGTCTCGTGGAAGGCGACCTTGTTCTTCGGCGTGTTCAATCCGCCAAGATTTCCAACAAGTTGACGCCGAAGTGGGAAGGCCCTTATCGGGTAAAACGAGTCACTAGGCCAGGCGTTGTCCGCCTTGAGACCGAAGATGGCTTTCCGCACTTTCCCCTGGTAAGCAATAACGAGCCTTAAGGCTCCATATCTTTATTTTCTCTTCTTTCTTTTTCTCAAAAAGAAGGTTCCTTCGCCCACAAGTTCACCGGGGGGAGGAGGAGAAGATAATTGTACAGACCAGGCGTCGTTCAAGAAAGTATCACCTTGCCGGGACGCAAACGACGGAAAAGCTAAGTTGCCAAAGTTTGAGCACAATCAGTTTTAAAAATTTTAAGTTATCTTCCTTGAACGACCGTGCTTTGTATGGAAAACCTGTGCGCGGAGGAACCAACTCATAGCTAGTTGCGCCCTTACTTTGTTTCGAGTCCGCTCAACAACTTAAGTGTGCTGCGACTAGTTGCGACAAGGTTTCTTGCCAGAAGCAGCACCGCCAGCAGACTGCTGATGTTCCACACTCAGTGCTCGCGGCAAGGGTGCCTGCGCCGGCAAGTTCCCTAAAAGCATAGGGTAAAAACATACAAAGGAAGGAATCAAGTAAAGGAAATAACATAGCAAATACTGCCCAACATAAAGTTATATTACAAAAATAACTTGCCGCACTCTAATAGATTGTTCCCGTAACATGTCTGGCAGCGGCAAGAAAAAGGAGAAAACACGCGGCCTAATCTACGCGGCCGCCATCAACCCTCCTGACTTCATTCACCTTGTCCACAATGGGCGCGACAAGGGCTTTGAGCTCTTCAAGATCAACACCCGCCGGCAACTTCTTGAGGACGTTGGTGAGGTTGAGGCCCAGGTTGCGGAAGAGCACCTTCACCAACACCTTCTCCAGAACTCTGGCGCAGATTGCGCACGACTCGTCGGCCAGCTGCCTAGGGATCCTTTCCCGGAGTTGTTGGAGCACCGTCGCCACGCCCTTGAAGAACAGAGTGAGCTTGGCGCTGGGCTGGAGGTTCTCGTCGGAGGAGTACCCGAAACCCTCCAGTTCCAGCTGTGCCAGCTCCTTGTCGATAACTGCGGCGATGTTGACGAGGCCCTCCGTCCATAGCTCCACGGTGTCCCTGAAGGTGTTCTGGGTTTCGGCGGCCCTCGTCAGCAGCGCCTCGTTGGCCTTGATCTCCCCTTTCAAGTCCTCCTCCCGCTTCTTGGCGCTGTCCAGTGTCTCAGTCAGCGTGGCCAGCTTCAGTTCCAGATCAGCATTTGAATCATTGGCGGCGCTCAGCTCCTTGCCCCTCTCAAGGAGACCACCCTGCAGCTCACCATGGGCAAGGGCGTCCTTCTCGCGCTCGCGCTGGAGCGCGGCAAGCTCTTCATTCTTCTCCTTGAGGGTGGCTTCTAGCTCCGTCACCTTCACCTCCAGCTCCTTCTTGGCGGCCTCGGCAGCTGCGGCAGCATCCTTCGCTTCCTTGAGGGCCCCGCTAAGTGTCTCCTCGCGCGCGGCAAGCTCCTCCTCATAGCTGTCCAGATTTACCTTCCGCTGCGTCAGCTCGCCTTCCCGCACGGACATCTCCTCGGTGGCAAGCCACTGCTACTCTTCGGCTTCAGCCTTCTCGAGGAGGAAAGCCTTCCGCGCCTCGGCAAGCTGCGCCCTCTCCTCTGCAATAGACCGGAGGGCCTCTTGGTTGCGGCTCTGGAGCTCCTCCGCATGCTTCTCAATGTCCACTCCCGCCTGCGCGACAAGCGCTTCCCGGGACTCCAGTTTGGCTTGTCGGGCGCGGTAGAGCGACACCAGCTTCCGGAGCAGCTGCTCCTCCTCAGACTCGCCGCTGCTGCTGCTTGGCGCGTCAACCACTGTCAGCCCAGCAGAGGCAAGCACTTCTCTGTCAAAAGCTTCTCCCTCGACCGGCGCCCTGGAGCTTGACGCCCAGGGGAGCTTGATGAAGACACCATCGCCGACCTTTAAGTAGGCGTCGGGCTGGGGCTCCTCGGAGCCTGGCGCTGCGTCAGCGGCGGAGGGATCGGCGGTCGGCGTAGCGCCTTGCGCTCCTGCGGCCCCCGGGTCGTCAGTGCAATCGCCAGACCCCTCGCCAGCTCCTGCGCCAGCAGCCTTGGCGGCCTCTTCGTCGGCAGGATCATCAGCGCCAGCCTCTTCTTCGGTGGCAGCGGCTTCGTCAGTATTGCTGCACACGTTCTCCTCGCCGGTGGCCTCGGTCTCCATCGGCTCCGTGGAGGGAGGATCTGAAGACAGGAAGAGGGAGAAAAAGTCAAGCAAATATCCAAAAAAGAAGATCAGAAGAAGAAGAACCCAAGGGAAGTTTTCTGACAAGAAGGATTACCTATGGTGGGCTCTGTAATCATGGGCTCCGCCACCGGGGGATCACTGGTCCCATCCCTTGCCGGAGAACTGCCCCTCGCCGGGAACCTCTCCCTTGCCGGGGAATCCTCCCTTGGCGGCGTAGTCGAAGCAGACAGAACCTCAAGGGCGGCCTCTGGTTGTTCCTGGTGAGCCTGCTCTGCTCCTACACAAGCAAACCAACAATTAAGATACCAGCAAGGAAAGAACACTCGTGCGCACCCGACAACGGAAAGTGAAGCAATATACTTACGCTGGGGGCTGCGCTGGGGGCTGCTTCGCGGAGTAATTGCCGGGTCCGACAAGGTAGTCTCGGACGTGCCCTCTGTCATCACAGCAGGATCGTCCTCGATGACAACCACGGGGACCTTGGCCCTCTTCGCCGCTCTCTGGGCCAAAGTCCTGGAAAGGAACAAGGTTCAGAAAAAAGCAGATCAGATACAAGACAAGAAATAGCAAGAGTCGAAGAAATATAAGTCTTACTCCTCCTCCTCTTCTTCCTCCTCGTCGGAGCTGAGCGCAGAGAGGTCGAAGTCTGGTACCCTTTCAGCGCGACGAGGCGGAGGAGTAGGCTCCCTTAGACGCTTGGCGGGGGCCATGGCAGGATCAGAAGCGGCGGCCCGAGAAGACCCCGCTCCAGTTGCCGGTGCGGTGTGAGATGCTCCTGCGGCAATGGTGCTTGTCGCGGTGGAGCATGTCCCATGGCGCGGTGGCTGTTGGCCCGTCTGCCGCCCTGCTATGTCTCCGGTCCTGCGGAGGCGCCTTCTTGGTTAAGCCGGGGGCTGCACTGGGAGCTCCACTTGCGGCAAGTTGCTTGAAGACGGCTAGCCACTTGCGCCCTCGGCGGGCTCGCTCGATTCAGCTTGGGGATCTCCCTCGCCGACGACCTCCCCGACAAGCTCCTCCCGCTCGGCAAGGCTTGCCGCCTCGGCTGCCTCTGCCTCCTCCACAGTAAACCCGAACTCGCCCGCGGCGGCAGCCGCCACCGCCTCTTCCACCCTGGTGGCAATGTGCCGCATCTCATCGTCGGTGGTGTCGCGGGTGAGGCTCCTCTGCTCGTCGGCGCGGACCGCCACCTCCACCAAGTCGTCGAAGAATTGCTGCACAACATCGTCGGCGGGCTCCTGCCAAGTTGGGATAATCCCATGCGAGTCGCACTCTGGCATCATTGCACGGATGCGATCGAGCTGGGAGTTGTTGCACAATGGGACGACGCCCTGCGGTAGCCTGAACCACTCGGGATGATTGGGGTCATGCTTGAACAGCTCCTTGAGCGTCCCATCCAACTCCAAGACAGTAAAATTAAAGTTGAGGCCCGGGCGCAGCCTCATGATTCGCCGGACCCCCAAACAGCCAGGCGGGTCTCCCCCTCTCCTGCAGAGGGGCGATGCGGCAGTGAAGAAAGTCTGCGCCAACAGCACCTACAGTGAGTCCGGCAAGCCTGAGCCGCAGAATCTGGGTGGTGGCGATCTTCAGTCTAGCATCGTCCGCCGCCAGGGCGCTCCAATCGCCGCCGCGCACTACTCGGGTCTGGCGCAAGTTCTTGAATTGCTGCGGGTTCTCATCAACAATCCAACACCAATCCGCTCTCCACTTCTCCCATTTGCTATGGAGCTCCCCCTCCAGATAGACCTCCTTCATGCCGACTCTCGAGATCCAGGCGATCCCGCCAGCTAAGGGCTCTCCTTTCTTGGCCCGGGGCATGAAGTAATGACGGAAAAGGGCTACGTTTGGGTGGATCCCGACAAAGTTCTCGCAGAGATGTGCGAAAACCGCCATGGTCAGGACAGCATTGGGGGTGAAATCAAGGAGATGAAACCCGTAGGTGTTCATGATGTCACAGAAGAAATCGGAAAAGGGCGGGCAGAGCCCGCAATAGAAGAACAGTGCGAAGAAGGGGTATCCTTTTGGACACCGTTTCGAAATGGAAGCGGCGGCGGAAAGTACCTGCGTGCGCGGATGCGCCCGCTTCTCCGTCGACCAGAAGAGATAGAACCTTTCCCTCAGCTCCTTCGCGGAGAGCTCAGGGGGGAAGAGTGCCCGCTCCTTCCGCAGCGCCTCAAGCCGTAGTGCCTCGGCCGACTTCGCACCCTTCCCGGTCTTCGGAGCCATGGCGGAGGCGGTGGGGGCGAGCGGGGGCGTTGGCGGCGAAGGCGGCGACGGGGGGCGGAGCGCTGCTCTCTTTCGGCTTTGGGAATCAGAGGGGAGCGGCGGAGATTTTTGAGGAAGGAACCGCAAGTGGCGAAGGTGGGGGAACTGCCCCTGTTTCCCCTGCTTATAAAGAGGAGGAGACTAACGTTACGCTTTTTCCGAATAAAGAATCACCCACGATCTCTCCCACGACGCCGCATTCGACGCGTGCCATTATGGGAGGGCGCGGTGCATACGGAGTTAGATACGGTGTGGACCCAGGCCGCGCGTGCCCGTGCCCTGTTTTGGGCCTGGCCCAATAGCGCTCGGAACCGTGTGTGGCCCAGGCCCGGGGGCTCCTGTCAGTGTACTAAAGTAGGGGTACCTTAGTATCCCGAACTTGTGCACGGGCAGTCGCAGCATCCCGCGGCAAGGCTTGTCGGGTGCCCGCCAAGATCCTCCATAGTTCCTATTGAAGCCATTCAAGAACAAAGTGTTTTAACTAAGAAGACAAGGCCCCAGCAAGAGGAGCTTGCCGGGAAGGACAAGGCCCCGGCAAGAGGAGCTTGCCGGGAAGGCCAACCAAGGCATTTCAAAGAGCTTGCCACGACGCGCCGCGCGTCCCGGCAAGACCCGACAAGCGACAAGCTTCCGAGCGCGACAAGACAACGACCGCGGCAAGGCGCTTGCCGCGGCGAAGCCACCACTCTGTGCCCAAGCTCCAGCGCATCCATCGACGTGTCGCCCTGAGACCATTCCAGACACACGTGGCGGGGAGCTGTGCAGCCAAGCGATGTGAGGTGGCGAGTGGAGATGACGAGATAGCCATCGTGGCGAACGGTGGCGCCCCTAACGGTCGCTTTTCTGCACTGTTTGGGCAACGCGGACGGGCATTTAATGCCTTTGTCCCCTGCCGTCGGAGTTAGGTAGGATCCACTGTAGAAGCAGTTGTACCAACCACCCTTTTTTACATTTGTACCCTTGCCTGCGTTGCCACCTGTCGGTGACCCCTTGAGCCTATAAAAGGAGGCCCATGCGCAACGTAGAACGGGTTCGACTCATTCGAAACCAGAACACTCCCACACTTTCTAGCATACAATCACAAAGCAGCAGTAGGAGTATTATCTCTCCGGAGAGCTCCGAAGCTGGGTAAAATTTCTCGCGTGCTCCGCCTCGATCCGCTCTTCGTGTGCCCTCCGCTCCCTGCCGGACCGAAAAGGGGCCCTGCCCCATAGGTGCTCGTTTCCCACGACAATCAGTTACTTCAGGTTCTATCAAGTGCCAGGTAAAAACTTATATGAGCCGGAGAGGTTATCAAAAAGGGTCGCAGGTATGCCTTTATGATTATGTTTTAACTAATCATGAACCGGCTTATACATATGATCTTTGCTCATATCCGGGTTGTCAATATTCTATAGCCCACTGGTGCAGTAAATCGTCCAAGAGGTCTTGCCTGTTTTACGTGCAGGTTAAAATGGAGCAAGGTAAAACATCAAGAAAATAATACTTGATTAAACATAAGCAAGATAAATTTCGTACTGGCGGCTTAACAAAAGCCATGAGTACCATAAGGCATGACAGGCATTAAGGAGTTTTCTCTATCCTACTACAAGACTCCTCGAGTCTAAACAAGTGAAGCATTGTTCTTTGCAAAGCTATAACCCGGCTCGCGGCTCATTCCTCCGGCTGGCTTGATGATTCCGGGTTATCCTTCCCTGCCTCTCCTTCGGTTGTTGTGTCCTGGAAGGTGGACGAGGCCCAGTCAATGCCGCTCAAAGCTTCAAATTCAGCTTCATCATCTATTAAACTGGCCGGGTCCACTTCAAGGGCAAAGGTATGCTTATGCGTTGGAGGGAGCAGGCTGACTTGGTCATACGGGACATTTGGGATTCTCCGATTCTCGCTATCATAACCCGGCGAATACTTGGTGAGATCAGTATCCTCCCCAATGAGAGTCGCTAGAGGGCGCACGACCTTGACACAGGCAGTGAAGTCCTGTTCGCCAAAAGTAGTACCGTCCTCCTTAAGACTTGGATATCCAAGAGAGAGGTCAGCAAGGTCAAGCTCTGGCACCCATGCTTTTGCCCGACTCAACGCAGCCACGGCTCCAGCTCTCGCAGATGCCCGCCTTAAGTCTTGAATACGTTGAGGTAGCACCGACAGATGTCTCAATACGTCTTGCAGGAGCCGGGGAGAGGTATTTGATAAGGCCACAGCGATTAACGCACGTTGTGACCCAGAGTACAGCTGCTCTACCAAGGTATACACTGCCTTAAGCTTGACAAGCATATTTTCCTTCAGGTTGGTACTCCTGGAGCCTGCATATTCACAGGTATAACAGTAAGCCGGAGGCAACTATAATGATAACTCTTGAAGGATTGCAACATTTACGGGCGGCTTACCAATGATAGCTGAGACCATTTGGGATATGAGCCATTTTAAGTCGGACAGCTCATTTGTGGCCGCGGCAAGAGATGCCTCCGCTATTTCAGCCCGGGTCACTAGTGAAGCCCTCTCATCCACCCAAGCCTTCTTTTCCGATTCAAAATTTTTCTTCAGCTTCTCTTGTTCAGAGATACTGAATTCAAACTTGGAATTGGCTTTCTGAGCTTCGAGCTCTTGGGTTTTCAACTGGCTCTTCAAATCAGCAATCTCCGCCTCAAATTGACTTTCGGTGGCCTGCATTGACATCAGGTTATGGTAAGAATCTTGGTAAGATAACATTTAAGTCCCAAGTATTTTACAAGTAAAGATACTTGGCACTTGGGGGCAAATGTATGTTTAAAGAATTTTTTAGTCTATTTTACCAAGTCGCACATATTATGTCTCAAGCACTTTACAAGTAAAGGTACTTGACACTTGGGGGCTAATGTAACCCAAGTTTAAAGTTTCATGTTTCTCCGGGTTAAACATATTCAATTTAAACCGGATGAAACTAATAGCTAGCAGATTATTAAGTCTACAGCATATTCATTCATAAGCAATAGACTTGGGAGCTGGTACAGTAAGTAAGATTCAGAGGGAAAGTTTAAATTTTACCTCAGATGTATGCTGTATTTGCTTCACCATGTCAATCTCCAGGTCACGAGTACTGTGTACTTGGCTCAGATAGCCTGAGACTATATCACCAATACTTAAGTGAGAGTAATCGGTGATGTCTTGTTTGGATTTCCGGTGCTGGGCAAATTCCTCCTTGGCGGTGCATTGGGCAAGGGCAGTAGGCCGGCCCGGTTCAACGTATTGGCTCTTCACAATTTCAACCTCCGGGTCAACCGTCTTGGCCGGGCTAGGAGTTTCCGGGTCATCCGAGTTGTGAATCACGTCTTCTGCAGGCGGGTCAGAAGTTGGCTCCGGAACGTCAGAGGCCGGTTCAGGCGGTGGCTGAGGAGCGGACCTGTCTGGAATGGATGAATCAAGCACCGGTTCAGTAACCACCGGGTCTTGAGACGGCTTATTTTTCTTTGCCTTCTTGCTGGGCTTTACTTGCCCGCTGTCAATCAAAGTGGAAGGGTAAGTATCAAAGCACAAGTATGGATAAACTCAAAGTAAGGAAGGTTATATTACCCGGGAGCCGTTTTGAAAGCCGGCATGTTCGATTTCATCGACTCATCAGAAGAAGGGGAGGTATCCTGATAGTTGGAGTCAGATGAATTGAGAGGTTGGCGAATCAAACCCATCAAGGGTAAAACAAAACGTAAGTCGGAGATAACCTCGGTCCGCCGCTTCCTGGTTACATCGGGTAAGCCGGAGGAAAGCTCTGCATCTTGGTTAGCCCGAGTCTGCCTCCGGTTCTCAAGCTGCTGTTGCTTCAAAAGAAATTGAGGATCTTGGTAAGCGAGAGGGTGTGAAAACCTTACTTTCAGGGTCACCCTTCGGATTCTTTGTGTTGGCAAAGGCTCTGAGTCAGAGGAAATTATAGTTACCTCTTCACCAGCTGCTCTGATGTTCCCAGTATCCTCCTGAAAGGATCTAAATGTCAGTAAGGTAACGGTGAAGGAATTAAAGAAAATTAAAAAGATTACCTCTTCCTCATCTGAAGAAGAGTCGTCCAATCTCATCATATCAGAGGCGTTGGGGTTCTTCTTTTTAGAGGTACCCATCCTGGCGGCTTTCCTTTCGGTCTTCTTGGTCGCCCGGGCCAGTTTTGCAGCCTCATGGTCGTACTTGACCTTCCAGAAGTTGTCATCGGCCTGTGGAAAAAGACAAGGAATCATAAGTACCAGAAGGTAACATATTAAAGAGTATTTGTGAAGATTAGTAACTTACTGCAGGAGCCGGATTCTTCTTGCAGAAGGGAAGCAAACTGAAAGTGTTACTGGTTACAGTGCCTTCCTTCAATAGTGATTGGACTGTAGCATCTACCACAACGTCTGGTAAGTCCTCAGGATTATGACGCATTGAGTCGTCCTTTTTGCCTACGTAAGTACACATTAAGCCGGAACAGCGGCTTAATGGTAATATCCGCCAGGTGACCCAGACCCGTTGCCTACGAGGGCCTTGATCTTTCTGATGGTGGGGTTAAGAGGCAGGCGCTCAACAGCAGTTAACTTGTCCGGCAGAGGATGTTTGGATTCAAGGCGCAGGGCGCGAAAGCTGGGCAGAGGCTTCTCGTTAGCCGGAGAGGTGTCTTGGCAGTAGAACCACGTCTGGTTCCAGTCTTTGGGATGACTCGGCAGCTCAGCATTAGGAAAAAGGCAGTCTCTCCGCCACTGGATTGAGATGCCGCCAAGTTCAAGACTAGGTCCTCTGGCGCGCTCATTCTGCCGGTTTAAGTAAAAAAGCTCCCTGAACAGCAGCAGACTTGGATCCTCTCCTAAATATACCTCGCAGAAGACTTGGAAGTTACACAGATTGGACAGGGAATTGGGTCCAATGTCTTGAGGCCTCAAGTCAAACAAACTCAGAACTTCCCTGAAGAATTTTGAGCCGGGAGGGGGCAAATCCCCGGTTCATGTGGTCTGTGAAAACTACTACCTCTCTGTCTTTGGGTTGAGGTATCTCTTCAGACGGGTGAGGGGCACGATAGGACATGACCTCCTTCTTTGGCAAATGGCCAGACGCTACAAACTCGGCAAGCTTGCTTTTAGTGACTGTGGATGGAACCCAGTTGCAAGTCACAGGGGGCTTGGCCGCCTTAGGAGCCATAATGACAGTGGCCTACGACAAAGTAAAAAGTTCCGGTTCAAATTTAACCCGGGAGAAATATTCAAATTTATTTAAAATAGCGGTTTAAGCAAGGGGCCTAATGATATAAGGGTGATTGTGCAGTAAAGTTTAAACCGCTATCAGGATCAATAGTCATTCAAGGATTTTTTAAACCGGACACCTAGACAGTGGTGATAAAGTAAGTTTTCGAGAAGAAGTTTTCCGGGTAATAGAAACAAGTTTCACAGACAACAGCCTTTATTATGGATCAAAATATTGTTCTGAAGGAGAAAAATTTCTAGACCTAGAAACAGGGCAGAGAAGTTCATGCATTCAGGGGAGGTCTCCAAACAAGAAAAATGAGATCTATTTCTATACAAGGTCAACGCGGACAACTACTGCAACAGTTCTGCACAGTTCTTACGATCTAAAACAGGCTGCGGAAGTATGAACTATCAAGGGTTTGCATCGGTCGGTGATGAACCCGATGAACTTGGCAAAACTTCGAGATAGATCTAAGAAAGGAGAAGAATAGAACTCACGGATGAAGATGAACTGCGGAGGCTCGCCGTCGATCTCTGGTCAAAGGTCAGGTTGATGCAGCGGCCTGAGTTGACGAAGACGAGAGGGTCGAGGGTGACGGCGGCGAAGCTGGAGAGGCAGAAAGGAGAGGAAGAAGATGACTGGAAAGGTAAAAGGGAAAAGACCCAGGTCTTGGATATTTATAGGAAGGGGATGACTGAGACGGCGCGGGAAACGAGGAGATAACAATTATTATCCAGCGGCCCTCACGCCTCGATTTTCGAAACAATCAGTAAAGAAGAGATCCGTTGAAGGATTCGGTGGAATAATAAATGAGTTAAAGGAAGGATGACGTCACACCGGGTTAAGATGGATCCAGAAGATGACATCATGGCGGGTTAACAAAAACCCTCTATATAGTCAGAAGAGGTCGGGTTAGCATGAACAGGTTCAAATCAATCCGGGGCCTAATGTCGGGGATATGACTATTTGTGTAAGCCGCCAAGGAGGGGTCGGGTTACGCAAAGAGTATTCATCAGAGGAAGCCCAAGACCAAGCATGAAGATGGCGGTTCAATAAATAGCTTAAGGCCCATGGGCGGCTTAAGCCCATTGTAGTAAACCGCCATGATGGCATGACTTGTAACGTAAGGTAGATTTAACTGGTCACCGAGCCGGACTCTGTTGATAAGCCGGCCAGGACTCTGTAAGCCGGTGGGCGTCGACCCGTGTATATAAGGGGACGACCTGCTGGCGACTTAGGGCAAGAAACAACACATCGAGAACCGGGCATAGCGTGTCTTGCTCCCTGGCTATCGAAACATCAATACCAACCCAACTAGACGTAGGCCTTACCTTCACCGTAAGGGGCCGAACTAGTATAAACTCTCTCGTGTCCCTTGTCCCGATTTAACCCCTTCAAGCTTCCTCATTGCGATGGCTCCACAACTAAATCCTTTCACGAGGACATCTGACGTGACTATTCCACGACAGGAACTACCAACCACGTGTGCACTATCAAGTCCCTCAAGGTCCTCCACAAGCTTGTCAAGCTCCACCTCAACCTCAAGTTCAACAAGAGCAAGTTGATCATGGACTTCCTCCACACCAAGAACAATATGAGGATGATTACCCTCCACGTCAAGGGCGTCATCATCACCATCGCCAACAACACAATGAAGAGCAACGCTATGGAAAGCTCAAATTCACAATGCCCAAGTTCAATGGAAGCAATGATCCAGAAGAATACCTCTCATGGGCATTGAAGGTCGACAAAATTTTCGTTTGCACAACTATGAGGAAGAGAAGAAGATCGCAATGGCATCACTTGAGTTCCAAGACCATGTGCTCATATGGTGGGAACAAGTCCTTGAGCACCGAGAAGCAAGAGGTGACCCTCCAATCACTACTTGGGCTCAAATGAAGGATGTCATGCGAGCACGATTTGTGCCCACCTACTACAACCGCGATCTCTTCAAGAAGCTACAACTCCTCAAGCAAGGTACAAAGAGTGTTGCAGAATACTACAAGGAGATGGAGATAGCCATGATTCGAGCCAATGTCAAGGAAGATGATGAGCAAACAATGGCAAGATTCTTGAATGGACTCAATCATCCCATCAAGAAGATCGCCAACTTCCAACCCTACTCCAACCTCATCGAGATCGTGCATCAAGCGACAAAGGCGGAACGTCAAGTGCAAGATGACTTCAAGTATGCCAAGTACTCATCCAAGACATACGGCTTCTCCAACAATCAAGCTTCAACAATTCCTCCAACATCTAGATCAACCAAGCCTTCTCCAAGCAACGATGACAAGCCAAGCTACAAGAAACATTCGTCATGTTCAACTCGTCTTCCTCCTACTACAAGCAACTTCAAGGCGCATGCTTCTTCATCTACTCCGACTGATGAGAACGTCAAGACAAGCTCCTTCAAGTGTTCCACTTGTGGCGGCCGAGGCCACAAGTCCTATGAATGCACAAACAAGCGCACCATGATCCTCAACAACGATGGCACCTACGACTTAATGAGTGAGGATGAAATGGAAGCTCTTGATCAAGTGGCCATGCACCGGCACGTGAACGAGGATGAAGATGATAGAGTCTTTTGTGATGAGGATTCGAGCCCCACTCTCGTTGTCTCCAAGGTCTTGACTCTTCAACATCAACAAGAAGAAGGTCCGTCAAGGTCATCATCGATGGAGGTAGTTGCCACAACTTGGCAAGTGAATAACTATGCTCCATGCTTCAATTAGTCAAGAGGAAGCACCCGCACCCCTTCAAGGTTCAATGGCTAAGTGACTCCGGCACTATACGAGTTAAGCATATGGTCCAATTCTCCTTCAAAATTGGACCGTGGTGTCATCCACAATGGGTGTACCAATAACTATAGCTTCAAGATGAAAGGGAAGGAGTATGTGCTATGACCTATGTCTCCTAGTCAAGTGATAGCTGACAAGCAAGCCACCCACCATAGCGAGAAGAGTGAGAAAGTGAGCCACCCAAACGTGAGTGAGAGCCACAAGCCAAACTTCAGCGCCTCTTCGCCTAGAGAGCAAAACCTCATACTATTTTCCACAAAAAGTGAGATGAGAGAAGTGTGAGAGAACCCATCGAGTGTGATGCACTTTGTCCTTGTGTGCAAGGATGGAGAACCAAAAACTAACACTGCTAACGAGCTACCTTTGGTGTTTCAATCTCTTTTGCAGGAATTTCAAGATGTTTTCCCCGATGAGCTACCTCCGGGTCTACCTCCTCTACGAGGCATCGAATCAACCTCATCCCTGGAGCACCACTTCCAAACAAAGCCCCATACCGTGTCAATCCCAAAGAAACCAAGGAGATTCAACGGCAAGTACAACAACTAATCGACAACGGTCATGTACGTGAAAGCTTAAGCCCTTGTGCCGTTCTCGTTATACTTGTGCCTAAGTCCGATGGAAGTTTCCTCTTATGTTCCGATTGTAGACCTATAAATGCTATCACCGTTCGCTATGGGCATCCCATTCCTCACTTAGATGATATGCTTAATGAACTTAGTGGAGCCAACTGTATCTAAAAAATTGATCTTAAAAGTGGTTATTATCAAATCCGCATAGAAGAGGGTGATGAATGGAAAACTGCTTTCAAAACAAAATTTGGCTTATATGAATGGTTAGTTATGCCTATGGGTTTATCGGAGGCTCCCGGTTCTTTTGTGCGTCTCATGCATCATGTGCTTTGCCCTTATATTGGAGTCTTTGTTGTGGTTTACTTCGATGATATTCTTGTGTTTAGCAAAACCATGAAAGAGCATCTTGATCATGTTAGGGTTGTTTTGCAAACACTTCAGAAGGAAAGTCTTTATGCCAACGTGAAAAAGTGCACATTTGGTGTTGACAAAGTGGTTTTCTTGGGTTTTCGTTGTATCTTCCCAGGGTCCATGTTGATGAAACTAAAATTGAAGCAATTAAAACATGGCCCCAACCCACCAATTTGCAACAAGTGCGTAGTTTTCTTGGTCTTGCGGGTTTTATCGTCGCTTTGTGAAAGACTTTAGCACTATTGCCGCTCCTTTGCATGCTTTGAGTAAGAAGAATGCTACTTTTGTTTGGGGATCTTTGCAGTCCACCGATTTTGATGAGATCCAGTCTTTGCTTACTCATGCTCCGATTCTTCCTTTGCCCAATTTTTACAAAACTTTTGAGGTTCATTGTGATGCAAGTGGTACCAGAATTGGCGGAGTTTTGATGCAAGAAAAACGGGCAATTGCATATTTTAGTGAAAAACTCTCCGGTGCTCAACTTAACTATCCCATCTATGACAAAGAATTGTATGCTTTAGTGCGTGTGCTACATGTTTGGGAACATTATCTTAGAGCTCATGAGTTTGTCATCCATACCGATCATGAAACGCTTAAGTACTTAAAAGGTCAAACTAAGTTGAACAAGCGTCATGCCAAATGGAGTGAATTTATTGAATCTTTCCCATATGTGATCAAGTACATTAATGGTAAGGAAAATGTAGTTGCCGGCGCACTTTCACGTATATGCACGCTTGTAACCAAACTTGAGTTCAATGTTGTTGGCTTTGAGCACATAAAAGACTTGTATGCTAATGATCCATCTTTTGCAACTCATTATGCTAAATGTTTGACGCATACATCTTGGGAACAATATTACATCAAGGATGGTTATCTTATGAGAGCTAACAAACTATGCATTCATAAGTCTTCTCTTCATTTGCTCCTTTTGCAAGAGGCTCATGGAGGCGGACTCATGGGACACTTTGGATGCGACAAGACTTTCGCCACGCTCTCCAAGAACTACTTTTGGCCCAATTTGTTTCGCGACGTCTCACGCTTCACCACCCCGATGCTCTCCTTGTCACAAAGCTAAGTCTAAAGCTCAATCCCATGGTCTTTACATGCCTCTTCCTATTCCTTATCAACCTTGGGAAGACATTAGCATGGATTTTGTACTTGGTTTGCCTAGAACTCAAAATGGAAAGGATTCTGTATTTGTTGTTGTGGACCGATTTTCTAAAATGGCACATTTCATTCCTTGCAACAAGATAAACGATGCTTCACATGTTGAAAATCTCTTTTGTAGGGAAATCTTGCGCCTCCATGGAGTACCAAAGACAATCGTCTCCGATCGCGACGTCAAATTCTTGAGTTACTTTTGGAAGACGCTATGCGCCAAGTTCGGAATCAAGCTCTTGTTCTCATCCGCATACCATCCGCAAACCGACAGCGAAACGGAGGTGACGAACCGGACACTATCCACTCTACTTCGCGTGTTGATCAAGAAGAACATCAAGGAGTAGGAGGCGTGTCTACACATCGCCAAGTACGCCTACAACTGTGCAAGACATTCAACTACCGGCAAGTCCCACTTCGAGGTCGTCTATGGCTTCAACCCGTTGTTCCCTTTGGACATTCTACCTCTTCCTCTACAAGAGTGCACCAACATGGATGCGAGCGCACGAGCAAGCTACATCAAGAAGATGCATGAAGATACAAGGAACATCATTGAGCGCCAAGTACACCGACTAGAGACCAAGCTCAACGTCAACAAGCAACCCATGATCTTCAACATAGGCGATCTCGTGTGGCTACACCTTCGCAAGGACCGCTTCCCCAACGAACGCAAGTCCAAACTTCTCTCTCGACCCGATGGACCCTTCAAGGTGCTAGCACGCTACAACGACAACGCCTACAAGATTGAACTACCACGAGACAAGTACAACGTGAGGGACATCTTCAACGTCAAAGACCTCTCGACTTTCCATGGTGATGAAGATTTTGATCCGAGGTCGGATCTTTCCCAAGGGAGGGGAGATGATGCGGAGCATCCTTCCATCATCCCCATGGACTCTACACGGACACATCCAACCCCACGAGGACCCATGACAAGAGCAAGAGCACGTGCTTTGGAAACCGATGGGAACTCCTTCCTACTAGACTTGCATATGGCACGGATGGAACATGTTTACTACCTCACCAAAATATGATATGCCTCCTTAGGTATGAAGAGGAACATCACCAAGAAGCTCAGGAGCATCACCAAGGAGAAGGAGGACCACCCCAAGGCCTTACGAATCAAGAAGGAGGACAACAGCAGCAGCACAGGAGTCTCCAGGCGACCCCATGCGCACGGGCCCCCAAGACCCCGTGCCCATGGACTACACAGGAAACTGACACTGGAGCACCCCGTGCGCATGGGCCCAACTTACCCCATGCGCACGTGCCTCCCAGGATGGCCGGCTGAGATTGCTTCTTCGGCTCCACTTCCTCTCCTTCGCCCCCAGGGCTATATATTTCGTACCAAGGACCATGTTTAGGGTTAGCAAAGTTGTAGATGTGATATTTGTGAGCTTTGCTCCTTTACCTTCCCTCTTGGAAGATCAAGACCCCCTAGGGAAGAATCCTTGAGGATTTCAAGACCTCCATAAGGAGAAGACTACCTTCAAGCCCCCACTTCCTTTGGATTGGGGATGAACTTTGCCATTGTATCTTTCCTTTGATTGTGCTTGTGACTTGTGGATCTTGTGTTGTTACTCTAGTGGATGTGTAATCGGGAATTGTTGGAGTGATTGCCTCTTTGTGTTCTTGTTGTTCTTGTTGTTTCTCTCCTTTTTCCCCTCCAAGTGTGAAAAGATCCATCCTAGGGTTCTACCCCACATCAAAACTCATAAGGTTTCGGAGTATGACGCATAAGCCCCACCCGCGGGGAAGACCCACGGTAGCCACGTACCGGTAAGGGCTTTATGTGAAGCTAGATTCGCAGAAAACTTGCAGTTCAAGGCCCAGTCCACTGTTCAAGTTGCTTACTAGTGTAACATAGATTTCTAGGTGGAAGTTCAACTTAACAGTCTCCACTGCAGTACCGGTATATAAAACAGTGTCTTGGAACCAAAGGCAAATTTTCTGTGCCACTGGGATCTGGTGGGGGATTGCTGGAATTTTTGTCTACTTGGGCCTAGCCCAATAGCAGTTTCAGAAATTCCTAATAAATCCTAGAGGCCCACGCAGCCCATTCGTGCAAGGCAAGAGGTGGGACTTAAGTTTAGTCCCACATTGCTAGTTTAGAGGGAGTTGGACCTCTTTATAAGGGAGGCTCCTTTCCCACTTGTATGAGCATGAGAACAAGAGGGACATCCACGAGCGCTCCTCCTCCGCCGCCCGCCTCGCCATACCACGCCTCGTCATGACGCGCCGCGGGTTGCGGGAATGAGCCGAGCCGATGTCCAAATTTTTGCCACGCACTACGGTATACGAAAGGTCACACGGAAGCTGAAAAGTTTTTGCAATAGTGGAGTTTGAATGTGAACGGTGCAGCCCTTCGGCTGCTGGCTGTTCACTTCGTCTTCGTCTCTTCATTTCATCTTCCGTCGCTGCCCTCCCGCCTCCTTCTCTTGCGCCTATAAAAGGGAGGTCGCTCCTCTCAGAGAGACGTACCAGAACTTCTCCTTCCTCTCGCCACTGTTTCCAATCTCTGAGCTGCTGCTGTCTTTCTCATCCCGGCTTGCGGCGTGCACCACGAGTTGGGACAGTAGGCCTCCGAAACCGCACCTCTTTGAGTCCTGTACGGGAGAAGGGTGATAAGGTTTTTGGGGAGCGCTCTGCGCGACTACTGACTTCTTCATCACGGACGCCCCGGACTCTGATGACTACATCCCCGACGTCGACAACCTCCTCGAAGACATGGAGGACACCGACCCCAAGTCCAGTGCCTCTGCTCCGGCTGCTGTCCAGTACGTCTTCCTGTTTTTCTTGTTAGAGGTCCTGCCACAGTTCCTTGTTCTAGTGTTTGCCCTACACATGTTAGGATCCACATCATATATGCATCTTGATCTACTGTCTGCTCGAGAGATGATCGATTCTAGCTCATATATGCAGATGTTATTTACCTTCACTATGTCAAATCACATGACTTGCTTTATCACTTCTATACTAGTCATGCTTTGTCTAGTATTTCTGTTCAAAAAATCATTCGGTAAATTGCTCATATTTCCAACAGCGTCGTCGTCTCAAGGCCATGCCGCCTGTGGGATCCTACGCGCCTCCGCCCGGATTGACCTGTGCGCCCGTTCCCGCTGCCTCAAGCCTCGCCTGCATCCCCGTTGCTCCTCCTCATGCCTCGTTCTGGCATCGTCCGCGACGTCCGACGACCATAGGCGCCAACCTCCACCATATCCCTAGCCAAGTTGATGCCGGGGCCGACCCCAAACTCTCCTCTGCCATCGTCCTCAGCCGCAGTTGCAGGTCCGGTAGACCCGTGCCAGCCATGGCCCTCCTCGCGCCCCTGCTTCCTCTCTGACAACCTTCCATGGCTGCAACCACCTTTGCCGCCAAGACCATCGAACCATGACTTCGCCTCTTGCTCGACAAGTACCGCACTGAACGCCAAGTACATTAATAACCCCCGAAGCCCCTGGACACCAAGTACCACAACCACCACATTCCATTTCATCACTGTCAAGGCCGAGTGGACATTAAGTACTAGGATGTTGAGGACCCGCGAAGTTCATCTACGTCGTACGACTATAGCCGCCTAAAGACCCATGTAACACAAGCATCAAGTTCATTTACCGTTGCTGAGATACCTCGTCGCCAAGATCGAGACCGTCAAGTACCCCTTCGGATCGCCAAGTTCTACTACCACGTGTACCACTACCGTCGCAAGAATCAAGACCGACAAGTCCGAAGACTCCAAGTACCACGACGACCGACAAATAGTACCACTACCTCCTCTACCGCTGACCTCGTGGATATCAAGTTCCTCACCGTGACCCCGATCATCTATGGAGTTTTTACGACTACGAAACGTGAACCACTACTTCCACTACCATCATCGTGTAAGACAACTTCGCACGACGACCCGTGAACAACTACATCCCATAGAACCCAAACCGTCCCGAATGCACGCTTCAAAGGTATAACCCCGAGACGACACCCATGAACGAATGCATGTGTGTTGTATGAAATGCTCGTGTTTGCGCCTTGTCCGAGTTGTCATTGCACGTTCCTCCTTGTTTGCCATGTCTTTGACCCGTGGGAACCCGATTGCTGGGATCACCCACCATCTTTTGCATGTTCCGTACATCCACACTTTCTTTTGCACCGACATCTCGATGAGTTGTCGGATCATCCGAGTGTTGTCGTGGCACCATTTCCATTGTCGCTGCCGTGGCGCCCCTTTCGTTTCACCATGGTGACCAAATGCTTCGTAACATGCTCATGTTAACATTTCCTTCAAAATGCATAAAACTTGAATATGTCATCCACATAATGATAACCACATTGAAATGCTTAAAATTGTTGTTTGCATTAACTTGCTTAGATGACATGTTAAAATGGTTTAATTCATAACCAAATAACCATAGCTCCGAATTAAATAAACTTCATATGCATATGGGGATTTCCCTGAATTTTTGTTTGTGTTTCCGGCCTCATTTAAACTCGCCTAAATAGGTGGTTTGCTCATGCTTCACCTCTTGCCATGTTTTTGCACTTTGCCATGCCATGCCTCTTTAAAACGGACATGCACCATACTTGGTTGTGCATCGTGCCATGTTTATGCTTGTTGGTTTACCTTGTTGTTTGCTTCTTTCTGGTTGTGCTTCTTCTCGATAGTTCCAGTTACGTTGCAATTGTGAGGATTCGTTCGACTACGTTGGTTCGTCTACTTCATGGACCCGTTCTTCCTAGCGGGATCTCAGACAAGATGACCGTCACCTTGGATCTCACTACTATCTTTGCTATGCTAGTTGTGTCGATGCTATTGCTATGTCGCGCTTCCTACCACTTGTTTATCAAGCCTCCGAAATTGCCACGACAGCCTCTAACATTTTCCACCATCCTAGTAGCCCTTGTTTGGCTATGTTACCGCTTTGCTCAGCTCCTCTTATAGTATTGCTAGTTGCAGGTGCAGTTAAAGGTTGTCACATGGAAATCATGGATATCATGGGATATCAAAATATCTCTTATTTAATTAATGAATCTACATACTTGGTAAAGGGTGGAAGGCTCGGGCTTTTGCCTGATGTTTTGGTCTACTCTTGCCGCCCTAGTTTCCGTCATACCGGTGTTATGTTCCTTGATTTTGTGTCCCTAACATGATTGGGGTTTATGGGCCCACCTTGAAAATTCGCTTTGAATAAAACTCTTCCAGCAAGGCCCAACATTGCTTATACCGTTTACCTAATAACAACTAAAACTTGCATTGGGACCAGCTAGCACCCGAGCACTCTTAATCGACAACATGGGCCAGTGCTCCTCATATGTGTTGGTCCAAATTGGGCGATGTCCGGCGCCCCCTAAGCAACCAGGGTCTTAGCCAACCCGACGTCTGGCCCATCCGGTGTACCCTAAGAACAAAATACATGCAACTCCTATCAGGCTAGGTCGGTGCATCGGGCGGTCTTATTGGTTTTGTTTTACCATTGTGGAAATGTCTTGTGAACCGGGATTATGAGCTTGATCGGGTTGTTCTGAGAGGAGGATTTTCCTCCGTTGATCGTGAGAGCTTGTCGTGGGCTAAGTTGGGACACCCCTACAGGGTTTAATCTTCCGGAAGCCGTGCCCGAGGTTATGCAGCAGATGGGAGTTTTTAATATCCAGATGTAGAGAACTTGACACCAGACCCGAAATAAAATACACCGATCGCCTGTGTAACTGTGACTGTCTTTTTTCAAGCAAGTGCGGGAAGAGAAGACAGTGGTGTTATTTTTTAATGTAAGTAGTTCAAGATCACTTCTTGATCATTACTAGTTTGTGATCGTTTGTGTAGTTTCTCATCTTACTCTTGTACTCGTAAGTTAGCCACCATACAATGCTTAGTCGCTTGTTGCAACCTCACCACTTATCCATTCCATACCCATTAAGCTTTGAGCGTCGCTGACCTTAGGAGCCCCCTTGATTGATCAAAACGCTACTTTTGTTGAGTCTAGAAGAAAACTATTTTGAGTCTAGTTATATCATATAGTAGGATTTCTTTGTACTGCTCATCCCCTCGTCCCTCTAGTGAGGACTCGTGACGTAGGTGTTTTGACTTCACTATCCTCTTTTTCACTCAATTTGTTTTAGGATCATGCGGGTATTGTTGGAATTGTTGTGATACCGATGTGACGGAAATTCTGTCCTGGTCCATCCCAATTGTATGGATTGGACTCGGGGAGTTGAGCTCCAAGGTGTTTGCGTCATAGTGCTATCGTTTTTAGTTCCGGAATACCAGAGGATGCCGACATCGAAACACTCCCATACTTTTCATTGTGGCAATTAGTGTCGTGATCATCGAGATTTTCGTGTCAATCCTTTTCAATTGGTGCACTTCTCTTCAAGATCATTCCTTACGGGCGCCGTTGAGAAGCATGAGGATTATTCGTTCCATCTATCCTAAGTTGTCTTCATTTTTCCACCCTCCCACCCTTCTTCAAGAAGTCAAAATTCCCAAATCAAATATCCATTTTATTTATGTGAAGTCTCTTCATCCTTTTCCTTCGATGTTCTTATCCGGTGATTATTATGAAGATGCTAAGGAAGCTTTAAGTTTATCATTCTTCATTCTCTTTCTTTTCCGGTAGACTAAATTCAAGCTTTCAGTGTTGATCATCTCTCTTTCCTCGTTTCAAATGCTTTGCCATGCCGGTGCACCTCTTAATCATTCACCTTTGTCTATTCATATCCTAAGTGCTGAAGATATATAAGAAGACTCGTCTTTTCATTCAAGACCCGTTTGTTCTATTTCATGGTTGTTATCTTATTCAAGCCATTCAAACCAACCGGTGCATTATCTCTTCTTAATCGATCCTTTTCAACGTTGTTTTCTTTTTAGTGGGCTCTAACCCACAGGTCTTTTCCCAGGATCTTACTTGACACTTCTAAGTATTCTGGAGTTATTCCGAAATTCTTTTCAAAGTTTGACGTAAGAATGAATTCTCATCAGTCACATGTCATTCTCCAAGATCTTTCAAATTATCTTCATCTTTGGCTCAACCGTTTATCTTTTCATTCATCCAGAGTGTCTCAACAATTTGGTGGTGTTCCTCCTCGGCATTCTCAGTTTTGAAGACCGAAGAAGAGTTTCTTTTAAATCTTGTCCATTCTCTTGAAGATTCATGGTTCTAGCTTTATGCCATCCTCTCATAATTGTGTTTGATTGTGAGAATTCTTTTCATAACCATCCGAAGCATTTTAGAGCTATTTTCATTTTGATTCTCCGAAGGCCATCATTTTATTCGCTCATAATATTCAGCTCTCATTCCCCAATTCTATCGATGCATCGTCCAAATATCCTCTAATCAATTAATGATCTCTTTGTTCCACCACGTATCTTCATTCATTTTCTAAATTCTTCCTAGTGATTCGGTCACTTTTCTTTAATCGTCTTCAATTCTTATGGTGGTTCATTCAAGATTCCTCTTCCTTTGTTTTTGTCTCAATTCATTTGTTCTTCCCAAAAATGCTGTGGGTGGTCCATTGTGTTGCGCTATATCTCTCTTCAATCTTTTTCGAGAGGAATAAGTAGTATGCCAAATCTAGTGTGTGTCATCAATTTAAGTTGATCAAGGATAAGCATACAATAAATCTTATTCTTCCACAAGGTGTTTAATTTCTTCTTTCCGGAGTTGTTCATCATATCACATTCTCGGGTTCAAGTGTTTCATCTTTTTTCTTTTTGGAGTTCCAAGTTTTCTTGGTTATCTCGTCACGAAGCTCCATCTAATCATTGCAATGCTTCAATTCTTGTTCTTTTCAACCTTCACGTCCTTCCTACCATTTCTTTTTCTTACAGGACTTCATCATGGAGGTACTTCATAGTGTTTCATCAAAGATTTCATTAGTTCTTGAAGTGTTCATCAAGATTTTATTGGAGGAGCTCAAGTATTCTTCTTCATGCATTTAGAATTGCAATTCTTCTACCTTATCTTGAGGTGCTATTATGTCATTTGTTGAAAACTTCTCTTCGTGTTTTGTGATTCACAAGTTGTCAATAATGAGATATTTTAAAACCATCATTTTCTCTTCGTACATGAGATCTTTTCAACTCAACAATTTCCTTGTTGGTGTTATCTTGGTAGATTTCACCTAAAGCCTTCCCTAAGGAATGTGCTTTTTGTGGTGCTTATCAATGATCCAAGCTTTCCCCGTATCCTCTCGGTGAAAGAATCTTTTCTTCTCGTTGTTGCTCTCAAGCAATCAATTGATTTCGTTAGTGGCAGAAGTTCGCCTCAAATTATTAAGTTGTTTTCATAAGGCCATTTCGAGCATATCTTTTGCTTGTTGATTTATTCAACAAATACATTTGAGCATTCTTTGTAAGGATGATTTTCAAATTCAGTTGAGGTAGAAGATGTCGTTTTCTTCTCAATTCTTTTCTTTCCAAAGATCCTGCTTTTATTCTCTCGTTCCGGGAGCTTCGTGATTTTCTCTCTTCGACCCTTCATCTCATTTTGTGAATATCATGTTCTTTTCCTTGCTTATCCATTTAGCAGGAGTGTTGTGTCCTATATTTAAGTTCTTTTCAACTTATCAAGTTTTCCTTCTCTTCTCTGTCGGAGTGCTGCCCAAATTCTTTCGTATCCCTTACTTCTATTCTAAAGAGTGTTTTCTACTTGTTCATCTCTGTTGTATTCTTTCATTCAAGTTGTTCAACCTCTCAAGGTTTGTTGGTTTCACTCGTTTGTCAAAGAAGCAACTTAGTTGTACGTCTTCTCTTTCTCTTCCGTTTGTCATCCCAAGATCTCAGGGCGAGATCTCTTGTAAGTGGGGTAGAGTTGTAACAACCCGAGACCGATGCTCCAAATGCCTTCCATGTACTCCGAGTTTCGTCGTGTGATTTGTTTGTTTGTTGCATTCACCATTGCATCATTTGCATTGCATCATGTCTTCATGCAACCCTTTTTAAAACCCAACAAAATAAATTGTATGGATCTTCAATCCATTTAAATCGAGGGAACTCACATGGTGATTTCTCTTTATAACATATCCTCTCGATATTTAGGGAGCTATAATAAATATTCCATTAGTTTGGAATTAACCACAACCCACTTGCAATTAATTCTCATGCCTTTTTTCATATTTGTCCTACAAACTTTTTGCATAATTCTTTCTCCATTTATCGAGGCTCCTCCTAAATTCTCAGCATTTTTTGACCTACCGAATACCCACTTCTCTCTCACCCATTTGAATTTAACCCATTTGAATTAAATTCAAATGAGGTTGAATTCAACTTCACACACACGCTCAATTCTATTTTCTTGGATCAAGCACATTTTTCTGAGTCCGGGAAAATTAACCTCATGCCAAATTCTACCCCTAACCCCTTCCTTTTCTTCTCCTTTCCTTTGATATTTTCTGTTATTGGAGACTCGAGAGAAGTGAGAGATCAGAGAGAAGCCCAGACGCAGCCTGTAGCCACGTCCAGCCGGACCAGCTAGCACAAGGCCCATCCACTCCCTCCTAACCCTAGCCCGATCTGCCTTCATCCCCCTTGCTCGCTGGCCTCCTCTCCCTCTCTTCCTCCCACACCGCCACCACACACACACACACGCATGCATCGAGTCAGCAAGTGAGTGAGAGCTCCTCGCGCTTGATCCCCATGGCCGCCTTGTGCGACAGCCGGCTGCGCGACGCACCTACCGCGACGAGCTCCGCGCTCCTTCCCCTCCCTGACTCATCCTCACCCGCGACCTCCTTCCTCAATGCCAAGCCGCCACCGCGTCAAGTCCCCTGCGCGTCCCCTTGTCAGTGCCCTATCGTTGACCTCCTGCGATTCCTACCGCTGCTGCCTTCTTCCAGCGTCGCCAAAGCCGCTCAGGGAACCAAGCCCCATGGCGCCGTCGTCTTAAGGCCACGCCGCCGGCGGGATCCTACGCGCCTCTGCCCGGATCGGCCTGCGCGCCTATTCCTGCCCCTCAGGCCTTGCCTCCAACAGTCCAACCCCATTGCTCCTCCTCGTGCGCGACGTCCGACGACCACAGGCGCCAACCTCCGCCATTAGATGGCATTTGGCAAGTTTGAGCCATTAGAGCCGGAAGAACCTCGCAAGTGCTATGGGTACCAAGTAGGATGCATCCTACGGGAATGCGCGAGCATCAACGACGATGACTTAAGGAGTAAAGAACATTTGACGCAGTTGCTCCTAACAAAGTTGCACAAGAGATTCAAGTTCCTCGACCGGGATGATAACATAGAACAACCGTGGGATGATCTGAATATGAAAAAGATTAACAATCACGCCATGGGCATGTTCAGCAATGATTTGGCCTCCTGGAAAGGGAGGGTGAAATGAGCTATTGAGGGCTGAGGAACCCCTGTCCAAGATTCTGGAGAAAAATCCGACACTTACGGAAGAGGAGTCTGAAAAGTTCAAGGACACTTGCGCTACCGAGGCAGCCAAGGCTAAGGCTGCGAAATTCAAGAGCCTTCAGCAAAGGAACACGGGGAAGCATCGCCTCGGAAGCCGTGGCTACCTCGGTAAAAGGCCCATATGGGATAAGGAGGACGCGGAACATGAAGCCGCGGGTCTCCTAGACCCCTTCGCAAAGTTCACCAACCCCTTGGTGCGTGACTTCATCAGGGCCCGCTATAAGTGGGACAAGGAAAAAAAAGGTTTTTTAAACGGACCAGATCACGAGGAAATTGATTAGACTACTGGTAATTATTCTTTTAGCACCTTACATTTAGCTCCATATCTAGTCGACTACACATTCCTAAACGGTTCACGCTCCTTCTGCAGGAGAAGCAACACCATCTTGCAACCGAAAGCCCTGCTTCTCCGATGAGGCCCAAGTGGGACACCCCTCTCAACCGGGCCTTGAACGAACTTAAGGGACTCCCTTTGGGCCAGCGGCCGCAATATGGTCGTGTGCACGGAGCTGGAGACAGCGCCACGTGGAAGGTGTTTTACAACAAGGGCCCTCAGGCCAAGAAGCAGAAAAAGAAGTTTAGTCAGGCGGACATCGACGCGAAGGTGAAGCTTGCGGTCGAGAAAAAAACAGCTGAGGACGCGGAAAAAACAGCCGAGGAGAAAAATGCGTTGCTACAGCAGGCAGTCAATGCAGTTGTAACTGCCTGCAGAAATGATTTCGCTGCTAACTTGGTTCCAGCTATCATCAACTGGACGAAGGAAAATCCAGACAAGAAGGTACATGATTTCCCGATGCCCAGTTTCATCTGGAGCAACTCCATGAACAACAGCAACACCGCACCATCACTTGCTCACGCAACCGGGCCTCCTCTCGCAGTCGCTCCCGCTCATAGCAGCCCGTCCTCCGTCTCTGGCGCACTAGGTGGGCCTTCGTCTTTGGCTGAGCTCGACGCCGTCATGGGAATTACATGTCGCACAAACATATATATTGATCAAAGGCCAGAAGGTGGACGTGGGAAAGAGGATGATATTGAACCCCTTGAAACCAACGTTCCACAACCAGCCGATCCCCGCTGGGCACTTCCGGATAAGCTTGTCCAGTGTGAACTCGGGGCATGAGGCTTTGCCTCCTCTAGTACAGCATGTGGGAGAGGACGACGAGACCCCGCCGCGGATTGGAAGCTGCAAGGGTTGGGTGCTGCTATGGCCGAAGAATCTTATTCGTCTGGAGCCGGCCAAGAGCACACCAATAACCACACATCAACAAGCATGTGCGGAAACCACCACCACACCTATGCAATTACCAGCTCCTGTAGTGCCAGGTGAGAGCGATGGACGACATGATGAAGGGGGTGCAATAGTACTGGCTGATGTAATCGGTCCTGTAGAACAGAGAATGGATGATGAGACGGAGGTCGGCCCTATGGGTTTCCTCAATACAAACGTGTATGACTGTGACATAGATATGATGAGTCAACCATATGACGAATCGGGCTATTAGCATGCTAATGAGGATATGGATGATATGCCCTGGCAGGAAGGTCGTTAGAAGGATTGCAAAAAGTCTCTCTTCATGAATTCCTCACAGGACAGGCCTGAAGTTGCCGCCTCAACATAGGCTCAACTAGCCGGGGGTCGTACAGTGCTTAGCCCGGGAACCCTGGGGCAGGGGTTAAGGAAGAGTCTGGAAGGTGTGCCCAAGAAAAAGGAGAGGAAGAGATCGGGGAAGATAAGTGCCTCCAAACAAGCCAGAGCACATAATAGCCAGACGATAGATTCTGAAGAGTGTGTACCCGTGAAAGGTGCGGCCATGTTCCATCTCACAGGCGAGCCGATGCTACCGCCAAAACCGCTGGAGGCAGTATTAGGGCATCTCAGGAGACTACACGACCATGTGTTGTCGACTGAGAAAAGCCTACTAGCCTCAAAGGACATAGGATATCCAACATACGCGGCTCGTGTGCCTAAGGGGAAGTGCTACAGCGACACACGGCCCGCAGAGGTGTTCTTCCTGCGGTTTGACCATATCTTTGAGATGTTTCTGACAAGGCAGCTCGATTTTACAATCGTCTGCCTTTTTGTGCTACATATGAGCTCCGTCATGAAGAGTGAAGAAGTCTCGCAAATCTGTGTGGCGGATCCGTACTACATGCATGAGTATTTCTTGAGTCTCGGCGACTTTGAGCATGAAACTGCTAGGGACTACCTCCGAAACTTCATGGTACAAAATAAGGACCACAAAATTGTCCTCGTGCCTTATCATCCAAAGTAAGTCAGTTCCAGACAACCCTTTCATACATTTCAATCATTCCTTCTCGCTCATATGGAGAATAATTTGAGGTGTCTTTTCCCTGCAACAACGGGTGCGCCGTCCTTATCGTTCTTTACCCGCAAGTCTCCCACGCCGTGTATTTTGACCCTTCCAGAGACTACGAGAAAAAGGACTACACCCACATAATGAATATTCTAGATGATGCTCTCCAAGGCTTCAGCATTAGAGGTGGCCACATGCAGATCAGGAAACAAAGGAACAAGTAGATGGGATCCGCGCATAAAACTAACTTCTCTTGCATCCATGTCCCAAAACCAAGCAAGAAGGATGGATTCTACATCGTCCATCTCATGATTCAGTTCAACACGGATCACCAAAAGCTTTGCATAACAAGCAGAAATGATGATCATATCCACAAGTGGCTAGAATCTCATGGAGAAGCGGATTATAAACTTAGAAATGACTTCTTTCGCATCCAAAGGGACATTGCGATGATCATCGTGAAAGAAGTCATCGATGAGAAGGGGATGTTCCACCACGGCCCTATATCGCGAGCTGACGTCCGAACTCGCATAGGCATGCAACGTCTAGACCTCACGCCGTTCAAGAAGCTAGGGTCCATCCTTGATGGTATGGAAGGATGGAACTTCTAGTGATTTATGATGCCAATGATGATGATATGTGTTGGTTCAACTTGTATACTTTTTGTAGCGATGAAACTTTGTGATGTCCACGGTCCCTGCCGAACTTGCATAACGCTACTTTGTTAGTTTGTGTACGATGACCTGCGTACCTCTAGTTAATTAGTTTGTGTACTGTATGTTGCATCTAGTTGCTAACCCTTTCTTTTTCATGTTGCTCTTGTATATTTTGTTGCATATGATTGTACATCCTCTTCATGAAGATGCATATCTAACAGGTACCTAGTTTCTTGATGGCAAGATGGCAGTGCTATGTCGTGTACAAAGGGAAGGATCCGGGGGTGTAAAACGAGTGGCATGAGTGTCAGGCGCAAGTGAATGGGTTCTCGGGCGCCAGCCATAAAGGCTTCAAAAGCAGACAACAAGGAGAAGCTAGTTACTTGAGGTTCACGCTAGCGCGAGAGAGGACTCGAACCGCCACCTCATGTACTGCATAGTTCCGCTCTCACTCATAGTGATAACTCTTCTCGTGTATACCTTTGTTTAGATGGATGACATTGTAGTTGCAAGTATTTGAGACTTGCATGTATTGCTATTTTCAAGATGATGACAAGATACCACTTTGTGTTTGATGATGATTATGATGAGACTATTTGTATGTATATGCTATTACTACATTTGTGGTCTCACAGGCATTTGTATGTGTATCATGATGACATTTGTATGTGCTAAATATTCTTATAAATACTGTTCAAATACAGAACAAATATGCAAAAAAAACAAAAAACTACTAAAATTACCAGTAGCGAGTGGAGAAAAGTTAGCAGCAGCGCGGTAGTAGTAGTAGCGTGCACAGGAGAAGCGAGCTATAGCTATTAGCAGTAGCGAGCTCCCTGTAAGAACGCTCCTGCTACACTTGTATACCAGTAGCGCGGGAGCGCACGCGCTGCTGCTAAGAGTTAGCTATAGCGCCTTATTAGTAGCGCCGGTCCCCGCACTACTGATATACCTACAACCCGCGCTGCTGCTAGGCTTTTCCCTAGTAGTGATCCATGGGCCTCACGCAGGCTGGGGAGGACCGAGACAATGGTAGCCTTGACGCCGGCGGACAGGGCTTTGGGGGGAGATGGCTGTGACGCCATGGGGCACCAGAGCAGGAGAAAAAGAGGGGGAGAGCTCCGTCGGTCATCTGCAGTTCTACTAGTGGCCAAAGGAGGGGCAGGGAGGCCCTGGTTTGCCGGAGCCGAGTGGAGGCTGACTGTAACGCCCTGAATTCGTTGCGCCAGGTGTCTGCCAGTTATTTGCCATCGTTGCCATGTCATTTGCTTGCGTGTTGCACTTTGCCATGTCATCATCTGCATTTCATATCATGTCATCATGTGCATTTCATTTTGCATACATGTTCATCTCATGCATCCGAGCATTTTCCCCGTTCTCCGTTTTGCAATCCGGCACTCCTATGTCCTCCGACGTCCCCCTTTTGTCTCTTGTTGTGAGTTGGTGTTAAACAATCTCGGAATGGCCCGAGGTTTGCCAAGCGGCCTTGGTATAGTACCGGTAGACCGCCTGTCAAGTTTCGTGCCATTTGGAGTTCATTTGATACTCCAACGGTTAACCGAGTAACCGTGAAAGCCTCTTTTGTTGCAGCCCAACACCCATTCCAAAGTGGCCCAAAACCCAGCAAACTTCCCTCCATGCTCTCGATCGTTCGATCACGATCGCGTGGCCGAAAACCGCACCTCATTTGGACTCTCCTAGCTCCCTCTACCTATTTAAACACCTCCCCCTCCGAAATTCGCGGTGCAACCCTAGCTTCTTCCTCCTCCCGCCGACGGACACGTCTACCCGCCGACGGACATGTCCGCTCTGCCCGCCTCCACCAATCGCAGCGTGACCCGTGGCCTCTGCCCCCGCGCGCCGCCGCCCCGCGCCTCCGGCCCGTGCGGCCCGTCCCCGGCCCCCGCGCGCCGCCCTGCCTCTCCGCCGCCGCCGGCCGCGGCCCCGCCGCTGCGCCCGGCCCGTGCCCGCGCCTCAGCCCCGCGCCGCCGCTCGCCGGCGCCGCCCGCCGGAGCGCCCGCACCCCCGCGCCACCTTCGGCCGGCCGCCGTCCCCGCCGCCTCGCCGGTGAGCTGTGCCGCCCCCGCCGTCGACTCCGCTCCCCGCCGCCGCGCCAGTCTCGCCGCCGCCGTCGGGCTCCGCCCCGCGGGCGTCCCACCCCGCGCCGGCCGCCGCCTCCGCGCCGGAGCGCCGCCGACTCCGCCGCCCCGTCGCCAGATCCGGACGGGTGGGATGAGATCCACCCGTCCCGGAACCAAATGCGCCCGCGCCCCCATCCCGGATCCCGTCGTCCCGCGTTGACTTTTTCCCGCGAGGTCTAAATCTCACTAAGTCCCCAGTTTTTCACTTCATCATGCCATGTTCATGCCATCACATCTCTGCATCCGTAGCTCCGTTTTGTGCATGTAATATGTCAAATTGTTCGTCTCGACGAGTACTTCATTTCATTCCATTGCATCATTTTCATTTGAGCTCATCTTGATGCCCGAAATGTTGTTGGAAAAGTGCATGTTGATGTTAATCTGCTGAAACTGTTATAACTTGCTCATTTATCATTTTTGCCATGATTGATGTGTGCATCCTATGAGGTTGATGTCTACATGTATGTTGATCTATGCCATGCCATCTTTCCAGGGGTGAAAACCATGTATTTTTGTGGCTTGTGTAGTGAGTGCATCGAGCTTGTTAAGTAGGGTAGTTGCTGTTGCTGTTTTCCTGACAGATTCTGTTATATTTTGTTGCTATGTTAACATGTTGCTACCAATCATTCTATGCATAATCTGGAGATGTCCTATAAACATGTTTTGATCTACATGTCATGCTCTATCCTTTCATGCCCTTGGTTGCAATTATAGCCTGCTGTAGCTTGTTGTAATCTTGCTCCAAAGTTGCTTGAAAATGTTGCTATCAGCCTGTTAACATTAAGTTCCATGTTTCCATGATTGTTTGCTAGTGATCCATGCACCCTATGACCTTGCTCTTGCCATGCTTAACTTCACAAACATGTATTCTTGCTGTTGGTTGCCTTGCCATGCCATGTATTGCTCTGTGGTGAGTGGTTCAAGCTCACCAACATGGCTACTTATTGTTGTTTCTGCCATGTTTGAATCTGTAATATAATTTGCCATGTTTACATGGGTGCCATCATATTTTCTATGCCTTTTTGGCTCATGGTCAGTAAGGGACTTTTGATCTATGCAATTAGTAGTTTCATTCCATGCCTTTGTTTGCCATGTTATGTTCCTGTAACATGTTGTTTGATAGCTCTAAACATTGCAACCTGATGTTATTTCTGCTAAAGTCTGAAACTGTTATTATTTGCGATCTTACAATGTGTTTTGGAGCATGTTCTACTGATTTCTGGAGATAGCTCAATGTTTATGTTTTGTTATGCTTTACCTGTACTTCATGCCCATGCCTTTTGTTATTATGTTGGGGTTCTGTAGCATATTGTTTTGATGCTTGCAAGATGCCTAGTTGCTGTTATGGACAGATTGTTGCTATGACTTGTATAGAGTGTATGTGTTGCACCGTTGCTCCGTTTTGAGTGTGCTCTATATGAAACTTGCTTGATTTTGCATGTAGTTTCATATTATCATGTTGCATACTTGTTTTGGTGTGTTTGCTTGATGTTTGGGTGCATTTTGCATCAATACCATGCTTAACTTGTTTTGCTCATATCTTCTAAGACGTAGCTCCAAATTAAATGAACTTTATATGTAACTTGACTAGAATCTCGTGTAGATCATCTTGGTGCATCTTAACTTGCTGTTTAACAACTTCAACTTAATGTTTGTTCAGATCTGTACCAATTTCGAAATATGCATATGAGGATTTACCGGAGTTGTTATATGTTGTTTCCGGCCTCATTTAAACTTGCCTTGATGTGTTGTTCTTGTTTGCATCATCTCTTGCCATGAGTAGCTTCATGTAGCTTGGTCATGCATCATGCTTGTTGTGCATCATGTCTTGTTATGTGTGGTGTGTTTACTATGTTGTGTGCTTCTTCTCGATAGTTCCCGTTTCGTTGTGATCGTGAGGATTCGTTCATCTACGTGTGGTTCGTCTTCGTGGCTTCATCTTCTTCATGGACTCGTTCTTCTTCCTTGTGGGATTTTAGGCAAGATGACCGCTACCCTGGATCTCACTACTATCATTGATATGCTAGTTGCCTCGTTCTATCGCTATGCTGCGCTACCTATTACCTGTTTATCAAGCCATCCCATATTGCCATGAACCTCTAACCTTTGACACCTTTCCTATGCAAACCGTTGTTTGGCTATGTTACCGCTTTGCTCAGCCCCTCTTATAGTGTTGCTAGTTGTAGGTGAAGTTGAAGATTTCTCCATGGTGGACAGGGTTATGTTGGGATATCACAATATCTCATATATTATTAATGCATCTATATACTTGGTAAAGGGTGGAAGGCTCGGCCTTATGCCTGGTGTTTTGTTCCACTCTTGCCGCCCTAGTTTTCGTCATACCGGTATTATGTTCCCGGATTTTGCGTTCCTAAAGCGGTCGGGTGATTTATGGGACCCCCCCTGACAGTTCGCTTTGAATAAAACTTGTCCAGCAAGGCCCAACCTTGGTTTTACCATTTGCCTTACCACCACCTACTTTTCCCTTGGGAGTAATTAACCCAAGGGTCATCTTTATTATAGCCCCCCCAGGCCAATGCTTGTCTAAGTGTTGGTCCAAACTAGAGCCACTTGCGGTGCCGCCCCTAGGCAACTTGGGGTATCGTCGGTTGCCGTACGTAGTGTTCATCCGGTGTTGCCATGAGAACGAGATATGTCCAGCTCCTATCGGGATTGTCGGCGCATCGGGCGGTCTTGCTGGTCTTGTTTTACCATTGTCGAAATGTCTTGTAAACCGGGATTACGAGACTGATCGGGTCTTCCTGGGAGAAGGTCTATTCCTTCGTTGATCGCGGGAGCTTGTCATGGGCTAAGCTGGGACACGCCTGCAGGGTATAAACTTTCGAGAGCCGTGCCCGTGGTTATGTGGCAGATGGGAATTTGTTAATGTCCGGTTGTAGATAACTTGACACTTGATCTGAATTAAAACGCATCAACCACGTGTGTAGCCGTGATGGTCTCTTCTCGGCGGAGTCCGGGAAGTGAACACGGTTTCTGTGTTGTGATTGACGTAAGTAGGTGTTCAGGATCACCTCTTGATCATTGCTAGCTTCACGACCGTTCCTTTGTTTCTCTTCTCGCTCTCTTTTGCGTATGTTAGCCACCATATCATGCTTAGTCGCTGCTGCAACCTCACCACTTTACCCCTTCCTTTCCCATTAAGCTTTGCTAGTCCTGATACCCATGGTAATGGGATTGTTGAGTCCTCGTGGCTCACAGATTACTACAACAATAGTTGCAGGTACAGGTTATGCGATGATCATGACGTGAGAGCGATGCTTGCTTGTGTTGAGTTCTTCTTCTGCTTCTTCGATCAGGGTATAGGTTCCAAGTCGGCAGCCTGGGCTAGCAGGGTGGATATTGTTTGAGTTTCTGTTTATGGTTCATCCGTAGTCGGATGGTGTTCTCGTATGATGTATTGTTGTATTCATGTGACATTGTATGTATTGGATGTATCCCCATCTATTTATGTAATGTTGATGTAATGATATCCACCTTGCAAAAGCGTTCCAATATGCGGGTCTATCCTTGGTGGGACCTTCGAGTTCCTTTTGGATAGGGTCGCATATTGGGCGTGACAAGTTGGTATCAGAGCCTCGACCGACCCTAGGAGCCCCCTTGATTGATCGTGTAGTTTGGCCGTTGTCGAGTCTAGAAGAAAACTGTTTTCTGTGTCTAGTTATATCGGAGAGTAGGAATTCTTTTTACTCCTCAGTCCCTTCATCGCTCTGGTGAGGAATCTTGACGTATGTGTTTTGAACTACTCCTCTTCCCCTTCAAATTTTTCTTTAGGTTCACGCAGTTGGTTTTCCGATCGTTGTTCCTCAGCTCTTTTATCCGGTGCATTTCTCGTCATGTTGACTCGAGCCTCTTCATCTTTGAGTTCAATCCTCAGTTGTTTTATTTTCCCACCCGCCCTCCCTTTTTCTTCTCGGAACCGGTGTCTGTAATCGAGTATCCATCCTACTCGTGCGAAGTCTTTGCTTTCTCTCCTCAATGATTTCAACCGGTGTTTTCTCTTCAAGATATTCGTCGATTCCCCTTCCAAGTTGCCTTTGTTTTCCCGCCATCCCACCCTTTTTCTTCCCGGAGTTTGAGTCTCTTTCGACCATCAATTTCATTCATGTGGAGCCTCTTCAGTCTTCCCTCAATTATTTCTACCGGTGAATTCTCATCTCGTTTGACATTCATCATCTCTTCTTCTTTTCTGGTGGACTTAATTCAAGTTTTTCGGGTTGATCATATTCTTCCTCGGCTCAAGTATTTCCCTTTGCTCGTTCGCCTCTCGCCATTTTATCCTTCCGGAGTATGATGCACCGGAACAATTCAAATATTTCAATCATCCATTGCATCATCTATCTGTTCAACAATCCTTTTCTACGGTGTTTTTTCTCTTTAGTGGGCCCTAACCCATAGGTTTTTTCCCAGGATCTTACCTGACTCTTCTAATTTCCCCGGAGTTATTCTCAAATTCTTTTCAAGTGTGACGTAAGAATGGATTCCATCAGTCACATGCCTTTTCCAAGATCGATTTCAAATCATTTCATCGTCGGCTCAACCTCTTTGCTTTTCATTCTCCAGGAGTATCTCAGTAATTTTGGTGGTGTTTCCCGTCGTCTTTTGAAGATTGAAGAAGAGTTTTTCCTCTAAATCTTGTCCGTTCTCTCGAAGATTCGTGGTTCTAGCTTCATATCATCCTCTCGAATTATTCCATTTGTTAGTTATTCCTTTGCTTACCCATCCGGAGTATGTCAGGAGTTGTTTTCCCGTTTCTTTTCACCGGAGGCCATCATTCCAGTTATCGTTCTCTATTTACCCCGGTGCTTCGTTCAAGTATTCTTCAATCAGTTCGTGATCTCTTTATTCTTTTGCATATAAATCCCCTCTAGCATATTTGTTCTTCTAATTCTTCCCGGTGATTCATTCTCTGTCATCAGTCATTTTGAATTCTTACGGTGGTTCGTTCAAGATTCTTTTTCCTTGATTATCTTTTTAATCCATTCATTCTTTTCAATCCTACTGGTGGTTCATCAAGACCTTCTCAAGTTTGCGATATGTCACTTCTCAATCCTTTTCAAGAAGAATAAGTAGTATGCAAGAATCCATTGCTTGTCATCAATTTAATTTGATGAAGGATAAGCATACAATAAATCTTATTCTTATTTCATCTAAGTAAGTAATCCCTTCCTTCAGAGTTTGTTCTTGATGAATAAATTCTAGTTCCAAGTGTTTTCATCTTTTCTTTTCCGGAGTTCCTCGACCATCTCATCGGAACCTCCATCTAAATCACTGCAAGGCTTTAATCTACTTCTTTCATCCTTCAATTTTATCTCGTCGTTCTTTTGTTACCGGAGTTCTTCATGGTGGATCTTCATGATTTAATTCATTCTTCAAGAGTTCATTAGGTATCATTCCATCCTCTCAAGCTCGTGTTCTATTCCCCCATGCTTCAGCCGGAGTGCTGCCTAAATCCTTTCAGTCTTATTCGTTTCTTTTCTCATTCTAACCACTCCGGTTAGAACGAGTGATTTCATAGTCTATCTGATTCCGTGAGCTTTCGATTCTCGTCGTTCCTCTCTTCTTCTCGAGTGTTCTCGATTCTTTGCTTCTTCTCTTGAGTTTCTTCGTTCACCTCATCCTTTTTTTTCCTTCCGTCTCGGTCCTAAGATCTCGGGACGAGATCTCTTGTTAGTGGAGGAGTGTTGTAACGCCCCGGATTCGTTGCGCAAGGTGTCTGCCAGTTATTCGCCGTCGTTGCCATGTCATTTTCTTGCGTGTTGCACTTTGCCATGTCATCATCTGCATTTCATATCATGTCATCATGTGCATTCCATTTTGCATACATGTTCGTCTCATGCATTCCAGCATTTTCCCCGTTGTCCGTTTTGCAATCCGGCACTCCTATGTCCTCCGGCGTCCCCCTTTTGTCTCTTCTTGTGAGTGGGTGTTAAACATTCTCGGAATGGCCCAAGGTTTGCCAAGCGGCCTTGGTATAGCACCGGTAGACCGCCTATCAAGTTTCGTGCCATTTGGAGTTCGTTTGATACTCCAACGGTTAACCGGGTAACCGTGAAAGCCTCTTTTGTTGCAGCCCGACACCCCTTCCAAAGTGGCCCAAAACCCAGCAAACTCCCCTCCATGCTCTCGGTCGTTCGATCACGATCGCGTGGCCAAAAACCGCACCTCATTTGGACTCTCCTAGCTCCCTCTACCTATTTAAACACCTCCCCCTCCGAAATTCGCGGTGCAACCCTAGCTTCTTCCTCCTCCCGCCGACGGACATGTCCGCCCGCCGACGGACATGTCCGCTACGCCCGCCTCCGCCAATCGCAGCGTGACACGTGGCCTCTGCCCCCGCGCACCGCCGCCCCGCGCCGCCGGCCCGTGCGGCCCGTCCCCGGCCCCCGCGGCCCAAGCCGGCCCCCGCGCGCCGCCCTGCCTCTCCGCCGCCGCCGGCCGCGGCCCCGCTGCCGGCTGCGGCCTCGCCGCCGCCGGCTGCGGCCTCGCCGCCGCCGCGCCCGGCCCGTGCCCGTGCCTCAGCCCCGCGCCGCCGCTCGTCGGCGCCGCCCGCCGGAGCGCCCGCACACCCGCGCCACCTCCGGCCGGCCGCCGTCCCCGCCGCCTCCCCGGCGAGCTGCGCCGCCCCCGCCGCCGACTCCGCTCCCCGCCGCCGCGCCAGTCTCGCCGCCGCCGTTGGGCTCCGCCCCGCGGGCGTCCCACCCCGCGCCGGCCGCCGCCTCCGCGCCGGCGCCTCCCACGTCCCGCCGCCGGAGCGCCGCCGACTCCGCCGCCCCGTCGCCAGATCCGGACGGGTGGGATGAGATCCACCCGTCCCGGAACCAAACGCGCCCGCGACCCCATCCCGGATCCTGTCGTCCCGCGTTGACTTTTTCCCGCGAGGTCTAAATCTCACTAAGTCCCTAGTTTTTCACTTCAGCATGCCATGTTCATGCCATCACATCTCTGCATCCGTAGCTCCGTTTTGTGCGTGTAATATGTCAAATTGTTTGTCTCGACGAGTACTTCATTTCATTCCATTGCATCATTTTCATTTGAGCTCATCTTGATGCCCGAAATGCGGTTGGAAAAGTGCATGTTGATGTTAATCTGCTGAAACTGTTATAACTTGCTCATTTATCATTTTTGCCATGATTGATGTGTGCATCCTATGAGGTTGATGTCTACATGTATGTTGATCTATGCCATGCCATATTTCCAGGGATGCCAACCATGTATTTTTGTGGCTTGTGTAGTGAGTGCATCGAGCTTGTTAAGTAGGGTAGTTGCCGTTGCTGTTTTCCTGACAGATTCTGTTATATTTTGTTGCTATGTTAACATGTTGCTACCAATCATTCTATGCATAATCTGGAGATGTCCTATAAACATGTTTTGATCTACATGTCATGCTCTATCCATTCATGCCCTTGGTTGCAATTATAGCCTGCTGTAGCTTGTTGTAATCTTGCTCCAAAGTTGCCTGAAAATGTTGCTATCAGCCTGTTAACATTAAGTTCCATGTTTCCATGATTGTTTGCTAGTGATCCATCCACCCTATGACCTTGCTCTTGCCATGCTTAACTTCACAAACATGTCTTATTGCTGTTGATTGCCTTGCCATGCCATGTATTGCTCTGTGGTGAGTGGTTCAAGCTCACCAACATGGCTACTTATTGTTGTTTCTGCCATGTTTGAATCTGTAATATAACTTGCCATCTTTACATGGGTGCCATCATATTTTCTATGCCTTTTTGGCTCATGGTCAGTAAGGGACTTTTGATCTATGCAATTAGTAGTTTCATTCCATGCCTTTGTTTGCCATGTTATGTTCCTGTAACATGTTGTTTGATAGCTCTAAACATTGCAACCTGATGTAATTTCTGCTAAAGTCTGAAACTGTTACTATTTGCCATCTTACCATGTGTTTTGGAGCATGTTCTAGTGATTTCTGGAGATAGCTCAGTGTTCATGTTTTGTTATGCTTTACCTTTACTTCATGCCCATGCCTTTTGTTATTATGTTGGGGTGCTGTAGCATATTGTTTTGATGCTTGCAAGATGCCTAGTTGCTGTTATAGACAGATTGTTGCTATGACTTGTATAGAGTGTATGTGTTGCACCGTTGCTCCGTTTTGAGTGTGCTCTGTATGAAACTTGCTTGATTTTGCATGTAGTTTCATATTATCATGTTGCATCCTTGTTTTGGTGTGTTTGCTTGATGTTTGGGTGCATTTTGCATCAATGCCATGCTTAACTTGTTTTGCTCATATCTTCTAGGCCGTAGATCCGAATTAAATGAACTTTATATGTAACTTGACTAGAATCTCGTGTAGATCATCTTGGTGCATCTTAACTTGCTGTTTAAAAACTTCAACTTAATGTTTGTTCAGATCTGTACCAATTTCGAAATATGCATATGAGGAATTACCGGAGTTGTTATATGTTGTTTCCGGCCTCATTTAAACTTGCCTTGATGTGTTGTTCTTGTTTGCATCTTCTCTTGCCATGAGTAGCTTCATGTAGCTTGGTCATGCATCATGCTTGTTGTGCATCATGTCTTGTTATGTGTGGTGTGTTTACTATGTTGTGTGCTTCTTCTCGATAGTTCCCGTTTCGTTGCGATCGTGAGGATTCATTCATCTACGTGTGGTTCGTCTTCGTGGCTTCATCTTCTTCATGGACTCGTTCTTCTTCCTTGCGGGATTTCAGGAAAGATGACCACTACCCTGGATCTCACTACTATCATTGATATGCTAGTTGCCTCGTTCTATCGCTATGCTGCGCTACCTATTACCTGTTTATCAAGCCATCCCATATTGCCATGAACCTCTAACCTTTGACACCTTTCCTATGCAAACCGTTGTTTGGCTATGTTACCGCTTTGCTCAGCCCCTCTTATAGTGTTGCTAGTTGCAGGTGAAGTTGAAGATTTCTCCATGGTGGACAGGGTTACGTTGGGATATCACAATATCTCATATATTATTAATGCATCTATATACTTGGTAAAGGGTGGAAGGCTCGGCCTTATGCCTGGTGTTTTGTTCCACTCTTGCCGCCCTAGTTTCCGTCATACCGGTATTATGTTCCCGGATTTTGCGTTCCTAACGCGGTCGGGTGATTTATGGGACCCCCCTGATAGTTCGCTTTGAATAAAACTTGTCCAGGAAGGCCCAACCTTGGTTTTACCATTTGCCTCACCACCACCTACTTTTCCCTTGGGAGTAATTAACCCAAGGGTCATCTTTATTATAGCCCCCCCGGGCCAATGCTTGTCTAAGTGTTGGTCCAAACCAGAGCCACTTGCGGTGCCGCCCCTAGGAAACTTGGGGTATCGTCGGTTGCCGTACGTAGTGTTCATCCGGTGTTTCCCTGAGAACGAGATATGTGCAGCTCCTATCAGGATTGTCGGCGCATCGGGCGGTCCTGCTAGTCTTGTTTTACCATTGTCGAAATGTCTTGTAAACCGGGATTCCGAGACTGATCGGGTCTTCCTGGGAGAAGGTCTATTCCTTCGTTGATCGCGAGAGCTTGTCATGGGCTAAGTTGGGACACCCCTGCAGGGTATAAACTTTCGAGAGCCGTGCCCGTGGTTATGTGGCAGATGGGAATTTCCGGTTGTAGATAACTTGACACTTGATCCGAATTAAAACGCATCAACCGCGTGTGTAGCCGTGATGGTCTCTTCTCGGCGGAGTCCGGGAAGTGAACACGGTTTCTGTGTTATGATTGACGTAAGTAGGTGTTCAGGATCGCCTCTTGATCATTGCTAGCTTCACGACCGTTCCTTTGTTTCTCTTCTCGCTCTCTTTTGCGTATGTTAGCCACCATATCATGCTTAGTCGCTGCTGCAACCTCACCACTTTACCCCTTCCTTTCCCATTAAGCTTTGCTAGTCTTGATACCCATGGTAATGGGATTGCTGAGTCCTCTTGGCTCACAGATTACTACAACAACAGTTGCAGGTACAGGTTATGCGATGATCATGACGTGAGAGCGATGCTTGCTTGTGTTGAGTTCTTCTTCTGCTTCTTCGATCAGGGTATAGGTTCCAAGTCGGCAGCCTGGGCTAGCAGGGTGGATATTGTTTGAGTTTCTGTTTATGGTTCATCCGTAGTCGGATGGTGTTCTTGTATGATGTATTGTTGTATTCATGTGACATTGTATGTATTGGATGTATCCCCATCTATTTATGTAATGTTGATGTAATGATATCCACCTTGCAAAAGCGTTCCAATATGCGGGTCTATCCTTGGTGGGACCTTCGAGTTCCTTTTGGATAGGGTCGCATATTGGGCGTGACACTGACGGCGACCATGGCGGCGATGGAGAGGCAAGGAGAGCACGAGGGGGAGAGAGAGCTCGTCCGGGAGGTTTGTGGGGGAGAGATAGAGCGGGGAGAGGCCAGAGTGGTGCTCGGGTGGCCTTATATTGGTGTGGCTGTGGTGCACCGTGGGTAGCGTCCAAGGATGCGCTCGAGCGAGCTTGCAGAGGGGAGAGGAGAGAGGTTTAGGACGGCCCCGACATCTTGGCATGATGCGGACATCGAGGCGGCCTTGACAGACACGCTTGCTCTGCCCAATGCCTCCTGGTTGCCTTGGGAGGGCCGAGCTACAGTGCCCTAGCGCAATGTAGCGCACTACAGAGCGCGACTTTGGCTGGCATGGGCGTGTCTTTTGCGTCCTGGTCATGTCCAATAACCCTAGGGGGTAGTAAACTATAGGAGAGGGGCATTGGATGCCTTATTAAGCCACTGGATGAGAGGGAGGTGGAGAGAGAGAGGTGAACAGTGGCTGTCCAGAGGGGTAAAGTGAGGGTTTTCACCGCTCAATCATTGATCCATGACCTTGCAAGAATTACTGGAGGTAGAAGATGATCAGGCTCGGCTGTTGTAAAAACTTGAGCTCATGGAAAACAGTGGAAGGGGTCAAAACAGGGGTTTTGGTAAAATGGCATAAGGTGTTTGTTGCTGGTTTGGGCAAGAAGATGAACTCCTCTTGTCATGAGGCTTGACAGGGTCAAATGGCATGAGAAAGTAAGAGGTTCCACAAAGATTTAGTTCATTTGGGCAAAGTTGCAAATGCAACTTTTGTAAACCCTAGAAATCAACAGAAATGAGTTTTCCAAGATTTAGTCTTGCAAAACTATTCCCCTTGATGCACCACTTGGTTTAGTGTCATAATTTAGGGTTTATAGCATGCCCACAATGGTTGAGAGCAAAAGTAGAAAGTTGACAATGTAAAGTTGTTCAAACTTGATTCTGGACAGAGAGGGTTTTGGGGCACTTTCGTGAACCAAAACTATTTGTATTGGGATTAAACCTTGCAAGATCATCACTTTAGGCATGTGTGACTTGCTAGAATTTTATTGGAATTTTTAGAGAATATCTACTTTGTAAATATTTCAAAAGCTTGAAATATCCAGAAAGGGGTTTTGAGGGATTTGACCAATATTTTGAACATGACCATGTGTTGAAACTCTTATATGTGGAAAATATATGTCCACTGAGTTTCCCTAAATTTTCACAAATATTTTTAAAGCATAAAAAAAATTTAACCTATTAAAGAACATTTCTGGCCTAAAGAAAAAGCCCTTAAATAAAATAGAAAAATAACTTTTAAAATTATATTTTTGTGCTTTATGGGTGTCCTATACCTAATAGGAGTCAAACATATTCTTTGAAAGATTTTTTCATACCCCAAATCAAATACTTATAGTGCAAACCTCCATTCAGGGGTTTTTGGAAAACTAAATTTAGAAAATACTTTTTGGCCAAATTATTTTTGTAAGAAAATTCTATAATGTACTATACACATGGCATGATCATTGTAACAAGAGTTTGGAGCAAGGAGATGAAGTATAGGAGTTGGAGGATTTATTTGATTTCTAGAGCACTTGCAAACAACAGACAAAATCCAATCAAGGCAAAGTCCAAAACAATCAAAAGTTTTTGTCAAACCACATTTTATCATGACTTATCATCTTAAGTGTTGTGCCATGAAAATCAGGGTGTGACAGACCTACCCCCCTTACAAGAATCTCGTCCCCGAGATTCCCAAACTACGCGCGGAAAGGAGTATGGAAACTTGGGTCCGGGGTAGTTTTCGCGTCCTCATACTTCCGAGTGGTGCTCCGTTGAACCTTAAAGCACTTGATGGTGTGGCTTCGTGTATAAAGTTCCACTTGATCCAGGTTGCTAATGGGTTTCTTGCGTAGGTCGGGTTGGGCTAGAGGTCGATGGCTCGGTGATCGATGCCCTTGTAGAGATCAGGCTAGCTAGGAAGTTGGAAGCACTTTCGGAGTTGTGTCGTGTGGAGAAACTTGTACACAACGGATAACTCAGGTGGTAGCTCCAGCTAGTAGCTGTCTACTGTTCGTCTTGCGATAATCTTGGAGGGGGTCGATAAATCTTGGTGTGAGCTTCCGTTTGATATGGAAATGCTTGGTTCCGTTGAGAGGAGTGGCTTGCAGATACACCTAGTCTTCGACGCGCAAGTTTAATTCTTGACGATGGTGGTTGGTATAGTTCTTCCTCCTTGACATGGCGGTCTTCAGATGTTCCTTAACTATTTGAACGGTTCTTTTCCCATCTTCGGGTAGACAAGGAGGTCACCGGATAAAAATGACAACCAACTTGTCCAAGTACTCCATGAAGACTTTGTTCACGAGGTACATAAAGTAGGCTGGGGCATTGATGGTGGTCATGGTTGAGTACAGGCCAAGGTCTTCTCGATCTAGAGCTAAAGCCTAGAGGGAAAAGTAGCATAGAGGTGGTGGGATGCCTAAAGGGGTTTCTATAGTGCAAGTGCAAACAAACAAGTGCCGAAAGGGCCAAACACAAGCATTAAGATAAGGAAGGTGATATAGTTGCGTATTTATTGCCTAGGTCAAAAGGGCGACCTATATCAAAACACAAACAAATAAAAACAAGCAACACACAATCATGGTTCTATTTGAACCATCATACGGACTCGACTGCACATAGGGGGTACACGACTCATCCTACCCTAGGGGTTCTCGGACTCAGTAGTCGTGCTTGCTTTGTTTGGGGTTTTCCTCAGGTGTCGCTATATTTCTTGTAGTTGTTCAATGAAACAATATGGGTTGAGCCTGAAGAGTCTTCAATAATTTCCCGCATGTTGAAGTAATGGGGTGAAGGTGGCTCCTCGTAGCTAGCATTGACTTGGTCTTCTATTGTCTTCCGAATCATGACGATCTCTTTTTCCTTTTAAGGCGTCAAGGGTTCCGGGTAAGCAATCATTTATGCAATGACATTAACCAAGCATATTAGAGGTCCAACATGTCGGTTTTGTTGATGATAACATCGACACCAACAGCGAGGGATGAAGAAAACTGTTTTCTTGCTCACTATAGTGAGGCAGACCTAATGGCGAGGTTCTCATCCATCGGTGGTTGCCGATACAACAACGGTAAGGATATGATTGCTCTATTAGCGATGTATATCATGATCTTGCATATCTTACACCCTGATCGTCTTAGGACAAGATTGCATCATCATGGGGAAATGTCAAGGGTGTCACCATCTTCTGGGTCTTGATGTCCTCATTCCTTGAGGATGCATCATCTGTTGGCATCGTCTTGTTCTGGTGTCGCCAATCTCGTGTCCAGAAGAGGTGGGTGGTTGTCTGGCAAGGCGTCTTCCTTCTAGATTATCCACGAGGATTACAATGAATCCCGTGGTCAGGGGCATACAGACTCTAGCGACCATTTAAAATTTTGAAGGGGAAGAGATCAATAAGGAAAGTATATCTTAGTTTTTGAAAACTAAGAAGGGGAAGAGAAGTATAGACAATTTTTTGCAAATTAGTAATAGTTTTGAAAATAGTCCTACCCTAACTAACGACCATGCTAATTAAGGCTTCCTACAGTCAGGATGGCTATGATACCAGCTCTATGGGGAATCCCACTAATAAGTCGTGATCACCGAATGCACGTGTACAGGGATCCCAGAGATCAATGCTCACTGAACACACAGAAGGTAAGTAACAAGAGTCTTACATCCATACATACCGTATTACAAAAGTAGGACCATTATGGTCAAGTCTTGAGTATATCATCGCAGCGGAAATCTTCGTTAACAACTTGGACCCGTGCCATCTGCCTTAACCCTACAGGCATTATGACTAGGAAGTGTCCTATATCACATGCTCGTCACCAAAATTTTCTTCATCATATCATGTTCTTTCATGCCTGGCCAATAAAATAACTAGTGGCAAGCCAGTGAGTACTTTGAATGTGCTCGCAAGCAACCCGAGAGTGATAATAGAATAATTATGCAAGGTTCTACCGCTAAATTGGCATTTTTGCGGAAAGCTAGTTTTTCTCATGCAAGTATCAACATTTATCAAGGACATGAATGCTTCTGCAACAAGTATCAGGAGGTTACAGATACCAACATTGAGAAAGAGTTATAAACAACTCATGCTCAAGCTCTTCGTGACATCCTCGCGAATCATATCATCAATATTACAAAACCGTGTTGTTTGTCAGAAACATATGGACATAGTCTAAGCAGCACCACCCAACTGTCCTTGACCGTGGACACGGCTATTCGAATAGTTTTACACTGTGCAGAGGTTGCACACTTTACCCACAAGATCCGGGGAACTTCCGTGTCATCTATGACCCGCGGTACCTCAAGTACCTAGGGTAAGCACCCGATCACTATCTTTCCCTAGACGACACTAACATAGAGTCCACTCGATTGGTAGTAACCCCCGTGTCCAACATTTCACATCTTAAAATTGTGGAGCCTCGCTCCCATATTCATCACATACCACTCGCACGGGGTACCAACGGTGTGTCCGCTGCCCTATGAAAACAGTCATGGCCGCCCTACCTGGCATGAACCCATCCCGAGAGAGAGCACCAACTCTCCCCCGTCACTACTAATGCAGGCCCCAAGCTAGTATCGGCCTAGTTAATCAATAATGCCCTTTCCCATATAAGGGTAGAGCGGTTGCGCATGTTTGGTTGGGACGGTCGACAAATCTTAAATGTAATCCGTCTCTGTAAACAACACTTATTTGCTTGCTTCGGTACACCACTTCTCCACCAAGTAGTGACCTAGTTCATCATCATTTCCCAGGGGCATTAGTGGCACCCATTGGGGCTATTTGCAAGTATGTCAAACCACACTTGTTTCTATTCATGCATAACCCTGACCTATTTTAAATAGCCAACTACTATAGCATCGTTCCACAACCCACCAACACAACTCTGAACAAGGATAGAGTCATGATAATGCAAGTGTAAATGGGGTATGCAACGAAGGTAGCCTAGCAAGGTTTCCATGCATTCAACAAAACGGAAAGAAATGTTATTATGTTTAAAAAGGGTTCATCATGGTCAAAGGGCTTCTTGCCTGGTTCATCAGAGTCTTGAAATCTTCGGGTCCTTCTCCAAGTACTCCGTCTACTTCGTCAACTAACACCGGAAACAATCACAATAAGCAACACAACATGGCAAAAATAAAAGTGCTCTAAAAATAGGATTTTTACATTTCTAGGACATCTCTGGTTATATGAAAAATAACCAGAGTTGTTTTATTGGGATTGGATCAGTGGATATTTCTGAGCATTTCAATATGATGGAATCAAGAGATTTTGGGATTTGCAGGAAGTGTACAGAAGTATTATTTTGAAAAATTAGAAAAGGCACCCATTTAACAAGGAATGATTTTAGAAGCAGCCAGGAGTTGGTTTCACTTGATTTGGTGTTCAAATGATTTTCTATGAATTTGTAAAGTTCGCATTAGATAGAGAAATTGACCAATATTTCATGGGTCATTGAAAGCATTGGTAAAAATGTTCAAAAACTATGTTTTGAACTTATAAGTATCTAGGAATTTGAATCATGGCATTTGGATCAAAAATGGGCTCTCTGTGATTTTCTAAAGTTTATCACAAAAATGGAAAAAAATGGAATTTGATAATTACTTGTTAATATAAAGTTTCTGGTAAAATGTGCAAATTACACCATATGATAGAGAATGAATTTATGAGCTAGTAGAAATTTGAATCATCAAGTTAGGAGTTAATTTGAATTGTTTATGGATTTCTGAAGTTCACTGAAAAAGAAAAAGACAAAGGATATACCGAAATGGGCTGGATCTGGGTGGCGGCAGCGTGCACTTGGCGACGTTTAGCTGCAGGGCGCCACTGGGCTAGCCCAATGGCTCGGCCGCACGCGCGCAAGGGCCACATCGGAGGTGGTTTTACTGGAATACGCCTCCACTTGACAATGTGACCTGGAGGCTGGGCCACTGCCGAGCAGGGCCCGCCTGCAGGTCCATCTCCAACCTCCCACACGGCGCGACGGGACATAGAGGGAGTGAGGCCCAACGGCGCCGGCGCTCTTCCCGGTGACTCCGGCCATCCTTGGCGACGTTCGACATACTGACGGACTCGGGAGGCCGAGCCACACCCATCCATGGGCCTCACGCAGGCTGGGGAGGACTGAGACAATGGTGGCCTTGACAGCGACGGACGGGGCTTTGGGGGAAGATGGTTGCGGCGCCATGGGGCACCAGAGTAGGAGAAAAAGAGGGGGAGAGCTCTGCTGGTCATCTGCAGTTCTATTGGTGGCCAAAGGAGGGGCAGGGAGGCCCTGGTTTGCCAGAGCCGAGTGGAGGCCGATGGCGACCATGGCGGCGATGGAGAGGCAAGGAGAGCACGAGGGGGAGAGAGAGCTTGTCCGGGAGGTTTCTGGGGGAGAGATAGAGCGGGGAGAGGCTAGAGTGGTGCTCGGGTGGCCTTATATTGGTGTAGCTGCGGTGCACCATGGGCAGCGTCCACGGATGCGCACGAGCGAGCTTGAAGAGGGGAGAGGAGATAGGTTTAGGAGGCGCCCGACATCTTGGCATGCTACGAACGTCGAGGCGGCCTCGACGGACGCGCTTGCTCTGCCCAATGCCGCCTGGTTGCCTTGGGAGGGCCAAGCTACAATGCCCTGGCAAACTGTAGCGCGCTCCAGATTGCGACTTTGGCTGGCATGGGTGTATCTTTTGCGTCCTGGCCGTGTCCACTACCCTAGGGGGTAGTAAACTATAGGAAATGGGCATTGGATGCCTTATTAAGTCACTGGATGAGAGGGGAGGTGGAGAGAGAGGTGAACAGTGGCTGTCCAGAGGGGTAAAGTGGGGGTTTTCACCCCTCAATCATTGATCCATGACCTTGCAAGAATTACTGGAGGCAGAAGATGACCAGGCTCCGCTGTGGTAAAAACTTGAGCTCATGGAGAATAGTTGAAGTGGTCAAAGGGGTTAAAATGGCAGAAGGTGTTTGTTGCTGGTTTGGGAAAGAAGACGAACTACTGTTGTCATCAGGCTTGACATGGTCAAATGGCATGAGAAAGTAAGAGGTTCCACAAAGATTTAGTTCATTTGGGCAAAGTTGCCAACGCAACTTTTGTAAACCCTAGAAATCAACAGAAATGAATTTTCCAAGATCTAGTCATGCAAAACTATTCTCCTTGATGCACCACTTGCTGTAGTGTCATAATTTAGGGTTTATAGCATGCCCACAAAGGTTGAGAGCAAAAGGAGAAAGTTTACAATGTAAAGTTGTTCAAACTTGATTCTGGACAGAGAGGGTTTTGGGGCACTTTCGTGAACCAAAACTATTTGTATTGGGATTAAACCTTGCAAGATCATCACTTTAGGCACGTGTGACTTGCTAGAATTTTATTGGATTTTTAAGAGAACATCTCCTTTGTAAATATTTCAAAAGCTTGAAACATCCAGAAAGGGTTTTTGAGGCATTTGACCAATATTTTGAACATGACCATGTGTTGAAACTCTTATATATGGAAAATATATGTCCACTGAATTTCCCTATATTTTCACAAATATTTTTAAAGCATAAAAATAATTTTAACCTATTAAAGACCATTTCTGGCCTAAATAAAAAGCCTTTAAATAAAATAGTAAAATAAGTTTTAAAATTATATTTTTGTGGTTTATGGGAGCCTTATACCTAATAGGAGTCAAACATATTCTTTGAAAGATTTTTCATACCCCAAATCAAGTACTTGTAGTGCAAACCTCAATTCAGGGGTTTTTGGAAAACTAAATTTAGAAAATACTTTTTGGCCAAATTATTTTTGTAAGAAAATTCTATAATGTACTATACACATGGCATGGTCATTGTAACAAGAGTTTGGAGCTAGGAGATGAAGTGTAGGAGCTGAACGATTTATTTGATTTCTAGAGCACTTGCAAACAACAGACAAAATCCAATCAAGGCAAAGTCCAAAACACTCAAAAGTTTTTGTCAAACCACAGTTTATCATGATTTATCATCTTAAGTGTTGTGCCATGAAAATTAGGGTGTGACATTGGAGGAGGAAGAACATGATAGAAGGTCAGATATGGGTCCCTCGTGTCAACAATCAAACAAAATGTGTTGGTTTAAGCTGCCTCGTCAACACAGACGTGTGGGCCATCCCTGTCATAATCGGATTTAGAAGAGCCTAATCGGCACTAGGTAGTAGTTTTTTTGCCTCCGATTAAGAAATTTTGGGTATGTTTTTGCTATTTTTTGTACAATAGTTTCTTCCTAGGGCTGGTTGAAAGTGGTAGTTTTTTGTTAAATACTCTACATACTGTAAGTAGGAGTGGAAGTTAAGATTTGGAAGCCAATAAGCATGGCTAGTTACATAGTGCCTATGTGTACGTAATTCAAAGTAAATATCAACCATGAGTGGCTAATATATTGATGGAAAACTCGAAACTATATAAATACTAGCATTTTTTTGCATGGTCGGAAATACTAGCAATGTTCACGTGCGTTGCAACGGATCATAATTAGAATAATACTTATTCACAAACTTGATAGAAAACACTTTAATTCTGATATACATATATCACTAGAGATATATTAAGTTTCAATCAGAATATATTCCTTGGGCTGCTTTCGTGAGGTGAGGGAGGGATGTGGTTGGTTTTAAGATACTAATTAAGGGTTTTTCTGCAAATTGGTAGAGCAGTGGGATGTTGTTGAGACAAGGCAACAACTTACCTCACATTCGTTAGATTTAGATCTAATTGTCAGAAATGACGGATGGCAGACACACCATCATCACCAACTAAGTCTTCTGTAGGAGTACTAGCAAGATGTCCGTGCATCGCACGGAACATCAAGATGCATTTTTTTTATAAAAACACCTGTTGTGATTGACCCATGCGGGAGTAATCCCATGTGTAAAAACTAATGGTATCTCGAGAAAGAGGAGAGATAAGGTGAGGAGGAGTGGGGTGTGGTAGTGATTGGTGGTCGGACTGAGCAAAGGCATGGGGATGGACGGCCACCATGCCAGTTTGTTCCAGAGGCTTCCTTTTTTAATTGCTCAACAATGAGGTTGTGGGAGATAAGGATGAATGAGGGAAGGCCTTGTCTGCAAATGTGGAGAGAAGGTGCGGGTATCTTTTAGTCTAATTTCTATCCATCAGATATAGATCGGACGGTCTATATTGCAAGATGGCAGGCATACCATCATCACCAACTGGTTTTTTTATAAGAGAAGAGATATATGTATGGAGATAGAAATGTATTATCAATACTTGTTTCCATAAACATGGGTCTACATTCTATTCAACAGCTGAGCATGTGGGGTCATAGCAAGGTGACTTCTCGACTATGTAAAACAAAAGGTTTTCCTGTCACCGATAAGGAGGGGGTAACAGCGGCACGCTTTTGGCTTGCTCAAGTCCTAGTAGTAATTCTACGTGGTCTACGCACGTGTAGATTTATTCTTTTTCACGTCTCATGTTCTCCGTACTACCACGACTGTTGATGAATAGATGTTAAGTTATTCATGGGAAAACCTTTGTTGAGCGTGAGTGTGCGAGAGAGATAGATAGATAGATAGAGAGAGAGAGAGAGCGTGCGTGTGTGATATGTGTAGATACTGAGGCAATGCTAAGAGATTCTTTGTGTCTCTGTGTGTGGAGGATAGAAAGAGACATGTGCATGGGGCTTGGTGTTGTGTAACGTGGAGACACATAGACATAATCATAGAGTTAGTGTGTGAGATACACATGCAGACATGTGGAGAGATGTGTGAGTTAGAGAGACAGAGAATTTTGGTGTGCATATGAGCTAGAGAGAGGGGGGATATATACATACCTAGAGCTGGAGAGAATATGCAAGGGTGTGTGTCTTAAAAGAAGGATCCAGATAGATGGGTGTTTGCGCGTGTCTCTGTGTGTTTGTGCGCGCGCGTGTTTGTGTGAGAGAGTGTGTGTATGTGGAAAAGAGAGACCACTAATGATGCAAACCTAGTATAGGGAAGGGGGAATGGTATGACATGTGTGTCACAGAGAGACAAAGGCATGTGTAGTAGCGGGATAGCATGGGTGCGGGCGGGGAGCAGACTATTTGGAAGAGACATCGAGTGTGGGTGGTCGAGGGGTGTGAGAGCGAGAGAGAGAGAGATCTAGCGAGGGAGAGAGAGAGGAAGAGAGGGGGAGAGAGAGGGGTCGTTTATGTGCAAAAATGGCGTATAGATACGGGGACAATGTTGATGTTGTTTGAAAGTGGCCTATGTACGGAGACGCAAGGGAAGCGAGTCATTGTGTGTGTGATAGGGACTTCATGAGAGATCTGGAATAGATGGTGTAGAGAACAACGTGCGAGATTGAGAACGATGATACATTAGGGAGCTATGGAAAGAGTCACGACATATATGTATATAGGGAAGGAGCTGGGGTGGGTCCGCATCTGGGAGAGATAGAAAGAGGAGAGTGGTGCACAAGGAGACAAAGTGTGCTTGTTTGTAGTGGGGTTGGTGTGTGAGGTGAGTGTGCGAGAACCACATAACTAGGGAGATAGACATTTGGGGGCGATGTTTTGTGTGTATGGGAAAGATACACTCTATATAGTGTGTGTTCTTGGGAAAGAGAGATGCCGAGAGACCTAGAGAGTGTGGGAAGAGATGTGTGCATTCCCGAGAGACAAAGTGATAGAGACCTATATTAGGGTCCGGTCTTTAGAAGAGAGGGGGGGTGTTAATGTGCTCGTGTGTTCATGTCCGGGGGAGATAACGACTTGTGGGGGGGGACCCGGGGGGGGGGGGGGGTAGTGGCTTCAGATAAAGAATGAGGTGTCTATATTTGAAAGACTTTAGTGTAATTGAGATATATATGGTCAATAGTGTGTGCACTCATGGTTGATCAATTTGTATCAAAGTTTGGACTATGAGATAACGATACTTTTAAACATGCGTGATATACTTTGAAGTACCAGAATTACAAACCTAAGAGTGGAGTTTTGGAATTCGACTCCATCATTAGCTTTTGTAATTCATTTAAACGGAGGTACATTTTTTAAGCCAGGATTTCGTGATTTCATATTCATATATCAAACCTAAAGATGTACACATACGGGCATGTTCAAACTTTATAATAACCCTCTTTATGCATACACATACACATAAATAAGTTCCCGGCCATGATATCATAGTCGGCCATACAAGAGCAGAACACTTAATTTCAGGCGCCGAAAGCTTTCAAACTTCCTGCTCACATCGAAATATCTCTTGCTCGAAAGTTCATTCCTGCGATATTACTATTTTGCCCGTGCCACATGAACAGAAAAGGGGTGCTTTGGTAACTCCATTGTTTTCCCTTCTTTGCCCCCAACATTCTTCCCCAGACCCCCTGCCCCTCCCCGACCACCCAACCACGCCAAGCCGCCGAATCTAGTCCTCCACCGCAGTGGTGGACGTCACACCCCACTGGATCTACCTTCCGCACCTTGGAACCCCCAACTGCCAACTCACCACTTCATCGGAGCCGCTTAAGCAACTGGCTTGTCCACCGCTCCAGATCTCCTTGACCGCGATCATGGTCCACCGCACCGGATTTGCTTCACCGGCGCCCTCGTCCACCACAGCGTACACGCTTCACTGACTCCCTCGTCCACCCCATCGCCGGCCCATCATACAAGCCCTCATCCGCCACAACAGATCAACCTCACCAAAAGCACTATACAGCACACTGGATGTGCTTCGCCGACGCCTTCATCCACTGCACCGGACCCGCTCCACGGACGCCGTATTCAAGTCCACCGGCCCTGCTTTACTGACACCGCAACCTCAATCTATACACCTTTGGTTTTTATCTTCTTTATCGTGGAACTGTTCACTTACCAGAGATGAGCTTTCTTGTATGTCGACAGGCGCGACAACCGAAGCACCAGAGCCACTTCAGCAACGGCGACAGCTAGCCCAAACTCAACTGCAACATAGGCATCATCGACGATTGTCGGTGTCAAAACTGGCGGATCTCGGGTAGGGGGTCCCAAACTGTGCGTCTAGGCGGATGGTAATAGGAGACAAGGGACACGATGTTTTTACCCAGGTTCGGGCCCTCTCGATGGAGGTAAAACCCTACTCCTGCTTGATTGATATTGATGATATGGGTAGTACAAGAGTGGATCTACCACGAGATCAAGGATGCTAAACCCTAGAAGCTAGCCTATGGTATGATTGTTGTAATGGTTGTTCGTCCTACGGACTAAAACCCTCCGGTTTATATAGACACCGGAGAGGGCTAGGGTTACACAAAGTCGGTTACAATGGTAGGAGATCTACATATCCGTATCGCCAAGCTTGCCTTCCACGCCAAGGAAAGTCCCATCCGGACATGGGACGAAGTCTTCATTCTTGTATCTTCATAGTCTTGGAGTCCGGCCGATGATGATAGTCCGGCTATCCGGACACCCCCTAGTCCAGGACTCCCTCAGTAGCCCCTGAACCAGGCTTCAATGACGATGAGTCCGGTGCGCATATTGTTCGACATTGCAAGGCGGGTTCCTCCTCCGAATAATTCATAGAAGTTTGTGAACAACAGGATAGTGTCCGGCTCTGCAAAATAAATTCCACATTCCACCGTAGAGAGAATAATATGTACACAAGTTCAATCTGCTGACGTATTTTGTGGCATGACGTCACACCACCACCAAGCCTTTACTTGAATCATTTTTTATTATACCACCTCAGCGCGTTTAGCGAAGCGGTTTCCTTGGCACGTCTTGTCGAAGCAGAGATCGTGTTCCCCTTATTCCGGGATTCCCATCAATACGGACGTGGGTAACCCAACCGTGCTCGTTGCCACGCCTCCTCTATCGAAGGTGAGTTCCAAACGGTCACGGGGACGGCTCTTGGTATTCTCCCTCTTTATATTGAGACCAAGGCTCGTTTCTTTTCTCCAATCCTCAATCGAATCTACCCCTTGCCCCGAGTTCCAACACCTAGAGCCCCAGATTCGAGCGCTTCGGACCTTCAACAATGTCCGGCTCCGACCTTCAGGGCCGGTGGATGCCCTCCTCTGTCATGGAGGAGGATGTGCTAAAGCTGCGAGAAGCCAGGTACCTGACCTGCGAGATTTCGCATAGGTTGCCCGCCAAAGGGCAAGTAATTCCTACTCCCGAGCCCGGCGAGAGCGTTGTGTTCTTGTCCCACCTCCGTCGGGGTTTAGGCTTCCCGACGGATCCTTTTGTGAGAGGGCTCATGTTTTACTATGGGCTGGAATTCCATGACCTGGCTCCAGAGTCTATCCTCCACATCTCATCGTCTGCGAAGCCTTCCTCCGCACTACTCCCCACTTCGGTTTGTGGCTCAAGACCTTCAACGTGGAGCCGAAGATGATCGAGGGGCGTCAAGCTGAGTGCGGCGGGGCGGTTGTAAGCATAAGGGCTGATGCTCCATGGCCCAAGGGCTCTTTCCAGGAGGAGCTTGGCTTGTGGCAACAGGAGTGGTTCTATATTACTCCTCCTAGGGGCAGCAAGCTGAAGCTGTTGCCCATCTTTCGCTCGGGCCCTCCACAGCGGCTGATGTCGTGGGTCAACCAAGGGCTCAACTGGGGCCGTCAAAGGACGTACCCCTATTGCAGGGCCGGATTCGAGACCTCCAAGTAAGGGAGATCAATCTGGTCATGGTGATGCAGGTTATGCTGATTCGGCGTCTTCTGCCCTGCAAGCGTCGCCCCCTCCGCCTGTGGGAATTCAATCCAGAGGGGCCATGATCTCTCCAACACTTCATGGGTACAACACCTGTGGAGATGTATAAATTGTTCTTCGGATCACAAGAGATGTGTCCGGAATTGACCGAGGATTCCGGCCTAAGCTGCAATCGCCCGGATGCTCAGGTAAGTGGCCCTGCGTCCGGACACACTGTTTGTTTGCGCCTTCTTGAATTTGCCTTTTAACCCATCGTCTCTTGAATAGGAGTGGATAGCGCAAGCGAAACTGATACGGTGTCCGGCCCCCCTCCCGGAGACTGCGCCGGATCCCGTGCTGGTCAGGATGCTGAAGGTTGCGCCTTCAGAGGAAGGTGAAGGGGAGAACAGGGACACTACCGGCTCTACCAAGGAGGCTTTTGAGAAAGGGAGAATCGAGAATCCCTTCTTCCAAGGGGAGAAGAGGACTGCTTCCGAAAACCCGGAGGCCAAGGCCTCAAAGCAGGGGAAGAGACCTTCACCAGAGGGTCCTGCGTCCGTGGAGGCCCCGGCCGCACTATCTCCCCTAAGGAATCAGCCCTCCAGCGAGCCGTAAGTAGAAAAAAGGGGGGTTCTGTAATAAGAGACACCCCTATTTTTGCTTCTGAGGATAACCGAAGTTTTTACATTGTAGTTCGGATCTCCGTCCTTCTTAGATGAGCTCGTCTTCGGGGGACCTTCGTCCGGAGATGATGGAGAGCGAGACGCCTCCATCTGCCGCACCATCGGATAGGGCGGACGAACCTGAGGTGTCATCACGAAGGGTATCCCCGAGTCCGGCAGGGCTGGAGAGTTCGGCACCAACTGGTGTGCGGCCGGGGGAGCTGAAGGATCTGCTTGAGAGGGCGTCTATCTCAGAAGGTCACCGTACATTGATGAGTATGGTTATTGGAAGAATTTCGTCCGCCGAAGGCGGGTTGCACGATGCCGTCAGAAGCTTGCTGGCGGGGTTTGAGGTACGTAAAAATGAAATACCTTTTGACAGTTTTACACATAAAGTGCGCCCTGTATAGATAGTAGACCTGAGACTCGGTAGGTTGTCGAGAGCGACAGCGTGCCGAGGATCAAAATCGCAGGTATTGATTTTCGCCTTTCCTATGCAGGTGGCGGATAGTCCGGTGGCCAGCCGGACTGATGGAGTTGCCGAACTAAAGCGGCAACTCGACGTTGCGGATGCGGACATCGCGCTGGTCAATAAGCGAATTGACGAGTCACAAGGTAGGTTTTTTATCCGTGGTCACCTAGTAAGGGAGCCGATGCCCACTCCTTACAACATGTGTGCTCGATGCAGATGGTGCCGCTACTGTGGAGAGCCTTCGGGCAGAACTTGCTCGAGCCAAGGAGCAGGCCAGAAGGAGTGATGCGGCTGCCTCAAGGGCGGCCGAAGAGCTAGAAGCCGAAAGGGCTGCTCACTGCCGAAGCAGGGAGGAGATGGCCGAAATGGCCGTGAAGTTGAAAGATGTTACCGACCGCTATGAGGTTCTTGAAAAAGAATGCCGAGCGGAGCAAGAAGACCTGAGGAAGGCCACCGCCGAAGCCAAGGATGCGCGTTCTGCAATGAGGGTTATAAAGGAGGAGCTGCGCCAGGCTGGAGATATTGTAGGTGGCAAGCCCTTTCTGCTGCGCAGGAGGTTTACAGATCCGAAGTACGCTCAGCTTGGCCAGCTGTGGGGTCCGGAGGATCCTTATATGGACTTAGCAACGAGTGCGGCGGATGCTGTTGTGCACTTCCGAAGTCAAAAGGATCACGAGACGGAAGAGATTTTTTGGTCTCAATTCCATAGTCCGGAGCGTTCACTTCCGCTGACCGATCGGTTGGCTGAGTGGGCTGAGCTAAATAGATTGTCCGGACTTGCCATGACGGATATCATGGCTCATGTCTGGCCGCATAGGCCCAAGCCGAAGAGTTATTTCGGCTTATTGCAGCAATTCCTTGGGGCGGTGCCGCATATAAAGGCGATGAAGCGGTCGGCCTGCATAGAGGGTGCACGGATGGCCCTCGCCCGTGTGAAGACACACTCGACGGAAATGGATGCCACCGATGTTGCAACCCGGGGTTCGGACGAGAGCCGGTTACCCGCCGAGCACTATTTCGGGGAAGTTCTGTGTGGTGCTCGTGTAATAGAGTCGCAGTGCTAAAAAAATGTCATGTTCAAATGAACTTTATGGTTTGTAAAACGATGTTTATAATATAAGCTCTTTTTGTACTTGTGCGTTCAAGTATTGAAATATCTCCTGTGCAGCCGTTAATGTATACTTATGTATAACCTGAAAGATGGCAGTCTTCGGCTTCAGCCCCCACGCACATGGTGCGGGGGTGTTTGCGAAATAGCGCATTTTCACACTTAATCCAACGTCTTGGTCCTGTGAAGGAGGTGGTAGCGTAGCAAACGAGGCAACTGGACTATAATGCTTTATCACTTTCACTTAGCCATAGGAGTTCGAAGGTGGGGCTACGATATAGCCCCTAGGGGCACCGCGCTCTCCGGATTTGGGGCGCGTGTTTGCCTGACCGGGAAGCGGTCCTTCGTCAAAGCGGAGGAATTCTAAACATTCCGGAGGTCGATCGAGTGGTTGACCGGTCTCTCGCTACATCATGACAGTCAGTTTTCGGCTTTCTCTACTGAGGTGCTCACCCGGCCGAACCGGGGCACAATCGTAGTAGTTCTCCTGGTGCCGCGTTAGCCGATGATACGTAACGTAAGGTAGCAAAACACAGGAGCCGGGCAAACCCAGCATTTGACCAAAGACATGATTTGGAGCTGATGCATATAAGGCCTAACTCGAGACGCCGAACACTCCCTGAGGTGTTCGGTCTTTATGATGACGGGCAGATCAATTCCCTAAGCCCCTAGTGTCCAGGTACACGCAAGATCCTCTGACGCGGCCGATGCCAAAACGTCATCCTCCTCTCTGGTTATGATGAGAAACCAGGGGATGTATAGCAACAAGAGACAGTAAAAAAGGTTTACGCTGGGTCTTAATCTGAAAAGAATCCTTGCAACGGGTCCCTACTGCACGTCTGCGCCTGTGTCTCCGTTGTGCTGTATCCTAGACGGGTGTAACACGCTGTTCATCTGTAAAAGAAGTCGTGTCAAAAATGTATTTAAAATAGAGTATGAATAAATGAATAAGGTTGAGCTTTTGTTGGCTTTTTATTGCTCATACGCACAACCCCTTGTGAAGAAGCTTCACGTCCCAATAGTGCTTGATGGCTACTTTTGAATGGGGCGACCTGAAAGATTAGCTTTTCGCGTCGGAAGTTGTCACGTGACCCAAACACAACTTCTAGTAGTAAGGAGCCCGTGCACTTGGCGTAAGGGCCTGGCGTCACTCCTTTAAAGGAAGTGCGGCTATGTCGAATTTTAGTAAGGTCTGCCCCCAACTTGCGGATTGTGTCCGGATATAGCAGGTTTAAATCGCTGCCGCCATCCATTAGGACTTGTGTAAATTGTAGTCCGTCGATTATAGGATCCAATATCAGAGCAGTCCATCCTACGTTTCGAATACTTCTGGAATAGCCCAGGTGGTCGAAAGTGATTGGTTTTGACATCCAATCTCGAGGTTCCGCTGGGGTGGACCGTGCGACACCTACTTTGGCGGGTGCCGCGCTGTTGTTCCGTATTATCACATGAAGTGAGTTTACTGTTTTGACTTCTTGCGGGAAAGACTTTTGTTTTCCGGCGCTCTGCTGGTGGGGTTCGTCGTCATCCTCGCTTGGCGCGTCGAGCCCCTTGTGTTCGGCGTTGAGTCGGCCGGACTGTTTGAAAACCCAACAATCTTGGTGGGTGTGGTTTGCAGGCTTCCAGGAAGTACTGTGGATTTGACATATCCGATCCAAAAATTCTTTTAGGTTGGATAGCTCATCACTGTTGTCCTTAAGAGGCAGTGTTTTATTGTTCGGCCGCGAGCTTTTGAATCCGGCGTTGATCGCCGTGTTCTTTGGGCTTTTTTCTTTATTTCGGCGCTGGTCCTTTCTGCGCCGTGATTTTCCGTTTCCATCTCTGATCTCGGATGTACTCGGGTCGCTGGTGCTGCATCTTGCTAGCCAGCTGTCTTCCCCCGCGCAGAAGCGGGTCATGAGGCTTGTTAGCGCGGCCATTGTTCTCGGCTTCTCTTGGCCGAGGTGTCTGGCGAGCCATTCGTCTCGGACATTATGCTTAAAAGCTGCTAATGCTTCGGCGTCCGGACAGTTGACTATTTGGTTCTTTTTTGTGAGGAACTTGTTCCAGAATTTGCGCGCTGACTCTCCGGGCTGTTGAGTTAGGTGACTTAAATCGTCTGCATCCGAAGGGCGGACATAAGTCCCCTGAAATTTTGCTCTAAACGCGTCCTCGAGCTCTTCCCAACTTCCAATGGTATTTTCTGGGAGGCTTTTGAGCCAATGCCGAGCTGGCCCCTTGAGCTTGAGGGGTAGATATTTTATGGCATGGAGATCATCTCCTCTAGCCATATGTATGTGCAGGATGTAATCCTCAATCCAGACTCTGGGGTTTGTTGTTCCGTCGTATGCCTCTATGTTTACGAGCTTGAACCCCGCTGGAAATTCATGATCCAGCACCTCATCGGCGAAACATAGTGGGTGTGCGGCGCCCCTGTATTTAGGTGTGCCGTTATCTTCGAACACTCGGCGTGTTGTGTTGCTTCCTGGGGCCCTCTTCTTTGGCCCGTAAATGGACCTGACCGGGCCGTCCATTTTGCGAGGATCTTTATGTGTGCCATGTGCCGGCTTATGTGCGGCGCCGCTTGTGCCATTGGCCTGTCATCTGGTCGTCTATCTGGCCAGGCGGCCTCTTTGCTTTTTGCTTGTGGGGGCTCTACGGCCTCCTTGTCGAATTCGGGAAGCTGCTTGCGCTTCGGGTAGCTCTTTATTTGGTGGCTATTGCCATATTTGTCCGCGGTCTTGAGTACTTTGCTCCACCTCATTCTGAGTATGTCTTCCACTGTTTTGAGCTTCCGTTTCTCCTTCTTCAAACTTCTTGCAGTGGCGACAAGCCTTTTTTGGAGGTTCTTATGCTCCGGTGGTGTGTCCGGTGTGAGATCGTCTGCACTGTTGTTTTCGCCGAGGATGAGTTGATTATTTGATTCATCCTGTTCGGATGGCTGCTTGGTTGCATGTTCGTCGCCCACTAGTTTGCCCTGCGCTATGGCTGGGTCATTATGAGTGCTGCTGTTATCGAGGCGGGACTTGGGGCGGCGCTTGCGTCGCCGTTTTGGTTGTTTTTCGGGGGAATTATCCTTCGCCGCGTCCCGTTGTTCCTCGTTATGCTCCCCTTTGGGGTGTCCACCATGTATATATCATGAATTGAGGTGGCTTTCCGGTGCCTGGTAGGTGCTGGTTCTTGGTCGTCTCCGGTGTTGTCGTCCATACCGTCGATGTCTTCGGAGTCGTGGTCTAGCATGTCGGTTAGATCGTCGACAGTGGCTACAAAGTGGGTGGTGGGTGGGCTTTGAATTTCTTCGTCGTCCGCATCCCAACCATCCTGACCGTAGTCCGGCCAGGGCTCTCCTGATAACGAGAGATACTTTAGCGAATTCAGGATGTCGCCAAAGGGTGAGTGCTGAAAGATGTCTGCAGCGGTGAACTCCATGATCGGCGCCCAATCGGATTCGATTGGCAGGGGCGCAGGAGGTTCGGAGTCCGGCAAGGAGTCCGACACCTCGGAGCCACGAGCTTTGCAAGGGACAAGCTCAGTATTCGGCTCCATCACCGTAGAGGTTGCGGCCCCCGAGGCGGTGTCCAGCCACCTGTCCTCGATCTGCGCGGTCGGCTCCGAAGTATGGATCAGAGCGGACTCGTGTGCGGCCTCCAGGGTACTGTCCGGTGGCAGAGCTAAATTGTGCCCATCGTGACAGTGCAGCGCGCTCGGCTATGGCTCGAATCCATCGAAGATCAGGTCTCCGCGGATGTCAGCCGTGAAGTTTAGGCTTCCAAACCTGACCTGATGGCCAGGGGCGTAGCTTTCGATCTGCTCTAGATGGCCAAGCGAATTAGCCCGCAGTGCAAAGCCGCCGAATACGAAGATCTGTCCGGGGAGAAAAGTCTCACCCTGGACTGCGTTGTTGTTGATTGAAGAAGCACCAATGATACCCATACGCCGCCGAGAATCGGGTAATATTATCCAACGACCGACGCCTACATTCACTTTCTTAGCATAAGTACCGCACCTTTGAATTTCTTCAAGGCATCATTCAATTTTTCATGAGACGCATTATTCTGCTTGCACCTGTAGGGCCATACTTCTGGCAGTGAACATATTACATGTGCTAAATTACAAACTAGTGCACATATAGTTACAATGCTTTAGTTTTGTCCTAAGTATTACTGTACTTTCTAGACATCACTGCCTCCTATTTTACTTCTTGCATGCTATATTTATGATAATGGTGTTGTTCTGATGCCACCTATTGGTTCCATCAGACTACTTCATGTTCTCTATGCTTAATTACACATCAGCAACTAGCATGTGGTTCCACTATTTTCTGTTTGTTTTACCCTACATTTTGTAATGCTACCTATTACATCACTACTCCGAGCCTCTATTCATTACGGGGCTGTTTGGTTCCTAGCCACAGTTTGCCAAGCCAATGTTTGGCAGCCACAGTTTGGTTGGCATGTGTTTGGTTTTTGCCACACTTTATGCCCCCTATGGCAAACTTATCATCAGACAATTTTTAGCCAACTTTTTTCCAAATTTTGGCGTCCAATTTCTCAGCCACACTTGTGTGGCTTTCCATACTTGTGTGGCTGGCCATACATTGGCTTGGCCACGCTAGTCTCCAACCAAACAGACCCTACCTTTTTGTGCATTCTTGATCTTTCCAAGTTGCATGACTAATTTGATGCTTCTATTAATTATGGAGCTGCCAACCCCATCAAGCAAAATATTTGTTCTTTTGGGGCTGGCACCTCGAACAAGCATAAAAATAGAGTGAAGCACATATATTGTCGTGTAAGCACACACCCTTCTTTCATTAGTTTAGATGAACCATTGATGATCAATTCAAACCAGTGCATGCGATTAAAATTAAATTTATCTAAATAGAGGGTGCATAATAAACTACAACAACTAGATTTGCAACCACGAGATGCTAATGATATCATCAAAAAACATTGCAACAGCAGCGAGGCTTCACAACAACATATGGTAAGCCAGTGTGTTTTAGTACATGTGAAATGTAATGCATGTGGGATGGTTTCTTGGCTTGTGCCCTCAACCTGTAATCCTACAGAATTACAAATAGTTCAGTTGTCTGCTTTGCTGTATTGCTTGATTTGAATGCTTGTTTGTTACTTGTTAGGCTATGCCTGAGTTGGCCAATATGTCATGAGTGTCTGCTGTACTATCGTAAAGAAATGCATGCCTAGTTCATTTGACTCCTTAACTTTTCCTATGAACTTCATCACAAGACTGGCTTCGTAGTTTATGTAAGGCCACGCTATTATGTGCTTTCTCACATTATTTCAACTTCTTAGATACCTTGGCAACTTAAATATAGCGGTGGTACACTCCCTTTCAACTAGGGATGTCAACTGAGTCCCGTTTAATCCTGATTAAAGTCCACTAGTGGTATGATAGTTCAAAAGACTTTTTGTTTTTTGAGGAAAATGAACTAGGGACCTAGCAAAAACTAACTAGATGGGACTGATGGATGCCGTTTATTTGCCACTTACATCCCTAGTTTCATCCTACCATTTTAATTTGTTTTCGGCTGATGCTGCTTCAAACCATTTAAATATAGCTTGCCATGCTCGGCAATAGTTCGTATGTTATTTACCATGAAAGCTTACTACCTGGATCATGCGATAACTATCTCTTACTTATGTCCTGCGGAAACCTTTCAGGATGCTGTTCACACTAGGACACAATGTACAACACCAAAATCTATTCGTGGAAGCAGTGCACCATCCATGTTGCCAGATGGTAGCATTTTAGAGGCAACACCACTGGAGCAGTCTGAGCACAGATATTATAGTTCTGGAGGCTCTACTAGAGGCAGAAATAGATGGTGTGGCTGCCATGAATGAGGTAATCATGATCTTGAGGCTGGAAATTATGCAATTAGCTGCACGCATTATGCAAGCAACCCAAGAATTGGAAGAAGTAAGAATGTTGCACTTGAAGACAGGAGGTCCTACTGCTTCTGCTATCTGAAGCCCAGGGTAATCGTAGTTCTTCTTTAGATACTAGTTGAAATTTTCATTCGATTATTATACTTGCATGTTGTCATGTCTCTGAATGGATTATGTTGTAAGACCCCCTATGTTGTCCATGTGTTGTAATGATATGAATTTTTTAGGCGAGGTAATGCTCAGTACTTGTATGATTGACATAAGGTGAACTATTTTTCATGTGAGCATATTGTATTGGATGAAATAACTGTATGACTCAAAGTGTATCCAACCTACTAAATTCAAAGATCACGACATTTCTAAATCATAATCATATATAAAGGTGGAATAAATCTTTGTCGTCGTTTTGAAGAAATAAATAACAAAATATAGAATGATGTATGGATATTCGTAATTGAATACAAATTGGATTTGAATTTAGTTGCCAGGGCCCAGGGTAAACGTTAATGCTAATTCTCCCAAATTTTGAATGAAGCGGCAAATCACCCGCTATCATTTGCCGGCTGCCTGAAGAAAGTGTTTGCGACATGGAAATTACCGTCTACCCCTGACACCTCACATACTGATTGATCTGATTTCCACTTCTATCGATATGGGTAGACTAGTAACTTTAATCAGACGTGACACGACTGCCTCTGAGCCCATTCAGACACGGTGGGTGCCTAACCTGGGCGGCAAAACACATTTGATTCAAGGTCATCCAAAAGACATGTGTCTCTCCCTCCATTTCCCCATTCATACACGATGGGCGGCAAAACAAACTCTCCTCGTCCAAAATCGATGTAGGCAAATATTTTAAATAGGGGCAGATGTGTAACTTCCCTGAGATGTGACACAACCACCCTACCTATCAGCGCCGTTCATACACCTTGGGCGCCAACCGTGGGCAGCAAAACACACTCGGCTCTCCTGAAATCGCTACCGGCAAATATTGGGGAGATGCGATATTACAGTCCTAGCCCCAACCAACATGATGTCCAAAATTTTAAATGGGGGATAAGTTCATAACTTTCGCACATTTCAGACAAGCACGTCCCAACGTTTGAGATCCCCCCTCCCCTCCATTTCCCCATTCATACACCGTCGGTGCCACAACAACCTCCTACCGCGGCTAGCCTCCTCCGTCCGCCACCCCATCCTCCACCTTGCCGGAGCCGCTACCCCTACCCCGCCGTCCACTTCAAGAGATGGACATCTCTCATCCACGGCGTCAGACGACCATCCTTTCATTGCGTCCTCCTGCTTCATCGGAGCCATCGTCTACCTTGCCGTTGTCTCTCCTACGACCGCCTCGCCCACTGCAATAGGACTTATCCCCCGACACAGCCGTCTATCGTCTAAAATCCTCTTTTGCGCCGTCGACAGCCATTGCACTCTCAGCACCCTCAACCTATCAGCAGGGGCCTGCACGGTGTTGCAAGAGAGGTGGTACTCTTTCATATCTTCTTAAACAACACAACACTCATAATTCCAAAGCTTAGTTGTTGTAATATGATTGTGATATGATACTAATATTAGTTAACAGACACATTTAATTGGTTAACTAAAGACCCCACTTGAGTTTCCAAATGCATGCCGCGACATACAGAGAGACAACAGAATCGCATTTCTTTGTCACTTGTTGAATGTACTTTCTTGTCCATACCAAATCTTAGTTGTTATTTCAAAGCAAACATCGGTTGTTAACTACCCTTTGCGCGGTTTGCAGCATCAGACCTGCTATCCCACTGCCATGGTCAACACTATACACATCATGCTTACGGTTTCCCCATTTTATGATGAGCACGATCAGCCTACGTGGTTTGTGTCATAATAGCACTGCTCCGCCCATCGAGCTAAACAATCTTAGTTGTAAAAATTCAAATGTGATATTATGCTGATATTAGTAAAGCTAAGACATGTTTAATTGGTCAGCTAAGTGTTCATACTTCAGTTTCGAAATGCATGTGAGCCACATATGGAGAGACCGGAAGGAATAGTGTTTCCCTGTGTGCTCTGGTTCATCATGGGTCGGCAACAAACATTGTTTGGAAACCCTTGTAATATCTTCAATCTGCTTGCTCTTCTGCTCTTCTTTAACATGATCCTCTTCTCTTCTTTAATAAGTATGTTCCTTGTCGAGAAGAGTAGTAGAGACATTTGCGGTTGATTGGTCAGGTCGAGTTGTTCTCCCTTAGTATATTTTGAATCTTTCAGGCCAGGTCGACTTGTTATTCTTAACTATATGTTGAAGCTGTCATCTGCGAAGTATCATAACTTCTGGAGCTCTCATATTTTGCGTAGTAGGCCACATTATATTAATGCACACACCAAATTACAGTATGCATGGCATCTCTCAGAAGAATTACAGAGATAGCACAAAGGGGTTTACAGGGAGGCAGTATTGGATTAGAATCACTTCTGCATTAGAAAGATAATCTCACTTTTTTAAGTTTTCATGCATGTCAGGTATTGAACATGATCAAAATGAATATGAGAATGGGTGCATGAGAGGAATATTGCGGAACAATCCACTGGCTAACAAACTTGGCATGGTGGAGGATGGCCTATCTAATTCACCCATCAAAGTGCTTGCTCTAACTTGGCAAGGTTGTATTAGTCGCACATATTTTGCATATGACCTCTTTAATTACTTCTACTTTGTTACACCACCATCTGCTTAGTTTAAGCATCATATATGAGTATATGCCTTACCTATCCATTTTCTATACCTATTCCATGTGTCATCATACTATGTTTTCCAATCAAATGTTGTTCTCCCATTGTAGATGTCCAAAAGGAAGAGGCTGATTGAGGAAGTCCTGGATTAAGGGGTCCTCGGACTGCCGGACTATTATTATGGGCCAGACTATTGGGCTATGAAGATACAAGACAGAAGACTTCTTCCCGTGTCTGGATGGGACTCTCCTTTGCGTGGATGGCAAGCTTGGAGATTCGGATATGTAGATACCTTCCTCTGTAACCGACTTTGTATAACCCTAGTCCCCTCCGGTGCCTATATAAACCGGAGGGTTTAGTCCGTAGAGGCAATCATAATCATATAGGCTAGACTTCTAGGGTTTTAGCCATTATGATCTCGTGGTAGATCAACTCTTGTAATACTCATATTCATCATGATCAATCAAGCAGGAAGTAGGGTATTACCTCCATAGAGAGGGCCCAAACCTGTGTAAACATCATGTCCCCTGTCTCCTATTACCATCAACCTTAGACGCACAGTTTGGGACCCCCTACCTGAGATCCGCCGGTTTTGACACCGACATTGGTGCTTTCATTGAGATTCCCGATGTGACGTCGAAGATAGGATTGATGGCTCAACTTGTTATCAAGGACAACATCACCTCCAGAGGAGCCCTGGCCTCAGGCCAAACCCTCCTGCTGGGCGGCTTCACTATGACCGCCCGTTTGGCCATCGGGCCGACAATGACTTCTCGGGTCATAGAAAATCGCCTCCGCGTCAACTTAGAATACTCCAAATAGATGGACCCGACGGAGTTGTCGTCTTTAAACAAACTCCTAGATCGCAAAGCCGCCTTGGGGGTCACTACAGACTACGATCGGATTGGGCTTAAACCCGATCAGAGAGAAATTGAATCTCCGCCGATCACCCATCAGATAGCGGTGGTAGAGGAGCAATACAACCACTCTTCCTCTATATTGAGGATGAACTATGTTCAGATTTCCGAGCTCTCAGAGCCGGATACCCGTCCACAGGAAGACATGCCCTGTACTCCAAACCTAGAGTCAGACTATGGGCCTGAAAAATTGGTTGATATCCTGGAGCCCGAACTGTTAAGCTTGGAAGTTTCTCAAACTCCAGATCCCAGATTGGGTCAGAGTTCGGACTTAAATCCACCCACCCACCTAGATACACTCGATCTTATCCACATCAGACAACAGTCTCAAGAAATGGTCCATCACTTCTGGGCCAGATTCCTCCTCGTCAAAGACAAGATCAAAGACTGCCATGATGAAGACGCGATCTCATTATTCTTCAACAATTGCACGGATGAGGGAATCCTCAATGCCATTAACCGTCGTCGCATATTACACTTCGCTGACCTGGCAGCCATAGTATAGAAGTACTGCACAATGGAAAGCGCCTAGAAAACTCAGGCAGCTTCTTCGGAGCCACCGATTTCTACTCAACCCCTCGTCCGGACAAAAACGACGCACCCTCGTTGGTCGCCTGAGCCAATAGTAAAGAAATCAAAGCCCATTATGTGGCACGGAACCATTCTGGAGGGATGGCTTGACGGGCCATGCAAAATACATAAAGCGCCGGATACCACACCAACCCACAGCCTTAGAGCATGTTGGATACTCCGGTAAGTGTCCAAGAGCGGCGAGGATCTCCTCACCAAAAATACCGCAGAGCAACACCCCATGGAAGACGACGACCTTAGAGTATTGACAGTCTTTGAGACTTTTGCCTCAAAGAATAGGCGCAAAAGGGCACTCCGCGTCCTCGCTGAAGTCTGCCAAGTCACAGCAATAAACCCCTGGAACGACACGGCCACAACTTTCAATGCCAGTGACGAACCAAAATTCAAGACAGTCTAGGCACCAGCCGCATTGGTCCTCAGTCCGATCGTGGACGGCTTTCGGCTTACCAAAGTGCTCATGGACGGCGGAAGCGGACTAAACATCATTTATGAGGAAACTCTCAATAAAATGGAAATAGACAGGAGCTGCATTGAGCAAAGTAGCACGACCTTCCGGGGAATCATTCCCAGCCGGGAGGTGCGATGCACGGGAAAAATCACACTTGATGTGGTATTTGGCATGCCAGAGAATTATAGGTCCGAAGAGATAACCTTTCAAGTGGCCCCTTTGAACATTGGATATCACGCCTTACTAGGGCGAGATGCATTCGCATGCTTCCAAGCTATACCCCGTTACGGGTACATGAAGCTCAAAATGCCCAGGTCCAATGGTATTATCACTCTTGCCAGCGATCCGGACATAGCACTCTGCGCTGAAAACAAAATCGCAGCCCTGGCCCTCGAGGCATTGTTTGAAGGCCTCGTGGCTGAAGAATTAACCACACTGCGCTCCACGGTGGATAGGGACGGCGTGATCCTGTACAAGCAATCCAAATCCACCTCCTTTAAACTAGCAGACGAAATAGTCAAATTCCAAATCCACCCGACAGACCCAAGAAGACAGCAATCATCGGGGCACAGCTGGACCCAATGGTTGACACCGCACTACGAGCGTTCCTACGCGAAAATTGGGACATATTCGCCTGGCACCCTTCTGATATGCTAGGGATCCCACGCAGACTGGCCGAACACAGCCTCAATATATTGAAGGGATATAAGCCGGTCAAGCAAACACTGCAGCACTTTTCAGAACCCAAACGACAAGCTATGGGGGAGGAGCTAGCCAAGTTACTCGAGGCCGGATTCATTAGAGAAATAAAACACCCGGACTGGCTAACGAACCTGGTGATGGTACCAAAGAAGGATAAATCCTGGTGCCTATGTGTCGATTTCAAAGACCTCAACAAGGCATGCCCTAAGGATCCATTCCCCCTCCCCGCAATGATCAGATTATCGATGCTACCGCAGGACACGACTCACTGTGTTTCCTTGATGCATACTCCGGATACCATCAAATCAAGATGAAGGAGTCCAATCAAGCCGCAATGGCATTTATTACCCCATACGAGCCTTTGTGCTTCAACACTATGCCCTTCAGACTAAAAAATTCCAGTGTCACCTACCAACGCATGATTCAAACATGCCTAGAGAAACAAATCGGCAAGATAGTTGAAGCATATGTGGATGACGTAGTCATCAAAACTAGGCACGTCGAGTCATTAATCGATGATCTGCGTATCACATTCGACAACCTCCGAACATATGACATCAAGCTCAATTCGGAAAAAGTGTGTTTTCGGCGTTCCCGCTGGAAAACTGCTGGGCTTCATTGTTTTCAATAGGGGAATTGAGGCAAACTTAGCTAAAATCCGAGCTTTGTCACAGTTGGCTACGCCAACAGACCTCAAACAAGTCCAAAAACTATCCGGCTGTGTGGCAGCTTTAAGCTGCTTTATCTCCAGACTAAGAGAAAAGGTGTTGCCACTCTATCGCCTTCTGCGACGCACCGATCAGTTCGAGTGAACAGACGCAACAACGGCCGGACTGGAAGAAATAAAGGTTCTTCTAGCAACCAACCCAATCCTAGCTGCGCTGAACATCGGTGAACCCATGTTATTATACACATTGGTCACGCACCAAGTCGTAAGTGCGGTGCTCGTCATCGAACGGGAGGAGGACGGACACAAATTGCCACTTCAAAAGCCAGTATACTACGTATCCACTATCCTCACACCATGCAAATCCCGGTACCCTCATTACCAAAAAATAGCATATGCGGTCTTCATGGCATCACGGAAGCTACGACACTCTTTTCAAGAGTGCTCAATAACGGTGGCCTCCAAGGTACCACTCAATGACATAATAAACAATCGCAATACCACGGGCCGAATTGCCAACTGAGCCATTGAGCTCCTCCCATTCGACATAACATACAAACCGCGCCGGGCCATTAAATCCCAAATACTGGCCGACTTCGTCGCCGAATGGACATAGGCCAAACTCCCTAAAGAGGACGACACATATTCCAACTAGGTCATGCACTTCGACGGCTCCAAAATGCTGGCGGGCCTAGGAGCAGGCGTTGTCCTATCATCACCTACTGGAGATACAGTTCAATACGTACTCCAAATATTATACACGGACTCCAACAATGCAGCCGAATATGAGGCTTTATTGCATGGTCTTCGGATGGCCGTCTTATTGGGCATACAACGCCTGGAAGTGCGCGGGGATTCAAACCTCGCAATATCACAAATAAATGGAGATTTCAACGCCAAAGATCCAAAGATGGCTGCTTACCGTAATGTCATTCTCAAAATGTCAGCTCGGTTCGAGGGGCTCGAGTTTCACCATGTGGCTCGAGAAAGTAATCAAGCGGCGGATGTCCTTTCTCGCATTGGCACCAAGCGCAACCCCATCCCACCTAACATCTTTTTGGAAAGACTTTTCAAGCCATCCGTAGTGTGGCAAGGGGAGAGCAGCAACACCAATCCGGATCCGACTATAACCCCAGATTCCGAACACACCGATATCATCGGGGGCTCAGCCACCGAAATTACACCGTTGGCCCATCTCATCATGGTAGTTATTGCACCATGGACCAAACCCTTCTTGGCATACCTTAATAGGCGAGAACTCTCTGAGGATTAGAATGAGGCACGCTATATTGTGCGGCGCTCTAAAGCCTACAAGGTTCATGAGGGAGAACTCTACAAGAAAAGCACTACCGCAGTACTTCAAAGATGTATCTCTGAGGAAGAAGGGTGGCAGCTCTTGGCTGAAATTCATGCCGGCCACGGTGGTCACCACGCCGCGGCTCGGGCCCTCACAACCAAGGCTTTTCGTACAGGTTTCTATTGGCCGACGGCCCAAGCAGACGCACAGGATCTTGTCCAACATTGCGTCGGATGCTAGCTTTTCGCCAACCAAAGCCACATGCCACCCACCGCTCTTCAAACAATCCCCATCACTTGGCCTTTCGCGGTCTGGGGGCTATATATGGTCGGACCTCTTAAAGGAGGAAGCCATAAGAAAAAGTACCTGTTGGTTATGGTGGATAAATTCACTAAGTGGATAGAGGCCAAACCAGTTAGAACGGCCGAAGCCGGACCAGTGATAGACTTCATATCCGGTGTTGTGCACTGTTATGGTGTTCCACACAGCATCATCACGGATAATGGCTCCAATTTCAAAGCCGATGAGGTGAAAACATGGTGCGCTAATCTGGGCATTAAGCTCGATTACACCTCCGTCTATCACCCACAAACAAACGGCAAAGTCGAACGAGCCAATGGCCTTATTATGAGCGGCATTAAACCCAGACTAGTGCGGTCTTTGAAAGAATCATACAGGCACTGGGTCTAGGAGCTCGACTCCATACTCTAGGGGTTGCGTACCACGCCCAATCGCTCTACTGGATATACACCTTTTTTCACGGTGTACGGCGCAGAGGCTGTGTTACCCTACGACATTATTCATGACTCACCTCGAGTGCGCATGTATGAAGAGAGAGAGGCCAAGCTGGATCGGCAGGACAACCTAGATGCCCTAGAGGAGGAGCGCGATGTCGCAAAAGCCCGTTCCGCATTTTATCAACAACAGGCCCGCAGGTATCAAAGCAGAGAAGTACGGGCCAAGACTTATAATGTTAGCGAACTCGTTCTATGCCTGCTGGAGAAGAATAGGGACAAACTCAAGCCCAAGTGGGAGGGTCCCTTCATCATTGAGGAAGTTCTCATCGGAGGAGCGTACCACCTGCGTGATGCATAAGACAATCGCCTGGAGCCGAACCCATGGAACGCGGCCAGACTCCAAAGATTCTATGCCTAGCGCTGGACTCTTCATTCGTCTGCTTTCTCCCTTTTGTTTCCATTATATATTTTCCTCTCTTTTTACCTTTTATTTTTGTTTGGCCTTAAAGCTCTCGTGCGGCTAAACCGTACACCTACGACGCACACATTCTCAAATATGTACGTCAAATATACCTGGGGGCTTCTTATACAGAAGCTTATTATTATTATTAGTTTTTCGAGCATCAAGCTCACCACATATGTGTCTGTTCCGCTTATGTACCTTTTCTTTGCCAATACATGCATCGATATGACTTAAGTTTTGGCCAAGCTGGGTTGCCTGGCTCTTGTGCTTATGCCCTACATTCTCGTTAGTTCGGCTAGGGCATAAAGGGAGCACCTCTATGATTGTGACTACCAGGTCATCCGGATGTGTACCTCTGACTGGGTGAAGCCGAAAGCTAGCGTTCTTAAGGGAATATTCGGTCGGCGGAATAAAGATATTCTTTACTCGTTACACTATGAACCCCGAGATGTTACATATGCTGTGATTTTTCAATCACAGTTCGGACATGCACGTTAACGCATGCTGACCCAGGGAAAGGAAGCCTTAACGGAACTATTCTCTCTGGATGATGTTTCTTACGATCAAAATGCAATATAACATATCTAGTCGGAAACTTGTCTGTTCAAGCAACTATGACCCCTACGCCTAGCTTCCACGCATACCCCGGTATACATTACCGAGCGGGTATTCGGAAGCACTCTGCACCTTCGGGTCTAGAGGTCGAAGCGAAAAGGTCTGCCATGACAATTGTTTTACAATCCGGCTAGGGACAAATTTGTCAATTGTAGTACATAGTCACTTGGAATAAAAAACTTCTTCATCTATGCCATCCAACAGGCTATCTAGCCTACAATCCTGTTGGGAATACTTGGCGGCTACTTGTACCTAGTCATATACCAAACTAACATGATGTGATTCGGGTCAAGCTTGGTATACTGTGTTTTCACCATGGCCTAGGCCTCTTGCGCACCTTCCCGGCAGGCTGATATCTTCCATAATCAAAAGTGCCGCCGCGCTCTCTTGAAAAGTTGTACAAGCTCCTCCATACTTCCTAGAGGGGAGTCGGATGGCCATAAGGCCTTGGCAATACTTTGCATCGCCTTCCGAGCTCTCTCGTGCATTTGCGACAGCTCTTGTAGCAGATCGCCCAAAGATCCGGACATCTCCTCTTTGGGACGGCCGGTCAGCATACCTACAGACATAACTCTGTCAGTTCCTTTCCTCGCCAAACTACGCGAAGGTAAGTTTGAACACATACTAAATATGCTTCCTCGTAGCCTCTTATTTTCTTTCACGGAGTCAGCCAGCTGGGCCCGAACATCTTTTAGTTCCACGCCCAGCTCGGTGTTGGAATCCTGGAGTGTGTTTTTCTCCTCCCTAACCCGTGTCAGTATACGTTCGCCCATGGCTAATTGCCTTTGAGCTTCTGGACATCCCGCCTGTGCGACTTCCGGTACCTCTCCCGGATGATCTGACGACTCTACCATAAGATATGCACCTGCATTAATAATCCTGGTATATGATTATGTTTTCTCGATGGAGGGTATCACTACCAGACACTGCCTTCTTGGATTTGTCCAGTTCGGCGGTAGTAGTGGCTAGCTGGGTCCGACACTTTTCCAGCTCGTGAGATAACAAGTTGTTCTTCTCTGTGAGCACCTAGATACACAGCGACCCTCAAATCAGTTGCTTCAGCTGCTTCAAGTCTCGGGGGCTACTGGTATATAATTATTAGAATGGTACGAGTGTGTACTTACCCGCATATCTTTCAAATATTGGTCAGTGGCTCTGTTAAGCCCATCTCGAGCAGCTCGGATGTATGCATCACCCGAGTTGATGGCGTTGAAAGCCTCTTCTGAAAAACCGGGGTCACGAAGAGTGGCCTGCCGGCGCCGATGATTCATGGCGCTTTCCACTTCAGAGTTTGTGACGGATACATCATCCGAATCCTCTGTAGAAGGACAATTCGGTGTCACTCCCGCGTCAGCCTTAGTCCTTGAGACAGGGACCGGAATCTGGCTAGTGGAGGCATGACTGGCAGGATCCCCGGACATAGTCCGGCGAATGTTTTTCATGGAAAGACACAACGGATAGAGTCACACTTCAATGTGACAGCCAAGGAGCATATTTTAAAAACCATACCTCTTTGATGAAGGCTCGGCCGTGCCTCTATTTGCCTTCCTCTTTGAAGGCCTGCTCGGCATAGGCGCCGCTTTCTTGTGAATCGCATCAGGTGCAGCGTGGCGTGCCGATCGCCTCCCCTTTGGAGCATGAGATAGTGCGGTAGGTAAGGCAGAATGAGGAAATTCTTTCGAAAGAGAAGTCTCGTGATTACTTACATGTGAAGCAGGGAGAAGGCCGGGATAGTCAGCGGTGATGTCCACTTTCATGCCGTCATGGATCTCCTGGTAGAACACTCCATCCTCGAGCTCCACGAATATATCTGGATCCTCTTTGAATCTGGGGTCAAGGGCCCGGTTGTGGTCCTCTGGCTCTGGTGCAGGGCTGTGGAGCTCCTTGGTGATCTTCCGCCATTCCTGTTACAAATGGACCGATTAATATTTATGGAATGTGACTCAGGGAGTAAATTGAGTGGAGTAGTGGGATGGAAACTCACCCAGCTGGGAGGATTGTACATGGAAAATCCATCTCTGCGCTTAATACGGATGAACTCCTCTTTCTCCCCTTTGTATAGTCCGGCCAGTATTTTGGCTAAAACGGCGGGGGTATCCGGACCCTTCCGACCGCAGCGGGTGGCGTCATCTTCTCAGTTATGGTGCCACATGGGACGCCCTCTGTATTGGAGTGGCTGGACCCCTCGTACTATGGATGTCGCCATAACCTCGACTATTGACTATCCGGACCGGGCAAGTGTCTTTATCTTGCTCATCAATTGACGGACTTCCATGCTATCTTCCTTCCCGAGGCTCCGAGGGCGCCAGTCATAGTGTTTCTTCATTGGATGAGTTGAAAATTTGGGAAGACCCATTCGGACTGGGTCAGGAAGGGAGACGTCCTCAATATAGAACCATTCGTAAGGCCACTCTTCGGATGCCGTCTTTGGCGTGCCGGACAGGTATCCGGTCCCGGCAATGCACCATACCTCGGCGCCGCCCACTTGGAATATTGATCCCTCTTGATTACGAGGGACAAGGCAAAAAAGTTTCTTCCATAACTCAAAATGGGCCTCGCAGCCTAGGAATAGCTCACAAAGAGCATCGTAACCCGCAATGTGCAGGATGGAGGCAGGAGTGAAATTGTGCACTTGGAGGACATAAAACTCCAGAAGCCCTCAGAGGAATGGATGGATTGGAAATCCGACATCTCTCAACAAGTAGGGAGCAAAGCATACTCGTTCCCCCTGGATGGGTTGGGGAAATTCTCCGGCTGCGCCCCATCATCGAAGGAAGCCAAGCCGGCTCGAACGGGGACTAGATCTGCGGGGGGAAGAAATCCCTGTGTCTGCAGCTTCACTAGCTGATTGTGGGATACATAACACTTTTCCCAATCGCCCTTTTTAGGGCTGTGGGGGCAGGAGGAAGAGCTGGGAGCGCTAGCCATGTTGGCGTGGTTTCTGCTGGCAAGCTCTGAGGATTCCTCACTTGGTGTGGATTGGATTTGAAGATCCCCATCTCTTTAAATAGACTACTTTCTTACATGGTCAGGGTGGTATGTGCAAAAATGCCCCGACCTCTCGTATTCGCTCGACACGTGGAAGCTAAAATCATGAAGGTGCAGAAGCTGATGAGCGCGACATTGAATGAAAAGCCGGATACTGCTCTTTAAGTCAGGTACTTTGAAGTAATTGGAGAAGGAACTTGCCTTGCAATGCCGAAGACAATCTGAGCACCGGACACCTCATCATTGAAGCCTGGTTCGGGGGTTACTGAGGGAGTCCTGGATTAAGGGGTCCTCGGACGGCTGAATTATTAATATGAGCGGACTATTGGGCTATGAAGATACAAGACAAAAGACTTCTTCGTGTGTCCGGATGGGAGTCTCCTTTGCGTGGATGGTAAGCTTGGAGATTCGGATATGTAGATTCCTTTCTCTCTAACCGACTTTGTATAAGCCTAGTCCCCTCCGGTGCCTATATAAACCGGAGGGTTTAGTTCGTAGAGGCAATCATAATCACATAGGCTAGACTTCTAGGGTATTGGCCATTACGATCTCGTGGTAGATCAATTGTAATACTCATATTCATTAAGATCAATCAAGTAGGAAGTAGGGTATTACCTCCATAGAGAGGGCCCGAACCTGGGTAAACATCGTGTCCCCTGTCTCCTGTTACCATCAACCTTAGACGCATAGTTCGGGATCCCCTACTCGAGATCCGCCCGGTTTTGACACCGACAGTGAGTGCAGATCCTCAAGGAGTACAAACTAGGTATTTGGAATAGGTAGTGATACGAGTTAAATCAGATAGATAAGCAGCCATAGAAAACACAGGCCCAACTGTACCACACTTTACCCCTACTCCACTGGCCAAACCCCTATTAGAACTGCAGAGGCCCCAGCGTCAGGTACTCTCTATGATATCAATTCAATATTTGAACTCCTAAATTTCTGCATGTGCCTTACCTTCTCTTTTGTATGAAAACTAATTTCAGATGAATGTCCTTTCTCAAAAGATCATAGGATCTCGCAACAATACTAGGCACTGCATTGCTCTTATCAGTACCTCTGCCCTTTGTCAGCATACTTACACTCATTGCTATTTGATTATGTAGAATCACTGTAAATGTTTGCTTCTTTATCCTCCCTTTGCTCGCAATTATAAGATCTATATTTACTCTTAGATAAATGTAGAATTGACACAATGGTTATGAAGTTTTGGATTGCTCATGTAAGTACCTGTTGTCATGTACTCCCTCTGTATCGAATTACTTGTTGATCAATTGGATGTATTTAGAACTTAATAGTGCTAGATACATCCATTTGAGTGACAAGTAATAACCGACGGTGGTGGTATTACTATACTTGCATCGCGAGATAGTTGTTGTCTAGCATTACTCTGAATCTTGTCCGCCCTGCCCTCCACTTCCTCCAAGTTATCAGATCTAGATTTACTCTTACCAAAATGTTGAATAAAGCCAATGCCACTGCACACGTTGATGTTTGCATTCCTCTTGTCAGTACCTTTTGCCTTGTAACGCTGTACTTAATTAATTGCTATTTGATTATGTATCATCAGTCTACACCTGAGCTCCATTATCCTTTATTTCTTCCAATATTATTTGATCTATATTTACTCTTTGCAAAAATAGAATAATGGCAACGCTTATAAAGAAGTTTCTTTGGGGAATTTATTGAATTATCCTTCCATCAACATGGAGAAGGGTTTTGTCCAGCCCGTGTTAACATGTAATGTAAGTTCATCCTTCTTGCCTTCAAACTTTGTTCTAGTATGGATTTGGATAGGCAACATTTCCTCCACTGTTGTTTACTTTGCTTCTTACATATGATTGGATGTTTGCAACCACTACCAGTTTTAACTTGTAGTTGTAAAAACATGTTCCTTATGGTGAACATATCCATTTATTTGCTTATATAATTGTGAAACCTGTTACCTATATGCTTGTTCTCTTGCAGAGTCGTATCTCTTATGACAGGCAGAACATTAGGGAAGGTAGTGAGACAAACCACCTTGAAGAGAGCGAGATGACCCCAAGGTCCAGTCTTGATGAAGATAGTGAGTTGAAGCAACTCACCAGCAGCTGTGAGACAACCTCTGTGCGGTCGCTGCCTCAATCAGTTTGACTTCTTCAGTCTCAACTTAAAGCGGAAGGGCTTGCTTCAGCGAAGCTCCGATGATGTCAATGATGCAGTGAAGATCTCAGAGGACTGCCTTGCGTGCTTTGGTTCTATACATCTAGGGATGGAGCATCTATCATTGGCACAACTGAGGTCTCATCAGCTTGTTCGGTTGCTTGCGGTGCCCGTCCCGGCCAGGCCTAATTCCTTCTGAAGTGCTCTTAGTTTTGTATATTCTTTTGTCAGCGTGTTTATATGCATTGGTGGAGACCTTTGATGCCCAGTGTATGTAATCTGTGGTCATGTTGTGCTTTATTATCACCGGCGGCGAACTTTGATTCCTAGTGGATGTAATATGATGTAATTTCATTATTGTATATTCTAGGTATATTCTTGGTCGGTATGCTGTAATTTAGGCCGGAAGGTTCAATGGATCTAAATGTTGTTGGTCTTCAGGCCGGCCCATTACTCATATCGGCCAAAACGTGGGCCTATAATCATCTTGGGCCATTAGCAGGTCTAAACATATAGTAGTTTTCCGCCTTGAACAGGCCGAGTAAAGTTCTGGCCAGCTAGGCTAGAGAATACCATGGACTTTTAACAGGCTAAAAACTAGATTGGGCTAGCGTTGAGCTGAAAAGTTCATGGGCCACTACGGGCCAAAACTGGCTAAGGACCATGTTTGGCCCAAATAGGACGAGCCGTTAACAGGACAAAATATATCTCGGTCCCTGTTTGGCTGAATAAAATTATGGGCTTTAAGCAGGACGGTATCAATCCGGGCCGTAGGCCCAACAGTGTCACAAGCCATTATCAGATAGGCTGTAAGCAGGCCGGATTCAACGCAGGCTGTAATTAGGCCTAACTATTACACGGGCCATTCACAGGCCGACAGGCCAGTTGTGCTGAAATTTATCCACGAAGACTACTAGCCGTTAATAGGCCTAAAGTTACTTCAGACAAGAAATAGCGCAGTTTCTGCATGGGTCGTTAAATGGCCTAAAGTTAAACTAGGCTGACAACGTCCCAGATGCACCACGGGCTGCTCACAGGCCAAAACTATTATCGAGCCAAATTGTAAATGGGCATTTAACAGGCTGAAATACAACCCTGGCTTAGAATGGGCCCAAAAGACTAGAGGCCTGTTAACGAGCCTGATCAGATATGGGCCGTAATTTCACCAAAAACACGGTAGGCTGTGTACGGGCCAGATCTAATATGGGCCTCAATTTGACCCAAAACATGGCAGGCTGTTAACGGGCCAGCCCACTAGTATCTGAAAAATATGGTGGGCCTTTAGCTGGGCCGACCTTTTTACCTGAAATGGGCCACTGTTGGGCTGTGCCACGTGTCAACATATCATAGGCGTCTTTCATCCATTGTAGGGATGACATTTGTCCCAACGATGAGCTGACACATGCATTATCCGGGGAATGAGAATTTTACACGTGAAAATCCCCATTCGACGGGGCTGTTAACGGGTTATCGGATCCAAACCGGAACCCGATAGCTTAAAGGCAACCCATTATAGTTGATGTCGCATGTTGGTCACTAAGGGGGTCCTGGATTAAGGGGTCCTCGGATAGCCAGACTATATACTTTAGCCGGACTGTTGGACAATGAAGATACAAGATTCAAGAATTCGTCCCGTGTCCGGATGGGACTCTCCTTTGCGTGGAAGGCAAGCTTGGCAATTCGGATATGTATATTTCCTTCTCTGTAACCGACTCTGTGTAACCCTAGCCCCCTCCGGCATCTATATAAACCGGAGGGTTTAGTCCGTAGGACAACGACAATCATAAACATAGGCTAGCTTCTAGGGTTTAGCCTGTACGATCTCGTGGTAGATCAACTCTTGTAATACTCATATCATCAAGATCAATCAAGCAGCAAGTAGGGTATTACCTCCATCGAGAGGGCCCAAACCTGGGTAAAACATCGTGTCCCCTGCCTCCTATTACCATTAGCCTTAGACGCACAGTTCGGGACCCCCTACCCGAGATCCGCCGGTTTTGACACCGACATTGGTGCTTTCATTGAGAGTTCCACTGTGTCATCACGATAAGGCTTGATGGCTCCTTCAATCGTCCTCAACGACGCATTCCAGGTGGAGGTTTTCCTTCCCGGGCAGATCTTTGTATTCAGCGGCTTCGCACTACGGGCGAACTCGCTTGGCCACGTGGAGCAGATCGATAGCTACGCCCGTGGCCATCAGGTCAGGTTTGGAAGCTTGAACTATACTGCCGATATCCGTGGAGACTTGATCTTCGATGGATTCGAGCCCATGTCAGGTAAGCCGAAGAGTCGCGACGAGCATGACTTAGATCTGCCATTAGACAGTGTTCGGGAGATCGCACCTGCGGCGGCCCTGGGAATCAATCCGGAGTAGATCGTGCCCTCCAAGAACGGGTGGATGGACCCCGCCACGGAGGCTGCACACTCATCAGCGTTGGAACGGAGCACTGATCCCACCTCCTATGAGGATGGTGTCATCGGACCCTCGGACTCGCCTCCGACTATAGGATCCGTACCACGTACGCCCGTGCTTGTCGAATCTGATTGGGCATCGGTCATGGAGTTTACCTCCGCGGATATTTTTCAGCACTCGCCCTTGGGTGATGTGCTAAACTCGTTAAAGTCTCTTTCCTTGTTAGGCGACTCTTGGCAGAACTATGTCCGGCTCGAGTGGGACGCGGACGACGAAGAAATTCGTTCCCCACCCACCACCCACTTCATAGCCACTGTCGATGACTTAACCGACACGCTCGATTTCGACTTTGAAGATGTCGACGGTATTTATGACGATGCAGGAGAAGAACAGGAACCACCGCCCACTGGGCGCTGGACTGCCACCTCATCATATGATGTATATATATATATATATATATATATATATATATATGGTGGACACACCAAAAGAAGGCGATGGTGATGATGCAATGAGGGATAATCCCCACGATAAGCCACCAAAGCAGCACCGTAGGCGCCGCTCTAAATCCCGCCACAACAAAAACAACGACAACAGCACAAGAAAGAATAATACCCCAGTCGACTCCAAAGGAAACGATGACCCCATGGACCCTGCGATGGAGCAGGATGAGCCAGGGGACGGTGAACATAGTCCGGAGCCGACGTCAGATGATGTCGGTCCCGAGGGTAAAATTCACCAACCTGCCACCGGAGAGGAGAACAGTCCGGACGATGATGCACTCATCATCCCAGAAAAACACTTGGAACAAGCGAACCTCCACAAAAGGCTTATTGCCACCGCGAGGAGCCTAAAGAAGTAGAAGCAAAGGCTTAAAGCCGTGCAGGATACGCTCAACCGAAGGTGGAACAAAGTGCTCGACACTGAAGAGAAATACGGTGCCGATTGCCACACAAAGAGCTATCCAAAGCGCATGCTGCTGCCCGAATTCGACGACGAGGCCATAGAGCCCATTCAGCCGAAAACGACCGATCAGCCGAACCGACCACCCCGTGGTCGCGACAAGACGACTAATGATGCCGCACACAAGTTAGCACACGATTTACGTGAGCTCCTGGACAAAAAGTCCGGTATGGCCAGGTCCACCTACGGATCTAGGAAGTGCGCTTCAGCACAGGACCAGAGCTACCAAAACGATCACATTGATCGAATACTAGCTAGGAATCAGCACCGAACACAACAACCGTCGACAGCATGCCACGACACGTCCTAATACAGGGGTGCCGCACACCCCCTGTGCTTCACCGATGAGGTGCTGGACCATGAATTTCTGGGAGGATTTAAACCCGTGAATATAGAGGCATACGATGGAACGACAGACCCTGGGGTCTGGATTGAGGACTTCATCCTTCACACCCAATGGCTCGAGGAGATGATCTCCACACCATTAAATACCTACCCCTCAAGTTGAATGGACCAGCTCGGCACTGGTTGAAAAGCCTTCCTGAAAACTCAATAAGAAGTTGGGAAGAACTTGAGGATGCTTTTAGGGCCAATTTTCAAGGGACCTATGTCCGACCTCCGAATGCAGACGACTTAAGTCACATAATTCAACAGCTCGGAGAGTCAACCCGAAAACTTTGGAACAAATTTCTTACTAAGAAGAACCAAATCGTCGACTGCCCGGATGCCGAAGACTTAGCGGCCTTCAAGCACAGTATCCGGGACGAATGGCTTGCCAGACACCTAGGCCAGGAAAAACCAAGAACAATGGCAGCCTTAACAAGCCTTATGACTTGCTTTTGCGCGGGCGAGGACAGTTGGATGGCCCGTAGCGGCACCAGCGACCCAAGTACATCCGAAGTCAGGGATGGCAATTGGAAGCCACGACGCAATAAAAATAAGCGTTGAAACAATGAAGACAGCGCAGATAACACGACGGTCAACGCCAGATTTAGGGGCTCTCGACCCAGTCAACGGAAGAAGCCATTTAAAGGCAGTAGAGATGGACGATCCAGCCTAAACAAGATTCTAGACAAATTATGTCAGATTCATGACACCCCCGAAAAACCTGCAAATCACACTCATAGAGAGTGTTGGGTTTTCAAGCAGGCCGGCAAGCTAAATGCCGAACACAAGGGATGGGAGACGCCAAGCGGAGACGAGGATGAGCCTCGCCAGCCGAACACTGGGGACAGAAAAAATTCCCACCAGAACTCAAAACAGTGAATATGATCTACGCAATTCACATTCCAAAGAGTAGGCGCAAAAGCGCACTCTGAGACGTATATGTTGTGGTGCCCGTCGCCCCCAAATTCAATCCCTGGTCGGCCTGCCCAATCACCTTTGATCGCAGGGATCATCTGACTAGTATCCGGCACGGAGGATCGGCTGCCTTGGTGCTCGACCCAATAATTGATGGATACCATCTCACCCGAGTCCTTATGGACGGCGACAGTAGTCTAAACCTGATATGTCGGGACACTATCCGCAAAATGGGGATAGACCCGTCAAGAATCAGCCAAAGCAATACTACCTTTAAAGGAGTGATACCAGGCGTCGAGGCCCGCTGTACGGGTTCTCTAGTACTAGAGGTTGTATTAGGTTCTCCTGACAACTTCAGAAGCAAAGAACTAATCTTCAACATCACTCCATTCCGAAGCGGCTATCACGCACTACTCGCAAGAACGGCCTTTGCTCATTTTAATGCAGTACCGCACTACGCCTACCTTAAACTTAAGATGCCCGGTCCGCGCTTGTCGGTGTACTAAAGTAGGGGTACCTTAGTATCCCGAACTTGTGCACGGGCAGTCGCAGCGTCCTACGGCAAGGCTTGTCGTGTGTCCGCCAAGATCCTCCGTAGTTCCTATTGATGCCATTCAAGAACAAAGTGTTTTAACTGAGAAGACAAGACACCGGCAAGAGGAGCTTGCCGGGAAGGACAAGGGCCCGGCAAGAGGAGCTTGCTGGGAAGGCCGACCCAGGCACTTCAAAGAACTTGCCGCGACACGCCGCGCATCCCGGCAAGACCCGACGAGCGACAAGCTTTCGGGTGCGACAAGACAACGACCGTGGCATGGCGCTTGCCACGGCGAAGCCACCACTCTGTGCCCACGCTCCAGTGCACCCGTCGACGTGTCACCCTGAGACCATTCCAGATGCACGTGGCGGGAAGCTGTGCAGCCAAGCGGTGCAAGGTGGCAAGTGGAGATGACAAGAAGGTCATCGTGGCAAGCGGTGGCGCCCCTAACGGTCGCTTTTCTGCACTGTTTAGGCGATGCGGACGGGCATTAAATGCTCTAGCCCCTGCCGTCAGAGTTAGGTAGGGTGCACTGTAGATAGCAGTTGTACCAACCCCCCTTTTTACATTTGTACCCTTACCTGCGTTGCCACCTGTCGGTGACCCCTTGTGCCTATAAAAGGAGGCCCGTGCGCAACGTAGGGGCGGTTCGACTCTGTCGGTGTACTAAAGTAGGGGTACCTTAGTATCCCGAACTTGTGCACGGGCAGTCGCAGCACCCAGTGGCAGGGCTTGCCGGGCGTCCGCCAAGATCCTCCGTAGCTCATATTGATGCCATTCAAGAACAAAGTGTTTTACTGAGAAGACAGAGCCCCGACAAGAGGAGCTTGCCGAGAAGGACAAGACCCCGGCAAGAGGAGCTTGCCGGGAAGGCCAACCATGGCATTTCAAGAGACTTGCCGCGATGCACCGCGCGTCCCGGCAAGACCCGGCGAGCGGCAAGCTTGCGGATGCGACAAGACAGCGACCGCAGCAAGGCACTTGCCGCGGCGAAGCCACCTCTCTGCGCCCACGCTCCAGCGCGTCCGACGACGTGACGCCACAGGATCGTTCCTGGTGCACGTGGCGAGTAGCTGTGCAGTCAAGCGGTGCGAGGTGGCAAGTGGAGATGACGAGAAGGCCATCGTGGCAATCGGTGGCGCCCCTAACGGTCGTTTCTTGCACTGTTTGGGCGACCGGACGGGCATTAAATGCCTTTGTCCCCTGCCGTCAGAGTTAGGTTGGGGGGACTGTAGATAGCGGTTGTACCAACCCCTCTTTTTACTTTTTTACCCCTCTCTCTGCGTTGCCACCTCTCGGTGACCCCTTTAACCTATAAAAAGGAGGCCCATGCGCACGTAGAAGGGGTTCGACTCATTCGAAACCACAACACACCTACGCTCTCGAGCAAGAACAGAATACCAACACAAAGCAGCAGTAGGAGTTTTATCTCTCCGGAGAGCTCCGAAGCTGGGTAAAATCCCTCGCGTACTTCGCCTCGATGTGCTCTTCGTGCGCTCTCCGCTCCCTTGCTGGACCAAAAGGGGCACTGCCCCATAGGTGTCCGTTTCCCACGACATCTTTGGCGTGCCAGGTAGGGGTGCGTCGAGGTTGTGCGAACCTGATCCGGCGTTCGTGCGCGCTACATCAACATCTTCATCGACATGCCACCGAAGAAGAAGGCTTCGGAGGTGGCCGCTCCGTCCATGTCGATCCTATCGTCACCGGAGCAAACGGGCGGTGGTTTGGACGCCGGCGGAGGAGCAGGCACCGACGGGGGGACTCACGTCGTCACCAGGTCCAAGGACAAGGCCCCGCAAGCTTCGGCGTCTGTACATACACCGCACCCCTCCCAGGAGGTGCAGGGTCGACAACGCCATGGTCCTCCTAGCACCGTACTCGCGTTGGAGTAAGGCCGAGCTGGTGGATCGCGGGACGCTCAAGGCCAACATGCGCGTCAACATGCTGGCACGAGCGCGGGACGGTCGCCTGGACGAGATGTTGCTCCTTCTAACAATGTTAGAAGTCTGAGCATATCTCGCTCCTCACGTCGTTCGCTGCCACCGCCCAAGACTCCAGAGGAAGCGCTGGCCCGAGCCCAGCTGATTCTAGACTACCCTCCAGCGCCAGACAAGATCGACGACTGGAGGGCCACCATTCAGAGCCTCATCGGCTTCGCCAACGGCGACAAGCCCCGGCAACCGAGCACATCGAAGCCCCGGCAAGACGCCCAGGCGCAAGCCGACGCCGACAAGACCGCTGGGGGTGCCACTACCGTGCACTCCCCGCCCCGAAGGCCGAGATCGCCAACTCGCAGGGCTAACCTCGACACCGACTCCACCACATCGTCGGACCCGCGAGCTCGTCGCGATCAGCGCCAAGTTCTCCAAGAACGACGACAAGAAGACGCTCGTACTCACATCGAGCGTCAAAGAGAAGCGTGGCGTCAGTCAGACCAGCGCGCTGGGCCCAGTGTTGATATGCATGCGCCAGGGGAACCAGGCGACTTGCCGTACGTAGTAGGTTGCCCTGCGTTCACCCGTGAGCTGCGGAAAGTCCAGTGGCCCAGTACCAAGAACTTCAAGCCAGATGTACCCGAGAAGTACGATGGCAGGATACATCCTCGGAGTTCCTCAGCGTCTACACCATCGCGGTGCAGGCTGCCGGGGGGCGCGACGAGAAGATCCTCGCCAACTACTTCCCGCTGGTGCTCAAGCCCAACATCAGATCTTGGCTCATGCACTTGCCGGACAACTCCATCTCTTCGTGGGCGGACCTGTGTCATCAGTTTGTTGGCGCCTTCACAGGCTGCCACGAACCCCATGGCCAGGAGAGCGATCTTCATCTGCTCGCCCAGAAGGAAGGAGAACCCCTGCGCAAATATATACAGAGATTCAGGCAAGTGCAGCGCAACATCCTAGATGTCCACCCTGCCGCGGTTATCAGCGCATTCCATCAGAATGTGCGTAACCGCAGGATGAGGGAGGAGATGGCGATGTGCAAAATCAGAGATGTCAGCGAGCTATATGCCCTGGCCAACAAATGTGCACGTGTTGAGGAGGGGAGGAAACTCCCCGGAGAGAACGCAGGAGCAGAAGGATCTGACAGTGAGGATGCCGCCCCGGCAAAGAAGAACCGAAGGCGGAATAACAGAAAGAGGAAAGCCAAGGATGTGCTAGTTGTCGAGCAGTCCGGCAACGGAGGTGGCACCGAGAAGGCCAAAGCTGGTGACTCCAGCGAGGCTGTGATGGCCGCCGACAAGCAGGACGGCTCCGGCAAGCAGTACTGCAAGATCCACCGCACCAAGGGCCACGACCTCCAGGCCTGCAAGAAGGTTGAGCAGCTCGTGGAGCTGCAGAAAGCTGAGTACGAGCGCCGCGACAAGGAGAAGGCCCAGGAAGGTGGGGGAGGATCCGGCAAGAAGCGTCCCGCCCGGGGAGGGCGTCGCGGCAAGGCCAAGCAGCGGCAAGGAGACAGGCCTCCCCGCGGCCGTGACAAGGATGAAGATCAGGATGAAGATGAAGAAATGGATGAGGATGAGGCCGGCGAGTAGGAGTTTCAGAAGGCAACAAAGGTTTTGTGCGTCGACGGCGGTGCTTCTCTGCATACCTCGCACCGCCAACTCAAACAGTGGGTGCGGGAAGTAAATGCAGCAGAACCGTCCGTTGAGTCGCGCAAGCCCCTGAAGTGGTCCAGCACGCCCATCATCTTTGATGTCGAGGATCACCCTGATCGCATAACTGCGGTCGGGTGCTTGCCGATGTTGGTTTCACCAACTATCCGCAACCTCAAGGTCACAAAGATGCTGGTTGACGGCGGGGCCGGCCTGAATCTGATCTCCCCAGCAGTACTCAAGAACCTCTAGATCCCCGACAGCGAGCTCGAAGAGACCGGCACTTTTCAAGGAATTAACCCGGGAAGGAGCAAGCCGAAGGGGAAGATCACACTGCCAGTAACGTTTGGCAGCGAGCTGAACTTCAGGACAGAGAGAGTTACATTTGACATTGCTGATTTCCCATTGCCCTACAATGGGATACTTGGCCGTCCGGCGCTCACCAAGTTCATGGCAGCCTCTCATTATGCTTACAACATGCTCAAGATGCCAGGTCCAATAAGTATCATTTCTGTCCATGGCGACAAGAAAGATGCCCTTATCTGTACCGACAAGATCTACCGGGAAGCAGCAGCCGCAGCAGAACGCAAACCACTTGCCGCTGAAGCTCCCGGGGGGAAGAAGAAGACCAAGTCCGGCAAGAGTAGCTCTGATGCTCACTCCGGCAAGCGCACCTCTTCGGAGTGCTGCGCTACCGTCGAGGACGCACCATCGAGCTCCACCGGCAAGTGCAAAAAGGAAAAGACAGCTTCACTAGAGACCAAGAAAGTGGCCGCCAAGGAGGACGGCACTGGTGGTACCTTCACCATCAGTGCCACACTTGACCCTAAATAGGAAAGCGCGCTCGTTGCTTTCCTGCGGGCGAATGTCGATGTGTTTACATGGCAACCATCTGACATCCCCGGTGTTCCCAGGAAAGTGATCGAGCACCACCTTGCCGTCTGCCCTCACGCGCGGCCCGTCAAGCAGAGAGTCAGGAAGCAAGAGGTGGAACGTCAAGAGTTCATTGCAGAAGAGATCAAGAAATTGGAAGCAGCAGGCCTGGTCCTAGGAGTACTCCATCCAACGTGGTTAGCCAATCCAGTAGTCGTGCGCAAAGCGAACGGGAAGTGGAGGCTGTGTATTGACTTCACTGATGTTAATAAAGCTTGTCCCAAGGATCCATTTCCCTTGCCTCGCATTGACCAGATTGTCGACTCCACAGCAGGATGTGATCTGCTTTCATTCCTTGATGCATATTCAGGATATCATCAGATATTCATGGCAGAAGAGGATGAAGAGAAAACCGCATTCATTACTCCATGTGGCACGTACTGCTTTGTACGGATGCCTTTCGGACTGAAGAATGCTGGTTCAACATTTGTAGGAGTAGTCAGTCATGCTTTTGAGCCACAGTTGCATAGGAATGTGGAAGCTTACATGGATGACATAGTGGTCAAGAGCAAGGACAAAGAAACGTTGATCCAAGATTTGGACGAGACCTTTGCAAATCTGCGCAAAATCAATCTCAAGTTGAACCCCGAGAAGTGCGTGTTTGGAGTTCCTTCCGGCAAGCTTCTCGGGTTCTTTGTGTCCCAGAGGGGGATTGAAGCCAATCCCGACAAGATCAAGGCCATTGAGCAGATCGAAGCACCAAAGCGAGTCAAGGACGTGCGAAGGCTTGCCGGCTGCGTTGCTGCTCTCAGTAGGTTCATCTCTAAGTCTGCTGAGCGCGCCCTGCCATTTTCAAAATTTTGAAAAAGGCAGGTCCAATGAAATGGACTCCGGAAGCGGAGGCTGTGCTGCAGGACTTAAAGAGATACCTGTCCTCCACTCCAATACTTGTCGCACCTAAGCCATAAGAAAAGTTGCTGCTGTATCTAGCGGCAACCAATCAAGTGGTCAGTGCTGCGTTAGTAGCGGAGAGGGAGGCGGATGACGAGCCAGCGGCCACGGCAAGCGAGTCCAGCGACAAGCACGGGGCTTCCCCGACAAGCTCTGGTCCCGACAAGGATGAATCTGTGCAGCCGCAGGAAGAAAAACAAAAGAAGATGGTGCAGCGCCCAGTGTATTTTGTCAGTTCCCTCCTGCAGGGGGCTAGATCAAGGTACTCTGGAGTGCAGAAGTTGCTTTTCGGCCTCCTCATGGCCTCGAGGAAGCTGCGCCATTATTTTTAGGCACATGAGATTACAGTTGTCACTCGCTTTCCGTTGAAGAGGATATTGCAGAATCCAGAAGCAACAGGCAGGATCATCGAGTGGGCACTGGAATTGTCAAGCTTTGGCCTCAAGTTTGAGAGTACCTCAACTATCCAGAGCCGAGCATTGGAAGAATTCATAGCAGAATGGATGCCGACACCTGACGAAGAAATTCCAGAGATGAGCATCCCCGTCAAGGAAGCAAGCAAAGAGTGGATCATGTACTTTGACGGTGCCTACTCGCTGCAAGGCGCCGGTGCGGGCGTACTACTTGTCGCACCCACCGGAAAGCACCTCAAGTACGTGATCCAGATGCACTTTCCCAAGGAGCAAGCAACAAACAATACTGCAGAGTATGAAGGCTTGCTTGCCGGACTCAGAATCGCCGCGGACCTTGGGATCAAGAAGCTTATTGTCATGGGTGACTCGCAGCTTGTCGTCCGTCAAGTAAACAAAGATTATCAAAGTCCGTTGTTGGAAGCCTACATTGATGAAGTGAGGAAGCTAGAAGAACATTTTGATGGCCTGCAGATGGAACACGTTCCAAGAGCTCAGAACGACATTGCAGACGGCCTGTCAAAGTGCGCCGCACTCAAGTTACCTGTGGAACCAGGAATTTTTGTCCTCAAGCTGACTCAACCATCTGTAACAACATCAACTAGACAGAGCAAGAAGAGGAAGTTGGTTACTGGTGACTACTTTCCGGCAGAGCTCCCCAAAGCCGCCGTCAAGAAGGTCCCCAAGATCAACACAAAGAGTGCTGAGGAGCAGTCTGCTCTGACAAGCCCTAGGGTTTGTTTCGTTGAAGCAGACGCTCCCGACAAGCTGTGTCCCGACACGCTTGCCGGGGAGCATCACGCTCCGGCTGAATCACAGATTCTTGCCGTAGAAGCAGATGTTCCGCAGCAGCATTTGCGCCTTTAGTCCTTGTCGTTGAGCCACAAGCTCCGGCATGGGCACAGCAGATCGTCCATTTCCTTCAAACAGGGGAACTTCCCGAAGAGCAAGAAGAAGCGGAGAGAGTAGCCCGACAATCAAGTATGTACCAGTTTGTCAATGACATACTGTACAGAAGAAGATTCAACGGAATGAAATTGAAGTGCGTTTCCCGGGAAGATGGACAAGAACTGTTGGCGGAGATACATGGAGGCATATGTGGTCACCACATTGGCGCAAGAGCACTTGCCGGCAAGGCTTTCCGGCAAGGTTTCTTCTGGCCAACAGCCCACTAGGATGCAACTGCACAAGTAACCAAGTGTGAAGCGTGCCAGTTCCACTCCAAGCAGATACATCAACCAGCTCAAGCTCTCCAAACAATCCCTTTGTCCTGGCCATTTTCGGTCTGGGGGCTCGACATCCTCGGGCCCTTTCCCCGAGCTGTCGGGGGCTTCGAGTACTTGTACGTGGCGATCGACAAGTTCACGAAGTGGCCGGAGGTGGAAGAAGTGAGGAAGGTGACAGCACAGTTAGCAGTCAAGTTCTTCAGGTTAATTGTTTGCCGCTTCGGAGTCCCTAATAGGATCATCACTGACAACGGCACACAATTCACGAGCCGCACCTTCATGTAGTACGTCCAAGATCTTGGCGCCAAGATCTGCTTCGCTTCTGTTGCTCACCCGAGAAGCAACGGTCAAGCGGAGAGGGCAAACGCTGAAGTGCTGCGCGGGCTCAAGACCAGAACTTTCGACAGGCTGCGCAAATGCGGAAGAAATTGGATCGAGGAGCTGCCGGTGGTTCTTTGGTCGATCAGGACAACGCCAAATCGAGCCACTGGCCAGACACATTTTGCTCTAGTCTATGGAGCAGAAGCAGTTCTCCCCACGGAACTCGTATACGGATCGCCTCGAGTGCTCGCTTATGATGAGCTTGAGCAAGAGCAGCTGCGGCAAGATGACGCGCTGCTCCTTGAGGAAGATCGTCTTCAGGCTGCTGTACGAGCTGCTCGCTACCAGCAAGCTTTGCGTCGCTACCATAGCCGCAAAGTTAATGCCAGAAGCTTCGAGGAAGGCAACCTTGTTCTTCGGCGCGTTCAATCCGCCAAGAATTCCAACAAGTTGACGCCGAAGTGTGAAGGCCCTTATCGGGTGAAACGAGTCACCAGGCCTGGCGCTATCCGCCTTGAGACCGAAGATGGCTTTCCGGTGAGCAACTCCTGGAACATAGAGCATCTTCGTAAGTTTTACCCATAAGGCGCGGTTGCCGGAACCTGTTCCGGCAACCACCTTTTGTACAAGCCTTGCCGCTGTTGCATGTAACCCTTTGTACAAAGCCGGGTGCAGATCCCGTGCATAAATAAAAGTTCACGTGCTTCGCACATCTTGTCCAATTTCATGCATTCTTTCTTTTTGCATGCTTTATCTGACACTTTGTGCAGCACTTGCCCCAGTAAGCAATAACGAGCCTTAGGGCTCCATATCATTATTTTCTCTTCTTTTTTTTTCTCAAAAAGGAAGGTTCCTTCGCCCACAAGTTCATGGGGGGGGGGGGGGAAGGAGAGGATAAAGATATGGACCGGGCGTTGTTCAAAGAAGTATAGCCTTGCCGGGACACAGACGACAGAAAAGCTAAGTTGCCAAAGTTTGAGCATGATCAGTTTTTAAAATTTTTAAGTTATCTTCCTTGAACGACCGTGCTTTGTATGGAAAACCTGTGCGCGGAGGAACCTCCTCGTAACTAGTTGCGCCCTTACTTTGTTTCGAGTCAGCTCAACAACTTAAGTGTGCTGCAACTAGTTGCGGCAAGGTTTCTTGCCGGAGCCGGCACCGCCAGCAGGCTGCTGATGTTCCGCACTCAGCACTTGCGGCAAGCGTGCCTGCGCCGGCAAGTTCCCTAAAAGCGTAGGGTAAAAACATACAAAGAAAAGAATCAAGTAAAGGAGATAACGTAGCAAGCATTGCCCAGAATAAAGTTATATTACAAAAGTAACTTGTTGCGGCACTGACTAAATTGTTCTCATAAATAACAGCGACAAGGAAAGGAGAAGAAGAGTGGCCTAATCCACACGCTCGCCGTCGATCCTCCTGACTTCATCCACCTTGTCCACAATGGGTGCGACAATGGCTTTGAGTTCTTCGAGATCAGCGCCCGCCGGCAGCTTCTTGAGGACGCGGGTGAGGTCGAGGCCTGGATTGCGGAAGAGTATCTTCACCAACACCTTCTCCAAGACCTTGGCGCAGATTGCGCGCGACTCGTCCGCCAGCTTCTTTGGGATCCTTTCCCGGAGTTACTGGAGGGCCGTCACCACACCCTTGAAGAAAAGGTAAGCTTGGCGCTGGGCTGGAGATTCTCGTCGGGGGAGTACCCGAAGCCCGCCAAGTCCAGTTCCGCCAGCTCTTCGTCGATGGCTGCAGCGATGTTGACGAGGCCCTCTGTCCAGAGCTCCACCGTAGCCTTGAATGTGTTTTGGGTCTCGGCGGCCCTCGTCAACAGCTCCTCGTTGCCCTTGATCTCTTTCTTCAAGTTATCCTCTCGCCTCTTGGCGCCGTTCAGCGTCTCCATCAGTGTGGCCAGCTTCAGCTCCAGATCAGCGCTTGAGTCCTTGGCGGTGTTCAGTTCCTTGACCTTGTCGGCAAGTTGAACTTGCAGATCGCCATGGGCAAGGGCATCCTTCTCACGTTCGCGCTGGAGTGCGGCAAGCTCCTCATTCTTCCCTTTCATGTCAGCCTCCAGCTGCGTCACCTTCGCTTCCAACTCCCTCTTGGCGGCCTCGGCAGCTGCGGCAGCATCCTTCGCTTCCTTGAGCGCCCCGCCAAGTGATTGTTCCCGGGCAGCGAGATCCTCCTCGTGGCTGTCCAGGTTTACCTTTTTCTGCGTCAGCTCACCTTCCCGCCTGGACAGCTCCTCGGCGGCGAGCCTCTGCTGCTCTTCGGCTTCACCCTTTTCAAGGATGAACGCCTTCTTCGCCTCGACGAGCTGCGCCCTCTCCTCGGCAATGGACCGGAGGGCCTCTTGGTTGCGGCTCTGGAGCTCCTCCGCATGCTTCTCTATGTCAACTCCCGCCCGCGCGACAAGCGCTTCCCGGGACTCTAGCTTCGCTTGCCGGGCGCGGTAGAGTGACACCAACTTCCGGAGCAACTGCTCCTCCTCGGACTCGCCGCTGCTGCTGCTTGGTGCGTCAACTACTGCCAGCCCAGCAGAAGCGAGTACTTCCCCGTCAAACTCCTCTCCCTCGACTGGCGCCCTGGAGCTCGACGCCCAGGGAAGCTTGATGTAGACACCCTCGCCGGCCTTCAAGTAGGCGCTTGGCTGGGGCTCCTCGGAGCCCGGCACTGCATCAGCGGCGGAGGGGTCGGCGGTCGGTGTAGCGCCTTGCGCTCCGGCGTCCTCCGGGTCGTCAGTGCGATCACCGGACCCCCCGCCAGCTTCTGCTCCAGCAGCTTTGGCGGCTTCTTCGCCGGCGGGTTCATCAGCGCCGGCCTCTTCCTCATCAGCGGCGACATCTTCAGTGTTGCCGCGTGCGTCTTCCCCGCCGGTGGCCTCAGTCTCCATCGGGTCTGAGAGAGGGGGATCTAAGGACAAGAAGATCAAGAAGAAGAAAAGCCTAAGGGAAAATTTCCGACGAGGAGGGTTACCTATGCTGGGCTCCGTGACCATGGGCTCCACCACCGAAGGCTCACTGGTCCCGTCCCTCGCCAGGGAACTGCCCCTTGCCGGGGACCGCTCCCTTGCCGGAGAGCGCTCCCTTGTCGGAGAATCGCCCCTTGGCGGCATAGTTGAAGCAGATTGCACCTCCGGGGCAGCTTCTGGTTGCCCTTGATGGGCCTGTTCTGCTCCTACACAAGCAAATTAACAAACAAGATATCAGCAAGGAGGAAGCACCCATGCGCGCCCCACGACAAGAAATGAACAAATAATTACGCTGGGGGCTGCGCTGGGGGCTGCTTCGAGGAGAGGGTGCCGGGTCCGTCAAGGTAGTCTCAGACGTGTCCTCTGCCATCGTAGCATGATCGTCCTCGATGACGACCACGGGGACCTTGGCCCTCTTCGCCGCTCTCTCGGCCAGAGTCCTGAAATGGAACAAGGATCAGAGGGAAGCAGATCAGATACAAGAAAAGAAACTGCAAGAATCAAAGAAACACAAGTACGACAAGAAGAAAGTCTTACTCCTCCTCTTCTTCTTCCTCCTCATCGGAGCTCAGCGCGGAGAGGTCGAAATCCGGCACCCTCTCAGCGTGACGAGGCGGAGGAGTAGGCTCCCTTGGACGCTTGGCGGGAGCTGCGGCAGGATCCGGAGTAGCGGCCCGAGAAGATCCCGCTCCAGTTGCCGGCGCGGCATGAGACGCTCCCGCGGCAACGGTGCTTGTCGCGGTAGAGCGCGTCCCGCGGTGCTGCGGCTGTTGGCCTACCCGCCGCCCTGCTGTGTCTGCAGTCTTGCGGAGGCGCCTTCTTGGTTGAGCCGGGGCTGCGCTGAGGGCCCCGTCTGCGGCAAGCTGCTTGAAGACGGCTGGCCACTTGCGCCCCCGGCAGGCTCGCTTGCCTCGGCTTCGGGCTCCCCCTCGCCAGCGACCTCCCCGCCAAGGTCCTCTCGGTCGGCAAGGCTTGCCGCCTCGGCCGCCTCTGCCTCCTCCAACGTGAAGCCAAACTCGCCCGCGGCGGTGGCTGCCGCCGCCTCTTCGGCCCTGGTGGCGATGTACCGCATCTCGTCGTCGGTGGTGTCGCGGGTGAGGAGCCTCTGCTCGTCGGCGTGGACTGCTACCTCCGCCAAGCCGTCAAAGAATTGCCGCACGACATCGTCGGCGGGCTCTATCCAAGTTGGGACAATCCCGTGCGAGTCGCACTCCGGCATCATTGCACGGATGCGATCATGCTGGGAGTTGTCGCACAATGGGATGACGCCCTGCGGCAGCCTGAACCACTCCGGATGGTTGGCGTCGTGCTTGAATAACTCCTTGAGCATCGCGTCCAGCTCCAGAACTGTGAAGTTGAAGTTGAGGCCTGGACGCAGCCTCATGATATCCGCCGGGCCACCAAACAGCCAGGCAGGCCTCCCCCTCTCCTGCAGAGGGGCGATGCGGCGACGAAGAAAATCTGCGCCAACGGCCCCGACTGTGAGCCCGGCAAGCCTGAGCCGCAGAATCCTAGTGGTGGCGATCTTCATCTTGGCGTTGTCCGCCCCCAGAGCCCTCCAGTCGCCGCCGCGCACTACTCGAGTCTGGCGCAAACTGGTGAAGGGCTGCGGATCTGCATCAACAATCCAGCACCACTCCGTCCTCCACTCATCCCACTTGCTGCGGAGCTCCCCATCCAGATAAACTTCCTTCATGCCGATCCTCGAGACCCAGGCGATCCCGCCAGCTAAGGGCTCCCCCTTCTTGGCCCGGGGCATGAAGTAGTGGCGAAAGAGAGCAACGTTGGGATGAATTCCGACGAAATTCTCGCAAAGATGCGCGAAAACCGCCATTGTCAGAATGGCGTTGGGGGTGAAGTCAAGGAGATGGAGCCCGTATGTATTTATGATATCGTAGAAGAAATTGGAAAAGGGTGGCAGAGCCTGCAATAGAAGAACAGAGGGAAGAAATAGTATCCTCTGGGACACTTTTTCAAAGTAGATGCTTCGGTGGAGAGTACCTTGGTGCGCGGATGCGCCCGCGTCTCCGTCGACCAGAAGAGATAGAACTCCTCCCGCAGCGCCTTCGGGGTGAGCTTGGGGGGGGGGGGTGGGGGGGGAAGTGCTCGCTCCTTGCGCAGCGCCTCCAGCCGCAGCGCCTCAGCCGACTTCGCGCTCTTCCCGGTCTTCGGAGCCATGGCGGAAGTAGTGGAGGAGGTTGGCGGTGACGGTGGCGGCGAGGGCGGAGCGTGGCTCTCCTTCGGCTTGGGAAGCGGAGGGGAGCGGCGGAGCTTTCTGAGGAAGGAACCGCAAGTGAGGAAGGTGGGGGAACGGCCCTGTTTCCCCTGCTTATAAGGAGGAGAGGCGAACGTTACGCCTTTCCTGATTAAAGAATTGCCCATGATCTCTCCCACGACGCCGCGTTTGACGCGTGCCGTTATGGGAGGGCGCGGTGGATGCGGAGTTAGATTCGGTATGGACCCAGGCCGCGTGTGCCCGTGCCCTGTTTTGGGCCTGGCCCAACAGCGCTCGGCCCCATGTATGGCGCAGGCCCGGGGGCTCCTGTCGGTGTACTAAAGTAGGGGTACCTTAGTATCCCGAACTTGTGCATGGGCAGTCGCAGCACACCAGTGGCAGGGCTTGCCAGGTGTCCGCCAAGATCCTCCGTAGCTCATATTGATGCCATTCAAGAACAAAGTGTTTTACTGAGAAGACAGAGCCCCGGCAAGAGGAGCTTGCCGAGAAGGACAAGACCCCGGCAAGAGGAGCTTGCCGGGAAGGCCAACCATGGCATTTCAAGAGACTTGCCGCGACGCACCGCGCGTCCCGGAAAGACCCGGTGAGCGGCAAGCTTGCGGATGCGACAAGATAGCGACCACAGCAAGGCACATGCCGCGGCGAAGCCACCTCTCTGCGCCCACGCTCCAGCGCGTCCGACGACGTGTCGCCACAGGATCGTTCCTGGTGCACGTGACGAGTAGCTGTGCAGTCAAGCGGTGCGAGGTGGCAAGTGGAGATGACGAGAAGGCCATTGCGGCGATCAGTGGCGCCCCTAACGGTCGTTTCTTGCACTGTTTGGGCGACCGGACGGGCATTAAATGCCTTTGTCCCCTGCCGTCAGAGTTAGGTAGGTGGGACTGTAGATAGCGGTTGTACCAACCCCTCTTTTACTTTTTTACCCCTCTCTCTGCGTTGCCACCTGTCGGTGACCCCTTTAACCTATAAAAAGGAGGCCCATGCGCACGTAGAAGGGGTTCGACTCATTCGAAACCACAACACAGCTACGCTCTCGAGCAAGAACAGAATACCAACACAAAGCAGCAGTAGGAGTTTTATCTCTCCGGAGAGCTCCGAAGCTGGGTAAAATCCCTCGCGTACTTCACCTCGATCTGCTCTTCGTGCGCTCTCCACTCCCTTGCCGGACCAAAAGGGGCCCTGCCCCATAGGTGTCCGTTTCCCACGACAGACTCATTCGAAACTACACCACTCTCACGCTCTCAAGAAAGAACAGAATACAATCACAAAGCAGCAGTAGGAGTATTATCTCTTCGGAGAGCTCCGAAGCTGGGTAAAAATCCCTCGCGCGCTCCGCCTCGATCCGCTCTTCGTGCGCCCTCCGCTCCCTGCCAGACCAAAAAGGGGCCCTGCCCCATAGGTGTTCGTTTCCCACGACATCTTTGGCGCGCCAGGTAGGGGGCGTCGAGGTTGTGTGAACCCGATCCGGCGTTCACGCGAGCCAGTTCATCATCATCATCATCATCGACATGCCACCGAAGAAGAAGGCTTCGGAGGTGGCTGCTCCGTCCGCGTTGATCCCACCGCCACCAGAGCAAACGGGCGGTGGGGTAGACGCCGGCGGAGGAGCGGGCGCCGACGAGGGAGCTCACGTCGTTACCAGATCCAAGGACAAGGCCCCGCAAACTTCGGCATCCGTACACGCACCGCGCCCATCTCAGGAGGCGCGGGATCGACAGCGTCATGGTGCTCGTAGCACCGTACTCGCATTAGAACAAGGCCAAGCTGGTGGATCTCGGGGCGTTCAAGACCAGCATGCACGCCAGCATGCTGGCACGAGTGAAGTACGATAGCCTGGACGGGGTACTGCTCCTTCCAACCCAGCTGGAAGTCTGAGCATATCCCGCTCCTCGCGCCGCTCACCGCCGCCGCCGAAGACTCCAGAAGAAGCGTTGGCTCGAGCTCAACTGCTCCTAGACTATCCTCCTACGGCGGACAAGATCGACGGTTGGAGGGCCACCATTCAGAGCCTCATCGGCTTTGCCAACAGCGACACTCCACGGCAGCCAGCTACATTGCAGCCGCGGCAAGATTGTCGGACGCGAGCCGATGGTGACAAGACCGGTGGAGGTGCAACCACCGTGCAGTCCCTGCCCCGAAGGCCAAGATCGCCGACTCGCCGGATCAACCATGACACCGACTCCACGGTGTCATCAGATCCGCGAGCTCGTCGCGATCAACGCCAAGTTCTTCAAGAACGACAACACAAAGACGCTCGCACTCGCATCGAGCGTCAGAGAGAAGCGCGGCGTCAATCAGACCAGCGTGCTAGGCCCGCTATTGACATGCATGCGCCAGGGGAACCAGGCGACTTGCCGTACGCGGTAGGTTGCCCTGCGTTTACTCGTGAGCTGCGGCAAGTCCAGTGGCCCAGTACCAAGAACTTCAAGCCAGATGTACCGGAGAAGTATGATGGCAGGTTGCATCCGTCGGAGTTCCTCAGCATCTACACCATTGCGGTGCAAGCTGCCGAGGGGCACAATGAGAAGATCCTTGCCAACTACTTCCCACTAGTACTCAAGCCTAATGTCAGATCCTGGCTCATGCACTTGCCGGACAACTCCATTTCCTCATGGGCAGATCTGTGCCATCAGTTTGTCGGCGCCTTCATAGGCGGCCACAAGCCTCATGGTCAGGAGAGCGATCTGCATCTGCTCGCCTAGAAGGAAGGAGAGCCTCTGCGCAAGTACATTCAAAGATTCAGCCAAGTGCAGCGCAACATCCTAGACGTCCATCCCGCCGCGGTCATCAGCGCGTTTCATCAGAACTTGCGTAACCGCAGGATGCGGGAGGAGATGGCGATGTGCAAGATAAGAGACATCAGTGAGCTCTATGCCCTGGCCGACAAGTGTGCACGTGCTGAAGAAGGAAGAAAACTCCCCGGAGAGAACACAGGAGCGGGAGGGTCTGATAGTGAGGATGCCGCCCCGGCAAAGAAAAACCGGCGGCGGAACAACAGAAGAAGGAAAGGCAAAGATGTGGCAGCTGTCGAGCAGTCCGGCAACGGAGGTGGCGCCAAGGAAGCAGAACCCGTGGCGGCCGCCGACAAGCAGGGCGGCTCCGACAAGCAGTACTGCAAGATTCACCATACCAAGGGCCACGATCTCCAAAGTTGCAAGTAGGCCGAGCAGCTCGTTGAGCTGCAAAAGGCTGAGTACGAGCGACGCGACAAGGAAAAAGCCCAGGAAGGTACGGGCAGATCCGGCAAGAAGCGTCCCGGCCGGGGAGGACGCCGCGGCAAGGCCAAGCAGCGGCAAGGAGACAGGCCTCCCCGCGGCCGCGACAAGGATGAAGATGAGGATGAAGACGATGACATGGATGATGACGAGGCCGACGAGCAGGAGTTTCAGAAAGCAACAGAGGTTTTGTGCGTTGACGGTGGTGCTTCCCTGCATACCTCGCATCGCCAGCTCAAACAGTGGGTGCGAGAAGTTAATGCAGCAGAACCATCAGTTGAGTCACGCAAGCCCCTGAAATGGTCTAGCACGCCTATCATCTTTGACATTGAGGACCACCCTGATCGCATTACTACGGTTGGGTGCTTGCCGATGTTGGTTTCACCAACTATCCGCAACCTCAAAGTCACAAAGATGCTAGTTGACGGCGGGGCCGGCTTGAATCTGATCTCCTCAGCGGTACTCAAGAAACTCCAGATCCCCGACAACGAGCTTGAAGAGACTGGTACTTTCCAAGGAATCAATCCGGGAAGGAGGAAGCCGAAGGGGAAGATTACATTGCCAGTGACATTTGGCAGCGAGCTGAACTTCAGAACAAAGAAAGTCTCTTTTGATGTTGCTGATTTCCCATTGCCCTACAATGGGATACTTGGCCGACCAGCGCTCGCCAAGTTCATGGCAGCATCCCACTATGCCTACAACGTACTCAAGATACCTGGTTCGATAAGTGTCATCTCTGTCCCTAGCGACAAGAAAGATGCCCTTATCTGTACCGACAAGATCTACCGGGAAGCAGCAGCCGCAGCCGAGCGCAAACCACTTGCCGCTGAAGCTCCCGGGGGGAAGAAGAAGACAAAGTCCGGCAAGAGCTCTGATGCCCACTCTAGCAAGCGCACCTCTTCTGAGTGCTGCGCTACCGTCGAGGACGCACCATCGAGCTCCACCGACAAGTGTAAGAAGGCGAAGGCAGCTCTGCCAGAGACCAAGAAAGTGGCCGCCAAGGAGGACGGCACTGGTGGTACCTTCACCATCAGTGCCACACTTGATCCTAAATAGGAAAGCGCGCTCGTTGCTTTCCTACGGGCGAATGTCGATGTGTTTGCATGGCAACCATCTGACATCCCCGGTGTTCCCAGGAAAGTAATTGAGCACCATCTTGCCATCTGTCCTCACGCGCGGCCCGTCAAGCAGAAAGTCAGAAAACAAGCAGTGGAACGCCAAGAATTCATTGCAGAAGAGATCAAGAAGTTGGAAGCAGCAGACCTGGTCAGAGGAGTGCTCCATCCAACGTGGCTGGCAAATCCTGTAGTCATGCGCAAGGCGAACGGAAAATGGAGGCTTTGTATAGACTTCACTGATGTTAATAAAGCTTGTCCCAAGGATCCATTTCCCTTGTCGCGCATTGACCAGATTGTCGACTCCACAGCAGGATGTGATTTGCTTTCATTTCTTGATGCATATTCAGGATATCATCAGATCTTCATGGTAGAAGAGGATGAGGAGAAAACCGCATTCATTACTCCATGTGGCACGTACTGCTTTGTGTGGATGCCTTTCGGACTAAAGAATGCTGGTTCAACATTTGCAAGGGTAGTTCACGAAGCTTTTGAGCCACAGTTGCACAGGAATGTAGAGGCTTACATGGATGACATAGTGGTCAAAAGCAAAGACAGAGCAACTCTGATTCAAGATTTGGACGAGACCTTTGCAAATCTGCGCAAGATCAATCTCAAACTCAACCCCGAGAAGTGCGTGTTTGGAGTCCCTTCCGGCAAGCTTCTCGGGTTCTTTGTGTCTCAGCGGGGGATTGAGGCTAATCCCGACAAGATCAAGGCCATTGAGCAGATCGAAGCACCGAAGCGCGTCATGGATGTGCGAAGGCTTGCCGGCTGCGTAGCTGCTCTCAGCAGGTTCATCTCTAAGTCTGCTGAACGCGCCCTGCCATTTTTCAAAATATTGAAAAAGGCAGGTCCAATGAAATGGACTCCAGAAGTGGAGGCTGCGCTGCAGGACTTGAAGAGATACCTTTCCTCCACTCCAATACTTGTCGCACCTAAGCCGCAAGAGAAGTTGTTGCTGTATCTAGCGGCAACCAATCAAGTGGTTAGTGCTGCGTTAGTAGCGGAAAGGGAGGCAGATGATGAGCCAGCGGCCACGGAAAGTGCATCCAGCGACAAGTAGGGGGCTTCCCCGATAAGCTCTGGTCCCGACAAAGATGAATCTGTGCAGCCACAAGAAGAGAAGCAGAAGAAAATGGTGCAGCGCCCAATTTACTTTGTCAGTTCCCTTCTACAGGGGGCTAGATCAAGGTACTCTGGTGTGCAGAAGTTGCTTTTCGGCCTTCTCATGGCCTCGAGAAAACTGTGTCATTACTTTCAAGCACATGAGATCACAGTTGTCACTCGCTTTCCATTGAAAAGGATATTGCAGAATCCAGAAGCAACAGGCAGGATTGTCGAGTGGGCACTGGAATTGTCAAGCTTTGGCCTTAAGTTTGAGAGTTCTTCAACTATCCAGAGCCGAGCATTGGCAGAATTCATAGCAGAATGTACGCCAACAACTGATGAAGAAACTCCAGAGACGAGCATCCCCATCAAGGAAGCAAGCAAAGAATGGATCATGTACTTCGATGGTGCCTTCTCGCTGCAAGGTGCCGGTGCGGGCGTGTTACTTGTCGCACCCACCGGAGAGCACCTCAAGTACGTCATCCAGATGCACTTTCCCAAGGAGCAAGCGACAAACAATACTGCAGAGTATGAAGGCTTGCTTGCCGGACTTAGGATCGCGGCAGACCTTGGGATCAAGAAGCTTATTATCAGGGGTGACTCGCAGCTTGTCATCCGCCAAGTAAACAAAGATTATCAGAGTCCGTTGATGGAAGCTTACATTGATGAAGTGAGAAAGTTGGAAGAGCATTTTGACGGCCTGCAGATGGAACATGTTCCAAGAGCCCAGAACGATGTTGCCGATGGCCTGTCAAAATACGCTGCATTAAAGTTACCTGTGGAACCAGGGATCTTTGTGCTCAGGTTGACTCAACCATCTGTGATACCATCAACTGGACAGAGCAAGAAGAGGAAGTTGATTTCTGGTGACTACTTTCCGGCTGAGCTCCTCGAAGCCGCCGCCTAGAAAGTCCCCAAGATCAACGCCAAGAGTGCGAGGAGCAGTCTGCTTCGACAAGCCCTAAGGTTTGTTCCGTTGAAGCAGACGCTCCCGACAAGTTTTGCTCCTGCAAGCTTGCCGGGGGACATCAAGCTCCGGCTGAACCGCAGGTTCTTGCCGTAGAAGCAGATGTTCCCGCAGCAGCATTTGTGCCTTTAGTCCTTGTTGTGGAGCCGCAAGCTCCAGCATGGGCACAACAGATTGTCCGTTTCCTTCAAACAGGAGAACTGCCCGAAGAGCAAGAAGAAGCAGAGAGAGTAGCCCGGCAATCAAGTATGTACCAGTATGTCGATGACATACTGTACAGAAGGAGATTCAACGGAGTGAAATTGAAGTGCATTCCCCGGGAAGATGGACAGAAGCTGTTGGCGGAGATACATGGAGGCATATGTGGTCATCACATTGGCGCAAGAGCACTTGCCGGCAAAGTTTTCCGGCAAGGTTTCTTTTGGCCAACAGCCCTCCAGGATGCCACTGCACAAGTAACAAAGTGTGAAGCGTGCCAGTTCCACTCCAAGCAGATACACCAACCAGCTCAAGCTCTCCAGACGATCCCTTTATCCTGGCCATTTTCGGTCTGGGGGCTCGACATCCTCGGCCCCTTTCCCCGAGCTGTCGGGGGCTTTGAGTACTTGTACGTGGCAATCGACAAGTTCACAAAGTGGCCAGAAGTGGAAGCAGTGAGGAAGGTGACAGCACAGTCAGAAGTTAAGTTCTTCAGGTCAATTGTTTGCCGTTTCGGAGTCCCTAACAGGATCATCACCGACAATGGCACACAATTCACGAGCCGCACCTTCATGCAGTACGTCCAAGATCTTGGCACCAAGGTCTGCTTCGCATCTGTTGCTCACCCGAGAAGCAACGGTCAAGCGGAGAGGGCAAATGCTGAAGTGCTGCGCGGGCTCAAGACCAGAACTTTCGACAGGCTGCACAAGTGCGGAAGGAATTGGATCGAGGAGCTGCCAGTGGTTCTTTGGTCGATCAGGGCGACGCCAAATCGAGCCACTGGCCAGACACCTTTTGCTCTAGTCTATGAAGCAGAGGCAGTTCTCCCCACGGAACTTGTATACAGATCGCCTCGAGTGCTCGCTTATGATGAGCTTGAGCAAGAGCAGCTGCGGCAAGATGACGCGCTGCTCCTTGAGGAAGATCGTCTTCAGGCTGTTGTACGAGCTGCTCGATATCAGCAAGCTTTGCGCCGCTACCATAGCCGCAAAGTCAATGCCAGAAGTCTCGAGGAAGGCGACCTTGTTCTTCGGCGCGTTCAGTCCGCCAAGAATTCCAACAAGTTGACGCCAAAGTGGGAAGGCCCTTATCGGGTGAAACGAGTCACTAGGCCTGGCGCTGTCCGCCTCGAGACCGAAGATGGCTTTCCGGTGAGCAACTCCTGGAACATTGAGCATCTTCGTAAGTTTTACCCATAAGGCGCGGTTGCCGGAACCTGTTCCGGCAACCACCTTTTGTACAAGCCTTGCCGCTGTTGCACGTAACCCTTTGTACAAAGCCGGGCGCAGATCCCGTGCATAAATAAAGCTCATGTGCTTCGCACATCCTGTCAAATTTCATGCCTTTTTCTTTTTTGCATGTATTATCTGACACTTTGTGCAGCACTTGCCCCCGGTAAGCAATAACGAGCCTTAAGGCTCCATATCTTTATTTTCTCTTCTTTCTTTTTCTCAAAAAGAAGGTTCCTTCGCCCACAAGTTCACCGGGGGGAGGAGAAGATAATGGTGTGGACCAGGCGTCGTTCAAAGGAGTGTAGCCTTGCCGGGATGCAGACGACAGAAAAGCTATGTTTTCAAAGTTTGAACACAATCAGTTTTAAAATTTCTTAAGTTATCTTCCTTGAACGACCGTGCTTTGTATGGAAAACCTGTGCGCGGAGGAACCAACTCATAGCTAGTTGCGCCCTTACTTTGTTTCGAGTCCGCTCAACAAATTAAGTGTGCTGCAGCTAGTTGCGACAAGGTTTCTTGCCGGATGCGACACCGCCAGCAGGCTGCTGATGTTCCGCACTCAGCGCTCGCCGCAAGGGTGCCTGCGTCGGCAAGTTCCCTGAAAGCGTAGGGCAAAAACATACAAAGGAAGGAATCAAGTAAAGGAAATAACATAGCAAATACTGCCCAAGATAAAGTTATATTACAGAAATGACTTGTTGCAGCTCTAATAAATGGTTCTCGCAACATGATCAACAGCGGCAAGAAAAGGAGGAAAAAGGCAGCCTAGTCTACGCGATCACCATCGACCCTCCTGACTTCATTCACCTTGTCCACGATAGGTGCGACAAGGGCCCTGAGCTCTTCAAGATCAGCACCCGCCGGCAGCTTCTTGAGGACGTTGGTGAGGTTGAGGCCCGGATTGCGGAAGAGCACCTTCACCAACACCTTCTCCAAGACTCTGGCACAGATTGCGTGCGACTCGTCAGCCAGCTGCCTTGGGATCCTTTCCCGGAGTTACTGGAGGGATGTCGCCACGCCCGAAGCCCTCCAATTCCAGCTGCGCCAGCTCCTCGTCGATGACTGCGGCGATGTTGACGAGGCCGTCCGTCCAGAGCTCCACAGTAGCTCTGAAGGTGTTCTGGGTTTCGGCGGCCCTCGTCAGCAGCGCCTCATTGGCCTTGATCTCTCCCTTCAAGTCCTCCTCCCTCTTCTTGGCGCCATCCAGCGTCTCCGTCAGCGTGGCCAGCTTTAGCTCGAGATCGGCATTGGCTTCCTTGGCGGTGTTCAGCTCCCTGCCCTTCTCAGAGAGACGACCCTGCAGCTCACCATAGGCAAGGGCGTCCTTCTCACGCTCGCGCTGGAGTGCGGCAAGCTCTTCATTCTTTGTCTTGAGGGTGGCTTCTAGCTCCATCACCCTCACCTCCAGCTCCTTCTTGGCTTTCTCGGCAGCTGCAGCAACATCCTTCGCTTCCTTGAGGGCTCCGCCAAGTGTCTCCTCACGCGCGGCAAGCTCCTCCTCATGGCTGTCCAAGTTAACCTTCTTCTGCGTCAGCTCGCCTTCTCGCACGGACATCTCCTCGGCGGCGATCTGTTGCTGCTCTTCGGCTTCGGCCTTCTCGAGGAGAAAGGCCTTCCGCGCCTCGACGAGCTGCGTCCTTTCCTCTGCAATAGATCGGAGGGCCTCTTGGTTGCGGCTCTGGAGCTCCTCCGCATGCTTCTCTATGTCCACTCCCGCCTGCGCGACAAGCGCTTCCCGGGACTCCAGTTTCGCTTGGCGGGCGCGGTAGAGTGACACCAACTTCCGGAGCAGCTGCTCCTCCTCAGACTCGCCGCTGCTGCTGCTTGGCCCATCCACCACTGTCAGCCCAGCGGAGGCGAGCACTTCTCCGTCAAAAGTCTCTCCCTCGACCGGCGCCCTGGAGCTTGATGCCCAGGGGAGCTTGATGAAGACACCTTCGCCGGCCTTCAAGTAGGCACCGGGCTGGGGCTCTTCGGGGCCTGGCGCTGCCTCAGCGGCAGAAGGATCAGCGGTCGGCGTAGCGCCTTGCGCTCCTGCGGCCCCCGGGTCGTCAGTACGATCGCCGGACCCCTCGCCAGCTCCTGCGCCAGCAGCCCTGGCGGCCTCTTCGTCAGCGGGATCATCAGCGCCGGCCTCTTCTTTAGTAGTAGCAGCATCGTCAGTATTGCCGCGCACGTTCTCCTTGCCGGTGGCGTCGGTCTCCATCGGCTCCAAGGAGGGAGGATCTGAAGACAGGAAGACGGAGAAGAAGTCAAGCAAATATCCAAAAAAAAGAAGATCATAAGAAGAAGAATCCAAGGGAAATTACCAGTACTAGGATCCACGGTCATGGGCTCCACCACCGGAGGGTCACTGGTGCTGCCCCTTGCCAGAGACTCCTCCCTTGCCGGGGACCTCTCCCTTGCCGGGGAGCGCTCCCTTGCCGGAGAATCACCCCTTGGCGGCGTAGTCGAAGCAGATAGCACCTCTGGGGCAGCTTCTGGTTGTTCCTGGTGAGCTTGTTCTACTCCTACACAAGTAAATCAATAATCAAGATATCAACAAGGAAAGAGCACCCATGCGCGCCCCATAACAGGAAGTGAACAAATACTTACGCTGGGGGCTGCTTCGGGGAGAGGTTGCCGGGTCCGACAAGGTGGTCTCGGACGCGTCCTCTACTGTCACAGCAGGATCGTCCTCGATGACAACCACGGTGACCTTGGCCCTCTTCGCCGCTCTCTGGGCTAGAGTCCTGGAAAGGAACAAGGTTCAGAAGAAAGCAGATCAGAAACAAGACAAGAAACATCAAGAATTGAAGAACCATAAGTACAACAAAAAGAAAAGACTTACTCGTCCTCCTCTTCTTCCTCCTCGTCGGAGCTGAGCGCGGAGAGATCAAAGTCTGGTACCCTTTCGGCGTGACAAGGCGGAGGAGTAGGCTCCCTTGGACGCTTGGCGGGAGCTGCGGCAGGATCGGAAGCGGCGGCCGGAGAAGACCCCGCTCCAGTTGCCGGTGTGGCATGAGATGCTCCCGCGGCAATGGTGCTTGTCGTGGTGGAGCGTGTCCCATGGCGCGGCGGCTGTTGGCTCGTCTGCTGCCCTGCTGTGTCCCCGGTCCTGCGGAGGCGCCTTCTTGGTTGAGCTGGGGGCTGCACTGGAGGCTCCACCTGCGGCAAGTTGCTTGAGGACGGCTAGCCACTTGCGCCCCCGGCGGGCTCGCTCGCTTCGGCTTCAGGCTCTTCCTCGCCAACGACCTCCCCGACAAGATCCTCTCGGTCGGCAAGGCTTGCCGCCTCGGCTGCCTCTGCCTCCTCCAAAGTAAACCCGAACTCGCCCGCGGCGGCGGCGGCCGCCGCCTCTTCTGCCCTGGTGGCAATGCGCCGCATCTCGTCGTCAGTAGTGTCGCGGTGAGGAGCCTCTGCTCGTCGGCGCGGACTGCCACCTCCACCAAATCGTCGAAGAATTGCTGCACAACGTCATCGGCGGGCTCCTGCCAAGTTGGGATAATCCCATGCGAGTCGCACTCCGGCATCATTGCGCGGATGCGGTCGAGCTGGGAGTTATTACACAACGGTATGACGCCCTGCGGCAGCCTGAACCACTCAGGATGGTTGGGGTCGTGCTTGAACAGTTCCTTGAGCGTCCCATCCAACTCCAAAACAGTGAAGTTAAAATTGAGGCCTGGGCGCAGCCTCATGATATCCGCCAGACCCCCGAACAACCAGGCGGGTCTCCCCCTCTCCTGCAGAGGGGCGATGCGGCGGCGAAGAAAGTCCGCGCCAACAGCCCCTACAGTAAGCCCGGCAAGCCTGAGCCGCAAGATTCGGGTGGTGGCGATCTTCAATTTAGCATCGTCCGCCGCCAGGGCGCTCCAATCGCTGCCGCGCACTACTCGGGCTTGGCGCAAGTTGGTGAATGGATGCGGGTTCTCATCAACAATCCAACACCACTCCGCTCTCCACTCCTCCCATTTGCTGCGGAGCTCCCCCTCCAGATAGACCTCCTTCATGCCGACTCTCGAGATCCAGGCGATCCTGCGAGCTTAGGGCTCTCCCTTCTCGGCCCGGGGCATGAAGTAGTGGCGAAAAAGGGCAACAGTCCGACGAAATTCTCGCAGAGATGTGCGAAAACCGCCATGGTCAGAACGGCGTTGGGGCTGAAGTCAAGGAGATGAAACCCGTAGGTATTCATGATATCGCAGAAGAAATCGGAAAAGGGTGGGCAGAGCCCGCAATAGAAGAACAATAGGAAGAAGGGGTATCCTTTTGTACACCGTTTCGAGGTAGAAGCTTCGGTGGAGAGTACCTGCGTACGCGGATGCGCCCGCGTCTCCGTCGACCAGAAGAGATAGAACCACTCCCGCAGCTCCTTCGCGGAGAGCTCGGGGGGGGGGAAAGTGCTCGCTCCTTGCGCAGTGCCTCAAGCCGCAGCGCCTCGGCCGACTTCGCACCCTTCCCGGTCTTTGGAGCCATGGCGGAGGCAGTGGGGGAGAGCAGGGGCGTTGGCGGCGACGGCGGCGACGGGAGCGGAGCGCTGCTCTCTTTCGGCTTTCAGAAGCGGAGGGGAGCGGCGGAGATTTCTGAGGAAGCAACTGCAAGTGGCGAAGGTGGGGGAACGGCCCCTGTTTCCCCTGCTTATAAAGAGGAGGAGGCGAATGTTACGCCTTTTTCGATTAAAGAATCACCCACGATCTCTCCCACGACGCCGCGTTTGACGCGTGCCGTAACGGGAGGTCGCGGGTGGATACGGAGTTAGATTTGGTGTGGACCCAGGCCGCGTTTGCCCGTGCCCTGTTTTGGGCCTGGCCCAACAGCGCTCGGCACCGTGTGTGGCCCAGGCCCGGGGGCTCCTGTCGGTGTACTAAAGTAGGGGTACCTTAGTATCCCGAACTTGTGCACGGGCAGTCGCAGCGTCCCGCGGCAAGGCTTGCCGGGTGTCCGCCAAGATCCTCCGTAGTTCCTATTGATGCCATTCAAGAACAAAGTGTTTTAACTGAGAAGACAACACCTCGGCAAGAGGAGCTTGCCGAGAAGGACAAGGCCCTAGCAAGAGGAGCTTGCCGGGAAGGCCAACCCAGGCACTTCAAAGAACTTGCCGCGACGCGCCGCGCGTCCCGGCAAGACCCGACGAGCGACAAGCTTTCGGGTGCAACAAGATAACGACCGTGGCAAGGCGCTTGCCGCGGCGAAGCCACCACTCTGTGCCCACGCTCCAGCGCACCCGTCGACGTGTCGCCCTGAGACCATTCCAGACGCACGTGGCGGGAAGCTGTGCAGCCAAGCAGTGCGAGGTGGCAAGTGGAGATGACAAGAAGGCCATCGTGGCAAGCGGTGGCGCCCCTAACGGTCGCTTTTCTGCACTGTTTAGGCGATGCGGACGGGCATTAAATGCTCTTGTCCCCTGCCGTCAGAGTTAGGTAGGGTGCACTGTAGATAGCAGTTGTACCAACCCCCCTTTTTACATTTGTACCCTTACCTGCGTTGCCACCTGTCGGTGACCCCTTGTGCCTATAAAAGGAGGCCCGTGCGCAACGTAGGGGGGGTTCGACTCATTCGAAACTACACCACTCTCACGCTCTCAAGCAAGAATAGAAAACAATCACAAAGCAGCAGTAGGAGTATTATCTCTCCGGAGAGATCCGAAGCTGGGTAAAAATCCCTCGCGCGCTCCGGCTCGATCCGCTCTTCGTGCGCCCTCTGCTCCCTGCCGGACCGAAAAGGGGCCCTGCCCCATAGGTGTTCGTTTCCCACAACAACGCTGCGTCATCACAATTAGCGGAAATACAGAGCGTTTCTTACGCGCGGAAGTATATGTGGCGGCTCTAGCAACCGAACACTGAGCGGCCCCTCCTACAAGAATAAATGATCCCCAAGACCACGAACACGGTTAGACGAGTCCGGCGCTCCACCAGATATAACATCCCAGATAAACCTGAGCTAGGGATACCCCCATAAGTGGTGCTCGGGGCTGCTCACAAAAAAAAGGAAGCCCATAGTTTGGCTCGACCCTATTAATACAAAAGCATATTGCATTTTCATTCTGATTAACCAACTCTTCGCACGAAGTCTTTCACCTGGGTTTTCCCCTTTTTACAGATGATCATCGTGCTACACCCTTCTAGGATACGGCACAACTGAGATAAATGCGCACACGTGCAGCAGGGTCCCGCTCAAAGGTTTCTCTTTAGATTAAGATCCTGCGTAAACCTTTTTTAATGTCTCTTGTTGCTTATTCCCCTCCGGACACTTAACACAACCAGGAGGGACACTGGCGTTCTTGACACTTCGTCACGCCAGACTAATGCATGTACCTAGAAACACAGGGCTCATTATCGAGGGCGTTATTCAGCCCAGTATATGTTGTAAAGTCCGAATACCTTAGGGAGTGTTCGGCGTCGCGAGTTTGGCCTTATATGCATCAGCTCCGAATCATGTCTTTGGTCAAATGTTGGATTTGCCGGACTCCCGTGTTTTGCTACCTTACGTTCTGCTCTATCTACTAAGGCGGCACCGAGAGAACTACTGCGATTGTGCCCTGGTTCATCTGGATGAGCACCTCAGTAGAGAAAGCCGAAAAGTGACTGTCGTGATACAGCACGAGACTGGTCAACCACTCAATGACTCAGCGGAATCTTCGTGATTCCTCCGCATTAACGAAGGACCGGTTTCCCGGTCACGTACATACGTGCCCCATATTCAAATCAACTCGAAAGTAGCTATATAGCCCCACCGTCAAACTCCTATGGCTAAGTGAAAATGTTAAAGCTATATAGTCCGATTGCCTGGTTCGCCGTGCTATCACCTCCTTAATGGAACAAGACGTTGGATCAAGTGTGACTACGCGTTTTTTCGAACACCCCCGCATTATATGCGTGGGGGCTGAAGCCGACGACTGCAAACTTTCAGGTTATATACATACATAAACAGCCTCACAGGAGGCATTATAATACTTCCAGGCAAAAGTATAAACGCAACCTTTATAATCAAAATAGCATTGTTTTTACAATGGAGATACATGTCACTCGAACATGGCACTCTTCGAGCACTGAGCCTCTATTAAACGGGCGCCTTCTAGGACTTCTTGGAAATAGTGCTCGGCTGGGTCCTGGCATCCCGCCGGACCCCGGGTTGCAATAGCGGTGGTGTCCATCCCTGCCAACATGTTTTAACATGGGCAAGAGCCATCCGCGCACCCTCTAAGCACGCCGACCTCTTCACGGCATCGATATGCGACACAGCACCAAGGAATTGTTGCACTAATCCAAAATAACTGTCTAGCCTTGGTCCCTGTGCCCAAAGATGATCCACGACAGACCTCATAGCAAGCCCGGACAACCTGTGGAGCTCGGCCCATGCAGCCATCCTTTCATTCAACGGCAGCTGACGTGTCGGGGCACTGAACTACGACCAGAATAACCTTTCAACCTTATGGTCTTTCCGGTCTTTGTAAAACTCGGTCGCGTCAGCAGCACTCTTTGCCATGTTCGCATACTCGTCCGTAGCACTCAACAACTGATCCAGAGGGGCATACTTCAGATCTGCGAACTTCATCCGCAACAAATAGGGCCTCCCAGCAGTGATATCTCCGGCCTCACGAAGCTCCTCCCTTATCCCTCTCATTTCAGAGCGGGTTTCCTTGGCTGCCTCCAGGGCCTTCCTCGGGTCAGCCTCTTTCGTTTGGTTTTCCTTTTCAAGGAGCTCATGGCGGTCGGCAGCATCTTTCAACTCAACAGCCATCTGGGCTATCTTTTCTTTGCTCTGGCGATGAGCAGCCTGTTCGGCTCTTAACTCTTCGACCGCCTTCAGAGCGGCCGCATCACTTATTCGGGCTTGCTCCTTGGCTTGAGCAAGCTCCGCCCGAAGGGTCTCCACGGCAGCAGCACCATCTGGAGTCACAGCATATTATAGATACTAGCATCACGCTCCTCTTAAATATTTGCTGACAAGTTAAACATACATACCCTGGGCCACGTCAAGCCACTTGTTAACAAGCGTGATATCGGCATCAGCCACGTCAAGCTGCCGCTTCAGTTCGGCAAAATCAGCAGTCCGGTCAACCGTCGGACCCTCAACCGCCTGCACATAAAGCAGCGTGATTATTACCAGAGATTATGATCCTCTGTTTTCCACCATTGGATGGCAACCAGAGTCTCACGGGCTACTATCTATACAGAGCACACCTAGCATGTGCGGTACCGTCAAAAAAACATTTTTTGCGTACCTCAAATCCTCTCAGCAGACTCTTAAAAGCTTCATTCAAACCGCTTTTGGCGGATGAAATCCTCTCAACCACCGTACCCATTAAGGCACAATGTGTCTCTGAGATGGTCGCTCGCTCCAGAAGACCCATCAGTGTGTCCGGCTATGTGCCGGACAATCCTGGACTCCTCCTGAAGCTCTCCTTGGGAGCCGGATATTCTGGACTATGGGTAGCCGAAGTGTCAACTTCTGTCCATGGCGGATCATGATAAATCCTTTGTGACGACACCTCAGGGTCGTCCGTACCATGTGGCGGGGAGGCAGGAGGAGACGTTTCACTCTCCATCATCTCCAGAAGAAGATTCCCAGAAGATGAACTCTGTGGAGAAGGGCTACGAGCCGGACTGCAACAAATATGTCTCGGTTATTATTCTCAGAGACAAAATAGGATATACTTACCAAAGTACCTTTTTTCACTTACAGCTCGGTTGAGGGATGGCCCCCTTGCGGGCGATGTACGGTAAGGACGCCCTCTGGGGCAGGCCCCCCTGGCGAGGGTTTCTTCACTCGCTTGGAAACCTCCCTTTCCAAGTCTTCAGAGGCAACCCTTTTCTTACCGTGAGGAGAGGGGGTTTCAGATTCACCTCCCCAATTATCCTCCTTCGCGGAGGCACTTACTCCCCCGATTTGGATGTGTAAGGTATGAAGCCCATCGGTGGCTTATCTATTCCCCCCACATCTTCTCCTGATGGCACCTGGTATGGTGCGCGCTCAAGCATCCTGATCAATAGAGGATCCGGTGAGCCTTCGGGAAGAGGGGCCGAACAACTGATCCTCTCCGCCTTCCTTATCCATTCCTGGCGTAGAGCAATTTTTCCAAATGATGTTATAACAAACATAAAGGATGGTGTGTTCGGTAGTGGAATTACTTACATGGGTATCTGGACGGTTGGAGTTGAGACCCACGTCCTCGCTGGTATCCAGACACTTTATTCATGATCCGAAGAACGACCCATACATCTCTTTGAGCGTCATGCTGAAGAATTGTTGAATGGTTCGCGGTCCTTCCGGATTGAACTCCCACATACCAAGAGGCCGACGTTGGCAGGGCAGGACCCGATGAACCAGCATAACTTGCATTATCTTGACAAGACTGACATCCTTCTTAAGAAGGTCTCGGATGCGGCTTTGAAGTGTCAGCACGTCATTAACTGGCCCCCAGTCCAGCCCCTTATTGACACATGATGCCAGCTGCGGCGGAGGGCCCGAGCAGAATGCTGGAGCGGCCGCCCGCTTTGTACCTTGGGGAGCTGTGATGTAAAACCACTCCCATTGCCATAAGTCAGAAGTTTCTGTGAAGGAACCCTTTGGCCATGGGGCATCAGCGCCTTTGCTTATTATAGCACCTCCGCACTCCGCGTGACGCCCGTCGATCACCTTCGGCCTCACATTGAAAGTCTTGAGCCATAGGCCAAAGTGGGGGGTGATGCGGAGGAAGGCTTCACACACGACGATAAAGGACGAGATGTGAAGGATGGAGTCCGGAGCTAGATCGTGGAAATCTAGTCCGTAGTAGAACATGAGCCCTCTCGCGAAGGGATCTAAAACCTAGCCCTCGGAGGAAGTGGGAAATAAATACGACACTCTCGTTGGGTTCGGGAGTGGGGATGACCTGCCCTTGAGCAGGCAACCTGTGCGGGATATCGGCGGTGAGATACCTAGCCTCCCTAAGCTTCTTGATGTCCTCCTATGTGACAGAGGAGGCCATCCACCGGCCTTGAAGGTTGGATCCGGACATGTTGAAGGTTCGAAGTGCCTACCTTGAGCCTTGGTTGTTGGAACTCGAGGTGCGGGAGGAGGAGGATCAAGTGTGGGAAGAAAAGGACATGCCTTGGCCCCCTTATAAAGAGGACGAATATCAAGCATCCCCCGCATGACCGTTTGGGACCTGCCTAAAATCGAGGAGTCATATTAAACAAACACGGTTGGGTTACCCACACCTATATTGATGAGAATCTCGTGATAAGGGGAACACGATCTCTGCTTCGACAAGACGTGCCAATAAAACCGCCTCGCAGCACGTGTAGAGGCTGTAGGTGAAATACGGTTCAAATAAAGACCGGGCGGTGGCGTGACGTCATGCTATGAAAAGTAGTCAGCAGATTAGATTTGTGGAATATTGTGCTCTCTACGATGGTATGTGGAAATTGTTTTGCAGAGCCGGACACGATTCTTATGTTCGAAATCTTCTATGGAGTATTCAGAGAAGGAACCCGCCTTGCAATGCCGAAGACAATTTGCGCTCCAAACTCATTGTCATTGAAGCCTGGTTCAGGGGCTACTGAGGGAGTCTTGGATTAAGGGGTCCTCGGATAGCCGGACAATATACTTTAGCCGAACCGTTGGACTATGAAGATACAAGATTGAAGACTTCGTCCCGTGTCCGGATGGGACTCTCCTTTGCGTGTGGCAATTCGGATATGTAGATTTCCTTCTCCGTAACCGACTCTGTGTAACACTAGCACCCTCCGATGTCTATATAAACCGGAGGGTTTAGTCCGTAGGACAACCACAATCGTAAACGGAGGCTAGCTTCTAGGGTTTAGCCTCTACGATCTCGTGGTAGATCAACTCTTGTAATACACATATCATCAAGATAAATCAAGCAGGAAGTAGGGTATTACCTCCATCGAGAGGGCCCGAACCTGGGTAAAACATCGTGTCCCCTGCCTCCTGTTACCATTAGCCTTAGACGGACATTTTGGGACCCCCTACCCGAGATCCGCCGGTTTTGACACCGACAGTCACCCTTGACAAAATCACATCTATGATGCACGATTTATCGTCATGGAAGTGGACGCTTCCGTGATGATAATTTTTGTAATGTCATGGAACACTTCTACGACAACACAGGTATGACTATCTTGATTCTGTCATGAAATCATCATGGATGTACATGCATGACAAAAAAGGTGACCTACTGTGACAAACATGTATCATCACGGAAGTGTATTTTTTTTGTAGTGAGATGTACTACCTGTCCACTTTAAAATTGGCCACCGTGAGATACCTTCTCGCCTGTGTTTTGGGGAAGAGGACAGAGGCCACTATAAATATAGGTTAGCCACCACTTTAGAAGGGGTCGAATCATTCTCTCACCCCCGACCCTCTTGAGGTTGTTCATCCCTTGTACTAGTTCATCCTCAGCCCCTCGTGAGGTAATTCCACCACAAAGCAGGAGTAGGGTCTTACACCGCAAGGTGGCCCGAACCTGGGTAAACTGTTGTGTCCATCTTCTTCCTTGTTCATGTGAATTGAGCTAGGCCATGGGGCGACGAGCTGGTAGGCTACATAGGTTGAGTTCTTCGCACATGCCCCAGAGTTTGACCCTTTCTTGGGTCTGTGGAGCCTTGAATCTGACATTTGCCACGTCAGCTAGGGGCATGTCGAAGCCCCGCCTCTCCACCAACCGCGTTCCATCTTTGCTTGGCCATGATGAGATCTTGATGGGCCCACACCGAACGGTGGGCTATGCACTCCGATCGGACGACACCTTCCCACCGCGGTGTTCCTCGTCGTGCCCCATCTTCCCGGACGCACCATCGGCAATGGCGAGGTTCATCGCCACCCTACCGTGCCCGCTGAAGGCTGACAGGCGCGCGAGCCGTACTTCTCGCGGCGTGTGAATTACTTCACTACCGCACTGCTGAAGGCGATCGTGCTGCTTGGATCGACAGGGTCAATGAGCTTCACGACATCACTTGCAGGGGTGCGGGCCTCCCCTGTCCCCCGCCTATGCCTCGACCCTTGCTAAAGGCCCGGGTGCGCCCTTCCTACGTCTCTGTAGGAAAAGCACTCGGAGGGCCCGTCAGTGGATAGAAGGTGAGTAAGGTTCTCCACCGAGTGTCAGGCGGCGTAAGCGGGCCCCTGTGGAGCATGTCACGGCGGGCCGCCACCTGGCCATCATGACGCGATGACAAGGCGGTGACAATCAAGTTTAAGGAGCCCGCAGGCCAGCAAAAAGCAAGCTATCACTGGTGTGGCCCCCATGACCGAGAGGCCTATCGAGGCTCGGGGGCTGCATGCAGGGCCTTAATTGCCGAGACATATGCTTTCAGAACGTCCTTTTTGCTAACTTTAGAGTAGGAGACTTGTGCCCGATAGAATGCCTGCGTGACAAGAGGAAGATTGTGCTTGCGGGGGAACACTTGGCAAGGTGGCACCTCGGACCAGGATGGGGCCCCAAAGGCTCGAGGGGCCCGTGAGCCCAGGGAGCCTCACAAGGGCCCCAAGGACTCGGGATGCCAAAGGGCTCAGGAGGAGCCCGAAAATGGGCATTGCGAGCCGACTGGGTGGCCACAGCCAACATGGTGGCGCGTCGTGCCGTCGGCTAGTGGTTGCCAGTTTGGGGGCCCTGTCCAGGGTTACTGGCGCACAGGCGCGCCGGCGATACCAATTGTTACGCAATCCCGGCTCCGCTATCACCAGCATTTCCAACCCACATGCATCAACCAGGCCCAACCGGAGAGCAACACCGACTTATGACAGGCCTTGGGCCCTCTCCCCCAAAAAGACTAGCCTATTAAGAGGGGACACCCCCGCCTTTATAAGTCGTGTTATGTCTCCCCCCACAACCGATGTGGGACTAAACCCAACAATCCCCCCCTCACACATCGGTCATCCATGGGCCCGCTAACACCAGTGTTTCCAGCCCACCAACCATGACCGACCACCCGTGAGTCTACTGAGATTCATTCCGGGCACCTGGGCTCTAATACCACTTGTTAGAATAAATCCGAGGCCACTGTCGATCATCCGAGGACCAAGCAATCATCACACGAGCACGATACCGAGATCTGTTAATGAGGTTCACCGATATGGCTACATCCCCGGGGCTTGACTTTGGGCGCTCCTCCCCGTGACACCGTCACAATACCGCACACCGGCCACCCGGGCGCCGGCACAAGCCACCGGCTCCCCCTTGCGCGCCTGTGCTATTATGTTGGCATGGGTTACAACATAGGGTGCCTCCTCATAAATAAGAGGCCAAGGGTACAACGTGTCCGACTCCGACACTACACGTATCCTACCCACACTACAACACCAAGTCCAAGCGTAACCCAACTAGAACAAAATATTCGAAACAAACACAAGCCCATGCTCCGCGCTGGTGGACGACACGGTCCCCCAATGACTATGCCCACATTTAGTGGAAGTCCCATGCTCCGCGCTGGCGGATGACACGGTCCCCCAATGACTATGACCACACCTAGTGGAAGCCCCATGCTCCACGCTGGCTGGAAGATTAGAAGACTAGCATAGGTGCCGATCGCGGCTATTCTTGGATTTTTCTTGTAATAGAATTTGCTACTTCTTGGAGTAAAGTTGCAGCCCTTACGTTTTGTTGAAAAGGGGGGTGTTCCTGGTTTTTATTTTTTCTTCTAACTGTATTCCCTTTGCTGGTTTCCATCTTTGCACCTATGGCTCACTCCATCGCACCCTGTGAGTGGTGGCTGGGCATGGTGCATATGCTTGGGTCGCCCGGCGGCGCTAAACACGCCCTAAGGGCCCAGGCCACAATAGCTGTGGCCTTGCCCAGGCGCACGCCTCTGTAGGCCCTCGCGCGGCGCTCTCGAGCGAGCGGGCAGGCATGCACTGCCCTAGGCTCTCGACAGGTGCTCGGTTTTGTATATTCAATCAGGCACCACGGCCAGGTATGACAATGACGGCCACCCCTACCCAGGGGTCGCGAGTGCGCGAAAAGTAAAAAGAGGGGCGACATAGGGAGTGCAAATACCACTCAATACATCACTGAGAAAGTTCTTCCAAAAGTGCTTTCACATCCCCGTGGGGTCACATTCAATGTCTTGACAGGATAATAGGGAAATGCAAGCCTAGTGAGACGCGCTATCATCCTCTTCGCTGCCATCATTGTCATCGTCAGTTCTGCCCTCTTCGACCGCGGGCGCTGTCAGTGTCAAAACCGGCGGATCTCGGGTAGGGGGTCCCGAACTGTACGTCTAAGGCTAATGGTAATAGGAGGCAGGGGACACGATGTTTTACCCAGGTTCGGGCCCTCTGGATGGAGGTAATACCCTCTCGATGGAGGTAAAACCGGCTAGAGAAAGAACAGGAGTTCTAGAGAGGGGAGAGGTCGTGTTTATGCATCGGAGACTGATATAAACCATGTTTCTGTATATATTTGCATTCAAATCTTTGAATTGGAGAACATGGTGTTTGCAATCCACACATGAATGGAGATATGCGTATCAAACAAGCTCATTAATTTGACTTTCAGCATCTTCATGGAGGACTATAATACAACACGCTACTCAATTGAGGTGTTCAATTTGGAATTTAGTCCACAATTTTGACCGGGTGAACGAGCTATTTGATTGAATCGATATACTTCATTTTGGATTTGACTCCTGTTTTTGAGTGCGTCAACTATTTGTCAAATAAATCGGTAGCAATGAGCATGTAAAAACACATTAGTCCCAAGCATCATCTCACCATCTAAAAAAGAAGTGGCAAGCTAATATGTAAATATTTGATTCGAATCGAGTTGGTAAGGTAGACGTGGATGCTCGTTCTCCCAAAATTTGAATGAATCGCTAAACACCCATTGCTCGATGGAATTGCCCGAGCAAATAAATCGGAGACGTGAAATTACCGGGCTATCTGGGACCCGCATCAATTGGCCCGTTGTACATTGAGGGTAGGTTTGTAACTTCATCCAAACGCGCCCTCTCCTCTACCAAAATGACAAGAGTCGAATAATTCATAAACCATGGGTGGAAAACACCATGTCCTCGGTCGAAATGGCAGGTGCCAAATAATTCATAAACCATGGGCGGAAAGACACCCTCTACTCAGCCGAAATCGCTCGCGCCTACTATTTCAAAACATGCCCTCCTCGGCCAAAATCGCTCGCGCCCACTATTTTCGAGGCACGCCCTCCTCACCCGAAATCGCTGGCGCCCGCTACTTGGGAGAAGCAAAGTTACCCTACTATCCCCAACCCTCAAGACACATACCCAAGCCCACATGCCAAAAGGTTGGGGTAGAACTGTAGCTTCCCCCATATTTTAAACAAATGAATGCATAATACATGGTTCCCCCTCCCAATTCCCCATTCATACACCATGGGCACCAAATCACCTTCTCCCCAGCCGTGAAACCACAGCCCCTCCTCCATGGCGCCACCCCCACCACACCAAATTTACCACCGCCCTCCTCCCCAATGCCGAAGCCACTGTCTGTTTGCCATCATGGACTGGGCCGTCTGCCTCCTACTTCGTCCTACCGGAGCTGCCTCGACGACGAACGCGTGAATCATACCAGAGCCGATTCACCCGCGCCATTGTGCACGACGCCGGAGCGGCTCCATCGTCGGACGCCTCCAGGGCCCCAACACTACTTCCCCATAGCCATAGACCGTCGCGACATATCCACTTTCCCACCGCCGGGAGCCACCGCAACCGCGTCGGACTCACTGACTCGGTAGCTGTAGCTGCCTACTTCACCGGGCCGCAATATAGGTCGTAGACTCATCTTAAATCACTTTATTCATTAGGCATCAGTCGCCCGCATATTTATTCTTGGTCAGTCAATTCCCAAAGGACGGTAGCAGCACCTCTTGAGGCGGCGGAGCTCCTAGGCTGCCGGTTGGCTGGGGCAGCAGTGCCTCGGTGTCTATCGAAGGGGTGCGTGGGTGCAGGTTCACCGTGGAAGAAGAGCTTAGGTGCCTATCTTAGTGTTGCACGGGGTGAAGGTACTGTCGCTGTCGGATCTAGATGACGGTGAGTCTTTGTGGTTTGGACGAGTGTGGCGCAACCACGACATTGTGGTGGGGCGGGGGGGGGGGGGTTGGTCTGAGCTATTGCGGCCAGGGATGGCGGAAGCAGGTTGCTATGCCTGTTGGCACTGGCTCCTCGGGGAAGATACTAAACCATGTGAGCCGGGAGGCACAAGACGGCCATCCAGCCATCCAGCGTTGATCAGATAGTACTGTCAGTGTTCTAGGTATGGGGGTACCCATAATTGCCTGCCTGCGGCACACTGCGTAGCTCCATCGACGGCCTGGTATGGCCCAGCTTCAGCATCAACAACTCAGGACCCCCGCGAGGGGCCAAGCCTCGCGAGGCGGACGACACCAAGACCTCCAAGGGGATTAGCCTCCTCAGGCTGACTCCTGAGGAGCAGAGATTTCCATGCAAGGTGCACCTCACAAGGCTCAGCTGATGTGAGCCATGACGACAAGGCCAGGCGGGTGCAGTGTACCAGTTTCCTCTTGGGTGCAAAGGAGGAAAGTAGCAGGCGCGTAGTCCCGAGGAATCAGCCCAAGGTTTCCATTCCGGTGCAACAAGACCAAGACCGCCAGGACAGAGGTCATCGCCGAGCCCACCGCAGCGTCACCACCAGAGGCTTTTGCAAGCGAAGACCACTGTAGTCAGGATAGGGTGTACTTGTTGTCTCCCTTCAAATCTGACCGTTGTGGGATCCCTTCCCTCCAACATTTGGGAAGAGGACCAAGGCCACTATAAATAGGACCTAGCCACCAACATAGAGGAGGAGGCGGAGCCGGATCCATCGAATCCATTCCACCCTCACCAGCTCACCCAAGCTCAAGAACACCTCACCTCCTGAGGCTGTTCAACCACTGTACTAGTTCTTCCTCAGCCCCTCAAGGCAAATCCACCATAAAGCAGGAGTAGGGTTTTACACCGCAAGATGGCCCGAACTTGGGTAAACTTCCGTTTCTTTCTTTCCCTTCGAGCTCTACGCATTAGGCTGTGAGGTTTCACAAGTAGAAGGATGGGTGGGTCGACATCTCCGCACGCACCCCAGAGTTCGAACCTCTCAAGGGTTTGCGAAACCTGAAATCTGACATTTGGCGCGCCAGGTAATGGTGCGTCGGATCTTCTCTTTCGTCGATGGATCCACCGCTACTCCGACGGTTCCATGGCCAATGCCTCCAGAGCCCATGTTGAGGATTGGGTTGTCCGGTCCACTCCGACAGCATCTGCCGATGAGGAGGACCTCCACTCCGCGCTGTTCGCAGCTCACGCTCCGTGTCGTGCCTTCTGCCGTGAGAGGGACGAGCCGCCGCCCCTCCCTCTCGCGTCGTGTCGCAACCATGCCGCCGTGCGGTCTTCAAGCTACGCCATGGCTACAACACCACACACTCGCCAGGAGCAGGCGAACATGCGAGCTACGGTCATTGTGGCTCGAGTGCCGCTAAGGTACAGGCTGGCAGAAAGCGGCCGCGACGCCCTGTTGGAACGGGTCGCCTAGTTGCTGGATGTTGCATGCAGGGGCACGACACCGTTCTGCACCCATGTAGGGGTGCTCACCCTCTCCATGCCCGCGTGTCCCCTCTGGGGCCCCTGAAGAGCCCCTCGGCATCGGCCTACCCCATGGCGCGACCTGGTCTACTTCGACCATGCCGCCCAGGGGCGGGCGGTCCCGAGCGGCCTCCCTTGGGGCCGCACCGGGGCACCAACCCTCAGCCGTCAGGACCTGGTGCCAGGTGCGGGGGGTAGAAGTGCAAGGCAACCAGGCGTCGACTCAGGCGTAGCCAGCCCGGAAGCCTACATGCCCGTCGTAATGAACCCGAGGTACGCATCAGGAGAGGGCCCCAGCCGATCCCCCACGCCAGGCTGGGCGCTGGAAGTACAAGAAGCGAAGGCTGTCTGCGAGCCACTACAGGGCTCCACCAACACCTTCGATGACGACTACCACTGGGTACAGCTAATCTCTCAGGAGCACGCTTGCACTAACCATGGATCGTAGGTGAACCAAGCCGCTGCTACCGCCAGGGCCCCCGGGTGGCAACCTAGGCGCAGGTGGGCGAAGGGCCTTTGGAGCGGCGTGGGAGGAGCCCAGGGCTAGGGCCTCCCCCACGCTGCATGGAGAAAGGCGTCACTCGGAGGTAGGTCCTCCGCCGGGGTAGGCGCCGGCGAGCCCTTCCCCCGTCGGAGGGCCTGCGGTCGCCGAGGGCGCCGCCAGCATCCTCCTTGCCCCTTGGTGTCGTCCTTGTTGCCGGACGCCCCAATGATGGTCGGAGGAGGCGTAAAGCGTGGTCCTCATCGGGCGACATGAAGCAAGGCTCCTGCCTGTGAAGGTCTCCGCTCGTGAAACTGTCATGTAATAATGAGTGGGGCTGTACACGCCTCACAGTCAACTCAGTGCCGCCCTGGGGCCTCATGGGGGCTCCCGCCCACATCCAAGTGGAAGCACCATGCTCCCGGCTGGCCGTCGACACTGTCCCCCAATGACTATGCCGACGCCCAATGGAAGCACTTAGCTCCGCGCTGCTGAGGAGACCCGAAGACTAGCTAGGCGCCAGACGTGGCTTTTTGCTTTCGCCCCTCTTTCTGTACCCAATTCTCTGGCTTTTTGGACTGAACTTGAATCTTGCGTGTTTACCAAAATAAAAACAGGGGGAAGTTTTCTTGTCTCGTGTCATTCTCTCACTTTCTGTTTTCGTGTATTTGAGCGGCGGCTTGTGCCTGCTGTCCCCCCCACCCCGAGCACCTCACGAGTAGGGGTTGGGTGCGGTGTGCGCATGTTGAACAAGACAAGGCCAGCCCAGAGCATGCAAAGGCTCCCCAGGGGGGCCGGTCCAGTGGCCACCACGCGCACACCTTGCTGTGGTCCGGCAGTTCGTCCCTCGCGAAGCACTCTAGGACATGTCAGCAGGCTCCTCGGGAGGCTCAGATCCTCGCAAGCAAGGCCCGCCTCGAAACAACGAGCGCCGCTGCGACACTAGGGTTAACTCGAGACCCGCGGAGTCAAAGATAAGTCATAGCAACTACCTTGCCTGGGACCACAGACCTATTGGGTGGCACCATGGACTACTTCAAAAGCATTTCATAATCACATACATTGCAAGGGGCCCCCCTTTCAAAATGCTCTCACGAGGATGCGTTCAACTTTTTGTCATACAGGTTAAAGCAAAAGAAACACGGGCCTAGCTAGACGAGCCTTCTTCGTCATCCCCGTCCGCGCTGTTTGAGCTGCTCACACCTTCACGACCATCCTCTTCTTCACCGTCACCCGCGCCATCTTCTTCAGCCACTATCACAGCCGTGTTGTCCTACGGAGCGAATTCTGCAACCAAGGCATCCACATGGCCATCCACCCACCAGGCCAGTTTGTCCTGAATAACCGTGGGCACAGGGGTTAGCACACCATTCAAGTCGAAGTGGGAATCGCGATCGAGAAGGTTGCTAAAGACACAAGAAAATGCGTGCCCAAGAAGCTCGCAAGCCCTCACGGCCCGATCCTCCAGGTGGGTCACGATGCTGATGAGGAAGTTGAGGTGGCTGGTGTAGTCGTTCTCGTGCGGATGAGGAGCGCTCTCATCACAGATGGTGCCCAAGGCGCGGTTAGCCATGATGATAGATCTTGGAGCATTGAGGTGTGCTCACGCTGCAGGGTCAGGCGGCGATTCGCTGAGTTCATGGTCCTCTCCGCAAGGGACGTGGTATCCTTCATCTGCTATTGAAGGGAAGATAGTTCGGCGTGGGCAGAGGCCAAGGCAGACTCGGAAGCAACCTGATCTTTCTTGGCAGACCTCTCACGCTGTTCAGCAGATTCTAGCTTCACCTTCAGGGCGGTGGTCCTGCCCTTGAGCTCGGCTTCGAGCAGCTCCAGCTTCAGGCGATGCTCTTTAGCCAGGTCCGCACGTGCCTTCGCCACCCTCTCCTCAACCTCCAGCTAGACCCGGGCCTCTCGGGCAGCGACGACATCCTCAGCCATAGCCGCCTGGCGTTCCCTCACTTCCAGCTGCTCTGACGCTAGGCTATCCTCCATGGCCTCCAGCGCCAGGTCTTCTTGGCGTCTCAAAAGCTCCGCCTTGACGAGAGGCACTTCGCTCGGCAACGCGGCCAAGAGGGCCGGCCGCACCTCCATCTTCCACTCAAAGGCGGCGTTTGAAGTCAGGAGCTCCCGCTCTGGCTCCTTGGCTTCCTCACGACAGCGGTCGGCGGCATCGGCCTCCTCTAGGGCGCAGGCGCAAGCCTCGCGAGAAGTTGCAAGGGAATCCACAACGCGTGCGCCAGCTCAATTGCGCTGAAGCTGCCCGAGGTTGATGGTGACTTTTAGCTGGTGCCATTCGCGTGCCAATCGGCAGTCCTCTGCCTTGAGGCATGTGTCAATGTTGGCAAGCTCTCCACCAAGCCAAATCATCGCGTGCATCACCTCACCAAAGAGCTCAAAGCGGACATCACTGTGCTCGTGCGTGAACTCGAATGCACGGTCAAGCCCGTCTTTGACCCTGGGAGCTGCCGGAGGGAGCGGCTCGCCTGCCTCCAGTCGGGGCCTAAAGACAAAAACAGCCCAAGGGGCTGTTGATCACCAGCAGTGATTAGAGGGGGAGCCAGCGGCATGCCCCCCGCTCCCCAGGCTAGGTTGCGGAAGAAGGAGGCAGGAGGCTCAAGGCCGAAGCCCACTAGCAGCTCATCGGCTGCCGGAGCTGGCCCCATGCCTTGCGCAGGAGCCGAGTGCGGGGAGCTGGGCGTCGGGATTGAGCCAGAAGCTCCCAGAGGACGCCTCTCCTAAGGCTTCACCGCCACGGGGACCCTGCTAGGCCTTGGTCAGGAAAAAGCATGGCACGCATGAAATCACTAGAATGAGGTACTTACTCGTCCACAACTATGTACTTCCTCTACTTCAGCGGCCAGTGGGCATCACCATTGCAGCTCGGAGACCCCTTCCTCTTGCGGAGTGCTTCAAGATTCAGGCGAAGCCGGCCAGGCTTCGAGGGACGGTACCCAGGAGCAGGAGCGCTCGGCGGGGTCCCCTGGGCAGCAGCCTCAGTAGTGCCAGGGGGCACCTCCCCTTCAGCAGCCGCCTTGGAGCTGTTTCCCCGAGCCTCGAAGGAGGCTACCTCATGAGCACCAGGTCACGCCGACCCCATGATGGCCCCTCCTTGGGCCTCAGGAGCCTGGCCTCTGGAGCGCCTGTTGGCGCAGGACCTCCGGAGGTCGCCTCGGCAGCACCTGGTGGCGTGTGCCCCCTTGCTTCCACACTTGGGGCTCGCGCCACGGGGTCAAGAATCAAGGGAGCCACGAGGATAGGATTCTCGCGAGGCCCTTCAAGGCCCGCCGGACGTAACCCCCACTCGTAAAAGAGGGGCATCTTATGATAGGGGCAAAGGTGTCCCAATGTTTCGATGAGATTGCAATCATTTCCTGTGGGAGTCGACTTTGACGATCCGACTACGAACGTGCGAAGACGTCGCGCCTTAGCAATCGCTAAACCAACTTCCGAGGAATTATTGACCACGACGGAGCAAGATCAACCTGACCACGAGGGTCTATTTCCTTTGAGCAAACAAAGAACAAGCAAGAAACTGAGATTGCAATCTGGATATTGCGAATAAAAGAGGAAAGCTTTATTAATGAAGGTGGGGTTCTGTAACGCCTTGGTCTGGTCGTTGAACACAAACGAAGGACGCGAAGTTGCAGCTATGGCGAAGTTTTAATCTAAACAAAACCCCAAAGTCTAAACGACACCCTAAGGGCTGTATATATGGAGGAAGAGGGGGGAATTTCGTGGACCTTGGAGGAGGGGTCCAAAACCAACCCTTAACTCTTGTTTCCCCACACATACGGACTCTAAAAACATCTTATACTTAAGTATTTCGAAAATACATGGGCTTGGACCAATAATAAGTTGACGCAGCACCTAGAATAGCCTCTAAACAAAATTTATGAAGTGGCATCTTGTATATTTCGTCCAAGGCTTCATGCACTCCTTATGGTGGCTTCAAAGTCTTGAAATCATCACTTGTAACTCCGTTCTTGATCCCCTTGCGCATGCCATCAACTCCATGTGTGTTCTTGCTCCAATGTTCATCCTTCTCCAAGCTAGGCCCTTCATTTGTAAGCAAAAGAAATGTATCCAATTTAGGCAGCATCATATTCTCATGAACATTAGAATCATTACCAAGAAATGAAAGTACCTGGTAATTTAATTGGCGTGCGCGAGCTCTAGTAATTGGTCCAGTATATGTAGCAGTAGGGGCCATGGGTGTAACAATGGTATTGATGTCCTCATCATCCTCCCCTTCTTGAAATGAAGTCGTCCTCGACGGAAGCTCATCTTCCTCACCCAAATAAGGCTTCAAATCTGCAATGTTAAAAGTGGGACTAACCCCAAAATCTGCAGGTATCTCAAGTTTATATGCATTATCATTTATTTTCTCTAACACCTTAAAAGGACCATCAACATGTGGCATTAGCTTTGATTTGTGCGAATTAGAAAATATATCCTTACACAAATGTAAGCAAACAAGATCTCCAGGTGCAAACACAACATATTTTCTACCCTTATCTCCAGCAAGTTTATATTTAGCATTCATACGCTCAATGTTTTCCTTAGTTAACTCATGCATTTTTAAAATCAATTCAACACGTTCTTTAGCATCAAAATAACCTTCTCCGAAGATGGAAGAGGCAACAAATCAATAGGTGCACGCGGTAGGAAACCATACACAATTTCAAAAGGGAACATCTTAGTAGTAGAATGCAATGAATGATTATAAGCAAATTAAATATCAGGCAAGCATTCTTCCCACATTTTCTTATTATTCTTCAAAACATCCCTAAGCATAGTAGACAATGTTCTATTGACAACCTCAGTCTGTCCATAAGTTTGGGGGTGACAAGTAGTACTAAAAAGCAGTTTAGTCCCCAACTTAGCCCATAAACATCTCCAAAAGTGGCTAAGCAATTTAGTATCACGATCTGAAACAATAGTATTTGGCACACCATGCAAGCGAATAATTTCCTGAAAGAACAAATCAGGAACATTAACAGCATCATCACTTTTCTGACATGGTATAAAGTGTGCCATTTTCAAAAATCTATCCACGACAACAAATACGCTATCCATCCCCTTCTTTGTTCGAGGTAAACCTAAAACAAAGTCCATAGATATATCCTCCCAAGGAACACTGGGTACAGGCAAAGGCATATATAAACCATGAGGATTGAGTCGTGACTTAGCTTTTTGACATGTAGTGCAGCGAGCAACAAAACGCTCAACATCCTGTCTCATCTTTGGCCAAAAGAAATGTGTAGCAAGTACGTCCTCCGTCTTCTTCACGCCAAAGTGTCCCATTAATCCTCCTCCATGCGCCTCCTGCAACAATAAAAGACGAACAGAGCAAGCAGGAATGCATAGCTTGATAGCACAGAACACAAAGCCATCATTAATGACGAACTTGTTCCATGTTCTTCCTTCTTTACAATTCTGCATTACATCTTTAAAATCAGGATCATGCACATATTGATCTTTGATGGTCTCCAAACCAAATATTTTGAAGTCAAGTTGTGAAAGCATAGTATAGCGACGAGACAAAGCATCAGCAATAACATTTTCTTTACCCTTCTTGTGTTTAATGACATAAGGGAAAGTCTCAATGAATTCCACCCATTTAGCATGTCTACGATTTAGTTTAGCTTGACTTTTAATATGTTTCAAAGATTCATGATCAGAATGTATAACAAATTCTTTGGACAATAAATAATGTTGCCATGTCTCCAAAGTCCGAACAAGAGCATATAATTCTTTATCATAAGTAGAATAGTTCAGACTAGGCCCACTCAATTTTTCAGAAAAGTATGCAACAGGTTTGCCATCTTGTAATAACACACCTCCTAATCCAATTCCACTAGCATCACATTCAAGCTCAAAAGTCTAATTAAAATCAGGAAGTTGGAGTAAAGGAGCATGTGTCAACTTATCTTTCAATACCGTGAAGGCTTCTTCCTGTGCGGTACCCCAAACAAAAGGCACATCCTTCTTTGTAAGCTCGTTGAGAGGTGCAGCAATGGCGCTGAAATATCTCACAAAACGCCTATAGAAACCAGCGAGGCTAAGGAAACTCCTCACTTGTGTGGCCGTTTTGGGCTGCGGCCAACTCTCAATAGCTTCAATCTTGGCTTTATCAACTTCAATTCCCTGTGGAGTAACAACGTAGCAAAGAAAAGATACTCAGTCGGTGAAAAAGGTGCACTTCCCAAGGTTACCAAACAAACGTGCATCACGTATAGCAATAAAAACAACACGTAAATGTTCCAAATGTTCTTCCAAAGATTTGCTATAAATCAGTATATCATCAAAATAGACTACCACAAATCGTCTAATGAAAGCACGTAAAACTTCATTCATTAGTCTCACGAAAGTACTAGGCGCATTAGTTAACCCAAAAGGCATGAATAACCACTCATATAAACCAAACTTAGTTTTAAATGCTGTTTTCCATTCATCACCCAATTTCATACGAGTTTGATGGTATCCACTACGCAAATCAACTTTGGAGAATAATGTAGAGCCACTCAATTCATCAAGCATATCATCTAGCCTAGGAATAGGATGATGATAACGAATAGTAATATTATTAATGTGATGTAGGTAGAACCCTAGGAGGGACCGTTTCACACGTGGAGGGGGAAAAGGAGAGAAACAACAAGAACTACAAGAACACAAAGATGCAATCACTCCATGAATTTTCCCGATTACACATCCACTAGGGTAACAACACAAGATCCACAAGTCACAAACACAATCAAAGGAAAGATACAATGGCAAAGTTCATCCCAAATCCAAGGAAGTGGGGTCTTGAAGATAGTCTTCTCCCTGTGGAGGTCTTGAAATCCTCAAGGATTCTTCCCTAGGGGGTATTGATCCTCCAAGAGGGAAGGTAAAGGAGCAAAGCTCACAAAGATCTCATCTACAACTTTGCTAACCCTAAACATGGTCCTAGGTACAGAATATATAGCCTTGGGGTCGAAGGAGATGAAGAAGGGTCGAAGAAGCAATCTTAGCCGGCAATTCTGGGAGGCCCGTGTGCACGGGGTAAGTTGGGCCCATGCACACGGGGGTCCCATGGGCACGGTACAGGCCCGTGCGCACGGGGTGCTCCAGCGCCAGCTTCCTGTGTAGTCCGTGGGCACAGGGTCTTGGGGGCCCGTGCACACGGGGTCACCTGGGACTTCCTGTATTGCTGCTGTTGCACTCCATCTTGGTTCGTACGGCCTTGGGGTGGTCCTCCTTCACCTTGGGGATGCTCCTGAGCTTCTTGGTGATGTTCCACTTCATACCTAAGGAGGCATAGCATATCTTGGTGAGGTAGTAAACATGTTCCATTCGTGTCCACATGCAAGTCTAGTAGGAAGGAGTTCACCTCGGTTTCGAGAGCACGTGCTCTAGCTCTTGTCATGGGTCCTTGTGGGGTTGGATGTGTCGGTGTAGAGTCCATAGGGATGATGGAGGGATGCTCCGCATCATCTCCCCTCCCTTGGGAAAGATCCGACCTCGGATCAAAATCTTCATCACCATGGAAAGGCGAGAGGTCTTTGACGTTGAAGCTGTCGCTCATGTTGTACTCGTCTCGTGGGAGTTCAATCTTCTCGGCATTGTCATTGTAGCGTTCTAGCACCTTGAAGGGTCCATCGGCTCGAGGGAGAAGTTTGGACTTGCGTTCGTTGGGGAAGCGGTCCTTGCGAAGGTGTAGCCACACGAGATCACCTATGTTGAGGATCATGGGTTGCTTGTTGATGTTGAGCTTGGTCGCTAGTCGATGTACTTGGCGATCGATGACGTTCCTTGTATCTTCATGCATCTTCTTGATGTAGCTTGCTCATGCACTCGCATCCATGTTGGTGCGCTCTTGTAGAGGAAGAGGTAGAATGTCCAAAGGGGACAACGGGTTGAAGCCGTAGACGACCTCGAAGGTGGACTTGCCAGTAGTCGAATGTCTTGCACGGTTGTAGGCGTACTCGGCGATGGGTAGACACGCCTCCCACTCCTTGATGTTCTTCTTGATCAACACGCGAAGTAGAGTGGATAGTGTCCGGTTCGTCACCTCCGTTTGGCCGTCAGTTTGAGGATGGTATGCGGATGAGAATTAGAGCTTGATTCCGAGCTTGGCGCATAGTGTCTTCCAAAAGTAACTCAAGAACTTGACGTCGCGGTCGGAGACGATTGTCTTTGGTACTCCATGGGGGTGCAAGATTTCCCTACAAAAGAGATTTGCAACGTGTGAAGCATCGTCTATCTTGTTGCAAGGAATGAAATGTGCCATCTTAGAAAATCGGTCCACAACAACAAATACGGAATCCTTTCCATTTTGAGTTCTAGGCAAACCAAGTACAAAATCCATGCTAATGTCTTCCGAAGGTTGATAAGGAATAGGAAGAGACATGTAAAGACCATGGGATTGAGCTTTAGACTTAGCTTTGCGACATGTAGACAATCAGGTGGTGAAGTGTGAGACGTCGCGGAACATCTTGGGCCAAAAGTAGTTCTTGGAGAGCGTGGCGAAAGTCTTGTCGCGTCCAAAGTGTCCCATGAGTCCGCCTCCATGAGCCTCTTGCAAAAGCAGCAAACGAAGAGAAGACTCGGGAATGCATAGTTAGTTAGCTCTCATAAGATAACCATCCTTGATGTATTATTGTTCCCAAGATGTACGTGTCAAACATTTAGCATAATGAGTTGCAAAAGATGGATCATTAGCATACAAGTCTTTTATGTGCTCAAAGCCAATAACATTCAACTCAAGTTTGGTGACAAGAGTGCATATACGTGAAAGTGCATCGGCAACTACAGTTTCCTTACCCTTAATGTACTTGATCACATAGGGAAACTATTCAATAAATTCACTCCATTTGGCATGACGCTTGTTCAACTTAGTTTGACCTTTTAAGTACTTGAGAGTTTCATGATCGGTATGGATGACAAACTCATGAGGTCTAATATAATGTTCCCAAACATGTAGCACACGCACTAAAGCATACAATTCTTTGTCATAGATGGGATAGTTAAGTTGAGCACCAGAGAGTTTTTCACTAAAATATGCAATTACTCGTTTTTCTTGCATCAAAACTCTGCCAATTCCGGTACCATTTGCATCACAATGAACCTCAAAAGTTTTGTCAAAGTTGGGCAAAGCAAGAATCGGAGCAAGAGTAAGCAAATACTTGAGTTCATCAAAAGCGGTGGATTGCAAAGATCCCCAAACAAAAGTAGCATTCTTCTTACTCAAAGCATGCAAAGGAGCAGCAATAGTGCTAAAGTCTTTCACAAAACGACGATAGAAACCCGCAAGACCAAGAAAACTACGCACTTGTTGCAAATTGATGGGTTGGGGCCATGTTTTAATTGCTTCAATTTTAGTTTCATCAACATGGACACCCTTGGAAGAGACAACGAAACCCAAGAAAACCACTTTGTCAACACCAAATGTGCACTTCTTCATGTTGGCATAAAGACTTTCCTTGCGAAGTGTTTGCAAAACGGCCCTAACATGATCAAGATGCTCTTTCATGGTTTTGCTAAACACAAGAATATCATCGAAATAAACCACAACAAAGACTCCAATGTAAGGTCGAAGTAGATGATGCATGAGACACACGAAAGTACCGAGAGCCTCCGATAAACCCATAGGCATAACTAACCACTCATATAAGCCAAATTTGGTTTTGAAAGCAGTTTTCCATTCATCGCCCTCTTGTATCCGGATTTGATAATAGCCACTTTTAAGATCAATTTTTGAGAAAAAGTTGGCTCCACTAAGTTCATCAAGCATATCATCTAAGCGAGGAATGGGATGCCTATAGCGAATGGTGATAGCATTTATAGGTCTACAATCGGAACACAAGCGGAAACTTCCAATGGACTTAGGCACAAGTATAATGGGAACAACACAAGGGCTTAAGTTTTCACGTACATGACCATTGTCGATTAGTTGTTGTACTTGCCGTTGAATCTCCTTGGTTTCTTCGGGATTGACATGGTATGGAGCTTTGTTTGGGAGTGGCACTCCGGGGATGAGGTTGATTCGATGCTCAATGCCTCGTAGAGGAGGTAGACCCGGAGGTAGCTCATCTGGGAAAACATCTTGAAATTCCTGCAAAAGAGATTGACACACCAAAGGTAGCTCGTGAGCGGTGTTAGTTTTTGGTTCGCCATCCTTGCACACAAGGACAAAGTGCATCACACTGGATGGGTTCTCACACACTTCTCTCATCTCACTTTTTGTGGCAAAGAGTATGAGATTTTCCTCTCTAGGTGAAGAGGCGCTCAAGTTTGGCTTGTTGCTCTCACTCATGTTTGGGTGGCTCACTTTCTCACTCTTCTCTCTATGGTGGGTGGCTTGCTTGTCGGCTATCACTTGACTAGGAGACATAGGTCATAGCACATACTCCTTCCCTTTCATTTTGAAGCTATAGTGATTGGTATTCCCATTGTGGATGACACCATGGTCGAATTGCCATGGTCGACCAAGAAGGAGGTGGCAAACGGTCATTGGGACCACATCACACTCCAAAGTGTCCACATATGCACCAATTTTGAAGGAGACTTGGACCGTATGCTCAACTCGGATAGTGCCGGATCACTTAGCCATTGAACCTTATAGGGGTGCGGGTGCTTCCTCTTGACCAATTGAAGCTTGGAGCATAGTTCTTCACTTGCCAAGTTGTGGCAACTACCTCCATCGATGGTGACCTTGACTGACCTTCCATTGATGCCGGCCTTGGTGTGAAAGATATGGCATCATTTGTCTTCTTCTTGTTCATGTTGAAGTGTCAAGACCTTGGAGACAACAAGAGCGGGGCTCGAATCCTCATCACAAAAGATTCTATCATCTTCATCCTCGTTCACGCGCCGGTGCATGTCCACTTGCGCAATAGATTCCATTTCATCTTCACTCATTGAGTCGTACGTGCCATCGTCGTTGAGGATCATGGTGCGCTTGTTTGTGCATTCATAGGACTTGTGGCCTCGGCCGCCGCAAGTGAAACACTTGAAGGAGCTCGTCTTGACGGTCTCATCGGTCGGAGTAGATGAAGAAGCATGCGGCTTGAAGTTTCTTGTAGTAGGAGGAAGACGACTTGAACTTGATGGATGTTTCTTGTAACTTGGCTTGTCGTTGTTGCTTGGAGAAGGCTTGGTTGATGTAGATGTAGTAGGAGTTGTTGAAGCTTGATTGTTGGAGAAGCCGTATGTCTAGGATGAGTACTTGGCGTACTTGAAGTCATCTTGCACTGGACGTTCCGCCTTTGTCGCTTGATGCACGAGCTCGATGAGGTTAGAGTAGGGTTGGAAGTCGGTGATCTTCTTGATGGGATGATTGAGTCCATTCAAGAATCGTTCCATTGTTTGCTCATCATCTTCCTTGACATTGGCTCGAATCATGGCTATCTCCATCTCCTTGTAGTATTCTTCAACACTCTTTGTACCTTGCTTGAGGAGTTGTAGCTTCTTGAAGATATCAGGGTTGTAGTAGGTGGGCACATATCGTGCTCGCATGACATCCTTCATTTGAGCCCAAGTGGTGATTGGAGGGTCACCTCTTGCTTCTCGACGCTCAAGGACTTGTTCCCACCATATGAGCACATAGTCTTGGAACTCAAGTGATGCCATTGTGATATTCTTCTCTTCCTCATAGTTGTGCAAATGAAAGATTTTGTCGACCTTCAATGCCCATGAGAGGTATTCTTCCGGATCATTGCTTCCATTGAACTTGGGCATTGTGAATCTGAGCTTTCCATAATGTTGATCATCATTGTGTTGTTGGCGATGGTGATGATGACGCCCTTGACGTGGAGGGTAATCATCCTCATATTGCTCTTGGTGTGGAGGAAGTCCATGGTCAACTTGCTCTTGTTGAACTTGAGGTTGAGGTGGAGCTTGACGAGCTTCTGGAAGGGCTTGAGGGACTTGACGTTGCACACGTGGTTGGTAGTTCCTCTCTTGGATTTCTTCTCGAAGGGCTTCCTCTTGATTGCGCCGTTCGCGATTGCGGTTGGCGATGGCTCGACTTGATTCTTGGAGGGCACGTTCCGCCTCAAGAGCTTGTGCGTCTCATTGTTGTTGTTGAAGATGTTGAGCCTCGACGTCTTGCTCCTCTTGATGTAGACGCACTCGTTCTTCCTGTTGGCGATGTAGTCATTACCGTTCTTGAGCTTGAGCAAAAGCGACTTGGTGTGATTGAGGACGAGGAGCTTGCTCATCGACTTGCTCTTGTGAATGCTTGACATGTAGCGGGTTGCGAGATGCATGACGGTCTTGACGCGCGGCTCATCGAAGAATGGTCGATGACGGAGTACTTCAGCCAAAGAAGGTGTCATCGGAGTGTCGACTTGAGTGGCTCCGTCTTGAGTAGGAAGAAGTTGAAGGAGGCCGGTTGACCAACAAAGCCCGGATCTCGTCCATTCTTGCATTGTCTTGCTTGTGCGCGTCGAGCTTGTTGTCGAAATAGTCTCGTGTATGTTGCTCGGAGAGTTGCAAGTCGGTGGCGAGGTTGTCGATGCGGTAATTCATTGCTTGTTGCTCTTGATGTAGCGCTCGTTGTGCACCAAAGAGGTGGCTCTTGGTGACGAATTATGACATGTCGCCGTCTTGCTCGATGAAGAGTGGGTTGGTAGAGGAACTTGGCCTATCCATCATAAGAAAGTGGTGGTGAGTAGGAAAATGAGAGAACAAAACCAAAGTTACCTTTTCCGAAGATTGTGGATGTAACAAGTACGATCCCGCGTGATGTTACAATAGGGGCATTGGTACCGGGAATTGTTTCTCACACCTACAAGTAAATGGTCTATGGAGGAGCTTGGTTAGGAAAGGCACAAATAATTCAAGCAAATGTTAGTCAAGATGTTGATAAAGTTGAGAAGATTCACAAATGGCAAATAAGACAAATAGATCAACCTCCAAAGATAACACGAGGAACACACACACACGAAAGATAAATGGGATCCGCACAACCAAGGGGTGAGCTCTAAGATGTCGAATCACGGGAAAAGCTCTTGTCGTATGGATACTAGAGAGACGCTAGCTCGATTGCACTAATGGTCTAGATACGCTAGTGCACCAACCTAATAGATAAACTGCTCGTCTCACTATCCCAAGTATGCTTATGTATGTGATGACCAAGATGATTCATGTATGCTAAGAGCCTCGATGCTATTGCTTAAAAGCTCTTTGCTTCTCTTCTCTTTTGCTTAAAAGCTTTTTCTCTTTTTTCTAACTATGCCACGATGCTTGATATACGAGCCACACAACGAGGTAACAAGTAGTAAATGCACGGGATGGACGGAACACTAAATGGTGCACTAAGGCGTGGCCCGGCAATACTCAACAAGCTAGTCTCGCTGGGTAAGCTACACAAAAGGCTCGAAGTTATCAAGGTAATGGCAAGGGAGTACAATGTGTTGTCGAGGTTACCGTCCTTGCTTACGGTTGAGATGAAGATGATCTTGTCGAAGCTGATGTGTTGGCCGAGTCGAGGATTGGTGGCGGCGATGATGATACAACTGGCGCCTAAGTAGCCGAAACACCTTAGGACACAAGAGAAATCGCGACCGAACACTCAAACAAACACGTGGAATGGTGCGGAAGAACACGAGAGGTGGTGGGGAAACAAACGGAGAAAACAGATAAATGGCCAAAACTTCCTGGATAGTCCGTGCGCACGGGGTAAGTGAGGCCTGTGTGCACGTGGTCCCGATGGCCCGTGTGCACGCGGTCTCCTGTGAGCGGACGAACCGCTCGGATCCCGTGGTGATTTGCAAATTTTTGGCCAAATTCGAATGGTGGAAGGGTGGGGATGATGGTGGAGGGGAAGATCCACTTGCCAAACACCAAATTCGTGGATCAAAACAACCAAATCTCACAAGATCAAACAAATTGCAAGAAAAAATTTTGGGGCTATTTTTGGTGGGGATTTTCAGATTAGGACGAAAAACAACAAAATCAAGCTAGAAAGTGGAAGGTAGGAACTCCAAGATGTGAATCAACGTGGCTCATGATACCAAGATGATGTAGGGTAGAACCCTAGGAGGGACCTTTTCACACTTGGAGGGGGAAAAGGAGAGAAACAACAAGAACAACAAGAACACAAAGATGCAATCACTCCAACAATTCCCGATTACACATCGACTAGGGTAACAACACAAGATCCACAAGTCACAAACACAATCAAAGGAAAGATACAATGGCAAAGTTCATCCCAAATCCAAGGAAGTGGGATCCCAAATAAAAGGAGATGAAGAAGGGTCGAAGAAGCAATCTCAGCCGGCCATCCTAGGAGGCCCGTGCGCATGGGGTAAGTTGGGCCCATGCGCACGGGGGTCCCGTCGACACGGTACAGGCCCGTGCGCACTGGGTGCTACAGCGCCAGCTTCCTGTGTAGTCCGTGGGCATGGGGTCTCGGGGGGCCCTGCACACGGGGTCACCTAGGACTTCATGTATTGCTGTTGTTGCACCCCGTCTTGGTTCATACGGCCTTGGGGTGGTCCTCCTTCTCCTTGGGGATGCTCCTGAGCTTCTTGATGATGTTCCACTTCATACCTAAGGAGGCATAGCATATCTTGGTGAGGTATTAAACATGTTCCATTCGTGTCCACATGCAAGTCTAGTAGGAAGGAGTTCACCTCGGTTTTGAGAGCACGTGCTCTAGCTCTTGTCATGGGTCCTTGTGGGGTTGGATGTGTCGGTGTAGAGTCCATGGGGATGATGGAGGGATGCTTCGCATCATAATGCCTCTACAATCAACACACATACGCGACATACCATCCTTTTTAGGCACTAGTATAATAGGAATAGCACAAGGACTAAGAGATTCGCGTATATAACCTTTGTCGAGTAGCTCCTGTACATGAAGCATAATCTCCTTCGTCTCCTCTGGATTGGTACGGTATGGTGCATGGTTGGGTAGCGATGCACCGGGAATTAAGTCAATTTGATGCTCAATCCCTCGAATAGGTGGTAATCCCGGTGGCACGTCTTGTGGAAAGACGTCAGCGAACTCCTGCAAAATGTTAGTGACAGCAGGGGGCAAAGAGGAAGGCACGTCCTCGAATGAAAATAATGCCTCTTTGCACACAAAAGCATAGCAAACAGATTTGCTAAAATTTGGCTCATCAATATCAGATTTGGTGGCAAGTAAACATGCACTTTTCAATTTAATTTCAGAAGCAATAGTAGATGGTTTATTATTAGGCTTCATTTGTTTCTCAAATACTTTTGCCACAATCTGATTTTCACTCTTATTTTTCTCCTGTTTTGCTTTATTAGCTCTATTAATATCATCTTTCAAAATGGAATCAGGAGTCATAGGAAGCAAAGTAATATTTTTATCCTTATGAACAAGAGTATACTGACTGTTTCTACCATGGTGTACAGAATTTTTATCAAATTTCCATGGTCTACCAAGTAACAAGGAACATGCTTGCATAGGTACCACATCACAATCAACATAATCAGCATATGTGGAGATAATAAAATGCACAGGAACAGTACATGTTACCTTTACCTTGCCGCTGTTGTTGAACCACTGGATGTAGTAAGGATGTGGATGTGGTCTTGTGGTGAGAGATAGCTTCTCCACCATCTCCATGCTAGCCAAGTTTTGCAACTCCCTCCATCTATGATCACGCGAACAGAATGTTCCTTCACAACTCCCTTTGTATGGAACAAATTATGCCTCTGATTTTGCTCAGCTTGTGTAACCTGCACACTCAAAATACGTTGAGCAACTAAACATTCATACCTGTCAGCATCTTCAGGAGCCATGTATTGCGTCTCATGATCAGAATCGTCTCCACCGTGTTCTTCACGTGTAATAAGAGCCAAAGTCTCCTCATCATAGTCACTAGCGGACTCATACCCACCATCCACAGTAGCAATCATCACACGCTGAGATTTGCATTCTCTTGCAAAATGTCCTCTTCCCTTACAACGACGACAAATAGTATCACTGGTGTGCCCTGTTGATGCCATGGAAGAAGACGAACTCTGTGCAGGCCCGATAAGTGTGCTCTTGGCAAATAATGGTGGTTGTGCCTGCTTCCTTGTATCACGGCTGGAGGTAACAGCTGATGGAGGTGTCAGTGCAGTCGAATGTGTGGAAGTAGAGGATGCACGCGGTGTCCATGATGAAGGTCGACCTGTAGAAAAGTTAGTCTGCGCCAATGCCTGTCGATCCTGCACTTCACGTTCAGCTTTACAAGCAAGATGGAATAAATGAGTGATATTATGATAATCCTTATACTCAAGAATGGTCTGAATCTCTCTATTTAATCCACCCATAAAACATGCAAGCATAGCTTCGTTCTCCTCAACAATACCACATCTAATCAAGCCAGTTTGTATTTGCTGATAATCTTCTTCTACAGAATTTTTTCCTTGTCTTAAGCACTTCAATTTTTGAAGTAATTCACTTTGATAATATGGTGGAACCCAACAAGTAAGCATAGAAGTTTTCAAAGCAGCCCAAGTAGCTCGAATAGGATATAATCGACAATGTTCAGACCACCAAACACATGTAAAGCTAGTGAAAGCACAAACAGCAGCAGGAAGACGTCTCTCCTCAAGATATTGTAAATATGTAAATCATTGTTCAGTTTCTGACTCCCAAGTAAGATATATATCAGGAACATATCTACCCTCAAATGGTGGAATATTCACTTTCAGTTTAGGGAGACGGTCATGATCTCGTACCTGAGGGGGAGCCCTAACACTGCCATTATGTGCATGTGGACGACCTGGTGGTTGTGGTGTTCGTGGTTGCACGTAGTTCTGATTTTGATCAACCTAATCCTCGTAATCTCCCGCATAATCATCCTCCTCCCCATCAGCAGCAGGAGCCACAGAATTATCAACAGCAGCACCAACAGTTTGGCCAGGCTGAAGAGGAACACAGCTTGCTTGGTGGAGGGCTGTTTCGCGATGTGGAGGTAGTCGTCGTCGTTGTTGTTGTTGTTGTTGCAGAGGTGCGGCAGGTGCAGCCGGTGGTGGAAGACGCGCAAGAAGTTCTTTAAATCTGTTATCGAGCTTTGTTTCAAACGTCTTCTCAAGGACAGTGATCTTCTCCATGGCCTCTTCAATATTGTTCAACACATCTTGCACCTGTTCAGTCATCATTTGCTGAAACTTATCATGAAGCTCCTTGTTTGTTAAGTTCTCCCAGTCAATCTCGTTGGCTTGTGATCTTGGCATGGTTAGCAGCAAAAGAAAGACACAAGAATATGATCCTACAGACTACTAACAAGTGGTGTTGGTGGGTGTCACAAATCCGTCAAGCAAAACTCAAATTCTTACCAGTTCTTACCCAGCAGCACGCGGTGATCGGCAACCGATGTAGTCAAAACTCTCAAAGCTTGGATAAAGCGATTACCAGGGAGAGTCAAACGCACGATGTAGATGTATGTGGAGCTGGGAAGGCTTATAATATGGTAGCAAAAATGGTCAGCAATAATCAATTCAGATATGCAAAGTTGAATAAACGCTGAACGACGGTATTGTGCTGGTCTTAGGTAGACCGTACTAGAGACGCGAGCCTAGAACACTAACAAAATCACGGTGTTGCACGTAAACAAGGGAGGAGCACACTCTGATTTTTTTTCACTTTTTTTTCACTTTTTTCCTCTTTTTTTTTGCTCCGCAACAATTTTTTTTCAAAAAAGTCTACAAATGTCCTAAAAACTGCCTAGCCAGAATTTTCCAGACTTAGTTTTTTTTAAACTGGAACTATTTTTCTTCTATGGATGGCTTCAAAGTTGAGGAGTCCTACTCTGTCACGACTCGGAGTACCGTGTGATCTGGAAATCGAGAACAAAGTAACAATTACTGGACTCAGACTAGGACTGGTGGCGGAGATGAATCTGGTGGAAACTCGGACTGGTGGCGGATAGATGCAAGGCGGTGGAGGACTGGTGGCAAATCTGTGATGGAGGTGGACTCGGATTAGCGTGATGGCGGTGGATATGTGGTATATGGGAGCGGCGATGACGATGGTGGTATATGGCAGTGGTGATGATGATGGTGGTATATGGCAGCGGTGATGATGATGGTGGTATATGGCAGCGGTGATCATGATGGTGGTATATGGCAGCGGTGATGACGATGGTGCGGCGTCGGCGTGACAACTTGTGAGGAGAACTCGAAACTCTAAAGGACTAGACTCTAGGACTAGCAACTTGACACGATGATGCAACCGCAAATTCAGCAAAGCAAATACCAAAAAGATTATGCAAAGGCTCAGATTGGTTCGGATAAGATGAACTAACCCTATTTTTTTGGCTTTTTCGTGGACTATAGGTATGAAGAACAGACTCGATCTAAACTACGAAAAACTGTAAAACCTCACCGAGCAACCTGGAAATCTGATACCACTTGATAGGGGCAAAGGTGTCCCGTTGTTTCGATGATATAGCAATCATTTTCTGTGGGAGTCGACTTTGACGATCCGACTACAAACGTGCGAAGACGTCACGCCTTAGTAATCGCTAAACCAACTTCCGAGGGGTTATTGACCACGCCGGAGCACGGTCAACCTGACCACGAGGGTCTATTTCCTGCGAGCAAACGATGAACAAGCAAGAAACTGAGATTGCAATCTGGATATTGCGAATAGAAGAGGAAAGCTTTATTAATGAAGGTGGAGTTCTGTGACGCCTTGGTTTGCTCGTTGAACACAAACGAAGTACGCAAAGTTGCAGCTATGGCGAACTTTTAATCTAAACAAAACCCCAAAGTCTAAGCGACGCCCTAAGGGCTGTATATATGGAGGAAGAGGTGGAATTTCGTGGCCCTTGGAGGAGGGGTCTGAAACCAACCCTTAACTCTTGTTTCCCCACACATACGGACTCTAAAAACAGCCTATACTTAAGTATTTCGAAAATACATGGGCCTGGCCCAATAATAAGGTGACACAGCACCTAGAATAGCCTCTAGACGAAATTTATGAAGTGGCATCTTGTATATTTCGTCCAAGGCTTCATGCACTCCTTATGGTGGCTTCAAAGTCCTGAAATCATCACTTGTAACTCCGTTCTTGTTCCCCTTGCGCATGCCATCAACTCCATGCGTGTTCTTGCTCCAATGTTTATCCTTCTCCAAGCTAGGCCCTTCATTTGTAAGCAAAACAAATGTATCTAATTTAGGCAAAACATTAGAATCATTACCAAGAAATGAAAGTACCTGGTAATTTAATTGGCGTGCGCGAGCTCTAGTAATTGGTCCAAGATATGTAACAGTAGGGGATGTGGGTGTAACAATGGTATTGATGTCCTCATCATCTTCTCCACGAAGAACACCTTGTTCGAGCGTTGGTAAAGGAGGCAGCCCTTTCCTGGAAGCGCAGTAGGATTGGAGACACCCGTTAGAAGCTCGAGCACCTTGCTCGGCATCTTGGAAGGTAGCGCAGGCGCTTGGAGCCTCATGGAGTCCTCGGCGCCGGTGAAGGCCCACACCAGGTGGGAATGGCGCTGGAGTGGGGAGATGCGCCACTGGACGAATTCCTGCACCACCATTGACACCATCACCCCTAGCTTCTGCAGCCGAGCCAGGCGCTTCCATACACGGGCAAGCCGACGATTGACAAGCTGCACATGCCCCATAGCCGGAGCTGGGCACCACTGGAGCATGATGGGTCAGAAGCAGGGGGCTGCGTGTGCCGGCATCTACAGACAACCACTGCTTCTGGAACCCCTTCGCGTTTGGCAATAGCTCAAAGTCAATGCCCGATCCAGCCATCATAGCAACAACTTTGAAGGCCATGCACCCCTAGCGCTGGCAGGCGTTGACCAGACAGAGCAAGAATAAATGGTGAAACAAGGCTATAGAAGGAGCAATGCCGACCATGGCTTTGCCGAGGAAAGCGAAGATGGAAAGGAGGATGATGTAGCGGGGATCCAGGTGCAATAGGTGGATCTGGTAGTGCGAGATTATGGTGTTGAAGAAAGGAGAGAAAGGGGGAATCAGGCCAGCGAAGAGGGCATGAAGATGGATGGGAATCTCGGTGGTGCTCATGTCATTCGCGAGCCAAGATGCGGGCTGGGCGGTCGTCGCCTTCCACTCATTGGAATCGGCTGCAAGAGCGGGGCGGACCTTGTCCAGCCCCTCCCGATTGATCACCGTCGACCGTTCGAGAGCTAGCTCCAAGGCCGGCGAGGGTCCAGCCGGGGCGTGCGACCTTCCCTTCTTCTTCCTCTGTTGCGAGGCCATGGTGGAAGAAAGGAGGAAAGGGGAACGATGCTGACGCTGGATCCATGAGGAGGATTGCGAGCCAGGGGAGGAAGGATACCAAGGCCAAGCGCAACAAACTACGGGGGAATAGTGCTCTAGCAACGGGCGGCCGCCAGGCTCGGCTAATTTCAAGGCAGCATGGGGAAGTGGAGATGCCCACGTCCCATCAATCGACATGCGTTGTCCTAGGCCATATGAGGATAGGGCCCGCGGTGCTCCGCACTTGTCCTATGGCTTCGCCTAGAATCCAAGTCCGAGCACGCCATGGGCCCGGGGCTACTGTCGGCATTCTGGATACGGGGGTACCCAGACTTGCCAGCCTGTGGCCCACTGCGTGGATCCATCGACGGCCTGGTACGACCCAACTTCAGCATCAACAACTGGAGACCCTCGCGAGGGGCCAAGCCTCGCGAGGTGGACGACACAAAGACCTCCAAGGGGATTGGCCTCCTCAGGCTGACTCACGAGGAGCGGAGATTTCTATGCAAGGTGCACCTCACAAGGCTCAACTGACGTGAGCCATGACGACAAAGGCCAGGCGGGCGCCAGGTAGGCGCTAGCAGGTGCAGCATACCAGTTTCCTCTTTGGTGCAATGGAGGCAAGCAGCAGGCGCGGAGTCCTGAGGAATCATCCAAAGGTTTCCAGTTCGGTGCAACAAGACCAAGACCGCCAGCACGGCAGGACGGAGGTCATCGCCGAGCCCACCGTAGCATCACGACTAGAGGCTTTTGCAGGCAAAAACCACTTTATTCAGGATAGGGTGTACTTGTTGTATCCCTTCAAATCTAGCCGTTATGGTATCCCTTCCCGCCAACATTTGGGAAGGGGACCAAGGCCACTATAAATAGGACCTAACCGCCACCATAGAGGAGGAGGCCTAGCCGGATCCATCGAGTCCATTCCACCTTCACTAGCTCACTCGAGCTCAAGAACACCTCACCTCCTGAGGATGTTCAACCATTGTACTAGTTCTTCCTCAGCCCCTCGAGACAAACCTGCCACAAAGCAGGAGTAGGGTTTTACACCGCAAGGTGCCCCAAACCTGGGTAAACTATTGTGTCTTTCTTTTCCTTCAAGCTCAACGCGCTAGGCTATGAGGTTTCATGAGTAGCAGGCTGGGTAGGTTGAGATATCCACATGCACCCCAGAGTTCGAACCTCTCAAGGGTTTGCGGCACCTGAAATCTGACAAGTACCAAAAAAAGCGTGTGAACCGAATTTAGTTTTCAGTCAATAGACGTGTGACTACTCTCGTACCTTAGTGTTGATCTCTTAAGGTATTTCTTCAGATCAGAGATATTTGTGGTTCTTAACAATGTGTGTTTTTTGCAGCTTTAGCCACACTGTCTTCCTTCACATGATAGCTGCTCCAATAAGGGTAGCAAACACCAGAAGCGAGCTATAGTCCCCACTCAACAGTTTCCTGCCTCGAATGTGCTTGCCCGACATGGACAGCCGCAACAAACTTAGGGCCATCAACAAGTCAGCAGATGATGCTCACTCCTATGGATGGCTAGGTTGTACCCTCATCTTACTTGTGTGCTACATTTCTGGCTTCGTTATTCATCTAAGCATGGAAAATAGATTATCACATGTCACTATATATTCATGCTAATATCTTAAGAGTCTTGTTCAAGAGTTAACGATGTTTCGTAGTTCAGATACGAGACTTGTTCAGGAGCTAAGTTTGTTCCATGGTTATCATCCATCAGCCAATGGTATCTGACAGGCTGGTGATTATACCACTTCCAGTATTACCTATGTTGTTGTTCTTTAATACTTTTGTGTGCCATCTAGTTAATCTCGAGTACAAACAATATATATTGTAGAGCTTTCAATTGTGTCCTCCCTTTAGTTCTTGAGACCCGTTGCTGCTAGTTAAGTCTGATCCTACTATTTAAGTCCTCTCCTACATGCACTCGTGACATAATCTAACTACTAGTTGTCTTCCATGCATGTCAAAGATATCCACAAGTACCTCGCGGAGCAATGTAACAGCCAGCAAACTTGACGTCAATGATATCAAATATGATGGAACAGTTAAAGGCAGTTCTTCAGAAGCATTACAGAAAGATTATGAATCCTATTCACCGACAAGGTCCTTGCTCTAACTTGGTCCGTGATATAGGTACATCATGCATATAATGTCCTAGAGTGCATCTACTCTGTTGCAATGCTATGTGCTTAGCTTGACGATCATACATGTAAATATGGCATGCCTTCCTGCTTTTCAGTACCTATTCCATTCATGGTAACATGTTTTCAAATTCAAGTACTGTCATTCTACACTGTCGCAATGCCATCTGCTTAGTTTGGACATCATGCTTCTGAGTATCTCATGCATTGTTATTCAGCAGTATGTACTTCATCCGTCTACCATACCATGTTTTTTTACATAGAAGTGTTGTTCTACTGGTCTGTTGCAATGCCATCTTAGTTTCCCCATCATACACGCCTATGTTGCCTTCGTGTTTTTATGTATTACAGCTATCATACAGTTTTATATTCAACTAGGGTTTATTTTACTCTGTTGTCCTATTGTATCCCTAGCTCTTTCATCATACTCACTCTGTCCGTATTACGTGTCGCAGAAATGGATAAAATGGATGTATCTAGAACTGAAATACACCTAAACACATCCATTTATTTTCGGATGGAGGAAATACATGTCAATATGTCATTTCGTTCTATTCTTCGATACCTATTCCATCTCTCTGATGTAGCATATTTTTTAATTGAAGAACCATTCTTCTATATAAGGCGTGCAAGGGGAACTCAGCTATGTTAGAATCTGAAGGGCTGCAGACAAGGTCTTTGCAAAAGATCCAAACGCCAGGAGATAGTAGACCAACTCCAGTGTTCATAGATACTGCTCCAGCATAGAGAAACCCAACTCCTCCATCTAATAACCAGATTCCAGTTTCCAGAGAACTAGTCCACTCTAGTCCGGCAAAAATATGTCAACTCCTTTCTAAGAAGCGTGTATGTGTCCTTACATCATGAAATTTTATAGCATTTAGGTCATATTTTTTACATGTTTCTTACGCATCTCTATTTTAGAAAATAATCTTAAAGGGATAGAAGACTTTCTAAATTTGGATTATGTTCAAGGAAAGTATCTTGCGGAAATTCTCTGTGCCCCAATGCTGATGTAAGTACCTGTTGTATATCACTATATTTTTACATCAGCATGTATTTTGTTAACCCACGTGAATCCAATCTTCTATACCGAATGCTAATTATCTGATCTAAGTGTACTTCTAGCAAAATGTATAATTAAAGGAGATAATGAGATTTTTGTAAGGAAAACGTCCTAGTAGTTCTGCATACTGAGCTCCTTGATTGTACTATCTCATATCTTGCACATTACTAAATTCTAGTGTCGTGGTCTGGTTGCCCAAGCATTTACTGTGGTGATGTTGCTTTCCTATTACCTTACCTTGTTGATGATAGCTGGGCCATATTGTGTTAATTTCGTGTAGGCTAGTTTTGTCTGGTTGCCCAGACGTTCATTATGTCAATGTTGCTTTCCTGTTATCTGACCTAGCGAATGATAAATGTTAGTGTGTTAATTTTGTGCAGGTTGCTGAAAATAAGGAGACAAACTCTGGAAATAGCAATGCAACCCCATTGTTTCTCTCCAGGTAATATGGCAATAACTTTTGATTAATTAGTTCGGTTCCCCTCCTAATTGATGTTATGGTGTAGTGGTTGAGACACTCTCCACTATCAATTATACAAGCCTGCCTAAATTGCCATATGAATCCAACAGAAAAAATGTATGTTTGTGAACCAATTACTGGCTAAACCAATGATGGAAATCGTGGAGGAATCAGAGGTACACATTCTTGCTCAACAACAACTGATCAATGTTTTTAGAGACAATGTAGCAAATAAGGAAGAACTTGCTCACATGCTTATGGGCATCATCCGCGCTTAGGTTGCAGATTGTGAGGTTGTAGATCTTTAAGTTCTGTTCAGTTATTTGCACTGGCATCAATATTTGATTGCCTAGTGGATGTAATTCCCAGTAATGCTTGATGTGCTATGTTTTTCCTTGCATGTCACACATTTGCTTAGCGTGACTCATAATCCAACTATTTGGGTCAAAAGCTCAACTGGTCGCTAAGAAGCCAAAAAGGTAGTGAAATTAATAGCTAGCACGAAGCATCATGGGCCCTCTATCATGGTTAGCGGCCCACTGCCCTTTATGTGCCCCCCTAATGGCCTCACAGGGGCCAAAATTGTCTTGGTCCTTTGAGTGATCGGATTTGATCTTGTCCATAAATGGTCCTCGTAATGGGCTCATATAATAGCTGGGCTGAAATCGACATTGGCTAATTGGTCCTACAGACATGTTCGAACTTTAGCGGCCCAATAAGTTGATGGGCCACAATGCGGTTGAAAGCTCTATTGGGCCGCTATAATTGAAATGAGCCAACATTTAATGCTTGGCCTAGTTACCTGTCGGGTCATTAACAGGCCAAAATCGAAGTAAGCAATAAGTGGGCCCATTTAATTTCACGGGGCGTTAACAGGCCGATAGTAAGGTCGGGTTGTGTATGGCCCAACTGTGTTGTGGGCCTTTAGCACGCCGAAAGAGACACTAGGCTGGTATTGGACAATGAAGAGCATAGGCTGCTAAGAGGACCAAAGTCAGGTCAGACTGTATGTGTCCCAACTGTGTTGTGGGACTAGCAGGCCAAAAGATAAATCGGGCTGGTATTGGACCATGAAGAGCATGGACCGTTAAGAGGCCAAAACTCAGGTCAGACTGGAAACGGCCCAACTCCTGTATGGGCCATTAACAGGCAAAAGACACAAAATGCTAGAAATTGGCCCAACACTTATGGGTCGCTAAAAGGACGAAAGACGTACATCCTGAAAATTGGCCCATCCCTTGAATGGGCTATTAACAGGCCAAAATTATGTCGGGTCGGTATTGAGCCCAAATATATAGCGGCCTGTGAACGAGCTTGAACTAACGATGGGCTGCAATGGTTTCAAATAGGTAACAGGCCGTTGACGGGCCGAATTGGCACAACTCGTATGGGTCGTGGCCGTAACGAGAGTAGACACAAGTAGATGGGCTGGGTTGCTAATTTTGGCTGGGCCAGCCTTTTTGACCTAAACGGTCCACTGTTGGGCCAATGCACGTGTTGATGTATCATAGGTGTGTCCTGTCCATGCGCTGGATGACATCTGGAGCTGACACGTGGTTCCTTTGGCCAATGAGAATTTTACACATGGAAAATCGACATTGGTCGTAGCTGTTAACAGGTTATCGGATCCAAAAGTGGACCCGATAGCTTAATGGCGACCCATTATGGTGGATGCCACGTGTCGGTTACACTTTACAAAAACACATCGATGATGCTCCATTTATTGTCATGGAAGTTTCACTTCCGTGATGATAATTTCAGTATTGTCATGGATACTTCTACGACAACACAGGTATGACTATCTTGATTCTATCATAATATCGTCATGGATGTACATGCATGATAGAAAACGTGACCTACTGTGACAAACACGTATCATCCCAGAAGTGTTTTCTTTGTAGTGAAGAAAAGCAAATATCTACTAGCCAAGGTAGATAAATTCGCCAAATGGATTGGTGCGAAACTGGTAACATCGGTCGGGTCAGAACAGGTTATCGAATTTATTTCTGGAGTAGTATACCATTATGGTCTGCCCATAGCAGAACAACAGACAATGGAATGACCTTCATGGCCAAGGAAGTAAAGGCATGGTGCACAGAAATGGGCATTAAACTCGATTACGCATCTGTGTATCACCCCCAATCCAACGGACATGTTTAATGTGCTAACGGACTGATCATTAGTGGCATCAAGCCAAGGTTAGTACATTCTCTGAAAGAGGTAGACTGTTAGTGGGTAGAGGAACTCGATTTTGTGCTATGGGGTTTGCACACCACACCCAATCGATCCATGGGCTGGATGCTATTCTTCAAGGTTTACGGTGCCAAATGCTGTACTCCCTTGTGACCTTATTCATGACGCACATCGCATATGCATGTGAAGAACAAGAAGCTAAGCTCGATCGGCAGGATGCACTAGACGCCCTGGAGGAAGGGCACGATGTTGCTCGGGCACATTCTACGTTCTATCAATACCAGGAAAGGCGCTATCACAGTAGGGAGGTTCAATCAAAGGAATTCAATGTCGGAGAGTTGGTCATGCGGCTCCACCTAGAAAAGTGGAAGAATAAACTTTTACCTAAGTGGGATAGACCATTCATAATTGACCAGGTACTCATCGGAGGTGTGTATCGCATTCGAGACCTGAAGACAATAGACTCGAGCCAAATCCTTGGAATGTTGCACTGCTCAGGCATTTCTACGGTTATCCATGGCAACCTCCATTATTTTACTATGCATTTAGCAAACGGTGGTGTAATAAAACCGTAAAAAATGATACTGACTATTTGTGATGGCAGATACATCAAACACGATTCAAATTAAAGTTGCGTGTATGATATGTGGCATATGGTTAGAGTTGGCGTTCTGTGAACCAGGGCACCCAGACTTGCCTGCCTGTAGCCCACAACATGGCTCCTTCGATGGCCTGGTACGGCCCATCTACAAGACCACCAAGGCAATACCCTCACAAGGGGCCAAGCCTCGCGAGGCGGACAACATCAAGACCTCCCGAAGGATCGGCCTCCATAGGATCGGAGATTTCTATGCAGGTACCCGGCTTCAGGAGGCTGCCATGACGCAAGCCATGACAACCATGGCAGGCGGGCTCCAGCGCGCGCAGAGAAGGCACTTTCGTCTTTGGTGCTAAGGAGGCAAGGATAAGTGTGGGTTCCCAAGGAATCTGCCAAACGTTTCCATTCCGGTCCAACGGGACCAAGACCACCAGCATGGCAGGATAGATGTCATCACCGAGCCCACCGCCGCATCACGACCAAAAGCATTGCAGGCGAAAACAACTTTCATCAGGATAAGATGTACTAATTGTCCCCTTTCAGATTGACCACCGTGGGATCACTTCCCGCCTATGTTTTGGGATTCCTTCGCCCCTGGACCTCGCGAGGTTGTTCATCCCTTGTACTAGTTCATCCTCAGCCCCTCGTGAGGCTAATCCACCACAAAGCAGGAGTAGGGTCTTAAACCGCAAGGTGGCCCGAACCTAGGTAAACTGTTGTGTTCATCTTCTTCCTTGCTCACGTGAGTTAGGCTAGGCTGTGGGGCGACGAGTTGGTAGGCTGGATAGGTTGAGTTCGTCGCACTCGCCCCAGAGTTCGAACCTTCTTGGGTCTGCGGAGCCCTGAATCCGATATTCGGTGTGACAGGTAGGGTCATGTCGAAGCATGCCCTCTTCATCAACCGCGCTCTACTCGTGCTTCGCGGCGCTCATGGCGGGCGCCGTTCCGCTCGACGGGCCACCGGCTTCTTACAAAGGCACCACGGGCCACTGGGCATTCACCCCCAACCTGCAGCTGGTGTAGTAGCCCCAGATGTTCAGGACGATGCTGCCCCCGTGGTACGACGGCAAGGAGGACCCCGAGGAGTTCTTTCGGTTGTACGTGCAGGCCATCTAGGAGCCGAGCGACGACGACAAGTTCATGGCAAACTAGCTCCCTATGTCCCTCATGCGCGTGTCGTGCTCCTGGATGCTCAACCTGCCGGCGTCTTCGGTGGCCTCCTGGGAGGAGTTGTGCGATTTGTTCATCTCGCGCTTTGTGGCGCCAGTGGCCAACGTCGTTGCGTCCATCCTCAGCGGGTCGCAAGCGCCATCCTCGAGCCGCCATGTCAAGCAACTCCTCCGTCATCTAGGAGCTTCTCGGCTATGGTAGGGTGCTGCTCCATGCCGTGTTGTGCCTGAGACTGCCATCACCTTCGACTCCAGGGATCAACCTAGGACCATGGTCGGTGCAGGCGCGCTCCCCATGCTATGCACGCCCACCATTAGCAGCGTTGCAGTCACCAGAACCCTCATCAACGGGGGTGCTGGCCTGAACATCCTCTCCGTGGAAGCCTTCGACCTACTTCAAGTGCCCTATGACTAGCTCGCCCCCACCAAGCCCTTGTCAGTGGTGGTCGATGGCTCCACCGTCTCCCTGGGGTAGATCCGCCTCCCAGTCACCTTTGGCACGCGCTACAATTACCGCACCAAGCTCATTGACTTCAAAGTCGCCCATATCGGCCTCCCGTACAACGCCATCCTTGGGTATCTGGCCCTTGCCAAGTTCATGGCGGTGACGTGCCCCGGCTACAACATCGTCAAGATGCTAGGAACTAGTGGCATCATCACCGTGGTGGGGGACAGGAGGGATGCACTCCTGGCCCTCAAGCTCGCTTTCAAGGCCATGACAGCCACACGACCAGGCGCATGGGATACTCTAGACATCCCGGAAGCCGCGCCCGCAAATAAGAAGCAATTGTTCTCTCAAGACCGAGCCAAGACGAAGCAGGTGCCCGTCGACGTCGGAGGTTCGGGCCCCACCTTCACTATAGGCGCTGGCCTCCCCCCGGATCAGGAAGAGGCGTTGTTCAGTTTCTTTCACTCGAACAAGGATGTGTTTGCTTGGGAGGCAACAGACTTGGTTGGAGTTCTGCGGGACGTGATTGAACACCACCTCATGGTGTGCCCGAGTGCACGCCCAGTGAAGCAGAAGGCGAGGCGGCAGGCAGAAGAAAAGCAATCACTCATCGTCCAAGAGGTTCGCAAGCTGCAAGAGGCCGACGTCATTCGGGAAGTACCCGGTAATCGTCCCCAAGAAGGGCGGAAAGGAGCGCATGTGCGTCGACTTCACGAGTCTTAAGAAGGCGTGCCCTCAGGCCCCATTCCCTCTTTCGCGCATTGATTAGATCGTTGACTTCACCATTGAGTATGACTTGCTGCGCTTCTTGGATGCCTTCTCATGCTACCACCAGATCAAGATGGCGGTGGAGGACGTCGAGAAGACATCCTTCCTTTCCCCATGCGTGATTTACTGCTACATCGGCATGCCCTTTGGGCTGCGGAATGCCGGCGCGACCTTCCAGCGATTGATGCACATCACTCTAGGTCAGCAGCTCAGAAGGAATGTTAGGTGTATGTCGATGACATAGTGGTCAAGTCGCAGCAGGCAAGGACCCATGTCGAAGACCTAGAAGAAATATTAGACAACCTGTGCAAGGTAAACCTACGGCTCAATCTAGAAAAATCCATGTTTGGTGCCCCGTCCGGCAAGTTGCTGGGTTTTCTGGTGTCGCACAGAGGGATCGAGGCTAACCCTTACAAGGTCAAGGCAATAGAAAGGATGATCCTGCCACAGACCCTCAAGGAAATGCAGAAGCTCACGGGCTGCGTAACCTCGCTGGGGCATTTCATCTCCAAGCTTTGAGAGCGCACTCTCCCGTTCTTCAAGCTGATGAAAAAGAAGGGGCCCTTCGAGTGGACACCAGAGGCCGAGGCGGCCTTCCAAGACCTCAAGAGGTATCTCACGAGCCCGCTGGTGATGGTGGTGCCTCGTCCTCTTGAGCCCTTGGTGCTTTACTTGGCCGCCACGCCCCACTCGGCTAGCGCAACACTCATGGCGGTTCAGGAAGAGCGCGCGGGTGCGGGTATGCGGTGTAGCCACCCGCGTACTGCCGCGCCATCACCGCCTCAGGATGGCGCTCCTAAGGCCTCAGCTGCTACATCGGACGGCAAGGCTCCCAAGGCTCCCTCTTCTCAAGCAGAGCAGGACGCCGTCGACACCTCTTTGCTCATCAAAGCACCCCGTGTACTTCGTCAGCACGGTGCTGCGTGATGTGTACACACTACCCCATGCCACAAAAGCTCCTGCTCACGCTCATCTTCACCTCCAGGAAACTACACCACTATTTCCAAGGACACCCCATCAAGGTCATCTCCGCGTACCCCCTGAAGGTGCTCCGTAGCCCCAATGTCGTGGGGAGGGTTGTCGAGTGGAACATCGAACTGGAAGCGTTCCAATTGGAGTTCAGGGCCACCAGGGTCATCAAGGGCGCCACCCTCGCTGACTTAATGGCGGAATGGACTGATGCCCCTGAGCGGGGGATGGGTGAAGACCGCTCCCTCGCACCCGGAGATGAGGCGCCCGATGGCTGGGTCATGTACTTCGATGGTGCCTTGGCGCACCAGGGCGCGGGGGCTGGAGTCGTGCTCATCTCGCCGACCCAGGACAAGCTTTGCTACGCCTTGAAGCTCTGCTTTCAGCATGGCGAGAAGGTATCAAACAACATCATGGAATACGAGGGCTTCATCACTAGCCTCAGGGTTGCGGCGGCCCTGGTGGTCAAGCGTGTCACCATCAAGGGTGATCCTCAGCTCCTCGTCGACTTCTCCAACAAGGAATACAAGCCTAAGGACGAGCACATGGAGGTACGCAAAATTGAATAATGCTTCTTGGGTCTGGAATTGCAGCACATCCCACGTGGCACAAACAAGGAGGTGGACGACATCGCCAAGAGAGCGTCCCGACGCAAGCCCCAGAGGCCAGGTGTCTTCGAGGAAAGGCTCTTCAAACCGTCGGCGGCCCCACCCGCCGCATGCCCTATGCTACTTCGGGAGGAGGTGCCCCTAACCCCCTCCTCGGGCGCCCCGGCCTACGGTCTGAACTCAGGAGCCCGCCTGCTCCTGGCGCTTGAACCTCAGGAGGGATGCTGGACCAAAGAGTTCAAGGCGTACCAGCTCCGCGACACCTTGTCGGAGAAGGAGGAAGATGCAGAACACGCGGCCCATCAGGCCACTGCGAGCTCTACCGAAGGCGCTCCAATGACGTTTCACTACGATGGATACTCCAAGGAGAAAGGGTGCGAATTGCAAGCTAACATGCATGGCGGGGATTGCGGGCACCATTGTTCATCGCGCACCCTCGTGGGTGAGGCGTTCCACAACGGGTACTGGCCCACGGCGCTCAACAATGCCACTGAGCTGGTGCAATCCTATGAGGCCTCCCAGTTCCACGCCAAATAGATCCACCAGCCCGCTTAGGGCCTCCAGACCATCCCGCTCTCATGGGCGTTCGTGGTCTATGGGCTGGACATCCTAGACTCGTTCCCCCGAGCAGCCGGGGGATACCGCTACCTCTATGTCGCCATCGACAAATTCACCAAGTGGGCTGAGGTGGAGCCCTGGCGCACCATCCCAGCTGGCTCGGCCGTCAAGTTCATCAAGGGTCTCCTGAGCCGCTTCAGGGTCCCCAACCGTATCATCACTAACAATGGCTCTCAGTTCACGAGCAACCTCTTCAAAACATATTGTGCTAACCTTGGAATGCAGACATGCTACACATCAGTGGTGCACCCACGCTGTAACAACCAAGCTGAACGGGCCAACACGGAGGTCCTGAGGGGCCTCAAGACAAGGAGCTTCAAGAAGAAACTCGAGGCCTACGGCAGGGGTTGGCTCGGTGAGCTTCAGTCCATCCGCACCACTGCGACGAAACCCACTGGCTAGACCCCGTTCTTCCTCGTCTACGGGGCTGAGGCGGTCCTTTCACACAAGGTCAAAGATCGCTCCCCGAGGGTCTTGGCGTTTGACGAGGCACGCCAGGACGCCTCACGGGGGAAAGATCTCGTGCTCAGGGAGGAGGCATGCCGCCAAGCCTCGCTCCATGCCGCCAGATACCAACAAGCACTGCAGTGGTATCACTGCCGTAACGTCCGCTCTAGGACCCTCGAGGTGGGTGAACTTCTCCTGAGGCGGGTGCTCTCCAGGGAGGGGCTTCACAAGCTCTCGCCTATGAAGGAGGGCCCATTCGGGATAGCCCGTGTCACCAGGCCTGGCGCCGTGCACCTAGAGACGCAGGAGGAGATCCCTATCTTGAATGCCCGGAACATCCAGCATCTCCGAAAGTTCTACCCGTGATAGGCGAGCACCATGTGCCTCTCAAGTCTCTGCTCGTGACACTCTCACGTAATAATGAGTGGCTTTGTACATGCCCCGGAGTCTCCCAGGTGCTGCCCCTGAGCCTCACGAGGGCTCCCACCGACGTCTCAGTAGAAGCCCCATGCTCCGCGCTGGCGGGAAGACCAGAAGACTAGTGTAGGTGCCGGATGCGGCTGTTATTTTGCTCGCTTTTTGTAGCTGATTTTCCACTTCTTGGAATGAAATTTGAAGGTCTCGCATCTTTATTTGAAAGGGATGGGAATTTTTCCCCTCGCAGCGTTTGCTATCTCAAGTCTCGCTTTAGGGAGAGTAGAAGTTGCCCGTCAATCTTCCTCTTGCGTCTCGTGGGCAGGGGCTGGACACGGTGTGTGTGCCTGGGCCCGCCCACAAACACATCTCCCTCCCCCTAATTTTTGGGCAAACCCTAGATCAACCTCCCTCAACTGCGCTGACACGTCCACCCCGCCACCGGATGCGTCCGCCGCCACTAGCCACATCACCTGGCCAATCAGAGGTCGCCACCTCAGCCGCCGCTGCCTCCACAACCAACCCCGCGCCGCCACATCATCGACCGTGCCCACTTCGCCGTGCGGGCCCGCGGAGCCTGAGGCCGGCCCGCCCAGGCGTGAGCCACCGTCGGTGCCGCCCGGGCAGCCCGTGCCCCTTTCTACCAAGCCGCCCGCTCGCTTGGCTACCCGCGGCCTTGCCGCCCACCCCGCCGGCCTCCTCGCCTAGGTGGCCGCGCCGCCGTATACGACGGCAACCAGCGTCGCGCAGACCCCGCCGCCTGCTGCCCACGCCGGCGACCGCGTCCCGCCCCTAGCTCCTCGTCGCCGCCAAGTCCTCCCCACGGGCCCCTGCGGCACCGCCCGGAGCCGCTGCCACCGTAGACGCCGACGGCGGGAACGGGTTCCCTGACCCCGGATCCGCCGCCCCGCGAGCTCCCCTGACCTCCCTGGCCGCCCCCTCGCCGGAATCAGTGCCGCCGCGGCCACCGTCAACCTCCGGCAGACCTGGACGAGATCCACTGGTTCCTCGAACCAAACGCCATCCCCTTCCCTCACTGCTTCGTCCCGGAACCGCCCCTTCCCAGTTTTCCCCAATGTCCTCGAGTTTTTAACGATATGCGTGCATGTTTGAATTGCCATAACTTTGTGTGTACTGCTTCGTTTTGTGTGCATGATATGTCAAAATGTTCACCTCTTGGTGGGCTACATGCTTGTGTAATTTTCATTCATGTTTCTGTTAATCTAGATGCCTTAATCTTCGTTCCAAAACTTCCAAGTGATATAAACTGCTGAAATCTGCTGCATGTTAACATCACTTAGGCATCTTGTGAGTGTTGTAACCGTGTCCCTATTGATCCTATGGTGGTGACTTTGATATGTAAATGTTCCTATCAGAGAGTTATACACTGTGGTGTTCTTTGTATTCACGTTAGGGTGCATCTTGACATGTTAATCCCTGTTGCAAAAGTGCTTGCTGATGTTAAATGCCGAAGACTGTAATAACTTGTCAATTTGTCATTTTTATATCTTTTTGTGTTATTTTATATTGAGCATCATGCCAACATGTTTTAGGATCATAATCATTCCGTCTTTGCAGTGGTGCAATCCATTTATTTTGATATGCCCTGTGGTGAGTGCATAATGACTATGAATTGGGCTACTTGCTATTAATGTTCTGTCAAGTTTGAATCTATTATATCATGTTGCTATGTTTCCTTGATGCTACCATCAAATCCATGCATAATCTGGAGATACTTACCTGACATGTTTTTATGTCCATATGAATCTATATCATTCTTTTCCATTTTATGCACATACACGTCCTCTAGCATATGTTTCCATTGCCATGAACATGCCTAAAGTCCACATGCCATGTTTTATAATGTGGACTTCATATGACCTCTGTTCCAAGCTTCTAAACATGCTATGATGATGTTCTTGTTTTACACTTGCTGAAACTGTTGTAACATTCAAATTTATCTTGATGGTTCCCACTAATCCGTGAGCCATATGCATATGATGCCTGGATGTTATTTTCTCTTTGTTATGTGTACTTTGATACCATGCCCTTGGTTGCTATGTATAGTTGCATATGCCCTGTTTTTCACCAAGTCATAATCTGTGTTCTCAAGTTGCTTTTTGCATTGATCATCTTGGATTAATCTTGACGCCTATGAACTTGAACCTTAATGATATTTGAAGTATGTTATCTGTACTTTGAGTGCATATCAAGTTTGTGTTCATATGTTTCTGGTAGCATGTTGTTTTGATGATTGCAAAGTGCCTAGTTGTTGTTTTGTGCAGACTGTTGGTATAACTTGTTTGGAGTGTATGTGTTGAACTGTTGCTCCATTTTGAGCATGCTCTATATGAATCTTGCTTAGAATTGCTTTTAGTTTCATATTATCTTGTTGCATCCATGTTTTGAGTGTGTTTGCACGATGTTTGTATGCATTTTGCATCAATGACATGTTTAACTTGTGTTGCTCATATCTTCTAGGTCGTAGCACCAAATTAAACTTTAGATGTAACTTGACTAGAAAAACGTGTAGATCATCATGGTGCATCGTAACTTGCTGTTTAATAATTTTAACATAATGTGTTTTCAGATCTGGACCAATTTTGAAATTTGCATATGAGGACTTCACGGAATTGTTATATGTTGTTTCTGGCCTCATTCAAACTTGCTTTGATGTGATGTTCCTGTATGCATCATCTCTTGCCATGAGTTGAGCATCATGCCTTGTTTATGTGTTGTGTGTTTACCATGTCGTTTGCTTCTTTCCGTTGTTGCTTCTTAGTTCCGGTAACGTTGCGATTGTGAGGATTCATTCGACTATGCTGGTTCGTCTACTTCATGGACTCGTTCTTCTTCCTAGCGGAATTTCAAGCAAGATTACCGTCACCTTGGATCTCACTACTACCTTTGCTATGCTAGTTTTCTCGATCCTACGGTTATGTCACGCTTCCTACCACTTGTTATCAAGCCTCCCAAATTGCCATGATAGCCTCTAACCTTTTTCCACCATCCTAGTAGCCGTTGTTTGCCTATGTTACCGCTTTGCTCAGCCCCTCTTATAGCATTGCTAGTTGCAGGTCCAGTTGCATGTTGTTCCATGTTGGGACATGGATATCTTGGGATATCACAATATCTCTTATTTAATTAATGCACATATATACTTGGTAAAGGGTGGAAGGCTCGGCCTTTTGCCTGATGTTTTGTTCCACTCTTGCGGCCCTAGTTTCCGTCATACCGGTGTTATGTTCCTTGATTTTGCGTCCCTAACATAGTGAGATTTTATGGGCCCTGTTGATATTTCGCTTTGAATAAAACTCTTCCAGCAAGGCCCAACATTGGTTTTACCATTTGCCTAATAACAACTAAAAACTTGCATAGGGACCTGCCGGCCCCCGAGGTCTCTTAATCAACCCCTCGGGCCAGTGCTCGTCATGAGTGTTGGTCCACCTACCTAGCTGTCGGCGGTGCCGCCTCGAGGCAACTCGATGGTATTTAGGCTATAGTCCACTTTTCATAGACGGTGTTGTCCTGAGAACGAGATATGCGCGGCTCCTATCAGGGTATCGATGCACCGGGTGGTCTTGCTGGTTTTGTTTCACCGTTGTTGAAATGTCTTGTGCACCATGATCCCGAGTCTGATCGGATGTCCCGCGGTTATGTGACAGATGGGAATTTTAAATGTCCAGTTGTAGAGAACTTGACACCAAACTCGACTTAAAATACACAAACCACGTGAGTAACCGTGACAGTCTCTTTTCGAGTGGGTGGAGAAGAGAACATGGTGGGATTATGTTTGAACGTAAGTAGTTCAGGATCACTTCTTGATCATTACTAGTTTGCGACCGTTTGCGTAGCTTCTCATCTTATTCTTGTACTCGTAAGTTAGCCACCATACAATGATTAGTCGCTTGCTGCAACCTCACCACTTATCCATTCCATTTTCATTAAGATTTGCTTTACTTGATAGCTATGGTACTAGGATTGCTGAGTCATCGTGGCTCACAGATTACTACAACAACAGTTGCAGGTATAGGTAATGCGATGGTCATGACGTGAGAGCGATGTTTACTTGTTTTAGAGTTCCTCTTCTGCTTCTTCTTCGTTCAGGGGATAGGTTCCTTGTCGGCAACCTAGGCTAGTAGGGTGGATGTCGTTTGAGATTCTGTTTGTGTCTCATCCGTAGTCGGATGTTGCTCTTATGTATGATGTTGTATTCATGTGGCATTGTATGCCTTTAGTATGTATCCCCATCTATTATGTAATGGTACGATGTAATGATATCCACCTTGGAAAGCGTCTTCAATATGCGGCTCTATACTTGGTGGGACCTTTGAGTTCCTCCTGGATAGGATTGCATATTGGGTGTGATAGTCAGTCCCTCGCTTGGATGGATGGGTGTGTGCTTTGTAGTGTGGCCAGCACCCTTGGCCAAGTTTATGGCTTCTTGGCCAAGGGAGTGGCTTCTCCTCCAAGGAAGTGCTCCCGTGTTATACACTAGTACCCACATACAAGTAGCACTGTACACGATTTCACGTATGATGAATGAACTGTGTATGCCTTATCAGCAATTGTAGAGCATGGCCGTCACATCTGCGCAGGTCCGACGGTTCGTCCTAGTTGACTTGGCCAGAGTCCAGCCGAACGGGCTCACCCCGGATGGCTCAACCCGAACGGGCTCAACCCGGATGGCTCAACCCGGACTGGCTCAACTCGGACAAGCTCTACTCGCATGGGCTCAACCTAGACTGGCTCAACCCGGATGGTTTCAGCCAGCCACATTCATCCAACCGGGTTCTGCCAGCTAGAGGGCACTCCCCTGGCATGTTTTGGAGAGTTGTTTCGCCATCTTGGGCATACCCGGGGGTCATCCCCCCGACAAAGATTCTGGCAGGCCAAGCCCGAAACCTTGATCACTTTTAGATCGTTGTTGGTGTCCATCATAGCAAAACCGTAATCGAGGTTGTTGTTAAACCTGGCGAAATGCTCATAAGGCCTTGTGGCCTGGTGGTAGTGGTAGACAAGGATGTCATGGCGCACGCACAACTGGGTGACGGCAACCATCTGATCATACCTGACATGACCACCGGTGAACTCGAGGTCGAAGCTGACCACTTGGTACTTGTCCTCAGCAAGCAACTGCTCCATAGTGTTGATGGACCTCTCCACCGATACCAGCTCGTTCATGTAAACCACCGAGGTCCTTCCCCCTCACGTGGGTGTCCACTACGTGAGGTTTGGTGAACTGCCGCCCATTGTCATTGTCAGCCACTGGGAGCGCCATTGGAGCCACTAGATATCCTATTTGTATGTGTCTTTGTGGGCGTGCTTATTGTGTCGTGGGGCACAAGAGATTAAGGTAAATGGCTGCGGGAATAAATGGGGGCCGGGCGGCTGCCATTCTAGGCACGTTTGCATGACAGTTTTTGCAGCAGGTAACTGCATCGAGGCGCCGCATCTAGTGCAACTACATGCATAATGGCAACACGAACGTAGGTGATCGTGGGCTAGCCCCAAACGCTAGTAGTGCATGCTGTGCGACGGGGCAAGAGTGTGAGGAGGGTCGTGAGAGCAGTGCGCGCGCGATGGAACACGAGCAGAGCGTGTCGCGGCCACCTCAACTGTGCGCAACCACACACATAGAGCGGTTGAACATGTAGGTAATGGTGGTCTACAAGCTGGACGGCAGTTGCGAGCCGGCCGGCAGTTGCGAGCCGGCGACACGATGTGAAAGCACGTCGCATTTGACATCACACGGTGGTCGATCAATCATTTCCGACACTGCGTAGAGGGCAGCCGCGTGCTAGCTAATTAAATCATAAAAGTTTTTTATTAACTATATGTGTACGTGTCATTTCATCCTCCTCTTGCACGTCTTTTCTGTCAGGACCCCAACTCAATGCCACATAGATCTAGCATGTAACACCTCATATCACTTTGCGGCCTCACGCATGGTATCCCCACGGGTGTCGCCTTACCTTTGCCCGGGACCGTTTGCGCCTTTTGGCACACGTATATGATAATGTCGCTAGCATCCATATGATAAGGAGCCCGGGCTAACATGGCTAGTCATAAACCCAAAGTGGCACAAACTTATAGGGACAGGCATCCATGACCCAGCATCGAACGTGTCGGTCATCAGCGAGTGAATCCAGGCTGTAGCACTGGGCTAGCAGGACTCCGGTGAACCGGGCTGTAGCGGGCTAACAGGACTCCGGTATTCATCGCGTGACATTTCCCCGAAGGGACAGACACAGGAACGAAGAAGGACACATGCCGGCCAGCCTAAGTGTTCCGGAGCAGTAGCAAGCTACCATGGCTCAGTGGAAGCACTAGGAGACATTTCCCGGTAAGAGAGGCTACTAAGGATAAACAACTAGATAGTCAGATCCCACACATACCAAGCATTTCAATAACATACACACAATATGCTCGATATGTGCAAGTACAACATGGCATCACAACATGACTCTACAACTCAAATATTTTATTCAATAGGCTCCAAGGAGCGAGATATTACAAACATGGGTCTCATGACCCAACATTCAGAGCACACAAGTCAAGGCACAAGCGGAAGCTCAACATGTTTGGGTACAGACAACTATAAATGAAAAGGCTTAGAAGCCTGACTATCTACTAGATCCTGCCGAGGGCACAAGATCGTAGCTGAGGTAACAAGCTAAACGTCGAAGTCCACGCGGAACTACTAGCGAGACTGAAGTCTCTCTGCAGAAAACATAAAATAGGCAAAGGTGAGTACAAATGTACCCAGCAAGACTTACATCAGAACTATCTACATATGCATCGGTATCAACAAAGGGGTGGTGGAGTTTAACTGCAGCAAGCCAGCTTTGACTCAGTGGCTAACCTGAACTACGACTGCAAGTAACTCTTTTGAGGTGGCGCACACGAGTCCACATATTCACCATATCAATACACCACTATGGATCCGCTCCCGTCTCCCTACGAGAACGCCATCCATAGCACTCACGCTTATCTTGCGTATTTTAGAGTATCCACTTTCACTTGTCTATGAACTATGCAAGGGGTCCAAGTTGCCATATCCGAGGAATCCGGCTATTCGAATAGATAATGATAACCCTGCAGGGGTGTACTTCTTCACACACGCTCTCGCCACTTATCGCCCTGTACACGTCATGTACCTCAGCAACCTTCAAGCGGAAGCCGGGCGAGGGAGTCGGCCACGACCTGACTAACCACACAAGTCTCTAGTCCAGGTTTATCGCCTATTCGGGTTCCATCCGCAAGGAGATCCGGCCGGGGTGTCGCTCACGGCCCCAAACGATGTGTGCAGGGTTCCTAAGTCCACCATTCGGGTGCCACTTGGTACACCGGGCCACTGTGCCTAGTCTGTCCCAAGCCCACCTGTACCGGGTGCCACTTGGTAGACTACTAACACTACCTACAAACACCAGAAACTAGTTGCAACTCCTGGACAGAGATCAAGTTGATTAATAAGTCGAGAGGGGCACTTAAGCATTCCAATGCGTGGTAGTAACTGTTCATGGATCACAAACACAGAACTCAGTTCCTGAGGACGGCTGCAATGAGACAACCCACCATGTACTCCTACATGGCCTCTCACCGCTACCTTTACCAAATCGTGTTCACACACTTAGCTCTCAACAGTAGGACATGTTCACACAGCTCTAATTCATCCCCGATGAATCAGACCTGACTCAACTCTAAGCAGTAGCAGGCATGACAAACAAGCATGAATGAGTAGGCACATCGGGGCTCAAACAACTCCTACTCATGCTAGTGGGTTTCATCTATTTACTGTGGCAATGAAAGGTCATGCAGAGGAAAGGGGTTCAGCTACCGCAGCATGTAACAGTTGAAACGTTGTTGTCCTAATGCAGTAAAAGAGAGCAGGAGCGAGAGAGTGGGATTGTATCGGAATGAACAAGGGGGTTTTGCTTGCCTGGCACTTCTGAAGATAGTATAGTTCTTCATCGGTGTCATCGAATAATCGTTGGAACCACATTTACTGAGAGGGGACAAGCACCGTCAAACAAAGAAGAAACACAATCAATGCAATGCACAATATGATGCATGATCATGACATGTCAATATGCTGGTGTTTTCAGCTAATGCAACTAGCAACAAAGTTAAATGAAGTTGGTTTGAACCCTAAGTTCAAATCCAAACTCCATATGTGAAGTTTAAATGCCATTATATGATTTGTGCTAAACAGCAGCTATAAGTTGTTCTAACATGCATGAAAATGGTACAGATTGATAGATTGGATTTTTCTGATCATTTTTCATATATAATTTATTTCATTTGGAGTTACGGTTGAGTTTCTATGAATTTTTGAAGTTAGCATTATTTTCTGAAATTTCCTGAATAAGAATAAATCCAGAAAATAATTATCTGCATCAGCACTAGGTCACTATAACGTCAGCCGGTCAGCTGAGACGGTCCAGGTCAACCCTGGCCTGTGGGTCCCGTCTGTCAGTGTCAATTAAACTAACTAAATTTAGTTAGCGTTAAACTAATACTAGCCTAGTTTAGTTAGTGGCCTGGGGCCCACACGTCAGTGACCCGGAGGTCAAACTGGGTCCACCCGGGTCAACGGTCAGGGGGGGTGGGTTAAACTCGCCGGCGGCTCGACGCCGGCGACGGCAGGCGTGGCGGAAGGGCTCGGAAATGAGCCACAGGGCATCATTTTGGCCGCGGTCAGTTGCGTTCGAACGCACGCAGCGGCGCGCATCAAGTGGTGGCAGTGGTAGGTGCTGGGGTGGCGTGTAGCAACGGCGGTGTGAAGGTCAGTGATCGCCGGAGTTCGGGTGTGCTCGGGAACGGCGTTGTGGCGAACGGCAGGACGAGCTGTGAGTTGCTACGGCACCTGGGGATACGCCGAGCACGTGGGTGTACTCGGACGCGTCGTGGCTGAGCTCTAGCTACGATGGCGCCATGGCCGGCGGCAGAGAGCTCTCGGGCTCGACGGACATGACGACTACAGCGGTCGTGCAGGGCAAAGGAGAGGGGGAATAGGTTCAGGGGCTCACAAGGGGTCGGAAGAGAAGCTCGGTGGGCTCGGGGAGGCTTCTGCGACGACGAATTGACGGCGGCGATCTCCGGGCACCGGAGATGAAGGCGACGACGCTCCGGTCGACTGTGGACTCCTCTGGTCGCGTGTGTCGGGTGTATAGCTCCACGGCGTCGGGGCGGAGCTCAAGGATGCGGAGAGGGAGCGAGGGGGGGCTGTGGCCGTGGTGGCAGTGGACGGCGGCGACGAGCTCCGCTCGGTGGCTGCGTGCAAGAAACAGAGGAGGGGGAGGAGCGAGGAGAGTGAGAGAATGGTCGGGGGGTAGCGTGGTATCGTCTAGAGCCGTCCAGAGCGAGCAGGCAGGCTGGAGGTGGCCGGGCACGTGCCGGCGGGCGTCGGCCACGCGCGCTCCAGTCCTTCTAGTGTGAGCTGGAAGAAGACAAGGGAGAGAGATGGGCTGGGCTGCTGGAGGAGCTGGGCCAGGTAAGTGGCCCAGGTGGGCTTCCTCTCTCTCTCTCTCTCTTATTTTAGTTTTTCTATTTCTGTTATTTTGTTTTGGTTTAGTTTGGAAACTAAACCATTTTAAAACTTTTTGTAAATTTTTATGTGAGCTCAGAGAGCTAGTCCAAGGTCACATGCAAACTTACAAAATATTTGAACATTATTTCTTATATAGTAGAAATAATTCCAACCCAAATATATTATTGATTTAAATCAAAGACCCAAAATAAATTATTTCTGTGACTCTGAAAATATTGGTTTGAATTTTACCTCACGCCAATATTTTCACAGAATAACAGGAACATTTTCTTGGACTCATTTGATGAGATTTAGATGTTGGTTATTTTTAGAGGTTTTCTGAGGCTTTTGAAAATTCCTCAATTCAAGTTTCATTTGAATTTAAACATGATGCTCACATGGAAGGGCTAGCCTAGTGCATACTAGAACTAGGGATGTGACAGCTCACCCCTACTAAACAAGAATCTCGTCCCGAGATTCAAGCATAGGGTAAGATGAATGGGGATCGCAAACTAACATAATCTTCACGATCCAGGTGGCACTTCAAAGAATGTCGACTCGATCACCATCTTGTCTCGACGTCTTGCTTTGAGATCTCCATCTAACATGACAACAAGAGGAAAAGGAACAACTCCAGAAGAATCGATCTTCTTGAAGATCAATCAACTTAGGAGCAACTCACAAAGTGAGTCATAGCAACATCTCTCGAGCTGAGGCACGAAGCATACATCTAGAGGAATGGAGTGGAACGGATGACGAAGGTTCACTAGGTAGACAACAATTCCACACTTAAGAGGGTGGTGAATGGTTGTCAACGTAGCGAGGAGTTGAATTGCCATGATAACATAACGGGGCACCTTAGGGAAGGTTACTTGTGGGAATATCCCTTAAGTGTCAAAAAGAATTACCTTTGATTCAGAGATCATTAGAGCTCTTTATACCAGCTTAAGGCAAATCACAATCGATCATTTGAAGGAGTTCGATAGAATGACATACTCAGACTAGAATGGATGATGTGGATTACCTTGTTGAAAACAACACAAGGAATGATTTTAGTAACTGGGGAGAAGCTCAACAGTAGAGAGTGAGTCCACTATTTTGAAAGTTATAGCATAACCGAGGAATCTGAGAGCAAACCCAATTAGTGACGATGATAACACCTAGCGCTTGTTCGTGCTCTCAAGAACTTGAGCATTTCCATATTCATCAAGGTTTAACCAGTATTCATGTCAAGGATCCTGGCAACACAACGTACTACCATGATGAACAGCGATGGACGATGCAGATGCAAAGAAAGATAACACTTTCTTAGATTTCACCTTAGCGGGGCCAAGGGAACAAAATCTAGATGATCGACCGAGAGACATTTAGCACTCCGCTTCTAATGTTCTCATTGATGTGCTAGCGTAACCCATTCATAGATATGGTTTGATATCTAGAACATCAAGTAAAAGGTCGGACTTCGGGAGCACAAAAAATCCATAAGGAACAACTACTGGAATAAGTTTTACGAGATTCTTATGGGGAGGTGACCAACTTCTTCAACCAAGATACTACAATAATAGGCCTTCCGGCTAGGTGTGTTGGCCACGACATCCACGTTACCGGTTACGGTGCGACCATTATTATAGTTCTTGGGAAACGTTCCAACCATCATATCTGCCTGAGATTCAGATCTGGTTGGCGTCAGGATATTCCAGACTCATCAAGTCTAGAAGGAAATACTAAAGTTTGCAACACAAATCGACGAGATGACATTGCGAGATTCTCGGGGGATGAACTACGATAGCAAGCTCCAAAACATGAGCTGGTTCTGCTACAACATGTGAACACGTTGTCCGAGACAAGCATGACCACATAGTAGTCTTATAATAAAACACTACTGAGTTCTGATGGGGAACCATCATCGAGGACATCGAAGTCCTAACATAAGTTCGGATTAGCTCTTATGAGGGAACTTCTTCTCCTTGAACAAATCAGTTAGTGGCTTGGTGTGCTAGGGATACATATGGAATGAAGGTTGCAAGTCTCCAAACCACGGTATATTTCGCACATATGCATGACTGACTTGGGATGACTCCAGAGGAAGCAAAACAAACTTTCTCGAATTCACGGCGGCAACTTGCATCTAATGCAGATGAATTAGAGGAAGTCACTTCTTTCATCCAACATATGCTTCGTGAGCTAGCATGAAGAAATGCTTTCGAAAGTTTCCAACGCTAACTTAGATGTTCAACATGGATCATGGACAAGATGAAAATGTTGTCAATGGGCTCAACAACAAACCATCCAAGCTTCCATATAGATGGAATTCCACAATTAAGTGAACACAGTGATAGCATCGGTCAGACCAAAGGATGTAATGGTGTATACTCGAGGAACCAACCACAAGTAAGACAACATTAGGAACATCGTTGGTTCTGATTTGATTTGAAGATAGCCCATACTCGAATCAAAGTTTGGACAAGACAATAGATCCAATAACTGATCACGAGGACCAATCGATGAAGATATCATCTTCCTTCAATACACACACACAAAGATATCCCTTTGGAATGAATTGAGTCGGACAAGCTTTTATCTTCCAACCCTCCAAGTTGCTATTCATCTTAACCAACTAGCTCAGGGGTATCCAACACAGATTCTTGGAGAAAGGGTGGTTCATAGAGAAACCATCTTGATCACGAACTCAACATAGCGGTCAAGTGACGACCTGGTGATACTTCCGAGAAGATATTCAGAAAATCACGAACCACCGATATGTTAATAAGCTCGAGAACAATCTTGCCTTTCAGAGCAAGACGGTGTACTCAAATAAGCAAGGATTGGCAAAATCCTAACTCATTGATCGAAGAGTGCACTAGGAAAATGGACTAGGTAGCACAATCGGTCTTAGAATGAGGGTTCAATAACCAACACGCTAAGAACTAAATTATGGTCCTTCAACTAACAAGCAACAAGGTTGCTAGGAGTATCGATTTCACACATCATAGTTCACATGTCGGCATTCAGGTTGCAACAACACGGAAGCCGAGAAATGAATAATGAGAGTGAGAAGTATCATTGTATCAAGAATTCATAAGAGGTGGTGCTATTCTCATGACAATCCTGACATAAAGATGGTAACACTCCAAGGTGGAACAGAACAAAAGCTGGATTGGCATTTTGATATGCAGATTACAACTGCTTTGACCCAATCCTAGAAATGGATAAGGTACTGGAGTTTGTTTCTCCTAGTCATTCCGAATAGGATGGCTTGACGGACCACAAGAGTAATAGGCATCGATGAACACGGATGCACACATACTCTTGACTATCAATTGATAGACGAGGGTCAGAAGACGACCAAGGGGGACAACTCAAAAGAACATAAGATTTTCTGAGTTGTGGACGCATGGATTAGAATGTCGGGCAAAGCTCAACATTTCTTCAGGATAACCCATGCAGAAAGGTTGAACTGGCAGAGTCACAATATAGAAAGAAGAACTCATCAAGAGCACTCTAGTGGTGATCTTTTGGTTCAAGAACTTCTGCCATAAGCAGTTCATGGTATTTGGAAGAACGATATACCAGGAACCTCGAGTACTATCGCAAGGTTACTAATAACCTAAAGGAACTAGAAAACACTATCAACATGAAGTAAGTAGGGTGAATCTCGGGTTCAAAATCCAGAAGTGGAATACCTACATACTAAGTGGCATCACGGGATGCTTTCAGGAATAATGGCCAGAATCATCACTCAGGGACACAAATCATGGCTAGATTACTAGATGATCCCCTAAGACACCTAGGGTCATAATATTAACTCCAACATATATGTCGAGGAAATAAAGTACCTCAACTCAGCAATTTGTGTGGTTAATCTGGCCCAAAGGATTATTGGGAACAGGAAGGAGGGATTTGCAAATGCTTCAGACTATTTAGAAACCTGGGGTGACTCGGACAGCATAACGGCTGTAAATGCTCAAAGATTTTGAGACATGCTACAAAAATGGTGGCATAACCACTCAGAAGCACAATATCAAGGGTTCGAGACCAACAGTTAACATACGGAAGTAGTAGGAACTGAAATGAAGCTTGAAACCATCAATCATATAAGTCTATGGATTAGTAACACGTCATCCTGATAGATAGATGAGAAGCCTAGTGCTTAAACCCCGTAGAAGAGAAGAGGATGACTCAGATCAGAAGGCCATGAGGTATAAGGAGTAAAAAGAGCCTTACGTTCCATCCCACAATCAATTCCCTTATATAACTAAAGCATTTCTAGACACAACTTCGACCAGTTTGGCTTGGTAATCCAACAGGCAGTTAGGCTCTGATACCAAAGCTGTCAGGACCCCGACTCAATGCCACATAGATCTAGCATGTAACATCTCATATCACTTTGCGGCCTCACGCACGGTATCCCCACGGGTGTCGCCTTACCTTTGCCCGGGACCGTTTGCGCCTTTTGGCACACATATATGATAGTGTCGCTAGCATCCATATGATAAGGAGCCCGGGCTGACATGGCTAGTCATAAACCCAAAGTGGCACAAACTTACAGGGACAGGCATCCATGACCCAGCATCGAACGTGTCGGTCATCAGCGAATGAATCCAGGCTGTAGCACTGGGCTAGCAGGACTCCTGTGAACCGGGCTGTAGCGGGCTAACAGGACTCCGGTATTCATCGCGTGACATTTCCCCGAAGGGACAGACACAGGAACGAAGAAGGACACATGCCGGCCAGCCTAAGTGTTCCGGAGTAGTAGCAAGCTACCATGGCTCAGTGGAAGCACTAGGAGACATTTCCCGGTAAGAGAGGCTACTAACGATAAACAACTAGATAGTCAGATCCCACACATACCAAGCATTTCAATAACATACACACAATATGCTCGATATGTGCAAATACAACATGGCATCACAACATGACTCTACAACTCGAATATTTTATTCCATAGGCTCCGAGGAGCGAGATATTACAAACATGGGTCTCATGACCCAACATTCAGAGCACACAAGTCAAGGCACAAGCGGAAGCTCAACATGTCTGGGTAAAGACAACTATAAATGAAAAGGCTTAGAAGCCTGACTATCTACTAGATCCTGCCGAGGGCACAAGATCGTAGCTGAGGTAACAAGCTAAACGTCGAAATCCACGCGGAACTACTAGCAAGACTGAAGTCTCTCTGCAAAAAACATAAAATAGGCAAATGTGAGTACAAATGTACCCAGCAAGACTTACATCCGAACTATCTACATATGCATCGGTATCAACAAAGGGGTGGTGCAGTTTAACTGCAGCAAGCCAGCTTTGACTCAGTGGCTAACCTGAACTACGACTGCAAGTAACTCTTTTGAGGTGGCGCACACGAGTCCACATATTCACCATATCAATACACCACTATGGATCCACTCCCGTCTCCCTACGAGAACGCCATCCATAGCACTCACGCTTATCTTGCGTATTTTAGAGTATCCACTTTCACTTGTCTATGAACTATGCAAGGGGTCCAAGTTTCCATATCCGAGGAATCCGGCTATTCGAATAGATAATGATAACCCTGCAGGGGTGTACTTCTTCACACACGCTCTCGCCACTTATCGCCCTATACACGTCATGTACCTTGGCAACCTTCAAGAAGAAGCCGGGCGAGGGAGTCGGCCACGACCTGACTAACCACACAAGTCTCTAGTCCAGGTTTATCGCCTATTCGGGTTCCATCCGCAAGGAGATCCGGCCGGGGTGTCACTCACGGCGCCAAACGATGTGTGCAGGGTTCCCAAGTCCACCATCCGGGTGCCACTTGGTACACCGGGCCACTGTGCCTAGTCTGTCCCAAGCCCACCTGTACCGGGTGCCACTTGGTAGACTACTAACACTACCTACAAACACCAGAAACTAGTTGCAACTCCTGGACAGAGATCAAGTTGATTAATAAGTCGAGAGGGGCACTTAAGCATTCCAATGCGTGGTAGTAACTGTTCATGGATCACAAACACAGAACTCAGTTCCTGAGGACGGCTGCAATGAGACAACCCACCATGTACTCCTACATGGCCTCTCACCGCTACCTTTACCAAATCGTGTTTCACAAACTTAGCTCTCAACAGTAGGACATGTTCACACACCTCTAATTCATCCCCGATGATTCGGACCTGACTCAACTCTAAGCAGTAGCAGGCATGACAAACAAGCATGAATGAGTAGGCACATCAGGGCTCAAACAACTCCTACTCATGCTAGTGGGTTTCATCTATTTACTGTGGCAATGACAGGTCATGCAGAGGAAAGGGGTTCAGCTACCGCAACATGTAACAGTTGAAACGTTGTTGTCCTAATGCAGTAAAAGAGAGCAGGAGCGAGAGAGTGGGATTGTATCGGAATGAACAAGGGGGTTTTGCTTGCCTGGCACTTCTGAAGATAGTATAGTTCTTCATCGGTGTCATCGAATAATCGTCGGAACCACGTTTACTGAGAGGGGACAAGCACCGACAAACAAAGAAGAAACACAATCAATGCAATGCACAATATGATGCATGATCATGACATGTCAATATGCTGGTGTTTTGAGCTAATGCAACTAGCAACAAAGTTAAATGAAGTTGGTTTGAACCCTAAGTTCAAATCCAAACTCCATATGTGAAGTTTAAATGCCATTATATGATTTGTGCTAAACAGCAGCCATAAGTTGTTCTAACATGCATGAAAATTGTACAGATGGATAGGTTGGACTTTTCTGATCATTTTTCATATATAATTTATTTCATTTGGAGTTACGGTTGAATTTCTATGAATTTTTGAAGTTAGCATTATTTTCTGAAATTTCCTGAATAAGAATAAATCCAGAAAATAATTATCTGCGTTAGCACTACGTCACTGTGACGTCAGCCAGTCAACTGAGACGGTCCAGGTCAACCCTGGCCTGTGGGTCCCGTCTGTCAGTGTCAATTAAACTAACTAAGTTTAGTTAGCGTTAAACTAATACTAGCCTAGTTTAGTTAGTGGCCTGGGGCCCACACGTTAGTGACCAGAGGTCAAACTGGGTCCACCTGGGTCAACGGTCAGCGGGGGGGGGGGGGGGGGGGGGGGTCAAACTCGCCGGCGGCTCGACGCCGGCGACGGCAGGCATGGCAGAAGGGCTCGGAAATGAGCCACAGGGCATCATTTTGGCCGCGGTCTGTTGCGTTCGAACGCACGCAGCGGCGCGCATCAAGTGGTGGCAGCGGTAGGTGCTGGGGTGGCATGTAGCAACGGCGGCGTGAAGGTCAGGGATCGCCGGAGTTCGGGTGTGCTCGGGAACGGCGTTGTGGCGAACGGCAGGACGAGCTGTGAGTTGCTACGGCACCTGGGGATACGCCGAGCACGTGGGTGTGCTCGGACGCGTCGTGGCTGAGATCTAGCTACGACGGCGCCATGGCCGGCGGCAGAGAGCTCTCGGGCTCGACGGACATGACGACTACAGCGGTCGTGCAGGGCAAAGGAGAGGGGGAATAGGTTCAGGGGCTCACAAGGGGTCGGAAGAGAAGCTCGGCGGGCTCGGGGAGGCTTCTGCGATGACGAATTGACGGCGGTGATCTCCGGGCACCGGAGATGAAGGCGACGATGCTCCGGTCGACTGCGGCCTCCTCTAGCCGCGTGTGTCGGGTGTGTAGCTCCACGGCGTCGGGGCGGAGCTCAGGGATGCGGAGAGGGAGCGAGGGGGTGGCTGTGGCCGTGGTGGCAGCGGACGGCGGCGACGAGCTCCGCTCGGTGGCTGCGTGCAAGAAACAGAGGAGGGCGGAGGAGTGAGGAGAGTGAGAGAAGGGTCGGGGGGTAGCGTGGCATCTTCTAGAGCCGTCCAGAGGGAGCAGGCAGGCTGGAGGTGGCCGGGCACGTGCCGGCGGGCGTCGGCCACGCGCGCTCCAGTCCTTCTGGCGTGAGCTGGAAGAAGACAAGGGAGAGAGATGGGCTGGGCTGCTAGAGGAGCTGGGCCAGGTAAGTGGCCCAGGTGGGCTTCCTCTCTCTCTCTCTCTCTCTCTCTCTCTCTCTTATTTTAGTTTTTCTATTTCTGTTATTTTGTTTTGGTTTAGTTTGGAAACTAAACCATTTTAAAACTTTCTGTAAATTTTTATGTGAGCTCAGAGAGCTAGTCCAAGGTCACATGCAAACTTACAAAATATTTGAACATTATTTCTTATATAGTAGAAATAATTCCAACCCAAATATATTATTGATTTAAATCAAAGACCCAAAATAAATTATTTCTGTGACTCTGAAAATATTGGTTTGAATTTTACCTCACGCCAATATTTTCACAGAATAACAGGAACATTTTCTTGGACTCATTTGATGAGATTTAGATGTTGGTTATTTTTAGAGGTTTTCTGAGGCTTTTGAAAATTCCTCAATTCAAGTTTCATTTGAATTTAAACATGATGCTCACATGGAAGGGCTAGCCTAGTGCATACCAGAACTAGGGATGTGACATTTTCACCCTTCTACAACAGAAGGCTTTGAGCGCAAGTTTGAGCACTGCACAGGCATTCTTTTGGCCGAACGGTGGCTCGAAGTGACGCCAATGAATCATCGGTGTGCCCATCCCACGCAACCTGTAGGATCAAAAGTATGTCTAGAGGGGGGGGGTGATTAGACTACTTGACCAAATAAAAACTTGTCCTTTTCCCAATTTTAGTCTTTGGCAGATTTTAGCTATCTTAGCACAAGTCAAGCAATCTTAACACAATTCAAGCAAGCATGCAAAGAGTATATGAGCAGCAGAAAGTAAAGCAAGCAACTTGCAAGAATGTAAAGGGAAGGGTTTGGAGGATTCAAACGCAATTGGAGACACGGATGTTTTTGTCATGGTTCCGATAGGTGGTGCTATCATACATCCACGTTGATCGAGACTTCAACCCATGAAGGGTAACGGTTGCGCGAGTCCACAGAGGGCTCCACCCACGAAGGGTCCACAAAGAAGCAACCTTGTCTATCCCACCATGGCCGTCACCCACGAAGGACTTGCCTCACTAGCGGTAGATCTTCACGAAGTAGGCGATCCCCTTGCCCTTAAAAACTCCTTGGTTCAACTCCACAATCTGGTCGGAGGCTCCCAAGTGACACCTAGCCAATCTAGGAGACACCACTCTCCAAGAATTAACAAATGGTGTGTTGATGATGAACTCCTTGCTCTTGTTCTTCAAATGATAGTCTCCCCAACACTCAACTCTCTCTCACAGGATTTGGATTTGGTGGAAAGAAGATTTGAGTGGAAAGCAACTTGGGGAAGGCTAGAGATCAAGATTCATATGGTAGAATGGACTATCTTGGCCTCAACACATGAGTAGGTGGTTCTCTCTCAGAAACAGCAAGTTGGAAGTGTAGGTTTGTTCTGATGGCTCTCTCCACGAATGAAGAGGAGGTGGAGGGGTATATATAGCCTCCACACAAAATCTAACTGTTACACACAACTTGCCAAACTCGGTGGAACCGAATTGATTAACTCGGTCAGACCGATTCAGCAAATCTAGTGACCGTTAGGATTTTCGATGGGACCGACATGCAACTCGGTAGGACCGATATGGTTAGGGTTAGGGCTTAATGTAATCTCGGTGAGACCGCTTACACAAACTCGGTGAGACCGATCTTGCTAATAACCTAACCAGAGAGTTGGTCAGGTAAACTCGGTGGGATCGACTCGCTCATTTCGGTGGGACCGAAATGTTACAAAAAGGAAACAAGGAATTTACATTGCAATCTCGGTGGGACCGATTGCTCATCTCGGTGGTACCGAAACGTTACGAAGGGAAACAGAGAGATTACAATCCCATCTCGGTGAGACCGAGATCCCTATCGGTGAGACCGATTTGCCTAGGGTTTGTGACAGTGGCAATGACATCTGAACTCGGTGGCGCCGGATAGAAAGAATCGGTAGGGCCGAGTTTGACTCTTGGTTTAGGTCATATGTGGATGTGAGAAAGTAGTTGAGGGTTTTGGAGCATATCACTAAGCACTGTGGAGCAAGAAACTCATTAAGCAACACCTCATCCCTCCTTGATAGTATTGGCTTTCCCTATAGACTCAATGTGATCTTGGATCACTAAAATATAAAATGTAGAGTCTTTAGCTTTTGAGCTTGAGCCAATCCTTTTGTCCTTAGCACTTTGAGGGATCCACTTTTCTCATCCATGCCATGCCATCCATTGAGCTTTTCCTGAAATATTTAACTTGAAGTAGCATTAGCTCAATGAGCTATATGTTGTTCGGAATTACCAAAACCACCTAGGGATAGTTGCACTTCCAATCTCCCCCTTTTTGGTAATTGATGACAAGATATAGATCAAAGTTTCGACAAATGATAATAAGAGTGAAAAAAACGCTTTGAGAAGTATGTGATAAGCAAGAGCTCCCCCTAAATTTGTGCATAGTTTAATATTTGCTTTGGACTGCAAATGCACAAATAGTTAGGCTCATGGGTTACTCTTCCATGTCACATACATCGTGGTGGAGCGCTCAAAATGATAATGATTGAATACATGCACTCATCACCAAGCAAAGTGAATGATCATATAGAGATAAATGGGATAATGTCATCCAACAAGCATAAATGTAGCATATGATCAAACACATGATCATCCAAGTATCACACAGACATAAAGTATGTCAAACAAGTAAATAAAGTTCAACCACCAAAGCAAGAGAGAATAAAAAGCAACACTCTCTCTCGAAGCCTATGTTCTATACAATTTTCCCCCTTTGGCAACAAGTTACCAAAAAGTTCTTAGAAAATGCATAGCACTAGATCGACTCTCAGGCTTGATCTTAAGGTGGTTGTATAGAGATGGATCCTTGGACGAACACTTCAGTTGATTAGGATGGAGCTGGAGGTGTAGGTGCTGGAGCTGGTTGCACTGGAGCTGTATGAGCTGTAGCTGGTGCAGATGAAGTGGCTCTGGTGTCTGTCGCTGGCACTGCAGCTGATCTCTGAGCTCCAGGCACTCTGGCAAATGCATCAGTGGTTGTCTTGCCCTTCCTCTCCTGCATATCATCCTGAAGCTGCTCAACAACAGGCTGGATCTCAGTCACCTTCACATCCAAGTCATAGAACTTCTGCTCCATGATCCTCTCCAGGCTCTCCTGGTTTTGAGTCAAGGTGGCCAGCCCCTTCTCAATCCTCAGAGTGGATGCAATCAAGTAGCCTAGATGATCTTGTTTGCTCTTCAAAAAGTACTGAGATGCCTCTTCCATTGTTGGCATCTTGGTAGCCTTCTCTGTCCTTGCCTTCTCCTTCTTTGCTTGAGCATGCACAGAAGATGGTTCATCTTCATCCATAACCACTTGGTTGTCCTCAAAATCTGGATAGATAGGCATGTGATCCTTGTCCAACAAGTATGTGCCTGTGCCCATCTTGGAGTTAATCAGCTCCTGGGTCTATGGGGGCATACCCACAGCTTCTCTTTTGGTCAGCTGCTGTCCTCTTGGTAGTCTCAACTATGAGGCTCATGACGTTGAACTTCTGTGGCACATCAAATAAGTGTAGCAAGTTTATTGCATGGCCTATGATCATGTTGTGGTCACCTGACTTGGGCAAGAGAGTATGCCTGAGGATCCAGTTGATGGTTGGCAGTCCTGACAAAAGGTAATGGACTGATCCAAACTTATGTGTCTCAACTGCAGCATCTGGGATTTCTTTGTACATATGTGCCATAGAGTTGTGATCCATCTTCTTCTTGGCATAGACATCCATGTCATCTTCTTTATCCTTAGGTGCATTGATCAGATTTGCCCATTCTTCAATTGTTGATTGGTACCTAGTACCTTCAGACATCCATACTATCCTCCCATCTGGATAGAAGTGTGCTATGGAGTAGAATTGCATTATGAGCTCATCATTCCACTTTGTGAGCTTCTGCCCAGCAAAGTCTGCAACTCCATAAGCACTGAAACTGTCATACACACCAGGATAGTGTTCCTCATTCTCCTTCATGTAGGTCCAGTCCACCCTCCTCATGTCACACACTATAGGCTTCTTGTCCAACAACATTGTCTCATAGAAATCCTACTGTTCCTTAGTATGGAACCTGTAGTCAACAGCAATCCTTCTCCTGTTTGCATAAGGATCAGACAACCTCCACTGTCTGAGCCTGCATCCTTTCTCAGCTTCATGTTTTCAGCCATAGGATGAGCATCATTATGATCCGGAATCTTTGGCTTCAACTTTCTCAAGACATGCTCTTCATCATCTTCCTCTTAAGCAACAGTCTCAGACACTGGGGCCTTGTTCTTCTCAGCAGCAGATATGTTTCTGGTACTCCTCTTTGGTGCAGTCTTGGGCTTGGAGGCATCTTTCGGTGCTTCTTTGGGCTTTGATGATGCAGCCCTTGACCTAATAGCATCACCTGTAAGCTTCTGAGCCTTGGGTGCTGGTGCAGCAACCTCTTCTTCCTCTTCCTCAGAGTCTCTCCTCATAGAGGGATTGCCAAGAACTTTGGCAGTAGTAGTTCTGACTCTCTTTTTCTTTTTGTCTTGACCAGCAGCTTCATCTTCTGACTCAATAGTAAACTTCATGGTTTCTCCGGTGGCAACCTTCCTGGGTTTGGAAGTGGGAATCCTTCTTGCAGGTGCCTTCTTCTGCACTCCTGGCTTAGTGGATGCAGCTGAGCCATACTCCTTTTTGAGCACTTTCTTTTTGGAAGTGGCCTCATCCTCAACTGCCACATAGTCTTCATCCTCAGATTCTGAGGTTTTCTTCTTTCTGGCCCTGGTGGCAGCTTTGGGCAGGTTGCTAGGGGTGCTCCTGCTACCCTCATCAGAGTTGCTAGAGGGACCAGTGCCCTCACTCATCTGAATTTCTCCTCTTCCCTGTTCTGGCTGTCACTTTGATCAGACATGTTGCAAACACTGACTGCAGACCCTGTGAATAGATGTAGATGAGATAGAGTGGATGAGCATCACAAAATACAGAGGTTTTTGCAAAAGAATGATTCAAAAACTTAGTTTTAGTTTTCCATAGAAAGCATTTCGGATCTACCGATTTGTAAACTCGGTGATATTGAAGCAGCTTTTGGAACCTAAACTAGTGAACTCGGTCAGACCGAGTCACAGTTTGGTGGCATCGAGACTGCTAGGGTTTCACAAGGTCCTGAACTTGGTCACACCGATTTGCAATTCTCGGTCAGACCGAGAATCACTTGTGCAATGGCCTTAGCCGAATCGGTGGAACCGAGTTCTACAACTCGGTGGGTCTGAGATGGTTTCGGCGGAAACCTAACCCTAAATTTTCAATTCACCTCTAATCTATAGAGTGTTTTGACTGGATAGAATAGTTTCGATCGTGGCAAGATTCATGAAGAACACAATGTGCTAGGAATTGGAAGGGGATAGCACAGTGATCGAGTCCATACCCTAGCTCGGCGATAAACTCACTACAGCGGCAACGGCGGGGATGATTTCCATTGACGGCGGTGGAGACCAGCGACTGGAGGCGGCTGGCGATGAGGTGGACGATCCAGAGACCCTGGAGGTAGAGCGAGCTAGCGCGAGCGAAAGAGTTCGGGGAATGTTTCCAAATTTTGCCCGTGGGTATATATAGCCCGACCCTGTCGATGTGACCGAGTGGAGCAACTCGGTGGCACCGAGATGCATAACTGTTGACAGTTACAGCAACTCGGTGTGACCGAAAAGTTCAAATCGGTTGCACCGAGATTGAAAACCTAGATCGACTTAGTGATCTTGGTAGGAACAAAATGGAAGAATCGGTCAGACCGAGACGCACAAAGAAGTTTTGGAAGTTTAAGTCTATGAAGAATCTGGGACACTGAGAGCTCCTCACACAGAGTGGTTCAAATCTGACTTGATCAAATTTTTTGATGTAGCATGAATAGAGTTTGAGACAAGAAAAGCATAGATAGCTAGAGAAGGTTCTTAGGCATTCTTGTCCATCCACTTGGCAAAATAAAAAGAAACCAATCAATCAAAACAACAAGTGGATGTCCTCGAATGAGTGAAATATGCAACCAAGATGCTCACACAATAAAATGGCAAATGAAATATGTGGCAAAGCATGCACAACCAATCCTAGCATCTATCAAACAATTGGCGATGACTAGGTCATCTATATATGAGTATATTGACTTAGGAGTCAAATGAGAACATTTGATCATAGGTCATACTCATCGTTTAAGCTCAAGTGGGGTTACCGCTTTTACATACTGCATTGATGTGTTCACACCGTCAGAGTTGCTTTGACTCAATTCTTAGAGTTTAGCTCCACCTAGATGTGAGATCCGCCCTTAGAGGGATGAACTAACCTTGGGTTTTGTCGATGATGACTTCAGTAGGTGTTGGAAGATGTGGATGCTCAATGTTGATGTAGATCATTTGGAGCAATCCTTTGGAGTGAGTTGCACTTTCAATACCTACATAGGTTAGTCCCACAAGGAACAAACAAGGATTTCCAAAGACATAGAGTGATGCACACACAAGATGATGTCTACGAAAGCATTAGGTTACCTTGTACCTTGTCTTACCAACACGAGGGTTTGTGACTCCTTGAACTAGTGCAAGATGTGAAAGTTGATTGCACTTGTTGTTGCCAAAATGATATGAGTGAAATATGTTGGCGGAGTCACCCTCAAGAATTCTCTAGTTCTTCTTCTTTGGGATCCACATCATCTTGATGGGAATCCTTGGAGTTGTAGTCATACTTGATGAAGTAGAGCTTGATATAGTCTTGGGAACCCACTTGACCAAGGCCTTAGGAGCTTCTTCAAATGCATCAATCTCCTCTTGAATCTTGTCCTTGCCTTTTTGCTTGTGGTCTTGTGGTGGAAGATCATCTTGAGCTTGTGTCCCCTTGAAGGAAGTAGGATCATACTTCTCTTGTTGAGGAACAAACTTCGTCTTGGGGTATTGATCTTCTTCCCACTCAAACTCCATTGGCATTGAACTTTCGTTCAAAACCAACACCTTGGTTCTTCCGGTACCTTCCTTGCTTGCGTACAATTTCCTCAAATTGCTTACCCCCGGCAAGGCTCTTCTAAACACCTTTATCTATAATTCCCTTCAATAAGCTATTTTCTTGCTCAAGTGTAACTTGGCTAAGAGAATCATTAGTGGAATCAAGAGAACTACTAGAAGCAACAACATTGGATTTAGCATGATTAGTGTTACTACTAGAGGAAGAATCCTTCTTGTTCTTGTTAATGGACTTGACTTGAGGCATGTAAGTAGATAAGAGTAAACGCTTGGCAGTAAGAAGAACTTTTCTTATGGAGATCATCATTGATTGCCTTTAAGAACTCATGCTCTTGCTCAAGGTTGAGCTTTTCAAAGCGTAACTTCTCATGAGTCCTTAAAAGTTCTCGATGATCTTCCAAGATAGTTTCATGAGCTAACTTAAGAGTGTTTTGTTCTTTAGTTAGAAGCTCAATCTTCTCCTTATCATTGTCATTCGTTTTATCTTGATTAGCATGTTTAATTGACGTTTCATCATAGTATTCATCACTAGAGTTGTCAACAAGTAAATCATCATCACCTAACAAGTTAGCTTCATCACTATTGAAATCAACATACTCAGGGTGTGTTACCTTTGGGACTTTAGTCATGAAGCATCTTCCATGTCCTTCATTTGGTGAATCAAATATGTCGTAGGAGTTGGTTGACACAAGTGCTAGACCGGCAACACCTTCATCTTGAGTATATTCGGAGTCGGAGTGACAGCTTCTCTCGGAGTGATTGTCGGAGTCGGAGCCGGATACCCATTCACCAACATGAGCTTCATGTCTTCGTTTTTTGTAGCTCCTTGAAGACTTGTCCTTCCTTTCCGAATCCTTGCTTCTCTGGGATGTTCTTCATTCATAACGATCATCTCTACTCCTCCTTTCTCTTGGTGGTTATTCTTCTCTTCTACTTCTCCTCTTGGGTGATTCTTCTCTTCTTTGTAGGGTGCCGTACACTCATTGGAATAGTGTCCGGGTCTCCCACAATTGTAGCAATTGCGCTCTCGACTAGAAGATCTTTTGTCATTGTAGGACCTTGACTTGGAGCTTCTTTCTTTGCTTCTATTCTTGTAGAACTTGTTGAAGTTCTTCACCATTAAGCTCAATTCTTCATTGAAGGTTTGTTTCTCACTTGATGATGTAGGAGCTTCACATGAGGCTTTGTAAGCACCACTTGACTTGTTGTGAAGTTCCTCCTTATCCTTGAGTGACATCTCATGAGCAACAATTCTTCCAATGACTTCCGTTGGCTTGAGATCTTTGTAATTGGGCATCATTTGGATCAATGTGCACACGGTATCATATTTAACATCCAAAGCTCTTAGGATCTTCTTGATGATGAATTTGTCGGTCATATCTTCACTTCCTAAGCCGGCATTCTCATTTGTGATAAGAGCAATCCTAGAGTACATTTCAGCGACACCTTCACCATCCTTCATTTTGAACTTGTCAAGTTGACTTTGGAGCACATCCAACTTGGATTCCTTGACGAAGTCGGTACCTTCATGCATATCAATCAAAGTGTCCCAAATTTCCTTTGCATTCTCAACACGACTGATTTTGTTGAATTCTTCGGGGCACAATCCGTTGAAGAGGATATCATAAGCTTGAGCGTTGTATTGCAGCATCTTCAACTCTTCTACGCTAGCTTCACGGTTCGGTTCTCTCCCATCAAAGAATTCACCTTGCAAGCCAATACACACAATAGCCCAAACGACGGGGTTATGTCCAAGAATATGCATTTTCATCTTATGCTTCCAACTAGCAAAATTAGTACTATCAAAGTAAGGACCTCTACGGTGATAATTTCCCTCGCTAGACGCCATACTCTCCTAGGTTGTGAAACCAAGGCTATGACCACTCAAAGCTATGGAGATCAAAGCAAATGGAGAGCAAAGCTCTGATAACAATTGTAGGATTGAAAGTTTGTCTAGAGGGGGGGTGATTAGACTACTTGACCAAATAAAAACTTGTCCTTTTCCAAATTTTAGTCTTTGGCAGATTTTATCTATCTTAGCACAAGTCAAGCAATCTTAACACAATTCAAGCAAGCATGCAAAGAGTATATGAGCAGCGGAAAGTAAAGCATGCAACTTGCAAGAATGTAAAGGGAAGGGTTTGGAGGATTCAAACGCAATTGGAGATACGGATGTTTTTGTCGTGGTTCCGATAGGTGATGCTATCGTACATCCACGTTGATGGAGACTTCAACCCACGAAGGGTAACAGTTGCACAAGTCCACGGAGGGCTCCACCCACGAAGGGTCCACGAAGAAGCAACCTTGTCTATCCCACCATGGTCGTCGCCCACGAAGGACTTGCCTCACTAGCGGTAGATCTTCACGAAGTAGGTGATCCCCTTGCCCTTACAAACTCCTTGGTTCAACTCCACAATCTTGTCGGAGGCTCCCAAGTGACACCTAGCCAATCTAGGAGACACCACTCTCCAAGAAGTAACAAATGGTGTGTTGATGATGTACTCCTTGCTCTTGTGCTTCAAATGATAGTCTCCCCAACACTCAACTCTCTCTCTCACAGGATATGGATTTGGTGGAAAGAAGATTTGAGTGTAAAGCAACTTGGGGAAGGCTAGAGATCAAGATTCATATGGTAGGAATGGAATATCTTGGCCTCAACACATGAGTAGGTGGTTCTATCTCAGAAACAGCAAGTTGGAAGTGTAGGTTTGTTCTGATGGCTCTCTCCACGAATGAAGAGGAGGTGGAGGGGTATATATAGCCTCCACACAAAATCTAACCGTTACACAAAACTTGCCAAACTCGGTGGTACCGAATTGATAAACTCGGTCAGACCGATTCAGCAAATCTAGTGACTGTTAGGATTTTCGGTGGGACCGACATGCAACTCGGTAGGACCAATATGGTTAGGGTTAGGGCATAACGTAATCTCGGTGAGACTGATTACACAAACTCGGTGAGACCGATTTTGGTAATAAGCTAACCAGAGAGTTGGTCAGGTAAACTCGGTGGGACCGATGCGCTCATTTCAGTGAGACCGAAATGTTACAAAAAGGAAACAGGGAGTTTACTTTGCAATCTCGGTGGGACTGATCGCTCATCTCGGTGGTACTGAAATGTTACGAAGGGAAACATAGAGATTACAATCCCATCTCGGTGAGACCGAGATCCCTATTGGTGATACCGATTTGCCTAGGGTTTGTGACAATGGCTATGACATCTGAACTCGGTGGCGCCGGATAGAAAGAATCGGTAGGCCCGAGTTTGACTTTTGGTTTAGGTCATATGTGGATGTGAGAAAGTAGTTGAGGGTTTTGGAGCATACCACTAAGCACTGTGGAGCAAGAAACTCATTAAGCAACACCTCATCCCTCCTTGATAGTATTGGCTTTTCCTATAGACTCAATGTGATCTTGGATCACTAAAATATAAAATGTAGAGTCTTGAGCTTTTGAGCTTGAGCCAATCCTTTTTTCCTTAGCATTTTGAGGGATCCACTTTTCTCATCCATGCCATGCCATCCATTAAGCTTTTCCTGAAATATTGAACTTGAAGTAGCATTAGCTCAATGAGCTATATGTTGTTAGGAATTACAAAAACCACCTAGGGATAGTTGCACTTTCACAACCACAAAAGTTCCCGTGCACAGCTGCGCAAGCTTCCCGCCCGACTCGGCAAAATCCCCCAAAATCCCAATGCTACCAGCCTGCTCTATAAACCCTCATGGCCGGTGAGTCATGCACCGCATTTTTCTCTCCCTCCATGTAGCTTATCTTGTTTGCTTCTCCCATAATCGCCAACGGCATCAGGGCATCGTCGTTGCTCAGCCACTCCACTGTATTAGAGGACAGCTCCATCTGGAAGGCTACACCATGGCTGCAGCACAGTCCCAGGCATTGCGTACCGTGCGTGCGTCACTTTTTGGTGTGCACACAACATCCACCACACGCTCCGTCATCGCTGCCCATCTGCAGTTGTTGCCGGCCGCCGTTGCCACCACCCCACCATCTTCGGCCATACCACCATCGAAAGCCGGGGCCATCGCCCACTCCGCCACCGCGGCCTAAAGGCGGGAGGTGGCCGTCGTGGCCGCTACCCCACTGTCAGCCACCGTGTCTATCACTCACTCTGCCACCGCAGCCCGAAGGCAAGTGGTGGTCGTCGTGGTCGCCACACCACCGTCGACCACCAAGGTCATCACCCACTCCACCACCGTTGCTCGAAGGCAGGAGGTGGAGGTGGAGCCCAGCATGTGCGTCAGCGACCTTGCATGCTACATTGAGTTCCTGCGGGAGGAGGAGGACCACCTAGTCGAGCAGGAAAAGAGTCTTACCGTCCTCGTGGCCACAACACACGCCGCCGTTGAGGAGCTAAATGAGGAGATCTATGAGGAGTCCAATAGCTTCAAGAGGGGTCGTCTGGAGTGGCAGAGGGCGTTCAAGCTGGGCATCACTAAACGTGTAGCAGCGGCAGGCACTGGGTTCCAGTTCTCCAGCTCATCGGTAGGCTCCTCCTCCTCCTCTGCCTCTTACTGAGTGCGCTCGGCAGAGGAGAGGCTGCTGGAGGTAGTACAAAGCCCCTCCATAGTAATATTTAGGGGCTATTTTGTTTCGTTCATCTGACTATAGATATGGTTGGACTATATCACGTACTTCAAATTAGCTAGTATATATAGTTGAACTAGCTATTTTAGTACAGGGTTGGCAACAATAGTGGAAAAGTTTGTTCGGTTCAGATGTTGAGTTGAACTGTTTGTATAAACAATGACTACTTAATTAAACTATGAATGAAATCTACGCTTACTAAATTTGAGTAGCAAAATTAGACAGTGTCGGTGTTCTGGGATAGGGGATACCCAGACCTGTTTGCCTGCATCCCAAGACTTGGCTTCATTGATGGTTCGGTACGGCCCAGCTGCAAGACCCCAACGGCAAGACCCTCACTAGGGCCCCCGGCTTCGCGACGCGAGCAACATCAGGACCTCCCGAGGAGTGGCTCAACGAGCTGCCTCATGAGAAGCGGAGATCTCTATACAAGCCTCCCGCCTCACAAGGCTTGCGATGATGTTAGCAATGATATCCAAGGCCAGGCGGGCGCCAGTGGGCGCAGTCCAGGATAGTTTCCTCTTCGGTGCTAAGGAGGAAAGGACAGACGTGGGTTCTAGAGGGATCCACGAATGGTTTCCATTCCGGTGCAACAAGATCAAGACTAAGATCTCGGCTGGAAGGATGTAATTACCGAGCCCACAGGTGCGTCACAACCAGAAGCTTTGCAGGCGAAGACCACCTTTCGCCAGGATAAGATGTACCTCTTGCCCCCTTCAAAATTGGCCACTTTGGTATTCCTTCCCGCATAATCTATGAGGGAAGAGAGCCGGGCCTAGTACAAAGATAGGCTAGGCTCCACCATAGAGGGGGATTCATTCTCTCCCTCTGAGCTCTCCCGAGGCAGCACACCCACTGTACTAGTTCATCCTCATCCTTCTGGAGAGGCAATCCACCACAAAGTAGGAGTAGGGTTTTACACCGCATGGTGGCCCAAACCTTGGTAAAACTCTGTGTTCATCTCTCTCCCTCGCTCGCACGAACTCAACGAGGCCAAGCCATGAGGCAATGAGCTTGAGGCAAAAACTAGGCTAGATGTTTGCACAAGCCCCAGAGTTCAAGACTTGTTTGGCTCCACGGAGCCCCGATTCCGACTTTTGGTGCACCAAGTAGGGGCGTGTCGAAGCTCTCGCTTCCGCTTCGTTTCGTTCCTACTTCGTGGCTCCCATAACCGATGCCCGCCAAGTTCGCGTTGAGCGTCGGGCCGCTCGCGTCGCCCAGACGACGCCCTTGGGCTGCGGTGTTTGTCACCGCTCCGCTTATCCCGCGGCTAACGCAGTCACCAATCCTGCTGCTCATGAGCAGTAGGACTCTTCGCTGCCGCTCTTCGTGCGGCATGATGGCCGCACCTCCACTCGTCCCCTCACTCTGCCACGGCGTCGTCCTCCCACGCTCGGCGCGGGCCGGCGAACACGCAGGCGACACTCCTCATGGCGTGTGAGTTACTGCACTACCGCCCTGCCAACAAAGGCTACGACGCCTGGCTCGGCCACATCATCAAGCTCGTTAACGCCATCGATGAGGCCGCACGCCCTACCACTTGCTCTGTCGCCAGCCCTCCCGCGCGGGCTACGTGGCTCATGGTGCTCCTCCTTCTCCTCTGCGCAGTGCCGATGCCGAGCCCAGGCGCGACACGCATCCGCGTGACCCGCCGCATGGAGTGCCAACACTGGCATGGGATGAGGCCAGCTGGTAGTTGGTGCAGCATCCACAGTACGACGTGCATGCTCTCCCTGCACCGCCATGCTAGCACCAAGATCGGGCAGCACTGGGGTTGTAGCGCAAGTGCGTCAGGACCATGCTCCCCTCGTGCGGGCCATGCCCGTGAGCGCCATGGGCTTCTGTGCCTTCACCCATGAGCTGCATCGCATCGTTTAGCCCGGCAAGTTCAAGCAAGACCTGCCCCGCTCTACGTCAGCACCCGCGGCCCTCCAGAGTTCCTCCAGCTCTACTCATTGAGCATTTAGGCAGCGAACGGTGATGACAAGGTCATGGCAAATTGGTTCCTCATGGCTCTCAAGGGCGGCATGCGCTCCTGGCTCCTGCAGCTCCCAAAGGGGTCGATTTCCTCCTGGGATGAGCTTCGTGAGCGCTTCATCACCAACTTCCAGGGCACCCACGACCGTGCCGTCACCGTCAACGACCTGCGACACATGAAGCATCGGCCGGGTGAGACCCTCCACATGTACATTCAATGCTTCACCAACATTCTCCTCAAGATCCCAAAAGCCTCAAACAAAGCCATCATCTTGGCAGTCACCAAGGGCAAAACAGACGTCAATAAGAGCAAGGATCTCGCCATCCACGACAGCCTATGCACGGCATTGGAGTTGTTTGACCTGGCAGACAGTTGCACCAGGGCGGAAGAAGGCCGCCTCTCCCTCCTCAAGCACGTGGACGTCGAACTTGAAGACAAGAAGGCCAAGGACAAGGAGGTGAAACGCAAGGGCCCCACTAAGGGAGTCCTTGTGTTGGGGGTCCTCAGGTGTCCGGCTCAGGGATGTCGGCCGGATAGGAGGGGCCATGAAGATAAAACTAAAGGCCATCACTCCGTTTTCGGGTGGGACTCCTGAGTGCGTGGACGGCAAGAGTAGAGTCCGGATGTATTGTTTCCTTCCCAGGTGAACCAACTTTGGACAAACCCTAGGCACCTCCGGTGTGTATATAAACCGGAGGGTTTAGTCCGTAGAAACTATCATCGTCATAATACTCATAGGCTAGACAAGTTAAGGTTTAGCCATTACGATCTTGAGGTAGATAAACTCTTACGCCTATACTCATCGAATACAATCAAGCAAGATGTAGGGTTTTACCTCCTTTAAGAGGGCCCGAACCTGGGTAAACATTGTGTCCCTGTGTCCATTGTTACCATTGATCCTTAGACACACACCTTAGGCCCCCTACCTGAGATCTGCCGGTTTTGACACCAACATTCGTGCTTTCATTGAGAGCTCTGTTGTGTAGCCCCGAAAAAGCGATCTATGGCTCGCCTAGTCATCAATGACAACATTACTTCTGGAAGGAGCCTGATTCCTGGGCATACCCTCCAGCTCGCCGGTTTCATAGTAGGCGCCCGTACGACCATCAAGCCTACAACACCCCCTATGACCACCAAACATTGTCTTCGCATCATTCTCGAATACTCCAAAATGATGGATCCGGCAGACATCTCATCCTTAAACGAGCTGCTAGACCGCATCTACGCCCTGGGGGTTTAAATAGACTATGGTCGGATCAGGCTTAAGCCTGACCAGAGGGAGATTCATCGGCCGCCGATCACCCACCTGGTAGCGGTCGTCGAGGAATGATCCGAGGACGCTTCTCCCCCTATGTTGAGAACCAAATATGTTCGGATCTCCGAACCTCTTAAGCCAGATACTCTACCATCAGGCGGGAATTCAAGTCCCCCGAACTCTAGCTCAGATAACAGGTCGAGGGGGAACTTCGATCTTCCCGGATCTGAACCGGTCACTTTGGAGATTTTCCAACTCCAAGCACTGACGTGGGTGGGGATTCAAATTTTAACCCACCCACCCACCACAATCAATACTATCCAAGCAACTCAGGGCCTCTAGACATATACGACCTAATGTATGTACGGTAGCAACCTCAGTAAATGCTCCATCACTTTTGGGCTAGATTCCTACTTGTAAAAAGCAAGATCGAAGATTGCTGCGACCACGATGTAGTTTTGGTCTTCCATCGCAATTGTACCGACGATGAAATATTTAATGCCCTCGACCATCGTCGTATACAGAGCTTCACGGAATTGTCCAAGGTAATGCAAAAGTATTGCGTGATGGAAAGCACATGGAAGGCCCAGAAAACTCAACTAGAGCCTGCTGCCTTTAAGCAGTACGCGACCCGGACTAAATGGACGCTCCCTAGTGGGGCATCCCATCATCAGTCTAGCGGCAGAAAAAATCAACCCTTTATGGGATATAGATCCATTCTTGACGAACACCTTGACAAGCCCTGTCCAATACATGTAACCTCGAGCACAAACCCAACCCATAGCCTCCGAGCATGTCGGGTACTACGGCAGGTAGCAAAGAGTGGAGAGGCCATCCTCGCCACCATAACTCTAGTGATATACTCCCTAGAGAGGGATGATTACAGCGTCCTCATGGTCTTCGAGACCTTTTCTTCAAATAATTGGTGAAAAGGGCACTCCGTGACCTCACCGAAGTCCACCAAGTTATTGCATTGAGCCCATGGAACGACGTGGCAATAACCTTTACTGCCAAAGATGAACCAAAGGCTCGGATAGTCCGGGAACCCACCTCCCTAGTCCTAAACCCCATTATGGATGGTTTTTGGCTTACTAAAGTGCTCATGGACGGCGGCGGTCGGCTTAGCCTCATCTATGAAGATACACTCAACAAAATGCATATTTAAAGAACATGCATCGAGCAAAGCAACACCACCTTTCGCGGCATCATCCCCAGCCAAGAAGCACGATGTTCTAGGAGAAGTACATTGGATGTTGTGTTCGGCACGCCCGAGAACTACAGGTCCGAAGAGTTTCTCTTTCATGTGGTCCCCTTCAATAGTGGGTATCACACCATCCTTGGATGGGATGCCTTCTCACACTTCTAGGCTAAACCCCATTATGGGTATATGAAGCTCAAAATGCCCGGACCCAATGGAGTTATCACAATCTCAATGACCCGGACAAAGCACTCCACGCCGAAAACAAAACCGCATCCTTGGCCCTCGAGGCGTTATCCAAAGCCCTAGCGGCCGAACAACTAACCACCCTACGGTCCACAATGGACAAGGACGATGTGATGCTCGACAAGATACCTAAATCCACCTCTTTTAAGCCAGCATAGGAAATAGTCAAATTTCAAGTGCACCCGACGAGCCCCAACAAGACAACATCTATCGGAGCACAGCTGGATCCGGCAGTTGACGCTGCTTTACGCACATTCTTGCGCGATAACTGGGATATTTTTGCTTGGCACACTTCAGATATGCCGGGCTTCCCTCGCAGGCTAGTCGAACACAGCCTAAACATAATCAAGGGGTTCAAAGCCATGAAGCAGACACTGCGGCGATTTTCTGAACCCAAGCGTCAAGTCATGGGAGAAGAGCTAGCTAAACTGCTAGAAGCCGGGTTCACCAGGGAAATCAAACATCCAGATTGGTTAGGCAACTTGGTCATTGTACCAAAGAAGGACAAATCCTGGCGCGTTTGCGTCGACTTCAAAGACCTCAACAAGGCCTACGCTAAAGACCCTTTCCCGTTGCCCTGCATTGACCAAATCATTGATGCAACCGCAGGACACGATTCATTGAGTTTCTTAGACTCCTATTTCGGATACCATCAGATTAAAATGAAGGAATCGGATCAGGCTGCAACAACATTCAGTACCCCATACGGCCCTTTCTGCTTCAGCACTATGCCTATCAGACTCAAAAACAGTGGGGCCACTTACCAAACGTATGATTCAAACATGCTTGGAAAAATAAATCGACAAAATAGTCGAAGCATATGTGGACGACGTGGTCATCAAGACAAAACACGTCGAAACACTAATCGACGATCTTCGCCCCACCTTCGAAAACCTCTGGACATACGACATACGCCTCAATCCAGAGAAATGTGTCTTTGACGTTCCAGCCAAAAAATTACTAGGGTTCATTGTTTCCCATAGAGGAATCAGAGCAAACCCAGCTAAGATAAGAGTCTTGTCAGAATTGGCCATACCAACCGAGCTAAAGAATGTCCAAAAACTAGCAGGGTGCGTCGCGGCCTTGAGCCGCTTCCTCTCCAGATTAGGAGAAAACATTGCCACTCTACAAGCTACTGAGAAGCACGGATAGCTTTGAATGGGCGGATGCTGCCACAGGCGGATTGGAAGAAATCAAGGCCCTACTCGCAAGCAACCCAATTCTAGCCACCCCAGGCATTGGCAACCCTATGTTGTTGTATATCTCGGCAATCAACCAGGTAGTCAGTGCCGTACTTGTCATTGAGCATGGGGAAGGACATAAATTCCCCACCAAAAAACCAGTCTATTATGTATCGGAGGTCCTTACACCATGCAAATCTCGATAACCCCACTACCAAAAGATAGACTATACGGTCTTCGTGGCATCCCGAAAATTACGACACTAGTTCCAATAGTGTTCGATCACAGTGGCATTGGAAGTACCACTTAACGACATCATTAACAACAAGGACGCCACTGGCCCCATAGCCAAATGGGCCATCAAAATTTTACCATTGGATATAGCATACAAGCCACGCCGGGCTATTAAATCTCAGGTGCTGGCTGACTTTGTCGCTGAGTGGATGGAAGCCGAACTCCCTAAAGAGTATAGTTCATACTCCAACTGGACTATGTAGTTTGACGTTTCCAAAATGCTAGCTGGACTAGCGGTGGGCGTTATCCTGACATCCCCCATCGGGGACACAGTCTGCTACATGTTACAAATAATGTATAGGGACTCCAACAATGCAGCCGAATACGAGGCGCCCCTCCACGGTCTTCGGATGGCTGTCTCCATGGGTATAAAGCTCCTCGAGGTGCGCGGCGACTCAAACCTTGCAATATCGCAGCTCAATGGAGAATTTGACGCAAAGGACCCGAAAATGGCGGCATACCGAAACGCCGTCTTAAAAATATCAGCTCTGTCTGGGGGACTTGAATTCCGTCATGTCCCTCGAGACAGTAACCAGGCAGCTAACATCCTCGCTTGCATGGCACCACCCTGTCCCACCTAACACCTTTGTGGAAAGGCTTTTTAAGCCATCCCTAGTATGGTAGGGTGAGAGCAAAGAATCTAGTATGGACCTGGTCACACCCTCAGCAGCCGAACACATGACAAATACCGTCGGGGATCGGATATAGAAATAACACCCTCTGCTCATGAGATCATGGCTGTTATCGCTCCATGGACCGAACCCTTTCTGGCCTACCTTTATTGGCAGGAGCTTCCCGATGATCAGAATGAAGCCCGTTGCATAGTTCGATGCTCTAAAGCTATCAAGGTGCACGAGGGTGAACTATACAAAAAGAGCACTACCAGAGTCCCCCAAAGGTGCATCTCCAAAGAGGAGGGATGACAACTCTTGGCAAAAATACATGCTGGTCTGGGCGGTCATCATGCCGCAGCCACGACCCTCGTAAGCAAAGCTTTCTGGGCCGGTTTTTTCTGGCCAACAGCCCGGGCAGAAGCACATGCCCTTGTCCAATGTTGTGTGGCTTGTCTGCTTTTGGCCAACCAAAGTCATATGCCTCCTACTACCTTAAGAACAATCTCCATTACCTGGCACTTTGCGGTCTGGAGGCTCGATATGGTCGGCCCCCTTAAAGGGGGAAGCCATAAAAAGAAATATTTACTGGTGATGGTCGATAAATTCACTAAATGGATAGAAGCCAAGCCAGTAAAAACAGCTGAAGGAGGGCCAGTGATTGATTTTATATTCGACGTGGTGCATCGTTACGTTGTCCCGCATAGTATCATCACTGATATTGGCTCCAACTTTATAGCTGATGAGGTGAAAACTTGGTGCGCTAAGTTTGGCATTGAACTCGACTACGCATCTGTATACCACCCTTAAACAAACAGCCAAGTTAAATGGGCCAATGGTCTGATCATGAGCGGCATTAATCCCAGACTGGCGCCCTCCTCACGAGAATCCGACAAGCACTGGGTTGAGGAATTCGACTCCATACTCTGGGGGCTGCGGACCACGCCCAATCAAATAACCGAATACACACCTTTCTTTATGGTGTACGGTGCAGAGGATATATTGCACGGCGACATTATTCATGACTCGCCTCGAGTGCCCATGTACGAAGATCGAGTAGCCGAACTAGATTGGCAGGATGACCTAGATGGACTTAAAGAAGAGCATGACATTGCAAAGGCTCGTTCCGCATTCTATCAACAACAGGCCAGGCGATACCAAAGCAGGGAAGTGCGGGCTAAGACATACAATGTCGGAGAACCTGTTTTACGCCTCCCGGAAAAGAAAAAGGACAAGCTCAAACCAAAATGGGAGGGGCCCTTCATCATAGATGAAGTCCTTGCAGGAGGATCCTATGGCCTTTGCAATGCAGTGGATAATTGCCTTGAGCCGAACCCATGAAACGCCTCGCGACTCCGAAGATTCTATGCATAGTCCGGCCTCTTTCTATTTTACTTTGACTAGGATTTTTCCTCCTCTCCTTCTTTGTTTTTCCTCTTTAAATGTATACACCCCACTATACTTGGGGGCTTCTCTAATGAAGATTATTATTACAAGCCTACAGCTTACATTGTCTATGTCAATTGTTTCATACATCTTTTGCCATTATATGCACCTCTATGACTTAAGTTTTTGCCATGTTGGGTTGCCTTACTCCTGTCCTTATACCCTACGTTCCCGATTGTTCGGCAAGGGTGTAAAGGGAGTACCTCTGTCATTGTTAAACCCGGGTTATCCGGACCTGTACCTTAGACAGGTGAAGCCGAAAGCTAGCATTCTTAAGGGAATAATTGGTCGGCAAACAAGGACGGACTGTTTTGCGTCCGCAACAAATATAGAGTAGTTTGTCCGTAATTAGAATACAAGCCTAGGCATGCATATTTCCGCATGTCGACACAAGGAAAGGAACCTCTAACGAAACTATTTTCTTTGGAAGATGTTTCTTACATTAAGCAGTAATATAACATAACACCCCAAACATGTTTTGTTAGTTTGAGCAATACGACTAGATTGCCTGGTTTCCAGATATACTAACTATTACTTATAGTATCCGGAAACACTCCATCTTCTTGGTTCGGAGGTTAAAGCCGAATGCCTGCGATGGCAAATTTCTACAACTTTAGTCGGAGATAAAAAGGTTGATGATAAAGGAAATTGTTACATAGAATCAAATGCCTACTCTTTTTCTACATCATCTATAAGACTATCTAGCTTGCAGTCTTCTTGCGAATATTTCACCGCAATTATCACTTGGTCATATACCAAGCTTACAAGAATTTCTTTTCCATCCGGCCCCTGAGGTCCAACCCGGGCCATATGATTTGGATCAAGCCCGGTGTAGTGTGTCTTCACCATGGCCCATGCCTCTCGCGCACCTTCCCGGCATGCGGACGTCTTCCATAACTCGAAGTGATGCCGAGCACCATTGAACAGGTCCACCAACCCCTCCGTACTTTCGGAAGGGGCATCGGATGGCCATAGAGCTTTAACCATACTCTTCAAGGCTTTTCGGGCCCGCTCATGCACCTTCGACAGTTCCTTTAGAACGTTGCCTTGGAACCCAGACACTTCCTCTTCGTGACGACCGGTTAATAGACCTACAAGAAAAGCGTTATAACATTCCGTATTATAGGATTATGCAGGTTCTTCGGATGGTTCAAAGAATCATACCAAATATGCCGCCCTTCAATTTTTGGTTCTCCTTCTGCGCATCCAAGAGTTGAGCCTTTAAGCTCTTTATCTCTTCAGCTTGCCTATTCACCTTCTCCTCTAGTTTTTTGTTTTCGCACCTAGACATGGGAGTGCTCCAAATATCTTCAAGCTCTGCGATAGAAGCATTGAGCTGTGTCCAGTTCGCTTCGAGCTCCTGGGACAGCACCCTGTTCTTCTCTTTGAGAACCTACAGTTTAATCGATCCTCAAATAGGTTAGTCTTTACCGCTTTATGTCTCGGGGGCTACTGGCACATATCTACACGAACTGTTACCTGTATGTCTTTTGAAAACAGGTGAGCAGCGCTCATGAGTCCATCCTAGGCAGCCCAGATATAGGCATCCATGGTACTAAGGGCGACAAATTGCGGCTCAGTAAAAGCTGGAGTGCGCAGGGTCTCCTTGAGATGTTGATGATTCATCATGCTCTCTACTTCAGAATTCATGACAGATACATTATCAGAATCCTCTAGAGGCGGATGAGTCGACACCACCCCCGTATGAGCCCCCGTTCTAGCTGCTGAATTTGGCGTCAGATTAGCTGTAGGTTGGTTGGCCGGGATCTTTGGCACGGTTCGCCATGTACCCCTCATGAGATGATAGGACGAAGAAGATGAAAATGCGGCCTTATGCCTCGGAATGAAGTAATGAATATACCTCTTTGATGAGGGAGGGGCCTTAGTGGAACTTTTGGTCTCCTTTCGTTTCGCGTGCTCACCTTGCGAAGGCGCTCTCTTTCATCTGGCTGCCTGTGCTTGGGTACGGCTAGTTGAGCGCCGATCCTATAAAACATGGTTTAGTGCAATGGATGAGATGCAAGTGAAAGTATCTTTCTTTTAGAATAAAATCTGAACACTTACCTTAATGAAAGGGTGGAGGTCGGGGTAATCGACCATAATGGCCACCTCCGAGCCCTCAAGGCTCGCCTGGTAATAGACTCCATCATCAAACTCTACAAATATATCCGGATCCTCGTAGAATCTCGGGTCTTCGTTGCGAACTGGTGAATTCTTCTTCCTCCCCTTTATACAAGTCGGCTAGCAGGACAGCCAGAGCGGCTTGGTTCTCCGGACCCTCTCGCCTATAACGAGACACATCGTCGTCCCTATTATAGCACCATAAAGGGGCTACTATGGATTGGAGAGGCTGGATTCATCGTTTTATCGTGATGGCCATGACTTCAATGATGGAGAGTACAGAATGGGTAAGGAGTCTGACCTTGCTGACTAGTCTCAGTACCTCCGCACTGTCCTCTTGCTTGGGGGACTTGGGGCGCCAGCTGAGCAGCTCCTTCAGAGGAGCGCTAGAGAATTCGGGGAGACCGCGCCGAACTGGGTCCGGGAAGGGGACATCCTCGATGTATAACCATTCTGAAGACCACTCTTTGGATCCCCTTTTCGGAGTCCCTATAGGTTAATCGGATCCTGTTATGCGCCATACTTCGGCGCCTCCCACTTCAAATATAGACCCTCCACCTTGATGGCGGGGGACGAGCCAAAAGAAATTTCTCCATAGTTTAAAATGAGCTTCCCAGCGTAAAAATATTTCACAGAGAGCGACAAAACCAGGTATGTGCAGAATAGAACCTGGTGTGAAATTGTGCAGCTGGATCCTATAAAATTCCAATAGACCCCTAAGAAAGGGTGGATTTGGAATCCTACGCCTCTTAGAAGGAACGAGATGAAGCACACCCTCTCCTATTTGCTGGGGTTGGGGAAGTTCTCTGCTCGCACATCATCACACATGGAAGCTATCCCTACCCGCCCGAGAACTAGATCCGCAGGGGGAAGATACTCTTGTGTCTGTAGCCGACTCAGCTGAAGGTGGGATATTGAACAGGGCGAGGAGGAGCCAGGAGCGCTTGCCATGGTTTGAAATTTTTCGTGGTTCGCTCCGACGCTCTTTGGGCGATGTGAGGTGGTGTTTGGGGATCTAACCTCGTTATATAGATGCCACTCGTGCCTGGTAAAGGGTTAAATTGGAAAAAAACATGGATTCTCTCAATGTGTGGAAATCGAGGCGATGACAGGGAGGAATCACGAAGACTGGGATCAGAAGCCGATGCCGGACTATCATTAATCCAGACTTTGGTGAGGAACGTGCCTTGGAAAGCCGAAGACATAAATACGCATACTACATCGTCGTTAAAGGCAAGTTCGAGGGCTACTGAGGGAGTCCTGGTTACGGTGGTCCTCAGGTGTCCGACACAGGGATGTGGGCCGGATAGGATGGGCTGTGAAGATAAAACTAAAGGCCATCAATTCGTGTTCGGGTGGGACTCATGAGTACATGGACGACTAGATTAGAGTCCGGATGTATCATTTCCTTCCCTGGTGAACCGACTATTTACAAACCCTAGGACCCTCCGGTGTGTATATAAACCGGAGGGTTTAGTCCGTAGAGACTATCATTGTCATAATACTGATAGGCTAGACAAGTTAGGGTTTAGCCATTATGATCTCGAGGTAGATCAACTCTTGTCATCCCTATACTCATCGAATACAATCAAGCAGGACGTAGGGTTTTACCTCCTTTAAGAGGGCCCGAACCTGGGTAAACATTGTGTCCCTTTGTCCATTGTTACCATCGATCCTTAGACACACAGCTTGGCCCCCCCTACCCGAGATCTGCCGGTTTTGACAGCGACACCCACCGTACTGGTAGCAGAGCGTGAGCTGAAGCGCGACCTCGACCGCAATGAGCCTATCAAGGATAACCACCCATTCTGCGTCTTCCACAACTTTCACACCCACATTATCAACGACTGCTAGGAGCTCAGGGAGCTCCGAGACGAGCGTGTGGGCTGCCGCCCAAGCGTGGCGACCGTGGCTGAGGCCGCTGAGACAACCGGAACCCTCGTCTGGGCTGGCATGACCAGCCTCGCGAGGATGGCTGGCGTCACCAGCCTTGCGATGGCCTCTGGCATGATCAGCCTTGTGAGGCCTATCCTCAGGGCAATGTCGGCCTCTCTCCAGTGCCACCACCACCAAGGAGGAACGACGACAACCATCAAGACGATGGGGCTGGGGGCTTCCAAGAACCTTGCACGATTCCCTGTATCCTCGGCGGTTCCCAGGCCCTCGGCTCAAACAGGATCTTCAAGTAGTTCTCCCGCAAGGTAAACATGGCCCTCCCGAGGCTCAAGGTTGCACGTCCCCTTAGGTGTTCACAGTACGCCATCACCTTTAACTCCAATGATCACCCCAAGTACTCGGCCACCGCCATCGTGCTCCTGATGCTCTGCACACCCACCATCAGCAATGTCTCCATCATGAAAACCCTCATCGATGGCGCCGCTGGTCTTAGTGTGCTATCTATCGTGACCTTTGAGAGGATTCAGGTGCCCTATGATCAGCTCATGCCCACCAGGCCGATCTCTGGGGTGACGGATGGCTCAACTACCCCCTAAGGCAATTGTGCCTCCCTGTCACCTTTGGCAAGCACGAAGACTACCACACCGAGCTCATCGACTTTGATGCCCACCCGCATTAGCCTCCCGTACAATGCCATCCTGGGGTACCCTGCCCTTGCAAATTCATGGCGGTTGTTCATCATGGCTACAACGTCCTCAAGATGCCAGGATGTAGAGACATCATCACGGTCATCTGCAATGAGAAGGACGCGGTCTGCTCCCTTGAGCATGCCTACCGTGCCGCGGGAGCCAAGAATTCTAATAACGTGGTTGGCGTCCTGCCTCCCGAGGCCACCCCAGGAAGAAGAAGCAGGTCCTGCCCGAGAGCCGTCCCGAGACCAAGAAACCTACTAGCAGCACCTCAGGCTCCGTGCCCGCTGCTGGGGCGCCTCTTCTTCCGGCATAGGAAGGCGCGCCTGACGCCTCCCTCAGGATGGGCTCGGGGGCTTCCGTCCATGGAGCCACTAACCTAACCAGCACGACGTGGGAGGTGTTCGGGCAAAACTTGGCGACGTGCCTTGATGCGCGCCCCCACCAGCAAGGAGCACGGCGTCTACAGCAACATCCCGGTCCTCAAGAGGGCCACTTCACAGGACCACTTCTGGCCATTGCGCGTCGGCCGTAGTGGGGGCTACCCCTACAACTATGTTTGCTTGCCATTCGGCCTACTGAACATGGGCGCCTCGTACCAGCGCCTAGCACAGCATGTTACGACGTCTCATGAGGCCAGGCCCTCGGCAATCACACCTCAGGAGGCCTTGGACCCTCGCGAGCCCCCGGGCCTCATGAGCTCCTCAGGCCTCTGGAGTCACCCAGCTCGTGAGGGGTGACCTCCACGGCACGCATCTTCGGCTACCTCGACGCTTCTACAACACCCGTGCGAGGTGACCTTTTGGATTCTTCAACTGAGGGCGTCTGATACGTATCCAACGTATCTATAATTTTTTATCATTCCATGTGGTTAGATTATCATTCTTGGATGTTTTACAATCATTTTATAGTCATTTTATATCATATTTTGGTACTAACCTATTAATATAGTGCCCAATTGTCGGATGTCGGGTTCCAGCAAAACCCTTAAGGTTTGAACTCCGGGGTGTGCATGAAGATCTTCTCCCTACCGATCCATGCACAACACAAGGGACACAAGGTTTATACTGGTTCGGGCCACCGTTGTGGTGTAATACCCTAATCCAGTGTGTGGTCTGGTGGATTAACTTTGGGGCTGATGGTGAATAGTATAGAGGAAGAACAGACTCGCGAGGGTGTTCTTGAGCTGGTGCGGTGCTCTGCTAGGGAAGGATTTGACCCCCCCCCCTTTCTACTGTGGTGGCTCTCTCTATTTATAGAGGCCCTGGTCCTCTTCCCAAATATTGAACGGGAAGGGAGCCAAAAACGGCCATTTTGAAGGGGGGACAACTAGTACATGCTATCCTGACTAAAGTTGGTCTTCGACTGCCAAAGGCACTGGCGATGACGCCGTCTTGGGCTCCATGGTGATCTCCGCCCTACCGTCCTGCCGGTCTTGGTCTTGTTGCACCGATATGGAAACCTTTTCTTGATTCCTTGGTACAGCGCGCCTGTGCTTGCCCCCTTTGCACCAATGCACTGGCTGGCGCCCGCCTGGTCTCGATCGTCGTGGCTTGCGTCACGAGCACCTCGTGAGGTACTCCTTGCCTTGATCTCTCCGCCTCCCCGCCAGCCTGCCTGGCAAGGCCGCCCCTGAGGAAGCCTTGCGTCGTCCGCCCCATGAGGCTTGTCCCCTCGCGAGGGTCTTGAGCTTGGGTTGATGTAGATGGGCCGTACTGGGCCACTGCTTGAGCCACGCGCAGGCTGCAGGGAGGCAAGTCTGGGGACCCCCGTTGCCAGAACGCTGACAGTAGCCCCCGGGCCCAAGGCGCGCTCGGACTTGGCTTAGCAGCGAAGCCAAAGGGCAAGTGTGGAGCGCCGCGGGCCCCAACAGCCTACGACCTTGGTCGCCGCATGGCGGTTGATTGGACGTGGGCGTCTCCGCTTCCCCATGCTGCCTCAGCAACTGCCTGACTGACAAAAGGCTGGCCTAGGCTAGGCTTAACTTCATTGCTCTCATTCGCCTAGCTCCAGATCCCCTTTCTTGCTCTTGCTCTCTTGCTTCCGAAATCACCAAATCCGCCTCGTTCTTCCTCCTCCAGCAAGCGATGGCGCACGGCAAGGCCGTGGCGGAGGCTCCACTAGCTTGGTACTCGCCAGCTCTGGATCCCCCCAACATGACGGAGAAGAATCTCGCCTCTATGCGCCTGATGACGGCGGCGCAAGGCAGCGAGATGGGGGAGACTGTACTCCGAGCCGGCTCCGCCACGCCGGAGGCTAAGGGGAGCACCTTTTACCCCTTCTTCATGAGCACTGTCATCGCCGGCCTGGTGCCTCCCTTCTCCGAGTTCTTCTACGCCGTCCTCCGCCATTACAGGTTACAGGCCCTTCATCTCCATCCCAACTCTGTTCTCCTTCTGCCGATTTTTGCCTCTACTACGAGGCGCATGTTGGGTTGATGCCTTCCGTGGCCTTGCTGCGCCAATTCTTCTCCCTCCGAATCACCGACAGCCATACTTCAGCGTGCGCCGGCTTCGTCGCGTACTCAAAGGCCAACGCGATCTCGAAGACCGGGAAGAGGGTCTATGGTTTCCGGAGCAAGTGAGTCATGTTGGATGCCGGATGCATCCACTCTCGGTTGTTGTTGTCCACGGAGCAGCCCCAGGCTCATGAGGCGTGATCTCGTGCGAAGCTTGACAACCGACGGGCGAAGTTGGTGCTGGAGAAGATGAACGCTGACCTGACGCCAGGCAACATGAAGGCGGCGAAGCTGACCGGGGCCACACTCCTGAGGGAATTCCTGGCACAAAGGGTGGATCCACTTCAGGCGCACTCGCGCCCATTGTGGAGGCTTGAAGGTGCGGACGACGATCTGGCCGCAGCTCTCCGCTTCCAGGTTGGAGAGGACGTGGAAGGTCTGGAGGGCGCTCCTGTCCCTTTGTTCGTCCGCAAGAACTGGCAGCAGGTGGTGGACGCCATGGCCACATTTGATGGGAGCGGTATAGTGCCAGAGGTGCCTCCTGAGGGCCAGGAGGCGGCGGCGCCGGTGGAATTTTCTTCCGATGATTCCTGCGGAGGAGGGGAGGAAGACAAAGAAGAAGAGGAGCGCGACTCGAAGGCGACCGCTGAGGGGACGGGGGAGACTTCCCCTTAGCGTAGGGCCAACATCCTCCGCACCCTGCCGGATGACGACGAGGCCGACACCAGACGAGGGGGAGAGGACCCGCCTGTTATCCCGAAGAAGGACAGGTTGGGGCTGATCTGCCGAGGGGCTTCCCCAGCCGAGGCACTGCTCGAAGCTAGCCCCTCTGGTGTGCCCTCTTCTGTCTCTGGACCCCTCGAGGCTGCGCCCCAGACTAAGAGGCTCACGGGCTTTAAGCTTGGCAGGAGACTGCCAGAACACGCCGCAATTGACTAGTAAGTACTTGAACTCGGCTTTGCTCTTGTTTTTGCTGTCAGGGATTGACGTCCTCCATCATCTGGTTAGGCCACCGCCTACGACGAAGAAGCTGAAGGGGGACGCGGTGGCTCCGCTTGGGGCAGGCTCATCCGTTGTGGTCGCGCCTTCGTCTATGGGAAGGGGAGGCAGTGGAGCTCGCACATCCCCTGCCCGGTCGTCCTCGCGAGGCCAAGAGGAGCGCCCTGGCAAGGTGCCAGCCCCCGTGGCCTCGGTGACCTCTAGAGGTGTCGGCGCTTGATGTTGTCGCTGAGGTTTCCAAGACTCAGGAGCGCCTAGTCTCCCAAGCCATGATCACGCTGCCGTCTTCTCCTCTTGCTCCACTGGTTTCTGACTCCCCTGCCTCCTCCGCCGCCTTGGACCGTGCCGCTGCTGAGCTAGGTCGGCTGCGAGAAGACCTGGAGCTGATCTCTGGCTGGGTTCACTCTGACACCTCCGTCCGAGCGGCGCTGAGCCAGGCTGCGGTAGCTTCTGAGGAGGAGAAGCAAGTCACCACCCAAGCCATAGCCGCTCGTGACGTGACGTTGAAGGATGCTTTGATCGCCCAGGACCGTTGCAAGGCGCTGGAGGACGAGCTATGGGGTTTGCGCGACGAGCTTGCCAAAGAGGCTCGCGACCGCCAGGCAAAGGAGGAGGAGATGAAGGCTCGGGAGGCCGCCATCGGGGATCGTGACGCCAAGCTGTCCGCGGACCATAGCCGACTGAAGACACTGGAGCAGAAACTGAAGGCGGTGAAGGCCGAGCTGGATGCCAAGGCGAAGGTCTGGGCCGAGGATCGCATGGCCTTCATGGATTTTGAGGAGAGATCTCGCAAGGTGCTGAAGTCGCTTTACGATGATGGCCTGGAGAAGCCGTTAGGCTCCTGAGTCATGATGCTCAGGAGTCCCCCTTGATGCGCAAACAGCAAATAGGGAGTGGGTGTAGGAGTAGATCTATTGTTCTACGTCAGCAGGGCCTGGCCCCGCGCATACCTCAACCGCCGTTAGCCTTGCAGAACTAAGGAGTGAGGGGCTACGTGACCAGTTAGGCTCCTGAGTCGTGATGCTTAGGCGTCCCCCTTCACGCTCAAACGGTCTTCGTACCCTGGCTCTGCTCAAGGAGCGGCGGGCGACGACCAGGTCCGAGGGACCTGGCTGGGTGGCGTGTGCTCGGGCGTGACCCGGGCACAACCCTCATGTCCAGCCCTCTCGCGTTGATACAACCATGGGCTGCCCTCAGTTGTTTATCACCAGCGCAGAGCATAGCTCTTCTGTATGTGTACGGGCATAGCCGCTCCCCGGCAGTGTCGTCAGCCAGCGTAGAGCATGGTGCTTCCACTGGTACGTGGGAGGGGGCCCCCCTCCGGGAGGAGCCCCCGGGGCGTGTACAGCCCCGCCCTGACACTTGGCTGGCACGGTAGGGCTAGACGAGGTGTATCTGGGCACTCGTGAGCCAGCACAGGACTCACGAGGCCCTACCTCAAGGTGGGTTGTGCCTGATCTTGAGCCTTGGGTGGCTGAGTGTTCCTGCGAGGTGGTTAGATACAATTGTTCTACGTCCTCAGGTCCCGGCCCTCAAGCGAGGTCAGCCGCCACTAGTATGCCAGGTCGCGATGTCGTGGACAAGGCCAAGGGGTGAGGGCTGGAGAGCCAGTAAGAGCTCCTGAGTCGTGATGCTCAGGTGCCCCGTATTAACGTGCAAGCGATTTGTATGAGGGAGAAAAAGGCTCGTGGTAGGCGGGAGATGATAATCACATGCAGGTTAAGCATGAAAGACAGATCAGCTTAGATAGATGCAGGAAGGATACATGCCACCGGGTCAGGCCCGAGCAGCTTGGGATGATGCTGCCCGAGGGGTGCCCCCATTAAGGTAAACTAAAGACATAAGCGAAAGGGATACATGCCGCAGGGACAAACCCACGCGACCTGGGAATGATGCAGCCCTGAGGGCGCTCCCATCTGAAATGAACTCGAAAGATGTCACCTGATACCATTGTAGAGCGGGTGTTGGAGTAGCTGACCGGTGAAGAGGCCGATCTTCATGAGCCACCGGAGCCCTGAGCCTCGGGAGGCTCTGGAGGTCCGGGCGGTTCCTCGAGGACCATCTCCATCTCTGCCGGGACCGCATGGTGTATGGCCTCCTCAGCTGCCAGAATGCTCTGCAGAAGACACTGGTGAGTGGCAGCCGCGTTCAGCAGGCCGAAAGGCATGCGAACGTAGCTGTGCGGCGGACCCTCACTCCTGAGGGTTGGGCCCTCCTTGCCCCATGCCTTCCTGCAGGAAATGTGTCGTGAAGCACGCCTCCAAGTGGTGCCCGAGCTCCTCCTCGTGACCTTGGCAAAGTTTGAGGCCCTCTAGGAGAGAGCCCCCAAGCCTTGCCCAAGGAGGGCGCTGGGCGCGCCTTCCTATGCAATGGAGGGAGGCGCCCCTTGCACGGGCGCAGATCCTGACGCGACGCCTCCAGAGATGCCAACCTCCTAAGGCCTTGAGCTGGGTCATGTCTTCTTCTTCTTGGGAACTGCCTCGGGAGGGTTCTCGCTCTTGTTGTCTGGGTCCTCTACTGATGCAGCTTGGAAGGCAGGCTCGAGAGAGCACACCGCATCCTTCTCTTCGCAGGGGACTGTGATGATTCCGCCGCTTCCCGGCATCTTGAGGACATTGTAACCATGATGAGTTACCGCAATGAACTTGGTCGGGGCTGGATACCTGATGATGGCATTGTATGGCAGGCGAATGTGGGCAACGTCAAAGTCGATGAGCTCGGTACGGTAGTTCTTGCACTGTCCGAAGGTGATAGGGAGGCGAACCTGCCCTATCGGAGTGGTGGAGCCGTCAGTGACTCCTGAGAAAGGCTTGGTTGGCTGAAGTTGACCATAAGGCACTTGGAGGTTGTTGAACGTCTTGACGGACAGAACATTGAGTCAAGCGCCGCCATCGATGAGGGTCCTGGTAACTTGCATGTTGCTGATGACTGGGGAGCAAAGCATAGGGAGGATGCCATCTATAGCCGCACAGTTGAGCTGATCCGCTGAGCTGAACATGATGGTGCACGCGGACCACCTGAGTGTGCGCGTGGCGTCGAGCTTGGGGAGGACTTCATTCACCTCACGAGCAAACTTCTTGAAGATGCACTGAGAGGTTGGGGCCTGGGCACTGCCCAAGATGCAAGCGATAGCACGTGGCTCCTGCAAGCCCCCAGCCCCCTTGTCCTGGTGGTGGTTGTCATTCCTTCTTGGCGGTGGTGGCAGAGGAGGAAGGCCTGCGTTGCCCTGCGGGCGATCCTCGCGGGGCTGATCCCTTCAAGCCCCCTCGCGAGGCTGGTCCTGCTAGCGAGCCTCGCGAGGGCGGTCACGCCACTCCTGGCGAGGGCCTCGGTCGTCCCATCGTCCTCCACCTCATCCTCCTCCTCGGACGTAGCCCCGGTCATTGCGCTCGGGGCGTCGACCGATGCGTCCTTCACGAACGGCTCTGAGCTCCTGGCATTCGTTGGTGTTGTGGATGTAGAGGTTGTGGTAGGCGCAGAATCTATTGCCCTTCGACGACTCCGGCTGGTCCCTGCCGCGCTTCTTGTTTGGTTCCGCTGCGAGCACAGCTGCTGCTTTGTGCTTCATGTCCTTGTCCTTGGCTTTCTTCTCTTCTGGGTCAGCGGCTGAGAGCTAGAGGAGGGAGAGACACCCCTCCTCAGCTCTTGCGCACTTGGTCGCCAGGTTGAACAGCTCCAGAGATGTGCAAAGATCCTCGTGGATGGCGATCTCCTCCTTCATCTTGACGTCGTGGACGCCATCGGAGAACGCTGAGATGATGGCCTCCTCAGTCACCTTGGGAATCTTGAGGCGAGCGTTGTTGAAACGCTGGATGTACTTCTGCAAGGTCTCTCATGGCTGCTGCTTGATGCGGTGCAGGCCACCCACGACCGGGGGACGGTCGCGTACCTTGGAAATTGGCGATGAAGTGGCTGCCCATCTCGTCCGAAGAGGAGATCGAGCCGAGAGGTAGGTTCAGGAGCCAAGTGCGAGCACCATCCTTGAGCGCCATGGGAAACCAGTTCGCCATGACCTTTTCGTCTCCGTTGGCCGCCTCGATGCCCAGCTCATAGAGCTGCAGGAACTCCGTGGGGTCAGCAGTGCCGTCATAGAAGGAGGCAGATCTGGCTTGAACTTGCCCAGCCAAGTGACACTGCGTAGCTCGGTGGTGAAGGCGCGGCAGCCTGCGGTGGCCATCGAAGCCCTTTGCAGGCGCGGGGCCTTGTCTTGGAGATTCCCGCGCGCCGCCGCCAGGGGCGGCGCGGGGTCTTGACATGATGGTGTAGGGATGCGGTCTTGATGAGCTGGAGCAGGGAGCATGCGAGCGCCTTCCTGGGGCCGAGAGATTTCTTGGCAGCTCCTTTCTTGTCGCGCGGGCGCTGGACGCGGTGGGTATCGTCTAGGGGCCGCGTGCCTTGGAGCCAGGGCGCCTTCTTGGGGAGGAGGTGGCGGAGGCACCTCCTCAGCTCCATTGCCCACGCAGGACGGAGGGCGTGCCAGCGAGAGGGACGGCGCGGGAGAGCACCCTGCGGCGCTGACAAGCTCGGTGATGCGAGCGAGCCACTCCTCGTAGAGGTCATTGATGGGGCGGTAGTGCAGGAGCTCACGCGCCAGGAGCAACACGGCCTGCGCGTACCTGGGAGCGCGACGAGCGTGAGATGACAAACGAGCTGGAGTTATCAACGGAGTGGCGGTGCGGCCTTCCCACCGCACTGAGGGATGCAGCGACGATGCTTGCTGCTCGTTCCCCGCTGGGACGGTGGCGGTGTTGGCAGCAAGAGACGGAGCACGACGAGGAGGCCCACCAACGGAAGCCGCCTGGGCGACACGGGCGGCGAGAGCAGCCCGACGCTCGGCGCGAGCTCGGCGAGCGTCCGCCATGATGCGACAAAGCGATGGAATGTAGAACCGCAGAAGGAAGACTCCGGCGCACCCCTACCTGGCGCGCCAAATGTCGGATGTCGGGTTCGTGCAAAACCCTTAAGGTTCGAACTCTGGGGTGCGCACAAAGATCTTCTCCCTACCGATCCACGGCCCAAAACCTCAGCGTGAATCTAAGCTACACGATGAACAACACAAGGGACACAAGGTTTATACTGGCTCGCGCCATCGTTGTGGTGTAATACCCTAATCCAGTGTGTGGTGTGGTGGATTGCCTCTGGGGCTGATGGTGAACAGTACAAAGGAAGAACAGCCTTGCGAGGGGTGTTCTTGAGCTGGTGCGGTGCTCTGCTAGGGAAGGATTCAATCCCCCTTTCTACTATGGTGGCTATCTCTATTTATAGAGGCCCTGGTCCTCTTCCCAAATATTGAGCAGGAAGGGAGCCAACAACGGCCATTTTGAAGGGGGGCAGCTAGTACAAGCTATCCTGACTAAAGTTGGTCTTCGACTGCCAAAGGCACTGGCGATGACGCTGTCTTGGGCTCCACGGTGATCTCAACCCTGCCGTCCTGCTGGTCTTGGTCCTGTTGCACCAATATGGAAATCTTTGCTTGATGCCTCGGTACTCCGCGCCTGCGCTTGCCCCCTTTGCACCAAAGAGGAAACGAGGACACTGCGCTGGCTGGCGCCCGCCTGGTCTTGATCGTCATGGCTTGCGTCACGAGCACCTCACGAGGTACTCCTTGCCTTGATCTCTCTGCCTCCTCGCGAGCCTGACTGGCGAGGTCACCCCTGAGGAAGCCTTGCGTCGTCCGCCCCGCGAGGCTTGGCCCCTTGCGAGGGTCTTGTGCTTGGGTTGATGTAGATGGGCCGTACTGGGCCACTGCTTGAGCCACGCCGCAGGCCGCAGGCAGGAAAGTCTGGGGACCCCTGTTCCCAGAACGCGGACACCAATGCCAGTTGCTGTTTTCTGCATGTTTTTACATTGTAGGAAATCAATATCAAACGGATTCCAAACGCAGCGAAACTCCTGGAGGTTTTTTTGGTCCAGAAGACATCCAGTGGGCCAAGAAAGCACCTGGGGGGTGGCTCAAGCGGAGCAGCACCCACCAGGGCACACCAGTTGGCCCAGGCGTGCCCTGGTGGGTTGTGCCCACCTCGGGTGCCCCCTGAACCACCTTTTTGCTCTATAAAACCGACGAAAATCAATTCCAGCCGCCGCAGAGTCCAGAACCACCAAATCCAATCTAGACACCATCATGGAGGGGTTCACCACTTTCATTGGTGCCTTTTTGATGATGAATGAGTAGTTCTTTTTAAACCTTCGGGGCCGTAGTTAGTACCTAGATGGCTTGCTGTCTCTCTCTTGATTATCAATACAATAGTCTCTGGAGATCCATATGATGTAAGTCTTTTTGCAGTGTGTTTGTTGGGATCCTATGAACTTGGAGTTTCTGATCGGATCTATGTTTTAATCCATGAAAGTTATTTGAGTCTTCTTTGATCTCTCATATGCCTGATTGCTTATAGCCTCGTATTTCTTCTGCGATATTTGGGTTTTGTTCGGCCAACTTGATCTATTTATCTTGCAATGGGAAGAGGTGCTTTTTGTAGTGGGTTCGATCTTACGATGCTTGATCCCACTGACAGAAGGGGAACCGACACGTATGTATCATTGCTACTAAGGATAACAAGATGAGATCGATATCTCCGCAATAGATAGACGGATCTTGTCTACATCATGTCATCATTCTTATTGCATTCCTCCATTTTCCCATGAACTTAATACACTAGATGCATGCTGGATAGAGGTCAATATGAGGAGTAATAGTAGTAGATGCAGGCAGAAGTCGGTCTACTAATCTTGGACGTGATGCCTATATAATGATCATTGCCTGGATATCATCATGATTATTTGAAGTTCTATCAATTGCCCAACAGTAATTGTTTTCCCACCGTTTGCTATTTTTATCGAGAGAGGCCACTAGAGAAACCTATGGCCCTCGGGTCTATTTTCATCATATTTGCCTTTGTGGTCTATTTTCCCTTGCATTTATTTTCAGATCTATTAAACCAAAAATACAAAATTACCTTGCTGCAATTTATTTGTTCCGCAATCTATTTACGTGGTGTGAGGAGGTTCTCCTACTGGTTCGATAACCCTGGTCTCATCACTGAAGGAAATACCTACCATGGCTATACTGCATCATCCCTTCCTCTTTGGGGAAATACCGACGTAGTTCTAGCAGACATCAGCGTCCAATTGGCTACATCATCCTCACCCTGCTGGGGGTCCACCCCCGCAGTTATGTCATTTTGTTCATGTACCTTGAACTAGTTATGCTTCCATGAACTACTATGGCTATTAACCCTGCGGCTGATGATATATCACCTCTTAAGTCGCCTCTGCGCGATTCGCGCATTGCCATCTCTCCCCTTGAACGTCCCATGAGGGGGCTACCAGCACGGCTCCTTTGCTTGGGTCCGTCCCTGAAGTGCTGATAAATCTAAGAGACTGAGCTCTGGCTCATGGGCCGACCCCGTGCACGTCACCTCACCAGGTCCGTAGTGCCTTCGTCTTCTCACAGAACAATCACGTGTAGATCAGCAAGCACACATCGCCTCTCCTATTTTGTAACAGGCTAATATGTAGAAACCCCAGGAAGGCCCACCTCGATTAGGCAGCATTTGGTCCGAAAAAGGCTAAGTAAAACTGCTTCGTATTCCGCGTGTCGCTGGTCAAAGTCCTTTTCCTAGGCCCCCGCGATGTGAATTTCTCCTTTCTCGCACAAACCGAGCATCGCCCCTCAGGATCCCCTACTGGCTATTGGGCCCTCACCCCCTAGCCTTGTCCCTGGCATCGCGACCTGACATACCAACGGCGGCTGAGCTTGCCCGAGGGCCGGGTCCTGAGGACATAGAGCACCTGGGTAAGCAAGAGAAGGAGGGGAAAACACTGCGCAGGAGAATGCGAAGTGGGGTGCAGCCTGGCCATGCAGTCACCACTTGAAATTCTAAAGTGCGCCGGTCTTTTCACATGCCCCCAACAGGACTTGCCTTGATTCGTTTCAGAGTAGAAGCGGAGGACCAGGCTCCAGGAAAGCGCACCCTCATGACGGAGAGGCACCTCACAACTTATGAGCACCCAAAGCTAAGTCACCTTCTCCAAGCCAAGCATGAGCTTTACTATTGGCACCACACTTCTGTTTCCGCGACTCTGTTTAAGTGAAAACCCTTCTCCGTCCAAAAGCCGCCTGCATGTCAAGGGGGACCTCCTAAGCATCGCGCCTCAGGAGCTCTTACCGGACCTTGGGTCGCTCACCTCTTGGCCTTGAACACAGCATGGAGACCTGGCATACTAGCGACGACATAAGCTTACTTGGTGACTGGGTCCCGGTGATGCAGGCCTCTAAGCTGTCGCAAAGGGAAAAGGGCTTAAATTTAAACGAGAGACGCCAACACAACTTAGAAACACGAATAAGGCATTACGATAAAAGTTGCAAGCGCCACAGTTTCTTACACGCCCCCACGGGGCCTTTCACGTCTTTGGTGCAGGAAATAAAAACAAAAGAAGCAGCCTCCCGAGGGCCGCAACTCCTGAGGCACTGACTCTAGCGTCGTGACGCCTGGCCGGAGTCCTCCTCCTACTTGACCGGGGAAGCGACATGGTGGCTCGTCATAGTCATCGTCGCTCGAGCTCCCCCCAGGGGAGGTGCCGCCGCTGCTGGATGCGTCACGGCCGTCCCCAAGGGCAGGTTCACCTCCAAGGACATCGCCGCCCTGCTGGCCATCATTGTCGGAGCGGTGATCCTCGTCGCTGCTATCGCCCTCCAGGCAGCACCCTAGGCGCCCTCCTTCTTCCACGAATATCTTGACGAAGAGCATCGTTGCCCCATCATACTTGAAGTGGATGGTGTGCTTCCCCTTAAGGCCGCGGGCGCGGGCGAACATCTGCCACCCACTGGTCAGGTACACGTAGCCTGAGGGGGTGAGCTCGACCTCCGCCCACGAAGACCGGTTGCAGCAGCCGTCAGGCTGTAGCCACAACCCGACGGGCACTCTGGCTGGCCGCTCCTTGGTGAAGTAGCACAGGAGCTGCATCCAGGTGCCCGCTAGCCTCTCCATCCACACCATGAACTCTCGGGCCATGTCGTCCGAGTGGGATTGCGGGTGAGGCGGCCGGGCGGCCACTGTGTGCCTCCCCCTCGGCCTCGGCTGTCGGGCTGCCCGAGCCAGTGCAAACGGCCAATGGAGGGCAGCCACGCCCCTGAGAGGACGTTGCGGGCATAGCCGTGGACTTGCGGGGTTGGTCGCGCCCCCTCTTAGGCAGCGGTGACTCCGATCCCTCCTTAGGGGCCCTCCCCTTCTCGGTGGTGGAGAACCTCCTCACTGGCACCATGGCTGCTACAGCAAAGGTCTATAATGAAGGAGCGAGAGGGAGAAGATCTGCTGGGGGCTCCGCTCCCCTTTCCCTTTTATAGGGGATAGAAGAATGCCAACCGACATCCCTTCGCATTTGGGGTAATGATGGCCCCGCGGCACACGCAGTATTTTGTCAGTCAGAGAAGTTGCCGAGGCGACATGGGGAAGTAGAGGAATCCGCGTCTCATCGAGTGCCACGCATCAAGCCTAGCCCGCAGGCCGTAACCCCGTCACTTTGTCCTTCGCCCCTTGCTTTCGCTTCGAAGCCAGGCCGAGCGTGCCTTGGTCCCAGGGGCTACTGTCGGCGTTCTGGGATCATGGGTACCCAGACCTGCCTGGCTGCGGCCTAGGACTTGGCTTCATCGACGGCCCAGTATGGCCCAGGTGCAAGACCCCAAGAGCAAGACCATCACGATGGCCCCCAGCCTTGCGAGGCGAGCAACTTCAGGACCTCCCGAGGAGCGGCTCCCCGAGCTGCCTCATGAGGAGTGGAGATCTCAATGCAAGCCTCCCGCCTCACGCTACAAAAAAAGACACATCCGTGACATTTTGGGCCGAACAAATTTTTTCTGTCATACTTATGACACTTCTATGATGATAATTGTGACAAAACCCGGTATCATCATAGATGTGGTGGGCTCCTACTTCTATGACAAAAAATCATGACAGAAAATGGGCTTTTCGTCCCGGGCGGGCCGGAGATGCAGCTGCATGACATTCTTTGAGCCGTCCATGACGGAAAAAGCCGTGGTAGAAGCGAGGGCGAGGAAAATTTCGAGGAGTTCCCGGTTACGGTGGGTGGTTGGGGGCCGAGCGATGTGCGTTTCTCTCGTACACGTACGCGCGTGTGTTCGAGGCATTGGATCTAACTGAACCCGAGCGAGGCATTGGGCTCTAACTGAACCCAAGCGATTGCACTACAGGCTACGCGTTACTGAACCCGAGCGATCGATCGATGGCTGTTAACTGAACCCGATCGAGCGATTCCTTCGCTACTGCTGCTAACTGAAGCCGATCGATGCTGCCTCTCTGGATGAACAGTGAGCATTGCGGGGGGGAGGGGGTGGATGAACAGTGAGCGGTAGGGGTGGATGAACAGGACCCCCGTGGCATTGCCTCTAGATGAACAGGACCCCGATCGATCGAGCCCATTGGGGGTGGATGAACAGGACCCCGTGGAGGGCTGGATGAACAGGACGACCCCGTGGAGGGCTAGATGAACAGTAGATGGTGGAGGGGTGCCCGTGGAGGGGTGGTTGAATAGTAGCCGGTGGAGTAGCGCACGGTGGAGGCTGGATGAACAAGAGCCCGTGGAGGCTGGAGGAGGTCGACGATAGCCCGTGGTGGCTGGAGGAGGTCGACGGTGCAGATGAACAGTATCCCGCGGAGTCCCGTTTCGCGGTACGCCACACCCCTCCCGATGAACAGGACCCCCGTTTCGACCGTAGCACTCCAACACAAGTTCGTTTCATCCGTTTTGCGGTACGCCACCCCCCTCCCGATCAACAGGACCCCCATTTCGACCGTAAGAGGTCTGTTTCCTCTATTTTGTGGTACGCCAGAGCCCTCCCAATGAACAGGATCCCGTTTCGAACGTGGCCAGTCGAACACAAGGCCGTTTCCTCCGTTCTGCGGTACGCCAGGCCTCGTTTCCATCGCCTGTTCCGTCCAAGCCATCCCAATGAACACGACGGCGCATTCTGTTCCGATCTAGCCGGTTGGCTCCCCATGAACACGACGACGGCGCTGTTTCTCCGTTCCGACCCAGCCATGTACACGAGCCCTGGCCGTATGTATGCACGAGTAGGCGTTCGAGACCCCGCCCGTACATACACATATGTGGCCGTATTTTCTTTCTTGCACATTGGCCGCTGTACGTACGTGTACATGCTACGTGCGCACCCTACTACGACACGTGCACGCCTCTACATCCACCAGTATGTACGTACACATTCCTGACCAGAATGACAACGCTACGTACGCTTCGACCAGGTGGGTCCCGATTGTCAGGCACTTCCTTGCGTGCGAAGATGTAGATGGTGGGTTCCAGCAGTCAGGGGGCGAATCGAATTTTTATTTTTTGCCCGGACGGACTTGCGTGCGAAGATGCAGCTGGTGGGTCCCAGCAGTCAGGGGGGCGAATCGAATATTTATTTTTTGCTCGGACGGACTTGCGTGCGAAGATGCAGCTGGTGGGTCCCAGCAGTCAGGGGGGGCAAATTGGTGTTTTTCGGATGCACTTCCTTGCATGCGAAGATGTAGCTGGTGGGTCCCAGCAGTTAGGGGGACGAATCGTTTTTTTGCCCGGACGCACTTCCTTGCGTGCGAAGATGTAGCTGGTGGGTCCCAGCAGTCAGGGGGGAAACGTTTTTTCACGAAATACGGTGGCCCGTTCGGTGGATCCCTGCTGTCAGGTGGATGAATCATTTTTTTCCGCGTAATAAGGAGGCGGAAAATGACTGGCGCTGCTTTGGGCGGCTTGAGCAAGAAGACCAGAGGTTGAAGAAGCACTATGGCCGTTGGATGGACATCGTACGGTCACTGAAGCTAGAATCGTTTATATTGACAAAGTTGACAAAGCCCTTGGTACGTGCCAACTTAGTAGGCCCACAGGTCAGCCACCGAAATGGTGTGCCCCAGATGTCAGGGGGAGGACTCATTTTTTAGGCGGCCGAAGCTAAGAATATCCGAGAGTGAAGAAGAAGCACAACATCCATTGGATATACATCCAACGGTTACTGCTGCTAGAACCGTGTGTTGACTATAATAAGTTGACAAAGCCTTGCATACGCGTGAACTTATTCTTTTTAGGGGACGTGTCAACTTAATTGGCCCACAAGTGTGTGGCAGAGAACTTATAGCCCATTTGCGATTTGTAAGAATGTACAACCCATTTTTGAATTCTAATGGAATTTATTACAGCCCATTTACAGTTTGTCAAAAGTACAACCCATTTTCTAGTTAGGACAATGATTAATAATTTCAACCAACCGTTGAAGACAGAATTCAATAAAATTTCCCACATTTTGATGGGATCCAAAATATTTTTATACCGAAATTTCTAGTCAGATTAAATATAAATTTGTATTACGTAAAAATCCAACGAAACATTGCGCGCGCAACAATGAAAATTTAAGATTTTCAAAATCCGTAAATAATATTTATAAACTAATTTCGTGTTTGGTGCATTTTTTTATAGTTACTGCCCAGTTTTTATAATTACATCCCATTTATTATATTTTAAAGCCCATTTTCCTGTTAAGCCTAATGAATCCCTCCTAGGAAAGATTTGCAGCCCAGCAGGGCGGAGAATGACAAGTTGACCTTGCCTGGATATTCCTCAAAAACAAAACATATAGCTGGGCTAGCCATTTCCATCTTGAAAAAATTAATATCTGGGCTGGATATCTAGCCTAGGCTAGACGGGCCACAGCCCGCCCAGTTAATACCCTGCTCTCCTCTAAACAACAACAAAATCATCACCAAGAAAGACTCTGCAGTGCTCATGCCTCAAAAACACAAATACTGCACGAGCTACTTGGTCCCAGCTGTTGGCCACACCTTGTGCAATTCTCTCATTTATATTGACTACATAGGTTGACAATGGTGTGGGACCGTGATGTCAGGAAACCAGGAGGAAGCACAAAAAATATAGTTGTACATAATAAGGAGGCACTTGCGTACGTACGGCTATGGCCCTAGTGGGTCCCTAGTGTCATCCAGTCAAAATAAAGTCATCTCCTCAATCCTCATGTTCGTTGACGATGTTAACAATGCTCGGCGCCACGGTGAGCGCAATAACTTGAAGGACAATGGAGCCCTACGGATGGTCTGATACAGCACCCGCTGCTCATTCAGGAAGCCAGGATCATCGGACACCTATGAGCACCTTCGAGAAACTAAGACGGCATGAAATGGTAAGGCCGCGCTTGGGAGCTCTGGTTTATTTCAAACATGTATTAACATACAAGTGTAATTTACTCATCATCGGAAACAACGCGTAAAATACAGGCGTAATGAAACCAAGGGCCCGAGGTCTGTAAGTAAAACCGGCGGGTTACGCGTGTAATCTGAGAGACCAGTGTATATTTTACGAGCACTGATATATGTACGACATTACGAGATGATACATGCATGACGTGCGTATCATGCCATCCATGGGCAAGGCTGAAACAGCAGCTAACAGCTGGATTAGCAATCGTCCGAGTGTCATTTAGCGTTTTTATCGTGTGTGAAGTACTTCCGATATTTTACTAGTCAAAATCGACCTACCAAGTTCTTCACCCGAGACCATCTGCTTTTATTTACAAGCGTCAGTTTTACAAGCGTTTTTGGTTGGAAAACGACGATCCAATCACGGCCTAATATCATGAGGTTGTCGGAAGATCATATGGTTTCACGTCTAACCTACCTGACTTGTCATATAGGCTATGAATGAAACATAAGACGATGAACTTCTTAAGCATGGAAACAACAGAAGAGGATGATCTTCTTAACAAGCAAATCACTGGCATTAGATCGCATGCAAAACAATACGAAGCATTATTCTCAGGAGGCACGGTGAATAGCTCATGATGCCGCATGCCACAACATTCCAAGCTCAACTTTGCAATCAAACACAAGTCCTGGCATTACATTGACAATATTCAGAACAAACTCTTAACACAGGAATATGTCAGTAGAGTAACAATTTACTTCTAAACTGAACACAGGAATAGGAAAAAACAATCGACGCTGCTCACAGCAAGGGCATCCCACTCAAAAATATCAAATGCATGTCTTCTAGCTAACATCAATGAGCAAATTTTGACAAGGTTTTCCAATTCCAATATATTAAACTAACGTCTTCTTGCTAACATCAATGATTAAACTTTGACAAGCTTTTCCCATTCAAAATATGTAATGCCTATGATCGTGGACTCCTGTCGTAGCTTCTTGTACTTGTTTGGGCACTTTTTGCCTAGTGTACTCCACGTGTTGTAGAATTGCCAATGCTCTCTGCAGACTAGTCATGTCACCAGCGTCTAATAATACAATGTAAAGCTTCTCGGTCATTCCTTCTTTAATGTAGCGCAAACAGTGATTGCTTCTTTCTTCAAAGTGGAACGACCAACTAGACCAAGTAATGCAGCAGTTTGCCTTGGACACACTGGCTCCTTTTGTGCGGTTCAACTAAAATCGAAGTCGGAATAAAAGCGAGCTTTAATTTTGATATCCCTGTAAGCAACAATAGGTATAAGGGAAACAATTACTGAGAAATAATGATTGATGACTTGTACTCCCAAAAGAAAAGTTGTATTTACTATGACTGCTTTGCTCTTGTATCACTGTATTTACTCATACAAACTTATTTTTAAATTGAAGGATCCAATCGAAACTCCAATGGCACAGCAGGTATGTTCACGCATGTTTCTTTAATAGGTTTGCTCTTATCGATATCTCTATTGATTTCAATTTCAATTGTGTATACAGTTGACTTTCATATCATGCACATTACTAGCATCACAAAGAGCCAATAGTGTTGTTGTACATGTAGACCCGTGGTACCCATCCGAAATCTTGTTGTGCCGTGTAGTTTCCCATGCTTTGTATTCTTTCACTTCTGCTTTGTCTTGAACTGATATGATTTGAACTGTGTCTCTATTTTGATTTGGCAAGACAATGCAGTGACCATAGGACATAAATATATGTTTCTTTGATGCTTTTATTATGTACTAGTACTTGGCAATAGAAGACTTGGTAGTATAATCCTGTCCACCTTACTAATGAACTGGTTCACCGAAATGAGTTTCATATACTAGTACATGCTAATGTTGTTATGTGTCTGCTTGTTTCTTCTTTTAGAATGCTGACAAAATATTGGGGAAGAGTGCCTTATTAAGCAATGGTAAAGGAAGTAATGCAGATAAGCTTTAGGATAGTGACACATCCTTGTTGGTCTCAAACAAAGCTGATAAAACAGCTAAGGAAGACTATCATGAAGACACCGAGACAACCCCAAAGTCTTGTCTTGGTTTAGTGTTCGAGTTACTGGCCACTATCGCTTGCACAAGCTATTAAACTCACTGTCTGAATCAGTTCAGTTTCTTGAGTCTCTACTACAAGCTGAAAGACATCGATCAGCTGTGCTGTGACAAGAAGCGGAAGGACTGCGGAAGTCCCTGGAGCATTTAGATGCATACTTTCTAGTGCAACAGCAAGCGTTGGAGGATTTTAGCGCCAAATAGGACAAAGCTAATAAGCTTACTAAGCTTATTGCCAGCATGGTGGATACCCAGGATAACGTTTCTTGAGCTCTTCTGAAGTTGTTTCAGTTATGCTCTTGTTTTGCTGCCGCGTTTATTTGCACTGGTGGCCAATTTTCACGGCCAGTGTATGTAATATGCTGCTTTGTTCCCTATATTTGCACTGGTGGCGAACTTTGATGCCCAGTGGATGTAATATGTGTAATAGCGGTAATAGGATAGCGTTAATTGCTTGCTTATTTATTTCCTTATTGTCTTGTTTAGTTGTTTGCTTGTAGTCACTTCAGTTCTTTTTCTGTGTTTTTCTAGTGGCCACAATAGCCTATTTTTGGTAACTACGCCAAAATAATCATGGCAACACACAGACTGTTGTAACCATGGGCCTCCTGTAGGCCGTATGATCCATGGGCCTTCTTCTGGCCGTAGGATCCATTGGCCTGCTATACGGGCCGTAGGATCCATTGGCCTTCTATACGGGCCTTAGGATTCATGGGCCTTCTATGGGCCGTAGGGACCATGGGCCTTCTACGGGCCATACGATCCATGGGCCTTCTACGGCCCGTACAATCCATGGGCCTCACACGGGCCATAGGATCCATGGGCCTTCTACGGGGCGTATCATCATTTCGCCAATCATGGGTTGTACAATTCGTGGACCATAAGGAGCCGTTAATAGGCCATATTTGATAACTCTATGAAACCAGCCCAACGGGTTTTTTTTTGATATGAAAATGGCCCAACGTATTAAAGGTCCACAAACGGGCCAACTGTAACGACGGGCTGAATTTGGCCCACAAGCAGAAAATGACAGCAACGGGCTGTATGTAACCGAATGCTACAAATGGGCCCAAGAATCCATGGGCCCTGAGAAGGCCAAAAGATAACTTGGGCTGGAAATGGCCCAATGGAATAACGGTCCGTTAATGGGTATAAAGTGATACACTGTTCATTACGGACCAGTTTCACCACGGGCCGTTAATGGGCCAAGAGTTACAAAGGGCCTCCTATGGGCCGAAAGAAGTCATGGGCCACACATAGGCCGGAAGTTAAAATGGGCTGGAATCATATTGGACGGCCCAGATGACGCTACTGGGCCTAATTCTGAGAGTACATAACGGGCCCTGGGTTAGCAGGCTGTAAATGGGCTATATGCGAACAGGCCGTTAACAGGCTTTCCGTGGGCCGGCCCGCCACCTTTTGACCAACTCAAATGGACCGGCCTTTTCACAGGAATGGGCCTCTGTTGGGTCGTGCCACGTGTCACTATATCATAGGCGCCTTCGATCCAATGAGTGGATGACATCTGTCCCAACGGTGAGCCAACACGTGTTTCCTCCAGCCAATGATGATTTTACACGTGGAAAATCCCATTGGCCGGGGCCGTTAACGGGTTATCGGATCCAAAACCCAACCTGATAGCTTAATGGTGTTCCGTTATGGTGGACACCACGTGTAGGTCACCCTTGACGAAAGCACTTCTGTGACGCGTGATTTATCGTCATGGAAGTGGACACTTCCGTGATGATAATTTTGGTAATGTCATGGAACACTTCTATGACGACACAGGTATGACTATCTTGATTCTGTCATAAAATCGTCATGGATGTACATGCATGACAAAAAACACGACCTACTATGACAAACACGTATCATCACGGAAGTGTATTTTTTTGGTAGTGTCATGAGGCTTGCGATGATGCGAGCCATGTGTCATGGTACAACACAGCCACCTATGGGGCCATCAGCCCCTTGTGGTTTAGGCAAGGGGGAAAAGTAGATTTCACAAAGAGCGGAGACAATAGAGCAGCACGACAGCAATGACACGGGCAGTTTTTAACCAGGTTCGGGCACCGCGAGGCGTAAAACCCTACTCCTGCTATGGTGGATTGATGAGGGGACCATGGTGGGGACGCAACGCTCTATCCCGACAAGGTCACCTTGGGACGAAAGCAGCTACGCGCTATGAGAGTACAGGGGTCTGAATCCTTTCCAAGGTTGCCACGGCCCTCCTTTTATAGGTCAAGGGGTCACCACAATGGCAAAACTGTCATTACCCAGCAATTAGATAGCCACAATGCTATCATACCTAACTCTGCAGACACGACAAGGTGCATTAAATGCACCACTTAGTATCACCTCGTGGGAGTAGCCCGGTAAGCCTTGTTGTGCCATGTAGCCACCTCCTTGCCTGTCTGCATGACACGTCTCCTGGACGGGTGTCATTTAGGGGTGTTTTTCCTCATAAATGGCTGCCACATGCCAAATAATAGCCACTTAATCACTTGGGGGCTCGACACCACACTGATAGGTGACTTGCATTGTTGTGCTGCGGTGGAGCCTTGGCGGGATAAGCCGCCCTCGGCGTTCCCCCGCAAGCCTGCCTGGGGAGTCTTGAGACTTGTCTTTGAGGCAGCCTTGACCCCGCCAAGCTCGCCTGCCCGGAAAGGGAGGTTTTTCCTTAGTAATATCTTGCTTATTGGGTTGGTCTTGGTCTTCTTGATCAGCCCTTTGATTTTTCAAAGAGCTATTTCTTCTGCTTGGCCTTGTCTTGGATGTTGCAACCTTGCTCTTGAGCTTGTGTACAGTCTGAGCAACACACGCCTGGGGTTTGTTGCACTGATAGGAGCCCCCGGGCCTGGCCCGAACACGCTACCAAGCATCTCCGGCGTAGGCCCTATCCAATACAGAGGCGAGAGGGCTGCGGTAGCTCATCATTTGAAATCTTCTTTGCTTTTTCATTAACCTATGTTTGAGTCAATTTCCGGATTTTCCACGTGTCGCGTTGTGCCAATTGCAGTGGGGCCATCCTTGTAATGGCCCGTGAATGACTTTAACAGACGAGGGAGTAACTGCACATTCACTCATCCCACCGCGCCATTATCCTTTACCATGTATGTTGCATGCATTTAGTGGGGTAGGTAACTGAGGCGTGTGGTGCGAGAGAGAGCGTCATAGCAGGGGCCCGGTCTTCTTGGGTTGATGTAAGTGGACGGTAATCGAATCCGGCTATCGGTGGTAGTTTATACGGGCTGGATCAGAAAGAACCCCTCTAGGGCTGGGGTGAAGGATTAGCCGCCAGCCCCAGCTTGCCTATAAAAGAGAGGCCGAGGATGGAGCAGAGGTGTCCATCCAGGTACCTCTTTTTTTCATTTCTTGCCTTCTCCTTTGCTATGCTGAGGGGAAGAGGCCGGGGCTGGGCCCCCAAACTCTAGCTTGCGGTCGATGATGCCGAACGCTCGCATTGACGCTTGGGGAGTGATTCTGGTCCGGCACCGGAGGAGATGCAACAGTCGGAGGTGTGGGCGCCGAACCGTCCAAAGTGTGAGAGGTGTTACGCTTCTACATGATGGTGAGCTGCCCGTCTCTCCCACACGAGCCGGCCACTTGGTGGAGAGTGCTTTCCCTAGCCACAAGTCGTCGAGGTTCGCCAACTTGACGACGAGGCTCCTAGGGCTTCCGACGCCTGTCTGAGATGCAGTGCTCGGGATCCTTGGTAATCCCAGCACTGCTCCTTCCAGCGGAGTTGGGGCGAATGTTGAAGACGACGGCGCCTTCCTACCCTCCAAGGTGGGGAGCGGTGCTCCTCGCACGCCTCGGATGCTGCCGTCGCCTGTCGTTTCTCTGGGGGAGGCGATAGCCCGAGGGGCCGGTGTCCTCCTCGAGCGATGGTGATGAAGAAAGAATAAAGGAAGACGGAGAAGGCGCGTGGAAGTCCGTCAAGTCGGAGTATGATGGCACCGATGCCTTCGCCTCGTACTGCCGACCCGCCGCCTCATCTTTTCACTCTTCCGCTCCCTCCCTGGCACAATCATCATCGGCCTCTTTAGGACGGTTGCCTGGGATGGGGTCGCTCTCTTGGTGCCTTCGCCACCTCTAGTAGACTTCCAGCTGAGCTCCGGCGGTTCTCCCTGCCGGTGCTTGTGCTGGGGCTTCTTGCTAGCCCTAGGGGTGGTGACCAAGGCACCGCCGAGCTGCTCCCTCCGCCCCTCTCCTTCGCAGCCTTGCCACTCCCGATCTTGTCAGGCTGTGCCCGGCAAGCGCTGACGGGATTGGGCTAGGATTCTTCTCAGGCACTCATTTTTCCCTCTCCACCTCCCACTGTAGTTCCTATGAGGAGAGGGACAAGAAAGGTATTACGAGGCACTTATCTTTTTTAGTCTAAAATGTGTAGGCATTTGCCAAACTTTAGTCTAAATTATGTAAACTTCTTTATCCATTTTTGTGTTATATAAGATATGTACTTGCTTATCAGCATATTAATGAAAAAGACAAGCCTTGTCGGGTACGTGTGCATGTATCATGTCCATGTAGAGGTGATGTGTTGTGGGAAACCATGGACTCCTATGGGGCCATCGGCCCCATGTGGTTCGGGAGGGGAGATGAGCGCATTTCACAAAGAGCGGAGAACGTAGCACAGCATGGCAGAGATCACATGGGCAGTTTTACCCAGGTTCGGGCCGCCGGGAAGCATAAAACCCTACTCCTGCTTTGGTGGACTGATGAGAGGATCGTGGTGGAGACGCAATGCTCTAACACGGCAGGGTTGCCTCGGGGTGCATTAAATGCATCTCTTAGTGCCACATCATGGTGTGCCCGGCAAGCCTTGTGATGCGGAGCATCCTTCCATCATCCCCATGGACTCTACACCGACACATCCAACCCCACGAGGACCCATGACAAGAGCAAGAGCACGTGCTTTGGAAACCGAGGTGAACTCCTTCCTACTAGACTTGCATATGGACACGAATGGAACATGTTTACTACCTCACCAAAATATGCTATGCCTCCTTGGGTATGAATAGGAACATCACTGAGAAGCTTAGGAGCATCACCAAGGAGAAGGAGGACAACCCCAAGGCCGTAAGAACCAAGAAGCAGGACAACAGCAGCAGCACAGGAGGCTCCAGGCGACCCCGTGTGCACGGGCCCCCAAGACCCCCTGCCCACGGACTACACAGGAAACTGACGCTGGAGCACCCCATGCGCACGGGCCTGTACCGTGCCCATGGGACCCCCGTGCACAGGGGCCCAACTTACCCCGTGCGCACGGGCCTCCCAGGATGGCCGGCTGAGATTGCATCTTCGGCTCCACTTCCTCTCCTTCGCCCCCAAGGCTATATATTCCATACCAAGGACCATGTTTAGGGTTAGCAAAGTTGTAGATGAGATCTTTGTGAGCTTTGCTCCTTTACCTTCCCTCTTGGAGGATCAAGACCCCCTAGGGAAGAATCCTTGAGGATTTCAAGACCTCCATAAGGAGAAGACTACCTTCAAGCCCCCACTTCCTTTAGATTTGGGATGAACTTTGCCATTGTATCTTTCCTTTGATTGTGTTTGTGACTTGTGGACATTGTGTTGTTACTCTAGTGGATGTGTAATCAGGAATTGTTGGAGTGATTGCCTCTTTGTGTTCTTGTTGTTCTTTTTGTTTCTCTCCTTTTCCCCTCCAAGTGTGAAAAGATCCATCCTAGGGTTCTACCCTACATCATCTTGGTATCATGAGCCACGTTGATTCACATCTTGGAGTCCCTACCTTCCACTTTCTAGCTTGATTTTGTTGTTTTTCGTCCTAATCCGAAAATCCCCACCAAAAATAGCCCCCAAATTTTTTATTGCAATTTGTTGATCTTGTTAGATTTGGTTGTTTTGATCCACGAATTTGGTGTTTGGCAAGTGGATCTTCCCCTCCACCATCATCCCCAACCTTCCACCGTTTGAATTTGGCCAAAAATTTGCAAATCACGACGGGATCCGAGCAGTTTGTCTGCTCACAGGAGACCCCGTGCACATGGGCCATCGGGACCCCGTGCACAGGGGACCCCGTGCACACGGGACTCACTTACCCCGTGCACACGGACTATCCAGGGAGTTTCGGCCATTTTCCTGTTTTCCTCATTTCGGTTCACCACCACCTCTCGTGTTCTTCCGCACCATTCCACGTGTTTGTTTGAGTGTTCGGTTGCGATTTCTCTCATGTCCTAAGGTGTTTCGGCTACTTAGGCACGAGTTGGTATCATTATCATCACCACCAATCTTCAACTCGGACAACACATCGGCTTCGACAAGATCATCATCGTAAGCAAGGACGGTAACCTCGACGACACCTTGTACTCCCTTGCCATTAACTTGATAGCTTCGAGCCCTTTTGCGTAGCTTACCCATCGAGACTAGATTGTTGAGTATTGCCGGGCCACGCCTTAGTGCACCATTTAGTGTTCCGTCTATCCCGTGCATTTACTACTTGTTACCTCGTTGTGTGGCTCGTATATCAAGCATCGTGGCATAGTTGAAAAAAAAGAAGAAAGGGAGAAAAAACTTTTAAGCAAAAGAGAAGAGAAGCAAAGAGGTTATAAGCAATAGCATCGAGCCTCTTAGCATACGTGAATCATCTTGGTCATCACATACATAAGCATACTTGGGATAGTGAGACGAGTGGATTCCCTATTAGGTTGGTGCACTAGCGTATCTAGCCCATTAGTGCAATCAAGCTAGCGTCTCTCTAGTATCCGTACGACAAGAGCTTTTCCCGTGATTCGACATCTTCGAGCACACCCCTTGGTTGTGCAGATCCCATTTATCTTCCGTGTGTGTGTTCCTCGTGTTATCTTTGGAGGTTGATCTATTTGTCTTACTTGCCATTTGTGAATCTTCTCAACTTTATCAACATCTTGACTAACATTTGCTTGAATTATTTGTGCCTTTCCTAACCAAGCTCCTCCATAGACCATTTACATGTAGGTGTGAGAAACAATTCCCGGTACCAATTCCCCTATTGTAACATCACATGGGATCGTACTTGTTACATCCACAATCTTCGGAAAAGGTAACTTTGGTTTTGTTCTCTCATTTATCTACTCACCACCACTTTCTTATGATGGATAGGCCAAGTTCCTCTACCAACCCACTCTTCATCGAGCAAGATGGCGACATGTAATCATTCGTCACCAAGAGCCACCTCTTTGGTGCACAACGAGCGCTACATCAAGAGCAACAATCAATGAACGACCGCATCGACAACCTCGCCACCAACTTGCGACTCTCCGAGCAACATACACGAGACTACTTCGACAACAAGCTCGACGCGCACAAGCAAGAGAACGATGCAAGAATGGACGAGATCCGAGCTTTTTTGGTCAACCGGCCTCCTTCAACTTCTTCCTACTCAAGACGGAGCCACTCAAGTCGACACTCCGACGACACCTTCTCCGGCTAAAGTACACCGTCATCAAACACACTTCAACGAGCCGCGCGTCAAGACCGTCATGCATCTCGCAACCTGCTCCACGTCAAGCATTCACAAGAGCAAGTCGATGAGCAAGTTCTTCGTCCTCAATCAAACCAAGTCTCTTTTGATCAAGCTCAAGAACGATAGCAACTATGGCGCCAAGAGGAAGAACGAGCGCGTCTACACCAAGAGGAACAAGACACCGAGGCTCAACGTCTTCAACAACAACAACGAGAAGCACAAGCTCTTGAGGCGGAACATGCCCTTCAAGAATCAAGTCGAGCAATAGCAAACCGCAATCGCGAATGACACAATCAAGAGGAAGCCCTTCGAGAAGAAATCCAAGAGAGGAGCTACCAATCACGTGTGCACCGTCAAGTCCCTCAAGCTCCTCCACAAGCTCGTCAAGCTCCACCTCAACCTCAAGTTCAAAAAGAGCAAGTTGATCATGGACTTCCTCCACGCCAAGAGCCATATGAGGATGATTACCCTCCACGTCAAGGGCGTCATCATCACCATCGCCAACAACACAATGAAGAGCAACGCTATGGAAAGCTCAAATTCACAATGCCCAAGTTCAATGGAAGCAATGATCCGGAAGAATACCTCTCATGGGCATTGAAGGTCGACAAAATATTTTGTTTGGACAACTATGAGGAAGAGAAGAAGATCGCAGTGGCATCACTTGAGTTCCAAGACTATGTGCTCATATGGTGGGAACAAGTCCTTGAGCGCCGAGAAGCAAGAGGTGACCCTCCAATCACCACTTGGGCTCCAATGAAGGATGTCATGCGAGCACGATTTGTGCCCACCTACAACAACCGCGATCTCTTCAAGAAAGCTACAACTCCTCAAGCAAGGTACAAAGAGTGTTGAAGAATACTACAAGGAGATGGAGATAGCCATGATTCGAGCCAATGTCAGGAAGATTCTTGAATGGACTCAATCATCCCATCAAGAAGATCGCCGACTTCCAACCCTACACCAAACTCATCGAGCTCGTGCATCAAGCGACAAAGGCGGAACATCAAGTACAAGATGACTTCAAGTACGCCAAGTACTCATCCAAGACATACAGCTTCTCCAACAACAACTCCTCCAACATCTACATCAACCAAGCCTTCTCCAAGCAACGACGACAAGCCAAGATACAAGAAACATTCGTCAAGTTCAAGTCGTCTTCCTCCTACTACAAGCAACTTCAAGCCGAGTGCTTCTTCATCTACTCCGACCGATGAGACCATCAAGACAAGCTCCTTCAAGTGTTTCACTTGCGGCGGCCGAGGCCACAAGTCCTATGAATGCACAAACAAGTGCACCATGATCCTCAACGACGATAGCACCTACGACTCAATGAGTGAGGATGAAATGGAAGCTCTTGAGCAAGTGGCCATGCACCGACACGTGAACGAGGATGAAGATGATAGAGTATTTTGTGATGAGGATTCGAGCCCCGCTCTCGTTGTCTCCAAGGTCTTGACTCTTCAACATCAACAAGAAGAAGACCAACGATGCCACATCTTCCACACCAAGGCCGGCATCAATGGAAGGTCCGTCAAGGTCATCATCGACGGAGGTAGTTGCCACCACTTGGCAAGTGAAGAACTATGCTCCAAGCTTCAATTGGTCAAGAGGAAGCACCCGCACCCCTACAAGGTTCAATGGCTAAGTGACTCTGGCACTATACGAGTTGAGCATACGGTCCAAGTCTCCTTCAAAATTGGTGCATATGAGGACACTTTGGAGTGTGATGTGGTACCAATGACCGTTTGCCACCTCCTTCTTGGTCGACCATGGCAATTCGACCGTGGTGTCATCCACAATGGGCGTACCAATCACTATAGCTTCATGATGAAAGGGAAGGAGTATGTGCTACGACCTATGTCTCCTAGTAAAGTGATAGCTGACAAGCAAGCCACCCACCATAGCGAGAAGAATGAGAAAGTGAGCCACCCAAACGTGAGTGAGAGCCACAAGCCAAACTTGATCGCCTCTTCGCCTAGAGAGAGAAACCTCATACTATTTGCCACAAAAAGTGAGATGAGAGAAGTGTGTGAGAACCCATCGAGTGTGATGCACTTTGTCCTTGTTTGCAAGGATGGAGAACCAAAAACTAACACCGCTCACGAGCTACCTTTGGTGTTTCAATCTCTTTTGCAGGAATTTCAAGATGTTTTCCCCGATGAGCTACCTCTAGGTCTACCTCCTCTACGAGGCATTGAGCATCGAATTGACCTCATCCCCGGAGCACCACTTCCAAACAAAGCCCCATACCGTGTCAATCCCTAAGAAACCAAGGAGATTCAACGGCAAGTACAACAACTAATCGACAATGGTCATGTACGTGAAAGCTTAAGCCCTTGTGCCGTTCCCGTTATACTTGTGCCTAAGTCCGATGGAAGTTTCCGCTTGTGTTCTGATTGTAGACCTATAAATGCTATCACCGTTCGCTATAGGCATCCCATTCCTCGCTTAGATGATATGCTTGATGAACTAGTGGAGCCAACTTTTTCTCAAAAATTGATCTTAAAAGTGGCTATTATCAAATCCGGATACAAGAGGGTGATGAATGGAAAACTGCTTTCAAAACAAAATTTGGCTTATATGAATGGTTAGTTATGCCTATGGGTTTATCGGAGGCTCCCGGTACTTTCGTGCGTCTCATGCATCATGTGCTTCGCCCTTATATTGGAGTCTTTCTTGTGGTTTACTTCGATGATATTCTTGTGTTTAGCAAAACCATGAAAGAGCATATTGATCATGTTAGGGTTGTTTTGCAAACACTTCGCAAGGAAAGTTTTTATGCCAGCATGAAAAAGTGCACATTTGGTGTTGACAAAGTGGTTTTGTTGGGTTTCGTTGTATCTTCCAAGGGTGTCCATGTTGATGAAACTAAAATTGAAGCAATTAAAACTTGGCCCCAACCCACCAATTTGCAACAAGTGCGTAGTTTTCTTGGTCTTGTGGGTTTTTATCGTCGCTTTGTGAAAGACTTTAGCACTATTGCCGCTCCTTTGCATGCTTTGAGTAAGAAGAATGCTCCTTTTGTTTGGGGATCTTTGCAGTCCACCGCTTTTGATGAGCTCAAGTCTTTGCTTACTCATGCTCCGATTCTTGCTTTGCCCAATTTTGACAAAACTTTTGAGGTTCATTGTGATGCAAGTGGTACCGGAATTGGCGGAGTTTTGATGCAAGAAAAACGAGCAATTGCATATTTTACTGAAAAACTCTCCGGTGCTCAACTTAACTATCCCATCTATGACAAAGAATTGTATGCTTTAGTGCGTGTGTTACAAGTTTGGGAACATTATCTTCGACCTCATGAGTTTGTCATCCATACCGATCATGAAACGCTAAGTACTTAAAAGGTCAAACTAAGTTGAACAAGCGTCATGCCAAATGGAGTGAATTTATTGAATCTTTCCCATATGTGATCAAGTACATTATGGGTAAGGAAAATGTAGTTGCCGATGCACTTTCACGTATATGCACGCTTGTAACCAAACTTGAGTTGAATGTTATTGGCTTTGAGCACATAAAAGACTTGTATGCTAATGATCCATCTTTTGCAACTCATTATGCTAAATGTTTGACGCATACATCTTGGGAACAATATTATATCAAGGATGGTTATCTTATGAGAGCAAACAAACTATGCATTCCCGAGTCTTCTCTTAGTTTGCTCCTTTTGCAAGAGGCTCATGGAGGCGGAGTCATGGGACACTTTGGACGCGACAAGACTTTCGCCAAGCTCTCCAAGAACTACTTTTGGCCCAAGATGTTCTGCGACGTCTCACGCTTCACCACCCGATGCTCTCCTTGTCGCAAAGCTAAGTCTAAAGCTCAATCCCATGGTCTTTATATGCCTCTTCCTATTCCTTATCAACCTTGGGAAGACATGAGCATGGATTTTGTACTTGGTTTGCCTAGACCTCAAAATGGAAAGGATTCCGTATTTGTTGTTGTGGACCGATTTTCTAAGATGGCACATTTCATTCCTTGCAACAAGATAGACGATGCTTCACACGTTGCAAATCTCTTTTGTAGGGAAATCTTGCGCCTCCATGGAGTACCAAAGACAATCGTCTCCGACTGCGACGTCAAATTCTTGATTACTTTTGGAATACGCTATGCGCCAAGCTCGGAATCAAGCTCTTGTTCTCATCCGCATACCATCCTCAAACCGACGGCCAAATGGAGGTGACGCACCGGACACTATCCACTCTACTTCGCGTGTTGATAAAGAAGAACATCAAGGAGTGGGAGGCGTGTCTACCCATCACCGAGTACGCCTACAACCGTGCAAGACATTCGACTACCGGCAAGTCCCCCTTCAAGGTTGTCTACGGCTTCAACCCGTTGTCCCCTTTGGACATTCTACCTCTTCCTCTACAATAGCGCACCAACATGGATGCGAGTGCACGAGCAAGCTACATCAAGAAGATGCATGAAGATACAAGGAACAGCATCGAGCGCCAAGTACACCGACTAGAGACCAAGCTCAACATCAACAAGCAACCCATGATCTTCAACATAGGCGATCTCGTGTGGCTACACCTTCGCAAGGACCACTTCCCCAATGAACGCAAGTCCAAACTTCTCCCTTGAGCCGATGGACCCTTCAAGGTGCTAGCACACTACAATGACAACGCCTACAAGATTGAACTACCACGAGACAAGTACAACGTGAGCGACATCTTCAACGTCAAAGACCTCTCGCCTTTCCATGGTGATGAAGATTTTGATCCGAGGTCGGATATTTCCCAAGGGAGGGGAGATGATGCGGAGCATCCTTCGATCATCCCCATGGACTCTACACCAACACATCCAACCCCATGAGGACCCATGACAAGAGCAAGAGCACGTGCTTTGGAAACCGAGGTGAACTCCTTCCTACTAGACTTGCATATGGACACGGATGGAACATGTTTACTACCTCACCAAAATATGCTATGCCTCCTTAGGTATGAAGAGGAACATCACCAAGAAGCTCAGGAGCATCACCAAGGAGAAGGAGGACCACCCCAAGGCCGTACGAACCAAGAAGGAGGACAACAGCAGCAGCACAGGAGGCTCCAGGCGACCCCGTGCGCACGGGCCCCCAAGACCCCCTGCCCACGGACTACACAGGAAACTGATGTTGGAGCACCCCATGCGCACGGGCCTGTACCGTGCCCACGGGACCCCCGTGCGCACGGGCCCAACTTACCCCGTGTGCACGGGCCTCCCAGGATGGCCGGCTGAGATTGCATCTTCGGCTCCACTTCCTCTCCTTCGCCCCCAAGGCTATATATTCCATACCAAGGACCATGTTTAGGGTTAGCAAAGTTGTAGATGAGATCTTTGTGAGCTTTGCTCCTTTACCTTCACTCTTGGAGGATCAAGACCCCCTAGGGAAGAATCCTTGAGGATTTCAAGACCTCCATAAGGAGAAGACTACCTTCAAGCCCCCACTTCCTTTGGATTTGGGATGAACTTTGCCATTGTATCTTTCCTTTGATTGTGTTTGTGACTTGTGGATCTTGTGTTGTTACTCTAGTGGATGTGTAATTGGGAATTGTTGGAGTGATTGCCTCTTTGTGTTCTTGTTGTTTCTCTCCTTTTTCCCCTCCAAGTGTGAAAAGATCCATCCTAGGGATCTACCCTACATCACCTTGCCGGGATGTTTGGCCACCTTCTTGTTTGTTTGTTCGACACGTCTATGGTCGGGTGTCATTTGGAGGTGATTTCCTTCAGAAATGGCTTCCATGTGTCAAGAAACAGATGCCTAGTCACTTGGGAGCTTGACACCGCACCGATCGATGACTTGCGTTGTTGTGAGGTGGAGAGGTGGAGCCTTGGCGGGGTTGTCCACCCTTGGTATCCCCGGCAAGCTTCTTGAGACTTGTCTTCGGAGTAACCTCAACCTCGCCAGGCTCACCTTCTCGGCAAGGGAGGCTTTCCCTTAGCGGTGTTTTGCTTCCCTTGGCTTGACTTGGTCTTCTATATCTGGCCTCTGATTTTTCAAAGATCTATCTCTTCAACTTGAAGTGATCTTTGATGTTGCAACCTTGCTCTTTTAGGCATGTGCACGCTCTTGGAAACAGACCCAAGGTTTGTTGCACCGACAGGAGCTCCCGGGCCTGGCCCGAACGCGCTGCCGGGCATCGTCGGGATATGCCTTATCCATTGCACAATCAAGAGGCTAGTAGTTGATTTTCCTTTGAGATCTTCTTCGCTTCTTCATTAAGCTGAGCCCAAGTCAGTTTCCGGTATCCCATGCATTGCGTAAAGCCAATTGTAGTGGGAGAGATAATGGGCCACAATTCATGGGGTATCCCTGTCCCATGTTCACTGGGTGGTAACTGCCACCCCATTATCTTTCCCGCAGCAAGCGCCTCTGCCATGTGTATTGCATGCACTGTGCAAAGTTGGTGGCACATGCAGAGGGCGCGGGAATGAGAGCCGTGGTAGAAAGCCAGGCATCGCGGATTGATGCAAGGGGCCGGACTTGATTCTTTGAGCCGTTAATGGCGAGGGGGAGTCGGACTGGTCGAACGGGGCGGCCACCTTCATGGAAATATCTAGCCCCCTGGCCCGCTCGTCTATAAAAGGGAACATGGGGCAAGGTGTTTTTCCACACTGCAGCAGTCCTTGCCCACCATGGTGAGAGGTCAAGGGCGCGGCGCTGCTCCAGTGGCGGCAACGAGAAATTCTGCTCGACAGCGTCGCCCTCCTCCCTCCGGAGATGAGGGGTCGGATCCCATCATGAGAGGAGGTGGGAGGGGGCGAGTTCGTGGTCGTCACGACGCCCGAGGTGGAGGAGGATGGGGTGGCGCTCTGATTGCGCCCCCACCGCCCGCCCCTCCCCTGATGGAAGGCCACGTTGGAGACCAATCTATGGAGTTCATCATCAGATTGTACAAGCCTCCGTGCGGCTGCCTCCATCTCCCAACTCCATTCGCGAGGATGACGGAGCTCGAACAGCCGCGCGCGTTGAAGCTGCACATGAGGGGTTGCGAGAATGGCGACATGCGGGTGGATGTGGATTTTCCTACCCCTCATGTCATGTTCTTCTGACGTGTCTAGAAGACCTTTGCTCATGTCCATAGCTTGTCGGAGGGGCACATAATCCATTCAATATTAATGGAGGGCAATCTGCTCCTAATCAAGGTTTTTGGATGCTCGGGTGCTTGCTTAGGGTGCTGCGCGGAGAGCTCGACCGATGACGAAAGCTCCTCCTCTAGCGATAGCGACGAGGAGGACTGGGACAGCGATGACGATGGCGCTAACAAGGAGGATGATTAGGACATGACTACCTTGGATAAGACCAAAAATAATGCATACATGCATATTTGTTAGGTGATTTCTAGTGCAAACTATTCAATAATCTATTTATGTTAAACAGAACAAAAATACTTCACACACATTTGTGTGTTGTCTAATTGCATGTGTATGGGACATTTGTACAATCCACATATGAAGATAAGGGAAAAGGAGAAGTTTAGGTGCTGTTCAAAAAGTCCTCTCACGTCACTTTTGGGCCAAGAGAAGATAGAGTCCAAGTCTCTCACGTTCTGGATTCAGATTCGGACTGCACAAACATACCTGACTCAAAACGCCAACAACTTTTTCATACGGACTCCGCATTGGGTGATTCTTTTTTTGTTGGAAACTAGATGTCATGCACTTTCCAACCCAATTGGAATCGCCTTCAAATTCATCCGGAGCATTGAGTTATGGACAAAACAATCTGATGCTACAGCAGAATCCGAGTCAAACAACGAGTCCAAAGGTGTTGCATCACCTCCACTTGGGCCCATGAGCCATGTATGACCTAGGGTTGGTTTTAGGCTGCCTTGGGACGTTCTCCTACCTCCTTGGCTGCCACCTCTTGCTCCTATATAAGTAGATCCATCTAGTAGCTTTTTCCTTGGGATTTGTTTAGTTAAAAGTTAGTCATTGCAACTTCGTGTACTTCGTTTGTGTCCAACGACCAGACGAAGACCGCTTACGGATCCCCACCTTTATCAATACTTAATATATACTCGCAGTATTCAGATTGCTTTTATCATATTCTTGCTTGTTCTTCGATTGCTTCCAGGAATAGACCTTCGTGGTCAGGTTCATTGTTTGCATTATTGAATTATCTGATGAGGACATCAATACCATTGTTACACCCACAGCCCCTACTGTTACCTATACTGGACCAATTACTAGAGCTCGCGCAAGCCAATTAAATTATCAGGTACTTTCGTTTCTTGGTAATGATTCTAATGTTCATGAGAATATGATGCTGCCTAAATTGGATACATTTGTTTTGCTTACAAATGAAGGGGCTAGCATGGAGAAGGATGAACATTGGAGCAAGAACAAGCATGGAGATGATGGCATGCGCAAGGGGAACAAGAACGGAGTTACAAGTGATGATTTCAGGACTTTGAAGCCACCATAATGAGTGCATGAAGCCTTGGACGAAATATACAAGATGCCACTTCATAAATTTCGTCCAGAGGCTATTCTAGATGCTGCGTCACCTTATTATTGGGCCAGGCCCATGTAATTTCGAAATACATAAGTATAGGATATTTTTAGAGTCCGTGTGTGGGGGGAAACAAGAGATAGGGTTAGTTTCGGACCCCTCCACCAAGGGCCACGAAATTCACCCCCTCTTCTTCCATATATACAGCCCTTAGGGCACCGTTTAGACTTTGGGTTTTGTTTAGAGTAAAGTTCGCCATAGTTGCAACTTCACGTACTTCGTTTGTGTTCAACGACCAGACAAAGACGTCTCAGAACCCCACCTTGATCAATAAAGCTTTCATCTTATATTCGCAATATCCAGATTGCAATCTCAGTTTCTTGCTTGTTCTTCGTTTGCTCGTAGGAAACAGACCCTTGTGGTCAGGTTGATCGTGCTCCGGCGTGGTCAATAACCTCTCGGAGTTGGTTTAGCGATTGCTAAGGCACGACGTCCTCGCACGTTCGTAGTCGGATCGTCAAAGTCGATTTCCACCAAGGCGATATCCATCATCTCATCGAAAGACGGGACACCTTTGCCTCTATCAAGTGGTATCAGATTTCCAGGTTGCTCGGTGAGATTTTACAATTTTTCGTAGTTTAGATTGAGTCTGTTCTTCATACCTATAGTCCACAAAAAAGCCAAAAAAAAAATTAAGGTTAGTTCATCATATCCGAACCAGTCTGAGCCATTGCATAACCTTTTCTCTATTTGCGTTGTTGAATTTGCAGTTGCATCATTGTGTCTAGTTGCTGGTCTTAGTGTCTAGTCCTTTAGAGTTTCGAGTTCTGTTCATAAGTTGTCACGCCGCCGCCGCATCATCATCATTACCGCTGCCATATACCACCATCGTCATCACCGCTGCCATATACCACCATCGTCATCCACCGCCGTCACGATAATCCGAGTCCACCTCCATCACAAATTCGCCACCAGTCCGTGTTCCACCACCCTACATATCTCCGCCACCAGTCCGAGTTTCCACCAGATTCATATCCGCCATATATTATTGTCCAAGTCCAATATTTGTTGTTTTGTTTTCGACTTTTAGATCACGCCATACTCCGAGTCATGACAGAGAAGGACTCCCGAACTTTCGTGTTACCCGCAGTAGAAAAATAGCTCCAGTCTGGAAAATTCTGGCTAGGCAGTTTTTAGGCCATTTGTAGACTTTTTCGAAAAAAAATTGTTGCGGAGCAAAAAAAAAGAGGAAAAAAATAGTGCAAAAAAAAGTGAAAAAATGAGAAAAAAAATTCAGAGTGTGCTCCTCCCTTGATTACGTGCCGCGCCGTGATTTTGTTAGTGTTCTAGGCTCGCGTCTCTAGAACGGTCTAGCCTAGGACCAGCACAGTACCGTCGTTGAGCGTTTATTCAACTTTGCATCTCTGAATTGATTATTGCTGACCCTTTTTGCTACCATATTATAAGCCTTCCCAGCTCCACATACATCTACGTCGTGCGTTTGACTCCCCCTGGTAATCGCTCTATCCATGCTTTGAGAGTTTTGACTACAACGGTTGCCGATCACCACCTGCTGCTGGGTAAGAACTGGTAAGAATTTGAGATTCACTTGACGGATTTGTGACACCCCACCACCACCATATTCCAGTAGTCTGTAGGATCATATTCTTGTCTGTTTCTATTGCTACTAACTATGGTAGGAACAGAAGCCGACGAGATTGACTGGGAGAACATGACGAACAAGGACCTTCACGATAAGTTTCATCAAATGTTGGGTCAACAGGTGGAAGACCTGATGGCCAGCTTTGGAAAGGCAATGGAGAAGATGGATGACATTGAGAAGTCAATTGACACCAAATTGGATGCTAATTTTGATGAATTACTCAAACGTCTCTCACAACCAGCTCTACGCCGTGATACAGTAGGGCGAGCACAACGTGTTCATATTGAGCCAGGACAAAATTCTGGTGCCGCTGCTACTGCTGTTGGTGCTTCTATAGCTCCTGCTGTTACTGCAGAGGTGGAGGACTATTATGAGGATGAGGTTGATCAAAATCAGAACTACGTGCAGCCACCAGCACCACCACCAGCAGGTCGACCTCAGGTATATATTCGCAATGGTAGGCCTGCACCACCACCTCAGGTACGAGATAATGACCATATTCCTAAATAGAAATTGAATATTCCACCATTCGAGGGTAGATATGTTCCTGATATATATCTTACATGGAAGTTAGAAACTGAACAATGTTTTACATGTTTACAATATCCCGAGGAGAGACGGGTTGCTGCTGCTGTTTGTGCTTTCACTAGTTTTGCATGTGTATGGTGGTCTGAACATCGTAGATTATATCCTATTCCAACTACTTGGGTTTGTTTGAAAATTGCTATGCGTACTCGTTGGGTTCCACCATATTATCAACGTGAATTGCTTCAAAAATTGCAACGTTTAAGACAAGGGAAATATTCTGTAGAAGAATGTTATCAGGAATTACAAACTGGCATGATTAGATGTGGTATTGTTGAGGAGAATGAAGCTATGCTTGCACGTTTTATGGGTGGATTAAATAGAGAGATTCAGACCATTCTAGAGTATAAGGAGTATACTAATATCACTCGTTTATTCCATCTTGCTTGTAAAGCTGAACGTGAAGTGCAGGATCGACAGGCATTGGCGCGAACTAACTTTTCTGCAGGTCAACCTTCATCATGGACACCGCGTGCATCTTCTACTTCCACTGGACCAGCACCTCCATCAGGTGCCACCTACAGCCGTGATACAAGAAAGCAGGCACAACCACCACTATCTGCCAAGAGCGCATCTGTCGGGCCTGCACAGAGCTCTTCTTCTTCCATGGCATCAACAGGGCACACAAGTGATATTATTTGTCGTTGTTGTAAAGGAAGAGGTCATTATGCGAGAGAATGCAAATCTCAGCGTGTGATGATTGCTACTGAGGATGGTGGGTATGAGTCCGCTAGTGACTATGATGAGGAGACTTTGGCGCTTATTACAAGTGAAGAACATGGTGGAGCTGATTCTGATCATGAGACGCAATACATGGCTCCTGAAGACGCTGACAGGTATGAATGTTTAGTTGCTCAACGTGTTTTGAGTGTGCAGGTCACACAAGCTGAGCAAAATCAGAGGCACAATTTGTTCCATACAAAGGGAGTTGTGAAGGAACGTTCTGTGCGCGTCACCATCGACGGAGGGAGCTGCAACAACTTGGATAGCAAGGAGATGGTGGAGAAGCTCTCTCTCGCCACAAGACCACATCCACATCCTTACTACATCCAATGGTTCAACAACAGCGACAAGGTTAAGGTAACACGTACTGTTCGTGTGCATTTTAGTATCTCTACATATGCTGATTATGTTGATTCTGATGTGGTAACTATGCAAGGATGTTCCTTATTACTTGGCCGACCATGGCAATATGATAAAAATTCTGTCCACCATGGTAGAAACAATCAGTATACTCTTGTTCATAAGGATAAAAATATTACTTTGCTTCCTATGACTCCTGATTCCATTTTGAAAGATGATATTAATAGAGGTAATAAAGCAAAACAGGAGAAGAATAAGAGTGAAAATCAGATTGTGGCAAAAGAATTTGAGCAACAAATGAAGCCTAATAATAAACCATCTAGTGTTGCTTCTGAAATTAAATTTAAAAGTGCATGTTTACTTGCCACTAAATCTGATATTGATGAGCTAGATTTTAGCAAATCTGTTTGCTATGCTTTTGTGTGCAAAGAGGCATTATTTTCATTCGAGGACGTGCCTTCCTCTTTGCCCCTTGCTGTCACTAACATTTTGCAGGATTTCGCTGACGTCTTCCCACAAGACGTGCCACCGGGATTACCACCTATTTGAGGGATTGAACATCAAATTGACTTAATTCCCAGTGCATCGCTACCCAACCGTGCACCATACAGAACCAATCCAGAGGAGACGAAGGAGATTATGCGGCAAGTACGAGAGCTTCTCGACAAAGGTTATATACGTGAATCCCTTAGTCCTTGTGCTGTTCCTATTATTTTAGTGCCGAAAAAGGATGGTACATCGCGTATGTGTGTTGATTGTAGAGGCATTAATAATATTACTATTCGTTATCGTCATCCTATTCCTAGGCTAGATGATATGCTTGATGAATTGAGTGGATCTACAATATTCTCCAAAGTTGATTTGCGTAGTGGATACCATCAAATTCGTATGAAATTGGGGGATGAATGGAAAACAACATTTAAAACTAAGTTTGGATTATATGAGTGGTTAGTCATGCCTTTTGGGTTAACTAATGCACCTAGTACTTTCATGAGATTAATGAACGAAGTTTTACGTGCTTTCATTGGACGATTTGTGGTAGTTTACTTTGATGACATATTGATTTATAGCAGATCTTTGGAGGAACATTTGGAACATTTACATGCTGTTTTTATTGCTCTACATGATGCACGTTTGTTTGGTAACCTTGGGAAGTGCACCTTTTGCACCGACCGAGTATCTTTTCTTGGCTATGTTGTTACTCCACAGGTAATTGAAGTTGATAAAGCCAAGATTGAAGCTATTGAGAGTTGGCCGCAGCCCAAAACGGTCACACAAGTGAGGAGTTTTCTTGGCCTCGCTGGATTCTATAGGCGTTTTGTGAGAGATTTCAGCACCATTGCTGCACCTCTCATTGAGCTTACAAAGAAAGATGTGCCTTTTCTTTGGGGTACCGCGCGGCAAGAAGCCTTCACGGTATTGAAAGACAAGTTGACGCATGCTCCTTTACTCCAACTTCCAGATTTTAATAAGACTTTTGAGCTTGAATGTGATGCTAGTGGAGTTGGATTAGGAGGTGTGTTATTACAAGATGGCAAACCTGTTGCATACTTTTCTGAAAAATTGAGTGGGCCTAGTCTAAATTATATTACTTATCATAAAGAATTATATGCTCTTGTTCGGACTTTAGAAACATGGCGACATTATTTATGGCCCAAAGAATTTGTTATACACTCTGATCATGAATCTTTGAAACATATTAAAAGTCAAGCTAAATTGAATCATAGACATGCTAAATGGGTTGAATTCATTCAGACATTCCCTTATGGCATTAAACACAAGAAGGGTAAAGAAAATGTTATTGCTGATGCATTGTCTCGTCGCTATACTATGCTTTCACAACTTGACTTCAAAATATTTGGTTTGGAGACCATCAAAGATCAATATGTCCATGATGCTGATTTAATGATGTATTGCAGAATTGTAAAGAAGGGAGAACATGGAACAAGTTTGTCGTTAATGATGGATTTGTGTTTCGTGCTAACAAGCTATGCAGCTAGCTCTGTTCGTCTTTGTTGTTGCAGGAGGCGCATGGAGGAGGATTAATGGGACACTTTGGCGTGAAGAAGACGGAGGACGTACTTGCTACACATTTCTTTTGGCCAAAGATGAGACGGGATGTTGAGCGTTTTATTGCTCGCTGCACTACATGTCAAAAAGCTAAGTCATGACTCAATCCTCATGGTATATATATGCCTTTGCCTGTACCTAGTGTTCCTTGGGAGGATATATCTATGGACTTTGTTTTAGGTTTACCTCGAACAAAGAAGGGGAGGGATAGCATATTTGTTGTCATGGATAGATTCTCGAAAATGGCACACTTTATACCATGTCATAAAAGCGATGATGTCGTTAATGTTGCTGATTTGTTCTTTCATGAAATTATTCGCTTGCATGGTGTTCCCAATGCTATTGTTTCAGATCGTGATACTAAATTTCTTATCCACTTTTGGAGATGTTTATGGGCTAAATTGGGGACTAAACTGCTTTTTAGTACTACTTGTCACCCCTAAACTGATGGACAAACTGAAGTAGTCAATAGAACATTGTCTACTATGCTTAGGGATGTTTTGAAGAATAATAAGAAAATGTGGGAAGAATGCTTGCCTCATATTGAATTTGCTTATAATCGTTCATTGCATTCTACTACTAAGATGTGCCCTTTTGAAATTGTGTATGGTTTCCTACCTCGTGCACCTATTGATTTGTTGACTCTTCCATCTTCGGAAAAGGTTAATTTTGATGCTAAACAACGTGCTGAATTGATTTTAAAAATGCATGAGTTAACTAAGGAAAACATTGAGCGTATGAATGCTAAATATAAACTTGCTAGAGATAAGGGTAGAAAACATGTTGTGTTTGCACCTGGAGATCTTGTTTGGTTACATTTGCGTAAGGATAGATTTCCTGATTTGCGCAAATCAAAGCTAATGCCTCGTGTTGATGGTCCTTTTAAGGTGTTGGAGAAAATAAATGATAATGCATATAAACTTGAGCTGCCTGCAGATTTTGGGGTTAGTCCCACTTTTAACATTGCAGATTTGAAGCCTTATTTGGGTGAGGAAGATGAGCTTCCGTCGAGGATGACTTCATTTCAAGAAGGGGAGGATGATGAGGACATCAATACCATTGTTACACCCACAGCCCCTACTGTTACATATACTGGACCAATTACTAGAGCTCACGCACGCCAATTAAATTATCAGGTACTTTCGTTTCTTGGTAATGATTCTAATGTTCATGAGAATATGATGCTGCCTAAATTGGATACATTTGTTTTGCTTACAAATGAAGGGGCTAGCTTGGAGAAGGATGAACATTGGAGCAAGAACAAGCATGGAGATGATGGCATGCGCAAGGGGAACAAGAACAGAGTTACAAGTGATGATTTCAGGACTTTGAAGCCACCATAATGAGTGCATGAAGCCTTGGGCGAAATATACAAGATGCCACTTCATAAATTTCGTCCAGAGGCTATTCTAGGTGCTGCATCACCTTATTATTGGGCAAGGCCCATGTAATTTCGAAATACATAAGTACAGGCTATTTTTAGAGTCCGTATGTGTGGGGAAACAAGAGATAGGGTTAGTTTCGGACCCCTCCATCAAGGGCCACGAAATTCACCCCCTCTTCCTCCATATATACAGCCCTTAGGGCACCGTTTAGACTTTGGGTTTTGTTTAGATTAAAGTTCGCCATACTTGCAACTTCGCGTACTTCGTTTGTGTTCAACGACCAGACAAAGACGTCTCAGAACCCCGCCTTGATCAATAAAGCTTTCATCTTATATTCGCAATATCTAGATTGCAATCTCAGTTTCTTGCTTGTTCTTCGTTTGCTCGCAGGAAACAGACCCTCGTGGTCAGGTTGATCGTGCTCCGGCGTGGTCAATAACCTCTCGGAGTTGTTTTAGTGATTGCTAAGGCGCGACGTCCTCGCACGTTTGTGGTCGGATCGTCAAAGTCGATTTCCACCAAAGCGATATCCATCATCTCATCGAAAGACGAGACACCTTTGCCTCTATCATTATCGGTTGCATCATCGTGTCGAGTTGCTGGTCTTAGTGTCTAGTTCGTTTAGAGTTTCGAGTTCTGTTCACATTAGTCATGCCGCCGCTGCATCGTTATCCCTTCTGTTGTCCACCACCCATCCATCAATTTCCACACGTGCTACCCACCGTTCATTGTCATAATCATAGTTGAGATCGTTCACATCTTCGCTTGATCTAATTTGCATCATATCTTGTTTGTTTTGGAAAGAGAGAGAGAAAAAAAGACAGAAAAAAAGGAGAAAAAAGTAAAAAAAAAATCAGAGAAAAAAATAAAGAAAAAGAAAAAAAGTGTGAGGAAAAAAAAGAAAAAAAACAAAATTCGGATCTATCTAGAGTCAATCTCGTAGTTTAATCTGGATTGGAATCTGTTTTGTGCACTGTTTAGTAAAACAGGCATAACTTTCTCATACGAAGTCCGTTTTGGCTCCGCGAGTACTCAAATGAAAGCTAGCGACGAGAGGCATCTAAATAGTTGCTGAAGCAGGTTCAATATTTGGCACCTCAAAATTGGCTTCTAAATAGGTCTTTTTCCCCTCCGAAGTTCGCAAACACAGCTTGTTCCAGTTTTTCAGGCCAGTTTTAGAATTTTTTGACTCCTCATATCAACTCGGAATTGAGTGATTCTTTTTACATTGGAAAGTTTGAGTTAGTAGCATTCTTTGAAAAAAATTATCAGAAAATTGGTTCAAACTTTTCAAGAGGAAAGTTGGAGGGAGACTTGTTGTATATCCTGCTTGGTAGTTGTTTTTCATCATTATCTTTACTGCCGTTGTGGTCTTCACTTGTATCTTGCTGTCCAGAGCTACGTAGTATCCTTCATTGATGCTAGTTGTGCTACGTCGTGACCTCATTAATGTTCCAGGCTCGCGTCTCTAGTCCGGTCTAGCCTAGGACCAGCACAGTACCGTCGTTGAGCGTTTATTCAACATTGCATCTTTGAATTGATTATTGCTAATATTTTGCTACCATATATAGCCAACCCAACTCCACATATTTCTACACCGTGTATATGTACATTCCGCTGGCAATCGCTTTACACAATCTTTAGAGTTACTTGACACCGCTGCTTGTCACCACCTGCCGCTTGGTAAGAACTTGTAAGATATTGATATTTGCTTTACTGTGAGCACTTTACAACCACATCCTAGTAGTTCATAGAAACATTATTCTCGAATTTTGTTTCTTGTTTCTACTAATCATGACAGGTTACAGAGATAGAAGTTCTTGGATGACGGACACATCTTCACCATCACGAGAGTTGGGACAACACACACAAGCACATGGTCAGGTTATTTCTTTACCGACATTTGAGGGTAGATTTAATCCTGCTATTTATCTAGCTTGGGAGTTTGAAGTAGAACAAGTTTTTAGTAACCATGACTTTTCTGAACTTGAGCGATTACGAGCTGCCACTAGAGCATTTACTGGTTTTGCTTCTGTTTGGTGGAGTGTACATTGTAAGAAAAACATTGATAACCAACCCACAACATGGAAAGTTTTGAAAGCTGTAATGAGGCAACAATTTTTTCCTCCTTACTATCATCGTGAATTGCTTCACAAATTGGAACAATTAAAACAAGGCAGTAACACTGTTCATGCTTACTACCAAGAGTTCAAATCTTATATGCATCATTGTGACATAGAAGAATCTGAGGATGATACAATGAATAGATTTTTTGGAGGTTTGAACCATGATATTCAAGCAAGATTTCAGTATATTCCTCGCTGCATTACTGGTATGTATGTTCGTGCGTGTACCTTTGAGAGACAGTTACAGGAGGATGCATTGGGTGACTACAACAACTACTATTCCTGTTCATGCTCACCACCGCCGGTTGGTTCCTCCACCGTTGCACCTACTAGAGCAGCCCCACCTCGGATTGTGAGCGCGACATCATCTCAAGTGTATGGTGCATTGTCAACGTCCGTACCTACATCAGCTACGTCTTTGCGACAAGGTAACAGTAAATGTATTGATGATATAACTTCACATGAGAATGATGCATCCCTAGTTAACTTGAATGCATGATGTGTTGAGTTACCTGGTGATTTGAGCACATCACCTATTTTAGAGAATCTTGATACTATCATGAATGCGTCATGTGATCAAACAACTGAAATACCAACAATGTTGAGTGCGCCCATTGAATTAACTATTGATGCAAAAGAATCAATGTTTAATCATTTTGATATGACCTCTAATCTTGGTGATGATTCTGTGTCGAATGACTTATTGCATGTTTGCTTATTTAAGCATGTTGTAGCATGTAAATTTGATGCAAGTAAGGTTTATTCACCAATGTTGGGATGGTTTAATGATGAACATTGTCAATCTTTTGAAATGAATAAGAGGTTCATTTATATGTGCAAACTGAGTTGCAATATTTTCATGCCTTCTACTTCTTATGATAATATTTTGGCTTTATATTTTATGAACTATGAAAGTTACTCATGCATACATGTGTCATATGTGCAAAAACAAAGGGAAGTAAAAATGGATGACATATTCATATACAACATGTACACATTGTCTCTTTTGTTAGCCACATTTCAGATTAAGCAACGCCGAGGACGGCTTTGTTTTCAAGAAGGGGAGTATGATGAGGACATGACTACCTTGGATAAGACCAAAAATATTGCATACATGCATATTTGTCAGGTAATTTCAAGTGCAAACTATTCAATAATCTATTTATGTTATCCAGAACAAAAATACTTCACATACTTTTGTGTTTTGTCTAATTGCATGTGTATGGGACATTTGTACAATCCACATATGAAGATAAGGGAAAAGGAGAAGTTTAGGTGTTGTTCAAAAAGTCCTCTCACGTCACTTTTGGGGCAAGAGAAGATAGAGTCCAAGTCTCTCACGTTTTTGATTGAGATTCGAACTGCACAGACATAGCTGACTCAAAACGCCAACAACTTTTTCATACGGACTCCGAATTGGGTGATTCATTTTTTTTGGAAACTAGATTTCATGCACTTTCCAACACAATTGGATTCACCTTCAAATTCGTTCGGAGCATTGAGTTATGGATGAAACAATCTGATGCTGCAGTAGAATCCGAGTCAAACAACAAGTCCAAAGGTGTTGCATCACCTCCACTTGGGCCCATGAGCCTTGTACGACCTAGGTTGGTTTTAGGCTGCCTTGGGACGTTCTCCCACCTCCTTGGCCGCCACCCCTTGCTCCTATATAAGTAGATCCATCTACTAGCTTTTTCCTTGGGATTTGTTTAGTTAAAAGTTAGCCATTGCAACTTCGTGTACTTCATTTGTGTCCAACGACCAGACCAAGACCACTTATGGATCCCCACCTTTATCAATACTTAATATATACTCGCAATATTCAGATTGCTTTTATCATATTCTTGCTTGTTCTTCAATTGCTTGTAGGAATAGACCTTCGTGGTCAGGTTGATTGTGCTCCGGCGTGGTCAATAACCTCTCGGAGTTGGTTTAGTGATTGCTAAGACGCAACGTCGTGCATGTTTGTAGTCGGGTCGTCAAAGTCATCTTCACCAAATCAATAGTTATCGTCTCATCGAAAGATCGGGACACCTCCGCCTCTATCAGAGGATGATGACTCCAACTTCGGGTGAACACGAGCCGCACCATCACTATCAGGCGGCGGCACCATCATCTGCACATGCACCCCTTTCCCAGCAAGGCGATTTGCTGGGTAGTTGGATGCAGTGGTCGGAGTGGTGCTCCTGGCTCCTCCAGCAGCCTTCCAGCTAGACCCCGATAGGCTTCCTCATGTGCTGTAGCTTCGTTCACCCTGCCGCGTCCTGCTGGCCCTGGTGGCGGCGGCTGGGGTGTCATCCCCGCCGATCTCTTCACCATCACCTTCTCCCGTGCCCTCCCTCTCTCGCCAGGGTCCTTGTCAAAGGGCCTGACGGGGTCAGGCCGGGCTTCTGCCCATGCGCTCCTTTTGCCCTCTTTGCCTCCCACCGCAGTACCTAGGAAGAGAGGCACAAGAAAGGGCATCACGACGTACTTATATATTTTTAGTCTAAAATATGTATGCACTGGCCAAACTTTAGTTTAAATTATGTAATCTTCTTTACCCATGTTTGCGTTCTGCAAGATCTTATACTTTTTAATCAGCATATTAATGAAAAAGACAAGCGTCGAGTACTTGTGCATGTAACATGTCCATGCAGAGGTGAAATGCCTCTATACATTCAAGTAAATAAGTTTTCCCCGGTAGGTTATCCAACCAGTACCCTCAGTTTGTTGCCGCGGAGCAAGGCCTGCCGGGCACAAATCATAAAGAGGGACCAGCCCCCCGCCAAACTTTTTTTCCTAAGGCCACTGCAACCGTCCAGACCGAAGCAACGTTCGAGTCAAACGACGGGAGCACCTAAGTTTTGAAGGTGGCGAGGTTTTCATATGCACAAGTCTCTACTTACAGAACACGTATGGGTAAGAAAGAACTTATCAGTTTGGCCTGCTGGGGATTGTGACATAGGCTTGTGTTCTCATCACTCCTTGGGGAACAAGTCCTCAGTAAGAGTCCTGCAGCTTATTGCAGATGAGACTGATGCCACATGCGATCTTATCTACATGAACATGCTATGCTCATGATATGCTTATGCATGCATGGAATTTGTCTAGGGCTCCCAGCGCTTCATTTTTTTCTATGTTGCTCAGGGTCTGCGCCTGGCTTTGTACAACGGGTTACATGCAACATCGGCAAGGCCTGTACAAAATCGGGGCTGCCTGGTAGGGCCCGGCAGCGCCGCCTTACGGGTAGAACTTACGGAGATGCTCAATGTTCCATGAGTTTTGCAATTGAATGCCATCTCAAGTCTCCAAACGGACTGCGCCAGGTCTGGTGACTCATACTACCCAGTAAGGGCCTTTCCACTTTGGCGTCAACTTGTTTGTACCCTTGGCGGACTGAACACGCCTAAGGAAAAGGTCACCTTCCTTAAAACTCTGGGCACGAACCCTGCAGCTGTGATAGCAATGCAGGGCTTGTTGGTAGCGTGCATCACACGTAGCAGCCCGGAGATGGTTCTCCTCAAGTAGCACAGCGTTGTCACGCTAGTGTCATTCTTACGCGACTTCATCGTAGGCAAGTACTCGAGGTGAGATGTATATGAGTTCCGTCGGGATAAGTGCTTCTTCCCCATAGACTAGGGATAAGGGAGTCTACCTGGTAGCTCGATTTGGTGTCGTCCCGAGGGACCAAAGAACCACCGGTAGCTCGTCGATTCATCGCCTGCCATACTTCCGCCGCTTATCGAATGTTCTCGTCTTGAGTCCTCGCGACACTTCAGCGTTCGCCCTCTCAGCCTGCCCATTTTCTCCTTGCATGAGCAACAGAGGAAAATGAGATTTTTCTTCCGAGGGCATGAACGTATTGCATGAAGGAGCGGCTCGTGAATTGGGTGCCATCATCGGTGATGATCTGGGCGGGGATCCCGAAGCGGCACACCAGTCGTTTCAAGAACTTGATAGCTGACTGTGTGGTCACCTTTCTCATGGGCTCCACTTCTGGCCACTTTGTGAACTTGTCGACGACGACGAACAAGAACTCAAAGCCCCCAGTAGCATGGGGAAAGGGGCCCAAAACGTCGAGCCCCAGACCAAGAACGGCCATGATAAAGGGATCGTCTGAAGAGCTTGGGTAGGCTGATGGATATTATTGGAGTGAAACTGCTAGGCTTCACATTTGGTGACCAACTCAACTGCATCTTGGAGGGACGTGGGCTAGTAAAATCCTTGTGGGAAGGCTTTTCCAACCAGAGCCCTCGATCCGATGTGTGAGCCGCACATACCCTTATGTATCTCTGCCAACAGTTCCTTTCCTTCTTCCAGGCAAATGCAATTCAATTTTACACCGTTCGGCCATGTCATCAACGAACTGATACATGCTGGCCCTCCTGGCTACTATTTTAGCTTGTTCTTGCTCTTAAGGAAGTTCTCCAGTTTGGAGGAAATAGACTATGTGCTGCGCCAAAGTTGGATCCTGAGGCTCGACAACGAGGACTTGCGGCACCTCCTAATTTGTGTGAATGTATTCCTCGACCACAGGGACCGGTGGTCTAGTGGGAGGGTGAAGCTCAGCGATAGAAGGGGAGTTGTTCTCGGCAAGCTGTAGCGTCCAAGATACAATTATATCCCAATTACTTGATGAATTCATGATTGGGGCACAATCACATTTCGAGTGCATAGCAAGGTCAATATCATTAAAACATACCATGTAGTGAATAGATGAGAGTGTCAGATAAAGGCTTACACTCACCACAAGCTACAACATCAATACAACGGTACATCAATACATAGCAATCATCATGTAGAAGAGCAGGATCCAACTACGGATAAAATCAAACGAAAAAGAAGAATGACATTCACCATGCTAGCCCAGGCCCCTGACCTGGAACCTAAATACCTTGATCGAAGAAGAAGCAGAAGAAGAACTCCAAAAAAGCAAGCATCACACTCGCGTCAGATCATTGCATTACATGTACCTTGAACTGTTGTTGTAGTAATCTGTGAGACACGAGGACTCAGCAATCCCATTACCATGGGTATCAAGACTAGCAAAGCTTAATGGGTGTGGAATGGATAAGTGGTGAGGTCGCAGCAAGTGACTAAGCAATGTGTGGTGGCTAACTTATGAGTACAAGAATAAGGTGCGAAGCTACGCAAACGGTCGCAACTAATAGTGATCAATAAGTGATCCTAAACTACTTACATTCAAACATAACCCCCTCCTTGTTCTCCTCCCGAAGTTACTTGAAAAGAGACAGTCATGGTTACACACGCGGTTGGTGTATTTAATTCGTAGCTTGTGTCAAGTTCTCTACAACCGGACATTAAAAATTCCCATCTGCCACATAACCGCGGGCACAACTGTCGAATGTTTAAAGCAAGCAGGGGTGTCCCAACTTAGCCCATGACAAGCTCATGAACCGCAGAGACAATCCTCCATCTCAGGACACTCCGATCAGATTCGGAATCCCGATGCACAAGACATTTCGACAATGGTAAAACAAAACAAGCACGACCGCCCGATGCAGCGACCTAGCCTGATAGGAGTCATGCGTATCTCGTTCTCAGGGTACACCGGATGGGACATCCTACAAGTAAAACCAGACCCCGAGTTTCCCAGGGGTGGCCTCGCATTCTACCCATTCAGGACCAACACCATCAGCACTGGCCCCCCGTATTATGTTGAATTAAGAATCCTCGGGGATGCGACCCCCTATGCAAGTTAACTAATTAATTAAATATTATTATGTTGGCAAATGGTAAAACCAATGTTGGGCCTTTCTGGAAGAGTTTTATTCAAAGCAAACTGTCAAGAGAGGCCCATAAACCCTCATCGTGTTAGGGACAAAAAAATCAAGGAACATAACGCTGGTATGAAGGAAACTAGGGTGGCAAGAGTGGAACAAAACACCAGGCATTAGGCGGAGCCTTCCACCCTTTGCCAAGTATATATGTGCATTAGTTAAATAAGAGATATTGTGATATCCCATGATATTCATGTCCCAACATGGGACAACCCGCAACTGCACCTGCAACTAGCAATGCTATAAGAGGGGCTGAGCAAAACGGTAACATAGACAAACATCGGTTTGCTGGGATGGTGGAAAAGGTTAGAGGCTTTTCATGGCAATTTGGGAGGCCTAATAAAAAAGTGGTAGGAAGCGCAACATAGCGATAGCATCGAGACAACTAGCAAAGCAAAGATAGTAGTGAGATCCAAGGTGACGGTCATCTTTCCTGAAATCCCGCTAGGAAGAAGAACGAGTCCGTGAAGAAGATGAACGGGAGTAGACGCACCAAGCATAGTCGAACAAATCCTCTCGATCGCAACGAAACAGGAACTATCGAGAAGAAGCACAATCGGAAAGAAGCAAACAACATGGAAACACACAACACATAAACATGGCATGATGCACAAACAAGTATTATGCATGTCCGGTTTAAATATGCATGGCATGGCAAAGTGCAACAAACAACACTACAAATTAAGGTGAGCTCAATATGCAACGAGTTGCATATTGGCGAAACACCACATCCAATTATTTAGTTTGCTCTTGTTCATAATACTCACCAAAATTAAACGTTGATTAACATGGCAAGAGATGAAGCATAATGAAACTACCCATCTAGGCAAGTTTAAATGAGGCCGAAACAACGAACAACAATTCCAGAAAATCCCCATGTGCATATAAAGTTTATTTAATTTGGTGCTACGGTTAACTAGTTAAGAATTAAATCATTTTAACATGTCATCTAAGCAAAAATGAAAGAAAGAAGAAGGAATAAGGAGGTGATGGTGCATGGCCATGGATTTAGAGAGAGATGGAAAGGGGTGATGCACACACATCAACTAGAGCAACACAGAAAATATATAAGGGGCAATGCACAAGAAGATCATGGCACAACATAATGCAATATGCCAATGAGATGAGCATGGCAATGCAACATAACCAATGATAAACATGGTGCAAGAAAAGAAAATATGGCAAGGCACTCAATATGGTCATGGCAACAACATAGGGAAAGAAATATGCAAAAAAATTATGACAATGCCACACACAATAATACTCATGCAACAAAATAAAAGGAACAAAGAAAACAATGATGAAGATGAAGCCACTTATATTAAAGCCCACATGGAAATCACACATGAGAAGTTTTGATACGTTACTAGAATAGGAAGGATCGCACTTGGGATGTTACACAAGCTCTCTGCCAGGGGCCTCGGGAGGCTCTGCCGGGAGAGGCTTGCCAGAGTCCAGTTACCTCCTCTTTCTGGCCATTGCTGCCAGGGATACGGAGGGCTGAGTCAGATGGAGAAGAAATGTCCCTGCTTCCACAGGAAGTTTTTGCACAACACACTTGGACAGATGATCAGCAATGTTGTTTTCCGCATGGGGTATGTGCTTTGTTTGCAATCTGTCAAAGCGCTCCTCCAACTTTCTCACTTCCTCAACATATGCCTCCATCAATGGGCTTTGGTAATCCTTGTTTACTTGTCTCACCACAAGTTGCGAGTCTCTGTGGATGATCAGCTTCTTTATTGCCAGTTCTGTTGCAATCCTAAGCCCGGCAAGGAGCCCCTCATACTCTGAAGTATTGTTGGCAGCCTTCTTTCGGGGGAAATTCATTTGGACAACGTACTTAAGGTGTTCCCCAGTGGGGGCAACAAGAAGTACGCTAGCCCCTGCACCTTGTAGGGAGAAGGCACCATCGAAATACATAATCCATTCTTGGGGTGCCTCCTTGCCGGGGATATCTCTCTACAACACTTCTTCATCAGGGGTTGGTATCCATTCTGCAATAAATTCTGCCAGTGCTCTGCTCTAAATAGTTGATGTTCTCTCAATTTCAGACCAATATTAGATAACTCCAAGGCCAACTCCACTATCCTGCCGGTGGCCTCGTTGTTTTTGTGTATGCCTTGCAAAGGAAAGCGGGTGACAACCGTGATCTCGTGGGCATGAAAGTAGTGGCACGGTTTCCTTGAGGCCATGATGAGGAAAAAAAATCAACTTTTGCATGCCAGAGTACCTTGACCTAGTCCCCTGCAACAGCGAGTTGACGAAGTATACTGGCGTTGCACCAATTTCTTCCTTGCCTCAACCTTGGGACTATTTCCGCTGCCTTGCTCTCCCTTTTCTTGAACTGCATCTAACCTTGCTGGAACATATCCGCTTTCCTCTCCGGAGGGGACAATGGTTGTGGTTGCTGCTTCATCCACTTCCCGCTGCTCCATTAGTGTTGCACTAACCACTTGATTAGTTGCCACTAAGTATAGCCGCAACAACTCTTGTGGTTTGGGAGCAACCAAAGTGGGCATAGAGGAAAGATAGGTCTTCAAATCTTGTAGTGCAGCATCTGCCTCCGGGGTCCGCTCCACAGGTCATGCCTTCTTCAAGATTATGAAGAATGGCAAGGCACGCTCGGCAGACTTGGAAGTGAACCTGCTAAGTGCGGCAACACATCCAGTCAAATGCCTCACGTTCTTCACTGTCTTGGGTGCTTGAATCTGCTCGATAGCCTTGATCGTGTCGGGGTTGGCCTCTATTCCCTGATGGGACACAAAGAATCCAAGTGGCTTGCTGGAAGGAATGCCAAACACGCACTTCTCCGGGTTCAGCTTCAAGTTGATCTTGCACAGATGAGCAAAGGCTTCTTCCTAATCCTGGATGAGGGTTGATATGTCCTTTGTCTTGACCACAATATCATCCATGTAAGCTTCAGTGTTTTGTGCAGCCGGGATTCAAAGCCAATCTGGACTGCCCTTGGGAAAGGGGACCCGACGCTTTTGAACCCGAGGGGTATCCGTACAAAGCAGTACGTGCCACATGGGGTTATGAACGCAATCTTCTATTCGTCTTCCCTGGACATGAAGATCTGGTGGTACACAGAGTATGCATCCAGGAAAGAAAGCAGGTCACGCCCAGAGGTGGAATCCACAATATGGTCGATGTGTGGCAAGGGAAATGGGTCCTTCAGGCATGCCTTGTTCAGATCCGTAAAATCTATGCAAAGCTTCCATTTCCCATTAGCCTTGCGTACCACCACAGGATTTGCTAACTGAGTTGGATGCAGTACTCCTCTGACCAGAACAGCTGCCACAAGTTTCTTGATCTCCTCGGCAATGAATTGCGGCCGCTCCAAAGCTTGCTTTCGGACCTTCTGCTTGACGGGTCGGGCATGTGGGCAGACAGTCAGGTGGTGCTCGATTACCTCCATGGGAACACCGGGGATATCAGATGGTTGCTAGGCAAACACATCGATATTCGCCCATAGGAAGGGAACGAGCATGCTTTCCTACTTGTCATCGAGGGTGGCACTGATAGTGAAGGTACCATCAACACTAGCCATCCCTGTCGGGACCTTTTTCACAGCGATGAAGCAGCCTTGGGTCTCTTGCTATTGGAACTCTAAGGCAAGTCATAAACATGCGCGCCGTACTCCGAAGAGGAACGCTTCCCGGGTTCCTTGCTGCATCCTTGCTATTTCTCCCCCTCTTATTGTTTTCCTGAGCAGGAACACTGGGTTCCGCGGCCTCTGCCGCGATTGCTTCCCTGTACATCTTGTCCACTCAAATGATTGCATCCTTCTCATCTGATGGAATGGAAATGATGCCTATCGGCCCTGGCATCTTCAAGGTGTTTTAGGCATAGTGGGATGCCCCCATGAACTTGGCCAGCGCTGGGTGACCAAGGATTCCATTGTATGGCAGGGGGAGGTCAACCACATCAGATATGATCTTCTCGGTCCAGTAGTTTAGCTCCCCCCGAACGTCACCGAGAGCATGATCTTCCCCTTAGTATGAATCCTACCGGGGTTGATCCCTTGATACGTGCTAGTAACCTTGAGATCTTCCTCTGCTATCTGATGTTTGCTGATGATCTTTAGAAAAATCAGGTTCAACCCGGCCCCGCCATCAACCAACATCTTTGTGACTTTGAAGTTGCGGATAATTGGTGAGGCCAACAACGGTAAGCACACTACGGCAGTGGTGCGGGCAGGGTGATCCTCTTTGTCAAAGATGATGGGTGTGTGGGACCACTTGAGTAGCTTCCAAGAATTTGCCGCTGGCTCCAGGGCATTGACTTCACGCGCCCACTGTTTAAATTGGTGGTGAGAGGAGTGTAGAGATGCACCCCTGTCAATGCACAGGGCGTGAGTGGCTTTCTGGAACTCCTGCTCTCTAGTTTCCTCTTCATCTCTTCCATCACTCTCATCAGTACAATCCTCCTTCTTACGGCCTCTGGCGGGTTTCCCTTGATTCTAAAGAGCCTTGCCCGGGTGGCTTGCTCCACCGCCCTGGCCCTTCCCGCCAGGGCTATCTTGATCTTTCTCCTTATCACGCTTCTCATATTCATCCCTCTGCTTCTTGACGAGCTATTCGACCTGATGATACTCCTGGAGATCGTGGCCCTTGGTCCGACGGATTTTGTAGTACGGGTCATCACCTTCCCGGCCTTCTCGGTAGTTGCAGCTTCCCGGCAATTAGTTCACGCGGCAACTTCCTTGCCGGGGACTTCGGTCTAATCCTTCTTGCCTGTACTAGATGCGCCCGACCCTTCAACGGTCATCATTGCCTTACCCCTTGTGCCTTTTGTTGCGCCTGTTGTTCTTCTTCTTCTGATTGGTGACCCCGTCGTCATCCTCTGAATTGACATCGATGCCATCCTCTTCACCGGGGAGCCACCTCCCCTCCCCTACCCGAGCACAATTATCCACTAGAGTGTAAAGCTCTTTCACAGTCTTGGGCAACCGAACGTTCATCTTGGAATGGCTCCGACAATTGCGCACGCTGGACTGGAACACAGCTATCACAGCTGTCGGGTGGATGTCTAGAATGTTCTTGTGTACTCGGCTAAACCTCTGCATGTACTTCTGTAGAGTCTCTCCTTCCTTCTCCGTGTGGAGCTGCAAGTCTTTGGGCCGCCCTGGTTATTGATGGGAGCCTGTGAAGGCACCAACAAACTCATAGCATAGGTCAGCCCAGGTCCAAATGGAGTTCTCCGATAGGTGCATTAACCAAGACCTCATGTTTGGCTTGAGTGCCAAAGGGAAGTAATTGGCGAATGCCTTCTCGTCTCTTCCCCCGACAGCTTGAACATCGATGGTGTAGATTCTCAAGAACTCTGTCGAGTATAGTTTCCCGTCGTACTTCTCTAGTATCTCTGGCTTGAACGTGTGGGTAGATGGCCAACGGACTTGCTGCAACTCACAAGTGAAGGCGGGGCACCCAACATTGAAAGGGAGGCCCACCTTTGCTGAGAGAGGGCTCCTTGATGTTAGGGCCATTGCGCCAATCGGACTAGTGGTGGGTGTCACGGCGTCGCTCAGTGGTGAGGCACGCGCCTTCCCTTTGCCTGTCCTCTAGGACTCGCCATTGGCCTTGACGCGCCCAAGGGTTGGACGAAGCCATCGACATGCCGTCGGGTTCTTGATCCTGTGACTTCGACTGTGGCCCCTGCGCAGGCTGCCGCGGAGGGGACTGCATCACGGGCAGTGGCCCCTTCAGCACGGCCAGCAGCGCGGGCTGTTGTCGTCACCGGGGGAGGCCGTGGTGTGCCAGCTCACTATGATCCTCCCGCCTCGGTGAAACCAATCAGGCTTTGGATAGTGGCTCTGCACTCATCCATCTGATCGGCTGCTGCCGAAAATCTCAACAGCAGCTGGGCCCGTGCCATGGCCCCCGAAGCGGTGCTTGGCATGGATGGCGATGTAGATTGTAACATCGCCTGGCTCCTCATGGTGCCAGTAGTAGCTGCGCCTTATTCTCGTTGTCGTGAGCCTGTCGCCAGGGTGGCGTGGTGATGAGGTGGGGGCGCTTGAAGGCTAGTGTCTCCGTTTGGCGCATCGGCTGGGTTAGCTTGTTCCGGGGGTGGCGCACACCATGGAGCCATGCCTGCAGCGGGGGCGGCCGGAGAGTTGCGATTCGCCCTAGAGCAAGTGCCATCGTTGCAGCTCTACCCTTCGGCTAGGTAGAGGAGTGTAGATGGAATGATCTCTCGGCCCGTACCTTGTGGAGCATGGCTGCTGGGATGCTATTGGTGTTGTCCTTCTCCATTATCTTCCCCCCTCGTTTCGGCCGCAGGGGAGGTGGTGATGACTCTGCCTGCGCCGGCCACATCCCCTGCATCATCCATATCTACGTGTGTCCCCGTATCCCCCGCGGCGTTGGTGGCCGTGTGCGACGGGGCCTTCAAGGTGGACGGATGGGCTGCGGCCACCGGGCTTCTTCTTGGGCGCCAAGGACGATGGTGTCGTCGATGAAGAAGATAATGAAGATGATGCAGATGACGCGCTGCATATGCTCCTCGGGATCGCACAAGAGCTTCCCCCTACCTGGTGTGCCAATGATGTCATGGGAAACCACAGCTACCTATGGGGCCATCAACCCCGTGTGGTTAGGCAAGGGGGATGAGCACATTGCACAAAGAGCGGTGAACGTAGCACAACATGGTAGAGATCACATGGGAAGTTTTACCCAGGTTCCGGCCGCAGCGAGGCATAAAACCCTACTCCTGCTTTGGTGGATTGATGAGAGGACCCTGGTGGAGACGCAGCACTCTTGCCTGGCAGGGTTGTCTCGAGGCGAGGGCAGCTTTGTGCGTATGAGTGTACAAGGGTCCGAATACTTTCTATGGTTGCCATGGCCTTCCTTTTATAGATCAAGGAGTCACCATAATGGCAAATCAGTCATTGTGTACTAATTAGATAGCAAACAGTGCTATCACACCTAACTCTGCAAACAAGGCAGAGCGCATTAAATGCGCCGCTTAGTGTCACATAATGGTGTGCCCGGTGAGCCTTGCCGGGCTGTTTGGCCACCTTCTTGTCTGTCTGTTCAACACGTCTCTGGACGGGTGTCATTTGGAGTTGATTTCCTTCAGAAATGGCTGCCATGTGCCAAGAAACAGACACCTGCTCAAATTGGGATCTTGACACTGCACCGATCGATGACTTGCGTCGCCGTGAGGGGGAGCGGTGGATCCTTGGCGGGGTGGTCCTCCCTTGGCATCCCCGGCAAGCTTGCCAAGGCTGTCTTGAGACTTGTCTTCATAGTAACCTCGACCTCGCCAGGCTCGCCTGCCCGACAAGGGAGGCTTTCCCTTAGTGGTGTCTTGCTTCCCTTGGCTTGACTTGGTCTTCTTGATTCGCCTTGTGATTTCTCAAAGAGCTATCCGTTCAACTTGATCTCGTCTTGGATGTTGCAACCTTGCTGTATTAGGCCCGTGCATGGTATGGGTAACAGACCCAGGGTTTGTTGCACCGACACGAGGTGCCTCTATACATTTATGTAAACAAGTTTCCTCCGGCAATCTATCCTATCGGTTCCTTTAGTTTGCTGCCGTGCGGCAAGGCCTGTCGGGCATAAAACTATAAAAGGGATCAGCTCCTCATCGAACGCTCTCCATCAAAGGACACTGCGACCTCCTTGCCTGATGCACGGTTCGGGACAAAGGATGGGAACACCTATGTTTCTAAGGTGATGAGGTTTTCGTATGCACAAGTTTTCACTTTACAGAACAGGTATGGATAATAAGGTACTTATCTGTTTGGCTTGCCGGGGACCTCTATGTAGGCTTGTCTCCATTTCTCCTCTTTGGGACCAAGTCCACGGCAAGAACACTGCAGCTTAGTGCAGATGAAAACAGAGCTACATGTAATATTACCTACATGAACATGCTATGCTCATGATATGCATGTGCATGCATGCAAGTTTTTTTGTTGGGCCCCCTAGCACTTCATTTATTTATCTGGTGCTCCGGGTCCACGCCTAGCTATGTAAAAATGGTTATATGCAACATCGGCAAGGCTTGTACAAAAGGGTGGCTGCCGGGAAGGACCCGACAGCCGTGCCTTATGGATAGAACTTACTGAGATGCTCAATGTTCCATGAGTTTTGCAACTGAATGTCCTCTCCAGTCTCTAGATGGACTGCGCCGGGTCTGGTGACTCGTACTTCACGGTAGGGCGTTCCCACTTTGGTGTCAACTTGTTTGCACCCTTGGCAGACTGAACACACTTAAGGACAAGGTCGCCTTCCTCAAGGCTCCGGGCATGAACCCTGCGATTGTGATAGCGGCGCAATGCTTGCTAGTAGCGTTCAACACGCATAGCAGCCCAGAGACAGTTCTCCTCAAGTAGCACAACATCATCATGCTAGTGCTGTTCTTGCGCTACTTCATCGTAGGAAAGCACTCAAGGTGAGACGTATATGAGTTCCTTAGGGATCACTGCTTCTGCCCCATAGACTAGGGAGAAGGGAGTCTGGATGGTAGCTCGATTTGGTGTCGTACGGAGGGACCAAAGAACCACTGGCAGCTCGTCGATCCATCGCCTGCCACACTTCTGCAGCTTATCAAATGTTCTTGTCTTGAGCCCTCGCAACACTTCAGCATTTTCCCTCTCAGCTTGTCTGTTGCTTCTGGGATGGGCAACAAAGGCAAATGAGACCTTTCTACCGAGGGCATGAACTTATTCCATGAAGACGCGGCTTGTGAATTGGGTGCAATTATCAGTGATGATTTGCGGGTACTCCAAAACGGTACACCAATCCTTTCAAGAACTTCACAGTTGACTGTGCGGTCACCTTCCTCACCGACTCCACTTCGGCGACATAGTAAACTTGTTGATTACAATGTACAAGAACCCAAGGCCCCCGGTAGCACAGGGAAAGGGGCTCAATATGTCGAGCCTCCAGAATGAAAATGGCCATGACAAAGGGATCGTTTGGTGAGCTTGGGCAGGCTGATGGATACTCTTTTAGTAGAACTGGCAGGCTTCACACTTGGTGATGAGCTCAATTGCATCTTGGAGGGCCGTGGCCAGCAGAAACCTTGCCGGAAAGCTTTTACAACCAGAGCCCTAGATCCAATATCGGAGCCACACATACCCTTGGACATCTCTGCCAATAGTTCCCTTCCTTCTTCCCGGCAAATGCACTTCAATTTCACACCATTGGGGCTTCTTCTGTATAGCGTGTCGTCAACGAACTGATACATATTGGCCCTCTGGTCTACTCTTTCAACTTCTTCTTGCTCTTCGGGAAGTACCCCTGTTTGGAGGAAATGGACTATGTGCTGTGCCCAAGTTGGTGCCTGAGTCTCAACAACAAGGACTAGCGGCACCTCCTCGTTCGTGGGAGCACATGCCTCGACCGCAGGAACTGGTGGTTCAGTGGGAGGGTACTTCTCACTAGGCGAAACGAAGTTGCTCCTAGCAACCTCTCTATCGGGGTGTTCAGAGAGCTCTGCCGGGAGAGGTCTGTCGGAGTCCAGTTTCCTCCTCTTCCTGGCCATTTTTGCCGAGGATACGGAGGGTTGAGTCAGATGGAGAACAAAAGTCCCTAGTTCCACAGGGAGTTTTTGCTCAGTGCACTTTGACAGATGATCAGCAATGCTGTTTTCCGCACGCGGCATGTGCTCTGTTTGCAATCCATCAAAGCGCTGCTCCAACTTTCTCACTTCCTCTACAGATGCCTCCATCAATGGTCTTTGATAGTCCTTGTTTACTTGCCTCACCACAAGTTGCGAATCTCCATGAATGATCAACTTCTTGATTCCTAGTTCTATTGCGATCCCAAGTGGGAGCAACGAGAAGCACGCCAGCTCCTTCACCTTGTTGGGAGAAGGCACCATCGAAGTACATGATCCATTCTTAGGGCGCTTCCTTGCCGGGGATAACTGTCTCCAACACTTCTTCGTTAGGGGTAGGCATCCACTCTGCAATAAACTCTACTAGTGCTCTGCTCTGAATGGTTCACATGCTTTCAAACTTCAAACCAAAGATGGATAACTCCAAAGCCCATTGTACTATCCTGCAGGTGGCCTCAGGGTTCCTCAATCTATGTTGCAAGGGGAAGCGGGTCACAACCATGATCTTGTGGGCTTGGAAGTAGTTGTGCAGTTTCCTTGAGGCCATGATGAGGCCAAAGATCAAATTTTGCATGCTAGAGTACCTCGACCTAGCCCCCTGTAGCAGGGAGTTGAAGAATTACACTGGCCACTGACCACTTTCCTCCTTGCCATGACCTGGAAATTGTCTTCATTTCACCGCTCCTCCTTGTCTTGATCTGCCTCTGACCTTGCCGGGACGAGTTCGCTTTCCTCTCCACAGGGGATGGTAGTTGTAGGTCCTCCTTCATCTACTTCCTGTTGTGGCACCAGCGCTGTGCTAACCACTTGATTGGTTACCGCTAGGTACAACAACAAATGCTCTTGAGGTTTAGGAGCGACTAAGGTGGGAATAGAGGAAAGATAGGTCATTAAATCTTGCAGCACAACGTCTACCTCCGGGTTCCACTCCACGGGCCCTACCTTCTTCAGGATTTTGAAGAACGACAGAGCGTGCTCAACGGACTTGGAAATGAATCTGCTTAGCACGGCAACGCATCCAGTCAAACATCTCACGTCTTTAACTGTCTTCGGTGTTTGAATCTGCTCTCCTTGATCTTGTCGGGGTTGGCCTCTATGCCCTGGTGGGACCCAAAGAAGCCAAGTAGCTTGCAAGAAGGAACGTCAAACCCACACTTCTCCGGGTTCAGGTTCAAGTTTATCTTGCATAGATTTGCAAAAGTCTCTTCCATGTCCTGAATGAGAGTTGATTTGTCCTTGGTTTTGCCCACTATATTGTCCATGTAGGCTTCAACATTCATGTGTAGCTGGGACTCAAAGCCAATCTGTACCGCTCTTGCAAAAGTGGATCTAGCGCTTTTTAACCCAAAGGGCATCCTTACAAAATAGTATGTGCCACATGGGGTTATAAACACGGTCTTCTCTTCATCTACCTTGGACATAAAAATCTGGTGGTACCCGGAGTAGGCATCCAAGAAGGAAAGTAGGTCACATCCAGAGGTGGAATCCACAATCTGATCGATGCGCGGCAAGGGGAATGGGTCCTTCGGGCATGCTTTATTCACATATGTGAAATCTATGCAAAGCCTCCATTTCCCATTTTCCTTGTGCACCACCACTGGATTCGCCAACAAAGTTGGATGCAATAATCCTCTGACCAAACCGGTAGCTTCGAGTTTCTTGATCTCCTTGGTAATAAACTGTTGCCGCTCCAAAGCTTGCTTTCGGACCTTCTATTTGACAGGCTGGGCATGTGGCCAGACAGCAAGGTGGTGCTCAATTACCTCCCTGGGAACACCAGGGATGTTAGATGGTTGCAAAGCAAACACATCGACATTCGCCCACGGGAAGGCAATGAGCGGGCTTTCCTATTTGTCCTTAAGGGTGGAGCTGATAGTAAATGTACAATCAGTTCCAGCCAACCCTGCCGGGACCTTCTTCACGGCGGGTGCAGCAACCTTTGATCTCTTGCTATTGGAGCTCTCCGGCAAATCATCAACAGGTGCAGCACACTCCGAAGAGGCACGCTTCCTGGATTCTTTGCTGGCATCCTTGCTAGCTTTCTTCCCTTTCTTGCATTCCTTGGCGAAGGCAACAACTTCCGTGCCCTCTACAGCAACTGCTTCTCGGTACATCTTATCGACGCATATGATTGCGTCCTTCTTGTCTGATGGAATGGAAATGACGCCCATCGTCCCTGGCATCTTCAAAGTGTTGTAGGCATAGTGGGATGCTGCCATGAATTTTGCCATGGCTGGGCGGCCAAGGATTCCATTATATGGCAGGGGGAGGTCAACCACATCAAACATGATCTTCTCAGTCCAGTAGTTTAACTCCCCCCCCCCCGAATGTTACCGGCAGTGTGATCTTCTGCTTAGGACGACTCCTGCCGGTGTTGATCCCTTGGAAAGTACCAGTAACCTTGAGTTCTTCATCTGCTATCTGGACCTTGCTGATGACCTCAGGAGATATCCGATTCAACCCGGCCCCACCATCAACAAACATCTTTGTGACCTTAAGATTGCTGATCATTGGTGAAACCAACAATAGCAAACACCCTACCGCGGTGGTGCGGTAAGGGTGATCCTCTTCATCAAAGATGATGGGCGTACGGGACCACTTGAGAAATATTCGAGAATCTGCCGCTGGCTCCACGACATTGACCTCACGTGCCCACTTTTTAAGCTGGCGGTCAGAGGAGTGCAAGGACGCGCCTGCATCAATGCAGAAGGCATTAGTGGCCTTCTGGAACTCTTGCTCGCTAGTTTCCTCTTCATCTCCTTCATCACTCCAATCATCACATTCTTACTTCTCACGGCCTCTAGCTGGTTTCCCTTGATACTGAGGGACCTTGCCAGGGCGACCTCCTCCTCTACCTCGGACCTTCCCGCCAACACCATCTTGGTCTCCTTCATTGTCACGCTTCTCGTACTCAGCCTTCTGCTTCTTGACGAGCTGCTCAACCTGATGACACTCTTGAAGATCATGGCCCTTGGTCCGATGGATCTTGTAGTACAGCCCGTCAGCCTTCCTAGCCTTCTCGGCAGCTGCGGCTTCCCGGCAATCGGCGCACGCTGCAACCTCCTTGCCGAGAGCCTTGGTCTTGGCCTTCTTGCCGGTACTAGGAGTGCTCGATCCTTCAACAGCCAGCACTGTTTTATCCTTGCTCTTCTCGTTGCATTTCTTGTTCTTCTTCTTCTGATTGGTGGTGTCGTCATCATCCTCTAAGTCAACATCGACGCCATCTTCTTTGCTGGGGAGTCGCCTCCCCTCCTCTATTTGGGCACACTTATCCGCCAGCGTGTATAGCTCATTCACAGTCTTGGGGAACCAAACGTTCATTTTGGAACGTATCCTACGGTTGCACACGTTGGATTGGAATGCAACTATCACAACTGCCGAGTGGATGTCTGGAATGTTCCTGTGAACTAGGCTGAACCTCTGCATGTACTTCAACAAACTCTCTCCTTCCTTCTGTGGGAGGAGCTGCAAGTCGCTGGGACGCCCAGGTTGTTGGTGGCCGCCCGTGAAGGCGCCAACAAACTCATGGCACAGGTCAGCCCAGGTTGAGATGGCATTCTCAGGCAAGTACATCAGCCACGACCTACGTTTGGCTTGAGTGCAAAGGGAAGTAGTTGGCAAATACCTTCTCATCTCTTCCTCCGGCAGCTTTAACAACGATGGTGTAGATTGATACGGCTCCATCGTATCTACTTTTCCAAATTTGTATGTCCTTGTTTTGGACTCTAATTTGCATGATTTGAATGGAACTAACCCAGACTGACGATGTTTTCAGCAGAATTGCCATGGTGTTATTTTTGTGCAGAAATAAATGTTCTCGGAATCACCCGAAACTTCACGGTGAATTTTTTTGGAATAAATAAAACATGTTGGCGAAAGAACCAACAGAGGGGGACCCACCACTTGTACACAAGGGTGGGGGTGCACCCTACCCCCCATTGGCGCGCCCCCTGGCTTATGGGTCCCATGAAGCTACACCGACCTCAACTCCAACTCCATATATTCATGTATCGGGAGAAAATAAATTAGAGAGAAGGATTTATCATGTTTTACGATACACAGCTGCCGCCACCTCCTGGTCTTCCTCGAGAGGGCAGACGTAGAGTCCGTTTTGGGCTCCGGCGAGGGGAAATCAGCGCCATCATCATCATCAAGCATCCTCCATCACCAATTTCATGATGCTCACTGTTGTGCGTGAGTAATTCCATCGTAGGCTTGCTGGACGGTGATGGGTTGGATGATATTTATCATGTAATCGAGTTAGTTTTGTAAGGGTTTGATCCCTAGTATCCACTATGTTCTGAGATTGATGTTGCTATAACTTTGCCATGCTTAATGCTTGTCACTAGGGCCTAAGTGCCATGATTTCAGATCTGAACCTATTATGTTTTCATGAATATATTTGTGTTCTTGATCCTATCTTGCTTGTTATAGTAACCTACTACGTGTTATGATCTGGCAACCCCGGAGAGCAAATAGTCGGGACACTTCCCAGTGATGACTGTAGATTGATGTTGCTATGACTTTGCTATGTTTAATGCTTGTCACTAGGGCCTGAGTGCCATGATTTCAGATCTCAACCTATTATGTTTTCATGAATATATTTGTGTTCTTGATCCTATATTGCTAGTTATAGTAACCTACTACGTGTTATGATCCGGCAACCCCGGAGAGCAAATAGTCGGGACACTTCCCGGTGATGACTGTAGTTTGAGGAGTTCATGTATCCACTAAGTGCTAATGCTTTGGTCTGGCTCTCCATTAAAAGGAGGCCATAATATCCATTAGTTTTCAATAGGACCCAGCTGCCATGGGAGGGTAGGACAAAAGGTTTCATGCAAGTTCTTTTCCATAAGCACGTATGACTATATTAAAAATACATGCCTACATTATATTGATGAATTGGAGCTAGTTTTGTGTCACCCTAGGTTATAACTGTTGCATGATGAATGCCATCTGACATAATTATCCATCATTGATCCATTGCCTACAAGATCGTTTCATATTGATCTTTGCTAAGTTACTTTTCCGTTGCCACTGTTACGATTGCTACAAAACTTCTACTATTACTTTTGCCATAGTTACCATTACTTCCATACTACTTTGATACTAAATACTTTGCTACAGATATTAAGTCTTTCAGGTGTGGTTGAATGACAACTCAGCTGCTAATACTTGAGAATATTCCTTGGCTCCTCTTGTGTCAAATCAATAAATTTGGGTTGATTACTCTACGCTCGAAAACTGTTGCGACCCCCTATACTTGTGCGTTATCAAGACCTTTTTTCTGACGCCATTGTCGGGGAGCATAGCTCTATTCTTTGAGTCACTTGGGATTTATGTCTGTTGATCACTATGAGGCATCAGAAAGACAACAAAACCAAGATCTATCCCTCTATTATGAGGGGAGGTAAGGAACTGCCATCTAGATCTGCACTTGATTCATGTTCTGTTTTGAGTAAACTTGCGACACCTACACCTGCTATTGATTCTGATATGTTGCATGTTATAGATGATGCCACTTCTGCTATGCTTGATGCTTATCATGATACTACTTCTTTGCTTGATAATACTGTGCCACTAGGTGAATTTCTTGATGAACAACTTGCTTGGGTTAGAGAGAATAAAATTATTGAAACTGATGATATTAATGAAACCCAAGATTATGATTCTCCCCCTAGATATGAATTTCGTCTTGTACCTGAGGTTTATATTATGGATGAAGAAACTGCCAGAGATTTTTTGCTTGTAGTGATAGAGATGATCTTAAGAAACTGTTAGCTAAGATGAAAGAAAATTCTTTGAATGCTAGAATGCAATATGATCCTAAGTTTTCTACTTCACCTATCTTTGTTACTGATAAGGAATATGAATTCTCTATCGATCCTTAGTTAATTACTTTGGTTGAATCTGATCCTTTCTATGGTTATGAATCTCAAACTGTCGTGGCACATCTTACTAAATTGAATGATATAGCCACCGTATTTGCACATGAGGAAAAAGTTCACTATTACTATATTCTTAAGTTGTTTCCTTTCTCATTAAAGGGTGATGCTAACTTATGGTTTAATTCCCTTGCTCCTGGTTGTGTGCGTAGTCCCCGGGATATGATTTACTACTTCTCTGAAAAATATGTCCTTGCTCATAAGAAACAAGCTGCCTTAAGGGAAGTATTTAACTTTGTGCAAATTGAAGAAGAGAGTCTCCCACAATCTTGGGGAGGCTTCTCCAATTACTTAATACTTTGCCTAATCATCCTCTCAAGAAAAATGAAATACTTGATATCTTTTATAATGGACTAACCAATGCTTCTAGTAACCACCTAGATAGTTGTGTTGGTTGTGTTTTCAGGGAAAGAACTATTGAGCAAGCTGAATTGCTACTAAATAATATATTGAGTAATGATAATGATTGGACACTTCCTGAACCAACTCCTAAGCCAACTCCGAAGAAAATAGGTATTCTATTTCTCAGTACTGAAGATATGCAAGAGGCAAAGAAATATAGAAAAAGGTATTCAAGCTAAAGATGTGAAGAATTTACCGCCTATTGAAGAAATACATGGTCTTGATAACCCGACATAGATAGTAGAAGTAAACTCTCTCTATAGATTTGATGAAGGTGGTATCCCTCATAATAAGTCTGCTAGTCAATGCTTGGATGAGTTTGATAATTTTATATTGTTAAACAAGAAAACTTCAACGCTTACGTTAGTAGACAATTAAAACTTAATGCTCACATGCTTGACTACTTGGGTGATTATATCAGTAGAACTATTAATGATCTTAAGCTTATTAGTAAGCATGCTTCCATGGTTAGAACTCAAGTAGAGCAAGTACTTAAGGAACAAGATGATTTTCTCAATGAGTTGAATATTAAGAAAAATGATAATGTTGTTAGGGTTATGACCAGAGGTGGTAAAACGACCCAAGAACCTTTGTATCCTGAGGGCCATCCAAAGAGAGTTGAGCAAGGTTCTTACAGAATTAATACTGATGCACCTAGTCCTTCTAAGAAAAAGAAAAAGAAAACTGATAGGAATTTGCATGCTTCTAGTGAACCTGTTGTAGATACACCCGAGGATCCTAATGATATTTCTTTTTCTGATGCTATGACACAGTCTGGTGATGAACATGAACCTATTGATAATGTTAATGATGACGCTAAACCAAGAAATGATAATGATGTAGGGATTGAACCTATTGTTGATCTTGATAACCCACAATCAAAGAATCAACGCTATGTTAAGAGAGACTTCGTAAAAAAAGAAAACAATGGGTTCAGAAACCCATTCCATTTCCTCCTAAACCATCCAAGAAAAAGGATGATGAGGATTTTGAGCGCTTTGCTGAAATGATTAAACCTATCTTTTTGTGTATATGTTTGACTGATATGCTTATAATGCCTCCTAATGCTTAGTATATGAAAGATATTGTTCCAAATAAAAGAAAAATAACGGAGGCTGAAATTTTCACCATGCTTGCTAATTACACTTCTAAGGGTGGAATACCAAAGAAACTAGGAGACCCAGGAGTACTAACTATACCATGCTCCATTAAAACAAACTATGTTAAAATTGCTTTATGTGATCTTGGAGCCGGTGTAGGTATTATGCCTTTCTCTTTATACTATAGACTTGAACTGAATACGTTCACACCTATTAAAATCTATTTGCAAATGGACAATAAATCAATTGCTATACCCATCAGTATTTGTCAGGATGTGCCTGTTATGGTTGCAAATGTTACTATCTTAACGGACTTTGTTATTCTTGGTATTCCTGAGGACGACAGTATGTCGATCATACTTGGTAGGCCCTTTTTAAATACTGGAGGGGTTGTTATTGATTGCAACAAAGGCAATGTCACATTTCATGGTAATGGTAATGAGCATACAATACACTTTCCGAAGAAACAACCTCAAGTTCATAGTATCAATTCTATTTGAAAATTTTCAACTATTACTATAGGAGGGTTTGAATTCCCTCTTCCTAGTGTCAAAAAGAAATATGATATTCTTATTGTTGGGGACATGCATATCCCCGTTGAGGTAACTTAGTGTTATTTAAAAATTCTCCGGTTTCATGTCATTCGGAAGAAGTTTCTGAATAAGACCTGATCAACCTTGTTAATGGATTTCTTTTGGTGGGCATGGGATGGATCAATTTAGAAAGCACAACTTTCTGTATGTACTTTTTACTTTCTTTTATTTAGATTAAATAAAGCAAATATTCTATTTTTAGTCTATTTTCTGAATTATCCGTGCAATAAAAAATGTCCCGAAAATAAAAGTTCTCCAAATGCATAGAAAATTTAGTATGATTTTTTATAGAATATTTTAGAATTTCTGGCACCGAGAATGCACCAGGGGGTTGCAGCAGTGGACCACAAAGGTGGAGGGCGCGCCCTACCCCCTAGGCGCGAACCCTGCCTTGTGGATCCTGCGTTGGTCCCCTTCACTTAATCTAGCACCATCCACTTCAATTTTCCTCCAAAAAAATCATCCTGTAGCTCAAACCCGTGTTCTTTCTCATCTTGCTGCCATTTTCGATCTCCTTGTGCAAAGCTCCATTTGAAAACTGTTTTGGGGGATTGTTCTTCGGTATGTGACTCCTCCAATGGTCCAATTAGTTTCTGTTCTAGTGCTTTATTTCTGGCAATTTTTTGCTGCCGTGGTGACCTTGTTCTTGAGCTTGCATGTCAAATTTATATGATCCAAAGTAGTTTTCATGCAGGATATAGCCTCTAGATACTTGTAGGAGTAGTTTCTATCAATCTTGTTGAGTTTGGTTTGCTTTTATTTTGAGTCACTAAAAATATCAGAAATTTTTCAGAGGAAGGAAAGTTTCTAGGAAAATGTATGAAGGTGGTTCTTTGAGGAAGCAAGCACCGAGGCTCACGATACGTGAGCCGGACCTTGAATCACCACGGGAAGCTCAAGTGTAGCCTTGTGAATGGCCGTCGGATGAATTCATGGTCCATGCAGGTTTCAAGGATGAGTTTGATGCATACGTACAAAACGCCGGCCTTGAGCTCTTCGTGTGAGATAAGTGCCGACAATACTATTTCCTCACTGATTCCTTTGTGCAGAGGTTCGAGTTTTCATCTAAGTGCAATACCCATACCATTTTATTTGATCTTTATGATGAATCATAGAGCATGGACCTTGAAGATTCTAATACTGCATGCAAAATCCCATAATGAGGAATTCATAGTGAGCCTCACAAAGTTGAATACAATGATTTCCTTGCTAGCATCACTGTGGGAGAAACTAGAAATATCACACAAGCTACCGTAGGGAGCATTCACCTTCCTCCCATACATTATTTTGCTATCTTTATAGCTAGATGCATTAATGGTAAGAAGGAGCACTGCCAACTTTGCGTTCCAGATCTTAGTGTCCTCAATTGTCTGTGTTAGGTGACAAGCGATATAACTTCGGGGCCATTATTGCGGGGAGGTTACATCTTAATGCTAAAGATGGAAATTTATTTGGTGGGATTTATGCAACTCGTTTAGCTAAATATCTTGGTGTACCCATAAGAGGGAATGACATTGAGTTACCACCTGCTTTTCTAGATTATAATGCTATGGTACGCTACCAGTTTCTTGAGAGGAACGAACAGTCCCTCCAGTACCGACTAATCTTTGACAGACGGCATGCTATCCATATTACCCTTCCTGCTCCTTCCTTCTTTAATTTTCAGGTAAATTTGAGATATTTTGATAGAGGCAAAGGTGTCTTGTTGATGAGGACATGGCTACCACAGTTACACCCAGATCCCCTACTGTTTTACCTTCGTGGTCAGGTTGATTGTGCTCCGGCGTGGTCAATAACCTCTCGGAGTTGGTTTAGCGATTGCTAAGACGCAACGTCGTGCATGTTTGTAGTCGGGTCATCAAAGTCATCTTCACCAAATCGATAGTTATCATCTCATCGAAAGATCGGGACACCTCCGCCTCTATCAAGTGGTATCAGTTTTTAGGTTGCTCGGTGAGAATTTCATGTTTTCCCTAGATTAGATTTATTTTCTTACATATTGTCCAAGCAAAAAACCACAAAAAAGTTAGATATATTCATCCTTTGTCCAAGCCAGTCCGAGCCTATGCAATTTTCTTTTCATTGTTTGCATTATTGAATTATCTGATGAGGACATCAATACCATTGTTACACCCACAGCCCCTACTGTTACATATACTGGACCAATTACTAGAACTCGCGCACGCCAATTAAATTATCAGGTACTTTCGTTTCTTGGTAATGTTTCTAATGTTCATGAGAATATGATGCTGCCTAACATAGATACATTTGTGTTGCTTGCAATTGAAGGGCCTAGCACGGACAAGAAGGTTGAGCATTGGAGCATGGTCAAGCACGGAGATGAAGGTGCGTGCGAAGAGAACAAGAACGGAGGTTCAAGTGGAGATTTCCGGACTTTGAAGCCACCATGATGACATACAAGATGGTGGGCGAAATATACAAGATGGCCTTTCATAAATTTCGTCCATAGCTTATTATTGGTGTTGCGCCACCTTATTTTGGGCCAGGCCCTTGTAATATATTTTTAGAGTCCAAATTGTAGGGAAAACGACTTAGGAGGTGTTTTAGTCCCACCTTGCCAAGGGTGGACAAAATACCCTCTCTTTTCCCTATAAATATAGCCCTTAAGACATCGTTTAGACTGGGGTTTTGTTTAGATTAAAGTTCGCCATAGCTGCAACTTCGCGTACTTCATTTGGGTTCAACGACTAGACAAAGACGTCTCAGAACCCCACCTTGATCAATAAAGCTTTCATCTTATATTCGCAATATCCAGATTGCAATCTCAGTTTCTTGCTTGTTCTTCGTTTGCTCGCAGGAAACAGACCCTCATGGTCAGGTTGATCGTGCTCCAGCGTGGTCAATAACCTCTCGGAGTTGGTTTAGTGATTGCTAAGGCGCGACGTCCTCGCACGTTCGTAGTCGGATTGTCAAAGTCGATTTCCACCAAAGCGATATCCATCATCTCATCAAAAGTCGGGACACCTTTGCCTCTATCACCCGTCTTTCGATGAGATGATGGATATCGCTTTGGTGGAAGTCTACTTTGACGATCCGGTTACGAAAGTGCGAGGACGTCGCGCCTTAGCAATCGCTAAACCAACTCCGAGAGGTTATTGACCACGCCGGAGCACGATCAACCTGACCACGAGGGTCTGTTTCCTGCGAGCAAACAAAGAACAAGCAAGAAACTGAGATTGCAATCTGGATATTGCGAATATAAGATGAAAGCTTTATTGATCAAGGTGGGGTTCTGTGACGTGTTTGTCTGGTCGTTGAACACAAACGAAGTACGCAAAGTTGCAGCTATGGCGAACTTTTAATCTAAACAAAACCCAAAGTCGAAACGATGCCCTAAGGGCTTAATATATGGAGGAAGAGGGGGGAATTTCGTGGCCCTTGGGGAAGGGGTCCGAAACCAACCCTTTCTCTTGTTTCCCCAAACATACGGACTATAAAACAACCTATACTCAAGATTTCGAAAATACATGGGCCTGGCCCAATAATAAGGTGACGCAGCACCTAGAATAGCCTTTGGACGAAACTTATGAAGTAGCATCTTGTATATTTCGTCCAAGGCTTTATGCACTCATTATGGTGGCTTCAACATCCTGAAATCATCACTTGTAACTCCGTTCTTGTTCCCCTTGCACATTCCATCATCTCCATGCTTGTTCTTGCTCCAATGTTCATCCTTCTCCAAGTGTATCCAATTTAGGCAGCATCATATTCTCATGAACATTAGAATCATTACCAAGAAACAAAAGTACCTGGTAATTTTATTGGCGTGAGCGAGCTCTAGTAATTGGTTCCATATGTATAACAGCAGGGGTTATGGGTGTAACAATGGTATTGATGTCCTCCGTTTAGGCACAAAATTTTCCAAGAACGAACTTGACAAAAAAAATTCTGGCTATCCTATTTTTAGGTGTTTCTAAGTGTATTGAGACAGTCACCATTATAGAAAGTTTTTTTTTACCCGTTTCCAGTTTTTGGGTCCCGGGCAGTTGAAAAAAAATTGGCCAAAAAAATTTCGTGCCTATCTTGTTATCTTGACTTGGGAAGAGTTTTGAGACACTCGCCATTATTGTGATTTTCGAAAAAAAAGGGAGCGCAAAAAAAGAGCACAAAAAAAGAGTGAATTTTTTTTCAAAGTGTGCTTCTCCCTTGTTTCCGTGCAGCGTCGTGATTTTGTTAGTGTTCTAGGCTCGCGTCTCTAGCACAGTCTAGCCTAGGACCAGCACAGTACCGTCGTTGAGCGTTTATTCAACTTTGCATCTCTGAATTGATTATTGCTGACCCTTTTTGCTACCATATTATAAGCCTTCTCAGCTCCACATACATCTACGTCGTGCATTTGACTCTCCCTGGTAATCGCTCTATCCAAGCTTTGAGAGTTTTGACTACAACGGTTACCGATCACCGCCTGCTGCTGGGTAAGAACGGGTAAGAATTTGAGATTTGCTTGACGGGTTTGTGATACACCACCACCACTTCTTAGTAGTCTGTAGGATCATATTCTTGTGTGTTTCTATTTGCTGCTAACCATGGTAGGATCACAAGCTGATGAGACAGATTGGGAGAACCTGACAAACAAACAGCTACATGATAAATTTCAACAAATGATGAGTGGACAGGTGCAAGATGTGCTAAACAGATTTGACGAGGCCATGGAGAAGATAGATGGCATTGAGAAGATGTTCGAAACAAAGGTTGATAGCAAGTTTAATGAATTGCTCTCGCATTTTCCACAACCACTGCCGGCTGCACCTAACGCACCTCTACAACAACAACAACAACGACGACGACTACCTCCACGTCGCGAAACAGCCCTCCCCCGAGCGAGTCGTGTCCCTCTTGCGTTTGGCCAAACTGGTTGTGCTGCTGTTGATGCTTCTGTGGCTCCTGCTGCTGATGCAGAGGAGGATGATTATGTGGGAGATTACGAGGATGAGGTTGATCAAAATCAGAACTACTTGCAACCACCTGCACCACAACCACTAGGTCGTCCACATGCAAATAATCACAATTGTAGGGCTCTCCCTCAGGTACGAGATCATGACCATCTTCCTAAACTGAAATTGAATATTCCACTGTTTGAGGGTAGATATGTTCCTGATATATATCTTACTTGGGAGTTAGAAACCGAACAACGATTTACATGTTTACAATATCCTGAGGAGAGACGGGTTGCCGCTGCTGTTTGTGCTTTCACTAGTTTTGCATGTGTATGGTGGTCTGAACATTGTAGATTATATCCTATTCTAACTACTTGGGATGCTTTGAAAACTTCTATGCGTACTCGTTGGGTTCCACCATAATATCAACGTGAATTGCTTCAAAAATTGCAACGCTTAAGACAAGGGAAAAATTCTGCAGAAGAATATTATCAGGAATTACAAACTAGCATGATTAGATGTGGTATTGTTGAGGAGAATGAAGCTATGCTTGCACGTTTTATGGGTGGATTAAATAGAGAGATTCAGACCATTCTAGAGTATAAGGAGTATACTAATATCACTCGTTTATTCCATCTTGCTTGTAAAGCTGAACGTGAAGTGTAGGATCGACAAGCATTGGCGCAAACTAACTTTTCTGCAGGCCGACCTTCATCATGGACACCGCGTGCATCTTCTATTTCAACTGCACCAGCACCTCCATCAGGTGCCACCTCCAGCCGTGATACAAGAAAGCAGGCACAACCACCATTATCTACCAAGAGCGCACCTGCCGGGCCTCCACAAAGTTCTTCTTCTTCCGTCGCATCAACAGGGCACACATATGATATTATTTGTCGTCGTTGTAAGGGAAGAGGTCATTATGCGAGAGAATGCAAATCTCAGCGTGTGATGATTGCTACTGAGGATGGTGGGTATGAGTCCACTAGTGACTATGATGAGGATACTTTGGCTCTTATTACAAGTGAAGAACATGGTGGAGATGATTGTGATCATGAGACGCAATACATGGCTCCTGAAGACGCTGACAGGTATGAATGTTTAGTTTCTCAACGTGTTTTGAGTGTGCAGGTCACACAAGATGAGCAAAATCAGAGGCACAATTTGTTCCATACAAAGGGAGTTGTCAAGGAACGTTCTGTACGCGTCATCATAGACGGAGGGAGCTGCAACAACTTGGCTAGCATGGAGATGGTGGAGAAGCTATCTCTCACCACAAGACCACATCCACGTCCTTACTACATCCAATGGTTCAACAACAGCGACAAGGTTAAGGTAACACGTACTATTCGTTTGCATTTTAGTATCTCTACATATGTTGATTATGTTGATTGTGATGTGGTACCTATGCAAGCATGTTCCTTATTACTTGGTCGACCATGGCAATTTGATAAAAATTCTGTACACCATTGTAGAAACAATCAGTATACTCTTGTTCATAAGGATAAAAATATTACTTTGCTTCCTACACCTCCTAATCCAACTCCACTAGCATCACATTCAAGCTCAAATGTCTTATTAAAATCAGGAAGTTGGAGTAAAGAAGCATGTGTCTACTTATCTTTCAACACCATGAAGGCTTCTTCCTGTGCGGTACCCCAAACAAAAGGCACATCCTTCTTTGTAAGCCCATTGAGAGGTGCAGCAATGGTGCTAAAATCTCTCACAAAATGCCTGTAGAATCCAGCGAGGCCAAGAAAACTCCTCACTTGTGTGACCGTTTTGGGCTGTGGCAAACTCTCAACAGCTTCCATCTTGGCTTTATCAACTTCAATTCCCTGTGGAGTAAGAACATAGCCAAGAAAAGACACTCGGTCGATGCAAAAGGTGCACTTCCCAAGGTTACCAAACAAACGTGCATCACGTAGAGCAATAAAAACAACACGTAAATGTTCCAAATGTTCCTCCAAAGATCTGCTATAAATCAATATGTCATCAAAGTAAACTACCACAAATTGTCCAATGAAAACACCTAAAACTTCTCTCATCAATCTCATGAAAGTACTACGTGCATTAGTTAACCCAAAAGGCATGACTAACCACTCATATAATCCAAACTTAGTTTTAAATATTGTTTTCCATTCATCCCCCAATTTCATACGAATTTGATGGTATCCACTACGCAAATCAACTTTGGAGAATATTGTAGAGCCACTCAGTTCCAAGCATATCATCTACCTAGGAATAGGATGACAATAACGAATAGTAATATTATTAATGCCTCTACAATCAACACACATACGTGATGTACCATCCTTTTTCGGCACTAGAATAATAGGAACAGCACAAGGACTAAGGGATTCGCGTATATAACCTTTGTCGAGAAGCTCTTGTACTTGACGCATAATCTCCTTCGTCTCCTCTGGATTGGTACGGTATGGCGCACGGTTTGGCAGTGACGCACCGGGAATTAAGTCAATCTGATGCTCAATCCCTTGAATAGGCGGTAATCCCGGTGGCACGTCTTGTGGAAAGACGTCAGCGAACTCCTGCAAAATGTTAGTGACAGCAGGAGGCAAAGAGAAAGGCACGTCCTCGAATGAAAATAATCCCTCTTTGCACACAAAAGCATAGCAAACAGCACTACTAGGGAAAAGGCTAGCAGCAGCGTGGGTTTTAGATGTATCAGTAGCGCGGGGATAGGCGCTACTAATAAGGCGCTACAGCAAACACATAATAGTAGCGCGTGCCCACCGGCACTACTGCTACACAAGTGTAGCAGCAGTGTGGTTAGAGGAAGCTCGCTACTACTAGTAGCTCTAGCGCGCTTTGCCTGGACGCGCTACTGCTATCGCGGCGCTGCTGCTAACTTTTATACACTCGCTATTGCTAATTTAAGCAGTTTTTTGGCATATTTGTTTTGTATTTGAACAGGATTTGTAGAAGAATCTTTAGCACATAGAAATGTCATCATGATACACATACAAATGCCTGCGAGACCACAAATGTAATCATAGCATGTACATACAAATAGTCTCATCATAATCATCATCCAACACAAAGTGATATCTTGTCATCATCTCGAAAATAGAGATACATGCAAGTCTCGAATACTTGCAACTACAACAACGTCATCCATCTAAACAAAGGTATATGCAAGAAGTGCTATCACTATGAGTGAGAGCGGAACTATGCAGTACATGAGGTGGCGGTTACGAGTCCTCTCTCGCGCTAGCGTGAACCTCAAGTAACTAGCTTCTCCTTCTTGTATGCTTTTGAAGCCTTTATGGCTGGCGCCCGTGAACCCATTCACTTGCGCCTAACACTCATGCCACTCGTTGTACACCCCCGGAACCTTCCCTTTGTACACGACATAGCAATTCCATCTCGCCATCAAGAAACTAGGTACCTGTTAGAGATGCATGTTCATGAAGAGGATGTACAATCATATATATGCAACAAAATATACTAGAGCAACACCGAAAAAGAAAGGGTTAGCAACTAGATGCAACATACAGTATGCAAATTAATTAACTAGAGGTACGCAGGTCATCGTACGCAAACTAACACAGTAGCGTTACGCAAGTTCGGCAGGGACCGTGCACATCACAAAGTTTCATCGCTACAAAAACTATACAAGTTCAACCGACACATATCATCATCATCGGCATCATAAATCACTAGAAGTTCCATCCTTCCATATCATCGAGGACGAACCCTAGCTTCTTGAATGGCGTGAGGTCTAGACGTTGCATGCCTATGCGAGTTCGGACGTCAGCTCGCGATATAGGGCCGTGGTGGAACATCCCCTTCTCATCGACGACTTCTTTCATGATGATCATCGCAATGTCGCTTTGGATGCGAAAGAAGTCATCTCTATGTTTATAATCCGCTTCTCCATGAGATTCTAGCCACTTGTGGATATGATCATCATTTCTGCTGTTAATGCGAAGCTTTTGGTAATCCATGTTGAACTGAATCATGAGATGGACGATGTAGAATCCATCCTTCTTGCTTGGTTTTGGGACATGGATGCAGGAGAAGTTAGTTTTATGCGTGAAACCCATCTTCTTGTTCCTTTGTTTCATGATCTGCACGTGGCCACCTCTAAAGCTGAAGCCTTGGAGAGCATCATCTAGAATATTCATTATGTGGGTGTAGTCTTTTTTCTCGTAGTCTCTGGAAGGGTCAAAATACACGGCGTGGGAGACTTGCGGGTAAAGAACGATAAGGACGGCGCGCCCGTTGCTGCGGGGAAAAGACACCTCAAATTATTCCCCATATGAGAGAGAAGGAATGATTGAAATGTATGAAAGGGTTGTCCGAAACTGACTAACTTTGGATGATAAGGCACGAGGACAATTTCCCGGTCCTTATTCTGTACCATGAAGTTTTGGAGGTACTCCCTAGCAGTTTCATGCTCAAAGTCGCCGAGACTCAAGAAAGACTCGTGCATGTAGTACGGATCCACCACACAGATTTGCGAGACTTCTTCATTCTGAATGATGGAGCTCATATGTAGCGCAAAAAGGCGGACGATAGTAAAATCAAGCCGCCTTGTTAGAAACATCTCAAAGATATGGTCAAACCGCAGGAAGAACACCTCCGTGGGCCGTGTGTCGACGTAGCACTTCCTCTCAGGCACACAAGCCGCATATGTCGGATATCCTGGATCCTTTGAGGCTAGTAGGCTTTTCTCAGTCGACAGCACATGGTCGTACAGTCTCCTGAGATCCCTGATAGTGGCTCCAGCGGTTTTGGCGGTAGCATCGGCTCGCCCGTGAGATGGAACATGACGGCACCTTTCACGGGTACACGCTCTTCAGAATGCATCGTCTGGCTGCTATGTGCTCTGGCTTGTTTGGAGGCAGTTACCTTCCCCGATCTCTTCCTCTCCTTTTTCTTGGGCACACCTTCCAGACCCTTCCTTAACCCCTGCCCCAGTGTTCCCGGGCTAAGTACTGTACGACCCTCGCGCCCGGCTAGTTGAGCCTGTGTTGAGGCGGCATCTTTAGGCGTGTCCTATGACGATTTCATGAAGAGATACTTTTTGCAACCCATGGTACGACCCTGCCCGGGCATATCATCCATATCCTCATTAGCAAGCTGATATCCCGATTCGTCATATGGTTGACTCATCATATCTATGTCACAGTCATACGCATTTGTATTGAGGTAATCCATAGGGTCGACCTCCGTCTCATCATCCATTCTCTGTTCTACAGGAGAAATTACATCAGCCAGTACTATTGCATCCCCTTCATCATGTCGTCCGCCGCTCTCACCCGGCACTACAGGAGCTGGTAATTGCGTAGGTGGGGTGGTGGTCTCCGCACATGCTTGTTGATGTGTGGTAGTTATTGGTGTGCTCTCGGCCGGCTCCAGACGAATAAGATTCTTCGGCCATAGCAGCACCCAATTCTTGTAGCTTCCAATCCGCGGCGGGGTCTCGTCGTCCGCTCCCACATGCTGTACTGGAGGAGGCAAATCCTCGTGCCCCAATTTTACACTGGTCAAGCTAACCCTGAAGTGCCCAGCAGGGATCGGCTGGTTGTGGAACGTGTGTTGAGAGGGGTCCATTATCATCCCCTTTCCCACGTCCACCTTCTGGCCTTTGATCAAGTAGAGTATGGTGCACGGGGTTTCTTTCGCCTGCAAACACATATGTCTGTGGCGTAAAACAACCGAAAGGCAACAAAAATGGAATATTATCTATATATATATGTTGGTGCAACATGTAATTACCGTGACGGTGTCGAGCTCAGCCAAAGACGAAGGCCCACCTAGCGCGCCTGAGACTGAGGACGGGCTGCTATGAGCGGGAGCGGCTGCGAGAGGAGGCCCGGTTGCGTGAACAAGTAATGGTGCGATGGTATTGTTGTTCATGGAGTTGCTCCCGACGAAACTGGGCATCGGGAAATCATGTACGGTCTTGTCTGGATTTTCCTTCGCCCAGTTGATGATAACTGGAACCAAGTTAGTAGCAAAATCATTTCTGCAGGCAGTTACAGCTGCATTGACTGCCTGCTGTAGCAACTCATATTTGTCCTCGGCTGCTTTTTTCGCGTCCTCAGCTGTTTTTTCTCGACCGCAAGCTTCACCTTCGCGTTGATGTCCGCCTGACTAAACTTCTTTTTTTGCTTCTTGGCCTCTGGGTCGTCGTTGTAAAACACCTTCCACGTGGCGCCGTCTCCAGCGCCGTGCACACGACCATATTGCGGCCGCTGGTCCAAAGGGAGTCCCTTAAGTTCGTTCAAGGCCTGGTTGAGAGGGGTGTCTCACTTGGGCCTCATCGGAGAAGTAGGGCTTTTGGCTGCAAGCCGGTGTTGTTCTCCAGTAGTCTAATCAATTGTTCGTCGAAGAATAATTGAGCCCCTCATTGTGACTTTGCCTTTTCCATGGAGTATGATTTTTCTTAGCTAATGTAGTATTGATTCTTCTTTTGACGTATACTTCATCATCATCGTCATCTTCCCTCATTGGGTTGCCGTACTGATCATAGTCTTCCTCACTGGCGACTCCATCCATTCCAATGATGTTCCTTTTGCCTCTCCTCACAACAACACGGCTGGGATTGCACGGGTCAGTTATGAAGAAGCATTGTGTCACGTGCTTAGCGTGTACCCATGGCTCGTTTTTTTGCGATAGCGTTCACGGTAGCGCTCTTGGCGTCGGGTATAGTCATGGTAGTGAAAATCCGGCTTTCTCTTTCGACATTCTTAGCCCATCTGACACGGAACATCGTCGTGTTGTGCAGACCAGAGTAGTCAAGCTCCCAGATCTCCTCGACCCTTCCATAAATTCGTTTAGTTGCTCCGTTGTCGCTGCCGGTCATGCATTCCATCGTCACCCCTGAGTTCTGATCATCACTGTCCATATCTTTGGCCTCTGTGTAGAACGTGTATCCGTTGATATGATATGCCTGATAGGTTACGAGGTTGGGCGAGGGGCCATGTGCTAAGGCGTATATGAGAAATCCGTCCTTAGAGCCCTCCTCCGAGGGATTAGCAATAATATGCTCTTTGAACTAATGCAGGAAAGTGGAGTTGTGCTCTCTAGTAACTTCAGCGTCCGTCCTGCATACCCCTGGTCACGATACTTCTTTGCGATAATTTCTTTCTGCAGTGCCACGAAAGGATCTACCTCGTCTAGGTGTTGTAGCACTACCAAGTTTGCTCTGTCAAAGTCGCTGCGTCGATCTGAGTATGCCACGTGCAGTTCTCTGCGACCATTGCAGTGACCATCTCCTTCGAGCCTCCCATCGTGCTTGTTAACGGGCAAACCAACACTAACACCAGGCGGCTGGTCTCCGCCATATAGAAAATTCTCACAAAAAGAGATGCACTCTTGTGCCAAATAGCCCTGGACGATGCTTCCATCCGGACGGGACATGTTACGAACGAATTATTTGATGATCCCATTCATCCTATCAAACAGCATCATGTTGTGCAGGAATGACGGCCCCAGGTCTATTATGTCATCCACAATATGGACACACAGATGCACCATCACATCAAAGAACGCGGGCGGGAAGTACATCTCAAGCTCATTCAGTATCACAACAATCTCTTCCTGTAGCCTTTGGAGCTGCTTCACACTGATCGACTTTCAAGAGATGACGTCGAAAAAGTTGCAGAGACCAATAAGCGTGTCACGGACGTGCTTGTCCATTATCCCTCTAAGGGCAATAGGTAGTATCTGCGTCATCATCACAGGACAGTCATGAGACTTCATGCCACCGGACCTCTTCTTGTCCGTGTCTAGATATCTGCTTATCTTGCCACAGTAACCGGAACTAACTTTGACTCTGGCAAGGCACTTAAAGAATTGATTGATCTCAGCCTGACTTAAGGAGAAGCAAGAAGGGGGGCAATAATCCTCTTTCTTTATTTTCTTGCCCTTCTTCTCCCGTGCCTCTGTCTCAATCTCTGTCTCGTCTGACATTTTACGGGGCGGCATGTGCAGATCTTCCCTGATTTTCAAATCTTGCAAGTCTTTTCTTGCCTTCGGCCCATCCTTGGTCTTATCCGGCATGTTCATTAGTGTTGCGAGCAAGCTCTCAAGGACATTCTTACAGATATGCATTTGATCAAGGCAATGAGGTGTATCGAGTTTGTGCCAGTACTCCAAGTCCCAGAACATAGAACTCGTCTTCCATACCTTCAGCAGCGGCTCCGACGCTTTTCTCATTGTCTTTCCCGGCGCTGGGCACTCCTTCCAGTTTTTCAACAGCTCATCGATTTCGGCACCGCTCCGCTTACGTGGAGGTCCTCGATGCTCAGCGTGACCATTGAATAGATCTCCACGGTTTCTCCACGAGTCGTCCTGTTCAAGCCATCTTCGATGCCCCATGTACACGATTTTCCCAGACCCACCATCTTTCCTTGATGTTAGCTGCTGAGATGTCGTATCATCCATGCACCGCGTGCATCCGCAATATTCATGGCACACCTGGCCTGCCACATATCCGTAACCGAGATAGTCCTGCACTGTCGTGATCAGCGCGGCTCTCATGTTGAAATACTCACCTTTGCTGGCGTCCCATGTCTTGGCCGGTGTTTTCCATAACGTGTCTAACTCTTCTTGAAGTTGCCCCAGCTACAAATTAATATTATTTCCTGGTTGTTTCGGCCCTTGAATAAGCATGCTCATGTGAATGTACTTCGATTTCATGCACAACCAGGGGGGAGGTTGTACATCCATACAAACACGGGCCATGTGCTATGGTTGGTGTTCTGGTTGCCAAACGGATTCATGCCATCGGTACACGCGCTGAGGACGATGTTCCTTGCATCACATTCAAAATACCGATAGAAGTTATTCAACGCTCTCCACTGGTTTCCATCCTTGACGTGTCTCAGGTTCGGATCATCTCCATCGTCGGGCTTCTTCCTCTCCGCATGCTAGCGCATTAGCTTAGCTTCCTTGGGATCTACAAAATACCTCTGGAGACGGGGAGTGATCGGTAAGTACCATACAACTTTCTGGGGACATTTCTTCCCGGCCTTCTTGTATCGAGAAGCATTGCACACCGGACAACTTGTTTTTTCCACGTGCTCCTTCCGCTAAATTATGCAATCATTGATGCATGCATGGTATCTAACGTGTGGCAGATCAAGAGGGCACACGATCTTCTTGGCCTCATCAACACTAGTAGGACATAAATTACCCGCGGGAAGAACATCCTTTAGGTACTTGAGATGCTCATCAAGGCTAGTGTCGGTCCATTTGTTTTTAGCCTTCGTCTTCAGCAGTTGGAGCGTGAAACTCAAGCGGGTCACCTCAGGTTTGCAACCATCATACAATGGAGTGTTTGATCTACCACCAGTTGCTCCAGCTTAGCCTCCTCTCTAGAAGCAACTCTCTCAGTACTCGTCTCCTTGCGAAGGAATGCTTGAACATGAGGGTCCTGCACAATTGAACTTAGTACCGACGAACTCTGCTGCGTGGAGTCCATGTCGTTCTCTCCGCCGCCATGTCCGGCCCCTTCTCCTCCGCCATGTCCGGCCCCTTCTCCGCCGTCGTGTCCGGCCTCTTCCCCGCTGCCATTATCGATCATCTCATCGTCTTGCCCCGTGTCATCATTGCCTGCCCCGTCGGCATCCTCAACATCGTCATCCTCATCTTCAATTATCCACCGAGCATAGCCATCCATGAAACCAGTCATGAGCAGGTGCGCTTCGACACGACCATCGTCATGGGGGTCGAGCCAAACTATTCCTTTGCATTTTCGACACGGACATAAAACCTCTGTCCGGTTATTTTCTTTCATGTCCTGCACCGCCGACCGCAACCACCTATCCACCATCGTTCCACTGACCATCGTCAACTCTGCACGGTAATAATAAACAAATTGATTATAAAAATGCATGCATGCATCAAAGTCATAAAAAAATTGGCATGACCTTCCTAAAAATAGGACATATATGGATCTAGATTTTGCCCGGAATTCGCCGAAACGGAAATAAATCGACATTTCGGCAAAACATAGGCAACTCAAAAGCACAATTTGGCATCAACTCATGCCACACACACAATTTCCACAGACATATCACACACACATAAACATATTTCCATTTTGCAAAAGCATGAAATTTTCATCACCTCTATCTCGATCGAGATCGAGCACACGGTGGAGATGATGTTGTAGGGAGATCAAAAGTGCACAAAGCTCTTCTTGACAAAGATAGATCTAGTTAGGGGGCAAATAGGTCACTTAACTAAATCCTACATCTACCTAGCTACCTAATTTGGGAGGAGACAACTTCAACTAGTGGAGGGGGAAGGAAAAAGAGAAAGGAGATGCATTAATGGAGGTGGTGTAGTTAGGTAGGAGTAATGAAGAGAGAGAAAGGTGGATAGAAGAGAGAGAGTAATGGGGGAGAAGTATTGTGGAAGAAGAAGAGTGAGAGTGGGAGCATGTGGGGGAGGTAGGGGAAGGGAAGAGAGGAGGGGGAGGGGGAGGTAGGGGGAAGGGAAAGAGAGGAGGGGGAGGGGAGGGACGGGTGGGGAAAAGGTGGTGGGTTGGTGCGGGTTAGCAGTAGCGCGGGAGCTAAAACGCGCTGCTGCTAAGGAATTAGTAGCAACGCGCTTTGGGCTACGGCGCTACTGCTAACAGGGACAAAAAAGTGTGGCAATTTGAAATTTAGCAGCAGCGATCTCAGAAAAAGTGCGCTACTACTACATCCATAGTAGTAGCGCAGTTCGCGCCACCGCGCTACTGCTAAATGGAGTTAGGTGAACACTGCCGGTCGATATTTGTAGCAGCGCGGTTTATGCTGAGCGCGCTACTGCTAAAAACTTATCAGCAGCGCGTTTCCCGCACACGCGCTACAACTAATTAGCAGGGGCGCTCCTTTTTGAGCCGCGCTGCTGCTAAGATTCTGTGTATAGGCTTTTCCCTAGTAGTGCAGATTTGCTGAAATCTAGCTCATCAATATCAGATTTGGTGGCAAATAAACATGCACTTTTCAGTTTAATTTCAAAAACAACACTAGATGGTTTATTATTAGGCTTCATTTGTTGCTCAAATTCTTTTGCCACAATCTGAATTTCACTCTTATTCTGCTCCTGTTTTGCTTTATTAGCTCTATTAATATCATCTTTCAAAATGGAATCAGGAGTCATAGGAAGCAAAGTAATATTTTTATCCTTATGAACAAGAGTATACTGATTATTTCTACCATGGTGTACAGAATTTTTATCAAATTGCCATGGTCTACCAAGTAATAAGGAACATGCTTGCATAGGTACCACATCACAATCAACATAATCAGCATATGTAGAGATACTAAAATGCACACGAACAGTACGTGTTACCTTGACCTTGCCACTGTTGTTGAACCATTGGATGTAGTAAGGATGTGGATGTGGTCTTGTGGTGAGAGAGACCTTCTCCACCATCTCCATGCTAGCCAAGTTGTTGTAGCTCCCTCCGTCTATGATGACGCACACATAACGTTCCTTCACAACTCCCTTTGTATGGAACAAATTATGCCTCTGATTTTGCTCAGCTTGTGTGACCTGCATACCCAAAACACGTTGAGCAACTAAATATTCATACCTGTCAGCGTCTTCAGGAGCCATGTATTGCGTCTCATGATCAGAATCATCTCCACCGTGTTCTTCACGTGTAATAAGAACCAACGTCTCCTCATCATAGTCACTAGCGGACTAATACCCACCATCCTCAGTAGCAAGCATCACACGCTGAGATTTGCATTCTCTCGCATAATGACCTCTTCCCTTACAATGACCACAATTAATATCACTTGTATGCCCAGTTGATGCCATGGAAGAAGAAGGGCTCTGTGTAGGCCTGGCAGGTGCGCTCTTGGCAGATAGTCGTGGTTGTGCCTGCTTTCTTGTATCACGGCTGGAGGTGGCACCTAATGGAGGTGCTGGTGCAGTGGAAGTAGAAGAGGCACGCGGTGTCCATGATGAAGGTCGACCTGCAAAAAAGTTAGTTCGCGCCAATGCTTGTCGATCCTGCACTTCACGTTCAGCTTTACAAGCAAGATGGAATAAACGAGTGATATTAGTATACTCCTTATACTCTAGGATGGTCTGAATCTCTCTATTTAATCCACCCATAAAACGTGCAAGCATAGGTTCATTCTCCTCAACAATACCACATCTAATCATGCCAGTTTGTAATTCCTGATAATATTCTTCTACAGAATTTTTTCCCTGTCTCAAACGCTGCAATATTTGAAGCAATTCACGTTGATAATATGGTGGAACCCAACGAGTACGCATAGCAGTTTTCAAAGCAGCCCAAGTAGCTGGAATAGAATATAATCTACAATGTTCAGACCACCAAACACATGCAAAGCTAGTGAAAGCACAAACAGCTGCAGGAACACGTCTCTCCTCAGGATATTGTAAACATGTAAATCGTTGTTCAGTTTCTAACTCCCAAGTAAGATATATATCAGAAACATATCTACCCTCAAATGGTGGAATATTCAATTTCAGTTTAGGAAGATGGTCATGATCTCGTACCAAGGGGGGAGGTGGAGGAATTTTATTCAAAGCCCTACCATTGTGATTATTTGCATGTGGACGACCTGGTGGTTGTGGTGCTGGTAGTTGCACGTAGTTCTTATTTTGAACAACCTCATCCTCGTAATCTCCCGCATAATCATCCTCCACATCAGCAGCAGGAGCCACAGAAGTATCAACAGCAGCACTAACAGTTTGGCCAGGCTGAAGAAGGACAAGGCTCGCTCGGCAGAGGGCTGTTTCACGACGTGGAGGTAGTTGTTGTTGTTGTTGCAGAGGTGCGACAGGTGGAGCCGGTGGAAGACGGGCAAGAAGTTCATTAAATGTGTTATCGAGCTTTGTTTCGAACGTCTTGTCAAGGCCAGTGATCTTCTCCATGGCCTCTTCAAAATTGTTCAGCACATCTTGCACCTGTTCAGTCATCATTTGCTGAAACTTATCATGAAGCTCCTTGTTCGTTAAGTTCTCCCTGTCAATCTCGTCGGCTTGTGATCTTGGCATGGTTAGCAACAAAAGAAACACACAAGTATATGATCCTACAGACTACTAACAAGTGGTGGTGGTGGGTGTCACAAATGCGTCAAGCAAAACTCAAATTCTTACTAGTTCTTACCCAGCAGCAGGCGGTGATCGGCAACCGTTGTAGTCAAAACTCTCAAGGCTTGGATAGAGCGATTACTAGGGAGAGTCAAACGCACGACATAGATGTATGTGGAGCTGGGAAGGCTTATAATATGGTAACAAAAAGGGTCATCAATAATCAATTCAGAGATGCAAAGTTGAATAAACGCTCAACGACGGTACAGTGCTGGTCCTAGGCTAGACCGTGCTAGAGACACGAGCCTAGAACACTAACAAAATCATGGCGCTGCACGTAAACAAGGGAGGAGCACGCTCCTTTTTTTCACTTTTTTTTGCAAAAATTTTTCCTCTTTTTTTTGACTCCGCAACAATTTTTTTCGAAAAAGTCTACAAATGGTCTAGAAACTGCCTAGCCAGAATATTCTAGACTGCGGGTAACACGAAAGTTCGCGAGTCCTTCTCTGTCACGACTCGGAGTATGGAGTGATCTGAAAGTCGAAAACAAAGCAACAAATACTGGACTCGGACTATAACTGATGGCGGATATGAATCTGGTGGAAACTCAGACTGGTGGCGGAGATATGTAGGGCGGTGGAACACGGACTGGTGGCGAATCTATGATGGAGGTGCACTCGGATTATCGTGATGGTGGTGGATATGTGGTAGATGGCTGCGGTGATGACGATGGTGGTAGATGGCAACGGTGATGACGATGGTGGTATATGGCAGCGGTGATGATGATGATGCGACGGCGGCGTGACAACTTGTGAACAGAACTCGAAACTCTAAAGGACTAGAAACTAAGACCAGCAACTAGACACGATGATGCAACCGCAAATTCAACAACGCAAATACAGAAAAGATTATGCAATGGCTCAGACTGGTTCGGATATGATGAACTAACCCTAAATTTTTTTTTGGCTTTTTCGTGGACTATAGGTATGAAGAACAGACTCGATCTAAACTATAAAAAAACTGTAAAATCTCACCGAGCAACCTGGAAATCTGATACCACTTGATAGAGACAAAGGTGTCCCGTCTTTCGATGAGATGATGGATATCGCTTTGGTGTAAGTTGACTTTGACGATCCGGCTACGAACGTGCGAGGACGTCGCGCCTTAGCAATCGCTAAACCAACTCCAAGAGGTTATTGACCACGCCGGAGCAGGATCAACCTGACCATGAGGGTCTGTTTCCCGCGAGCAAACGAAGAAGAAGCAAGAAACTGAGATTGCAATCTGGATATTCCGAATATAAGATGAAAGCTTTATTGATCAAGGTGGAGTTCTGTGACGCCTTTGTCTGGTCGATCAACACAAACGAAGTACGCGAAGTTGCAGCTATGTCGAACTTTTAATCTAAACAAAACCCAAAGTCTAAATGATGCCTTAAGGGCTGTATATATGGAGGAAGAGGGGGTAATTTCGTGGCCCTTGGGGAAGGGGTCCAAAACCAACCCTTTATCTTGTTTCCCCAAATATACGGACTCTAAAAACAACCTATACTCAAGTATTTCGAAAATACATGGGCCTGGCCCAATAATAAGGTGACGCGGCACCTAGAATAGCCTTTGGACGAAATTTATGAAGTATCATCTTGTATATTTCGTCCAAGGCTTCATGCACTCATTATGGTGGCTTCAACGTCCTGAAATCATCACTTGTAACTCCGTTCTTGTTCCCCTTGCACATGCCATCATCTCCATGCTTGTTCTTGCTCCAATGTTCATCCTTCTCCAAGCTAGGCCCTTCATTTGTAAGCAAAACAAATGTATCCAATTTAGGCAGCATCATATTCTCATGAACATTAGAATCATTACCAAGAAACAAAAGTACCTGGTAATTTAATTGGCGTGCGCGAGCTCTAGTAATTGGTCCAGTATGTATAGTAGCAGGGGTTGTGGGTGTAACAATGGTATTGATGTCCTCATCATATTTTATAACTATAGAGGATGCAAACGAGTATGATAAAACAGGGGAGGCTCCTCGCCTACATGAAGCATCTCGCCAGGCGGTAGCTGCCGCAGTACAGTACAACCCCAACTATGATTTCGGATACAATCCGGGCCAGTTGTGGCCCTAGACCAACTTAGGCCAAAATCCTAAGCTTGGGGGTGTACGTATTTCTCACCGACATTACATTCATGTTAACATACTCATTCTAGTTGTCGGTGTTCATACCTTTTCATTGTATTATCCATGTTAGTTTATTTATTTTTCTCGATTTCTTCTTGTGTGTTTGAAGAAATTTGAGAAAAACCAAAAATTTAGTTGTAGTCTAGTTTACTTTCCATGATTACTTAGTAGTAGTATTAAAAGAAAACCCAAAAAGATGTGTCTTTCTCCTTTTGCTTGTTGGGAGCTTTCCCGTGTAAATAGTTTTTCTCATTTTTTTAACTTTCTTTAGAAAAACAAAAACTCCAAAACCATTTTAGTGTGTTTCTTTGAAATTCTTTTCTTTTCCTTGGGGGCCGAGAGGAGAAGACCATGATGAAAATGTTGAGTGGCTCTCATATGCATTATTGTTGATCTAACAAAGAGCCAATATTACCTTGTCTTCTCCTTTGAATAAACTAGATGATTCTCATATGCATTATTGTTAATCTAACAAAGAGCCAATATTACCTTGTCTTCTCCTTTGAATAAACTAGATGATTCTCCGCGCGTTGCGGCGGACACCTTTGCTTACCAAGTGTTGTTAAGAATGTTTTACGTCAAAACTTTGACTTGGTTTAAAGGACGAATTTACTAAGGGTTAATTTTAAGTAGCCAGCTAAATGATGAACTTAACTAAACCCGCTAAATCGATGTTGTATGCCCGTATACATCGAATTGACATACAATAATGCGTCATATAAAAATTGACAAATGCCAAAAATGAGACCAAATTCCGAACTGGCGAGAATACAAACTTACAATAAATGAGCACTTGCTGGCCATCTAATATTGAGCAAATCAAAGCTACTAAGAAGATACTCCTATGTATGGATATTCAAATAATTTTACCATTACCTGTGGTGTCAGTAGGTATACAAAGCAGATGGGTTACTATTAGTTGAAACAGAAGCTTATAATGCCACTAAAATAAGAATTTTTCTACGTTAATAGGTTCCTCAAATCGAAAGCATGCCAACAAAAATGTACATGATTCCACCCACAATTTTTACTGGAGGGTATCTACAATTCAAGCCATCCTACGAGGATAAGAAAGTTGTTTTACCTCATTCTTATATTTTTTTTTGGATTTTTTTAGTCAAGGTGTATCTTGATCTTCACTTCTTCTAATGCCTGAAACATACACAATTAAGGTTATATTAGACAAAAATTGCCGAACATAAATGAAAGAGAGTGACGAAGTGTTAATGTGACTGAAAAAAGTCAATAGGATCATTGCTTCTGTAATATGAATAAACATATTTAAGATTGCTAGAACATACCTTGGTTGTAACTTTGCAAGAAGCAATGTGGCATTTGCAACTGTGCATAGAATAGACAGAAAGTAAGCAGGTAGGAGCATATAAACTAATAAACATGAGAAAAATAAATATATGTGTTTCTTGACAAAATAGCGATGGTGATCGTGTACTGACTGGAACCTATCCCGTGAACAGTAGTAGCAATGAAGTGCACACATCTGCAGGAATCAACCAATCCCGATGCACAGAGAGAAAACAAGCAGGCAAGCAAGCAACATCTTCATGTGCATAACAATTCCATTCAGAACTGCCTGGACAGATCTTGATACTCCTTCTTTCCGCTGATTGCTGTTGGTTGCCTCACGGCCAAAAACTCGCACCAACGCTTGCATTGAGAAGAATGGAGGGCAGAAGAGGAGATGCGACCTGGATCGTCTTGGATTCTGGGTTGGCGGTGCTGTGCGTCCTTGCCGTCGTCAAGCCTATACCGAGCAGGTTCCCCAGTCACTTGTGGCACCAGGCACCAGGAGCCCTCCCTCGACTCCCTGGCTGATGTCGTCCCTGCGGGTAGCCAAAGCCCTACTGCTAGCCACCGCCCAGTCGCTGGTGGCACCAGCGAGGGAGAGGACAGATCGAGAGGGAGACGAAGAGAGTGGGAGTGGCGGCACATATGGGAAGGGGAGCCGGGCCAGCGGTCCTGCTGGAGGGGCATCAGATGGGATCCCAGCCGCTGCGTTGGAGTACACATGAAGTCGATGGATTCGGCTGAATCGAGGGAGAGAGACGGTCACAATTATGTACATTGTTTTTCTTTGGGCTTATGTAGGCTGTTTGTGTACGTTAGGGAGCCGGTGGTGGGTCTCTACAGCTGGTAACCGAAGGATGATGTGTCCACTGTGTATGTTGGTCAATTTGTGGTGTGTTGAAACGCTGATGTGGTTGGTTGATGATGTGGATAGCCTGCATGTTAAGAGAAATAGGATAGTGGGGATGAACTATTTAGGTATTATAGATGTTTGGAGATTCCAACTTAGTCAAATGCATGTGAACTATTATTATTATCCACATCGTTAGGTCGTGCAAGGGAAAGGCAATAATGACGATATATGCTGAAATGATTGAGATGATGAAAAGCTAGTACGAAGTTAACATATCTTGTTTTTGTAAATATGATTAGTTCATCATTCTTGATTTAGCCCATTACGAATGAAACATGTTTGCAATGACAATTAGAGATTATAGTCACTCATGCCATGCTTAATTATCTAGGAGTTTATAATGGTTTACCTTGCGTGCCAACATGCTTTTAAAATGGTTTTAATGTAGTATGATAGGATGTTATCCTCCTTTGAATGATTCGATTGGCTTGACTTGGCACATCTTCACACATGTAGTTGAAGCAAAATCAACATAGCATCCACGATATTTATGTTCATGGTGATTTATATCCTACTCATGCTTGCACTCAATGTTGATTAATCTTAATGCGTGTTTATAACTGTTGTCGCTCTCTAGTTGGTCACTCCTCAGTCTTTTTCTAGCCTTCACTTGTACTTAGCAGGAATACTACTTGTGCATCCACTTCCATAAACCCAGAGTTGTTCCAAATGAGTCCACCATACATATCTATATGCAGTATTTACCTGCCGTACCAAGTAAATTGCATGTGCGAAACTATAAACCTTCAAAGGATAATCTGTTTTGCATGCCCAAATCGCTCATGTAGCGACTGGGGGCTGTCAGTATCTTCCAAGCTAGGTGGGTTATTCTCACAATGAGTGGACTCCACTCATCATTCACGAGAGAATGGTTGTTAACCGGGATGCCCAGTTCCATGCTCAAATCAAATGAAAATATAATTACAAACAAAACTCCCCCAGGACTATTGTTAATTGGATGGTACATGTTGTTTCGGACTAGCCATGGAATGTGCTTGTCGGTTGTGGGGGAGTATAAACTTTACCATTCTATTTGGGGACCGCCTAACACTACTGGAATCAGGATCTTTGCTATCAGCCAGAAGGTCTTTGCCATCAGCTAACAAAAACCTGACGACAAAGAAAGAGCTCACGACAAAGAGAGTGTTCGCCGTCAGCCACATCTTTGCCGTCCGCTAGCTGATGACATAGATGTTTTGCCGTCTACTAGCAGACGGCAAAGAGGGAGGGTGTCCCACTAACGAGTGCCACCTAATGGCCAGTTTCTATGTCGTCTGCTAGCGGACAACAAAGAGAACGGCAGCTAACGGCTACGTATGGCCGACCCAACACCTCCCACTCTCTCCATCTCTCTTTATCTCACACTCCACTATGCCCCGACCTTGACCCCAACCACCGCCGCCGGTCCCAACCACCACCGCCCTCACCGCCCTGACCCCCCTACCGCCCCGCCGCGCCGCTCCACCACCCGCCACCCCGCGGTCTACTGGGCCCGCAGCCCCTGCAACCACCGCCCCGACGCCCTTACCGCCACGACGCCTGGACGCCCTCGCCGCCCTTGGCACGCCATGGTCTCTCAGTCCACCGCCCGGATGCCCTCGCTGCCCCGCCACCCCCGACAACAAGGTGTCCCGACGTCCCCGACACCCCGACACCCTCGCCGCCCCCCCCCCCCCGGCCCGGCTCCCCGCCGCCTCGACAGCCCGGGGCCATGCCGTCCCGATGCCCTAGCCGCCCGACAGCCCACCACCTAGGTGCCCCGCCGACCATCTCCGGTGAGCTCCCCCCTATTTTTTATTTTTTTCTACTGCTACTAATTAGGTTAGTTAGTACTGTTAGTTTCTTTTTTTCTATTGCTAGTAATTAGGTTAGTTAGTACTGTTATTCAGATTCATTATGAAATCCCCAACTGATAAAGCTTGCACATCTTTTTTTATGGATTTCCCAGAGCAAGATTTGATGCATATATAACTTGATTACATTTATTAGGAGGGAGTTTTTTTGCACGTGAACGATGATGTTATCATGTTGTAGTATTCTCCCTCTATTTTGTAATTTTCTTAGAGAAAAATTTGAACACCCAATGTTGAATTTCTGGATCCGCCACTGCTGTTAATTAGGTTAGTTTGATTTTCTAGGTCAGTTTGATTTTCTAGGTTAGTTAGGTTAGTTCTAGGTTAGTTTCTAGGTTCGTTTGTAGGTTAATTGTAGGTTAGTTAGGTTAGTTTCTAGGTTACTTCTAGGTTAGTTAGGTTAGTTTCTAGGTTAGTTTGTAGGTTAGTTCTGAAAAAAATTATTAGGAGAAGAAATGAAGAAGAATAGGAAGAAGAGGAGGGGGAGGAGAAGAAGAAAAAGGGGAGGAGGAGGAGGGGGGAGAAGAAGAAGAAGAAGAAGAAGAAGAAGAAGAAGGAGAGGAGGAGGAGGAGGAGGAGGAGGAGGATGAGAAGAAAGGGGCAGGAGAAGAATAGAAGAAGAAGAAGAAGAAGAAGAAGAAGAAGAAGAAGAAGAAGAAGAAGAAGAAGAAGAAGAAGAAGAAGAAGAAGAAGAAGAAGAAGAAGAAGAAGAAGAAGAAGAAGAAGAAGAAGAAGAAGAAGAAGAGGAGGAGGAGGAGGAGGAGGAGGAGGAGGAGGAGGAGGAGGAGGAGGAGGAGAACAACAACAAGTAGAAGAAGATCGCCTGTCCCCGACACCCCCGACACCCCGACCCCAGACATGACACCCCGAGACTGCCTCGACACCCTGACACAACACCACCTACACCCCCACCCCCGACACCACCGACACCCCGACACCACCGACACCCCAACACAACACCACTGACACACTGACCCCTGACACGACACCCCGAGACCGCCTCGACACCCCGACACAGCATCCCTGAGCCGCTGATACCCGACATGACACCCCGACCCCGCCTCGACACCTCGACACCACGACCCCGACATAGCACCCCGACACCCCGACCCCTGACACTACACCCCAAGATCGCCTCGACACCCCGACATGACACCACCGACACCCCGACCACCGACACGACACCCCGACCCCGCCTCGACACCCCGACACCGCAACCCCAACACAGCACTCCGACCCCGACACGACACCCCCTCACCCCGACACAGCACCCCCACACGACACTACTGACACCCCGACCCCCGACACGACACCCCGAGACCACCTCGACACAACACCCCGAGACCCTGATACGGCAGCCCCGACCCTGACACGGCACCCCGACCCCGACACGACACCCCCGAGACCCCGACCCCCGACACCTCCCGAAAAAGGTGCTCTTCGGCCTTCTAGAGGCCCACGAGGTTATATGTTTGTGAATTATGAGTTAGGTCAGGTATTCAATTATTACTATTCACACACACACACACACACACACACACACACACACACACACACACACACACACACACACACACACACATATATATATATATACATAAAAACTATTCTGATCACGGGATCAGAATAATATTCTGATCACAACATGAACTTCTCGAGTAACGCGCCTGACCTTCCCTGAGTACTAGGTTGAACTTCAGATAAAAAGTGTCCAAATGGGGCTTGCAATATCATGATCCAAGTTAAATTTTTGGCAAAATGTAAGCGGTTTAAGAGTAGTTTTGAAAACCGTTTTTTCTTCATACAAAAAACATGAATCGTATTTCCAATCGCATTTCTAAACCGTTTATCGGAATGAGGTAAATAATATAGCGTTGGAAAGCAGCTGCAAAACCGCTCCTTCGACATATGGAAAGTTTTCTCTAAATCCCTATGGATAAAGAGTAATTTTAAAAATAGTAAAATTTCGCAAACCGAACAGCCGAGTTCGTAGTTTCAATGTAATTTCTCAACGGCTAATCCATTTGAGGCAAATGATATGGCATTGGAAATCTTGTGAAAATGCGCTACTTTTTCATGTTAAAAGTTTCTTCGAATTTGGAACGGTTTAAAAGTAATTCAGAAAACGGTACAAGTTCCACCGAGTTCGTATTTTCGAGCTAATTTTTTAACCGTACGTACGAATGCAACAAATAATACGGCGTTGAAAATATTGAGAAAATTCGAAACTTTTTGTATATATTATTTCTCCTAATTCCTTACAGTTTTAAGTCAAATTGGAAAATGAATAAAAACGTAGTTTTGCCATAATTTCTACATACTTTATCGGAATGGGGCAAATAATATACTGCTGAAAAGCTACGGAAAATTCAAAACTTTTTCATGTTGATGGTTTTCTCTGATTCCTAGCTGTTTTCAAGTAACTGCGAAAATGGTGAGATCATTCGTTCTGCCTGTATCGCGAAACTGTCTCTTTGAAAATGCACCGCGTGAAGAACCTGAACTTCTCGGCACGTGTACTGGAACTTCACTCTGTTTTTCACGTGCTTTTTTTTCTCGTATATCTGTATCCACTGCTCCTAGCTCTCCATCCACTCACCGGAATTGAGCAAGTGATATACCGATGGAAAGCTGTTGTAAACACGCAACTTTCCCGTGTTGATCATTTTTTCATACTCGCAACGATTTTAAAAGTTTTTCATCTGAAATTCATTCAGCATAGTAGTTGAACTTCATGTTATTTTCACGTTGAACTTCAGTGACGTATTTTTGTTTGTGCACGCGCCTGAACTTCCCTCTGTACGAACCCGACCTTCGGGCTATCTTTGCAACCGTGGCTTCCCCCGCGAATTATTTTGGTTAGTAGTGTTCTATATGTTGTTAGTGTAATCTAGAAACGTCATTTAGCAACTAAATACCGGTTTTAAATAGAAATCTCGCTCGCTGGCGGATTTTGCTCTCGGGTCGTGATGAAATTGCGTTTTTTGCAATTTTACTGCCTGAGTTGTTCGACCTGAACTTCCCCTAGTGCTTGGTTGAACTTCTGTCAACATTGCCCAAATGGGTCTTGCGATATAACGTTGTAAAGCTATGGACACCAGTATCATGACCCAACTTCAAAATTTTGGGAAAATGTAAGTGGTTTAAGAGCAGTTTTGAAAATTGTTTTTTCTTCATATAAAAAACATGAATTGTATTTTCGATCGCATTTCTAAACCGTTTATCGGAATGACACAAATAATATGGTGTTGGAAAGCTGCTGTAAAACAGCTCCTTCCACATGCTGAAAGTTTTTTCTAATTACCTATGGTTAAAGAGTAATGTGGAAAATCGTAAAATTTCACAAACCGAACAACCGAGTTTGTATTTTCATTGCCATTTCTAAACGCCTAATCTAGTTGAGACAAATGATATGGTGTTCGAAAGCTTATGAAAATGCACTTTTTTCTCAAGTTGAAAGTTTTTTCTAATTTTGAATGGTTTAAGAGTAATTTAGAAAATGGTACAAGTTCTACCAAGTTTGTATTTTCGATATATATTTTTAATCATACATCCGAACCTAGAAAATTATATGGAGTTGGAAAGCTTGAACAAATGCGAAACGTTTTGGTATATATTGTTTCTCCAAATTCATTACGGTTTTACGGTGATTTTGAAAATGGCTAAAAACGTATTTTCGCAGTAATTTCTACAAACTTCATCGGAACGGGGAAAATAATATACTGTTGAAAAGGTACAAAAAATGCGAAACTTTTTCATGGTGATGGTTTTCTCTGAATCCCAGCCATTTTCAAGTAATACCAGAAAGGCGAGATCACTTGTTCTGCCTTTATCGCGAAACAGATTCGTCGAAAATGCATTGCGTGAAGTACTTGAAGTTCTATGGAAGTTCTGCTTGAACTTCACTCACCGGAATTAAGCAAGTGATATACTGATGGAAAGCTGCTATAAACACGCAACTTTTCCGTGTTGATCATTTTTTTCATACTCACGACGGTTTTAAAAGTTTTTCTTGTGAAATTCATTCAGTGTAGTTGTTGAACTTCTTGCTGTTTTCACGTTGGACTTCTGTGACATATTTTTGTTTGTAATTTTCCCATCCATTTTCGTCAGTGTTACACAAATGATATTCTTTTTGTACAAACCTCTCTCACAATTTTTTTTAACTTTTTCCGACCAAGGACTTGAACTTACACAAATGATATTTCTGTCGTTTTGAAGTAAATTTGAAAATGACAAGATCATGATTTCTGCCTTCATCGCGAATGGATATGCACTGCGTGAAGTAGTTGAACTTCTGGGGCATGTCTGTTTGAACTTCACTCTGTTTTTGACGTGCTATTTTTTGACATGCTGTTTTTCGCACTGCGTGAGGTAGTTGAACTTCTGGGGCATGTCTATTTGAACTTCACTCTGTTTCACTTTATTTGTATTTTTCTTGTATGAAATACACACCATGTAGTACGTGAACTTCCGGTTGTTATCACTTTTGAACTTCTCTCTGGTTTAAGAGAATTATTTTAAAACACAAAAAAACAAAAAAAATTATGTATTTTGGACATTTAAATACACGATGAACCTCTCTCACAATAATTTTTTGAACTTTTCCTCGCTGAGCAATTGAACTTCTATCAACCATTCTTTTCATTTATGAGTTGTTTTTAAAAGTGCAAAAAATGGCGTTGTGTTTTTAATTTTTTCAACAGGTAAATCCTAGGTTTTAATAAACTCCGAACTTCTCTGTTATTTCAATTTGAACTTCACCTTTTTATATTTGAGTAAAGAATTGCATTCTATTTTTATACGGAAAAAATCTTAGTTTTGTAATAAACATTATAAAAATTCTTCGTTATTTCGAACTGAACTTCTTGGTTTATTCGTTAGCAATGGGAAAATTTTAAGTTTTTGTGATAAATATTGGACTGCTCCATTTTCTGAAATTGAACTTCTTGGTTTATTATTTATTATCGAGGAAAATCTAATTTTTTTCATATACATTGAACTATTGTATTTTTTAAAATTGAACTTCTTGGTTTTTTCAATTTGGACTTCTTGGTGTCATTCATTTGTAATGGGAAAGATATGCTAATTTTGTAATAAACATCGTACAACTTCTTGGATATTTTTGAACTGAATTTCTTGGTTTTTTCATTAGTAACGGGAAAAATTATGAGAAAAATCTGCATTTCTTATAAACATCGAACTTCGCCATTTTAAATTTGAACTTATTTTTATTTGTTAGTAATGGGCAAAATCCTGTTTTGAACTTTCCCGGGCAGGTCACTTGAACTTGAGGCAACTAAATTTTTCATCAAGACAACTATCACAAATTCGTTACTGTTGGAGAGCAGTATTAAAAATGGCAAAACCAACATCATTTTTACATGTTTTTAACATGTAGTTGAAGGTTGGACGTCTCGCACTAGAGATCTCGAACTTCACCGGGAGGAGCACGTGAACTTCTTACAACAAACCTTTGAAGCTTTTAGTTTTCTATGCTTATATTCTTATCTGAAATGCATTTCGTGTAATAGTTGAACTTCCCTCTGTTTTCACCTTGAACTTTTGTCACGTATTTTTGTTCAACCTCTCTCACAAGAATTTTTGAACTTTCTCGGCCCGAGCACTTGAACTTCTAGCAACGAAATTTAGCCTTTGCTTGAACTTCCCACTTTTTTCACCTTGAACTTTTGTCACGTATTTTTGTTCAACCTCTCTCACAAGAATTTTTGAACTTTCTCGAGCTAAGCACTTGAACTTCTAGCAATGAAACTTTTAGCCTTTGATTTTTCATTCTTTTTTTCATACAAATGCACACCATGTAGTACATGAACTTCTAGCAGTTATCAACCTGAACTTCTCTCGGTTACATGAAAATATCTGAGTTTCTTATAGGTATTGAACTACTCTACCCTTTTTATTTGAACTTTATTGTCTATTTTGTTAGAAATGTGAAAAATGGAGGTTTTTTAGAAACATCAAACTTGTTCGTTATTTCGAATAGAACTTTGTTATTTTTTATATTGAACTTCTTCTTTCGTTTCTTAAACTTCCGGAGTTAACATTTATCTGGGCGGGCTTTGTTTTCTTCTTATTTTTTCTAGCGTGTATGTTTTGTGTTCTTTTTCTCCTTTGTTGGACTTCTTTTTGTTCTAATATTTGAATTTACTTGGGCTTCTTTGTTTTGTAGTTTTTGAATTGAAACCAACATATACTAGTTTTTTTGCATCCATACATATTGTTGATCTTTAGGAAATAATACAGAACAAGAAACTGTACACCATGATGTTTTAGACTAATATTTTGTTAGAACGTCACATTTTTCCCCTAGGACATGTTGTACAATGTTTGAACATGACATTTTTGCTTTTTTAACTCTATGATTTTTGTTGTTGTTGAACTTGAAGGGTTTTTATATTTGAACTTGCAAGGGTTGTCATATCAACTAAGATATCATTAACCTCCCCCCGAGTTTCTTTCATGAACTTTTAGTTTTTGACGAATTCCCCCGAGTTTCTTTTTCTATAGATTTTTCAGCGACTGTAATACATGAACTTCATCAACTTTTTTGTCAAGTAGCAAAAGATGTAGAAAAAATACGGAAGATTGTAATTTTTATTCCACGACTTTCCCGTGATTTCAATCATTCCAGGATCGCATTTTGCGTGAAATTTTTAGATATCGATCTACTAACACTTGTGAGAATAAGTCCTTTTGCTTCTCTAAACTCAACACATCTCACAAGTGGACTTATTCTCACAAGTGTTAGTAGATCGGTATCTAAAAAGTTCATGCAAAACGCGATCCCGGAATGATTGAAATCACGGGAAAGTCGTGGAATAAAAATTACACTCTTCCGTATTTGTTCTACATCTTTTGCTACTTGACAAAAAAGTTGATGAAGTTCATGTATTACTGTCGCTGAAAAATCTATAGAAAAAGAAACTCGAGGGAATTCGTCAAAAACTAAAAGTTCATGAAAGAAACTCGGGGGAGGTTAATGATATCTTAGTTGATATGACAACCCTTGCAAGTTCAAATATAAAAACCCTTGAAGTTCAACAACAACAAAAATCATAGAGTTAAAAAAGCAAAAATGTCATGTTCAAACATTGTACAACATGTCCTAGGGGAAAAATGTGATGTTCTAACAAAACATTAGTCTAAAACATCATGGTGTACAGTTTCTTGTTATGTATTATTTCCTAAAGTTCAACAATATGTATCGATGCAAAAAAAACTAGTATATGTTGGTTTCAATTCAAAAACTACAAAACAAAGAAGCCCAAGTAAATTCAAATATTAGATCAAAAAGAAGTCCAACAAAGGAGAAAAAGAACACAAAACATACACGCTAGAGAAAATAAGAAGAAAACAAAGCCCGACCAGATAAATGTTAACTCCGGAAGTTTAAGAAATGAAAGAAGAAGTTCAGTATAAAAAAATAACAAAGTTCTATTCGAAATAACGAACAAGTTCGATGTTTCTAAAAAACCTCCATTTTTCACATTTCTAAGATAATAGACAATGAAGTTCAAATAAAAAAGGTAGAGTACTTCAATGCATATAAAAAACTCAGATATTTTCATGTAACCGAGAGAAGTTCAGGTTGATAACTACCAGAAGTTCATGTACTACATGGTGTGCATTTGTATGAAAAAAAAGAATGAAAAAGCAAAGGCTAAAAGTTTCGTTGCTAGAAGTTCAAGTGCTTAGCCCGAGAAAGTTCAAAAATTATTGTGAGAGAGGTTGAACAAAAATATGTCACAAAAGTTCAAGGTGAAAACAGCAGGAAGTTCAAGCAAAGGCTAAAATTTCGTTGCTAGAAGTTCAAGTGCTTGGCCCGAGAAAGTTCAAAAATTTTTGTGAGAGAAGTTGAACAAAAATATGTGACAGAAGTTCAAGGTGAAAACAGCGGGAAGTTCAACTACTACACGAAATGCATTTCAGATAAGAATATAAGCATAGAAAACTAAAAGCTTCATAGGTTTGTTGTAAGAAGTTCACGTGCTCCTCCCGGTGAAGGCAGAAAAACAACATGTTGAAAAATAGCACGTCAAAAACAGAGTGAAGTTCAAACAGACATGCCCCAGAAGTTCAAGTACTTCACGCAGTGCATTTCCATTCGCGATGAAGGCAGTAATCATGATCTTGTCATTTTCTAATTTACTTCAAAACGACAGGAATATCATTTGTGTAAGTTCAAGTCCTTGGTCGGAGAAAGTTTAAAAAATATTGTGAGAGAGGTTTGTACAAAAAGAATATCATTTGTGTAACACCGACGAAAATGGATGGGAAAATTACAAACAAAAATATGTCACAGAAGTCGAACGTGAAAACAGCAAGAAGTTTAACAACTACACTGAATGAATTTCACAAGAAAACTTTTAAAACCGTCACGAGTATGAAAAAATGATCAATACGGAAAAGTTGCGTGTTTATAGCAGCTTTCCATCGGTATATCACTTTCTTAATTCCGGTGAGTGAAAGAAGAGCTATGAGCAAAAAAAAGCACGTGAAAAACAGAGTGAAGTTCAAGCAGAACTGCCATAGAAGTTCAAGTACTTCACGCAATGCATTTTCGACGAATCTGAAATTACTTGAAAATGGTAGGGATTCAGAGAGAACCATCAACATGAAAAAGTTTCGCATTTTTCATAGCTTTTCAACAGTATATTAGTTGCCCCGTTCCAATGAAGTTTGTAGAAATTACTGCGAAAATATGTTTTTAGCCATTTTCAAAATCAACGTAAAACCATAATGAATTTGGAGAAACAATATATACCAAAAAGTTTCTCATTTGTTCAAGCTTTCCAACTCCAAATTATTTTCTACGTTCGGACGTCTGGTTAAAAATATATATCGAAAATATAAACTTGGTAGAAGTTGTACCGTTTTCTAAATTACTCTTAAACCATTCAAAATTAGAAAAAACTTTCAACTTGAGAAAAAAGCGCATTTTCATAAGCTTTCCAACACCATATCATTTGTCTCAATTGGATTAGGCGTTTAGAAATGGCAACAAAAATACGAACTCGGTTGTTCGGTTTGTGAAATTTTACGATTTTCCACATTACTCTTTAACCATAGGTAATTAGAAAAAACTTTCAGCATGTGGAAGGAGCGGTTTTACAGCAGCTTTCCAACGCCATATTATTTGCGTCATTCCGATAAACGGTTTAGAAATGCGATCGAAAATACGATTCATGTTTTTTGTATGAAGAAAAAACGATTTTCAAAACTGCTCTTAAACCACTTACATTTTGCCAAAATTTGAAGTAGGATCATGATACTGGTGTCCATAGCTTTACAACGGTATATTGCAAGCCTCATTTGGGCAATGTTGACAGAAGTTCAACCTAGCACTAGGGGAAGTTCAGGTCGAACAACCCAGGCAGTAAAATTGCAAAAAACGCAATTTCATCACGACCCGAGAGCAAAATCTGCTAGCGAGCGAGATTTCTATTTAAAACCGGTATTTATTTGCTAAAAGAGATTTCTGATTACACTAACATCATATAGAACACTACTAACCAAAATAATTCGCGGGGGAAGCCACAGTTGCAAAGATAGCCCGAAGGTCGGGTTCGTACAGAGGGAAGTTCAGGCGCGTGCACAAACAAAAATACGTCACAGAAGTTCAACGTGAAAATAACATGAAGTTCAACTACTACACTGAATGAATTTCAGATGAAAAACTTTTAAAATCATTGCGAGTATGAAAAAATGATCAACACGGGAAAGTTGCGTGTTTACAACAGCTTTCCATCAGTATATCACTTGCTCAATTCCGGTGAGTGGATGGAGAGCTAGGAGCAGTGGATAGATATATATGAGAAAAAAAGCACGTGAAAAACAGAGTGAAGTTCAAGTACACGTGCCGAGAAGTTCAGGTTCTTCACGCATTGCATTTTCAAAGAGTCAGTTTCGCGATAAAGGCAGAACGAATGATCTCACCATTTTCACAATTACTTGAAAACGGCTAGGAATCAGAGAAAACCATCAACATGAAAAAGTTTCGCATTTTCCGTAGCTTTTCATCAATATATTATTTGCCCCATTCTGATAAAGTATGTAGAAATTATGGAAAAAATATGTTTTTATTCATTTTACAATTTGACTTAAAACTGTAAGGAATTAGTAGAAATAATATAAAAAAAATTCGCATTTGCTCAAGCTTTTCAATTTCGTATTATTTGTTGCATTCGTATGCACGGTTAAAAAATTAGCTCGAAAATACGAACTCGGTGGAACTTGTACCATTTTCTGGATTACATTTAAACCGTTCCAAATTAGAAAAAAACTTTTAACATGAAAAAGTAGCGCATTTTCGCAAGATTTCCAATGCCATATCATTTGCCTCAAATGGATTAGCCGTTTAGAAATTACATTGAAAATATAAACTCGGCTGTTCAATTTGCGAAATTTTACGATTTTTGAAATTACTCTTTATCCATAGGGATTTAGACAAAACTTTCAATATGTCGAAGGAGCGGTTTTGCAGCAGATTTCCAACGCTATATTATTTACCTCATTCTGATAAACTGTTTAGAAATGCGATTGAAAATACGATTCACTTTTTTTGTATGAAGAAAAAACAGTTTTCGAAACTGCTCTTAAACCGCTTGCATTTTGCCAAAAAATTAACTTGGATCATGGTATTGGTGTCCATAGCTTTCCAACGGTATATCGCAAGCCCCATTTGGACACTTCTTAGCTGAAGTTCAACCTAGTACTCAGGGAAGGTCAGGCGCGTTACTCGGGAAGTTCATGTTGTGATCAAAATATTATTCTGATCCCGTGATCAAAATAGTGTTTATGTGTGTGTGTGTGTGTGTGTGTGTGTGTGTGTGTGTGTGTATTAGTCTGTGTTATTAGGTATTTAATTTTTATTATGTTCATGATGACGATACACACTTAAATTTTTTATTATGTTTATGGTGTACTAATTTCATTTACTCTTTTTCATTGTAGGTGTTGATAGATGGTGGGGGCGGGTCGAGAGCGCTCCGAGCCTCCTTCCTCGGTGCGTGCTGGGTGGTGTGTTGTTATTCCACCCCAGCACCTTTGGAGAGCTCTGGTAGATAGCATGCAGACACCCCCAACAACTTCGGCGGGCGCTTCTTCTTCGGCCGGGAGAGGTCAGGGGAAGACGAAGAGGGGTGCAGGTAGAGGTGGACGTGGTGCTGGGAGAGGTAGGAAGGTTGATGTGCCTTCCTCGCCACCACCCCCCGCTGAATATTTGGACCACCAGAGTGCTCCATCTCAGGTGGACCCGTCTGACCTAGACCCATCTCGTACTCCGGTCCATGAGCCTCGGGTCGCCGAGCCTACGTCCGATGAGACTCGAGTCCCAACATCTTCCTCCTAGGAGATTCAGGTCCTAGAGTCTTCGTCCCACATGACTCTGGAGACTATCGGCCATGCTGATGGTGTCGAGGAGATCTTTTCCGAAGATAGCTACAGCAAGGGCGAGCTTGTTGAGGAGGGCAAGAAGGTCTACCAGCGTGGTGGTACTAAGCTCTCGTCCGTGTCGGTGACCTGCGACTAGAGGTGGTTGATTCAGCCTAACGGGGAGAAGTAAGTGCATTTACTCTTTTTAACCATTTGCCTTCATGGTTTTTCAAATTAATATCTAATGTGTTGACCTTGTCATACTGCAAGGGTTGGATACACGCAGATGGTGTCCGCAGGCCCAACCAGCTCCTTGGTATTCTTTGCCGGCACCACTTCCCGGGGTGGGTCACGTTACCCGGTGAGGGTGAGGTGCCATAGCTACCACTGACCTGGAAGCTGTACGGGGCAGCCCCGGCCCCGCCGAGGGAGATGGTCGACGGTGTCGTGTGCGAGATGGTGGCCGACATTGTGAGACGGCGGTTTTGGGTAATTTCTCCTTTACAAAATAAAAAATCAATAGTACCTAGTGAGTGTACTAATAATCAGTGTTGTCTTGTTTCATTGTAGACCTTCTACAGGTGTCTTGATGAACACGAGGCGGACATGGCTATGGTTCTTGAAGCCGAGTGCAAGCGCCAACTTCAGAACTTATGGCACGAGGCTCGAGTGCAGGCTGTTCGAGACTACTATGCCTCGACTAACATCAGGAGGCAGAAGAAAATGTGTTGCGGCAAGTATATGAGTAAGGAGAAGTACATGAAGGTAATTACCTATTCTTAAGGCCTTGTACTTAGTTTCCTTGATTTGATTCGTAGGTGTAGCGCTGAAATTTCTCTTTGTCTAACTAGGTGCCCCCGAGATGGTGTGCAGATAGGATGGACTATTGGGAGAGGTTGGTGGACGAGTGGTGCTCTCCCCAATGGCTAGCCGTCCACAACAAGGCTAGGGACAAGCGTCCCCAGATGCAAGGTGTGCCACACCATCAAGGGAGCTCCTACCTATTTGAGTACGCGGATCACTGGGTATGTGGTCCGGGCCCTTAACGATTTATGCAATTTCATTCTTCATGCTAGCTTTATCCCTTTCATTACTAGTTTATCTTGTTCCTCTCTTTTAGGCACGACACAACAAGAAGGAGGTGCCACCGCTATACAACCTATATGCCATGGCCCATAGTGCCCCGTTCAAGAAGGCCAAGGCATTCTCGAAGGATGACCTTGATCGTCCAGAGAGCTTCACCAACGTCTCCTCCCATTACAAGCTCGAGAGGTACAGAGACTTTGGGAAGAAGATGAAAGGGGAGGACTTCAACCCGAGCCAGAGTCCTTTTGATCCCAAGCTCATGATTCTCTCTGGTGAGGGGAGGAAACATGGCTTGGTAGCCATTGGGGATGGACTAACACCTTGTCCTAGAAGTCTCCCAGAGATCAAGAAGTGCCAGACAAGGTCTCTTCCTGAGATGAGGCCTCGACCACAGCCAATGGAGCTCGCCATTGAGGCTAGGGCCCAGGAGCTTCTAGCGGAAGCAAGCAGGCAGGCGGCGCACATGGAGAGGCAGTTGGAGGAGAGAACGGCTAATCTATTGGAGGCGGAGAGGAACCGGAACGACGTGGGTCACCGGGCCCAATACGAGCTCCTCGTGGTAAGTTTCTCCAGCATACTAGCCAAATCATGCATGTAATGTTCGTTTCATTACTAACTAATATGACTGACTCGTGAAAACAAAATCTGCAGTCCGTGTGCAAGAAAACTAGCCAGACACGTCCGCCGATGCCTTAGATTGGTATAGCAAACACGGTGAGTTTCATCTGAATGGTCATTAGTTACTAGTATTCACATTTCAGTTGCATCATGCTAACTAAGCATTGTAAATGATCTTTGGTGCCGCACGCCTCCCGACAAGCATCGAGTGATCCTTCTCGGTCTCGCGGTGGCGCAACCCCGACCGGCCCTTCTCTGTATGGCACTGGCGCAAACCGGACCGTTCCTTCACCTCCCTGATGATGGTAAATTTTCCCAAGTGTTTTGCTTAACAAATGCATACTTAGCTTAAGAAATGACCTATACTTAGCTTATTTTCCTCGAAAATGACATAATAACCTTACTTACCTCCAAAATGACATATTCTACCTAGGATAGCTATAAAATGAACTATACTTAGCATTTTTTCCTGCAAAATGACTTGATATGCTTTGTTAGCTAGAAAATGGCATAACTACCTAGGATAGCTCAATAATGATCTATAGCTAGCTTAGCTAGTTCATTTATGACATAATTAGCTCACTTAGGTAAAGAATGTCATACAACCTAGGATAGCTCAGTAATGATCTATAATTAGCTTCGCTACTTCATTTATGACATAATTAGCTCACTTAGGTAAAAGATGGCATAATAACCATGGTTTAGCTCCAAAATGACCTATACTTAGCTTATTTTCCTCAAAAATGACATAATAACCTTACTTAGCTCTGAACTGACATGCTTTACCTAGAATAGCTATAAAATGACCTATACTGTGCCTTTTTCCTCCTAAATGACTTAATATGCTTAGTAAGCTGAAAATGTCATTACTACCTAGGATAGCTAAATAATGATCTATACTTAGGCTACCTAGTTCATTTATGACATAATTAGCTTATTTAGGTAAAAAAAATGGCATAATAACCATGGTTTAGCTGCAAACCATCATATAATTAGTTTATTTTCCTCCAAAATGACAAAATAACCTTACCTAGCTCCAAAATGACTGATTTTAACTAGGATAGCTCTAAAATGACCTACACTTACCATTTTCTCCTCCAAAATGAATAAATAAGCTTAGTTAGCTCAAAAATGGCATAACTACCTAAGTTAGCTCCAAAATGACCTATTTACCTAGCTTAGCTCTAAGCTGACCTACACACTTAGCATTTTTACCTACCTTGGCTAAAAAATGGCATTTTTACCTGCCTTAGTTAGAAGAAGAAGAAGATAAAGAAGAGCAGAGTAGAAAAAGAAAGAGAAGATAAATTCTTGTTCTTCTTCTTTTTCTTCTTCTTCTTTTATTCTTTTTCTTCTAGCTAGTCTTCTTCTTCTTCTAACTTTCATCTTTCCTAATTTACAGATTTGCTTGAGATGAGGAAGCTTGCATTGATGGAGTGTACTCTTCTACTTGTGCTAAATTTTTGTTTATCAAAACTTTATGGATATGTATGTATGGAAATGTTGTTGGAAACCATTGTATGTTGTTGGAAACTTGTATATGTTGTTGGAAACTTATTGTTGGTATGCTTATTGAAATTATTTTGAAATGTGTGTGTGTGTGTATATATGTGCGTGTGAAATTCTGTCAAATTGAATGAATTTGGGAAAAAACAGAAAAACAGGGGCTATATAGCCACTTTGCCATCTGCTGGCAAACGCCAAGGTCTTTGCCGTCAGCTAGCAGACGGCAAAGCTGCCATGTGGCAGCTACCTGTACAACCTGGGGTGTACTGGGCTGGCCTATTTGGCAGATTTGCCGTCAACCGGCAGACGGCAAAGGTCTTTGCATCTTTACTGTCTGCTGGCTGACAGCAAATGTGCAATGCCCTTTGCCGTCTGCCAGCTGATGACCAAGCAGGTCGTTAATCACTTAACGGACCTGAACTGCCACATATGCCATCCAGGATCTTTGTCGTCTGCTTGTTGATGGCAAAGGCCTTTGCAGCTTTGCCATCTGCCAGCAGATGGCAAAGAGGCCTTTGCCGTAGCCCTATTCAGCCGGGCCTGTTGCCGTGTGCTGGCTGACGGCAAAGCCCTTTGTCGTCCGCCTGGCATGCCTTTGCTGTCAGCCTTGGCTTACGGCAAAGTGTCTGATTCCTGTAGTGTATAATGTATCTAGTATGGAAGATACCAAGATCTCTTGGTTGTTATGTTGACAATGAAAGCATACCGCTCAAAATATTATTTATCTCCATCTCAAAAACTCGAGCTCTAGCATCTCCGCAAATCCCTGGTTCCCTCTGCGAAGGGCCTATCTATTTACTTTTATTGCTGAGTCATCATCCTCTTATAAAAAGGACCAGCTAGAGAGCACCACTGTCATTTCTATGCTTTACTATTAATTGATATTGAGTATGACTGTGATTTGATCTCTTTTACCATGAATTACAATGTCTAGTCAATCCTTAATCTTCAGTGGTGCTTTGCATTTATGTTTTGCGGTCTCAGAAAGGGCTAGTGATATACCATTTTGTTATATCATATCATGATTGTTTTGTAAAAGTGTTGTCATCCAAGATTTATTATTATTGCTCGCTAGTCGATTATGCCATTGATATGAGTAAATGTGAGACCAAAATGTTATTGTGAATATGGTTAGTTCATAATCTTTGCTGAAAACTTGAATGTTGGCTTTACATATTTGCAACAACAGGATCAAATAGAGTTTGTAAAAGTTTTTTCTTTATCACTTTCAATTTGTCAACTGAATTTGCTTGAGGACAAGCAATGGGTTAAGATTGGGGGAGTTGATACATGTCCATCGTATCTACTTTTCCAAACTCTTTTGCCCTTGTTTTGGACTCTAATTTGTATGATTTGAATGAAACTAACCCAGAATGACGTTGTTTTCAGCGGAATTGCCATGGTGTTATTTTTATGGGGAAATAAAAGTTCTCAGAATGACTTGAAACTTCACGGAGAATATTTTTGGAATAAATGAAAACATATTGGCGAAAGAATCAACAGAGGGGGACCCACCACCTATCCACAAGGATGGGGGCACGCCCTACCCCCTGGGTGCGCCCCCTAGCTTGTGGGTCCCATGAAGCTCCACCGACCTCAACTCCAACTCCATATATTCATGTTCGGGGAGAAAACATCAGAGAGAAGAATTCACCGCGTTTTACAATACGGAGCCGCCGCCACCTCCTGTTCTTCCTCGGGAGTGCAGATCTGGAGTCCGTTTTGGGCTTCGGAGAGGGAAATTGATGCCATCTTCATCATCAACCATCCTCCATCACCCATTTCATGATGCTCACCACTGTGCGTGTGTAATTCCAGGGTAGGCTTGCTGGACGGTGATGGGTTGGATGAGATTTATCATGCAATCGAGTTAGTTTTGTTAGGGTTTGATGCCTCGTATCCACTATGTTCTGAGATTGATGTTGCTGTGACTTTGCTATGCTTAAGGCTTTTCACTAGGGCCCGAGTGCCATGATTTCAAATCTCAAACTATTATGTTTTCATCAATATATTTGTGTTCTTGATCCTATCTTGCAAGTTATAGTCATCAACTACCTGTTATGACCTGGCAACCCCGGAGTGACAATACTCGGGACACTTCCTAGTGATGATCGTAGTTTGAGGAGTTCATGTATTCAGTGAGTGCTAATGCTTTTGTTCGCTTTTCTATTAAAAGGAGGCCTTAATATCCTTTAGTTTCCAATAGGACCCCGCTGCCATGGGAGGGTAGGACAAAAGATGTCATGCAATTTGTTTTCCATAAGCACGTATGACTATATTCGGAATACATGCCTACATTACATTGATGAATTCGAGCTAGTTCTGTGTCACCCTAGGTTAGAACTGTTGTGTGATGAATGCCATCCGACATAATTATCCATCATTGATCCATTGCCTATGAGCTCGTTTCATATTGATCTTTGCTAAGTTACTTTTCCGTTGCCAATGTTACAATTGCTACAAAACTGCAATTATTACTTTTGCCACCGTTATCGTTACTTCCATACTACTTTGCTACTAAATACTTTGCTGCAGATATTAAGTCTTTCAGGTATGGTTGAATTGACAACTCAGCTGCTAATACTTGAGAATATTCTTTGGCTCCCCTTGTGTCGAATCAATAAATTTCGGTTGAATACTCTACCCTCGAAAATTGTTGCGTTCCTCTATACTTGTGGGTTATCATAGATCCTCAAGAACTCTGTCGGGTTCAATCTTCCATCGTACTTTTCTGGTATCTGGCTTGAACATATGGCCAGATGGCCGATGGACTTGCCGCAGCTCACGAGTGAAGGCGGGGCACCCAACCTTGAAAGGCAGGTATCCGTCTCCACCAGGCATGGGCTCGTCGTCGCCGAGGCCATTGTTCCTATCAGACAGGCGGCAGGTTTCGCGGCGTTGCTCAATGGTGATGCACGCGTCTTCCCTCCGCCTGTCTTCTAGGAATCGTCCCTGGTCTCGACGTGACAGAGGATCAGACGAAGCCGTTGATATGTCCTCGGGTTCTTGGTCGCGTGGCCCTGGCTGCAGCCCCTGCGCGGGTTGCTGCGGCAGGGATTGCACCTTGGGGGTGACCCCTTGGTATGACCAGCGACTCGGGCCATTGTCGTCGCACGTGGAGGCCGTGGCAGGCCTCCCTTCTGTGATCCTACAGCCTCAGCAAAACCAATCAAACTCTAAATGGTGGATCCCCACTCATCCATCTAATCAGGCGCCGGCGGAAATCACAACAGGGGTTGGGCCCACGCCATAGCTTGCGAAGCAGTTCTCGACATAGACACGACATGGATCACGACGTGACCTGGCTTCTGACGGTGTCGGTAGTGACGGCATCGTGCTATCGTCCCCGTGAGCTGGTCACTGGGATGGCGTGGCGATGAGGTGGTTGCGCTTGGGGATTGGTGACCCCATTCGGTGCATCGTCTCGGCTAGCTTGTCCAGGGGTGGCGTGTGCCCTACAGCCGCAGCCGCAATGGGGGTGGCTAGAGCATTGCGATTCATCCCAGAGCGAGCACCATCGCTACGGCTATGTCCTTCATCAGAGCGAAGAGGTGGAGATGGAATAATCTCTCCACCCGCATCTTGTGGAGCGCGACTGCTGGGATACTGTTGACGCTGTCCTCCTCTGGCGCCTCCCGCTCCCGCTTCTGCCGCAGGGGGAATGGTGACGATGCCGTCTGCTTCGACCGCGTCCCCCGCAGCGTGCACATCCCCGTAGCCCCTACAGCACCAGCGGCCATGTGCGAAGGGGCCTTCAAGGTGGATGGGTAAGTTGTCACACCAGGCTTTTTCTTAGGCGCCATGGATGATGAAGCTGCTGATGAAGAAAACGATGATGAAGACAAAGCACTGCTTACACCCTCATGTTCGCGCAAGCGCTCCCCCTACCAGGTGTGCAAAAGATGTCGTGGTATAACACGGCCACCTATCGGGCCATCGGCCCCTTGTGGTTTGGCAAGGGGGAAAAGCACATTGCACAAATAGAGGAGAGCATAGAGCAGCACAGTATCAGTGACATAGGCATTTTTTACCCAGGTTTGGGCCGCCGCGAGGCGTAAAACCCTACTCCTGCTTTGGTGGATTGATGAAGGGACCGTGTGATGAGGACATCAATACCATTGTTACACCCACAGCCCCTACTGTTACATATACTGGACCAATTACTAGAACTCGCGCACGCCAATTAAATTATCAGGTACTTTCATTTCTTGGTAATGATTCTAATGTTCATGAGAATATGATGCTGCCTAAATTGGATACATTTGTTTTTCTTACAAATGAAGGGGCTAGCTTGGAGAAGGATGAACATTGGAGCAAGAACAAGCATGGAGATGATGGCATGCGCAAGGGGAACAAGAACAGAGTTACAAGTGATGATTTCAGGACATTGAAGCCACCATAATGAGTGCATGAAGCCTTGGACGAAATATACAAGATGCCACTTCATAAATTTCGTCCAGAGGCTATTCTAGGTGTTGCGTCACCTTATTATTGGGCCAGGCCCATGTAATTTCGAAATACATAAGTATAGGCTATTTTTAGAGTCTGTATGTGTGGGGAAACAAGATATAGGGTTAGTTTCGGACCCCTCCACCAAGGGCCACGAAATTCACCCCCTCTTCCTCCATATATACAGCCCTTAAGGCAGCGTTTAGACTTTGGGTTTTGTTTAGATTAAAGTTCGCCATAGCTGCAACTTCGCGTACTTCGTTTGTGTTCAACGACCAGACAAAGACGTCTCAGAACCCCACCTTTATGAATAAAGCTTTCATCTTATATTCGCAATATCCAGATTGCAATCTCAGTTTCTTGCATGTTCAATGTTTGCTCGCAGGAAACAGACCCTCGTGGTCAGTTGATCGTGCTCCAGCGTGGTCAATAACCTCCCGGAGTTGGTTTAGCGATTGCTAAGGCCAGACGTCCTCGCACGTTCGTAGTCGGATCGTCAAAGTCGATTTCCACCAAAGCGATATCCATCATCTCATCGAAAGACGGGACACCTTTGCCTCTATCAAGTGGTATCAGATTTCCAGGTTGCTCGGTGAGATTTTACAGTATTTCATAGTTTAGATTGAGTCTGTTCTTCATACCTACAGTCCACGAAAAAGGCAAAAAAAAATTTAGGGTTAGTTCATCATATCCGAACCAGTCCGAGCCATTGCATAGTCTTTTAAGTATTTTGCTTTGTTGAATTTTCGGTTGCATCGTCGTGTCTAGTTGCTGGTCTTAGTGTCTAGTCTTTTAGAGTTTCGAGTTCTGTTCACGGGTCTTCACGCCGCCGCCGCACCATCGTCATCCGCTGCCATATACCACCACCACACCAGATACATCGTTCCTACCATCTACCATCCCGCTTATCCGCCACCGCTCCGAGTCCATATACCAACACCGATCCGAGTCCATATACCACCATCGACCCACAACCATATACTACCACCACTCCGAGTCCATCTCATATTAGGTTAACTTTCGAGATCCATCTATTTCCAGATTTGTGGTTTCCTTGTCTGAGTAGGTTTCAGATTCCAGCAATCTTTTGCCGTCCGTAGAAGAGGTTGGTTTCAAAAAAAAATTCCAAAAACGCACTGGACAAAAAAAAATTTTGGCTATCCTATTTTTAGGTGTTTCTAAGCGCATTGAGACAGTTGCCGTTATAGAATTTTTTTGACCCGTTTCCAGTTTTTGGGTCCGGGCAGTCGAAAAAAAAATTTGATCGAAAAATTTTCGTGCCTATCCTGTTATCTTGACTTGGGAAGGGTTTTGAGACACTCGCCATTATAGTGATTTTCGGCAAAAAAAAGTGGAGCGCAAAAAAAAGAGCGAAAAAATTTCCAGAGTGTGCTTCTCCCTTGTTTACGTGCAGCGCCGTGATTTTATTAGTGTTCTAGGCTCGCATCTCTAGCACAGTCTAGCCTAGGACCAGCACAATACCGTCGTTGTGCGTTTATTCAACTTTGCATCTCTGAATTGATCATTGCTGATCCTTTTTGCTACCATATTATAAGCCTTCCCAGCTCCACATACATCTACGTCGTGTGTTTGACTCTCCCTGGTAATCGCTCTATCCAAGCTTTGAGAGTTTTCATTGCAACGGTTGCCGATCACCGCCTGCTGCTGGGTAAGAACTGGTAAGAATTTGAGTTTTGCTTGACAGATTTGTGACACCCACCACCACCAATTGTTAGTAGTCTATAGGATCATATTCTTGTGTGTTTCTATTGCTGCTAACCATGCCTGGATCACAAGCCGACGAGATTGACTGGGAGAACTTAACGAACAAGGAGCTTTATGATAAGTTTCAGCAAATGATGACTGAACAGGTGCAAGATGTGCTGAACAATTTTGAAGAGGCCATGGAGATGATCACTGGCCTTGAGAAGACGTTCAAAACAAAGCTCGATAACAGATTTAATGAACTGCTTGCGCGTCTTCCACCACCGGCTGCACCTGCCGCACCTCTGCAACAACAACAGCAACAACGACTACCTCCACATCGTGAAACAGCCCTCCGCCAAGCGATCCGTGTTCCTCTTCAGCCTGGCCAAACTGTTGGTGCTACTATTGATAATTCTGTGGCTCCTGCTGCTGATGGGGAGGAGGATGATTATGCGGGAGATTATGAGGATGAGTGTGATCAAAATCAGAACTACGTGCAACCACCAGCACCACAACCACCAGGTCAACCACATGCAAATAATGGCAATGTTAGGGCTCCCCCTAAGGTACGAGATCATGACCATCTCCCTAAACTGAAATTGAATATTCCACAATTTGAGGGTAGATATGTTCCTGATATATATCTTACTTGGGAGTTAGAAACTGAACAACGATTTACATGTTTACAATATCCTGAGGAGAGACATGTTCCTGCTGCTGTTTGTGGTTTCACTAGCTTTGCATGTGTTTGGTGGTCTGAACATTGTAGATTATATCCCGTTCCAGCTACTTGGGCTGCTTTGAAAACTGCAATGCGTACTCGTTGGGTTCCATCATATTATCAACGTGAATTACATCAAAAATTGCAGCTCTTAAGACAAGGAAAAAATTATGTAGAAGAATATTATCAGGAATTTCAAACTGGCTTGATTAGATGTGGTATTGTTGAGGAGAATGAAGCTATGCTCGCACGTTTTATGGGTTGATTAAATAGAGAGATTCAGACCATTCTAGAGTATAAGGATTATAATAATATCACTTGTTTATTCCATCTTGCTTGTAAAGCTGAACGTGAAGTGCAGGATCGATAGGCATTGGCGCGAACTAACTTTTCTGCAGGTCGACCTTCATCATGGACACCACGTGGATCATCTACTTCCACTACACCATCACCTCCTTCAGGTGCCACCTCCAACCGTGATACAAGAAAGCAGGAACAACCACCACTATCTGCCAAGAGCACACCTACCGGGCCTGCACAGAGCTCTTCTTCTTCCATGGCGTCAATAGGGCATACAAGTGATATTATTTGTCATCGTTGTAAGGGAAGAGGACATTTTGCGAGAGAATGCAAATCTCAGCGTGTGATGATTGCTACTGAAGATGGTGGGTATGAGTCCGCTAGTGACTATGATGAGGAGACTTTGGCTCTTATTACACATGAAGAACACGGTGGAGATGTTTCTGATCATGAGACGCAATACATGGCTGCTGAAGATGCTGACAGGTATGAATGTTTAGTTGCTCAACGTGTTTTGAGTGTGGAGGTTACACAAGCTGAGCAAAATCAGAGGCATAATTTGTTCCATACAAAGGGACTTGTGAAGGAACGTTCTATTCGCGTCATCATAGATGGAGGGAGCTGCAACAACTTGGCTAACATGGCGATGGTGGAGAAGCTATCTCTCACAACAAAACCACATCCACAACCTTACTACATCCATTGGTTCAACAACAGCGGCAAGGTTAAGGTAACACGTACTGTTCGTGTGCATTTTAGTATCTCTACATATGCTGATTACGTTGATTGTGATGTGGTACCTATGCAAGCATGTTCCTTATTACTTGGTCGACCATGGCAATTTGATAAAAATTATGTCCACCATGGTAGAAACAATCAGTATACTCTTGTTCATAAGGATAAAAATATTACTTTGCTTCCTATGACTCTTGATTCCATTTTGAAAGATGATATTAATAGAGCTAATAAAGCAAAACAGGAGAAGAATAAGAGTGAAAATCAGATTGTGGCAAAAGAATTTGAGCAACAAATGAAGCCTAATAATAAACCATCTAGTGTTGCCTGAAATTAAAGTGCATGTTTACTTGCCACTAAATCTGATATTGATGAGCTAGATTTTAGCAAATCTGTTTGCTATGCTTTTGTGTGCAAAGAGGCATTATTTTCATTCGAGGACGTGCCTTCCTCTTTGCCCCCTACTGTCACTAACATTTTGCAGGAATTCGCTGACATCTTCCCACAAGACATGCCACCGGGATTACCACCTATTCGAGGGATTGAACATCAAATGGACTTAATTCCCGGTGCATCGCTACCCAACCATGCACCATACCGTACCAATCCAGAGGAGACGAAGGAGATTATGTGTCAAGTACAAGAGCTTCTCGACAAAGGTTATATACGCGAATCCCTTAGTCCTTGTGTTGTTCCTATTATTTTAGTGGTGAAAAAGGATGGTACATCGCGTATCTGTGTTGATTGTAGAGGCATTAATAATATTACTATTCATTATCGTCATCCTATTCCTAGGCTAGATGATATGCTTGATGGATTGAGTGGCTCTACAATATTCTCCAAAGTTGATTTGCGTAGTGGATACCATCAAATTCGTATGAAATTGGGGGATGAATAGAAAACAACATTTAAAAATAAGTTTGGATTATATGAGTGGTTAGTCATGCCTTTTGGGTTAACTAATGCACCTACTACTTTCATGAGATTAGTGAAAGAAGTTTTAGGTGCTTTCATTGGACGATTTGTGGTAGTTTACTTTGATGACATATTGATTTATAGCAGAACTTTGGAGGAACATTTGGAACATTTACGTGTTGTTTTTATTGCTGTACGTGATGCACATTTGTTTGGTAACCTTGGGAAGTGCACCTTTTGCACCGACCGAGTGTATTTTCTTTGCTATGTTGATACTCCACAGGGAATTGAAGTTGATAAAGCCAAGATTGAAGCTATTGAGAGTTGGCCGCAGCCCAAAACGGTCACACAAGTGAGGAGTTTTCTTCGCCTTGCTGGATTCTATAGGCGTTTTGTGAGAGATTTCAGCACCATTGCTGCACCTCTGAATGATCTTACAAAGAAGGATGTGCCTTTTGTTTGGGGTACCGCACAGGAAGAAGCCTTCACGGTATTAAAAGATAAGTTGACACATGCTCCTTTACTCCAACTTCCTGATTTTTATAAGACTTTTGAGCTTGAATGTGATGCTAGTGGAATTGGAATAGGAGGTGTGTTATTATAAGAGGCAAACCTGTGGCATATTTTTCTGAAAATTCAGTGGGCCTAGTCTGAATTATTCTACTTATGATAAAGAATTATATGCTCTTGTTCGGACTTGAGAGACATGGCAACATTATTTATGGCCCAAAGAATTTGTTATACATTCTGATCATGAATCTTGGAAACATATTAAAAGTCAAGCTAAATTGAATCGTAGACATGCTAAATGGGTTGAATTCATTGAGACTTTCCCTTATGTTATTAAACACAAGAAGGGTAAAGAAAATGTTATTGCTGATGCATTGTCTCGTCGCTATACTATGCTTTCACAACTTGACTTCAAAATATTTGGGTTGGAGACCATCAAAGATCAATATGTGCATGATGCTGATTTTAAAGATGTAACGCAGAATTGTAAAGAAGGAAGAACATGGAACAAGTTCATTACTAATGATGGCATTGTGTTCCGTGCTAACAAGCTATGCATTCCTGCTAGCTCTGTTCGTCTTTTGTTGTTGCAGGATGTGCATGGAGGAGGATTAATGGGACACTTTGGCGTGAAGAAGACGGAGGACGTACTTGCTACACATTTCTTTTGGCCAAAAATGAGACGGGATGTTGAGCATTTTATTGCTCGCTGCACTAGATGTCAAAAAGCTAAGTCACGACTCAATCCTCATGGTTAATATATGCCTTCGCATGTACCTATTATTCCTTGGGAGGAAATATCTATGGACTTTGTTTTAGGTTTACCTCAAACAAAGAAGGGGAGGGATAGCATATTTGTTGTCGTGGATAGATTTTCGAAAATGGCACACTTTATACCATGTCATAAAAGCAATGATGTTGTTAATGTTGCTGATTTGTTCTTTCGGGAAATTATTCGCTTGCATGGTGTGCCAAATACTATTGTTTTAGATCATGATACTAAATTCATTAGCCACTTTTGGAGATGTTTATGGGCTAAGTTGGGGACTAAACTGCTTTTTAGTACTACTTGTCACCCCCAAACTGATGGACAAACTGAAGTAGTCAATAGAACATTGTCTACTATGCTTAGGGCTGTTTTGAAGAATAATAAGAAAATGTCGGAAGAATGCTTGCCTCATATTGAATTTTCTTATAATCGTTTATTGCATTCTACTACTAAGATGTGCCCTTTTGAAATTGTGTATGGTTTCCTACCTCGTGCACCTATTGATTTGTTGCCTCTTCCATCTTCGGAGAAGGTTAATTTTGATGCTAAAGAACGTGCAGAATTGATTTTAAAAATGCACGAGTTAACTAAGGAAAACATTGAGCGTATGAATGCTAAATATAAACTTGCTGGAGATAGGGGTAGAAAACATGTTGTGTTTGCACCTAGAGATCTTGTTTGGTTACATTTGCGTAAGGATAGATAACCTAATTTGCGCAAATCAAAGCTAATGCCCCGTGCTGATGGTCCTTTTAAGGTGTTAGAGCAAATAAATGATAATGCATATAAACTTGAGCTGCCTGCAGATTTTGGGGTTAGTCCAACTTTTAACATTGCAGATTTGAAGCCTTATTTGGGTGAGGAAGATGAGCTTCCATCGAGGATGACTTCATTTCAAGAAGGGGAGGATGATGTGGTCATCAATACCACTGTTACACCCACAGCTCCTGCTGCTATACATACTGGACCAATTACTAGAGCTTGCACACGCCAATTAAATTATCAGGTACGTTTTTTTATTGGTAATGATTCTAATGTTCATGAGAATATGATGCTGCCTAAATTGGATACATTTGTTTTGCTGACAAATGAAGGGTGTGTCATGGATAAGAGGGATGAACACTAGAGCAAGACTGATAGAGGCAAAGGTGTCCCGTCATTCGATGAGATGGTGGCTATCGTTTTGGAGGAAGTCGAATTTGACGACCTGACTACGAACGTGCGAGGACGTCGCGCCTTAGCAATCGCTAAACCAACTCTGAGAGGTTATTGACCACCCCGGAGCATGATCAACCTGACCACGAAGGTCTGTTTCCTGCAGGCAAACGAAGAACAAGCAAGAAACTAAGATTGCAATCTGGATATTGCAAATATAAGAGGAAAGATTTATTGATCAAGGTGGGGTTCTGTGACGCCTTTGTCTGGTCGTTGAACACAAACGAAGTACGCGAAGTTGCAGCTATGGCGAACTTTAATCTAAAAAAAACCCCAAAGTCTAAACGATGCCCTAAGGGATGTATATATGGAGGAAGAGGGGGGGGGGATTTCGTGGCCCTTGGTGGAGGGGTCCGGAATCACCCCAATCTCTTGTTTCCCCACACATACGGACTCTAAAAATAGCCTATACTTATGTATTTCGAAATTACATGGGCCTGGCCCAATAGTAAGGTGACGCAGCACCTAGAATAGCCTCTGGACGAAATTTATGAAGTGGCATCTTGTATATTTCGTCCAAGGCTTCATGCCCCCATTATGGTGGCCTGAAAGTCCTGAAATCATCACTTGTAACTCCGTTCTTGTTCCCCTTGCACATGCCATCATCTCCATGCTTGTTCTTGCTCCAATGTTCATCCTTCTCCAAGCTAGGCCCTTCATTTGTAAGCAAAACAAATGTATCCAATTTAGGAAGCATCATATTCTCATGAACATTAGAATCATTACCAAGAAACGAAATTACCTGGTAATTTAGTTGGTGTGTGCGAGCTTAGTAATTGGTCCAGTATGTATAGCAGCAGGGTCTCTGGGTATAACAATGGTATTGATGTCCTCATCATCCTCCCCTTCTTCAAATGAAGTCGTCCTCGACGGAAGTTCATCTTCCTCACCCAAATAAGGCTTCAAATCTGCAATGTTAAAAGTGGGACTAACCCCAAAATCTGCAGGCAGCTCAAGTTTATATGCATTATCATTTATTTTCTCCAACACCTTAAAGGGACCATCAACACGTGGCATTAGCTTTGATTTGCGCAAATCAGGAAATCTATCCTTCCGCAAATGTAACCAAACAAGATCTCCAGGTGCAAACACAACATGTTTTCTACCCTTATCTCCAGCAAGTTTATATTTAGCATTCATACGCTCAATGTTTTCCTTAGTTAACTCATGCATTTTTAAAATCAGTTTCTCATGTTGTTTAGCATCAAAATTAACCTTCTCCGAGGATGGAAGAGGCAACAAAATCAATAGGTGCATGAGGTAGGAAACAATACACAACTTCGAAAGGGCACATCTTAGTAGTAGAATGCAATGAACGATTATAAGCAAATTCAATATGAGGCAAGCATTCCTCCCACATTTTCTTATTATTCTTCAAAATAGCCCTAAGCATAGTAGACAATGTTATATTGACTACTTCAGTTTGTCCATCAGTTTGGGGGTGACAAGTAGTACTAAAAAGCAGTATAGTCCCCAACTTAGCCCATAAACATCTCCAAAAGTGGCTAAGAAATTTAGTATCACGATCTGAAACAATAGTATTTGGCACACCATGCAAGCGAAAAATTTCACAAAAGAACAAATCAGCAACATTAACAGTATCATCACTTTTATGACATGGTATAAAGTGTGCCATTATCGAGAATCTATCCACGACAGCAAATATGCTATCCCTCCCCTTTTTTGTTCTAGGTAAACCTAAATCAAAGTCCATAGATATATCCTCCCAAGGAACACTAGGTACAGGCAAAGGCATATATAAACCATGAGGATTGAGTCGTGACTTAGGTTTTTGACATGTAGTGCAGCGAGCAATAAAACACTCAACATCCCATCTCATCTTTGGCCAAAAGAAATGTGTAGCAAGTACGTCCTCCGTCTTCTTCACGCCAAAGTGTCCCATTAGTCCTCCTCCATGCGCCTCCTGCAACAACAAAAGACAAATGGAGCTAGCTGGAATGCATAGCTTGTTAGCACGGAACACAAATCCATCATTAACGACGAACTTGTTCCATGTTCTTCCTTCTTTACAATTCTGCAATACATCTTTAAAATCAGCATCATGCACATATTGATCTTTGATGGTCTCCAAACCAAATATTTTGAAGTCAAGTTGTGAAAGCATAGTATAGCGACGAGACAATGCATCAGCAATAACATTTTCTTTACCCTTGCTGTGTTTAATGACATAAGGGAAAGTCTCAATGAATTCAACCCATTTAGCATGTCTATGATTCAGTTTAGCTTGACTTTTAATATGTTTCAAAGATTCATGATCAGAATGTATAACAAATTCTTTGGGCCATAAATAATGTTGCCATGTTTCTAAAGTCCGAACAAGAGCATATAATTCTTTATCATAAGTAGAATAATTCAGACTAGGCCCACTCAATTTTTCAGAAAAGTATGCAACAGGTTTGCCATCTTGTAATAACACACCTCCTAATCCAATTCCACTAGCATCACATTCAAGCTCAAAAGTCTTATTAAAATCAGGAAGTTGGAGTAAAGGAGCATGTGTCAACTTATCTTTCAATACCATGAAGGCTTCTTCCTGCGCGGTACCCCAAACAAAAGGCACATCCTCCTTTGTAAGCTCATTGAGAGGTGCAGCAATGGTGCTGAAATCTCTCACAAAACTCCTATAGAATCCAGCGAGGCCAAGAAAACTCCTCACTTGTGTGACAGTTTTGGGCTGCGGCCAACTCTCAATAGCTTCGATCTTGGCTTTGTCAACTTCAATTCCCTGTGGAGTAACAACATAGCCAAGAAAAGATACTCGGTTAGTGCAAAAGGTGCACTTCCCAAGGTTACCAAACAAACGTGCATCACGTAGAGTAATAAAAACAGCACGTAAATGTTCCAAATGTTCTTCCAAAGTTCTGCTATAAATCAATATGTCATCAAAGTAAACTACCACAAATCATCCAATGAAAGCACGTAAAACTTTGTTTATTAATCTCATGAAAGTACTAGGTGCATTAGTTAACCCAAAAGGCATGACTAACCACTCATATAATCCAAACATAGTTTTAAATGTTGTTTTCCATTCATCTCCCAATTTCATACGAATTTGATGGTATCCACTACGCAAATCAACTTTGGAGAATATTGTAGAGCCACTCAATTCATCAAGCATATCATCTAGCCTAGGAATAGGATGACGATAACGAATAGTAATATTATTAGTGCCTCTACAATCAACACACATACGTGATGTACCATCCTTTTTCGGCACTAGAATAATAGGAACAGCACATGGACTAAGGGATTCGCATATATAACCTTTGTCGAGCAGCTCCTGTACTTGACGCATAATCTCCTTCGTCTCCTCTGGATTGGTACGGTATGGTGCACGGTTGGGTAATGATGCACCGGGAATTAAGTCAATCTAATGCTCAATCCCTCGAATGGGAGGTAATCCCGGTGGCACGTCTTGTGGAAAGACGTCAGCGAACTCCTGCAATATATTAGTGACAGCAGGAGGAAAAGAGGAAGACACGTCCTCGAATGAACATAATGCCTCTTTGCACAAAAAAGCATACCAAACAGATTTGCTGACATCTAGCTCATCAATATCAGATTTAGTGGCAAGTAAACATGCACTTTTCAATTTAATTTCAGAAGCAACACTAGATGGTTTACTATTAGGCTTAATTTGTTGCTCAAATTCTTTTGCCACAATCTGATTTCACTCTTATTTTTCTCCTGTTTTGCTTTATTAGCGCTATTAATATCATCTTTCAAAATGGAATCAGGAGTCATAGGAAGCAAAGTAATATTTTTATCCTTATGAACAAGAGTATACTGATTGTTTCTACCATGGTGTACAGAATTTTATCAAATTTCCATGGTCGACCAAGTAATAAGGAACATGCTTGCATAGGTACCACATCACAATCAACATAATCAGCATATGTAGAGATACTAAAATGCACACGAACAGTACGTGTTACCTTAACCTTGCCACTGTTGTTGAACCATTGGATGTAGTAAGGATGTGGATGTGGTCTTGTGGTGAGAGATAGCTTCTCCACCATCTCCATGCTAGCCAAGTTGTTGCAGATCCCTCCGTCTATGATGACGCGCACAGAACATTCCTTCACAACTCCCTTTGTATGGAACAAATTGTGCCTCTGATTTTTCTCAGCTTGTGTGACCTGCACACTCAAAACACGTTGAGCAACTAAACATTCATACCGGTCAGCGTCTTCAGGAGCCATGTATTGCGTCTCATGATCATAATCATCTCCACCATGTTCGTCACGTGTAATAAGAGCCAAAATCTCCTCATCATAGTCACTAGCGGACTCATACCCACCATCCTCAGTAGAAACCATCACACACTGAGATTTGCATTCTCTCTCATAATGACCTCTTCCCTTACAACGACGACAAATAATATCACTTTTGTGCCCTGTTGATGCCATGGAAGAAGAAGAACTCTATGGAGGCCCGGCAGGTGCGCTCTTGGCAGATAATGGTGGTTGTGCCTGCTTTCTTGTATCACGGCTAGAGGTGGCACCTGATGGAGGTGCTGGTGCAGTTGAAGTAGAAGATGCACGCGGTGTCCACGATGAAGGTCGGCCTGCAGAAAAGTTAGTTCGCGCCAATGCTTGTCGATCCTGCACTTCACGTTCAGCTTTACAAGCAAGATGGAATAAACGAGTGATATTAGTATACTCCTTATACTCTAGAATGGTCTGAATCTCTCTATTTAATCCACCCATAAAACGTGCAAGCATAGCTTCATTCTCCTCAACAATACCACATCTAATCATGCCAGTTTGTAATTCCTGACAATATTCTTCTACAGAATTTTTCCCTTGTCTTAAGCACTGCAATTTTTTAAGCAATTCACGTTGATAATATGGTGGAACCCAACGAGTACGCATAGCAGTTTTCAAAGCAGCCCAAGTAGTTGGAATAGGATATAATCTACAATGTTCAGACCACCATACACATGCAAAACTAGTGAAAGCACAAACAGCAGCGGCAACCCGTCTCTCCTCAGGATATTGTAAACATGTAAATTGTTGTTCAGTTTCTAACTCCCAAGTAAGATATATATCAGGAACATATCTACCCTCAAATGGTGGAATATTCAATTTCAGTTTAGGAAGATGGTCATGATCTCGTACTTGAGGGAGAGCCCTACCATTGTGATTATTTGCATGTGGACGACCTGGTGGTTGTGGTGCAGGTGGTTGCACGTAGTTCTGATTTTGATCAACCCCATCCTCGTAATCTCCCACATGATCATCCTCCTCCGCATCAGTAGCAGGAGCCATAGAAGTATCAATAGCAGCACCAACAGTTTGGCCAAACGCAAGAGGGACACGGCTCGCTCGGCGGAGGGCTGTTTCGCGACGTGGAGGTAGTCGTTGTTGTTGTTGTTGTAGAGGTGCGTTAGGTGCAGCGGATGGTGGTGGTGGAAGACGCGCGAGCAATTCATTAAAATTGTTATCGAGCTTTGTTTCGAACGTCTTCTCCATGCCATCTATCTTCTCCATGGCCTCTTCAAATCTGTTTAGCACATCTTGCACCTGTCCACTCATCATTTGCTGAAATTTATCATGCAACTCCTTATTCGTCATGTTCTCCCAGTCAGTCTCGTCGGCTTGTGATCCTGGCATGGTTAGCAGCAATAGAAACACACAAGAATATGATCCTAAAGACTACTAACAAGAGGTGGTGGTGGGTGTCACAAATCCGTCAAGCAAAACTCAAATTCTCACCAGTTCTTACCCAGCAGCAGGCGGTGATCGGTAACCGTTGTAGTCAAAACTCTCAAAGCTTGGATAGAGCGATTAACAGGGAGAGTCAAACGCACGATGTAGATGTATGTGGAGCTGGGAAGGCTTATAATATGGTAGCAAAAAGGATCAGCAATAATCAATTCAGAGATGCAAAGTTGAATAAACGCTCAACGATGGTACTGTGCTGGTCCTAGGCTAGACTGTGCTAGAGACGCGAGCCTGGAACACCAACAAAATCACGGCGCGACACGTAAACAAGGGAGGAGCACACTCTGAATTTTTTTTCTCTTTTTTTTTTACTTTTTTGCACTTTTTTCCTCTCTTTTTTTTGCTCCGCAACAATTTTTTTTCAAAAAAGTCTACAAATGGTCCAAAAACTGCCTAGCCAGAATTTTCTAGACTTAGTTTTGTTTGAGTTTGGAACTATTTCTCTACTGCGGGTAGCACGGAAGTTGGGGAGTCCTTCTCTGTCACGAAACGAAGTACGCGAAGTTGCAGCTATGGCGAACTTTAATCTAAACAAAACCCCAAAGTCTAAACGATGCCCTAAGGGTTGTATATATGGAGGAAGTGGGGGGGGGGGATTTCGTGGCCCTTGGTGGAGGGGTCCGAAATCAACCCTATCTCTTGTTTCCCCACACATACGGACTCTAAAAATAGCCTATACTTATGTATTTCGAAATTACATGGGCCTGGCCTAATAATAAGGTGACGCAACACCTTGAATAGCCTCGGGACAAAATTTATGAAGTGGCATCTTGTATATTTCGTCCAAGGCTTCATGCACCCATTATGGTGGCTTCAAAGTCCTGAAATCATCACTTGTAACTACGTTCTTGTTCCCCTTGCGCATGCCATCATCTCCATGCTTGTTCTTGCTCCAATGTTCATCCTTCTCCAAGCTAGGCCCTTCATTTGTAAGCAAAACAAATGTATCCAATTTAGGCAGCATCATATTCTCATGAACATTAGAATCACTACCAAGAAACGAAAGTACCTGGTAATTTAGTTGGTGTGCGCGAGCTCTAGTAATTGGTCCAGTATATATAGCAGCAGGGGCTGTGGGTATAACAATGGTATTGATGTCCTCATCAAAGACCAAGCATGGAGATGATGGCATGCGCGAGGGGAACAAGAACGGAGTTACAAGTGATGATTTCAGGACTTTGAGGCCCCCATAATGAGTGCATGAAGCCTTGGACGAAATATACAAGATGCCACTTCATAATATTCGTCCATAGGCTATTCTAGGTGTTGCGTCACCTTATTATTGGGCCAGGCCCATGTAATTTCAAAATACTTAAGTATAGGCTATTTTTAGAGTCCGTATGTGTGGGGAAAGAAGAGTTAGGGTTGGTTTCGGACCCGTCCCTCAAGGGCCACGAAATTCCCTCCTCTTCCTCCATATATACATCCCTTAGGGCGTCGTTTAGACTTCGGGTTTTGTTTAGATTAAAAGTTTGCCATAGCTGCAACTTTGCGTACTTTGTTTCTGTTCAACAACCAGACAAAGGCGTCATAGAACCCCACCTTGATCAATAAAGCTTTCATCTTATATTCGCAATATCCAGTTTTAATCTCAGTTTCTTGCTTGTTCTTCGTTTGCTCGTAGGAAACAGACCCTTGTGGTCAGGTTGATCGTGCTCCGGCGTGGTCAATAACATCTCGGAGATGGTTTAGTGATTGCTAAGGCGCGACGTCCTCGCACGTTCAAAGTCGGATCGTCAAAGTCGATTTCCACCAAAGCGATATCCATCATCTCATCGAAAGACGGCACACCTTTGCGTCTATCACCAGATTTTCTCTTGGCTTAGTGGTGAAGGAACCATAGCTCTCGGTTTACATACAATGTTCAATCTAAACTATTTGCAAGGAAGAGATGCACAAATTCTGCGCGGCAAATTTCCGCTTGGCTTAATGGGGAAGGACCATAGCTCTTGCTTTGCATACAGGTGTTCTATCTAAAATGTTTGCGAGCAAGAGATGCACAAATCCTGCGTCGCAAATTTCACTTGGTTTATTGGGAAGCTCTCGGTTTGCTTATGGGTGTTCTACCTAAACTTTTGAGATGAGTGTTTCAAATTTTTTTAAAAAATTGATGATTTTAAAAAAATTGTTTGATGTGTGTACATTTAGAGAGAAAAACACAAGTTTGTTCAAACCATAGGTTTGATTCAGTCACACTGTGACTTTACATTCATACGATCGAGATACAGTATTAAACCGAGAAAACTAATTGCAGCGGCGATGGAGGTGGCATGTTGCACTGGCGTTGTCATTGTCGTCATCTACGACGCCATTGTTTAAGTCTTCAAATCAGCCCAGAATATTCTTGACTTAGAAATCAAAGACCCTGTCATCACACAATCGACCGGCGGGGCACGGGAGAACGTCAACTCACGGCTGTGAGGTAGCGGTCAATGGCGGCGTCCCATGATGTTGAGGGGGGCACGCGCACGGCCACATGCACGACAGGTGCAGGCAAACGCACAGGGACCAGCACCGCGGTAGGTGGAAGGGCACACACAAGCATAGGCGCGGGCGCTGGCGCTGACATGTACATAAGCTCGCTCGGGTCCGCGGGGACCTCGCCGACGCCCGAGGCTTCCACCGCTCCGATAGTGCTCGGTGACCAGCCTGTCAGTGCTACAAGGATGGTCGTGGGTGCGGGCATGGGGATGGGATCTAGGACGGGCACGGGGGCAGCATCCGCTATGGCCAGCTTCTTCAGGGCCATGTCCATGAGGACCCATTCCTCCTTATTTTTTGTTTCCTACAGCTCGGAGTCGACTTCACCAAACTAGAAGGCTAGTGGAAGATGATACTTCTGCACCATGGCGTTGGTGGAGGTCTGCGTGTGGGGAATGGGAGGCGAAGAGTAAGGCCACCCGTATTAAATAGCAGCTCGGGCACCATTAATGAAGAGGTTGGGAGCAAGGCGGGTAGCCAAGGAAGTCAAAGGGCTCGCTTCTCGATGAGCCTGTTCAGCATACAACTTGCATGCCTCTCAGTGAGCCTGCACATCGATGGACTAATTTCACGTCTCTGGGTCACCCTGCGCAGCGAACTACGCTCGCATGCCTCCAGTCTACTCAAGCAGCTGTCGGATTTCGGGTTCTGGCAGACCCTTGAGGTTCGAACACTGGGGTGCATGCGGAGATTCAACCCTCTACCGGCTCGCTCCTCGCCGAATCGCTAGGACCTAAACTACCAAACTGAACAGCACAAGAGGCACAAGATTTATACTGGTTCAGGCCACCATTGTGGTGTAATACCCTACTCCAGTGTGTGGTGTGGTGGATTGCCTCTTGGGCTTGATGATGAACAATACAAAGGGAGAACAGCCTCACGAGGGTATGTTCTTGGCTGGTGCGACGAACTGCTAGGGGGAGTTCAGTCGCCTCTCTCTCTGTGTGTGTGTCTTCCTATCCTTGTTCTCTTGATCAGGTCTCCTCTCCCCTCTCCTAGGGGTGGCTAGCCCTATTTATAGGCAAAGGCCTTGGGCCTCTTCACAAATATTGAGCGGGAAGGGCGCCAACAATTGGCCATTTTGAAGGGGAATAGCGGGTACACTTATCCTGACTAAAGTTGGTCCTCTCCTGGCAAAGGCTCTGGTGATGACGCCGGCTTGGGCTCCACAATGACTTCCTTCCAGCCGTTGGGCTGGTCTTGGTCTTGTTGCACCGAAATGGGCGCCTTTGCTTGATGCTCTCGCCTGCGCTTGCGCCCTTTGCACCAAAGTGGAAAGGAGGACACTGCGCGGGCTGGCGCCCGACTGGCGCCCTTGGTCGTCATGGCTTGCATCATGGGAACCTCGCGAGGTACCCTTCCTTGACCTCTCCGCCTCCTCATGAGCCAGCCTGACGAGGTCGTGCCTGAGGAAGCTCCTTGTCGTCCGCCCCGCGAGGCTTGGCCCCTCGCGAGGGTCTTGAGCTTGCGTTGATGGAGATGGGCTGTGCTGGGCCTCCTTTAAGCCACGCTGCAGGCCGCAGGCAGGAAAGTCTGGGACCCCCATTCCCAGAACACCGACAGTAGCCCCCGGGCCCATGGCGCGTCCGAACTTGGCTGAGCAGAGAGGCGAAAGGGCAAGTGCGAAGCGTCACGGGCCCTAACAGCCTACGGCCTTGGGCGCCGCGTGGCGGTTGATTGGACGTGGGCGGCACCGCTTCCCCACGACGCCTCGGTAACCACTCGAATTCGACAAGTCCTTGCATGCAAAGCGGGTCATGATTACCTGCGATCGTGGAGGTCGACGGTTGGCCTTTGCCGGCTATAAGTAAGGAACGACATGTGCCCTTCCAGCCTATCCCCTCTTGCTTCTCCTTCTTCTCCATGGCTCCACCAAGGAAGTTTTCGGCAGCAGAGAAAGGGAAGGCCCGCCAGGTCGAGTCTTCCTCTCCCCCGCCCAAGCACGGTTGAGGTCACCCTCGCAAGCATCCTGTGGCCTCCACGGTGGTCCCCCGTGGTCGCGGAGGTGGCTCTCAGCGGCTGGCCATGGTCGGCGGGCATGCCCCGGCCGTGCGACCCCCGAGGCCGCGCCTCCATGCTGCGGAGGCGCTGCCGGAGTTCGTGGTGTGGGCGGTAGAGCCGTCCGGCGCCCGGCTTTAGCTCCCTCGCTTCCTCCTGGGTGAGCTCCCAGATGGCGCCCTGGGTGGCCTCTGGCTCTAGGCGGATGGCTGCTGCAGCCGGGCTTCGTGGGCTTCTCTGGAGGTTTCTGCTACAGGGAACCTGTTCCTGACCCGCGGCTGGCAGACGTTTGCTCGCGCGCGTGGTCTTCGCCGCCGGTGCTCCCTGCACTTTAAGTACGACAGCGACGCCACCCTCTATGTGAGGGTGTTTGGGGAAGATGGTCGCCGCATGGGGTGCTGCCCTGAAGACGACGACCGCGGCCGGCGACTCAGCCCCGGCGTGGATGGAGAGGGCAGCGCGCGGGCGGCTGGTGACGCCCGTGACTCCTCAATCTTCACCAGCTCTTCTTCGTGTGGTGACTCTTCCGGCAGCTGCCGCGGCCAGCCCCCACGCCGCCGCGCCTGCTTGGAGGGTGGCAGCGGGTCTGCTCGCCGCCGCGCCCCGGTGAAGCGCGAGAGGGAGTCCGCCTGAGCTCCGGAGGCGGCTCGAGTCTTCCAAGAGGGCCGGCACGGGACGTGCTTCGCCTGCTTTTGTTCTTTTCCTTTCTTTTCTCCTGCGCAAAAAAGACAGCAATGTGTGGCCCCGTGGGGGCGCGTTTGGGTTAAGGCCGTTAATCACTATACTGCTTTTGTTATCCTGATACTGTTCTTTTCTGTTGTACGCCCATTCACAAGTAATCCCTAGCCTCGGCCGCAGGGGCGACCGACCCGGGCCCTATATTCTCGTCATGATGCCCATGAGGCATGGTCCGGAGGGGTGCTCCGGTAATAGACCTGGGCCGTGAAACTTGAGCGATAGGGGCAAGAACGCTCGCGAGGGCTCCCGGGGCTTCCGCCTCGCGAGCCCCCGTGCAAGAGAAATCGAGCCTGGAGAGCGAAAGAAACCGAAGAACCACAGGTCAAAAAGCAGCGATAATTTCGATAAAAACTCCAAATGGGAATGAACTAGCCAACTGCAGAAAGCAAATGAAAGAGCCGCGTCCGGCACCTAGTCTAGTCTTCGACGTCTTCTCACCAGCGCGGAGCTAAGTGCTGCCACTGGGTGTGGGAGGGAGCCCTAGGGCCTGAGGCCGGCACCCCTGAGACTCCGGGGCGTGTACAACCCCAACTCATTATTACGTGAGAGTGTCACGGGCGGCGAGCTTCACAGGCGTTGGCCTTCTTCACAGGCTCCTGGCATTTCTTCGGGGAAGCAAGCTTCACGGGCGTTGGCCCTCTTCACGGGCTCCGGGCCCTTTCCAAAACGCGACAGCTTCACAGGCATTCGCCTTCTTCACAGGCTCTGGGCCTTTTCCAAAAAGATAAGCTTCACAGGCATTCGCCTTCTTCACAGGCTCTGGGCCTTTTCCAAAAAGATAAGCTTCACAGGCATTCGCCTTCTTCACAGCCTCTGGGCCTTTTCCAAAAAGATAAGCTTCACAGGCATTCTCCTTCTTCACAGGCTGTGGGCCTTTTCCAAAAAGATAAGCTTCACAGGCATTCGCCTTCTTCACAGGCTCTGGGCCTTTTCCAAAAAGATAAGCTTCACAGGCATTCGCCTTCTTCACACGCTCTGGGCCTTTTCAGGGGTAAAACCTCCGGAGGTGCTGGATGTTCCATGCGTTCTGTATTGGTACTCCCTCGTGAGTCTCCAAGTGCACGGAGCCGGGCCTAGAAACATGAACAACCTTGAACGGGCCCTCCCACATGGGAGAGAGCTTATGCAGTCCTTCGCTGGAGAGGAACCCGCCGGAGCACGAGGTCCCCTACCTCGAGAGTTCTGGGGCGGATGTTACGGCAGTGGTATCGCCGGAGTGCCTGCTGGTACCTTGCCGCTCGCAGCGCAGCTTCCCGACGACGCTCCTCCCCCAGCACGAGGTCCGTCCCCCGCATGGCGTCCTGCAGCGTCTCATCGAATGCCAGGACCCACGCGGATCGACGCCTGACCTTGTGAGGGAGGATCGCTTCGGTTCCGTAGACCAGGAAGAAGGGGGGTCTCTCCCGTTGGCTTGGTCACGGTTGTGCGGATGGACCACAACACGGACTGAAGCTCGTCATACCAGCCTCTGCCGCAGGCCTCCTGTTTCTTCTTGAATGTCCTGGTCTTGAGGCCCCTCAGGAACTCCACGTTGGCCCGCTCGGCCTGGCCGTTGTTTCGGGGGTGCACCACCGAAGTGTAGCATATCTGCGTCCCAAGGTTAGCACAATATGTTTTGAAAAGGTTACTGGTGAACTGCGAACCGTTGTCGGTGATGATGCGGTTCGGCACTCCGAACCGGCTCATGATGCCCTTGATGAACTTAACCGCAGAACCAGCAGGGATGGTGCGGACGGCCTCGACTTCAGCCCACTTGGTGAACTTGTCCACGGCGACGTAGAGGTAGCGATAGCCCCCTGGCGCCCGAGGAAAAGGGCCCAAGATGTCCAGCCCCCAGACCACGAATGGCCAAGTGAGGGGGATGTTTTGCAGACCTCCTGCCGGCTGGTGGATTTGCTTGGCATGGAATTGGCAGGCCTCGCAAGCCTTCACAAGTTCAACGGCATCGTTGAGTGCAGTGGGCCAATAGAAACCGCTGCGGAACGCCTTGCCGACGAGGGTCCATGACGACGAATGATGCCCACAGTCCCAACCGTGTATATCTGCCAGCAGTTCCTTCCCCTGTTCCTTGGTGATGCAGCGCAGCGACACATCGTTCGGTCGTTTCCGATAGAGCTCTCCATCCATGATGCAGTATGCTGTGGCTTGCCGCGCCACACACTCTGCCTCGTCCTCCTTCTCCGGCAAGGTCCCTTGCGTTAAGTAACTCTTGAGCTCCGTGATCCAGCACCCCTCTTGAGGTTCCATCGTCAGGAGCAGGCGTGCTCCTGAGGCCGGGCCACAGGCTGGGGCTCCCAAGGCAGGTGGCTGAGGGAGCTCCACCCGAGGCTGTGCTGTGCTTGACAATGGTGGCAGGGCTGAAGGCTTGAAGAGCCGTTCCTCAAAGACGCCCGGCTCCTGGGGCAACCTCCTGGAGGCTCGTTTGGCGATGTCGTCGGCCTCTTGATTAGTGCCGCGGGGCACGTGCTGCAGCTCCAACCCCCAGAACTGTTTCTCCATCCTGCGGACCTCCGCAAGGTAGGCCTCCATGTGCTCATCTCTTGGCTCGTACACCTTGTTGGAGAAATTGACAAGGAGCTGCGAATCGCCCTTGATAGTAAGACGCTTTAGTCCCAGGGCAGCGGCGGCCTTCAGGTCCGCTATCAGTCCCTCGTACTCTGCTATATTGTTGGAGACCTTCTCGCCTTGCTGGAAACAGAGCTGCACGGCGTAGTAGAGCTTGTCCTGAGCGGGAGATATGAGCACCGCCCCAGCTCCAGCGCCCTGCCTGGAGAACGCTGCGTCGAAGTACATGACCCAGCCTTCTAGCGCTTCGCTTCCTGGGGAGAGGGATCGATCCTCGCCGGCCCCGAGGCCCGGTGCCTCTGTCCATTCGGCCACGAAATCTGCCAGCGCGGCCCCCTTGATGACTCTGGTCATGCTGAACTCGAGTTGGAATGCTTGCAGTTCAATGTTCCACTCGGCAACCCTTCCGGCTGAGTTGGGGCTCCTGAGCACCCTCTCCAAGGGGTATGCCGAGACAACCTTGATTGGATGACCCTGGAAGTAGTGCCGCAGCTTGCGTGAAGCCACCAGTAGTGCGAGGAGGAGCTTCTGCGGCATGGGGTACCGTGCCCTCGCATCCCGTAACACTGTGCTGACGAAGTACACCGGGTGCTCGACGAGGCTAGGGGCGTCGGTGTTGGTGGCGTCCTCCGGAAGCCGTGGTGCCTCCTGAGGTGTCGGGGCCTCCAGAAGTTGGGTGCCTAGAAGGAGGGCCTCTCCCGCCCCTGGTGCGCTCTGCTACGATGGCTGATCTTCTTCAATCGCGGTGGTGGCTTCTGCAAGTTCCTTTTGATTCAGCCTTGCCTTGGCTCGGGTGGCTGCCGTGGTCTTGGCCCGACGCTCCTCTCTAACTGCCACCAGGGCTGCGCTAGCGGAGTAGTGAGTGGCGGCGAGGTAGAGTACCAAGGGCTCCTGAGGGCGCGGGGCCACCATCACTGGAGGGCTGGTTAGGTACCTCTTGAGATCTTGGAACGCCTTGTCGGCCTCTTCAGTCCATTCGAAGGGCCCCTTTTTCTTCATCAGCTGGAAGAAAGGCAGCGCCCGTTCCCCCAATCGGGAGATGAAACATCTCAGCGCCGTCACGCGCCCCGTGAGCTTCTGCATCTCCCTGAGGGTCTTTGGTGGGCTCAGGTCCTCAACTGCCTTGACCTTTTCTGGGTTGGCCTCGATGCCTCGGTGGGATACGAGGAAACCCAGGAGCTTGCCCGAGGGAACTCCAAACACACACTTCTCCGGGTTGAGTCGCAGGCTCACTGCGTTGAGGCTCGCGAAGGTTTCCTCCAGGTCTTGTACCAAGGTCTTGGCCTCGCGAGACTTCACTACGATGTCGTCGACGTAAGCCTCCACATTCTTCCCGAGCTGCGGGCCCAAGGTGATGTGCATGAGCCGCTGGAAGGTTTCCTCCGCGTTGCGCAGTCCGAATGGCATGCATGTATAGCAGTACACCCCACACGGGGTTAGGAAGGCCGTCTTCTCCACGTCTTCCACCGCCATTTCGATCTGGTGGTACCCGGAGAAGGCATCCAAGAAACATAACAGGTCACACTCAGCGGTGTTATCGACGATCTGGTAGATGCGAGGGAGCGGGAACGGATCTTGCGAGCATGCTTTGTTGAGGTTGGTGAAGTCGACACACATGTGTTCCTTTCCTCCCTTCTTTGGCACAACCACAGGGTTGGCCAGCCAATCCGGGTATCGGACCTCGCGAATAACCCCTGCGGCTTCTAGCTTGCGGGTCTCTTGGACGATGAAGGCTTGCTTTTTAGTGGACTGCCTCCTCGCCTTCTGCTTCACAGGGTGCACGTTGGGACACACGTTGAGGTGGTGCTCGATCACGCCCCGTGGGATCCCTGCCAGCTGATCGGGCTCCCAGGCGAACACCTTCTTGTTTGCACGCAGGAACTTGACCAGGGCTTCCTCCTGCTCGGGCTCGAGGTTGGCGCCAATGGTGAAAGTGGCGTTAGTGGACCCGTCCTCGTCGACAGGTATCTGCTGGGTCTCCGCCTTGTCTTGGGTGAACAACTGCTTCTTCTTGGTCGGCGTAGCCCCCTTGGGCTTGGGGGTTTCACCACTGGCGGGCCACGCCGCCGCCGCCGTCTTGGGGGTGAGTTTGAGCACTCGCAGCGCACCCTCGGTGTCCCCAGGCACGGTGAGGATGCCATTGCTCCTGGGCATCTTCATGAGGTTGTACCTCGGGTGAGTCACGGCCATGAATTTGGACAATGCTGGATAGCCAAGGATGGCATCGTAGGGGAGGCCGATGGGAGCGATGTCGAAGTCGACCAGCTCCGTGCGGAAGTTGTCGTAGGTGCTGAAGGTCACCGGAAGCCGGATCTGTCCCAAGGAGCTGGACAACCTTCCTCCTATGCCCGAGAAAGGCCGCCTGGGCTGCAGCCGCTCCCGAGGTATGCAGAGGAGGTTGAAGGCCTCAACTGAGAGCACGTTGAGGCCCGCGCCACCGTTGAAGAGGGTCCTGGTGACGGCCACCTGGCAGATGGTGGGTGTGCAGAGCATGGGGAGCGCACCTGAGCCGGCCGAGTTGGTGGGGTGGTCCCTAGAGTCGAAGGTCAGCCCGGCCGAGGGCTCCGTCCGGCCCAAGGGAGCCCCCTGCCGCGTGGAGGCGGCGCCGACCCGGCGGACGAATGGCTTGACGTGGCGGCTGGAGGGCGGCGCTTGCGAGCCGCCCAGGAGGGTCGCGACGACCGAAGGAGCCGGCGCGACGGGGTGGGTGATGAAGAAGCTGCGCGGCTCCTCCCCAGAGGTCGCTGGGGGGCGCAGGGGCGATGCTTGCTGCTCGTTCCCCGCCGAGCCGGTGGCGGTGTTGACGGCGGGCGACGGGGAACAACGAGGGCGCCCGCCAGCGGGAGCCGTCTGGGCGACATGGGAAGCGAGGGTGGCTCGGTGCTCGGCGCGAGCCCGACGAGTGTCAGACATGGATGCGATGGTCGGAGAAGAGAGACGACGGAAGGCAAATTATGGCGCACCCCTACCTGAAGCGCCAAATGTCGGATTTTGGGTTCCGGCAGACCCTTGAGGTTCGAACACTGGGGTGCACGCGGAGATTCAACCCTCTACCGGCTCACTCCTCGCCAAATCGCTAGGACCTAAACTACCAAACTGAATAGCACAAGAGGCACAAGATTTATACTGGTTCAGGCCACCATTGTGGTGTAATACCCTACTCCAGTGTGTGGTGTGGTGGATTGCCTCTTGGGCTTGATGATGAACAATACAAAGGGAGAACAGCCTCGCGAGGGTCTGTTCTTGGCTGGTGCGACGAACTGCTAGGGGGAGTTCAGTCGCCTCTCTCTCTCTCTGTGTGTGTCTTCCTATCCTTGTTCTCTTGATCAGGTCTCCTCTCCCCTCTCCTGGGGATGGCTAGCCCTATTTATAGGCAAAGGCCCTGGGCCTGTTCCCAAATATTGAGCGGGAAGGGCGCCAACAATTGGCCATTTTGAAGGGGAACAGCGGGTACACTTATCCTGACTAAAGTTGGTCCTCGCCTGGCAAAGGCTCTGGTGATGACGCCGGCTTGGGCTCCACAATGACTTCCCTCCGGCCGTTGGTCTGGTCTTGGTCTTGTTGCACCGAAATGGACGCCTTTGCTTGATGCTCTCGCCTGCGCTTGCGCCCTTTGCACCAAAGTGGAAAGGACGACACTGCGCGGGCTGGCGCCCGACTGGCGCCCTTGGTCGTCATGGCTTGCGTCATGGGCACCTCGCGAGGTACCCTGCCTTGAACTCTCCACCTCCTCATGAGCCAGCCTGACGAGGTCGTGCCTGAGGAAGCTCCTTGTCGTCCGCACCACGAGGCTTGGCCCCTCGCGAGGGTCTTGATCTTGCATTAATGGAGATGGGCTGTGCTGGGCCTTCTTTAAGCCATGCTGCAGGCAGGCAAGTCTGGGGACCCCCGTTCCCAGAACGCCGACAGCAGCTGTCTGCACGACACCTCCTAGCCATCAAATTGGTCATGAAAAATACCATAGCATGTTGGTGCCATTCCATGATAGCATGCCAAGTTTCTTGAATTTCACATGAGTTTTGGATTTACTAGATTTTAAAACCAAGTAACTCAATGTTTGCAGCGGACCCACGATGCAGCGGACTCAAGTGGATCGAACCGGCTGCCTCTTGATGAACAGTGAATTTTGTTGGGTGGGTTGGATGAATAGTTCCCGGTGTGGGATTGGATGAACAGGACCCTGTGGTAGTAGAGGCCGCTGCCACTGGATGAACAGGACCCCGATCAATCGAGCCGGTTGGGGGTGGATGAACGGGACCCCTTGGAGGGCCGGATGAACAAGACAACCACATGGAGGGCTGGCTGAATAGTAGCCGATGGAGGGCTGGATGAACATTAGCCCGTGGACGGGTGGTCGAATAGGACCCCGTGGAGAGGGCTGGTTGAACAGTAGCCGGTGGAGGAGCGGTGGAGGCTGGATGAACAGGAGCCCGTGGATGAACAGTCATAGGTGGAGGCTGGAGGAGGTCGATGGCGGATGAACAGTACCCCGTGGAGGCTGGAGGAGGTCGACGGTGGAGATGAACAGTAGCCCGTGGAGTCCCATTTTGCGGTATGGCACACCCCTCCCGATGAACAGGACCCCCGTTTCGACCGTAGCGCTCCAACACAAGTCTATTTCCTCCGTTTTGTAGTACGTCACACCCCTCTCGATCAACAGGACCCTGTTTTGACTGTAGGCACTCAAACACAAGTCCGTTTCCTCCGTTTTGCGGTATGTCAGACCCCTTCCGATGAACAGGATCCCGTTTCGACCCTAGGCGGTCGAACACAAGGCCGTTTCCTCCGTTCTGCGGTACATAAGACCTCATTTCGATCGGCTGTTCCGTCCAACCCGGTTTCCTCCCGATGACACAATTTCTCCATTCTGACCCAGTTGGTTGGCTGCCGATGAATAGGACGCCATTGCTGCCTCTCCATATACACGAGCCCTGGCCGTACGTATGCGTGAGTAGGCCTTCGAGACCCCGCCCGTATGTACGTACGTGGCTGTATTTAGTTTCTTGCACCCTAGCTATACGTACGTGATACATGCTACGTGCGCGCCTCTACTAAGACACGTGCTCTTCCTTACTCGGCCATGGTTCATCACTACAGCATGCAGATAGACAGACCGACAGTAGGTACATACACGTTCATGACCAGAATGACAATGCTATGTACGTTTTGACCAGGTGGGTCCCAACTGCCAGGCACTTCCTTGCGTGCGAAGATGTAGCTGGTGGGTCCCTATTGTCAGGTGGGGGAATCATTATTTTGTGCGTAATAAGGAGGCACCTCCTTGCTGCGGCCATGGACCCAGCTGTCAGCCTCTCTACGTACAGTACTCTTTCGATGGAAGTTGTTCCTTGACCACATTGACTACGCCGCGCTGAGAGCACCAAGGTGGTCGACGACGGCGAGGCCTAGGAAGGGGACGACACGGAGTCGGGGAAGATGCGACACTGGATGCCCACGCGGAGAGGAGTACGAGGGTTCACTGGTTCAGCTTCGGTGTGAGGCTGCCGTCGTCACAGAATAACAGGGGGTGTTGGTGAGTAGAGGGATGGTCTGGCCAGCAGTTGGGGTAGTATGGGGTAGTGAGGCCTTCGCGGCAGCACAGCCGTCCATGGGAGGCAGGAGCACGCGACACGATCGGTGCTGGTTTGGGCGGCTGGAGTAGGAAGACCGGAGGTTGAAGAAGCACTACGGCCGTTGGATGGGCATTGTACGGTCACTGGAGCTGGAATCATTTATATTTATTGACTAAGTTGACGAAGCCCTCCATCCGCATCAACTTAGTAGGCCCACAAGTCAACCTCCCACTATGATGGGTCCCAGCTACCAGGGGGAGTATTCATTTTCTTGTGCATAATAAGGAGGCACTTCCTTGCATGCGAAGATATAGCTGGTGGGTCCGAGCTGTCAGCGGGGGGTATGTTTTTTTTCACGAAATACTGAGGCCCTTCCGGTGGGTCCCATCTGTTCGGTGGAGGAATCATTATTTTGCATGTAATGAGGAGGCATTTCCTTGTGTGCGGCCGATGACCTAGCTGTCAGCCTCTCCAGGTACAGTCCACTTCCGATGGATGTCGTTCATTGACCATGTTGACCATGCCGCCCCGAGAGCACCAGCGCGATGGACGACGGCCAGGCCTGGGAAGGGAACGACACCGAGCCAGGGAAGACTCGGCAGTTGTTTCCCACACGAAGGGGAGTACGAGGGTTTACTGGTTCATCTGCCGTCACCGGAGAATAACAACATGTTTGGGTGAGTAGAGGGATGGCTAGGCCAGCGATGGGAGTACGGTGGGGCAGTGAGGCTTGCGCGGTGGCACAGCCGGCCGCAGGAGGAGGGAGCAGTCCCGTCAGCGCTTGTTGGAGCGGCTGGAGCAGGAAGAGCAGAGATTGAAAAAGCACGATGGCCGTTGGATGGACATCCAACATTCACTGCTCTCGTGTGTTGACTAAGTTGACACAGTGTTGCGTGTGCGTCAACCTTTTTTTAGGAAAGCGTACGTGTCAACCTATAGTAGGTGCACAAGTCAGCCTAAAATGTGTGGGAAACAGCATACATCCCATCTACCATTATTTCTAATAATATACAGCCCATTCGCCAATTCTTAAAGATTATTTTGCAGCCCATCTTCATTTTGTTAGCATTACAACCCATATTGTGGCCAGAGTTAAAAATTATACGAAATTATGCATATTTCGGTGCGGTCAGCTGTTTTTAATCCCGTCATTTCGAGTCACATTCAAACAAATTTGAAAAAAAAATCATATGAATATAAAATCCAAATAATTGTGAACGCATAAAAATCAATGGAATTTAAAATCTGGAAATGAAAAAAAGAAATTTGAAACTAATTACCGGTTTGATTTGTTTTAAAAATGTACAACCCATTTCTCATTACTGATAGCCCATTTTCCCATCTTGAAAGATTTGCAGCCCAGCAGGGCTGACAAAGCAAGTAGGCCTCGGTTGGGTATTCTGCAAAAGAACAAAAAAAACTGGGCTAGCAATTTTCAGAAAGAAAAAACTATTGGGATGATCTTGTGGTAAACATAAAAGAAAAGGCTGGACAGACAGGCCAGAGTGCCCCGCACAGCCCCGTTGACACCCTGCTTCCGTCTCAAAAACAAAGATTACTGGGCAAGCTACTTCCCTCAATAAAAACTGGGCAAGCTACTAGGTCCCTCGTGTCAGCCGCTCATTGTGCAATTTTCTCATTTATTGACTACGTTGACAATGGCATGGGACCCAGATGTCAGAAATCCATTAGGAGGAACCATTTTTCTGGCTTGAAATAAGGAGGCACTTTCTTGCTTACTGCCATGACCATGCTGGGTCCCTGCTGTCATCCTCTCCACATACAATCATCTCCTGATTGTGTACGTGTCAACACAGTAGGCCTAGAAGTCAGCCTCTAAACCTGTGGCGGACAAATACAACCCATTTAAAAAAATAACAGCCCATTCCATACGTTCACATGGAAAATTCAACATACAGAGAAAATTAATCGGTCTGACATGATATAGAGTACTGAACTTCCACGTTGACAACCATCATAGCTAAGTTAACTATCTACTCTCACTAATACTCTAGTGTACATGTACTGACTTACTCCTAGCTAACTAGATGATGTCGGCCGCCATCTGCGGTACATGCTAAATGTCGGCACCGACATCCCCCTCCTCGTCTCGGACTTGCCATACGTGTGATAGGGAGGATTGCCCGCGCGTGTTGGCCCTTTCCATGCCGGCGTGGTCCACCGAAGCTTCTTCTCCTAAGCGGGAAACCCACTTGACGAGCTGGTAGTAAAATTCGGCGTCGCGCACGCGTGCGTGCCCGACAGCCTCTATGGCTATTTGCCAGGCGCCAGCCTCCACGTAGTCGGCCCAGTCGTAGGCAGTCTGCTCGTGTCTCAACGCAGCGGTGCGCTGCTGCTCCATGCCTCGTTGGCGGCTCAAGTCAGCAATACACTGCTCCTCCACCAGGCGGTCGCGCTCCAACAAGTCCTCGTACTCCGCGTTGCCATCTATAGACCGATAGAATGCCTCCTCCCTCCGTCTTCCTTCTGGTGAATAACCGAACACTAGCTTCGGCGATGAGCGCCTCTGGTGTCGCCTATTGCAGACGGTCGGGGGCATGAAGGACGTGGCGAGAGCGAGGGCAAGTGGAGAGCGATGTCAGGCCGGTGGTTTTTTTTAGGGGAGCAGATAGGGCGAGTTGGGTGACGGTGCTACGGGAGAACGCCGGGAACCAGTAATTATAGGCGGATAGTGTATGGGTAGCAGCGTGTCGCGGGAAACACTACGGTGATAAAAAATCTCACCAACCAAGGTAGTAGAAGCAGCGTGTCGCGGGAAACGCGACGGTCAACGGAATTCAATGCATAAGCAGGCATGGCTTAGAATCCCCCATTCCTGTGCGTGCTGGGTGACAGCGCTACTCTCGGCATGACAGTCAAACGAGTGCACTCGAATCATCCAGATGAGGTACTCCCTCCTTGTAAAATATGATTCCACCACTCATCATCTACCCTGGTTGGTGAGATATTTTAATTGAGCCATGCAAACCGGAATGGAGGTAGTACGTGCGTGATCCGCTATTTATTTGTGTACGATCGAGTAGGTCGGATAGTGTACGTGTAGGATCACATTAGCTGATGAACGTTCGCTGGGTGATAAGGCATTTGTGAATGTTTTTGCTGGCAGTTTCTTCAAATTCGCATAGCATTTTCTTTAGAACAGCTTGTTAGTTTCTTTGGAGATAGGCATTTTTATTCAGAAAACTGCCACCTTTGGATCTTGCATCGCAAATAAAACTGCTAGGAGCGTATTAGTAGGCTAGCTAGTGATCGTTAAGTAATTTGTAAACACTGAGCAAACAGAAATAAGGAAGTGCTAGTAACTTGTAAACACTGAGAACACATAAATCAGGATCATGCTGTGCACAGTAGTAAGAGACGATCCGTTCAAAATGTTCATACGAGACTAACAGGCCTCGCATTGTAATATGTTCACGTTAGTAGCCCAAATTCACAGCCAACTAGTAACTTGTTAATGCATCTCAATGATTCATAGATCATATACAAATATGTAGCTCCAAAAGCAAAAATCTAAAAAGAAACATCTGTTCTTCCTACTAACATGGATGCTTCTCTGGGCCAACATTCAGTACAGGGTAAAAGACAAATTTGTTTGCGAAGTCTACAATTCCTCTTGCAAACGTAAGTGGTTTCTCCAACAGATGGAACCATGAGAATGAACCACACATGACGGAGGAACATCCACTGCAATATGATTTGGTCTTCTCTCGATCACACGGCAAGACTATTTTCGGAATACAAACTTTAACTTAGGCAAAATGATGCCCATTATATAATCAGACCAAAGCAATAAAGAACCTAGTGTTGGCGAATAAATAGTACAGTACTACTTTTGTGCAGTCCATGAAGTGACTATCCAGTCTTTCTATGTCTATTTTCAAATAGCACTGCATGTAGTGACTATACTATTATTTTGTGCAGTTCCACCAAAATTGCGGTCACATTGTTTGTTCGGGCAAACATCTGTCTGCACAAATATCAACCAGCTAGTAAACATATACCCCACCTTGTATTTTCCCTTTAAACACGCATCTTCCGCTTAGCATCTGTCATGTTTTGCACTTGATAATTTGATATTGTCATGTTTGGCCCTGGAAAATTTCGTATTGAATTGATTTGCTGGTTCAGAGCAGAAATATAGCACCTATTCTTCATCAGACCAAGGATATCCATGTTCGTAGTGATGGAAGAGGTGAAATTGATACAACTGAATTGAGCATCCAATCATTGAATCATGCCCTACACCTCCAATGTAGGTTAACCCTGCCAATAAATTCACATGCAAACCACTAATATTACTATCTAATGATAGTAGAAAAAGAGTAGCAAGATAGTAGCAAACCATGTACCTTCGTAATGAACAGCTCATAGTGCCACCAATTGGATATAAATGTTTGGAAGAAAACATGCTCCTAATGTTGAGCCATTTAGAATTTTTGTGCAGTTCCACTAAAATCGAGCATCCCTGTTTGCATAGATATTGAAAGTGTGATTACTATAAAAGCGACACTAGTTGAAGCTTAGACTCACAAATATAAGCATTCTAATTTCTTAATGGGAAAAGGTAGCAATACTATTTCTAACCACCTATTTGAAGGAATAAATAAGGCAACAACGGCTGATGTCAGGAAGGCATATATAGTTCTTTCTGAAAATGAACGATTCCTGACCTTTCCTCTTCTTTTAAGCATATTTTGTGTAGTTCAACTACAATAAAATGCCATCACTGCCTTGACAATTTAGTGACACTATACAAAAAGAAATGACTTAACATTACATCATGATGTCAGGTATGTAATCATTAAGCATTAACAGTGCAAAAATCTGAAGGTAGTAACAAGTTTCATCGTTGGTATAATGGCTGTGCAACAACATTAGAATGCCTTAGCTGAAAAATCTTTAATACATACAAAATCAACAGCTAACCCTGAACTAATCTAGTGACATTAATTGGCATTGCTTAAATTTATTGGTGGCATTAGTGCGGCATTAGTTAAATGTGGCATCACTTTAGCAGTAGCATTGCTTGACTTTACCATTGGTGTTATACTAATAGCAAAACAGTGGCAATAAGATCATGGGATGTCCATTCGGACAGTGGGCGCACTAGTACAATGTACCTCCATGGACGCATAGAGTGGTGCCGAGAGCAACAAATATCCAGGCAACATATGTGGATTACGTCCCATTTTTGTTCTCTTTAGCCACCTTTTTCCTATATGAGGACAAAAAACCGATCGACCTTGTCATTCTCTGTTGCGTTGTCATACCTTTCTACCCTGTTTTCACCCTTTTTCCACCAAGAGACACAAGCCTCGTTCCTTAGCTATTGATTTTCCCCTTTTCAACCTAGATGCGGGTTTGATGCCTAGTCTCTTGGATAATACTTTCTCCCTTCCTCTCCTTATTCATCCCAGACATGGATTAGTCTGCATGAAGTATGGTTTCCTTTAATAGTGCAAATTAAGGTTTTCGTCTGCGTGACCAACAAACCAGATGATAGCAAATTGGGAAGATGGTGGAGTGGAAAAAAAATCCACATGCAGCGACGTGGCAGATGGGGCAATAGAACAAGGGTATGGTTCGAAGATAGGTAGCATACCTGAGGGTCGGCGGGAAGTGGCTTCGCTCATGGTCATCATCTTCCGCACACACTACAACATCGAGCTTGGTGACGAAGGCCATCCTGAGAGGCTGCTAGGTCTGAGAGGACGGCCTTGTCGTTAGTGCGTGACCTCGCTCGCCGACGATGAGTGCGTCAACACTGCATGTCCTTTTCTTCCCCGGCGGATCTGAGACCACCTGTGAGGAGGGAGAGAGAGGCCGTCTTTTTTAGATCTGGAGAGAGGGTGGTAGTGTGAGAAGCAAGTGGGCAGCCCTTAGCAAGAAAGCGCTGAAGCTCCAGCCTATATATCTTTTTTGATACTAGTACTAGAGGTGGAGTAGTGGTAGAGTAGTTTATATTTTCTCTGCGTACAGTACCAGTTAGTCGTGATTCAAAACTGAATGGCACGCCATTGAAACAATAAAGGTTGTTAACTAATGTGGCACCTCGGGCCAACACGGCCAGATTGCATTTTGCATGAGAAATTACACACCATGTTTCGTTGACATGTGGCCCCGTTCCAACATGTCAGTGAGACGACAGCGACTCCTTTTGTACAATTCCTAAACAGATGTCTATGTAGACTGGGGCACCTCTTTATGTACCGTGCCAACTGTCCATTGCCTCTTCGCCTTTCCCTCTCGATTTGGAACTAATGTCGCACGCTCTTCCTCCCTCCTCCATTTGCCTTCACCCTACCTTCTGCCATTATTCGATCATCTTCTCCATGGAGGGAACAGGCCGGAAACGACCCCATTATTCTTGCCCCGATCTGAAAGATGACATGGTGGACGAACTCATTGCTCGGTGCGACATCATCACCTCGGCTAGCATGGCATGTTTGTTCAAGACCATTCTGGACTCAACTAATAACATCATTACAAGGAACCCAAGGGTCCAAGAGCGATTTGATCTCCCCTATATTCTTCATCATGACCCTGCTCACTGGCACGCGGACGATGGAAGCCTCGCCTTGTGCAAGTTGATGCCACTTGATAATGATACGTGTGATGTTAAGATGCCATCGCTTGAGGGTAAGGCTTGGGCAGGCGCAAATGGGGATTGGGTCGTTTATATTGGGTCCAAGTGTGAGTGGGAACTTGTGAATGTGTACACTCGTCACCGGGTTCCACTTCCAAAAATCTCAGACTGCCCAGAGGTTGAGCACACCAGTATTCTACGAGCGTTCAAATATGATCATGGTGACTGCCGTCTACGGAAGATAGCAATTTGTCGAGTTCCCAACCGATCTTGGGATTACATGAACTATGAAGTTGTTGCCATCTTTGAAAGGCTTGTTCCCATCCTTACTTCCACGCCTCGATGAATATTGCTCAAAAACTAATTTCTATACACAGATGAGTACAGTCATGCAATTCAATACGAGGGTCTTGTGTTTTCTTCCACCACTCATGGCACTGTTTTTGCATGGGATCCTCGTAGTTTCGGTACGTTTGTATTGCACCGTAGTTATAATTTTTTTCATCGACATGCATGCGGGTTAGCAAGTTTCCCTTTACTAATTAACCATCTTCTTATGTTTCCAAGGTCATGTGAACATTCCGCCACCTATACTTGAAAATTTTATAACCAAGGGGGAGATGATGATGGTGATGATCACAAGCATGACCCATATACTCGGTGGCGCCTGATAACTTATTCCGATGGATCACCTCTTCTTGTCTGTATACAGGGCACTACTAATGTTACTAAGGAAGCAGGTGTTGTCTCACATGGTCTGATGAGGACATCAATACCATTGTTACACCCACAACCCCTACTGCTACATATACTGGACCAATTACTAGAGCTCGCGCACACCAATTAAATTATCAGGTACTTTCGTTTCTTGGTAATGATTCTAATGTTCATGAGAATATGATGCTGCCTAAATTGGATACATTTGTTTTTCTTACAAATGAAGGGCCTAGTTTGGAGAAGGATGAACATTGGAGCACGAACAAGCATGGAGATGATGGCATGCGCAAGGGGAACAATAACGGAGTTACAAGTGATGATTTCAGGACTTTGAAGCCACCATCATGGGTGCATGAAGCCTTGGACGAAAAATACAAGATGCCACTTCATAAATTTCGTCCCGAGGCTATTCAAGATTCTGCGTCACCTTATTATTCAGCCAGGCCCATGTAATTTCGAAATACATAAGTATAGGCTATTTTTAGAGTCCGTATGTGTGGGGAAACAAGAGATAGGGTTGATTTCGGACACCTCCACCAAGGGCCACGAAATTCTCCCCTCCTCCTCCATATATACAGCCCTTAGGGCACCATTTAGACTTTGGGTTTTGTTTAGACTAAAGTTCGCCATAGCTGCAACTTCGCGTACTTCGTTTGTGTTCAACGACCAGACAAAGGCGTCACAGAACCCCACCTTGATCAATAAAGCTTTCCTCTTATATTCGCAATATCCAGATTCCAATCTTAAGTTTCTTGATTGTTCTTCGTTTGCCTGCAGGAAACAGACCTTTGTGGTCAGGTTGATCATGCTCCAGCATGGTTAATAACCTCCCGGAGTTGGTTTAGCGATTGCTAAGGCGCGACGTCCTCGCACATTCGTAGTCGGATCGTCAAAGTCGACTTCATCCTAAACGATAGCCACCATCTCATCGAAAGACGGGACACCTTTGCCTCTATCAAGTGGTATCAGATTTCCAGGTTGCTTGGTGAGATTTTATAGTTTTTCGTAGTTTAGATCGAGTATGTTCTTCATACCTATAGTCCACGAAAAAGGAAAAAAAAATTAGGGTTAGTTCATCTTATCCGAAACAATCTGAGCCTTTGCATAATCTTTTTGGTATTTGCTTTGTTGAATTTGCGGTTGCATCGTCGTGTCAAGTTGCTGGTCCTAGAGTCTAGTCCTTTAGAGTTTCGAGTTCTGCTCACAAGTTGTCACGCCGCCGCCGCATCATCGTCATCACCGCTGCCATATACCACCATCATCATCACCGCTGCCATATACCACCATCGTTATCACCGCTGCCATATACCACCATCGTCATCGCCGCTCCCATATACCACATATCCACCACCATCACGCTAATCCGAGTCCACCTCCATCACAGATACGCCACAAGTCCATGTTCCACCACCCTGCATATATCCGCCACCAGTCCGAGTTTCCACCAGATTCATCTCCGCCACAAGTCCTAGTCCGAGTCCAGTAATTGTTACTTTGTTCTCGATTTCCTGATCACGCGGTACTCCGAGTCATGACAGAGTCGGACTCCCCAACTTTCGAGCCATCCGCAGAACAAAGTCTGGAAAATTTTGTCTAGGCAGTTTTTAGCACATTTGTAGACTTTTTCGAAAAAAAATTGTTGCGGAGCAAAAAAAAATAAAAAAAGAGGAAAAAAGTGCGAAAAAAAGGAAAAAAAAAAGAGTGTGCTCCTCCCTTGTTTACGTGCAGCGCCTTGATTTTGTTAGTGTTCTAGGCTCGCGTCTCTAGTACGGTCTAGCCTAGGACCAGCACAATACCGTCGTTGAGCGTTTATTCAACTTTGCATATCTGAATTGGTTATTGCTGACCATTTTTGCTACCATATTATAAGCCTTCCCAGCTCCACATACATCTACATCGTGCGTTTGACTCTCCCTGGTAATTGCTTTATCCAAGCTTTGAGAGTTTTGACTACATCAGTTGCCGATCACCGCCTGCTGCTGGGTAAGAAATGGTAAGAATTTGAGTTTTTCTTGACGGATTTGTGACACCCACCACCACCACCACTTGTTAGTAGTCTATAGGATCATATTCTTGTGTGTTTCTATTGCTGCTAACCATGCCAGGATCACAAGCCGATGAGATTGACTGGGAGAACTTAACGAACAAGGAGCTTCATGATAAGTTTCAGCAAATGATGACTAAACAGGTGCAAGATGTGCTGAACAATTTTGAAGAGGCCATGGAGAAGATCACTGGCCTTGAGAAGACATTCGAAACAAAGCTCGATAACAGATTTAATGAACTGCTTACGCGTCTTCCACCACCGGCTGCACCTGCCGCACCTCTGCAACAACAACAACAACGACTACCTCCACATTGCGAAACAGCCCTCCGCTGAGCGAGCCGTATTCCTCTTCAGCCTAGCCAAACTGTTGGTGCTGCTGTTGATAATTATGTGGCTCCTACTGTTGATGGGGAGGAGGATGATTATGCGGGAGATTACAAGGAGGAGGTTGATCAAAATCAGAACTACATACAACCACCAGCACCACAACCACCAGGTCGACCACATGCAAATAATGGCAATGTTAGGGCTACCCCTCAGGTATGAGATCATGACCATCTCCCTAAACTAAAATTGAATATTCCACCATTTGACGGTAGATATGTTCCTGATATATATCTTACTTGGGAGTTAGAAACTGAACAACCATTTACATGTTTACAATATCCTGAGGAGAGACGTGTTCCTGCTACTGTTTGTGCTTTCACTAGCTTTGCATGTGTTTGGTAGTCTGAACATTGTAGATTATATCCTGTTCCAGCTACTTGGGCTGCTTTGAAAACTGCTATGCGTACTCGTTGGGTTCCACCATATTATCAACGTGAATTACTTCAAAAATTGCAGCGCTTAGGACAAGGAAAAAATTCTGTAGAAGAATATTATCAGGAATTACAAACTGGCTTGATTAGATATGGTATTGTTGAGGAGAATTAAGCTATGCTTGCATGTTTTATGGGTGGATAAAATAGAGAGATTCAGACCACTGTAGAGTATAAGGATTATAATAATATCACTCGTTTATTCCATCTTGCTTGTAAAGCTGAACGTGAAGTGCAGGATCGACATGCATTGGCGCGGACTAACTTTTTTGTAGGTCGACCTTCATCATGGACACCGTGTGCATCCTCTACTTCCACACATTCTACTGCACCGACACCTCCATTAGCTGTTACCTCCAGCCGTGATACAAGGAAGCAGGCACAACCACCATTATCTGCCAAGAGCACACCTATCGGGCCTGCACAGAGTTCATCTTCTTCCATGGCATCAACAGGGCACACTAGTGATATTATTTGTCGTCATTGTAAGGGAAGAGGATATTTTGTGAGAGAATGCAAATCTCAGCGTGTGATGATTGCTACTGAGGATGGTGGGTATGAGTCCGCTAGTGACTATGATGAGACTTTGGCTCTTATTACACGTGAAGAACATGGTGGAGACGATTCTGATCATGAGACGCAATACATGGCTCCTAAAGATGCTGACAGGTATGAATGTTTAGTTGCTCAATGTGTTTTGAGTGTGCAGGTTACACAAGCTAGGCAAAATCAGAGGCATAATTTGTTCCATACAAAGGGAGTTGTGAAGGAACATTCTGTTCGCGTGATCATAGATGGAGGGAGTTGCAACAACTTGGCTAGCATGGAGATGGTGGAGAATCTATCTCTCACCACAAGACCACATCCAGATCCTTACTACATCCAATGGTTCAACAATAGCGGCAAGGTTAAGGTAACATGTACTGTTCGTGTGCATTTTACTCTCTCTACAAATGCTGATTATGTTGATTGTGATGTGGTACCTATGCAAGCATGTTCCTTATTACTTGGTGGACCATGGCAATTTGATAAAAATTATGTACACCATGGTAGAAATAATCAGTATACTCTTGTTCATAAGGATAAAAATATTACTTTGCTTCCTATGACTCCTGATTCCATTTTGAAAGATGATATTAATAGAGCTAATAAATCAAAACAGGAGCAGAATAAGAGTGAAAATCATATTGTGGCAAAAGAATTTGAGCAACAGATGAAGCCTAATAATAAACCATCTAGTGTTGCTTCTAAAATTAAGTTGAAAAGTGCATGTTTATTTGCCACCAAATCTGAAATTGATGAGCTAGATTTCAGCAAATCTGTTTGCTATGCTTTTTTTTTGCAAAGAGGCATTATTTTCATTCGAGGATGTGCCTTCCTCTTTGCCTCCTGCTGTCACTAACATTTTGCAGGAGTTCGCTGACGTCTTTCCACAAGACGTGCCACCGGGATTACCTCCCATTCGAGGTATTGAGCATCAGATTGACTTAATTCCCAGTGCATCATTACCCAACCATGCACCATACCGTACCAATCCAGAGGAGACAAAGGAGATTATGCGTCAAGTACAGGAGCTGCTCAACAAAGGATATATACGCGAATCCCTTAGTCCTTGTGCTGTTCCTATTATTCTAGTGCCAAAAAAGGATGGTACATCACGTATGTGTGTTGATTGTAGAGGCATTAATAATATTACTATTCATTATCGTCATCCTATTCTTAGGCTAGATGATATGCTTGATGAATTGAGTGGCTCTACAATATTCTCCAAAGTTGATTTGTGTAGTGGATACCATCAAATTCGTATGAAATTGGGAGATGAATGGAAAACGGCATTTAAAACTAAGTTTGGATGATATGAGTGGTTAGTCATGCCTTTCGGGTTAACTAATGCACGCAGTACTTTCATGAGATTAATGAATGAAGTTTTACGTGCTTTTATTGGATGATTTGTGGTAGTCTATTTTGATGATATACTTATTTATAGCAGATCTTTGGAGGAACATTTGGAACATTTACGTGGTGTTTTTATTGCTTTACGTGATGCACGTTTGTTTGGTAACCTTGGGAAGTGCACCTTTTGCACCGACCGAGTATCTTTTCTTGTCTATGTTGTTACTCCACAGGGAATTGAAGTTGATAAAGCCAAGATTGAAGCTATTGAGAGTTGGCCGCAGCCCAAAACGGTCACACAAGTGAGGAGTTTTCTTGGCCTCACTGGATTCTATGGGCGTTTTGTGAGAGATTTCAGCACCATTGTTGCACCTCTCAATGAGCTTACAAAGAAAGATGTGCCTTTTCTTTGGGGTACCGCACAGGAAGAAGCCTTCACAGTATTGAAAGATAAGTTGACACATGCTCCTTTACTCCAACTTCCTGATTTTAATAAGACTTTTGAGCTTGAATGTGATGCTAGTGGAATTGGATTAGGAGGTGTGTTATTACAAGATGGCAAACCTGTTGCATACTTTTCTAAAAAATTGAGTGGGCCTAGTCTGAATTATTCTACTTATGATAAAGAATTATATGCTCTTGTTCAGACTTTAGAAACATGGCAACATTATTTTTATGGCCCAAAGAATTTGTTAAACACTCTGATCATGAATCTTTGAAACATATTAAAAATCAAGCTAAACTGAATCGTAGACATGCTAAATGGGTTGAATTCATTGAGACATTCGCTTATGTCATTAAACACAAGAAGGGTAAAGAAAATGTTATTGCTGATGCATTGTCTCGTCGCTATACTATGCTTTCACAACTTGAATTCAAAATATTTGGTTTGGAGACCATCAAAGATCAATATGTGCAAGATCCTGATTTTAAAGATGTATTGCAAAATTATAACGAAGGTAGAACATGGAACAAGTTCCTCGTTAATGATGGATTTGTGTACCGTGCTGACAAGCTATGCATTCCAGCTAGCTCCGTTCGCCTTTTGTTGTTGCAGGAGGCGCATGGAGGAGGATTAATGGGACACTTTGGCGTGAAGAAGACAGAGGACGTACTTGCTACACATTTCTTTTGGCCAAAGATGAGACGGGATGTTGAGCGCTTTGTTGCTCGCTGCACTACATGTCAAAAAGCTAAGTCACGACTCAATCCTCATGGTTTATATATGCCTTTGCCTGTACCTAGTGTTCCTTGGGAGGATATATCTATGGACTTTGTTTTAGGTTTACCTCGAACAAAGAAGGGGAGGGATAGCATATTTGTTGTCGTGGCTAGATTCTTGAAAATGGCACACTTAATACCATGTCGTAAAACCGATGATGCTGTTAATGTTGCTGATTTGTTCTTTCATGAAATTATTCGCTTGCATGGTGTGCCAAATACTATTGTTTCGGATCGTGATACTAAATTTCTTAGCCACTTTTGGAGATGTTTATGGGCTAAGTTGGGGACTAAACTGCTTTTTAGTACTACTTGTCATCCCCAAACTGATGGACAAACTGAAGTAGTCAATAGAACATTGTCTACTATGCTTAGGGCTGTTTTGAAGAATAATATGAAACTGTGGGAAGAATGCTTGCCTCATATTGAATTTGCTTATAATCGTTCATTGCATTCTACTACTAAGATGTGCCCTTTTGAAATTGTGTATGGTTTCCTACCTCGTGCACCTATTGATTTGTTGCCTCTTCCATCTTCGGAGAAGGTTAATTTTGATGCTAAGCTTCATGCTCAATTGATTTTAAAAATGCATGAGTTAACTAAGGAAAACATTGAGCGTATGAATGCTAAATATAAACTTGCTGGAGACAAGGGTAGAAAACATGTTGTGTTTGCACCTGGAGATCTTGTTTGGTTACATTTGCGTAAGGATAGATTTCCTGATTTGCGCAAATCAAAGATAATGCCTCGTGCTGATTGTCCTTTTAAGGTGTTGGAGAAAATAAATGATAATGCATATAAACTTGAGCTGCCTGCAGATTTTGGGGTTAGTCCCACTTTCAACATTGCAGATTTGAAGCCTTATTTGGCTGAGGAAGATGAGTTTCCGTCAAGGACGACTTCATTTCAAGAAGGGGAGGATGATGAGGACATCAATGCCATTGTTACACCCACAACCCCTACTGCTACATATACTGGACCAATTACTAGAGCTCGCGCACGCCAATTAAATTATCAGGTACTTTCGTTTCTTGGTAATGATTCTAATGTTCATGAGAATATGATGCTGCCTAAATTGGATACATTTGTTTTGCTTACAAATGAAGGGTCTAGCTTGGAGAAGGATGAACACTGGAGCACGAACAAGCATGGAGATGATGGCATGCGCAAGGGGAACAAGAACGGAGTTACAAGTGATGATTTCAGGACTTTGAAGCCACCATAATGGGTGCATGAAGACTTGGACGAAATATGCAAGTTGCCACTTCATAAATTTCGTCCCAAGGCTATTCTAGGTGCTGCGTCACCTTATTATTGGGCCAGGCCCATGTAATTTCGAAATACATAAGTATAGGCTATTTTTAGAGTCCGTATGTGTGGGGAAATAAGAGATAGGGTTGATTTCGGACCCCTCCACCAAGGGCCACGAAATTCCCCCCTCTTCCTCCATATATACAGCCATTAGGGCACCGCTTAGACTTTGGGTTTTGTTTAGACTAAAGTTCGCCATAGCTGCAACTTCGCGTACTTCGTTTGTGTTCAACGACCAGACAAAGGCGTCACAGAACCGCACCTTGATCAATAAAGCTTTCCTCTTATATTCGCAATATCCAGATTGCAATCTTAAGTTTCTTGCTTGTTCTTTGTTTGCCTGCAGGAAACAGACCTTCGTGGTCAGGTTGATCGTGCTCCAGTGTGGTCAATAACCTCTCGCAGTTGGTTTAGCGATTGCTAAGGCGCGACGTCCTCACACGTTCGTAGTCGGATCGTCAAAGTCGACTTCATCCTAAACGATAGCCACCATCTCATTGAAAGACGGGACACCTTTGCCTCTATCATAGTCGCACTCTCCGGACCTATTCCAACATCCATTGCAGGGTATTCGGGTTGGATACTAGTGTGCTAGCACCAACACCTTCTCCCTAGTTCAGTATTGATAGTCTTCAAGGAAACTCACTCTTCCTTGGTCAAAACTGTCCAATGATGGTGAAAGGCGATCCAGCTGTTGTTGACACAACGTTACTACCATTTATGAGAAGCAATTGTATCTATACCTCGGACATTGCTATGCTTCCCTACCGTGGCTATCACAATATGCGCCCTGACATAGGCCGCTTCAGCCTGGATGATCAGTACTGCGTTGGTCTCGAGATTAACACTAGCTGGCCCAGAGAATCACTTCTGGTTCAAAGCAAGTGTTTCCAACCCCGACGAGTGGTTGAGATGAAGTTCATTTTATTGCTTGTTATTTTTTGTGTGATGAAAACTTTAGTATTTATAATTTATCCTCGTTTCATTATGGGTTGATGACCTATTGTATGTAATGCTAAATGATATGCCTGTGATAAACTTCTAAATTTATGAACGGCTTTTGAGTCACTTCTCAGAGTGGGTGCTGCGACGAGGCAAAAAAATATTTTCTAAATACATAATTGTACGTGCATTGCAACAGGTTATCAGATGAGTCCAATAAACAATAGTACTCCCTCCGTCTAGGTGTATAAGTCACATGACAAAAACTAGGTACTCCCAAAAGTCTTAGGCGCAATACATTAATTTTTTTCTCGTTTCCCTCTTAGCCTCCTACTAATGCCCACGAAAATTAGGAAGAGGAGGCGCCCGCAAGGAAAGGACCACTACATGCATCGTGGCTAGGTGTTGATTAGGCAAGATATTGAAACGGTTTTGCATGCAATTATATATGCGGGCATGCATGGATAGCTCAAACGGCATCTAATAACTAGTGAATCAATGTTAATTTTCCTTCCTTTAAAACAGCATTGTGATTGGAAGTTTCCTAGTCGAGGGGCTCCTCCTCATCCAATCTCTATCCACCTAGGTCCCGTTGCTCTTCCTAATATGACTTACACACCTAGATGGAGGGAGTACTACTATTTGTACTAGCTTCACATGCTTCGCGCGTCGGTCGGGTGTTTTTACTGTAGCTGCAAATCCCACCATCCTAGGTCCTCGGATGAGTCCAGTAGAAATTGCATTCTGATGTTTGGTTTCAAACTTTCAAAACTGCTGCACTATCTCTGCGACTACGTATACGTAATACAACAAGTTTAAAACTTGAGACCAGCCATCCACCCTCACAAAGAACACATTTTAATGTAGCACAGACTCAAGGAAATTTGGCCACAGTGTGATGTGGTCCATATGTTAATGTGTTCGTTGTACGTAACCAGCACCTCGAATCCTCGATATATAGTAGGGTGGCATGGGCCAGAACAAGCATTCACATACAGGAGTACGGGACACACCACTAGCACGACTTCCATCTGACACCATATTTCTTTGAGTCCCTGCTACAGCTATCTCTTCAACCTTCGGCCTCGTTTCTCTAACTCAGCCATCGCACGGCGGGCGAGGTGGGGATTTGCCGATAGACGGTTTCCTCAACTGCGGTCCCACGTGGGACATCCCACATCCAGGTCGTGTCATGCAAGAAAATGAAGTGCTAGTTGAAGCCGCGTGGTGTGCATCTTGGGTTAAACTGTAAATAGAATCTTACTCTTGAGTAACTCCAAAAGAGGCCACCGAAGATATTTATTGGATTTCTTTTTCATCACTAGCATGTCGAGGTGAAAGATGTGCAAGTTCAGGTCGGTCTCCTTGCGTTTTCACTAACCTGTGGGACCGCATGTGAGCAAACAGACGATGGGCTCTGCGTGTTTGCTTGCGGGCTGAGAAGAGAGAGAGGAGGAGGGCTAAGCACGGACTCCAAGAAATTTGTTCTACGTAACCAGCACCTCGATATACGCTCAATATAGTGGGGTGGCATGGGCCATAACTAGCATTCACGTCTAGCAGTACGACACACGCCACCCACACGAGTCCCATCTAACATCAACTTTCTTGGACTCCACTACAACAATCTCTTCTCCCTCCTGTTTTCTCTTCCATCGCGTGGTGGGCTGGGTGGGGATTTGCCGATAGTCGGTTTGCTCAATTATGGACCCACTTGTAAGTGAAAATGCGACACAACGCACATTCCCCTTGAGCGGTGTGCCGAACCAACCGTGTGGGGGTGTGACCTGAACAATGCAGGCTTTTCCTTTTGAACTTGTAACTTGTAAAATTTGGTTCTACTCCATGGCGAGACTGATAGATAGAAATAATGATTTTCCCTTGAGTAATGAGAAGTTCGGTTCTGGCGCAGTTCATGCATGGAGTACGTACAAAAATTATGAAGTTGATGCGAAAGGTAAGATAATTACTAGTAATACAATATACTACTACATGGATTTGACGGAAAGATAAAAATACATACGGATCCATCAACGACATCCTCACGCCCTAGTGCACTGGGTCACCAACTGGCGTGTGAGGAGCAGCGGCGTTGGCGGTGAGCTCAACGTGCTTCTGAACAATGTCGTCCAAGGTTGCCATTTGGTCCAAGAAGGCCAGCGACCTATCGTCCTCCTCTTGCGCGTAGTAGTCCTTGTGGACGATTTGCATGTAGTCGTGGGTGATTATGTCGATGGTGTCTTGCTACGCTAGGTGCTGTGTGGCGAGCGCGACCTCGTGGTGGACATTCTCTAGCGAGACGGTGGGCAGTCGCAAGGCCACCAATGCGTCGAAGAGGTTCTCACCATAGACGCCGTTGAGGGTGGCGGGCATTGCACAACCTGGGCGCATGGGCTGGAGACGTACGTCAATGTCATCTGCGAACTTCTTGACGACGGTGAACTTGCCGAGCAAGCCGACGAGGACCTTGTCGAACAAGGAGACAAAGTTGTTGTCCAAGCGGGCTCTTGCCCTGGCGGCCTCAAGCACGACATGGAGACGTTCCTCGGTGCCGGGCCACAGGCCGGCATCATGGAACATTTGGCACGGCCGGCTGATGCTTGCGCTCATCGCCTCCATGGGTCTAGCTTCTAGTCAACTTATCTTGCGATTAGAGTGATCATTGTTGCCATTGGTTAGGGTGCGTAGCTGCGTAGGATTTCGTAGATTGGACTGGCAGGGAGCCTTTATATGAGAAGTGCAGACTGCGTTGCATTCAGATGTAGCTTCATTGACTTACTGCACCTGCCTTTGGTGTATGATAGCTGGGCCCAGCAGGTGGCTGGCCCACCTGTTATACAGCTAAAGGCAGGTGTAGTAGAGGGCCGAGGAGTAGATGGCAAACACACACATGAATGCAACGGACCGAGCTTCGGTGCCTTAACTACACCTGCCTTTGGCTGTATGACAGGTGGGCCAGCCACCCATTGGGCCCACCTGTCAGACACCCAAAGGCAGGTGCAGTAAGTCAATGAAGCTGCGCCCCCTCCATGCCGGTGCAGTTTAGTCATCTCACCGGATCTCTAGTTGGGGCCAAACGAGAGAACTTTGATGTTTACTGATTTATTGGTCCCCTTTGCATTTTGCGCCAAGTTTTGACCTTTAATTTAACTAATAAAATGTTAATGTATGTAACCAAAAATGTTGTGCTAAGTAGTCTCAAGTCATTGGATGCATACGCACCCCACGTCTCATATTGGGTGATTTCTTTTTTCTTGGCAAAAAACTGGGAAAGAGGTGGGTAGTTAATGCACCATGCCTAAAAGTTTTGGGATTACTAGAATTTAGTTTTTGTAACCTCACTAATGGACTAGTACGGAGGGAGTACAATAGTAGTCTTTGATTGCAATTACTCCTAAAATTGGTGTACATGCCCATGCCTTCTAGATGTGGTGGGGAGGAGATAAGGCTAATTGTGAGAGACAAGGAGTTGTTTGTAAATAGGGAACAAGTGCGGGCATCTTTTTGCAAAACTGTAGATATTTGGTTTGTATGCATCAGATCTAGATCAGAGGACTATTCGTGAAAAATGGTAGGCACAACATCACACCAACTCAGGACCTCTTTGATTTGCAGGATTTTTGAAAACGCAGGAATAAGACACTACAATACTTACAAGTTTCAAATTGATATTACAAATTTTAGGAGTAATGCTGCACCTACGAAGAGGGAATTACTAGGAACTTTATGTAAGAACTTGGTTACTTTAGGTGGATGCAGCATTATCATACAAACTAAAATCCACCGCCTTGACAAGTCACTAATGGGCAAATAAATTTTTGAGTCTCTGGCCACTTGATGTTTCCAAGACAAATTCAGCTTTTGCGAAGACTTTTTCATTTAGGCTTAGACGCTTGTGGTGATTAGCACGCCATTCATTGTTGCACCAGAGAACACCAAGCCTCATTACCTTGAGCACACTTGCCTCCAGAACATAGAATCTAGCCAATTTAATCTCAGATGTGCTGCCTCGATAGTCGATCAAATCAACTTCTGTAAGATGGAGATCAAGGCATTCGATGAGATTGTTATAGTGCAGCACATTTTTCACTTTCGGGTCTATTTTTTATCTGTAATAGAAGAGAACATATTAGAGCAGTTGGCTGTATAAGATTGCCGTGTCATCAAGAGGTAACAATATCAATCGCTCATATGATAGGTTTTTTTAAACAAGGCATACGATAGGGTTGGCTGGCTAGTGATATTTTTTACTCTCTCTCTCTCTTTCCTCTCAATTACCTAGGAACATGAAGAGCTTGGGCATTTGTTGCCTTCCACTATGTGGCGATGCCATATTTCTCAAAAGTATGCCACATAATACGCATCAATGTCCAATCAAAAGATTTTGGCACCGCTCTAGTGATGTGAGAGAGTTGGCACCGCTGTGCACATAGACCCACATGTATAAACAAATCAATCAAACCAACTAGACCAGCCTCTCATTCTCCCAAACAAGTGTTTCTTATTGCCTCAGTACTCTCCCTCACCCACGCAAGTGTTTTTTCATTGCATGAGTTAATTTGGCACCAGAGCAAAGTAGGTGATCCAGATTGGCGCACCAGGTGAGCAATGGAGGGGCATCAATGCCAAATGTATCACAAGTGAATTTGGCACGTGTTTTGGCCAACATAGTGGAGGGTCGTTATAGCCCACTTTTGTACTACCTCATATTTAGTGTAAAATTTTGACCATATATTTACGTAAGAAAATGCCAATGCATGTCACCAAAAATTATACCATTTGAAATTATGTTCAAATACGAATCCAACGATATAATTTTAAGTGACATGCATTAACATTTTTTCAGTTAAATCTATTATCAAATATTGATACAACAAAATAGGAAGAGTAAACCAGGACGAAGGTAGTACTTGCTCTTAGGGTAACCATAGAGTTACTAGTCTAAGTTACTTGCCACCATGACTAGCCTAGGCTACTATAGTAGTCGTACAACAAAATACGATGCAGGTGATCACGTGAGAAAAAGTACTAAAAACATTTCTTTCGGTGCAGTGCGTAGATGCAGTTTTGAACACTACACTTGTCATCGTAATTTGGGAAATTACACAAACAAAATGAGCTACGTTGTGATTACCGTTTACTAATAGGAAAGAAGTTTCAACTTTATCAGCAGCTTCTCCGTGCACGGAAAGCATGTAAGGAATCCAACAACCTGATCCATATTGGAGTCGATAGATTTTATTGCCAAGATCTACATTGTGCGCATAGATTGGGTCAAGCTTGTGGGAATCATTTTCTGGATGACAGTCGTAGATACATCAAGAAGAAATTTAAAAATGTGAATTTCAAGAAGACAGAGAAGAAGATGAGTGCTGTCCCTGAATGATTACGGATCCAATAAAGAGTTCAGAGAATTTTGTAGACGAGTACACCAACACTGTCAATTTCGCCACGTCAATGACCCTGATTTTTGTTGGACCTTTAGATCAGATACAAGCAATCTCTCAAGGAAAGGCACATTCTCAATGACCATAACATGGAACAGCTGGAGTGATCTCTTCCCAATTGATGTCTTGTTGCAAGGCCAGCAAGACACATAAATCCATCCGAGATTCGTCGAGGCGATGTGGAGGCTAATGAACCCATGGATCTGCTGAAGACAAAGGTACTCGAGCGTAGTACAGCTATGGAGTAGGTGCTCGATAGCCTTCTTTGATGAGGAGATCAATACCATTGTTACACCCACAGCCCCTGTTGCTATACATACTGCACCAATTACTAGAGCTCGCGCACGCAACCTAAATTACCAGGTACTTTCGTTTCTTGGTAATGATTCTAATGTTCATGAGAATATGATGCTGCCTAAATTGGATACATTTGTTTTGCTTACAAATGAAGGGCCTAGCTTGGAGAAGGATGGACATTGGAGCAAGAACAAGCATGGAGATGATGGCAGGCGCAAGGGGGACAAGAACGGAGTTACAAGTGATGATTTCAGGACTTTGAAGCCACCATAATGAGTGCATGAAGCCTTGGACGAAATATACAAGATGCCACTTCATAAATTTCGTCCAGAGGCTATTCTAGGTGTTGCGTCACCTTATTATTGGGCCAGGCCCATGTAATTTCGAAATACATAAGTATAGGCTTTCATCTTATATTCGCAATATCCAGATTGCAATCTCAGTTTCTTGCTTGTTCTTCATTTGCTCGCAGGAAACAGACCCTCATGGTCAGGTTGATCGTGCTCCCGCGTGGTCAATAACCTCTCGGAGTTGGTTTAGCGATTGCTAAGGCGCGACGTCCTCGCACATTCGTAGTCGGATCGTCAAAGTCGACTTCCACCAAAGCGAAATCCACCATCTCATCGAAAGACGGGACACCTTTGCCTGTATCAAGTGGTATCAGATTTCCAGGTTGCTCGGTGAGATTTTACAGTTTTTCGTAGTTTAGATCGAGTCTGTTCTTCATACTTACAGTCCACGAAAAAGCCACAAAAAAATTAGGTTAGTTCATCATATCCGAACCAATCTGAGCCGTTGCATAATCTTTTCTGTATTTGCGTTGTTGAATTTGCGGTTGCATCGTCGTGTCTAGTTGCTGGTCTTAGAGTCTAGTCTTTTAGAGTTTCGAGTTCTGGTCATAAGTTGTCACGCCGCCGCCGCACCATCATCATCGCCCCTGCCATCTACCACCACCGCTTATCCGCCACCGCTTCGAATCCGCATCCATATACCACCACCGCTATCATATACCACCACCGCTGCCATATCCTACCACCATATATCCACCACCAATCCGAGTTCCTAGCATATTAGGTTTGTTTTCGGGATCCATCTAGTTTCCGATTCGTGTTTCCTTGCCGGAGTAGGTTTTGGATTCCAGCAATCTTTTGCCGTCCGTAGAAGAGGTTGGTTTCCAAAAAAAAGAGTCCGGAAACCACCCTCCTTTTAGGCCCAAAATTTTCCGAAAGCGCACTTGACAAAAAAAAATTGGCTATCCTATTTTTAGGTGTTTCTAAGCGTATTGAGACAATCGCCGTTATAGAAAGTTTTTTTGACCTGTTTCCAGTTTTTGGGTCCAGGCAGTCGAAAAAAAATTTTGGTCGAAAAAATTTCATGCCCATCCTGTCAGTTTGACCTGGGAAGAGTTTTGAGACACTCGCCGTTATAGTGATTTTTTGCAAAAAAAAACAGCGCAAAAAAAGGAGCGAAAAAAAAATTCCAGAGTGTGCTTTTCCCTTGTTTACGTGCAGCGCCGTGATTTTGTTAGTGTTCTAGGCTCGCGTCTCTAGCACGGTCTAGCCTAGGACCAGCACAGTACCGTCGTTGAGCGTTTATTCAACTTTGCATCTCTGAATTGATTATTGCTGACCTTTTTTTTGCTACCATATTATAAGCCTTCCCAGCTCCACATACATCTACATCGTGCGTTTGATTCTCCCTGGTAATCGCTATATCCAAGCTTTGAGAGTTTTGACTACAACGGTTGCCGATCACCACCTGCTGCTGGGTAAGAACTGGTAAGAATTTGAGATTTTCTTGACGGGTTTGTGATACACCACCACCACTTCTTAGTAGTCTGTAGGATCATATTCTTGTGTGTTCCTATTTGCTGCTAACCATGGTAGGATCACAAGCTGATGAGACTGATTGGGAGAACCTGACGAACAAACAGCTACATGATAAATTTCAGCAAATGATGAGTGGACAGGTGCAAGATGTGCTAAACAGATTTGACGAGGCCATGGTGAATATAGATGGCATTGAGAAGACGTTTGAAACAAAGCTTGATAGCAAGTTTAATGAATTGCTCGCGCGTTTTCCACAACCACCGCCGGCTGCACCTATTGCACCTCTGCAACAACAACAACTACACCCCCTTCTGAATCAGTATGGACGAGCTCAGCGTGTTCCTATTGAGCCAGGACAAAATTCTGGTGCCGCTGCTACTGCTGTTGGTGCTTCTTTGGCTCCTGCTACTGCTACTGCTGGTACCGAGGAGGATGATGAGTATGCGGGCGATTATGAGGATGAGGTTGATCAAAATCAGAACTACGTGCAGCCACCAGCACCACCACCAGCAGGTCGGCCTCAGGTATATATTCGTAATGGTAGGCCTACACCACCACCTCAGGTACGAGATGATGTCCATATTCCTGAACTGAAATTGAATATTCCACCATTTGAGGGTAGATATGTTCCTGATATATATCTTACTTGGGAGTTAGAAACTGAACAACGTTTTACATGTTTACAATATCCCGAGGAGAGACGGGTTGCTGCTGCTGTTTGTGCTTTCACTAGTTTTGCATGTCTATGGTGGTCTGAACATTGTAGATTATATCCTATTCCCGCTACTTGGGCTGCTTTGAAAACTGCTATGCGTACTCGTTGGGTTCCACCATATTATCAACGTGAATTGCTTCAAAAATTGCAGCGTTTAAGACAAGGAAAAAATTCTGTAGAAGAATATTATCAGGAATTACAAACTGGCATGATTAGATGTGGTATTGTTGAGGAGAATGAAGCTATGCTTGCACGTTTTATAGGTGGATTAAATAGAGAGATTCAGACCATTCTAGAGTATAAGGAGTATACTAATATCACTCGTTTATTCCATCTTGCTTGTAAAGCTGAACGTGAAGTGCAGGATCGGCAAGCATTGGCGCGAACTAACTTTTCTGCAGGACGAGTTTCAACATGGACACCGCGTGCATCCTCTACTTCCACTACACCAGCACCTCCATCAGCTGCTACCTCCAGTCGTGATACAAGAAAGCAGGCACAACCTCCACTATCTGCCAAGAGCGCACCTGCCGGGCCTACACAGAGCTCTTCTTCTTCCATGGCATCAACTGGGCACACCAGTGATATTATTTGTCGTCGTTGTAAGGGAAGAGGTCATTATGCGAGAGAATGCAAATCTCAGCGTGTGATGATTGCTACTGAGGATGGTGGGTATGAGTCCGCTAGTGACTATGACGAGGAGACGTTGGCTCTTATTACACGTGAAGAACACGGTGGAGATGATTCTGATCATGAGACGCAATACATGTCTCCTGAAGACGCTGACAGGTATGAATGTTTAGTTGCTCAACGTGTTTTGAGTGTGCAGGTCACACAAGCTGAGCAAAATCAGAGGCACAATTTGTTCCACACCAAGGGAGTTGTGAAGGAACATTCTGTGCGCGTCATCATAGACGGAGGGAGCTGCAACAACTTGGCTAGCATGGAGTTGGTGGAGAAGCTTTCTCTCACCACAAGACCACATCCACATCCTTACTACATCCAATGGTTCAATAACAGCGGCAAGGTTAAGGTAACACGTACTGTTCGTGTGCATTTTAGTATCTCTACATATGCTGATTATGTTGATTGTGATGTGGTACCTATGCAAACATGTTCCTTATTATTTGGTAGACCATGGCAATTTGATAAAAAAGTTGTACACCATGGTAGAAACAATCAGTATACTCTTGTTCATAAGGATAAAAATATTACTTTGCTTCCTATGACTCCAGATTCTATTTTGAAAGATGATATTAATAGAGCTAATAAAGCAAAACAGGAGAAGAATAAGAGCGAAAATTAGATTGTGGCAAAAGAATTTGAGCAACAAATGAAGCCTAATAATAAACCATCTAGTGTTGCTTCTGAAATAAAATTGAAAAGTGCATGTTTATTTGCCACCAAACCTGATATTGATGAGCTAGATTTCAGCAAATCTGTTTGTTATGCTTTTGTGTGCAAAGAGGCATTATTTTCATTCGAGGACGTGCCTTCCTCGTTGCCTCCTGCTGTCACTAACATTTTCCAGGAGTTCGCTGACGTCTTTCCACAAGACGTGCCACCGGGATTACCGCCTATTCGAGGGATTGAGCATCAAATTGACTTAATTCACGGTGCTTCACTGCCAAACCGTGCGCCATACTGTACCAATCCAGAGGAGACGAAGGAGATTATGCGTCAAGTACAAGAGCTGCTCGACAAAGGTTATATACGCAAATCCCTTCGTCCTTGTGCTGTTCCTATTATTCTAGTGTCGAAAAAGGATGGTACATCACGTATGTGTGTTGATTGTAGAGGCATTAATAATATTACTATTCGTTATCGTCATCCTATTCCTAGGCTAGTTGATATGCTTGATGAATTGAGTGGCTCTACAATATTCTCCAAAGTTGATTTGCGTAGTGCATACCATAAATTCGTATGAAATTGGGGGATGAATGGAAAACAGCATTTAAAACTAAGTTTGGATTATATGAGTGGTTAGTCATGCCTTTTGGGTTAACTAATGCACCTAGTACTTTCATGAGATTAATGAACGAAGTTTTACGTGCTTTCATTGGACGATTTGTGGTAGTTTACTTTGATGACATATTGATTTATAGCAGATTTTGGAGGAACATTTGGAACATTTACGTGCTGTTTTTATTGCTCTACGTGATGCACGTTTGTTTGGTAACCTTGGGAAGTGCACCTTTTGCACCGACCGAGTGTCTTTTCTTGGCTATGTTGTTACTCCACAGGGAATTGAAGTTGATAAAGCCAAGATTGAAGCTATTGAGAGTTGGCCGCAGCCCAAAACGGTCACACAAGTGAGGAGTTTTCTTGGCCTCGCAGGATTCTATAGGCGTTTTGTGAGAGATTTCAGCACCATTGCTGCACCTCTCAATGAGCTTACAAAGAAGGATGTGCCTTTTCTTTGGGGTACCGCACAGGAAGAAGCCTTCACGGTGTTGAAAGATAAGTTGACACATGCTCCTTTACTCCAACTTCCTGATTTTAATAAGACTTTTGAGCTTGAATGTGATGCTAGTGGAATTGGATTAGGAGGTGTGTTATTACAAGATGGCAAACCTATTGCATACTTTTCTGAAAAATTGAGTGGGCCTAGTCTGAATTATTCTACTTATGATAAAGAATTATATGCTCTTGTTCGGACTTTAGAAACATGGCAACATTATTTATGGCCCAAAGAATTTGTTATACATTCTGATCATGAATCTTTGAAACATATTAAAAGTCAAGCTAAACTGAATCGTAGACATGCTAAATGGGTTGAATTCATTGAGACTTTCCCTTATGTCATTAAACACAAGAAGGGTAAAGAAAATGTTATTGCTGATGCATTGTCTCGTCGCTATACTATGCTTTCACAACTTGACTTCAAAATATTTGGTTTGGAGACCATCAAAGGTCAATATGTGCTTGATGCTGATTTTAAAGATGTATTGCACAATTGTAAAGAAGGAAGAACATGGAACAAGTTTGTCATTAATGATGGATTTGTATACCGTGCTAACAAGCTATGCATTCCAGCTAGCTCCGTTCGTCTTTTGTTGTTGCAGGAGGCGCATGGAAGAGGACTAATGGGACACTTTCGCGTGAAGAAGACGGAGGACGTACTTGCTACACATTTGTTTTGGCCAAAGATGAGACGGGATGTTGAGCGTTTTATTGCTCGCTGCACTACATGTCAAAAAGCTAAGTCACGACTCAATCCTGATGGTTTATATATGCCTTTGCCTGTACCTAGTGTTCCTTGGGAGGATATATCTATGGACTTTGTCTTAGGTTTACCTAGAACAAAGAAGGGGAGGGATAGCATATTTGTTGTCGTGGATAGATTCTCGAAAATGGCACACCTTATACCATGTCATAAAAGCGATGATGCTGTCAATGTTGCTTATTTGTTCTTTCGTGAAATTATTCGTTTGCATGGTGTGCCAAATACTATTGTCTCAGATCGTGATACTAAATTTCTTAGCCACTTTTGGAGATGTTTATGGGCTAAGTTGGGGACTAAACTGCTTTTTAGTACTACTTGTCACCCCCAAACTGATGGACAAACTGAAGTAGTCAATAGAACATTGTCTACTATGCTTAGGGCTGTTTTGAAGAATAATAAGAAAATGTGGGAGGAGTGCTTGCCTCATATTGAATTTGCTTAGAATCGTTCATTGCATTCTACTACTAAGATGTGCCCTTTTGAAGTTGTGTATGGTTTCCTACCTCGTGCACCTATTGATTTGTTGCCTCTTCCATCTTCGGAGAAGGTTAATTTTGATGCTAAAGAACGTGCTGAATTGATTTTAAAAATGCATGAGTTAACAAAGGAAAACATTGAGTGTATGAATGCTAAATATAAACTTGCTGGAGATAAGGGTAGAAAACATGTTGTGTTTGCACCTGGAGATCTTGTTTGGTTACATTTGCATAAGGATAGATTTCCTGATTTGCGCAAATCAAAGCTAATGCCACGTGCTGCTGGTCCCTTTAAGGTGTTGGAGAAAGTAAATGATAATGCATATAAACTTGAGCTGCCTGCAGATTTTGGGATTAGCCCCACTTTTAACATTGCAGATTTTAAGCCATATTTGGGTGAGGAAGATGAACTTCCGTCGAGGACGACTTCATTTCAAGAAGGGGAGGATGATGAGGACATCAATACCATTGTTACACCCACAGCCCCTGCTGCTATACATATTGGACCAATTACTAGAGCTCGCGCACGCCAACTAAATTACCAGGTACTTTCGTTTCTTGGTAATGATTCTAATGTTCATGAGAATATGATGCTGCCTAAATTGGATACATTTGTTTTGCTTACAAATGAAGGGCCTAGCTTATAGAAGGATGGACATTGGAGCAAGAACAAGCATGGAGATGATGGCAGGCGCAAGGGGGACAAGAACGGAGTTACAAGTGATGATTTCAGGACTTTGAAGCTACCATAATGTGTGCATGAAGCCTTGGACGAAATATACAAGATGCCACTTCATAAATTTCATCCAGAGGCTATTCTAGGTGCTGCGTCACCTTATTATTGGGCTAGGCCCATGTAATTTCGAAATACATAAGTATAGGCTATTTTTAGAGTCCGTATGTGTGGGGAAACAAGAGATAGGGTTAGTTTCGGACCCCTCCACCAAGGGCCACGAAATTCACCCCTTCTTCCTCCATATATACAGCCCTTAGGGCACCGTTTAGACTTTGGGTTTTGTTTAGACTAAAAGTTCGCCATAGCTGCAACTTTGCGTACTTCGTTTGTGTTCAACGACCAGACAAAGACGTCACAGAACCCCACCTTGATCAATAAAGCTTTCATCTTATATTCGCAATATCCAGATTGCAATCTTAGTTTCTTGCTTGTTCTTCGTTTGCTCGCAGGAAACAGACCCTCGTGGTCAGGTTGATCGTGCTCCGGCGTGGTCAATAACCTCTCGGAGTTGGTTTAGCGATTGCTAAGGCACGACGTCCTTGCACGTTCGTAGTCGGATCGTCAAAGTCGACTTCCACCAAAGCGAAATCCACCATCTCATCGAAAGACAGGACACCTTTGCCTCTATCATTCTTTGAGATGACAATGTTGAAGAGGTCGAGCTGCTTGAGTTGAGGGAGAAGAAGGGTGGGCGCGGCATTAATCTGGGGAAGATAGTAGGAGCTGAAGCTGGCGCGGCGCAACATTGGCATGACACGGAGCATGAACGGTGGCAGAGAGCGACATCGTCCAGCTTCAAAGCTGAGCTACTCGAGCTGATCTAGTGTGGGGGATAAGAACAACTCGTCGAACTTGGCTTGGACCTTAAAGTTGGTACTGAACATGCAGATGTCAATGCATCTGGCTGGCCCAGGGTGCGATGAAAGGATCTTGGAGACTACGACCATGTGTTTACAATCCCCGTTGCAGAGGCAACTATCGATGGTGAGGTTGAGGGGGACGCGATGCCAGATGGGGCGCCACCGCCTGGAGAACAGGGTGGTCCGCATGACAGATTTGGTGGGGAGGAGGCCGATGATGACGAGCAGCATTTCGTTGGGGAGGCTGTTAATGAAGTCCAGCCTCACTGGAAGCGGTTTTGGCTTGAGCGGCCTCCACTTGTTGGCTGCCTCGCCGTCCATCTCAGCCGGCGGCGATGCCAGTGTACACGCGTGCTGGTGTGTGTTGTGTGATGGGTGTGCACGAGTGCGTCCTTCTGTGCATGCCGCCGTGCAATGGTGAAGTGTGCGCGAGTGTGTCCGTCACGCGGAAGAAGTGTGCCCTCAATTTACTAGCATGTGGGGTGCTACCCTAAGTGGATTCAACTTTGTTTACTTCACCGCATGTCAGATGGACCTCTAGTTTACTTATTTTCACCCACTGCCACATGGGCCAGGACATGAAGATAGAGAACACGAGCTGACAAGGCAGCATGTGGACTGGTTGACCGGTCAACTAAACAATATATGGAGCTATACGCTGACTCAGTGACCGTATAATCCCTTGGTATAGAGTGTTCGAGTGAGAGGGGAGGCCCGTGAGAGATAGCAGAGAGAGAAAGATCTAGTCCCTCCGTTCGATAATGTAGTGCCTACATTTTTTTAAGTCAAACTTTTGAAACTTTGACCAAGCTTATAAGGAAATTACTTGTATCTACAATACCAAAGATAAATGATAGTATGAAGTAAGTACAAGTTGATGAATCTAATGATCGTTCTAGATGCAAATCTTTTTCTCCACATATACCTGGTCAAACTTATCTGAGGTTTGACTTTTCAAAACATCCATATGCTTATGAACATGAGAGAGTACTTAACTAGAGAGCAAGCTTTTAAATAGTGGAGAGCGGACTGGTTGTGGATTAGGGTCCGTGTAGCGGAATGCGAATAGCGGGCGCTATGTGCACATGGCCAATTTAAAAAAACACTCATAAATTTGAGATTGTTGTGTATATTTCTAGGCCATTGACAAAAAATATGACACTTAATTTGAGAAATCATCTTTTATATAAGAATATAAAGTATAATTGAAAAATATTTGGTCATGCAACTGTGCAAGCAAGACACATTTACCAAAATAGATTACACAACAAAACAACAAGGACTTATATAGCGGGCGATATTGTAGATAGCGGACGATATAGCGGCCTAACCAGTGATATTGCGCCCGCATTATGACAACACGCTATTTTCTAATGCAACCTTAAACTGATAGCGGTAGGGTGATGCTACTGCTATTGCGGCCGCAATAGCGGAAGTAGCGGACGCTATTTAAAAGCTTGCTAGAGAGAGAGAGAGAGAGAGAGAGAGAAATAGAAAGTGACTGAAAAAAGTGTGTGTGCGTGTGTGAAAGAGACATGGACAACACACGATAAAAGTAGAGAAAGAGTGTGTGTGTCTTATGCAAACATATCAAACATGCATCTTCGAGAGCGGAAAAAGGTGAGAAGATAGTGTGTGGTTGTTTGCAACCGAGAGAGAAAGACCCCTAGCAAGTGATTAATAGGGGTCTGACAAACAAGGGAGAGAGGTCGAGAGAGACGTACAGAGAAAATGCAGACATGGGGAGGAGAGAGAGTGTATGTTTGTCATAGAGAGATCCCCTGGAGATCGTGATGGGACTACATGAGTGGGATATCGAGTGACAAGGTGTGTGCACGATAGAAGATACCCCGAGAGATATCAAGATAGACGTATGGATGGAAGGAGACAATACGTGTGTTCCTGATGGCTAGTGAGAGATAGTCATACTTAGGGGGGGAGTGCGTGCGCCTATGATGGAGTGAGGGATTATGGTACTTAGGGGGGTGCGTGTCACATAGAGAGAGAACAAGGGTGGAGAATGTTAGATGGGTCTATGTAGCGTGAGAGAGACATGTGTATGTGTGAACCGGGGAGATATACAGTTTGAGAGAGATAGAGGAGCCCCGATAAGGCTGAGTGGTGCGTCAGATAGCTGAGAGGGGGAAAGAGATATTCCATCCGCTCGATAATGCAGTGCATATAAGTTTTTTAGAAGTCGAACTTTCAAAACTTTGACCAAGTTTACACAAATATTATTTAGATGTACAATACCAGAGATACATCATACGAAACTACATCTCATGATGAATCTAATGGTATATGTTTACCGTTCTAGATGTAACTGTCTTTCTCCACGTATGTGGTCAAACTTTGTGATGTTTGACCTTTCAATAAATCTATATGCTATGGACCGAAGAGAGTGCCTAAGTCCAGAGAGATCAAGTGTGTGTAAAGGAGAATGAGGGAGTGTGCAAAAAGAGTATGTGCGTGAAAGAGAAAGGGACAACAAATGATAAATTAGAGAGAGTGTGTATGTGTTCGTTTCTTATTCAAACATATCACGCATGCATCTCTGAGATAAAAAAGCGAGGTAAGGAGATACATGAAGATGGCTGGTGCGTGATTGTTTGCAACGGAGAGAGACACCCCTATAGCACATGTCCAATAGAGGTCTGGCCAACAAGGAATGAAGGTCGAGAGGGAAGCATGGAGAAGATGGACGCATGGGGCGGGAGAGAGGGTGTGTTTGTGATAGAGAGATCCCCTCAAGATCATGAGGGGACTATATTGGTGGGATAAAGAGGTACGAGGTGCGTGTGTGATAGAAAGATGCCCCGAGAGAAAATGAGATAGACCATGCACATGTTTGTGATGGAGACTAAGAATTAGCTAGTCATATACATACAGGGGGGATTGCGTGTGCCTACAATTGAGTTTGAGACCATCATACTTGGCTAGGCATGAGATTGTGTGTGTGTGTGCGTGTGAGATGGAGAGAGAACGAGGGAGAGAGATAGAATTTTAGATGGGTCTATCGAGTGCGGGTGAGATATGCATGTGTATGTGTGACCCAGGGAGATGGAGAGTTTGAGAGAGAGAGAGAGAGGGAAGAGCTCAAAGACGACTGAGTGTTACATGAGAGAGTTACGCGCAACGAGCCAGGGAATTTGTGTGTGTACAATGAGTGCACCCAAGATATTTAGCTTGGACTAGAGAATCATACATAGTGTGCGAGAGAGACCTATACATGGAGTATATATGCATGCGAACTAGAAAGACCCCCCCCACACACACACACAAAGAGAGAGAGAGAGAGAGAGAGAGAAAGAGAGAGAGAGATACCAACAAGGTTTGTGTGTTGGATGCGTGCGACAGAGTTGAAGATTGTCGGTGAGAGAGAGAGAGTAGGAGTCCGGGAGAGCGGGAGGTCACATTTTATGAATCAAAGACTGATATAAACCATGTTTGGATATAAACTTGCATTCAAATATTTAAATTGGAGAACATGTTGTGTGCAATCCACACATGAACGGAGATATGCGTATCAATCAAGTTCATTAATTTGACTTTCAACATGTTCATGGAGTACTATAATACTGTACAACATGCTACTCGATTGAGGTGTTCAATTTTGGATTTAGTTCACTATTTTGACCGGGTGAACAAGCTATTTCATTGAATCGAGCTATTTTAATTTGGGTTTGATTCCCGTTTTTGAGTGGGTCAACTATTTGTCATATAGTAAATCGTTAGCAACGAGCATGTAAAATCACATTAGTCCCGAGCATCATCTCTCCATCTAAAAACGAAGTCGCAAGCTAATATTTCAAAATTTGATTGGAATCGACTTGGTAAGGTAGACGTGGATGCTCGTTGTCCCAAAATTTGAACGAGCCGCTAAACACCCTCTGCTGGGTGGAATTCGCCCGAGCAAATAAATGGGAGACGCGAAATTACAGGCCTATGTGGGACACACATCAATTGGCCTGTTGTACATCGAGGGAAGGTTCATAACTTCATCCAAGCGCGCCTTCTCCTCGACCGAAATGACAAGTGCCGAATAATTCATAAACCATGGGCGGTAGAACACGCTCTCCTCGCCCGAAATCGCTCGCGCCGACTATTTCAAAACACGCCGCCTGAAATCGCTCGCGCCTACTATTTCAAAACACGCCCTCCTCGCAAGAAATCACTCACGCCCACTATTTCAAAACACGTCCTCCTCATCCAATATCGCTCGCGCCCACTATTTGGGAGAAGCAAATTTACTCTACTATCCCCGACCCTCAGTACATAGACCCAAGCCAGAAGCCTAAAGGCAGTGGTAGAACTATAACTCCCCCCACATTACATACAAATGCGTCAATAAGACATGGTTCCCCCCTCCCAATTCCCCATTCATAGCTTGTGGGCATCAAATCACCTTCTCCCCGGAAGCTTCCTTCTCCCCAGCTGCGAAACCTCAGCCCCTCCTCCATGGTGCCCCACACCGCACCAAATTCACCGCCGCTCTCCTCCCCAATGCCGGAGATACTGTCTATTTGCCGTCATGCACTAGGCCGTGTGCCTCTTACTCCATGCTACCGGAGCTGCGTTGACGATGGCCGTGTGAATCATATCGAAGCCGATTCACGCCCACCGTTGTGCATGGCGCTGGAGCGGCTTCAACGTCAGAAGCGTCCAACAGGGTCCCGACGCTGGTTCCCCGTAGCCGTCGACCGTAGCGACATCTCTGCTTTCCTGCTTGTCGTAGCCACCGCAACCGCGCCGGCCTCACCGACTCGGAAGCTGGAGCTTCCTACTTCAGCAGGCCGCAAGATAGGTCGTATACTCATCTCAAATCACTTTATTTAGGCGCCAGTTGTCTAAATTTTTATTCTGGGCCAATCGATTCCCAATGGGAAGCAGCACCCCTCGACGCAGCGGAGATCGTAGACTGCCGGTTGGCTTGTGTCTAACGTAAGGGTGCGGGCACACAAGTTTGTCGTGGAAGCAGCGCTTACATGGCTATCTTAGAGTTGTGTGGGTTGAAGGTACTACTGCCGCCAGATCTGGATGACGGCGAGTCTTTGTGGATTGGCCGGGGGCGGCGCAACCACTGTAGTGTGGTGGGACGGAGAGCGGGGTTTCGGTCGGAGCTCTCGCCGCCACGGACGGAGGAGGCAGGCTGCTCTGCCGGTGGTCGCTGGCTCTTAGGGGAAGATTCTGAATAGTTTCAGCCGGGAGGCACAAGACGGCCATCAAGCCATCCGACGTAGATCGGATAGTACCAACATAAAATAAAATCGTATGAACCCAATTTATTCTTCAGTCAGCAGACCTGTGACCACTCTCATACCTTACTATTGATCTCTTAGGGTATTTGTTCAGATCATAGATATGTGTCATTCTTAACATTATGCATTTTCTGCATCTTCAGCCACACTGTCTTCCTTCTCACCAGAGCTGCTCCAACAAAGGAAGCATACACCAGAAGGGAGCTTGATAGAGGCCAAGGTGTCCCCTCTTTCGATGAGATGATGGATTTCGCTTTGGTGGAAGTCGACTTTGACGATCCGACTACGAGCGTGCGAGGATGTCGCGCCTTAGCAATCGCTAAACCAACTCTGAGAGGTTACTGACCACGCCGGAGTATGATCAACCTGACCACGAGGGTCTGTTTCCTGCGAGCAAACGAAGAACAACAAGAAACTGAGATTGCAATCTGGATATTGCGAATATAAGATGAAAGCTTTATTGATCAAGGTGGGGTTCTGTGACGCCTTTGTCTGGTCGTTGAACACAAACGAAGTACGCGAAGTTGCAGCTATGGCGAACTTTTAATCTAAGAAAAATCCAAAGTCTAAACGGTGCCCTAAGGGCTGTATATATGGAGGAAGAGGGGGTGAATTTCGTGGCCCTTGGTGGAGGGGTCCGAAACTAACCCTATCTCTTGTTTCCCCACACATACGGACTCTAAAAATAGCCTATACTTATGTATTTCGAAATTACATGGGCCTGGCCCAATAATAAGGTGACGCAGCACCTAGAATAGCCTCTGGATGAAATTTATGAAGTGGCATCTTGTATATTTAGTCCAAGGCTTCATGCACTCATTATGGTGGCTTCAAAGTCCTGAAAATCATCACTTGTAACTCCATTCTTGTTCCCCTTGCGCATGCCATCATCTCCATGCTTGTGCTTGCTCCAATGCTCATCCTTCTCCAAGCTAGGCCCTTCATTTGTAAGCAAAACAAATGTATCCAATTTAGGCAGCATCATATTCTCATGAACATTAGAATCATTACCAAGAAACGAAAGTACGTGATAATTTAATTGGCATGCGCGAGCTCTAATAATTGGTACAGTATATGTAGCAGTAGGGGCTATGGGTGTAACAATGGTATTGATGTTCTCATCATCCGGATGGGTCGTTAACAGGCCGGAACCACATCGGGGCGATATTGAGCCCAAATGTATAGCGGGCTGTTAACGGGCTCGAACTGACGATTGGCTGCAATGGTGTCAAATCGTTAACGGGCCGTTGATGGGCCTAATTGGCACATCTCGTATGGGTCGTGGGCTTAAATGGACCTGACACAATTAGGCCTTATATGGGCCGGCCTGCTAATTTTTGTTGGGCCGGCCTTTTTCACTAGAATGGGCCACTAGTGGGCCTTGCCACGTCCCCATGTATCATAGGCGCCTCTTATGCTATGAGTGGATGACATCTATCCCAACGCTGAGCTGCCACGTGGATCTTGCGGCCAATGATAATTTTACACGTGGAAAATCCCCATTGGTCGGGGCTGTTAGCAGGTTATCAGATCCAAAACCGGACCCGATAGCTTAACGGCGACCCGTTATGATGGATGCCACGTGTCGGTCACCCTTGACGAAAGCACTTCTATGACGCGCGATTTATCGTCATGGAAGTGGACACTTCCGTGATGATAATTTTGGTAATGTCAAGGAACACTTCTACGACAGCACATGTACGACTATCTTGATTCTGTCATAAAATCTTCATGGATGTACATGACAAAAACATGGCCTACTGTGACAAACATGTATCATCACAGAAATGTATTTTTTATAGTGTTCACATTCCACGGCTAACTGTATCCACGAGTGTTGTCCATAGCAACACTTTCCAAGGAATTTATTATTTGATAACATAAAGTAAATCATTTTTCATTTCGGGATTGGGCATCCCTAATACCTTTGCCTTACTCTCGTGTAATGGCAAGTGAATAAACACTCATATTGAGAATAGCACATATAGCATGGAAAAATATCAGCCACCCCCTACCGTTTCATGAGCGGTATTTTGAAAACTAGAGATGGCACATACAAATTTTGTTAGAAGGCAAGAGAATACCGCATATAGGTAGGTATGGTGGAATCATTTGGCAAAACTGGGTTTCAGGATTTTGGATGCACAAGCAATAAACCCACTTAGTACAAGGGAAGGCTAGCAAATAGATTGAGAAGCATCCAACCAAGAAACGATAAATCACATAAGCGAGCATTAAGCATAACTAAGACCGAATAATGCACCACAAGTAGGATGTAATTTCATTGCATAACTATTGACTTTCATGCTTGCATAGGGAATCAAAACCATAACACCAATATTCTTACTAAAGCATAATCACTCACCAACATGACTCACATATTATTATCATCATCCACAAAACTATTACAAAGAATCAAGTTTATTTTGTCCAATGATCTTCATGAAAGTTTTATTATATCCCTCTTGAATATCTAGCACTTTGGGACTAGTTTCGTATGTTTCGTTTGATAGCTCAAACAAATCTAAGTGAAGAACATGAGCATAAAAAATTTCTTCTCTCAAAATAATGTAAGTGAAGCATGAGAGAATTTCTTCAAAATTTTGTTACTCTCAAATAAATCTAATTGAATCATGATAGCATTTCTTCAAAAAAAAAATACTAAAGCACGTCATGCTCAAAAAGATATAAGTGAGGCACTAGAACAATTCCATAGCTCAAAAATTCTAAGTGAAGCACATAGAGCAATTCTACGAAATCATAACATAATTTTGGTTCTATCAAATAGGTGTGTTCAGCAAGGATATATCACACAAAATAAAAAGCAAAACAAGGAAAGGCACATATAATAAAAGACGCTCGAGGCAAAACTCATGATATGTGATGAATAAAAATAGAGCTCCGAGTAAAATACCAATGGTCGTTAGAAGAAAGAGGGGATACAACTCGGGGGCATCCCCAAGCTTAGTTGCTTGCTTCTCTTTGGATAATAACTTGGGGTGCCATGGGGCATCCCCAAGCTTAGGCTCTTCTTACTAATTATTCCTTCATCCATCGTGATCACACCCAAAACTTGAAAAATTCAATCACACAAAACTCAACAAAAACCTTCATGAGATCCATTAGTATAACAAAGCAAATCACTACTCTAAGTATTGTTGCAAACCCATTCATATTTTATTTTTGCATTATATCTACTATATTCGAACTTTACCATGGCTTATACCCTCCAATACAAACCATAGATTCATCAAAATAAGCACACAATGCAAAGAAAACAGAATCTGCCAAAAACAGAATAGTCTGTGGCAATCTGAAAACTTTGAATACTTCTGTAACTCAAAAAATATCAAAAAATTAGGAGAACGTAGGCAATTTGTATCTCAATCTTTTGTAAAAAAATTCAGAATTTTATCAAGCTTCTGTAAATCTAAACAATTATGTTTCTGGACGCAAAAGTTTCTGTTTTCCAACAAGATCAAATCAACTATCACCTAACGTGATCCCAAAGGCTTTACTTGGCACAAACACTAATTAAAATATAAAAAACAATCATAACAGTAGCATAATTGTGCAAACACTCAAGAACAGAAAGAAAAAGGAAAAATAAAATTTATTCATTGGGTTGCCTCCCAACAAGCGCTATCGTTTTACGCCCCTAGCTAGGCATAAAGCAAATTTAAGAATTGTCTTCTTTATTTCTAGATCCATATGATGCCCTCATGATTGATTCATATGGTGGCTTAATTCTTGTTCTTGGGAAGTGTTCCATACCCTTTCTTAGTGGAAACTGAAATTTAATATTTCCTTCTTTCGTATCAATCACGACACCAATAGTACGTAAAAACGGTCTAGCAAGTATAATTGGACAAGACGGACTGCAATCAATATCAAGAACAGTAAAATCTATGGGCACATAATTCCTATTTGCAAGAATAAGAACATCATTAATTCTCCCCAAAGGCTGTTTAATAGTAAAATCCGCCAAGTGTAAATTTAAAGAACATTCTTCAGTATTGGTAACACCAAGCACATCACATAAAGATTTTGGAATTTTGGAAACACTAGCACCCAAGTCACATAAAGCAAAACACTCATGATTTTTAATCTTGACTTTGATAGTAGGTTTTCATTCATCATGCAACTTTCTAGGAACTGAAATCTCTAATTCCAAGTTTTCTTCCAAAGTTTTCATCACGGTAGCTCTGATATGTTTAGTTAAAGATTTATTTTCTTCATAAGCATGAGGTGAATTTATCATGTATTGCAACAAAGAAATAACATCAACCAAAGAGCAATTATCATAATCAAAGTCTTTGTAATACAAAAGAGTGGGCACATCACTAGTTAAAGTTTTGACCTCTCCAAACCCGCCTTTATCAATTTTCTCAACAAGATTTTCACCCTCCAAATTATCATGACGCCTTCTAACTAAAGTTCACTCTTCTCCAGTCCATTTATCATCAAATTTAATTTTACTAAACAAATAATCAATAGAAGAAACACCAATCACTTTAAGATCTTCATCATTTTTATGAAAGCAATCACTAGAAAACGCTCTTTCTAAAAATTCTCTGTTAGCTCTAACCATAGCGGTTCTTTTCTTACTTTCATCTATAAAATCATATAAAGCTTAAATTTATTCTTCAACCATAGGTGCAAAAAAATTCTATCAATGCTTCTAGATATATCATCAATCTTATTCAACTTTTCTTCTATCGTATTGTTTAAAACTTTTTGAGCATTAATAAATTCTTTAATATTTATTCTCAAGGTCAGAGGTGTTCCTATTATTATTGTGAGAAAGGTTACAATAGGAATTACCATAATTATTAAAGGAATTACCAGAAAAGGCCTAGGATTAAAATTACCTCTATAAGCATTATTATTAAAATTGTTTTGTGAGACAAAATTCACATCTACGGCATCACTATTTTGCTCAATCAAAGTAGACAAAGGCACATCATTAAGATCAATAGGAGAACTTTTATTGGAAACCAACTTCATAAGAGCATCAACTTTTTCACTCAAAGAATTTATTTCTTCAACTGAATTGACTTTTTCACTAGTAGGTGCTCTCTCGGTATGCCATTGTGAATAATTTGCCACAATATTTTCAAGCAATTAGCAGCTTCACCCAAACTCATTTCTGTAAAAGTACCACCCGCGGCGGAATCTAAAAGATTTCTAGAAACAAAATTTAATCCTGCATAAAAAATTTGTATGATCATCCAAAGATTTAACCCATGAGTAGGACAATTTCTTAGCATCACTTTCATTCTTTCCCAAGATTGTGCAACATGTTCAGGCAGAAGTTGCTTAAAATTCATGATTTGAGTTCTAAGGGAAATTATTTTCACCAGCAGAAAATACTTAGTAATGAAAGCATCTTTGCATTTATCCCAAGAACCGATACTATTGCGAGGCAAATAAGAAAACCAAATTTTTTTGCAATCTCGCAAAGAAAACGGAAATAGTTTCAACCTCACAATATCATAGTCCACATCTTTTTTCTTATGCATATCGCCTAATTCCACGAATGTGTTAAGATGGGGCGAGACATCCTCATTAGGAGTACCGGAAAACTGATCTTTCATAACAAGATTCAACAAATCGGCATTAATATCACAAGATTCTGCACTAGTGGCGGGTCAGAGTGCTAATAAAATCATTATTATTGGTGTTGGAAAAATCACACAATTTGGTATTTTCTTGAGACATCGCAACTATGCAAACAAGAACGCAAACAAATATAGATCTGACGAGAAAAACGGCGAATGAAAAAGTGTGCGAATAAAACGACAAATTTTGGTGAAGTGGGGGAGATGAAAACGAGAGGCAAATGGAAATTAATGCAAATTGCGAGGAGATTGAAGTCTCACCAGCAACGGCGCTAGAAATCCTTTCTTGATGGCTCGTGTCCGCGTCAGTATTTTCCCTGAAGAGGAAGGGTTGAGGCAGCACAACTACAGTAGGTATTTCCCTCAGTGATGAGACTAAGGTTATCGAACCAGTAGGAGAACCGTGCAACACTATGTAAACGGTACCTGCACACAAAGAACAAATACTTGCAACCCGACACATAAGAGGGGTTGTCAATCCCTCCTGGGTAAAAGATAGATAAAATTGTAGTAGATTGGATAAGTAGATCTTGCGGGAACGCAAGATAAAATAAATAAATAAATAAAATTGCAGCAAGGTATTTTTGGTTTTTTGGATTAATAGATCTGGAAAAAAGAGGCAAACAATAGATCAGAAAGCAAATATGATAAAGAAGAGACCCGTGGGGCCGTAGATTTCAATAGTGGCTTCTCAAGAAAAATAGCATACGACGGGTAAACAAATTACTGTAGGGTAATTGATAGAACTACAAATAATTATGACGATATCCAGGCAATGATCATTATATAGGCATCACGTTGAAGATTAGTAGACCGACTCCTGCTTGCATCTACTACTATTACTCCATACATCGACCGCTATCCAACATGCATCTAGTGTATTAAGTTTATGGAAAAACAGAGTAATGCAATAAGAACAATGACATGATGTAGACAAGATCTATTCATGTAGGAATAGACCCCATCCTGTTATCCTTAATAGCAACGATACATACATGTCATTTCCCCTTCTTTCACTGGGACTGAGCACCGTAAGATCTAACCCATCACACAACACTTCTTCCCATGGCAAGAAAAATCGATCTAGTCGGCCTAACTAAACAAAAGACTTGAAGAAGAAATATGAGTCTATAAGCAATCATGCATATAAGAGATCAAAACCCAAATAACTTTCATGGATAAAATAGATCTGATCATAAACTCAAAGTTCATCGGATCCCAACAAACACACCGCAAAAAGTGTTACATCAAATAGATCTCCAAGAGACTATTGTATTGAGAATCAAAAGAGAGAGAGAAAGCCATTTAGCTACTGCCCACGGACCGGTAGGTCTATAATGATCTACTCACGCATCATCGAAGAGGCACCAATGAGGATGATGAACCCCTCCATGATGGTGTCTAGATTGGATCTCGTGGTTCTGGAACTTGTGGTGGCTGGAATTGTGTTCCGTGATGATGAACCCCTAGGGTTTTTGGATTTTTGGGGTATTTATAGAGCGAAGAGGCGATGCGGGAGGCCACCGAGGTGGGCACAACCCAATAGGCCGTGCCTAGGGGTTGTGCCCCCTCGGGTCACCCCTCTGGTACTTCTTTGGCCCAAGATGTTCCTTCTAGTACAGTAAAAATCTCCAAAAAGTTTTGCTGCATTTGGACTCCGTTTGGTATTGATTTTCTGCCAAGTAAAAAACAAGCAAAAAAGATCAACTGGCACTTGGCACTATGTCAATAGGTTAGTCCCAAAAACTGATATAAAGTTGCTATAAAATGATTGTAAAACATCCAAGAATGATAATATAACAGCATGGAACAAGCAAAAATTATAGATACGTTGGAGACGTATTAGCAACATCTGTGACGGGGATAGTAACTAGCGAGAGCGGCACAGTAGCTGTCCATTCCGTAGCGGTGGCCTTAGCCCTGATGAAGGCCGGCCACGCCCAGCTCCTGGTGGTCACTGCACAAATCGCACGAAGCTTCTCTGACAACGGTCACAACCCACGGTCGAAGAGTTGGAAATCATGGAGAGCATTCGAGCAGTTGTCCTTTCATTTGTATCATACATTGCTGCAATGGAGCCCGTCCAAGCCCAACCGCGACCACCCACGCTCAACTCATGGTGGCCTTTTCCAAAAAGATGGCAGACGCGGATGGAAGCATAATTAATAGGTTCTTAAAAACCTCAAACGGGGGCTTTATCCCCCGATGTCAGAATTCCTAGGCAAGCGTGGTCAACATGACTACCTGAGAAAAGGAATTGTTGGAGGAACTATTTTTCTTAGAAGATGTTTCTTACGTTAAAAAGTAATATAGCATAACTCTCTAGTTCAACTTCATTTTTGAACCATGTAGCCAGATTGTCTCGTTGTCCAAAGAGTCTAGCCTAAAAATATCTTGCCTAGAAGTAGGAAACACTCTAAGACCCATGGTCGTGAAGGTGGAAGTCGATGGCTGGTTAATGAAGCTTGAACAACAGATACGAGATCAATGATGTAAATTATTTTTATACATAGAATCATTAAAAGCATAGGGTTTTTTACACATCATCAAGACCATCTATCAGTGAATCAAGGGCACATTCTTTATGTGAGAGATGAGCAGCTGGCATTACATTTTCATACACTAGGTGCGTCTGCACTTCCTTTTCGTCAGCTCCTATTGGGCTACCTCAGCAAGGTTCCGTCTCCTCACCAAGGAAGCGCGTTTATCATAGCCCATGCCTCCCGTGCTCTCTCCCAGCAAGTTGACACTTTCCACGCTTGTATATGATGTCGAGCTACCTTTAGGCGATCGGCAAGCTCAGACATTCCTTCGGGAATAGGTTCATTCGGCTATAGCGCCTTGAACACAGTTTTCATCGCTCACCGAGATCTTTCATGTACCTCGGTAAGCTCCATTGAGGCATCTTCAGATGGATAAGTATCATTTAAGAGAACTAAAAAGACAAGATACTAGAAGATTAAGCGACAACATTGTACATCAGCAACCATTCAATGGATAAGTATGCCTACCGGACAAAGCTACACTTGTCTCTTGATTTTTTGCCATAGCGGCAGACAGTTGAGTTTAAGCTTCACAATCTCTTGGGCCTGCCACTTGTTCTTAGCCTTGAGCTTGTTGTTGTCATTCGAGATCGGGTGAACACGCGATGGCCTGCCTATTCTTGAGATTCGACATACCGCAAATCCTATGGTCCCTGCTCCAGGTTCTTCTCTAGTTGACCAATGGTCTTTGCTGCTACAAATACAAGACCCATTAAAGATGATCTTAAGCTTCGGGAAATAATATAGCCAACTGCACTTACCAGGTGCTCCTTGAGTGAACTTCTTGATATGCTCCACTTCAGACTACGCGACGTTCAACTTCACCTTGTTTGCAGATAACACCTTGTAGCGGCTCTTGTTTTCCTCCCGAGCAGTAATGCGACAAAATTAATTATTTCTACCGTTAACAGGGCCACTCATGCTCGTATTGAGACTTGAGGGCTACTGGGTGTTACGCTCAGTCAAGGGCAAACATTTAATCCACTAGTCGGATTTTCACCCGACAAGCTTCTTAGGGACTACTGCCATACATGGCAGACATTTACCTCTTCTAACTCATCAGAAAAATTTCTAGCTTTTTTCTGTAAGATGGTTAAAAGGGGATGCTCACTGATTCATCCTGAAAAAATCTATATACTATTACAGTAATCAAAGGAACAGAGGATTTTTTACCTGCAAGCCCTTGGAAATCCACCGCTTTCTTGAAATTGGATCGGGCCGCACCAAGGTAAGCATCCACTGAACTGAGCGCACTGAACTCTTGACTAGAGAAGATGGGATTCCTTAAGAATTATTTTTCTGCCGATGATTCATGGCGCTGTCAACCTCAAAGGTGGTGGTTAAACATGTCTCCGAAGTTTTTGTTTGAGGTACTTCTGGAGAAGGCCTTGGTGTAGACCCTGGCTTGGCAGTGGTCCTCAGCTCAGGAACACCCACGACGTCTATCCCTATGTTTGGAGGAATGTGGGCTTGTTCCCTACATCAGGGCCCAGGTGAAGAATACACAACAATGATTAAGAAGATAACTGCGGCAATCTTACCTGTCTGAGAGAGGTATGACGCGCTTGGTCCTCATGGTAGCTGGCTTGGGCACACCACCTCGTACGTTATCCAACTCGCCCTCTTGTGGGGCATGGTCAGTTCGCTTGTGCCTAGAGAGGCAACGCTTAGGAGAGGAGGTCAGGATGAACAGGGCCTTGCTGTTAGAAAATATCTTTTGAGGAGAAGTCAGAGGAGACCTTACCGTAGTATATGGAAGTGTCCCTGGGGCATCAAGGGTGATAGCCAAGGCTCTCCAGGTAAAAGACCCCCTCCACAAAAATAAGGGACAACTCCCCGTCCTCATGAAAGTTGGGGTCATCGTCACGAGAATAAACCCCCGGCTCAGGTGCTAGGCAGCTGAGGGTTTCGACCCAGCTCTTCCACCTCTGTTCGGATATATTGAAAATGCTGGTTAAGAGTATAAAGGGAATGCTCGAATGGACGAGGTAATTTCAAAAAGGCTTACCGCTTCGACAGGCCTGTAGTAGGAAAAACCATCCATAAACTTCTGCTTGGCGAAATCTGATGGCTCCCCCTTGTATATGTTGGCCAAGGCGAAGCCAAGAGCCCCTTGGTTATCAAAGCCTTCCCAAATAGATCGCGTGGCGTCGCTGGTCCCGTTGTACCTCCATAATGGGTGCATGCACTTACGAAGAGGCTAGACTTGTATGTCGGTTGTGGTCGCCATCACATCAATGATGTTGATGTCGCTTTTTGTTAAACACCTCACCTGAGGAGCAAGGCGGGCTATGATGGAGTCATCCTTTTGTGAGGTGCTCCTTGGCCTCCAGTTAAAATGCTTCTTTGAGGGATCTGGATAATAGGGGGGTGGAGTCCAGGGCGAGCTGGGTCGTGCAGTCGGACATTGGCCATATAAAACCACTCATGGCCCAAATATCGGTGCATTCTCTTGGGCTACCAGTTGGATACTCGGTCCCACCAATACAACACAACTCAGATGCTCCCACCTCATAAAGTTTCCCATCTCAAAGATTGAGGCAACAAGCAGAAGTACTTCCTCCATAGCCCAAAGTGTGCCTTACATCTGAGGTACATCTCGAAGAGGGCGATGAATCACGCAATGTGTAGAATGGAGTTGGGCTTGAGGTGGTGCATTTGGATCCTGTAGAACTCTAGTAGCTCCCCGAGGAAGGAGCGGATGGGAAATCCAAGGCGACACAATAGGAAGGGAACAAAACACACCCTATCATGTCCATACGGAGTAGGGTGTCTAACCACATGCACTTGCCCATTTATGAAAATTAGGCTGGGGCGAGTGGAAGTTAGATCGGAGCCTGGCAAATAAAGTTTGGTGGCGAGTTGGTTTAGCCAAAGGCGGGTGATGGTGCGGCTCCCCCAGTCGCCTTTAAGGGCGCCATTGGGACGCGTTGATGAACCTGTGTCATTTTCCATTTGCTAAAGCTCTTGAGACTAGGATTTCGGGGAAGGATTTCGTGTTTTGGCCGAGAGGGAGGGGAATTGGAAAGCTCGCCTCTATTGCAGCCTTAGGTCTTACTCCTATTAAATAAGGAAAAGTGATGTTTTGACCCCTCGCCTCAAAGGGCCAGTCCCCCGGTGGCTCATCGATCGAGGAGGCATTATTTTTACCAATAGGGACCACACGTGATGGGCCAAATCACTAGAGAAATATTCAGACTATAAAGACCTTGTCTCGTTCAGTGAAGACCCAAGACAAATTGTGATGCTTCACGACGAGAAGGAAATCGCATGCCAAAGCCGAAGACCTCAAACCGAAGTCATCTGTCGAAGAATATTGTTGTCCCCAGCTTTGAAGACAAGTTTAGATGCTACCGACAGTGTCCTGGACTAAGGAGTACAAACCTAGTTGGCCCACAATCCATGTACCAAGCTTATGGCCCACCGATTGCATAAGGAAAGACTCTAGAGGCCTCAAACCCTGGCGTGATGGAGATGGACTCTGCCATAGACTTGGCGTGTACCCTGATGGCTTGAGAATTTCTGGTGTTTTTTAGTAGTGATTTTTCCTTGGTTTCACTAGAATTCTTATTATTCGTCGGATATTTCTAATGCTAATCCCTCAAAAGAGAAAATTTTATTTTCCAACTATTTGGCAAGAAATATGAAATATGGAAGGAAACCAAGGAGGATTGCTAGAAATGAAGGCAAATGGAGCAACTTTCCCAAAGAAGCCCAAGTCAGCAGGCGCAGCAGAGAAAAAGACGGCATTTCATACGACCGAAGCGCCGGTATGGGTGGTCGTATGGACTACCATCAGCTCCACCATGTCTATACATGCAACTTTCCTGAAGGACCCATGGAGGAGGAGAATCCTAGCCGCCACCACACCATCCAGAACAGGAGAAGAGAGGATCTGAATAACATTCAGAGATCATCTTAGTTTTGGTCCTTTCATCTCCATCATCATCAACACCACTTTCATTGTTGTAAGAAGAATTCCAATTGGGAGAACAATTGTAACTTTACTCAATCTCATCTGGAGATCTAGACTATTTGATTCATCCATTTCATCTTACTGTGGATCTTCACGCTATTATATATATGGTTTCATGGGTTTTGATCTATGTTATGATTGATTCCCCTCTTATGATGTGTTAGTAATTCCCCCTAGGTTTGGTAGATGTAGGTAAGTGGTAAAGTTAATTTGTCCTATTCTATATGTCGTCATTTGCATTCGTAGTAGTACGATCCATGTAGTATGTTGTTATGTTGTGGTGAATTCTATGTGTGTTGTCCAATTTAAGGGCCCAGACAACATGATCTCGAGACCCACATAGGTAGCACATATTATTTAGGAAATCTGTGACCTCTGACATGAAAGGTGGAGATATATATGAGGACTGAAGATAGTATGAGACAGTGGTGATCCATTGAACATAATGCTTGGTTCCGGTCCAAGGACCTTAATTGTGGAAATGGCCACTCTGTTGCAACGTAGAAGCAGGACCATAGAATGAAATACAATACCACGTGGAGGTGTTTCATAACTTTATAGAGACCTCCTACATAACTTTATATATTCTTACCATGAAGTGAAATCTCTCCACACCTAGTCTCTCCATTGCAGGAAACGCAACCTTAGTCCAGTTCATGTTATTTACTTTTGTTAGTTCTTATAGCTTTACAAAAATCCCTTCATATTTGTCAAACTAGTTTATTCATGATGTAGGACAGTAACAATATTTGCAGAAGCTCCAACAGTTACTTCACACAAGAACGGTGACACCTTGTGTGTGTGACAGAAATGCTACTTATAAATACTCTCCTTCGCTCTTTGTTGGGACAATTAGTCAGTGGGGTACTTTTGCGGAAGTGCTACACTATGTTGTTTCGCTTGTAGGCACCAAAGCATTTTCTGGCGCTGTTGTTGGGGAGCTTAGCACAGAGTATTTGTTTCTTAACTATTTTTGCATGTGTTTTTATCGTAGATGCTTCCTGTAACTCACAGGGGATCTACTCGTTCTAGAAAATTGTATTTGCCAGATTATATCACTCTTTTCCTCATGAGCAACAAGCTTCATTAATAATAGAAAAATACAAAAAGAGTGAAACGGTTGAGCTTAACACCTTGTTTGTATAGTGTTGGAGATATGCCCTAGAGGCAATCATGTATGATGATATTTCCTATGTGTTTGTGAAGAAAGATAGTCCTTGGACATTATGAATGATATGTATCAACACGTACGTGACTTGTTTGTGGGACTATGCATTGTATGATGACTGTCCCAAAAGGTCCGTAGTCGAAAGCGATGTGTGGACGTGCAGCCAACTAGACTAGTATATGCCACGGTGGATGGCTCGATCTCTCTAGCCATGGAGCATGGGATGCTAACCGGATAATACAGACTTGGAAGAATCTGGTCGGATTTGACATAGTCGGATCCGAGTCAAGATAAGGTCCGAGTTGGACGGACCCAACTATGAGATGCGGCGGTTTGTCATCTCTGAGTCTCTTGTACAACATATGTTCTATGTCCTAAGACCTAAGGTGGTGCATGTACTCGGGATGGTGACAGACCTGCTTTGGGCCGACCAAACACTACGCCGTTACTGGGTAGTTACAAAGGTAACTTTCATGCTTGTCGATACCCATGCTAAGTGACATGGTCGAGCAAGATGGGATTTGCCCCTCCGGCCAGGAAAGATAAACTCTAGGGCCTTCATGTGAACTGATCAAGATAAGCATGGCCATGTGACATGGATTATCAGATAATTCAGTTCGTGGTTGGCATCACTGGAACGAGAAAAGAGGTTGGGCTAGCACAAGGATGATAGACTCGCCTTGAGCCTGACAACATATATTGTGTGGCAAAGGGAATAGAAGTGTAACACATTGTACATGTTCCCCTAACCAGCTTCATCAGACACTTGGAGTCAGCACGCTTTGCTAGAGGTCGCTACTGACTAGACGAGCCTGACGTGATCTGACTCGCGACCAAGTGAACGAGAACCTAAGGGGTGGCGCGCTTAAGGGAAGGAACCTGTGAGGCATGCTCCGACTCCACGTGTTAGATGTAATCCTACTCGGACTCAGATCCAGGCTGAACAGACTTTGCTCTTTAGGATCTGTGTGAGGCCCAAGTGTTGAGCCTATGATGGATGCCTATATATAGTGGGGGTGCGACACACTCATGCGGTTGATCACTTCGTCGTTGTCACTAGGGTTTGCATGTGCTGCAAATAGCCACCTCCACTCAGCGCCGACTGTGTGATCAGACCTAGCAGTCCGCCCCCACGGTGTTCCTCTTGCACGCGCTGATACCGTTAGAGGTGGTGCACTTGCGTCACTCCTGTGAACTGATGTCTACTACACAACCTTCTTCTTATAGACATTGTTGGGCCTCCAAGTGCTAAGTCACAACGTCGTGCACGTTTGTAGTCGGATCGTCAAAGTCGTCTCCACCAAATCGATAGTTATCATCTCATCGAAAGATCGGGACACTCGGCTTCTATCAAGTGGTATCAGTTTTCAGGTTACTCGGTGAGATTTTCCAGTTATCCCTTGATTCGATTTATTTTCTTACCTATTGTCCAAGAAAAAGCCACAAAAAAGTTAGATCTATTCATCCTTTGTCCTAGCCAGTCCAAGCCTTTGCAATTTTCTTTTCATTGTTTGCATTATTGAATTATCGGTTGCATCGTCGTGTTGAGTTGCTGGTCTTAGTGTCTAGTTCCTTTAGAGTTTCGAGTTTTGTTCACATTAGTCACGCCGCCGCTCATCATTATCCCTTCCACTGTCCACCATCCCATCCATCAATTTCCACCACGTGCTACACACTGTTCATTGTCATAATCATAGTTGAGGTCATTCACATCTTGGCCTGATCCAATCTGCATCTTATCTAGTTTGTCTTGTCAAGAGGGAGAAAAAAAGATAGAGAAAAAAGAAAAAAAGGAAAGAAGAAAAAGAAAAAGAGAGAAGAAAAAGAAAAAAAGTGTGAGAAAAAAAAGAGAGAAGAAAAAAAATTCAGATCTATCTAGAATCAATCCCGTAGCTGAATTCGGATTGGAATCTGTTTTGCGCACTGTTCAGTAAAACAGGTGTATCTTCCTCATACAAAGTCCGTTTTGGCCCCGTGGGTATTCAAATTAAAGCTAGCGACAAGCCGCATCTAAATAGTTACATAAGAAAGTTCAACATTTGACAACTCAAAATCGGCTTCTAAATAGGTCTTTTTGCCCTCCGAAGTTCGTGAACACAGCTTGTTCCAATTTTTCAGGCCAGTTTTAGAATTCTTTGACTCCTCATATCAATTCGGAATTGAGTGATTCTTTTTGCATTGGAAAGCTTGAGTTAGTAGCATTCTTTGAAAATTTATCAGAAAATTGGCTTAAACTTTTCAAGAGGAAAGTTGGAGAGAGTTGTTGTATATCCTGCTTGGCAGTTGTTTTTCATCATTATCTTCACTGCTGTTGTGATTTTCACTTATATCTTGATGTCCAGAGCTACTTTGTATCCTTGATTGATGCTAGTTGTGCTACGCCGTGACCTCATTAGTGTTCTAGGCTCGCGTCTCTAGTCCGGTCTAGCCTAGGACCAGCACAGTACCGTCGTTGAGCGTTTATTCAACATTGCATCTCTGAATTGATTATTTCTAATCTTTTGCTACCTTATATAGCCAATCTAGCTCCACATATTTCTACACCGTGTATACGTATGTTCCCTTGGCAATTGCTTTACACAATCTTCGGAGTTATTTGACATTGCTAGTTGCCTGTCACCACCTGCCGCATGGTAAGAACTTGTAAGATATTGATATTTGCTTTACTGTGAGCACTTTACAACCACATCCTAGTAGTTCATAGGAACATTATTCTCGAATTTTGTTTCTTGTTTCTACTAATCATGACAGGTTCCGGAGATAGAAGTTCTTGGACGACGGACACATCTTCAACATCACGAGAGTTGAGACAACACACGCAAGAACATGGTCAGGTTATCTCTTTACCGTCATTTGAGGGTAGATTTAATCCTGCTATTTATCTAGCTTGGGAGTTTGAAGTAGAACAAGTTTTTAGTGACCATGAATTTTCCAAACTTGAGCGAGTATGAGCTGCCACTATAGCATTTACTAGTTTTTCTTCTGTTTGGTGGAGTGTGCATTGTAAGAAAAACATTGATAACCAACCCACAACTTGGAAAGATTTTAAAGATGTAATGAGACAACAATTTTTCCCTCCTTACTATCATCGTGAATTGCTTCGCAAATTTGAACAATTTAAACAAGGCAACAACACTATTCATGCTTACTAACAAGAGTTCAAATATTATATGCATCATTGTGACATAGAAGAATCTAAGGATGATACAATGAATAGATTTTTTTTGGTGGTTTGAACCATGATATTCAGGCAAGATTTCAGTATATTCCTCGTTGCATTACTGGTATGTATGTTCATGCCTGTACCTTTGAGAGACAAGTACAGGAGGATGCATTGGGTGACTACAACAACTACTATTCCAGTTCATGCTCACCACCGCCGGTTGGTTCCTCCACTGTTGCACCTACTAGAGCAGCCCCACCTCGGATTGTGAGCGCGACATCATCTCAAGAGTATGGTGCATTGTCAACGTCCGTACCTACATCAGCTACGTCTTTGCGACAAGGTAACAGTAAAGGTATTGATGATATAACTTCACAAGAGAATGATGCATCCCTAGTTAACTTGAATGCATCATGTGTTCAGTTACCTGGTGATTTGAGCACAACACCTATTTTAGAGAATCTTGATACTGTCATGAATGCGTCATGTGATCAAACAACTGAAATACCAATAATTTTGAGTGCACCCATTGAATTAACTATTGATGCAAAAGAATCAATGTTTAATCATTTTGATATGACCTCTAATCTTAGTGATGATTTTGTGTCGAATGACTTATTGCATGTTTGCTTATTTAAGCATGGTGTAGCATGTAAATTTGATGCAAGTAAGGTTTATTCACCAATGTTGGGATGGTTTAATGATGAATATTGTCAATCTTTTGATATGAATAAGAGCTTCACTTATATGTGCAAACTGAGTTGCAATATTTTCATGTCTTCTACTTACGATAATATTTTGGCTTTATATTTTATGATCTATGGAATTTACTCATGTATACATGTGTCGTATGTGCAAAAATCAAGGGAAGTAAAAAATGGATGACATATACATATAAAACATGTACACCTTGTCTCTTTTGTTAGCCACATTTCAGATTAAGAAACGCCGAGGACGGCTTTGTTTTCAAGAAGGGGAGGATGATGAGGACATGACTACCTTGGATATGACCAAATATATTGCATACATGTATATTTGTGAGGTGATTTCTAATGCAAACTATGCAATAATTTATTTATGTCATCCAGGACAAAAATACTTCACAAACTTTTGTGCCATGTCTAATTGCAGGTGTATGGGACATTTGTACAATACACATATGAAGATAAGGGAGAAAGAGATGTTTACTTGCTGTTCAAAAAGTTCTCTCACGTCACTTTTGGCCCAAGAGAAGATAGAGTCCAAGTCTCTCACGTTCTGGACTCAGATTCGGACTGCACAGACACACCTGATTCAAAACGCCAAGAAATCTTTCATCCGGACTCCGAATTGGGTGATTCTTTTTTTGTTGGAAAGTAGATTTCATTCTCTTTCCATCCCAATTGGAATCGCCTTAAAATCAGTCAGGAGCATTGAGTTATGGACGAAACAATCTGACGCTGCAGCAGAATCCGAGTCAAACTACAAGTCCAAAGGTGTTACGTCACCTCCACTTGGGCCCATTGGCCTTGTACGACCTAGGGTTAGTTTTAGGCTGCCTTGGGACGTCCTCCCACCTCTTTGGCCGCCACCCCTTGCTCCTATATAAGTAGATCCATCTAGTAGCTTTTTCTTTGGGATTTGTTTAGTTAAAAGTTAGCCATTGCAACTTCGTGTACTTCGTTTGTGTCCAACGACCAGACCAAAACCGCTTACGGATCCCCACCTTTATAAGTAGTTCATATATATTTGAAATATTCAGATTGCTTTATCATATTCTTGCTTGTTCTTCGATTGCTTGCAGGAATAGACCTTCGTGGTCAGGCTGATCGTGCTCCGGCGTGGTCAATAACCTCTCGGAGTTGGTTTAGCTATTGCTAAGGCGCAACGTCGTGCACGTTTGTAGTCGGATCGTCAAAGTCGTCTCCACCAAATCGATTGTTATCATCTCATCAAAAGATCGGGACACCCCGCCTCTATCAAGAGGTTTGTAGGACAGTAGCAAATTTCCCTCAAGTGGATGACCTAAGGTTTATCAATCCATGGGAGGCGTAGGATGAAGATGGTCTCTCTCAAACAACCCTGCAACCAAATAACAAACAGTCTCTTGTGTCCCCAACACACCTAATACAATGGTAAATTGTATAGGTGCACTAGTTCGGCGAAGAGATGGTGATACAAGTGCAATATGGATGATACATATGAGTTTTTGTAATCTGAAATTATAAAAACAGCAAGGTAGAAAGTGGTAAAAGTGAGCGAAAACGGTATTGCAATGCTTCGAAACAAGGCCTAGGTTTCATACTTTCACTAGTGCAAGTTCTCTCAACAATGATAACATAACTAGATCATATAACTATCCCTCAACATAAAACAAATAGTCACTCCAGGGTCACTAATAGCGGAGAACAAACGAAGAGATTATGGTAGGGTACGGAACCACCTCAAAGTTATTCTTTCCGATCAATTCATTGGGCTATTCCTATAAGTGCCACAAACAGCCCTAGAGTTTCTAGTAAAATAACACCTTAAGACACAAATCAACCAAAACCATAATGTCACCTAGATACTCCAATTTCATCTCAAGTATCCGCGGGTTTGATTATACAATATGCATCACACAATCTTAGATTCATCTATTCAAACCAACACAAAAAACTTCAAAGAGTGCCCCAAAGTTTCTACCGAAGGTCAAGACGAAAATGTGTGCCAACCCCTATGCATAAGTTCACAAGGTCACTGAACCCGCAAGTTGATCACCAAAACATACATCAAGTAGATCATGTGAATATCTCATTGTCACCACAGACATGCACATGCAAGACATAGATAAAGTGTTCTCAAATCCATAAAGACTCAATCCAATAAGATAACTTCAAAGCAAAAACTCAATCCATTACAAGAAGTTAGAGGGGGAGAAACATCATAAGATCCAACTATAATAGCAAAGCTCATGATACATCAAGATCATGTCATATGAAGAACATGAGAGAGAGAGAGAGAGATCAAACACATAGCTACTGGTACATACCCTCAGCCCCGAGGGTGAACTACACCCTCCTCGTCATGGAGAGCGCTGGGATGATGAAGATAGCCACCGGTGATGGATCCCCCTCCGGCAGGGTGCCAGTTTGACAGGGTCCCGATTGGTTTTTGGTGGCTATAGAGGCTTGCAGCAGTGGAACTCCCGATCTAGGTTTCTTTTGGGGGGTTTCTGTATTTATAGGAATTTTTGGTGTCAGTTTCACGTCAGGAGGGTCTCCGAGTCAGCCACGAGGTAGGGGCACACTACCTGGGGGTAGGGCGTGCCCCAACCCTCGTGGATGACTATAGACTCTTCTGGTCCAACTCTTTTGCTTCGGGGGCTTCTTATGGTCCATAAAAAATTTCCATAAATTGGCAGGTCAATTGGACTCCGTTTGGTATTCCTTTTCTGTAAAACCTAAAAACAAGGAAAAAACAGAAACTGGCAATGGGCTCTACATTAATAGGTTAGTCCCAAAAATCATAAAAATGGCATATAAAAGCATATAAAATATCCAAGATGGATAACATAATAGCATGGAACAATAAAAAATTATAGATACGTTGGAGACGTATCAAGCATCCCCAACCTTAATTTCTGCTTGTCCTAGAATAGGTAAATGACAAAAACAGAATTTTTGATGTGGAATGCTACCTAACATATTTATGAATGTAATCTTCTCTATTGTGGCAAGAATATTCACGTCGACAAGATTCAAAACAAAAGTTTAATATTGACATAAAAATGATAATACTTCAAGCATACTAATAAAGCAATCATGTCTTCTCAAAATAACATGGCCAAAGCAAGCAATCCCTACAAAATCATATAGTCTGGCTATGCTCTATCTTCATCACACAAAATAGTTAAATCATGCACAGCCCCGATGACAAGCCAAGCAATTGTTTCATACTTTTTATGTTCTCAAACCTTTTCAACTTTCACGCAATACATGAGCGTGAGCCATGAACATAGCACCATAGGTGGAATAGAATATGGTGGTTATGGAGAAGACAAAAAGAAGAAGATAGTCTCACATCAAATAGGCATATCAACAGTCTATGGAGATTCCCATCAATAGATATCAATGTGAGTGAGTAGGGATTGCCATGCAACGGATGCACTAGAGCTATAAGTGTATGAAAGCTCAAAAAGAAACTAAGTGGGTGTGCATCCAACTTGCTTGCTCATGAAGACCTTGGGCATTTGAGGAAGCCCATCGTTGGAATATACAAGCCAAGTTCTATAATGAAAAATTCCCACTAGTATAAGAAAGTGACAAAATAGGAGACTCTCTATCATGAAGATCATGGTGCTACTTTTAAGCACAAGTGTGGTAAAAGGATAGTAGCATTGCCCCTTTTCTCTTTTTCTCATTTTTTTGTTTTTTGTTTTTTTGGGCCTTCTCTTTTTTTTGGCCTCTTTTTTTTGTCTGGAGTCTCATTCCGACTTGTGGGGGAATCATAGTATCCATCATTCTTTCTTCACCGGGACAATGATCTAATAATAATGATCATCACACTTTTATTTACTTATAACTCAAGAATTACAACTAGATACTTAGACCAAAATATGAGTCTATATGAATGCCTCCGGCGGTGTACCGGGATATGCAATGAATCAAGAGTGACATGTATGAAAGAATTATGAACGGTGGCTTTGCCACAAATACGATGTCAACTACATGATCATGCAAAGTAATATGACAATGATGGTGCGTATCATAATAAACAGAACGGTGGAAAGTTTTATGGTAATATATCTCGGAATGGCTATGGAAATGCCATAATAGGTAGGTATGGTAGCTGTTTTGAGGAAGGTATATGGTGGGTGTATCGTACCGGCGAAAGTTGCGCGGTACGAGAGAGGCTAGCAATGATGGAAGGGTGAGAGTGCGTATAATCCATGGACTCAACATTAGTCATAAAGAACTCATATACTTACTACAAAAATCTATAAGTTATCGAAAAAAGTACTACATGGATGCTCCTAGGGGGATAGATTGGTAGGATAAGACCATCGCTCGTCCCCGAACGCCACTCATAAGGAAGACAATCAAAAAATAAATCATGATCCGACTTCATCACATAACGGTTCACCATACGTGCATGCTAGGGAATCACAAACCTCAACACAAGTATTTCTCAAATTCACAATTACTCCACTAGCATGACTCTAATATCACCATCCTCATATCTCAAAAGAATCATAAGGAATCAAACTTCTCATAGTATTCAATGCACTTTATATGAAAGTTTTTATTATATCTCTCTTGGATGCCTATCATATTAGGACTAAATTCATAAGCTAGGAAAATTACAATGTTGTTTAAGATTCCCAAAATAATATAAGTGAAGCATGGGAGTTCATCTGTTTCTTCAAAATAAAACCACCACCGTGCTCTAAAAAGATATAAGTGAAGCACTAGAGCAAACGAAAAACTACTCCAAAAGATATAAGTGAAGATCAATGAGTAGTCGAATAATTATGCAACTATGTGAAGACTCTCTAACATTTAAGAATTTCAGATCTTGGAATTTTATTCAAACAGCAAGCAAAACAAAATAAAATGAAATGATGCTCCAAGCAAAACACATATCATGTGGTCAATAGAAATATAGCTCCAAGTAAAGTTACTGATGAACGAAGGCGAAAGAGGGGATGCCATCCGGGGCATCCCCAAGCTAAGGCCCTTGGTTGTCCTTGAATATTACCTTGGGGTGCCTTGGGCATCCCCAAGCTTAGACTCTTGCCACTCCTTATTCCATAGTCCATCAAATCTTTACCCAAAACTTGAAAACTTCACAACACAAAACTCGACAGAAAACTCGTAAGCTCTGTTAGTATAAGAAAATAAATCACCACTTAGGTACTGTTGTGAACTCATTCTAAATTCATATTGGTGTTATATATACTGTATTACAACTTTTCCATGGTTCATACCCTCCGATACTACTCATAGATTCATCAAAATAAGCAAACAACACATAGAAAACAGAATCTGTCAAAAACAGAGCAGTCTATAGTAATCTGTAACTCTCGAATACTTCTGTAGCTCCAAAAATTCAGAAAAACTTTAGTTCCACCTGAGAAATTTGTGCAACAATCCATATAAAAAAGAATTAGGTCAAAAGCACGTTTCAATAAGATTCCAGAAATTCTTTACTGAGCGCAAAAGTTTCTGATTTTCAGCAGGATCAACACAACTATCACCACAAGCTATCCTAAAGGATTTACTTGGCACTTTATTGAAAGAAAAGCTATAAAACATAATTACTACAGTAGCTTAATCATGTGGACACAAAAAAAAGTAGGGGTAAATGTTGGGTTGTCTCCCAACAAGCGCTCTTCTTTAATGCCTTTTTAGCTAGGCATGATGATTTCAATGATGCTCACATAAAAGATATAAATTGAAACATAACAGGAGCATCATGAAGCATATTACTAGCACATTTAAGTCTAACCCACTTCCTATGCATAGGGATTTTGTGAGCAAACAACTTATGGGAACAATAATTAACTAGCATAGGAAGGTAAAACAAGCATAACTTCAAGATTTTAAGCACATAGAGAGGAAACTTTATATTATTGCAACTCCTACAAGCATATATTCCTCCCTCATAATAATTTTAAGTAGCATCATGAATCAATTCAACAATATAACCATCGCATAAATCATTATTTTCATGATCTACAAGCAGACAAATTTTATTACTCTCCACACAAGCAAATTTCTTCTCATGAATAGTAGTGGGAGCAAACTCAACAAAATAACTATCATCTGAGGCATAACCCAATTGAAAATTAAAATCATGATGACAAGTTTCATAGTCATCATATTCTTTATAGCATACATGTCATCACAATAATCATCATAGATAGCAACTTTGTTCTCATAATCAATTGGATCCTCTTCCGAAATAGTGGATTCATCACTAAATAAAGTCATGACCTCTCCAAATCCACTTTCATGATTATCACAATAACATTCAACACCCTCCAAAATAGTGGGATCATTACCTAAAGTTGACACTCTTCCAAACCCACTTTCATCATAATCATCATAACTAGGAGGCATGCTTTCATCATAATAAATTTGCTCATCAAAACTTGTGGGACTAAAAATATCATCTTCATCAAACATAGCATCCCCAAGCTTGTGGCTTTGCATATTATTAGCATCATGGATATTCAAGGAATTCATAATAGCAACATTGCAATCATGCTCATCATTCAAAGATTGTATGCCAAACATTTTATTGCATTCTTTTTGTAACACTTTGGCACAATTATTGGAATCCTTATTTTCACGAAAGACATTAAAAAGATGAAGCATATGAGGCACCCTCAATTCCATTTTTTGTAGTTTTCTTTTATATACTAAACTAGTGATAAAACAAGAAATAAAAAGATTCAATTGCAAGATCCAAAGATATATCTTCAAGCACTAACCTCCCCGGCAACGGTGCCAGAAAAGAGTTTGACGTCTACTATACAACCTTCTTCTTGTAGACGTTGTTGGGCCTCCGAGTCAGAGGTTTGTAGTACAATAGTAAATTTCCCTCAAGTGGATGACCCAAGGTTTATCAATCCGTGGGAGGCATAGGATGAAGATGGTCTCTTTCAAACAACCCTACCACCGAATAACAAAGAGTCTCCTGTGTCCCAAACACACCCAATACATTGGTAAATTGTATAGGTGCACTAGTTCGGCGAAGAGATGGTGATACAAGTGCAATATGGATGATAGATATGGGTTTTTGCAATTTGAAATTATAAAAAACAACAAGGTAGCAAGTGGTAAAAGTGAGCGAAAACGGTATTGCAATGCTTTGAAACAAGGCCTAGGGTTCATACTTTCACTAGTGCAAGTTCTCTCAACAATGATAACATAACTAGATCATATAACTATCCCTCAAAATGAAACAAAGAGTCACTCCAAAGTCAATAATAGCTGAGAACAAATGAAGAGATTATGGTAGGGTACGAAACCACCTCAAAGTTCTTCTTTCCGATCAATCCATTGGGCTATTCCTATAAGTGTCACAACAGCCCTGGAGTTCGTAGTAAAATAACACCTTAAGACACAAATCAACCAAAACCCTAATGTCACCTAGATATTCCAATGTTACCTCAAGTATCCGCGGGTTTGATTATACGATATGCATCACACAATCTCAGATTCATCTATTCAAGCCAACACAAAGAACTTCAAAGAGTGACCCAAAGTTTCTACCAGAGAGTCAAGACAAAAACGTGTGCCAACCCCTATGCATAAGTTCACAACGTCACTGAACCCGCAAGTTGATCAAGAAAAACATACATCAAGTGGATCACGTGAATATCCCATTGTAACCACAGATAAGCACACGCAAGACATAGATCAAGTGATCCTTAAACACTCAATCCGATAAGATAAATTCAAAGGGAAAACTCAATCCATTACAAGAAGGTAGAGGGGGAGAAACATCATAAGATCCAACTACAATAGCAAAGCTCGCGATACGTCAAGATCATGCCATATCAGGAACAAAAGAGAGAGAGAGAGAGATCAAACACATAGCTACTGGTACATACCCTTAGCCCCGAGGGTGAACTACTCCCTCCTTGTCATGGAGAGAGCCGGGATGATGAAGATGGCCACAACTGATGGATCCTCCCTCCGGCAGGGCCGTAACAGGGTCCCGATTGGTTTTTGGTGGCTACAGAGGCTTGTGGCAGAGGAACTCCCGATCTAGGTTTCTTTTCGGGGGTTTCGGTATTTATAGGAATTTTTGGCGTCGGTTTCACGTCAGGGGGGTCTCTAAGTAAGCCACAAGGTAGGGGCACGCTACCAGGGGGTAGGGCGTGCCCCCCACCCTTGTGGATGACTCGGGACTCCTCTGGCCCAACACTTTTGCTTCGGGGACTTCTTCTAGTTCATAAAAAATCTCCATAAATTGGCAAGTCAATTGGACTCCGTTTGGTATCCCTTTTCTGTAAAACTCAAAAACAGGGAAAAACAGAAACTGGCACTGCGCTCTAGGTTAATCCCTGATCTCTACTTTCTTGATGCGTTGATGCAGGCCGTCGGAACTAGTCTCCGCGGCGAACGGCAATGAGATCTTTCCTATCCTCAATATGCCGCTTGAGAGCATCCACGGATTCCTCCACCAGCCTTTTGCGCTTCATGCGCAGCATGACATTCTTGTCCATAAGTTTCTCAACGATGACGCTAGTCCTCTTCAACAAGGCAGTGGTCTCCTCCCGCTGCTCTGCACTTCCAATGATCTTCAACCTCAGCAGGTCGCGCTCGGCCTGGAGCTCCTCATTGCTCTCCCTTAGTTGACAAATGACGCTGGTAGCCTGCTCAAATGAGGCTTTCATGTTGTCCTACAACCTCGCCCAGCCGGAGATGTGATCCATCTGGCTATGGACGATCGCATGCATGCACCTGTAAGAGTCCTCGCCTGCCCGCGAGACATTTTCCTAGGCCGCCTCGGTGCGGGAGGACATCTCTGCTGCTTCTGCGGTGCGGCCGGACAACTCTGGTGCTTCACGGCGTGGCCGCACCAGTCTGCTGCATCGACAGTGCGGCGAGACCTCCGCGGTGCTTCGGCGGCACGGCGGGTCCTCTATGCTGCTACGGCCGTGCGGCGGGACATGTCGGCTGCTTTCGTGGCAAGGCGGGACATCTCTTGTGCTACTGCTTCCATACTCGCCTCTCCCTGGTGGCAATCTCTTAACCCAGAACTCACGACGGCCATGGCAGACGCAAGGGAACGATGATGAATGACTTGTTTGTTTTTGTGGATGAGGTGTTGAGGAGGAATGAGCAGTCATCTTGGAGTAGTAGTATTTATAACCGAGTACTAATACGTTCCTAAGTTGGAAACCGTTTAGGTTTTGATCAGTGTGAATAGGTTTGAAATTTGGAATGTGATGGGACACAGGCTCAAAATTTATTGACAGTTCTATAATTTCTAAGTGCGACACTATTCCCGGATGGCGTGACGTGGGTATGCTTTCTCGATCGCCTACATGGCATTTGCACCATAGGGTGCACTGCAATAGGCAATGTCAGCACACGTATTGTTCCAAGAACCGTGCGCACTCATTATTACCATCGCACACGTTTCTTTTAATTAGAATGTGTGCTCATCTAGCGCACACACATTGATCTGTCTAACTGTTTCTGTTTGTTGTGGCTAATCGCAAACAGTTCATCCATGTGAATTGTATGCCATCAATCGCAGACACGTTGATCTGGCTGACCGTTTCTGTTATGTTGCCTAATCGCAAACAGTTAATCCTTCTGAAGCGTATGCTCTCAATCGCACACACCTTTATCTAGATGCCCGTTCTGTTGTTCCGCCTCATCAAAAATAGTTAATCCAAGCGAACTGTATGCTGTATATGACACATGCCTTCATCTGGCTACCCGTTTCCGTTCTTCTCCCTCATTGCAAACAGTTCATTCAACCGAACCGTATTCCCTGCATCGCACATGCAACCAATATCTGAACCGTGTTTGATGCATCCGTCATTGCAAACGTTTTGCACCTTTTTTGACGGTTTTTTACACCACCATTTGTGGTTATTTTATTTCACATAATTTCGTCGAAGGGTCTCTAATCGTAGTGTCGAGTTAGTAGCATCCTGCAGTAGTGCACGTCGAAGGAGACCCCGTCCGGAAGCGCATTACGCAAGCAATCCGGCGGGCGTTTTTGAAGAACCGAAACCCCACACCCCCGGGAGGGACCAAGTCAGGGTGCGGCGAGGTTATGGGCTGCCCTAGGTTGACCTGATCGCCCTAGGGCCTCGAGGTTCGCCGCCCTACAATGAAGAAGAACAAACAAAGAACGAGGAAGAAGAAGAGAAAGAGAGAAAGATAGACGTATAGGTAAAAGTGGTAGATGGATTTGTTCGATTGTGTGTTGTTCTATCAGCCGTCACCTCTCATCTATTTATGAGGCAGCTGGAATTTCTGTACAATAAAAGGACTCAAATTTCAGTCCAAAACATCAAAATCCCTAACCTAACTTGGACAGGAATCTTTGGCAATTTTTCGGATCAACTCGGAGCCACCGAGTGGTTTGCTTCGGTCCCACCGAGTGAACGATGTCAATTCTCTATGTCCCTCTGTAATTTCCTGGATCAACTCGGTCTCACTGATTGGTTTTCTTTGGTCCCACCGAGTGAACGTTGCCAACTCTCTGGTATTTTTTTGGATCAACTCGGTCTCACCGATCAAATCAACTAGGTCGGTCCGAAATGACTCTGCAACTTTTATTTCTGACCTTTTTTTGCCTCCACGGGTTGCATACGACCTCAGATTAAGACGATTTTTATATCAAAATCAACCGTTTCAATGTTATACACAACTTTATTGTTGATACATTTTCCATCAGAGGCCATCTTAATTGCGTTTCTGGCCATTTCATAATCTGATGTCAATATGAGCATATCTGAACTTGTCATAACTTTTGCATCCGAGCTCCGTTTTAGACCATCTTCATATCCATCTTGATCTTCTCAAAGAGAGCCATCCCATGGTGACTTCCAATCATAAGTTTGAATTAACCTTGACATAGCTTTAAGAAACTTTTATGATTGTGCCATTTTTTAGCGTCAACATTACTGCCTAGGAACGAAGTCAGAAAATGAAATTACAATTGGTTGCTTAAATAGTGATTAATTAGTCAAAACAAATACCCTGATTTTGCTAATTAATATGCCAGCATGGAGAAAGTTGAAAGGATACTAACTTCGATCAGACTTTGATTGGCTGATGACGCCGGGGAAGTAAACATCCATGTTAATTAGACCAAGTTGTGGTGCACACACTAGAATTTTATTGCCAGCTTTTAGATCATAACACTTAGATATTTTTCTCCAAAGGTCCACATCAAAATAGGAGTGACCATCTTTATCAAGTTTTACACTAACTGTCATTGTAAATCCATGTCGCGTTATCAATATGACATCCATGGATTCATCAACAAAGTAAAGCCAAGATTTCTTTCTACTCATGTTCTTGCAAAGCAAGGGATGTACTGCTTGAAATGAAAATTAAGAATATATAATTAAAAACAGAGAATGTAACAAAGATTGGATGTAAATATGAGAGTAACTGAATGAACAATACATCATAAATTTGCCTAATATAGGGAAAAAATCCGTTTCGACATCTAGGATGCACGTGGCACCGTACCTTTTATCCAAATGTAGAAATAGACGCTATATGTTCACAAATTTAGGCCATGCCGACCGTGGTAGGGTGAGAAGTGCTCCTTGAAGTCATCTAGAATGGTGAGATAGAACTACGTTCCCGACTTGCCTTGACCAGACTTGCCCGACTTGTGCTCGCATTGTGGACACATGAATGAAAACCCTCGAATCAGCTAGAAGAAAAATGAAGCCACGGCGACTTCCGTCGGTTGATTAACAACGACAGATGGACTGCAATAAGAGATGAGTGAATATTTCGTTAAATTGATAATCTTCTCCTTGAGAAAAATCCCTGGCCCAATCCCGCAGAAAACCCCAATCGACTAGAGTCTAGAATGTCGGTGCAAATCGGTACAGATAGGCGGCAACAAGTGGTAGGGGCAAAATCCCGTGCTGTTTGGGCGCGGCCTCCACCCACTGACAATAGCTGTTGAGCTTAGGGTGGTTGCAGTAATATAAGTTGATGAGGTGCATAGTTGTGGAGGAGTCTGCGATGAGTAGGTGGGGACGAAGTGGGCGAGGGTTTTCTTTTTTCCTTTTGCATGTGTCGGTGAACACACACGGTTTGCAGAGGCGACGGAGATGGATCGTGTGCGATAGTAAATCACCGAGATTGAAGGGGAATCCAAATTTCCTTTGTCCTTTGTCCATGAGATTTTTTATATGATGAACATAAGCCCTGCAAATCACCATGTTCAAACTTGGCACTTTTTCAGGTTTATTTACCATAGTTAGGGGATTATGTGCATTTTCTAGGCATTAATGCACATAATTCAAATTCAAACAATTGGTGCACGAGAACGGTCTAGAAAACCATGCTTGCACTATTTAGTAAATTCTCATGCCTTTTACAAAGAACGGGCAGAGATTTCACGGAAATGTGTGGCAATAGTCAACCACAAACACGTCGTTTATTTGTTTTTCAACCGTTGAAAAATGAAATACATGCTTGAAAAAGATGACGCCTGGCATGGTGCCATGGTATGGCCTCACCGTGCCCTGGTAAAAATTTGAGAATGTGTGCCTTATGTCATCATGCACGCCTTTTATAAATCAGACCATCACCGAGGAAGTTTCATGGTTTCGAGGGGGAAATCACTATTTGAGGGGGAATCCAAATTTCGTTTGGCCTTTGTCCATGAGTTTTTTTCTATGATAAACATACACCCTGCAAATCACCGTGTTCAAATTTGGCACTTTTCCGGGTTCATTTACCATATTTAGGGGAGTGCATTTTCGAGGCATTAATGCACATAATTCAAGTTCAAAAATTTGGTGCATGAAAGGTTGCACAAGAACGGCCTGGAAAACTATGCCCATGCCATTTAGTAAATTCTCATGCCTTTTACAAGGAATGGGCAGATATTTGGATGAAATGTGTGGCAATAGTCAACCACAAACGTTTGTTTATTGGGTTTTCAACTATAGAAACATGAAATAAATGCTTGAAAAACATGACGCCTGGCATGGTGCCATGGTATGGCCTCACCATGACATGGTAAAAATTTGAGGAGGTTTGGCTTATGTCGTCATGCAAGCCCTTCATAAATCGAACCATCACCGAGGAAGTTCCATGATTTTAGGAGGGAAATTACCAAGATTGAAGGGGAATCCAAATTTTCTTCGTTCTTTACCTGTGAGTTTTTTCTTTGATGGACATACACCCTGCAAATCACCGTGTTAAAATTTGGCATTTTTTCGGGCTTATTTACCATATTTAGGTGATTATGTGCATTTTCTACGCATTTAGCGCATATAAATCCAATCTAGCTATAGCTACATGAGTACGATGTGAGGGACATGGATTGTCGTCCGATCGTGGCGCATCCTATGGTGCGCACACACGATCCACGTGGCTGGGGTTCTGTCCAATCATAACTCAACACACAATAGGCTCATCGGACACTGTTTCCAGAGGTAACGGAGATGAACCGTGTGCGATAATGAACGAGCAAAATTGTAAGGGAAGCCAAATTTCCTTCGTCGTTTGTTGTTGAGCTCTTAAAAACAACCGCACCATACGGCTGCCCAACCACTCCATCCCAGAGCTCTCTCCAAGTGTCGTTAATGGCACCGCGACCAATGGTAACTAGTAAGAAAGCGATGGCATCCCGCCGCGCCGCCTTCCTCGCAGCCCGCGACTGCACACATGGTAAGGGAGCGATGGCATCTCACCGGGCCGAGTTCATCGCCGCCGCTGGCCCCATAAGTGCATGGGCAGACTTTGATGCTGCCATTGCCGAATGGGTGGTGGATCTAGAGGCGGCCAAAGCCGCACAGAAGTAGCGGAAAAGGCAGAAAGCAGTCAAGAAAAGAGAGTCCCGCCACCACAAGAAAGAAGTGGCCGCACGCCGAGCTGAGGAGAGCTCAGCGGAGATGGAAGCATGGTGGGCTGCCGCCTACAAGGCCGGGAAGCCAGCATGGCCCGGTGGCAGCATGTGAGAAGCAGTTAGTGCATGTGTCGCCCGTAAGTTTGTATAATTAATTATGTCATCTACCAGTACTACATGCATAGTAGTTTTAGAGCAAATTACCAGTAGTACTTTATGTTGGTGCTATCTATTATTAATGTACAATGTCGGTAAGCGCATCGTTTGAGGGCTTTGAGCATTGATTAGCATGTGTTCACTGATGTTTTGTAGCCGCACCCCAGCCCTAAATATTCCCGAAACATCCGCCCGCAGCCACCAGAGACTAGAGCTAGCCACAGCTAGTTTTAGTCCCACCTTGCCGCGTGAGTTGGCCACACACCGGCTTAAATTGTCGCACCAGCAGATGGCAGCAAGCTTCTATTTTGTTGCATAGGATCAAATCTGGCTATGCGAGGCGAGGCACGTTGACACTTGATTGCATTTTGTAAACCGATGATTTCTCATCGGGTGTCACCTTGCCTCGTTCATTTAAATTGAATAATCCATATATAATGAAAAATATTTTTGAAATTAGGTGCAGTTGGAGATGCTGATAGATATAAGAATTATTATTAGATCACAAAACACACAGTTTCTATGGCGTACCTCTGTGCGTTTTCTGTGTTAACGATCCATAAGTCAGTTACTTGTGCGATGTTTCCTAATAAACCAAGCGTATCATTGACCAAAAAAGTAAACTAGACAAGTACACTTTTTTGGAGACGGGATCTGCCAATTTTCTCTTTTCTCGCACACAAGTATTTTACGCGTTTTTTCTGCGATCCAAGTTTCAACTGGATTGATTTATCTTGCCATGGGAAGAGGTGCTTTCTGATGGGTTTGATCTTGCGGTGCTCAATCTCAGTGACAGAAAGGGACATGAGACACATGTATCGTTGCTATTAAGTGTAACAACATTGCGTTTATTCATACACGAGTTTATCTTTTCTACATCATGTCATCTTACTTAAGAATTACTCCATTTTTCCATGAACTTAATACACTAGTTCCATGCTGGATAGCGGTCGATGTGTGGAGTTATAGTAGTAGATGCAGGCAGGAGTCGGTCTACTAATCATGGACGTGATGCCTATATACATTATGAGTGCCTTGGATATTGTCATAATTATTTGCTTCTCTCTTAATTGCCAACAGTAATATCTTTACCCACCATATGCTATTTTCTCGAGAGAAGCCTCTAGTGAAAACTATGGCCCTGGGTCTATTTTCTATCATATATTAAAACCAAAAGCATCTTGCTGCAATTTTCTTTTATTTATTCTATTTTTTTGTTAGATCTATTTATCAAAACTATACAATTTAATGTTTCTAAATACCGTTGAGGGATTGACAACCCCTCCATGCATTGGGTTGCAAGTATTTGTTATTTGTGTGCATGTGTTGTTTACATAGTGTTGGGGAAATCCCAACGCAGCTCACATGTAGTAGGAATGGCACCGTTGCCGGGGAGACATCATCAACATCTATCAAGTACTTACACATAAACTTTAATCTCCTTGCATTTACTTTATTTGCCATTTTCCTCTCATTTTCATCTCCCCACTTCTAAAAGTTCTTACCAAAATACAAAAATATTTTGTGTTTGCCTTTTTACGTGTTTTGTGTTTGCTTACTTGCCCACTTTATCATTATGGATAGTTCTTCCTTGCTGCGTGCACCCCTGAGAATGAAGTTCTCAATTTTAAGCAAAGGGGAATTGAGAATTTAAAAGATGCTTGGTATAGGATTTGCAAAGCAAAGGTAATAGGTCAACTCGTAAACAATCTACTACCGTTCTTCTTCGTAATTTTTATGTGGGAATTACTACTTGGTATAGATTTGTGCTTGACACTATTACCGGGGGGAATTTCTTGATGTGTCCCTCTATGGATGCATTCAATGCTAAGGGAAATTTAGTGGGATCACAAGCTATTTCTGTAAGTGAAACGGTTTTAACCTTGGAGCAAGTTATGCAAAGGTTAGACGCTATTGAAAAGAAGATCCCTACCATAGAGCATATTGATAATTTGGATAAAAAGATTGATAATCATGTCACTCAATTTAGATCAAAGGTAGGAATTACTCTAAAGATTCTAAAAGAGAAAGAACCAATAATTAATAAAAGAGTAGAACAAAGTCCCGCTAGGATCGATAAGATGAATGAAATTATTAATAATTGTGTGTTCCTTTTTCTTCCGTTAAAACTATTGGAAAAAATCCTAGCAAGAAGTGCAAGTATATTTGTGTTCCTATTGACAAGGGTTCCATGATTAGCAACAATAACGAAGATCTTAAAATGATTAGTGTTCACCCCAATTTCGTTGATCTGATAAAGGAACGAATATATAAGAATAAGTCTCTTGATTTTGTTCAAAGGAGTGTGATTATTAAAAATATACTATATATGCTAGAACTCCTAGGAAATATGGTTGCGTAATTGAGGAATTGGAAACCAAAGATGACAACACTTGAAACTATGCATTATACCTAGCTAGGGGTGTAAAAGAATAGCGCTAGTTGGGAGGCAACCCAATAGTTATCTTTCAAGATTTTCTTTTCTTTTCTATTTTTCAATAAATATGAAATTATCTACTGTTATGATTGTGTTTTAGTGTTTTAATTAGTGTTTATGCCAAGTAAAGCCTTTGGGATGGTATGGGTGATAGTTGATTTGATTCTGTGCATTAACAAAAACTTTTGCGTCCAGTAGCATAATTGTTAAAATTTGTTGGAGCGTGATAAAACTCTAAATTTTTCACACATGATTGACATAAAAATTTCCCATGTCTTCCTAATTTGTCAGAATTTTTGAAGTTACAGAAGTATGGTCAATGTTTAGATTACTACAGATTGTTCTGTTTTTGACAAATTCTTTTTTCGTTGCATTGTCTGCTTATTTTGATGAATCTATGGATTGTATCGGGGGTATAAGCCATGGTAAAGTTAGAATACATTAGGCATAATGCAATAAAAAATATGAATGGGTTTGCAACATTACTTAAAGTGGTGATTTGCTTTTATTATACTAACAGATCTCACGATGGTTTTGTTAAGTTTTGTGTGATTGAACTTTTCAAGTTTTAGGTGATATCATGATGGATTGAGGAATAAGGAGTGGCAAGAGCCTAAGCTTGGGGATAACCATGGAATCCCAAGGTAATATTCAAGGACTCCCGAGCAACTAAGCTTGGGGATGCTCTGGAAGTAATCCCCTCTTTCTTCTAACCACCATCGTTAATTTTACTTGGAGGTATATTTTTCTTTGTCACCTATCATGAATTTTTCTTGTAGCATCTTGTATTATATGAGTCTTTGATTGTTTTTCTTTTTAGTTGGTCATAACCATCCTTGTTGAACACACTTGTTCGAGAGAGCCACACGAATATCTTTATTTGCTAGAATACACTATGTGCTTCACTTAAATCTTTTGAGCTAGGCAGTTGCTCTAGTACTTCACTTCACTACAAAAAATACACTTCTGTGATGATACGTGTCAGTCATAGTAGGTCACGTTTTTTGTCATGCATGTACATCCATGATGATTTATGACAGAATCAACATAGTCATACCTATGCTGTCGTAGATGTGTTCCATGACATTACCAAAATTATCATCACGGAAGTGTCACTTCCGTGACGATAAATCGCGCGTCATAGAAGTGCTTTCGTCATGGGTGACCAACACATGGCATCCACCGTAACGGAACACTGTTAAGCTATTGGGTCCGGTTTTGGATCTGATAACCCGTTAACAGCCCGGACCAATGGGGATTTTCCACATGTAAAATCATCATTGGCCGGAGGAAACACATGTTGCCTCACCGTTGGGACAGATGTCATCCACTCATTGGACAGGAGGCGCCTATGATAGGTTGACACGTGGCACAGCCCAACAGTGGCCCATTCCGGTGAAAAAGGCTGGCGCAGTAAAAATTAGCAGGCCGACCCATATAAGGCCTACTTGTGTCGGGTCCATTTAAGCCCACAGCCCCTACGATATGTGCCAATTCAGCCCATCAACGGCCTGTTAAAGATTTGACACCATTGCAGCCCATCGTCAGTTCGAGCCCGTTAACAGCCCGCTATATATTTGGGCTCAGTATTGGCCCATTGAGATTTCGACCTGTTAATGGCCTATTCAATGGATGGGCCAATTTTCAGGATGTACAACTTTCGGCCTTTAAGCGACCCATTTAAATGTTGGGCTAATTTCCGGCCCGGTGTGTTTTTCAGCCTGTTGACGGCCCATAAATCAGTTGGGCCATTTGTAGTCGGACCTGAGTTTCGGCCTTTTAGCGACCCATTTAAGTGTTGGGCCAATTTCTAGCCTAGTGTGTCTTTCTGCCTGTTGACGGCCCATAAATCAATTGGGCCATTTGTAGTCGGACCTGAGTTTTGGCCTTTTAGTGACCCATTTAAGTGTTGGGCCAATTCCTGGCCCTATGTGCCTTTCAGCCTGTTAACGGACCATAAATGAGTTGGGACATTTGTAGTCGGACCTGAGTTTTGGCCTTTTAACGGCCCATGACCTTCATGGTCCAATACCAGCCCAGTTTCTCTTTCGGCCTGCTAAAGGCCCACAACATAGTTGGGCCATTTACAATACGACCTGACTTTCGGCCTCTTAGCGTCCCATCCTCTTCATGGTCCAGTACAAGCCCGCTGTCTCTTTCGGCCTGCTAAAGGCCCACAGTATAGTTGGGCCATATGTAGCCCAAACTTAAAAGGCCTGTTAACGGCCCGTGAAATCAATTAGGCCCACCTATTGCCCGCTTCGATGTTGGCCTGTTAACAACTTGGGCGGTAAGATGGCCGACCATTAACTTTTGGCCTGGTAATGGCCCATTAACTTAATGGGCCCACTAAAGTTCGTACATGTCTTTAGGCCAAATTAGATTATTTGAGCCCATTACGACGAGCAATTATGCACAGGACCAAAACCGATCAAGCAAAGGTAAGACATACAGGGAAAAATGTTGCACATCCAGCATATATTGTAGGAAATTACATCCACTAGGCAATCAAAGATTGATGGGAGTTCAAATAAATGAACAGAACCTAACGATTTACAACGTCACAATTTGCAACCTCAGCACAGATGACGCCCATAAGCATTTGGGCAAGTTCTTGCTGCTTTGCTACATTGTCTCTGAAAACATTGATCAGTTGTTGTGTCATGCGACTTTGCACCTCTGATTCCTCCACCATTTCCATCATTTCTTTAGCCATTAATTGGTTCATAAGCATACATTTTTTCGTTGCTTTCGAGATAGAGGATACTGAACAGATTCAGATGACGATTTTGGCAGGCTTGTATTATTGATAGTGGAGAGTGTCTCGACCACTGCATCATAACATAAATTAGGAGAGGAACCAAACAGATTAATCATGTGTTATTGACATATTACCTGGCCTAGATTTATTGGAAAGAAACAATGGGGTTGCCTTGCTATTTTCAGAGTTTGTCTTCTTATCTGTAGTAGCCTGCACCAAATTAACACACTAGCATTGCTATCATTGGCCAAGTAAGATAATAGGAAAGCAACATTGCCACAGCGAGCATTTGGGCAACTAGCCTACACCAAATTAACACAATATGGCACAGCTATCATCATCTAGGTAAGGTAATACGAAAGCAACATTGACGCAATGAATGAATGGGCAACCAGAGCAGCACTACAATTCAGTAATGTGCATGATATGAGATAGTACACTCATGCAGCTCAGTATGCAAAACTACCAGGCAGTTTTCTTTACAAAAATCAACATTGGCGCCTTTAACATTTTGCTACAATGAATTTTAGATCAGATAAAGGTTGGATTCACGCCGATTAACAAAATACATGCTGATGTAAAAATATAGTGATATACAACAGGTACTTACATCAGCATTGGAGCACAGACAATTGTCACAAGATATTTTCCTCAAATACAATCCCAATGAAGGAAGTCTTCTATCATTTAACCTTATATTTTTAAAAGAGAGATGGGTAAGAAACATGTAGAAAATATGATCAGAATGTTATAAAATTTCATGATGCGAGGATACACACACACTTCTTAGAATGGAGTTGATATTCTTTTGCTGGACTGGAGCGGACTAGTTCTTTGGCCACTGGAATCTACCTATTATCAGTGGGAGTTGGGTTTCTCTGTGCTGGAGCAGTATCTATGAAAAATGGAGTTGGTTTATTATCTCCTGGCGTTTGGATCTTTTGCAAAGACCTGGTTCGTAACCCTTCAGATTCTAACATAGCCTTCTTCCCCTTGCATGCCTTATATAGAAGAATGGTGCCTCAATTATAAAACATTCTACAGCAGCGATGGAATAGGTACTGAAGAATATAAAGGCCTGACATATTGACATGTATTCCCTCCATCCGGAAATAAATGGATGGGTCTAGGCGTATTTCAGTTCTAGATACATCCAGTTTTATCCATTTCTGCGACATGTTATCTGGACGGAGGGAGTATGATGTAAGAGCTAGGGATACGACAGGACAACACAGTCAAAAAACACTGAAAACCCACTGCAGAACCAAAGTATTCAAACCCACTGATATGAGATAGTACACTCATGCAGCTCAGGATGCAAAACTACCAGGCAGTTTTCCTTACAAAAATCAACATTGTGGCCTTTAATCATACATTAGCTTGCCACTTCTTTTTTAGATGGAGACATGATGCACGGGAGTAATGTGTTTTTACATGCTCGTTGCTAGCAATTTACTATATGACAAATAGTTGACCCACTCAAAAACAGGAATCAAACCCAAAATGAAATCTCTTGATTCAATGAAATAGCTCGTTCACGAGGTCAAAAAAGTGAACTAAATCCAAAATTGAACACCTCAATCGAGTAGCATGTTGTACAGTATTAAAGTACTCCATGAACACGTTGAAAGTCAAGTTAATGAACTTGTTTGATATACGCATATATCCGTTCATGTGTGGATTGCAGATAACATGTTTTCCAATTTATATATTTGAATGTGAGTTTATATCGAAACATGGTTTATATCAGTCTTTGATGCATAAAACGCAACCTCCCCCTCTCCCGGACTCCTGCTCTATCTCTCTCTCTCTCTCTCTCTCTCTGACAATCTTCAATTTTGTCGCATGCATCCAACACACAAACCTTGTTGGTCCCTCCCCTTTTGCTCCATGTCTCTCTCTCTTTGTGTGTGTGTGTGGGGGGGGGGTCTTTCTAGTTCGCATGCATATATACTCCATCTATAGGTCTCTCTCGCACACTATGTATGATACTCTAGTCCAAGCTAGATATCTTGGGTGCACTCATTGTATGCACACAAATTCCTTGGCTCGTTGCCCGTAACTCTCTCATGCACCACTCTGTCGTCTCAGAGCTCTTCCCCCTCTATCTCAAACTCTCCATCTACCTGGGTCACACATGCACATGCATATCTCACTCGCACTTGATTGGCCCATCTAAAACTGTATCTCTCTACCTCGTTCTCTCTCCATCTCACACGCACACACACACAATCTCATGCCTAGCTAGCCAAGCATGATGGTCTCTCACTCAATTGTAGGCACACGCAGTCCCCCCTATATGTATATGACTAGCTAATCTTAGTCTACATCACAAACATGTGCATGGTCTATCACAATTTCTCTCGGGGCATCTTTCTATCGCGCACGTACCTCCCTCGATCTCCAACCCATATAGTCCCCTCACAATCTCTAGGGGATCTCTCTATCACAAACAAACCCTGTCCCTCCCCATGCGTCCATGTTCTCCATGTGTCCCTCTCGACCTTTGTTCCTTGTTGGCTAGACCTCTATTGGACATGTGCTATAGGGGTGTCTCTCTCCGTTGCAAACAATCACACACTAGCTATCTTCGTGTATCTCCTTGCCAAGCTTTTCTATCTCGGAGATGCATGCGTGATATGTTCGCATAAGAAATGAAAAAACACACACTCTCTCTCATTTATCGTTTGTTGTCACTTTCTCTTTCACACACATACTCTTTTTGCACACTTACTCATTCTCCTTCACACGCACTTGATCTCTCTCGACTTAGGCACTCTCCTTGGTCCATAGCATATAGATTTATTGAAAAGTCAAACATCACAAAGTTTGACCATGTTCGTGGAGAAAAACAATTACATCTAGAACGGCAAACATATACCATTAGATTCACCATGAGATGTAGTTTCGTATGATGTATCTTCGGTATTGTAGATATAAATAACATTTGCGTAAACCTGATCAAAGTTTCCAACGTTTGACTTCTAAAAAATTTACATGCACTGCATTATCGAGCGGATGGAATATCTCTTTCCCCCACTCAGCTATCTGACGCACCACTCAGCCTTATCAGGGCTCCTCAATCTCTCTCAAACTTTATATCTCACTGGTTCACACATACACATGTCTTGCTCGCGCTATACATATAGACCCATCCAACACTCTCCACCCTTGTTCTCTCTCTATGTGACACGCACCCCCCTAAGTACCATAATCCCTCACTCCATCATAGGCGCAAGCACTCCCCCCCCCTAAGTATGATTATCTCTCACTAGCCATCAGGAACACATGTATTGTCTCCTTCCATCCATACGGCTATCTTGATATCTCTTGGGGTATCTTCTATCGTGCACACACCTTGTCACTCGATCTCCCACCCATGTAGTCCCATGACGATCTCTAGGGGACCTCTCTATGACAAACATACACTCTCTCCTCCCCATGTCTGCATTTTCTCCGTACGTCTCTCTCGACCTCTCTCCCTTGTTTGTCAGAACCCTCTTGGCCATGTGATAGGGGTCTTCCTCTCTCAGTTGCAAACAACCACAAACTATCTCCTCACCTTGCTTCCGTTGTCGAAGATGCATGTGTGATATGTTTGCATAAGACACACATGCTTTTTCTCTACTTTTATCATGTGTTGTCCATGTCTCTTTCACACACGCACACACACTTTTTTCACTCACTCTATCTATTTCTCTCTCTCTCTCTCTAGTTAGGGACTCTCACGTCCATAAGCATATGGATGTTTTGAAAAGTCAAACCTCAGAAAAGTTTGACCAAGTATATGTGGAGAAAAACATTTACATCTGGAACGATCATTAGATTCATCACAACATGTACTTACTTCATACTATCATTTAGCTTTGGTATTGTAGATATAATTAATTTCTTTATAAACTAGGCCAAAGTTTCAAAAGATTAACATTAAAATAATGTTGGAACTACATTATCGAACGGAGGGAGTAGCTCTTTCTCTCTCTCTGCTATCTCTCACGGGCCTCCCCTCTCACTCGAACTCTCTATACCGACGGATTATAAGCTCATTGTGTCAGCGTATAGCTCTGTATATTGTTTAGTTGACCGGTCAACTAGTCCACATGCTGCCTTGTCAGCTCGTGTTCCTTATCTTCATGTGCTGGCGCATGTGGCAGTGGGTGAAAATAAGTAAACTCGAGGCCCATCTAACATGCGGTGAAGTAAACAAAGTTCAAAACCACTCGGGGTAGCACCCCGCATGCTAGTAAATTGAGGGCGCATTGAGGACACACTTCTTCTGTGTGAAGGACGCACTCGCGCACAATTCACCACTGCACAGCGGCATGCACAGAGGGAAGCACTCGCACACACCCAGCACACAACACACACCAACACACGTGTACACCGGCGTCGCCGCCGGTTGAGATGGACGGCGAGGCAGCCAACAAGCGGAGGCGGCTCGAGCCAAAACCGCATTCGGCGAGCCTGGACTTCATCAGCAGCCTCCCCGATGACATGCTGCTCATCATCATCGGCCTCCTCCCCACCAAATCTGCCGTGCGGACCGCCCTGCTCTCCCAGCGGTGGCGCCCCCTCTGGCGCCGCGTCCCCCTCAACCTCACCGTCGACAGCTGCCCCTACGACGGGGATTGCAAATGCATGGCCGCAGTCTCCAAGATCCTTCCATCGCACCCTGGGCCAGCCAGACGCCTGGACATCCGCATGTTCAGTACCAACTGCAAGGTCCAACCCAAGTTCAACGAGTGGTTCTTATCCCCCGCCCTAGATCAGCTCAAGGAGCTCAGCTTTGAAGCTGGACGATGTCGCTCTCTGCCGCCGTCCGCGCTCCGCCTCACGCCAACGCTGCGCCGCGCCAGCTTCAGCTCCTGGTATCTTCCCCAGATTAATGTCGCGCCCTCCCTTCTTCTCCCTCAACTCAAGCAGCTCGACCTCTTCGATGTTGTCATCTCGAAGAATGCTATGGAGCACCTGCTCTGCAGCTGTATTGCGCTCGAGTACCTTCATCTTGAGTAGATCCACGGGTTCATTAGCCTCCACATCGCCTCGACGAATCTCCGATGGATTTATGTATCTTGCTGGCCCTGCAACAAGACATCAATTGGGAAGAGATCACTCCAGTTGTTCCACGTTATGGTCATTGAGAATGTGCCTTTCCTTGGGAGATCGCTTGTATCGGATCTAGAAGGTCCAACAAAAATCAGGGTCATTGACGTGCCGAAATTGACAGTGTTGGTGTACTCGTCTGCAAAATTCTCCGAACTCTTTATTGGATCCGTAATCATTCAGGTACAACACTCATCTTCTTCTCCGTCTTCTTGAAATTCACATTTTTAAATTTCTTCTTGATGTATTTACGACCGTCTTTCAGAAAATGATTCCCACAAGCTTGAACCAGTCTATGCCCACAGTGAATATCTTGGCAATAAAATCTATCGGCCCCAATCTGGATCAAGTTGTTGGATTCCTTACATGCTTTCCGTGCATGGAGAAGCTACTCATTGAGGTGAAACTTCTTTCCTGTTAGTAAACGGTAATCACAATGTATCTCAATTTATTCGTAATTTTCCCAAATTACGATGACAAGTGTAGTGTTCAAAACTGCATCTACGCACTGCACTGAAAGAAATGTTTTTAGTATTTTTTCTCACGTGATCATCTGCATCATTTTTTTGTTGTACTACTATAGTAGCCTAGGCTAGTCATAGTGGAAACTAACTTAGACTACTCTAGTAACTCTATGGTTACCCTAAGAGCAAGTACTACCTCCGTCCTGGTTTACTCTTCCTATTTTTTAGTATCAAAATTTCACCATAGATTTAACTGACAAAATGTTAATGCATGTCACTAAGAACTATATCGTTGGATTCGTATTTGAAGATAATTTCAAATGATGTAATTTTTAGTGACATGCATTGGCATTTTCTTAGGTAAATCTATGGTCAAAATTTTATACTAAATATGAGGTAGTACAAAAGTGGGCTATAAGAGCCCTCCACTATGTAGGCCAAAACACATGCCAAATTCACTTGTGATGCATTTGGCATTGATGCCCCACCATTCCTCACCTAGTGCCCCAATCTGGATCACCTACTTTGCTCCGGTGCCAAATTAACTCACGCAATGAAAAATCACTTGCATGGGAGAGAGAGAGGACTGAGGCAATAAAAACACACTTGTTTGGGAGAGTGAGAGGCTGGTGTAGTTGGTTTGATTGATTTGTTTAAACATGTGGGTATGTGTGCACAACGGTGCCAACTCTCTCACATCGCGAGAGCGGTGCCAAAATCTTTTGATTTGAAATCGATGCGTATTATGTGGCATACTTTTGCGAAATATGGCATCAGCCACATAGTGAAAGGCAACAAATGCCCAAGCTCTTCACGTGCTCCTAGGTAAATGAGAGGAAACAGAGAGAGAGAGAGAGAGAGAGAGAAAATATCACTAGCCAGCCAACCCTATCGTATGAGCGAATGATATTGTTACCTCTTGATGACACGACAATCTTATACACCCAGCTGCTCTAATATGTTCTCTTCTTTTGCAGATAAAAAAAGACCCGAAAGTGAAAAATGTGTTGCACTATAACAATCTCATCGAATGCCTTGATCTCCATGTTACCGAAATTGATTTGATCGACTACCGAGGTAGCACATCTGAGATTAAATTGGCCAGGTTGTTTGTTCTGGAGGCAAGTGTGCTCAATTTAATGAGGTTTGGCGTTCTCTGGCGCAACAATGAATGGCGTGCTGATAACCGCAAGTGTCTAAGCATAAATGACAAAGTCTCCGCAGAAGCTGAATTTGTTTTTGAAATATCAAGTGGCCAGAGACTCAAAAACTTATTTGCCCATTAGTGACTTGTCAGGGCGGTGGATTTTAGTTTGTACGATAATGCTGCATCCACCTAAAGTAATGAATGTTCTTACGTAAACTTCCTAGTAATTCCCTCTTCGTGGGTGCAGCATTACTCCTAACATTTGTAATATCAGTTTGAAACTTGTAATATTGCCATGTCCTATTCCAGCATTTTCAAAATCCTGCGAATCAAACATGTCCTGAGTTGGTGATGATGTTGTGCCTCCCATCTTTCACCAATAGCCATCGGATCTAGATCTGATGCATACAAACCAAACTTCTCCATTTTTGCAAAAAGATGCCCGCACTTGTTCCCTATTTACAAACAACTCCTTGTCTCTCACAATCAGCCTTATCTCCTCCCCACCACATCTAGAAGGCCATGGAAAAATCTGGCGCGATGGCCGCTGCCGGCGCCATCAACCCCCAATCTTTGTGTTCCATGCAATGCACGGGCATCTATGCACGGGAAATTATGTCGAACACGTTTTGTTGTAAGCAGGCTAGCTCTACAGCCATGATGATAGTGACTGCAGACGGTGAGGCTGACTATGGTATGCTGAACACGATGCCTAGACTAAGGTGTCATCTCCGGCGCAGGGTCTTGTCACTTCACTGTGAGGAGCAACACGTAATAATTTGACCAACGAGTAGTATAGTGCTAGTACTACATTGATAGTACTACTACTAGTACTACTAGCACCACCATCTGGATTTAGGAGTACTACCACGTCCATCTAGATTTTAGTATTTGACTAGCAATATCTGGTAATGCATGTCACAAAAAATGTACTACTCCCTCGATAAATAAATACGTGGTGTATTGTTTTATTCCTATCGGCGAGAGCACTTAATGTCTTTTTGCTAATTAATAGGATTACACGCAATTAACTAAACACTGCATGTCATGTTTGGTAGTCTTAAGTCATTGAAAGCATGCACGGCCCACATCTCTCATTGGTTGATATGTCACGAAATAAGAAACGAGGAGGGAGTTAATGTACCGTGCCTAAGTGTTTTGGGATTATTTGGTTTTCATAAGGTAACTTACACAACATTTTTGTTTACATGCATTAACATTTTATTAGTTAAATCAAAGGTCAAAACTTGGTGCAAAATGCAAAGGGGACCAATAAACCAGTAAACATCGAACTTCTCTCGTTTGGCCCCAAGTAGAGGTCCCGTGAGATGACTATACTGCACCGGCACGAAGGGGGACGCAACCTCATTGACTTACTGTAACTGCCTTTGGGTGAATAACACGTTGGCCCAACGGGTTGCTGGCCCACCTGTCATACATCCAAAAGAAGGTGAAGTAGAGGGCCGAGGAGCAGATGGCCAACACGCATGTGAATTCAACGTCGTCTGCACTTCTCATATAAAGGCTCCCCGCCAGTCCAATCTAGTATGAAATCCTATGCACCTACGCATGCTAACCAAGGGCAAGAGCGATCACTCGAATCACAAGATTAGATGAGTTGACTAGAAGCTAAGTTAGACCCATGGAGGCGATGAGTGCGAGCATCAGCCGGCTGTGCCAGATGGTCCACAACGCCGGCCTGCGGCCCGGCACCAAGGAACATCTCCAGGTAGTGCTCGAGGCCGCCAGGGCAAGTGGTCGCTTGGACGATAGCTTTGTCTCATTGTTCGATGAGGTCCTCGTCGGTTTCCTCGACAAGTTCACCGTCGTCAAGAAGCTCGCGGACGACCTTGACGTACGCCTCCAGCCGACGCGCCCAGGCTTCGTGATGCCCGCCACCCTCGACAGCCACTATGGTGACAACCTCTTCGATGCACTGGTGGCCCTGCGACTGCCCGCCGTGGCACCGGAGAATGTCCTCCTTGAGGTCACGCTCGCCGCACAGCGCCTGGCACAGCAAAACACCATAGGCATAATCACCCACGTCTACGCGCAAATCATCCACAAAGACTACTACATGCAAGAGGAGGACGATAGGATGCTAGCCTTCTTGGACCGCAGGGCAACCTTTGACGGCATTGTTCAGAAGCATGTTGAGATCCCCACCAATGCCGCTGCTCCTCACACGTCGTTTGGTGACCCGACACACTAGGGCATGAGGATGTCGTTGATGGATCCGTATGTATTTTTATCTTTCCGTCAAATCCATGTAGTAGTATATGGTACTACTAGTAATTATCTTACCTTTCACATCAACTTCATAATTTTCGTATGTACTCCATGCATGAACCGTGAGAACCAGACTTCTCATTACTCTAGGGAAAATCGTTATTTCTATCTATCGGCCGCGCCATGGAGCAGAACCAAATTTTACAAGTTACAAGTTCAAACGGAAAAGCCTGTCGTGTTCGCGCCGCACCCCCACATGGTTGGTCTGGCAGCCGCTCATGGGGGAATGCGTGCGGTGTTGCATTTTCACTTACAAGTGGGACCGTAGTTGAGCAAACCGACTATCGGCAAACCCCCACCCCGCCCACCGCGCGATGGCTGAGAAAACATGAGGGAGAAGGGATGGTTGTAGCACGAACTCCAAGAAAATTGGTGTCGAATGGGACTCATGTGGGTGGCGTGTGCCGTACAGTTAGACGTGAATGCTAGTTATGGCCCATGCCACACCACTATATCGAGCCTATATCGAGGTGCTGGTTACGTAGAACAAATTTCCTGGAGTCCGTGCTTAGCCCTCCTCTATCTCTCTTCTCAGCCAGCAAGCGGACGCGCAGAGCCCATCGTCTGTTTGCTCATATACGGTCCCACATGTCAGTGAAAACGCAAGAGGACCCACTGAACAGGCGCATCTTTACCTCGACATGCTGGTGATGAAAAACAAATCCAATAAAGATCTTCGGTGGCCGATTTTGGAGTTACTCAAGACTATCAAGATTCTATTTACAGTTTAACCCAAGATGCACATCATGTGGCTTCAACTACAACTCTATTTTCTTTCGTGACACGACCTGGATGCTGGATGTCCCACGTGTCGGCAAAAGGAGGAAGAACCCGACCAAATCTTTGGTTGTGCTCTCGGATTAGACTAGTTATGCTAACTGAATATTTTATTGTGTAGAATGGATGCAAGTTTTGGTATTGGGAAGAAGAGTACATCGATATATTGATAGAGCGCAATTTATTAGATCTTATAGCACTTTTAGCTAGCATAGAGGCTAGAGATGAGACTAGTGCACTTTTTGATAGAATAGAGGCTAGACATGAGACTAGATGCGAGGAAGCAATGTCTACTTCTTTACACTCGAAGAAGAAAGAAGCACACAAGATCAAGCCTCCGCAGATCAACAATGAATGCATCGAAAAGGCACTAATCCAACTTATAGGAGCAGTTATGGAAGTTGGATATCTTCTAAAATGTATTCTTGTTGTTCTTGTTTTCTTTGGTCTTGCTTTTCTAGTCAAATTTTGGTGATGTATTTCCATGTACCAAAAAATCAATGATGAAAAAAAGAAATGTGTTTGCAAAGAAAAATGTACACGGCCGGGACGTGGCCGCGCGTTCGGCACACGGCCACTACATCCGAGAAATGGCCCGAACACAACCCCATTGCACTACCCAAACGGTTAGAATCCGGGCAAAACGGAGGTTTGTTTGGGGTTGTGCATTGGAGTTGGCCTTACAAGTGGGACCACAATTGAGGAAACCGACTATTGGCAAACCCCCACCTCGCCTGCCGCGCGATGGCTGAGTTAGAGAAATGACGAGGTTGAAGAGATTGCTGTAGCATAGACTCCAAGAAATATGGTGTCAGATGGAAGTCGTGCTGGTGGCGTGTGTCGTACTCCTGGACGTGAATGCTTGTTCTGGCCCATGCCACCCTACTACTCCTACTACTTATAGTAGTAGTATAGAGGATTCGAGGTGCTGGTTACGTACAGCGAACACATTAACATATGGCCCACCTCACACTGTGGCCAAATTTCCTGGAGTTTGTGCTAGGTTAAAAAGTGTTCTTTGTGTGGGTGGGTGGCTGGTCTCAAGTTTAAAACTTGTTGTATTACGTATACGTAGACGTAGAGATAGTCCAACAGTTCTGAAAGTTTGAACCCAAACATCAGAATGCAATTTCTACTGGACTCATCCGAGGACCTAGGATGATGGGATTCGTAGCTACAGTAAAAACACCCGCCCGACGCACGAAGCATGTGAAGCTAGTACAAATAGTGTACTACTATTGTTGATTGGCCTCATCCGATAACCTGTTGCAATGCATGTACAATTATGTATTCGCAAAATATATTTTTGCCTCGTCACAACACTCACTCAGAGAAGCGACTCGAAAGCCATTCATAAATGTAGTAAGTTTATCACAGGCATATCATTTTATTACATACAACAGGTCATCAACCCACATCGACAACGAGGATATATTATAAATACTAAAGTTCTCATCACACAACAAATAACAAGCAATGAAATGAACTTCAAATCAACCAATCCTCGGCGTTGGACACGCTTGCTTTGAACCACAAGTGATTCTTTGGGAAGGGCCATCTATTGTCAATCTCGGGACCAACGCAGGACTGATCATCTAGGCTGAAGCGCCCTACTATATCAGTACCAGGGTAGGGAACCACCAAAATGTCTGAGGTATCGATACAGTTGCTTCTCATAAATGGTAGTAACATTGTGTCAATAGTAGTTGGATCGCCTTTCACCATCATTGGATAGTTTTGTCCAAGGAAGAGCGAGTTTTCTCCAAGACTATCAATACTGTACTAGGTAGAAGGTGTTGGCGCTAGCACACTAGTATCCATCCCGAATACCATGCAACGGGTGTTTGAATAGGTTCAGAGAGTGCGACCATGAGAGACAACACGTGCTCCCTTAGTAGTAACATCAGCAGTGCGCTGTATACAGACAAGAAGGGGTGATCCATCGGAATAAGTTGCTAGGCACCACTGAGTATATGGGCCCTGCTCGTCCTCATGCTCGTGATCATCACCATCGTCATCTACCCCTTGGTTATAAAAATGTTCAGTTATAGGTGGTGGAATGTTCACAAGACCTTGGAAACACAAGAAGAAGGTTAATTAGTAAAGGGAAACTTGCTAACCCGCATGCATGTGGATGAAAAAAATTATAATTACGGTGCAAGACAAATGTACGAAACTACGAGGATCCCATGCAAAAATAGTGCCATGAGTGGTGGAAGCAAACACAAGACCCTCGTATTGAATTGCATCACAGTACACATCCGTGTACAAAAACTGATTTTTGAGCAATATCCATCCAGTCGAACCACGAAGGACGGCAACAAGCTTGTCGAAGATAGCAACAACTACATAGTTCCTGTAATTCCAAGAGCAGTTGGGAACTCAAAAAATTGCTATCTTCCATAGAAGACAGTCACCATGATCGTATTTGAACATGCGTAGAATACCGGTGTGCTCAACCCCTGGGCAGTCTGCTGAGATTTTTCGAAGTGGAACCCGATGACGAGTGTACACATTCACATGTTCCCACTCGCAGTCGTACCCAATATAAGCAACCCAGTCTCCATTTGCGCCTTCCCAATCCTTGCCCTGAAGCGATGGCATCTTAACATCATACGTATCATTACCAAGCGGCATCAACTTGCACAAGGTGAGGCCTCCGTCGTCCCCGCACCAGTCAGTAGGGTCACGACAAAGAAGATAGGGGAGATCCAACCGCTCCTGGACCCTTGGGTTCCTTGTAATGATGTTATTACTTGAGTTGAGAATGGTCTTGAACAAACTTTCCATGCTAGCGAGGTGATGATGTCGCACCGATCAATGAGTTCCTCCACCATGTCATCTTTCAGATCGGGGCAAGAATAACGGGGTCGTTTCCGGCCTGTTCCCTCCATGGAGAAGACGATCAAACAATGGAAGAAGGAAGGGTGAAGGCAAATGGAGGAGGGAGGAAGAGTGTGTGACAGCAGTTCCAAATCGAGAGGGAAAGGCGAAGAGTCGGTGGACGGTTGCTAGTTTGCCATGGTACACGAAGAGGCGCCCGAGCCTACACGTCCGTTCAGAAATACTAGTAGAAAAGGACTCGCCTCGTCTCACTGACATGTTGGAACGGGACCACATGTCAACGAAACATGGTGTATAATTTCTCGTGCAAAATGCGATCTGGCCGCGTTGGCCCGAGGTGCCGCATTAGTTACCGACCTTTATTTTTTTAATGGCATGTCATTCAGTTTTGAAGCACGACTAACTGGTACTGTATGCAGAGAAAATATAAACTACTCTACCACTACTCCACCTCTAGTAGTAGTAGTATAAAAAAGATATATAGGCTGGAGCTTCAGCGCTTTCTTGCTAAGGGCTGCCCACTTGCTTCTCACACTATCGCCCTCTCTCCAGATCTAAAAAAGACGGCCTCTCTCTCCCTCCTCATCGGTGGTCACAGATCCGCTGGGGAAGAAAAGGACGTGCAGCGTTGACGCACTCGTCGTCGGCGAGCGAGGTCACGCACTGACGACAAGGCCGTCCTCTCATACCTAGCGCCCGCGGGGGATGGCCTCCGTCCCCAAGCTCGCTGCCGTAGTGTGTGTGGAGGATGATGACCACGAGCGAAGCCACTTCCCGCCGACCCTTAGGTATGCTACCTCATTTCGAACCATACCCTTGTTCTATTGCCCCATCTGCCACGTCGCTGCATGTGGATCTTTTCCCACTCCACCATCTTCCCAATTTGCTATCTTCTGCTCTACTGGTAACGCAGACGAAACCCCTAATTTGCACTATTAAAGGAAAACGTACTTCATGTAGACTAATCCATGTCTATGTTGAATAAGGAAAGGAAGGGATACTATACTATCCAAGAGAGTAGGCATCAAACCGGCATCTAGGTTGAAAAGGGGAAAATCAGTAGCTAAGGAATGAGTCTCATGTCTCTTGGTTGAAGAAGGGTAGAAAGGCATGATAACGCAATATAGAATGACTAGGTCGATCGGTTTGTTGTCCTCACATAGGGAAAAGGTGGCTAAAGAGAACAAAAATGGGACGTAATCCACATATGCTGCCTGGATATTTGTTGATCTGGGCAATCATACCTCCCTCACCACTCTATGCGTCCGTGGAGGTACATCGTACTGGTCCGCCCATTGTCTGATTGGGCCTCCCATGCTCGTATTGCCACTTTTTTGCTGTTCGTATAATGCCAGAAGTCAAGTCAAGCAAGGCTACTGCTAAAGTGATGCCACAATTTAACTAATGCCGCACTCAGTCTAATGCCACCGATAAATTTAAGCAGTGCCATTTAATGTCACTAGATTATTTCAGGGTTAGTTGTTGATTGTGGATGTATTAAAGATTTTTCAGCTAAGGCATTCTAATGTTGTTGCACAGCCAGTATACCAACGATGAAACTTGTTACTATCTTCAGAATTTTGCACTGTTAATGCTTATAGATTACATACCTCACTTTCATGAGATAAGTTAATTTTTTGTATAGTGTCACCAAAATGGCAAGGCGCCGGTATCATTTTATTTTGGTTAAACTACACAAAAAATTATGAATACAAGAGGAAAGGTCAAGAGTGGGCACCTCCTCCTCCGGCTATTCTCTTGATTCGTTCGATCAAGTTTTTATGTTTGATTGATTATCAAGATTGGGATAGCAATTTTTAAGGTCCCCCCGAGTTCGAAATGATATTTACCTTGGAGGTACATGGTTTGGAATTTTTTTATACTGTCATTAGTTAATAATGCTAGTTACCTTCAGACTTTTGTATTTGGTTTAATGCTCATGCACAGCTAGTATACCAATGCTGAAACTTGTTACCATTACATTTTGTATTGTTTATTCTTATACGAATCTTCCAGTGCTAGAGTTTATTAAAATATGTTTAGTAAAACCATTGTACTATACCCTGTAATAAAATAACTACTCTACTATTGCACTAGCCACTGGATTAGTGTATATTTGTAGTATTCGAATGTGTTGGATTAGTGTATGGACATAAATAAAGTGTGGCAAGCTTTCCCAGATATGTGCTCAAGAAAACTACTACCTATTTTTTCTAAATACTAGATGTTTGGGTACTTTAAATTGAACCGCAAAAACGTCTTATATTAAGGAACAGAGGGTGTAGAGTTCACTAGAACTATCCCGGTAAAGCTAGTCACACCTTTGTTAAAATTAATGTTCATTATGTTATCGGAGGAGGTTTGTATGTTTTTCTGTAATGCCTGTCGACTACATACCTGACATCATGATGTAATGTTAAGTCATTTCCTTTTGTACAGTGTCACTGAATTGTCAAGGCGGTGATGGCATTTTATTTTAGTTGAACTGCACAAAATATGCTTAAAAGAAGAGGAAAGGTCAAGAGTCGATCATTCTTTCAGAAAGAACTATATATGCCTTTCTGACATCAGCCGTTGGTGCCTCATCTATTCCTTCAAACAGGTGGTTAGAAACAGTCTTGCTACCTTCTGCTGTTAAGAAATTGGAATGCTTATATTTGTGAGTCTATGCTTCAACTAGTGTCATTTTTACAGTAATCACACTTTCAGTATCTATGCAAACAGGGATGCTCGATTTTAGTGGAACTACACAAAAATTCCAACAGGTTCAACATTAGGAGCATGTTTTCTTCCAAACCTCTATATCCAATTGGTGGCACTATGAGTTGTTCATTACGAAGGTACATGGTTTGCTACTATCTTGCTACTCTTTTTGTACTATCATTAGATAGTAATACTACTGGTTTGCATGTGAATTTATTGGTAGGGTGGACCTACATTGGAGGTGCAGGACAGGATTCAATGATTGGATGCTCAATTTCGGTAGTATCGATTTCACCTCTTCCATCACTGCGAACATGGATATCATTGGTTTGATGAAGAATAGGCGCTATATTTCTGCTCTGAACCAGCAAATCAATTCAGTATGAAATTGTCCAGGGCAAAACATGAGTGTATCAAATTGTCCAGTGCAAAACATGACAGATGCTAAGCGGAAGAGACATGTTTAAACCGAAAATACAAGGTGGGGTATATGTTTACTACCTACTTGATATTTGTGCAGACAGAGATGTCTGCCCGTTGCTATTTGGCAAACAAACAAAGTGACCGCAATTTTGGTTGAACCGCACAAGAGAATAGTATAGTCACAGCATGCAGTGCCATTTGAAAATAGACACAGAAAGATTGGATAGTTGAGGGAGTCCTAGATTAGGGGGTCCTCAGACATCCAGACTATATACTTATGCCGGACTGTTGGACTATGAAGATACAAGATTGAAGACATTGTCCCGTGTCCAGGTGGGACTCTCCTTTGCGTGGAAGGCAAGCTTGGCAATTCGGATATGTAGATTTCCATCTCTGTAACCGACACTGTGTAACCCTAGCCCCCTCCATTGTCTATATAAACCGGAGGGTTTAGTCCGTAGGACGACAACAATCAGAATCATAGGCAAGCTTCTAGGGTTTAGCCTCTACGATCTCGTGGTAGATCAAGATGCACCAAGGATTCCACCTCGGCGATTAAGTAGCACTGAAGACTTTTGCTACAGCCTCCTCGACTGAGTGCAACTCCGTAGAGTTATGTTTACCCCTCAAGGTTTCTAACCCATCCCTAGACCCTTCGAGACTTCACGACATACCCTAGCTCAAATCCTTAGCCATGAGCTTAACCTACAAAATTGCAAGAGAACCAGTTAAACTTCCGTAACCTTTGCTCATCACTGGGTTCACTATGGAACTAGTGGACATAGTGAACAAACACATTATCATCCTGAGATAACACAAGAACTAACGATGCCATAGGGAAGACCAATTTGGGGATACATGAACAGAGGACAAATGAATTGATGAGGATATAATAGTAACCTTAAGGAAATATATGAGACCCTTTGAAGGATTATGAGGCTTTCACATTGGTAGATGAACTTGGTGAGATCATGTTGATATAGTAGCATAAGTTATTCTCCCTTGAGTAAATTGGATTTAGTAGGAAATTATGATCGCAAGCTAAAATTCTTCGAAGTATAAGGATTTGACTTAGCCAGGGGATATTGATAGGAGATAGTTCACATTACGAAAATGACTTGGAGGGACAAGTAGGAATTCTCGCTGGATATGAGATTTGGATTAAATAGGTGATCCTAGTGGTGTATAGATGCTGAGTAAGTCTACATGGTTCGGAGTAAATTGGACTTAGACTGATGATCTCGATCGTGATACCATGTTTCTCGGTGGACGATAAACTAGGAGATTGTATTAATTATTGGAGTTGAGTTAGGGATCTATATAAGCTTGGCAAAGGAGTTTATCAGATCACGATAATGGGAATTGGTGGACTGACTATAGTAACGATAGCCCATTCGAGGATTTGGGAGTTATAGGGACTTTAGAAGATCATGTGGGACGCCATAGATATTGGATTTGCAGAACAAGTGGATCATTTAGTGATTGGTGTAGTTAATGGGCCATTGGAGTTGATACATAGGAAGGAAACATGATCTTGGATTGGAATACGACATGTTTTCTTAGGATACAGATGCACTATCTTGGACCTTGGAAGAATAAGCTGAATACTTGGATTGCGATGTTTAGTTCAAGCCTAGTAGCCTGTATGGTATTTACATAAGGATAACTATGCATATGAGTTTGGGGATTGTTGGCATGTATGATTTTGTTAGACATCCTCTCAGGAGTCATGAGGATATGAATAACATGAGTGATGATTGGAGTTGACCTATACGATATGATGCTTTCGGTGGTATAAGGTGATTTGTTTAATAGGACTAGATAGAACAATTGGCATCTCAGAAACTATGCTCAAGGACAAGATGTTACACGTTCACTTGCACCCTAAAATCCTTGAAACCCTTAAGCCCTACCAATGCACAACAAGGTCGGATCATGACCATGGGCATTGACTCTAGGTCGAGAAGACCTTGGCCAACACTCATCCGTGACCACCACCAATGCACCAGCCTAGTTTATGTACCTCGTGAACAAAGTCTTCAGGGAGTACTTGGAGAACTTGGTTACCATCTTGATGTAGGGTGCAACCCTATGGGGAGATCTTTCACGAATCGGAGGGGGAATCCCCAAGAACAAGATGAACAAAAGAGGGAAAACAAGAGGAACACTCAAGAACAAGTCAAATCACACATCCACTAGACAATCAAACACATAAGATCCACAAGGTACATGAACAATCAAAGGGAAATAAGATACATGGTAGAGTTCATCCCAAATCATATGAAGGAGATGAGGGCTTGATGATCCTATGATGGGGATCCTTCCCCAAGGAGGAGGTCTTGATGTTTGGTCACTCCAAGAGGAGGTCTTGATCTCCAAGTAGAGTGGACCCATGGAGCAAAGCTCACAAATGTCTATCAAATACTTTGCTAACCCTAACATATGGTCTAGGTACGGAATATATAGGCATGGGGACGAAGTGAATGAAGAGGAGGCCCAAACAGCAATCACATCCGTCCATCCTGTAGGGCCTGTGTGCACAGGGGTCCCGTGGGCACGGTACAGGCCCGTGCGCACGGGGTGCTCCAGCGCCAACTTCATGAGTAGTCCGTGCGCACGGGGTCTTCGAGGCCCGTGGGCACGGGGTCGCCTGGGGGTGCAGTGTTGATCCTGTTGCACTCCTTCTTCCTCCTTGTGGCCTTGTGGTCCTTCTCCAACTCCTTTTGGGTGTCCCTCACCAGCTTGCGGTCGTCGGTCTTCGTACCTAAGGACACATAGAGCACTTTGGTGAGGTAGCAAGCAAGTCCAATGGATATTCATGATGTTCTCGAAGAAGAGCGGGTTCACCTTAATTCCAATGGCGTATGTTCGAGGTCTCATCATATGTCCTCTTGGGGTATGGATAGTAGTCGGAGTGTACATGGGGATGACCGTGGGATGCTCCACATCATCTCCCCACCTTGGGGAAGATCCGACCTCATCACCATGGAAACGGTTGTTGTAGAGGGACTTGTAGTTGGACGAAGTTGAAGACATGGTGCAATCCAAGTAGTCCAACGTGTCACCGGAGTGATAGACATGCAAAAAGAGCAAACACAAGCAACACTCGGAAATACAATGGTTAGCGCACACAAAGTGTCCATCATGTAAGAATGGGTCCGTGCGACAAGATTGCTCGTGACAAAGCGCATGAAGCTTATCAAGATGATGTAGAATGAGATGCAATCATTGTGCACACAAATATGTTGTAAATATGATCAATGCAACCACGGTGCAAAATGATGTCATAGTGAGACGCTTTATCAATAGCATGTATATGGCAATGGATGCTCAACATGTGCATGTTATAATGCAATTGATGGTGGACAATATGATCATCATGTATGAATATGCCATCGAGGTAGATCACAACAAATTTGCTAAGGAAATGCACAAGCTCATATATAATAGATGACATGGAAATAGATGCAACAAGACAAGCATAATGTATGTCAATCCATGCATGGCGTGAAAACTTGTGGTGAGTATGATATGTCCATCGAGCATGACATGTATGAGCACAATCAACAAATATGGAGGTGTTGGTGTACCAAAGCTCGATGTCGAGGCATGAGTGGCATTCCGAAGGTGCATCCAATAAGTGTGAGCGCTCCTCAATGTGAAGGTCCATGTAGCCAATCTCCAATGTCGCTCCTCCGTTCACGAGATGTATCATGTAGACAACAAGAAGGAAACAACAATGAAAGAGTGACCCATCCAATATGCGTATTTGAGGATGGCTCAAAGAGTAGGAGTTCACCTCAATAAAGTTCCCAAATATGGTGGAGTTATCATCATGTATGCCTTCACATAACCAATATGTCTCATGACGGTAATGCCTTGTGAATCCTTCAAAATGAAAGAACATGACAAACACTCGGAAAAACAAATGAGGTTAGCGGAAATGCAAAACCTATCATTCAAGTGGTAAGATACCCAACAAGTGTATGCATCATGCTCATCATAATAAGGTATAAGGGAGCATTTCATAGTGTGGAGGCATATGATGCAAGAACAACCAAATAAAAGTGGCTCAAGGAAAGAAGTATGCATCATAAGTAAGGTCTCAAAGTCTCCATGATCAATAAGCATAGTAAGTTGGCAATCAATACAAGGTGATATGAGAGATGCAACTAATAGAGACAAGAGACAATGATCATGACAAATCAAGTGAGAGGCATGAACATATATGTCATAAACCCAAGAAAGCAAGTAATAGTGGAACATGGATGATGCAACATAGCAAGCAATCATAGCAATCAAGTCAAGCAAGCTAGTAGTGCGAAGATGCCTCATACTAGGAGGAATCATGGCAAGCATGTCAGGTGTGCAAATAGTGGGCATGAACAATGCACATGACATATCACAAGCATGAAAGCAAGATATGAGTAAAATAGCATGAGGCACATGATAAACATGGCAAAAGCAACAAGGATATCCACCAAGCATGCAAATACACATAGGAATATCATAATGGTGAAGTATGGGTAGATGCAAACAAGGGTCACAATTGCATGGCAAAGGCATAGAAGCAAGCATAGCATGCAAAGTGAACACGGTAAAATGAGCATAAGGTGACAAGTGGTACATGGCCCATAGCCGTGTGATAGCCAAGTAGAAGAGATGCACGTAGTCCTTGCGCGAATGGAACGGTGGTAAGGATAGTCCACGGGATCCCAAAGCATCGTTGCTCTCAAGAGCTCGTTTCGTCAACTCTTGGGATTGAGAGGTTGACGAGTATACATGAGTACCTACACAAAACAAAGACAAAGGAAAAATTGTGTGTGCGTGGTAGATGTACACATCATCCATCATGATGCACACGTGCATGTGTCGGTGAGCACAAAATAGCCAATGCTCAAATAAATGAGATGCGTGATAGAGAAACATGTCATCCATCATGAGAGGTTTGTTCTTATGTATAGCATAATGGAGACTCAAATTGTGTAATGCATCATGGGAAATATCTAGAGCATTGTTATTCATGGAATGCATATGGTGTACACTATCATGGGAATCATGCAAAATATGAAATGTATCAAGATCTCCTAATATGTATGAGGAAACTATGGGGGTCTCCTCATGAGCATGAGTAGCAACATCACATGGAGAATATTGACAACATCCAAAGCAATGCATATTTGGAACAATGTGATCATCGCATGACATAGTAAATGAATTGCGCCAATCATGTAAAGGAAGCATGGCAATATCATCACATGAAAAGCAAAAGCCAATGACCATCATGTCGTCATCTATGCCATAAGTGCAAATGGGATTTATTTTAATGGGGCATGCATAGTTACTATGTTGAGATTGAAATGATGTAATATGGGAGATATCACTCATAGCATATGACAAGTTCAACGGATTGTCAAACATGATGTGACCAATAGAATTTTCACATGATATCCTATGGAGCATAGCATCACAACTAGGCAACTCAACATGCTCATCATCATATTCATCATAAATAGGTAAGTCAAGGCATGACGAAGTTTCACTAGCATGAAGCATGGTAATAGGTGGGTCAATATCATGGGAGCAATCATTGTCAAGAGCGTCCATTAGTGGAACAAGAGAAGCACCATCACCTATGTTACCTTTGGAGCATCGCTCATGTGTTGTAGGTGAGGTGTTGAAGATCGTCTCGTTGTCATCTTCATCTTGATGGAACCATGTGGGGGTGCATCATCGTCCACCATGGCCATCATATTCTCCATTGGAGGGATGGACTCATCGAGGATATGATGAGGACATCAATACCATTGTTACACCCACAGCCCCTGCTGCTATACATACTGGACCAATTACTAGAGCTCGCGCACGCCAACTAAATTACCAGGTACTTTCGTTTCTTGATAATGATTATAATGTTCATGAGAATATGATGCTGCCTAAATTGGATACATTTGTTTTGCTTACAAATGAAGGGCCTAGCTTGGAGAAGGATGAACATTGGAGCAAGAACAAGCATGGAGATGATGGCATGCACAAGGGAAACAAGAACAGAGTTACAAGTGATGATTTCAGGATTTTGAAGCCACCATAATGGGTGCATGAAGCCTTGGACGAAATATACAAGATGCCACTTCATAAATTTTGTCCCGAGGCTATTCTCGGTGTTGCGTCACCTTATTATTGGGCCAGGCCCGTGTAATCTCGAAATACATAAGTATAGGCTATTTTTAGAGTCCGTATGTGTGGGGAAACAAGATATAGGGTTGATTTCGGACCCCTCCACCAAGGGCCATGAAATTCCCCCCCTCTTTCTCCATATATACAGCCCTTAGGGCATCATTTAGACTTTGGGTTTTGTTTAGATTAATGTTCACCATAGCTGCAACTTCGCATACTTCGTTTGTGTTCAACGACCAGACAAAGGCATCACAGAACCCCACCTTGATCAATAAAGCTTTCCTCTTATATTCGCAATATCCAGATTGCAATCTTCATTTCTTGTTTGTTCTTCATTTGCCTGCGGGAAACATACCTTCGTGGTCAGGTTGATCGTGCTTCGGCGTGGTCAATAACCCCTCGGAGTTGGTTTAGCGATTGCTAAGGCGCGACGTCCTCGCATGTTCATAGTCGAATAGTCAAAGTCGACTTCCTCCAAAACGATAGCCACCATCTCATCGATAGATCAGGACCCTCGCCTCTATCAAGTGGTATCAGATTTCCAGGTTGCTCGTTGAGATTTTACAGTTTTTCATAGTTTAGATCGAGTTTGTTCTTCATACCTATAGTCCACAAAAAAGCCAAAAAAAATTAGGGTTAGTTCATCCCATCCGAACCAATCTGAGCCTTTGCATAATCTTTTCTGTATTTGCTTTGTTGAGTTTGCGGTTGCATCGTCGTGTCAAGTTGCTGGTCTTAGCGTCTAGTCCTTTAGAGTTTCGAGTTCTGTTCACAGGTTGTCACATCGCCGCTGCCATATATCACCACCGCATCATCATCGTCGCTGCTGCCATATACCACCACGACATATTCACCGCCAATCCGAGTCCATATACGCCACCACATATCCGCCGCCATCACGCCAATTCGAGTCCACCTGCAACATATATCCACCACCAGTCTGAGTTCCACCAGATTCATCTCCGCCACCAGTCCGAGTTCCACCAGTTTCATCTCCGCCACCAGTCCTATTCCGAGTCCAGTATTTTGTTACTCTGTTTTGGATTTCCAGATCACGCCATACTCCGACTCATGACAGAGAAGGACTCCCCAACTTCTGTGCTACCCGCAGTAGAGAAATAGTTCCAAACTCAAAAAAAACTAAGTCTAGAAAATTCTGGCTAGGCAGTTTTTAGACCATTTGAAGACTTTTTCCAAAAAATTTTGTTGCGGAGCAAAAAAAAAGAGGAAAAAAAGTGCAAAAAAAGGAAAAAAAGAGAAAAAAATACAGAATGTGCTCCTCCCTTGTTTACGTGTCGCGCCATGATTTTGTTGGTGTTCTAGGCTCGCGTCTCTAGCACAGTCTAGCCTAGGACCAGCACAGTACCGTCGTTGAGCGTTTATTCAACTTTGCATCTCTGAATTGATTATTGCTGACCCTTTTTGCTACCATATTATAAGCCTTCCCAGCTCCACATATATCTACGTCGTGTGTTTGACTCTCCCTGGTAATAGCTCTATCCAAGCTTTGAGAGTTTTGACTACAACGGCTGCCGATCACCACCTGCTGCTGGGTAAGAACTGGTAAGAATTTGAGTTTTGCTTGACGGATTTGTGACACCCACCACCACCTCTTGTTAGTAGTCTGTAGGATCATATTCTTGTGTGTTTCTATTGCTGCTAACCATGCCAGGATCACAAGCCGACGAGACTGACTGGGAGAACATGACGAATAAGGAGTTGCATGATAAATTTCAGCAAATGATGAGTGGACAGGTGCAAGATGTGCTAAACAGATTTGAAGAGGCCATGGAGAAGATAGATGGCATGGAGAAGACGTTCCAAACAAAGCTCGATAACAAGTTTAATGAATTTCTCGCGCGTCTTCTACCACCACCACCCGCTGCACCTAACGCACCTCTACAACAACAACAACAACGACTACCTCCACGTCGCGAAACAGCCCTCCACCGAGCGAGACGTGTCCCTCTTGCATTTGGCCAAACTGTTGGTGCTGCTGTTGATACTTCTATGGCTCCTGCTGCTAATGCGGAGGAGGATGATTATGTGGGAGATTACGAGGATGAGGTTGATCAAAATCAGAACTACGTGCAACCACCTGCACCACAACCACCAGGTCGTCCACATGCAAATAATCACAATGGTAGGGCTCTCCCTCACGTACGAGATCATGACCATCTTCCTAAACTGAAATTGAATATTCCACCATTTGAGGGTAGATAAGTTACTGATATGTATCTTACTTGGCAGTTAGAAACTGAACAAAGATTTACATGTTTACAATATCCTAAGGAGAGACAGGTTGCCGCTGCTGTTTGTGCTTTCACTAGTTTTGCATGTGTATGGTGGTCTGAACATTGTAGATTATATCCTATTCCAACTACTTGGGCTGCTTTGAAAACTGCTATGCGTACTCCTTGGGTTCCACCATATTATCAACATGAATTGCTTCAAAAATTGCAGCACTTAAGACAAGGGAAAAATTCTGTAGAAGAATATTATTAGGAATTACAAACTGGCATGATTAGATGTGGTATTGTTGAGGAGAATGAAGCTATGCTTGCACGTTTTATGGGTGGATTAAATAGAGAGATTCAAACCATTCTATAGTATAAGGAGTATACTAATATCACTCGTTTATTCCATCTTGCTTGTAAACCTGAACGTGAAGTGCAGGATCGACAAGCATTGGCGCGAACTAACTTTTCTGCAAGCCGACCTTCATCATGGACACCGCGTGCATCTTCTACTTCAACTGCACCAGCACCTCCATCAGGTGCCACCTCCAGCCGTGATACAAGAAAGCAGGCACAACCACCATTATCTGCCAAGAGCGCACCTGTCGGGCCTCCACAGATTTCTTCTTCTTCCATGGCATCAACAGGGCACACAAGTGATATTATTTGTTGTCGTTGTAAGGGAAGAGGTCATTATGCGAGAGAGTGCAAATCTCAGCCTGTGATGATTGCTACTGAGGTTGGTGGGTATGAGTCCGCTAGTGACTATGATGAGGAGACTTTGGCTCTTATTTACATGTGAAGAACATGGTGGAGATGATTCTGATCATGAGACGCAATACATGGCTCCTGAAGACGTTGACAGGTATAAACGTTTAGTTGCTCAACGTGTTTTGAGTGTGCAGGTCACACAAGCTGAGCAAAATCAGAGGCACAATTTGTTCCATACAAAGGGAGTTGTGAAGGAACGTTCTGTGCCTGTCATCATAGACGGAGGGAACTGCAACAACTTGGCTAGCATGGAGATGGTGGAGAAGCTATCTCTCACCACAAGACCACATCCACATCCTTACTACATCCGATGGTTCAACAACAGCAGTAAGGTTAAGGTAACACGTATTGTTCGTGTGCATTTTAGTATCTCTACATATGCTGATTATGTTGATTGTGATGTGGTACCTATGCAAGCATGCTCCTTATTACTTGGTCGACCATGGCAATTTGATAAAAATTCTGTACACCATGGTAGAAACAATCAGTATACTCTTGTTCATAAGGATAAGAATATTACTTTGCTTCCTATGACTCCTGATTCCATTTTGAAAGATGATATTAATAGATCTAATAAAGAAAAACAGGAGAAAAATAAGAGTGAAAATCAGATTGTGGCAAAAGAATTTGAGCAACAAATGAAGCCTAATAGTAAACCATCTAGTGTTGCTTCTGAAATTAAAATGAAATGTGCATGTTTACTTGCCACTAAATCTGATATTGATGAGCTAGATTTCAGCAAATTTGTTTGCTATGCTTTTGTGTGCAAAGAGGCATTATTTTCATTCGAGGACATGCCTTCCTCTTTGCCTCCTGCTGTCACTAACATTTTGCAAGAGTTCGCTAACGTCTTTCCACAAGACGTGCCACCGGGATTACCTCCCATTCGAGGGATTGAGCATCAGATTGACTTAATTCCCGGTGCATCATTACCCAACCGTGCACCATACCGTACCAATCCAGAGGAGACGAAGGAGATTATCTGTCAAGTACAGGAGCTGCTCGACAAAGGTTATATACGCGAATCCCTTAGTCCTTGTGCTGTTCCTATTATTGTAGTGCCAAAAAAGGATGGTACATCACGTATGTGTGTTGATTGTAGAGGCATTAATAATATTACTATTCGTTATCGTCATCCTATTCCTAGGCTAGATGATATGCTTGATGAATTGAGTGGCTCTACAATATTCTCCAAAGTTGATTTGCATAGTGGATACCATCAAATTCGTATGAAATTGGGAGATGAATGGAAAACAGCATTAAAAACTATGTTTGGATTATATGAGTGGTTAGTCATGCCTTTTGGGTTAACTAATGCACCTAGTACTTTCATGAGATTTATGAACGAAGTTTTACGTGCTTTCATTGGACGATTTGTGGTAGTTTACTTTGATGACATATTGATTTATAACAGATCTTTGGAAGAACATTTGGAACATTTACGTGTTGTTTTTATTGCTCTACATGATGCACGTTTGTTTGGTAACCTTGGGAAGTGCACCTTTTGCACCGACCGAGTATCTTTTCTTGGTTATGTTGTTACTCCACAGGGAATTGAAGTTGACAAAGCCAAGATTGAAGCTATTGAGAGTTGGCCACAGCCCAAAACGGTCACACAAGTGAGGAGTTTTCTTGGCCTCGCTACATTCTAGAGGCCTTTTGTTAGAGATTTCAGCACCATTGCTGCACCTCTCAACATGCTTACAAAGAAGGATGTGTCTTTTGTTTGGGGTACCGCACAGGAAGAAGCCTTCACGGTATTGAAAGATAAGTTGACACATGCTCCTTTACTCCAACTTCCTGATTTTAATAAGACTTTTGAGCTTGAATGTGATGCCAGTGGAATTGGATTAGGAGGTGTGTTATTACAAGATGGAAAAATTGAGTGGGCCTAGTCTGAATTATTCTACTTATGATAAAGAATTATATGCTCTTGTTCGGACTTTAGAAACATGGCAACATTATTTATGGCCCAACGAATTTGTTATACATTCTGATCATGAATATTTGAAACATATTAAAAGTCAAGCTAAACTGAATCGTAGACATGCTAAATGGGTTGAATTCGTTGAGACTTTCCCTTATGTCCTTAAACACAAGAAGGGTAAAGAAAATGTTATTGCTGATGCATTGTCTCATTGCTATACTGTGCTTTCACAACTTGACTTCAAAATATTTGGTTTGGAGACCATCAAAGATCAATATGTGCATGATGCTGATTTTAAAGATGTATTGCAGAATTGTAAAGAAGGAAGAACATGGAACAAGTTCATCGTTAATGATGGATTTGTGTTCCGTGCTAACAAGCTATGCATTCCAGCTAGCTCCGTTCGCCTTTTGTTGTTGCAGGAGGCGCATGGAGGAGGACTAATGGGACACTTTGGCATGAAGAAGACGGAGGACGTACTTGCTACATATTTCTTTTGGCCAAACATGAGACGGGATGTTGAGCATTTTGTTGCTCACTGCACTACATGTCGAAAAGCTAAGTCACGACTCAATCCTCATGGTTTATATATGCCTTTGCCTGTACCTAGTGTTCCTTGGGAGAATATATCTATGGACTTTGTTTTAGATTTACCTAGAACAAAGAAGGGGAGGGATAGCATATTTGTTGTCGTGGATAGATTCTCGAAAATGGCACACTTTTTACCATGTCATAAAAGCGATGATGCTGTTAATGTTGCTGATTTGTTTTTTCGTGAAATTATTCGCTTGCATGGTGTGCCAAATACTACTGTTTCATATTGTGATACTAAATTACTTAGCCACTTTTGGAGATGTTTATGGGCTAAGTTGGGGACTAAACTACTTTTTAGTACTACTTGTCACCCCCCAAACTGATGGACAAACTGAAGTAGTCAATAGAACATTGTCTACTATGCTTAGGGCTGTTTCGAAGAATAATAAGAAAATGTTGGAGGTATGCTTGCCTCATATTGAATTTGCTTATAATCGTTCATCGCATTCTACTACTAAGATGTGCCCTTTTGAAGTTGTGTATGGTTTCCTACCTCGTGCACCTATTGATTTGTTGCCTCTTCCATCTTTGGAGAAAGTTAATTTTGATGCTAAACAATGTGCTGAATTGATTTTAAAAATGCATGAGTTAACTAAGGAAAACATTGAGCGTATGAATGCTAAATATAAACTTGCTGGAGATAAGGGTAGAAAACATGTTGTGTTTGCACCTGGAGATCTTGTTTGGTTACATTTGCGTAAGGATAGATTTCCTGATTTGTGCAAATCAAATCTAATGCCACGTGCTGATGGTCCCTTTAAGGTGTTGGAGAAAATAAATGATAATGCATATAAACTTGAGCTGCCTGCAGATTTTGGGGTTAGTCCCACTTTTAACATTGCAGATTTGAAGCCTTATTTGGGTGAGGAAGATGAACTTCCGTCGACGACGACTTCATTTGAAGAAGGAGAGGATGATGAGGACATCAATACCATTGTTACACCCACAGCCCCTGCTGCTATACATACTGGACCAATTACTAGAGCTCGCGCACACCAACTAAATTACCAGGTACTTTCGTTTCTTGGTAACGATTCTAATGTTAATGAGAATATGATGCTTCCTAAATTGGATACATTTGTTTTTCTTACAAATGAAGGGCCTAGCTTGGATAAGGATGAACATTGGAGCAAGAACAAGCATGGAGATGATGGCATGCGCAAGGGAAAGAAGAACGGAGTTACAAGTGATGATTTCAGGACTTTGAAGACACCATAATGGGTGCATGAAGCCTTGGACGAAATATACAAGATGCCACTTCATAAATTTCGTCCCGAGGCTATTTTAGGTGTTGCGTCACCTTATTATTGGGCCAGGCCCATGTAATTTCGAAATACATAAGTATAGGCTATTTTTAAGTCCGTATGTGTGGGGAAACAAGAGATAGGGTTGATTTCAGACCCCTCCACCAAGGGCCACGAAATTTCCCCCTCTTGCTCCATATATACACCCGTTAGGGCATCATTTAGACTTTGGGTTTTGTTTTGATTAAAGTTCGCCATAGCTGCAACTTCGCGTACTTCGTTTGTGTTCAACGACCAGACAAAGGCGTCACATAACCCCACCTTGATCAATAAAGCTTTCCTCTTATATTCGCAATATCCAGATTGCAATCTTAGTTTCTTGCTTGTTCTTCGCTTGCCTACTGGAAACAGACCTTCGTGGTCAGGTTGATCGTGCTCCGGCGTGGTCAATAACCTCTCGGAGTTGGTTTAGCGATTGCTAAAGCGCGACATCCTCTCACGTTCGTAGTCGGATCGTCAATGTCGACTTCCTCCAAAACGATAGCCACCATCTCATTGAAAGATCGGGACCCTCGCCTCTATCAGGATAGGCATGTCGTCACGTAGGAGACCTAGCACCAAAGAAGAAAACACACTAGGAGTAGAGGTTAAGTCGTTAGAAATCATGGTGGCCTCATGTGTCGTGTCAACTACCTCACTCACTAAGTGTTGTGGCTCACTCACTCCCTCAAGGATGCTCTCACTCATATGGTTTATGGAGTCACTCAAATGGCGCTCAACCTCACATAGGATGTGTGGCATGATCTCATGTGTGGGGCTAGTGGTGGTCACACTCATCCTCTCATAGGAAATGCTCTCAATGTCACATATGGTGGAGTCACTTATGTCACTCATGTGATGGTGGCTCTCCTCACATGACAAATGGGGCATCTCGACATATGTGGGTGTCGGAGAGATGTAGGTGTAAATGTCTCCATGCTCAACTCCTATCGCCATGGTCGAAGGGGATGGCCCTTGCTCGACCTTCTTGTCACCGTCTTGGTGTTGGAGGCCCATATGATGTTGCACCTCATAGCTCGTCTCCATGACCGAAGGGAGTTTCCCATGCTCGGCCATCGTCCTTGAGGGGCTTTCGAAGATGGAAGTGTCACCCTTGCTCATAGGTCGTCGCCTTGGGCTTGATGAAGTCGTTGTAGGTGTACTCGTGGGAAGTAGGCGAAGATGCCGTGCGTCCAAAGGCGAAGATGCCTTGATAGCGCTTGGCGAAGATGCCAAAGTGGCTGGTGTAGCCGTAGCACCGTCTTGGTGGTGGTCAGCTTGCGGTCTTCTTTTGTGCTCTTGAAGCTTGGACTTGGCGTGAAGTAGGGCTTGTTGGGACTTTTGCATTTGCGCTTGTGGAGCATCTTCATGATGATGATGTCGTTGTCGTGCTTGAGCTCGTAGGATTTGTTGTTCGTCGTCGTCATGCACATGTTGCTTGGAGGTTACTTGCCCTTCATGACGATGTTGATCACGAACGTGATGGTGGTCGCCATGTAGATGTGGACGAGGACGATTTACACTTGCATCGTGTCCGCGCTCCGAAGACTTGTGGCTTGAATGTTGTCGCCTTGAAGATGACGAAGGGGTAGAAGACTTGATCAAGGTTCTAATCTCCTCCAACCTTGCATCTTGCTGCTCTTTATGTGCGGAAAGCTTCTTGTCGATGTAGTCCCTTTTCCTTGCTTTGGAGTGACGAATGTTGATGGAGATGTTCTCAATGCTCTCTCACAATCTTGATTGTGCGCCTTGCATTTGTCGTTGTAGATCAAAGATGGACGCTTTGGTGATGTAGTTGTTCACGCCGTCGTTTTTGTCGTAGACCGGAGAGGAAATGCCTTGCCTATCCATCACAAGACTCAAGCAAAAGTGAGTAGGAAATGAGATAAACAATACCAAGCTACCTTTTCCCAAAGTTGAGGATGTATCTTGTATCACTCAATGTGAAATGAAAGAATAGTGGAATTGGTACCGGACTTGCTCACTCACACCTATCAAGTAAAGCTTATGGTAGAGCTCGATGAGGATAGTGGCACAAAAATTTGATGCAAAATGTTAGCAAGAGTTAATAATGTTGGAAAAGATTCACAAATTCGCAAGTGAAACAAGTAGACCAATAGCAATATGTTGTACACGGAAACACACACACGGATAGATAAATGGGGTCGTGCAACCAAGGAATGAGCACAGAATGTGGAATCCACGGAAAACGCTCGTGTTGCACAATGCAAGAGAGACGCTAGCACGATTGCTCAATAGGCGGATACGACACTTGTGCACAACCTATAAGATGCAAAATGGATAAACTTTCTATCCCAAGTATGCTATGTATGCATGGTTCCCGGTGTTTCTCTCAAGATGATCCAAGATGATCGGATATGACAATCTTATGTGCAATGGGGTATGATGCTATGGCATTTGCTTACAAACTTCTTTGCTCTCTTTTCTCTTTTGCTTAAAATCTTTTTCTCCTTTTTTTTCTATGGCCACTTTTGCACAATGCTCAAACCAAGATAGAAATTGCGTATATGCAGGAACAAACTTGTGACACGAGATATGATACCAATATATGCACCACGATGATGTGGTATGTATGCTATGGGAAGTATGATCACTAATGTGCACAAGTAACATTGCCGGCAATACTCAAATGGCTAGTCTCGATAGGCAAGTAACGCAAAATGGGCTAGGGGTTAACAATGCAATTGCAAGGGGAATATACAATGGTGTCGTCGAGGTTACTGTCCTTTGCGATGATGAGTGGTGGTGTTCTTGATGTAGATACCAAGATGATGTAGACCCGTCCCTAAGTAGCCGAAACACCTTAGGAAATGGTAAAAACCGCAAACTCAAAATCTCAAATGACAAATGTCAAATGGTGGTAGCGGAGATGGCAATGTGGAAGTGGTAGTGGTGGTTGCTGAAGAAGCAACCGTCCCTAAGTAGCTGAAACACCTTAGGAAACTCAAATCACTACTCAAGTAACCACTAATGCTAAGGGGGTCAAGATGGGTTAGGTTGCGGAAGTCGATGGTGATGTAGCGGATGATATGGTGGAAGGCCTAGGAAAAGATGCCAAAATGACAAAATTTTGATGGAGTCAAATGGTGTTGGTGCCTATGTAGGTGGATGGGGGATGTCAATAGCTACTCAACGAGCTAAAGAACGCGACAATCGGACTCCGGATGTGGAATTTATGGGCAAAATGGTGAACTGCTCGCGGCTGACCTGGGAGGGGCCGTGCGCACGGGGTTAGGAGCCCGTGGGCACGGGGTCCCGTGCGCACGGTACATGTACCAGGGGCACGGGGTCACCTGGGACACGCGGTTTTGGCCGATTTCTTTGCGATTTGGGCAGCAAAATGATGGATCTCGTGGCTGGGGTTTAGCTGGGGGTAGGGGGGTGGTATGGGAGGGTGGGAGGTCGAAGGGACAACGGCCGAAGCGCACTGGAAGGGCCGTGCACACGGGGTCTGTCTGGCCCGTGTGCAGGGGGGCCCGTGAGCACGGGGTCCCGATGGCCCGTGTGCGCGTGGTTCTCGAGGAGCGGACAAACAGCTCCTGGTCCGAGGCAAAACTCGAATTTGAGGTCAAAATCGAAGGGTGGAAGGTAGGGGAAGGTGGTAGAGGGGTGTATCTACTTGCGAAACACCAAATGCATGGATCAAATCCAACAAAATCTCATCAAACCAACAAATCACAAAAAAAAATTGGGGCTATTTTTGGTGGGTAATTTTCGAATTTAGGACGAAATCACACAAAACTAGGCTAGAAAACAAAGAGGGGGCTCCAATTTCATGATCAACCATGGCTCATGATACCAAGATGATGTAGGGTGGAACCCTATGGGGAGATCTTTCACGAATTGGAGGGGGAATCCCCAAGAACAAGATGAACAAAAGAGGGAAAACAAGAGGAACACTCAAGAACAAGTCAAATCACACATCCACTAGACAATAAAACACATAAGATCCACAAGGTACATGAACAATCAAAGGGAAATAAGATACATGGTAGAGTTCATCCCAAATCCTATGAAGGAGATGAGGGCTTGATGATCCTATGATGGGGGTCCTTCCCCAAGGAGGAGGTCTTGATGTTTGGTCACTCCAAGAGGAGGTCTTGATCTCCTAGTAGAGTGGATCCATGGAGCAAAGCTCACAAATGTCTATCAAATACTTTGCTAACCCTAACATATGGTCTAGGTACGGAATATATAGGCATGGGGACGAAGTGGATGAAGAGGAGGCCCAAATAGCAATCACAGCCGTCCATCCTGTAGGGCCCGTTCGCGCGGGGTAAGTTGGGCCCGTGCGCACGGGGTTCCCGTGGGCACGGTACAGGCCCGTGCGCACGGGGTGCTCCAGCGCCAACTTCCTGAGTAGTCCGTGCGCACGGGGTCTTCGAGGCCCGTGGGCACGGGGTCGCCTGGGAGGTGCAGTGTTGATCCTGTTGCACTCTGTCTTCCTCCTTGTGGCCCTTCTCCAACTCCTTTGGGGTGTCCCTCACCAGCTTGTGGTCATCGGTCTTCGTACCTAAGGACACATAGATCACTTTGGTGAGGTAGCAAGCAAGTCCAATGGATATTCAATATGTTCTCGAAGAAGAGCGGGTTCACCTTAATTCCAATGGCGTATGTTCGAGGTCTCGTCATATGTCCTCTTGGGGTATGGAGAGTAGTCGGAGTGTACATGGGGATGACCGTGGGATGCTCCGCATCACATCTTCATTTCGTGGCATACTTTTCTACCCGAAGACGGAAGAAGAGCCTTTCACTTGATCAGAAAACATCAGAAGACCGCCATGTCAAGGAGAAAGAACTATACTAGCCACCATCGTCAAAAAGTAAACTTTCGCGTCGAAGACCATGTGTACCTAAGGGTCACTCCTCAGGAGAACCAAGCATTTCTGTGTCAAAGGGAAGCTCACACCAAGATCTATCGACCCTCTTCGACATCATTGCAAGACAAAGAATAGATGGCTACCAGTTGGAGTTGCCTCCTGAGTTATCCATTGTGCACAATGTTTTCCATGCATTACAACTCCAGATGTGTTTGAAACTTCCTGACAAGCACGGTCCCTACAAGGGCATCGACCACCGAGCCATTGACCCTCAGCCCAATCTGGCCTACCGTGAGAGACCCATTAGCAACCTGGACCAAGCAGAGCATCATGCACGAAGCCGCACCATCAAGTACTTCAAGGTTCAGCAGAGCAACCACACGGAAGCAAAAACAGCATGAGGACGTGAAGACTACCCCAGATCCAAGTCTCCGTTTTCCTTCCCGCGCCTAGTTTGTGAATCTCTGGGACGAGATTGTTGTAAGGGGGTTTAGTATGTCACACCCCAATTTGCATGCCACAACACTTAAGCTAATAAACATTATAAAATGTGGATTGACAAAAAAAATTGAGAGTTTTGGTATCTGCTTTGATTTGGATTTTTGTTTGTTGTTTGCAAGTGCTCAAAAATCAAATAAATCCTCCAACTCTTATACTCTTTCTCCTTGATCCAAAACTTTTCCCAATGATCATGCCATGTGTGTATGACTAAATAGTATTTTCTTACAAAAAGAAATTGGCCAAAAAGTGTTTTCCATGTAGGTTTTCCAAAAACTCCTAAATTGACACTTGAACTACAAGTACTTAATTTAGGGCATGCAAAACATTTCAAAAATAATATTTGACTCCTATTAGATGTAGGACTCCCCAAAACCACAAAAATATTATTTTAAAAGTTGTTTCACTATTTTATTTGAAGGCTTTTTCTTAAGGATAGAAATAGTTTTTAATAGGTTAAAATTATTTTAATGTTTCAAAAACATTTGAGAAAATTTAGGTAATCTCAGAAGACATATATTGTCCATATATATAGGAGTTTCAACACATGGTCATGACCAAAATATTGGTCAAACCCCTCAAGAACCCTTTACAGATATTTCAAGCTTTTGAAATATTTACAAAGGAAAGATTCTCCATGAGTTCCAAGAAAAATCTAGAATGTCACAAATGCCCTACTTGATGATCCTGCCAAGTCTCATGTCATAGAGAACAATATAACCCCATCAAACCCTTTCAAAACCAATCTTGTCTAGATCCAAATTTGAGTAACTCTGCATTGCCAACTTTCCCATTTTGATCTCAATTTTTCTAGACATGCTCTAATACCCAAATGATGAGACTAGACCAAGTGGTGCATCAAGGAGAATTTATTTGCATAGCAACATCTAGGAAAACCCATTTCTCTTGATTCCTAGGGTTTACAAAAGTTGTATCGGCCACTTTCTCCATTTGATCTCCAAATTTGCGGGCATCACTAATTTATGACGCCACTCACTCCTGTTAAATCTCATGGAATCTATTTACCAGCTCGAACCACCATCAAACACCTTTTGACAGAATTTAAAATTCCAAGTTTCAGTCCCTTCCACTAATCTTCTTGAGCCACAATTTTTACCGCTGCATGTCCTAGTACCCCTCTACCACTGGCAAAAGTTGCACGGCCTCAGCACAATTATTTGGGGGTGAGAACCTCATTTTCCCTCCTAGACAACAGCTTTCTGTCTCTCTCTCTCAACCCCTCTCTCCTCCTTGACACAAGATGATGCGCGGGTGCATGCAAAAGCCGCGGATGATGGCCAAAGACGCGCTCTGGAGCGTGAGGTAGAGCCGGCGCCCGTTGACACTGCGTCCCACGACCACCTCGTGCCTCCCCCTTGCGCCAGTCGAGGCCCTCGATGTCCGCAACTGGACAATGGTGCTGGCCCCCTCCTTACCCCCTCTCTCTCCCCTACGGTGTGTGTGCCTAGAGCCGCCCTTACCCGCCTATGCTCGTGCGAGCCGTGTCTCCACCAGGAGCTCACCCTACTCCTCCTCTCTCTTCCTAGCGCTCTACTCCACTCCCACGAACACCGCAGACAACCCCTCACTCTCTCTCCTGACCGCCCAAGACGTTGCCATGGCCACCCGTGCGTCGCGTCCATGGTGAGCCACAAGTCGGCTACTTAAGGTCATTCCAGGCCCTCGTCGCTCCTCCATTTGCTCCCTCTCTCTCCCGTATACCACCCAGGCCAACCCCTTCTTCCTCTCGTGCCCTCCAGCCACCTCCTTGGCCGGAGCCTTGCAGTCGACATCCTCTTAAATTTGCACCCACCACTCCTCCTCCCCACACTGGACCACACCAGAGCACCTCCAACATCACCGCGGGCCCCTCCTACGCTTCTCCCTCTTCTCCATGTGGTCGTGCCTTCGAGTTCCATCACCACCGTCAGCCTCGCCCGCCACGGCCAATGATGTGCCCATGTTCGACTGCCCCTTCGACCGTGGCACAGCTCGGCGGATGCTGCACAACCTGCTGAACCCGCCAGTGTGCTGGGCGTCGCCGGAGGTGGCCGGTGCCGCTGGGGAGAACGCCGGCGCCCACTCGGCCTTGCCTCCATTGCCTCTGCTCTGTTCAAGCATGAGGTAGCCACCGACCTGAGAGCTAGGCCCCGCGCGCTAGCAACCTAGTAGGCAGGTCCCACCCGATTAAGTTGAGACGGACCAGGGAAACCTGCCTCCCCCAGGCGAAGGCGCACTCCATCGAAGGCTCCTTCGATGTCACCCGCGTAGTCGAGCAGCTGGGCCGGCCGAGTGCGCTGCGGTGCTAAACTGTGCCCTGTGCATGCTTTAGGTATAACTTAAATCTTTTTCTTTTTTTCAGTGAGCTTGTAAAATCCATAATTAACTCATTTGAACACCAAATTGTGTGATTCAAACTTCCAGTGACTCCATAAATCAACAAATATTTAAGGAGCCATAGTGAACAGTTTTACTCTACCTAGTTTCCACTGGATCTAATAAATAGGTCATTTGTACTGCCAAACCAGCTTCAAACATTCATAGGAAATTAACTTGGACTCCAAATCCAGTGAAACCAATTTCTAAGTATTTCTAAAATTATGCCTGATTTAATGGGTACCTTCACTCATTTTTCAAAAATATATTTCTATAGATACCACGCAGATACATTAAATCCCTTGATTCCGTCATATTGAAATGTTTGAAAATATCTATTGATCCAAATCTAATGAAACCAGAGAAGTCTTAGAAAAGTCAAATTCATATTTTTGGAGCATTTTTATTTTTGCCTTGTCATGTTACTTATTGTGATTGCTTTTGATGTTACTTGACGAAGTTAGTGGAAATGAGTTGGAGAAGCACTTGAAGACTCTGATGATCAAGCCAACCAAGGCAAGCAGCCCTTTGACCATGATACCCCTCTCTTGTTCATCCGTACTTTTCCGAGTGCATGATGATGATGATGACCTTGTTATGGATCCTTGCATTTGATGCATCCCCGTTGATACTTGAATGTTCATAGCTCTACCTTGTGCTTAGAGACACAATGAATACTTGATGTCGACACATGTTGTTGCATCTACGCCATGATCATCCCTTGTTTACATTCTTTCAAAAAAAACCCAGGGTGCCCCTAATGCCCGTGGTTGATGTTGAGTTAGGTCACCACTTGATGACGAAGTGGTGCACCAAAGTAGGTGAAAATGTGTAGTTTACAGAGATGGATTAGATTTAAGATTGTCTACTATCCCAACCAAACATGTACAACCAAACTACCCCTTATGGGACAGGGCATTATTGATTACCTAGTTTGTGCTAGCATGGATTGCCGCATTACTAGTGACGGGAGTGGTGTGGTCACTCTGGGGATGGGGTATTGCTTGGATAGGCCGCCATGACTGTTTTTACAGGGCACCGGACACACCGTTGGTACCCCGTGCTTGTGTTATGTGATGAATATGGGAGCGTGGCTCCATAATTTTTTTATTATGTGACAATGTTTGGCATGGGGGCTGCTACCAATCGAATGGACTCTTTGTCAGTCACGGCTAGGGAAAGGTAGTGTTCGGGTGCTTACCCCGGGTACTTGAGGTACCGCGGGTCGTGGGTGACACGAATGTTCCCCAGATATTGTGGGTCAAGTGTACAACCTCTGCAGAGTGTGAAACTATTTGAATAGCCATGTTCATGGTCAAGGAAAGTTGGGTGGTGCTGCTTAGACTATGTCCATATGTTTCTGAAAAAAAATACAGATTAAAAATAATACTCAGGTAGTGAATCATGAGGAAGGCCTCAATGAAATAGAAATGGAGTTATGGATAACACTTTCTATTTATGTTGATATCTGTAACCTCCCATTGCATGTTGGAGACACATGCATGACCCCTATAAAGGTATTGATCATACTTGCTGCAGGATGAAACTAGCATTCCTAGAGATGCCAACTTTTACTTGAAACCATTCATATTTATCTTGTCATCATTCATTGGTTGCTTGCGAGTACATTCAAAGTACTCATTGGCTTGCCACTGGTTATTTTATTGGCCAGGCACGAAACAACATGATGTAATGAAGAATACCTTGGTGACGAACATGCGAGCTAGGATGCAAGCCCAGTCAGAATGCCTATAGGGTTAAGGCAGATGGCATGGGTCCCAGTTATCAACGAAAATTTCTGTTGCGATGATTTATTCAAGACTTGACCATAATGGTCCTATTTATGTAAGCCGGTATGTAATGGATGTAAACTCTTTATATTTAGTCTTTGATGTACAGTGAGCATTGATCCTTGGGGTCACTTTGCATGTGTAACTGGTGGCTTCAACCGTGTAAGTCAGGGTTTCCCTCATCTAACCCTACCAAATTTGAGCATACACCTCAGGGGGGAAATAGGACTGGTCATCTATATCTAAATCCTCCTCTGAAGACCTTGTTTTCATGCCAGATTTTTCCATCACCGATTCATATGGCCGATGCATAGGAAGAGGAGTTGAGTATAAATATATTTTCAACGAAATGGGATATGTAATACAAAAAAAGATGGAATGATATAATTCACATATATGATGCTTGGCTAAACATCATGCCATTGCATAATTTAGATACATAATGCGTCACAATAAGATAACATTGCATAATTCACATATATAATGTCTTGCAACAAGTTGGCATTGCATAATTCACACATATGCTAATTAGCAACTAAACAGGTGGCGTTCACACAAAATATGTCTAAACTAAGCAAATGACATAACAACACAAGACAACATACACACGATATGTGCAATATAACCCTTCCAAGTTAGAGCACACACCTCGAGGGGGGGGATAGGACTAGTCATCTGTCTCTGAATCCTCCTCTAAGGAGCTATCCATGACCAACTGTATGAGCTTCGTCAGATATCATTGGATGCTCTGGAGACCTTGTTTTCGCTCTAGATTTTTCCACAACCGTGTCAAATAGATGATGCGCATGAAGTGTAGTTGAATGTACAAACATTGTTGACAAATGTAATACATAATAAAAAAGGATGGCTTGGTATAATTCACATATAACATGATTGTCTAAGCAAGATGGCATTGCAAAATTCACAAATATAATGAATGGCTAAACAAGATGGCATTGCATAAATCACATATACGATATAAAAACAAACAGATGACATTCACGCAAAGCATGTCTAAACTAAGTAGACTACATATTTGATGTATAAAGTAAGCAATGAAAGGCTCCATATAGATGATATGACCAACATCACCAAGCCAAGTTAGAGCAAAGACCTCGGGGGGTAAATATGGGAGTGGTATGCTCCCTCTCAACAGTTATCGTCCTCTTGATTGCAGTGTGGAATGGGGGAGCGGGGTTGCCTATGCACCCATCATGGAGCGACATTTGCATGAAATTTTGTTTCCACGCAAGGCTCGTCTATTTTGATCTACATGTTCAGTACTATTGTGTACAATGACTAACATGCATAGGAATAAAACATAGTGAGATTATGTAAGGAGTGCATGCAGAAATCCAAAGTAATGGTAGCTACCTGTGTATAGACCCAAAACCAATGATAGCAGGCAGATAATAGCTTGAGTTAAAAAATGCAGATAATGGCTCCTTCACTATTCGTTTCCCACCCAACATGAAACTCATAGTACACACCCGAAATTAACCAGATAGTAGATAGATAATATTGATTGTTCCCCCGATATGTACCCCACGACCATTTAGAAACTCAAGTTTGAGCATTAGTTTGGACCCGAATTAGAGTCTAAGAGGTGAACAGGATGATAAAGTAACATGTAATATTATGCAAAGCATAATGTAAGCAGACACGAAGGAGTGCGACCTCTCTTGCGGACCCGTGTAGTCCTCAAGGTCATATGCTCAGTTGATGATCGTAATGCAGTTGTCGTCGAGGGAGTCCTGGACTAAGGTGTCCTCGGGCTGTCGGTCTATGTCTTATTGTCCCGACAAGTGGGCCGCTTCGGATCCATTGTTGGAAGGCCGATCTATGAGCGACTCCGTGTTCAAGAAGGAAACCTCCGACGGCTTGGTGTATCCTCCAAGTCAAGGTAATGAAGATGGGATGTTTATCCCCAGAGGCACTTGATCATATGTAAACTCTAGATACCCTTGGTGTCTATATAATCTAGAGGGTTTAGTTTGTAGAGGCTAGAAGAACCATTATCCTACTCATCTAGGGTTTAGTTCATCCTATCTTGTGGTAGATCAACTCTGTGATAGCCATATACACATCAATATAATCAAGCTGGACTTTGGGTTTTACCTCTTTGAGAGGGCCCAAACCAGGGTAAATATTGTCCCTATGTTCACTATTTCCCATTGATCCAAGATCCACAGCTCGGGACCCCCTACCCGAGATCCACTGGTTTTGACACCGACATTGGTTCTTGCATTGAGAGTTTCCTTGTGGGATAATCAAAAGGATCGATGGCTCACCTGGTCGTCATTAATGGCATTCGCGTCGGAGGCATCTTCATCCCCGGCTAGCTCTTCATGTTTGAGAGCATCATTCTGCATGCTAGTTTGACCGGACACCTGGACCAGATTGACAGTTGTGCCCCCGAACAAGAAATCAGGATCGGCAACCTAGAGTACATCGCCGATGCCCGAGGCAATCTGATCGTTACTGGATTCTCAGACTTACCTAAGGAACCTGCAAATCCCAAAGCATCAACTTCGGACTGTCCTCTCGACCACCACCTCCGGGTCGATCGCTACTTAGGATCTAGACTTAAGCTCGGATCTGACCACAGAAACCAAAAACTAGGAGTTGGCCCTGGTCGAGCACACCCTCTTTGTGGCTGCACCGGAGGTTATATTTGAAAGACGCCACAAGATGAATCTGGTCGACCTCTCGCTGTTAAAAGAGACACTCAGATCCAGTCATTAAGAATCGCAGATGGGAAATCTTTGGTCTACGATTGGATTAGAGTAGAACCAGGGCACAGGGAATTTTACGTCCCACCCACCACCCACTTGGTAGGGACTTAACTGATATGCTGGACTACGCCCCTTAGGAGGTCGAGGACATGGACGAGGATGTCGACGCCATGGCCTATACGGCAAACTCCCCAATCACTCCCAGCTTGGGAAAGTGGGCTGCCACTTCTACCTATGATGTCTATGTGGTCGATACCACCAAGGAGAATGGCAAGCTAGTCACAAGGGAGTCATCCAAACACCGACGCCAGTGAAAGCGATCCATGGGACAAGGAAGAGGCAGGGAAGATAACCTATACCTAGACACAAACGGCACCGGGGATGATGCTACTCTCGACAACATGAAGGAGTTAGGCGATAATGCCGCCCCAGAGCAGCACTTAGCCGCTCCCAAAGGCAAATACAAGAACGGTGACCCCGAGAACCCTAGTGACTCTGAAAATGTTGATGCATGTTGTTGCATCTACGCCATGATCATCCCTTGGTTACATTCTTCCAAAAAAACCCTCAGGTGCCCCTATTGTCCGTGGTTGATGTTGCGTTAGGTCACCACTTGATGACGAAGTGGTGCACCAAAGTAGGTCAAAATGTGTTGTTTACAGAGATGGATTAGATTTAAGATTGTCTACCATCCCAACCAAACATGTACAACCATACTACCCCTTATAGGACAAGGCATTATTGATTACCTAGTTTGTGCTAGCATGGATTCCCGCATTACTAGTGACGAGAGAGGCGTGGTGACTCTCGGACGGGGTCTTGCTTGGATAGGCGGCCATGACTGTTTCTACAGGGCACCGGACACACCGCTGGTACCCCGTGCTTGTGTTATGTGATGAATATAGGAGCGTGGCTCCATATTTTTTATTATTTTGTGACAATGTTTGGCGTGTGGGCTACTACCAATCGAGTGCACTCTTTGTCAGTCACGGCTAGGGAAAGGTAGTGTTTTGGTGCTTACCCCGGGTACTTGAGATACCGCGGGTTGTGGATGACACGAATGTTTCTCATATATTGTGGGTAAAGTGTACAACCTCTGCAGAGTGTCAAACTATTCGAATAGACATGTCCATGGTAAAGGAAAGTTGGGTGGTGCTGCTTAGACTATGTCCATATGTTTCTGAAAAACAACACAGATTGAAAATAATACTGAGGTTGTGAATCATGAGGAAGGTCTCGATGGAATAGAAATGGAGTTATGGATAACTCTCTCTGTTTATGTTAATATATGTAACCTCCCATTGCATGTTGGAGACACATGCATGACCCCTATAAAGGTATTGATCATACTTGCTGCATGATGAAACTAGCATTCCTAGATATGCCAACTTCAACTTGAAACCATTCATATTTATCTTGTCATCATTCATTGGTTGCTTGCGAGTACATTCAAAGTACTCATTGGCTTGCCACTGGTTATTTTATTGGCCAGGCACGAAACAACCTGATGTAATGAAGAATACCTTCGTGACGAACATGCGAGCTAGGACGCAAGCCCAGTCAGAATGCCTATAGGGTTAAGGCGGATGGCATTGGTCCCAGTTATCGATGAAAATTTCTGTTGCGATGATTTATTCAAGACTTGACCATAACGGTCCTATTTATGTAAGCCGGTATGTAATGGATGTAAACACTTGATATTTAGTCTGTGGTGTACAGTGAGCATTGATCCTTGGGGTCACTATGCATGTGTAACTGGTGGCTTCAACCGTGTAATTCAGGGTTTCCCTCATATAACCCTGCCAAATCTGAGCATACACCTCAGGGGAAAAATAGGATTGGTCATCTATATCTAAATCCTCCTCTGAAGACCTTGTTTTCACTCCAGATTTTTCCATCACCGATTCATATGGCCGATGCATAGGAAGAGTAGTTGAATATGAATATATTTTCAACGAAATGGGATATGTAATACAAAAAAAGATGGCATGATATAATTCACATATATGATGCTTTGCTAAACATCATGCCATTGCATAATTCAGATACATAATGCGTAGCAACAAGATAACATTACATAATTCACATATATAATGTCTAGCAACAAGATGGCATTGCATAATTCACATATATGCTAATTAGCAACTAAACAGGTGGCATTCACACAAAAAATGTCTAAACTAAGCAAATGACATAACAACACAAGACAGCATACGCACGATATGTGCAATATAACCCTTCCAAGTTAGAGCATACACCTCAGGCGGTGGGGGATAGGACTAGTCATCTGTCTCTGAATCCTCCTCAAGGAGCTATCCATGACCCACAATATGAGCTTCGTCAGATAGCATTGTACGCTTTGAAGACCTAGTTTTTGCTCCAGATTTTTCCAGAACCATGTCAAATAGATGATGCATAGGAAGTATAGTTGAATGTACTAACATTTTTGACAAATGTAATACATAATAAAAAAGGATGGTTTGATATAATTCACATATAGCATGATTGGCTAAGAAAGATGGCATTGCAAAATTCACATATATAATGCATGGCTAAACAAGATGGCATTGCATAACTCACATATACGATATAAAAACAAATAGATGACATTCACACAAAGCATATCTAAACTAAGTAGATGACATATTTGATGTATAAAGTAAGCAATGCAAGGCTCCATATGGATGATATGACCAACATCACCAAGCCAAGTTAGAGCAAAGACTTCAGGGGGTAAATATGGGAGTGGTCTGCTCCCTCTCAACAGTTATCGTCCTCTTGATTGCAGAGTGGAATGGGGGAGGGGTTTGCCTTTGCCCCCATCATGGAGTGACATTTGCATGAAATTTTATTGCCACACAAGGCTCGTCTCTTTTGCTCTACATGTTCAGTACCATTGTCTACAATAACTCACATGCATAGGAATAAAACATAGTGAGATTATGTAAGGAGTGCATGTAGAAATCCAAAGTAATGGTAGCAACCGATGTATATACCCAAAACCAATGATAGCAAGCAGATAATAGCTTGAGTTAAAAAATGCAGATAATGGCTCCTTCACTATTTGTTTCCCACCCAACATGAAACTCATAGTAGACACCTGAAATTAACAAGATAGTAGATAGATAATATTGATTGTTCCCCCGATATGTACCCCATGACCATTTAGAAACTCAAGTTTGAGCATTAGTTTGGACCCGAATTAGAGTCTAAGAGGTGAACAGGATTATAAAGTAACATGTAATATTATGCAAAGCATAACGTAAGCAGACACGAAGGAGTGCAACCTCTCTTGCGGACCCGTGTAGTCCTCAAGGTCATATGCTCAATTGATGATGGTAATGCAGTTGTCGTTGAGGGAGTCCTAGACTAAGGTGTCCTCGGGCTGCAGGTCTATCTCTTAGTGTATTGACAAGTGGGCCGCTTCAGATCCATTGTTGGAAGGCCGATCTATGAGAGACTCCGTGTTCAAGAAGGATACCTCCAACGGTGTATCATCCAAGTCAAGGTAATGAAGATGGGATGTTTATCCCCAGACGACACTTGATCATATGTAAACTCTAGATACCCTTGGTGTCTATATAAACCAAAGGGTTTAGTCTGTAGAGGCTAGAAGAACCATCATCCTACACATCTAGGGTGTAGTTCATCCGATCTTGTGGTAGATCAACTCTGTGATCGCCATATACACATCAATATAATCAAGCAGGACTTAGGGTTTTACCTATTCGAGAGGGCCCAAACCTGGGTAAATATTGTCCCTGCGTTCACTATTTCCCATTGATCCAAGATCCACAGCTCGGGACCCCCTACCCGAGATCCACCGGTTTTGACACCGACATTGGTTCTTGCATTGGGAGCATCGCTGTGGGTCATCAAAAGGATCGATGGCTCGCCTGGTCATCACCAATGTCATTCGCGTCAGAGGCATCTTTGTCCCTGGCTAGCTCTTCATCTTCGACAGTTTCGGTTGTTCTAGATGCCAGTTTGACCGTCCACCTGGACCAGATCGATAGTTGTACCCCCAAACAAGAAATCAGGTTCGGCAACCTAGAGTACATCGGCAATGACCGGGGAATCTGATCTTTACTGGATTCTCAGACTTACCTGAGGAACTTGCAAATCCCAAAGCATCAATTTTGGAACGTCCTCTCGACCCCCACCTCCGGGTAGATCACTACTTCGGATCTAGGCTTAAGCTCGGATCCGACCACAGAAACCAAAAACTAGGAGTCGGCCCTGGCCGTGCACACCCACTTTGTGGCCGCATCGGAGGTCATCTTCAGAAGACGCCACGAGATGAATCCGATCGACCTCTAGTTGTTAAAAGAGACACTCAGATCCAGTCAATTAGCATCACAGATGGGCAATCTTGGGTCTACAATTGGATCAAACTGGAACCAGGCCACAGGGAATTTTTACGTCCCACCCACCACCCACTTGGTAGGGACTTAACTGATATGCTGGACTACGCCCCTTAGGAGGTCGAGGACATGGACAAGGATGTCGATGCCATGGCCTATACGGCAAACTCCCCAATCACTCCCTGCTCGGTAAAGTGTGCTGCCAATTCTACCTACGATGTCTATATGGTCGATACCACCAAGGAGGACGTCAAGCACCTCACAAGGGAGTCATCCAAATGCCGACGCCAGCGAAAGCGATCCATGGGACAAGGAAGAGGCAGGGAAGATAACCTATACCCAGACACAAACGGCATCGGGGACGATGCTACTCTAGATAACACGAAGGAGTTAGGCGATAATGCCACCCCTGAGCAGCACTTAGCCGCTCCCAAAGGAAAATATGGGAACGGTGACCCCGAGAACCTTGGTGAGTCTGAAGATAGCAACTAGCTCCCTATTTCCAATGATGAGTAGAGCCTCGAAGCCGAAGATTTCATTGTCCCTGAAGACCCACTAGACCAAGAACTGTTAAAGTGACGACTCATACACATGGCCTGAAGCCTAAAGAGGAAGTACAACCAATAAAAAGACGAATAGGATACCCTCAGTGATAGATAGATGAAAGTCCTAGCAACCAAAGAGGGCTACTGTGACGAGCGCCAGGACCAAAACAAAAGCTACCCACGATGATGTCTGCTCCCATAGTTCAACGACGAGGCCCTTGAGCCCACACCCCCGGGCGCACTTACACCAACCAGCCAGACCGCCCCCCTCGAGGACGGGACAGGACGGCCGGAGAAGCCGACTATCCGCCGGCTCCCCCTCGTCGAAGAGGCAAGGAGCCAATGTAGCCACAAGACCAATATGATCTTCGATGCGATTTAAACGCTAGAGCAGGCTAAACAAGATCCATCTATGGATCTAGAGGGCACACCCCCGCTGCACGGGACGGGTACCAAGCATGGCTTGACAGAAACGACCGAGCCAGAGAGCAGCACCGTGTCCGGATGACAGCCGATCTCCGGTGTGATGTGGCCCGGGCCAGGGGCGCCACACACACAACGAGTTTTACGGATGAGATGATGCAGCACCTGGTCCCCGAAGGGTTTAAACCAGTGAACATCGAACAATACGATAGGACAACAGACCCAACCATATGATGAGGACATCAATACCATTGTTACACCCACAGCCCCTGCTGCTATACATACTGGACCAATTACTAGAGCTCACGCACGCCAACTAAGTTACCAGGTACTTTCATTTCTTGGTAATGATTCTAATGTTCATGAGAATATGATGCTGCCTAAATTGGATACATTTGTTTTGCTTACAAATGAAGGGCCTAGCTTGGAGAAGGATGAACATTGGAGCAAGAACAAGCATGGAGATGATGGCATGCCCAAGGGGAACAAGAACGGAGTTACAAGTGATGATTTCAGGACTTTGAAGCCACCATAATGGGTGCATGAAGCCTTGGATGAAATATACAAGATACCACTTCATAAATTTCGTCCCGAGGCTATTCTAGGTGTTGCGTCACCTTATGATTGGGCCAGGCCCATGTAATTTCGAAATACATAAGTATAGGCTATTTTAGAGTCTGTATGTGTGTTGAAACAAGATATAGGGTTGATTTCGGACCCCTCCACCAAAGGGCAACGAAATCCCCCCCCCCTCTTCCTCCATATATACCGCCCTTAGGGCATCGTTTAGACTTTGGGTTTTGTTTAGATTAAAGTTCACCATAGCTGAAACTTCGCGTACTTCATTTGTGTTCAACGACCAGACAAAGGCGTCACAGAACCCCACCTTGATCAAAAAAACTTTCCTCTTATATTCGCAATATGCAGATTGCAATCTTAGTTTCTTGCTTGTTCTTCGTTTGCCTGCAGGAAACAGACCTTCGTGGTCAGGTTGATCGTGCTCTGGCGTGGTCAATAACCTCTTGGAGTTGGTTTAGCGATTTCTAAGGCGCGACGTCCTCGCACGTTCGTAGTCGGATCATCAAAGTCGACTTCCTCAGCCACCATCTCATTGAAAGACGAGACACCTTTGCCTCTATCACCATATGGATCGAAAGACTTCCCGCTCCACATTTAGATGGCTCGAGTCGATGACCTTCATGCCATCAAATACTTACCAGTAAAGCTCAAAGGACCGGCTGGACACTGGTTGAACAGCCTCCCCAAAAACTGCTTCGGGAGCTAGGAAGAGCTTGTGGACGCCTTCCGAGCTAACTTTTAAGGCACCTATGTTCGGCCTCCGGATGCCGATGACCTAAGCCACGCCATCCAATAGCCCGGAGAGTCAGCCTGATAATTTTGGAATAGGTTCTTAATGAATAAAATCCAAATCCTCGACTGTCCGGATGTTGAGGCCATAGCTGCTTTTAGGCACAGTATCTGGGACGAGGCTCGCTCGCCAACTCGGCCAGGATATGCCGAAAAGAATATCGGCACTCACCTCTTTCATGACCCGCTTTTGTGCGGGCGAAGATATTTGGTTATCTTGTGGAAGAAACCACCCGGACAAACTTGGCACCTCAGAAGTCAAAGACGGAAATGGGAAGCCACGACAGAACAAGAACAAGCGCCAGCACAACAGCGATGAAGCCGATGTCACAACAATGAAAGCTGGATTCAACAACTCCAAATCAGGACCGTGGAAGAAACCATTTAATACGAACTGGGATGACCCTACTGTGTTAGAGAAGATCCTGGATAGACCTTGCTAGATCCATGGCACCTCAGAGAAGCCCGCCAACCACACCAACCGTAATTGTTGGGTGATCAAATAGGAGGGCAAGCTCACAACCGAGGAACAGGGCAAGCGCCCCTGTAGCAAGGACGACGAAGAGCCTCGCGGGCCGAATAATGGAGGCCAGAAGCAATTCCCTCCTGGGGTAAAACTGTGAACATGATCTACGTCACACATATACACGAGAAGGATTGGAAGCATGCCCTCCAAGATATCTATGCCTGAGCCGGTGGCCCCGAAATACAACCCGTGGTCGGCTTGCCCGATCACCTTCAACCGAAGAGAACATCCAACTAGTATCTGTCATAGAGGAGTGGTGGCTCTAGTGCTCGACCCCATCATGGACAGATATCACCTCACCAGAGTCCCTATGGATGGAGGCAGCAACCTTAATCTGATTTACTAGGATACTATGAGGAATATGGGAATCGATCCATCAAGGATCAAACCTAGCAACACAACCTTTAAAGGAGTAATCGTGTCATCAAAGCCTGCTGCTAGATACCGTTGCTTTTGAAGTAGTGTTCGGCTCGCCCGACAACTTCCCTAGCAAAGACTTGATATTTGACATCGCCCATTTCCCCAGTGACTATCATGCACTTATGGGCCGTACGTCATTCACTCGCTTTAACGTCGTTCCCAACTATGCATATCTAAAGCTCAAGATGCCTGGACCTTAGGGTGTCATGACCATTAATGATAACACCGAGCGCTGATACGTCTCCGTCGTATCTACTTTTCCTAACACTTTTGCTCTTGTTTTGGACTCTAATTTGCATGATTTCAATGAAACTAACCCAGACTGACGCTGTTTTCAGCAGAACTACCATGGTGTTGTTATTTTGCAGAATAAAAGTTCTCGGATTTGGACAACACTTTTTGGAGATTTATTTCGGAATAAAAATTATTGGAACCAAGAACCACCGGAGGGGCTGCCCTGGGTGGCCACGATAGACTAGGGCGCGCCACCCCCACCAGGCGCGCCCTGGTGGGTTGCAGGGGCGCGCCCTGGTTGGTTTCGGGTCCTCATGGCCCCTGAACCTAATTGCAATGCTATAAATTCCTATTTTCGGAGAAAAAAGGAGGGAACATTTCATCGCGTTTTGTAATACGGAGCCGCCGCCACCTCCTATTCTTCACCGGGAAGCCAGATCTGGAGCCAGTTCGGGGCTCCGGAGAGGGGAATCTTTGGTCTTCGTCATCACCAACCCTCCTTCACCACCAATTCCATGATGCTCCCCACCAGGAGTGAGTAATTCCTTCGTAGGCTGGCTGGCCGGTGAGGAGTTGGATGGGCTTCATCGTGTAATCGAGTTAGTTTAGTTAGGGATGATCCCTAGTATCCACTATGTTCTGAGATTGGTGTTGTTATGACTTTGTTATGCTTAATGCTTGTCACTAGGGCCCGAGTGCCATGATTCCAGATCTGAACCGTTTATGTTTTCACCAATCTTGCAAGTCATATTCACCTATTACGAGTTATGATCTATAAACCCAGTGTGACAGTAATTGGGATTCTTTCCGGTGATGACCGTAGTTTGAGGTGTTCATGTATTTACTATGTGTTAATGCTTTGTTCCGGTTCTTTATTAAAAGGAGGCCTTAATATCCCTTAGTTTCCTTATGGACCCCACTGCCATGGGAGGGTAGGACAAAAGATGACTTGCAAGTTCTTTTCCATAAGCATGTATGACTATTTATGGAATACATGCCTACATTATATTTATGAACTGGAGCTAGTTTGTGTCGCCCTAGGTTATGACTGTTATATGATGAATATCATCCAAAAAATGGACCGATCCAATGCCTATGTGTTTTTCCACATATTGTTCTTGCTAAGTTACTATTGCTATTGCTACTGTTACCACTTCTATCAAAACTCGCGCTATGGCCGAGTAGCGCTCACTTGGAGAAAGAGCTGCTTGACATGGTGGCTGAGGCAGGCGCGTGCGACCCGTCGATAATGGATGCGACTGCATGGGGTCCCGGCTCCGCAAAGCGCATGATCAATCGGCCTCGAAGCTCCTCCTAGGAAGACACCGAGGCCTCGGGGAGGCTGCGCAGCCAGGAGAGTGGCACCTCCGTGAGGACCGTAGGGAGCCAATTTGCCATGACCTTGTCGTCGCCTCCCGCCGCCTGGATGTCCTGCGCGTACAGCTGAAGGAACTCCTCAGGGTCCACCGCGCCATCATATCGTGGGGGGGTGCACCGTCTTGAATCTCTCTGGCCACCGCAATCGCCGCAGGCTGGGGGTGAAGGCCGGATGGCCCACGGCGCCTTCCTAGGCGCATGGCGGCCAAGTCGGTGGGAAGGCGCCCGCCAGGAGAACTACGAGGCAAGGGTGGAGCACGGTTGGTGAATAGGCGAAGCTTCGACACGCCCCTACCTGGAGCGCCAAATGTCGAATTCAGGGCTCCGCAGACCCAAGAAGGTTTGAACTCTGGGGCGTGTGTGAAGACCTCAACCTCTCGCGTATCAAGCTCGTCAGCCTACATCCTAGCCTCGTCGGACTCGCGTGGCCGGGGAGAAGGATGAACATGGCAGTTTACCCAGGTTCGGGCCACCTTGCGGTGTAAAACCCTACTCCTGTTGTGTGGTGGATTGGCCTCACAAGGGGCTAATGATGAACAAGTCCATAGGATGAACAACCTCGCAAGGGCTATGGTGGAGAGGGTGAAAAGGATCCCCTCCCCTCTACGGTGGTGGCTAACCTATATTTATAGTGGCCTTGGTCCTCTTCCGCCAAAACATAAGTGGGAAGGGATCCCACAATGGCCAATTCGAAAGGGGACAAGTAGTACATCTTATCCTAATGAAAGGTGGTCTTCTCCTGCAAAGCTTCTGGTCGTGACGCAGCGGTGGGCTTAGTGATGACCTCCGTCCTGCCGTGCCCGTTGTCTTGATCTTGTAGAACTGGAATGGAAAGGTTTGGGGGATTCCTTGGGAACCCATGCCCGTCCATGCTCCCTTAGCACCGAAAGGGAAACTGTCCTCTCTGCGCCCGCTGGCGCCCGCCAGGCCTTGGTCGTCATGGCTCACTTCATCGAATCCTCGGGAGGCTGGGTACTTGCATAGAAATCTCCACTCCTCGGGAAGCCCCCTGGGGAGGCCACTCCTCTGGAGGTCTTGGTGTCGTCCTCGCAAGGGTCTTGTCTTGAGAGCCTTGCCGCTGGGCCATACCAGGCCATCTAGGGAGCCACACGGTGGGCCGTAGGCAGGCAGGTCTAGGTAGCCTGGTTCCCAGAACGCCAACATAAACAGTTGGTTAGCAAAGAAAATTTGGTTTGATAAATTATAACTATTGAGAAGAGACTACATGTGGGTAGGAAACGAGCTTAGGTGTAGCTATTCAATTGCAAATACTTTCTTGAATGACATTGCAGGATAAGAGAAGATGGATATATATATATTCTCTCGAGCCGATAAATCTTCTTTCTATTCAATCAAGCCCACTTTCACTCTGTTTATTACTTGTTTGCTCCCCCTTGTGTATGCTGGCCAAGGTGGCGCCAAAAGGTGCATGGTTATCAAATCCTTACCGAATAGATTGTGTGGGTCGTTCATACCATTGTACCTCCATAATGGGTGCATGCACTGCCGAAGAGGCCAGACTTGTCTATCCGTTGTTGTTGCCATCACGTCAATGATGGTGAGCCGCTTTTTGTTAAACACCTCACAAGAGCAGCTATTGCAGAGTCATCCTTTTATGAGGAGCTCCATGGCCTCTAGTTAAAATGCTTCTTTATGGGATGTAGAGAATAGGGGGAAGCCCAAGGTGAGCCAGGTCGTGTAGTTGGAGATCAGCCATATAAAACCACTTCATGGCCCAGATGTTAGTGTCTTCACTAGGGGTACCGGTTAGATACCCAGTCCCGGCAATACGGCACCTTAGCTTCTCCCACCTCGTAAAGTTTCCCATCTCAGGAACGAGGCATCAGGCAGATGTTGTTCCTTCGTAGCCCAAGGTGTACCACATCCGATGTACATCTTGCGGAGGGCGATGAATCTCACAATGTGTAGAATGGAGTTGGGCGTGAGGTGGCGGAGTTAGATCTCGTAGAACTCTAGTAGCCCCCAGAAGAAAGGGTGGATGGGAAATCAAAGGACATCAATAGGCAGGAAACAAAACACACCCTCTCCTCTCCATACGGAGTAAGGTGGCTATCCGCATGCACTTGCCCATTTACGGACATTAAGCCGAGGCGAGTGGAAGTTGTATCCAAGTCTGGCAAATAACCTTGGCTGGCGAGTTGGTTTAGCCAAAGGCGGGTGACGGCTCAGCTCCCCCAGTCCCCTTTGAGGGAGCCATGGGGACGCATCGACCAACCCGCATTATTCACCATTGCTGAAGCTCTCGAGATTGAGATTTTGCGGAAGGTTCATATTTTGGATGAGAGGGTGGGAATTGGAAACTGCATCTCTGTCGCAGCCTTAGGTCTTACTCCTATTAAATAAGGCAAAAGCGACATTTTCATGCCTGGCCTTAAAGCGTCCAGTCCCCCAGTGGCTCATCGATTGAGGAGCCATTATTTTCACCAACGGGGACCACATGTGGTGGGGCCAGATCACTAGAGAAGTATTTGGATTATAAAAATGTCAGTTTTCCATTGTGTGTCATGGGGAGCCATGGACACCTATGGGGATACGAGCCCCTTTTGGTTCGGCAGGGGGATGGACACATTGCACAAAGAGCGGAGAAGCGCAGTGCAACGTGACAGAGATCATACAGACAGTTTTTACCAAGTTTCAGGCCGCTGTGAGGCGTAGAACCCTACTCCTGCTTTGGTGGATTGATGGTAGAAATGGTGGTGGTGGGCGCAGCGCACCTGCCCGGGAAGGTTGCCTCGGGGCTAGATTGGCTATGCACATATGGATGTGTAAGGGTTTGAGCTTGCTAACATCATGAACCCTTTATACGGTCTCCACGGGCCTCCTTTTATAGATTAAATGGGTCACCATAGTGGCAAATCAGTCTTTACGTACTGATTAGATAGCAAACAGTGCTATCATACCTAACTCTGCAGGCTAACAGAGCGCATTAAATGCATCGTCGAGTGTCACATCACAGCGTGCCCGGCAGCCCTTGTCGGGCTGTTTTGCTAGATTCGCACTTGTTTTCTTGTCACGTCTTAGGACAGTGTCATATTGTAGCACCCAAGATGCGATTCTATCCCAATCACGTGATGAACTCATGATTGGGGCACAACCACATTTCGAGAGCATAGCAAGGTGGATATCATTACAACATAACATGTACTGAATAGATGAGAATACAAGATAAAGGCTTACACTCGCCACAGGCTAAAACATGAATACAACAGTTCATCAATACATAGCAAACATCATACAGAAGAGCAGAATCAGACTACGGATGAAATCAAACGAAAAAGAAGAACGACATCCACCCTGCTAGCCCAGGCTCCTGACCCGGAACCTATATCCCTTGATCGAAGAAAAAGTATAAGAAGAACTCCAAACAAGCCAGCATTGCACTCCCTTCAGATCTTTGCATTACCTGTACCAGCAACTTTTGTTATAATAATTTGTGAGCCACGACGACTCAGCAATCCCATAACCATGGGTATCAAGAATAGCAAAGCTTAATGGGTATGGAATGGATAAGTGGCAAGGTTGCAGCAAGCGACTAAGCATTGGTATGGTGGCTAACTTACGAGTATAAGGATAAGATGAGAAGCTACGCAAACGGTCACAAACTAGTAATGATCAAGACGTGATCCTAAACTACTTACGTTCAAACATAACCCCACTATGTTCTCTTCTCGACTCACTCGAAAAGAGACAGTCCTGGTTACACACGTGGTTGGTCTATTTTAATTCGGATCTCGTGTCAAGTTCTCTACAACCGGATATTAAAAACTCCCGTCAGCCACATAACCATGAGCATGGCTCTTGAAGGTTTAAGCCCTACAGGGGTGTCCCAACTTAGCCCATGACAAGCTCACGATCCGCGGAGACAATCCTCCATCGGGGTATATCCGATCAGACTCGGGATCCCAGTGCACACGACATTTCGACAATGGTAAAACAAGTCCAGCAAGATCTCCCGACGTGCCGACACCCTGATAGTAGATGCGCGTATCTCGTCTCAGGCCACGGCAGATGAGCTATGGTTAGAGCAACCAAATCCCAAGTTGCCAAGGGGCAGTGCCGCAAGCTGCTCTAGTTTGGGATCAACACCATCAGCACTGGCCCCTTGTTTATGTGGAATAAAGAATCCTCGGGTTCATGACGCCCTATGCAAATTAATTAATTAAATCAATATTATTTTGTTGGAAAAAGGTAAAACCAATGTTGGGCCATGCTGGAAGAGTTTTATTCAAAGCGAACTGTCAAGAGGGGCCCTTAAACCCTCGTCGTGTTAGGGATGCAAAATCAAGGAACATAACACCTGTATGATGGAAACTAGGGCGGCAAGAGTGAAACAAAACACCAGGCATAAGCCGAGACTTCCACCCTTTGCCAAGTATATATGTGCATTAATTAAATAAGAGATATTTGTGATATCCCAAGATATCCATGATATCCATGTCCCAACATGGAACAACCTGCAACTGCACCTGCAACTAGCAACGCTATAAGAAGGGCTGAGCAAAGCGGTATCATAGCCAAACAACAGTTTGCTGGGATGGTGAAAAAGGTTAGAGGATGTTTCATGGCATATTGGGAGGCTTGATAAACAAGTGGCAGGAAGCAGTACATAGTGATAGCATCAAGACAATTAGCATAGCAATGATAGTAGTGAGATCCAATGTGACGGTCATCTTGCCTGAACTCCCGCTAGGAAGAAGAATGAGTCCATGAAGAAGATGAACGAGCATAGACGAACCTAGCGTAGTCGAACGAATCCTCACGAGCACAACAAAACATGAACTATCAAGAAGATGCACAACCGGAAAGAAGCAAACAACATGGTAAACAGCCAACACATAAACATGGATGATGCTCAACCACATATGATGCATGTCAGGTTTAAATATGCATGGCATGGCAAAGTGCAACAAACAATACTACAATTGAAGTGGAGCTCAATATGCATCGAGTTGCATATTGACGAAACACCACATTTAATTATTTAGTTCGTTGTCGTTTATGTACAAGACAAGATTAAATGTTGTTAAGCATGGCAAGAGGTGAAGCATGACAAAACTACCTATCTAGGCAATTTAAATGGGGCAGAAAACAACAAACAACAATTCTGTAAAATCCCCATGTCATTTAGCAATTTTTGGATGCAAACAACAATTTAAACATCTTAAATGTTGTTATCATGATGCGGAAGACATATACAAGTTTTGTGCATTTTTAAGAAAATGTTGACATGAGCATGATAGGGAGCATTTTGTCACCGTGGTGGAAAGAAAAGGTGCCACGGCGGCGATTCCAAAAATGATGCCACGACAACATATTGGTTACAGTAACCCATGAAGATACTTGTGCAAAGGTGTGGATGTGTGGAACATTCAAAAGATGGTGGGGTGATCCCGTTCATCAGGTTCCCACATGATGGTGGCATGGCAAAAGAGGGACTTCCACGAAACAAACGGGCACGATGCAAACAAGTGGTACATCGCATACACACAATGCATATGTCCACGGGCATTGTCTCGGCGTTATACCTTCGAAGCATGTGTTTCGGGGTGGTTTGAGCTCATCGAGTGAAGTAGTACACGACGACGGTAGTGGAAGTAATCGTTCATGTTTCGTATTTGTACACGTCTGCGGTAGTCGTACCCATCGCATCATGGAAGTAGTGGTACACATCTCGGAAGCGGTTCAGGACGATGGTAGTAGAACTTGGTGCTTGTGCTACACGGGTCTTCGACGATGGTAGTCGTACACGTTTGAAGAGGAACTTTCCATGTACTTGGCATTCCAGTGTGGTAGTCATTCCATTGGGGTGGTCGTTGGACTAGTGGTTTGAAGGCATCCGTGATTCCATGGTACTTGACGAATGCATGTAGTCGTACATGAGCCGTTGTACACTTCACATGTCTGGTAGAGGAACTTGGCATCTGTGTAGTCGTTGCCGATCTTGATGGCCCAAACCAAAGCAACACAAGGGGCCTCAGGGCGGCGCCAACGAACAAAGGCGCACGGAGAAGCAGAGATGCAGAGGGTTCCGTAGAGGAAAGGTTTATATAGGGCCTCTATGTGTGGTGTGTTGTCCCTACTATGCCCTCCTACATGTTTGGGCCTTCACTCTGTGGGAGGGTTCTGTAGACAGGTGAAATGGAGATCAGCGGATGGACCCTTGAGAGAGGGTCTTGAGAATCTACCGCAGTGTATCAACTTTATGCTAATCAGGCCCTAGATGGCACCTAGTAATGGTCCGAAGACATATTTAGCCATAGTTTGGTCGAACCGAATACTTAACCCTTTGATTTTTTGCCCCCACAACTGTCGATGGAATTTTGAGCGTGAAATGGTGTACCCGAGGTATATATTTTGCTGCTAGCGGAGCCATGCTGTGGGGGCATATCCCTATTTTGGGTGAGCACTTGAAGGCTCTAGCAGTGGTGTTATAGCTCGCACCCATTTGTGCGCGTCTAGCGCCTTGATCTGAGTCTAGTTCTTTGATTCCCCCTTTTCAGCCTGTACATCGGCTGCCAGATCTGCTGTGTGTTCCTTAGTTTGGAGCGAGCGCTTGGTGTTACCGTTAATGGTGATGACACCCTTAGGTCCAGGCATCTTAAGATTCAGATATGCATAGTGGGGAATGGCGTTAAAGTGAGCGAATGTTGTACGGCCGACAAGTGCGTGATAGCCACTGCGGAAAGGGACGATGTCGAAGATGAAGTCTTCACTACGGAAGTTGTCAGGCAAGCCAAACACTACTTCCAAAGTGATGGTACCCAAGCAGCAGACTTCGACGCCTAGGATCACTCCTTTGAAGGTGGTGTTGCTAGGTTTGGTCCTTGGTTGATCGGTTCCCATCTTCTTCACAATATCTGAGTAAACAAGATTGTCACTACTACCTCCTTCCGTAAGGACTCTGGTGAGGTGGTATCGGTCCATGATGGGGTCGAGCACTAGAGCTGCCGCTGCTCTGTGACAGATACTGGTCACATGGTCTCTTCGGTTGAAGGCGACCAGGCAAGCCGACCACGGGTTGAATTTTGGGGGGATCGGCTCTAAGGCATAGACATCTCGTTGCGCATGCTTCCATTCGTTCTTGGGTATGTGTTTGACATAGATCAAGTTCACAGTTTTTACCTCGGGATGGAATTTCTTCTGGCCTCCATTATTCGGCCTGCGAGGCTCCTCATTGCGAGGGCCCTTGCCCTGTTCTTCGGTCGTGATCTTGCCGGCCTGTTTGATCACCCAACAATTATGCTTGCTGTGGTTGGCGGGCTTCTCTGAGGTTCCATGGATCTGGCAGGGTCTATGAAAGATCTTATCTAACGTAGTAGGGCCATCCCGGTTACCTTTAGAGTTTCTTCTGATGACCTGATTTGGAATCCTGCATTCACTACTGTGTCATCTACTTCATCCCCATTGTGCTGGTGCGTGTTCTAGTTGCGTTGTGGCTTCCCGTTTCAGTCCCTGACTTTTGAGGTGCCGGGTTCGTCTGGGTGGTTGCTTATACAAGCTAACCAGCTATCTTCGCCCGTGCAAAAGCGGGTGATGAGTGAGGTGAGCACCGACATTGTTTTCGGCTTATCCTGGATGAGCTGGCAAGTGAGCTACTCATCTCAGATAATGTGCCTGAAAACAACTATTGCCTCAGCATCCAGACAATCAAAGATTTGGTTTTTCTTCATCAAGAACCAATTCCAAAATTGTCGGGCTGACTCTTCAAGTTGTTGGACAACGTGGCTCAGGTCATCGGCATCCGGAGGCCAAACATAGGTGACTTGAAAGTTAGCTCGGAAGGCGTCCTCGAGCTCTTCCCAGCTCCAGATGGAGTTTTGAGGGAGGATGTTCTACTAGTGCCTGTACAGTCCTTTGAGCTTTAGTGGTAAGTATTTGGTGGCATGGAGGTAATATCCTCTGGACATATGAATTGGAACAAGAAGTCTTCGATCCATATGACTAGGTCTGTTGTCCCATCGTATCATTCGATGTTCACGGGTTTAAACCCTTTGGGGAACTGATGCTGCATCACCTCGTCTGTAAAACACAGTGGGTGTGCGGCGCCCCTGACCTATGCCACATCGCGTCAGACATCGACAGTCATTCTTACACGGTGCTGCTCTCGGGCTCTATCGTTTCTGTCACACCATGCTTGGTATCTGTCCCGTCCAGTGATGGATCTTTATGGATCCATAGATGGATCTCGTTTGGCCTTCTAAATGCGATATATGGCATGCCAACCTATTTAATAAATGTGAATTACATAAACACATGATAACATAATTAATTAATGTGAATTATGGCATGCCAACCTATTTAATAAATGGGAATTACATAAACATAGGATAACATTATTAATAAATGTGAATTATGGCATGCCAACCTATTTAATAAACATAGGATGACATGATAGTTGTTTCCCATTTATTAACTAGGATGACATGATATAACTATATGATGTGTTAATTAAAAAGGTTGGCATGCCATAATTCACATACATGCCGTTGATGGAAACATGATGGCATGATATGATTCACGCATGGAATTACATAATTCAATATAGGATGACTATGTAAACATGATGAGATGATATAACTACACGATGTCTTAAGTAAATGGGTTGTCATGCCATAATTCAGATACATGCTGTCTATGTAAACATCATCGCATGATATAATTCAAATATATGATTTATGTACTAAGCAAGTAAGTAGATGGCAATCACATATATAATGTCTAAACTAAGCAGATGACATTCAATATTGTGTATATGATGTAAAAACTAAACTTTGCAAGACAACATATGCATGATATGAGTTATATAATGTCACACCGTGATTTCCATGCCACAATACTTAAGCTAATAAAACATTATGAAATTTGGTTTGACAAAAACTTTTGAGTGATTTGGTATCTGCTTTGATTTGGATTTTTGTTTGTTATTTGCAAGTGCACAAAAATCAAATAGATCCTCCAACTCTTATACTCCTTCTCCTTGATCCAAAACTTTGCCCAATGATCATGCCATGTGTATATGACAGAATAGTACTTTCTTACAAAAATAAATTGTCCAAACAATATTTTCTAATTAGGTTTTCCAAAAACTCCTAAATTGAGACTTGAACAACAAGTACTTAATTTAGGGCATGCAAAACCTTTCAAAAAGAATATTTCACTCCTATTAGATGTAGGACTCCAAAAACTACAAAAATATTATTTGAAAAGTTGTTTCACTATTTTATTTAAAGGCTTTTTCTTAAGGTCGGAAATGGTCTTTTATAGGTTATAATTATTTTAATGTTTCCAAAATATTTGAGAAAATTTAGGGAATCTCAAAGGACATATATTGTCCATATATAGGAGTTTCAACACATGGTCATGACCAAAATATTGGTCAAACCCCTCAAAACCCTTTCTGGATATTTCAAGCTTTTGAAATATTTACAAAGGAAAGTTTCTCCATAAATTTCAAGAAAAATCTAGAATGTCACAAATGCCCTACTTGATGATCCTGCCAAGTCTCACGTCATGGAGGACAATATAACCCCATCAAACCCTTTCAAAACCATTTTTGTCCTTTTCCATGTTTGAACAACTTTGCATTACCAAACATGTCCAAGTGATCTCAAACTTTGTACACATGCTAAAATGGCCTAATAATTCATCTAGACCAAGTTGCACATGTTGGAGAACAAGTTAACTGTCACATCCCTAGTTCTGGTATGACCTAGACTAGCTAGTCATGTGTGCATCATGTTTAAATTCCATTTAAATTTGAAATGGGGAATTGTAAAACCCTCAGAATCATCTCTAAAATGGCCCAAACAAAAAGTGCTCCAAAAAGGTCCAAGAAAATGCTCATGTTGCTCTCTGAAAATATTGGACAGAGATAAAAATCAAACCAATATTTTTAGGAGCTTATAAGTATTTATTTTCGGCATTTGGATTAATCCAGTAATTATTTTGCCTTGGATATATATATATATGTTATATATATAATATATGTCCAAAAATTATGCCATTTATTAAGGAGCTCTGGAATAATACCACTAGTTCCTACAAAAATTGGCATAATAAAATAAATTGATTTAGTATTATTATTAAATCAAAACATATGTCAGAAAAATAGAAAAGAAACAAAAATGGGAAAAACCTTACCTGGCGCTTACCTCCCTGTGCAGCCCAGCGACCCAACAGGCCGGCCCAGCTGACTGGCCGACGCCAGTCATCGTCTCCACGGTGCCAGGAGGACAGGGGCGTGTGCCCACGGCGCGCGCACAAGCGCATCGCCACCTCCTGCTTGCCGCCGATCGCCTGGATTTGTTTGAGGACGCCACGCACGTCCCTGAGCCCCGCCCTCTCACTCTCACCCTCGTTCCCTGCCTCCTCTGCTCTCTCTCTCGTGTCTGAACGCGCCGGTCGCCGCCGCTCGCCATAGCCGCGGCCACTGCCTCCCGCTCGCCTCTCCGACACGCCCCAGGGATCCGCCTCGTCGCCTTCGTCCTCCTCGTCGAGCTATGCGTCGCCGGACGCCCCCGAATGCCCCCGCCGCTGTCTTCTTCAACCCTCGGCCATGCAGATCTCCGGCGACCGTACACCGTCGTCAGCGCATCCCCGAGCCCGCTAAGCTGCTCTACCGGCCCGCTGTGAGCTCCGCTGCACTTTACCCCTAACCTCGCCTTCGATTTTGCTCTCTAACCCATCGGGCCGTCATGCCCAAGAGCTCGCCGCCGCCGGCTATGTCGCCGTCACGGCTAGAGCGCACGCGCGTCATGCCTGAGCGCGTCACCGAGCTCAGCGCGGATACAGGAGCACGTATCACCCATCCGTTCATCCAGAGGCGCTCTGTAGCGAGTCGCCGATCCTGGCCGAGCTCCGGCCACCACCGAGGTCGACGCCGTGCCCAAGTCCGGCCACCTCGTGCCCTCCCCCTGCCACCGTTGGATGCGCACGAGCCCCAGCTCCTCATAGATGGGCTCGGCCATCAATTTGATCGCCGGAGCCGCCATTCCGATCATCGCCGCCGCGTCTGTGTGCTCGCCGGCGTTGAACTCCGATGAGATGACGTGGCCCGCCATTAGCTGCTAACAGCCCCGCTTAATTAACCCCCTAAGGCTGACATGTGGGCCCCGGTGCCCCCTAATCTTTTAGTTAAGTTAATCTAACCCTGTGTCACTGACGTGTGGACCCCACACGTCAGATTTGACCTGGTCAGCACCGTTGACCTGCTGACGCAGGCATGACGTCATGCTGACAAAATTATTTATTTTCTGGATTTAAATTAAATCAGGAAATTCCAGAAAATGATATAAACTTCAAAAAATCATAGAAATTCAACCGTAGCTCAGATTGAAATAATTTATATGTGAAAAATTATCAGAAAAATGCAATCTTTCCATCTGTACTAGTTTCATGCATGACAAACCAACTTATACCTACTGTATAAGTGAAAACATGTAAATGGCATTTATAAGAGCTTAATTTGAAGTTGCATTTGAACCCTTGATTCAAATGGACTTCATCCAATTTGATTACTAGTTGCATTAGCTCAAACAGCATCACATCTACATGCCATGTTCATGCATCATATTGTTGCATATGCTCGTGTTTTGATTGTTGGCACCGTTCTTTCTCGATAGGTCCTGCTCCGAAGAGTGCTTGAGAGTACCTGTCTGTGAAGCAGTGCCTCCTCTGTTGATCTACCAGGCAAGCAAACCCCCTTGTTCATTCCGATACAATCCTACTCTCTCGCTCCTTCTCTCAGATATTGCATTAGGACAACAACGATTCATTTGCTACTTTGTGCTGCGGTAGTTGAACCCATTCCTCTGCATGACCTGTCATTCCCACAGTAAATAGTTGAAACCCACTAGCATGTGTAGGATTTGATTGAGCCATGTTGTGTTCCTACCATGCCATGCCTGCTATTGCTTAGAGTTGTGTCAGGTCTGATTCATTGGGAATGAATTGGAGTGTTACGATATGTTCTGGTGCTGAGAGTTAAGTGTGTGAACACGATTTGGTAAAGGTAGCAGTGAGAGGCCATGTAGGAGTACATGGTGGGTTGTCTCACTAGAACCATCCTTAAGCACTGAGTTCTGTGTATGTCGTCCAATGACTCGATACTACCACACATTGGGTTCCGATAACTCAACCCCTCTTGGCTTATTAACCAACTTGATCTCTGTCCAGGAGTTGCAACTAGTTTCTGGTGTTTGTAGGTAGTGTTAGTAGTCTACCAAGTGGCACCCGGCCAGGTGGGCTTGGGACAGACTAGGCACAAGTGGCACGGTGTACCAAGCGTAGATCCATCCGGCGAGGTGGGCTTGGGAACCCTGCACACATCATTTGGGGCCGTGAGCAACACCCCATCCGGATCTCCTTGCGGATGGAACCCGAATAGGCGATAAATCTGGACTAGAGTCTTGTGTGGTTAGTCAGGTCGTGGCCGACACCCTCGCCAGGCTTCCGCTTGAAGGTTGCCGAGATACATGACGTGTACCTGGCGGTAAGTGGCGAGAGCGTGTGTGAAGAAGTACACCCCTGCAGAGTTAACATGATCTATTCGAGTAGCCGGGTCCGCGGTTATGGACTTATTGGATGCTTACATGGTACATAGACAACTTGAAGTGGATACTATAAAATGCTCAAGACAAGTGTGAGTGCTATGGATGGCCTTCCCGTAAGGAGACGGGGATGAATCCATAGTAGTGTATTGTGTGGTGATTAGTGGACTCGTGTGCGCCATATCACCTCAAAGAAGTTCTGGTAGTCGTAGAACAGGATAGCCACAGAGTCAAAGCTGGCTTGCTGCAACTAAACCCCACTTTACCCTCTTGATACAAATGCATGTATGATAGGATCTGATGTAAGTCTTGCTGAGTACCTTTGTACTCATGTTGCTTTATTTATGTTTTTGCAGCGGAGACTTCGGTCTTACTAGTGTTCCCGTGGACTTCGACAAGTAGCTTGTACCTCAGATACGATCTTGATCGGATGTTGTAGTTAGTCAGGCTCTTCAGCCTTTTTCATTTGTAGATGTCTGTACCCAGACATGTAATGCTTCCGCTTGTTGCTTGTATGCTCTATATGATGGGTCCTGTGACCCCTATTTGCAATAAATGCTATGTTAGCTCTTCCGAGCCTTTATCTATATGAGTTGTTGAGTTATGCTGTGATGCCATGTTGTACGGCACATACTTGCATGTTATGCGTACGTGTAATGTGTATTGCTATGTGTGGGATCTGACTATCTAGTTGTTTATTCTTAGTAGCCTCTCTTACCGGGAAATGTCTCCAAGTGCTTCCACTGAGCCCTGGTAGCTTGCTACTGCTCCGGAACACTTAGGCTGGCCGGCATGTGTCCTTCTTCGTTCCTGTGTCTGTCCCTTCGGGGAAATGTCACGCGATGAATACCGGAGTCCTGTTAGCCCGCTACAGCCCAGTTCACTGGAGTCCTGTTAGCCCAGTGCTACAGCCTGGATTCACTCGCTGATGACCGACACGTTCGATGCTGGGTCATGGATGCCTGTCCTTGTAAGTTTGTGCCACTTTGGGTTTACGACTAGCCATGTCAGCCCGGGCTCCTTATCATATGGATGCTAGCGACACTATCATATACGTGTGCCAAAAGGCGCAAACGGTCCCGGGCAAAGGTAAGGCGACACCCGTGGTGATACCGTGCGTGAGGCCGCAAAGTGATATGAGGTGTTACATGCTAGATCGATGTGGCATTGAGTCGGGGTCTTGACAGCTTTGGTATCAGAGCCTGACTGCCTGTAGGATTACCAAGCCAAACTAGTCGAAGTTGAGTCTAGAAATTCTTTAGTTATGTAAGGGAATTGATTGTGGGAAGGAACGTAAGGCTCTTTTTACTCCTGTATCTCATGGCCTTCTGATCTGAGTCATCCTATCTTTCCTGCGGGGTTAAGGAACTAGGATTTCTCTTTCGTCTATCAGGATCACGTGTTACTACTCCGTAGTACCATAGGATTGGTTGATCAGAGTCATACTCCAGTTTTTGAGTACTTCCGGTGTAGCCTGTTTAGTATGATCTCAGAACCTTAAGTGGTGATGTTGAGTGTGTTACTACCCCATTTTAGCAGGATGTCTCATTCTGAGCATTTTACTGCCGTTATGCTGCCGGAATTGCCCTAGGAGTTCGAGAGTTACTAATTTCCTTGTCCTACATTCTGTAGCCTATAGTTGATGCTGATTCCGTCCTTGGTTTTGTTTCTCAGGATGTCATCAGTTAAGCGAAGTTCTATTGCTCGTAGCCAGAACCACGGAGATGGTAGGGATGAGGATCCTCCAGACCAGCCTTCGTTGACAGAGTTCATGTTAGAGATGGAGAGGAACAAGCGTGAGTCTAAGCGCTTGTTGGCACGTATCAAGGAGAACACCGCACATCGGTTCAAAGGGTCTACAACCATTCATGACTTCATTCGCTTGCACCCACCTACCTTTCATCACTCCATCAAGCCACTCGATGCAGATGACTGGCTTCGTAGCATCACTCATAAGATGCGTTCCGCGAACGTAGCTGAAGATGACAAGGTCACCTATGCCACATACCACCTGGAAGGTCCTGCTAGTCTTTGGTGGCAGAACTATGAGGCTATGCTTCCAGCTGGCCAGACTCCTACCTGGAGGGATTTCATTGAGGCTTTTTGCGAGCATCATATTCCCCAGGCCCTCATTGATCACAAGAGAGAAGAGTTCTGTAGTTTCACCCAGGGTAAGATGGCTGTTGATGCTTATAGTAGAGAGTTTGAGAACCTTGCTCGTTATGCCACAGAAGAGGTGTCTACGGACGCCAAGAAGCAGGCTAGGTTCCGGAAGGGTCTTGTCATGGGAAACAAGCACCTATGGGGCAGGGTCCCTTCTCGGTCCGGCAGGGAGCGGAGGGTGCATGAAGAGCAGATCGAGGCGAAGCACACGAGGGATTTTACCCAGCTTCGGAGCTCTCCGGAGAGATAAAACTCCTACTGCTGCTTTGTGTTTTTATTGTGTTCTTGCTCGAGGGTGTGAGCGTTCTGTAGTTTCGAATGAGTCGAACCCCCTCTACGTTGCGCATGGGCCTCCTTTTATAGGCTGAAGGGATCACCGACAGGTGGCAACGCAGACAAGGGTACAAATGTAAAAAGAGGGGTTGGTACAACTGCTATCTACAGTGCACCCTACCTAACTCTGATGGCTGGGGACAAGGGCATTTAATGCCCGTCCGGTCGCCCAAACAGTGCAGAAAACGACCGTTTGGGGCGCCACCGCCTGCCATGATGGCCTTCTTGTCATCTCCACTTGCCACCTCGCACCGCTTGGCTGCACAGCCGCCCGCCACGTGCGCCAGGAATGATCTTGGGGCGACACGTCGTTGGATGCGCTGGAGCATGGGCGCAGAGAGGTGGCTTTGCCGCGGCAAGCGCCTTGCCGCGGTTGTTGTATTGTCGCACCCGAAAGCTTGTCGCTCGTCGGGTCTTGCCGGGGCGCGCGGTGCGTCGCGGCAAGTTTCTAGAAATGCCTTGGTTGGCCTTCCCGGCAAGCTCCTCTTGCCAGGGCCTTGCCCTTCCCGGCAAGCTCCTCTTGCCGGAGTCTTGTCTTCTCAGTCAAAACACTTTGTTCTTGAATGGCATCAATATGAGCTACGGAGGATCTTGGCGGACGCCCGACAAGCCTTGCCGCGGGGCGCTGCGACTGCCCGTGCACAAGTTCGGGATACTAAGGTACCCCTACTTTAGTACACCGATAGGAGCCCCCGGGCCTGGGCCACACACGGTGCCGAGCGCTGTTGGGCCAGGCCCAAAACAGGGCACGGGCACGCGCGGCCTGGATCCACACCAAATCTAACTCCGCATCCACCGCGCCCTCCCGTAATGGCACGCGTCAAACGCGGCGTCGTGGGAGAGATCATGGGCAATTCTTTAATTAAGAAAGACATAACGTTCGCCTCCCCTCTTTATAAGCAGGGGAATCAGGGGCCGTTCCCCCACCTTCGCCACTTGCGGTTTCTTCCTCAGAAAGCTCCGCCGCTCCCCTCCGCTTCCCAAGCGGAAAGAGAGCAGCGCTCCGCCGGCCATCGCCGCCGCCCGTCGCCGCCGCCCTCCTCCACCGCTTCCGCCATGGCTCAGAAGACTGGAAAGAGTGTGAAGTCGGCCGAGGCGCTGCGGCTTGAGGCGCTGCGCAAGGAGCAAGCACTCCCCCCCCCCCCGAGCTCACCCCGAAGGCGCTGCGGGAGGAGTTCTATCTCTTCTGGTCGACGGAGACGCGGGCGCATCCGCGCATGCAGACACTCTCCGCCGAAGCTTCTACTTCGAAGCGGTGCCCAAAAGGGTACTACTTCTTTCCTCTATTCTTCTACTGTGGGCTTTGCCCACCCTTTTCCGATTTCTTCTGTGATATCATGAACACATACGGGCTCCATCTCCTTGACTTCACCCCCAACGCCGTTCTGACAATGGCGGTTTTCGCGCATCTTTGCGAGAACTTTGTCGGAATCCACCCCAACGTTGCCCTTTTCCGCCACTATTTCATGCCCCGGGTCGAGAAAGGAGAGCCCTTGTATGGCGGGGTCTCCTGGATCTCGAGGGCCGGCAAGAAGGTGGTGTATCTGGAGGGGGAGCTCCGCAGCAAATGGGACGAGTGGAGGGCCGAATGGTGTTGGATTGTTGACGCAGATCCGCAACCATTCACCAATTTGTGCCGAACCCGAGTAGTGCGCGGCGGCGACTGGAGCGCCCTGGCGGCGGACGATGCCAAGCTGAAGATCGCCACCACCAGGATCCTGCTGCTCAGGCTCGCCGGGCTCACCGTAGGGGCTGTTGGCGCGGACTTTCTTCGCCGCCGCATCGCCCCTCTGCAGGAGAGGGGAAGGCCCGCCTGGCTGTTCAGGGGCCCGGCGGATATCATGAGGCTGCGACCAGGCCTCAATTTTAACTTCACTTTCTTGGAGTTGGACGGGATGCTCAAGGAGTTGTTCAAGCACGACTCCAACCATCCCGAGTGGTTCAGGCTGCCGCAGGGCGTCGTGCCGTTGTGCAATAATTCCCAGCTCGACCGCATCCGTGCAATGATGCCGGAGTGCGACTCGCATGGGATTATCCCAACGTGGCAGGAGCCTGCCGACGACGTCGTGCGGCAATTCTTCGACAGCTTGGTGGAGGTAGCAGTCCGTGCCGACGAGCAGAGGCTCCTCACCCGCGACACCACCGACGACGAGATGCGGTACATCGCAACCAGGGCTGAAGAGGCGGCGGCAGCCGCCGCCGCGGGCGAGTTCGGGTTTACTTTGGAGGAGGCAGAGGCAGCCGAGACGGCAAGCCTTGCCGACCGAGAGGACCTTGGCGGGGAGGTCGTTGGTGAGGGGGAGCCCGAAGCCGAGGCGAGCGAGCCTGCCGGGTGCGCAAGTGGCCAGCCATCTTCGAGTAGCTTGCCGTAGGCGGGACCCTCAGCGCAGCCCCCAGCTCAACCAAGGAGGCGCCTCCATAGGACCGGAGACACAACAGGGCGGCAGACGGGCCAACAGCCGGCGCGTCGCGGGACACACTCCACCGCGCCAAGCACTGCTGACACGGGAGCATCTCATGCCGCGCCGGTAACTGGAGAGGGGTCTTCTCGTGCTGCCACTCCCGATCCTACTGCAGCTCCCGCCAAGCGCCCAAGGGAGCCTACTCCTCCGCCTCGTCACGCAGAAAGGATACCTGACTTTGACCTTTCTGCGCTCAGCTCCGACGAGGAGGAAGAAGAGGAGGAGGAGTAAGACTTTCTTCCTGTTGTATTTATACTTCTCCGTTTCTTGCTGTTTCTTGTCTTGTATCTGATCTACTTCCCTCTGAACTTCGTTCCTTTTCAGGACTCTGGCCGAGAGAGCGGCGAAGAGGATGATCTTGCTGCGACAACAGAGGACGCATCCGAGACCACCTTGACGGACCTGGCAACCTCTCCTCGAAGCAGCCCCCAGCGCAAGTACTTGTTTACTTCCTGTTGTGGGGCGCGCATGGGTGCTCTTTCTTTGTTGACATCTTGACTGTTGACTTGCTTGTGTAGGAGCAGAGCAGGCCCGTCAGGAGCAACCAGAAGCCGCTCCAGAGGTGCTATCTGCTTCAACTACGCCACCAAGGGGCGATTCTCCGACAAGGGAGCGCTCTCCGGCAAGGGAGAGGTCCCCAGCAAGGGATGGGACCAGCGAGCCTTCAGTGGTGGAGCCCATGGTCACAGAGCCCAGCACAGGTAACCCTCCTTGTCGGAAATTTTCCCTTGGGTTCTTCTTCTTCTGGTCTTCTTTTTGGATGTTTGCTTGACTTTTCCTTCCTCTTCCCGTCTTCAGATCCCCCTTCCACAGACCCGATGGAGACTGAGGCCACCGGCGAGGAGGACGCATGCGGCAATACTGAGGATGCTGCCGCTGCCGAGGAAGAGGTCGACGCTGACGATCCCGCCGGTGAAGAGGCCGCCAAGGCTGCTGGCGCAGGAGCTGGCGAGGGGTCCTGCGATCGTACTGACGACCCCGAGGGCGCAGGAGCGCAAGGCGCTACACCGACCGCCGACCCCTCCGCCGCTGACGCAGCACCGGGCTCCGAAGAGCCCCAGGCCGGCGCCTACTTGAAGGCCGGCGAGGGTGTCTTCATCAAGCTTCCCTGGGCGTCGAGCTCCAGGGCGCCTGTCGAGGGAGAGGCTTTTGACGGAGATGTGCTCGCCTCTGCAGGGTTGTTAGTGGTTGACGCGCCAAGCAGCAGTAGTGGCGAGTCCGAAGAGGAGCAGTTGCTCCGGAAGTTGGTGTTGCTCTACCGCGCCTGGCAAGCGAAGCTGGAGTCCCGGGAGGGGCTTGTCGCACGGGCGGGAATTGACATAGAGAAGCATGCGGAGGAACTCCAGAGCCGCAACCAAGAGGCCCTCCGGTCCATTGCGGAGGAGAGGGCGCACCTTGTCGAGGTGCGGAAGGCTTTCCTCCTCGAGAAGGCAGAAGCTGAGGAGCAACAGAGGCTTGCCGCTGAAGAGCTGTCCACCTGGGAAGGTGAATTGACACAGCGGAAAGTCAATCTGGACAGCCACGAGGAGGAGCTCACCGCCCGCGAGCAATCACTTGGCGGGGCGCTCAAGGAAGAGAAGGACGCTGCCGCAGCCGCCGAGGCCGCCAAGAAGGAATTGGAGGTGAAGATGACGCAGCTGGAGGCTGATCTGAAAGGGAAGAATGAGGAGCTTGCCGCGCTCCAGCGCGAACGCGAGAAGGATGCCCTCGCTCATGGTGATCTGCAAGTCCAACTCGCTGACAAGAGCAAGGAATTGAACGCCGCCAAGGACTCAAATGTTGATCTGGAGTTGAAGCTGACCACGCTGACGGAGACGCTGGGCGGCGCCAAGAAGCGAGAGGAGGATTTGAAGAAAGAGATCAAGGCCAACGAGGAGCTGCTAACGAGGGCCGCCGAGACTCAAAACACCTTCAGGGCCACGGTGGAGCTCTGGACGGAGGGCCTCGTCAACATCGCTGCAGTCATCGATGAGGAGCTGGTGCAACTGGACTTGGTGGGCTTCGGGTACTCCTCCGACGAGAACCTCCAGCCCAGCGCCAATCTTACTCTATTCTTCAAGGGCGTGGCGACGGCTCTCCAGTAGCTCCGGGAAAGGATCCCAAGGCAGCTGGTTGACGAGTCGCGCGCAATCTGTGCCAGGGTCTTGGAGAAGGTGTTGGTGAAGGTGCTCTTCCGCAATCCGAACCTCAACCTCACCAACGTTCTCAAGAAGCTGCTGGCGGGTGCTGATCTTGTAGAACTCAAAGCCCTTGTCGCACCCATTGTGGACAAGGTGAATGAAGTCAGGAGGATCGACGGCGAGCGCGTGGATTAAGCTGCTCTTTCTCTCCTTTCCTTGCCGCTGCCATTTATGTTATAAGAACAATTTAGTCAGTGCCACGGCAAGTTTCTTTTGTAATATAACTTTATCTTGGGCTGTATTTGCTATGTTATTTCCTGTACTTGATTCCTTCTTTTGTATGTTTTTACCCTACGCTTTTAGGGAACTTGCCGGCGCAGGCACCCTTGCTGCGAGCGTTGAGTGCGGAACATCAACAGCCTGCTGGCGGTGCTGCTCGGGAAAGAAACCTTGCCGCAACTAGTTGCAGCACACTTAAGTTGTTGAGCGGACTCGAAACAAAGTAAGGGCACAACTAGATACGAGTCGGTTCCTCTGCGCACAGGTTTTCCATACAAAGTACGGTCGTTCGAGGAAGATAACTTAAAAACTTAAAAACTGATCATGCTCAAACTTTGGCGACTTAGCTTTTTCTTTTGTCGTCTGTATCCTGGCAAGGCTATACTTCTTTGAACGACGCCTAGTCCACACCTTATCTTCTCCTCCCCCCCCCCCCGATAAACTTGTGGGCGAGGGAACCTTCCTTTTGAGAAAAATAAAGAAGAGAAAATAAAGATATGGAGCCTCAAGGCTCGTTATTGCTTACCGGGGTCAGGTGCTGCACAAAGTGTCAGATAATACATGCAAAAAAGAAAAAGGCATGAAATTTGACAAGATGCGCGAAGCACATGAGCTTTATTTATGCACGGGATCTGCGCCCGGCTTTGTACAAAGGGTTACATGCAACTGCGGCAAGGCTTGTACAAAAGGTGGTTGCCGGAAGATGTTCCGGCAGCCGCGCTTTATGGGTAAAACTTATGAAGATGCTCAATGTTCCAGGAGTTGCTCACCGGAAAGCCATCTTCGGTCTCAAGGCGGACAACGCCAGGCCTAGTGACTCGCTTCACCCGATAAGGGCCTTCCCACTTCGGCGTCAACTTGTTGGAATTCTTGGTGGATTGAATGCGCCAAAGAACAAGGTCGCCTTCCTCGAGACTTCTGGCATTGACCTTGCGGCAGTGATAGCGGCGCAAAGCTTGCTGATATCGAGCAGCTCGTACAGCAGCCTGAAGACGATCTTCCTCAAGGAGTAGCGCGTCATCTTGTCGCAGCTGCTCTTGCTCAATCTCATCATAAGCGAGCACTCGAGGCGATCCGTATACGAGTTCTGTGGGGAGAACTGCCTCTGCTCCATAGACTAGAGCGAAAGGTGTCTGGCCAGTGGCTCGATTCGGCGTCGTCCTGATTGACCAAAGAACCACTGGCAGCTCCTCGATCCAATTCCTTCCGCACTTGTGCAGCCTGTCGAAAGTTCTGGTCTTGAGCCCGCGCAGCACTTCAGCGTTCGCCCTCTCCGCTTGACCGTTGCTTCTCGGGTGAGCAACAGAAGTGAAGCAGATCTTGGCGCCAAGATCTTGGACATACTGCATGAAGGTGCGGCTCGTGAATTGTGTGCCATTGTCGGTGATGATCCTGTTAGGGACTCCGAAACGGCAAACAATTGACCTGAAGAACTTGACTGCTGACTGTGCTGTCACCTTCCTCACTGCTTCCATTTCCGGCCACTTTGTAAACTTGTTGATAGCCATGTACAAGTACTCAAAGCCCCCGACAGCTCGGGGAAAGGGGCCGAGGATGTCGAGCCCCCAGACCGAAAATGGCTAGGACAAAGGGATTGTCTGGAGAGCTTGAGCTGGTTGATGTATCTGCTTGGAGTGGAACTGGCACGCTTCACACTTGGTTACTTGTGCAGTTGCATCCTGGAGGGCTGTTGGCCAGAAGAAACCTTGCCGGAAATCCTTGCCGGCAAGTGCTCTTGCGCCAATCTGGTGATCACATATGCCTCCATGTATTTCCGCCAACAGCTTCTGTCCTTCTTCCCGGGTAATACACTTCAATTTCAGTCCGTTGAATCTTCTTCTGTACAGTATGTCGTCGACAAACTGGTACATACTTGACTGCCGGGCTACTTTCTCCGCTTCTTCTTGCTCTTCGGGAAGTTCTCCTGTTTGAAGAAAACGGACAATCTGCTGCGCCCATGCCGGATCCTGTGGCTCAACGACAAGGACTAAAGGCACAAATGCTGCTGCGGGAACATCAACTTCTACGGCAAGAACCTGCGGTTCAGCCGGAGCTTGATGTTCCCCGGCAAGCTTGCCGGAGCAAGACTTGTCAGGAGCGTCTGCTTCAACGGAACAAACCTTAAGGCTTGTCGGAGCAGATTGCTCCTCAGCACCCTTGGTGTTGAGTTTGGGGACCTTCTTGGTGGCGGCTTCAGGGAGCTCTGCCGGAAAGTAGTCACCAGAAATTAACTTCCTCTTTTTGTTCTGTCCAGTTGATGATGTTACAGATGGTTGAGTTAGCTTGAGCACAAAGATCCCTGGTTCCACAGGCAACTTGAGTGCGGCACATTTTGACAGGCCATCGGCAACATCGTTCTGGGCTCTTGGAACATGTTCCATTTGCAGGCCGTCAAAATGTTCTTCCAACTTCCTCACTTCATCAATGTAGGCTTCCATCAACGGACTCTGATAATCTTTGTTCACTTGACGAACGACATGCTGCGAGTCACCCCTGACAATAAGCTTTTTGATCCCAAGGTCCGCCGCGATCCTAAGTCCGGCAAGCAAGCATTCATACTCTGCAGTATTGTTTGTCGCTTGCTCCTTGGGAAAGTGCATCTGGACCACGTACTTGAGGTGCTCTCCGGTGGGTGCAACAAGTAGTACGCCCGCACCGGCGCCTTGCAGCGAGAAGGCACCATCAAAGTACATGACCCATTCCTTACTCGCTTCTTTGACGGGGATGCTCGTCTTTAGAGTTTCTTCATCAGGTGTTAGCGTCCACTCTGCTATGAATTCTGCCAATGCTCGGCTCTAGATTGTTGAAGTACTCTCAAACTTGAGGCCAAAGCTTGACAGTTCCAGTGCCCACTCAACAATCCTGCCTGCTGCTTCTGGATTCTGCAATATCCTCTTCAACGGAAAGCGAGTGACAACTATGATCTCATGTGCTTGAAAGTAATGGCGCAGCTTCCTCGAGGCCATGAGAAGGCCGAAAAGCAACTTCTACACACCAGAGTACCTTGACCTAGCCCCTTGCAGTAGGGAACTAACAAAATAAACTGGGCGCTGCACCATCTTCTTTTGTTTCTCTTCTTGTGGCTGCATAGATCTATCCTTGTCGGGACCAGAGCTTGTCGGGGAAGCCCCCTGCTTGTCGCTGGACTCGCTTGTCGTGGTCGCTGGCTCATCATCCGCCTCCCTCTCTGCTATTAACGCAGCACTAACCACTTGATTGGTTGCCGCTAGATACAGCAGCAACTTCTCTTGTGGCTTAGGTGCGACAAGTATTGGAGTGGAGGACAGGTATCTCTTCAAGTCCTGTAGCGCAGCCTCCGCTTCCGGAGTCCATTTCATTGGACCTGCCCTTCTCAAAATTTTGAAAAATGGCAGGGCGCGCTCACCAGACTTAGAGATGAACCTGCTGAGAGCAGCAACGCAGCCGGCAAGCCTTCGCACATCCTTGACATGCTTCGGTGCTTCGATCTGCTCAATGGCCTTGATCTTGTCGGGATTGGCTTCAATCCCCCTCTGGGATACAAAGAACCCGAGAAGCTTGCCGGAGGGGACTCCAAACACGCACTTCTCGGGGTTCAACTTGAGATTGATCTTGCGCAGATTTGCAAAGGTCTCGTCCAAATCTTGGACCAAAGTTTCTTTGTCCTTGCTCTTGACCACTATATCATCCATGTAAGCTTCTACATTTCTGTGCAACTGTGGCTCAAAAGCATGACCGAATACTCTTGCAAATGTTGAACCAGCATTCTTTAGTCCGAAAGGCATCCATACAAAGCAGTATGTGCCACATGGAGTAATGAATGTGGTCTTCTCTTCATCCTCTTCCGCCATGAAGATCTGATGATATCCTGAGTATGCATCAAGAAATGAAAGCAAATCACATCCTGCCGTGGAGTCGACAATCTGGTCAATGCGCGGCAAGGGAAATGGATCTTTGGGGCAAGCTTTATTAACACCAGTGAAGTCAATACAAAGCCTCCACTTCCCGTTCGCCTTGCGCACGACTACTGGATTGGCTAACCACGTTGGAAGGAGTACTCCTCGGACAAGGCCTGCTGCTTCCAACTTCTTGATCTCTTCTGCAATGAATTCTTGTCGCTCCACTGCTTGTTTCCTTACTCTCTGCTTGACGGGCCGCGCGTGAGGACAGACGGCAAGGTGGTGCTCAATTACTTTCCTGGGAACACCGGGGATGTCAGACGGTTGCCATGCAAACACATCGACATTCGCCCACAGGAAAGCAACGAGCGCGCTTTCCTATTTAGGGTCAAGCGTGGCACTGATGGTGAAGGTACCACCAGTGCCGTCCTCCTTGGCGGCCACTTTCTTGGTCTCTGGTGAAGCTGTCTTTGCCTTCTTGCACTTGCCGGTGGAGCTCGATGGTGCGTCCTCGACGGTAGCGCAGCACTCCGAAGAGGTGCGCTTGCCGGAGTGGGCATCAGAGCTACTCTTGCCGGACTTGATCTTCTTCTTCCCCCCGGGAGCTTCAGCGGCAAGTGTCTGGCGATCTGTTGCGGCTGCTGCTTCCCGGTAGATCTTGTCGGTACAGATAAGGGCATCTTTCTTGTCGCCGGGGAAAAAAATGACACTTACCGGACCGGGCATCTTGAGCACATTGTAAGCATAATGAGAGGCTGCCATGAACTTGGCGAGCGCTGGATGGCCAAGTATCCCATTGTAGGGCAATGGGAAATCAGCAACGTCAAAGGTGACCTTCTCTGTCCTGAAGTTCAGCTCGCTACCAAATGTCACTGGCAGTGTGATCTTCCCCTTTGGCTTGCTTCTTCCCGGGTTAATTCCTTGAAAGGTACCAGTCTCTTCGAGCTTGCTGTCGGGGATCTGGAGCTTCTTGAGCACCGCGGAGGAGATCAGATTCAAGCCGGCCCCGCCATCAACTAGCATCTTTGTGACTTTGAGGTTGCGGATAGTTGGCGAAACCAACATCGGCAAGCACCCGACCGCAGTTATGCGATCAGGGTGATCCTCAACATCAAAGATGATGGGCGTGTTGGACCACTTCAGGGGCTTGCGCGACACAACCGACGGTTCTGCCGCATTAACTTCCCGCACCCATTGTTTGAGCTGGCGGTGCGAAGTATGCAGAGAGGCACCGCCGTCGACGCACAAAACCTCCGTTGCTTTCTGAAACTCCTGCTCATCGGCCTCATCCTCATCTATCTCTTCATCTTCGTCTTTGTCTTCATCCTTGTCGCGGCCGCGGGGAGGCCTGTCTCCTTGCCGCTGCTTAGCCTTGCCGCGGCGCCCTCCCCGGGCGGGTCGCTTCTTGTCGGATCCTCCACCACCTTCTTGGGCCTTCTCCTTGTCGCGCCGCTCGTATTCAGCTTTCTGCAGCTCAACAAGCTGCTCAACTTTCTTGCAGGCCTGGAGATCATGGCCCTTGGTGCGGTGGATCTTGCAGTACTGCTTGCCGGAGCCGTCCTGCTTGTCGGCGGCCACCACAGCCTCGCCGGAGTCACCAGCTTTGGCCTTCTCGGCGCCACCTCCGTTGCCGGACTGCTCGACAACTAGCACATCCTTGGCTTTCCTCTTTCTGTTATTCCGCCTCTGGTTCTTCTTTGCCGGGGCGGCATCCTCACTGTCAGACCCTTCTGCTCCTGCATTCTCTCCGAGGAGCTTCCTCCCCTCCTCAGCACGTGCGCATTTGTCGGTCAGAGCATAGAGCTCGCTGACATCTCTGATTTTGCACATTGCCATCTCCTCCCTCATCCTGCGATTACACATCTTCTGATGGAACGCGCTGATAACCGCGGCGGGGTGGACGTCTGGGATGTTGCGTTGCACCTGGCTGAATCTTTGAATGAACTTGCACAGGGGTTCTCCTTCCTTCTGGGCGAGCAGATGAAGATCGCTTTCCTGGCCATGGGGCTTGTGGCCGCCTGTGAAGGCGCCGACAAACTGATGGCACAGATCTGCCCATGAGGAGATGGAGTTGTCCGGCAAGTGCATGAGCCAAGATCTGACATTGGGTTTGAGCACCAACGGGAAGTAGTTGGCGAGGATCTTCTCGTCGCGCCCCCCGGCAGCCTGCACCGCGGTGGTGTAGATGCTGAGGAACTCCGATGGATGTATCCTGCCGTCGTACTTCTCGGGTACGTTTGGCTTGAAGTTCTTGGTACTGGGCCACTGGACCTGCCGCAGCTCACGAGTGAACGCAGGGAAACCTATCGCATACGGCAAGTCACCTGGTTCCCCTGGCGCATGCATATCGAAAGTGGGCCCAGCGCGCTGGTCTGACTGACGCTGCGTTTCTCTTCGACACTCGATGCGAGTACGAGCGTCCTCTTGTCGTCGTTCTTGGAGAACTTGGCGCTGATCGCGACGAACTCGTGGGTCCGGCGACGCGGTGGAGTCGGTGTCGAGGTTAACCCGGCGAGTCGGCGATCTTGGCCTTCGGGGCGGGGAGTGCACAGTGGTGGCACCCCCACCGGTCTTGTCATCACCGGCTTGCGCATGGGCGTCTTGCCGGGGCTTCGACGTGCTCAGCTGCCGGGGCTTGTCGCTGTTGGCGAAGCCGATGAGGCTCTGGATGGTGATCCTCCAGTCGTCAATCTTGTCCGGCGCTGGAGGGTAGTCTAGTAGCAGTTGGGCTTGGGCCAACGCTTCTTCTGGGGTTTTCGGCGGCGGGGGCGAACGACGCGAGGAGCGGGATATGCTCAAACATCTAACAGTGTTTGAAGGAGCAACATCTCGTCCAGGCGACCGTGCCACACTCGCGCCAACATGTTGGCATGCATGTTGGCCTGGAGCGTCCCGCGATCCACCAGCTTGGCCTTGTTCTGAGAGGGGCGCAGTGGCGTTGTCGATCCCGCGCCTCCTGAGAGGGGCGCGGTGCATGCACGGACGCCGAAGTTTTCGGGGCTTTGTCCTTGGATCTGGTGACAATGTGAGTTCCCCCATCGGCGCCCGTTCCTCTGCCTGCGTCTACTCCACCGCCTGTTTGCTCCGGTGGCGGTGGAATTGACGCAGACGGGCCAACCACCTCCGAAGCCTTCTTCTTCGGTGGCATGTCGATGAAGATGATGATGTAGCGCGCGCGAACACCGAATCAGGTTCAAACAACCTCGACGCCCCCTACCTGGCGCGCCAAAGCTGTCGTGGGAAACAATCACCTATGGGGCAGGGCCCCTTCTTGGTCCGGCAGGGAGCGAAGGGCGCACGAAGAGCAGATTGAGGCGAAGCATGCGAGGGATTTTACCCAGCTTCGGAGCTCTCCGGAGAGATAAAACTCCTACTGCTGCTTTGTGTTTATATTGTGTTCTTGCTCGAGGGTGTGAGCGTTTTGTAGTTTCGAATGAGTCGAACCCCCTCTACGTTGGGCATGGGCCTCCTTTTATAGGCTGAAGGGATCACCGACAGGTGGCAACGCAGACAAGGGTATAAATGTAAAAAGAGGGGTTGGTACAACTGCTATCTACAGTGCACCCTACCTAACTCTGACGGCAGTGGACAAGGGCATTTAATGCCCGTTCGGTCGCCCAAACAGTGCAGAAAACGACCGTTTGGGGCGCCACCGCCTGCCACGATGGCCTTCTCGTCATCTCCACTTGCCACCTCGCACCGCTTGGCTGCACAGCCGCCCGCCACCTGCGGCAGGAATGATCTTGGGGCGACACGTCGTTGGATGCGCTGGAGCGTGGGCGCAGAGAGGTGGCTTTGCCGTGGCAAGCGCCTTGCCGCGGTTGTTGTCTTGTCGCACCCGAAAGCTTGTCGCTCGTCGGGTCTTGCCGGGGTGCGCGGCGCGTCGCGGCAAGTTTCTTGAAATCCCTTGGTTGGCCTTCCCGGCAAGCTCCGCTTGCCGGGGCCTTGCCCTTCCCGGCAAGCTCCTCTTGCCATAGTCTTGTCTTCTCAGTCAAAACACTTTGTTCTTGAATGGCCTCTATATGAGCTACGGAGGATCTTGGCGGATGCCCGGCAAGCCTTGCCGCGGGGCGCTGCGACTGCCCGTGCACAAGTTCGGGATACTAAGGTACCCCTACTTTAGTACACCGACAGGTCTCAACCCCAAGTTGCATCGTGACCTCCACCTGCATCATTGTGATACATTCCAAGCCCTTGTGAACAAGGCTATTAATGCAGAGACAGCTCAGCTCACTTACGAGGAGTCTCGTAAACACACCCGTGATTTGGGATCTTCCTCCGGTTCTGTTTCTCAGAAGCGCCGGATTTGGGTTCCAAACTCCGCTCTTCCTTCAGGATATACACCGAGACCATCCTATGTGGTGCCTTCCCCAGCTCAGTCGTATGTTCCACCCAGGCCTATTGGTAGACCGCCTGCCAACGCGGGTCCACGTCCTACCTCCAAGATTTGTTACAAGTGCGGAGAGCCAGGCCACATTGCCCGTATTTGTACTCAGACCAGTGTTGCTCCATCCCAGCCCGAGAAGTCTGTTGGCCATGGTAAGCCATCACGCAAGATGATTAGTGCCAGGTCAGCTCACCCTGAACTTGGACTTGTGCATCACGTCTCAGCTAAAGACGCTCATGATGATCTAGATGTCGTTCTTGGTACACTCCTTGTCAACTGTCACCCAGCATCGGTTCTATTCGATACTGGAGCATCTCATTCCTTCATTTCTGAAAGCTATGCCCGCTTGCACGACATGTCATTTTGTGATATGCCCTCCCCACTACTTATTCAAACTCCTGGATCCAAATGGCAAACTTCTAGTGTAAGCCATGGTAACGAAATCCTTGTTGACAGACTTGTATTCCTTGCATCACTTATAGCCCTCAAGTCTACAGATATTAACATAATCTTGTGTATGGACTGGATGAAAGCTCATTACGCCAAGATTGATTGTTACACCAGGTCCGTTCAGCTTACACACCCATCTGGCAAGATAGTCACTGTCTCCACCAGAGTTGCAAAGCGCCAACTCTATTCTCTTAATGCCAGCCCTCTTCCAGACCTTGAAGATATCTCGGTAGTCCGTGACTTTCCGGATGTCTTTCCAGAGGAACTGCCAGGTGTTCCACCTGATAGAGATGTAGAGTTCGTCATAGATCTTATCCCAAGAACTGCTACAATCTCTAGGAGACCTTACAAAATGGCACCCTTAGAACTAGCCGAGCTTAAGAAACAACTTGATGAGTCCTTGCAAAAGGGTTTCATCCGTCCTAGTTCTTCTCCTTGGGCTTGCCCCGTCCTCTTCGCCAAGAAGAAGGATGGTACGGACCGGATGGTTGTAGATTATCGTCCCGTTAACTTGGTCACGATAAAGAACAAGTATCCGCTCCCCAGGATCAACGATCTGTATGATCAGCTCGCTGGATCCTCAGTCTTCTCCAAGATGGATTTGAGGTTAGGCTACCACCAAATCAAGATCAGAAACGGGGACATCCCCAAGACAGCCTTTGTCACCCGTTATGGCCAGTACGAGTACACCGTCATGTCCTTTGGTCTAACCAATGCCCCAGCCACTTTCTCCCGCTTGATGAACTCGATCTTCATGGAGTACTTGGATAAATTTGTCGTGGTTTACCTCGATGATATTCTTATTTACTCGAAGAACGAGGAAGAGCATGCCGAACATCTTAGACTTGTATTAGAAAAACTCAGAGAGCATCGCCTTTATGCCAAGTTCTCCAAGTGTGAATTTTGGTTGCCAGAAGTGACCTATCTGGGCCACGTGATATCTGGCAAGGGCATTGCTGTCAATCCCGAGAGAGTTAAGGCCGTTCTTGATTGGACTCCACCTGAAACCGTTAAACAAGTTAGGAGTTTCCTTGGTCTAGCCAGTTATTGTCGCCGCTTTGTTGAAAACTTCTCCAAAGTGGCCAAACCCCTTAAGGAACTTCTCAAGAAAGATAAAAAGTTTGAGTGGTCCCCACAGTGTGAGTACAGTTTTCAGGAACTGAAAAGACGCCTGACTTCTGCTCCCATACTTGTGCCACCGGATTTCACTAAGGACTTTGTTATCTACTGCGACGCCTCACGACAGGGACTAGGTTGCATTCTTATGCAGGATCATCATGTGATTGCCTATGCATCTCGACAGTTGCATCCACATGAGGAGAATTATCCTACACATGATCTAGAGCTTGCAGCCGTAGTCTATGCACTCAAGACCTGGCAACATTACCTTCTTGGTAAACGTTGCGAGATCTACACCGACCACCAGAGTCTCAAGTATATCTTCACCCAACCAGATCTAAACCTTAGGCAAAGACGTTGGTTGGAGTTGATCTCAGATTATGATTTAGGGATTACCTACACCCCAGGCAAAGCTAATGTCATGGCTGATGCGCTAAGTCGTAAATCCTATTGCAACAATCTTATGTTGCAGCAAGGCCAACCACTTCTCCATGAGGAATTCTATAAGCTTAACCTTCACATTGCTCCTCACGGATTCCTTTCTACCTTGGTGGCGAAACCTACTCTTGTAGATCATATCATAGAAGCCCAGAAGCATGATACGGGGATTACCCGGATCAAGAGAAACATTGCCAAGGGTGTTGCTGGTAGTTTCCCTATAGATGAGCGAGGTGTTGTTTTCTTTGGGAATCGCCTGGTGGTCCCCAAGAAGCAGCATCTTCGACAGTTGATTCTTAAGGAGGCGCATGAATCTCCTCTCACGATTCATCCCGGTAGTACTAAGATGTATCAGGACCTACGCCAGAGGTTCTGGTGGACTAGGATGAAGAGAGAAATCACTGGGTTCATTGCTAAATGTGACTTTTGTCGTCGCGTTAAGGCAGAGCATCAAAGACCTGCTGGCACCCTTCAGCCTTTAGCTATTCCTGAGTGGAAATGGGATAAAGTTGGTATGGACTTCATCACCGGCTTTCCCAGGACCAAGAGAGGGAATAATGCTATTTTCGTAGTCATTGATCGTCTTTCCAAAGTGGCTCACTTCCTACCTGTTCGAGAGAGTATTACTGCTAGTCAGCTCGCTGACTTATACATTTCTCGAATAGTGTCACTTCATGGTGTTCCACTAGGGATCAATTCAAACCGTGGCAGTCTTTTCACTTCACATTTCTGGGAGAGTTTCCAAACTGCCATGGGAACCCATCTTTCCTTCAGTACCGCTTTCCACCCTCAGTCGAGTGGTCAGGTGGAAAGGGTCAACCAAATTATCGAGGACATGCTTAGAGCTTGCGTTATCTCATTCGGCATGGATTGGGAGAAATGTCTTCCTTTTGCCGAGTTTGCTTATAACAATAGCTACCAATCCAGTCTCAAGAAAGCTCCTTTTGAGATTCTCTATGGACGAAGATGTCGAACACCTTTGAACTGGTCAGAAACCGGTGAAAGACAATTCTTTGGACCGGACATGATCCAGGAGGCAGAAGAGCAAGTTCGTGTCATTCGTGGTAATTTGAAAACAGCCCAGTCTCGTCAAAAGAGCCAATATGATCGTCATCATAAGTATATGACTTATGAAGTTGGCGACAAAGCTTACCTTCGGGTTACTCCTTTGAAGGGTACCCATCGCTTCGGTATCAAGGGCAAGTTGGCTCCTCGTTACATTGGTACTTTTCGCATTCTCGCTAAACGAGGAGAGGTTGCCTACCAGTTGGAACTACCCCCACATCTTTCCGGAGTCCATGATGTCTTCCACGTCTCTCAACTCAGGTGTTGCTTCTCGGATCCTATCCGCGGAGTGGACCACGAAACGCTTGATCTCCAAGATAACCTCACTTACCGGGAGTATACGATTCGCATTCTTGATCAAGCAGAGCGTGTTACCCGACGTCGGAACATCAAGTTTCTCAAGGTTCAATGGTCTCATCATTCCGAGAGAGAAGCTACTTGGGAGCGAGAAGATCGTCTTCGACTGGAGTACCCCACTTTCTTTCCGTCGACCCCTGAATCTCGGGACGAGATTCTTTCAAGTGGGGGCGAGTTGTCACATCCCTAGTTCTGGTATGACCTAGACTAGCTAGTCATGTGTGTATCATGTTTAAATTCCATTTAAATTTGAAATGGTGAATTGTGAAACCCTCAGAATCATCTCTAAAATGGCCCAAACAAAAAGTGCTCCAAAAAGGTCCAAGAAAATGGTCATGTTGCTCTCTGAAAATATTGGACAGAGATAAAAATCAAAACAATATTTTTAGGAGCTCATAAGTATTTATTTTGGGCATTTGGATTAATCCAGTAATTATTTTGCCTTGGATATATATGTTATATATATAATATATGTCAAAAAATTATGCCATTTATTAAGGAGCTCTGGAATAATACCACTAGTTCCTACAAAAATTGGCATAAGAAAATAAATTGATTTAGTATTATTATTAAATCGAAACATATGTCAGAAAAATAGAAAAGAAACAAAAATGGGAAAAACCTTACCTGGCGCTTACCTCCCTGTGCAGCCCAGCGACCCAACAGGCCGGCCCAGCTGACTGGCTGACGCCAGTCATCGTCTCCACGGCGCCAGGAGGACAGGGGCGTGTGCCCACGGCACGCGCACACGTGCATCGCCACCTCCTGCTTGCCGCCGATCGCCTGGATTTGTCTGAGGACGCCACGCACGTCCCTGAGCCCCAACCTCTCACTCTCACCCTCGTTCCCTGCCTCCTCCGCTCTCTCTCTTGTGTCCGAACGCGCCGGTCGCCGCCGTTCGCCATAGCCGCAGCCACTGCCTCCCGCTCGCCTCTCCGACGCACCCCAGGGATCCGCCTCGTCGCCTTCGTCCTCCTCGTCGAGCTACGCGCCGCCGGACGCCCCAAACGCCCCCGCCGCCGTCTTCTTCAACCCTCGGCCGTGCAGATCTCCGGCAACCGTACGCCGTCGTTAGAGCATCCCCGAGCCCGCTAAGCTTCTCTACCAGCCCGCTGTGAGCTCCGACGCACTTTACCCCTAACCTCGCCTTCGATTTTGCTCTCTAACCCGTCTGGCCGTCATGCCCGAGAGCTTGCCGCCGCCGGCTATGTCGCCGTCGCGGCTAGAGTGCACGCGCGTCATGCCTGAGCGCGTCACCGAGCTCAGCGCGGATACAGGAGCACGTATCACCCATCCGTTCATCCAGAGGCGCTCTGTAGCGAGTCGCTGATCCTGGCCGAGCTCCGGCCACCACCGAGGTCGACGCTGTGCCCAAGTCCAGCCACCTCATGCCCTCCCCCCGCCACCGTTGGATGCGCACGAGCCCCAGCTCCTCGTAGATGGGCTCGGCCATCGATTTGATCGCCGGAGCCGCCATTCCGTTCATCGCCGCTGCGTCTGTGTGCTCGCCGGCGTTGAACTCCGGTTAGATGACGTGGCCCGCCATTAGCAGCTAACAGCCCCACTTAATTAACCCCCTGAGGCTGACATGTGGGCCCCGGTGCCCCCTAACCCTCTGTCTACCCTGTGTCACTGACGTGTGGACCCCACACGTCAGATTTGACCTGGTCAGCACCGTTGACCTGCTGACGCAGGCATGACGTCATGCTGATGCAATTATTTATTTTCTGGATTTAAATTAAATCAGAAATTCCAGAAAATGATATAAACTTCCAAAAATCATAGAAATTCAACCGTAGCTCAGATTGAAATAATTTATATATGAAAAATTATCAGAAAAATGCAATCTTTCCATCTGTACTAGTTTCATGCATGACAAACCAACTTATACCTACTGTATAAGTGAAAACATGTAAATGGCATTTATAATAGCTTAATTTGAAGTTGCATTTGAACCCTTGATTCAAATGGACTTCATCCAATTTGATTACTAGTTGCATTAGCTCAAACAACATCACATCTACATGCCATGTTCATGCATCATATTGTTGCATATGCTCGTGTTTTGATTGTTGGCTCCGTTCTTTCTCGATAGGTCCTGCTCCGAAGAGTGCTCGAGAGTACCTGTCTGTGAAGCAGTGCCTCCTCTGTTGATCTACCAGGCAAGCAAACCCCCTTGTTCATTCCGATACAATCCTACTCTCTCGCTCCTGCTCTAAGATATTGCATTAGGACAACAACGATTCATCTGCTACTTTGTGCTGCGGTAGTTGAACCCATTCCTCTGAATGACCTGTCATTGCCACAGTAAATAGTTGAAACCCACTAGCATGTGTAGGAGTTGATTGAGCCATGTTGTGTTCCTACCATGCCATGCCTGCTATTGCTTAGAGTTGTGTCAGGTCTGATTCATTGGGAATGAATTGGAGTGTTATGATATGTTCTGGTGCTAAGAGTTAAGTGTGTGAACACGATTTGGTAAAGGTAGCGGTGAGAGGCCATGTAGGAGTACATGGTGGGTTGTCTCACTGGAACCGTCCTTAAGCACTGAGTTCTGTGTATGTCATCCAATGACTCGATACTACCACACATTGGGTTCCGATAACTCGAACCCACTCGGCTTATTAACCAACTTGATCTCTGTCCAGGAGTTGCAACTAGTTTCTGGTGTTTGTAGGTAGTGTTAGTAGTCTACCAAGTGGCACCCGGCCAGGTGGGCTTGGGACAGACTAGGCACAAGTGGCACAGTGTACCAAGTGTAGATCCATCCGGCGAGGTGGGCTTGGGAACCCTGCACACATCATTTGGGGCCGTGACCGACACCCCGGCCGGATCTCCTTGCAGATGGAACCCGAATAGGCGATAAACCTGGACTAGAGTCTTGTGTGGTTAGTCAGGTCGTGGCCGACACCCTCGCCAGGCTTCCACTTGAAGGTTGCCGAGATACATGACGTGTACATGGCGGTAAGTGGCGAGAGCGTGTGTGAAGAAGTACACCCCTGCAGGGTTAACATGATCTATTCGAATAGCCGCTTCCGCGGTTATGGACTTCTTGGATGCCAACATGGTACATAGACAACTTGAAGTGGATACTATAAAATGCTCAAGACAAGTGTGAGTGCTATGGATGGCCTTCCCGTAAGGTGACAGGGATGAATCCATGTAGTGTATTGTGTGGTGATTAGTGGACTCGTGTGCGCCATATCACCTCAAAGAAGTTCTGGTAGTCGTAGAATAGGATAGCCACAGAGTCAAAGCTGGCTTGCTGCAACTAAACCCCACATTACCCTCTTGATACAAATGCATGTATGATAGGATCTGATGTAAGTCTTGCTGAGTACCTTTGTACTCATGTTGCTTTATTTATGTTTTTGCAGCGGAGACTTCGGTCTTACTAGTGTTCCCGTGGACTTTGACAAGTAGCTTGTACCTCAGCTACGATCTTGATCGGATGTTGTAGTTAGTCGGGCTCTTCAGCCTTTTTCATTTGTAGATGTCTGTACCCAGACATGTAATGCTTCCGCTTGTTGCTTGTATGCTCTGTATGATCGGTCCTGTGACCCCTATTTGCAATAAATGCTATGTTGGCTCTTTCGAGCCTTTATCTATATGAGTTGTTGAGTTATCCTGTGATGCCATGTTGTACATCACATACTTGCATGTTATTAGTACGTGTAATGTGTATTGCTATGTGTGGGATCTGACTATCTAGTTGTTTATTCTTAGTAGCCTCTCTTACTGGGAAATGTCTCCTAGTGCTTCCACTGAGCCCTGGTAGCTTGCTACTGCTCCGGAACACTTAGGCTGGCCGGCATGTGTCCTTCTTCGTTCCTGTGTCTGTCCCTTCGGGGAAATGTCATGCGATGAATACCGGAGTCCTGTTAGACCGCTACAACCCCGTTCACTGGAGTCCTGTTAGCCCAGTGCTACAGCCTGGATTCACTCGCTGATGACCGACACGTTCGATGCTGGGTCATGGATGCCTGTCCCTGTAAGTTTGTGCCACTTTGGGTTTACGACTAGCCATGTCAGCCCGGGCTCCTTATCATATGGATGCTAGCGACACTATCATATACGTGTGCCAAAAGGCGCAAACGGTCCCGGGCAAAGGTAAGGCGACACCCGTGGGGATACCGTGCGTGAGGCCGCAAAGTGATATGAGGTGTTACATGCTAGATCGATGTGGCATTGAGTCGGGGTCCTGACATTAACTTCATCAAAGTGCCAAAAAAACCTTCCTGTGAAGATCCAAATTTGGGCAACTCTACATTGCCAACTTCCCCCTTTTGATATCATTTTTTGTGGACACGCTCTAATACCCAAATGATGACACTACACCAAGTGGTGCATCAACGATAATATATTTACATAGCAAGATCTAGGAAAACCCTTTTTTGTTGATTCCTAGGGTTTACAAAAGTTGTATTGGCCATTTTCTCCATTTGATTTCAAAATTTGTGGGCATCACTAGTTTATGACTCCACTCGCTCCTATTAAATTTCATGGTAAGGGGATTCAATTTACCATCTCAAACCACCATCAAACACCTTCTGACAGAATGTAAAATTCCAAGTTTCAGCTAGTTCCACTAATCTCCTTGAGCCCCAATTTTTACCATAGCATGTCCTAGTACTCCTCTACCAGTGGGAAAAGTTGCATGGCCTGAGATCAATTATTTGGGGCTGAGAACCTCTATTTCTCTCTCTAGACAGTAGCTTTCCCTCTCTCTCTCTCTCCGCCCCTCTCTCCCTCCTTGACTTCCCAGAGCATCCAAGGCTCTCATCAGCTTTTGCCCATGCCCTCTGCAGCTGCCAGACACAAGTGAATGCGCGGGTGCGTGCAAAAGCTGCAGATGCCGACCAAAGACGCGCTCTGGAGCGCGAGGCAGTGCAAGTGACCATTGACGCTGTGTCCCCCGACCACCTCGTGCCTCCCCCTCGTGCCAGTCAAGGCCCTCGACGTCCGCAATGGGACAGCCATGCTTCCCCATCCTCCCTTCTCTCTCTCTCTCCCCTACGGCGCGTGCCATAGCCGCCCCTGCCCGCCTATGCACGGGCGAGCCGTGGCTCCACCAAAAGCTCACCCTGCTCCTCCTCTCTCTTCCTGGCGCTCCACTCCACTCCCACAAACGCCGCAAACAACCCCTCGCTCTTTCTCCTGGTCGAATGAGCTGTTGTCGGGGCCACCCATGTGCCGCGTCCACGGTGAGCCTTGGGTCGGCTACTTAGGGAGTTCCAGTCCTTCATCGCTGCTCGATTTGATCCCTCTCTCTCCCGTACACCACCCAGGCCAACACATTCTTCGTCCCCTGCCATCCAACCACCTCCATGGGCGGAGCCTTCCCGTCGGCCTTCTCTTAAATTCGCACCCACCACTCCTCCTCCACACCTCTGGACCGCACCAGAGCACCTCCAACATCACCGCGGGCCCCTCCCGTGCATCTCCCTCTCCTCCCCGTGGACGTGCCGTCGAGTTCCATCACCACTGTCGGCCTCGCCCGCCGCGGCCGTTGATGTGCCCATGTCCGACCGCCCCTGCGACTGTGGCGCACCTCGACGGATGCAGCACAACCTCCTGAACCCGCTGGTGTGTTGGGTGTCGTCGGAGGTGGCCGGCGCCGCTGGGGAGACCGCCGACGCCCGCTCGGCCTCGCCTCCCCTGCCTCTGGTATGTTCGAGCGGGAGGTTGGCAACGGCGTGAGCGCTGGGCCTCATGCGCCAACGAACCAGCGGGCGGGACCTACCTGTTTAGGTGGAGAGGGATCGGTGGAAAACTGCCTCCCCTAAGCGAAGGCGCACTCCATCAAAGGCGCCTTCGACATCGCGCTATCGCCCGTGTGGCCGAGCCGCTGGTCTGGTCCGGTGCGCTGTGGTGCTAAACTGTGCACTGTGCGTGCTTTAGCTATAACCTAAATCATTTTCTTTTTCTTTTTCAGTGAGCTTCTAAAATCCATAATTAACTCATTTGAATGCCAAATTGTTGAAATTTCTAGGGACTCCATAAATCAATAAATATTTAATGAGCCATAGTGAACACTTTTCCTCTACCTAGTTTCCACTGGATCTAATAAATAGGTCATTTATGCTCATAAACCAGGTTCAAAAATTCATAGGAAATTCACTTGGACTCCAAATCCAGTGAAACCAATTTCTAAATGTTTCTAAAATCATGCCTAATTTAATGGGTGCCTTTTCTCATTTTTCAAAAATATATTTCTATAGACACCTTGCAGATCCATTAAATTCCTTGATTCCATCATATTGAAATGTGCGAAAATATCTATTGATACAAATCCAATGAAACCAATCTGATTATTTTATTAAAATGAGAGAAGTCCTAGAAAAGTCAAATTCATATTTTGAAGCACTTTTATTTTTGCCTTGTTATGTTGCTTATTGTGATTGCTTTCGATGTTAGTTGACGAAGTTAGGGGAGAGGAGTTGGAGAATGTCTTGAAGACTCTGACGATCAAGCCAACCAAGGCAAGCAGACCTTTGACCATGATACCCCTCTCTTGTTCATCCGTACTTTTCCGAGTGCATGATGATGATGATGACCTCATTATGGATCGTTGCATTTGATGCATCCCCATTGATACTTGCATGTTCATAGCTCTACCTTGTGCTTAGAGACACAATGAATACTTGATGTTGACGCATGATGTTTCATCTATGGCATGATCATCCCTTGGTTACATTCTTCTGAAAAACCCCTCGAGTGCCCCTAATGCCCATGGGTGATGTTGCGTTAGGTCACCACTTGATGACGAAGTGGTGCACCAAAGTAGGTGAAAATGTGTTGTTTATAGAGATGGATTAGATTTGAGATTGTGTACCGTCCCAACCTAACATGTATAACCACACTACCCCTTATGGGACATGGCATTATTGATTACCTAGTTCATCAAACATGACACACCGTTGCCATGACTGTTTTTACAGGGCACAAGACACATCGTTGGTACCCTGTGCTTGTATTATGTGATGAATATGGGAGCATGTCTCCATAAATATTTTTTTATTATATGACAATGTTTGGCATGGGAGCTTCTACAAATCGAGTGGACTCTTTGTTAGTAATGGCAAGGGAAAGGTAGTGTTCGGGTGCTTACCCCGGGTACTTGAGGTACGGCGGGTCGTGGATGACACGAAAGTTTCCCGGATCTTGTGTGTATAGTGTACAACCTCCACAGAGTGTCAAACTATTCGAATAGCTATGTCCACAGTCAAGGACAATTGGGTGGTGCTGCGTAGACTATGTCCATATGTTTCTGAAAAACAACACAGATTGGAAATAATACCGAGGTTGTGAATGGTGAGGAAGGTCACGATGGAATAGAAATGGAGTTGTGGACAACTCTCTATATTTATGTTGATATATGTAACCTCCTGTTGCATGTTCGAGACACATGCATGACCCTATAAAGGTATTGATCATACTGCTGCATGATGAAACTAGCATACCTAGAGATGCCAACTTCGACTTGAAACCATTCATATTTATCTTGTCATCATTCATGGGTTGCTTGCGAGTACATTGAAAGTACTCATTGGCTTGCCACTGGTTATTCTATTGGCCAGCCATGAAAGAATAGGATGTAATGTAGAATACCTTGGTGACGAACATGCAAGCTAGGACGCTTCCCAGTCAGAATGCATGTCTGGTTAAGGCAGATGACATGGGTCCAAGTTATTGATGAAGATTTCCACTACGATGATTTATTCAAGACTTAACCATAATGGTCTTATTTATGTAGGATGGTATGTAATGGGTGTAAACTCTTGATATTCAGTCTGTGGTGTACAGTGATCATTCAACCTTGGGGTTACTATGCACGTGTAACCGGTGGCTTCAACCGTATAAGTCGGGGTCCCCTCAGAGCTGGTATCAAAGCCATCCTCACTGTAGGAAGCTCTAGTTAGCATGGTCGTTAGTTAGGGTAAAACTTCTTTCAAAACTATGTCTAATTTTCAAAAACTATCTACACTTCTGTTCCCTTCTAATTTTTTTCGTAAACTAAGATATATATTTTCCTTATTGATCTCCCCCCCTCAAAACTTTAGTAAATGGTCGCTAATACCCTTATGCCCTTAATCACTAGATTTCTTGTAATCCTCGTGGATAACCTAGAAGGAAGATTCCTTGCCAGACATTCACCCACATCTTCTGAACACAAGTTTGGCGACACCTTGACAAGACAGAGGATACCTTCTCAAGGAATGAGGAAACCAAGACTCATAAGATGGTGACACCATTGACACTGCCCCAGGATGATGCAACGTTGGCCTATGATGATCATGGCATGAGATATGAAAGATCATGATATACATCTCTAATAGCGCAACCCTGTCCTTACTGTTGTTGTATCGGTAACCACCGGTGGACGAGAACATTGTCATTTGGTCCGCCTCACTATAGTGAGCAGGAAAATGGTTCTCTTCATCCCCTGCTCTTGGTGTCGATGTTGTCGTCAAAATAACTGTCATGTTGGACCTCTACTATGCCTTGTTAATGTCATTGCATAAAGGATTACCCACCTGGTACCGTCGATGACTTAGAAGGAAAATGGATTGTCATGATTAGGGAGACGACAGAAGAATGAGTCAATGCTAGGAACCACCTTCATCCCATCAGCTCATTAGGTGAGAAATTTTTGAAGATTCTTCAGGCACAACCCGGATCATTTCATCAAACAACTACAAGAGACATAGCGACACCTGAGGGAAATCCAGAAGAATGCATGAGACACGAAGCAAGCACGACTACTGAGTCCGAGAACCCCTAGGGTAGGATGAGTCATGTACCCCCTATGCGAAGTTGAGTCCATGTAATGGTTCAAAAAGAACCTTGAGTGGGTGTTGCCTGTTTTATTTGTTTGTGTTTGGATATAAATCACCCTTTTGCCCTAGGCAACAAGTACGCGACTATATCACCTGCCTTTCCTTGTTATCTGTGCTTGACTCTTTCAACACTTGTTTGTTTTCACTTGCACTACACCACCCCAGTTAGGCATCCCCCTCCTCTATGCTGCTTTTCCTCTCTAAAGACTAGCAAGACAAGCTGCACCATGGATTCCACCTCGGCGATTAAATAGCACAGAAGACTTTTGCTACAGCCTCCTCGACCAAGTGCAACTCCATAGAGTTATGTTTACCCCTCAAGGTTGGAAACCCATCCCTAGACCCTTCGAGACTTCACGACATACCCTAGCTCAAATCCTTAGCCATGAGCTTAACCTACAGAATTGCAAGAGAACCAGTTAAACTTCCGTAACCTGTGCTCATCATTGGGTTCATTATGGAACTAGTGGACATAGTGAACAAGCACATTATCATCATGAGATAGCACCAGAACTAACGATGCCATAGGGAAGACCAATTTGGGGATATATGAACAGAGGACAAATGACTTGATGAGGATATAATAGTAACCTTGAGGAAATATCTAAGACCCTTTGGAGGATTATGAGGCTTTCATGTTGGTAGATGAACTTGGTGAGATCATGTTGATAGAGTAGCATAAGTTATTTCTCCCTTGAGTAAATTGGATTTAGTAGGACAATTATGATCACAAGCTAAAATTCTTGGAAGTATAAGGATTTGACTTAGCTGGGGGATATTGATAGGAGATAGTTCACATTACGAAACTAGGAGGGACGAGTAGGAATCCTCGCTGGATATGAGATTTGGATTAAATAGGTGATCCTAGTGGTATATAGATGCTGAGTAAGTTTACATGGTTCAGAGTAAATTGGACTTAGACTGATGATCTCAATCATGATACCATGTTTCTCGGTGGACGATAAACCAGGAGATTGTATTAATTATCAAAGTTGATTTAGGGATCTATATAAGCTTGACAAAGGAGTTTGTCGGATTACGATAATGGGAATCGGTGGACTGACTATAGTAACGATAGCCCTTTCAAAGATTTGGGAGTTATAGGGACTTTAGAAGATCATGTGGGACGCCATAGATATTGGATTTGCAGAACTAGTGGATCATTTAGTGATTGGTGTAGTTAATGGGCCATTGGAGTTGATGCATAGGAAGGAAACATGATCTTGGATTGGAATACGACATGTTTTCTTAGGATACAGATGCACTATCTTGGACCTTGGAAGAATAAGCTGGATACTTGGATTGTGATGTTTAGTTCAAGCCTAGTAGCCTGTATGGAATTTACATAAGGATAACTATGCATATGAATTTGGGGATTATTGGCATGTATGATTTTGTTAGACCTCCTGTCGGGAGTCATGAGGATATGAATAACATGAGTGGTGATTGGAATTGACCTATACGATATGATACTTTTGGTGGTATAAGATGATTTGTTTAATAGGACTAGATAGAACAATTGGCATCTCAGAAACTATGCTCGAGGATAAGATGTTACACGTTCACTTGCACCCTAGAATCCTTGAAACCCTTAAGCCCTACCAATGCACAACATGGTCGGATCATGACCATTGGCCTTGACACGAGGTCGAGAAGACCTTGGCCAACACTCCACCATGACCACCACCAATGCCCCAGCCTAGTTTATGTACCTCGTGAACAAAGTCTTCAGGGAGTACTTGGAGAATTTGGTTACCATATTCATTTGGTGGCATACTTGTCTACCCGAAGATGGAAGAAGAGCCGTTCACTTGATCAGAGAACATTAGAAGACCACCATGTCAAGGAGAAAGAACTATACTAGCCATCATCGTCAAAAAGTAAACTTTCGCGTCGAAAACCATGTGTACCTAAGGGTCACTCCTCTCAAGAGAACCAAGAATTTCCATGGCAAAGGGAAGCTCACACCAAGATCTATCGATCCTCTTCGACATCATTGCAAGACGAGGAGTAGACGGCTACCAGCTGGAATTGCCACCTGAGTTATCCATTGTGCACAATGTTTTCCATGCGTGACAACTCCGGAAGTGTTTCAAACTTCCTGACAAGACCCTACAAGGGCATCGACCACCGAGCCATTGACCCTCAGCCCAAGCTAGCCTATCGTGAGAGACCCATTAGCAACCTGGACCAAGCAGAGCATCATACATGAAGCCGCACCATCAAATACTTCAAGGTTCAGCAGAGCAACCACACGGAAGCAGAACCAGCATGAGGACGTGAAGACTACCCCAGATCCAAGTCTCCGTATTCCTTCCCGTGCCTAGTTTGGGAATATCTGGGACGAGATTCTCGTAAGGGGGTTTAGTATGTGACACCCCGATTTCCATGCCGCAACAGTTAAGCTAATAAGACATTATGAAATGTGGATTGACAAAAAAAATTGAGTGTTTTGGTCTCTGCTTTGATTTGGATTTTTGTGTATTGTTTGCAAGTGCTCAAAAATCAAATATATCCTCCAACTCTTATACTCCTTCTCCTTGATCCAAAACTTTGCCCAATGATCATACCATGTGTGTATGACTGAATAGTATTTTCTTAAAAAATAAATTGGCCAAAAAGTGTTTTCCATGTAGGTTTTCCAAAAACTCCTTAATTGAGACTTGACCTACAAGTACTTAATTTAGGGAATGCAAAACATTTCAAAAATAATATTTTACTCCTATTAGATGTAGGACTCCCCAAAACAAAAAAATATTATTTTAAAAGTTGTTTCACTATTTTATTTAAAAGCTTTTTCTGAAGGACAGAAATAGTTTTTAATAGGTTAAAATTATTTTAATGTTTCAAAAATATTTGAGAAAATTTAGGGAATCTCATACGACATATATTGTCCATATATATAGGAGTTTCAACACATGGTCATGACCAAAATATTGGTCAAACCCCAATGGTCATGCTTTTGAAATATTTACAAAGGAAAGATTCTCCATAAGTTCCAAGAAAAATCTAGAATGTCACAAATGTCCTACTTGATGATCCTGCCAAGTCCCATGTCATAGAGAACAATATAACCCCATCTAACCATTTCAAAACCATTCTTGTCTAGATCCAAATTTGAATAACTCTACATTGACAACTTCACCCTTTTGATCTCAATTTTTCTAGACATGCTCTAATACCCAAATGATGACACTAGACCAAGTGGTGCATCAAGGAGAATTTATTTGCATAGCACGATCTAGGAGAACCCATTTTTGTTGATTCCTAGGGTTTACAAAAGTTGTATCGGCCACTTTCTGGATTTGATCTCCAAATTTGCGGGCATCACTTATTTATGACGCCACTCACTCCTATTAAATCTCATGGAATCTATTTACCAGCTCGAACCACCATCAAACACCTTTTCACAGAATTTAAAATTCCAAGTTTCAGTCCCTTCCACTAACCTCCTTGAGCCTCAATTTTTACCACTAGATGTCCCAGTACCCCTCTACCACTGGCAAAAGTTGCATGGCCTCAGCACAATTATTTGGGGGTGAGAACCTCATTTCCCTCCTGGACAGTAGCTTTCTATCTCTCTCTCTCAACCCCTCTCTCCTCCTTGACTTCCCAGAGCATCTAATGCTCTCCTCAGCTTTTGCCCATGCCCCCTGCAGCTGCCGGACACAAGGGGATGCGCGGGTGCATGCAAAAGCCGCGGATGATGGCCAAAGACGCGCTCTGGAGCGCGAGGTAGAGCCGGCGCCCATTGACACCACATCCCCCGACCTCCTCGTGGCTCCCCCTCGCGCCAGTCGAGGCCCTCGACGTCCGCAACTAGACAACGGTGCTGGCCCCCTCCTTCCCCCTCTCTATTCCCTATTGCGTGTGTCTAGAGCTGCCCCTACCCGCCTATGCTTGTGCGAGCCATGTCTCCACCAGGAGCTCACCCTGCTCCTCCTCTCTCTTTGTATTTAGATGGCCTTAAGCCATATTTATTGTAATAATTTCTCTTTTGAGACATTCAATGTAATAAGTGTGGGATTGGTACTCTGTTATAAATCCTTCAAGTACTGTGCGTGTCAGCACTACCGATCCAAGGATGACACTGATTCACAGACATCAGACTATTTGAGGTCTGGTCGCTACAGGGATAAAGGGGACTTGATGCTTTAATGCTATGGTTGGGCTTTACTTAATGATCTTTAGTAGTTGCGGATGCTTGCTAGAGTTCCAATCATAAGTGCATATGATCCAAGATGATAAAGTATGTTAGCTTATGCCTCTCCCTCAAATAAAATTGCAACAGTGATTACCGGTCTAGTTATCAATTGCCTAGGGACAAATAACTTTCTCGTGAAAAAAAGCTCTCTACTAAAACTAACTTAGTTGTGTCTTCATCTAAACAACCCTAGTTTATATTTACGTGCTCTTTATTATCTTGCAAACCTATCCAACAATACCTACAAAGTACTTCTAGTTTCATACTTGTTCTAGGTAAAGCGAACACTAAGCATGCATAGAGTCGTATCAGCGGCAGATAGGACTTGAGAGAATATTGGTTCTACCTTTAGCTCCTCGTTGGGTTCGACACTCTTACTTATCGAAAGGGGCTACAATTATCCCCTACACTTGTGGGTTATCAAGACCTTTTTCTGGCGCCATTGCCGGGGAGTCATAGCGTGGGGTGAATATTCTCGTGTGTGCTTGTTTGCTTTATCACTAAGTAATTTTTATTTGTTGTTCTTAGTTGTTCTCTATCTTTAGTTATGGATGTGGAATACGAAATACCAAAAAAATTAGGTGTACTTGCTACTCATCGAGATGGGGAACCTCCTAAACCCTCGATGCTTGTTATGTGAAAGAAATTATGTACTACTTTGATAATCCTGAGAAAACCCCATTCAATTATGTTATGGGGACACGTTGGATCAACGTGAATACTTTAGGGATTATTGCTTGACACGAAAAGGGAAACTATTATGGGATCAAATTTATATGTTGCATTGGTATACTCGGGATCTATGCTTGAGACATGATTATACTTGTTGCTCTAGGATGAAGTCTCCACGCCTTCTCTTTTCATGCAAATTCAATGATAATAAAACCTTTGCTTCTTATGCTAATGGTATTTATGATTACTATGATGTGGAACAAATAGAAGAATTCGTTGCTATGGATGCTTATGAGATTGAATCTATGTTTAAAGAGTTTGAAGGTTTTGATGATTCAGTTTACATACCTGAAAATTTTGCTATACTTAGATATTTCTATGAAAATTATGAATACAATTCCGATATTGATGCATTTATTGAGAAAGTCTCCGTTGTCCAAGAAGAGACTAATATTTTGCATGAGTCTATGGAAGAAAGAATTGATGAAACTGTGAGCTCATTGGATGAAAAAGATGATGAGGAGAGCGAACAACAAAAGAAGGAAGAGCAGATTAGCTACCTGTGCCCACCTTCTAATGAGAGTAACTCTTCAACCCATACATTATTTAATTCCCCTTCATGCTTACCGAAGGATGATTGCTATGATGCTTGTTATGATCCCGTTGATTCTCTTGAAATATCCCTTTTTGATGATGCTTGCTATGCTGGTGGCCAAGATGCCAATATGAATTATGCTTATGGAGATGAACTTGCTATAGTTCCTTATTGCACCCACACATGATAGTCCTATTATCTTTTTTAATTCTCCCAACTACACTATATCGAGAAGTTCGTGCTTATTAAGGATTATATTGATGCGTTGCCTTTTACTACTACACATGATGATTTTGATAGATATAATATGCATGTGTTTGCTGCTCCAACTTGCAATTATTATGAGAGAGGAACTATATCTCCATCTCTTTGTGTTTCCAACACGATAGAATTGCAAGAAACTGCTTATACTATGCATTGGCCTTTACTTGGTGTGCATGAATTGTTCTTTTACGACATGCCGATGCATAGGAAGAGAGTTAGACTTTGTTATTGCATGATATATGTTACTTTGTGCTCACTACTCAATTACAAATCATTGTTAATTAAAATTGGCTTTGATATACCTTGGGATCCGGGTGGATCCATTACTTGAGCACTATATGCCTAGCTTAATGGCTTTAAAGAAAGCGCTGCCAGGGAGACAACCCGGAAGTTTTAGAAAGTCATTTATTTCTGTTGAGTGCTTTTATATAGTTTAAAAACAAAAAAAATAAAGAGGGGAACCCAAAACTTTTCAAAAAGGAAAGTGAAAGTGAGAGAGACAAGCATTGTTGAAGTGGGAGAGCTCCTTGAACTTTTTCATGCTCACGGAAACTTTGTGAATCTTAATTACAGAAACTTTTCAACAAAAATAATTATCCCCTTGTACAATACCATTGTATTATAAAAACAATGTGCCAAGGTTTGCCTTTAGGATGTTTACAATGCTTGTTGGTTTGTACGGTGTAGGATAGAAACATTGGCTGTAGTGCGCGATTTTTCATTTTTTACTCGGACGTCAAACTGTTCTGATTCTTTTTGCACTGTCTTGCTGTACAAATTTTTTATTTTTATTAATTTTGGTAGAATTGTTGGGGTATCAGAATTATGGTGAATGTTCAGATTGCTACAGACTGTTCTGTTTTTGACAGATTCTGTTTTTGATGCATAGTTTGCTTGTTTTGATGAAACTATCAATTTGTATCAGTGGATTAAGCCATGGAAAAGCCATATTACAGTAGGCACAATGCAAAAACAAAATATGAATTGGTTTGTAACAGTACCTAGAGTAGTGATTTGCTTTATTATACTAACGGATCTTACCGGGTTTTCTGTTGAAGTTTTGTGTGGATGAAATGTTTGATCGAGGAGGTCTCGATATGTGGAAAAGGAAGAGAGGCAAGAGATCAAGCTTGGGGATGCCCGAGGCACCCCAAGTAAATATTCAAGAAGACTCAAGCGTCTAAGCTTGGGGATGCCCCGGAAGGCATCCCCTCTTTCTTCAACAAGTATCGGTATATTTTCGGATTCGTTTCGTTCATGCGATATGTGCAAGTCTTGGAGCGTATTTTGCATTTAGTTTTCACTTTTCTTTTTTGCACCATGCTGGTATGAGATAGTCCTTGGTTGATTTATGGAACGCTCATTGCACTTCACTTATATATTTTGAGTATGGCTTTATAGAATGCTTCATGTGCTTCACTTATATAATTCGAAGTTTGGATTGCTTGTTTCTCTTCACATAGAAAACCGCCATTTGTAGAATGCTCTTTTGCTTCACTTATATTTGTTAGAGCGTGGGTATATCTTTTGTAGAAAGAATTAAACTCTCTTGCTTCACTTATATCTATTTAGAGAGATGACAGGAATTGGTCATTCACATGGTTAGTCATAAAATCCTACATAAACTTGTAGATCGCTGAATATGATATGTTTGATTCCTTGCAATAGTTTTGCCATATAAAGGTGGTGATATTAGAGTCATGCTAGTGGGCGACTGTGGATTAGTAGAAATACTTGTGTTGAGGTTTGTGATTCCCGTAGCATGCACATATGGTGAACCGTTATTTGATGAAGTCGGAGCATGATGTATTTATTGATTGTCTTCCTTATGAGTGGCGGTCGGGGACGAGCGATGGTCTTTTCCTACCAATCTATCCCCTAGGAGCATGCGCGTAGTACTTTGTTTTGATGGCTAATAGATTTTTGCAATAAGTATGTGAGTTCTTTATGACTAATGTTGAGTCCATGGATTATACGCACTCTCACCCTTCCATCATTGCTAGCCTCTTCGGTACCGTGCATTCCCTTTCTCACCTTGAGAGTTGGTGCAAACTTCGCCGGTGCATCCAAACCCCATGATACGATACTCTCTATCACACATAAGCCTCCTTATATCTTCCTCAAAACAGCCACCATACCTACCTATTATGGCATTTCCATAGCCATTCCGAGATATATTGCCATGCAACTTCCATCATCATCATATACATGACTTGAGCATTCATTGTCATATTGCTTTGCATGATCGTAAGATAGCTAGCATGATGTTTTTATGGCTTGTCCCTTTTTTGATGTCATTGCTACGCTAGATCATTGCACATCCCGGTACACCGCCGGAGGCATTCATATAGAGTCATATCTTTGTTCTAGTATCGAGTTGTAATATTGAGTTGTAAGTAAATAAAAGTGTGATGATCATCATTATTAGAGCATTGCCCCAGTGAGGAAAGGATGATGGAGACTATGATTCCCCCACAAGTCGGGATGAGACTCCAGACTTAATGAAAAAAAAGAAAGGCCAAAGAAGCCCAAATAAAAAAAGGGGGGCCAAAGAAGCCCACCAAAAAAAGAGAGAGAAAATAAAAAAAATGAGAGAAAAAGAGAGAAGGGGCAATGCTACTATCCTTTTACCACACTTGTGCTTCAAAGTAGCACCATGTTCTTCATAGAGAGAGTCTCCTATGCTTTCACTTTTATATACTAGTGGGAATTTTCATTATAGAACTTGGCTTGTATATTCTGATGATGGGCTTCCTCAAATGCCCTAGGTCTTCATGAGCAAGCAAGTTGGATGCACACCCACTTAGTTTCAGTTTGAGATTTCATACACTTATAGCTCTTAGTGCATCTGTTGCATGGCAATCCCTATTCCTCGGATTGACATCAATTGATGGGCATCTCCATAGCCCGTTGATTAGCCGCGTCGATGTGAAACTTTTTCCTTTTTTGTCTTCTCCACATAACCCCCACCATCATATTCTATTCCACCTATAGTGTTATATCCATGGCTCACGCTCATGTATTGCGTGAAAGTTGAAAAGGTTTGAGAACGTCAAAAGTATGAAACAATTGCTTGGCATGTCATTGGGGTTGTGCATGATTTGAATATTTTGTGTGATGAAGATGGAGCATAGCCAGACTATATGATTTTGTAGGGATAACTTTCTTTGGCCATGTTGTGTTGAAAAGACATGATTGCTTTATTAGTAAGCTCGAAGTATTATTGTTCTTATGTCAAATGATAGACTCTTGCTTTAAATCACTCGTGTCTTAATATTCATGTCATTATTAGACATATGATCAAGATTATGCTAGGTAGCATTCCACATCAACCATTATCCTTTTTTATAATTTATCTACTCGAGGACAAGCAGGAATTAAGCTTGGGGATGCTGATACGTCTCTGTCGTATCTATAATTTTTTATTGTTCCATGCCAATATTCTACAACTTTCATATACTTTTGGCAACTTTTTATACTATTTTTGGGACTAACATATTGATCCAGTGCCCAGTGCTAGTTCCTATTTGTTGCATGTTTTATGTTTCACAGAAACCCCATATCAAACGGAGTCCAAACGGGATAAAAACGGACGGAGAATATTTTTAGAATATTTGGGAAATATGGGAGGAAGAATTAACGCGAAACGGTGCCCGAGGTGGCCACGAGGCAGGGGGCGCGCCTGCTCCTACTGGGCGCACCCCTGACCCTCATGGGCCCCTCGTAAGGCGGTTGCTACTATTCTTTTGCCGCAAGAAAGCTAATTTTTGGAAAAAAAATCATGGCGAAGGTTTCAATCCAATCGGAGTTAGGGATCTCCGGATATAAAAGAAATGGTGCCAGGGCAGAATCTGGGAGCGCAAAAACAGAGAGAGACAGAGAGACAGATCCAATCTCGGAGGAGCTCTCGCCCCTCCCACGCCATGGGAGCCAGGTACCAGAGGGGAAACCCTTCTCCCATCTAGGGAGAAGGTCAAGAAAGAAGAAGAAGAAGAAGAAGAAGAAGAAGAAGGGGGGCTCTCTCCCTTTGCTTCCTGTGGCGCCGGAGTGCCACCAGGGGCCATCATCACCACCGCGATCTACACCAACAACTTCACCGCCTTCATCACCAACTCTTCCTCCCTCTATGCAGTGGGGTAACCTCTCATTTACCCGCTGTATTCTATATTTAAACATGGTGCTCAATGCTATATATTATTTCCCAATGATGTATGGCTATCCTATGATGTTTTGAGTAGATCTGTTTTGTCCTATGGGTTGATTGATGATCATGATTGGTTTGAGTTGCATGTTTTATTATTGGTGCTGTCCTATGGTGCTCTCCATGTCGCGCAAGCGTGAGGGATCCCGCTGTAGGGTTTGCAATATGTTCATGATTTTCTTATGGTGGGTGGCGTGAGTGAGAGAAGCACAGACCCAAGTAAGTAGGTTGTTTGCATATCGGATAAAGGGGACTTGATGCTTTAATGTTATGGTTGGGTTTTACCTTAATGGTCTTTAGTAGTTGCGGATGCTTTCTAGAGTTCCAATCATAAGTGCATATGATCCAAGAAGAGAAAGTATGTTCGCTTATGGCTCTCCCTCAAATAAAATTGCAATAGTGATTACCAGTCTAGTTATTAATTGCCTAGGGACAAATAACTTTCTCGTGACAAAAATCTCTCTACTAAAACTAACTTAGTTGTGTCTTCATCTAAACAGCCCTAGTTTATATTTACGTGCTCTTTATTATCTTGCAAACCTATCCAACAATACCTACAAACTACTTCTAGTTTCATACTTGTTCTAGGTAAAGCAAACACTAAGCGTGCATAGAGTTGTATTAGTGGCAGATAGGGCTTGAGAGAATATTTGTTCTACCTTTAGCTCCTCATTGGGTTTGACAATTATCCCCTACACTTGTGGGTTATCAGCACACGTTTTCGTCTTGAGTCTCTGGTAGAAACTTTGGGGCACTCTTTGAAGTACTTTGTGCTGGTTTGAGTAGATGAATATGAGATTGTGTGATTCATATCGTATAATCATACCCACGGATACTTGAGGTGACATTGGAGTATCAAGGTGACATTAGGGTTTTGGTTGATTTGTTTCTTAAGGTGTTATTCTAGTACGAACTCTATGATAGATTGAACGGAAAGAATAGCTTTGTGTTATTTTACTACGGACTCTTGAATAGATCGATCAGAAAGGATAACTTTGAGGTGGTTTCATACCCTACAATAATATCTTCATTTGTTCTCCGCTATTAGTGACTTTGGAGTGACTCTTTATTGAATGTTGAGGGATAGTAATATGATCCAGTTATGTTATTATTGTTGAGAGAACTTGCACTAGTGAAAGTATGAATCTTAGGCCTTGTTTCCTAGCATTGCAATACCGTTTACGCTCACTTTTACCATTAGTTACCATGCTGTTTTTATATCTTCAGAATACAAATACCTATATCTACCATCCATATTGCACTTGTATCACCATCTTTTCACCGAACTAGTGCACCTATACAATTTACCATTGTATTGGGTGTGTTGGGGACACAAGAGACTCTTTGTTATTTGCTTGCAGGGTTGCTTGAGAGAGACCATCTTCATCCTACGCCTCCCACGGATTGATAAACCTTAGGTCATCCACTTGAGGGAAATTTGCTACTGTCTTATAAACCTCTGCACTTGGAGGCCCAACAACGTCTACAAGAAGAAGGTTGTGTAGTAGACATCAATGATGATGAGGACATCAATACCATTGTTACACCCACAGCCCCTACTGTTACATATACTGGACCAATTACTAGATCTCGCGCACGCCAATTAAATTACCAGGTACTTTCGTTTCTTGGTAATGATTCTAATGTTCATGAGAATATGATGCTGCCTAAATTTTATACATTTGTTTTGCTTACAAATGAAGGGCCTAGGTTGGAGAAGGATGAACATTGGAGCAAGAACACGCATGGAGTTGATGGCATGCGCAAGGGGATCAAGAACGGAGTTACAGGTGATGATTTCAGGACTTTGAAGCCACCATAAGGAGTGCATGAAGCCATGGACGAAATATACAAGATGCCACTTCATAAATTTCGTCTAGAGGCTATTCTAGGTGCTGCGTCACCTTATTATTGGGCCAGGCCCATGTATTTTTGAAATACTTAAGTATAGGCTGTTTTTAGAGTCCGTATGTGTGGGGAAACAAGAATTAGGATTGGTTTAGGACCCTTCCTCCAAGGGCCACGAAATTCCCCCCTCTTCCTCCATATATACAGCCCTTAGGGCGTTGTTTTGACTTTGGGTTTTGTTTAGATTAAAAGTTTGCCATAGCTGCAACTTCGCGTACTTCGTTTGTGTTCAACGACCAGACCAAGGCGTCACAGAACCCCACCTTCATTAATAAGGCTTTCCCCTTTTATTCGCAATATCCAGATTGCAATCTCAGTTTCTTGCTTGTTCTTCGTTTGCTCGCAGGAAATAGACCCTCGTGGTCAGGTTGATCGTTCTCCGGCATGGTCAATAACCCCTCGGAGGATGGTCTAGCGATTGCTAAGTCGCGACGTCTTCGCACGTGCGTAGTCGGATCGTCAAAGTTGACTCCCACAGAAAACGATTGCTATCTCATCGAAACATCGGGACACCTTTGCCCCTATAAAGTGGTATCAGAGCCAAGTTGCTCGGTGAGATTTTCCAGTTTTTCGTAGTTTAGATCGAGTCTGTTCTTCATACCTATAGTCAATGAAAAAGCCAAAAAAATTAGGGTTAGTTCACCTTATCCGAACCAATCTGAGCCTTTACATAATCTTTTTGGTATTTGCTTTGTTGAATTTGCGGTTGCATCGTCGTGTCAAGTTGCTGGTCCTAGAGTCTAGTCCTTTAGAGTTTTGAGTTGTGCTCACAAGTTGTCACACCGGCGCCGCATCATCGTCATCACCGCTGCCATATACCACCAACATCATCACCGCTGCTATATACCACCATCATCATCACCGCTGCCATATACCACCATCGTCATCACCGCTACCATATACCACCATCGTCATCGCCGCTCCCATATACCACATATCCACCGCCATCAAGCTAATCCGAGTCCACCTCCATCACAGATTCGCCACCAGTCCGTGTTCCACCTCCCTACATATATCCGCCACCAGTCTGAGTTTCCACCAGATTCATCTCCGCCACCAGTCTTAGTCCGAGTCTAGTAATTGTTGCTTTGTTCTTGATTTCCAGATCACACGGTACTCCGAGTCGTGACAGAGTAGGACTCCCCAACTTTCGAGCCATCCGCAGAAGAAAAATAGTTCCAGTTTCAAAAAAACTAAGTCTGGAAAATTCTGGCTAGGCAGTTTTTATGACATTTGTAGACTTTTTCGAAAAAATTTGTTGCGGAGCAAAAAAAACAGGAAAAAAAAGTAAAAAAAAGTAAAAAAAAAAATCAGAGTGTGCTCCTCCCTTGTTTACGTGCAGCGCCGTGACTTTGTTAGTGTTCTAGGCTCGCGTCTCTAGTACGGTCTAGCCTAGGACCAGCACAATACTGTCGTTGAGCGTTAAATCAACTTTGCATATCTAAGTTGATTATTGCTGACCATTTTTGCTACCATATTATAAGCCTTCCCAGCTCCACATACATCTACATCGTGCGTTTGACTCTCCCTGGTAATCGTTTTATCCAAGCTTTGAGAGTTTTGACTACATCGGTTGCCGATCACCGCCTACTGCTGGGTAAGAACTGGTAAGAATTTGAGTTTTGCTTGACGGATTTGTGACACCCACCACCACCACCACTTGTTAGTAGTCTGTAGGATCATATTCTTGTGTGTTTCTATTGCTGCTAACCATGCCACGATCACAAGCCGACGAGATTGACTGGGAGAACTTAACGAACATGGAGCTTCATGATAAGTTTCAGCAAAATGATGACTGAACAGGTGCAAGATGTGCTGAACAATTTTGAAGAGGCCATGGAGAAGATCACTGGCCTTGAGAAGACATTCGAAACAAAGCTCAATAAAAGATTTAATGAACTGCTTGCGCGTCTTCCACCACTGGCTGCACCTGCCGCACCTCTGCAACAACAACAACAACAACAACAACTACCTCCACATCGCGAAACAGCCCTCTGCCGAGCAAGCCGTGTTCCTCTTCAGCCTGGCCAAACTGTTGGTGCTGCTGTTGAGAATTCTGTGGCTCCTGCTACTGATGGGGAGGAGGATGATTATGCGGGAGATTACGAGGATGGGGGTTATCAAAATCAGAACTACATGCAACCACCAGCACCACAACCACTAGGTCGTCCACATGCAAATAATGGCAATGTTAGGGCTCCCCCTCAGGTACGAGATCATGACCATCTCCCTAAACTAAAATTGAATATTCCACCATTTGAGGGTAGATATGTTCCTGATATATATCTTACTTGGGAGTTAGAAACTGAACAACGATTTACATGTTTACAATATCCTGAGGAGAGACGTGTTCCTGCTGCTGTTTGTGCTTTCACTAGCTTTGCATGTGTTTGGTGGTCTAAACATTGTAGATTATATCATGTTCCAGCTACTTGGGCTGCTTTAAAAACTGCTATGCGTACTCGTTGGGTTCCACCATATTATCAACGTGAATTACTTCAAAAATTGCAGCGCTTAAGAGAAGGAAATTTTTTTGTAGAAGAATATTATCAGGAATTACAAACTGGCTTGATTAGATGTGGTATTGTTGAGGAGAATGAAGATATGCTTGCACGTTTTATGGGTGGATTAAATAGGGAGATTCAAACCATTCTAGAGTATAAGGATTATAATAATATCACTCCTTTATTCCATCTTGCTTGTAAAGCTGAACGTGAAGTGTAGGATCGACAGGCATTGGTGCGGACTAACTTTTCTGCAGGTCGACCTTCATCATGGACACCACGTGCATCATCTACTTCCACACATTCTACTGCACCGACACCTCCATCAGCTGTTACATCCAGCCGTGATACAAGGAAGCAAGCACAACCACCATTATCTACCAAGAGCACACCTATCGGGCCTGCACAGAGTTCGTCTTCTTCCATGGCATCAACATGGCACACCAGTGATATTATTTATCGTCGTTGCAAGGGAAGAGGACATTTTGCGAGAGAATGCAAATCTCAGCGTGTGATGATTGCTACTGAGGATGGTGGGTATGAGTCCGCTAGTGACTATGATGAGGAGACTTTGGCTCTTATTACATGTGAAGAACACGGTGGAGACGATTCTGATCTTGAGACGCAATACAGGGCTCCTGAAGATGCTGACAGGCATGAATGTTTAGTTTCTCAACGTGTTTTGAGTGTGCAGGTTACACAAGCTGAGCAAAATCAGAGGCATAATTTGTTCCATACAAAGGGAGTTGTGAAGGAATGTTCTGTTCGCGTGATCATAGATGGAGGGAGTTGCAACAACTTGGCTAGCATGGAGATGGTGGAGAAGCTATCTCTCACCACAAGACCACATCCACATCCTTACTACATCCAATTGTTCAACAACAGCGGCAAGGTTAAGGTAACACGTACTGTTCGTGTGCATTTTAGTATCTCCACATATGCTGATTATGTTGATTGTGATGTGTTACCTATGCAAGCATGTTCCTTATTACTTGGTAGACCATGGCAATTTGATAAAAATTCTGTACACCATGGTAGAAACAATCAGTGTACTCTTGTTCATAAGGATAAAAATATTACTTTGCTTCCTATGACTCCTGATTCCATTTTGAAAGATGATATTAATAGAGCTATTAAAGCAAAATAGGAGAAAAATAAGAGTGAAAATCAGATTGTGGTAAAAGAATTTGAGCAACAAATGAAGCCCAATAATAAACCATCTATTGTTGCTTCTGAAATTAAATTGAAAGGTGCATGTTTACTTGCCACCAAATCTGATATTGATGAGCTAGATTTTAGCAAATTTGTTTGCTATGCTTTTGTGTGCAAAGAGGCATTATTTTCATTCGAGGACGTGCCTTCCTCTTTGCCCCCTGCTGTCACTAACATTTTGCAGGAGTTCACTGACGTCTTCCCACAAGACGTGCCACCGGGATTACCACCTATTCGAGGGATTGAGCATCAAATTGACTTAATTCCCGGTGCATCGCTACCCAACCGTGCACCATAACGTACCAATCCAGAGGAGACGAAGGAGATTACGCGTCAAGTACAGGAGCTGCTCGACAAAGGTTATATACGCGAATCTCTTCGTCCTTGTGTTGTTCCTATTATAGTAGTGCCTAAAAAGGATGGTACGTCGCGTATATGTGTTGATTGTAGAGGCATTAATAATATTACTATTCGTTATTGTCATCCTATTCCTAGGATAGATCATATGCTTCATGAATTGAGTGGCTCTACAATATTCTCCAAAGTTGATTTGCATAGTGGATACCATCAAATTCGTATGAAATTGGGTGATGAATGGAAAACAGCATTTAAAAGTAAGTTTGGTTTATATGAGTGGTTAGTCATGCCTTTTCGGTTAACTAATGCGCCTAGTACTTTCATGAGACTAATGAATGAAGTTTTACGTGCTTTCATTGGACGATTTGTGGTAGTCTATTTTGATGATATACTGATTTATAGCAAATCTTTGGAAGAACATTTGGAACATTTACGTGCTGTTTTTATTGCTCTACGTGATGCACGTTTGTTTGGTAACCTGGGGAAGTGCACCTTTTGCACCGACCGAATATCTTTTCTTGGCTATGTTGTTTCTCCACAGGGAATTGAAGTTGATAAAGCCAATATTGAAGCTATTGAGAGTTGGCCGCAGCCCAAAACGGTCACACGAGTGAGGAGTTTCCTTGGCCTTGCTGGTTTCTATAGGCATTTTGTGAGAGATTTCAGCACCATTGCTGCACCTCTCAACGAGCTTACAAAGAAGGATGTGCCTTTTGTTTGGGGTACCGCACAGGAAGAAGCCTTCACGGTATTGAAAGATAAGTTGACACTTGCTCCTTTACTCCAACTTCTTGATTTTAATAAGACTTTTGAGCTTGAATGTGATGCTAGTGGAATTGGATTAGGAGGTGTGTTATTACAAGATGGCAAACCTGTTGCATACTTTTCCGAAAAATTGAGTGGGCCTAGTCTGAACTATTCTACTTATGATAAAGAATTATATGCTCTTGTTCGGACTTTAGAGACATGGCAACATTATTTATGGCCCAAAGAATTTGTTATACATTCTGATCATGAATCTTTGAAACATATTAAAAGTCAAGCAAAAGTGAATCGTAGACATGCTAAATGGGTGGAATTCATTGAGACTTTCCCTTATGTCATTAAACACAAGAAGGGTAAAGAAAATGTTATTGCTGATGCTTTGTCTCGTCGCTATACTATGCTTACACAACTTGACTTCAAAATATTTGGTTTGGAGACCATCAAAGATCAATATGTGCATGATGCTGATTTTAAAGATGTAATTCAGAATTGTAAAGAAGGAAGAACATGGAACAAATTTGTTATTAATGATGGCTTTGTGTTCCGTGCTAACAAGCTATGCACTCCTGCTAGCTCTGTTCGTCTTTTGTTGTTGCAGGAGGCGCATGGAGGAGGATATAATGGGACACTTTGGCGTGAAGAAGACGGAGGACGTACTTGCTACACATTTCTTTTGGCTAAAGATGAGACGGGATGTTGGGCATTTTGTTGCTCGCTGCACTACATGTCAGAAAGCTAAGTCACGACTCAATCCTCATGGTTTATATATGCCTTTGCCTGTACCTAGTGTTCCTTGGGAGGATATATCTATGGACTTTGTTTTACGTTTACCTCGAACAAAGAAGGGGAGGGATAGCATATTTGTTGTCGTGGATAGATTTTCAAAAATGGCGCACTTTATACCATGTCATAAAAGCGATGATGCTGTTAATGTTGCTGATTTGTTCTTTCGGGAAATTATTCGCTTGCATGGTGTGCCAAATACTATTGTTTCAGATCGTGATACTAAATTTCTTAGCCACTTTTGGAGATGTTTATGGGCAAAGTTGGGGACTAAACTGCTTTTTAGTACTACTTGTCACCCCCAAACTGATGGACAAACTGAAGTAGTCAATAGAACATTGTCGACTATGCTTAGGGCTGTTTTGAAGAATAATAAGAATATGTGGGAAGAATGCTTGCCTCATATTGAATTTGCTTATAATCGTTCATTGCATTCTACTACTAAGATGTGCCCTTTTGAAATTGTGTATGGTTTCCTACCTCGTGCACCTATTGATTTGTTGCCTCTTCCATCTTCGGAGAAGGTTAATTTTGATGCTAAAGAACGTGCTGAATTGATTTTAAAAATGCATGAGTTAACTAAGGAAAACATTGAGCGTATGAATGCTAAATATAAACTTGCTGGAGATAAGGGTAGAAAACATGTTGTGTTTGCACATGGAGATCTTGTTTGGTTACATTTGCGTAAGGATAGATTTCCTAATTTGTGCAAATCAAAACTAATGCCACGTGCTGATGGTCCTTTTAATGTGTTAGAGAAAACAAATGATAATGCATATAAACTTGAGCTACCTGCAGATTTTGGGGTTAGTCACACTTTTAACATTGCAGATTTGAAGCCTTATTTGGGTGAGGAAGATGAGCTTCCGTCGAGGACGACTTCATTTCAAGAAGGGGAGGATGATGAGGACATCAATACCATTGTTACACCCACAGCCCCTACTGTTACATATACTGGACCAATTACTAGAGCTCGCGCACGCCAATTAAATTACCAGGTACTGTTGTTTCTTGGTAATGATTCTAATGTTCATGAGAATATGATGCTGCCTAAATTGGATACATTTGTTTTGCTTACAAATGAAGGGCCTAGCTTGCAGAAGGATGAACATTGGAGCAAGAACACGCATGGAGTTGATGGCATGCACAAGGGGATCAAGAACAGAGTTACAAGTGATGATTTCAGGACTTTGAAGTCACCATAAGGAGTGCATGAAGCCTTGGACGAAATATACAAGATGCCACTTCATAAATTTCGTCTAGAGGCTATTCTAGGTGCTGCATCACCTTATTATTGGGCCAGGCCCATGTATTTTCGAAATACTTAAGTATAGGCTATTTTTAGAGTCTGTATGTGTGGGGAAACAAGAGTTAGGGTTGGTTTCGGACCCTTCCTCCAAGGGCCACAAAATTCCCCCCTCTTCCTCCATATATACAGCCCTTAGGGCGTCGTTTAGACTTTGGGTTTTGTTTAGATTAAAAGTTCGCCATAGCTGCAACTTCGCGTACTTTGTTTGTGTTCAACGACCAGACCAAGGCGTCACAGAACCCCACCTTCATTAATAAAGCTTTTCCTCTTTTATTCGCAATATCCAGATTGCAGTCTCAGTTTTTTGCTTGTTCTTCGTTTGCTCGCAGGAAATAGACCCTCGTGGTCAGGTTGATCATGCTCCGGCGTGGTCAATAACCCCTCAGAAGTTGGTTTAGCGATTGCTAAGGCGCGACGTCTTCGCACGTGCGTAGTCGGATCGTCAAAGTCGACTCCCACAGAAAACGATTGCTATCTCATCGAAACATCGGGACACCTTTGCCCCTATCAAATGATCGCGGAGTTCACCAACAACCACAAGTTGGATGCCAAGAACATTGGGGAGACCATCTTCAAGCTTCATGAGAAAATCGAGCACCTCCAAGCCCAGATCTATGACCTGCAAAACAAAACTGTGAGTGTGAATATAGATTCAAGAGGATGAGTTTGGCTACAGATTTGAGGATCCCGGAGACTCGATCATCCTTCTATGATGGTGAGCCTATGCCTTGGAACATGGACGACAAGCCTACTTCATCAACAACTCCATCATCACCACCTCCGAAGAAGGAGACATAATCACATGGGTATGGGCACTCCCCTTGGCAAGTGCCAAGCTTGGGGGAGGTGCCCCGGTATCGTATCACCATCACACTCCTATCTTTAACGTTTTTCTTAGTGTGATCCTTTTGGTAATATCTTGATCTAGTAGAATAAAGTTTTAGCATGATTTATTTTTGAGTTTTGCTTTATGATTACTCTATGTAATCGGGTCCGTGAGCTATATATAATAAAGATTAGTGTTGAGTCAAGGGCTTGATTATCTTACTTTGATCTTGAGGGAATAAAACAAAAAGAAAGAACAAAAAGAAATAAAGATATCATATTGATCTTATGGAGAGTAATGACTTCACATATTAAGAGTATGATGAATAAAAGTTGTTGAGAGCTGGCAAACATAGTTTTGGTCATCGTTGCAATTAATAGGAAGTAATAAAGAAAGAGAGGTTCTCACATATAAATATACTATCTTGGACATCTTTTATGGTTGTGAGCACTCATTAAAATATGACATGCTAAAGAGTTGATGTTGGGCAAGGAAGACAACGTAATGGGTTATGTTTACTTATATCTGAAATAAAGTATATTGTCATGGATCATCCAACATGTTGAGCTTGCCTTTCCCCCTCATGCTAGCCTAATTTTTTGCACCAAGTAGAGATACTACTTGTGCTTCCAAATATCCTTAAACCCGGTTTTGCCATGAGAGTCCACCATATGTACCTATGGATTGAGTAAGATCCTTCAAGTAAGTTGTCATGTTGCATGCAATAAAAATTGCTCTCTAAATATGTATGACTTATTAGTGTGGAGAAAATAAGCTTTATACGATCTTGTGATATGGAAGCAATAAAAACGATGGACTGCATAATAAAGGTCCATATCACAAGTGGCAATATAAAGTGACATTCTTTTGCATTAAGATTTCGTGCATCCAACCATAAAAGCACACGACAACCTCTGCTTCCCTCTGCGAAGGGCCTATCTTTTACTTTTATCTTACCTTGTGCAAGAGTCATGGTGATCTTCACCTTTCCTTTTTACATTTTATCCTTTGGCAAGCACATCGTGTTGGAAAGATCCTAATATATATATATATATATATATATATATATATATATATATATATATATATCCAATTGGATGTAAGTTAGCATGAACTATTATTGTTGACATTACCCTTGAGGTAAAAGGTTGGGAGGCAACACTATAAGCCCTCATATTTCTCTGTGTTCGGTTAAAACTTCATACCCATAAGTATTGCGTGAGTGTCAGCAATTGTGAAAGACTAAATGATAGTTGAGTATGTGGACTTGCTGAAAAGCTCTTATAATTGACTCTTTCCGATGTTATGATAAATTGCAATTGTCTCAATGACTGAGATCATGGTTTGTTGGTTCTCAATGAAGTTTCTGATTCATACTTGACATTGTGAATAGATTTTTACTTGAGCATAAGAAATCATATGGCAAAATATATAAATGTTGCTGTTATAAGAATGATCATGATGCCATCATGTCTGTATTTTATTTTATCGACACCTCTATCTCTAAACATGTGGACATATTTTTTGATATTGGCTTCCGCTTGAGGACAAGGGAGGTCTAAGCTTGGGGGAGTTGATACGTCCATTTTGCATCATGCTTTTATATCGATATCTATTGCATTATGGGATGTTGTTACACGTTATGTCACAATACTTATGCCTATTCCCTCTAATTTTACAAGGTTTACATCAAGAGGGAGAATGTCGGTAGCTGGAATTCTGGGCTGGAAAAGGAGCAAATATTAGAGACCTATTCTGCACAACTCCAAAAGTCCTAAAACTCCACGGAAGTTATTTTTGGAATTAATAAAAAATATTGGGTGAAGAAAGTACTAGAGGGGGCCCACACCCTGGCCACGAGGGTGGGGGCCGCGCCCCCTGCCTTGTGGGCCCCCTGGCAGCCCTCCGGTGACCATCTTCTGCTGTATGAAGTCTTTTACCCTAGAAACAGTCATAAGCAAGCTTTCGGGATGAAACACTGCCGCCACGAGGCGGAACCAATCTAGGGCTCCGACGGAGCTGTTCTGCCGGGGAAACTTCCCTCCGGGAGGGGAAAATCATCACCATCGATCCTCTCAGCGGGAGGGGGTCAATCTCCATCAAAATCTTCACCAGCACCATCTCCTCTCAAACCCTAGTTCATCTCTTGTATCCAATCTTTGTCCCAAAACCTCAGATTGGTGCCTGTCGGTCACTAGTAGTGTTGTTTACTCCTTGTAGTTGATGCTAGTTGGTTTATTTGGTGGAAGATCATATGTTCAGATAATATATGCATATTAATACCGAAAGTGCTAGTATCAACTAGAGGGGGGGGGGGATAGGCGATTTTTATGGAAGTCTTCAAAACTTAGAAGTTTCGAAGACAAACAACAGAAATGACCTAGTTGATATGCAACGGAAGATAAACTACCATAAGCAAGCCATAGTCAAGTATGCAATGATGTGAAAGTACAGGACTAATAGCAGCTAAGTAGTAAGGAACGGGATGGAAGATAGTATGAAGCCAATCAACAGTAATAGTCAAGCAATGAAGTCAAACAGATACACAGATAGGCAATGACTTCATGAAGACAAACTTAAGTAAAGGATGGAAAGGGATGGAACCAGTCGCTTGTTGAAGACACAGGATTTGTTGGACCAGTTCCAGTTGCTGTGACAACTGTACGTCTGGTTAGGGAGGCTGAGATTTAACTCAGAAGACCGTGTCTTCACCTTATTCCCCTTGAGCTAAGGACACCCAGTCCTCGCCCAATCACTCTGGTAAGTCTTCAAGGTAGACTTCGCAACCTTCACAGACTTCGTTCACCGGCAATCCACAATGACTCTTGGATGCTCAGAATGTGACGCCTAACCGGCTGGAGGATTCACAGTCCTCAAGTGTAATAAGTCTTCGGGTCACACAGACAGAAAGACTTCAGTGATGCCTAACACTCTTTGGCTCTGGGTGTTTGGGCTTTGTCCTCGCAAGGATTTCTCTCTCTCAAATGCTTCGAGGTGGGTTGCTCTCAAACGACAAAAGCCGTGCACAAACTCTGAGCATCCACCAATTTATGGTGTAGGGGGTGGGCTATTTATAGCCACAAGGCAACCCGATCTGATTTGTCCAAAATGACCCTGGGTCACTAAGGAGCTGACACGTGTTCCAACGGCCAGATTTCAAACACACGCGGCAACTTTACTTGGGCTACAAGCAAAGCTGACTCATCCATCTCTGGATATGATTTGCTCTCATTGTCTTCGCTCGAAGACATAGGATTTGGTTGAGCATCACTTCAGTCACTCTGACTTAGTTCACTTGGACCCCACTTAACAGTACGGTGGTTCCTATGACTCAACAAAGAAGAAAAGGAAACAACGAAACCACACAGTCTTCGCGCTCCATAGTCTTCACATAATTTCTTCTCATGTCATAGTCTTCAATATGAATATCTTCTCATACCACCATTGTCTTCAATGTGTTCATACATTTTTAGGGGTAATCTCCGGTAGGTAAACCGAATCAATGAGGGACACTACCTGCGTTATCCTGCAATTCTCACAAACGCATTAGTCCCTCAACCAACTTTGTCGTCAATACTCCCAAACCAACTAGGGGTGGCACTAGATGCACTTACAATCTCCCCCTTTTTGGTGATTGATGACAAACTGGTTGAAGTTTTCAACGGGGATAAAGTATGTGAAATTGTAAGGATAGGGAATTGTCTTCATAAGTAGCAAGGGGTCCCCCTGAAGATGTGCATATAAGTAATTTGCTTTTGGAATGCAAATGCACATGGCAGGTTGTACTTGTGGAGATCCACTTCAACTTATGAAGATAATTCATCATGCATGAAATGATATAGCAAGTAGAATGACATGCATAATGAAAAATGGGCGTCTGCAGAATGATCTAGGTGCGGAATTTATCATCGCATCACAGTAAAGCAACTAAGTAGCAGACGACCATCAAGTTTAGGTGTTACAACTCAAAGAACCAAATGTTTCAAAAGCAAGAGTTGTAAGCACGAGGCAAAATATAATGCAACCGCCCATATGAACCCGCTTGAAGACTATCAACTCATACGCTTCTCCCCCTTTTGTCAGTAAGGACCAAAAAGGTTTGAAGACATAGAGCATCTACTCGTCCTCATGAGTAGGTGAAGCAGCAGGGTTGTCGTCGTTGGTTGGCGGTGCAGACGAACTTGGTGCAGTGTTGATGCGTGCAGTAGTAGGAGGTGGTGAAGTAGCATCATCTTCATCATTGATCACTCTGGCATTTACCGTTGCCGCGGAGGAAGAATATTCAGAGTCTTCAAGAGATGGAGTGCGTCGTAGGACAGCAGTCTGTGGAGGAGTGGAGTCAAACTGGAATCTTTCATTGAAGCCATCGTCTTGAACATCTGCTTCAGCACTAAGCAGCGTCAAACTCTTCCATGATCGCGGGCAAGTCTCATGAGCAACAAAGGCATTCTTGGTGGCAAGATTACGAATGCGATTGACATCCACCAAGAGGCTTTGCATCTGTCTCTTGAGCCAATAGTGATGCTTATCCTGTTTCTGATGAAGGGCCACAAGGAGTTCTCGGTCATTGAGAACGCGAGAATGCTTCCGAGGCCTTTGTGCAATGGTGCTTTCAGTGGCTTCAGTAGGTGCTCAATGAGGCAGATGAGTATTTCCAGCCAATGGATATATTCGTGTTGCTGCTTGAACACCTTCAATGGGTTGAGTGAAGCTTTGGTGCTCGGCATTCTGAAGACAAAGAGGCTTCTTGGCAGGGTCAGAGTATATGGCTTCAACTGACATATCAACCTCTGGCAAAAAGATCAGATGATTGCGGGTAGAGGGCTGATAGTTGACAGATGAGTGTCTCTTGGTGAGGCACATGACCCATGGAGCATAAAACTTCAGACCAAATAGGTCAGATCCGGAAGCAGCAAGTTGCCTGATGAAGAATTCTTGAGTATTGAAGATGATGCCATTGAGAATATAGAAGACCAAAGTCTTCATAGGTCCTTCAAGCTTGGCCGCTGATGAATGTCCTTTGATAGGCCATAGAGTTCGCCTGATGATATGATATATGGTGCGAGGCAGATACTCAAGGTCTTCAACAAAGAACTCTGTTGGATATTCAGCGTCAGATGGCAGAGGCTTCATCATGCTTAACATCTGGCTCATATTGGGTTCTGGCTTATGGAAGATGCTCTCCAATGCATTGCGGTGTAGCTGACAATCAGGTTTATATAGCTCTCTAGGAGTGGCTAGCCCTGTAAGCTCGATGATGTCAAGAGCTTTGGCTTCATGATGAACATTTCCGGTCATCCACTCAAGGACCCATGTCTTGATATCTTTGTAGTAGCCGCGAATGTGCAGAGTAGCATAGAATTGAAGCAATAGCTCTTCATTCCAGTGTTCTTTGTCTGTCACAAAGTTGAGCAGACCAGCATCACGAAAGCAATCAAGTGCTTCTTCTAAGCACGGCAATCCAGCAATGGCTTCAGTGTCAAGACGCATATGAGGGAAAATGCGCCCTTGATCATATAGAATGCAGGAGTAATAGCTTCTCTACTGATAGCTCCAGAACCGATCTGATGATATCCTTGGCTTGGAGTAGGGGTTCTTGGCGCTATCAAAGAAGGTATTGTGGCTTTTGAAGCCATTTGCATTGAAGGACCCTGGTGAGTTTGCAGTACCTGGAAACCTTGGCAGTCTTGGCTTGGGCTTCTGTTCCTGAGGCCTATGCTCTACATGATAATCAAATTGAGGTCCAGAGGCAGTAGGTGAAGGTACCAGAATGGGCCATCGGACAGTGGTTAGCTGACCATGACTGTATGCTTGCTTAATTGTATGGGGCCTTGGTGGCGGAACAGGAGCAGGGGCAACAGCTGAGGCGTCAGGCTGCACAATAGGTGCTTCGGGAGTAGTTGTCTCATTAGCTTCAGGTGCAGTGGCCTCATTGGTTTCAGGCACACTGGTTGGTGCAGGCTCCACATTAGCGTCAGCCATGACTATGTCATTGGCTTCATTGGCGTTGGTGGTGGTAGCTTCAACATTTTCAACCTCCTCTTGATGAACAGGAGGGTCGGGCACTGGCACGTTTACATTAGGAACAGCTTCTTCAATCACTGGGGGAGTAGGGACACGTATGTCTTCTTGATTTTCCTCGGCTGATGCAGCCGGAATGTCTTCAGCAGCTTGGGCTTCAGACCCGGAGACATTCACAGTTGGAGTAGGTTCAGAAAAGACTTGACAAGCAACAGGTGAACGTTGCACTTCTCCTTCTGGAACGCTCGACAGAGGGACTTGAGGCCTTTGTCCTTTGTGAAGCCTGCGAAATGCTGGCAACACCTTAGGAGATGGAGTTGGCTGGGCCTCAAAGTCTTCTTCTTCTTCTTGCACGGGTGGTGTAGCTTGTTTTTGCTGTTGGGGAGTACTGGGGGAGTCCTGTTGGTGTGGGTGATCAGCCCACGATGCATCCTGAGCAATTGGCGTCAGAGGACGACCAATGCTGATGATATCGCTGTTTGTAAGAACAGGCGATGATGCCACATTGTGTTCAATCTGAGGAAGAACTTCATCATCTTCAACATTGTCATCATGACCAATGTCTTCAGCAGCGGTGGGTTCAGCTGCTGGAATATCTTCAGCTTCATGAGCCTCTGTGGGAGCAGGCTCATGGACTATCATCCTTCTTTCTTGATGTTTTGACGTAGGGCGAACCACTGAAATGGGTTCAACAACTAAGGGCTCTATGGAAGCAGCCCTAGTCTTCTTGGTCTTGCGCTTCTTCTTGGAGGGAGCGGCATTAGAGGCTTCAGTACTCTTCCTCTTTCTGGCTTCAGCCTCGGCAGCCCTCGTTTTCTTCTGTTCTGAAGCGGTTGTGGTGACCTTTGGCTTCGAGCCAGTCATGCTGCTTGGGAAGATGATGCAAGGGGCTTATTGGCTTGAAGGGCAGGCTGGTCAGCAGGAAGCTTCTTCGTTTTCTTCGCAGCCATCCTGGGGTCAATGGCAGGACGACCAAGTGACTTGCGCTTCTCAGCCTCATTGTAGGCAAGCACACACTTATCAGCCAAACTCTTCATGCACTCTCGAGATCCCTGAGCTTCTTCACGCTTCCTCAGAAAAACTTCTTTAAGATCATGTAGCATGACCTTGAAGTTTCTGACGTCTTGAACACTTAGCTTGGCCACATGCTTCTTGAATTGAGCCTTCTCATAGTCAATCTTGTTCTTCAGCTCAACGAAGCGCTGAGCGAGAGCTAGCTCAGAAGCAATGGCGCCATTGAAGGCGACACTGAGGCCAATGGGAAGCTGCAAATCTTCAAAGCTGAGATTGGGGGTGTCGAACCACTCATCAATGAAGTTGTGGATGATTGCCACATCAAAGAGAGGCAAGTTGTTGAAGATTTCTACTTCTCCCTTGCTCATTATCAGTTGCTCAAGGGCATCATCAGCAAGATCTTCATCACTTGACAGATCAATGGGTTCTTCGCGCAGAATGGCGGCAGGAGTCAAAGCTTAATCATTATGCCTGACAAGTTGCTTTTTCTTCTCCGGCTTCTTGGAGATACGGGATTGATCTTCAGACTGCACACTGGCTTCAGGAGGTGCAGTGGCCAGTGGCTTCGCATGAGAAGTCTTCGGAGGTGCAGTTGATCTTGAAGCCTTTGGCTTCTTTTGCTTCTGCAGCTTCGGAGGAGGAGCTGGGGCTTCATCGGAGTCAGCATCATTATCATAATGATCAACTCTGGCACCATAGACCAAGATGTAGGTGATGAGGCCATTGAGATTGGAGAAGGGGCCGATGACATTGGGTTCAGCATCACGGGATCCGTCAGCACGGGGAGCAGAGGGACCTGGGTTGAAGTCTAATCCCAATGACTTCTTGTTTTTCTTGGCCGAAGCCTGAGCGAATTGAAGGTTGCTCTTGAAGAGAGCATCGTCACGACACCAGAGTAATGAAGTGGGATCGGCGTTCTCAGGCTGAGGTCCACGGACCATGCAAGGATAGAAGTCTTGAGCAATAGCTTCAGTTCTGCTCTTGGGTTGAAGGCCTCGATAGAGAATATCACCCCAAGGTCTCTTGATAGCATTCTTCTCTGCATATTCCTTCGTCACAAACTTGTACTTGAACCATTCTTCAGCCCAATAGCGTCGAATCCATTGGATTTGTGTCTTTCGCTGATGATAATTCTCTCCGAGATCTGTCTTGTAGAGTTCTGCTAGGTCATCAGGCAGATCTTTGGATGTTCCTTCTCTGCGCTATCTGCCACCCTTCCTTGCTGATTTTTCTGCAGCCATGAACTTCAAACTGAATGGCTTCAATACGTTCAAAGGCTTCAGAGACTTACGCTTGCTGGTCAAGCAGGAACTGGCTTCAGGAGAATTGATATGATGCTGTAAGTATTCTGCAAATGAATGCAGACTATGAGAACCAAGGGATTCTCCCACGGACATGTACCTGTGATAGCATTAGAGATGCGAGGGAAGGGGAAGAGGTCATATGCATTCTCAGAAGATTTTGAAGATAAATCAGTTTGAAGACATTGACCTCATGATGCGAAGACATTCACTTATATAGGTGAGTTGGTTCCAGATTTGTACTAATCCGTGAATAAGTACAAGTGAGGAATCAAACTAGACAGGAAATCTAAGTGAATTGACTAGGCAGTATGAGATGCAGACAGAATAGATCTAACATTTGAATAGGCAGAAACCACTTTTGGTAAACAGGATGAATCTTGAAGATCAAAAAGGTGGTAAAAATAGAGTTATAATTACCGCACGAAGAACTGCTAGATGGATGAATAGGAGACCGAGCAGTTCAGTCCACCGTGCCCAAACTTGGCGACGAAGGACACCTACGGCGACGGCGGAGAGGACGATGTCCGCGGCCGGCGTGAGGATGGCGTCGGAGAAGTCGCGGCAGCTAAGCGCTTCGTCGCCGGCGTCGTCGAGAGCTAGCAGTGGCGCTAGGGTTTTGACAGAGGTGGAGAGGTGGAAGAAGGATTTGTTTACCGCAGGGGACAGTATTTATAAGTAGGTGAGCGGCACAGCGCAATTACGCTGGTGCCCCTGGCAGTTCACATCTGAGGGGCACGTGGCAAGCATGCAACATACTCAGAGTTGTCCCACGTTCCCACGCCCACCAGGCATGTCGGAGAGTTGTTCCGGCTTCTTAGGATTTCAACAATAAAGATAAGTCATTTAAAACAGATTTAATGTTTGTCTCTTTGCCTTCTGCTGACTAGGACACAGAGAAGACTTTCGACAGTTTCAATAGAATGCATACGATTTGGACAGATAGAGTTTGAGATAGAAAGCTTAGAGAGGTTAGGGTCCGATCACATTCACTTAGCTCAAAAGATCCAATCTTGAAGACATAGCTATAAGTGAATGCTGTAGAGGACAGAACACTAGTATATATATATATATATATATATATATATATATATATATATATATATATATATATATATATATATCAGAAAGCAATCAAATCATCATAGTGTAGAAAATCATGAAGATAAATTGAAACTGAAGACAAACCCAATGCAAAGTCATTGCAATATAACGCCATGAGTGGAACACTTCAAACAAAGAAATTTGGTGGTGGCGTTACCCACCGTATAGGAAGTATTAGACCCAGACATGGCGCAGAATTATCGTGGCGCTCCGAAGTCAAATTCCATGTTAATGTATTCACACTCAGAGTGTAAGTCTTCATTGATTGAAGATATACATTACTTTGGGTGTTGCACACCTAATTCATCAACATGCATAAGTGTTAGGATGTGTGCCTGATCATAGGACATTAGAGGATTCCAAGATATTTAGCTCACACCATAACTTGCAAAACCTTTTCTCATCCAAGGGCTTTGTGAAGATATCTGCCAGTTGCTCTTTAGTGTTGACGTGAATGATATCGACATCTTTCTTCATGACATGATCTCTGAGAAAGTGATGACGAATTTCAATGTGCTTTGTCTTTGAGTGCTGGACTGGATTGTTGGCTATCTTGATGGCACTTTCGTTGTCGCAGAAGAGGGGTACTTGTTTCAGGTTGATGCCATAGTCCTTGAGAGTTTGCTTCATCCATAGAAGCTGAGCACAACAGGATCCAGCAGCAATGTATTCAGATTCAGCAGTTGAGAGTGATACACAGTTCTGCTTCTTTGAAGACCAACAGACAAGTGATCGACCAAGAAAATGACATGTGCCTGATGTAGACTTGCGATCCACTTTGTCACCAGCATAATCAGCATCCGAGAATCCAACCAAATCAAATTTTGAGCCCTTGGGATACCATAATCCGAGTGTTGGGGTGTAAGCCGAATATCGAAGAATTCGCTTCACAGCTAAGTGATGCGATTCCTTTGGTGCCGCTTGGAATCGAGCACACATGCAAACACTAAGCATAATATCTGGCCTAGATGCACATAGATAAAGTAAAGAACCAATCATGGAGGGGTATACCTTTTGATCGAACTCTTTACCATTGTCGTCGGGACCAAGATGGTGTTTGGCTGGCATTGGCGTCGTGTAGCCTTTGCAGTCTTCCATTCCAAACTTCTTCAGACAATCTTTGAGGTATTTTTCTTGAGATATGAAGATGCCATTTCTCTGCTGACGAATTTGAAGACCAAGGAAGAACTTCAACTCACCCATCATGGACATCTGATATGCTCTTGCATCATGTACCCAAACTCATCACTATACTTTTGGTTGGTGCAGCCGAAGATTATGTCATCCACATAAATTTGGCACACAAACAGTTCACCATCATATGTCTTCGTGAAGAGTGTGGGATCAAGGGATCCTGGTTTGAAGCCTTTGCTCTTCAGGAAGTCATTGATTGTATCATACCATGCGCGAGGAGCTTGTTTGAGGCCATATAGTGCTTTGTTTAGCTTGTACACCATATCAGGATGTTTTGGATCTTCAAAGCCAGGTGGTTGGGCGACATATACTTCTTCAATCTTGCCATTTAGAAATGCACTCTTCACATCCATTTGATATAGCAAGATGTTGTGATGATTAGCGTAGGCTAGCAGTATGCGAATAGCTTCAAGCCTAGCTACAGGAGCAAATGTTTCATCGAAGTCAATTCCTTCAACTTGAGTATATCCTTGAGCCACAAGACGTGCTTTGTTTCTGACGACTTGACAATGCTCATCTTGCTTGTTTCGATATATCCACTTTGTTCCAATAATGTTATGCTTGCGAGGGTCAGGTTGCTTGACAAGTTCCCAAACATTATTCAGCTTGAACTGTTGAAGTTCTTCTTGCATGGCTTGAATCCATTCAGGTTCCATAAAAGCTTCAGCAACTTTCTTGGGTTCTGATATTGACACAAACGAAAAGTTCCCACAGAAGTTTGCTAGCTGTGTTGCTCTAGATCGAGTGAGTGGACCAGGCGCATTGATGCTGTCAATTATCTTCTCTATTTGAACTTCATTTGCAATACGAGGATGAACAGGACGAAGACTTTGCTCTTGATGATCATTGTCATCATTCTGAGGATTGTCTTCGATCTGAGCATTGTCTTCAGGTTGATTTGGTGCTGAGATGATAAGTTCCTCTTCAGGCTGTGCTTTAGAAGGCATGATCTCACCAGTTCCCATCAGCTTGATAGATTCACTTGGTGAGGCTTCATCTAATGTACTTGGCAGGAGTTCTCTTTGTGAACCATTGGTTTCATCAAATTTCACATCCACAGTTTCGACGATTTTGTAGAGATAGAGGTTGAAGACTCTGTAGGAGTGTGAATCCTTTCCATAGCCAAGCATGAAGCCTTCGTGAGCCTTAGGTGCAAATTTTGACTTGTGATGGGGATCCTTGATCCAGCATCTAGCTCCAAATACTCTGAAGTAACTGACGTTTGGCTTCTTGCCAGTAAGGAGCTCATAGGATGTTTTGTTCAGAAGCTTATGGATGTACACACGGTTGATGATGTGACAGGCTATATCAATAGCTTCAGGCCAGAACTTTCTTGGTGTCTTGTATTCATCTAACATGGTTCGAGCCATCTCAATGAGGGTTCTGTTTTTGCGCTCAACGATGCCATTTTGCTGAGGTGTGTATGGAGCAGAGAACTCATGAGTGATTCCCATTGTATCCAGATACAGATCAAGTCCGGTGTTCTTGAATTCAGTGCCATTGTCACTTCTGATATGCTTGATCTTCATGCCATAATTGTTCATTGCTCGATTGGCGAAGCGTCTGAAGACATCTTGCACTTCAGTCTTGTAAAGAATTATATGAACCCATGTGTATCTTGACTAGTCATCAATAATGACGAAGCCATAGAGACAGGCAGTTGTTGTGAGAGTGGAGTAGTGAGTAGGTCCAACTAATTTCATGTGTAACAGCTCGAAGGGTTGAGATGTTGTCATGATTGTCTTCGAGGGGTACTTTGCCCTTGTCATCTTTCCAGCTTCACAGGCACCACACAGATGATCCTTCTTGAACTTGACATCCTCGATGCCAATGACATGCTTCTTCTTGACGAGTGAGTGTAAGTTCCTCATGCCAGCATGTCCTAGCCATCGATGCCAGAGCCAGCATTCTGAAGCTTTTGTGAGAAGACATACGGCAAGCTGTGGACCTGCTGAGAAATCTACCATGTATAGACCATATTTTCGATACCCTTCAAAGACTAGAGATTTGTCAAATTCCATTAGTACAAGGCAACAATATTTTCCAAATAGCACAATCATGTTCAAGTCACAAAGCATTGAGATAGACATTAAGTTGAAGCCAAGGGATTCAACAAGCATCACTTTATCCATGTGTTGATCCTTTGAGATTGCAAATCTACCTAGACCCAATACCTTGCTTTTACCAGTGTCAGCAAATGTGATGTGACTCTTGTCGGATGGATGTAAGGCTGAGTCCATGAGAAGACTTCGATCACCAGTCATATGATTTGTGCATCCACTGTCCATAATCCATTCTGAAGCTTTTGGTGATGTACCCTACAGTGCAGTTAGGAGGATAGGCTTCACAAGAGTGTTGTGAAGTATAAGCATTTGACACATATAGGGACTATCACAGCTTATATCAAGATTAGGATACATAGTATGACTGATAAGCGATTCAGAAGTGAAGTATATAGAATGACATTTTATCATGCGTCCTTAATGTGTTTTAGGTCCCCAGCAATAGTATCGGACGCCATTGATTGCTGGCTGGAGACTATATTCTGCAAAAGAGAGTTAGTTCTTCTTTGCCACCCACATCTTCAGGGGTGGCTTAGAAGCAATGAGTCTAAGTGCAGCATCTGAGAATTTTGGCTTTGGAGCCCTAGCAAATAGCCTTGGAGGAGATGAATGATACTCATATGAATAAGCAGAAAAGTTCTTAGTCCTATGAACATAGCGGTTCAAAGATACACGCTCATATTCATAAGTCTAAGCATGATTTCCCTGCAAAACATTGGCGGTAGGGTGACACAGGTGAGTCCTGTATCTGTATGAAGCCTTTGGACCATATGAAGCTATAGGTCTGGGGTTTGTCTTCTTCCTTGGTGGTGTCATGACGACATTCACAGGAAGATTCTCAAGGTACTGCTTAGGTACCCAGATCTTCTTCATAGGTGGACCATTCCTGCAGTTAGTAGCAATGTACCTGGCAAACACTTCACCATTCTGATTCTTGAACAGCTTATAGTTTGCATCAAGGGATTCATCAATGATAATAGAATTAGCAAAGGTAAAGCCAGATAAAGTGGATGGATCTACTGAAGGTTCCTTTGCAGCAACCCATGTGGCTTTGGGGTACTGCTCAGGCTTCCAGTACGAGCCATCAACATTCATTTTCCTCTCAAACCCAACACCCTCTTTCCTAGGGTTTCGGTTCAGAATCTGCTTTTTGAGGACATCGCAGAGTGTCTGATGTCCCTTCAAACTTTTGTACATCCCTGTTTCAAGCAATGTCTTCAAAATAGAATTTTCATCAGCAACAGCAGTGGTATCCTCCGCAGAGGGGTTAGTGACCACATCAGTAGATGAAGACAATGAAACAGTAGTAGCAGTGGAACATTCAGCAATAGATGTAGCATTATCGCGCTCAATGCATTTTAGACATGGTGGTTCAAATCCATCCTAAGCGGGACTGATCTATTGAGCGCGAAGTGACTCATTCACTTTTTGAAGATCTTCATGAGCCGCTCTCAATTTCTCAAGCTCTTGTTTCCTTCGAAGATAATCATAGGAGAGCCTTTCATAAGTAGTTGAGAGTGTTTCATGACGACCTTCAAGTTCTTGGTACTTAGCATGAAGATTTTTTATGTCATCAACTAAGGACTGTGAACGTGTCATTTCCACGTTCAACAGGTCATCGTTTTTGTCTAACAGTTTTTGAGTATGTTCCATAGCCTTTTGTTGTTCAGTTGCAATTTTAGCAAGTGTTTTGTAGCTTGGTTTGGATTCACAATCAGAGTCATCTTCACTTGATGTTTGAAAGTAAGCATCGCGTGATTTTACCTTGGCACCATGTGCCATGAAGCAGTAGGTGGGAGTAGGATCGTCTTCGACATCAGCTTCAGCGTTGGTGTGGAAGTCATTATCTTCAGTGTTGAAGATGGACTTGGCAACATAGGCTGTGGCTAGAGCCAGACTTGCAACGCCAGGGTCGGACTCCTCTCCAGACTCCGGCCTCCGCCTCCTCAGAAGCAGACTCCTCCTCTGAATCCATTTCCTTGCCAACAAAAGCACGAGCCTTGCCAGATGAGCTCTTCTTGTATGATGAATACTTGGAAGAAGACTTAGAAGAAGACTTTAAGGATTTCTTCTTCTTCTTGTCATCAGAATCATATTCCTTGTTGTTCTTCTTCTTCTTCTTCTCATTGTCCCACTATGGACACTCAGATATGTAGTGACCAGGTTTCTTGCACTTGTGGCAGGTTCTCTTCTTGTGATCATGGGTGGAAGCTTCATCATTCCTTGAGTTGGATCGTGAAGACTTTCTGAAGCCTTTCTTCTTAGTGAATTTCTGGAACTTCTTCACAAGCATAGCAAGTTCCCTTCCAATGTCTTCAGGATCTTCAGAACTGCAATCAGATTCTTCTTCAGATGAGGAAACAACTTTTGCCTTCAAAGCGCGAGTTCGGCCATAGTTTGGGCCATAGATATCTCTTTTCTCAGATAGCTAGAACTCATGTGTGTTGAGCCTCTCAAGTATATCAGACGGATCGAGTGTCTTGAAGTCAGGACGTTCTTGTATCATGAGGGCAAGGGTGTCAAAGGAGCTGTCAAGTGATCTCAGCAATGTCTTGACGATTTCATGCTTGGTAATCTCAGTTGGACCAAGAGCTTGAAGTTCATTTGTGATGTCAGTGAGGCGATCGAACGTGAGCTGGACATTTTCATTGTCGTTTCTCTTGAAGCGGTTGAAGAGGTTGCGAAGAACACTGATTCTTTGATCTCTCTGGGTTGAGACGCCTTCGTTGACCTTGGATAGCCAGTCCTAGACTAGCTTCGACGTTTCTAGAGCACTCACACGGCCATACTGTCCTTTGGTCAGATGACCACAGATGATGTTCTTTGCAATAGAATCCAGTTGAATGAACTTCTTGACATCAGTAGGGGTGACACCTTCACCAGTTTTGGGAACGCCGTTCTTGACGACATACCAGAGGTCGACATCAATGGCTTCAAGATGCATACGCATCTTATTCTTCTAGTAGGGATATTCAGTTCCATCGAAAACGGGGCAAGCAGCGGAGACTTTGATTATCCCTGCAGTCGACATAGCTAAACTCCAGGTGGTTAAACCGAATCACACAGAACAAGGGAGTACCTTGCTCTGATACCAATTGAAAGTGCTAGTATCGACTAGACGGGGGGGGGGGGTGAATAGGCGATTTTTATGAAAGTCTTCAAAACTTAGAAGTTTCGAAGACAAACAACAGAAATGACCTAGTTGATATGCAGCGGAAGATAAACTACCATAAGCAAGCCATAGTCAAGTATGCAATGATGTGAAAGTACAGGACTAATAGTAGCTAAGTAGTAAGGATCAAGATAGTATGAAGCCAATCAATAGTAATAGTCAAGCAATGAAGTCAAACAGATACACAGATAGGCAATGACTTCATGAAGACAAACTTAAGTAAAGGATGGAAAGGGATGGAACCAGTCGCTTGTTGAAGACACAGGATTTGTTGGACCAGTTCCAGTTGCTGTGACAACTGTACGTCTGGTTAGGGAGGCTGAGATTTAACTCAGAAGACCGTGTCTTCACCTTATTCCCTTGAGCTAAGGACACCCAGTCCTCGCCCAATCACTCTAGTAAGTCTTCAAGGTAGACTTCCAAACCTTCACAGACTTCGTTCACCGGCAATCCACAATGACTCTTGGATGCTCAGAACGCGACGCCTAACCGGCTGGAGGATTCACAGTCCTCAAGTGTAATAAGTCTTCAGGTCACATAGACAGAAAGACTTCAGTGATGCCTAACACTCTTTGGCTCTGGGTGTTTGGGCTTTGTCCTCGCAAGGATTTCTCTCTCTCAAATGCTTCGAGGTGGGTTGCTCTCAAACGACAAAAGCCGTGCACAAACTCTGAGCAGCCACCAATTTATGGTGTAGGGGGTGGGCTATTTATAGCCACAAGGCAACCCGACCTGATTTGTCCAAAATGACCCTGGGTCACTAAGGAACTGACACGTGTTCCAACGGTCAGATTTCAAACACACGCGGCAACTTTACTTGGGCTACAAGCAAAGCTGACTCATCCAGCTCTGGATAACATTTGCTCTCATTGTCTTCGCTCGAAGACATAGGATTTGGTTGAGCATCACTTCAGTCACTCTGACTTAGTTCACTTGGACCCCACTTAACAGTACGGTGGTTCCTATGACTCAACAAAGAAGAAAAGGAAACAGCGAAACCACACAGTCTTCGCGCTCCATAGTCTTCACGTAATGTCTTCTCATGTCATAGTCTTCAATATGAATATCTTCTCATACCACCATTGTCTTCAATGTCTTCATACATTTTTAGGGGTCATCTCCGGTAGGTAAACCGAATCAATGAGGGACACTACCTGCGTTATCCTGCAATTCTCACAAACACATTAGTCCCTCAACCAACTTTGTCGTCAATACTCCAATACCAACTAGGGGTGGCACTAGATGCACTTACAAATAACCCTCTGACTATGAACATGAATATGATTTGTGAGTAGTTACGTTTGTTCCTGAGGACATGGGAGAAGTCTGGCTATAAGTTGTCATGTGAATTTGGTATTCGTTTGATATTTTGATGAGATGTATGTTGTCTCTCCTCTAGTGGTGTTATGTGAACATCGTCTACATGACACTTCACCATTGTTTGGGCCTAGAGGAAGGCATTGGTAAGTAATAAGTAGATGATGGGTTGCTAGAGTGACAGAAGCTTAAACCCTAGTTTATGCGTTGCTTCATAAGGGGCTGATTTGGATCCATATGTTTCATGCTATGGTTAGGTTTACATTAATACTTCTTTTGTAGTTGTGGATGCTTGCAATAGGGGTTAATCATAAGTGGGATGCTTGTACAAGAAAGGGCAGTACGCAAGCACCGGTCCACCCACATATCAAATTATCAAAGTAACGAATGCGAATCATATGAGCGTGATGAAAACTAGCTTGACGATAATTCTCATGTGTCCTCGGGAGCGCTTTTCTCTATATAAGACTTTGTCCAGGCTTGTCCTTTGCTTCAAAAAGGACTGGGCCACCTTGCTGCACCTTATTTACTTTTGTTACTTGTTACCCTTTATGAATTACCTTATCACAAAACTATCTGTTACCGATAATTTTAGTGCTTGCAGAGAATACCTTATTGAAAACCGCTTGTCATTTCCTTCTGCTCCTCGTTGGGTTTAACACTCTTAATTATAAAAAGGACTACGATAGATACCCTACACTTGTGGGTCATCAGCAATCTTTGGTCTATGATTGGATCAGACTGGAAACAGGCCACAGGGAATTTTACGTCCCACCCACCACCCACTTGGTCGGGACATAACTAATATCCTAGACTACACCCCTTAGGAGGTCGAGGACATGGACGAGGATGTCGATGCCATGGCCTATACGGCAAACTCCTCAATCACTCCCAGCTCGGGAAAGTGGGCTGCCACTTCTACCTACGATGTCTATATGGTCGATACCACCAAGGAGGACGACGAGCATGGGAGTCATCCAAACGTAGACGCCAGCGAAAGCGATCCATCGGACAAGGAAGAGGCAGGGAAGATAACCTATACCCAGACACAAATGGCACCGGGGATGATGCTACTCTGGATAACATGAAGGAGTTAGGCGATAATGCCACCCCTGAGCAGCACTTAGCCGCTCCCAAAGGAAAATACGGGAACGGTGACCTCGAGAACCCTAGTGACTCTGAAGATAGCAACTAGCTCCCTATTTCCAATGATGAGTAGAGCCTCGAAGCCGAAGATTTCATTGTCCCCGAAGACCCACTAGACCAAGAACGGTTGAAGCAACGACTCATACCCACCGCCCGAAGCCTAAAGAGGAAGTAGAACCAATAAAGAGATGAATAGGATACCCTCAATGATAGATAGACGAAAGTGGTTTCAACGTGGTTTCTATTGGAGCTAGGAACTATAGGTTCTCTGTGGCATCAAACAAAGTGGGTCATTTCATCTATGCCCTACGGGATAGAGTTTGGCCAGATTTTACTTGTCATTTTGGCCTCTTCAGACACACGTGGAATGTACCAAGAGAGGATCCACTTGTGTGCTGCAACCATGTTGGTACTGGCAGTGTACCCAAAGCCATTCGCACTAATCTGCAATTTCTTGAAAAAAGTGCTGCCAAGGATAGTTCCGCCAAATTTGGTATTAACATTGAGCATTCTAATAATATTTTGAGCTGATTCGAAGCAGTTTCCTCTCAACATGGTTTACCTCAGGATGATCTTGGTTTCGTTGATCGGATGAACAACAACGTTACTCAAGAGAATAGGCAAAAAAGCTTGATTTTTGGTAGTTTGTCTATCCCGGTTTCGACGGAAAGACTTGCCCACAGTGCCAAAAAATTCATAGGTAAGAATCATCGTGAGCAAATTTGGTGTGCTATTCCAAATTCGGTTTTGGAAAATATCCTAGATCTAAGGCAAGCCAATTATGAGGAGGCTAATATCCAGCAAGCCTATGATTTAGAAGATTTGCCTCCTTCGGAATTTATTCACCACCTTTTGGGCAGATGCGCTAGGTGCTTCGGAGGAGATCATGATTCTGTCAATTGCCTTGCCAAAAGCTATAGTACCTGCCATAATTTTCTATGTGCATGCTTTTGCATGGGGACAGAATTGGGCCGGCCAGTCAGAGCATGCACGAGTTGTAATAGTATGGCCCATTACAGAGACTTTTGCCCTGGGCTTCTTTGGTGCAAACACTGTAAATTTTTGGGCCATGAGGAATACTGGTGCGGCTCCAAATCTGCTCCTCGTCTTTTCTGGCGTCAGAGGAAGGTGGAACGGCAAGATCGCATTAAGTTGGATTCGCTGCCAAGGCCTAGACCACCCCCCAACCACAGAATCTGCATTTTCCTAATAGAAAATTGGTTTGGCGTCCCAAAAGGAAATTACCAGAAGCTGGGCCCCCTCCCTCGATAACCATTGGGCGAACGATTCCGCTTCACCCTGCTCTCCATTTGCCTAGCCTACTGCCCCTGACAGCCAAAGAGCAGAGAGACAAGCCCTCCTCTTCCTCCTCCCCTTTACACATTTATATCACTTTTTGGGACTAACCTACTAACCGGAGGCCCAGCCCGTATTGCTGTTTTTTTTTTCCTATTTCAGTGTTTCGAAGAAAAGGAATATCAAACGGAGTACAAACGGAATGAAACCATCGGGAGCGTGATTTTTGGAACAAACGTGATCCAGAGGACTTGGAGTGGAAGTCAAGAAACAACCGAGGCAGCCACGAGGGTGCCCGGCGCGCCCCCCACCCTTGTGGGCCCCTCGGGCGTCCACCAACCTACTTCTTCCTCCTATATATACCCATGTACCCCGAAAACATCAGAAGCGACCACGAAAAACTATTTCCACCGCCGTAACCTTCTATATCCACGAGATCCCATCTTGGAGCCTTCGCCGGCTCTCCCCCGAAGGGGGAAACGATCATGGAGGGCCTTTACATCATCTCCAAGGCCTCTCTGATGAGTTGTGAGTAGTTTACCATAGACCTTCGGGTCCATAGTTATTATCTAGATGGCTTTCTTCTCTCTCTTTGAATCTCAATACAATGCTCTCCTCGATCTTCTTGGAGATCTATTCGATGTAACTCTTTTTGCGGTGTGTTTGTCGAGATCTGATGAATTGTTGGTTTATGATCAAGTTTATCTATGAGAAATATTTGAATCTCCTCTGAATTCTTTTATGTGTGATTAAGTTATCTTTGCAAGTCTCTTCGAATTATCAGTTTGGGTTGGCCTACTAGATTGATCTTTCTTGCAATGGGAGAAGTGCTTAGCTTTGGGTTCAATCTTGCGGTGTCCTTTCCCAGTGACAACAGAGGAAGCAAGGCACACAATGTATTGTTGCCATCAAGGATAAAAAGATGGGGTTTATCCCTCTACATCATGTCATCTTTCTTTATGAGTTACTCTGTTCTTTATGAACTTAATACTCTAGATGCATGCTGGATAGCGGTCGATGTGTGGAGTAATAGTAGTAGATGCAGGCAGCAGTCGGTCTACTTGTCACGGACGTGATGCCTATATACATGATCATGCCTAGATAATCTCATAATTATTTGCTTTTCTATCAATTGCTCGACAGTAATTTGTTCACCCACCGTAATACTTATGCTATCTTGAGAGAAGCCACTAGTGAAACCTATGTCCCCCGGGTCTATCTTTTATCATATAATCTTTCAACCTACTTTTATTTGCATCTTTACTTTTCCAATCTATATCATAAAATACCATAAGAATATTTATCTTATCATATTATCTCTATCAGATCTCACTTTCGCAAGTGGCCTTGAAGGGATTGACAACCCCTTTATTGTGTTGGTTGCGAGTTCTTGTTTGTTTGTGTAGGTGCGTGGGACTTCTGAGGAGCCTCCTACTGGATTGATACATTGGTTCTCAAAAACTAAGGGAAATACTTATGCTACTATTGCTGCATCACCCTTTCCTCTTCAAGGAAAACCAACACAAGCTCAAGAGGTAGCAAGAAGGATTTCTGGCGCCATTGCCGGGGAGGTCTTCGCTCAAGTCAAGACATACCAAGTACCCATGACAAACTCGTCTCCCTCGCACTTACATTATTTTCCATTTGCCTCTCGTTTTCCTCTCCCCCACTTCACCCTTGCTGTTTTATTCGCCCTCTCTTTTGCTTGCCTTTTTGTTTGCTTGTGTGTTGGATTGCTTGTCTCTATGGCGCAAGATAATACCAAATTGTTTGACTTTTCCAATACCAATAATAATGATTTCCTTAGTACTCCGATTGCTCCTCTTAATGATGTTGAGTCTTGTGAAATCAATGCTGCTTTGCTGAATCTTGTTATGAAAGATCAATTCTCCGGCCTTCCTAGTGAAGATGCCGCTACCCATCTAAACAACTTTGTTGATTTGTGTGACATGCAAAAGAAGAAAGATATGGATAATGATATTGTTAAATTGAAGTTATTTCCATTTTCACTTAGAGATCGTGCTAAAGTTTGGTTTTCGTCTTTGCCTAAGAATAGTATTGATTCATGGAATAAGTGCAAAAATGCTTTTATCTCAAAGTATTTTCCTCCCGCTAAGATCATCTCTCTTAGGAACGATATTATGAATTTTAAATAACTTGATCATGAGCATGTTGCCCAATCTTGGGAAAGAAGGAAATTGATGATTCGCAATTGCCCTACTCATGGTTTGAATCTATGGATGATCATACAAAAATTTTATGTCGGATTGAATTTTGCTTTTAGAAATCTTTTAGATTCGTCCGCGGGAGGCACGCTTATGGAAATCGCCTTAGGAGAAGCTACCAAACTCCTTGATAATATTATAGTTAATTATTCTCAATGGCAAACCGAAAGATCTACTAGTAAAAAAGTGCATGCTATAGAAGAAATTAATGTTTTGAGTGGAAAGATGGATGAACTTATGAATTTTTTTGCTACTAAGAGTGCTTCTATTGATCCCAATGATATGCCTTTGTCTACTTTGATTGAGAATAATCATGAATCTATGGATGTGAATTTTGTTGGTAGGAATAATTTTGGTAACAATGCTTATAGAGGAAACTTTAATCCTAGACCGTTCTCTAGTAATTCCTCTAATTATTATGGAAATTCCTACAATAATTCTTATGGAAATTTCTACAATAATTGTGAAAGAATTTATGATCTCTCAAAAGAATTTTAATACCTTGCTTGAAGAAAAACTTCTTAAAGTTGATGATTTGGCTAGGAACGTTGATAGACTTTCGCTTGATGTTGATTCCTTGAAACTTAGATCTACTCCTCCTAAGCATGATATCAATGAGTCTCTCAAAGCTATGAGAATTTCCATTGATGAGTGCAAAGAAAGAACCGCTAGATTGCGTGCTAAAAAATATTGCTTTGTAAAGGCATGTTCTTCTAGTTTCCATGAAAATAATGATGAAGATCTTAAAGTTATTGATGTGTCCCCTATTAGATCTTTGTTTTGCAATATGAATCTTAATAATGATGGGACTGGAGATGAGTCAACTTTAGTTAAAAGGCATCCCAATGATTCGGAATTCTTAGATCTTGATGCTAAATTTGGTAAAAGTGGGATTGGAGAGGTCAAGACTTTAAATAGCATTGAACCCACTATCTTGGATTTCAAGGAATTTAATTATGATAATTGTTCTTCAGAAGGTTGTATTTCCTTGTTGCAACCCGTTTTGAATTCTCCTCATGCTTATAGTCAAAATAAAGCTTTAACCAAACATATTGTTCATGCCTTGATGCAATGTTATGATGAAAAACTTAATTTGGAAGTTTCTATGCCTAGGAAACTTAATGATGAGTGGGAACCTACTATAAAGATTAAAATTAAAGATCATAAGTGTTATGCTTTATGTGATTTGGGTGCTAGTGTTTCTACGATTCCTAAAACTTTATGTGATATTCTAGGTTTCCATGATCTTGATGATTGCTCTTTAAATTCGCACCTTGCGGATTCCACCATTAAAAAGCCAATGGGAAGGATCAATGATGTTCTCATTGTTTCAAATAGGAATTTGGTGCCCGTAGATTTTATCGTTCTTGATATAGATTGAATCTTCCATGTCCCATTATTCTTGGTAGACCTTTCCTTAGAACGATTGGTGCGATTATTGATATGAAGGAAGGGAATATTATATTCCAATTTCCATTAAGGAAAGGCATGGAGCACTTTCCAAGAAAGAAAGTCAAATTACCTTATGAATCTATCATGCGAGGTACTTATGAATTGAGTGCCAAAGATGGCACAACTTAGATCTATCCTCGTTTTTATGCCTAGCTAGGGGCGTTAAACGATAGGGCTAGTTGGGAGGCAACACAATTTTATCTTTGTTTTTTTTGCTTCTGTTTAGTAATAAATTTATCATCTACCTTCTGTTTACATGTGTTTTTATGTTTTAGTTAGTGTTTGTGCCAAGTAGAACCTATAGGATAACCAATGGTGATAGTTAATTTGATCCTGCAGAAAAACAAAACTTTGCACGCATGAAAATAAGTTTGGTAATTCATAGAAACGTGCTTTTGCATTGATTGTTTTTTCTGTAGATCAATAGAAAAATTTCCCAGGAATTCCTATTTTGGTAGGATTTTTAGAGTTCCAGAAGTATTCTATAGTTAGAGATTTCTACAGACTGTTCTGTTTTTGACAGATTCTGCTTTTCGTGTGTTGTTTGCTTATTTTGATTCATCTATGGCTAGTATGTAGGGGTATGAACCATAGAGAACTTGGAATACAGTAGTTTTAACACCAATATAAATAAAGAATGAGTTCATTACAGTACCTTATGTGGTGGTTTTTCTTTCTTGCACTAACGGAGCTTATGAGATTTCCTGTTGAGTTTTGTGTTGTGAAGTTTTCAAGTTTTGGGTAAAGATTTGATGGATTATGGAATAAGGAGTGGCAAGAGTCTAAGCTTGGGGATGCCCATGGCACCCCAAGATATTCAATAATAGCCAAAAGCCTAAGCTTGGGGATGCCCCAGGAAGGCATCCCCTCATTCGTCTCCGTCTATCGGTAACTTTACTTGGAGCTATATTTTTATTCGCCACATGATATGTGTTTTGCTTGGAGCGTCTTGTATGATATTAGTCTTTGCTTTTTAGTCTACCACAATCATCCTTGCTGTACACACCTTTTGGGATAAACCCACTTGATTGGAATTTATTAGAATACTCTATGTGCTTCACTTATATCTTTTGACCTAGTTAGTTTTGCTCTAGTGCTTCACTTATATCTTTTAGAGCACGGCGGTGGCTTAATTTTGTAGAAATTGTTGATCTCTCATGCTTCACTTATATTATTTTGAGAGTCTCTTATAACAACATGGTATTTGCTATGGTTATAAATTTGGTCCTAGAATGATGGGCATCCAAGTTGGGTATAATAAAAAATATCATAGGAAGTGAATTGGATGCTATGATCAATCTGATACTTGATAATTGTTTTGAGATATGGAGGTAGTGATATTAGAGTCATGCTAGTTGGGTGATTATGAATTTAAAGAATGCTTGCGTTGAAGTTGGCAAGTCCCGTAGCATGCACGTATGGTAAAAGTTGTGTAACAAATTTGAAACATGAGGTGTTCTTAGATTGTGCATCCTTATGAGTGGCGGTCGGGGACAAGCGATGGTCTTTTCCTACCAATCTATCCCCCTAGGAGCATGCGCATAGTGCTTGGTTTTTGATGACTTGTAGATTTTTGCAATAAGTATATGAGTTGTTTTGACTAATGTAGAGTCCATGGATTATACGCACTCTCACCCTTCCATCATTGCTAGCCTCTTCGGTACCGTGCATTGCCCTTTCTCACCTTGAGAGTTGGTGCAAACTTCGTCGGTGCATCCAAACCCCGTGATACGATACGCTCTATCACACGTAAACCTCCTTATATCTTCCTCAAAACAGCCACCATACCTACCTATTATGGCATTTCCATAGCCATTCCGAGATATATTGCCATGCAACTTTCCACCGTTCCGTTCCGTTTTTTTATGACAGACATTATAATTGTCATATTTCCTTGCATGATCATGTAGTTGATATAGTATTTGTGGCAATGCCACCATGCATAATTTTTCATACATGTCACTCTTGATTCATTGCCCATCCCGGTACACCGCCGGAGGCATTCATATAGAGTCATATCTTGTTCTAGTTTTGGGTTGTAATTCATGAGTTGTAAATAAATAGAAGTGTGATGATCATCATTATTGGAGCATTGTCCCCAAATAAAAAAATAAAAAAGAAAGGCCAAAGAAAAAAAGGAAAGGCCAAAAAGAAAAAAAAGAAAGGCCAAAAGAAAAAAAAGGGGAAATGTTACTATCTTTTTCCACACTTGTGCTTCAAAGTAGCACCATGTTCTTCATATAGTGAGTCTCATATGTTGACACTTTCATATACTAGTGGGAATTTTTCATTATAGAACTTGGCTTGTATATTCCTACAATGGGCTTCTTCAAAATTCCCTAGGTCTTCGTGAGCAAGCAAGTTGGATGCACGCCCACTAGTTTCTTTTGTTGAGCTTTCATACATTTATAGCTCTAGTGCATCCGTTGCATGGAAATCCCTACTCCTCATGTTGACATCAATTGATGGGCATCTCCATAGCCCATTGATTATCCTCGTCAATGTGAGACTTTATCCTTTTTTGTCTTCTCCACACAATCCCCATCATCATATTCTATTCCACCCATAGTGCTATATCCATGGCTCATGCTCAATGTATTGCGTGAAAGTTGAAAAAGTTTGAGATTATTTAAGTACGAAACAATTGATTGGCTTGTCATCGGGGTGTGCAAGATGGGAGCATTTTTGTGTGACGAAAATGAAGCATAGAGTAACTATATGATCTTGTAGGGATGTACTCTCTTTAGCCATGTTATTTTGAGAAGACATGATTGCTTTGATTAGTATGCTTAAAGTATTACCATTTCTTATGTCAATATGAACTTTTATTTTGAATCATTTATATCTGAACATTCATGCCACAATAAGTAGAATTACACTGAGAATTATGCTAGGTAGCATTCCACATCAAAAATTTTGTTTTTATCATTTACCTACTCGAACGAGCAGGAACTAAGCTTGGGGATGCTTGATATGTCTCCAACGTATCTATAATTTTTGATTGTTCCATGCTATTATATTACCCATTTTGGATGTTTATGGGCTTTACTTTACACATTTATATCATTTTTGGGACTAACCTACTAACCGGAGGCCCAGCCTGTATTGCTGTTTTTTTGCCTATTTCAGTGTTTCAAAGAAAAGGAATATCAAACGGAGTCCAAACGTAATGAAACCTTCGGGAGCGTGATTTTTGAACATATGTGATCCAGAGGACTTGGAGTTGAAGTCAAGAAACAACCGAGGTAGCCACGAGGGTGCCCGACGCGCCCCCTAGGGCTGGGCGCGCCCCCCACCCTCGTGGGCCCCTCGGGTGTCCACCGACCTACTTCTTCCTCCTATATATACCCATGTACGCCGAAAACATCAGAAGCGACCACGAAAAACTATTTCCACTGTCGTAACCTTCTGTATCCGCGAGATCCCATCTTGGAGCCTTCGCCGGCGCTCCGCCGGAGGGGGAATCGATCATGGAGAACCCCGACATCATCTCCAAGGCCTCTCCGATGAGTTGTGAGTAGTTTACCACAGACCTTTGGGTCCATAGTTATTAGCTAGATGGCTTCTTCTCTCTCTTTGAATCTCAATACGATGTTCTCCTCGATCTTCTTGGAGATCTATTCGATGTAACTCTTTTTGCGGTGTGTTTGTCGAGATCCGATGAATTGTGGGTTTATGATCAAGTTTATCTATGAGAAATATTTGAATCTCCTCTGAATTCTTTTATGTGTGATTAAGTTATCTTTGCAAGTCTCTTCGAATTATCAGTTTGGTTTGGCCTACTAGATTGATCTTTTTTGCAATGGGAGAAGTGCTTAGCTTTGGGTTCAATCTCGCGGTGTCCTTTCCTAGTGACAGCAAGGGTAGAAAGGCTCGTATTGTATTGTTGCCATTGAGGATAAAAAGATTGGGTTTATATCATATTGCATGAGTTTATCCCTCTACATCATGTCATCTTTCTTAATGCATTACTCTGTTCTTTATGAACTTAATACTCTAGATGCATGCTGGATAGTGGTCGATGTGTGGAGTAATAGTAGTAGATGCAGGCAAGAGTCGGTCTACTTGTCACGGACGTGATGCCTATATGCAAGATCATGCCTAGATAATCTCATAATTATTCGCTTTTCTATGAATTGCTCGACAGTAATTTGTTCACCCACCTTAATACTTATGCTATCTTGAGAGAAGCCACTAGTGAAACCTATGACCCCCGGGTCTATATTTTATCATATAAGCTTTCAATCCACTTTTATTTGCATCTTTACTTTTCCAATCTATATCATAAAATACCAAAAATATATTTATCTTATCATATTATCTCTATCAGATCTCTCTTTCGCAAGTAGCCTTGAAGGGATTGACAACCCCTTTATTGCGTTGGTTGTGAGTTCTTGTTTGTTTGTGTAGGTGCGCGGGACTTCTAAGGAGCCTCCTACTGGATTGATACCTTGGTTCTCAAAAACTGAGGGAAATACTTATGCTACTATTGCTGCATCACCCTTTCCTCTTCAAGGAAAACCAACACAAGCTTAAGACGTAGCACCCGCCAACCACACAAACCGTAATTGTTGGGTGATCAAACAGGCGGGCAAGCTCACAGCCGAGGAACAGGGCAAGGGCCCCTGTAGCAAGGATGATGAAGAGCCTCGCGGGACGAATAATGGAGGCCAGAAGCAATTCCCTTCAGAGGTAAAACTGTGAACATGATCTATGTCACACACATACACGAGAAGGAATGGAAGCATGCCCTCCAAGATATCTATGCCTGAGCCGGTGGCCCCGAAATACAACACGCGGTCGGCTTGCCCGATCACCTTCAACCAAAGAGACCATCCAACCAGTATCCGTCACAGAGGAGTGGTGGCTCTAGTGGTTGACCCCATCATGGACGGATACCACCTCACCAGAGTCCCTATGGATGCAGGCAGCAAACTTAATCTGATTTACTGAGATACTATGAGGAATATGGGAATCGATCCATCAAGGATCAAACCTAGCAACACGACCTTTAAAGAAGTAATCCCAGGCATCAAAGCCCGCTGCTCGATATCGTTGCTTTTGAAGTAGTGTTCGGCTCGCCCGACAACTTCCGTAGCGAAGACTTGATATTGGACATCGCCCCTGTCTCTAGTGACTATCACGCATTTATGGGCCGTACATCATTCGCTCGCTTAAACGTCGTTCCCCACTATGCATATCTAAAGCTCAAGATACCTGGACCTTAGGGTGTCATGACCATTAATTGTAACACCAAGCACTGATACGTCTCCGTCGTATCTACATTTCCTAACACTTTTGCTCATGTTTTGGACTCTAATTTGCATGATTTCAATGAAACTAACCCGGACTGATGTTGTTTTCAACAGAACTACCATGGTGTTGTTTTTTTGCAGAAATAAAAAGTTCTCGGACTTGCACGAAACTTTTTGGAGATTTATTTCAGAATAAAAATTGTTGGAACCAAGTACCACCGGAGGGGCTGCCCTGGATGGCCACGATAGACCAGGGCGCGCCACCCCCTCCAGGCACGCCCTGCTGGGTTGCGGGTCCTCGTGGTCCCTGAACCAAATTGCAATGCTATAACTTCCTATTTTCGGAGAAAAAGGGATGGAACGTTTCATCATGTTTTGCAATACGGAGCCACTGCCACCTCCTATTCTTCATCGGGAAGCCAGATCTGGAGCCAGTTCGGGGCTCCGGAGAGGGGAATCTTCGTTCTTCGTTATCACCAACCCTCCTTCGCCACCAATTCCATGATGCTCCCCACTGGGAGTGAGTAATTCCTTCATAGGCTCGCTGGTCAGAGACGAGTTGGATGAGCTTCATCGTGTAATCAATTTAGTTTGGTTAGGGCTTGATCCCTAGTATCCACTATGTTCTGAGATTGGTGTTGTTATGACTTTGTTATGCTTAATTCTTGTCACTAGGGCCCGAGTGCCATGATTTCAGATCTGAACCGTTTATGTTTTCACCATTATATCTATGGTCTAGATCCAATCTTGCAAGTCATATTCACCTATTACGAGTTATTATCTATAAACCTAGTGTGATAGTAATTGGGATTCTTTCCAGTGATGACCGTAGTTTGAGGAGTTCATGTATTCACTATGTGTTAATGCTTTGTTCCAGTTCTTTATTAAAAGGAGGCCTTAATATCCCTTAGTTTCTTTATGGACCCCGCTGCCACGGGAGAGTAGGACAAAAGATGCCATGCAAGTTTTTTCCATAAGCACGTATGACTATTTACGGAATACATGCCTACATTATATTTATGAACTGGAGCTAGTTCTGTGTCGCCCTAGGTTATGACTGTTATATGATGAATATCATCCAAAAAATGTACCGATCCAATGCCTATGTGTTTTTCCACATATTGTTCTTGCTAAGTTACTATTGCTATTGCTACTGTTACCACTTATATCAAAACTCGTGCTATGGCCGAGTAGCGCTCACCTGGAGAAAGAGCTGCTTGACGTGGTGGCTGAGGCAGGCGCTTGCGACCCGCCGATAATGGATGTGACTGCATGGGGTGCCGGTGCCGCAAAGCGCACGATGAATCAGCCTCGAAGCTCCTCCCAGGAAGACACCGAGGCCTCCGGGAGGCCGCGCAGCCAGGAGAGTGGCACCTCTGTGAGGATCATAGGGAGCCAATTTGCCATGACCTTGTCGTGGCCTCCCGCCGCCTGTATGTCCTGCGTGTACAGCTGAAGGAACTCCTCAGGGTCCACCACGCCATCATATCATGGGGGTGCACTGTCTTGAATCTCTCCGGCCACCACACTCGTCGCAGGCTGGGGGTGAAGGCCGGATGGCCCACGGTGCCTCTTTAGGCGCCCGGCGGCCAAGTCAGTGGGAAGGAGCCCGCCATGGGAACTACGAGGCAAGGGTGGAGCACAGTTGGTGAAGAGGCGAAGCTTCGACACACCCCTACCTGGCGCGCCAAATGTCGGATTCAGGGCTCCGCAAACCCAAGAAGGTTCGAACTCTGGGGCGTGTGCGAAGATCTCAACCTCTCACGTCTCAAGCTCGTCGGCCTACATCCTAGCCTCGTCGGACTCGCGTGGGCGGCGAAAAGGATGAACATGGCAGTTTACCCAGGTTCGGTCCACCTTGCGGTGTAAAACCCTACTCCTGTTGTGTGGTGGATTGGCCTCATGAGGGGCTGATGATGAACAAGTATAGAGGATGAATAACCTCGCAAGGGCTATGGTGGAGAGGGTGAAAAGGATCCCCTCCCCTCTATGTTGCTGGCTAACCTATATTTATATTAGCCTTGGTCCTCTTCCCCCAAAACTTAAGCGGGAAGGGATCCCACAATGGTAAATTCAAAAGGGGACAAGTAGTACATCTTATCCTGATGAAAGGTGGTCTTCTCTTGCAAAGCTTCTGGTCGTGACGCAGCGGTGCGCTCAGTGTTGACCTCCGTCCTGCCGAGCCCGTGTTCTTGATCTTGTAGAACCGGAATGGAAAGCTTTGGGGGATTCCCTGGGAACCCATGCCCGTCCTTGCTCCCTTGGCACCGAAAGGGAAACTGTCTTCTCTGCGCTCGCCTGGCCTTGGTCATCATGGCTCACATCATCGAAGCCTCGGGAGGCTGGGTACTTGCATAGAAATCTCCACTCCTCAGGAAGCCCCCTGGGGAGGCCGCTCCTCTGGAGGTCTTGGCGTCGTCCTCGCGAGGGTCTTGTCTTGAGAGCCTTGCCGCTGGGCCGTACCAGGCCATCTAGGGAGCCAGGCGGTGTTCCGTAGGCAGGCAGGTCTAGGTAGCCTGGTTCCTAGAACGCCGACATAAACACTTGGTTAGCAAAGAAAATTTGGTTTCATGAATTATAACTAGTGAGAAGAGACTACATGTGGGTAGGCAACGAGCTTAGGTGTAGCTATTCAATTGCATATACTTTCTTGAATGACATTGCAGGATAAGAGAAGATGGATATGATATATTCTCTTGAGCTGGTAAATCTTCTTTCTATTCAATCAAGCTCACTTTCACTCTCTTGATTACTTGTTTGCTCCCCCTTGTATATGTTGGCCAAGGTGGCGCCAAAAGGTGCATGGTTATCAAATCCTTACCGAATAGATCGTGTGGCATCGTTGGTCCCGTTGTACCTCCATAATGGGGGCATGCACTGCCAAAGAGGCCTGACTTGTCTGTCCATTGTGGTTGCCATCACGTCAATGATGGTGAGGCCGCTTTTTGTTAAACACCTCACCAGAGCAGCTATTGCGGAGTCATCCTTTTATGAGGAGCTCCTTGGCCTCTAGTTAAAACACTTCTTTGGCGGATGTAGAGAATAGGGGGGAGCCCATGGTGAGCCAGGTCGTGTAGTGGGAGATCAGCCATATAAAACCACTTCATGGCCCAGATGTTAGTGTCTTCACTAGGGGTACCAGTTAGATAACCAGTCCCGGCAATACGGCACACCTCAGGTTCACCCACCTCATGAAGTTTCCCATCTCAGGAACGAGGCTTCAGGTAGATGTTGTTCCTCCGTGGCCCAAGGTTCACCACATCCGAGGTACATCTTGCAGAGGGCGATGAATCTCACAACGTGTAGAATGGATTTGGGCGTGAGGTGGTGGAGTTAGATCTCGTAGAACTCCAGTAGCCCCCAGAGGAAAGGGTGGATGGGAAATCAAAGGCCATCAATAGGAAGGAAACAAAAGACACCCTCTCCTCTCCATACTGAGTAAGGTGGCTATCCGCATGCACTTGCCCATTTACGGACATTAAACCGAGGCGAGTGGAAGTTATATCCAAGTCTGGCAAATAACCTTGGCTGGCAAGTTGGTTTAACCAAAGGCGGGTGACGGCTCAGCTCCCCCAGTCGCCTTTGAGGGAGCCATGGGGACGCATCGACAAAGCCGCATTATTCACCATTGATGAAGCTCTCGAGATTGAGATTTTGGGGAAGGTTAATATTTTCGATGAGAGGGAGGACATTTGGAAACGGCATCTCTGTCGCAGCCTTAGTGATGAGGACATGATTACCTTGGATATAACCAAAAATATTGCATACATGCAAATTTGTCAGGTGATTCTAGTGCAAACTATTCAATAATCTATTTATGTTATCCAGAATAAAAATACTTCACACACTTTTGTGTTTTGTCTAATTGCAGGTGTACGGGACATTTGTACAATCCACATATGAAGATAAGGGAAAAAGAGAAGTTTAGGTTCTATTCAAAAAGTCCTCTCACATCACTTTTGGGCCAAGAGAAGATAGAGTCCAAGTCTCTCACGTTCTGAATTTAGATTCGGACTGCACAGACATACCTGACTCAAAACGTCAACAACTTTTTCATACGGACTCCGAATTGGGCAATTTGTTTTTTGTTGGAAAGTAGATTTCGTGCTCTTTCCAGCCCAATTGGATTCAACTTAAAATACGTTGGGAACATTGAGATATCAATGAAACAATCAGATGCTGCAGCAGAATCCAAGTCAAACAACAAGTCCAAAGGTGTTGCATCACCTCCACTTGGGCCCATGAGCCTTGTACGACCTAGGGTTGGTTTTAGGCTGCCTTGGGACATTCTCCCACCTCCTTGGCCGTCACCCCTTGCTCCTATATAAGTAGACCCATCTAGTAGCTTTTTCCTTGGGATTTGTTTAGTTAAAAGTTAGTCATTGCAACTTCGTGTACTTCGTTTGTGTCCAATGACCAGACCAAGACCGCTTACGGATCCCCACCTTTATCAATACTTCACATATACTCGCAATATTCAGATTGCTTTTATCATATTCTTGCTTATAGTTCGGTTGCTTGCAGGAATAGACCTTCGTGGTCAGGTTGATTGTGCTCCGGCGTGGTCAGTAACCTCTCGGAGTTGGTTTAGCGATTGCTAAGGCGCAACGTTGTGCACGTTTGTAGTCGGACCGTCATAGTCGTCTCCACCAAATAGAAAGATCGGGACACCCCGCCTCTATTAAGTGGTATCAGTTTTTAGGTTGCTCGGTGAGATTTTCCAGTTATCCAGAGATTTGATTTATTTTCTTACCTATTGTCCAAGAAAAAGCCACAAAAAAGTTAGATCTGTTCATCCTTTATCCAAGCCAGTCTGAGCCTTTGCAATTTTCTATTCATTGCTAGCATAGTTGAATTATTGGTTGCATCGTCGTGTCAGTTGCTAGTCTTAGTGTCTAGTTCATTTAGAGTTTCGAGTTCTGTTCACATTAGTCATGTCGCCGCTGCATTGTTATCCCTTCCGCTGTCCACTACACATCCATCAATTTCCATCACGTGCTACCCACCGTTCATTGTCATAATCATAGTTGAGATCGTTCACATCTTGGCTTGATCCAATCTGCATCTTATCTAGTTTGTTTTGGAAGGAGGGAGAGAAAAAAAAAGACGGAGAAAAAAAAGAGGAAAAAGTAAAAAACAAAAGTCAGAGAAAAAAAAGAGAGAAAGAAAAAGAAAAAAGTGTTAGGGAAAAAAATAGATAAGAAAAAAAAATCGGATCTATCTAGACTCAATCTCGTAGTTGAATTCGGATTGGAATCTGTTTTGTGCACTGTTCAGTAAAACAGGCATAACTTTCTCATACGAAGTACGTTTTAGCACCGCGAGTACTCACATGAAAGCTAGCGACGAGCCGCATCTAAATAGTTGCAGAAGCTTATTCAATATTTGGCACATCAAAATCAGATTCTAAATAGGTCTTTTTGCCCTCCGAAGTTCGCACATACAGTTTGTTCCAGTTTTTCAGGCCAAATTTAGAATTCTTTGACTCCTCATACCAATTCGGAATTGAGTGATTCTTTTTGCATTGGAAAGCTTGAGTTAGGAGCATTCATTGAAAAAAGTTATCAGAAAATTGGCTCAAACTTTTCAAGAGGAAAGTTGGAGAGAGAGTTGTTGTATATCCTGCTTGGCAGTTGTTTTTCATCATTATCTTTACTGCCGTGGTGATCTTCACTTATATCTTGCTGTCCAGAGCTACTTAGTATCCTTCATTGATACTAGTTGTGCTACGCCGTGACCTCATTAGTGTTCTAGGCTCGCATCTCTAGTCCAATCTAGCTTAGGACCAGCACAGTACCGTCGTTGAGCATTTATTCAACATTGCATCTTTGAAATTATTATTGCTAATCTTTTGCTACCATATATAGCCAACCCAGCTCCACATATTTCTACATCGTGTATACGTACATTCCCCTGGCAATCGCTTTACACAATCTTCAGAGTTACTTGACACCGCTGGTTGCCTGTCACCACCTGCCGCATGGTAAGAACTTGTAAGATATTGATATTTGCTTTACTATGAGCACACAACCACATCCTAGTAGTTCATAGGAACATTATTCTTGAATTTTGTTTCTTGTTTCTGCTAATCATGGCAGGTTCCGGAGATAGAAGTTCTTGGACGACGGACACATCTTCACCATCACGAGAGTTGGGACAACACACACAAGCACATGGCCAGGTTATCTCTTTACCGTCATTTGAGGGTAGATTTAATCCTGCTATTTATCTAGCTTGGGAGCTTGAAGTAGAACAAGTTTTTCGTCACCATGACTTTTCTGAACTTGACAGAGTTCGAGCTGCCACTAGAGCATTTACTGGTTTTGCTTCTGTTTGGTGGAGTGTGCATTGTAAGAAAAACATTGATAACCAACCCACAACTTGGAAACATTTGAAAGATGTAATGAGACGACAATTTTTCCCTCCTTACTATCATCGTGAATTGCTTTGCAAATTTGAACAATTTAAACAAGGCAACAACACTGTTCATGCTTACTACCAAGAGTTCAAATTTTATATGCATCATTGTGACATAGAAGAATCTGAGGATGATACAATGAATAGATCTTTTGGTGGTTTGAACCATGATATTCAGGAAAGATTTCAGTATATTACTCATTGCATTACTGGTATGTATGTTCGTGCTTGTACCTTTGAGAGACAGTTATAGGAGGATGCATTGGGTGACAACAAAAACTACTATTCCAGTTCATGCTCACCACCGCCGGTTGGTTCCTCCACCGTTGCACCTACTAAAGTAGCCCCACCTCGGATTGTGAGGTCGACATCATCTCAAGAGTGTGGTGCATTGTCTACGTCTGTACCTACATCAGCTACGTCTTTGCGACAAGGTAATAGTAAAGGTATTAATGATATAACTTCACATGAGAATGATGCATCCCTAGTTAACTTTAATGCATCATGTGTTGAGTTACCTGGAGAGTACAACACCTATTTTAGAGAATCTTGATACTGTCATGAATGCGTCATGTGATCAAACAACTAAAATACCAACAATTTTGAGTGCGCCCATTGAATTAACTGTTGATGCAAAAGAATCAATGTTTAATCATTTTGATATGACCTCTAATCTTGGTGATGATTCTGTGTTGAATGACCTGTTGCATGTTTGCTTATTTAAGCACATTGTAGCATGTAAATTTGATGCAAGTAAGGTTTATTCACCAATGTTGGGATGGTTTAATGATGAACATTGTCAATCTTTTGAAATGAATAAGAGCTTCACTTATATGTACAAACTGAGTTGCAATATTTTCATGCCTTCTACTTCTTGTGCTAATTTTTTGGCTTTAGATTTTATGAACTATGCAAGTTACTCATCTATTCATGTGTCATATATGCAAAAATCGAGGGAGGTAAAAATGGATGACATATACATATACAACATGTACACCTTGTCTCTTTTGTTAGCCACATTTCAGATTAAGCAATGCTGAGGACGGCTTTATTTTCAAGAAAGGGAGGATGATGAGGACATGACTACCTTGGATATGACCAGAAATATTGCTTACATGCATATTTATCAGGTGATTTCTAGTGCAAACTATTCAATAATCTATTTATGTTATCCAGAACAAAAATACTTCACACACTTTTGTGTTTTGTCTAATTGCAGGTGTATGGGACATCAGTACAATCCACATATGAAGATAAGGAAGAAGGAGATGTTTATTTGTTGTTGAAAAAGTTCTCTCACGTCACTTTTGGCCCAAGAGAAGATAGAGTCCAAGTCTCTCACGTTCTGGACTCAGATTCGGACTACACAGACATACCTGACTCAAAACGTCAACAACTTTTTAATATGGACTCCGAATTGGGTGATTCTTTTTTTGTTGAAAAGTAGATTTTGTGCTCTTTCCAAAGCAATTGGATTCACCTTAAAATTCGTAAAGAGATTTGAGTTATGGACGAAACAATCCGATGCTGCAGCAGAATTCGAGTCAAACTACAAGTCCAAAGGTGTTACGTCACCTCCACTTGGGCCCATTGGCCTTATACGACCTAGGGTTAGTTTTAGGCTGCCTTGGGACATCCTCCCACCTCCTTGACCGCCATCCCTTGCTCCTATATGAAGGAAATATGCCCTAGAGGCAATAATAAAGTTATTATTTATTTCCTTATTTCATGATAAATGTTTATTATTCATGCTAGAATTGTATTAACCGGAAACATAATACATGTGTGAATACATAGACAAACATAGTGTCACTAGTATGCCTCTACTTGACTAGCTCGTTTATCAGAGATGGTTATGTTTCTTAGCCATGGACAAAAGAGTTGTCATTTGATTAACGGGATCACATCATTAGGAGAATGATGTGATTGAGTTGACCCATTCCGTTAGCTTAGCACTTGATCGTTTAGTATGTTGCTATTGCTTTCTTCATGACTTATACATGTTCCTGTAACTATGAGATTATGCAACTCCCGTTTACCGGAGGAACACTTTGGGTACTACCAAACGTCACAACGTAACTGGGTGATTATAAAGGAGTACTACAGGTGTCTCCGAAGGTACATGTTGAGTTGGCGTATTTCGAGATTAGGTTTTGTCACTCCGATTGTCGGAGAGGTATCTCTGGGCCCTCTCGATAATGCACATCATTATAAGCCTTGCAAGCAATGTGACCAATGAGTTGGTTACAGGATGATGCATTACAGAACGAGTAAAGAGACTTGCTGGTGACGAGATTGAACTAGGTATTGGATACCGACGATCGAATCTCGGGCAAGTAACATACCGATGACAAAGGGATCAACGTATGTTGTTATGCGGTTTGACCGATAAAGATCTTCGTAGAATATGTAGGAGCCAATATGGGCATCCAGGTCCCGCTATTGGTTATTGACCGAGAATAGTTCTAGGTCATGTCTACATAGTTCTCGAACCCGTAGGGTCCGCACGCTTAAGGTTTCGATGACAGTTATATTATGAGTTTATGAGTTTTGATGTACCGAAGGATTTCGGAGTCCCAGATGAGATCGGGGACATGACGAGGAGTCTCGAAATGGTCGAGACGTAAAGATCGATATATTGGACGACTATATTCGGAGTTCAGAAAGGTTCCGAGTGATTCGGGTATTTTTCGGAGTACCGGAGAGTTACGGGAATTCGCCGGGGAGAAGTATTGGGCCTTATTGGGCCCTGCGGGAAAGAGAGAGGGGCTGCCTAGGGCAGGCCGCGCGCCCCCCCATGGCCTAGTCTGAATTGGACTAGGGGGAGGGGCCGCACCCCCTCCTTCCTTCCCTTCTCTCTTCCCCTTCCTTGTCTCCTACTCCTAATACATGGAAGGACTCCTAGTTGGACTAGGAAAGGGGGAATCCTACTCCCGGTGGGAGTAGGACTCCCCTAGGGCGCGCCATAGAAGAGGGCCGGCCCTCCCCTCTTCCACTCCTTTATATACGGGGGTAGGGGGCACCCCATAGACACACAAGTTGATCTACGGATCGTTCCTTAGCCGTGTGCGGTGCCCCCTTCCACCAAATTCCACCTCGGTCATATCGTCGCAGAGTTTAGGCGAAGCCCTGCGCCGGTAGAACATCATCATCGTCACCACGCCGTCGTGCTGACGGAACTCATCTCCGGAGCTCGGCTGGATCGGAGGCCGGAGATCGTCATCGAGCTGAACGTGTGCTGAACTCGGAGGCTCCGTACGTTTGGTGCTTGGATCGGTCGGATCGTGAAGACGTACGACTACATCAACCGCGTTGTGATAACGCTTCCGCTTACGGTCTACGAGGGTACGTGGACGAACACTCTCCCCTCTCGTAGCTATGCCATCACCATGATCTTGCGTGTGCGTAGGAAATTTTTTGAAATTACTACGTTCCCCAACAGTGGCATCTGAGCCTAGGTTTTTTTGGTTTGATGTTATATGCACGAGTAGAACACAAGTGAGTTGTGGACGATATAAGTCATACTGCCTACCAGCATGTCATACTTTAGTCCGGCGGTATTGTTGGATGAAGCGGCCTGGACCGACATTACGCGTACGCTTATGCGAGACTGGTTCTACCGCCGTGCTTTGCACACAGGTGGCTGGCGGGTGTCAGTTTCTCCAACTTTAGTTGAACTAAGTATGGCTACGCCCGGTCCTTGCGAAGGTTAAAATGGAGTCTATTTGACAAACTATCGTTGTGGTTTTGATGCGTAGGTAAGAACGGTTCTTGCTCAGCCCGTAGCAGCCACGTAAAAATTGCAACAACAAAGTAGAGGACGTCTAACTTGTTTTTGCAGGGCATGTTGTGATGTGATATGGTCAAGATGCGATGAGATATAAGTTGTTGAGATGATCATGTTTTGTTGAAGTTATCGGCAACTGGCAGAAGCCCTATGGTTGTCTCTTTGTTGCATAAGATGCAAGTGCCAAATAATTGCTTTACTTTATCGTTATACGATAGCAATAGTTGCAAGAGCAATAGTTGGTGAGATGACCATGTGACGACACATTGATATAGATCAAGATGATGAAGATCATGGTGTCGTGCCGGTGACGATAAAGATCATGACAGTACTTTGGAGATGGAGATCAAAGGCGCAAGATGATCATGGCCATATCATGTCACATATTATGATTGCATATGATGTTTATCTGTTATACATCTTATTCTTGCTTTGATTGTCGGTAGCATTTTAAGATGATCTCTCACTAATTATCAAGAAGTGTTCTCCCTGAGTATGCACCGTTGCCAAAGTTCGTCGTGCCCAGACACCACGTGATGATCGGGTGTGATAAGCTCTACGTCCATCTACAACGGGTGCAAGCCAGTTTTGCACACGCGGAATACTCAGGTTAAACTTGACGAGCCTAGCATATGCAGATATGGCCTCGGAGCACGGAGACCGAAAGGTCGAGCGTGAATCATATAGTAGATATGATCAACATAGTGATGTTCACCATTGAAAACTACTCCATCTCACGTGATGATCGGTTATGGTTTAGTTGATTTGGATCACGTGATCACTTAGATGACTAGAGAGATGTCTGTCTAAGTGGGAGTTCTTAAGTAATATGATTAATTGAACTTAAATTTATCATGAACTTAGTCCTGGTAGTATTTTGCAAATTATGTTGTAGATCAATAGCTTGCGTTGTTGCTTTTATATGTTTATTTTGATATGTTCCTAGAGAAAATTGTGTTGAAAAATGTTAGTAGCAATGTTGCGGATTTGATCCGTGATCTGAGGTTTATCCTCATTGCTGCACAGAAGAATTATGTCCTTAATGCACCGCTAGGTGACAGACCTATTGCAGGAGCAGATGCAGACGTTATGAACGTTTAGCTAAGCTCAATATGATGACTACTTGATAGTTTAGTGCACCATGCTTAACGGCTTAGAATCGGGACTTCAAAGACGTTTTTGAACGTCATGGACCATATAAGATGTTCCAGGAGTTGAAGTTAATATTTCAAGCAAATACCCGAGTTGAGAGATATGAAGTCTCCAACAAGTTCTATAGCTAAAAGATGGAGGAGAATCTCTCAACTGGTGAGCATGTGCTCAGATTGTCTAGGTACTTCAATCGCTTGAATCAAGTGGGAGTTAATCTTCCAGATAAGATAGTGATTGACAGAATTCTCTAGTCACCATCACTAAAGTTACTAGAACTTCGTGATGAACTATAATATGCAAGGGATGACGAAAGTTATTCCTGAGCTCTTCGCGATGTTGAGATCGGCTAAGGTAGAAATCAAGAAAAGAGCATCAAGTGTTGATGGTTAACAAGATCACTAGTTTCAAGAAAAGGGCAAAGGGAAAAGAAGGGGAACTTCAAGAAGAAAGGCAAGCAAGTTGCTGCTCAAGTGAAGAAACCCAAGTGTGGTCCTAAGCCTGAGACTAAGTTCTTCTACTGCAAAGAGACTGGTCACTGGAAGAGGTACTACCCCAAGTGATTGGCGGATAAGAAGGATGGCAAAGTGAACATAAGTATATTTGATATACATGTTATCGATGTGTACTTTACTAGTGTTTATAGCAACCCCTCAGTATTTGATACTAGTTCAGTTGCTAAGATTAGTAACTCGAAACGGGAGTTGCAGAATAAACAGAGACTAGTTAAAGGGTGAAGTGACGATGTGTGTTGGAAATAGTTCCAAGATTGATATGATCATCATCGCACACTCCCTATACTTTCGGGATTAGTGTTAAACCTAAATAAGTGTTATTTAGTGTTTGCGTTGAGCATGAATATGATTTGATCATGTTTATTGCAATACGGTTATTCATGTAAGTTAGAGAATAACTGTTGTTCTGTTTACATGAATAAAACCTTCTATGGTCATACACCCAATGAAAATGGTTTGTTGGATCTCGATCGTGTGATACACATATTCGTAATATTGAAGCCAAAAGATGCAAAGTTAATAATGATAGTGCAACTTATTTGTGGCACTGCCGTTTAGGTCATATCGGTGTAAAGCGCATGAAGAAACTCCATAAAGATGGATTTTTGGAATCACTTGGTTATGAATCATTTGATGCTTGCGAACCGTGCCTTTTGGGCAAGATGACTAAAACTCCGTTCTTCAGAACAATGGAATGAGCTACTGACTTATTGAAAATAATACATACTGATGTATGCAGACCAATGAGTATGAAGGCTCGTGGCAAGTATCGTTATTTTCTGACCTTCACATATGATTTGAGCAGATATGGGTATATCTACTTGATGAAACATAAGTCTGAAATAGTTGAAAGGTTCAAAGAATTTCAGAGTGAAGTGGAAAATCATTGTAACAAGAAAATAAAGTTTCTGCGATCTGATCGTGGAGATGAATATTTGAGTTACGAGTTTGGTCTTCAATTAAAACAATGTGAAATAGTTTCACAGCTCACGCCACCTGGAACACCACAACGCTATGGTGTGTCCGAACGTCATAGCCGCACTTTATTGGATATGGTGCGATCTATGATGTCTCTTACTGATTTACCAATATCGTTTTGGAGTTATGCATTAGAGACAGCTGCATTCACATTAAATAGGGCACCATCTAAATCCGTTGAGATGACACCGTATGAACTATGGTTTAGCAATAAACCTAAGCTGTCGTTTCTAAAAATTTGGAGTTGCGATGCTTATGTGAAAAAGTTTCATCCTAATAAGCTCGAACCCAAATCGGAGAAGTGCGTCTTCATAGAATACCCAAAGGAAACTGTTGGGTACACCTTCTATCACAGATCTGAGGGCAAGATTTTCGTTGCTAAATTCGGATCCTTTCTAGAGAAAGAATTTCTCTCGAAAGAAGTGAGTGGGAGGAAAGTAGAGCTTGATAAGGTAATTTGTACCTTCTCCCGAATTGGAAAATAGTTCATCACTGAAATCAGTTCCAGTGATTCCTGCACCAATTAGTGAGGAAGCTAATGATGATGATCATGAAACTTCAGATCAAGTTACTACAGAACCTCGTAGGTCTTCCAGAGTACGGTCCGCACCAGAGTGGTACGGTAATTCTGTTCTAGAAGTCATGTTACTAGACCATGATGAACCTACGAACTATGAGGAAGCGATGATGAGCCCAGATTCCACGAAATGGCTTGAGGCCGTGAAATCTGAGATTGGATCCATGTATGAGAACAAAGTGTGGACTTTGGTGGAGTTGCCCGATGATCGGCAAGCCATATTGTATAAATGGATCTTCAAGAGGAAGACAGATGCTGATATTAGTGTTACTATCTACAAAGCTCGACTTGTCGCAAAAAGGTTTTTGACAAGTTCAAGGTGTTGACTACAATGAGATTTTCTCAACTGTAGCGATGCTTAAGTCTGTCCGAATCATGTTAGCAATTGCCACATTTTATGAAATCTGGCAAATGGATGTCAAAACTGCATTCCTTAATGGATTTATTAAAGAAGAGTTGTATATGATGCAACCAGAAGGTTTTATCAATCCTAAAGATGCTAACAAAATGTGCAAGCTCCAGCGATCCATCTATGGACTGTTGCAAGCATCTCGAAGTTGGAATATACGCTTTGATAAGTTGATCAAAGCATATAGTTTTATATGGACTTACGATGAAGCCTGTATTTACAATAAAGTGAGTGGGAGCACTACAGCCTTTCTGATTAGTATATGTGAGTGACATATTGTTGATCAGAAATGATGTAGAATTTTTCTGCAAAGCATAAAGGAGTGTTTTAAAGGAGTTCTTTAAAAAGAAAAGACCTCAGTAAAAGCTACTTACATATTGAGCATCAAGATCTATTGAGATAGATCAAGACGCTTGATAAGATTTTCAATGAGTACATACCTTGGCAAGATTTTGAAATAGTTCAAAATGGAACAGTCAAAGAAAGAGTTCTTGCCTGTGTTACAAAGGTATGAAATTGAGTAAGACTGAAATCCCGACCACAGCAGAAAATAGAAAGAGAATGAAAAGTCATTCCCTATGCCTCAGTCATAGGTTCTATAAAGTATGCTATGCTATGTACCAGACCTATTGTATACCTTGCTCTGAATTTGGCAAGGGAGTACAATAGTGATCTAGGAGTAGATCACTGGACATTGGTCAAGAATATCCTTAGTAAGGACTAAGGAGATGTTTCTCGATTATGGAGGTGATAAAAGAGTTTGTTGTAAAAGTTACATCAGTGCAAACTTTTACACGGATCCAGATGACTCTAAGTCTCAACCTGGATACATATTGAAAGTGGGAGCAATTAGCTAGAGTAGCTCCGTGCAGAGCATTGTGGACATAAAATATTTGCAAAATACATACGGCTCTGAATGTGACAGACCCATTGACTAAGCTTCTCTCACGAGCAAAACATGATCACACCTTAGTACTCTTTGGGCGTTAATCACATAGCGATGTGAACTAGATTATTGACTATAGTAAACCCTTTGGATGTTGGTCACATGATGATGTGAACTATGGGTGTTAATCATATACAGATATGAATATTGGTGTTAAATCACATGGCGAAGTGAACTAGATTATTGACTCTAGTGCAAGTGGGAGACTGAAGGAAATATGCCCTAGAGGCAATAATAAAGTTATTATTTATTTCCTTATTTCATGATAAATATTTATTATTCATGCTAGAATTGTATTAACCGGAAACATAATACATGTGTGAATACATAGACAAACATAGTGTCACTAGTATGCCTCTACTTGACTAGCTCGTTTATCAGAGATGGTTATGTTTCCTAGCCATGGACAAAAGAGTTGTCATTTGATTAACGGGATCACATCATTAGGAGAATGATGTGATTGACTTGACCCATTCCGTTAGCTTAGCACTTGATCGTTTAGTATGTTGCTATTGCTTTCTTCATGACTTATACGTGTTCCTGTAACTATGAGATTATGCAACTCCCGTTTACCGGAGGAACACTTTGGGTACTACCAAACGTCACAACGTAACTGGGTGATTATAAAGGAGTACTACAGGTGTCTCCGAAGGTACATGTTGAGTTGGCGTATTTCGAGATTAGGTTTTGTCACTCCGATTGTCGGAGAGGTATCTCTGGGCCCTCTCGGTAATGCACATCATTATAAGCCTTGCAAGCAATGTGATCAATGAGTTGGTTACGGGATGATGCATTACAGAACGAGTAAAGAGACTTGCCGGTGACGAGATTGAACTAGGTATTGGATACCGACGATCGAATCTCGGGCAAGTAACATACCGATGACAAAGGGAACAATGTATGTTGTTATGCGGTTTGACCGATAAAGATCTTCGTAGAATATGTAGGAGCCAATATGGGCATCCAGGTCCCGCTATTGGTTATTGACCGAGAATAGTTCTAGGTCATGTCTACATAGTTCTCGAACCCGTAGGGTCCGCACGCTTAAGGTTTCGATGACAGTTATATTATGAGTTTATGAGTTTTGATGTACCGAAGGATTTCGGAGTCCCGGATGAGATCGGCGACATGACGAGGAGTCTCGAAATGGTCGAGACGTAAAGATCGATATATTGGACGACTATATTCGGAGTTCGGAAAGGTTCCGAGTGATTCAGATATTTTTCGGAGTACCGGAGAGTTACGGGAATTCGCCGGGGAGAAGTATTGGGCCTTATTGGGCCCTGCGGGAAAGAGAGAGGGGCTGCCTAGGGCAGGCCGCGCGCCCCCTCATGGCCTAGTCCGAATTGGACTAGGGGGAGGGGCCGCACCCCCTCCTTCCTTCCCTTCTCTCTTCCCCTTCCTTGTCTCCTACTCCTAATACATGGAAGGACTCCTAGTTGGACTAGGAAAGGGGGAATCCTACTCCCGGTGGGAGTAGGACTCCCCTAGGCCGCGCCATAGAAGAGGGCCGGCCCTCCCCTCCTCCACTCCTTTATATATGGGGGTAGGGGGCACCCCATAGACACACAAGTTGATCTACGGATCGTTCCTTAGCCCTGTGCGGTGCCCCCTTCCACCAAATTCCACCTCGGTCATATTGTCGCGGAGTTTAGGCGAAGCCCTGCGCCGGTAGAACATCATCATCGTCACCACGCCGTCGTGCTGACGGAACTCATCTCCGGAGCTCGGCTGGATCAGAGGCCGGAGATCGTCATCGAGCTAAATGTGTGCTGAACTCGGAGGCTCCGTACGTTCGGTGCTTGGATCGGTCGGATCGTGAAGACGTACGACTACATCAACCGCGTTGTGATAACGCTTCCGCTTACGGTCTACGAGGGTACGTGGACGAACACTCTCCCCTCTCGTTGCTATGCCATCACCATGATCTTGCGTGTGCGTAGGATTTTTTTGAAATTACTACGTTCCCCAACACTATATAAGTAGATCCATCTAGTAGCTTTTCCTTTGGGGATTTGTTTAGTTAAAAGTTAGCCATTGCGACTTTGTGTACTTTGTTTGTGTCCAACGACCAGACCAAGACCGCTTACGGATCCCCACATTTACCAATACTTCATATATACTTGCAATATTCAGATTGCTTTTATCACATTTTGCTTGTTCTTCGATTGCTTGCAGGAATAGACCTTCGTGGTTAGGTTGATTGTGCTCCGGTGTGGTCAATAACCTCTCGAAGTTGGTTTAGTGATTGCTAAGGCGCAACGTCGTGCATGTTTGTAATCGGATCATCAAAGTCATCTTAACCAAATCGATAGTTATCATCTCATCGAAAGATCGGGACACCCCGCCTCTATTACTTAGGTCTTACTCCTATTAAATAAGGCAAAAGCGACATTTTGATGCCTGGCCTTAAAGCGTCCCGTCCCCCAGTGGCTCATCAATTGAGGAGCCACTATTTTTACCAACGGGGACCATACGTGGTGGGGCCAGATCACTAGAGAAGCGTTGGGGGATGGACACGTTGCACAAAGAGTGAAGAAGCGCAGTGCTGCACGACAGAGATCATACGGGCAGTTTTTACCCAGGTTCGGGCCGCTGCGAGGTGTAAAACCCTACTCTTGCTTTGGTGGATTGATGGTGGAAATGGTGGTGGTGGGCGCAGTGCACCTGCCCGGCAAGGTTGCCTCAGGGCTAGAGTGGCTATGCACCTATGGGTGTGTGAGGGTTTGAGCTTGCTAACATCGCGAACCCTTTCTACGGTCGCCACAAGCCTCCTTTTATAGATTAAATGGGTCACCATAGTGGCACACCAGTCTTTACGTACTGATTAGATAGCAAACAGTGCTATCATACCTAACATTGCAGGCTGAAAAGGCGCATTAAATGCGCCGTCGAGTGTCACATCACAGCGTGCCCGCCAGCCCTTCCCGGGTTGTTTTGCCAGCTTCGCGCCTATTTTTGTGTCACGTCTTCGAAAGGTGTCATATTGTAGCACCCAAGATGCGATTCTATGCCAATCATGTGATGAACTCATAATTGGGGCACAACCGCATTTCGAGCGCATAGCAAGGTGGATATCATTACAACATACTATGTACTGAATAGATGAGAATACAAGATAAAGGCTTACACCTGCCACAAGCTAAAACATGAATACAACAGTTCATCAATACATAGCAAACATCATACAGAAGAGCAGAATCTGACTACTGATGAAATCAAAAAAAGAAGAAGAATGACATCCACCCTACTAGCCCAGGCTCCTGACCCGGAACCTATATCCCTTGATCGAATAAGAAGTAGAAGAAGAACTCCAAACAAGCCAGCATCACACGCCCTTCAGATCATTGCATTACCTGTACCAGCAACTTTTGTTGTAGTAATTCGTGAGCCACGAGGACTCAACAATCCCATTATCATGGGTATCAAGACTAACGAAGCTTAATGGGTATGGAATGGATATGTGGCGAGGTTGTAGCAAGCGACTAAGCATTGGTATGGTGGCTAACTTATGAGTACAAGAATAAGATGAGAAGCTACGCAAACGGTCGCAAACTAGTAATGATCAAGACGTGATCCTGAACTACTTACGTTCGAACATAACCCCACTCTGTTCTCTTCTCGACTCACTCGAAAAGAGACAGTCACGGTTACACACACGGTTGGTGTATTTTAATTTGGATGTGGTGTCATGTTCTCTACAACCGGATATTAAAAACTCCCATCAGCCACATAATTGCGGGCATGACTCTCGAAAGTTTAAACCCTGCAGGGGTGTCCCAATTTATCCCATGACAAGCTCACGATCCGCGGAGACAATCCTCCATCAGGGGATATCCGATCAGACTCAGGATCCCAGTGCACAACGTGCCGACACCCTGATAGTAGCTGCGCGTATCTCGTCTCAGGCCACGGCGGATGAGCTATGGTTACAGCGACCAAATCCCAAGTTGCCAAGGCGTGGTGCCGCAAGCTGCTCTAGTTTGGGATCAACACCATCAGCACTGGCCCCCTGTTTATGTGGAATAAAGAATCCACGGGTTCATGACGCCCTATGCAAATTAATTAATTAAATCAATATTATTATGTTGGCAAAAGGTAAAACCAATGTTGGGCCTTGCTGTAAGAGTTTTATTGAAAGCGAACTGTCAAGAGGGGTCCTTAAACCCTAGTCGTGTTAGGCATGCAAAACCAAGGAACATAACACCTGTATGATGGAAACTAGGGCTGCAAGAGTGGAACAAAACACCAGGCATAAGGCCGAGCCTTCCACCATTTGCCAAGTATATATGTGCATTAATTAAATAAGAGATATTGTGATATCCCAAGATATCCATGATATCTATGTACCAACATGGAACAACCTGCAACTGCACCTTCAAATAGCAATGCTATAAGAAGGGCTGAGCAAAGCGGTATCATAGCCAAACAACGGTTTGCTGGGATGGTGAAAAAGGTTAGAGGCTATTTCATGGCATATTGAGAGGCTTGATAAACAAGTGCTAGGAAGCAGGACATAGTGATAGCATCAAGACAACTAGCATAGCAATGATAGTAGTGAGATCCAATGTGATGGTCATCTTGCCTGAACTCCCGCTAGGAAGAAGAATGAGTCCATGAAGAAGATGAACGAGCCTAGACAAACCAAGCGTAGTTGAACGAATCCTCACGAGCACAACGAAACATGAACTATCAAGAAGAAGCACGACCAGAAAGAAGCAAACAACATGGTAAACACCCAACACATAAACATGGCATGATGCTCAACCAAGTATGATGCATGTACGATTTAAATATGCATGGCATGGCAAAGTGCAACAAACAATACTACAATTGAAGTGGAGCTCAATATGCATCGAGTTGCATATTGACGAAACACCACATTCAATTATTTAGTTCGCCGTCGTTTATGTACAAGACAAGATTAAATATTGTTAAGCATGGCAATAGGTGAAACATGACAAAACTACCTATATAGGCAATTTAAATGGGGCAGGAAACAATAAACAACAATTTTGTAAAATCCCCGTGTCATTTAGCAATTTTTGGATGCAAACAACAATTTAAACATTTTAAATGTTGTTATCATGATGCGGAAGACATATGCAAGTTTTGTGCAATTTTAAGAAAATTTTGACATGAGCATGATTGGGAGCATTTTGTCACCGTGGTGGAAAGAAAAGGTGCCACGGCGGCGATTCCAAAAATGATGCCACGACAACATATCGGTTACGGTAACCCATGAAGATACCCGTGCAAAAAGAAGGTGTGGATGTGCCGAACATGCAATAGATGGTGGGGTGATCCCGGTTATCGGGTTCCCACATGACGGTGGCATGGCAAAAGAGGGACTTCGACGAAACAAACGGGCATGATGCAAACAAGTGGTACATCGCATACACACAATGCATACGTCCACGGGCATCGTCTCAATGTTATACCTTCGAAGCATGTGTTTCAGGGTGGTTTGAGCTCGTCGAGTGAAGTAGAGGTACACGACGACGGTAGTGGAAGTAATCATTAAAGTTTCGTATTCGTACACGTCTGGGGTAGTTGTACCCATTGCATCGTGGAAGTAATGGTACACATTTCGGAAGCGGTTCAGGACGATGGTAGTCGAACTTGGCGCTTGTGCTACACGGGTCTTCGACGACGGTAGTCGTACACGTTTGAAGAGGAACTTGGCGTATCCATGTACTTGGAGTTCTAGTGTGGTAGTCGTTCCCTTGATGGTCTTGTCGAATCCTTGGGGTGCTCGTTGGACTTGTGGTTTGAAGGCATCCGTGATTCCATGGTACTTGACGAATGCATGTAGTCGCACATGAGCCGTTGTACACTTGACATGCCTGGAAGAGGAACTTGGCGTCCGTGTAGTAGTTGCTGGTCTTGACGGCCCAAACCAAAGCAACACAAGGGGCCTCGGGGCGGCGCCGACGAACAAAGGCACACTGAGAAGCAAGGATGCAGAGGCGTTTGAAGACGGACTTGGCGCCGACGAGTAGGACAGCGGCGGTGCTTGCCGTGAACGAAGGCCTTGCAGAGTAGTAGCAGCATCGCGCGGGCGCACAGGCAGAGGAGGGGGGCCGCCGGCGCAGGCGTCTAGTGGAGGCGTCCGCGAGCAGAGGCGATGCAGCGGCGTAGGCGTCTGGTGGAGGCGTCCGCGAGCAGAGGCGATGCAGCGGCGTAGGCGTCCGACATCGTCGGATTGGTAGCGCGAGCGCGTGGATCCATGGACGGGGAGGCTGGATCCGGACGTGGCGAGGCGGCAGTGGGGAGGAAGAGGTGCAGCGTGGGGCAAGGGTGGCGCTGGTCGATGACGACAGGAGGAGCAGAGGCGTCGAGCGCATGTGGTGCAGGAGAAAAATGGAGGCGGACACTGGTGAGGGGCCTCGCTGGTGGTCGGCCGACGAGGGTGGAGTTGGTCGGCGAGGGGGTTGCGCGGGATTAGGAGGAAGGTGTCGAGGGGGCTAGCAACGGAAGAGAAGGACGAGGGGATCGGGTCGAAGGAGCTCTCGCTCTGCGTTGGTTGTGTATGTGGAGCCATGTGGGAGGACGAGGGGAAAAGGGAGATCGATGGGAGTGAGGTGGGGTCGGGATAGGGCTAGCTAGGCTGGGGCCGGTTGGTTCTTACGTGGGCTGGCTACTGGGAGCAGGCCGATCTGCGGCAGCTGGGAGGCCCAGTTGGGCTGGCTCTCTTCTCTCTCTCTCTAACACTCTGGGGAAAAGAATTAGAGAGAAGAAAAACAAAGAGAGGGTTTGGGAAAGAATTTAATATAACTCCCTATAAATATTGGGAGACTTTGTATATGTTATAAATAGAAAACACCATGTGCATTTCCCTCGATTTAAATGGACTGTAGATCCATATGATTTATTTATTTGAGTTGCAAATATTAATAACATGATGACATGATGCAATGCAAATGATGCAGTGATGAATGCAACAAACAAATAAAACACACAGCGACAAAGAAAATAAATGGTAGGCGTCTGGAGCGTCGGTCTCGGGGTGTTACAACTCTCCTCCACTTACAAGAGATCACGCCCCGAGATCTAAGGATGGCATCGGAGAGAAATGAAAGAGGAAGAGGTAAAACAAAGTTGTTTCTTCGACAAATGATTGAAGCCAACGAACCTTGAGAGGTTGAAAACTTGAAAGGAATGGCAGAGAGGAGATGAACGAGATTGCAAACACTCTATGGGACTAGAGGAACAAGGAATATGACGAGAATGAAGAGCTTAGTGACAAGATAGACTTTGAAACCACTCCAATTAAAACAAGATCGTGAAGGAAGAATTCGGGCAGCACTCCGGTTGAAAAGAGAGGCAAGATTTGATAAGATGAAAGGAACTTGAATAGAGGACACAACACTCCTTTTAACTGGATAAGCAAGGACAAGAACATGATCTTACAATACGAGATGATCGGTCAAAGAGAGCAACATCCCAATGCCTCCGGACCGAAAAAATAAAAGCTAGATCATTAGAAAGGAAAGAACATAGAATAAAATGACAACATCTACCACAAGCGAATTTGAAAAGCATCCTTATAAATAAGGATTGAACGGAGTTGTTGGAAAATCAACAATGAAAGAACAAGCTTGTTTTGGGCTTATGGAACAATCTCAAGACTTGAGGTGAAATTCCGCCACTAACAGAATCAATTGCTTGCTTAGACCGACGAAGAGATGAAAAACTTCTTCCACAAAGATGATAAAGAGATAAATTGGGTCATTGATAAGAACCACAAATAGAAACATTCCCAATGGAAGGCTTTTGGTGAAATTTGTACCAAGATAACTCCAACGAAGGGATTGATGGATTTTAAATACCTCATTCTTGACAACATATGAATCATGAAACATGAAGGGAAATTGTCAAGAATGACATAATGCCACCTCAAAAGATAAAGTAGAAAGAATTGCACTTCGGAATGCAAGAAGAAGAATATATGAGATCCTCCAAAAAGAATCTTGACAGAACACTTCAAGGATAAATTAAATCCTTAACGAACCACCATGAAGAAACTTTGGAAGAACTCAGGATAAAAAGGATGATGCAAAAGAGGAAAAGATTGCAAGAACAATAATTGAACGCTTGCAATGATTTAAATGGACCTTCGGCATGAGATAATTGAGAGAGCTTGGAACTCCAAAAATAATAGGTGAAGCATCTCGAACCGAGAATGTGATATGATGAACAACTACGGAAATAAGAAATTAATCACTTGGATGGAAGAAGAATAAGAATTATGTTATGCTTATCCTTGATCAAGTTAAATTGATGACAAGCAATGGATCTGGCATACTACTTATTCTCACTGAGAAATATTAAACAGAGATGGAACAAACTTGGGAAGGTCTTCAACGAGCCACCGTCAGAATTGAAAAAAAGGAACATAGCAAAGGGACGAATCACCGGGAAGAATTAGAAAACAACGGAGATACTTGAGGGAATTTAAATACTAGAGAGCAAAGAGATCATGAGCTAATTAAAGAATACTTGAACGGAGCACCGAAAGAATATGGAGACGAATGAAGAGGCATCAATTGAGAAGAATTGCGGAAATGAAGTTGAAAGATCAGAATGAAGAAATCTTCTGAAATGATGGCCTTTGGGTGATCAACAAACAAAATCAACTCCTGAAATGTTCTGGATGGGTATGAACAGAATTCTCACAATCGAATACAATTGTGAGGACGACATGAAGCTAGAACCATAAATCTTCAAGAGAACGACCAAGATTTAGGAGAAACTCTTCTCGGTCTTCAAAATATGAGAATGACGACAAGATACACCACAAAAAATTGTTGAGGCACTCCGGAATGAAGAATTAAAAATTGAACCAACGATGAAAAGAATTTGAAAGCGATCTTGGAGAAGGCATATGACTGATGAAAATTCATTGTTACATCAACCTTTGAAAAGAATTTGAGAATAACTCTGGAAAAAATTAGAAGAGTCGGGTAAGATCCTGAAAAAAGACCTGTGGGTTAGGGTCCACTCAAAAGAAACGTTGTTGAATGATTTTAAAGAGAGATTGCACCGGTTGAGTTAACTGGCATGGATGAGGTAACAACCTCGAATTAGCTTGAAAGGGTTAAGAATGGAAACACGAATCTTCTAAGATATGTTGAGCACTCCGGATATGAATAGAGACAAGAGAATAAATAAGAGAGCCTTGGATAAGAACTTCCAACATGATAAAGCATTTCACAAAAGAATGGGATATGATCAACACTAAAAACTTGAATTGAATCCATCGGAGAAGAAAACGAGAGCGAAGAATGATGAACTTGAAGCTCCTAAGCATATTCACAAGAATCACTGGGCCGGAACATTGAAAGAAAAGAATGAAGAGACTCCACATGAATAAAATGGATAGTTGTTGAGAGTTTTGACTTGTTGAAGAAGAAGGGTGGGAGAGTGGAAAAATAACGACAACTTGGGACAGATGGAACAAACACCGTTGCAAAGAACTAGGAAATGGTCTAGGAAATATTGAAAGAATAGGATTAATTTTAATAGAAGCACATCGGGAGGAAGATAATTTAAATGACAATCTTGATGATCAAGAAGGATTAGCATTCCCGTAGAATATTAGAACACCGCTTAGAAAAAGGTATGGAATCAACACTTGACATCGAAGCAACTTGAATGCCACAACCAAAACAAAAACAGAGGATTTGGCTTGCAGAATAAGCCGGAACAAACATATGATAGAGATTTCGTCCAAAATTTTCGTGGTGGGTCCCACACGTTCTCGATCGTCCAGCACCATCATGTACAAGGCAGTGCACATGACATAAGATGCGTCCCCAAGGCAGCATAGCCAAGGACGCTTTAATACACAATGAGACCACTGTAAAACCAATTGTGGACAGGCGAACCGCTAGACATCGAACCCCAATCTCACATGACGCATCTGTCAGAAAGATATCCTAGGTAACTACTTGAATTCCCACCCATGAACTCTCGAAACTTTCTGGTTATGCAATCTAGTGTTGGGGATACAGGGAGGCACATATATCTCACACAACTAACAAATTCTACACTCCAATTGCATCCATCTTTCAATACATAACCAAGAAGACCTTAGAAATCGTGTACCTCAGACCTTCGAACACACAACGATACTAGTCATGGAAGATCATCAGTGCTATCTCCTACGGCACTGGGGATAAGTCACAACACTATTTGCAACCATGAAAAGTATGGAAGTGTTTCGATGACGGCCTCCTCTGCTATTCCGGAACTGAAACGATAGCACTATGACGAGAACACCTTGGAGCTCAACTCCCCGGGTCCAATCCATACAATCGGGAGGCACCAAGACAGAATTCCCATCACACAGATATCGCAATGATTCCAACAATACCCGTGTGATCCTAAAAAAAATTTGAGTGAAAAAGGATAGAAGAGTGGGAAAACACCCACGTCACGAGTTCTCACCAGAGCGACAAAGGGGATGAGGAGTAAAAAATAATTCCTACTCTCCAATATATAACTAGAATCAAAATAATTTTTTTCTAGACTCAACAACGGCAATGGTTCAATCAATCAAGTGGGATCCTAGGGTCGGTAAGGCTCTGATACCAAGTTGTAGCGCCCAAGATGCGATTCTATCCCAATCATGTGATGAACTCATGATTGGGGCACAACCACATTTCGAGTGCATAACAAGGTGGATATCATTCCAACATACCATGTACTGAATAGATGAGAATACAAGATAAAGGCTTACAATAGCCACAAGCTACAACATGAATACAACAGTTCATCAATACATAGCAATCATCATACAAAAGAGCAGGATCCGACTACGGATGAAATCAAATGAAAAAGAAGAATGACCTCCACCCTGCTAGCCCAGGCTCCCGACCCGGAACCTATATCCCTTGATCAAAGAAGAAGCAGAAGAAGAACTCCAAACTAGCAAGCATCACACTCGCGTCAGATCATTGCATTACCTGTACCTGCAAGTGTTGTAGTAGTAATCTATGAGCCACGAGGACTCAGCAATCCCATTACCATGGGTATCAAGACTAGCAAAGCTTAATGGGTTTGGAATGGATAAGTGGCGAGGTTGCAGCAAGAGAGTAAGCATTGGTATGGTGGCTAACTTACGAGTACACAAATAAGATGAGAAGCTACGCAAACGTCGCAAACTAATAATGATCAAGAAGTGATCCTAAACTACTTACGTTGAAACATAACCCCACCATGTTCTCTTATCGACTCACTCGAAAAGACACAGTAACGGTTACACATGTGGTTGGTGTATTTTAATTCGGATCTGGTGTCAAGTTCTCTACAACCGTATATTACAACTCCCATCTTCCACATAACCGCGGGTATGGCTCTCGAAAGTTTAAACCATGCAGGGGTGTCCCAACTTTTCCCATGACAAGCTCACGATCTTCGGGGACAATCCTCCATGGTGGGACATCCAATCAGACTCGGGATCCTGGTGCACAAGACATTTCAACAATGGTAAAACAAGTCAAGCAAGACCTCCCACGTGCCGGTACGCTGATAGTAGCCGCGCGTATCTCATCTTACGCCACGAGGGATGAGCTATGGTTACAGCGACCAAATCCCCAAGTTTCCAAGGGGCGGTGCCGCAAGCTGCTCTAGTTTGGGACTAGCACCATCAGCACTGCCCCCCCTCTTTTTGTGGAATAAAGAATCCTCGGGTTCAAGACGGCCTATGCAAATTAATTAATTAATTCAATATTATTATGTTGGAAAAAGGTAAAACCAATGTTGGGCTTTGCTGGAAGAGTTTTATTCAAAGCAAACTATCAAGAGGGGCCCATAAACCCTCATCGTGTTAGGGATGCAAAATCAAGGAACGTAACACCGGTATGACGGAAACTAGGGCGGAAAGAGTGGAACAAAACACCAGGCATAAGGCCGAGCCTTCCACCCTTTGCCAAGTATATATGTGCATTAATTAAATAAGAGATATTGTGATATTCAAGATATCCATGATATCCATGTCCGAACATGGAACAACCTGCAACTGCACCTGCAACTAGCAATGCTATAAGAGGGGCTGAGCAAAGCGGCAACATAGCCAAACGACGGGTTGCTGGGATGGTGAAAAGGTTAGAGACTGTTTCATGGTATATTGGGAGGCTTGATAAACAAGTGGTAGGAAGCGCAACATAGCATTGGCATCGAGACAAATAGCATAGCAATGATAGTCATGAGATCCAAGGTGAAGGTCATCTTGCCTGAAATCCTGCTAGGAAGAAGAACGAGTCCATGAAGAAGAATAACGGGCATAGACGAACCGAGCATAGTCGAACGAATCTTCATGATCGCAACGAAACAGGAATTATCAAGAAGGAGCACAACCGGAAAGAAGGAAAAAACATGGTAAACACCCAACACATAAGCATGGCATGATGCTCAACCAAGTATGATGCATGTCCGGTTAGCAAAGTGCAACAAACAATACTACAATTTAAGTGGATCTCAATATGCAACGAGTTGCATATTGACGAAACACCACATTCAATTATTTAGTTCGCTCTCGTTTATGTTCAAGACAGGATTAAATGTTCTTAAGCATGGCAAGAGGTGAAGCATAACAAAACTACCTATCTAGGCAATTTAAATGGGGCCGAAAACAACAAACAACAATTCAAGAAAATCCCCATGCCATTAGCAATTTTTGAATGCAAACAACTATTTAAACATTTTAAATGTTGTTACCATGATGCGGATCACATATACAAGTTTTGTGCAATTTTAAGAAAATGTTGACATGTGCATGATAGGGAGTATTTTGCCACCGTGGTGGAAAGAAAAGGTGCCACGACGGCGAATCCGAAAATGATGCCACGACAACATATCGGTTCTGGTAACCCATGAAGATACCAGTGCAAAAGAAGGTGTGGATGTGCAGAACATGCAAAAGATGGTGGGGTGATCCCAGTTATAGGGTTCCCACATGAAGGTGGCATGGCAAAAGAGGGACATGCACGAAACAAACGGGCATGATGCAAACAAGTGGTACATGCCATACACACAATGCATACGTCCACGGGCATCGTCTTGGCGTTATACCTTCGAAGAATGCGTTTCGGTGTGGTTCGAGTACACGACAACGATAGTGGAAGTAATCTTTCACGTTTCCATTCGTACACATCGGCGGTAGTCGTACCCATCTCGTTGTGCAAGTAGTGGTACATATTTCTGAAGCGGTTCAGGACAATTGTAGTCGAACTTGGCGCTTGTGCTACACAGGTCTTTTTTTGACTATAAACAGTAGGGAAACACCCCACTCCAACTTTTATTGCTACACAGGTCTTCGGTGACGGTAGTCGTACACGTTTGAAGAGGAACTTGGCGTATCCATGTACTTGGCGTTCCGGTGTGGCAGTCCTTCCCTTGATGTTCTTGTCAAATCCTCGGGGTGGTCGTTGGACTTGCGGTTTGATGGCATCCGTGATTCCATGGTGCTTCATGAATGCATGTAGTCGCACATGAGCCGTCATAAACTTGACGGGTCCGGAAGAGGAACTTGGTGTCAGTGTAGTCGATGTTGCTGGTCTTGATGGCCCAAACCAAACCAACACAAGGGGCCTCGGGGCGGCGCCAACGAACAAAAGCGCACGGAGAAGTAGGGATGCAGAGGCGTTTGAAGACGGACTTGGCACCGGCGAGGAGGACAGCGGCGGTGCTTGCCGTGAACAAAGGCGATGAGCAGCGGCCTTTGGTGAGGCGGGCTTGTAGAGCAGTAGCGGCATCGTTCGGGCTCACATGAAGAGGAGGGGTTCCGTCGGCGCGGGCGTCTGGTGGTGGCGTCCGCGAGCAGAGGCGACACAGCGGCGTAGGCGTCCAATGTTGGCGGATTGCTAGCACGAGCACGTGGATACGGGGACGGGGAGACCAGATCCGGCGGTGGTGAGGCGACAACACGGAGGAAGAGGTGCGGCGAGGGGTAGGGGTGGTGCTGGTCGAGGACAATGGTACGACCAGAGGCATCGAGCGCATGTGGCATAGGAGAGAAAGGGAGGCGGGCGCTGGTGAGGGGCCCCGCTAGTGGCCGGCCGGTGAGGGTGGAGTTTGTCGGCGAGGGGGTTGTACGGGATCAGGAGGAAGGGGTCGAGGGGGGATCGCGATGGAGGAGAAGGACAAGGGGATTGGATCGAAGGAGTTCCCACTCTGTGCGCTAGTCGTGAAGTCGCAGAAGTGTGGGAGGATGAGGGAAAGAGGGAGATCGATGGGAGTGAGGTGGGGGTCGGGCTAGGGTTAGCTAGGCAGGGGCCGGTTGGTTCTTAGGTGGGCAGGCTGCTGGGAGTAGGCCAAGCTGCGACAACTGGGAGGCCCAGTTGGGCTGGCTCTCTTCTCTCTCTCTCTCTCTATCTCTCTCTCTCTCTCCTCTCTCTCTCTCTAACACTCTAGCAGAAGAGGGTTAGGGAAAGAATTTGCGCATGCGGTTAATTCTCCCCGTCTCACAAAATGCGCTTGTCCCAAGAAAAATAAAAGTGTGCATGTGTGTGCGGTTAGAATTCAAACTCATTTGAATTTAATTCAAATGGTTTTGCATAGGAAGTTGTGGTCTGAAAGGTCCAAAAATGTGGAGACTTTTGGAGGAGCCTCGATAAAAGAGATAAGAATTGTTGGCAAAGTTTGGGGACCAAACTTGAAGTAGAAAGGGCATGGGAATTTTGCAAGTGTGTTATGGTCAATTCCAAAATAATGGAATATTTAATATAGCTCCATATAAATATTGCGAGACTTTATATATGTTATAAAGAGAAAACCACATGTGCATTCCCCTTTATTTAAATGAACCGGATATCCATAAAAATTATTTATTTGGGCTGCTAAGATTAATGACATGATGACATGATGCAATGCAAATGATGCAATGCTGAATGCAACAAACAAATAAAACACACAGTGACAACAAAAATAAATGGAAGGTGTCTGGAGCGTCGGTCTCGGGGTGTTACACATATGAAGGTGTTTGTTGTAGGAAGTGGATGCCATGTGGCGAAAAGCAGCCACTTAGTCACCTTGGAGCTTGACACCACACTGATTTATGACTTGCCTCGCTCGTGAGATGGAGCGGTGGAGTGGCTTGCCTCCGCATGCCCCGACAGGCCTGCCGGGATGATCCGGAAGCATGCTTCCGAGGCACGCCTAACCTTGTCAAGCCCGCCTCCCCGGCTAGGGAGGTTCTTTCCTGCTTCTCTGGCTCATCTTGGTCTTGTTGATCTGCACTTGGACCCTTCAAAGGATTGATACCCCTTGCTTGGTCTGATCATGGTGTTGTAATCTTTGTCCTTGGGACTGTGCATAGTCTGGGCAACGGACCCAGGGTTTGTTGCACCAACAGGAGCCCCCGGACCTAGCACGAATGCGGCACTAGGCGTTGTTGGGGCAGGTCCTAGCCAGTGCATAGCCAGCAGCGCAAGAGCCGCTCTGCCCTTTGAAATCTCCTTTGCTTCTTCCTTAACCCGAGCTAGGGTCAGTTTCTAGTTCTCCCGCACGCCGTTTAATGCCAATCTTGGTGGGTCCATCCTTTGTAATGGCCCGTGAATGACTTCAACGGACGGGCGGGTAACTGCCAATTCACTCTTCCCACCATGCCCTTATCCTTAGCCATGTATGCTGCATGCATTGAGTGGGGTAGGTAATGGAGGCGCATGGTGTGGAAGAGCATCTAGGCAGGGGCCCGATCTTCTTGGATTGGAGGAGGAGGATGGTGGTTACCTGATGGGGAATCAGCCCCCAGCCCTAGCTCGCCTATAAAAGGAGGAGGGAGGAGGAGCGGAGGCATTCATCCTCATTCTTCTCTTACTCCATCTTCTGCTTCTTCTGGGAATGCTGAAAGGGAGAGCCCGAGGCCACGCTCTGGGCCCTAGCTTAGAGTTGAGGATGTTTAGTGCTTGTGCTGATGCTTGGGGAGTGAGTCTGGTCCCGTTCCATAGGTGGCACGATTGGCGAGCCATTCATGGTGTAGGAGGTATCAAGCATTCCCATTGTGGTTAAATGCTTGCCTCATCTGCCTTGGTTGGCCGTCTGGCAGGGAGCACGGTGCCCTTCTGTGAGCCGTTGTGGCCCGTTGGCTTAGCAATTAGGTTCTTGAAGGACCTAACATCCGCCCGGGGTGCAGGGCGGGGGATCGTTGGAAATCCTGGCATTTCCCATTCCCTTGGAACATGGGGCTGATGTCGATGAGGAGGGCGCCTTCCTGCCCGCCAAAGGTGGGGAGGGGAACACCTCGAGCTCCCTGGTTGCTTTGGTCGCTGGCCTCTTCTCCGGGGGAGGTGATGGCTTGGGGGTCTAGCGTCTCCAGGGAGTGGTGGTGATGGAGAGAAAACAAGGGACGACAGGGAAGGCGGGTGATGGGGGGTCAGGTCGGAATACGATGGCACCGACGCCTTGTCTTCCCGCTTTCCCCCTTCCTCCCCGACACCATCATCCCCAGTCTCTTTGTGTGATAGCCAGGGAGGGATGTTCCCTTGGTGATTTCGTCCCCCTCTAGCAGACATCCAGCTGGACCCCGGCAGGCTTCCTCACGGGCTGCAGCTTCGTTCTCCCTGCCGCGTCCTGCTGTCCTTGGTGGTGGCAGTTGACGGGTCGTCTCCACTGAGCTCTTCTCAATCTCCTTCATACGAACCCCCTGGCCCCGTCAGGCTACCTCTCCTGGAGCCTGACAGGGTTAGGCGGGGCTTCTGCCTAGGCCCCCCTTTTGCCCTCTTCACCTCCTGTCGTAGTGCCTAGGTGGAGAGGGACAAGAAACGGCATCACGGGTCAATTATCTTTTTTCAATCTTAAACCTATAGGCACTTGCCAAATTCTACTTCAAATAATGTAATCTCTCGAATCAATGTTTGCATCCTGTAAGGTTTGTACTTGTTTTCTCAGCATATTAATGAAAAATATGAACCTTGTCGGGGACTCGTGCATGTGTACGTCCATGCAGAGGTGGGATACCTCTATATCCTTAAATAAAAGAGTTCCCCCGGCAGGCTATCCTGTCGGTACCCTATGTTTTGTTGCAGGGAAGTAGGCCTACCGGGCACAAATTGCAAAGAAGTACCAGCCCCCTATCGTTCCTTATCCATCAAAGGCCACTACGACCACCCCGACTGACGCAACGTTTGTGTCAAAGGGTGGGAGGACCTAAGCTTCAAAGGGTAGCAGTGTTTTCTCATGCACAAGCTTTCACTTATAGAACTCGTATGGATAAGAGGAAGAACTTACCTGTTTAGCTTGCCGAAGATCACAGTGTTGGCTTGTCCTCTCATTTCCTCTTGGGGACTGAGTCCACGGTAGGAGCCTACAGTTTATGCAGATGAAAATCATGCTAGATGTGATCTTATCGACATGAACATGCAATTCTCATGATATGCTTATGCATGCATGCAACTTGTCGCCCCCAGCGCTTCATTTATTTCTTTGTTGCTCAGGGTCTGCGCCTGGATTTGTAGAAGGGGTTACATGCAATTGAGGCAAGGTTGTACAAAAGTGTGGCAGCCGGGCAGGGCCCAATAGGGAAGAACTTGCAGAGATGCTCAATATTCCATAAGTTTTGCAATTGAATGCCATCTCTAGTCCATGGACTGCGCCAGGTCTAGTGACTCGTACTACCCAGTAAGGGTCATGGCAGACTGAACGCGCCTAAGGACAAGGTCGCCTTACTCAAAACATCGGGCATGAACCCCACGGTTGTGATAGCGACGCATGGCTTGCTGGTAGCGTGCCACATGCGTAGCAGCCCGGAGACGGTTCTCCTCGAGAAGCGCAGCGTTGTCACGCCTGTGTTTTTCTTATGGTACTTCATCGTAGGCAAGTACTCAAGGTGACACGTAAATGAATTCCATGGGGATAACAGCTTCTGTCCCATAGACTAGGGAGAAGGGAGTCTGACCGGTAGCTTGATTTAGTGTCGTTCTGAGGGACCAGAGAACCACCCACAGCTCATCGATCCATCGCCTGTCGCACTTCAGCAGCTTATCAAAGTTCTTGTCTTGAGGCCTCACAACACTTCAACATTCGCCCTATCAGCTTGTCCATTGCTTCTGGAATGTGCAACAGAGGCAAATGAGATATTGCTTTCGAGGGCACAAACATATTGCATGAAGGCACGACTCGTGAATTGGGTACCGTTGTCAGTGATGATCCGGGCAGGGACACCGAAGCGGCACACCAAATCTTTCAAGAACTTGATAGCTGACTGAGCAGTCACCTTTCTCACGGGAGCTACTTCCGGCCCCTTTTTAAACTTGTTGATTGCAACGAACAAGAATTCAAAGCCCCCGACAGTTCAGGGGAAAGGGCCGAGGATATCGAGCCCCCAGATCGAAAACGGCCATGACAAAGGGATTGTCTGAAGCGCTTGGGCAGGCAGATGGATATTCTTGGAATGGAACTGGCAGGCTTCACATTTCGTGACTAGCTCGACCGCATCTTGGAGGGCCGTGGGCCAATAGAATCCTTGCCGGAGTGCTTTCCCAACTAAAGCCCTTGATCCAATATGGAAGCCACACATGCCTTTGTGTATTTCTTCCAGTAGTTCCTTTCCTTCTTCCCGGCAAATGTACTTCAATTTCACACCATTTGGCCTTCTTCTGTATAGAGTGTCATCCACAAACTGATACATACTGGCCCTCCGGGCTACTTTTTCCGCTTCTTCATGCTCTTTGGGAAGTTCTTCGGTTTGGAGGAAATGGACTATGTGCCTTGGCCAAGTTGGATCTTGAGGCTAGGCAACGAGGACTAGCGGCACCTCCTCATTCGTGGGGGTGCATCCCTCAACCACAGGGACTAGTGTCCCGGCAGGAGGGTGCAGCCCGACAATCGATGGGGAGTTGTTTCCAGCAGGGTACCTACCAGGAACCCCGAGGGGTTCTACCGGGAGAGGCATACCGGAGTCAAATTTCCTCCTCTTTCGGTCCATTGTTATCGGGGATACGGAGGGCTGAGAAAGATGGAGAACAAAAGTTCCTGGTTCCACAGGAAGCTTCTGCACAGCACACTTTGACAGATGATCAGCAATGCTGTTTTCCACACGGGGCACGTGCTCTGTTTGCAATCCATCAAAGCGCTACTCCAATCTTCTCACTTTCTTGGCGTATGCCTCCATTAATGGACTTTTCTAGTGCTTATTGACTTGTCTCAACACAAGTCACTATAGGAATCAGCAACTTTGCCGTCTGCCATGGCTGGCGACAAAGGCATGCCTAGCGAAAGTCAAAGGCCTTTGTCGTCAGCCAGAAAACGGAAACACGCTCGGCTGAACATGCTACGGCAAAGGGCTCTTTGCCGTCTACTAGCGGGCGAGAAAGATGCAAAGGACTTTGGCAAGCTCCAGCAGACGGCAAAGGGCCTGGACAGCACACGTGCCAGCTTAGGTCCGTCAAGGGGTTAACGGCGTGCTTTGCCGTCTGCTGGCAGACGGCAAAGTGCCCAAATAGGCCAGCCCCCACGTGCCCCAGGTAGTTGACACGTGTCCTACTATATCGTCCGCTGGCGGACGGCAAAGATGCAAAGGTCTTTGCCGTCTGCCAGTAGACATCAAAGATGCAGAGGTCTTTGCCGTCTGCCAGCAGACGGCAAAGCAACCATATAGGCCAGCCCACTGCCCCAAGGTTGTGCAGGTAGCTGACACGTGGCATATTTGCCGTCTACTGGCTGATGACACGTGGCATATTTGCCGTCTACTGGCAGATGGCAAAGATCCTGTATACCCCCTGTTTTTTCTTTTTTTTCTTAAATTCATTCAATTTCACAGATATATATACACATATGAAAATACTTTTGACAAGCATACCAACACACGTACATACCAAATCATATCCTTGCCATATGGATATGATCATCCAACACATATACATAGCAAATCAAAAGTCCATATGCAACATATATAGCTGGCAAACATATCTAACAACAAGCATACAATGGTTTCATCCATACATACATATATAGGTAGCAAGTTTCACATTGTTCATCCTACAAAATCAAAACAAGAAGGAAGCATAAAGAGAAGAGTAGACTCCATCAACGCAAGCTTCCTCATCTAGAGCAAATCTTCAAATTGGGAAAGAAGAAAATTAGAAGAAGAAGAAGACTAGCTAGAAGAAGAAGAAGAAGAATAAGAAGAAGAAGAAGAAAAAGAAGAAGAAGATGATTTTTCTTCTCTTTCTTTTTCTCCTCTCCTCTTCTTTATCTTCTTCTTCTTCTTCTAACTAAGGTAGGTAAAAATGCCATTTTATTGCTAAGCTAGGTAAAAATGCTAAGTGTAGGTCATTTTAGAGCTAAGCTAGGTAAATAGGTCATTTTGGAGCTTAGAAGGTTATTATGTCATTTTCAAGGAAACTAAGCTAAGTCTATATCATTTTGGAGGTAACAAAGATTATCATGCCATTTTTGACCTAAGTATGCTAAGTATGTCATAAATGAACTGAAGAAGCTAAGTATAGCTCATTTTTTTGTCTAACTTAGGTAATTATGCAATTTAGGAGGAAAGTAAGCTAAGTATGCATTTGTTAACAAAACACTAGAGAAAACTTACCCTCATCACAACAAATGCGATGAAGATTGCAACTAAGGTAAGAATTGATACAACGACATAATGATACCAAGCCTCATTATCAATGGCATATTTTCTAATGTTCAAGTGCATTGCATCCATCTTCAAGCGCATTGCATTCGTCTTCATCTTGTGATCATCAACGACATCGGCAACATACAACTCCAATTTCATCTTCTCTTCTTCAATTCTTTAATTTTTTCTTTCAAATACTCATTTTCTATTTCAGCTAAATTTAACTTCTCGACAAGAGGGTGAGTTGCAAATTCCAGTTCACATACATCCAAGATTAAAATATCTCTATGTCAACTTGATGGCCATAATTGTCATAAATGGGAAATGCAACAAATAGTTATAAAAGAGAATTTACCACAACTGAATCATAAAGCAGGCGAGGGCCGACGGGGACGAATATCGAGACCATGGCACTATGTTTAACAAACAATCATACAAAGTAAGAAAATTATACAAGTAACTATATAAATCATACAATCATACAAGTAACTATATCAATCAAGTACAATATAAAAAATTGAATACCTAATAATAATCTAGATTGTCGGGTTCAATAAATGCGTCGGGATCAATAAATGCATCATCATCATCATCACTATCAGTAATGACATGCTCTTCATCATCATGTGGAAGGCCACCTTTACATAACCGGTCAATCATTGATAGGTCATCCACAGCAGTACCCTCTTCTAGTTCAGGCTATTCTTGTTTCGGTTGAGGGGTGAAGTCGCGTGCACTGTCGCTGTCTACTTGAATGTTCTGGGGTGAAGTAGAGCGTTTCTTGAAACATTTTTTGCAAAGACGTGTTTCTTGGAAGAATTCTCCTTCATATGTGTCTGGGTTAATGTGAGGTTCATAATCCTCTTCATTGAGGGGAGGTGGTCCAACACATGGCGGCACTTCATAAACGACATCCCAACCAATGAGATTCGGTTCACTTTGACAGGCCCACGGTAGATAGAGAACTTGGGTTGCCCGTTGAGCCATAATATAGGCATCGGGAACATCCAAATGGGTTCTTTGTTTGATTTCCACTAGCCCTATATGTTCATGAGTCCTTCTAGTCTCCTTCAGCTGGAACCAATAACATTTGAAGACTATGACGTTTCGTGGGTTTGCACCATAGAATTGAAGTTCATAAATTGCTTTAAATCTTCCATAATACTCGGTATCTCCTTCACTGGTAGCAGAGATACAACAATTTGTAGACTTTTGGTCCGCCATAGATAGCTCTTTGCCATAGGTACGATGGCAATAACTGTTGATATCGTATTTGTCAAATGAACGGACCTTAAAGTCAAAACCATTAGCGACTTGTCTTAATTCGGCGTCCATAAACTCTTAATTAGCCTACAAGATTAATACAAAAGGGATTGTTGCATTAGCCACAAATTAGACGAATAAATGAAATGGTCTAATGGAAATTACCATTTGTTTGAACCCAGAGACGAAACTAGGATAGCCGCCTCCATGCTTTGCCAGAAGCTCATACTCTTCAATGAAATCCTTTTGGATCATCGCTTCATACGAGAACTTGGTGACATATCAACTGTATCAAATTTATCCATCTCATTGTCCGAGTCCCGAGCATCATCAAAGTCTTGCACCAGGTCTTCCATCCCGGTATCATGCTCATCGGTGCGACGACGAAGCACCTCAGCTCTGGCACGTTGGTCAGACTCGCCATGAAATGTCCACACTGTATAATCCGGTGTAAAACCCCTCTTCTACAGGTGTTTGCCCATTCATCCTCTGTCCTCTTGTTCCAATTGTTACACCCGACACAGGGGCACCAGGTTGTCCTCTGGCCATTTGCAAATGTGGCTCTCAGAAACCCCTTGGTTTTTGTTAACCATCCAATGGTCATGTCTTTCTCGCTAGTGTGACTGGTGTACATCCACCCATAATCACTCATCTTGCCTAGCTACTGGACTCATAAGAAATATATATATATATATATATATATATATATATATATATATATATATATATATATATATATATATATATATATATATATATCACACACATACAGCCGGTCTATTCTGCTAATATTAACAGAATAGTTATTCTAATAACACTTCCGCACTACATGCTCAACAGAAGCGAACTACATCGTCTTTACGTTGGGCACTGCAATGCTTCATGGGAGAACTGCTTCATTTTTTGGTGTTCCGCCCACGTTTTCTGTGTGGAATCGGGTGTTGCGGGATGATTCAGTTTGTCTCTGCATCTCATTTTAGCTTTATTCTTTCTAATTTATAGGAAAATCTACTAGAGTGCTTGCAAATCGAGGGATTTGGCGGACGAGCTTTCTCTGTTCGTTCGTGTTCGCGTCAGATGCGATTTTTTGTTTGCTCGGATGCTGTTTTTTAGTAGGAATTCTTTGATTGCGTTCGTTTTAATCGGTCATTTCACTCTATAACTAGTACAGTGGCCCGCTCGATGCGCAGGCTAGAATTTTATAAATTTAAATAATGTAAATATATTAATTGAAGTTTTAAAGTAAATTTGCAACTATCAATTGCACTCTTTGTGATCGGTGGCATTATGGAAATTCAACTCAATAGATCGCTCCATAGTTTTGTCTTTGATGATATATAAATTTATATGGGTTATCCATTTACCCGCTGATTATGCATGCTGTAGCGAGGGCATCTTCTTTAGTACCACTTTAGTTCGCCAGATTTTAAAATCAATAATAAACATGGCCAAATCAAGCCTAGAGTTCAAATATTATTGTGCTAGTAAAGACCATGATCTCATTCTTATTTGAAGGAAGTTTTAAAAATAGTTGTCGTAGGATTGTAGAATTCGTGTATTTTTCCTATATAATTGGTATTAGAGGAATTTTCATCCATTTAATCTACTCTATGTTCCTTTGAACCAAAGGGATGAATATGTCACTTTTCATATGAATTAAAGTCACCCTACCAAGTTGGGTAGATAGAAACTAAATTTAAGATTTCAGGTGTACACTATACGTAATGGCATTGTTATATAACTACTACAAATATTGTGATAAATAAGATATGACATGTGCGTGTAAGATCCTTAGTAATCTTTAATTCAAGGACATATGATTATTATAGTATTTTTAAAGTACTATATTCATGATCATATGTCTCTTCTTAATGTTATTATATTAATAAAAACCTTGTGAGGTAGTTTGCAGTTTTGATGCAATATAATATCAGGCGTGCATATTAGATGTATCATATTTTATGATCCAAATAATGATGAAGGATATAACAAAGCAGGACCAACATGTTGTTTATGTGATCTTCCTAATGGGGATAGGAAAGAAAAAGGAATTTATCCCCTTTAATAAGTTCGGTGACTAAATAATCTAATCCTTCTCATTTTAATTGGTTTTTGTATATGCTTCTTGATATCAATGACTTTGTCTGGTTTGACATACACAATGCTTTAGACATCTTCACGGTATCCACAATTAAAAATGTTGAGCATTAGTTTCTAGATGCACACGCTTACTTTTTGTTAAAGATAAACGGAAAATAAATAAATACTTTTCCTACACATGTTATTTTATTTGATATATTTATATGTCGATAGCCAAAATTAGATCATTCTGCCGGTTAGATTTCTAGAAGTCTTCTATTTGGCAAAAGACGTCATGTTTTTTCACAAAATTCTCGGTGATATCCCCCACTTTATTTGTGCAGTAACATTTATTCATATAAATAATATGGACAAGGAGCACTCTATAGACCGTCTATATAAAATACCTTCCATACATGTTCAAAAAAATGTATGGGTTATGGAGGAGTCTCAGCAGCATAAGAAAGCACACCCTATGGTGTTACATTAATTCTTCAAGTAATCTGTCAAATTGAACCAAAAAATAACGGAACAATAACGATTAATGTGCATCTTGTACCCCTTGTATATAAAAAAATTCATATATATTTGAGAAATGTATAATTTATCTATGCGTCCCATGGTTTGCCCATCTCATGTTAATTCTTTATTAAATAATTTGTCATATTGTATTAACTATTAAATAATATACAGCAAGATGTGGTTGATACAGTTTTCCATCTGCCTATTAATTAACCACTCATCCATGCGCACCTGACAATATGTAAAGTAAAGTAAACTATAATACATTTTAATTTGTGGCTCAAAGAAATGTTCTTGGTTTGGCGCTAAGGCATCAACAACATAAAGTCAAGAACTAAAACTACATTTTGATTACCTCCTGCAAGGAATTTTCCTCGCTCTCTTGACGTCCACATAACGCACACCCATAAACTTGGCTGGCATCATTAACAAATCAATATTGATTGTGCCGATCACCAATTAATTTGTTGATCTGTCTTGGAGACATGGATTGAATCAGAGTTAGGCAAGTTATCCTGCGTTGCATGGTGCCAGCCATATAAATGATGGGTGTCGCCTATGGTCGTATACTCGTGCTTCCGCGGGAGATCGGATGCCCAGCTTTGACTTACGCGGTCGACACCGAGATGCTCCATTTCGACTTCTACAAGACCTGCTTGGGCTACAACGCCACTGCTGAGTTCTTGCGTTTCATATACATGTAGGGAAGGTGTATATATATACCCAAGGCGACGATGCCTTTCTTGCACTTCATAAAAAGCAATGTCAAGGCATGTTTGACGTTAGTTCTATGACCAGAAAAGACGGAAATAGACTAAAAATAATTGTTTCTAAAATAAACATAACTACATGCTAGAAAGTACAGGTTTGTCAGCAATATTTTCTCCAGAGATTGCTGTTAAGAGCTCTATCATTTCATTAAGAGGATTAGAGTAATTATTTATAAATAATGGATGTCATTTGCAGATAAAACATGTCAAAACCCCAGGAAAAGAGTTACCGCTCGGTTTTGCGCTACAATGGTGGGTGTTCATTTGCAAGCAATTCATAATCTGACACATATGTTGCTTTCTTTATATTTGACATGGAGCTGATAATACCAAACATAGTATAGGCTTAGCTTCCAAAACTACAACAGCCTTGATTTAATTTCAATGGGGTTATCAAAATTATCAAGTTTATTATCATTTAGTTCTAATCAAGATAACAGTACTACGTGCATGCGACATGATTGATTGTAATCATCCCGCTAGTGTCCAGAATCTGGACAGGGGTTTGCATGGCACACGTTGAAATAGGAATTCAGTACGATTCTATTTTCAGGATTCCGGGGTCATCCGGAGAATCAGCAAAAATACTACAATTAAAGGTTACCTGTAAACTCGTGTAGCAAAAAGGAGCAAACACTCTATTGTATTGGCCTATATTTTTTGTCAGCACTGTACTAGCCAAAGACTTATCAAGACATAAGATTTGTCCGTGGGTTCAAGAGCCATGCATGTAGCGACAATTTGTGCTCGCTTACGTAGGCCTGATCGAGCATTTGCTTGGGTGTGCTAAGTCCATCCGATCCATCGATCCTTCTGTGTACGTGCATCATGTACCCGAGTGTCTTCCGGCGGAATCCATTGGCCAGGTAGGGTAGCCATCTTTTTGTGCTTACGTGCATGCTCCGATGGAAAGTACTCATGTCATATGCGGCGGATCGGCGTCAATAGTATGCTCTAGCTACAGTATGCCGCCAGGGGCATGTATCGGCACTTCGGCGGTCACTAGCTTCGCTTCGTACATGTTGACGCGCTCGAGATAGAGATCGGTGTCGCGTGAGTACCTGTCGATCTAGTTGATGTTGTAGTCGTGCTCGTTGCCGATCGTCTCCGAGGGGTTGGTGTCGATCAAGCTGCTGCATCGGCTGATGTATCCCATGCACAACCAGCTATTTAATAGATTCGAATAATAGAACATGCTAAGGAAGAGAGATGTACTGCGGATTGACGTGATCTGCCATGATTTGCTCCTCATGAGTTGGATTTGGGATTTGCTGTGGACTTCTGCTAATGAGTTGGGTTTGGGCGATGGTTGAGCATCAAGGCGCATGGAAGAGAGATGTACAAACATGCAGAACCATGGAATGGAAAGTCTCTAGGAGAGAAGAAGCGTACATGCATGAGATATATTATTTCTTTAGGTTAAGAAGATCCATCGTCGGCAAGAAGATTATTGTTTTGAGGGATTTTGTTACACATAGTATTATGTAATGGCAATGATGGGTAATTTAGAGAGGATGGCATGATGGGCAATTAATTTGGTTTTACACGTGATCTAACGATTGTTGTTTTCTAATATTTTAAATTAAAGGTGAGATATTTCTAATTTTTGTGTGATTTTCTAGGATATTTTTCTATTTTTTGGTATCCCATCAAATACTTTTTATATATAAATAGATTTGTTAAGATTTAGGAGTTAGTTTTCAATTCTTGTTATTTTGATTGCGCGGGCGGGTGAGCTTCGTCCGCTCCTCTGTTCTTGTTGATTTTTTGGATTTTTCCCATCCATGCGTGTTTGAATATTGTAATTACTGTTGCTATAGGTTTGAATTCATTGTATTGCGGGTATAATTGTCATTTTTTGAATTTCATTTTTCAAATGAAAGCTGATGATGTTCGTCCAGTTGCCGTGTCTTCCATGTAATTTTTTGCGGGGGTATGTTTTGATAGTTTAGTGGATGTACAATTTTTAGGCAAGTTATGGAAGTGCGAGTGAAATTGACACCTTTGTTAGTCTATCACATGTTAGTAGTTTTACTACTTTAATTTTATTTATTGTAGTCGTGGCATACGTTGTAGTGCACTGCATTTTCGTTAGTAGTGTACTTCATTGTAGCTGCATTACAGTGGTTATGGCTTATGAGATTTCTCTTTTCTTAAACTGCGTTATGTGTTCTAGATGACTGCATAATATGCACTTCCGTACTGCATTAGCAGTGTTGTTAATGTTTTATTATGCTATTAGAATGGATGGTCCATTATATGCTTGTGTTAGCTGAATAGTTATTATAAGAATTTTTTGGAACTGCATACTATGAGAATTGTTTTTGAACATCATATGTTAACTGCAAAGTTTCGACCATTTGCATTTCCTTGTTACTGTTCAGAGAAATGCTTTTTTTATTAGTACCACACTATGTGTTTGAGAGAACTGCCTAACTGCCAACAGCAACTTTGTCTAAAAAGGATGATAAAATGACGCAGTTGAGGTTACATACTTTAAATAGGCATCATTCAGAGTGTCTGATGTACATAATTTTAAAAGAAAACAGCATAAGCAAAGCATTAGAAATATTGGTTGCTTCATATTAGACAGCCTAGAGTGCAAATATTGTAAACTTGATGGAGTCTTCTTCTTTGTAGAAAAACACCATGGCCACTTCTCCTACCTCAAAGCCATTCTGGGAGACAAAATCTTTCCAACCAGGAGTTATGTTGATGCAGTCTTCAGAGTCGATGTGGTTGTCAGCTTGCATGTTTGCATACCCATTCTTGTGTTGTGTCTCCAAAGTAACCTTCCCTGAACTCGGAGCAGGAAATTTTATTGTGGATGGCAGTTTCTGCATATTGGAATGGGTGGAAAAAGAATTTTATAAGTAAAGAACAAATGTTTTTATTTTATACTTAGGGTGATCTGTTTTATGTTGACTTAAATACTTACATATATATGGCTGCTATTTTCTATAGTAGTTGCAATGTATGAACAAACTTATATACGGAATTGACCCCTAGTTTTATTAGGATATATATTATACTACAACATGCTTGTACTGCAATGTCAGTAATAGTGTACTTCTCCAGCATGTTAAGAGAACTGCAACGCTTATCTACTGACCCTTTTTTTGTTCGTGTGTTGGGATTCTGATTTAACTAGTGTCGATACCTGGTGTGGTACTGAAGAAAGATAGGTGGAAGCATCTAGTCTTAATAGCTAACAAATCTGAACAACAATACAAATTCTGTTTTGTATTTTGTTGACACTATTGAACAAATTGATTGAACTATATATTCAGATGTGGATTTACAGGCTAGATTATGTCCAAAATTGTGAGGTGAAAAACATACCCAACTTTCCTGCAGATCTGCGGTTGTGAGGCGATGAAGAAATGGCACACGAAACCCCCTGTTGGGTATCATCAGGCACCCGAGCATGTTGCGCCACTCGGTGTTGATGAGCTCTAGACCTTCTGCGTACACGCATGTGTCCGCTACCGGTGGCATCCTTGCCAAACACCCGCACTTACAGTTCATGGTGGGTTCAGTGGAATTCCAGAGAAGAGCTGGGGATGGGATGAACCCTAGATCTACGATTTGAAGAAAATGAGGAACGGGGGGAGGAGTTGTGTTAGTCTGGAGCACGAATGGATACATTTTTATGCAACCAATTGAGCAACGGAAGTAATAAATGTCGTGGTTGGTGTTAGGTGGTGGATTGGTTCTGACTCAGTGTACGTGAATGCATTTGAGAAGCAACAGGACTGCTTACTTGAAAATAGCAAACTGCATTGTCATATCACAACGAACTGCGGAACGCATGGTTGGGCCTGTGTTTGTGTATAGTATGTGGGATTTTTTTTTAATTTTCAGTGGCTTCTCTTTTGTGTATTGGCCATGTGTTCAGGTAGTGAAGACGCATTGGGCCCAAGTCGGCCTATGAGCACGGCTGGTTCCCTGTGCGTTGTATGCGGCCTAATTTGTAGTCCCACCTCGCTCGCGGAAGGCGCGCTCGACCTATTTATAAGCGCTGGCGAGGTCGCCGTATCGAACTCCTCTGGTTACTTATTTGGGCGGTTATACCCGGCGCTCGCTGCTCTATGCTCTCTGACCTGTGGGCCCATGTGTGGTCGACCCCATGAATTGTGACTCAGAACGACTCGCCTTCTGTGGGCGCAGACTTGTTACGAGACTGGCTGGGGCCGGTAGCACCTGGGTGGTCAATTTTTTTTCTTTGTATTTTTCTGTCTTAAGTATTTTTTCAATGTCGGGGCGTGCACTACGTTTAGTAAATCATGTGTGCATTGCATTGATCAGGGTTTTGTACTGCATGTGCACGCGTTCCGTACTGCATGTACAGTTCTCATTTTTGTTTCCATGTTTTTGCTATTATGTAATCTTTTTTTCCAATGTATGGGAGTGCATTGCTTAGTAAATCATACATGTACTGCATTGATTATGGTTCTGTACTGCACGCTCATATATTTCTGCACTGCATTGATTATTTACGTGTTTGCATTTTTCTTTTTGTGTTTTTTCTCTTATGTATTCATTTTTCAAATTTAGGTTCGTGCACTGCTTTGTTGGGTATGTTAAAACTTCATTCGATAGAGTCTGTACAGCATTCGTACACAATTTGCACTACATGCGTCCTGTTTGCACACTGCATCTTATTTTCGTTTTGTGCACTTCTCAAATCTAAGGATACATGAGCAAACAACAGAAAACAAATTATCACAAGCATTCTGTACGACAAGTTCATCATCAACAAACTAAGTTGAACAGAAACCAATCTAACATAATCAAAGTTCATCATTACAAGCAATTCTGCATGGCAAGCAAAATAAGTTCAGCACACAAGCAAACTAACGATACATAAGCAAACAACATAAAGCAAATTTGATGATAATTCTATAACGATGCCGGCATTGTTAGCTCTTGGCCGGCACCATCTTTTTCTTCACCAGTTAGGCTCTTCCCATCCCCAGCTGTTCCTGGCGTGCTTCTTGGGGGGCTCCTCCTTCTCCAGCTTTGCACGGCGAAGCCCGTCCTGGGTGAGGGTGATGCGGTTCCATATCTCGTACGCTATGAAGGCGTCATTGCCGCGTACTCGATGTGCCTCATGGACAGAGGCAGGGTGGCCCAGCGCTTGTGTTCATCGTCAGTGATCTTCTTCATGTTGTTGTAGTAGTAGTCGATGAGCATGCCAGAGACGTCTCCAAGGGAGTCCAACTCCTTCGTTGCCTCGGGCACCCTCCACTCCTTCTGGATGTTGACGAAGTTGGCGACCTCCAGATTGACGCGCTCTAGCCTAGTTCTGTCGCTGTCGATGGAGAAGCCTGCAAAGGTGTACCTGGGGTTGGCAAGGAAGTTGTCGAAGACGGTGCACCTTTCAGCGGCGCTCAGTTGGAAGAGCAGAACCGGGTGATTCTTGCCGATGGAGAGCTGGCAGAGGGCGGGTTTCTGCGTCGCTTCAGGCTCGTTGTTTTACTCGAGATCAATGTCGACGATCTTGTGGCGCTGGAGGCTGAGGTGGCGCTCGTACTGCTCGAGGGAGATCGCCATCTACTTCTTGTCGTTGGTGTCGATGACGTGCAACTTGGTGTTGCCGTGGGCCTCCACGGCCTTGTCGCCCTTGTACTCGTTGGTGAACGCCATCACCGGTAGTAGGGCTTGGTGTTTTTGTGTGGATATGGAGCGATTTGGTGGCAGCACAATGGATACTTGTGTTGTTGTGGATGAGAAGGCCTTTGGCAGGGGTCTGAATTTAAGGGGATGGCACGGGGTGGGATGGCCGCATCGGATGAACTGCACGATCTCGTTGACGATGCGGTTGTGCAGATCGTGGGTTGGTGTTGCATCTGTGATCGTGGGCTTGTGGCGATGGAGCCGCTCCGATTGGGTGGTTGTACGCGAACATGGTTTTTTAATGTGGTTTTATTTTATTTTTGATTAGTAAAATTTTTTAACCACCACTTTTCTGTGTGAACGGGCATTTTGTCATGTTTATATATGTATCCTGCGTGATAATGGAACTGCATTGGTTATAGTTCCGCACTGCATCGTCTACAATACAAAACTGCATTTTTGTCTACATGTGCGTACTTCACCGTTTTTTGCGTGTCCTTGCTGTAGGCCCTGAAAAAAGTACAATGTATTCTGCAATTTTACGAGTTTTTCGCTGTGTTCTGTGCCGTGTATTTATTCATGTAGGAAATCCGGAACTGGATTGCTATACCGTAATGCATCGTGTAAGAAAATGCACTGCATTTTTCTAGTGATGCGTACTATATCTGGTTTTTGCCTGTACTTACTGTAGTCCCTGGTACAGGAGGGGTAGGGGAAGGGGGGCACTTTTTTTTGAACTTATTGTTTTTTCTTAGTCGGCCTTGTTGGGCCTGTGTTTGGGTAGTTAAGACGCATTTGGGCCCAAGTCGGCCTGTGAGCACGGCTGGTTCCCGGTGCATTGTGTGCGTCCTAATGTTTACTCCCACCTCGCCCGCAGAAGGCGCGCCCGACCTGTTTATAAGCGCTGGCGAGTCCGCCTTATCGAACTCCTCTGGTTACTTATTTGGGCGCTTATACACGGCGCTCGCTGCTCTATGCTCTCTGACCTATGGGCCCATGTGTGGTCGGCCCCATTTATTGTGACTCAGAACAACTCGCCTTCTGTGGGCGCAGACCTACTACGAGACTGGCTGGGGCCGGTTGAACCTGGGTGGTCAATTTTTTTCTTTGTATTTTTCTGTCTTAAGTATTTTTTCAATGTCGGGGCATGCACTGATTTTAGTATATCATGCGTGCACTGCATTGATTAGGGTTCTGTACTGCATGTGCACGCATTCCGTACTGCATGTACAGTTCTCATTTTTGTTTCTGTGTTTGCTATATGTTTCCGTACTGCATATATTTCTGCACTGCATTGATTATTTTCGTGTTCACATTTTTCTTCGTCGCTGTGTTCTATGCCGTGTATTTATTCATGTAGGTAATCCGGAACTGGATTGCTATACCGTACTGCATCGCGTAACGAAATGCACTGCATTTTTCTAGTGCTGCATGATGGATTCATGTACCTAGGGTAGGGTCATAGGCCTGACCTGAATGTCCTACCCAGGGACAGTCTTAGAAGAGATTACCTTCCAGTCGACCAACGAGGAACCCACTCGACTGACCAGAAGGACTCGACCATGGAGATTCACTCGACCATGAAGATACACTCGACCACCAGAAGGTCAGAAGGCACTCTGCACTGCAACGGCCTGTAATTGAATAGACTTAATGATAGTTAAGGCACTTTATGTGGGGCGTTACCAGTAACGCCCCAGACTTAATATACTTTAAACCCTCCGTTACGTGGGCTGGCAGGGGTCCTGGCGTACTCTATATAAGCCACCCCCCTCCATAGGCAGAAGGGTTCGCACTCCTGTAACACCTATACACATAATCCACTCGACCGCCTCAGGGCTCCGAGACGTAGGGCTTTTACTTCCTCCGAGAAGGGCTTGAACTCGTACATCGCTTGTGTTTACAACCTCTCCATAGCTAGGACCTTGCCTCTCCATACCTACCCCCCACTCTACTGTCAGACTTAGAACCACGACAGTTGGCGCCCACCGTGGGGCAGGTGTTTTAGCGATTTTGTGGAGAAGTTGCGGTATTTCCGAGTACTTTCATCATGATGACTGCTGGAGTTTTGGTCGAGGGGCGCGAGATCCGTCTTGGCGCTCTCACCTTCGTCGCCGACGACTCCGCGTGGCTCCAGGAGGCTCCACTCAACGTTGATGCGCTCCCTGTCTGCGATGCGACGCATTTTCGCGCATGTGTCCGCGGCGTTCTGCTGCGGCAACCGTCGGCCCCCTATCGGTCGACTCCTTTATCGGTCGCCCGTCCGGTCTCCCACCAGCACAAGCGCTCCGGTCGGTCGAGGCTTCATCGGTGGGTGAAACACGCGGTGGCTCGCCAGGCGGCCATTGCACAAGTTGCGGCAATCGAGCCCGACGAATCTCTCTACAGCCTGTTCGATCTGTCGACTGGCTCCGTGGAGACTGCATCCGAATGCGATAGCAGTGATCCAGCGGCGGAAATTCTCATGGTCGACGGACCCCGCAGTCCTCCCGGCTTCGCCCATGGTGGTGGAGCGGGCGGCGGAGGTGGCCCCGCTCAGGACCACGAAGAGTACCAGCCCGAGGCACTCGACTCTTTGCAGAGAGAAGAGCTTCGCCGCAGGAACATGGATGCCCTGCATACTCCCATTACGGGAGAAACCCCCGAGGCTCGCGCCTTGGAGGAGGCACGTTTGGCCAATGTGGCTGAACGCGCTCGTCTGGAGAACCTTCAGCGAGCACTCGACGAGCGCGCGCGGCAACGAGTCCCCGAAGCCAGTCGACGTCGACTCTTCCCGCCGACTCAGGTATACCGCACGCCAATTCAGAATTTAGCAGCTGCAACCCGTATAGCAGAGTCCATCCAGCCTTCACAGTCGGAAGCTGGGAGAGGCTTGATGCAGATCAGAGATTTGCTCCGAGCAGCAGGGGACCAGTACTCAGCCGTGTCACAGTCGCGCAACAGAATTCACAGTCGATCCGTCGCTGCGAATACGGTTCAGTCGGCTCACAGTCCCAGATCGCCTCCGCGGCGGGAAGGGTGCAACAACCAGCGTGATCAGTATGGAGACCGACTCAACCGAGATGAAAGGCGTCGAGTGCCCGTTTCCCCTCCGAAGGAAGGGTCTTACGCTCCTCGGCGACAGGATGACAGGCGTCAGTTCAGTGCGGGGCAAAGAGTTCCAGTCGACCCCAGGGGACCAGGCTTTGACGCGCGATCCATTATCGTGCAAAGCTTGGTCGACCGGAACAGAGCCCATCGAGGTGGACCCGAGAGAGATGCACCCACGAGCAGTCGAGTGCATATTTCTGGTCCAGAGTGTTTTAGCAGGGCTATCAGAGCCGCAGTGATTCCCCCCAATTTCAGGTTGGCGACAGGAGTCAGCAAGTTCACTGGGGAGTCCAAGCCTGAAACTTGGCTTGAGGACTACCGAGTGGCTGTTCAGATTGGCGGTGGGAATGACGAGGTGGCCATGAAGCATTTGCCCCTCATGCTGGACGGTTCGTCCAGAGCGTGGTTGAATCAGTTACCTCCTGAGAGTATTTACACTTGGGAAGATTTGTTCCGAGTGTTCGTCAGAACTTTTGAAGGAACCTGCAAGCGACCAGCTGGTTTGACAGAGCTGCAAGTTGGTGTGCAGAAGACCAATGAGACTCTCAGAGAGTACATTCAGAGGTGGATCACTCTGCACCATACTGTGGAAAACGTGTCTAATCATCAAGCAGTCTGCGCCTTCAAAGATGGCGTCAAGAACAGGGAATTGAGTCTGAAGTTTGGTCGAACCGGGGACATGACCCTGAGTCGGATGATGGAGATTGCTACCAAGTACGCCAATGGCGAGGAAGAGGACCGACTCCGAAGCGGCAAGTATAAGCCAAGCCAGTCGGAGAAGGGAAATTCCAGTCGGAAACAGAAGCGGAAAGCCGAACCAGCAGCTCCTGGAGAGGTCCTGGCCGTGACTCAGGGAAAGTTCAAAGGGAAGCCAAAAGGATCCTGGAATCCTAAGAAAGTAAAGGATAAAGAAGGAAACGACGTGATGGATATGTCGTGCCACATCCACACGAAGAAAGATGAAGAGGGCAACATTATTTACCCAAAGCACACCACTCGCCAGTGTCGACTCCTGATCCAGCAGTTTCAGGGTAAACAGTCTAAGGACAAGGAGAAAGAGTCAGACAAGGCCGGAGACAAAGAGGACAGTGAGGAAGAATATCCGCATATTAACTCCACTCTGATGATCTTAGCGGATGTGGAGAGCAAGAGTCGACTGAAAGTCATTAATCGTGAGGTGAATATGGTTGCCCCAGCAAAACCAAGTTATCTGAAATGGTCCCAAACACCCATCACATTCGACCAATCTGATCACCTGACTCATATTGCCACCCCTGGGAGGCAAGCTTTGGTGGTCGATCCAATTGTCGAAGGCACTCGACTGACGAAAGTGCTGATGGACGGTGGCAGTGGGCTGAACTTTTTGTATGCAGACACACTGAAGGGAATGGGCATCCCGATGTCCCGACTGAGCACCAGCAACATGAGTTTCCACGGAGTCATACCAGGGAAGAAAGCCAACTCACTCGGCCAAATAGCCCTGGACGTGGTTTTTGGCGACTCAAAACATTTTCGCAAGGAAAAGTTGACCTTTGAAGTTGTGGATTTTCAGAGCGCGTACCACGCCATTTTGGGGAGGCCCGCCTACGCACGGTTCATGGCTCGACCATGTTACGTGTACCTCAAACTGAAAATGCCAGGTCCCAAAGGGGTGATCACTGTCACTGGCGATTGGAAAAAGGCAGAAGAATGCTTTCAGAAGGGCTCGAAGATTGCCGATTCCCAGGTGACAGCGGTCGAGTTCGAAGAATACAAGCAAAACGCAGATCCGAGTGATTTGTTGCGATCCAAGAAACCAGCCATAGAGTCTGCATTTCAGTCGTCTGGTGAGACAAAACCCGTTCACATTCACCCGACCGACCCCAATGCAGCACCGACCCACATCTCCACGACACTCGACCCGAAATAGGAAGAAGCGCTCATCCAGTTCCTCCGTGAGAACTGGGACATTTTCGCATGGAAGCCAGCTGACATGGCAGGTGTTCCCAGGGGACTGGCTGAGCAACGCCTCAGAGTCGACAAATCAGCAAAACCAGTCAAAGAGCATCTTCGGCGGTCCGCCGTCCAGAAGAGGAAAGCTATTGGTGAAGAAGTGGCTCGACTGTTGGCGGCAGGATTTATCCGAGAGATATACCGCTCCGAGTTGCTCGCTAATGTCGTCATGGTTCCCAAGAAGGACAAATCACTCCGCATGTGCATTGACTTCAAGCACATCAATCGGGCCTGCCCGAAAGATCATTTTCCTCTCTCTCGCATAGATCAAATTGTTGACTCGACCGCGGGATGTGAGAGATTGTCTTTTCTAGACGCATATTCCGGGTATCATCAGATCCGTCTGTATGGACCCGACGAAGTAAAAACAGCTTTCATCACTCCATTCGGGTGCTTCTGCTATATCACCATGCCATTCGGCCTCAAGAATGCCGGAGCCACATTTATGCGTATGATTCAGAAGTGTCTTCTCACTCAAATCAGTCGGAATGTGGAAGCGTATATGGATGATATTGTCATTAAGTCGCGAAAAGGTTCCGACCTGCTTGCTGACCTCGCCGAAACATTTGCCAACCTCAGAAGGTACGATATCAAGCTCAATCCATCGAAGTGCACATTCGGAGTTCCTGGTGGAAAGTTACTCGGTTTTCTCGTTTCCGAGCGAGGGATCGACGCTAACCCAGAGAAGATCGGCACTATTCTCCGAATGAAACGCCCTGTGCGAGTGCACGATGTCCAGAAGCTTACTGGATGCTTGGCCGCATTAAGTCGATTCATCTCACGACTCGGTGAAAAGGCATTGCCTCTTTACCGACTGATGAAGAAGGCAGACAAGTTCGAGTGGACTCCAGAAGCTGATGCAGCGTTTGCCGAGCTAAAAGCTCTGCTCTCCACCCAGCCGGTGCTTGCTGCTCCAATCAGCAAAGTGTTGGGGAACGTTGCAGAAAATTAAAATTTTTCCTACGGCTTCACCAAGATCCATCTATGAGTTCATCTAAGCAACGAGTCATGGGAGAGAGCTTGCATCTACATACCACTTGTAGATCGCGTGCGGAAGCTTGCAAGGTGATGATGGAGTCGTACTCGAACGTGATTCAGATCACCGATGCCAAGTGCTGAACGGACAGCACCTCCGTGTTCAACACACGTACGGGACGAGCGACGTCTCCTCCTTCTTGATCCAGCAAGGGGGAAGGAGAGGTTGAGGAAGACAGCTCCACCGGCAGCACGACGGCGTGGTGATGGTGGAGAAGCAGTACTCCGACAGGGCTTCGCCGAGCACACAACGAAGGAGGAGAGGTGTTGGGGAGGGAGAAGGAGGCAACCAAAGGCCAAGGACTCAAGGTGTGAAGTCCCTCCTCTCCCCCACTATATATAGGAGGGCCAAAGGGGGGGGTGGCCGGCCCTAGGAGATCCAATCTCCTAGGGGGGCGGCGGCCAAGGGGGGTTTCCCTCCCCCCCAAGGCACCTAGGAGGTGCCTTCCCCTCCTAGGACTCTTGCCCCCTTGAACCCTAGGCGCATGGGCCTATGTGGGGCTGGTGCCCTTGGCCCATGCAGGCCAAGGCGCACCCCCTACAGCCCATGTGGCCCCCCGGGGCAGGTGGCCCCACCCGGTGGGCCCCCGGGACCCCTCCGGTGGTCCCGGTACAATACCGATAACCCCGAAACTTGTCCCGATGCCCGAAACAGGACTTTCCATATATGAATCTTTACCTCCGGACCATTCCGGAACTCCTCGTGACGTCCGGGATCTCATCCGGGACTCCGAACATCATTCGGTAGTCACATACTTGACTTCCTACTAACCCTAGCGTCACCGAACCTTAAGTGTGTAGACCCTACGGGTTCGGGAGACACGCAGACATGACCGAGACGACTCTCGGGCAATAACCAACAGCGGGGTCTGGATATCCATGTTGGCTCCCACATGCTCCTCGATGATTTCATCGGTTGAACCACGATGTCGAGGATTCGATCAAACCCTGTATACAATTCCCTTTGTCAATCGGTACGTTACTTGCCCGAGACTCGATCGTCGGTATCCCAATACCTTGTTCAGTCTCGTTACCCGGCAAGTCACTTTACTCGTACCGTAATGCATGATCCCGTGGCCAACACCTTGGTCACATTGAGCTCATTATGATGATGCATTACCGAGTGGGCCCAGAGATACCTCTCCGTTATACGGAGTGACAAATCCCAGTCTCGATCCGTGTCAACCCAACAGATACTTTCGGAGATACCTGTAATGCACCTTTATAGTCACCCAGTTACGTTGTGACGTTTGATACACCCAAGGCACTCCTACGGTAACCGGGAGTTACACGATCTCATGGTCGAAGGAATAGATACTTGACATTGGCAAAGCTTCTAGCAAACGAACTATACGATCTTTTATGCTATGCTTATGATTGGGTCTTGTCCATCACATCATTCTCCTAATGATGTGATCCCGTTATCAACGACATCCTATGTCCATAGTCAGGAAACCATGACTATCTATTGATCATAACGAGCTAGTCAACTAGAGGCTCACTAGGGACTCATTGGGTCTAAGTGTTCACACGTGTATTACGATTTCCGGATAATACAGTTATAGCATGAACAAAAGACAATTATCATGAACATTGAAATATAATAATCCTTTTATTATTGCCTCTAGGGCATATTTCCAACAGTCTCCCACTTGCACTAGAGTCACCAATCTAGTTACATTGTGATGAATCGAACACCCATAGAGTTCTGGTGTTGATCATGTTTTGCACGCGAGAGAGGTTTAGTCAACGGATCTGCGACATTCAGATCCGTGTGCACTTTGCAAATCTCTATGTCTCCATCTTGAACATTTTCACGGATGGAGTTGAAACGACGCTTGATGTGCCTGGTCTTCTTGTGAAACCTGGGCTCCTTGGCAAGGGCAATAGCTCCAGTGTTGTCACAGAAGAGTTTGATCGGCCCCGACGCATTGGGTATGACTCCTAGGTCGGTCATGAACTCCTTCATCCAAATCGCTTCATGCGCTGCCTCCGAGGCTGCCATGTACTCCGCTTCACATGTAGATCCCGCCACGACGCTCTGCTTGCAGCTGCACCAGCTTACTGCTCCACCATTCAACATATACACGTATCCGGTTTGTGACTTAGAGTCATCCAGATCTGAGTCGAAGCTAGCGTCGACGTAACCCTTTACGACGAGCTCTTCATCTCCTCCATAAACGAGAAACATGTCCTTTGTCCTTTTCAGGTACTTCAGGATATTCTTGACCGCTGTCCAGTGTTCCTTGCCGGGGTTACTTTGGTATCTTGCAACCAAACTTACGGCAAGGTTTACATCGGGTCTGGTACACAGCATGGCATACATAATAGATCCTATGGCTGAAGCATAGGGGATGACACTCATCTCTTCTTTATCTTTTGCCGTGGTCGGTGACTGAGCCAAGCTCAATCTCACACCTTGTAACATAGGCAAGAACCCCTTCTTGGACTGATCCATTTTGAACCTCTTCAAAATCTTATCAAGGTATGTGCTTTGTGAAAGACCTATGAGGCGTCTCGATCTATCTCTATAGATCTTGATGCCTAATATATAAGCAGCTTCTCCAAGGTCCTTCATTGAAAAACACTTGTTCAAGTAGGCCTTAATGCTGTCCAGGAGTTTCGTATCATTTCCCATCAAGAGTATGTCATCTACATATAATAGGAGAAATGCTACAGAGCTCCCACTCACTTTCTTGTAAACGCAGGCTTCTCCATAAGTCTGCGTAAACCCAAACGCTTTGATCATCTCATCAAAGCGAATGTTCCAACTCCGAGATGCTTGCACCAGTCCATAAATGGATCGCTGGAGCTTGCATACTTTGTTAGCGTTCTGAGGAACGACAAAACCTTCCGGCTGCATCATATACAGCTCTTCCTTAAGATGTCCATTAAGGAATGCCGTTTTGACGTCCATCTGCCATATCTCATAATCATAGTATGCGGCAATTGCTAACATGATTCGGACGGACTTAAGCTTCGCCACGGGAGAGAATGTCTCGTCGTAGTCAATCCCTTGAACTTGTCGATAACCCTTAGCGACAAGTCGAGCTTTATAGATGGTAACATTACCATCCGCGTCCGTCTTCTTCTTAAAAATCCATTTATTTTCTATCGCTCGCCGATCATCGGGCAAGTCTGTCAAAGTCCATACTTTGTTTTCATACATGGATCCTATCTCGGATTTCATGGCCTCAAGCCATTTGTTGGAATCCGGGCCCGCCATTGCTTCTTCATAGTTCGAAGGTTCATTGTTGTCCAGCAACATGATTTCCATGACAGGGTTGCCGTACCACTCTGGTGCAGAACGTGTCCTTGTGGACCTTCGAAATTCAGTAGCAACTAGATCTGAAGTACCTTGATCATCATCAACATTTTCCTCTTCAGTTGGTGTGGGCATTACAGGAATGGTTTCCTGCGCTGCACCACTTTCCCGTTCGAGAGGTAGTACTTCATCGAGTTCTACTTTCCTCCCACTTACTTCTTTCGAGAGAAACTCTTTCTCCAGAAAGCATCCGTTCTTGGCAACAAAGATCTTGCCTTCGGATCTTAAGTAGAAGGTATACCCGACAGTTTCCTTAGGGTATCCTATGAATACGCATTTTTCCGACTTGGGTTCGAGCTTTTCAGGTTGAAGTTTCTTGACATAAGCATCGCATCCCCAAACTTTTAGAAACGACAGCTTAGGTTTCTTCCCAAACCATAATTCATACGGTGTCGTCTCAACGGATTTAGACGGTGCCCTATTTAAAGTGAATGTAGCTGTCTCTAGAGCGTATCCCCAAAATGATAGCGGTAAATCGGTAAGAGACATCATAGACCGCACCATATCCAATAGAGTGCGATTACGACGTTCGGACACACCGTTTCGCTGAGGTGTTCCAGGCGGCGTGAGTTGTGAAACGATTCCACATTTTCTTAAGTGTGTACCAAATTCGTGACTTAAGTATTCGCCCCCACGATCTGATCGTAGGAACTTTATCTTACGGTCATGTTGATTCTCTACCTCACTCTGAAATTCCTTGAACTTTTCAAAGGTCTCAGACTTGTGTTTCATTAAGTAGACATACCCATATCTACTCAAGTCGTCAGTGAGAGTGAGAACATAACGATATCCTCCGCGAGCCTCAACGCTCATTGGACCGCACACATCGGTATGTATGATTTCCAACAAGTTGGTTGCTCGCTCCATTGTTCCGGAGAACGGAGTCTTGGTCATTTTGCCTAAGAGGCAAGGTTCGCATGTGTCAAATGATTCATAATCAAGAGACTCTAAAAGTCCATCAGCATGGAGCTTCTTCATGCGCTTGACACCAATGTGACCAAGGCGGCAGTGCCACAAGTATGTGGGACTATCGTTATCAACTTTACATCTTTTGGCATCCACACTGTGAACATGTGTAATATTACGCTCGAGATTCATCAAGAATAAACCATTGACCATCGGAGCATGACCATAAAACATATCTCTCATATAAATCGAACAACCATTATTCTCAGACTTAAATGAGTAGCCATCTCGTATTAAACGAGATCCAGATACAATGTTCATGCTCAAACTTGGCACTAAACAACAATTATTGAGGTTTAAAACTAATCCCGTAGGTAAATGTAGAGGCAGCGTGCCGACGGCGATCACATCGACCCTGGAGCCATTCCCGACGCGCATCGTCACCTCGTCCTTCGCCAGTCTCCGTTTATTCCGCAGCTCCTGCTGTGAGTTACATATGTGAGCAACGGCACCGGTATCAAATACCCAGGAGTTACTTCGAGTACTGGTAAGGTACACATCAATTACATGTATATCAAATATACCTTTGGTGTTGCCGGCCTTCTTATCCGCTAAGTATTTGGGGCAGTTCCGCTTCCAGTGCCCCTTCCCCTTGCAATAAAAGCACTCAGTCTCAGGCTTGGGTCCATTCTTTGACTTCTTCCCGGCAACAGGCTTACCGGGCGCGGCAACATCTTTGCCGTCCTTCTTGAAGTTCTTCTTACCCTTGCCCTTCTTGAACTTAGTGGTCTTATTGACCATCAACACTTGATGTTCTTTCTTGATTTCAGCCTCTGCTGACTTCAGCATCGAGAACACTTCAGGAATGGTCTTTACCATCCCCTGCATGTTGTAGTTCATCACAAAGCTCTTGTAGCTTGGTGGGAGCGACTGGAGGATTCTGTCAATGACCGCCTCATCTGGGAGGTTAATGTTCAACTGGGTCATACGTGCGTGCAACCCAGACATCTTCAGGATGTGTTCACTGACAGAACTGTTCTCCTCCATCTTACAACTGTAGAACTTGTCGGAGACATCATATCTCTCGACCCGGGCATGAGCTTGGAAAACTAGTTTCAGCTCTTCGAACATCTCATATGCTCCGTGATGCTCAAAACGCTTTTGGAGCCCCGGTTCTAAGCTGTAAAGCATGCCGCACTGAACGAGGGAGTAATCATCAGCACGAGTTTGCCAAGCGTTCATAACGTCTTGGTTCTCTGGGACGGGAGCGGCACCTAGCGGTCCTTCTAGGACATATTGCTTCCTGGCAGCTATGAGGATGATCCTCAGGTTTCGGACCCAGTCCGTATAGTTGCTGCCATCATCTTTCAGCTTGGTTTTCTCTAGGAACGCGTTGAAGTTCATGTTGACATGAGCGTTGGCCATTGATCTACAATACATATTTGCAAAGGTTTTAGACTAAGTTCATGATAATAAAGTTCTTAATCAAAATTATGAACTCCCACTTAGATTAGACATCCCTCTAGTCATCTAAGTGTTACACGATCCGAGTCGACTAGCCCGTGTCCGATCATCACGTGAGACGGACTAGTCATCGTCGGTGAACATCTTTATGTTGATCGTATCTTCCATACGACTCGTGTTCGACCTTTCGGTCTCCGTGTTCCGAGGCCATGTCTGCACATGCTAGGCTCGTCAAGTTAACCCTAAGTGTTTTCGCTGTGTAAAACTGTCTTACACCCGTTGTATGTGAACGTAAGGATCCATCACACCCGATCATCACGTGGTGCTTAGAAACGACGAACTGTAGCAACGGTGCACAGTTAGGGGAGAACACTTCTTGAAATTTTGTAAGGGATCATCTTATTTACTACCGTCGTCCTAAGTAAACAAGATGCATAAACATAATAAACATCACATGCAATTATATGGTTGTGACATGATATGGCCAATATCATCAAGCTCCATTGATCTCCATCTTCGGGGCTCCATGATCATCTTGTCACCGGCTTGACACCATGATCTCCATCATCATGATCTCCATCATCGTGTCTTCATGAAGTTGTCACGCCAACGACTACTTCTACTTCTATGACTAACGCGTTTAGTAATGAAGTAAAGTAGTTTACATGGCGTTCTTCAATGACACGCAGGTCATACAAAAAAAATAAAGACAACTCCTATGGCTCCTGCCGGTTGTCATACTCATCGACATGCAAGTCGTGAATCCTATTACAAGAACATGATCTCATACATCACAATTCAACATTCATCACAACTTCTGGCCATATCACATCACATGATCAATCGCTGCAAAAACAAGTTAGACGTTCTCTAGTTGTTGTTGCATCTTTTACGTGGCTGCGATTGGGTTCTAGCAAGAACGTTTTCTTACCTACGAATCACCACAACGTGATTTTGTCAACTTCTATTTACCCTTCATAAGGGCCTTGTTCATCGATTCCGCTCCAACTAAAGTGGGAGAGACAGACACCCGCCAGCCACCTTATGCAACTAGTGCATGTCAGTCGGTGGAACCGGTCTCACGTAAGCGTACGTGTAAGGTTGGTCCGGGCCGCTTCATCCCACAATACCGTTGAGCAAGAAAAGACTAGTAGAGGCAAGTAAGATGACAAGATCAACGCCCACAACAAATTGTGTTCTACTCGTGCATTAGAGAACTACGCATAGACCTAGCTCATGATGCCACTGTTGGGGAACGTTGCAGAAAATTAAAATTTTTCCTACGGCTTCACCAAGATCCATCTATGAGTTCATCTAAGCAACGAGTCATGGGAGAGAGCTTGCATCTACATACCACTTGTAGATCGCGTGCGGAAGCTTGCAAGGTGATGATGGAGTCGTACTCGAACGTGATTCAGATCACCGATGCCAAGTGCTGAACGGACAGCACCTCCGTGTTCAACACACGTACGGGACGAGCGACGTCTCCTCCTTCTTGATCCAGCAAGGGGGAAGGAGAGGTTGAGGAAGACAGCTCCACCGGCAGCACGACGGCGTGGTGATGGTGGAGAAGCAGTACTCCGACAGGGCTTCGCCGAGCACACAACGAAGGAGGAGAGGTGTTGGGGAGGGAGAAGGAGGCAACCAAAGGCCAAGGACTCAAGGTGTGAAGTCCCTCCTCTCCCCCACTATATATAGGAGGGCCAAAGGGGGGGGTGGCCGGCCCTAGGAGATCCAATCTCCTAGGGGGGCGGCGGCCAAGGGGGGTTTCCCTCCCCCCCAAGGCACCTAGGAGGTGCCTTCCCCTCCTAGGACTCTTGCCCCCTTGAACCCTAGGCGCATGGGCCTATGTGGGGCTGGTGCCCTTGGCCCATGCAGGCCAAGGCGCACCCCCTACAGCCCATGTGGCCCCCCGGGGCAGGTGGCCCCACCCGGTGGGCCCCCGGGACCCCTCCGGTGGTCCCGGTACAATACCGATAACCCCGAAACTTGTCCCGATGCCCGAAACAGGACTTCCCATATATGAATCTTTACCTCCGGACCATTCCGGAACTCCTCGTGACGTCCGGGATCTCATCCGGGACTCCGAACATCATTCGGTAGTCACATACTTGACTTCCTACTAACCCTAGCGTCACCGAACCTTAAGTGTGTAGACCCTACGGGTTCGGGAGACACGCAGACATGACCGAGACGACTCTCGGGCAATAACCAACAGCGGGGTCTGGATATCCATGTTGGCTCCCACATGCTCCTCGATGATTTCATCGGTTGAACCACGATGTCGAGGATTCGATCAAACCCTGTATACAATTCCCTTTGTCAATCGGTACGTTACTTGCCCGAGACTCGATCGTCGGTATCCCAATACCTTGTTCAGTCTCGTTACCCGGCAAGTCACTTTACTCGTACCGTAATGCATGATCCCGTGGCCAACACCTTGGTCACATTGAGCTCATTATGATGATGCATTACCGAGTGGGCCCAGAGATACCTCTCCGTTATACGGAGTGACAAATCCCAGTCTCGATCCGTGTCAACCCAACAGATACTTTCGGAGATACCTGTAATGCACCTTTATAGTCACCCAGTTACGTTGTGACGTTTGATACACCCAAGGCACTCCTACGGTAACCGGGAGTTACACGATCTCATGGTCGAAGGAATAGATACTTGACATTGGCAAAGCTTCTAGCAAACGAACTATACGATCTTTTATGCTATGCTTATGATTGGGTCTTGTCCATCACATCATTCTCCTAATGATGTGATCCCGTTATCAACGACATCCTATGTCCATAGTCAGGAAACCATGACTATCTATTGATCATAACGAGCTAGTCAACTAGAGGCTCACTAGGGACTCATTGGGTCTAAGTGTTCACACGTGTATTACGATTTCCGGATAATACAGTTATAGCATGAACAAAAGACAATTATCATGAACATTGAAATATAATAATCCTTTTATTATTGCCTCTAGGGCATATTTCCAACACAAAGAGCCTTTGTTGCTTTATATTGCAGCCACAGGACAAGTCATCAGTACAGTACTTACGGTTGAGCGGGAAGAAGAAGGAAAAGCTTTCAAAGTTCAGCGCCCGGTGTATTATTTGTCTGAAGTCTTGACTCCATCCAAGCAGAGATATCCTCATTATCAAAAGCTTGTGTATGGAATATACATGACCACGAAGAAGGTTGCTCATTATTTCTCTGATCATTCTATCACAATCGTCAGCGACGCCCCACTATCAGAGATTCTGCACAACAGAGATGCAACTGGTCGAGTGGCGAAATGGGCGATTGAACTTCTTCCCCTTGATATCAAGTTTGAGGCAAAGAAAGCCATTAAGTCCCAGGCAATAGCAGATTTCCTCGCCGAGTGGATTGAACAACAACAGCCGACTGAAGTTCACTCGGAGCATTGGACCATGTTCTTCGATGGCTCTAAGATGCTGAATGGTTCTGGTGCTGGGGTTGTTCTGGTTTCCCCCAGAGGAGATAAGCTTAGATATGTGCTCCAGATTCACTTTGATTCCTCCAACAATGAGGCAGAGTATGAGGCCCTTTTATATGGATTGCGCATGGCCATCTCACTCGGCGTCCGTCCCCTGATGGTTTATGGCGATTCAGATTTAGTGGTCAACCAAGTGATGAAGGAGTGGGACGTGAGAAGCCCAGCCATGACTGGATACTGCAATGAAGTGAGGAAGCTGGAAAAGAAGTTCGAGGGGTTGGAGCTCCATCACATCCCCCGACTAAAAAATCAAGCAGCAGATGATCTGGCAAAGATAGGTTCCAAAAGAGAAGCCATTCCGAGTGGTGTGTTTTTGGAACATATACACACTCCGTCAGTTAAAGAAGATCCCTTCACAGAGGAAGCTTCACAGCCCAAGAGTGCCACAGATCCGACTGAGATTGAGGTCCCAGCAGTGGTCGACTTGGTCATGGAGGTGTTAGTGGTCACTCCCGACTGGACAATTCCCTATATCGCGTATATCCTGAGAAAAGAGATCCCAGAGGATGAGGAAGAGGCTCGGCAGATCATCCGTCGATCCAAAGGCTTTACCGTTATCAAAGGACAACTGTATAGAGAAAGCCCGACTGGGGTTGGTCAAAAATGCATAACGCCAGAAGAAGGTCGAATCATTCTCAATGATATCCACTCGGGGACCTGTGGTCACCATGCGTCCTCTCGGACCATTGTAGCTAAAGCATACCGAGCTGGATTTTACTGGCCAAGGGCGAATGAGATGGCAAAGGAAATAGTGGACAAGTGCGAAGGATGTCAGTTCTACTCCAATATGTCACACAAGCCCGCGTCAGCTCTGAAGACCATTCCACTCGTCTGGCCGTTCGCAGTATGGGGGTTGGACATGGTCGGTCCCTCGAGAACAGGTCGAAGTGGTTTCACGCACGTACTGGTCGCAGTCGACAAGTTCACAAAGTGGATCGAGGCTAAACCAATCAAGAATCTTGACGCCGGTACTGCAGTTACCTTCATCAGGGAGCTGACGTTCAGATATGGAGTCCCGCACAGCATCATTACGGATAATGGGTCGAACTTTGACTCGGAAGAATTCAAGGATTTCTGCAACGCTCAAGGCACACGAGTCGACTACGCTTCAGTCGCTCACCCCCAGTCGAATGGACAAGCGGAGCGGGCCAATAGCTTAATCCTCAAGGGTTTAAAACCCCGACTGATGCGTGATCTCAAGCACGCGGCTGGAGCATGGGTCGACGAACTTCCTTTGGTGCTTTGGGGTCTGCGGACCACACCCAATCGGTCGACTGGAAGAACTCCATTCTTTTTGGTCTATGGGGCTGAAGCCGTCTTGCCGAGTGATCTTCTTCACCATGCTCCTCGAGTTGAACTCTACAACGAAGCAGAAGCCGAGCAAGCGCGTCAGGACGCAGTCGACCTTCTAGAGGAAGAAAGGGAGATGGCTCTGATCCGATCGACCATCTATCAACAAGACTTGCGTCGCTTTCACGCCAGGAATGTGAAGGGTCGAGCATTCCAAGAAGGAGATCTAGTTCTCCGAGTGGATCAGCAGAAACAGCATAAGCTCGCTCCTTCTTGGGAAGGACCCTTCATCGTCACCAAAGTTCTCCACAACGGGGCATACTGTCTCTACAACGTCGAACGCAACATTGAAGAGCCCCGAGCTTGGAATGCGGATCTGCTCCGCCCGTTTTTCACTTAAAAGTTTTCCACTCGGATGAGTTGTAATAAAATACTTCTGTAGTTCATGGATCTCGAAATAATGTTTTGTCACTTTTTCCCCTAGCGGGTGGCTTAGCCGCGAATCCGTTTCTCCTAAGTTTGTACAAATCCTACCGAGTGGTAAGCCAGACTTCCACTCGGAGGCTTAGCCGCGAATCCGTTACGCCTAAGTTATAAAAAATCCTACCGAGTGGTAAGCCAGACTTCCACTTGGGGGCTTAGCTGCAGCCCAGCGCTCGCCTAAGTTATAAAAAATCCTAACGAGGGAAGAGCAAACCTCTCACTCGGGGGCTTAGCTGCAGCCCAGCGCTCGCCTAAGTTATAAAAATCCTACCGAGTGGTAAGCCAGACTTCCACTCGGGGGCTTAGCTGCAGTCCAAGTACTCGCCTAAGTTATAATAATCCTACCGAGTGAAGAGCAAACCTCTCACTCGGGGGGCTTAGCTGCAGCCCAGCGCTCGCCTAAGTTATAAAAAATCCTACCGAGTGAAGAGCAAACCTCTCACTCGGGGGCTTAGCTGCAGCCCAGCACTCGCCTAAGTACCACATACGCTTGCAAGGAGGACGAGGTGCAGGTCGACTGCGACCCTCTCCTCTGAGCTACGCCATAAGTATAATGTGGGCTCGCAAAGAGGACGAGGTGCAGATAGACTGCGACTCTCTCCTCCGAGCTTCGCCACAAATACAACGTGAAAATCCTATCGAGTGAAGAGCAAACCTCTCACTCGGGGGCTTAGCTGCAGCCCAGCGCTCGCCTAAGTTATAAAAAATCCTACCGAGTGAAGAGCAAACCTCTCACTCGGGGGCTTAGCTGCAGCCCAGCGCTTGCCTAAGTTATAAAAAATCCTACCGAGTGAAGAGCAAACCTCTCACTCGGGGGCTTAGCTGCAGCCCAGCGCTCGCCTAAGGTATAAAAAATCCTACCGAATGAAGAGCAAACCTCTCACTCGGAGGCTTAGCTGCAGCCCAGCGCTCGCCTAAGGTATAAAAAATCCTACCGAGTGAAGAGCAAACCTCTCACTCGGAGGCTTAGCTGCAGCCCAGCGCTCGCCTAAGGTATAAAAATCCTACCGAGTGAAGAGCGAACCTCTCACTCGGAGGCTTAGCTGCAGCCCAGTGCTCGCCTAAGGAATAAGTCGACTGCAGTGGACATCTTGCTGTGAACCTGCAAAGGACAATTCGAACCAGGAGCAATCATATCGAAACATCAAATCCAAGTTTAGGTCGATACCTAAATGAACCGAGAGTGCTCAGGCACTAAGCCTGTTAAGGTTTACCGGTTACAATTCCACTCGGCATACCGAGGCAAATTTAAAGTGTCGGGCTTAAAGAAAGTTTTTTACCCCTCCTGTGGAGGGCTGGAAGGAGCAACAAACTCGTCGAGGTCGATCCCGTCTACGATCCGGGTAGCTGCAGCGATGAAAGTTTCCATGAAGGATCTGAAGTCGTGTTTCTTGGTGTTGGCCACTCGGAGAGCCGCCAGCTTCTCTTCTCGCGCGTCCTTGCAGTGGACTCGGGCCAGACACAGGGCAACATCTGCGCCGCACCGAGCCGAGGACTTCTTCCACTCTTGCACACGGTCGGGGACCGCGTTTAGTCGAGCCATCAACGACTCGAGGTCATTCTGAAGTGTCGCCCCGGGCCAAAGCGTCGAGTCGATGCGAGAAGTGGCGGCCTTCAGCCTTGCAAGATAGTCCACGACAGCTGCAATGCGAGACTCCAGTCGGAAGACATTCATGGCAACTTCATCATTCACCGGAGAATTGACAGGGTCAAGGTTCGGCTCCAACTGGCTAGTCTCTTCTTCAAAGTTCCGACAGAATTCTGCAAGGACAAAACGCCGAATCAAGACAATGGTCGAACGGAAGCGTCACAGTTGAAAATGTTGGTCGAGTGAAAAAGATTACCTTCGAGCATAAGGAACAATTTCTTGGCAAGACCACCCAGGAAGCCTTCTAGGTCATTCTTCTTCCCTGTCAATTGGTTGGTCTTCTCGGTCAGGGTAGACTTGTCAGCTTTCAGTCGGTCAACATCCTTGGAGGCAATCGCCAGAGCAGTTTTCAGATTGTGATTTTCCTGTTCAAGCCTGGTGACTGAAGCTAACTTCTCGTCAGCAAGCTTGGTCTTCTCAGCTAGCTCAAGGTCCTTCTTCTTCTGGGCCTCCCGCACCTTGTCTGCAAGTTACAGCAAAGTCAGATTTTGAAACAAATGGAAGGAAAAAGGAGTCGTCGAGGTCTCACCGAACATACCTTTGGTCTCCTCCTTCGCCTTCGTCAGATTCTCCTGCACCAGCTTCAGATCCAACTCGAGCTGAATGTGCTTCTACTCTAGTTCGGTATAGCGAGCCGCAAGGTCACAGGATTTCTACGAAGAACCAATCGACAAAATATCAAAGATGGTTCACTTCCGAGTGGATAGGAAAAAATCATACATTTCTAAGACTACAGTCGAATGCAAGCATTCAACCGTAGTCTCGGGGACTACACCCAGTGGGTGCACTCAGCGTGCCCCCACTAGTTCTGTTCAAGACAGAGTCGACCAGTCGACCCAAAAAAAAAGACGTGCTCTTCAGACTGTCGTCGACTGCCAGCAGTCGACCACAGTCTCGGGGACTACACCCAGTGGGTGCACTCAGCGTGCCCCCACCGGTTCCGGAAAACCATTCGATCCAGTCGAATGATGAACAACCTTTACTTATAAAGCCTAAGGCCGACTGCCAGCAGTCGACCTTAGCCTTGGGGACTACACCCAGCGGGTGCACTCAGCGTGCCCCCGCTAACACAGAGTTTTTTATCGACACACCCAGTGGGTGATTGCTATGGATTTCAGAAATCAGAAAGACAAAGTTTTGATAGAATATCCTAACAGAACAGGCGGTGGTCGACTGACCTGAACATTGCTTTGAAGGGCGGAGCTAGCGTCATAAGCTGCTTGGCTTGCATCCCGGACGATCTTCACCTGCTCCATCATGATCCCCGCTTGACGTATCGCCTCCTTAGCAGCACTGGCTTGGTCCTCTGGGACATGATGTGTTGTGAAGAGCGAAGGTTGTGCAGCACTCGACGAAGTAGGATGAGCACTCGTCAACGGCACCGCGAAAGACACGGTGTGTCGAGTGAGGTTCTCCCCTTCCGTGACCACAGTCTCGGGCGCCGTCGCACTCTGGGTTGCCTTACCAGTAGACGTCTTGCTGCTCATCCTGTGCCTCAGCGGTTCTTCATTCTCATCATCATCTTCAGGAAGGGTGATGATGTCATGGGGTGGAGCTTCAGAAAAAGAATCAAAGTTAGAAATCATGAGTCAGTCGACTAAGGACAGAATTGAGAGTATAGTACCAGGATTTGAGGTTGCTGCGTCCTCCATCTCATGGTCGTCAGCCTTGCCTGAGGTCTCAGAAGTTGCAGCACTGAAGTTCGAAAGAATCAGTCGACCAACTCAAGTATCAACCAGAGATAAACCTTATGCAAAACAAGAGAACTCAAGTAACGTGTTTACCCGGATATGGTGGGGATGGACACCTTCATCTTCGGCAGGAGCTTGGTGGGTTTCGGCGGAGCCACCTTCGACTGCTTCGGAGCCCTTTCACTCGGCACCGGAGAAGCTGTCCGAGGGCGTTTGGTCGACTGCAAGGCAGTCGCCACCCCCTTACCGCGTTCAGTCGCGGGGTCATGGACAAGCTTCGACCGCCTTTCCAAGCGCGGTGGTGCAACCTCCTCCTCCTCCTCCTCCTCTTCGTCCTCGTCATCGTCGTCGTCGTCATCATCATCTTCAGCAGCGTCTGAATCCCACTCCTCCTGGCTCTCGCCCCCGCTGGCTTCTCCCTCCTCAGTCGGAGCCTGAGCTCCATTGGGCATCGAATACAGGTCGGAGAGGGCCTAGAAGACGTCAATACAGAGATCAGTCGACCAAGTCGCAGAACATACAGAAACAAATTCGACGAATATACAATGGAAGGCAGAGCAAATATACCTTATCTGGAACGGTGTGATGGTCGAGTGGAGGAACCCTCCTGGATCCACGGGGATTATCCTTATTCCCAGTGACCGCAGCCATCCATCTTTCCACTGTGGCGTCATCGACTGCTTCCGGGTGGACTCGGGTATCGTCTTCAGTCCCGCAGTACAACCACATGCCATGGCTCCGGAACTGAAGAGGCTGGATCCGCCGCCGAAGGAAAACCTCCAGAAGGTCCATGCCAGTCACACCGTCCCGGACCAATTGCACCACGCGGTCCATCAACATCTTCACATCAGCCCTCTCCTCCGGAACCACCTTCAGAGAGGAGGGCTTGTTCACTCGACTCATGGTGAATGGGGGGAGTCCACTCGACTGCCCCGGCGTCAGCTTGTTTCGGCAGTAGAACCAAGTCGACTGCCAGCCCCTGACCGACTCGGGAAACGTCATAGCTGGAAAGGTGCTCTTGTTCCTCACTTGAATTCCCAGACCCCCGCACATTTGGACAACCTGGGTCTTCTCATCGCCTGGACTCGCCTTCTTCACGGTCTGAGAACGACACGTGAAGATGTGCTTGAACAAGCCCCAGTGCGGTCGACAGCCCAGGAAACTCTCGCACATGGATACGAACGCAGCAAGGTACGCGATGGAGTTCGGGGTAAAGTGGTGGAGTTGGGCTCCAAAGAAGTTCAAAAAACCACGAAAGAAAATGCTCGGTGGCAAAGAAAACCCTCGATCAATATGAGTGGCCAGGAGCACACACTCACCCTCTTCCGGCTGAGGTTGCCACTCTTTCCCTGGAAGCCTTGCGGCGCCATGGGGGATCAGCCCGTCGTCGGCCATGTCGAGGAGATCCTTCTCCCTGATGGTCGACTGGATCCAATCTCCCTGAACCCAGCCCTTCGGCAAGCGGGATCTCGACGAAGACCCGCTGCGGCTGGTGGATCTCCCCTTCGCCTTCTCCGCCGCCGATGCCTTCTCCGTCGCCGACGCCTTCTTTGCGCGCTCCAGCGCCGCCGTCTTCTCCTTGACCATGGCTGCCGACGAGGTGCGCGAGGAAGAGCCTTGCGGGGGCGGAAGCGAGCGCGTTAGGCGGAGACAAGGAGAGCGGAAGGGAAAGAATGGAGCACTGTTCAGAAAACCCTCGCTGGTTACATTTATAACATCCCTTCCGAGTGGATGACAGGTGGACCCAGGCAACCTAATCATATCCCGAAACAGTTGCATCGACACGATACGTGGCGGAAAAAGCGGCACGGTGATCGAGGCGTCTATGTCCCGTCCCGTCCGAGCGCCACGGTTCGTTCCGCTTCGCGTGCTCCCCCAAATTTTGCATCCCGTGGAATCCGCGAATGGCAGATCGGTCTGTCAGACGCGAGATTTCCTACGATCCGTCGCTCGGGAACCAGCAAAGTCTAAAAGATCACTCGACGAAAGACAAGAATGGATCGAGTCAACTGAAGAAAAGTTGTCCGATTATCGACAAAGAAGATCTTAACCCAGAACGACGCATAGCCAGTATGCAAAAGTCAATCGGAAACAGCATCAACTCCTTCCTCATTCAAGCCTCAATCCATTCGGGGGCTAATGATGGATTCATGTACCTAGGGTAGGGTCATAGGCCTGACCTGAATGTCCTACCCAGGGACAGTCTTAGAAGAGATTACCTTCCAGTCGACCAACGAGGAACCCACTCGACTGACCAGAAGGACTCGACCATGGAGATTCACTCGACCATGAAGATACACTCGACCACCAGAAGGTCAGAAGGCACTCTGCACTGCAACGGCCTGTAATTGAATAGACTTAATGATAGTTAAGGCACTTTATGTGGGGCGTTACCAGTAACGCCCCAGACTTAATATACTTTAAACCCTCCGTTACGTGGGCTGGCAGGGGTCCTGGCGTACTCTATATAAGCCACCCCCCTCCACAGGCAGAAGGGTTCGCACTCTTGTAACACCTATACACATAATCCACTCGACCGCCTCAGGGCTCCGAGACGTAGGGCTTTTACTTCCTCCGAGAAGGGCCTGAACTCGTACATCGCTTGTGTTTACAACCTCTCCATAGCTAGGACCTTGCCTCTCCATACCTACCCCCCACTCTACTGTCAGACTTAGAACCACGACACTGCATACTGCATCTGTTTTTTGCCTGTACTTACTTCAGTCCTTGGTACGGGTGGGGTAGGGGAAGGGGGGGTTGGGGGCGGCACTTTTTTTGTGTTGCACTTATTTGAAGGTAGACTTTTTTTTCGGATGCGTTTTCTTAACATGCGTGTTGTTTTTGATTTTTACTTTTTTTTACGAATTGTATGTATTTTATTTTGTTTTACCGTCTGAACTTCATTATTCTTCACAGAGAGCTGCATCATGTGCGTTTTGATGTAGTCTGTCTTATTTTATCCGGGCCATTTTTGGCCCGGCCCGTTTTTTGTGTCCCTTTGGGACACGCGGGCGTCCTATGTGTCCCTTCCAGGCGATGCCACCGCTCCGCTAACAGGGAGAGAGACCGAGAACAATCCCCTCTCCTCTCTTGCAGTTTCTCCCGAGGCATCTCTCCCTTGAGCAAAACTGCCATCGCCCGCAGCAACCACCGTCGCCCGAGGAACCGCCGCCCTCAAGAGGTCCTTATTCCTGCATTCCGCGTCGCCGTCCTTTCCGCGAGCCGTTGCCACCGCGCTCCCGCAGCCCTTTCCTGTCCGTTCCTGTCGCCGCCCCCCTCCCCCTCCCCGCCACCATCGCCGCACCCTTTTTTGTGGTACATTTCTCTTGGCCTCGTTCTTGATCGTCCCCTTGTCTTGTTTTGTGATTCTCATAGTTGCTGTTGCTATTTTTCCTTGTGTAATTTTTCCATAGGCAGTCGATTTTATCTCGTTTTGAAGTCGATAGTTGTGTGTAGCAAGGTAGATCTAGGGTTTCGTGAGATTTTCACTGATTTTGTTGCTTATATCTGTCACTTCGTCCTTGTGCTGCACGCAAACGCCATGTCTTCGCCGAGCAGAGTGGGAGGAGGAGTTCAGGGTATGTAGAGTGCTTATTTTAGGCTTTGTTTATTTTGTTTGATGTTTATCTAGTTTCCTAATTCATCCTGCATATTGGTTTATGCTCTGTTAGTTGTCAACGTTCGTTTGCATTATTTTGTCATGTGATGTTTTGTAATTTCTGTTTTCTTGTTCTTTTTGAATCCAGTAGGTGATTGCAGTGGTCATAATGATACACCAATTGACTCTCGTTGTCCTGGTGGTAAGGATCATGGTGTCGAGGAAGGACATCAAGTGAATTCGCCGATTGAATCTTCTCCCATAAGTGTGGCCCCTCCTTCTGGTATGTGATTGATTTGTTTACTTTTTTGTATGCTGGTTGCTTGATGTTGTACAAATTGGTGTTGCCTTGTTGTATCTAGTCCGACATTTTGTTGGGAACAAACGTGAAGTTAGTGTATGCAGCACTGCATTTATTTGTATATGTGAACTCCACTATATGTGTGAACTACATTGTTGTTTTATTCAAGTTTTTTGTACAATGCATTAGTTTTTACTTTGAGCTTATGGTTGGAGCACTACATTTATGTCTAAGTGTACTGCATTTGTTCTTTTTGTGCACTTTTTAACTTGCATAGTCAAACTTCATTTTGACGCAATGTCTGTTTTCCATGCTATGGCGCCTGGGTTTGAGGAGGTTACTCAATTGATTAACCATTATTTTGCAGAGGGTAATGTTGGTGCGAGCTTTGACCAGAGACGTCCCGTATTCTCTGAAACACAATCGCAGTCTGTTGATGGTACATAGAAAGTTACACATGATTGGATGGTCTCGGAACAACTTCGTCAATATGAGTTGAAGCAAAGCAAGAAGAAGTTGAGGTTTGAAACTGAGTCAAAAGAGTTTGTGGAGAAGGAGAAGCAGAGGAGAGCTGCAGATGGTGCCAAGGGTGGCAAATTTGACAAGGTGAAGCAGCCTTCTTTGCAGAAGAAGAGGCTGAGTACAGTTGCTGAGGAAGGTGGTACACCTCGGCTGAGTCCACGTGTTGATGGAATGAAGAAGAATCTTGGCAAGAGAACTGCTGAAGCTAGTGGAAAGGATGATCCTCAGTGCAAGCGACTACATGTCACTGAAGATCCGAACACTTATGATGACGACTTTGTGCTTGCTGATTATGGGAAGGATGTTCATCCTTGTAGACGCAAAGACTGTGGTTCATCTAAGAGTCTACCCAAGCGTGCCCGTGATGATGTCGATGAAGATGTTGGTGGTGACTCTGGCGAGGTGGTGGATGCTGCTCCAGAGGATTGATGAAGTGCACTGCATTTGTTTCCTTCATTGTTATTCTATCTGTGTTTTCTATGTCTCTTTTTTTATGGCTAGTCTTGTAATGTGGATTGCATTTCCCTTTACACAGATGAAGAAGTCTAGTAAGAGCAATGCAACTGAAGATGATGCTGAGGGAGATGATTCTCTATTTAACAAGACCATACGTTTGTCGCTTCCCACTGTTTGCAAGGCTGCTTCTTTGTTGAAAGAGGCACATTGTAGTCATGTTCGGGATGCTGGATTCGGTGTTATGTTTGAACTGACAGTAAAGAAAAATTTGTCGCACATTCTTATGTGTTATCTAATGGGAGTGATTGACCCTGCCACCAGGGTAATGGACTTTGGGAATGGCAGGGTTCTTCGAATCAATCGTGATGCAGTTCATCACATTTTTGATTTACCTATGGGACGTCACACTGCACCCATGCCTGCTTCCAGTGGCCATGATGACTCGTTGACTACCCTCAAGGATGAGTTTGGTTTTGGCCGTTCAAAAAGTATAGGTGTCAAGGACTTGTTTGAGAAGTTGAAGGTGTTGGTGGAGGAAGATGATCATGTGACTGTTGACCTTGCTGTGAAGGTGTTCTTCCTGATACTTTACCAGAATTTGCTGTGCCCCGGGCCTGCAATTCGTTTGGGTAGAGTTGCTGCAATGGTAGAGAACATGGATTATGCGGCTATGGCTCAGATGGACTTTTGCCAGCTTGTTGTTGATAAGTTGTAGGCAGCTGTCGTGAGGTGGCAAACAAAAGGTAGCAAGCAGAATTGTGCAGAGGGTTGTGCCATTGTCCCCCTGTTTATGTATCTTGACTACTTGAAGCTTCACAAATTTTCAGTCATGCACACGTTGATGCCATGTGCGTCATTCCTGACAACCAAGGACCTGATGAAGTTGTACAATGAGGATGTGCTTGTGAAGGTAAAGATTTACTTGGAAAATTACAAATTTGGGAAGCTGCCCGTTAGTGCATCTGATTTTCTAATATCAGATTTTAAAAAAAAATATGTGCAGCCATTATAAATCTGAACTTTTCTAGTACTCACATGTGTACTTCTCTTTGCCTGTTGTCTTTTTTTGTAGTGGAAGGAGTCAGGTGACATTGTGTACAACCGTACTATTGCAGTAGTACACGACAGCTCTGATGCGGGGCCTAGCACTCATGCTAGGTTTTATGAGCCTATCTGTAGCCAGCTTCCTGCCTGTGATGATGAGGTGCCACATACTCATGGTTTCATGGCTCGACATATGTTTGATAATAGAAGCTCTTCTAAACACACATTTGTTGGCGGCAAAAAACACAAGGAGATTGATGAGCTTCTTCTGAAGGTTTTGAAGTTGACTGAAGATTTGCCAACCTCCGGTGACAGGTTGAGGACAGTTGCTGGTTTTTTCCCTATTGGCCATGGCCCACGAGATGAGGATATTGTTGCTGCTGATTGTGGCGTGATTGAAAGCCTGAAGATTGCAGTGACGAATGTTCGGTCTTCGTATGCTCAATTGAGACATTCATAGGAGGAAAAATGCGATCGGTATGAGAAGGATGCTGGTCATATTTTGGATGAAATGAACCGTCAGGATGTCGGCGTTGGCGCTGATAATGTATGTTCTAGGTTTTTTGTGGCTTTGAACCTCTTTTGTGTATTATGTTGACTGCTCCTCACTATTTTTGTTTTTTGTTATAGGCTGGAGCGGAATCTTCTGGTGTTGATGGAACTAGGGACAATGGAGTTGGTTAGGTACAAGTACTTCTGCCATGTCTGTTGTGCCATGCGTCCCTCTTCTTGAACTTGCATTTGTTTGCTTCCCACTTTATTGTTTTTTTGTGTGTACTTCACAGTTGTAAAGTGTGGAGTGCTTGTGCATAGTTGAAGTTTTTCCTTTTTTGGTTGTTACCATCTTATTTTTCGTTTTTGGTTTGTTCTATGCCCGTAGACTGGTATTGCTGCTTGTGATGTGCACAAAGATTCCTATGATGGCTCTGGAAAGGATGAGGTCTTGGCTGATGCATCGTCCTCTCTGGATGTTGTAGCTGATAAGGTATAGTTGTATTATTTGTTCTATTAGTGGGTTGTAATCTAACTTTTTTTGTTTGTTATAAACTTGATGTACGCTGTTATGTTCACTCATATGCATTTCCATTTACATATGTTAGCTGCAATAGTTTTACATGTGTGAGCTTCAGTCCTTGACAGAAGTGAACTGCAGTTCTTTTCGCATGTGCGGTCCATATTGTTTTACATAAGCTTCAGTATTTAACATAACTGAACTGCAGCGTTTGACAAAGTGAACTGCAGTTCTTTTTTTTCGTATATGTGGGTTGCAGTTGTACTTGTTTTGCATATGTGGACTGCAGTTGTTCTGTGTATGTTGTCAGCAGTCTTTGACATAAGTGTCCTATGTGTTGTTGTGTTAATTATCCCCACACTCATTTTTGTGTTATTGTGTGTTTTTTAAACTTTCCAAAGTTTGGAGAAGAAAACATGGAAGTTCACGTTGATCTGAATTAGGGCGGTTGTGCTGTTGATGGTGGTGGCAGTGTTGATGCTTCTGCATCGGTTGCCGTTGGCTGTGCAGATCCTTCTATAGCTCAAGGATCCCATGATGCTGTTCCCCCTAGTCAGCATGAAGATTCTGATGTTGGCATTGAAAAGCCGCTGGAGAATGTCACCCCTGCTGTTAGTGTTGTTGCTTCCCCTGTTTGTCTGGCGTCCAACGATGTTCCGAAAGTATCGAGAGTGGAGCCTCATGTAGCTGAAGTATCTAAGGACGTTACCATTGACCAGACTGTTCTAAATCCAGAGAATGTTGATGTTGCTGCAGAAGGGCAGTCCAGTGAGGTTTTGGTGGATTCTTCGCAACCTAGCCAAGAAAATATTTTGGTCAGCTCTGAAGAACAGCAGCCTGAAGACTCTGACACTGCAGGCAAGAGTTTTGTTTCGAACAGTGCAGTTGAAGTTTTTCTCATTCATTTTGTTTAATTACTATGGTATTTGTATTGGATGTTTAATGATAAGTGAAACTTGATCTTTTGTTTACGATTTTCAAAATAGCTAGCAGAATTTCCTTATCTTAATATTTAAACTTCATTCTTTGGATAAGTGAACTTCATCTTTTTATTACAGATGTCGAGCATTGATCCAGCTCTTCTGAAAAGATACAATGAGTTGTACGCTGCTATTACGAGGGTTCAGAAGGACAAGAAGAAGAAGTATGGTTTTTTAGAAATTGTTTTTTTCGTATGTATTTTCTAATTTTGGTATTTACCCCTTTTTCATTGTTGTTATTTTTTTAGTATCTTATGTTTCACTTTTTCATGAATAATTCAGGGACATGATTGCTTTTAAAACTGAGATGGCTGATATTACCATTGGCGAAGTTTGTCAATCCTTTTGGGATAAAGGGATGCTCACTCCAAGCCTTGTAGATCTTGGGGTTTCTTTGCTAGTAGATAAGTTTAAGGGATCTCCGACAATGGTTGCCACGTACCATATTTGTGTAAGAATGCAGATTTTTTTGATTTTCTTTTCTGATTTCGTGAAACGACCTGTTTGCTTGAGCACTATTTGATTTTTGGTTTTGTTTCGGCAGACAAATATTTGGAATGGTGGTACTGTAGGCAGGAGTGTTAAAATGATGTTCTCTTCAAAAGCCGAGGAGCGTGCGTGTTGATAAAAAAGGATATGGTGAGTAACGTTTTTATGTGTCGAAAACTATATTTTGTGTGTTTGTTTCTATAGTATTCTGTTTCTTCTTCTTATAATAGTTTTATTTATTTTTTCGTGCTTCCAACAGGTCCTTTTTGCAACTTTTGATCCGCCAGAGACGAGGGATGGCGTTGTCATTATTGAGTAGTTGCGTTAAATGTGAAAGAAAGGTGGTTTGAATTTCTTGACTCGCTCAATAAACCCGGCATCCCTGAAGCGATCATGGTTTTTAGGAGGATGGTTAAAAATATCAAGCGTGCATGGAAAAAAGGAAGCTCAAGTTCTGATGAGCCGCTAAATCCTCCTACACTTGATGGATTTGTGTTGAAACATGTCATTGTCCCATTGCAGCCAAATGGGTGTGTTCTGTACAGCCCCTCTCCAGCATACTGCTCAAGTTTATTTTACTTCATTTTGTGAAACTAATGTTTTTTATTCTTTTATTGTAGGCATGATTATGGATTCTATATGTTTCAATTCTTGCAGACCTGGGATGGTGTTCGAGTTGCTAAGTTTGGGGTGGAGCACATTGGCTACATCAAAAAGGCCATGCTCTATAGCTGGCTCACATCGAGGAAGTGTTGCCTTGATATAACATTACTTCTAATTTTTGCAGATAATGGTTGTTTTAGTGAACTTCTTTATCCTCTCTTTATTTATTTTTTATCTACTGCTTGCTTCCACTTCTTATGGGTAAGTGAGCTGCATTGTTCTTTATATGTGGGCTGCATTGTTCTTTATATGTGGGCTGCATTGTTGTATACAAGTGGGAAGTATTGTTGTAGAGAAGTGTGGGCTGCATTGCTGTAGACAAGTGTGCTGCATTTGATGTAGACTAGTGGGCTGCATTGCTGTAGACTAGTGGGCTGCATTGCTGTATACAAGTGGACTGCATTGATGTAGAGAGAAATGGGCTGGGATGTTGTAGACAAGTGGGCTGCATTGCTGTATACAAGTGGACTGCATTGATGTAGAGAAATGGGCTGCAATGCTGTAGACAAGTAGGCTGCAGTATTGTATACAAGTGGACTGCATTCTATTTCTTTAGTCAACTGCATTTTTTATATTAATGAGATGTATAACATGTTTTTTGGTTTTGTATGTTGTGCTGAGTGTTTCCATGTTTTTTCTACATGTGTTTAGGTTTTGATGGGGGGCTTCATTAAGGCTGTACGTCACTATTTGAGTTCCAGGGTTCTGAGGTGGTTATGGAGGATTGTGTCATTGAAATCTCTCCAGATAATTCTGGTTCTTTGGCTGGAGATGGTTTGAACACAGATGTGGCATCTGGACCTGATGGTGGAAGTGTCTCTCGACCTAGCTCTCCACACGATGTATTTGATGTTGATGATGATGATTTTGTTATGACATGTCCACGCGTCACTAGGACTAGGAGTGCAGCAATTAATCGTCCTCCTGTGGATGAGGTTGAAGTATTTTCAAACAAGAGGGCAGGTGAGAGGGTTTTAGTTGAGATGCTCTATAGATAAATTGAAGCCTCCGAGGATCAAATATATTGATGAGGCGAGGAAAATAAAGGATCTTGTTCTCAGCAAAGATTTTGTAACCAAATACCACGAGTAAGTTTTATGTGTGTGCCCTTCATCCTTTTTGTGTGTTTTGTTTTTAATTTAATTTTATTGATCCCATCTGTGTATGTTTACTGCGGGAACATGTTCTTTGTGGTGAATAGTCCTTTTGGTGATGTCGATACTTACAGTGTTGACTATATCTATGATACATTTGGCAAAGGAGCTTTAATGGATTTGTATCTCATGGATTTTGTCATCAAGTACTGGAAGCAAGACCTTGAATTGGGTTTAGCTTATCATTCCGGTGAACATGTACTACTTTCACCTTTATTTATCACGGTAAACGTTTGCTGTCATTTTTTCCTATTGTACTCGCTTTTTCATGTCCATGCCTGCATGCACTATTTATTCTTTTTTTCATGTCCTTTTTTTGTTCTTTTTTCTGTGTAGTATGTTCTTCAAATGGAAACCTTTGTGGCGAGAGATGATGATGGAAACCATTTGTTGCCAGTTGTGCATAGCTCGTTTGTTTTAGAAGATGCAGTTAAGCAATTCAAGGTTTTTGTGAGCGACGACGCAAACCAGTTGGATGCAAAACTGGTAAGTTCATTGTTTTTCGTCATTTATTTTCCTGATTTGTTGCATTTCTTTCTATAGTTATTTTTGGAATAGTGGTCCTGGTGCTACGTGTCGAAAGAACTTTTCATTTCATTTTTATTTTTTTGATGTGAACAGATTATGATGCCATGCTCCAAGGATGGTCATTATTCCTTATACACGATGAACCATCATCGCCAGACGCTTGATATCCATGATAGTAGGAAGTACACTGGCCATCCTAATGTCACGACAAAGTGTCGCAGGACTGACTACCACGCAAATTGCACTGAAATGGTTTGCCATTTTTTCTTTCCAAGTGCAAAGCTTTTTTGTGTTTCTCCTACTGCATTTTTTTATAAACTGCACAAGCAATGATAGCACACATAGAACCACACTTGTTTATGTAGTGCGCTGCAACATATGCATGACAGAACTGTATTTTTCATACCCCCCATAATCTGTGTAAAAAAGGGTAAAAGGAAATGACCTCGCGTGCATTTAAAAGAGGGACTGTCTAGACGTTTGAGAACAACTTTTGTATTTTTTGGGTTCGTCTGAATAGCAATTTGATCTGTGATGTGTGTTATTTTTACCTTGTGCTTCCTTTTTTGCCAGATGAGGAGGATGACTCAGCTGCTGAAGGCGATTTATGGTGAAAAACTGTATAAATTGGAGAACCACCCTGACTGGGTTAAATTGGCAGAGAAACGCTCCTACCCGGTCGTGCCAGCGTAGGGAGCAAACAAGTGCGGAATCTATGTTCTGAGGATGACGCAGTTGTATGACGGCCAACGTCTAGTTGAGAGAATTATGAAATCCGACGTAACACCTTCTCTGTTTTCTTATTTTTCTTGTTACTTTTTTTATTATTTTAATATTCTCACTTTTTTTATGACAACCTTTTTTTTATCACTGGTCTGCATTTTTTTAATTTTCTTTTTTCAGCCTGTTGTTGAAGATTGGAAGGCGGAGTACATGTTCCAGATGTTGTTCAATCCTTCGAACATGTTGGGTCATGAAGACATGCCGCTTGAGCTACGTGATCTGTTTGCGAACCTCGGCTCACTTCCCTGTTGCAATCGCAAACGCATTCGCAGACGCAGGAACAGTCATTTTGGCACTATTTCTACTGGGTAAAAGCCTGTGCATGGACAAGAACTAGGGTTCATGTTGTGTATTGTGTGCTAACTAAGGTAGATAATGTATGAAAAAGACTTTTTTTTTCTGTTGTTGTGTTTTTTCGTGTTCTTTTTGCAGGAGTGTATATGGACGAATTTGTATGTGTATGTTTATTTTATATAAATAACTCATACAGTATATATATGTGTGTGTGTATATTTTTGTTTTGTCGACGACCACGTTCTGTGTGAACTCGCATTTGTCACCTTATATTTATCGTACGTATTCCATAAACTGCATCGCATTTGATGCCGAATTTATTTGTCCAACAAAAAGCACTGCATTTTTTTACAAGTTTAGTACTACACCTGTGTGTATCCCAAAACTGCATTACTTTATGATGCTGCACTGCATTTTTGCCTAACCAAATGCACTGCTTTTGCCTAAAGTTACGTCCTACAGTTGGTTTTTTTATTGTTTGTATGGTAAGGTAAAGGGGGGCGGTTGCCCCCCCCCCCATTTTTTAGTTGTCTATAGATTTGTATTGCTCCTATATGCATTTTTAGTTGTCATGACACCCCTCCCCAACCCCCTGCGAGGCCGAGCCTGAAACGAGCTGGAGCATACGGCGACGTGGCGTGCCGCGGTGCAGCATGCGTAGGCGAGTCCGTCACACCTTGTCGCCTCCGTGTCTATCTTAGGGGTGTGGCTCTAGGGTTGCGTGCGTCCTATTGTTGGAAAAACAGAATGTCCGCACTGCGCCTGTCAACCAAGCGCACTGCATGCGTTAGCGCGAGGCCGAGCAGGGGGTGGGAAGTGGGGGGTCGTGACCCCCCTCCCCAACCCCCTGTGAGGCCGAGCCTGGAACGAGCCGGAGCAGGCGGCGATGTGGCGTGCCGCGGTGCCACATGCGTAGGCGAGTCCGCCACACCTCGTCGCCTTCCTGTCTATCTTAGGGGTGTGGCTCTGGGGTAGCATGCGTCCTATTGTTGGAAAAACAGAATGTCCGCACTGCGCCTGTCAACCAAGCGCACTGCATGCATTAGCGCGAGGCCAAGCAGGGGGTGGGGAGGGGGGTCATGATCCCCCACCCCAACCCCCTGCGAGGACGAGCCTGGAACGAGCCGGAGCAGGCGCCGACGCGGCGTGCCGTGGCGCCGCATGCGTAGGCGAGTCCGTCACACCTCGTCGCCTCCCTGTCTATATTAGGGTTGTAGCTCTGGGGTTGCATGCGTCCTATTGTTGGCAAAATAGAATGTCCGCGTTGCGCCTGTCAACCAAGCACACTGTGTGCGTTAGCACGAGGCCGAGCAGGGGGTGGGGAGGGGGGGTCGTGAGCCCCCACCCCAACCCCCTGCGAGGCTGAGCCTAGAACGAGCCGGATCAGGCGCCGACGCGGCGTGCCGCGGCGCCGCATGCGTAGGCGAGTCCATCACACCTCGTCGCCTCCGTGTCTATCTTAGGGGTGTGCCTCTAGGGTTGCGTGCGTCCTATTGTTGGAAAAACAGAATGTCCGCACTGCACCTGTCAACCAAGTGCACTGCATGCGTTAGCGCGAGGCCGAGCAGGGGGTGGGGAGTGGGGGTCGTGACCCCCCACCCCAACCCCCTGCGAGGCCGAGCCTGGAACGAGCCGGAGCAGGCGGCAACGCGGCGTGCCGCGGTGCCACATGCGTAGGAGAGTCTGCCACACCTCGTCGCCTTCCTGTCTATCTTATGGGTGTGGCTCTAGGTTGCGTGCGTCCTATTGTTGGAAAAATAGAATGTCCGCACTGCGCCTGTCAACCAAGCGCACTGCGTGCGTTAGCGCGAGGCCAAGCAGGGGGTGGGGAGGGGGGGTCGTGAGCCCCCACCCCAACCCCCTGCGAGGCCGAGCCTGGAACGAGCCGGAGCAGGCGCCGACGCGGCGTGCCGCGGCGCCGCATGCGTAGGCGAGTCCATCACACGTCGTCGCCTCCCTGTCTATCTTAGGGGTTTGGCTCTGGGGTTGCGTGCGTCCTATTGTTGGCAAAATAGAATGTCCACACTGCACCTGTCAACCAAGCGCACTGCGTGTGTTAGCGCGAGGCCGAGCAAGGGGTCGGGAGGGGGGTCATGACCCCCATCCCCAACCCCCTGCGAGGCCAAGCCTGTAACGAGCCGGAGCTGGTGGCGACGAGGCATGCCGCGGAGCCGTGTGCGTAGGCGAGTCCACCACACCACGTCGCCTCCCTGTCTATCTTAGGGGTGTGGCTCTGGGGTTGCGTGCGTCCTATTGTTGGAAAAATAGAATGTCCGCACTGCGCCTGTCAACCAAGCGCACTGCATGCGTTAGCGCGAGGCCAAGCTGGGGGTGGGGAGGGGGGTCGTAACCCCCTCCCCAACCCCCTGCGAGGCCGACCGTGGAATGAGCCGGAGCAGGCGCCCACGCGGCGTGTCGCGACGCCGCATGCGTAGGCGAGTCCGCCACACCTCGTCGCCTCCCTGTCTATCTTAGGGGTGTGTCTCTGGGTTGCGTGCATCCTACTATTGGAAAAACAGAATGTCCGCATTGCGCCTGTCAACCAAGCACACTGTGTGCGTTAGCGCGAGGCCGAGAAGGGGGAGGGGAGGGGGGTCGTGAATCCCCTCCCCAACCCCATGCGAGGCCGAGCCTGGAACGAGCCGGAGCAGGCGGCGACGCGGCGTGCCACGGCGCCGCATGCGTAGGCGAGTTCGCCACACCCCGTCGCCTCCCAGTCACACCCTGTGCGCCTGTCAATCAAGCTACGGTGTGACGTGGGATTGTCCCATTGTAGCCAAGTGAAAAGATTCGCCAAGTGGAGCAGGCGGTTTGACTAGGGCTAGCCGTTGTAGTGTTCTTGGTTGGCTGGAAAAAATAATTGTCTAAGCAAACTGCAATGCTTTATTGATAGCATATCTTCCGTCCCATACCAGACTGCACAATGGACTGCATTTTTTAGGTGAGGGGGTACTGGAGTTACTTGCTAGTTGTGCATCGTTGGGCTTTTGTTTGTTTTGGGCTATGAGAATTTGTTGGGTCCAACACATTGGGGTGTAAGATGCATTGGGCTCAAGTCGGCCTGTGAGCACGGGTGGTTCCCGGTGCACTGTGTGTGCGCTCTAACATTTAGTCCCACCTCGCCCGCGGAGACCGCGCTCGACCTGTTTATAAGCGCTGTCGAGGCATATCGGTCGAACTCCTCTGGTTACTTATGTGGGCACTTATACACGGTGCTCGCTGCTCTACGCTCTCTGACCTGTGGGCTCATGTGTGACTGGCCCCATGCATTGTGGCTCAGAACGACTCGCCTACTGTGGGTGCAGAGCTATTACGGGACTGGCTGGGGCCTGGTTCTAGTTGGGTGGTCAATTTTTTTTCCTTATCTGAAGCATTTTTTCTTTTTGGAAGATATATATTTCCGTTGTAGTACAAATGATGTCATATGTACTGCTTGCACCAACGTTGAGTACTGCACTGCGCATAGCAAGTCTGTGTGTTGTGCACCGCACGAAAGTTGTTGCGGCCCTAGTCGTTCTACATTTATGTACGTACTGCACTTCATGTATACACTTTGTGAACTGCCTTATATTTGTTCTGTGGATTATATTTTTTTATAAATATAAATATTAATGTTCTTTTTCTATAATTACTGTTTGTGGACTGCATGTGGACACATGTGTACTGATTGTTTTAGCATTGTGAACTGCATTAATCTTTTCTTTTTTAGGTATGAGTTGTAGTCAGATTACCTAATTTTTTTTGTTTAACATTGTTTTGAATATGTTTTGTATGTGAATAGTATGTTTTGGTATCACACATTAAATTTTTCAAAGTTGTCTAGATACTTGTTCTAATACAGACTAAGTTCCGCGAAAGCAATTGATCACAAGCAAACTGACATTGTTTTTACAAAAGAAATGTCCGATATGAAGCAACAGACATCATCAAAAGCTTGCATACATGAAACAAAGAACAACACAACGACTAAAGTAAAGTGAAACTAAACATAGCCCTGATTATTTCTAGTTGCCGTATTGGATTACAACCTTGTTGTTGTTCTTCTTTGCTTCTTTGTCTCTTTTTGCCCTGTCCAGTCCCATTATGACATCGTAGATGATTCTCCATGACTCATATGTTGCGAATGCATCTATTGCTGCATACTTGATAAGCTTTTCTGGCAGCGGGCAAAACTCCCATAGAGTATGGTCCTTCTTGCGGTTAATTTTTTTTCTTCATGTCATGGTAGTGAATGTCTATCATCCTGCCGACAACATCAGCCAAAGAGTCAAACTTCTTTTTATTGTATGGGTCTCTCCATTCCACCCGAATATCAATGTAGTTGTCGGAGTTGATCTCCAAACGAGATACCTTCAGCTTGCTTTTGTCTCCTTCAATGGCGAATTCGACGAAGGTGTACTCACCGTTCATGAGGAATTTGTCTAGTTCCATTGACCTGCTATATGTTTGTATAGAGTGAATATAGATTATTTCTTAGAACTACCAATATTTTTTTTTCTGAAACTGAACTGCAATATGAATATCTAAATCTGTCGCATTGAGTAGTTGCTAATACTTTGTTCAACATAACTAGTTAATCTGATAATAGAATGCATAAACAATGCATGTTTTGTGCATGCTTGTATTCTTGAACTGAATTTCATACATGTTTTGTATACTAATGTTGCAGTTTTCTATTGTTCAGCCAAATAATTTGTATTTGGTAAACAAAAGAAAACTGCGTGTATTGCTATATCATATAATTCAAGAATTGAACACATGAGTGACATACATGGAGCCAGATGAAAACTGTAGGTGAATTCATATGCCATGCTTTTCAAAATTGAGAACCAAAGTTTAAATATTTGGCAATTGCAGTGAAGAAAATTTAAAATCAATATTTACAAGCAATAGTAAAGATTGATAGTTATTCTAACTTGTCTTTAGCTGCAGAGATGTGGTAGACAAGGCATTCTTTTTCTACGCATAGCTGGAGCACTGCTGCCCGCTGTGGCTTCACGTAGTGCATGTACTCGACATCAACACCGACTAGTTTGACGGGCATTCCGCCAAGCTTCCTCCTGAATATGGACATCATCTTGTCCACGTCTTTGCCCTTGCTTGTGCAAACGACGTGGAGCTTGTGGTTGCCATGGAGGTGGACGTCGTGGAGCTCCCTGGTGTACGTGTGGCGCTGCTTGTACAGAGGTACATCCGCCATGACTCTCCTCTGCTCTCTTGTGTTTGTTCTAGAGAGAGAGGTTAGTGAAAGGAAGTGTGGAGGAGAAGATGCAATGGGGTTTTGGGGGGGGACGAAGCAGTTGCGTTTTCTCCTCCGCTCTCCTCTGCTCTCCTTGATAGGACGTAGGAGAGGTGGAGCGGGGTGGTAGCATGGTGGGGCTCTGTTTTAAGTTACGTGGCAACTGCAAAGAGGTCTGCTATGAGGAGGCTCTGTTAGTGCGCTGGAAATCCGGAACGTCATCGCCTCTTTTTTCGTGACTAGTTCAAGGTATTGACGCAACTGTCAGAAAATGTGATGATTGTGTTTTCGTTGAATTTTCCAAGTCAGTGCACTTCTTTGCTATCAGAACAGAACTGCGTATGTCCACATAGTGTACTGCATTGAAGTGAAATTTATTCTTCGTACACTGAATTATATCGGATTAGGATTCACACAGATGTACGCACATTTAGTTTTTTGATGGAGTTCTTTCTTTTCTTCTCTTTTTTTGTGGTAATACAACTTTTGTGTGGATGGAGGGTAGTGTGGGTAGGGGTGTCGGACTGCTTTCTTAAGTAACATGGCTGCATTCTTCATTTTAGCCATACTGCATTGTAGAGTGAAGAGAACTGCAATTCAAGAAAAAAAGAATACTTCGTGCTTCCACGTGGAGAAATGCATTGTTGTACGTCATAGACTACATTTGTACATTGACTTCAGGCTTCCTGCGTTTTATTTATTAATAGTTTCTGGCAGTGCCAACGCACATTTTTTTTTGTTTGTTGTTATTCATTTAAAAAATGTTTCTCATTTTTCTTTCTGATGTTTTATTTTTGTACTTATTGTTTTTTCTTAGTGGGCCTTGTTGGCCCTGTGTTCGGGTAGTGAAGACGCATTGGGCCCAAGTCGGCCTGTGTGCACGGCTGGTTCCCGGTGCGTTGTGTGCGGCCTAATGTTTACTCCCACCTCGCCCGCCGAAGGCGCGCCTCAGCTGTTTATAAGCGGTGGCGAGACCGCTGTATCGAACTCCTCTGGTTACTTATTTGGGTGCTTATACACGGCGCTCGCTGCTCAATGCTCTCTGACCTGTGGGCCCATGTGTGGCCGGCCCCGTGCATTGTGACTCAGAACGACTTGCCTTCTGTTGCCGCAGACCTACTTCCAGACTGGTTTGGGGCCGGTTGCACCTGGGTGGTCAATTTTTTTTCTTTCTATTTTTCTGTCTTAAGTATTTTTTTCAATGTTGGGGCGTGCACTGCTTTTACTAAATCATGCGTGCACTGCATTGATCAGGGTTCTGTACTGCATGTGCACGCATTTCGTACTACATGTGCAATTCTCATTTTTGTTTCCGTGTTTTTGCTATTAGGTAATCTTTTTTCCAATGTATGGGAGTGCACTGCTTATTAAATCATACATGTATTGCATTGATTATGTTTCTGAACTGCACGTTCATATATTTCCGCACTACATATACAGGTCGCATTTTTCTTTTTTTCTTTTTGCTCTTATGTATTCTTTTTGCAAATTTAGGGGCGTGCAATGCTTTGTTGGGTATGTGCAAACTTCATTCAACAGAGTCTGTACTGCATTCATGCATAATTTGCACTCCATACGTCCTGTTTGCACACTGCATCTTATTTTCGTTTTGTGCACTGCTCGAATCTAATGATACATGAGCAAACAATAGAAAACAGATTATCACAAGCATTCTATACGACAAGTTCATCATCAACAAACTAAATTGAATAGAAAGCAATCTAACATAATCAAAGTTCATCATTACAAGCGATTCTGCATGGCAAGCAAACTAAGTTCAGCACACAAGAAAACTAACGATACATAAGCAAACAACATAAAGCAAATTTGATGATAATTCTAAAATGACGTTGGCATCGTTGGCTCTTGGCCGGCACCATCTTCTTCTTCACCAGTTAGGCTCTCCCCATCCCCAGCTGCTCCTGGTGCGCTTCTTGGGCGGCTCCTCCTTCTCCAGCTTTGCATGGCGAAGCCCATCCTGGGTGAGGGTGATGCGGTTCCATATCTCGTATGCTGCGTAGGCGTCCTTTGTCGCGTACTCGATGTGCCTCATGGACAGAGGCAGGGTGGCCCAACGCTTGTGTTCGTCGTCGGTGATCTTATCTTCTTGTTGTTGTAGTAGTCGTCGATGAGCATGCCAGAGACGTCTCCAAGGGAGTTGCACATGCAACTATCCCTATGTGGTTTTGGTAATTCCTAACAACATATATCTCATTAAGCTAACATCATTCCAAGATGAATATTTCAGGAAAAGCTCAATGGATGGCATGGCATGGATGAGAAAAGTGGATCCCTCAAAATGCTAAGGATAAAAGGATTGGCTCAAGCTCAAAAGCTCAAGACTCTACATTTTATATTTTAGTAAACCAAGATCACATTGAGTCTATAGGAAAAGCCAATACTATCAAGGAGGGATGAGGTGTTGCTTAATGAGTTTCTTGCTCTACAGTGCTTAGTGATATGCTCCAAAACCCTCAACTACTTTCTCACATCCACATATGACCTAAACCAAAAGTCAAACTCGGCCCTACCGATTCTTTCTATCCGGCGCCACCGAGTTCAGATGTCATAGCCACTGCGACAAACCCTAGGCAAATCGGTCTCACCGATAGGGATCTCGGTCTCACCGAGATGGGACTATAATCTCTCTGTTTCCCTTCGTAACGTTTCGGTACCACCGAGATGAGCGATCGGTCCCACCGAGATTGCAATGTAAACTCCCTGTTTCCTTTTCGTAACATTTCGGTCTCACCGAAATGAGCGAATCGGTCCCACCGAGTTTACCTGACCAACTCTCTAGTTAGCTTATTACCAAAATCGGTCTCACCGAGTTTGTGTAATCGGTCTCACCGAGATTACGTTATGCCCTAACCCTAATCATATCGGTCCTACCAAGTTGCATGTCGGTCCCATCGAAAATCCTAACGGTCACTAGATTTGCTAAATCGGTCCGATCAAGTTTATCAATTCGGTCCCACCGAGTTTGGCAAGTTCTGTGTAACAGTTAGATTTTGTGTGGAGGCTATAAATACTCCTCCACCTCCTCTTCATTCGTGGAGAGAGCTATCAGAACAAACCTACACTTCCAACTTGCTATTTCTGAGAAGGAACGACTTACTCATGTGTTGAGGCCAAGATATTCCATTCCTACCATATGAATCTTGATCTCTAGCCTTCCCAAGTTGCTTTCCACTCAAATCTTCTTTCCACCAAATCCAAATCCTGTGAGAGAGAGTTGAGTGTTGGGGAGACTATCGTTTGAAGCACAAGAGCAAGGAGTTCTTCATCAACACACCATTTGTTACTTCTTGGAGAGTGGTGTCTCCTAGATTGGCTAGGTGTCACTTGGGAGCCTCCGACAAGATTGTGGAGTTGAACCAAGGAGTTTGTAAGGGCAAGGAGATTGCCTACATCATGAAGATCTACCGCTAGTGAGGCAAGTCCTTTCGTGGGCGACGGCCATGGTGGGATAGACAAGGTTGCTTCCTCGTGGACCCTTCGTGGGTGGAGCCCTCCGTGGACTCGCGCAATCGTTACCCTTCGTGGGTTGAGGTCTCCATCAACGTGGATGTACGATAGCACCACCTATCGGAACCATGCCTCAAAAATCACTGTGTCTCCAAATTGCGTTTGAATTCTCCAAACCCTTCCCTTTATATTCTTGCAAGTTGCATGCTTTACTTTCCACTGCTCATATACTCTTTGTATGCTTGCTTGAAGTGTGTTAAGATTGCTTGATTTGTGCTAAGATAGCCAAAATCTGCCAAAGACTAAAATTGGGAAAAGGATAAGTTTTTATTTAGTCAAGTAGTCTAATCACCCCCCCCTCTAGACATACTTTCGATCCTACAAGTGGTATCAGAGCTTTGGTCTCCATTTTCTTTGATTTCCATAGCTTTTGATTGTCATAGCCTTGGTTTCACAACCTAGGAGAGTATGGCATCTAGCAAGGGAAATTATCACCGTAGAGGTCCTTACTTTGATGGTACTAATTTTGCTAGTTGAAAGCATAAGATGAAAATGCATATTCTTGGACATAACCCCGCCGTTTGGGCTATTGTGTGTATTGGCTTGCAAGGTGAATTCTTTGATGGGAGAGAACCGAACCGTGAACCTAGTGTGGAAGGGTTGAAGATGCTGCAATACAATGCTCAAGCTTATGATATCCTCTTCAACGGATTGTGCCCCGAAGAATTCAAAAAAATCAGCCGTCTTGAGAATGCAAAGGAAATTTAGGACACTTTGATTGATATGCATGAAGGTACCGACTCCGTCAAGAAATCCAAGTTGGATGTGCTCCAAAGTCAACTTGACAAGTTCAAAATGAAGGATGGTGAAGGTGTCGCTGAAATGTACTCTAGGCTTGCTCTTATCGCAAATGAGATTGCAGGCTTAGGAAGTGAAGAGATGACCGACAAATTCATCATCAAGAAGATCCTAAGAGCATTGGACGAAAAATATGATACCGTGTGCACATTGATCCAAATGATGCCCAATTACAAAGATCTCAAGCCAACGGAAGTCATTGGAAGAATTGTTGCTCATGAGATGTCACTCAAGGATAAGGAGGAATTCACAACAAGTCAAGTGGTGCTTACAAAGCCTCATGTGAAGCCCCCACATCATCAAGTGAGAAACAAACCTTCAATGAAGAATTGAGCTTAATGGTGAAGAACTTCAACAAATTCTACAAGAGTAGAAGCAAAGAGAGAAGCTCCAAGTCAAGGTCCTACAATGACAAAAGATCTTCTAGTCGAGAGCGCAATTGCTACAATTGTGGGAGACCCGGACACCATTCCAATGAGTGTACGGCACCCCACAAAATAAGAGAAGACTCACCCAAGAGGAGAAGTAGAAGAGAGGAATCACCACCAAGAGAGAGGAGGAGTAGAGATGATCGTTATGAACGAAGAACATCCCGGAGGAGGAAGGATTCAGAAAGGAGGGACAAGTCATCAAGGAGCTACACAAAACGAAGACATCAAGCTCATGTTGTTGAATGGGCGTCCGGCTCCGACTCCGACAATCACTCCGAGAGAAGCTATCACTCCGACTCCGAATATACTCAAGATGAAGGTGTTGCCGGTCTAGCACTTGTGTCAACCAACTCCTATGACATATTTTATTCACCCAATGAAGGAATTGGAAGATGCTTCATGGCTAAAGGCCCAAAGGTAACACACCCCGAATATGTTGATTTCAATAGTGATGAAGATGACTTGCTAGATGATGATGATTTACTTGTTGACAACTCTAGTGATGAATACTATGATGAAACGTCAATTAATCATGCTAATCAAGATAAAATGAATGACAATGATAAGGAGAAGAATGAGCTTCTAACTAAAGAACTAAACACTCTCATGAAACTATCTTAGAAGATCATCGAGAACTTTTAAGGACTTATGAGAAGTTACGCTTTGAAAAGCTCAATCTTGAGCAAGAGCATGAGTTCTTAAAGGCAATCAATGATGATCTTCGTAAGAAAAGTTCTTCTTACATTGCCAAGCGTTTAGTCTTATCTACTTACATGCCTCAAGTCAAGTCCATTAACAAAAACAAGAAGGATTCTTCCTCTAGTAGTAACAATAATCATGCTAAATCAAATGTTGTTGCTTCTAGTAGTTCTCTTGATTCCACTAATGATTCTCTTAGCCAAGTTACACTTGAGCAAGAAAATAGCTTATTGAAGGGAATTATAGAGAAAGGTGTTTACAAGAGCCTTGTCGGGAGTAAGCAATTTGAGGAAATTGTACACAAGCAAGGAAGACACCGGAAGAACCAATGTGTTGGTTTTGAACGAAATTTCAATGCCAATGGAGTACATTGGGAAGAAGATCAATATCCCAAGATGAAGTTTGTTCCTCAAGAAGAGAAGTATGATCCTACTTCCTTCAAGGGGACACAAGATCAAGATGATCTTCCACCACAAGACCACAAGAAAAAAGGCAAGGACAAGCTTCAAGAGGAGATTGATGCATTTGAAGAAGCTCCTAAGGCCTTGGTCAAGTGGGTTCCCAAGACTACGACAAGTTCTACTTCATCAAGTATGACTACAATTCCAAGGATTCCGATCAAGATGATGTGGATCCCGAAGAAGAAGAACTAGAGAGTTCTTGAGGGTGACTCTGCCAACATATTTCACTCATATCATTTTGGCAACAACAAGTGCAATCAACTTCTACATTTTGCACTAGTTCAAGGAGTCACAAACCCTCTTGTTGGTAAGACAAGGGACAAGGTAATCTAATGCTTTCACAGACATCACCTTGTGTGTGCATCACTCTATGTCTATGGATATCCTTGTTTGTTCCTTGTGGTACTAACCCGTGTAGGTATTGAAAGTGCAACTCACTCCAAAGGATTGCTCCAAATGATCTTCATCAACATTGAGCATCCACATCTTCAACACCTACATGAAGTCATCATCGACAAAACCCAAGGTTAGTTCATCCCTCTAAGGGGGGATCTCACATCTAGGGGGAGCTTAACTCTAAGAATTGAGTCAAAGCAACTCTAATGGTGTGAACACATCAATGCATTATGTAAAAGTGGTAACCCCACTTGATCTTAAACGATGAGTATGACCTATGATCAAATGTTCTCACTTGACTCATAAGTCAATATACTCATATATAGATGACCTAGTCATCGCCAATTGTTGATAGATGCTAGAATTGTTTGTGCATGCTTTGTCACATATTTCATTTGCTATTTTATTGTGTCAGCATGTTGGTTGCATATTTTTACTCATTCAAGGACATCCACTTGAGCATGTTTATTTTTCTCTTGCCAAGTGGATGGACAAGAATGCCTAAGAACCTTCTCTAGCTATCTATGCTTTTCTTTTCTCAAACTCTATTCATGCTACATCAAAAAATTGGATCAAGTCAGATTCGAACCAATCTGTGTGAGGACCACTCGGAGTCCCCGATTCGTCATAGACTTAAACTTCCAAAACTTCTTTGTGTGTTTCGGTCTGACCGATTCCTCCATTTCGGTCATACCGAAATCACTAAGTTGATCTAGGTTTTCAACCTCGGTGCAACCGATTTGAACTCTTCGGTCACACCGAGATGCTGTAACTGTCAACAGTTATGCATCTCGGTGCCACCGAGTTGTTCCACTCGGTCACACCGACAGGGTCAGGCTATATATACTCACAGGCAAAAAATTTGAAACTTTCTCCAAACCCCCTCGCCTGCGCATAGCTCGCTCTGCCTCCAGGGTCTCTGGATCGTCCTCCTCGTCGCCAGCCGCCTCCAGTCGTTGGTCTCCGCCGCCGTCAACGGAATTCACCCCCGCCGTTGCCGCCGTAGCAAGTTCATCGCCAAGCTAGGGTATGGACTCGATCACAGTGCTATCCCCGTCCGATTCCTAGCACATTGTGTTCATCATGATTCTTGCCACGATTGAAACTATTCTATCCAATCAAAACAATCCATAGTTTAGAAGTGAATTGAACATTTAGGGTTAGGTTTCCGCCGAAACCATCTGGACCCACCGAGTTGGAGAACTTGGTTCCACTGATTCGGGTAAGGCCATTGCACAAGTTATTCTCAGTCTGACCGAGAATTGCAAATCGGTGTGACCGAGTTCAGGACTTTGTGAAACCCTAGCAGTCTCAGTGCCACCGAACTGTGACTCAGTCTGACCGAGTTCACTAGTTTAGGTTCCAAAAGTTGCTTCGGTATCACCGAGTTTACAAATCGGTTGATCCGAAATGCTTTCTGTGGAAAACTAAAACTAAGTTTTTGAATCATTCTTTTGCAAAAACCTCTGTATTTTGTGATGCTCATCCACTCTATCTCATCTATATCTATTCACAGGGTCTGCAGTCAGTGTGTGCAACATGTCTGATCAAAGTGACAACCAGAACAGGGAAGAGGAGCAGATTCAGATGAGTGAGGGCACTAGTCCCTCTAGTACCTCAGATGATGGTAGCAGGAGCACCCCAAGCAACTTGCCCAAAACTGCCACCAGGGCTAGTGAGGGAGTCCCGGATTAGGGGGTGTCCGGATAGCCGGACTATGACCATTGGCCGGACTCCTGGACTATGAAGATACAAGATTGAAGACTTCGTCCCTTGTCTAGATGGGACTTTCCTTGGCGTGGAAGGCAAGCTTGGCGATACGGATATGTTGATCTCCTACCATTGTAACCGACTTTGTGTAACCCTAACCCTCTTCGGTGCCTATATAAACCAGAGGGTTTTAGTCCATAGGACGAACAACAATCATACCATAGGCTAGCTTCTAGGGTTTAGCCTCTCTGATCTCGTGGTAGATCTACTCTTGTACTACCGATATCATCAATATTAATCAAGCAGGAGTAGGGATTTACCTCCATCGAGAGGGCCCGAACCTGGGTAAAAAAATCGTGTCCTTCGTCTCCTGTTACCATCCGCCTAGATGCACAGTTCGGGACCCCCTACCCGAGATCCGCCGGTTTTGACACCGACATTGGTGCTTTCATTGAGAGTTCCTCTGTGCCGTCGCCGTCAGGAAGGATGCCTCATGCCATCTTTAAAGACGGCACTATTGCTAATAGAGCTCTGGCTATCGGCCAAACTCTCCGGCTAGGCGGTTTCCTTATGACCGCCAATTCGGCCGCCGCGCCGACGATGACTTCTCGGGTCATCGAAAGCAATCTTCACGTTAACTCGGAACTCGCCGAGCAGTTAGATCTGATGGAGCTCTCTTCCTTAAACGAGCTCTTGGATCGCATCACCGCCCTGGGAGTCGCTATAGACTACGATCAAATTGGGCCTAAACCCGATCTGAGAGAGATTAACTCTCCCCAGGTTACCCACCATGTTGCTATGGTAGAGGAACAATACGGCGACCCTTCTTCTATCTTAAGGACTAGCTATGTCTGGATTCCCGATCCCTCCATGCCAGGTTCCCGTGGAGGGGAGGATGTTACTCAAGCCCTGAACCTAAAGTCAGGCAGCGGGCTAGATCCATTGGACAACATCCAAGAACCCAAGCTTCCAAGTTCAGAAACTACTTGGCCCCTGAGTCTTGAAGTGGACAGGGTTTCGAATTTAATTCCACCCGCCCACCCAAACATAAGCGATCTATCCTAAATTCGGCAAGAGCCCATAGAAACAGTACACCATTACTGGGCCAGATTCCTCCTGGTTATGAACAGGATAAAGGACTGCCGCGAGGAGGAGGCAATTTCATTCTTCTGCAATAATTGAACGGACAAGGGAATCCTCAACGCCGTAAGTCATCGTGAAATTACACGCTTCGCTGACTTGGTGTCCATAGTATGAAAGTAATGTGTGATGGAAAGCGCCTGGAAAACTGAAATCAAATTTTCGGACAATCTGGCCCTGAATACAACCCCAGTCCGAAATAAAAGGGCGCATTATCGCCAGGCACCTGGGTTAAACACCAAAAAGTAAAAACCCTCTATAGGGCATGGAACCGTACTAGAAGGATGGCCCAATGGACCCTGCAAAATTCATAGTACAGAGGGTGCCACTCCAACTCATAGCCTTAGAGCATGTTGGATACTACGGCAGGTGGCCAAAAGTGGCGAAGAGCTTCTAACTCCAGAGCACTAGCCCAAGGATACCAGTACGGTATTAACAGTCTTCGAGACTTTCACATCAAAAAATATGCGGAAACGAACACTCCGCAGCCTTGCCGAAGTCTACCAAGTAGCAACAATAAACTCATGGAGTGACACGGCTATTACCTTTAATGCCAGTGACGAACCTAAATTCCGAACAGCCCGAGCACCAGCCGCATTGGTCCTCAGTCCAATAGTGGACGGCTTTCGCCTTACCAAGGTACTCATGGACAGTGGCAGCGGATTGAACCTCATTTATGAGGAAACCCTCCGAAAAATGGAAATAGACTGGAGCCGCATTGAGCGAAGCAGCAAAACCTTTAGAGGAACAATCCCTAGTCGAGAAGCATGTTGTACTGGAAAAATCACACTGGATGTGGTGTTCGGCACGCAGGATAATTACAGGTCCGAGGAGGTCACGTTCCAAGTGGCCTCGTTCAGCAGCGGATATCACGCTCTATTAGGGTGAGAGTCATTCACAATTTTCCAAGCTATACCCCATTACGGGTACATGAAGCTCAAAATGCCTGGGCCCAACGGAATCATCACTATTTCTAGTGACCCGGACATAGCACTCCGCGCCGAAAACAAGACAGCCGCACTGGCCCTTGAGGCACTATCCGAAGCCCTAGCAGCCGAGGAACTCTCTGCGCTGCGCTCCACGGTGAATAGGGACGATGTGATACTCGATAAGAGATCCAAGTCCACCTCCTTTAAACCAGCAGACGAAATAGTCAAATTCCATGTCCATCCAACGGACCCTACAAAAACGACCTGCATCGGGGCACAATTAAACCCTGATGTAGACGCCGCACTACGAGAATTCCTACGCGAAAATTGGGACATTTTTGCCTGGCACCCTTCAGACATGCCAGGAATCCCACGCCGGCTAGCCGAGCACAGCCTAAACATCCTAAAAGGATTCAAGCCGGTCAAGCAGGCTCTTCGGCGTTTCTCCGAACCCAAGAGACAAGCTATGGGAGAGGAGCTAGCCAAATTACTGGAGGCCAGATTCATCAGAGATATAGAACATCCAGACTGGCTAGCAAACCTGGTGATGGTACCAAAGAAGGACAAATCCTGGCGCCTATGCGTCGACTTTAAGGACCTCAACAAGGCTTGCCCAAAGGATCCCTTCCCCCTCCCCCACATCGATCAAATTATCGACGCTACCGCAGGACACGATTCATTGTGTTTCCTCGACGCATACTCCGGCTACCACCAAATTAAGATGGCAGAGCCCGACCAGGCCGTAACAGCATTCATCACCCATACGGCCCATTCCGCTTGAACACAATGCCCTTTCGGCTCAAAAACACCGGCGCAACATATCAGCGCATGATTCAGACATGTCTGGCAAACCAGATCGGCAAAACAGTGGAGGCATACGTAGACGATGTGGTCGTCAAAACCAAGCACGTCAAAACTCTAGTAGACGATTTGAGGATCATGTTCGATAATCTCCGAACATATGACATTAAGCTTAACCCGGAAAATGTGTTTTCGGCGTACCAGCCGGAAAGCTCTTGGGCTTCATTGTATCCGGTAGAGGAATTGAAGCAAACCCAGCCAAGATTCGAGCTCTGTCACAATTGGATATCCTAAAGGACCTCAAACAAATACAAAAATTGACGAGATGCGTGGCGGCTTTAAGCCGCTTTATCTCCCGTTTAGGAGAAAAGGCATTACCCCTTTATCGCCTCCTCTGACGCACTGAACACTTCGAGTGGACGGATGCCGCCACGGCCGGACTCGAAGAAATTAAAGCCATATTGGCAACAAAACCGGTCCTGGCCGCGCCCAACGTGGGCGAACCAATGCTATTATATATCGAGCCAACTCATCAAGTGGTGAGCGCGGTGCTTGTTGTCGAACGAGAAACGGACGGACACAAGTTCCCCCTTCAAAAACCAGTTTACTATGTGTCTACTGTCCTAACTCCATGCAAGTCACGGTACCTGCATTATCAGAAGATAGCGTACGCGGTGTTCATGGCATCCCGGAAGCTGCAACACTACTTTCAAGAGTGTTCGATAAACAGTAGCCTCCGAAGTACCTCTTAAAGACATTATAAACAACCGCGACACGAAGGGCCGAATTGCCAAATGGGCCACTGAGCTCCTCCCGTTCGACATAACCTATAAGCCACGACCGGCTATTAAGTCACAAGTTTTGGCCGATTTCGTCGCCGAATGGACTGAAGCCAAACTCCCTAAAGAGTACGACGTGTATTCCAACTGGATCATGCACTTCGATGGCTCCAAAATGTTGGCTGGTCTGGGGGCTAGCGTCGTTCTGACGTCCCCAACAGGAGATACGGTTCAATACATACTCCAGATAATGTATACGGACTCCAACAACGTAGCCGAATACGAGGCCCTTCTACATGGCCTCCGGATGGCAGTCTCCATTGGCATTCAACGCCTAGAGGTGCACGGGGATTCGAACCTCGCGATATCCCAAATCAATGGAGACTTTGATGCCAAGGATCCGAAAATGGTAGCTTATCGCAACGCCGTCCTAAAAATGTCACCTCGGTTTGAGGGGCTCGAATTTCACCATATAGCCCGGGATAACAACCAGGCAGCATACATATTGGCACGCATTGGCGCAGAGCACGATGCCGTCCCTCCCAACATCTTCCTAGAGAGGCTGTTCAAAGCCATCTGTACTATGGGAGGGGGAATCCGGAAATAACAACCCGGACCCAACCGCACTGCCCGACACTGAACATTCTGACACAATTGGCGGTTCTGCCAACGAAGTAACATCCTCAGCCCACATAATAATGGCAGTCATTGCCCCGTGGATGGAACCATTCCTAGCCTACCTAACCAGGTAGGAACTTCCCAAGGACCAAAACAAGGCTAGCTGCATAGTGCGGCGATCTAAAGCCTATAAGGTCCATGAGGGAGAGCTTTACAAGAAAAGCACAACCGGAGTCCTTCAAAGGTGTATCTCCAAAGAGGAAGGGCGGAATCTTCCGGCTGAAATTCATGCCGGACTCGGCGGGCACCACGTCGTAGCCCGGGCCCTTGTTGGCAAGGCCTTCTATATAGGATTTTATTGCCGACGGCCTGGGTAGATGCTCATGACTTAGTCCAACGATGCGTCGGTTGCTGGCTCTTTGCTAATCAAAGCCACATGCCATCCACCGCCCTCAAAACTATACCCATAACCTGGCCCTTCGCGGTCTGGGGGCTTGACATGGTTGGACCCCTTAAAGGAGGAACCCACAAGAAAAAATACCTACTGGTCATGGTGGATAAATTCACCAAATGGATAGAGGCCAAACCTGTTAAGACGGCCGAATCCGGACCGGTGATAGACTTCATATCAGGGGTCATACACCGTTGCGGCGTCCCCCATAGCATCATCACTGACAACGGCATGAACTTTACGGCCGACGAGGTCAAACTCTGGTGCAAAAACATGGGCATCAAGCTCGACTATGATTTAGTCTATCACCCTCAAACTGACGGTCAAGTCGAGCGAGCAAATGGTCTAATCATGAGCGGTATCAAAACCAGATTAGTGCGGTCCCTCAAGGAATCTAACACACACTGGGTAGAGGAGCTCGACTCTGTACTCTGGGGGCTGCGGACCACTCCGAATCCCACCACCGGATTTACACCATTCTTTATGGTATACGGCATAGAGGCAATTCTGCCCTGCGACATAATTCATGACTCACCTCACGTGTGCATGTACGAAGAAAGAGAAGCCGAGCTCGATCAGCAGGACACTTTGGACGCATTGGAGGAGGAGCGTGACGTGGCAAAAGCCCGTTCCGCATTCTATCAACAGCAAGCTCGAAGATATCAAAGCAGAGAAGTACGGGCCAAAACTTACAACGTTGGCCAGTTAGTTCTACGCCTGCCGGACAAGAAAAAGGACAAACTAAATCCCAAATGGGAAGGTCCCTTTATCATCGACCAAGTCCTGACCGGTGGAGCGTACCGTCTGCGAGATGCATCGGATAACCGACTCGAGCCGAACCCATGGAATGCAGCCCGTCTCCGAAGATTCTACGTCTAGCGCCGGATTCTAAGTTCGTCTCCTTCCTCCATCTATATTTTACATATTAGCTGTCTTCTATTTCTCTCCTTCTCCCTCCTTTTCTATTACAGCCTTTGAAAGCTTGTTTCCGCATTGTTCGCACACACTTGACGTGCTATCCGCGGTCATTATACCTGGGGGCTTCTTTAACAGAAGCTTATTTATACGGGCTTCATGCCCAACACATGTGTCACACTTCCGCATGTACCTTTTATTCACCATTATATGCATCGATATGACTTAAATTTTGGCCAAGCTGGGTTGCCTGGTTCCTGTGCTTACCCCTACGTTCCCGATTGTTCGGCTAGGTGGTAAAGGGAGCACCTCTGTGATTGTTACTGCCGGGTCAGCCGGATGTGTACCTCAGACTGGGTGAAGCCGAAAGCTAGCGTTCTTAAGGGAATATTTGGTCGGTGAACAAAAAGACGATTTAATACCTATTTTTCTGCCCCCAAATGTTTTTCTGCTTTTTTCGCAGTCCGGACATGCACTTTAGGGCATGCCTCCCAGGGAAAGGAACCCCTAACGGAACTATTCTCCCTGGAAGATGTTTCTTACTAACCATGTAATATAACATAACTAGTTGGGCACTTGTCTGATAAAGCACTAATGACCCATACGCCTGGTCTCCATGCATGCCCCGGTTCTTATATAACCGCGAGGGTATTCGGACACACTCCGGACTATTGGGTCCCGAGGTTGAAGCGAAAAGGTCCGTATGACAAACGATCTACAATCCGGCTAGAAGGCATTTTTCATGTCATCTTAAATTACATAGTCAATTCGACTGATTGTATTCCTGTTCAATGCCATCTAATAGGCCGTCTAGTTTACAGTCCTACTGGGAATACTTTGTGGCCAACTCTACTTGGCCGAACACTAAGCTCACAGGGATCTCCTTCCCATCGGGCCCCACAGGTCCAACCTTGGCCATGTGGTTTGGGTCAGCCTTCGTGTACCGCGTCTTCACCATGGCCCAGGCCTCCATGGCACCTTGCCGGAAGGCCGATATCTTCCATAATCAGAAGCGTCGCCGCGCTCCGTGAAGCCTCTCTGCAAGCTCACCAAGGCCTTTGGGCATGGAGCCAGATGGCCACTAGGCCTGGGCGATGTCTTTCATCACCTGCCGAACTCGTTCGTGCAGTTGCAAGAGCTCGGGAAGAAGGTCACCGGTAGAACCGGGTATTTCCTCAGCAGGACGGCCTGTGAGCATACCTACAGACATAACTCTGTTAGTCGACTTCCTCGCCAAACTCTTTTTCAAAGTTCGTTCAAGCACTTACTAAAAATGCCGCGTCGAATCCGCCGATTCTCCTTAAAGGAGTCAGAAAGCTGGGCACGAACATTCTTTAGTTCCTCACCCAGCTGGGTGTTGGCATCTTGGAGATTATTTTTCTCTTGCCTCACCCTTATAAGAACATTCTCGTCGGCCTTTAACCGGCGCATGAGCTGTTGCTTGTCCGGATATATCCCGACGCCATCTGCAATATTATTGTCAGACTTATACACACGCCACACTTCACAATTTAATTATCTTTTGAAGCATATATTACCAGAGGGGGTCTTTTTGGCTTCCCCCGCTGCGGCTAGTGCGGCCTCAAGTTGGGCTTTGCACTCCTCCAGCTCCTAGGACAGTTGCGTATTCTTTTCTGAAAGATCCTGCACAATAAATGATCATTAATCAGTTATTCTAACTATTTCAAGTCTCGGGGGCTACTGGCATATATAACTGTCAAATTTTCTCACCCGTATGTCTTTTACATACTGCTCTATGGCTCTGGCTAGACCATTTTGAGCGGCACGGAGGTGCGCATCTCCCGAATTAAAGGCATCCAATGCCTCTGGGGAGAAACATGCGTCACGAAGAACTGCCCGGCGACGCCTGTGATTCATGGCACTCTCCACCTCGGAATTGGTGGAAGATAACCTGTCGGCATCCTTTGTCGGAGGAGCATCCGACGCACGCCTCGTGTTCGCCTCCGCTTCTCGACCTGGCTTTGGAGCCTGGCGAGCGGAGGATTGATTGGCAACCTCTCCGAATATAGTCCAGCGAGCGCTCTTCTTCCTGAAAAAGCACGAGCGTTAGTACGTCTCCCGGTAATAAAGCCCGGGAGTAAGGTGGCAAGCCATACCGTAGCACCGGAGTTTCAATCCGGACCGCACTGCTTTTTAGCCTGCTGGGCCATGCCGCCCCTTGTTGGCTAGCCGCCACGGGCTCAGCCTTCCGCCTCAAGGGCGCCCCCTGCGAAACGCCATCGGTATACGGTGATCAAAAATAAGCACGGATGGGTCATTTTGAAAGTATTGGGACTTCGGTCTCAGTTACCTGCGAGGCGGGAAGTATTCCGGGGTAATCGGCCGTAGTGGCGACCAAGGCATTATAGATGCTCAGTTGGTGAAATACCCCGTCGATCAGCTCCACTGATATGTCCGGATCCTCTTGGGAGGCCGGATCGAGGAACCGTTCCGGATCCTCGGGTTGTGGAGGCGGGCTGTGTATATCCTTTATGGCCAGCGCAGTTCCTGCATCAAAATCACAAAATGAGATACTTGACTATGGGAGTATGGATCGGATAGGCAAAAATAAATGTCCTCTTACCCAGCTTGGAGGATTGTTCATAGAAAATCCGCCCTGCGGATTGACGCGGAGAAATTCCTCCTCTTCTCCCTTGTACAATGCGGACAAGATCTTCATCAGATCGGCGACCGATCTCGGCCCCTTTCGGCCGCAGCGGGTGGCATCATCCTCCCCGTTGAAATCCTACACGGGGTGGCCTCTATACTGGAGCGGCTGCACTCCCTGCATAATGCATGTGGCCATGACCCCTATCATGGTCAGTCCGGAATGAGCTAACAGCCTAATTCGGCTCATCAGGTAAAGGACGTCCCAGTCATTTTCCTTCTGAGGGCTTCGTGGATGCCAGCTTAGGTGCTTCTTCAAAGGAGCGTTATTCAACTCAGGGAGGCCAACCCGAACTGGGTCCGGTAGGGGGACATCTTCTATATAAAACCATTTCGAAGGCCAGTCTTTGGACGCCTTCTTCGGGGTTCCGGATAGATATCTGGTCCCGGCGATGCGCCATAGTTCGGCTCCGCCCACTTGATATATTGACCCCTCTTGAGAACGAGCACAAGGCAGAACAGCTTCTTCCACAGCAAAAAATGAGCCTCTGGAGGCAGGCGTAAGGTTGTGCAACTGGAGGCCGTAGAACTCCAGGAGCCCTCGGAGAAACGGATGAATTGGAAATCCGAGCCCTCTTATCAAATAAGAGATAAGGCGTACCCGCTCTCCTTTGGAGGGGCTGGAGACGCTCTCCGCTTGCTTTCCGCCCTTATAGGTGGCGAGTCCGGCTCGAACTGGAACCATGAAGGCTGGGGAAGAAATCCGTTGGTTTGGAGCGTCACTAACTCACGGTACGGGACGGAGCATCTCTCCCAATCTCCAGGTCGAGGGCTGGGAGGGCGAGAGGAGGAGCCGCGTCGACTGTCCATGGTGGAATGGATTTCTGTCAGATGCACTCTGATGAATGCTCGCGAAGGGAGGATGGTGTGATTCGGATCTAGATCCTCGTCTCTTTTATAGGCAGCTCATTTGCGTAGTTATGGGGGTAAATGTAAAAATACCCTGGCTTTTCGCATTCGTTCAACACATGGAAGATGGCCATTATTGGGCATGGAAGTCGAGGAGCGCAATATTCACAGGAAGCCGGACGCTATTCAACAAGTACACAAGATTTGGAGAAGAACCCGCCTTGCAATGCCGAAAACAATCTATGCGCCGGACTCATTGCCATTGAAGCCTGGTTCAGGGGCTACTGAGGGAGTCCCGGATTAGGGGGTGCTGGATAGCCGGACTATGACCAGTGGCCGGACTCCTGGACTATGAAGATACAAGATTGAAGACTTCTTCCCGTGCCCGGATGGGACTTTCCTTGGCGTGGAAGGCAAGCTTGACGATACGGATATGTAGATCTCCTACCATTGTAACCGACTCTGTGTAACCCTAACCCTCTACGGTGCCTATATAAACCAGAGGGTTTTAGTCCATAGGACAAAAAACAATCATACCATAGGCTAGCTTCTAGTGTTTAGCCTCTCTGATCTCGTGGTAGATCTACTCTTGTACTACCCATATCATCAATATTAATCAAGCAGGAGTAGAGTTTTACCTCCATCGAGTGGGCCCGAACCTGGGTAAAAACATCGTGTATCTCGTCTCCTGTTACCATCCGCCTAGACGCACAGTTCGGGACCCCCTACCCGAGATCCGCCGGTTTTGACACCGACAGCCAGAAAGAAGAAAACCTCAGAATCCGAGGATGAAGACTATGTGGCAGTAGAGGATGAGGCCACTTCCAAGAAGAAAGTTCTCAAAAAGGAGTATGGCACAACTGCTGCCATTAAGTCTGGTATGAAGACCAAGGTACCTGCTAAGAGAATCCCATGTGTAAAGCCAGAGCCTGTACTCAAGTACCTTTGGAATCTCAACCCAAAGAGGCTGCTGTAGAAGGGAAGAAAAGGAAGGAAAGGGTCAAGAAGACCATGGCCAGAGTTGTTGGAAAGCCTTCCATGATGGAAGAGGAAGAGGAAGAAGAGGTTGCTGCACCAGCACCCAAGGCTCAAAAGCTTATGGGTGATGCTATTAGGTCAGGGGTTGCATCATCAAAGCCCAAAGAAGCACCCAAAGTTGCCTCCAAGCCCAAGATTGCAACAAAGAGGAGTACTAGAAACATACCTGCTGCTGAGAAGAACAAGGCCCCAGTGCCTGAAACTGCTGCTGAAGAAGAAGAAGATGAGGAGCATATCCTAAGAAAGTTGAAGCCATAGATTCCAGACCACAATGATGCTCATCATATAGCTGAGAACATGAAGTTGAGGAAGGATGCAGGACTCAGACAGTGGAGGTTGTCTGATCCTTATGCTATAAGGAGAAGGACTGTTGTTGACTACAGGTTCCATACTAAGGAACAGCAGGATTTCTATGAGACAGTGTTGTTGGATAAGAAGCCTATAGTTTGTGACATGAGGTGGGTGGACTGGACCTACATGAATGAGAATGAGGAACACTATCCTGGTGTGTATGACAGTTTTAGTGCTTGTGGAGTTGCAGACTTTGTTGGGCAGAAGCTCACAAAGTGGAATGATGAGCTCATTATGCAATTCTACTCCACAGCACACTTTTATCCAGATGACAGGATAGTATGGATGTCTGAAAGTACAAGGTACCAATCAACTATTGAGGAATAGGAAAATCTGATCAATGCACCTAAGGAGAAGGAAGTTGACTTGGATGTCTATGCCAAGAAGAAGATGGATCACAACACTATGGTACATATGTACAAGGAGATCCCAGATGCTGCAGTTGAGACACATAAGTTTGGATCTGTACATTTTCTTCTGTCAGGACTGCCAACCATCAACTGGATCCTCAGGCATACTCTCTTGCCCAAGTCAGGTGACCACAACATGATCAGAGGCCATGCAATAAACTTGCTACACCTATTTGATGTGCCACAGAAATTCAAGGTCATGAGCCTCATTGTTGAGACTATCAAGAGGACAGCAGGTGACCAGAAAAGAAGTTGTGGGTATGCCCCACAGATCCAGGAGCTGATTAACTCCAAGATGGGCACAATCACATACTTGTTGGACAAGGATCACACGCCTATCTATCCAGACTTTGAGGACAATCAAGTGGTTATGGATGAAGATGAACCATCTTTTGTGCACGCTCAAGCAAAGAAGGAGAAGGCAAGGACAGAGAAGGCTACCAAGATGCCAACAATGGAAGAAGCATCTCAGTACTTTCTGAAGAGCAAACAAGATCTGCTAGGCTACTTGATTGCATCCACTCTGAGGATTGAGAAGGGGCTGGCCACCTTGACTCAAAACCAGGAGAGCCTTGAGATGATCATGGAGCAGAAGTTCTATAACTTGGATGTGAAAGTAACTAAGATCCAGTCTATTGTTGAGCAGCTTCAGGATGATATGCAGGAGAGGCAGGGCAAGACTACCACTAATGCATTTGCCAGAGTGCCTAGAGCTCAGACATCAGCTGCAGTGCCAGTGACAGACACCAGAGCCACTTCATCTGCACCAGCTATAGCTCCTACAGCACCAACTCCAGCACCTACACCTCCAGCTCCATCCACATCAACTGAAGTCTTCGTCCAAGGAGCCATCTCTACACCACCACCTGAAGATCAAGCCTGAGAGTCGATCTAGTGCTATGCATTTTCTATGAACTTTTTGGTAACTTGTTGCCAAAGGGGGAAAATGTATAGATCATAGGCTTCGAGAGAGAGAGAGTGTGTGTTGCTTTTTGTTCTCTCTTGCTTTGGTGGTTGAACTTTATTTGCTTGTTCGAGAAACTTTATGTCTGTGTGATACTTGGCTGATCATGTGTTTGATCATATGCAACATTTATGCTTGTTTATCTCTATATGATCATTCACTTTGCTTGGTGATGAGTGCATGTATTCAATCATTATCATTTTGAGCGCTCCACCAAGATGTATGTGACATGGAAGAGTTACCCATGAGCCTAACTCCTTGGGCATTTGCAGTCCAAAGCAAATCTTAAACTATGCACAAATTTAGGGGGAGCTCTTGCTTATCACATACTTCTCAAAGCGACAATGTTTTTCACTCTTATTATCATTTGTCGAAGCTTTGATCTATATTTTGTCATCAATTACCAAAAAGGGGGAGATTGAAAGTGCAACTATCCCTAGGTGGTTTTGGTAATTCCTAACAACATATAGCTCATTGAGTTAACATCATTCCAAGATGAATATTTCAGGAAAAGCTCAAGCATGGCATGGATGAGAAAAGTGGATCCCTCAAAATGCTAAGGATAAAAGGATTGGCTCAAGCTCAAAAGCTCAAGACTCTACATTTTATATTTTAGTGATCAAAGATCACATTGAGTCTATAGGAAAAGCCAATACTATCAAGGAGGGATGAGGTGTTGCTTAATGAGTTTCTTGCTCTACAGTGCTTAGTGATATGCTCTAAAACCCTCAACTAATTTCTCACATCCACATATGACCTAAACCAAAAGTCAAACTCGTCCCTACTGATTCTTTCTACCCGGCGCCACCGAGTTCAGATGTCATAGCCACTGCCACAAACCCTAGGCAAATCGGTCTCACCGATAGGGATCTCGGTCTCACCGAGATTGGACTGTAATCTCTCTGTTTCCCTCCGTAACATTTTGGTACCACCGAGATGAGCAATCAGTCCCACCGAGATTGCAATGTAAACTCCCTGTTTCCTTTTCGTAACATTTCGGTCTCACCGAAATGAGCGAATCGATCCCACCGAGTTTACCTGACCAACTCTCTAGTTAGCTTATTACCAAAATTGATCTCACCGAGTTTGTGTAATCGGTACTGAGATTACGTTATTGCCCTAACCCTAATCATATCGGTCCTACCGAGTTGCATGTCGGTCCCACCGAAAATCCAAACGGTCACTAGATTTGCTAAATCGGTCCGACCGAGTTTATCAATTCGGTCCCACCGAGTTTGGCAAGTTGTGTATAACGGTTAGATTTTGTGTGGAGGCTATAAATACCCCTCCACCTCCTCTTCATTCGTGGAGAGAGCTATCAGAACAAACCTACACTTCCAACTTGCTGTTTCTGAGAAGGAACCACCTACTCATGTGTTGAGGCCAAGATATTCCATTCCTACCATATGAATCTTGATCTCTAGCCTTCCCAAGTTGCTTTCCACTCAAATCTTCTTTCCACCAAATCCAAATCCTATGAGAGAGAGCAAGGAGTTCTTCATCAACACACCATTTGTTACTTCTTGGAGAGTGGTGTCTCCTAGATTGGCTAGGTGTCACTTGGGAGCCTCCGACAAGATTGTGGAGTTGAACCAAGGAGTCTGTAAGGGCAAGGAGATTGCTTACTTCATGAAGATCTACCGCTAGTGAGGCAAGTCCTTCGTGTGCGACGGACATGGTGGGATAGACAAGGTTGCTTCTTCATGGACCCTTCATGGGTGGAGCCCTCCGTGGACTCGCACAACCATTACCCTTTGTGGGTTGAAGTCTCCATCAACGTGGATGTACGATAGCACCTCCTATCGGAACCACGGCTCAAAAATCACCATGTCTCCAAATTGCGTTTGAATTCTCCAAACCCTTCGCTTTATATTCTTGCAAGTTGCATGCTTTACTTTCCGCTGCTCATATACTCTTTGCATGCTTGCTTGAATTGTGTTAAGATTGCTTGACTTGTGCTAAGATAGCTAAAATCTGCCAAAGACTAAAATTGGGAAAAGGATAAGTTTTTATTTGGCCAAGTAGTCTAATCACCCCCCCTCTAGACATACTTTTGATCCTACAAGAGTCCAACTCCTTGGTTGCCTCGGGCACCCTCCACTCCTTCTGGATGTTGACAAAGTTGGCGACCTCCAGATTGACGCGCTCTAGCCTGGTTTTGTCGCCGTCGATGGAGAAGCCTGCAAAGGTGTACCTAGGGTCGGCGAGGAAGTTGTCGAAGACGGTGCACCTTTTAGCGGCGCTCATTTGGAAGAGCAGCACCGGGTGATTCTTGCCGATGGAGAGCTGGCAAAGGGCGGGTTTCTGCGTCGCTTCAGGCTCGTTGTTGTACTCGAGATCAATGCCGACAATCTTGTGGCGTTGGAGGCTGAGGTGGCGCTCGTACTGCGTGAGGGAGATCGCCATCTGCTTCTTGTCGTTGGTGTGGATGACGTGTAACTTGGTGTTGCCGTGGGCCTCCACGGCCTTGTCGCCCTTGTACTCATCGGTGAACGCCATCACTGGTTGTAGGGCTTGGTGCTTTTGTGTGGATATGGAGCGATTTTGTCGCCGCACAATGGATACTTGTGTTGTTATGGATGAGAAGGCCTTTGGTAGGGGTCTGAATTTAAGGGGAGGGTGCGGGGTGGGATGGCCGTGTCGGATGAACTGCACAATCTCACTGACGATGCAGTTGTGCAGATTGTGGGTTGGTGTTGCATCTGTGATCGTGGGCTTGTGGCGATGGAACCGCTCCGATTGGGTGGTTGTATGCAAATGTGGTTTTTTTAACATGGTTTTATTTTATTTTTGATCAGTAATTTTTTAACCACCACTTTCTATGCGAACGGGCATTTTGTTACGTTTATATATGTATCCTGCGTGATAATGAACTGCATTTGTTATAGTTCTGAACTGCATCATCTACAATACAAAACTGCACTTTGTCTACAGGTGCGTACTTCACCGTTTTTTGCGTGTCCTTGCTGCAGCCCCTGAAAAAATTACAATGTATTCCGCAATTTTACGAGTTTTTCACTGTGTTCTATGCCGTTTATTTATTCATGTAGGTAATCCGGATCTGGATTGCTATACCGTACTGCATCGTGTAACAAAATGCACTGTATTTTTCTAGTGCTGCGTACTGCATCTATTTTTTGCATGTACATATTGCAGTCCCTGGTACAGGAGGGGTAGGGGAGGGGGGTTGCCCCCCCCCACTTTTTTTTAACTTACTGTTTTTTCTTAGTTGGCCTTGTTGGGCCTGTGTTCGGGTAGTGAAGACGCATTTTGGCCCAAGTCGGCCTGTGAGCACGGCTGGTTCCCGGTGCGCTGTGTGCGTCCTAATGTTTAGTCCCACCTCACCTGTGGAAGGCGCGCCTGACCTGTTTATAAGCATTGGCGAGGCCGCCTTATTGAACTCCTCTGGTTACTTAGTTGGGCGCTTATACCGGCGCTCGCTGCTCTATGCTCTCTGACCTGTGGGCCCATGTGTCACCGGCCCCATGTATTGTGACTCAGAACGACTCGCCTTCTGTGGACGCAGACCTTCTATGAGACTGGCTGGGGCGGTTGCACCTGGATTGGTCAAAAAAAATTCTTTGTATTTTTTTCTCTTAAGTATTTCTTTCAATGTCGGGGCGTGTGCTGTTTTAGTAAATCATTCATGCACTGCATTGATGAGGGTTATGTACTGCATGTGCATGCATTCCGTACTAGACATGTTTTGCGCTACATTTCACTACATGGGTAGCATTTTTCTTTATTGTTTTTCCTCTTACCTATCCTTTTTTCTTAGTGTACGGGTGTGCACTGCTTTGGTGCCTCTATGCCCACTGCATTCGTCATAGTCTTGTGCTGAGGTGTACACAGTTTGCACTGCGTGCATCCTTCTTTGTGCCAAAGTTGTGACTGGTTATGCCAACGCTGTGAACTGCATGACTTACATTTAAGGACTACATCAGGTGCAGTAATTTCTGCTTTGTGCACTATGCAAAAGTGCTTCTCTTTTGCTTCATTTTTAGCATGTACTGCACTTCATGCACACATATAGTGAACTTCCGGGTAGGACTTTGGAGAACTGCACACATAAAATGGTCTGTGGATTATAATTTTTTAGAGAATTATTATTTAATGATGTGCGGTTAGTTCGTGGGAATTGCTGCAGTCAAAGTACACCTTATTTTTTGGTTCCTTTTTCTTTGGTAACATAAGCCTTTATTGATTGTCCTTTATTCTTAGTAACATAATTTTCATTAACTCCCCATTAATTTTCCGTTTTGACCTTTTTGCATTCCTCTTCTATAAATGTAGGCTAACTTCTACCCTTCCTTTGTAGTTCATTTCTCCTCTAGCCGCAAGGTCTCTCCTTTCTCCAGCCTCTCTTTATTTTTTCCTTTTCTAGGTTTTTGTTGTGGCTCCAGGCCCTGCACGAAACTCTTCTACTGCAGCCATGGTTGTGGTGTGCCGACGCACTACGATTGTTCAGCTTGCTCGCAGGCCCGTCGTGCTAGTCGTGGGGGGAAGGTATTGTGCTGAACTGGGCGAGCGGAGCAGCATGCATATGGCACAGTATTCACAGAAGGATTGGATATGGGCGACATCAACGTTTCTGCTTTCTATTCTGCCCTGCTTCGCCGTGGCCTTGGCCGCACAAGTCCTTTTGTCCATCAGCTTACACCAACAGATGTGGAGACTCATTACAAGATGGTATGTTTCGTTAGATATGATTTTTTTGTGTTTTCTACTTTTTTTTGTATAATTCCATTCTATTCTAAACTTTTAGTATTTTAGGAACACACTGTTTTTTGTTTTTTGAAGTGTACTGCACTGTGTTCTTATTTCTTGTTTTTATTTTTTTGCTTGTGTGCATGCAGCTTGTGTTTTAGTTTGCATGGTTACAATATGTGAACTGCTTATATATTAGTTAAGCACTACATGTTTCCACATTTTGTCCCAATTTGTATGGTGCGTACTACATGTAGCTAGACTCGAGCACTGCATGATAGTTCGAAGCGTACTGCATATTTGCAAGTTCCGCACTGCATATTAAATTGCATTTTATCTGTACTGCTTGTTGGACTATTGTGCACTTCATCTAGCTCATGCCTGTAATGTGTGTAGGTTTTTACTACTCTATGCACAGTATGAGAATTGTACTGCTAGTATCGTTCTCAAACAGTTTTAATATTTTTTGCAGAAAATTCCTCAACGAGCTGTTAGGTATCTCCAGCTCAAGAAGACTGGAATTCTCCAAGTTGTTCTTGGTAATGGATACCTTAAACCGGCCAAGTATTTTGTAGGCATTGACGGGCGGCTGTGTCCGCAGAAAGGGTGGAAGGAATTTGTCATTGGTAGTGGCCTGAAGTCTGAGCAAGTTGTTGTCCTCAACTTCTTTGAACTCGAGGATCGTACGGTTAGAATCACGTTTGACGTGATTGGTTAAGGTTATGAGGTTGATTTGTAATAAGTACTTTTGCGTGTCAAACACTTTCATCTTTTTGATGTGTTTTGTAATAAGCACTTGTGTGATCTGAACCGCTTCAATTATTATTCTGAACTTCGTGCTACCAGTGAGCTAACATCATTTTTACATGGTTTTTGAATCAAAATGTGTCAATGTTTTACTCTAGACTGCTATATATATGGTATACTCTATATACCATTTTCTCTTTACATGGTTTAGTTGAATAACTCATAGTCAACGGGAAATTTGTGTTTACACAAAATTTAAACTGATACATAAGTCATAGAGATAAGCAAACAACTATGCATATGATTAATTTGTTGAAGTTCATCTATTTGGTCGTTAACCTACTGCTTCTGCGCGGTGATTGGAGCGTGTCTAATGTCGCACTTTCTTTTGTTTTCAATGGCGGTGTTGCTGGTTCTTGTCTCTGCACCGTTGTGTTTGTAGCCCCTCGCGTGCTGGTTGATGGCTGCTTTGGTTTTTCAGCGCTGTGAACTGCATCCTTCTTTGCCCCCCGCGTGCTGATTGTTGGCTGCTTTTGTTTTCCAGTGCTGTGAACTGCATCCTTCTTTGCTCCCCGCGTGCTGGTTGATGGTGGCTTTCATTTTCCAGCGCTGTGAACTGCATCCTTCTTTGCTCCCCGCATGTTGGTTGATGGTGGCTTTCATTTTCCAGCACTGTGAACTGCATCCTTTTGTGCTCCTATCTTGTTTTTTGAAAGTGGTGTCGTTCTCGGTTTTTTCTGTACAGCAGCATTCCCTTGTGGTGGTCTTGTTGGCATTGTTTCTTCATGTTCTTCATCCTCTTCACTATCTTCTTCCTCTTCCTCATCTTCATCATCTGTTTCTTCATAAGCCACTGTTTCTTCAGTTTCTTCACGTTCTTCGTCCTCTTCACTCTCTTCTTCTTCCTCCTCTTCTCCATCAGCTTCTTCATAAGCCATTTCTTCTTCAGTTGTGTCACCATCTTCTTCTTTGATTTCATCTTCCTCGTCTTCCTCATTTTCTGATCTTGTTCTTTTGGGGCAGGTTCTTGAATTGTGTCTCTTCCTCTTTTGTAGATGCTACAACGTCTCGGTTTCATCCATTTCTTGGTGTTGTGAGTGGAATTTCTGTTTGGTTGTGCATCGCCATGTCCTCGTTTTTCTTGTTCATTTCTTTTTGTACATGTCCTTGAATTCTGGCCGCTGATTTCATTACATGTTTTGCACCTTCTTATTCCCAGTGGGTGACCATCACTGTCCTGCTCAGGCTGTGGCTTACTGTTTTTGTCATCATTTTTCTCCTTGCATGCAACCTTTTTCTGGGTTGCGTCGCCCCCTTTCTTCCTTCCTCTTGTGTTTGAAACAGGAGGTGGAAGAATTGTTTCTTTTTTGATAGCACCAGTTCCGTTGTGTTCAGTTTTTTCTACTTGCTCGGCATTATTGTCATGCTGGGATTTCTCTGCTTGCTTTAGTTTTGCTGCTTCTTCTTCTTCTTTGTTGAGCACGTCAACTTCCTCGATCAGTACCCTCATACCAGACAACACTCTGTGGCACCCAACGTCGGACGTTGTCACTCTGTTTGCAAGGTCCATTGCTATTTCTACCAGCAATTTTCTATGGAAAAAAAGTGAGGTTCCATCTGGTGCTGTTTGTTCATAGCCTCTTCTGTCAAATGTTGCATCTGATCTTGTGTTACAGGTGTATCTTTTCATGATGTACACCTCAGGAATCTTGAGTACTCTCAAATGAGAAAGCATGCATAACACATGGACGCAAAAGAGCCCTACAGACAAACACATGATTTTTTTGTTTTGTAAGTGAACTGCATGAAATTAGTATACACATATTTTTTTCGTTATTTGTTCATTTTTAAAGAAGTGAACTTCATTTGTTTTTGTGAATTACTCATGTGTGGACTTTTAAAGTTCAGTAAGTGAGCTTTCGTGCATGACTATCAGAAACTAGAATTTTTTTTGCTAGGAGTCTCACCTGTGTGTGTCCAGAGTTTGCACTCACATTTGTAGACACCTTTCTTTTCATCGGCGACCACCTGAAAATTATGCCTTGCCCAGTCAAATGCATCTGATCTATTCTAGTGGTGTACGAGATACTTTGTGGGGTTCTCAAGGCACTGTTCTACTCTGAATGCAGTGCTACGGTAGAGTGTTTCTTTGAAATCTGCAAACACTGCCTGTCGTGGAATTAACACGTTAGATGTCCTAGTGAGAGGACTTAGTCGTGGAGCCATCGCAACGAGATTAGCTAAAAGGGGTTAAACCAGACAAAGGACACAGGGAATTTATACTGGTTTGGCCCCTTGCGGTGAAGGTAAAAGCCTACGATCCAGTTGCGGTGGAATTGATGGGGTATCGATGAGGAGGGAGCGAATCCGCTTTACCTATCTCTCAAGTTATTGTTTCTTGTCCCTGAACCGCTGATGGGTCGTCCCTTTATATACACAGGTTGACGCCCGGCGGTTTACGGAATACCGAGTCCGGCTCATACACGTGTCCGGCTCGGTTTCTACCTTTCCCTAACTTACAACACAAGTTACATATCTCTTGGCGGTTTATGTCTATGGGCCCTAATCCGCCTTTGGGCTCTAGGCCTCTAATCTTCAATAATAAAGAGCCATATTCCTTGTCTTCATGGGCTTCAGTATGGATGAGTATAACCTGGCCCCTTCTGGGGGGTTTATACTCAGTAGTTATATCCCCAACATTAGGCCCCAGATTGATTTGAACCTGTTCATGCCAATCATCAATCCTTAGGAAAAATCCTTGATCTTCAAAGAACCTTGTAAACCACCATGACATTTCCATATGCACTTGGTAAACCGCCGTGACGTCATCTTTTAAGATTGTAAAAAAGAAACAACCGTGACGTCATCCTTATAAAAACATGTAAATACATTCCTTTTATTCATGACCCTCCGAAAACCGAGGCGACCGCTGTGTCAGATATCCATTTTTTGGGTTCCTCGATTCTCGTGCCTGTCACTTATCCCTTCACCTTATAAATATGGAAAAGGGTCATTCTTTCCTTTCCCCTTCATGCCCCATCGCCTCATCGTCTTTCTCGCGCCGCCTCAGAGCTCGAGCGCAGCCGCCGCCGTCGACCTTCGTTTCCGCATCGCCAACGGCCACTGCATCAACCTGATCGGACCAGAGAAACGCGACGCCTCCTATGCTGTTCAGTAGCGTCAGTAAGTATCTCTCTTCTCATATAACAGATCTGCATTAGGGCTTCCCCTATTCGTCAGCGTTCTTCACTGTTCCTTGCTTTCTTCTTTTAGATCATGTAGTTTGATCTGAACCTGTTAGTGAAGGCGAGCAACAGAGCACCCCTTTCCAAACATAGAAGATCCCCTTCTTTGCATAAGATCCCATCTGAGCATATGTGTTCCTCTGCTGTCGCGGTTTTTAGGTTTAAAATTTATCTCCTTTTTAGAACTGCGGTAGATCCAAAATTACAATGCCATCTTATGAAATCTGTTTGTACAACACTTAGGCATTTTTCAGATCTGCAACTTCCACACCATTGTAGGTGGTTTATACTTTTAGAAAATGATAACCCGCCAGGTACCATTAGACCTCCTTTTAAACCGCCAACTCATCTTTAATATAAAACTCTGGGTTATCATGCGCATATGTTTCAATTTTTTTTTCCTGTCTTTCAAACCAGATTGTCTGCATCAATCAAACCCTTAAACCAGCCTTGGTCCTCTTTTCCAGCTTCCTGTTCAAATGGCCAAGACGTTTTATGCTTGCAACTGGGTCCCCTCCCGGGTTACGGAAGAGCAACTGACTGGGTATGTTGTGACTGGCGCTTTAGCGAGCAAGGAAACCATCCATTGGAGAGTCCCCGGTTTAGAAAATCCTCCTGAACCTCAGAATGACGAAGTGATTGTTTTTACTGATCATCCAAATCGCGGTTTTAGCCCTCCCGGATCAAAAAATTTCCGCGTGTACTTGCCAGCTTCCAACTCCACCCTCAAGATATTGGACCAAACTCTGTGTCCAATATTTCTGATTTCCAAGTGTTTTGTTAGGCCTATATTTAGGAAGAACCCACAGTTGAACTGTTCAGAGATTTCTTTTATTTGAACCGTCACACAGAATTCACAGACGGACCCAATACTGAGCTTGGTGGGATGGCAATTCAAAAGAGGAGAGATGTCAATTTCCCTCACGCTAAACTTCATAGTCACCCCAAGGACTGGAATCAGACTTGGTTTTATTGCAGAGACACATCTCCATCTGGTGAAAATCCTCTGCCGGGTTACCGCCCTCACCGTCTTAGCAATACTCATTCGTTCCCTCAAAGGCTGACTACCAAAGAACGGTCCAACTATGCACCACAACTCTCCAAACTCAGAGCCTTGATGGAAAATGGTTTAACAGGTGTTGACTTCGTCCGCTGCTGGATATCTTGGAGCGATCTGCCTTTAAGCCGGCACCCCGGTTTAATGTGTGAGTACACGAGGGACTTAAAAGATCCTCAATGTCATATTGATATTCAGCTAACATAGGATGAAGTTACTGAAGCTGTTAATAAAATACTGAATGAACCGGAAGCTGTCTGCAGTCAAATAGGGCTTAGTCCCTTCTGCACTTCCAATAAACCACCAGCTGTAAGAATTGCCTCATTTTTACCTTTAATCCGTCCTTTCTTAAATATCCCTTCATAATTTATTATCCGCCTTTGCAGGGCGATGATCCGTTCTGGAAGAGGAAATCACAAGATAAACCGGCCAAGCCCCAGGATAAACCGTCAAGAGCACCCCGCGGCAAGACTAAGGCTATAAAAAAGCCAGCGAAGAAGAAAACAACCGAACCCTCTGATTTGGCCAATGATAAAGAGCTTGATCACCCGGACTCAGAGGTAGAATTAGATTCTCTTGGTTCTTTTTTCATACACCTCATTGACCATGATTATTATCAGGATGATGCGGAAGCTAGCCACGCTGGTGATACAGAGGTGAAAGTGCTAGTATCGACTAGAGGGGGGGTGAATAGGCGATTTTTATGAAAGTCTTCAAAACTTGGAAGTTTCGAAGACAAACAACAGAAACAACCTAATTGATATGCAGTGGAAGATAAACTAACCTAAACAAGCCATAGTCAAGTATGTAACGATATGAAAGTACTGCACTAATAGTAGTTAGGCAGTATGGATCAAGATGGAAGATAGTACAAAGCCAATCAACAATAGTAGTCAAGCAATGAAGTCAAATAGATAAACAGATAAGCAATGACTTCATGAACACAAACTTAAGTAAGGTTGGAAGGGATAGAACTAGTTGCTTGTTGAAGACACAGGATTTGTTGGACCAGTTCCAGTTGCTGTGACAACTGTACGTCTGGTTAGGGAGGCTAAGATTTAACTTAGAAGACCGTGTCTTCACCTTATTCCCCTTGAGCTAAGGACACCCAGTCCTCGCCCAATCACTCTGGTAAGTCTTCAAGGGAGACTTCCAAACCTTCACAGACTTCGTTCACCGGCAATCCACAATGACTCTTGGATGCTCAGAACGCGACGCCTAACCGGCTGGAGGATTCACAGTCCTCAAGTGTAATAAGTCTTTAGGTCACACAGACAGAAAGACTTCAGTGATGCCTAACACTCTTTGGCTCTGGGTGTTTGGGCTTTGTCCTCACAAGGATTTCTCTCTCTCAAATGCTTCGAGGTGGGTTGCTCTCAAACGAGAAAAGCCGTGCACAAACTCTGAGCAGCCACCAATTTATGGTGTAGGGGGTGGGCTATTTATAGCCACTAGGCAACCCGACCTGATTTGTCCAAAATGACCCTGGGTCACTAAGGAACTGACACGTGTTCCAACGGTCAGATTTCAAACACACGCGGCAACTTTACTTGGGCTACAAGCAAAGCTGACTCATCCAGCTCTGGATAAGATTTGCTCTCATTGTCTTCGCTCGAAGACATAGGATTTGGGTTGAGCATCACTTCAGTCATTCTGACTTAGTTCACTTGGACCCCACTTAACAGTACGGTGGTTCCTATGACTCAACAAAGAAGAAATGAAACAACGAAAACACACAGTCTTCGCGCCCCAAAGTCTTCACGCAATGTCTTCTCATGTCATAGTCTTCAATATGAATATCTTCTCATACCACCATTGTCTTCAATGTCTTCATACATTTTTAGGGGTCATCTCCGGTAGGTAAACCGAATCAATGAGGGACACTACCTGCGTTATCCTGCAATTCTCACAAACGCATTAGTCCCTCAACCAACTTTGTCGTCAATACTCCAAAACCAACAAGGGGTGGCACTAGATGCACTTACAATCTCCCCCTTTTTGGTGATTGATGACAAACTGGTTGAAGTTTTCAACGGGGATAAAGTATGTGAAATTGTAAGGATAGGGATTTGTCTTCATAAGTTGCAAAGGCTCCCCCTGAAGATGTGCATATAAGTAATTTGCTTTTGGAATGCAAATGCACATGGCAGGTTGTACTTGTGGAGATCCACTTCAACTTATGAAGATAATTCATCATGCATGAAATGATATAGCAATAAGAATGACATGCATAATGAAAAATGGACGTCTGCAGAATTATCTAAGTGCGGAAGTTATCGTCGCACATGCGGAATTTATCATCGCAAAGCAAATAAGTAGCAGAAGTAGCAAACGACCATCAAGTTTAGGTGTTACAACTCAAAGAACCAAATGTTTCAAAACGCAAGAGTTGTAAGCACGCAGCAAAATATAATGCAACCTCCCATATGAACCCGCTTGAAGACTATCAACTCATACGCTTCTCCCCCTTTTGTCAGTAATGACAAAAAAGGTTTGAAGACATAGAGCATCTACTCGTCATCATGAGTAGGTGAAGCAGCAGGGTTGTCGTCGTTGGTTGGCGGTGCAGATGAGCTTGGTGCAGTGTCGATGCGCACAGTTGTAGTTGGAGGTGGTGAAGTAGCGTCATCTTCATCATCGATCACTCTGGCATTAACTGTTGCCGCGGAGGAGGAATATTCAGAGTCTTCAAGAGATGGAGTTCGACACAGGGTAGCAGTCCTTGAGGAGTGGAGTCGAACTGGAATCTTTCATTGAAGCCATCATCTTGAAGATCAGCTTCAGCACTGAGCAGGGTCAAACTCTTCCATGATCGTCGGCAAGTTTCATGAGCAACAAAGGCATTCCTGGTGGCAAGGTTGCGAATGCGATTGACATCCACCAAGAGGCTTTGCATTTGGCGCTTGAGCCAGAAATGATGCTTATCCTGCTTCTGATGAAGAGCCACAAGAAGCTCTCGGTCATTAAGAACACGAGAATGCTTCCGAGGCCTTTGCGCAATGGTGCTTTCAGTGGCTTCAGTTGGCGCTCTGTGAGGCAGACGGGTGTTACCAGCTAGTGGGTAGACTCTTGTTGCTGCTTGAACACCTTCAATAGGCTGAGTGAAGCTTTGGTGCTCAATGTTCTGAAGACAAAGTGGCGTCTTGGAAGGGTCAGAGTATACAGCATCAACTGACATATCAACCTCTGGCAAAAATATGATGTGATTGCGAGCAGAGGGCTGATAATTGACAGATGAGTGTCGCTTGATGAGGCGCATGACCTAGGGAGCATAAAACTTCAGACCAAACAGGTCAGAACCGGAAGCAGCAAGTTGCCTGATGAAGAATTCCTGAGTGTTGAAGCTAACGCCGTTAAGAATAGAGAAGACCAATATCTTCATGGCTGCTTCAAGCTTGGCTGATGATGAGTGTCCCTTGACTGGCCATAGAGTTCGCCTGATGATATGATATATGGTGCGAGGAAGATACTCAAGGTCTTAAACAAAGAAATGTGTGGGATACTCAGCGTCAGATGGCAAAGGCTTCATCATGCTCAGCATCTGGCTCATGTTGGGTTCTGGCTTATGAAAGATGCTCTCCACAGCATTGTGGTGTAGCTGACAGTTAGGCTCATACAGTTCTCCAGGAGTGGCTAGCCCAGTAAGCTCGATGATATCCATGGCTTTGGCTTCATGATGAACATTGCCAGTCATCCACTCGAGAACCCATGTCTTGATGTCTCTGTAGTAGCCGGGAATGTGCAGAGTGGCGTAGAATTGAAGCAGTAGCTCTTCATTCCAGTGTTCCCTGTCTGTCACAAAATGAAGCAAACCAGCATCGCGAAAGCAGTCAAGTGCTTCTTCCAAGCACGGTAGTCCAGTAATAGCTTCAGTGTCAAGGCGCATATGAGGGAAAATGCGCCCTTGATCATATAGCACGCAGGAGTAATAGCTTCGCTGCGGATAGCTCCAGAACCGATCTGATGAAATCCTTGGCTTGGAGTAGGGGTTCTTGGCGCTGTCAAAGAAGGTATTGTGGCTCTTGAAGCCATTTGCATTGAAAGACCCGGGGGAGTTGGCAGTACCTGGAAACCTTGGCAATCTCGGCTTTGGCTTCTGGACCTGAGGCCTATGCTCAACATGATAGTGAAATTGGGGGCCAGAGGCAGCAGGCAGAGGCACCAGAACAGGCCATCGGACAGTGACAAGCTGACCGTGATCGTATGCTTGCTCAATAGTGTGAGGCCGTGGAGGCAGAACAGGAGCAGGAGCAACATCAGAGGGTTCAGGCTGCACAACAGGTGCTTCAGGAGCATTTGTCATATTCGCTCCAGGTGCAGCCTCCTCATTGGCGTCAGGTGCAGCAGTCTCATTGGCGTCAGATTCAGGGGCTACATTTGCTTCGGGCACAGTTGCCTCATTGGTTTCAGGCACGCTGGTTGGTGCAGGCTCCACATTGGCGTCAGCCATGACCACGTCATTGGCTTCATTGGCATTGGTGGTGGCAGCCTCAACATTTTCAACCTCCTCTTGACTAGCAGGAGGGTCGGGCACAGGCACATTCAGATCATGAATAGCTTCTTCTTCAATAGCTGGGGGTGTTGGTACACGAACTTATTCTTCTTAAATAGCAGGGGGAGTTGGTACACGTACTTCTTCTTCTTTTTCTTCGGCTGATGCAGCCGGAATGTCTTTAGCAGCATGTGCTTCAGACATGGAGATGTTCACTGTGGGAGCTGGTTCAGAGAATACTTGCCGTGCAACAGGTGAACGTTGCACATCTCCTTCAGGAACGCTCGACAGAGGGACTTCAGGCCTTTGTCCTCTTCGAAGCCTACGAAGCGCTGGCTTCAAGTTAGGAGATGGACTTTGTTGAGCCTGAAAGTCTTCATCCTCTTCTTGCACTGGGGGTGGAGCTTGTTATTGTTGTTGGGGAGTACTGGGAGAGTCTTGGTGTTGTTGTGGGTGATCAGCCCACGAAGCATCCTGAGCAATTAGCGTCAATGGATGACCAATGCTGATGATTTCGCTGTTCGTACGAACAGGCGATGATACCACTTGATGTTCAATCTGAGGAAGAACTTCATCATCATTTACATTGTCATCTTGACCAATGTCTTCAGCAGTGTAGGGTTCAGCTGCTGGAATATCTTTAGTCTCATGAGCCTCTGTGGTAGCAGGCTCCTGGACAACCATCCTTCTTTCTTGATGAACAGACATAGGGCGAACAACGGAAATGGGTTCAATGACTAAGGGCTCTGTGGAAGCAGCCCTAGTCTTCTTGGTCTTGCGCTTCTTCTTGGAGGGAGCCGCATCAGAAGCTTCAGTATTCTTTCTCTTCCTTGCATCAGCCTCGGCAGCCTTTGTCTTCTTCTGTTCTGAAGCGGTTGTGGTGACCTTTGGCTTCGAGCCAGTCATGCTGCTCGGGAAGATAATGTGAGGGGCTTCTTGGCGTGATGGCTCAGGATGTTCAGCAGGGTGCTTCTTCTTCCTCTTTGCAGCCATCCTGGGGTCAATGCCAGGACGGCCAAGGGACTTGCGCTTCTCAGCCTCATTGTAGGCGAGCACACACTTATCAGCCAAAAGCATCATGCGTTCGCGAGAGCCTTGAGCTTCTTGGTGTTTCTGCAGAAAAGCTTCTTTGAGCTCATGGAGCATGACTTTGAAGTTGTGGACGTCTTGGACACTCAGATTGGCCACATGCTTCTTGAATTGAGCCTTCTCAAAATCAATCTTGTTTTTGAGCTCAACGATGCGCTGAGCGAGAGCTAGCTTAGAAGCAATGGCGCCATTGAAGGAGACACTGAGGCCAACTGGGAGCTGTAAGTCTTTAAAACAGATGTTGGGGGTGTCGAACCACTCATCAATGAAATTATGAATGATGGCCACATCAAACAGAGGCAGGTTGCTGAAGATTTCTTTGCTCTTGATCAGCTGCTCAAGGGCATCATCCGCAAGATCTTCATCACTTGATAGATCAATGGGTTCTTCACGCAGAATGGCAGCAGGAGTCAAAGCTCGCTGATCAGATGGTCTAACAAGCTGCTTTTTCTTGTCCGTTCTCCTGGAGACACGGGACAGATCTTCAGATTGCACACTGGCTTCAGGAGGTGCAGTCGCCAGTGGCTTCGCACGCAGAGTCTTCTGAGGAGGCTTTGCAGCTGAGGTTGAAGCCTTAGACTTCTTTTGCTTCTGCGGCTTTGGAGGTGGCGGAGCAGGGGCTTCATCAGAGTCAGCACCATCATCAGAATGATCGACTCTGGCGCCTTGGACCATGATATAGGTGATGAGGCCGTCAAGGTTGGCATAGGGGCCAATGACATTGGGATTGGCTTCACGGGAGCCATCAACACGGGGAGCAGAGGGACCTGGATTGAAGTCCAAACCCAAGGACTTCTTGTTCTCCTTGGCCGAACCCACAACAAACTGATAGTCGCGCTTGAAGTGCGAATCTTCACGACACCATCGAAGTGAAGTGGGATCTGCGTTTGCTGGCTGTGGCCCACAGACCATGCATGGATAGAAGCCTTGTTCAATGGCTTCAGCTCGGCTCTTGGGTTGCAGCCCTCGATATAGGATATCACCCCATGGGCTCTTGATGGCATGCTTCTCTGCATATTCCTTTGTCACAAATCTGTACTTGAACCACTCCTCAGCCCAATAGCGTCGAATCCATTGGGTTCGCGTCTTCCTCTGATGATAATTCTCTTCAGGATCTGTCTTGTACAGTTCTGCTAAATCATCAGGCAGATCTCTAGATGTGCCACTTCTGCGTTGTCTGCCACCCTTCCTTGCTGATTTCTCTGTTGCCATGAACTTCAAGCTGAAAGGCTTTAGTACGTTCAAAGGCTTCAAAGGTTTCCGTTTGCTGGTCAAGCAGGAACTGGCTTCTGGAGAATTCAACTAATGATGTAAGTATTCTGCAAACGAATGCAGACTATGAGAACCAAGGGATTCTCCCACGGACATGTACCTATGACAGCATTAGAGATGCGAGGGAAGGGGAAGAGGTCATATGCATTCTCAGAAGATTTTGAAGACAAATCAGGTTGAAGACATTGACCTCATGTTGCGAAGACATTCACTTATATAGATGAGTTGGTTCCAGATTTGTACCAATCCGTGAATAAGTACAAGTGAGGAATCAAGCTAGTAGAAATCTAAGTGAATCGACTAGGCAGTATGAGATGCAGATGGAATAGATCTAGCTTTGAATAAACAGAAACTACTTTCGGTAAACAGGATGAATCTTGAAGATCAAAAAGGTGGTAAAAATAGGGTTATAATTACCGCACGAAGAACTGCTAGATGGATAAGAATAGGAGACCGAGCAGTTCAGCCCACCGTGCCCTAACTTGGCGACGGAGGACACCTACGGCGACGGCGGAGAGAACGATGTCCACGACCGGCGTGAGGACGGCGTCGGAGAAGTCGCGGTAGCTAAGCGCTTCGTCGCCGGCAAAACATCTCGAGCTAGCGGTGGCGCTAGGGTTTTGACGGAGGTGGAGAGGTGGAAGAAGAATTTCTTTACCGCAGGGAGACAGGTATTTATAAGTAGGTGAGAGACACAGCGCAATTACGCTGGTGCCCCTGGCAGTTCACATCTGAGGGGCACGTGGCGAACATGCAACACCCTCAGGGTTGTCCCACGTTCCCACGCCCGCCAGGCATGTCGGAGAGTTGTTCCGACTTCTCTGGATTTCAACAGTAAAGATAATCCATTAAGAACAGATTTAATGTTTGTCTTTTTGCCTTCTGCTGACTAGGACACAGAGAAGACATTCGACAGTTTCAACAGAATGCATATGATTTGGACAGATAGATTTTGAGATAGCAAGCATAGAGAGATCAGGGTCCGATCACATTCACTTAGTTCAAAAGATCCAATCTTGAATACATAGCTATAAGTGAACGCTGTAGAGGACAGAACACTAGTATATATATATCAAAAGACAATCAAATCATCATGGTGTAGAAAGTCATGAAGACAAATTGAAACTGAAGACAAACCAAATGCGAAGTCATTGCAATATAACGCCTTGAGTGAAACACTTCAAACTAGAAAAGTTGGTGGTGGCATTACCCACCGTATAGGAAGTATTAGACCCAGACACGGCGCACAATTATCGTGGCGCTCCGAAGTCAAATTCCATGTTAATTTATTCACACTTAGAGTGTAAATCTTCATTGATTGAAGACATACATTACTTTTTGTGTTGCACATCTAAGTCATCAACATGCATAAGTGTTAGGATGTGTGCCTGATCACAGGACATTAGAGGATTCTAAGATATTTAGCTCACACTGTAACTTGCAAAACCTTTTCTCATCCAAGGGCTTTGTGAAGATATCTGCCAGCTGCTCATCAGTGTTGACGTGAATGATATCGATGTCTTTCTTCATAACATGATCTCTGAGAAAGTGATGACGAATTTCAATGTGCTTTGTCTTCGAGTGTTGGACTGGATTGTTGGCTATCTTGATGGCACTCTCGTTGTCGCAGAAGAGAGGTACTTGTTTCAGGTTGATGCCATAGTCCTTCAGAGTTTGCTTCATCCATAGAAGCTGAGCACAACATGATCCAGCAGCAATATATTTAGATTCAGCAGTTGAGAGTGATACACAGTTCTGCTTCTTCGAAGACCAGCAGACAAGTGATCGACCAAGAAAATGGCATGTGTCAGATGTAGACTTGCGATCCACCTTGTCACCAGCATAATCAGCATCCGAGAATCCAACCAAATCGAATCTTGAGCCCTTGGGATACCATAATCCGAGTGTTGGGGTGTAAGCCAAATATCGAAGAATTCGCTTCACAGCTAAGTGATGTGATTCCTTTGGTGCCGCTTGGTACCGAGCACACATGCAAACACTAAGCATAATATCTGGCCTAGATGCACATAAATAAAGCAAAGAACCAATCATGGAGCGGTATACCTTTTGATCGAACTCTTTACCATTGTCGTCGGGACCAAGATGGTGCTTGGCTGGCATTGGCGTCGTGTAGCCTTTGCAGTCTTCCATTCCAAACTTCTTCAGACAATCTTTGAGGTATTTCTCTTGAGATATGAAGATGCCATTCCTCTGCTGATGAATTTGGAGACCAAGGAAGAACTTCAGCTCACCCATCATGGACATTTGATATTGCTCTTGCATCATGTACCCAAACTCATCATTGTACTTTTGGTTGGTGCATCCGAAGATTATGTCATCCACATATATTTGGCACACAAACAGTTCACCATCATATGTCCTCGTCAAGAGAGTGGGATCGAGGGATCCAGGTTTGAAGCCTTTGCTCTTCAGGAAGTCTTTGATTGTATCATACCAGGCACGAGGAGCTTGTTTGAGGCCATACAGTGCCTTGTTTAGCTTGTACACCATATCAGGATGTTTTGGATCTTCAAAGCCAGGTGGTTGTGCGACATACACTTCTTCTTCAATCTTGCCATTGAGAAATGCACTCTTTACATCCATTTGATATAGCAAGATATTGTGATGATTTGCATAAGCTAGCAGTATGCGAATAGCTTCAAGCCTAGCAACAGGAGCAAATGTTTCATCGAAGTCAATTCCTTCCACTTGGGTGTATCCTTGAGCTGCAAGACGTGCTTTGTTTCTGACGATTTGACCATGCTCATCCTGCTTGTTTCGATATATCCATTTTGTTCCAATAATGTTATGCTTGCGAGGATCAGGTCGCTTGACAAGTTCCCAGACATTATTCAGTTTGAACTGTTGAAGTTCTTCTTGCATGGATTGAATCCATTCTGGTTCCATAAAAGCTTCAGCAACTTTCTTGGGTTCTGATATTGACACAAATGAAAAGTTCCCACAGAAGTTTGCTAGCTGAGTTGCTCTTGAACGAGTGAGCGGACCAGGTGCATTGATGCTGTCAATTATCTTCTCTATTTGAACTTCATTTGCAACACAAGGGTGAACAGGACAAAGATTTTGCTCTGGCTGATCATTGTCATCATTGGGAGGATTGTCTTCGGACTGAGCATTGTCTTCAGGTTGATTTGGTGCAGAGATGATGAGTTCCTCTTCAGGTTGTGCTTCAGAGGACATGATTTCACCAGTTCCCATCAACTTGATTGCCTCATTTGAAGGAGCTTCATCCAGTGTACTTGGCAGGATCTCTCTCTGTGAACCATTTGTTTCATCAAATCTCACATCCACAGTTTGAACGATTTTGTAGAGATAAAGGTTGAAGACTCTGTAGGAGTGTGAATCCTTTCCATAGCCAAGCATGAAGCCTTCGTGAGCCCTAGGTGCAAATTTTGACTTGTGATGGGGATCCTTCATCCAGCATCTTGCTCCAAATACTCTGAAGTAACTGAAATTTGGCTTCTTGCCAGTAAGTAGCTCATATGATGTTTTGTTCAGAAGCTTATGAACGTACACACGGTTGATGATGTGACATGTTGTATGAATAGCTTCGGGCCAAAACTTTCTTGGTGTCTTGTACTCATATAGCATTGTTTGAGCCATTTCAATGAGAGTTCTGTTCTTGCGCTCAACGATGCCATTTTGCTGAGGTGTGTATGGAGCCGAGAACTCATGAGTGATTCCCATTGTATCCAGATACAGATCTAGTCCAGTGTTCTTGAATCCAGTGCCATTGTCACTTCTGATGTGCTTGATCGTCACACCATAGTTGTTCATAGCTCGATTTGCAAAGCGTCTGAAGACATCTTGCACTTAAGTCTTGTACAGAATTATATGAACCCATCTGTATCTTGAGTAGTCATCAACAATGACGAAGCCATAGAGACAGGCAGTTGTTGTGAGGGTGGAGTAGTGAGTAGGTCCAAATAAGTCCATGTGCAACAGCTCGAAGGGTTGAGATGTTGTCATGATTGTCTTCGATGGGTGCTTTGCCTTTGTCATCTTTCTAGCTTCACAAGCACCACACAGATGATCCTTCTTGAACTTGACATCTTCGATGCCAATGACATGCTTCTTCTTGACGAGTGAGTGTAAGTTTCTCATGCCAGCATGTCCCAGCCTTCGATGCCAGAGCCAGCATTCTGAAGCTTTTGTGAGAAGACAAATGGCAAGCTGTGGACCTGCTGAGAAATCTACCATATATAAAGATCATCTTTTCGATACCCTTCAAAGACTAGAGATTTGTCAGATCCCATTAGTACAAGCCAACGATATTTGCCAAATATCACAATCATGTTCAAGTCACAAAGCATTGAGACAGACATTAAGTTGAAACCAAGGGATTCAACAAGCATCACTTTATCCATGTGTTGATCCTTTGAGATTGCAACTCTACCTAGACCCAATACTTTGCTTTTACCAGTGTCAGCAAATGTGATGTGACTCTTGTCGGATGGACGTAAGGTTGAGTCCATGAGAAGACTTCGATCACCAGTCATATGATTTGTGCATCCACTGTCCATAATCCATTCTGAAGCTTTTGGTGATGTACCCTACAGTGCAGTTAGGAGGATAGGCTTCACACAAGTGTTGTGAAGCATATGCATTTGATACATATAGGGACAGTCACAGCTTATATCAAAGTTAGGACATTGACTGTTGAGAAATTCAGATCTGAAGCATATAGAATGGTATTTTAACGTGCCTCCTCAGTGAGTTTTAGGTCCCAAGCAATAGTATCGGACGCCATTGATTGCTGGCTGGAGAGTATTTTTTGCAAAAGAGAGTTAGTTCTTCTTTGCCACCCACATTTTCAGTGGGGGATTAGAAGCAATGAGTCTAAGTGCAGCATCTAAGAACTTTGGCTTTGAAGCCCTAGCAAATAGCCTTGCAGGAGATGAATGATACACATATGAATAAGCAGAAAAGTTCTTAGTCCTATGAACTTAGCTGTTCGTAGATACCCGCTCATATTCATAAGTCTGAGCATGATTTCCCTGCAAAACATTGGCGTTAGGGTGACTCATGTGAGTCCTGGATCTGTATGAAGCCTTTGGGCCATATGAAGCTATAGGTCTGGGGTTTGTCTTCTTCCTAGGTGGTGTCATGACGACATTCACAGGAAGATTCTCAATATACCGCTTAGGTACCCAGATCTTCTTCATAGGTGGTCCATTCCTGCAGTTAGTACCAATGTACCTGGCAAACACTTCACCATTCTGATTTTTGAACAGCTTATAGTTTGCATCAAAGGATTCATCAATGATAATAGGATTAGCACAGGTAAAGCCAGATAAGGTAGATGGATCTACTGAAGGTCCCTTTGCAGCAACCCATGTGGTTTTGGGGTACTGCTCAGGCTTCCAGTATGAGCCATTAACGTTCATTTTCCTCTCGAACCCAACACCCTCTTTCCTAGGGTTTCGGTTCAGAATCTTCTTTTTGAGGACATCGCAGAGAGTCTGATGTCCCTTCAAACTTTTGTACATCCCTGTTTCAAGCAATGTCTTCAACATAGCATTTTCATCAGCAACAGCAGTGGTATCCTCCGCAGAGGGGTTAGTGACCACATCAGTAGGTGAAGACAATGAAACAGTAGCGGCAGTGGAACATTCAGCAACAGATGCAGCATTATCACGCTCAATGCATTTTAGACATGGTGGTTCAAATCCTTCCTGAGCGGAACTGATCTGTTGAGCGCGAAGTGACTCATTCACCTTTTGAAGATCTTCATGAGCCGCTCTCAATTTCTCAAGCTCTTGTTTCCTTTGAAGATAATCGTAGGAGAGCCTTTCATAAGTAGTTGAGAGTGATTCATGACGACCTTCAAGTTCTTGGTACTTAGCATGAAGACTTTTTATGTCATCAACTAAGGACTGTGAACGTGTCATTTCAGCGTCCAACAGGTCATCGCTTTTGTCTAGCAGTTTTTGAGTATGTTCCATAGCCTTTTGTTGTTCAGTTGCAATTTTAGCAAGTGTTTTGTAGCTGGGTTTGGATTCACAATCAGAGTCATCTTCACTTGAAGTTTGAAAGTAAGCATCGCGTGATTTTACCTTGGCACCGCGTGCCATGAAGCAGTAGGTGGAAGTAGGATCGTCTTTGTCATTAGCTTCAGCGTTGGTGTGGAAGTCATTGTCTTCGGTGTTGAAGATGGACTTGGCAACATAGGTAGTGGCTAGAGCCAGACTTGCAACGCCAGGGTCAGACTCCTCTCCAGACTCCACCTCCACCTCCTCCGAAGCAGACTCCTCCTCTGAATCCATTTCCTTGCCAACAAAAGCACGAGCCTTGCCAGATGAGCTCTTCTTGTATGATGAAGACTTGGAAGAAGACTTAGAAGATTTTGAGGATTTCTTCTTCTTCTTGTCATCAGAATCATATTCCTTGCTTTTCTTCTTCTTCTTCTCATTGTCCCACTGTGGACACTCAGATATGTAGTGGCCAGGTTTCTTGCACTTGTGGCAGGTTCTCTTCTTGTGATCATGTGTGGAAGCTTCATCATTCCTTGAGCTAGATCGTGAAGACTTTCTGAAGCCTTTCTTCTTTGTGAATTTCTGGAACTTCTTCACAAGAATAGCAAGTTCCCTTCCAATGTGTTCAGGATCTTCAGAACTGCAGTCAGATTCTTCTTCAGATGAGGAAACAACTTTTGCCTTCAAAGCACGAGTTCGGCCATAGCTTGGACCATAGATATCTCTTTTCTCAGATAGCTGGAACTCATGTGTGTTGAGCCTCTCAAGTATATCAGACGGATCGAGTGTCTTGAAGTCAGGACGTTCTTGTATCATGAGGGCAAGAGTGTAAAAGGAGTTGTCAAGTGATCTTAGCAGTGTCTTGACGATTTCATGCTTGGTAATCTCAGTTGCGCCAAGAGCTTGAAGTTCATTTGTGATAAGTGAGGCGATCAAACGTGAGCTGGACATTCTCATTGTCGTTTCTCTTGAAGCGGTTGAAGAGGTTGCGGAGAACACTGATTCTTTGATCTCTCTGGGTTGAAACGCCTTCATTGACCTTGGATAGCCAGTCCCAGACTAGCTTCGACGTTTCCAGAGCACTCACACGACCATACTGTCCTTTGGTCAGAAGACCACAGATGATGTTCTTCGCAGTAGAGTCCAGTTGAATGAACTTCTTGACATCAGTGGGGGTGACACCTTCACCAGTTTTGGGAACACCATTCTTGACGACATACCAGAGGTCGACATCAATGGCTTCAAGATGCATGCGCATCTTATTCTTCCAGTAGGGATATTCAGTTCCATCGAACACGGGGAAAGCAGCGGAGACCTTGATTATCCCTGCAGTCGACATAGCTGAAACTCCAGGTGGTTAAACCGAATCACACAGAACAAGGGAGTACCTTGCTCTGATACCAATTGAAAGTGCTAGTATCGACTAGAGGGGGGGGGGTGAATAGGCGATTTTTATGAAAGTCTTCAAAACTTGGAAGTTTCGAAGACAAACAACAGAAACAACCTAATTGATATGCAGCGGAAGATAAACTAACCTAAACAAGCCATAGTCAAGTATGTAACGATATGAAGGTACAAGACTAATAGTAGTTAGGCAGTAAGGATCAAGATGGAAGATAGTACGAAGCCAATCAACAATAGTAGTCAAGCAATGAAGTCAAATAGATAAACAGATAAGCAATGACTTCATGAAGACAAACTTAAGTAAGGTTGGAAGGGATAGAACCATTTGCTTGTTGAAGACACAAGATTTGTTGGACTAGTTCCAGTTGCTGTGACAACTGTACGTCTGGTTAGGGAGGCTGAGATTTAACTCAGAAGACCGTGTCTTCACCTTATTCCCCTTGAGCAAAGGACACCCAGTCCTCGCCCAATCACTCTGGTAAGTCTTCAAGGGAGACTTCCAAACCTTCACAGACTTCGTTCACCGGCAATCCACAATGACTCTTGGATGCTAAGAACGCGACGCCTAACCGGCTGGAGGATTCACAGTCCTCAAGTGTAATAAGTCTTCAGGTCACACAGACAGAAAGACTTCAGTGATGCCTAACACTCTTTGGCTCTGGGTGTTTGGGCTTTGTCCTCGCAAGGATTTCTCTCTCTCAAATGCTTCGAGGTGGGTTGCTCTCAAACGACAAAAGCCGTGCACAAACTCTGAGGAGCCACCAATTTATGGTGTAGGGGGTGGGCTATTTATAGCCACTAGGCAACCCGACCTGATTTGTCCAAAATGACCCTGGATCACTAAGGAACTGACACGTGTTCCAACGGTCAGATTTCAAACACACGCGGCAACTTTACTTGGGCTACAAGCAAAGCTGACTCATCCAGCTCTGGATAAGATTTGCTCTCATTGTCTTCGCTCGAAGACATAGGATTTGGGTTGAGCATCACTTCAGTCATTCTGACTTAGTTCACTTGGACCACACTTAACAGTACGGTGGTTCCTATGACTCAACAAAGAAGAAATGAAACAACGAAAACACACAGTCTTCGCGCCCCAAAGTCTTCACGCAATGTCTTCTCATGTCATAGTCTTCAATATGAATATCTTCACATACCACCATTGTCTTCAATGTCTTCATACATTTTTAGGGGTCATCTCCGGTAGGTAAACCGAATCAATGAGGGACACTACCTGCGTTATCCAGCAATTCTCACAAACGCATTAGTCCCTCAACCAACTTTGTCGTCAATACTCCAAAACCAACAAGGGGTGGCACTAGATGCACTTACAAGAGGTAATTGTTCTATCCTCTGATTCAAATCATGTGCCAGTACCAAAACTTCGTCGAGCAGTTCGGAAAGTAAAACGTTCACACCCTCTTGCTCATTTGGATCCGCACTTTTCTTTGAAGACACATCAGCAAGAAGCTCGCCGCTCAACCCGGCATAGTGGTCAAGTGGTTACCTCTTCCAGTTTACCATATTCCCCAGTTCGCAAGCATCGTCAAGTGGTCTCTTGTACTTCTAATAAACTTTATCCCAAGGCGGGTTACTTCCGATATCCTCTTAATCCGTCTGACTCGAATTTTCAAGGAACCTCCAATTCATCCTCCGGCGATTCATCGACTACACAGATGCCTCCTCTCAAGACCGTCCCTGGGTAAGCATAGTAGACTCAGTTTTGCTCCCTTGCACCGGTTTATTGTACTAACCTCTGTATTTGTTCTTTTTAGTGCCAAAGCCAGACTTAGCAAGAAAGCCAAACTGACTACGCCAGCGGATGATAATCCGTCCACTGAACCGGAGAGGACCTCAAAGGCTCTTGGTCAAAATGCTGACATTGCTCTGGATGACCCGGTACCTCAGGGTCAGGATAATTTTGCTGATCCACCAGAAATAAATCCAACAAGCCAGCATGCTGATCTGCCAAGCCTAGCTGCAGATGCACCAACCCCAGCAAAAGCATCTGCTAAACCACCAAGCCCAGATAAAACTTTGAAGGCACGACAGGTGATGTTGTGATTACTGGCTTTGGCCATACTGCTCCTGGCAATCCTGTCGCTTTCTCAAAGCACAGTGCAAAAGAAGAATTTTCCGCTGCGGACAATGGCAAATGGAAATCAGATTTTTCAAGCTATGCCCATCTCTCTACTCAGGACATCCATTCCGAATATCTAAACCGTCTGTATACCAGCCGTGATTATGAAGCCAGTTTAGTAAACCTGATGAAAGAGCGATATGAGGTAAATGCTTGTTCCTTTGAATAACTTCTTTTTCCTTATATCCTGCTTCAATTATCAACTCTAGTAACCCCCAAGGGCCGGTTCATCCATATGAATGTGAACCAGGACTTGTAGTAGTAGAAGACTAGATTTTGCTTGTGTAGCCCCTATGTACCGGTTTATACCTTTAGGATAGTACGGTTTATACATCAGAATTCCTTTCAGTCATGAACATGATCCGGTTTATGCAGCAAAAAATTGATACCTCGAATTGATCCGGTATGCATTAGCCCCCAAGTGCCAAGTATATAACCTGTCGTATGCTTCGGAATTAAAATATCATTTGAGAAAAAATCAACCTGCATTAGCCCCCAAGTGCCAAGTATATAACTTGTTATGTGCTTGGGACTTTCAAAAAAGTATCACCAACTTATTGTCTGTTTTTTGCAGGCTGACTTGACCAACAAAGATTCTCAAATCGTCGAGGAAAATATCAAGTCCCTGCAAGCCGAAACTTCAAAGGCCAAAGATGAGTTGAAGGGCGCTTTAACAACCATGGAGCAATTGAAGGATTGCTTCAAAGACGAGCGAGCAGACTGGGAGGCTGAAAAAGCCAATTTGCTGAAGCGGGCGGAGGATGCTGAAGCGGCCCTTAGACCGGTGGCAGAAGACCTGACTGGCTTAAAGCGGCAAATCAATGCTATGGCTTCTGCCATCTTTGGTAAGTATCCTTGTACTGATCGGTACATAATCATCCTTGGAACCGCCGGTTTAACAACAATATTGTAACCATTGCAGTTAGCCGTGTCGCCCATCTTGGCTCAGATATGCGCAAGAAACTGAAGGCTGCCTATACCTTGATTGAGCAGTTATATACCGGCGCTCAACGAGTTATCTACACTGCGTCATACAATAAACCGCCACCAACTTTAATCAAGGATACATTGGCCAAGCTCTCCATGACACCTGCCCAGCTAGAAGAAGTGAAGAGATCTACTACAAGGGCTGGCACTTTATCTGTACTGATCTCCGGAAGACATTGGAAATGGCTATCCTAGTCAAAAAGAAGATGGGTCAGAAATTGACGAGGATGCACTTAAAGCCTTGACAAAGGAGATGCGTCCGCTTGCAAAACTGGCCAAAGAGACTGATTTGTCTTTCCTCCGGTCCATCTATGATGCAGACAACAGACGGATCGATGCGTTGGTTTATGAAGCCCAAAATCTAATCCTGCCAATCCGTAAGCATACTTATGCCCCTAACGTTGAACCGTCAGATCTTATAAGCGATGAAGTTGTCTTCCGAGCTTGGTCTGGAATTGAATGGGCAACCATTGACTTCGAGCCAGTGGGTGGGGAGGCAGAGTTTGAACAGGCGCAGGACGATCCACAATCTTCACATCAAGCTGAAGAAGAATCATAATCCGGAAGCTGGTTTATCGCTTTGCGCACTGTCCTCTGTACAAGAAACAATTATCCTTTTGGGCGTTTAAAATGCCTTGTAATAGGCTAGCCTTAAACACTTGGTCTGCTATGCCATCGTGCATAGCTTGAAACACTTAGTCTGCTATGTCATCGTGCATAGCCACATTCCTGAGACTGTCAATCTGTCATGATATGCAACGTTTGCTTATGATCTTTAACAGTTTTATGCAATCCTGTTTTCTGCATGTGACAAACTGAAAATTGCCCTGGCGGTTTAACGCCGGACGGGTTATCATACCCAATATAAAGCCAGAGTTTATGAACAAGGTTGTAAAACAATTAAATATGAAATATATCATACCTGTGATGTTGAATCACATCATTGGTTTACCAACTATTTGTAGTAAGGGTGATAACCAAAATCTTGAGTGTTGATAACTCTCAGCATGCCGTGCTGGTTTATAATAAGCCATGCCGGGTTATGATAAACACCGGATGATTATCCTGGCGACTTATAGCCAATGCCAGACCGGGTTAATAAGCACCGGTTTAGGATTGGTTGTGTACTAACAACTGATAGTTGAAAGCCACGCCGGATTAATGAACACCGGGTTACATTGATGACTTATAGTCAGGCCGGGTCAATAGACGCCGGCTTATCTCAAAACCTTATAAAAGGAGAAAAACTTGGAAAAAAGCAAATGAAACTTGTAGTCGAGGCTTTTCAAGGGCTGATAGTCCCAAATTCGAGGCTTTTCATGGGCTGCCAGGCGGCTGAGTTAAACCATTTTACAAAGCCTTTTAAGATGGACCTCACATTAACCAATCGTCATTTTAACTTTGACAAGTTCAGGGTCTGTATAAGATTGACTTGTCAAACGTTCGACGGGTCATACCAGGATTACCTGGACGGAGTGGCTTACTTGATGAAGGCAGGTTAACCCGGGGTTTTAGGTGAACACACCTGGTTTCCAAGCCTGGCTTGATAGCCTATTACAAGGGTCCTTTCAAACTATTTGTTGCTGTGCACAAAGAGCCCCCAGGTAACATTGTGAGTTGTGCTCAGTGGGTACCTATATTTGAGCTGTGCGTGACAACAGACTCTCTTTGGTCCCTTGGGTGTCAAGCTCCCAAGCTCTTTTGTTTTTTTATAGCTTTATAAGCCGGTTTAATGGGTAATTAAAACACCGCTTTATAAGGAGAAGCTCCCATGTAACCAAGAAGACATATGAGACGAAACGGCAGAGGCCCCGCTTTAGCAAGGATGCCGGTTTATTTATTGATCATAATATGTACATTGTCAAAAATATATACATAGTAGGAGCCTGTGGCTCGGGTGTAGTAAGGCCGAAGATGAGCTATATTCCACGGCTGGCGAGTCTCCTTCTCCGACTTGCGTGAGTCTTTGTGCTCTCGAACATCAATGAGTTAGTATGACTCGTTGTTCAGATTCTTGCTGACCACAAAGGGCCCTTCCCAAGGTGGAGACAACTTGTGCATGTCAGTCTGATCTTCGATGAGCCGGAGCACCAAGTCGCCTTCTTGAAAAGTCCTGGTTTTAACCCGGCGGCTGTGATAACGCCACAAGTCTTGCCGATAAATCACCCAACAAGCTGCCGCAATATCCCGTTGTTCATCTAACAGGTCCAATGCATCTTTGCATGCTCTTTCATTGTCTGCTTCAACATAAGCTTCCACTCGGGGCGAGTCATGGCGAATATCACTTGGGAGAACTGCTTCTGCTCCATAAACCATGAAGAAGGGTGTGTAACGCGTGGATCTATTGGGGGTGGTATTAATGCTTCATAAAACTGAAGGCAATTCCTCCACCCAACAACCCTGTGTCCGCTGCAAAGGGACCATAAGCCGGGGCTTGATACCCTTTAAGGTTTGCTGATTAGCTCTCTCCGCTTGTCCATTAGATTGGCGGTGGGCTACTAATGACACATCGAGCCGGATGTGCCCATGTTAACAGAATTCTTCCGTAGTACCTTTGGAGAGATTTGTGCCGTTATCTGTGATAATGCTGTGTGGAAAACCAAAGAGGAAGATCACCTTTTTCATGTATTGAACCGCCGTGGCTGCATCACACTTGCTCACTGCATCTGCCTCTACCCACTTGGTGAATTTATCAACCGCCACCAGAAGGTGGTCTTCTTATCCTTGGACCTCTTAAAAGGCCCAACCATATCCAGCCCCCAAGTTGCAAACGGCCAGGTGATTGGAATCATCCTCAATTCCTGAGCCAGAACATGAGCTTGGCGTGAAAACTTCTGACAGCCATAACACTTTCTGACCAGATCCTCCGCATCAGCATGAGCTGTTAACCAGTAAAAACCGTGCCGGAAAGCCTTAGCCACCAAGGATTTTGAACCGGCATGATGACCACAATCTCCTTCATGGATTTCATGCAAGATCTCACAACCTTCTTCAGGAGAAACACAACGCTGAAATGCCCCTGAAACACTGCAATGATGCAACTCGCCATTGACAATAGTCATGGACTTGGACCGTCGGATTATCTGCCTGGCCAGAACTTCGTCCTCTAGTAACTCGCCCTGGGTCATATACGCCAGGTATGGTACTGTCCCGTCAGGGATAGCATGAAGAACCGCCACCAATTGAGCTTCCGGGTCAGGAATAGCTAGATCCTCCTTCGTTGGTATCTTGACCAATGGGTTATGCAGAGCATCAAGAAAAACATTAGGCAGCATTAGTTTACGTTGGGAATCGAGCCGGCTTAAAGTGTCTGCCGCTTCATTCTTGCGTCGATCAATGTGCTCGACCTGGTAACCCTTGAAGTGACCGACAATGATATCCACCTCACGCCGATAAGCTGCCATAAGTGGATTCTTAGAATCCCACGTACCAGATACCTGCTGAGCCACTAAATCGGAGTCGCCAAAGCAACGTACCCGGATTAAGTTCATCTCCTTAGCCATCCGAAGACCATGGAGCAAAGCCTCATACTCAGCTGCATTGCTAGTATAGGGAAACATTAAGCGGAGAACATAACAAAATTTGTCACCTCGAGGGGAAGTAAGAACCACTCCAGCCCCCGAGCCCTCCAATTATCTGGACCCGTCAAAGTGAATAGTCCAGTATGTGTTATCCGGTTTATCCTCCGGTGCCTGCAACTCTGTCCAGTCATTGATGAAATCCACGAGTGCTTGGGACTTGATAGCAGTGCGAGGCATATATTTTAACCTGTGAGGCCCAATCTCAATAGCCCACTTAGCAACCCGGCCAGTCGCCTCCTTGTTCGAGATGATATCTCCCAATGGAGCAGAACTGACCACAGTGATGGGATGGCCTGAAAGTACTGCTTAAGCTTCCGGCTTGCCAAAAACACTCCCTACACCTGCTTCTCCAATGGGGATATCTTTGTTTGGACTCGATAAGTACCTCACTGATATAATAAACCGGCCGTTGAACCAGATACTCCTTACCAGCCTCTTTGCGCTTCACCATAATAGCCACGCTGATAGCTCGGGCATAGCAGCCACGTATAACAGCAATGGTTCCTTGTTAATGGGGGCAGCAAGAATGGGCGGTTCGGCTAACTGCCTCTTCAAATCTTCAAACGCTGCGTCAGCCGCATCACTCCAGACAAAGTTGTCTATCTTCTTCATCATCTGATAAAGCGGGATCGCCATCTCCCCCAACCAGCTAATAAACCGTCTTAGTGCTGCAATACAACTTGCCAGTCGTTGAACGTCATTGATACACGCCGGTTTAGCTAGGGACGTAATAGCCTTGATCTTTTCCGGATTAGCTTCAATACCCCTGTTAGACACTAGAAAACCCAGGAGCTTGCCTGCTAGTACACCAAAAACACACTTAGCCGGATTAAGCATCATCTTATAAACCCTCAGATTATCAAAGTTTCCTGCAAACCAGCTATTAGTGTTTCTGCTTTCCTGGACTTCACCACGATATCATCCACATAAGCATGAACATTGCACCCAATCTGATTATGAAGGCAATTCTGCACATACCGCTGATAAGTCGCCTGGGCACTCTTGAGCCCAAAAGGCATAGATACATAGTAGAAGGCTCCAAAGGGAGTTATAAAAATAGTCTTCTCCTGGTCCTTAATTTCCATTTTGATCTGATGACAACCCGAATAAGCATCCAAAAAACTCAACCGCTCACAACCCGCCGTAGCATCAATAATTTGATTAATACGGGGGAGGGCAAAGGGATCAGCTGGGCAAGCCTTGTTCAAATTTGTGTAGTCCACAAACATACGCCAAGTGCCATTCTTCTTGAGTACTAGCACCGGGTTAGCCAACCACTCAGGGTGAAAAACCTCCACAATAAACCCTGCTGCCAAAAGCCGGGCTACCTCCTCACCAATGGCCTTGCATCTCTCTTCATTAAAGCGGCGAAGAAACTGCTTGACCAGTTTAAACTTAGGATCAGTATTAAGAGTGTGCTCGGCGAGTTCCCTCGGTACACCTCGCATGTCAGAAGGTTTCCATGCAAAGATGTCCCGGTTCTCACGGATGAACTCGATGAGCGCGCTTTCCTATTTTGGATCCAAGTTAACGGTAATGCTAAACTGCTTGGATGAATCGCCGGGAACAAAATCAACCAACTTAGTCTCATTAGCCGATTTAAACTTCAAAGCCGGATCAAGCTCTGTAGTGGGCTTTTTCAGAGAAGTCATATCCGCCGGATCAACATTGTCTTTATGGAATTTTAACTCCTCTATTGCACAAACCGACTCAGCATAAGCCGCATCACCTTCTTCGCACTCGAAAGCAATCTTGTGGCTGCCATGAATTGTGATGGTCCCTTTATGACCCGGCATCTTGAGCTGCAGATAAACATAACACGGCCTTGCCATGAACTTAGCATAGACCTGCCGTCCGAACAAGGCATGGTACGGACTTCTGATTTTTACCACTTCAAAGGTCAATGTCTCTGATCTTGAATCATGATCATCTCCAAAAACCACCTCCAGAGCTATCTTGCCGACCGGATAGGCCGATTTACCAGGAACCACACTGTGAAAAACGGTGTTTGGCAGCTTAAGATTCTTATCCGTTAACCCCATACGCCGGAAGGTTTCATAATACAAGATGTTGATACTGCTCCCTCCGTCCATGAGCACCTAGGTGAACTTATAACCTCCAACCTGTGGCACGACCACCAACGCCAGATGACCCGGATTATCAACCCGGGGCGCATGATCTTCTCGACTCCACACAATGGGCTGTTCAGACCAGCGCAAATAACGGGGCACCGCCGGTTCAACGGAGTTTACCGCCCTCTTATGAAGCTTCTAGTCGCGCTTGCACAGACTAGTAGTGAAGACATGATACTGTCCACCATTCAACTGCTTCGGGATATTCTGATAACCCGACTGCTAGTGTTGTTGATTCCCCTGTTGATTATAACCACATTGGTTGCCCTAATTACCTTGATTACCCTGTCCACCTTGGTTACCTTGAAAACCTGAACCAAAGTTACCTCCACCATAACCCGGCCCGTAAAACCAGGGTCCTGAACCGCCAGATGGTCCATGATCATACCGAAAAAGATCTGAGTTTTTGAACTCTCGCATAATAAAACAATCCTTCCATAAGTGCGTAGCTGGCTTATCTTGCGTCCCGTGCTTTGGGCAGGGCTGGTTCAACAAACGCTCCAGATTCATACCTGAACCCCTGCCCCATAGTGGCGGTTTACCCTTACGGCGTTGATTATTACCCTATACATTGGTGTTAGCCACAAAATCGGAATTATTGTCCACCTTGCGCTTACCGTTATTCCCATGGCTCGCCTTGCTATACTGCTGCCCTTTTGCGTCGATATTCTTCTTTCCCTTCTCCGGCTTCTCTTCGTCAGACTCGGGATCCTTGGAATTATCAGAATCAGCATACTTAACCAAAGCTGCCATAAGTGTTCCCATGTCATTGCAATGACGCTTGAGCCGTCATAACTTCAACCTCAACGGCTTAAACCGGCAATTGTCGTCCAATGTTATGATTGCCGAGTCAGCGTTGATGCAGTCTGATGAATGCAGGATTTCCGAAACCCGGTGCACCCAATGAGTCGTTGATTCGCCTTCTCCTTGGACACAAGCGGCCAGATCAACAATTGACATGGGTTGTTTGCACGTGTCTTTGAAGTTTGCTATAAACCGGGCCTTCAACTCGTCCCATGAACCAACCGAATTAACAGGCAGACTTTTTAACCAAGTGCGAGTCCTTCCATCCAACATCATGGTGAAGTACTTTGCACACACCGCTTCGTCCACATCTAGCATCTCCATTGCCATCTCATAACTCTCAACCCATGACTCGGGGGGTAAATCGGCGGTGTAATTAGGCACCTTACACGGGCCCTTGAAATCCTTGGGTAACCGCACATTACGTAGAGCTGGGGTGAGACACGGCACCCCCCAAGAGCTGAAAGCCAGTCCTCGTTCGACTGACGCTGTCGGTTGAACCGGAGCGGGTTGATGATTCGCGTACTATGCTGCCAACTGCGCTGCTAACTTTGCCTCCCGATGCGCTCTACCATTGTTCACCACATCCTGAGCATTCATACCACCGGGCGCCAGATTAGGCCCCCGAGGGGCGTCACGGTTTCGTGCACTGCTTGACACAGCCGGTTCATCAATGTGCCTGCTATAACTCTTGCTCGGGCGAGGGGTTGAATGGATTCTGTCTCGGCTATATGAATAGGCCTGCTGCTGTACCATGGCCGTTTGAAGGAGATCCCTGGCCCGCCACATCTCGACCGCCGCTGGAGACTCGCCCTCCATCGGAATAGCTGCCAATCGGGACGCCGCAGCAATCATATTCTCCAAATGGGTGGAGAAGTGACCCGGAAGGGTCGGCATGTATTCTGGCTGGCTATCTGTTCGTCAAAGCGAGTCTGTCACCCATGGCTGATCCGGCGCTCCTGTCCCAGGTGCTTCAATCCGGTTTACCGCTGCCGGGTTATTGGGCCCCGCTCCTGGTGTGTTGAAGAGGTTCATTGCTTCATAAACCAGCAGTAGACCAGACCGGTGCCTCCTCCTCAATACCTCATTTGAGGCGTTCTGATCCAGCAGGAGCCGGTAATTGTCTGCTTGAATCCGCTGCGACTGGGCATCTAAAGCGGCCTATTCATCAGTCATCCTGGTTTCCTCAGCCGCCAAGTCCTCCTTGGCCTGAGTTATCTGATCCCGCAGCTTTGCGACCTCCACATTATGCTGATCTTGAGTCTCCGGGATAACTGCTGTGGTTAACAACGTCGTCTAGGCATCCAATAACCCGGACAGAACTTGGGCCAGCCAGCGCGTGGGGCCTCCTGCCCCTGCTATCTATCCGGAAGTCATTGCTGCTGCAGTTGAAGATTGCAATGTGGGCTGCGTATCGGCCATGAAAATTGCAACCCGGTTTGGCGGTTCAAAGGGGTCTGGAATACTGTCGCCATCGGAACAGCCCCTGAACTGGCCATCTTGTAGTTGGTACAATGACTCGGTCTCGCCGGTGGATGATTCACCATCTGAGTAAACGACCATCTCACCATCGGACACCGGTTCAGGTTCCGCACCATGGATGAATCCCACGAACGCACGCTTCATGGCAAGCTGAACCCGGGCAGGGCTCGCATGCTGAGCCGTCTCGACAAGGTCGGTGCAGATGTCCGGCTCAGGGCCCGGTTCGCTGATCTTGCCGATAAAAACGTGAATTCCACCAAAGGTGACCCGGTACCCGTACACGATTGAGTCGTCCTCGGGGCCCCGGCCTGCGACGTCGATGTAAAGCTTGCCGCGACGACTCTTGGTCATCCTGCCAACCGCGTATCCCTTGAGTCCTTCAAAGTTTCCCTTCAAGAACTCGAAACCATCGTGTGATAGCCCCATGATGGGTGCCAACTGTCATGGAATTAACATATGATGTCCTAGTGAGAGGACTTAGTCGTGGAGCCATCGCAATGAGATTAGCTAAAAGGGGTTAAACCGGACAAAGGACACGGGGAGTTTATACTGGTTCGGCCCCTTGCGGTGAAGGTAAAAGCAAACGATCCAGTTGTGGTGGAATTGATGGGGTCTCAATGAGCAGGGGCGAATCCGCTTTACCTATCTCTCAAGTTGTTGTTTCTTGTCCCTGAACCGCCGCCGGGTTGTCCCTTTATATACACAGGTTGACGCCCGGCGGTTTACAGAATATCGAGGACGGCTCATACACATGTCCAACTCGGTTTCTACCTTTCCCTAACTTACAACACAAGTTACATATCTCTTGGCGGTTTATGTCTATGGGCCCTAATTCGCCTTTGGGCTCTAGGCATCTAAGCTTCAATAATAAAGCGCCATATTCCTTGTCTTCATGGGCTTCAGTATGGATGTGTATAACCTGGCCCATTCAGGGCGGTTTATACTCAATAGTTATATCCCCAACACTGCCCTTGTATACACTTTTGATAGCTCAACTTCGAACCCAAACTTGGTTGTTGTTTTTACCTCTGACTGCATGGTCACAAATGCACTGTTACGAACCAGACAAATGAATTATTTTTGTTTTTATAGTCATATTTTAGCAGTTTTTGATTGACATTTTGTTTACCTCATTTGTTACTGTCTCTGCGTGCTCGAGGGCCTTCCTGGTCTGAATGCACTTGTCCACCTGCTGAGCAAATAGATGGAGATCATGCTTCTCCTTGACAAAATTTTTCTTCATTATGCGGTTCATGCTCTCGCTTCTCTGTGTGTAAGTCATCCGAGCACAGAAAATTTCCTTGTAGTAAGCCGTGATCCACTCGTGCCTGTCATCCCACAGCGAATTCATCACCTCGTCGTCTTGCAAGTTGTATCTCTAAATTAGGTTCTTCCATGCTCGTTCAAATTCTGACGGCATTAGTGGGTGGTTCAGCACCGCATTGAGTTCATCCTTGATTTTCTCGTGCGCCTTATATAGCAAGGCGAGGTGGTCTTTGTACTTCTTCATGATATGCCACTAACACAGCTTATTTAGAATATGTGCGAGGATAGTTTTTAATGCTGCCTTCATCGAAGAACACTGGTCTGAGAAGTCAAAAGTAGTGTTTTTATTAAGTTGTTTGTGTGTGTAAGACAGATGGAAGAAATATAAGTGCATCAAACAAACGTAATTATGCAGGTGTTGTTTTTTTGTACCTGTGAGCATGCAGATTGGCGGCTTGTTCTTCATACACCTCAGAAATGTTTTGAAAACCTACTCAAATGATGGTATTGTTTCATCTCGCATGAGGGCGACAACAAATATGGTGCTCTGTAGATGATGGTTCACTTCCATGAAGACTCCCAGCGGCATGTGGAATTTGTTAGTTTTATACGTCGTGTCAAATGTAACGCAATCTCCAAAATCTTCATACGATCCTTTGCAACTTGTGTTCGCCCCAAAGACGTTTCTTACACGGTTATCTGCATCAACATCATAATCATAGAAGAAATCTGGGTTTATCTTCTGCATTTTCTCGAAGAACTCCAGAAGTTTCTTGACATCATCTTTGGACTCTTCTCTGGCAAACTTCTGTTTCCTGCATTTTCAGACACAATGCAAACTCATCTCATCAAATAGGGAATAATTACTGACAGAATGCTCAAGAGATATGCTCTGTGACGTGCTTACTTGTTTACCCTGTCGCGGCTAGTATGTCCCATGTACTGCAGACCACCGGAAAAATGCGATAGCGTCGACATCATCTGAGCATGTGTGTGGTTGTCCAGTTTTATGTCTTTCACTAACTGGTCTATCAAAGGATCGTCTTTTTTGTGCGATTGCATGTGCAAAAGCATCCCGGGCCTTTCCAGCATCTTGTGATTGTGGTTGAGTTGAACCATTTCTATCACAAATTTGCCATCCTTCCTCCTTTTGACTCTAATCTTTGCCTTGCAGCCAATCCTTTTTGATGTCTTCTGACGTATCCGGTGATAATCCAACATAGTCTGCTTGTGCGTCCCTTCTCTTGAGCAGACAATGTAGGCATTTGTCCTGTGTTTTGCCCTCTTGCGTATGCCAAACCCTGCACATCTTGCATAATTGTTGTAAAAGTCACATGCCTTGTCGTACGTGGTGAAATTCATTCCAGTAGTAGGTACGAGGTTCAACGGCATGTTTTTATCCTGCATTAATTGCAATGCTCTATGAGATAATTTGTTCTGTTCTGCTTTTCAAATACGAGGAGTGCATATGAGTTTAATAAAGCATTGCAATTACACGTGTGTAGAGTCATTCACCCGATGGTGTTTGCAGCATGCCGGATTGTATTGGACATGGCGGGGTTATAGCAAATCTGTGTAGTTGAGGATCTCACGGCGGCAATAGTGAGGAGGATTTGTACCTGCTGTTGACTTTTGACCGAGGCACCGTTAGTGGTTGCAGCGTCAAAGTTGATGCAGCAGGTCTGCTTGGAGCTCTGCTTTTGGTGCAGCAGGTGGACGCTGAGCTCTGTTTTGGGGTGCAACAGGTGGACGTGGTGGTAATCCAGTGTTGTGATGATGTCTTAGTGGATTGGTTTGAAAATTTTGGAGCAGTGGCACATCATCATAGTCATAATGATCATCTACTGCAACATAGTGTTCAACTGCATCATCATTGTCTGTTCGGACATGCTGTCCAAACATAGTGAACTCATGCTTATACTCTAGGTTGAGAACTGTTATTGGCTCATCTTCATCGTCATCATCTTCATCATCCCGTTGGTGAGTGCCTTCCCAAACGAATGTGACATCATCGCCATCTTCGATTACATCTTCTTCCTGGAAAAAAACTTCTTCCGGAGAGTACTGCACCATGTTCGTTGTCGTGAAGAATCCTCGAGGAATCTCAGGGGTAACCCATCCAGTATCTCTTCCAGAAGAAGCTCCACTCTTCAGAAAGTTGTTATTCTCGGTGTTGTCAATTATGCGCGGCATTTTGTATCTGATGAACGCCATTTCCTGCACACAAAATGACCGAGCTGCATTGTCAGGTTAAATGAACTAAATCATGCGAACTACAATGTGTTCAAAATGGTACTGCCGAAGTATTGCACACTGACTGCATCACCCCGCAAGGTGAACTGAAGCAACCGCACTGCATCGTTATCCTTAATGAACCTATACAAGTGTACTGCATAACCAAGCAAGTGCACTGCATTTTCCCCCACAATGATCCGAAGCAACCGCACTGCATAGTTTTGTAGGCGTACTGTACTGCTTGTACTGCTTTGTCTAGAATAACTACACTGAGATGGTTGAGGAAGTGTACTGCTTACCTCGTGTTGCAGTGATTTCTTGCATTTGCAGGAGGAAGTCCCCTTCTTGTCCGTCTGCACAACTTTCACGTTCGCCCGTGCAGTCCACTTGCCCTTCAGAAGTTCATGAGCGGTCTGGATGCTGCTCAAGGTGAACGGGGACGGAGGATTTGTTCTGAAGGTTGTTGCAGACTTATTCCAAGAAGTTGTCATGGATGAAGGAACCTTGCGCACAGTCCTCCTTGCTCAAATTGGTTTGATGTCGAGACAGCACCAATCCACATCTGATGAAGTACAGCTAATTGCAGGCCCGAAGGAGTTCGGTGGTAGTGCTACCGAGCTGTTGCCGTGGAAGAAGGCCGATATGTTGGTGGGGGGGTGTTGCTCGGTGCCTGCTGTGGAAGAAGGCCGAGAGGCGACGGGCGGCATCGCTGCCTGGCCGCCACCACGGAAGAAGGCCGGGAGGGGAGAGACGACGTCGCTGCCGGCCGCCACCGCGGAAGAAACCCGGGAGGGGAGGAGCAGTGGCGCTCCCAGGCCACCACCGCGGAAGAAAGCGAGGAGGGGAGGGGCGGCATCACTCCTAGGCCACCGCCACAGAAGAAGGCCTGGAGGGGAGGGGCGGCGGTGCTCCCAGGCCGCTGCCGCGGTAGAAGGCCGGGAGGGGAGGGGCAGCGACGATCTGTTGGTGGTGTGCAGAGTAAGGCTGGTGCTATTAGAATAAGAGTCTTAAGGGGTGTTATCATAATAGACCCACCCTATATATATATCAGCATGTATATATTCATCAGTTAATGGAGTTTGTCACTTTTATTATGTCCATGCAACCAAGACGCTAATAGGTAAAGATAGGTCCTACTCCCACCAGAGTACGTGTAGATTGGGTTCGTTTTCCCATGCTCTGCTCCGGATCCGATGCAAAATTTCGGTAGCACCTCCCTGCTGTTCTCCTGATACACATCTCAGCAATAAGCAGAGAGGATGTGTACCCGGAGAACAACAGGGAGGCACTAACGAAATCTTGCATCGGATCCGGAGCAGAGCATATGGGAAAACGAACCCAATCTACACATACTCGGGCTGTCCATGGATAGCGTTGGACAATTTGAAAGAATCACGGTTATAAATATGCAAATGCATGCATATTTATAGATGTAACCCTTTCGAACGAGAGACGCATAGTGGTCACACATGCTGATGATTGAAGACACATATTGCTAGCAAGTTTCATTGGCACGAAGACCGGAACAGATCAAATGAAGGGGGAGGAGATGTCATTTGTGCTCACCCACGAACGCAGGGCCAGAGCTCGTCCAAGTCCAACAGTAAACCCTTGCAGCTACGAAAAAACTGCACATTTAAATCGAAAGATGAGTAACATAGCAATATTGTTTTTTCCCTCAACCTAACTAAAGAGCGGGTTAGGGGGTTCCTCGGTGACCATGGAACCATAAATAGCAAGTGTCATCGGTGCGAGATACATGTGGCACTCGGCGTTGAACACTAGATCAACGTCCCACAAGGGACGTCGGTGCCCGGCATCCCGCAACAATAGTTCTGGGGGCCGAAGACGGTCGAATGATACGTCTCCAACGTATCTATAATTTTTTATTGTTCCATGCTATTATATTACCCCTCTTGGATGTTTATGGGCTTTATTTTACACATTTATATCATTTTTCGGACTAACCTACTAACCGGAGGCCCAACCCATATTGCTGTTTTTTTGCCTATTTCAGTATTTCGAAGAAAAGGAATATCAAACGGAGTCCAAATGGAATGAAACCTTTGGGATCATGATTTTTGGAACGAACGTGATCCAGAGGACTTGGAGTGCAAGTCAAGAAGCAGCCGAGGCTCCCACGAGATAGGAGGGCGCCCCCCACCTATAGGGTGTGCCCCCTGTCTCGTGGGCCCCTCGGGCATCCACCGACGTACTTCTTCCTCCTATATAAGCCTACGTACCGCGAAAATATCCAGGGGGCAGACGAAACACAATTTCCACCACCGTAACCTTTTGTATCCGTGAGATCTCATCTTGGAGCCTTCGCCGACACTCTGCCAGAGGGGGAATCGACCACGGAGGGCTTCTACATCAACATCCTTGCCCCTCCGATGAGTTGTGAGTAGTTTACCACAGACCTACGGGTCCATAGTTATTAGCTAGATGGATTCTTCTCTCTTTTTGGATCTCAATACAATGTTCTCCCCCTCTCTTGTGGAGATCTATTCGATGTAAACTCTTTTTGCGGTGTGTTTGTCGAGATCCGATGAATTGTGGGTTTATGATCAAGTTTATCTATGAATAATATTTTGAATCTTCTCTGAATTATTTTATGTATGATTGAGTTATCTTTGCAAATCTCTTTGAATTATCAGTTTGGTTTGGCCTACTAGATTGATCTTTCTTGCCATGGGAGAAGTGCTTAGCTTTGGGTTAAATCTTGCGGTGTCCTTACCCAGTGACAGAAAGGGTTGCAAGGCACGTATTGTATTGTTGCCATCGAGGATAACAAGATGGGGTTTATATCACATTGCTTGAGTTTATCCCTCTACATCATGTCATCTTGCTTAATGCATTACTCTGTTCTTAAGAACTTAATTCTCTAGATGCAAGTAGGAGTCGGTCGATGTGTGGAGTAATAGTAGTAGATGCAGGCAGGAGTCGGTCTACTTGTCACGGACGTGATGCCTATATACATGATCATGCCTAGATAATCTCATAATTATTCGCTTTTCTATCAATTGCTCGATAGTAATTTTTTCACCCACCGTAATACTTATGCTATCTTGAGAGAAGCCACTAGTGAAACCTATGGCCTCGGGGTCCATCTCTTATCATATTTGCTTCCAATCTACTTTTTTGCATCTTTACTTTTTGCATCAATATTATAAAATACCAATCATACTATCTTTATTAGATCTCACTTTTGCAAGTGGCCATGAAGGGATTGACAACCCCTTTATTGCGTTGGTTGCGAGTTCTCAGGTTGTTTATGTAGGTGCGTGGGACTTTTGAGGACCCTCCTACTAGATTGATACCTTGGTTCTCAAAAACTGAGGGAAATACTTACGCTACTCTGCTGCATCACCCTCTCCTCTTCGAGGAAAACCAACGCAAGCTCAAGACGTAGCAAGAAGGATATCTGGCGCCGTTGCCGGGGAGGTCTTCGCTCAAGTCAAGACATACCAAGTACCCATCACAAATCCATCTCCCTCGCATTTACATTATTTGCCATTTGCCTCTCGTTTTCCTCTCCCCCACTTCACCCTTGCCGTTTTATTCGCCCTCTCGTTCCCAATCTCCTCCTCTCTTTTTGCTTGCCTTTTTCTGTTTGATTGTGTGTTGGATTACTTGTTGCCATGGCGCAAGATAATACCACATTGTGTGATTTCTTGAATACCAATAATAATGATTTCCTTAGTACTCCGATTGCTCCTATTAATGATGTTGAGTCTTGTGAAATCAATACTGCTTTGCTGAATCTTGTTATGAAAGATCAATTCGCCGGCCTTCCTAGTGAAGATGCCGCTACTCATCTAAACAACTTTGTTGATTTGTGTGATATGCAAAAGAAGAAAGATATGGATAACAATATTGTCAAATTGAAGTCATTTCCGTTTTCACTTAAAGATCATGCTAAAGTTTGGTTTTCGTCTTTGGCTAAAAATAGTATTGATTATTGGAACAAGTGCAAAGATGCTATTATCTCTAAGTATTTTCCTCCCGCTAAGATCATCACTCTTAGGAATGATATTATGAATTTTAAACAACTTGATCATGAGCATGTTGCCCAATCTTGGGAAAGAATGAAATTGATGGTTCGCAATTGCCCTACTCATGGTTTGAATTTATGGATGATCATACAAATTTTTTATGCCGGTTTGAACTTTGCTTCCAGAAATCTCTTAGATTCGGCAGCGGGAGGCACGTTTATGGAAATAACATTAGGAGATGCTACAAAACTTCTTGATAATATTATGGCTAATTATTCTCAATGGCACACCGAAAGGTCTCCTAGTAAAAAAGTGCATGCTATAGAAGAAATCAATGTTTTGAGTGGAAAGATGGATGAACTTATGAAATTGTTTGCTACTAAAAATACTCCTCTTGATCGCAATGATATGGCTTTGTCTTCTTTGATTGAGAATAATAAGGAATCTATGGATGTGAATTTTATTGGTAGGAATAGTTTTGGAAACAATGCTTGTAGAGGAAAATTTAATGCTAGACCGTTCCCTAGTAATTCCTCTAATAATTATGGAAATTCCTACAATAATTCTTATGGTAATTTTAATAATATGCCCTCTGATTTTGAGAATAGTGTGAAATAATTTATGATTTCTCAAAATAATTTTAATGCTTTGCTTGAAGAAAAATTACTCAAACATGATGATTTGGCTAGGAACGTTGATAGACTTTCGCTTGATGTTGATTCTCTTAAAGTTAGATCTTCTCCTCCTAAGCATGATATCAATGAGTCTATCAAAGTAATGAGAATTTCCATTGACGAGTGCAAGGAAAGAACCGCTAGATTGCGTGCTAAAAAAGATAGCTTTAGAAAAGCGTGTTCTTCTAGTTTCCATGAAAATAATGATGAGGATCTTAAAGTTATTGATGCGTCTCCTATTAGATCTATGTTTTGAAGTATGAATTTTGATAATTATGGGACTGATGATGAATCAACTTTGCCTAGAAGGCGTCCCAAGAATTCAGAGTTTTTAGATCTTGATGCTAAATTTGGTAAAAGTGGGACTGGAGAGGTCACAACTTTAAATAGCATTGAACCCACTATCTCGGATTTCAAGGAATTTGATTATGATAATTGTTCTTTAGAAGGTTGTATTTCCTTGTTGCAATCCGTTGTTAATTCTCCTCATGCTTATAGTCAAAATAAAGCTTTTACCAAACATATCGTTGATGCCTTGATGCAATCTTATGATGAAAAACTTAATCTGGAAGTTTCTATACCTAGAAAACTTAATGATGAGTGGGAACCTACTATAAAGATAGAATTAAAGATCATGAGTGTTTTGCTTTGTGTGATTTGGGTGCTAGTGTTTCCACGATTCCGAAAACTTTATGTGATATTCTAGGTTTCCGTGATCTTGATGATTGCTCTTTAAATTTGCACCTTGCAGATTCCACCATTAAAAAGCCAATGGGAAGGATCAATGATGTTCTCATTGTAGCAAATAGAAATTTGTTGCCCGTGGATTTTATCGTTCTTGATATAGATTGCAATCTTTCTTGCCCTATTATTTTTGGTAGACCTTTCCTTAGAACGATTGGCGCGATTATTGATATGAAGGAAGGGAATATTAGATTCCAATTTACATTAAAGAAAGGCATGGAGCACTTTCCAAGAAAGAAAGTCAAATTACCTTATGAATCTATCATGCGGGCTACTTATGAATTTAGTGCCAAAGATGGCACCCGTTAGATCTATCTTCGCTTTTATGCCTAGCTAAGGGCGTTAAACGATAGCGCTAGTTGGGAGGCAACCCAATTTTCTTTATGTTTTTTGTTTTTTCTCCTGTTTAGTAATAAATTTTGCACCTACCTTATGCTTAGATGTGTTTTTATCTTTTAATTAGTGTTTGTGCCAAGCAGAACCTATAGGATAACCTATGATGATAGTTGATTTGATTCTGCTGAAAAACAGAAACTTTGCACGAACGAATATAATTTTTTTAAATCACAGAAACGTGATTTTGCGTTGATTCTTTTTGCTGCTGATCAATAAAAAAAAATTCCATGACTTCCTATTTTGGTAGGATTTTTAGAGTTCCAGAAGTTTGCGTTAGTTACAGATTTCTACAGACTGTTCTGTTTTTGAAAGATTCTTTTTTTCGTGTGTTGTTTGCTTATTTTGATGCATCCATGGCTAGTAAAATAGTTTTTAAACCATAGAGAAGTTGGAATACAGTAGGTTTAACACCAAAATAAATAAAGAATGAGTTCATTACAGTACCTTATGTGGTGGTTTTGTTTTCTTTCACTAACGGAGCTTATAAGATTTCCTGTTGAGTTTTGTGTTATGAAGTTTTCAAGCTTTGGGTAAAGCTTTTGTGGACTATGGAATAAAGGGTGACAAGAGCCTAAGCTTGGGGATGCCCAAGGAACCCCAAGATATTCAAGGATAGCCAAAATCCTAAGCTTGGGGATGCCCCAGGAACGCATCCTCTCTTTCGTCTTCATTCATTGGTAACTTTACTTGGAGCTATATTTTTATTCACCACATGATATGTTTTTTGCTTGGAGCGTCGTGTATTATATTAGTCTTTGCTTTTTAGTTTACCACAATCATCCTTTCTGTACACACATTTTGGGAGAAGCCTACTTGATTAGAATTTGCTAGAATACTCTATGTGCTTCACTTATATCTTTTGAGCTTGATAGTTTTTGCTCTAGTGCTTCACTTATATCTTTTAGAGCACGGTGGTGTCTTAATTTTGAAGAAATTGCTAGTCTCTCATGCTTCACTTATATTATTTTGAGAGTCTTTTAGAACAGCATGGTATTTTCTATGGTTATAAAATTGGTCCTAGAATGGTAGGCATCCAAGTTGGGTATAATAAAAACTATCATAGAAAGTGAATTGGATGCTATGATCAATTTGATACTTGATAATTGTTTTGAGATATGGAGGTAGTGATATTAAAGTCATGCTAGTTGGGTGATTATGAATTCAAAGAATGCTTGTGTTGAAGTTAGCAAGTCCCGTAGCATGCACGTATGGTTAAATTTGTGTAACAAATTTGAAACATGAAGTGTACCTGGCTTGTGCATCCTTATGAGTGGCGGTCGGAGACGAGCGATGGTCTTTTCCTACCAATGTATCCCCCTAGGAGCATGCGCGTAGTACTTGATTTTTGATGACTTCTAAATTTTTGCAACAAGTATATGAGTTCTTTTGACTAATGTTGAGTCCATGGATTATACGCACAATACCTTTCCACCATTGCTAGCCTCTTCGGTACCGTGCATTGCCCTTTCTCACCTTGAGAGTTGGTTGAAAGTGCGTTATATCGACTAGAGGGGGGTTGAATAGGCGAATTTTAGGAATTCTTCACTGAGGAATTTGCTGGTGAGGAAATTCCTTAGCAAAGAACTACTTGCAGCGGAATAAGTACTCAGAAGTGAACATAACAGGATACAAACATAGTCATCATGATGAAATGAAGACAAGCACAGAGTACAAAAAGCGTAAACACAGGATAACAAGATGAAGACAAACAGACTAAAGAAATTGAACTGAGGAATTTGTGAAAGTCTTCAGTCAAAGTCTTCAAGCACAGATATGAAAAACATTCAACACAGTAATGAGGAAATGAAAGGGTTGAGGAGATAGAACCACTTAGTTGGTGAAGACAATGATTTGGTAAACCAGTTCCAACTACTGTCTCAGTTGTACGTCTGGTTGGAGCGGCTGAGTATTTAAACTCGAGGACACGTAGTCCCGGACACCCAGTCTCTGAGTCGCAACTCAGGACACCAAGTCCTCACCGTATTCTCCTTGAACTAAGACCACGCAGGTCTCGTCCAATCACTCATGGTAAGTCTTCAGGTGACTTCCAAACCTTCACAGACTTGGTCACTCGATGATCCACAATTCCTCTTGGATGCTCTAGACCTTGACGCCTAACCGTCTGGAAGAAGCACAGTCTTCAAAGGTAACAAGCGTCGGATCCACGCGGGATCAATTTCTTCAGTGATGCTCAATCACTTTGGGTTTGTGGGGGTTTGGTTTTGGGATTTTCCTCACTTGATGATTTTCTCTCAAAGTCCTCTGAGGATGGGTTGCTCTCAAATGAAAAGTGTCAAGTTCTCTCGGAGAAGCCAACCAACTAGTGGTTGTAGGGGGCGGCTATTTATAGCCTAGGGAGCAGCCCGACATGATAAGACATAAATGCCCTTCAATGATATGACCGTTAGGTGGATAAGATATTTTGGGATGGCCGGCGCGCAGCACAGCAACGGTCGGAAATTTGATTCTCAAATTCCTCAGGGCTATCTTGTTCCTCACTGTGTAGGCAATTCGCACTGGCGAATTCCTAACTCCTCAGTCAGAGTAAAGTCATCAGTGACCAGAAGAACTGCGTCTCTGTCACTGAAGAACTTGACTGAACTGTATGAGATTTCCAATGGCTTCACTCGAAGGGATTGGTAGGTGTAGGATTTTGAGTTGAGCATCACATGGAAATTTTTCCTTAGTATTTCCTCGACCCCCGTTAACAGTACGGTGTTTCCTATGACTCAAGAAAGAGAAAATGAAACTACGAAAACAAAAGTCTTCATGCTTCATATTACTCGAATGAATACCAAGTCTTCAAGGTCACACCAATTTCTTCACTTTCAAAGTCTTCAGAAAGTCTTCAGAATATCAAAGTCTTCAGTCGAAGAACTTCATTTTTAGGGGTCGACTTTCCCTGTAAATATCAAACTCCTCATAGACTTATAGACCTGAGTACACTCACAAACGCATTAGTCCCTTAACCTATAAGTCTTCAATACACCAAAATCACTAAGGGGCACTAGATGCACTTACAATCTCCCCCTTTTTGGTGATTGATGACAACATAGGTTAAGTTTTCAACGGGGATAAACATATGAAGTGTAAATACTGATATTGAGGAATTTGATTGCAAGATATAGAAGAACTCCCCCTGGAGATGTGCATAGTGAGGAATTTGCTTTTGAGGCAATGCACATTTGAAGAGTTGAATCATGGAGATCTCCCCCTATATCTTGTAATTCATACACGCATTTGATATATAATATGAAGAATTTGAAATGCATGATGAAATATGGTGCCTGATGAAATTCAGCATGCGTGCAATAGTATTAATGAGGAATAAGCATGCAGAATAACACATCAAAAGTATCAGAGCACAGTGCATCATCAGAGCACTATGCATCGTTCAAAAGTATCAGGGCACCATCGGATTTAAGATTACAACTCGATCCAGTAAAAAGTTTCGGAAGAACGAGAGTTGTGACTTAACAAAACGCCCATAATATAAACCCGCTTGAAGACTAACTCAGATTTCTCCCCCTTTGTCATCAAATGACCAATAGGATCGAAACTGAGGACTAATGCCCCTGAAGAAATTCAAGACGGTGGAGGAGCGCCAGCGTTGTCGGGGTTGTTTGTTGAAGTAGGGCCTGCCGCAGTGTCGTCCAAATCTTCATGCTCATCGGTTTCACGCGATGAAGAATAAGAGCTGGCCACCAGATCAGGAACTTTGACTCGCTTGAATTTCTTCGGAGGTGGTGCAGACCAGTCAAATGCTTCCTGGAGACCCATAGTCTTCAGTTCTTCCGCGGTATAGACATGAGTGAGAACAGCCCAGGTGCGGTTGAGGGTTTCATGAAGGTGATAGTGGTTTTTCTTCACTGCATTATGTGTTGAGGTCATCCTGTGAAGAACGGCAGCAAACTGACGATGCACCCATTTGTGATTGCGATCAACCTTCTGATGAAGACTGAGGAGTAACTCACGGTCAGTCATCACCCTGGGTGCTGTGGCTTGAGGCTTTTGCTTAGCTGAGGTATTTGCGGCAGTGTCATGTGTAGCAGAGTCGTCATTGGTGGAGTAAGATGTAGCCAGACGAAATTGACCATCCAATGGACGAGTGCCTTCATCGATCACAGCAGTTGCCTTGCCTTTGTCATCATATGATGAAACTGGTCGCTTGAGGACTTCAATGGGAGGCAAGTAGCTACCATGGTTCAGAGTGTCAGCCTTGTAATTAAGTGAAGATCTTGCCCTTATGAATCTCATAATCCAAGGCGCATAGGGCTTCGGCTCGAAAGGTGACATAGCAACATTAGCAAGAGTCCTCATGAAGAAATCAAGGAAGTTGACGGGAACGCCATGAATGATGTTGAAAAGCATGTTCTTCATGATACCAACGACATCTTCATCATTTGAGTCATGGCCTTTGATTGGACTCATTGTCTTCGTCAGGATTCGATAGACAGTCCGGGGCACATATAGCAAGTCCTTGACGAGGAATTTGGTTCGTGGGGCCTGCCCTGGCTTCAAAGGCTTCATGAGCACTTGCATATAATGATTCGTCAGTTCACGGTCATTGTAGATGCAACGTGCACTGTCATGGGGATGATCAAGAGGAAGGACACGAAGCAATTCAGTTGCTGGTGCCTTGTAGTGAGTGTTTTCGGTCATCCAATCCAGCACCCATGAATTGACGTCTTCAGCATCTCCGGTGATATGCAGTGTGGCGTAGAACTGAAGAATGAGTTCTTCATTCCAGTCACAGATATCAGTGCAGAAATTCAATAGTCCTGCATCGTGAATAACACTGAGGACTAGCTCGAAGCACGGTAGAGATTCCATATCCACATGAGGAATATGTTCATGATCGAAGATTTTGTCCTTGTCAAACAACACTAAGGAATAGAAGTTGGCTTGAGTAGCAGTCCAGAAACGCCTCTTCCTTATGCGAGCAGAGTCATATGGATTATAATCAGTGAAGAACACATGCTCAGAGAAGAAGTCTTCAGCCTTGAATTTTTGCTTGCTTGAGAACGGATTCTTCGGCTTGAGCAGAGGAGTATCAGTGATTTGCAGCACAACCTCAGGAATCGCAATCTCAGGTACTGCAGGATGAGGAATTTCTGGTTCCTCTTCTTGTGCAACTTGAGGATCAACAGCAGTAGGTTCTTCAGCACTAGCGGCTGGAATTTCTTCATGAACAGATGAAGTGGGATGAGTTTCTTCAGAGCCCATTTGAATAGTTGTAGCCGGGGACTGAGGAATCTGTTGAATAGGAGTGAAGAGAGGAGTATTGGGATGCTGACTTTCTCAAAAGTCATCATTCATCACTGGTGTAGTGCATCCAATATCCACATCTTCATCTTCATTTTCAATTTCCACAACACCAGCCTCTTCAGCTGTGAACTGAGGCATAGGTGAGGAAACGACTGGCGTTGAAGGGAATGCTTCCACTTCAATTTCTTCATCAAACTGCTCTAACGTAGCAGCAGAATGATTTTCTTCATCAGATCCGCTTGGAATCTTGTAGTCTTCTCCATAAGGAACAATTTCCTTTGATGACATGGAGGAAATTGGAACGGCATCAATAGGATTTTCAAGAGAGCTGGTCATTGGCTTCATTTTCTTTGCAGTCGAAGAATTTGACGCAGCTGATGCCTTCCTTTTCTTCACTGCAGCTTGCTCTGCAGCCTTGGTCTTCTTCACTTCATAGGCAGAAGGAAGAATTGGAGTTGGTGTTAGCGCGGGAGGAGCTGAGGACTGTGGTTGATTGTCTTCAGGCGCAACTGATGCAGTTGCCCTGATCTCTTCAGTTTCTTCAGGCACACCACTAGTGGATGCCCTGGCAATTTCTTCAGCGGCTGGAATGGAGTCATCAGCCCTGGAACTTGTGTTTTCATCAGCAGGCTGAAAGTCATCAGCGGTGCTAGCATGTTCTTCAGCAGGCTGAGCAGTATCTGCAGCCTGAGGATTTTCTTGTTGCGATGGTGCTACAATAGTTGTCATTTTCTTCGTCAGGTTGACGAATCTCACTTTGGCTCCTTGCCAATCAGCATTGTATGCATCGAAGTCCTTGCTGAGTGCTTGGATTTCAGATTGAGCCTTGAGAAGTTCTTCAGGTGTAAGTCTGACAACGTTCTTCTTCAGAAGCTTCTCCTTTCTAGCTTGAGCTCTCTTTATCTCACGAGCCTTTTCAAACTTCCATTTCTCTTGAGAGATGAAATGGGTCAGCATATGACTTTGACCAGGAGTCAGAGGCAGATCAGGCATTGGAGTGTTTGGATCCTGGTGCCAGAGGTCAATGTAGTCAAGGATCTTCTTCGGATCCAAAAGTAGTGGCACAGATGTACCTTTGGCTCTAGCGGCCTTTGCTTGTCTGTCTCTGATGAATTCAGCAAGTTCTTCATCAGAGGCCTCATTTTCAGAGGGCACTTGGAATGCAACCTGTTTCTTCCTTGGACTTGGCCGAGGACCGCGTCCAGCTGTTGCTTTTGTCTTCAACAGAGAGGGGCCTGATGAGGACATTGGTGCAGCTGAGGAACTTGCTGAGACACTAGAAGCAATTGAGAAACCCTGAGTCCTTTGGCATGTAGCCAGATGCACAGGAGTTGAGGACTTGGAGGGAGCTGCTGAGGACTTTGATGGAGCAGTAGCAGTCTGAGGAATTTGCCGTGAGGGCGCAACTGAGGTACTTGGCCGTGAGGGCGCTGAAGGTGAAGCACTTGGCTTACGAGCAGGCTTCTTCGGCATTGATTTCCTCGGCTTGACCGAGGTCTCAGCAGCAGCAGCAGCGGTAGAATCCTCATTGAATTTCCTCACTGCCTCCTTGGCTTGTCTTGCCAGTTTTGCTTGGCGCCTAGCCCATTCTTCAGGAAAGTCCTCACCACGCTTGATGCTGGTGGGATCAGCTACTTGGCCAGGTGCCAATGGAGCTCTTGGGCATGGAGGATTTAAGGCAAATTTCTTCATGTACTTAGGAGTAACATATCGATATTCCCTCCATTCTCGTGCCCATCGTCGTTCAATCCTCTAGATGCGCACTTTGCGCTGATTCTTGTTTTCTTTGCCAAACTTGGCTTCATCAGGTGTGCAATAATCCTTGTATATTTCATCAGGGATCTCGAAAGCAGTCATGACCTCAGGTTTCTTTCCTCCTTTCTGCGATCTCTTTCCTTCAGCCATTTTCTTTAGATGAGGAATTTGAACAATTGAGCACTCTGAAGAAGTATGCAGTTTTTCTTCGAGGAACGCTGCAAATGAGTTAAGTTGATGAGAACCTAGTGATTCAGCAGCGGACATGAGTACCTGTGAACAGAGTGTAGGTGCGAGGAATTTGGAGAGGTCATATGCGTTCTCAGAAGAGTTTTCGAAAAGACAAGTTTTGAGGAATTTGACCAGTTGAGCCTTGAGGAATTTCACTAAGCGTTCTTGTCTTAGGTTCCAGAGTTGTACAGATCGAAAATCCGCACGATTGAGGAATCTTGAAGAAAATGAGTGCTTAGAGAGATGGATCAAGAGCATACAGTGTGTGAGGTGTTCATATGTGAAGATTTGAAGAATAAAACACCTTTGAAGATTTTCAGGAAAACTTGAGAATCAAAGCAAGTAATAAAAGTAACTTTAATTACACGAACTGAAGAACACGACGAACTGAGATGAACAGATGTGAAGTTCGTCCGGTTCGATCTCCCACGTCCTAACTTGGCAGAGGGAGATAGCTACAGCGGCGGTGGAGTGAAGATTTCCGCAGCCGGCACGAGTACGACGGCGACGAGGTCGAGGCAGTGAAGCTCTTCCTCACCGGCGGCGATGGAGTAGCGGCGGCGCTAGGGTTTGAGGAGCTCGAGCGAGAGACAGCGACCGAGCGGAGTAAATGAAGTGAGGAAGGGGAGAGGGGTATTTATAGCCACGGTAAAAACTGTTCGCCCGAAGATTTTGGGATGATCATGCCCCTGCCCTTTCTCCTTCACGCGACATGTGTCACCCGCATACTGTGCAGATGAGATCGTGTAAGATCGTGGGTTATTATAATAATGCATTGTGGGATGCGGAACGGTTTGAGCGGTAAAATCGAAAATCTGGATAAGATTTGTTTTAAAGTTTCGTTCGCAATTTCTTCAGCTGACAAGGACACAACGAAGACTTTGAACGGGTTTCAAATAGAACGCACATGAAGAATTTGTGAATAGATTGGGTTGAGTATAGCATAGAGGGGGAAGGGTCCGATCACATTCACTTAGCAGAAAATGCAACTTGAAGAAATAGCCATAAGTGAATGTTGTAGAGGACATAACTCATATATATATATATATATAGCCAATGAAGAAAAATGACGGAAACAGTGAAGATTTTGTAAAGTTGAAGAATTTGAAAAAAACTGAAGAATTTCAGAAATGAGGAAAACTCAAATTGAAAATTTTCAACTTTTTGTGGTGGCGTGGCCCACCGTATAAGAATGATGATTTCAGACACCGCGTACAATTGTCGTAGGGTTCTGAGAATCAAATTCTTCATTAATTTCTTCACACTTAGAGTGTTATTCTTCATTGATTGAAGACAAATGTTTCTTCATGTGTTGCACATCTAAGTCATCAATTTTGCATAAGTGTTAGGATGTGTGTCCTTTTCAAAGAACATTCGAAGACTCTAAGATATTTAGCTCACACCGCAACTTGCTAAATCTCTTCTCATCCAAGGGCTTAGTGAAGATATCAGCTAGCTGTTCTTCAGTCTTCACATGCTGGATGGAGATGTCGCCCTTCAACACATGATCACGAAGAAAATGATGACGGATTTGAATGTGCTTTGTCTTCGAGTGCTGAACTGGGTTGTGAGCAATCTTGATGGCACTCTCATTGTCGCAGAGGAGAGGCACATTCTTCACGTTGACGCCATAGTCCTTGAGGGTTTGCTTCATCCAAAGCAGTTGAGCACAGCATGAGCCAGCAGCAATGTATTCAGCTTCAGCAGTAGATAGTGATACGCAGTTCTGTTTCTTCGAGGACCAACAGACCAAAGATCGTCCGAGGAAATGACAAGTGCCAGATGTTGACTTGTGGTCCACACGATCACCAGTATAGTCAGAGTCAGAATATCCAATGAGATCAAAAGCAGAGCCCTTGGGGTACCATAATCCTAGTGTTGGTGTGTGAGCTAGATATCGAAGAATATGCTTCACAGCCTTATGGTGTGATTTCTTCGGTGCAGCTTGAAATCGGGCACACATGCAAACACTAAGCATTATATCTGGCCTAGATGCACATAAGTACAATAAAGAACCAATCATGGAGCGGTAAACCTTGTGATCGAATTCAATACCATTTTCATCAGTGCATAGATGGCCATTTGTGGGCATAGGAATTTTGACGCCTTTGCAATCTTGCATGCCGAATTTCCTCAGTACATCTTTGAGGTATTTCTCCTGAGATATGAATATGCCACTGCGCTGCTGACGGATTTGAAGACCTAAGAAGAATTTCAACTCTCCCATCATAGACATTTGATATTCTTCACTCATCATATAGGCAAATTCATCACTATAACGTTGGTCAGTACAGCCAAAGATAATATCATCAACATATATTTGGCACACAAACAGTTCACCATCATAAGATTTAGTAAAGAGAGTAGGGTCGAGTGAACCGGGTGTGAAGCCATTATTCATGAAGAATTCCTTCAATGTATCATACCACGCCCGAGGGGCTTGCTTGAGACCATAGAGGGCCTTATTGAGTCTGAAGACTTTGTCAGGATTCTTTGGATCTTCAAAACCTGGGGGTTGAGCAACATATACTTCTTCCTCAAGCTTACCATTGAGGAATGCACTTTTCACATCCATTTTATATAAGATGATATCATGATGGTTAGCGTAAGCAAGTAAAATGTGAATAGCCTCAAGTCTAGTAACAGGTGCAAAAGTTTCATCGAAATCAATTCCTTCAACCTGTGTGTAGCCTTGAGCTACTAGTCGTGCCTTATTCCTCACCACAAGGCCATTTTCATCTTGCTTGTTGCGGTAGATCCACTTTGTGCCAATGATATTATGCTTGCGAGGATCTGGGCGATTGACCAATTCCCAGACATTGTTTAGCTCGAACTAATGTAATTCTTCTTGCATAGCCTGAATCCACTCCGGCTCCAGAAATGCTTCATCTACCTTAGTGGGCTCTGTGATAGAGACAAAAGCATAGTGCCCACAAAAGTTAGATAAATGTGAAGCTTTTGAGCGTGTGAGAGGACCTGGTGCGCTAATGTCATCGATGATCTTCTCCACTTGCACTTCTTTTGCAACACGTGGATGAGCTGGTTGTCGCTGAGGATTTTGATCAGCATTTTCTTCAGCACCATTTTCCTCATCATGTTCGTCAGGTGCATCAGCTCGACGTTCCTCATGAATAGGAATGAATTCTTCAGCAGATTCTTCAGTAGGAATTATATCCTCAGTTGCCTTGAGCTTGATAGCATCCTCAGGTGCTGGTTCATCTAACACAGAAGGTAGGTGCTCTCTTTGCGAGCCATTAGTTTCATCGAACCGCACATCTATAGTGTCAACAATCTTGTGAAGAACAATGTTGAAGACTCTGTAGGTGTGCGAGTCCTTTCCGTAACCAAGCATAAAACCTTCATGTGCTTTCGGTGCAAATTTAGAGTTGTGGTGAGGATCTCTAATCCAACATTTAGCACCGAAGACTTTGAAATAACTCACATTGGGTTTCTTGTCAGTGAGCAGTTCATAGGCAGTCTTCTTGAAGAATTTGTGAAGATATACTCTGTTGATGATGTGGCACGCAGTATCAATTGCATCAATCCAAAAATGCTGAGGCGTTTTGTATTCATCAAGCATAGTGCGAGCCATCTCAACAAGAGTTTTGTTCTTGCGCTCCACGACGCCATTTTGCTGAGGAGTATAAGGAGCAGATAACTCATGAGTAATACCAAGTTCATAAAGATAGGCATCAAGACCGGAATTCTTGAACTCAGTTCCATTGTCACTTCTGATGTGCTTGATCTTCACACCAAAGTTGGTTGAAGCCCTCGAGGAAAATCTTTTGAAGACTTCCTGCACTTCATGTTTGTAAGTAACAATGTGTACCCATGTATATCGAGAATAATCATCAACAATGACAAAACCATATAGAGATGCATCATTAGTGACTGCTGAGTAATGATTAGGTCCAAAGAGGTCCATGTGAAGCAATTCGAATGGACGGGTAGTGGTCATGATAGTCTTCGCTGGATGCTTGGCCTTGGTCATTTTTCTAGCTTCACAGGCTCCGCATAAATGATCCTTGAGGAATTTGACATTCTCAATGCCAATGAAATGCTTCTTCTTCGCAAGTGTGTGCAAATTCCTCATGCCCGCGTGACCAAGTCGTCGATGCCATAGCCAGCCTTCTGAAGCTTTTGCAAGTAGACACACGGCTGGTTGTGGTCCTGTAGAGAAATCAACAATATACAGATCCCCTCTCCTAAAGCCTTCGAAGACTTTGGAATTGTCAGCTTCCATAATCACAACACAGCGATACTTGCCAAAGACAACAACCATATCAAGATCACAGAGCACTGAGACTGACATGAGATTGTATCCTAAGGACTCAACAAGCATGACTTTGTCCATGTGTTTATCCTTACCAAGACCTGACTTTTGCCTTTGTCAGCAAAGATGATATGCTTCAGAGGTGACGGTGTTAAAGGAGCATCCATCAATAGATTCTTGTCACCAGTCATGTGATTTGTACATCCACTATCGAGGACCCATTCAATAGTTTTGGGTTGATCATCCTACAGATGAATTAGTGTAGCTTACAATCTCATATGCTTCATCAGTGAAGAATATGATATCAAGTTCATCAGATGAATTTCATCAAGCAGTAAGCAGATATAGCAGTATGAGGACGTGTGAAATGAAAGTTCATTTCATCATGATTTGCCTGCGTCCTTTCAGGCAATTTCGTCAGGTCCCCAGCAAATTCTTCAGACGTTAAAGCACGTCTGGAGACCTGACCCTGCAGAAGAGATTAGTTCTTTTTCTTCACCACCCACATCTGGAGGGGTGGCAAAGAATTCATCATTCTGCGAGCACCATATGAGAAAGGTGGCAAAGATGCCAAACCTTTTCGTTTCACATAAGAGGGGTTAGGGTAAGCATATGAATAAGCAGAGTAATTCTTCGAGGACTTATGAACATAATGATTTGAAGAATAATGCACATATGCATAGCCCTTAGCTCTACCCTTCGAGAGAGAGTTGTTAGCACGATGATAATCATATGGGGACTTTGATCCATTTGAGGAATTTGATCGACGTGAGGAATTTGGTCCATATGAGGACTTGGATCCATATGAAGAATTTGGTCCATATGAAGAATTTGATCTGGGGTTCCTGTTCTTCACAGGTGGTGTCATGAGGACATTCACCTGAAGACTTTCAACATAACTTTTGGGAACCCAGATTTTCTTCATAGGGGAACCGTTCCTGCAGTTAGTGCCAACATATCTAGCAAATACTTCTCCATTCTGATTTTTGAACAGTTTATAGTTGGAGTCAAATGACTGATCAGAAGAATGAGGAGAATCACATGTAAATCCAGATAAGTTAGATGGATCAACTGGAGGTCCCTTTGCAGCAACCCATGAGGTTTTGGGGTACTGCTCAGGCTTCCAATATGTTCCATCAGCATTAAGTTTCCTCTCAAAGGCAATACCCTCTTTCCTAGGGTTTCTATTGAGGATCTGCTTTTTAAGCACATCACAAAGGGTCTGATGCCCTTTGAGGCTTTTGTACATGCCTGTCATGTACAATTCCTTTAGCCCTGCATTGTCAGTGATACTAGCAATTTCCTCAGATGAGGAATTAGTTATAGCAGAGGCAGATGAAGAATTTGTAACAGTTGAAGCATTTGAACATTCAGGTGAAGAATTAGCAGATTCACGTTCAATGCACTTTAAGCATGGAGGAACAAATTCTTCCTGAGAAGCGCTGATTTGTTGAGCTAGTAATGAATCGCGCTCCTTCTGAAGATCTTCATAACACACTCTTAGCTTTTCAAGATCTTCCTTTCTTTGAAGAGATTCAAGAGAAAGCTTCTCATGATCTTGCTTTTCTTGAAGAAATTCATAAGAAAGTTTCTCATGATCAGATAAGAGAGTGTTATGATGACTTTGAAGGTTATCAAACCTAGACTGAAGTCTCTGAAGATTTTCAGTCAGAGCTTTAGTGCGATCCATTTCTTCACCCAACATATCATCACTTTTGCCTAGCATGTTTTGAACCTTTTCAAAAGCCCGTTGTTGTTTCACAGCAATCTTAGCAAGTTTAGAGTAGCTGGGCTTGAGATCCTCATTAGATTCATTTTCACTAGATTCAGAGGAGTTGTATTTGAGTACCTTAGCACCTTTCGCCATGAAGCAATAGGTGGGAGCGTAGCCATCATTATCTTCATCAGGCTTGTCGGTGGAGTAAGTTTCTTCAGTGTCGAAGATGGACTTGCTGATGAAAGCAGTAGCGATGGCCAGGCTCGCCACACCAGATTCAGATTCTTCAGACGCCTCCTCTTCATCATTTTCCTCAGATTCAGCTTCAGAGTCCATTTCCTTGCCGATGAATGCCCGAGCCTTCTTGGAGCTGCTCTTCTTGTGAGATGAAGACTTTGAGGATTTTGATGACGAAGATTTTGATGATTTCTTCTTCTTCTTTGTATCATCAGAACTATAATCCTTGTATTTCTTCTTCTTCATTTCCTTTTCCCACTGAGGACAATCTTGGATGTAGTGACCAGGTTTCTTGTATTTGTGGCATAGCCTTCTCTTATAGTCACTGGATGAGGAATCACTGCTTCTTGAGGATTTTCCAAAGCGATGCTAGCTCCTGGCTCCTGGCTCAATTCTTCAGGATCACCAAGGCTACTACCAGCAATTCTGGATGTAGTGACCAGGTTTCCAGAACTTTGGAAAATTCTCTTATAGTCACTGGATGAGAAATTTCAGAACTTCTGGAATTTCTTCACGAGCAGTGCTAGCTCCTGGCTCAATTCTTCAGGATCACCAAGGCTACTACCAGAATCCTCATATTCAGAGTCAGACACAGCCTTGGCCTTCAGGGCACGTGGTTTGCCATAGTTTGAACCATAGAGATCTCTCTTTTCAGCAAGTTGGAACTCGTGAGTGTTTAGCCTTTCAAGGATATCGGCAGGATCAAGAGACTTGTAATCAGCAGGTTCTTGTATCATCAGTCCCAGAGTATCAAATGAGGAATCAAGCGATCTCAACAGTTTCTTCACTACTTCATGATCAGTGATGTCAGTGGCACCGAGGGCTTGAAGCTCATTTGAGATGTCAGTGAGGCGATCAAAGGTTTGTTGGACATTTTCAATGTCGAGTCTTTTGAAGCAGTTGAAGAGATTCCGAAGAACATCAACTCGGGAGTCACGCTGAGTTGAGACTCCTTCATTTACTTTGGACAGCCTATCCCAGATAAGCTTAGCAGTTTCCAAAGAACTCACTCTTCCATACCGTCCTTTGCCCAGATGGCCTCATATGATATTCTTCGCTTGAGAATCGAGTTGTTTGAATCTCTTCACATCGGTAGCGTTCAGTGAGGGTGTGACAAAGGGAACACCATTTTCCACAACATACCAGAGATCGTTATCAATTGCCTCTAGATGCATTCGCATCTTGTTCTTCTAGTAGGGGTAGTCCATCCCATCAAAGGTAGGACATCCAGCCAAGACCTTGATCATACCTGCGGTCGACATAACTAAAACTCCAAGCGGTTAAACCAAAATCACACAGAACAAGGGAGTACCTTGCTCTGCTACCAATTGAAAGTGCGTTATATCGACTAGAGGGGGGTGAATAGGCGATTTTTATGAATTCTTCGCTGAGGAATTTGCTGGTGAGGAAATTCCTTAGCGAAGAACTACTTGCAGCGGAATAAGTACTCAGAAGTAAACATAACAGGATACAAACATAGTCATCATGATGAAATGAAGACAAGCACAGAGTATAGAAAACGTAAACACAGGATAACAAGATGAAGACAAACAGACTGAAGAAATTGAACTGAGGAATTTGTGAAAGTCTTCAGTCAAAGTCTTCAAGCACAGATATGAACAACATTCAACACAGTAATGAGGAAATGAAAGGGTTGAGGAGATAGAACCAGTTAGTTGGTGAAGACAATGATTTGGTAAACCAGTTCCAACTGATGTCTCAGTTGTACATCTGGTTGGAGCGGCTGAGTATTTAAACTCGAGGACACGCAGTCCCGGACACCCAGTCTCTGAGCCGCAACTCAGGACACCCAGTCCTCACCGTATTCTCCTTGAACTAAGACCACGCAGGTCTCATCCAATCACTCGTGGTAAGTCTTCAGATGAATTCCAAACCTTCACAGACTTGGTCACTCAGCGATCCACAATTCCTCTTGAATGCTCTAGACCTTGACGCCTAACCGTCTGGAAGAAGCACAGTCTTCAAAGGTAACAAGCGTCGGATCCACGCGAGATCAATTTCTTAAGTGATGCTCAATCACTTTGGGTTTGTGGGGGTTTGGTTTTGGGATTTTCCTCACTTGATGATTTTTTCTCAAAGTCCTCAGAGGATGGGTTGCTCTCAAATGACAAGTGTCAAGTTCTCTCGGAGCAGCCAACCAACTAGTGGTTGTAGGGGGTGGCTATTTATAGCCTAGGGAGCAGCCCGACATGATAAGACATAAATGCCCTTCAATGATATGACCGTTAGGTGGATAAGATATTTTGGGACGGCCGGCGCGCAACACAGCAACGGTCGGAAATTTGATTCTCAAATTCCTCAGGGCTATCATGTTCCTCAGTGTGTAGGCAATTCGCACTGGCGAATTCCTAACTCCTCAGTCAGAGCAAAGTCATCAGTGACCAGAAGAACTGTGTCTCTGTCACTGAAGAACTTGACTGAACTGTATGAGATTTCCAATGGCTTCACTCGAAGGGATTGGTAGGTGTAGGATTTTGAGTTGAGCATCAGATGGAAATTTTTCCTTAGTATTTCCTCGACCCCCTTTAACAGTACAGTGTTTCCTATGACTCAAGAAAGAGAAAATGAAACTACGAAAACAAAAGTCTTCATGCTTCATATTCCTCGAATGAATACCAAGTCTTCAAGGTCACACCAATTTCTTCACTTTCAAAGTCTTCAGAAAGTCTTCAGAATATCAAAGTCTTCAGTCGAAGAACTTCATTTTTAGGGGTCGACTTTCTCTGTAAATATCAAACTCCTCATAGACTTATAGACCTGAGTACACTCACAAACGCATTAGTCCCTTAACCTATAAGTCTTCAATACACCAAAATCACTAAGGGGCACTAGATGCACTTACATTGGTGCAAACTTCGTCGGTGCATCCAAACCCCGTGATACGATACGCTCTATCACACATAAACCTCCTTATATCTTACTCAAAACAGCCACCATACCTACCTATTATGGCATTTCCATAGCCATCCCGAGATATATTGCCATGCAACTTTCCACCATTTCGTTCATCATCATCATGACATACATTACTTTTGTCATATTGCCATTGCATGATCATGTAGTTGACATCATATTTGTGGCAAAGCCACCATGCATTATTTTTCATACATGTCACTCTTGATTCATTACACCATCCCGGTACACCGCCGGAGGCATTCATATAGAGTCATATCTTGTTCTAGTTTCGAGTTGTAATTCATATGTTGTAATTAATAGAAGTGTGATGATCATCATTATTAGAGCATTGCCCAAAGAAAAGAAAAAAGGAAAAAAATAAGAAAGGCCAAAAAAAGGCCCAAAAAAAGAAAAAAAGAAAATAAATAAAAATGGCATTGTTACTATCTCTTTTTCCACACTTGTGCTTCAAAGTAGCATCTTGTTCTTCAGGTAGTGAGTCTCATATTTTTGTGCTTCAAAGTAGCACCATGTTTTTCATATAGTGAGTCTCATAAGTTGTATTTTTTCATACTAGTGGGAATTTTTCATTATAGAACTTGGCTTGTATATTCCTACGATGGGCTTCCTCAAATGCCCTAGTTCTTCGTGAGCAAGCAAGTTGGATGCACACCCACTAGTTTTTTTGTTAAGCAATCATTTATAGCTCTAGTGCATCCGTTGCATGGCAATCCCTACTCCTCATGTTGACATCAATTGATGGGCATCTCCATAGCCCATTGATTATCCTCGTCAATGTGAGACTTTCTCCTTTTTTGTCTTCTCCACACAATCCCCATCATCATATTCTATTCCACCCATAGTGCTATATCCATGGCTCACGCTCATGTATTGCGTGAAGGTTGAAAAAGTTTGAGATTATTTAAGTATGAAACAATTGCTTGGCTTGTCATCGAAGGTATAGAAGTTGGGAACATCTTTATGTGACGAAAATGAAGCATAGCCTAACTATATGATTTTGTAGGGATGAACTTTCTTTTGCCATGTTATTTTGAGAAGACATGATTACTTTGATTAGTATGCTTGAAGTGTTACTATTTCTTTTATCAATATGAACTTTTACTTTGAATCATTTGGATCTGAACATTCATGCCACAATAAAGAAAATTACATTGAGAATTATGCTAGGTAGCATTCCACATCAAAAATTCTCTTTTTATCATTTACCTACTCGAGGACGAGCAGGAATTAAGCTTGGGGATGCTTGATACGTCTCCAACGTATCTATAATTTTTGATTATTCCATGCTATTATATTACCCCTTTTGGATGTTTATGGGCTTTATTTTACACATTTATATCATTTTTGGGACTAACCTACTAACCGGAGGCCCAGCCCATATTGCTGTTTTTTGCCTATTTCAGTATTTCGAAGAAAAAGGAATATCAAACGGAGTCCAAATGGAATGAAATCTTCGAGAGCGTGATTTTTGGAACGAACGTGATCCAGAGGACTTGGAGTGCAAGTCAAGAAGCAGCCGAGGCTCCCACGAGATAGGAGGGCGCCCCCCCTATAGGGCGTGCCCCCTGTCTCATGGGCTCCTCGGGCGTCCACCGATGTACTTATTCCTCCTATATAAGCCTATGTACCCCGAAAACATCCAAGGGGCAGACGAAACACAATTTACACCACCGTAACCTTCTGTATCTGCGAGATCTCATCTTGGAGCCTTCGCCGACACTCTGTCGGAGGGGGATTCGACCATGGAGGGCTTCTACATCAACATCCTTGACCCTCCGATGAGTTGTGAGGAGTTCACCACAGACCAACTGGTCCATAGTTATTAGCTAGATGGCTTCTTCTCTCTTTTTGGATCTCAATACAATGTTCTCCCCCTCTCTAGTGGAGATCTATTCGATGTAAACTCTTTTTGCGGTGTGTTTGTCAAGATCCGATGAATTGTGGGTTTATGATCAAGTTTATCTATGAATAATATTTTGAATCTGCTCTGAATTCTTTTATGTATGATCGAGTTATCTTTGCAAGTCTCTTCGAATTATCTGTTTGGTTTGGCCTACTAGATTGATCTTTCTTGCCATGGGAGAAGTGCTTAGCTTTGGGTTCAATCTTGTGGTGTCCTTACCCAGTGACAGAAAGGGTTGCAAGGCACGTATTGTATTGTTGCCATCGAGGATAACAAGATGGGGTTTATATTATATTGCTTGAGTTTATCCCTCTACATCATGTCATCTTGCTTAATGCATTACTCTGTTCTTATGAAATTAATACTCTAGATGCAGGCAGGAGTCGGTCGATGTGTGGAGTAATAGTAGTAGATGCAGGCAGGAGTAGGTCTACATGTCACGGACGTGATGCCTATATACTTGATCATGCCTAGATAATCTCATAATTATTCGCTTTTCTATCAATTGCTCGACAGTAATTTGGTCACCCACCGTAATACTTATGCTATCTTGAGAGAAGCCACTAGTGAAACCTATGGCCCCCGGGTCTATCTCTTATCATATTTGCTTCCAATCTACTTTTATTTGCATCTTTACTTTTTGCATCTATATTATAAAATACCAAAAATATATTTATCTTATCATACTATCTTTATTAGATCTCACTTTCGCAAGTGGCCATGAAGGGATTGACAACCCCTTTATTGCGTTGGTTGCGAGTTCTCAGTTTGTTTGTGTAGGTGCGTGGGACTTTTGAGGAGCCTCCTACTGGATTGATACCTTGGTTCTCAAAAACTGAGGGAAATACTTACGCTACTCTGCTGCATCACCCTCTCCTCTTCGAGGAAAACCAATGCAAGCTCAAGACGTAGCATCGAACACCTTGGCGAATTTGTCTGCAGCCTTTGCAATGCGGATTAAAGCCAAGTTTTGAAACTTCAAACAACAAAACCGACTTGAGTCAGTTTGGGTGTTTCAAGTTTCAACACATGGCTTATAATCGTCATCGCAGAGGGTGCAAGACAAATTCGCATAGGTGTTTGACCGCCATTGACCGAAGAACTGTTGATGTGGGATGCCGGACGCCGGCGTCATTTGTGGGACATGGATGTAGTGCTCGACACTGATGGACACATGTATCTCGCACCTACAATACTTGCTATTTAGGGTTCCATCGACACCGAGGAACCCCCTAACTCGCTCGTCTCCAGGCGATCTCAAGTATTGCGACGCATGGTTGAAGGATTAGCATTCAGACCGGGGATTCTCGGCCTGAGCAACGGCATCGGGACCAGCAAGACACACTAGCTCCACCATCTATCCCCTAGGCGACCGGCGATCCTCAACCCTCTACCACGACCCTCAACCCCTCGGCGACCGGCAATCCCCGATCCCTCAGCAACCAGTGATCCTCGACCCAGTTACGTCGGTGACGCACCCCGATCCTTGACCCGGTTTCGTCCGTGATGCACCCCTAATCTTCTTCCTCCTCCTCCTCCTCCTCTTCTTCCTCCTCTTCTTCTTCCTCTTCCTCTTCTTCCTCTTCCTATTCTTCTTCTTCTTATTATTATTATTATTTTCATCTTTCTTGTTTCTTCATAACCTAAACTAAACCTAAAACTTAACCTAAACTAAACTGAATGTAAACCTGAACCTAAAAAAAAGAAACAAAACCTAAAGTAAACCTAAACTAAACCAAGCCTAAATTAAGCTAAACCTAATTAAACCAAATCTAAAAAACATAAAAAGAAGGTCTCACCTTCAGGCGCGGCAGGGGGTGCCTAGGATGGACGGGGCGCCGGAGTGGCGGGGCGGCCGTGGGGGTGGAGGAGAGGGGCGTCGGGGCGGCCACGGTGGAGGGGGGCGCTGGGGGTGCCGGGGCGACCGTGGTAGAGGGCGGCGGGGGTGGAGGAGAGGGGCGCCGGGCCGGCTGGGATGGAGGAGGGGGAGGGCGCCGTGGCGGCCGCGGTAGGGGGTGGCCGGGGTGGAGGAGGGGGTCGCCAGGGTGGCTGCGGCGCCGGGTGGCGGGGGGCAGAGCGGTGACGGGCGGTAGGCGGCCTTGGCGGCGGGGTTTGGGGGTGGGGGACGGGGTCAGGCCAGATCGATCCGGCCGGATAGGGATAGAGTGAACACAAAGAGGAATTGAGGCGCCGTTAGGGCCCGTTAACTACTACTCTCTTTGTCATCCGTTGGCGGACGACAAAGAGGGGGGTTGGACTGATGCAGTTTACTGGCATCCAGTGGGCCCCAACAGCACCTCTTTGCCATCCGCTGGAACACGGCAAAGATTCTTTGCCGTCCGCCCGCGGATGGGAAAGAACTGCAGATGTCGAAGAGCTTCTTTGCTGCCCGCGTCCTCTTTATCGTCCTCTTTCTGCTAGACGATGGCAAAGCCATTCTTTGCTTTCCATAAACGAACGGCAAAGACGTGGCGGATGGAAAATCTACTAATTCCAGTAGTTAGTTGTGAATATTCTTGAATGATCAGCTTCTTGATTCCCAATTATGTGGCAATCTTGAGCCTGACAAGGAGCCCTTCATACTCTTCTGTATTATTGGTCGCCTCCTCCTGGGGAATATGCATCTGGACGACATACTTCAGGTGCTCCTCGATGGGAGCAATGAGAAGCGCACCAGCCCCTGCACCTTGTAGGGAGAAGGCACCATCAAAATACATGATCCATTCTTGGGGTGATTCCTTGACGGGAATCACAATTTCCAGCACTTCCTCATCAGGTTTTGGCCTCCATTCTACAATAAACTTTGCCAATGCCTGACTCTGAATTGTTGATGTGTTTTCAAAAGATCAAGCCAAAGCTGGATAACCTCAATGCACATTCCACTATTTTGCCGGTAGCCTCTGGGTTTCGGAGTATCCTTCGCAACGGGAAGGGTGTGACAACCGTGATCTCATGGGCTTGGAAGTAGTGGTGCAGTTTACTTGAGGCCATGACAAGACCAAAAATCAATTTTACATGCCAAAATACTTGGATCTAGCCCCCTGCAATATTGAGCTGACGAAGTATACTGGGCGCTGCACCAGTTTCTTCCTTGTTGTGTCCTTGGGATTGCCTTCGCTGTGGTGCCTCTATTTGTCTTGATCCATATCTGACCTTGCCGATCTGTTCTCTTTTTCTTCCCTTGGCGGGACATCTGCTGTGGCTGCTGTCTCCTCCACTTCCCACTATGCCACTAATGTTGTGCTAACCACATGATTGGTCGCTGTCAGATATAGCAGCAATGGCTCCTGTGGTTTGGGTGAAACCAAAGTGGGCACATAAACAAGTAGGTCTTCGGATCTTGTAATGCTGCATATGCTTCTGGGGTCCACTTTATAGGCCCTGCCTTCTTCAAAATTTTGAAGAATGACAAGGCACGTTTGGCAAACTTGGAGATGAATCTGCTAAGTGCAGGAACGCATCCTGTCAGACGCCTCACATCCTTAACCGTCTTTGGTGCCCGAATATGCTCAATGGCCTTGATCTTATCTGAGTTGGCCTCAATCCAGCGGTGGGACACAAAGAAACCAAGTAGCCTGCTGGAGAGAATGTTGAACACACGTTTCTCTGGGTTTAGCTTCAAGTTGATCTTGCATAGATTAGCGAATGTTCCTTCTAAATCCTAGATGAGGATTGATTTGTCCTTGGTCTTGACGACAATATCATCCATATAAGCTTCAATGTTCCTGTGCAACTGTGGCTCGAAACCAATTTGGACTGGTCTAGCAAAAGTGGAGCCGACAATCTTTAGCCTGAAAGGCATGCGCACAAAGCAGCATGTGCCACATGGGGTGATGAAGGAGGTCTTCTCTTCGTCTTATTTGGCCATGAATATCTGATGGTACCCAGAGTATGCATCCAGAAAGAAGAGTAGATCACACCCGGAAGTGTAATCCACAATGTGATCAATGCGCGGCAAGGGGAATGGGTCCTCCGAGCATGCCTTGTTCAAATATGTGGAATCTATGCAAAGCCTCCATTTCCCATTAGACTTGCACACAACCACTCAGTTTGCTAACCATGCTGGATGTAGTACTCATCTGACCAAACAAACTGCCTCAAGTTTCTTGATCTCCTCGGCAATGAACTGATGCCGCTCCATGGCATGCTTCGGCACCTTCTGCTTGACAGGTCTGGCATGTGGGCAGACAATAAGGTGGTGATCAATTACCTCCCTGGGAACACGGGGGATATCAGATGGTTGCCACGCAAACACATCGATATTCGTCCGCAGGAAGGCAATGAGCGCGCTCTCCTATTTGTGATCGAGGTTGGCATTGATAGTAAAGGTACCATCAATGCCAGCCAGCCCTGTCGAGACCTTTTTTACATGGGGTGCAGCAGCCTTGGTCCTCTTGCTATTGGAACTCTCCAGCATGTCAACAATAGTGCGACACACTCCATAGAGGTACTCTTTCGGATTCCTTGATGGTGTCCCTACTATCCTTCTTCTTTCCTTTGCTGCCCTTGGCGGGCACCGTGGCTTCAGCAACCTCTGCCTGGACCGCGTCCATGTACATCTTATCAACATAAATCATTGCATCTTTCTTGTCTGATGGGATGGAAATGACGCCCATCGGCCCTGGCATCTTCATAGTGTTGTAGGCATAGTGCAACTACTCCGCCATGAATTTGGCCAGGGCCGGGCGCCCAAGTATTCCATTGTATGATAGGGGGAGGTCAATCACATCAAACACAATCTTCTCTGTCCAGTAGTTTAACTCTCCCCCAAATGTCACTGGCAATGTGATCTTTCCCTTAGGACGAATCCTGCTGGGATTGACTCCTTGAAACATGCCAGTGGCCTTAAGCTCTTCCTCTGCTATCTGGATCTTGCTGAGAACTCGTGGGGAAATCAGATTCAACCCATCCCTACCATCAACCAGCATCTTTATGACTCTGAGGTTGCGGATCGTAAGTGAAACCAACAACGGGATGCACCCTACTGCAGTGCTGCGGTCATGGTGATCCTCTTCATCAAAGATGATGGGAATGCATGACCACTTGAGCGGCTTCCGAGACCCTGCCGCTGGCTCCATGGCATTGACCTCACGCGCCCACTGTTTAGGTTGGCTGTGAGAGGAGTGCGAAGATGCACCCTCGTCAATGCATAGGGCATCAGTAGCCTTTTAGTACTCCCGCTCACTGGTTTCCTCTTCGTTCCCTCCATCGCTATCATCATTGCAATCCTCCTTCTCTCGGTCCCTGGCGGGTTTCCCTTGGTTCCGAAAAGCCTTGCCAGGGCGATTTGCTTCACCCCGGGCCCTTTCCGCCAGTACCATTCTAACATTTTTCCTTATCAGGCTTCTCATACTCAGCCCTCTACTTCTTGACGAGCTGCTCAACCTGATGACACTCTTGGAGATCATGGCCCTTGGTCCGATGAATCTTGCAGTACGGTCCATCACCTTTCCTACCCTTCTCGACAGCCGCAGCCTCCCGGCAGTCAGCGCACGTGGCAGATTCCTTGCCCGGGGTTTCCGCCTTGGCCTTCTTGCCAGTGCTAGGCGTGCCTAATCTCTCAACAGTCATCACTGCCTTATCCTTGTGCTTCTTGTTGCGGTTCTTGTTCTTCCTCTACTGACTGGTGGACTCGTCGTCATCCTTTGAGTCGATGTTGATGCAATCTTCCTCTCCAGGGGGTTTCCTCCCCTCTTCCACCCAAGCACACTTGTCCACCAAGGTATATAGCTCCTTCACAACCTTGGGTAACAGAGCGTTCATCTTAGAACGTATCCTGCGGCTGCGCATGTTGGATTGGAAGGCAGCTATCACAGCTACTGGTCGGATATCTGGGATATTTCTGTGGACTCAAAGTCTCTCATTCTTCCTAATGGAGAAGCGGCAAGTCATTGGGCCGTCCTGGTTCTTGATGGACGCCAGTGAAGGCGCCAATGAACTCATGGCACAAGTTAGCCTAGGTTGAAATGGAGTTCTCCGGTAGGTGCATCAGCCAAGACCTCACATTTGACTAGACTTCCAAAGGGAAGTAGTTGGCGAACACCTTCTCATCTCTTCCCCCGGCAGCCTGAACAACGATGGTGTAGATGCTCAAGAACTCTGCCGAGTTCAATCTCCCATCATATTTCTCAGGAATCTCTGGCTGGAACATGCGAGCGGACGGCCAACGGACTTGCCACAACTCATGGGTGAAGGCAGGGCACCTGACCTCGAAAGGCAGGCACCCGCTATCTCTGAGCGCGGCCTCATCGACATCGGGGCCGTTGCACCCATTGGGCTGGCAGTGGTTGTCACGGCGCCTAACGATGCACGCACCTTCTGTCCGCCTGCCCTTCAGGGCTCGCTGTCGGTCTTGACGTGCTCGAGGGTCGGAAGAGGCCATCAAGACATCATCAGGCTCTTGGTTATGTGGCTCCCGTGCTACTTGCCAAGGTGGGGACTGCACCATGGGGGCTGCCCTTTCCATATGGCCAGCCGCATGAGCCGTTGTCGTCGCCTCGGGAGGCTGTGGCGGGCCAGCTCGCTGTGGTCCTCCCGCCTCGGCGAAACCAATCAGACTTTGGATGTGGCTCGCGACATATCCATCTGATCGGCTGCCGGCGGAAATCTCAACAGTAGCTGGGCCCGCGCATGGCCTCTAAGGCAGTGCTTTGCATAGGTGATGAAGATGTAGACCGCAGTGTCGCTCGGCTCCGGATGGTGCCAGTGGCGACCGTGCTGTGTGACGGTGTCCTGGACTAGGGGGTACTCAACACATCGTCTCCCGAACAGGTATATCGGGCCGAGGACCCCCGTGGCTGTTCACTCATGGGCCACTTTGGGCAGCCCATGCTGCATACAAGGAGGATTCCACAAGACTTGGCGCCCAAGACAAGGACTCCTCCAAACCCTAGGCCTCTGGTGTGTTATATAAACTGAGGCCAGGCTAGTCAATAGATCATCTAATATTCATTAGAACAATCTCATGGTAGATAAATGTACTCTGTACTATAGCCCATATGCATACAATCAAAAACATGACGTAGGGTTTTACCTCCATCAAGAGGGCCCGAACCTAGGTAAAATCCCGTGTCCATGTTACCATCGCTCCAAGACACCTAGCTTAGGACCCCTACTATGAGATATGCCGGATATAGAACCGACATTGGTGCTTTCATTGAGAGCTTGCTGGCAGTCACCACGATGCGATGGGTATTAAGATCGTCTCGACGTGATCTACGTGTCAGAACCGAGCTTTATTGTCGATGTCGGCATCTTCATCGCCGACTCGGTTAGACACCTGGGCTCGACCAAGGACTGCGCTTCGTCTTAGGTCATTATGTTTGGACGAGGGCCTTCATTATCAACTCCGATCTCTATCAAGATCATGGAGGAATAATCAAAGGAGCTTGGGGGCTCAACGTCAACACTGCCCTAGGGCGACCATGCTATTTTTCTGGACATCAAACTTGTATCTGCCGCCAACACCTCCGCGAGCATCGCTTTGATGATTGCTTCGTCGAAATTGTGCGGAATTGAGTGTACAACAACCCTATAAAATTTCGTCACGTTCCAATGGAGGAATCTTCGGCGATCTATGATATACGGGAATCTGGACGGGAATCTTTGTCGAGTCTGGACGGCAATCTGGACGAGTTTAGGGCGTGGTCTCCAGAGCTTAGCTCAGAGATTATTTGGAAGATCCAACCGTTAATCTTCTGCAGAATTTCCATATCTACCACCTCTCAACATTTCAGCTCGATCCGACCGTTCAAACTCTAGGAACCTTCCGATTAGTGCATCACTTTTCAGATCTGTTTTCTACGCGAATACGAATCCGATCCGAGTTTATCTTTCTGCATGAACGGGACATTGGACAACCTTTTTGGAAGAATCTCTTTCTAGGGTATTGTGTTTTGTTTCCGAACACATGCCCACAAATTTTGCTCCTTTTCGGAGGTAATCCTCACCATTGCGTCGGTGTCAAACCAGCCCTTGCTCCATGTTGGTCGCTCTTCGCTAGACAGATCATTCCTTCATCGAGCCGAGCCCAACCTTATCGGATCATCAGCTTGGTAGGCCGAACAAGAGTGCTTCAGATGTGGGCGTACGGGGCACTACCATAATGAGTGCGCCTTCAAGCAGTTGTGTGTGCTCTGCAGCTAAGAGGGACACGCATCGGCCTACTATCCCACGCGGAGCAAGACACTGATGCTGCAGACCATGGGCCACACATTTGCCGGCGGCGGTTTCTTCTGCACACATTTGCCGGCGGCGGTTTCTTCTGCTTGCAGTACCCTGAGGAGGCGGATGCGGTGCCTGAGGGCCTGCTGGGTGCCAACGCGGCTCTAGTTTCGGCGGCGCCCGGTGTGCTGTCCAAGGAGCTGCTGGAGGTGGAGCTGCCCCATCTCTTCGAGGGCGAGTGGGATTGGCAGGTGGCCGCGTTTGACTCCGAGTGCTTTTCGGTGGCCTTCCCTGATCCTGTCATGCTGAGGATGGCGACGTGCATCGGCAAGCTTTTTCTCTTCATCAACAACATCATGGCGTATATCCGGGACGCGTCACTTGTCGAGCCAAAGTCGCTATCCATGCCAGAGGTTTGGGTGAACATGTGGGGTATTCCGCCGAAGCAGAGGCGCGTAGAGCGGCTGATGGTGGCCACGACCATGATCGGCAGGCCAGTGGTTGTGGACGAGCTGTTGCTGATACGCTCGGGGCCGGTGCGCATGGGCTTCGCATGCTGCGTACCGGCCAAGCTGAGTGGATCGGTGCAGATCTGGTTCAACGGCGAGGGGTTCAACGTCAAGCTGGAGCCGGAGTTGGGCCGCCCTCGCCAGGCGGCCCCAGCCCTGCCTCCTCCTCCTCCTCTTTCCAATGGCAGGATCCCGGACGACAATGACAAGGACAAGTTCAAGGACAAGCAACATGACCAAGACGAAAGTATGGAGGACGATGATTCAATCGACACTGCAACATGGGACAAGCCTGAGATTTCTGGCCAGGGACCTGCTGCGCCGATGGAAGGGGCGATGGCGCCTCGGGTGGTTGAGGAGTTGGGCTCGGTTGGGGTGGCGCTCTCGCTCCCCAACAAGTACTGCTCCAACTTGGGCTCGGTGTCGTCCCCACCTTTGGGCCCGGCCCCAGCTATGGTCACAGGCACGGTCGGTGGCCGTTCCCCGATGGCCCTCTCCCCTAGCCCCTCTCGCCTTTGTCCGGCAAGGTCTCCTACCTCTGCTAGTCGTGGTTCTTTGAGAGGCTCGGTGAAGCAGATGAAGAAGACGGCGGGGCGCAAGGTGAGCGTGGAGGCGGTGCGCGCCATGGAGTCGTTGGGCGTGCCTCCCACTCCACGCCAATCCGTCATGGCGTTGGCTGCTCGACCGTGCCTACCGTCGTCGACCCGCTTCTATAGGAGGCCTCCAAGGCGACAGCGATCTCCAAGGCCAAGCGGACCAAGACAGTGTCGGTGGTGCCGGTGCACACCAGCTCGCACTCCAAGGGGGCCAAGGGCAACATGCCGTCCCTACAGCGTGCACAGCTTCTTCAAGCGCAAAAGAACATGGAGATTTCAGGTAATCCACCTCCCTGCTTCACGGTCCTAGATTCTTTTTAGGACGATCATTTGCATGAGGTTTTGGAGGCGAGCGGCATAGACGCATCTTGTGCGGGTGGGGCTCGCGAGTTGATTTCGCTCGTCCGTGCTAAGGAGCTAGCGCAGGCAGCGCTTGCGGCTGCAGCTATAGCGTGTGCCGAACAGAGGATCGGGGACCCCGAGGGAGGGGATGCCTGTGCTCTCTCTCTCTGCCCGCCGAGGGGGTTCAGGCAACAGGGGTTGCCCCCTCTCGCACGGCTTGCAGGGGCAAGGCGAGGCGTGTGGCAAAAGCGATCACCTCGAGAGGTGTCCGGCTGCGTAATCGTGTGATCTAGATGCGCGCCCTTTTCTGGAATATCCATGGCTTTGGCCACGCTGTGCGGCGAACCCATCTTAAGGATTATATGCGCAAGGAGGACGTCTATATTGTTGGCTTACAGGAAACGATCAAGGCGGACTTTCATTTTCATGACTTGCTGTTAATTGACCCACTCGAGTGATGAGTGGCAACACATCCCTGCTGTTGGGCATTCGGGAGGCATGTTGTTGGGTTTAAGCTACAGCTCATATGAGAGATCGCTTGGGACGTAGGGACATTTTTCATTGTCGCACATTTTTGCATTCGTGCATCGCTTCGTGAACTAGTAGTCATTCAATTACGGCCCGGCCGATCATTCTCGATCGGCGGAGTTCTTGGGGGAACTCTAAGGTCACCATGGTGACTGCCGCTGCGCTCCCTGTGCTAGTGGGTGGAGACTTCAACCTGATTCGGTCGGGAGCGGACAAAAACAATAGCAACATAAACTGGCCTAGGGTGACCATGTTTAATTCTGCTATTGCTGCCAGGGCACTTAGGGAGGTGGCCAGGATGGGCGTGAGGTTTACTTGGACTAACAAGCAACTCGACCCGGTTCGCTCGGTGTTGGATCGAGTGTTTATGTTTCCGGAGTGGGAAATGGGCTATCCTCTCTGTTCGTTGGTTGCGGAAACGCGCATCAGTTCGGACCATGTTCCGCTGATCTACTCCTCAGGGGAGGATAGATTGCGATGTAGCCCATGTTTCTTCTTCGAAACGGCCTGGTTTGAGACGCCAGGCTTCATGGAGATCTTTAAGGAGAAATGGTGGGCTTGCATTCACCAGGTAGGGCCACAATGGGGCCCGATGGAGTTCTGGAACATGGTCGTGGGTCGACTCTGGGCTAGCCTCAAGGGGTGGGGCGCCAACCTCGGGAGGAATGACAAAGTGCTCAGGGCTTCGCTCCTCGAGGAGATTAAGAGGATTGATGCGGAGGCTGATGTGCGGGTTTTTTTGGAGCAGGAATGGGCTCATCGATATGCCCTTGAGGGGCAGGTCGAGGCTCTGCTATGTGTGGAGGAAGAGTACTGGCTTCGCTATGGTGGTCTTAAATGGACTCTTAAAGGAGATGCCAACACCAAGTACTTCCACGCCTACGCAAACGAACGGCGTAGAAAATGTGCTATCCTCAGGTTGCAACCGGACCTAGGGCTCCTGTTGCGGCAAGAGGATATCTCCCGTCACATATATGATTTTTACATCAACTTGATGGGCTCTTGTGAGGATCAGGGGGCTAGCCTTCACACGGACGTGTGGGACCCTGCCCAATACGTTCTAAAGAGGGAAAACGACGAGATGGGGCTCGCTTTCCTCCCCGAATAGATTGACGCTTCCCTAATGGGTATGAAGTCGGACACAGCTTCGGGACCGGATGGGTGGCCGGTGGCTATGTTCAAACGCTTTTAGGCCAGTTCTTAGAGGGCCAATCTTTGAGATCGGTAATGGTTTCATGTGTGGTATGGTAGATATAGCTCATCTTAATTTTGGTGTCTTATCGCTCATTCCAAAGGTTCCAGGGGCAGACAGCATTAGGCTTTTTCGTCCCATCACACTCATCAACATCCCGTTTAAGATATGTGCTAAAGCGTGTGCCACTCATCTTGGGTCGATTGCCCATTGCTCGATACATCGCAACTGGTCCGCGTTCATTCGCGGCCGTAACTTCCTGGAGGGCCCGCTTGCCCTATAGGAGATTGTGCATGAGAATAGGCCATTTTGCTGAAACTGGACTTTGAGAAGGCGTACGACCGAGTTAATTGTGATTTCCTGTGCCAGGTTCTAATTAGTCGGGGTTTTTCTGCGGTTTGGGTACACCGCATTATGCAGTTGGTCTTGGAGGCCAAACTATGGTCTCGGTGAACGGAGAAGTAGGGCACTTCTTCCAGAACAAGCGGGGACTCAGGCAGGGTGACCCTATGTCCCCGCTGCTGTTCAACTTTGTTGTCGATGCATTGTCCGCCATGCTCCGGAAGGTGGCCGAGGCTGGCCATATCAAGGGAATGGTAGGCCAGCTAATTCCAGGGGGAGTTACGTATTTGCAGTACGCGGATGACACGCTACTGCTATTTCGACCAGACCACCATAGCATTGCTATGGTCAAGGCGATTCTGCTCAGTTTTGAGCTCATGTCGGGCCTCAAAATCAACTTCAATAAGTGTGAGGTGCTCTCTATGGGGGTAGAGTTGGAGGAGGGGCGTCGCATTGTTGACTTGCTAAACTGTAAGGTGGTCAAGTTTCCGTTCACGTACCTAGGCCTTCTGGTGGACACTAAGCACCCCACGATAGAGGATTGGGAGCCTTTGTGTGCCAAGGTAAGGGGGAGGGTTTACCCATGGAGGTGCAAATTTCTTTCGTAAGTAGCTAGGCTAGTCCTCACCAACTCGAGCCTCTCCTCCTTGCCCATGTTTGCTATGGGCCTGTTCCTGCTTGTGGAAGGGGTTCACGCGAAAATGGATACACCCCATGCTAAGTTCTTTTGGGAAGGAACGAGCCTGAACCGTAAATATCATATGCTTAGGTGGGTGTGGGTGTGTCGTCCCAAGGCCTTGGGGGGTCTTGGGATCACCAACACGAGGATCCTCAATATTGTGTTGATGTGCAAATGGATCTGGAAAATTGTCCAGGGGACATCCGGGCTGTGGGTCGATCTCCTTAGGGCCAAATATTTCCCTAACGGAAACTTCTTCGAAGGGAGGACAAGGGGCTCCCCCTTCTGGAATGATCTGCAGGCGATCAAACCAGCCTTTGCCATGGGGGCAAAGTTCTCAATTGGGAACGGACACGCTGCCCGCTTTTGGACCGATCATTGGGTAGGCACACAACCCTTGTGGGCTACCTATCAGGAGCTCTATGCGATCGCAGTAGACCCGGCTTTGTAGGTGGCCGAGGCGATGTCATCACCCCCTCGGGCGATCCACTTTAAACGTGAACTTAGCGGGGTTGAACAAGCTGGGCTTGCCGACATGCTACAGTTGATTGGTCCAATAGGCCTATCGGACCAACCCGACACGGTGAGTTGGGCGCTCACTAGCTCAGGTAAGTTCATGGTTAAGTTGTTGTACGTCAAGTTGTGCCAAGGGCCGGCGCAACTTGTGGTTAAGGGGCTGTGGAGAGCGCGAATGCCTCTGAAAATCAAACTTTTTCTCTGGCAAATGTTCCGTGATAAACTACCCATGTCCCTGAACATAGATAAGCGTAATGGAACAGCCAATGGCCCGTGTGCATTATGCAGGGCACCCGAGGACGCCAATCATGTGTTCTTTCGATGCTCGCTGGCTAGATTTGCGTGGAGTGCAGTACGGTCAGCGGCGGGTGTCCAATGGGACCCTCGATCATCTGCCGAGCTAACTCAGTTATTAGAGGCGATCTAGGGACCTGCTAAGCGGGTTATATGGAGTTGTGTAGGGGCACTACTCTGGGCTTTGTGGCTAACTAGAAATAAGCTTACCATCAAGGGATGTTTTCCTTCACATCCGGCTAATATTATCTACAAATGCAATCTCTTCGTGCAGCAGTGGAGTCCGTCGGGGAGGCGCAAGGATGCTGAGCTGATCAAGATTGCTCAAGAGCGTCTGCTGCATATGTATGTGCTGGCTAGGGAGCTCTCAACCACGGTCAAGGACGTGGTCCCTTTTGCGGCTTGACAAGCCTATGCTCTGTACGGGCTTTGCCTTGTAATAAGTTTATTGGCTCGTTTAAACTTCCGCCTGAACTTCAGTGTTTTCATCCAAGCTAGGGCTGGTCTGGCCTTTGGTGATGTTCCAAGTCTTCTGTCATGCTACGCTGCCTGTTGTGGGCGTTATTAAGTTAAAGCTGGACGCATATGGCGTCTTCATTCTAAAAAATGCTAAATTATCACCAACACCATTGCCGCTCGGTCAAATCATCAATCCGGCATCGACCGCGTCACAAGTTATGACCAGTGTCGACATGGCCGAGCCATAGCTTCTTCAAACCGATGTCTGCCACGCCGAACCGCTTCAACACCTCGGCTGGCACGATGGTTGCAACGTCACCTTACCGACCTGCTCCATCACCTCGTCTGGACTGGGGGCTTCGTCATTTCTTCATCAACCTAATCCGGAGACTTCGGCGTCACCAACCGACCAGCATCGTCACATTAGCTGGACCGGGGCTTTGCCCTGGCGAGCTAACCTTTGCGAGTATTGCCATGCCATCGCTTCATCGCCCATCAGGCAATGGGTGTGCGGATCATGTCCCAATTTTGGGAGTAACCTTTCTTCAGATTGCTATAATAGATAAACCAGGTGCTATTAATCCTAGTAATTTTTCTTGCTTGGGTTTATTTTTTCCGAGGAATTACTACTCTGGTTTGTTCCTTCATCTGTACACAGGTCGGTCAAATGACGGCCGCATTAATGATGGTTGCGTGATGGTTCGGTCAGTTTCCCGTTTGCAGTTCGGCAAACACCGCACTTGGAACTCGGACCGTCCTATGAATTTAGGCTTCATCATGCCCTCACCGTGGCGTCAATAACCCGCATTGACATCGTCCCGGGCGCCCAGACTATATTCCTTGAATTATCAACTTCGCATAAATAAATTATGCATTTTTAATTGTTATTATTTTGGGTTTGCACTATTTCCATGCTAGCAAGAAATCTACTTCGTCTATTTCACTTTGGTAAGCTGACGTCGTCATCCCAATTGGCGTAAATTGGCTCATGTGGTCACCTTGTTGGTTGAATTGCAATACCAACATGTTTGGTTGCCTCGGGGACTTCGGCTTCGCCGAGAGAGCTCTACCTCATCGGGTGTTTGGCACATGAGCCATATTTCTTTTATTATTCACTTTGCATAAATTATTAGTTATGCAACAATTTTTTTTAATCTATTATTATTATTATTATTATTATTATTATTATTATTATTATTATTATTATTATTATTATTATTATTATTATTATTATTATTATTATTATTATTATTATTATTATCTCTGGATTGCACCATTTTTTGTGCGCAGGTAAATGAGTCGGGTCAGGCAGCGCTATCACGTTGGCATACCAATGTGCTGACGTGGGGGTTCTCTCGTCACCTTACCGACCTACCGCGGCACCTCGGCTGGACCGGGGGCTTCATCATCACTTCATTAACCCATGCCGGGGACTTCTGCATCACACTACCAGCCTGCTCCATCGCCTTGGTCAGACTGGGGGTTTCACTTCGCCACATCGGCCATACTGTGTCGCCACTTTGGAGTGCTGAGCTCTTCGATCCGCCACCTTGGGACTGGCTTTGGGGCTGGGACCTCGTCCCGCCGTCAGCTAGGGCCACACATCGACACCGAGAACATTAACCAACTAAGTCGCTTTCATGCTCAATTATTTTTAATGTTTAATTTTTGTTCAGTTCGACCAGGAATTATACTCTTGTTAAACAAAAAAACATTGTTTGTTAAAAATGTTGTTTGTCAACAAGTACTCCTTTTGCCCAAGTTAACAGGGAGCTCTTAAATTTATATGAGTCATTTTATAACAACTGTGTTTTCTTCTCAGTCGTTGTAAAGGATTTTTCTACCACACCTTTTTCGACGCGAGTGTGTGGTCAATAGCCGGGAAGTCTAGTTTCTCTCTTAAAGCTGCTCGAGTTTAGTTTGCTAAACTGGCCTAATGAGAAGTACTCCACCTTTGGGATAGGAAGTTTAAGCCGTAGGCTGACCCGCTTGAAGTCTTGAGATCGGGTGTGTCATGTTAAAGCACGACAGTAGCACAATTTTCTTTTAAGACCAATTTTCAAATTGCCACCAAAAACTTGATTTAGTTCGGGTGTACAGTTTTTACTAAGGTTTTTTGGTTTTTGAGCCTATGTCACTTTTACAATATTTGTGTGTTTCCAGCATAAGTCTCGCAGTGCAACGCCGGACACTTTTAGAGATTCGTCAAAACATTCTCAGGTATTGCTTTATATGCATCGGTTTCAAATTGTGTCTTTGGTCAATAGTTGGGTCGCCCGGCTCCAGTGCTTGCCTCCTATCTTCTGCTTTGTTCGGCTAGGTGTACAATGGGAGAATCACTGCGATTGTGCTTCCAACTCTGGTTAAGCGCCTCAGTGGAGAAAGCCGAAAATTGACTATCACAATAAGCGTAACTTGGTCAGCGATTCGATGACTGTGTTAAACTATGGGCCATTCATAACATTGGCCGAACTGTTAATGGCTAGACTTTGATCGGTGCCGAACACTAACCGGGGGCTCGTACCTAGCTTCCCTAGTTTAAAGCTCCTCTGACTAAGTGAAAGTTAAAAAACCAGCATGTCTGATTGCCTTGTTTCCGCTAACACAACCGCCTCCGAGCACCGAGACGTCGGCTAAGGGTTGTCATGTTACAGCGGAAACACCCTACGTAGTATCTACAAAGGGGTGGAAGCCGACGATGGGACACTTTCAACTGATAAACGGTCACAACAGAGTCAATTAAACATATCATCGGCGTTTATACTTAATATATGAGGGCTGCCTTCCGGACTCATCGTTATAAGGCCATAAATATGCATCAATTTTACTTAAGATTTTGGCCAAGCTGGGTTGGCTGGCTCCTGTGCTTAACCCTACGTTCCCGATTGTTCGGCTAGGCGCTAAAGGGAGCACCTCCACGATTGTTACTACCAGGTCATCTGAGTTAGTACCTCAGACTGGGTAAAGCCGAAAGCTAGCGATCTTAAAGGATATAATTGGTCGACAACGACGGAAGTGAAAATTTAGGTTCGCCAAACACCATATAGTTGGGGAACTTTCCCCAAATTAAATTCTCAATATTTTTCTCCCGCATTGATAGGAGCTGAGGTTTCATGATCATTGTCAGCATGATAACCCAAAGAAAGGAACCGATAGCGGGACTATTTTCTTTGGAAGATATTTCTTACATTAAATAGTAATATAACATTCTCTCCGCATACCTTTGTTCATAAAACCGTATGGCCGGATTGCCTTGTTTGTCGTAAATATTTGCCCTCATAAACGCTTTATAAAGTGGGACAAACACTCCTCGGCTACTGGCCAAGGAGGTTGAAGCCGATGGTCGGTCAACAAAGTTTTGTACAGCGCGGATCTGAGCAGCAATGATGTAGAGCACTTGGATACATAGAATCATTATACATTATTTGTGATTTTACTCCGTATATCGATCCTTAATTCGGCCACTCGTGCCCACATTAAGGCTCGGGGGCTAGGGCTTCGGGCTTATAATTTACTAATATTAAAGGGGCACATTGATCCCCTGATCTGGTGTTGCCACCCGACCAGTGTCTCGGGGGCTCCTGTATTGCCTATTCAATGCAGAAAATTCAAAGTGCTCAGTGTTCGGCTTGACCGAACTATGGGCAAACGTGTCTTCGGATAACAATAGGAACTATCTAAGACCTATCCGGCGTCAAGCTAATACATTACGGCGACTTCTCAAAACCCTCTCTCAAGTTCTTGTCCGCCGATCACTATCACCTCTAAATGTGCATCTCGGATTTTAGGCCGACACACATCTTCAGGGCTACTGGCTATATATCTCGTCAGTAAGTAAATTGCGTCAATCGGAAATAAAATCCGCAAACAATCAGCCTAAGCCCGAGGTGGTGTATCACTTCGAAGCAGTCCGGCATAAAGCTTGGTTGCAAGTGGCTGGCTCCATAGAGGGCATCTCCGGTATTAAGCTCGGTTAAACTCCTTCAACTTTTTCAAGCCGAGGTGATCTATGACACCTCAGTTATAGTCTGGCGTTGGAGCTCGGATATAGTACGGCGTTGGAGATCGACTGCAAAAAGACACAGTAGATATAGTCCGACAATGGAGCTTGGATATAGTCTGGCGTTCGAGCTCGGACGTGAGAGGACACTGTCGCACAGGAAACACTTCAAGCCCGAGGTGTGGCGTAAAAATAATAAGGCATTGATAAAGGCCGAGATCTTAAAGGGGCTCCTCGGATACTTGATGTGTAAACTCTTCGAATTTACTGCGGCGATTCTCAAGATCGAAGATGAGAAGGTTTATTGAACCAGTTTTCAAGACCGACGATCAAAGATGAAGAATAGTTCGGAAGAATCGAGGAGCGTCCCCAACTTGAACACCGGTTCAGGGGGCTACTGACGGTGTCCTGGACTAGGGGGTACTCAACACGTCGTCTCTCGAGCAGGTGTGTCGGGCCGAGGACCCCCGTGGTGGTTCACTAATGGGCCACTTCGGGTAGCCCATGCCGTATACAAGGAGGATTCCACAAGAATTGGTGCCCAAGACAAGGACTCCTCCAAACCCGAGGCCTCCGGTGTGTTATATAAACCGAGGCCAGGCTAGTCAATAGATCATCTAATATTCACTAGAATAATCTCATGGTAGATACATGTACTTTGTACTACACCCCATATGAATACAATCAAAAGCAGGACATAGGGTTTTACCTCCATCAAGAGGGCCTGAACCTGGGTAAAATCTCGTCTCCATGTTACCATTGCTCCAAGACGCCTAGCTTAGGACCCCTACTACGAGATAGGCCAGATATAGAACCAACACCGTGCCCTCGTTGTTGCGAACCAGCCGCTTGGATGGCATGGTGACGCAGTGGAGGGGCTTGAGGGCCAGCAGCTCCGTTGGGCATAGTGGATAGGTTGGCCCGTTCTAGAGGTGGCGTGTGCCCTGTGGTCGCGCCCACGGCGGGGGCGGCCGAAGTGTTATGATTCACCCCAGAACGTGCGCCACCACTGCGGCTACCACATAGATGCGTTGGCCTCATGAATAAGTCCTTACACTAGGACATCTGCAATGACAAATCCACGACAGAGAGGGTGCATACAACATAACCCCTCCGTCCGTACCTCGAAGAGTGTGGCCACAGGGATGTTGCTGATGCTGTCCTTCCTCGGTGCGTCCCGATTCTGCTTCGGCCACGGGAGTAGTGGTGGCAACGCCGCCTGCATCGACCACATCTCCCACAGCGTCCACATCCTCACGCGTCCCCGCATTTCCTGTGATGTTGGCAGTCACGAGCGGCGGGGCCCTCAAGGTGGATGGGTGATTTGCAGCTCCAGGCTTCTTCTTAGGCGCCATAGTCGATGACACCATTGATGATGAAAATGGCGATGAAGATGACACGCTACCGATGCTCTCAGGTTCGTGCAAGTGATCCACCTACCTGGTGCGCCAAAGATGTCATGTGTAGCCAGGACCACCTATGGGGCTACGAGCCCCTTTTGGTTTGGCGGGGGGGGGGTGGTGGTGGACACGTTGCAAAAAGAGCGGAGAAGCGTAGTGCAGCGCGGCAGAGATCACACGAGCAGTTTTTACCCAGGTTCGGGCCGCCACTATCGGTGTCAAAACCGGCAGATCTCGGGTAGGGGGGCCCAAGATGTGAGTCTAAGGATCAATGGTAACAAGGGACAATGGGGACATGATGTTTACCTAGGTTCGCCCTCTTAAAAGAGGTAAAACCCTATAACCTGCTTGATTGTATTCGATGAGTATAGGGGTTACAAGAGTTGATCTACCTCGAGATCGTAATGGCTAAACCCTGATGTCTAGCCCATGATTATTCTGATAGCCTCTATGGACTAAATGCTCCTGTTTATATATGCACCGGAGGGGCCTAGGGTTGTACAAAGTCGGTTTGCAAGGGAAGGAAATAATACATCCGGACACCAATCTTGCCGTCCAGGCATATATGAGTCCTACCTAGACACGGGGGATGGTCTTCTGCTTTATCTTCATGGCCCATAGTATAGCCCATATCGAATAGATCAGACACCCAAGGACCCCCTAATCCAGGACTCCCTCAGCCGCGAGGCGTAAAACGCCTTGGTAGATTGGTCGTGGTGGGCGCGGTGCACCTTCCCGGCAAGATTGCCTCGGGGCTAGAGTGGGTTAAGGAAATATGCCCTCGAGGCAATAATAAAGTTATTATTTACCTATATCATGATAAATGTTTATTATTCATGCTAGAATTGTATTAACCGGAAACATAATACATGTGTGAATATATAGACAAACAGAGTGTCACTAGTATGCCTCTACTTGACTAGCTTGTTAATCAAAGATGGTTATGTTTCCTAACCATGAACAAAGAGTTGTTATTTGATTAACAAGATCACATCATTAGTTGAATGATCTGATTGACATGACCCATTCCGTTAGCTTAGCACCCGATCGTTTAGTATGTTGCTATTGCTTTCTTCATGACTTATACATGTTCCTATGACTATGAGATTATGCAACTCCCGTTTACCGGAGGAACACTTTGTGTGCTACCAAACGTCACAACGTAACTGGGTGATTATAAAGATGCTCTACAGGTGTCTCCAAAGGTACTTGTTGGGTTGGCGTATTTCGAGATTAGGATTTGTCACTCCGAATGTCGGGGAGGTATCTCTGGGCCCTCTCGGTAATGCACATCACTTAAGCCTTGCAAGCATTGCAACTAATGAGTTAGTTACGAGATGATGTATTACGGAATGAGTAAAGAGACTTGCCGGTAACGAGATTGAACTAGGTATTGGATGCCGACGATCGAATCTCGGGCAAGTAACATACCGATGACAAAGGGAACAACGTATGTTGTTATGCGGTCTGACCGATAAATATCTTCGTAGAATATGTAGAACCAATGTGGGCATCCAGGTCCCACTATTGGTTATTGACTGGAGACGTGTCTCGGTCATGTCTACATTGTTCTCGAACCGTAGGGCCCGCACGCTTAAAGTTACGATGACAGTTTCTTTATGAGTTTATATATTTTGATGTGCCGAAGGATGTTCGGAGTCCCGGATGTGATCACGGACATGACGAGGAGTCTCGAAATGGTCGAGACATAAAGATCGATATATTGGAAGCCTATATTTGGACATCGGAATCGTTCCGGGTGAAATCGGCATTTTACCGGAGTACCGGGAGGTTACCGGAACCCCCCCGGGGGGTTATTGGGCCTACATGGGCCTTGAGGGAGAAGAGGGAAGGAAGCAGGAGGGGGCCGCGCGCCCCTCCCCTTCCTAGGCCGAATAGGACAAGGGAAGGGGGGCGGCGCCCCCCTTTCCTTCCCCTCTTCCTCCTCTTTCCCCCCTTTCTCCTTCTCCAACTAGGAAAGAAAGGGAGTCCTACTCCCGGTGGGAGTAGGACTCCCCCCTTGGCACGCCCTCCTTGGCCGGCCGCCCCCTCCCCTTGGCTCCTTTATATACGGGGGCGGGGGGCACCCCATAGACACACAAGTTGATCTTCGTGATCGTTGCTTAGCCGTGTGCGATGCCCCCCTCCACGATATTACACCTCGGTCATATTGTAGCGGTGCTTAGGCGAAGCCCTGCGACGGTTGAACATCAAGATCGTCACCACGCCGTCGTGCTAACGAAACTCCTCCCTGAAGCTCTGCTGGATCGGAGCCCGGGGTGCGTCATCGAGCTATACGTGTGTCAAGAACTCGGAGGTGTCGGAGTAACGGTGCTTGGATCGGTTGGACTGGGAAGACGTACGACTACTTCCTCTACGTTGTGTCAACGCTTCCGCTTCGGTCTACGAGGGTACGTAGACAACACTCTCCCCTCTCGTTGCTATGCATCACCATGATCTTGCGTGTGCGTAGGAATTTTTTTGAAATTACTACGTTCCCCAACAGTGGTATCAGAGCCAGGTTTTATGGTTTGACTAGATCATTGATGGCGCGCGCTGCTGCACCCGTTTATTTTGACTATAAAAGGATGAAAATGTACAAATGAAGGTACACAAGTATTAGAGAGACTACAAATCTTTGGGCATGCATGCTGCATGCATATGCTTACCATTGTGTGTCGAAGAGAAATATTCACATTCATTATCTCACATTGCTGTGAAATATTGGATTGTGCATCAAAGCATAGAACAGTGGCAGCCAAGCATTAATTAGCATATGGCATATATCAAATGCTATCAACTAAGAAAGACCAATTGTACCTATTTTTTTCTTCTGAATGTGACAACACTTCAACTTTCATTAATATAGAGATTTTCAGCTATGGTTAGCTCAGCTACAATCAAGAATCACCAAGGGACCCCAGCTCCAGAAAATAACCTTGAGAGTCCTCTTTATTTGAGTGGTTTCAAGGAGACAATACCAGCCTGCACATCCTTCCTTGTGTTTGCAGTACAATAGTCCTTGAACACGGGCTGCAGTATCAAACATATGGTTCAAAATGGATGCTACTTCTACATCTGTTTTTATCTATCTTTCATTTGGACTATTAAGTAGAGCCTGCAATGCACAATGAGAGTTAATCTAGGCAGAATACCATGAATTTACTACAAATTGATGAACTTAATATTTTCCAGGCATAGAAAATTATGACATAAATGGCAACTTAAAGGACACCAAGCCATGCTGCTAGAGGCCCATACAAGACATACATGGCACTTGAATTAAGTTTAATATGTGCTTGCTTAAGGAGACATAATCTGAGTGATAAACATGTATATCCAAATAATGAGATCAGTACTATGCCACAATCCTGTTCCACATCAATCCATTAAAGAAAAATATGTAGATCATGCACGACAATTTCATTTGACTATTATATGTAACACATATATGTATGCAAACAACACATTAATCAAAATAATAGTGTTAAGAATGATAGAAAATGGAGGTGGCTGCCCAGCTGAAAAGGTAAGCAAGGGTGACTTGCTCATAGATCATTTTCTTCAGTATCACTCAAACATCATTACAGAACTACATACCTGAGTAAGAGAGATTGCAATGTCTTGTCAATATGAATGATGGTTACTTGCTCATGCATCAGTGAAATAACAAAATAAATCCTCCAAAGAAGAACTATAAACCCTTCAAAAAAAAGACTAACTATAGTCTGTCATCCGGCGCCGCACCACAAGTATCCTCTATCGCCTACTTGTGTGTGGTCTTCTAGTGCATTTTCCGGTGAGAGATCAATTTGTTCAAGCTAGCTAGCGGCTTGTAAACTGTGTACGTGTGTGTTTGCTACTTTGCTTGCACCTAGAGAAGGAATCAAGGAATCGATCAAGTCACGTTCATGACCTCTGACGCTGCAGCCACGGGAGTATGGGTAGAAGAAGAGGAACGGGATGTACCATGCTGGGTGGAGGGGACACTGACTCTGCGGCCAGTCCTCGGCTGATGTAGTGTCCTGTCGTCGGATGACGTCGTTGTGCACCGTCGGAGGACGCATCTGGCTAGTAAGACACGTGGTGCCTCCTGCCATTTACGATGAGTCAGACTATCAAAGAGGAGTGAATCCCCAAGGACAGCCACCTCGGCCTTGATCTCGAACTCGAACCACACGAGAAGGACGCCGTCGTCATGGTCAACATCCAAGTCCCCGCTTCTTCTTCTTGCGGCAAGGCGTCATCTGGAAGGTGGAGGCACAGTCGCTTGTCCGTCTCAGGGTTCTCGCCGCCAGATATGGCCGGTGGGGATCTGGACTGAATTAGACAGAGACCACATAACTATATGTAGACAACAACTGAGAATTGGAGCCAGCGCATAACCTTCTACAGCAAAGCTAAAGCATGCTGAAATCTGTAATCGCGTTTTGTAAAAAAGATAGTGAGAATTCTGTGAAGAAGAGATGCAACAAAAAGGGAGAATTGGAACATCTGGAGTCTGGAGACCTAAGAATCACCATTGCTTATGTGCTAGAGAATGGTTTGAAACAGGGTGGGAAAGGAGCAGCGGCAAGGTTGGGACTTTATAGGCTTGCTTGAATATACAGAGACACGACTCGCATGAATTTACAGAGACATGATTAAGCTCTCAATCAATCAATTGATATGAATATAAATATGCGATGAAACTTACCTTCCCAGAGCATCGATTGGGATTAATGGCCGATTAACATCTCAATCAATCATCCATCACGATTGAACTTTAGGACTGTTCGCCGCCCCACCCCATCCCGCCATGCCGCTCGCGTGCGTGCAACCGAACAGAAAGAGGAGGCGCTGTCCGTCGCGGGTGTGCAACCGAACGAACCTTGGAGCGCAGTCGCCATTGTAATCCAATCCATACTCGGTCGGCACCCAAGTCGGTCAACCATGGTGAGGCGCCGCCACCCAAGGCTACGAGGGAAAGAGACCAGGGTCACGAGCTGTTAGTTTTAGGGTTATTCACTTTTGCGTTCGGCAGGGATTACAGGCCCAGTAGGCCCAATTGAACGTCGGATAACCAAAAATACCACCGGAGCAGCGGCCCAAGAAGCTAGTGCTTGTCAGGAAGCCTGTAAGCGCGATTTGGTGCGATTAAGAGCAAATCAGACGGCCAATGAAGGCTAAAAGTAACAATCCAACGGTTAGAAATGCTAATGGTCTAGGAGGGCAGGAAAGGTGCTCAGTTATAATATATCTAAATGTTATATGAACGAGTAGAACACAAGTGAGTTGTGGGCGATACAAGTCATACTGCTTACTAGCATGTCATACTTTGGTTCGGCGGTATTGTTGGATGAAGCGGCCCGGACCGACATTACGCGTACGCTTACGCGAGACTGGTTTTACCGCCGTGCTTTGCACACATGTGACTAGCGGGTGTCAGTTTCTCCAACTTTAGTTGAACCCAGTGTGGCTACGCCCGGTCCTTGCGAAGGTTAAAACAGCACCAACTTGATGAACTATCGTTGTGGTTTTGATGTGTAGGTAAGAACGGTTCTTGCTCAGCCCGTAGCAGCCACGTAAAACTTGCAACAAAAAATTAGAGGACGTCTAACTTGTTTTTGCAGGGCATGTTGTGATGTGATATGGCCAAGACATGATGCTATATTTTATTGTATGAGATGATCATGTTTTGTAACCGAAGTTATCGGCAACTGGCAGGAGCCATATGGTTGTCGCTTTATTGTATGAAATGCAAACGCCCTGTAATTGCTTTACTTTATCACTAAGCGGTAGCGATAGTCGTAGAAGCAATAGATGGTGTAAACGACAACGATGCTATGATGGAGATCAAGGTGTCGCGCCGGTGACGATGGTGATCATGATGGTGCTTCGGAGATGGAGATCACAAGCACAAGATGATGATGGCCATATCATATCACTTATATTGATTGCATGTGATGTTTATCCTTTATGCATCTTATCTTGCTTTGATTGACGGTAGCATTTTAAGATGATCTCTCACTAAAAATTATCAAGAAGTGTTCTCCCTGAGTATGCACCGTTGCCAAAGTTCGTCGTGCCCAGACACCACATGATGATCGGGTGTGATAAGCTCTACGTCCATCTACAACAGGTGTAAGCCAGTTTTGCACACGTAGAATACTCAGGTTAAACTTGACGAGCCTAGCATATGCAGATATTGCCTCGGAACACGAAGACCGAAAGGTCGAGCGTGAATCATATAGTAGATATGATCAACATAAGATGTTCACCATTGAAAACTACTCCATCTCACGTGATGATCGGTTATGGTTAATTGATTTGGATCACGTGATCACTTAGATGACTAGAGAGATGTCTGTCTAAGTGGGAGTTCTTAAGTAATATGATTAATTGAACTTAAATTTATCATGAACTTAGTACCTGATAGTATCTTGCTTGTCTATGTTGATTGTAGATAGATGGCCCGTGCTGTTGTTCCGTTGAATTTTAACGTGTTCCTTGAGAAAGCAAAGTTGAAAGATGATGGTAGCAACTACGCGGACTGGGTCCGTAACTTGAGGATTATCCTCATTGCTGCACAAAAAAATTACATCCTGGAAGCACCGCTGGGTGTCAGGCCTGCTGCTGATGCAACTGACGATGTTAAGAACGTCTGGTAGACCAAAGCTGATGACTACTCGATAGTTCAGTGTGCCATGCTTTACGGCTTAGAACCGGGACTTCAACGACGTTTTGAACGTCATGGAGCATATGAGATGTTCCAGGAGTTGAAGTTAATACTCCAGAAGAATGCCCGGATTGAGAGATATGAAGTCTCCAATAAGTTCTATAGCTGCAAGATGGAGGAGAATAGTTCTGTCAGTGAACATATACTCAAGATGTCTGGGTATTGTAATCACTTGATTCAACCGGGAGTTACTCTTTCGAATGATAGCGTCGTTGACAGAATTCTCCAATCACTTCCACCAAGCTACAAGAGCTTTGTGATGAACTATAATATGCAAGGGATGGATAAGACGATTCCCGAGCTCTTCGCAATGCTAAAGGCTGCGGAGGTAGAAATCAAGAATGAGCATCAAGTGTTGATGGTCAACAAGACCACTAGTTTAAAGAAAAAGGGCAAAGGGAAGAAGAAGGGGAACTTCAAGAAGAACAGCAAGCAAGTTGCTGTTCAAGAGAAGAAACCCAAGTCTGGACCTAAGCCTGAAACTGAGTGCTTCTACTGCAAGCAGACTAGACACTGGAAGCGGAACTGCCCCAAGTATTTGGCGGATAAGAAGGATGGCAAGGTGAACAAAGGTATATGTGATATACATGTTATTGATGTGTACCTTACTAGAGCTTGCAGTAGCACCTGGGTATTTGATACTGGTTCTGTTGCTAATATTTGCAACTCAAAACAGGGACTACGGATTAAGCGAAAACTAGCAAAGGACGAGGTGACGATGCGCGTGGGAAATGGTTCCAAAGTTGATGTGATCGCGGTCAGCACGCTACCTCTACATCTACCTTCGGGATTAGTATTAGACCTAAATAATTGTTATTTGGTGCCAGTGTTGAGCATGAACATTATATCTGGATCTTGTTTGATGCGAGACAGTTATTCATTTAAATCAGAGAATAATGGTTGTTCTATTTATATGAGTAATATCTTTTATGGTCATGCACCCTTGAAGAGTGGTCTATTTTTGATGAATCTCGATAGTAGTGATACACATATTCATAGTGTTGAAGCCAAAAGATGCAGAGTTGATAATGATAGTGCAACTTATTTGTGGCACTGCCGTTTAGGTCATATCGGTGTAAAGCGCATGAAGAAACTCCATACTGATGGACTTTTGGAACCACTTGATTATGAATCACTTGGTACTTGCGAACCGTGCCTCATGGGCAAGATGACCAAAACGCCGTTCTCCGGTACTATGGAGAGAGCAACAGATTTGTTAGAAATCATACATACAGATGTATGTGGTCCGATGAATGTTGAGGCTCGTGGCGGATATCGTTATTTTCTCACCTTCATAGATGATTTAAGCAGATATGGGTATATCTACTTAATGAAGCATAAGTCTGAAACATTTGAAAAGTTCAAAGAATTTCAGAGTGAAGTTGAAAATCATCGTAACAAGAAAATAAAGTTTCTACGATCTGATTGTGGAGGAGAATATTGGAGTTACGAGTTTGGTCTACACTTGAAAAAATGCGGAATAGTTTTGCAACTCACGCCACCTGGAACACCACAGCATAATGGTGTGTCCGAACGTCGTAATCGTACTTTACTTGATATGGTGCGATCTATGATGTCTCTTACTGATTTACTGCTATCGTTTTGGGGTTATGCTTTAGAGACGGCCACATTCACATTAAATAGGGCACCATCAAAATCCGTTGAAACGACACCTTATGAACTATGGTTTGGCAAGAAACCAAAGTTGTCGTTTCTTAAAGTTTGGGGCTGCGATGATTATGTGAAAAAGCTTCAACCTGATAAACTCGAACCCAAATCGGAGAAATGTGTCTTCATAGGATACCCAAAGGAGACAGTTGGGTACACCTTCTATCACAGATCTGAAGGCAAGACATTCGTTGCTAAGAATGGATCCTTTCTAGAGAAGGAGTTTCTCTCGAAAGAAGTGAGTGGGAGGAAAGTAGAACTTGATGAGGTAACTGTATCTACTCCCTTGTTGGAAAATAGTACATCACAGGAACCAGTTTCTGTGACGTCAAAACCAACTAGTGAGGAAGTTGATCATGATGATCATAGAACTTCAGATCAAGTTACTACAGAACCTCGTAGGTCAAATAGAGTAAGATCCACACCTGAGTGGTACGGTAATCCTATTCTGGAAGTCATGCTACTAGATCATGATGAACCTACGAACTATGAATAAGCGATGGTGAGCCCAGATTCCGCAAAATGGCTTGAAGCCATGAAACCTGAGATGGGATCCATGTATGAGAACAAAGTATGGACTTTGGTTGACTTGCCCGATGATCGGCAAGCAATTGAGAATAAATGGATCTTCAAGAAGAAGACTGACGCTGACGGTAATGTTACTGTCTACAAAGCTCGACTTGTTGCAAAAGGTTTTCGACAAGTTCAAGGGATTGACTACGATGAGACCTTCTCACCTGTAGCGATGCTTAAGTCTGTCCGAATCATGTTAGCAATTGCCACATTTTATGATTATGAAATTTGGCAAATGGATGTAAAAACTGCGTTCCTGAATGGGTTTCTGGAGGAAGAGTTGTATATGATGCAACCAGAAGGTTTTATCGATCCAAAGGGAGCTAACAAAGTGTGCAAGCTCCAGCGATCCATTTATGGACTGGTGCGAGCCTCTCGGAGTTGGAATAAACGCTTTGATAGTGTGCTCAAAGCATTTTGGTTTATACAGACTTTTGGAGAAGCCTGTATTTACAAGAAAGTGAGTGGGAGCTCTGTAGCATTTCTAATATTATATGTGGATGACATATTGTTGATTGGAAATGATATAGAATTTCTGGATAGCATAAAGGGATACTTGAATAAAAGTTTTTCAATGAAAGACCTCGGTGAAGCTGCTTACATATTGGGCATTAAGATCTATAGAGATAGATCAAAACGCTTAATTGGACTTTCACAAAGCACATACCTTGACAAAGTTTTGAAGAAGTTCAAAATGGATTCAAGCAAATAAAGGGTTCTTGCCTGTATTGCAAGGTGTGAAGTTGAGTAAGACTCAATGTCCGACCACTGCAAAAGATAGAGAGAAAATGAAAGATGTTCCCTATGCTTCAGCCATAGGCTCTATCATGTATGAAATGCTGTGTACCAGACCTGATGTGTGCCTTGCTATAAGTTTAGCAGGGAGGTACCAAAGTAATCCAGGAGTGGATCACTGGACAGTGGTCAAGAACATCCTGAAGTACCTGAAAAGGACTACGGATATGTTTCTCGTATATGGAGGTGACAAAGAGCTCATCGTAAATGGTTACGTTGATGCAAGCTTTGACACTGATCCGGACGATTCTAAATCGCAAACCGGATATGTGTTTACATTAAACGGTGGAGCTATCAGTTGGTGCAGTTCAAAGCAAAGCGTCGTGGCAGGATCTACGTGTGAAGCGGAATACATAGCTGCTTCGGAAGCAGCCAATGAAGGAGTCTGGATGAAGGAGTTCATATCCGATCTAGGTGTCATACCTTGTGCATCGGGTCCAATGAAAATCTTTTGTGACAATACTGGAGCGATTGCCTTAGCGAAGGAATCCAGATTTCACAAGAGAACCAAGCACATCAAGAGACACTTCAATTTCATCCAGGATCTAGTCCAGGTGGGATACATAGAGATTTGCAAGATACATACAGATCTGAATGTTGCAGACCCGTTGACTAAGCCTCTTCCACGAGCAAAACATGATCAACAGCAAGACTCCATGGGTGTTAGAATCATTACTGTGTAATCTAGATTATTGACTCTAGTGCAAGTGGGAGACTGAAGGAAATATGCCCTAGAGGCAATAATAAAGTTATTATTTCCTTATATCATGATAAATGTTTATTATTCATGCTAGAATTGTATTAACCGGAAACATAATACATGTGTGAATATATAGACAAACAGAGTGTCACTAGTATGCCTCCACTTGACTAGCTTGTTAATCAAAGATGGTTATATTTCCTTACCATGAACAAAGAGTTGTTATTTGATTAACGAGATTACATCATTAGTTGAATGATCTGATTGACATGACCCATTCCGTTAGCTTAGCACCCGATCGTTTAGTATGTTGCTATTGCTTTCTTCATGACTTATACATGTTCCTATGACTATGAGATTATGCAACTCCCGTTTACCGGAGGAACACTTTGTGTGCTACCAAACGTCACAACGTAACTGGGTGATTATAAAGGTGCTCTACAGGTGTCTCCAAAGGTACTTGTTGGGTTGGCGTATTTCGAGATTATGATTTGTCACTCTGAATGTCGGAGAGGTATCTCTGGGCCCTCTCGGTAATGCACATCACTTAAGCCTTGCAAGCATTGCAACTAATGAGTTAGTTGCGAGATGATGTATTACGGAACTAGTAAAGAGACTTGTCGGTAACGAGATTGAACTAGGTATTGGATGCCGACGATCGAATCTCGGGCAAGTAACATACCGATGACAATGGGAACAACGTATGTTGTTATGCAATCTGACCGATAAAGATCTTCGTAGAATATGTAGGAACCAATATGGGCATCCAGGTCCCGCTATTGGTTATTGACCGGAGACGTGTCTCGGTCATGTCTACATTGTTCTCGAACCGTAGGGTCCGCACGCTTAAAGTTACGATTACAGTTTCTTTATGAGTTTATATATTTTGATGTACCGAAGGTTGTTCAGAGTCCCGGATGTGATCACGGACATGACGAGGAGTCTCGAAATGGTCGAGACATAAAGATCGATATATTGGAAGCCTATATTTGGACATCGGAATCGTTCCGGGTGAAATCGGCATTTTACCGGAGTACCGGGAGGTTACCGGAACCCCCCGAGGGGTTATTGGGCCTACATGGGCCTTGAGGGAGAAGAGGGAAGGAGGCAGGATGGGGCCACGCGGCCCTCCCCTTCCTAGTCCGAATAGGACAAGGGAAGGGGGCGGCGCCCCCCTTTCCTTCCCCTCTTCCTCCTCTTTCCCCCCTTTCTCCTTCTCCAACTAGGAAAGAAAGGGAGTCCTACTCCCGGTGGGAGTAGGACTCCCCCCTTGGCACGCCCTCCTTGGCCGGCCGCCCCCTCCCCTTGGCTCCTTTATATACGGGGGCGGGGGGCACCCCATAGACACACAAGTTGATCTTCATGATCGTTGCTTAGCCGTGTGCGTTACCCCCCTCCACGATATTACACCTCGGTCGTATTGTAGCGGTGCTTAGGCGAAGCCCTGCGACGGTTGAACAGCAAGATCGTCACCACGCTGTCGTGCTGACGGAACTCCTCCCTGAAGCTCTGCTCGATCGGAGCCTGGGGTGCGTCATCGAGCTGTACATGTGTCAAGAACTCGGAGGTGCCAGAGTAACGGTGCTTGGATTGGTTGGACCGGGAAGACTTACGACTACTTCCTCTACGTTGTGTCAACGCTTCCGCTTCGGTCTACGAGGGTACGTAGACAACACTCTCCCCTCTCATTTCTATGCATCACCATGATCTTGCGTGTGCGTAGGAATTTTTTTGAAATTACTACGTTCCCCAACAGTGGGTACATACGTATGGATGCATGAGGGTTTGAGCTTGCTAACCTCGCGAACCCTTTCTACGGTCGCCATGGGCCTCCTTTTATAGATTAAACGGGTCACCATAGTGGCAAATCAGTCTCTTACTGATTAGATAGCAAACTGTGCTATCATAGCTAACTTGGCAGGTTGACAGAGCGCAGTAAATGTGCCGTCGAGTGTCACATCACAGCGTGCCCGACAAGGGCTTCCAGCTTCGCGCCTGTTTGCTTGACACGTCTCAGGACGAGTTTCATATGGAGGTGTTTGCTATAGGTAGTGGCTGCCATGTGGCGAAAAGCAGCCACTTAGTCACCTTGGAGCTTGACACCGCACTGATCTATGACTTGCGTCACTCATGAGGTGGAGCGGTGGAGTGGCTTGCCTCCGCAAGCCCCGGCAGGCCTGCCGGGACGATCTGGAAGCTTCCTTCCAGGGCAAGCCTAACTTCACTAGTCTCGCCGACCCGTCAAGGGAGGTTCTTTCCTTAGCAATATCCTGCTTCTCTGGCTCATCTTGGTCTACTTGATCTGCACTTGGATCCTTCAAAGGATTGATCCCTCTTGCTTGGTCCGATCTTGGTGCTGTAATCTTTGTCCTTGGGCCTATGCACAATCTGGGCAACGGACCCAGGGTTTGTTGCACCGACATTGTGTGAAGACCCAAGGCAAATTGTGAGTCTTGACAACAAGAAGGAACTCGCCTACCGAATAAGATTGTTGGCCCCGGCTCCGAAGACATGTTCAGGGGCTATTGACGATGTCTTGGACTAAGGGGTACCACGCTAGTTGGCCCACAATCCATGGACCAAGCTTATGGCCCACCAAGTTCATAAGGACTGCAGAGGCCTCAAACCCTGGCGTGATGGAGATGACTCTGACGAAGACTTGGCGTGTACCCTGATGGCTCAAGAATTTGTGATGTTTTAGTAGTGATATTTTGCTTTGTTTCACTAGAGTTCTTTTACTCTTCGGTTAATTCTAACGCTAATCCCTCAAAAAAAGAAAATACATTTTCCCAATGTTTGACATGAAATATCAAATATGGAAGGAAACCAAGGAGGATTGCTATAAATCAAGCCAAATGAGCAGCTGAACAAGCCCAAGTCAACAGGTGCAACAGACAAAATGACGGTGTTCCATATGACTGCAAGCACCCGTATTGGTGGTCGTATGGACTGCCATCTGCTCCACCACATCTATACAAGCAACTTTCATGAAGGGCCCAGCAAGGAGGAGAACCCTAAACACCGCCACACCAATGTAGAACTATAGAAGAGAGGATCCGAAGAACCTTCAAAGATCATCTTAGTTTTGGTCCTTTCATCTCCATCATCATCACCACCACTTACATTCTTGTAAGTGGAATTCCAATTGGGAGAACAATTGTAACTTTACTGAGTCTCATCTATAGAACAAGACTATTTGAATCATCCATTTCATCTTGTTCTGGATCTTCACGGTATTATCGATATGGTTTTCATGGGTTTTATCTCCATTGTGATTGATTGATTGATTCCCCTCTTATGATGTGTAAGTAATACCCCCTAGGTGTGGGAGATGTAGGTAAGTGGTAAGATTAATTTTTGCCTATTCTATATGTCATCATTTTCATTCATAGTTGTATGATCTATCTTGTCGTGGGAAAATACGGTCACCTATGGGGCCATCAGCCCCTTGTGGTTTGGCAGGGGGGAAGAGCACATGGCACAAAGAGCAGAGGGTGCAGAGCAGCACGACAGCGATTACAGGGGCAGTCTTACCCAGGTTTGGGCCGCCTTGAGGCATCAAATTCTACTCCTGCTTTGGTGGATTGATGAGGGGACCGTGGTGGAGACAGAATGCTCTAGCCCAGCAAGCTTGCCTCAAGGCGAGAGCAGCTACATGCGTACGAGAGTACAAGGGTCTGAATCCTTTCTAAGGTTGCCACGACCCTCTTTTTATAGATCAAGGGGTCACCACAATGGCAAATCAGTCATTGCATACTGATTCGATAGCAAATATTGCTATCACACCTAACTCTGTAGACAGGACAAGGTGCATTAAATGCACCGCTTAATGTCACATTCGTGACAAGCCTTGCCGGCCGTTCGACCACTTTCTCGCCTTCCTGTGTGGCACGTCTCTGGACGGGTGTCATTTGGAGGTGATTTCCTTCAGAACGGCTGCCACGTGTCAAATAACAGCCACTTAGTCACTTGGGGACTCAACACCGCACCGATCGGTGACCTGGCTATGAGGTGGAGTGGTCGAGCCTCAGCGGGGTAGTCCACCCTCAACATCCCCGGCAAGCTTGCCAGGGCAGTCTTGAGACTTGTCTTCGGGGTAACTTCGATCCCGCCTGGCTTGCCTACACGTCAAGGGAGGTTTTTCCTTAGTGGTATCTTGATCCTTTAGCTTGACTTGGTCTTCTTGATCTGGCCTTCGATTTCTTGAAGAGCTATCTCTTCTGCTTGGTCATGTCTTGTATGTTGTAACCTTGCTCTTGATCATGTGTACAGTCTGGGCAACATACCTGGGGTTTGTCGCACCGAGAGGAGCCACCAGGCCTGGCCTGAATGCGCTACCGAGCATCGTCAGGGTAGGCCCAGTCAAGTACACAAGCGAGGAGGCTGCGGTAGTTCGCCCTTTGAGGTCTTCTTTGCTTATTCATTAACCTGACCTTGAGTCAGTTTCGGGTTTTCCCTTGCGTCGTATGAGATGTTCTGGGGAGATAATGAGCCACGATCTGTGGGTTACCCACATCTCATGCTCACAGGGCGATAACTGCCGTTTAATTATCTTCCTTGCTTCTGGCGTTTATGCCACATGTACTTCATGCATTGCGTAGGGTTGGTGGCTGTCGGTGGGAAATGACACCTATGGGATCACTAGAATCCCTTCTACGGTTGCGGGGCACGGGGATCATGAGGAGAGCGGGACAAGCAGACGACACAAAAGGATTTACCCAGGTTCGGGCCACAAAGATGTGTAAAACCCTACGATCCTGCTTTGGTGGATGTATTTAGTGTTCTCGAGCTCTTCAACTAGCTCTGGGTGTTGTGTGGTTCCAAAAAGCCGAATCCCTCCTCTGTGTGCCATGGGCCTCCTTTTATAGACGAAAGGGTCTGCCATAGTGGCACACAGGAGGTGGAAAGTGCTACAGCGTCGCGGGCTTATCGCTGGTATTATAGGACAAGACGCATTTAATGCGCGGCTTAGGTGTCCTCTCGCTTTATTGGGGACGGGAACGAGACCCGTCCTGTCCGTCGCCGCTCCTCCTTGCTTCGACACGCGCCCTGGCTAGTGATGCATGCGGCGCCATGTAGGCAGGCAGGCAGCAGAGGTGGCGCGGTGGTGGAGCCTCCACGAAGGGTCGCATGTTGCCACGCAGGTGCGTGCCCAGCTGGCTGGGTCGGCAGCTGCATGTGAACGGCGGTGAAGACTTGGCTGGCGCGGGCCTGGCAGTGGCCCTGCCGGTGCGCTTGGCGAGGGCCTTGCCGGGTGGCCCGGCAAGGGTCTTGCCGTGGCACGCTGGCTTCCCCGGCAAGGACCTTGCCAGGGGCTTTGTGGGTTTCTTCGGTGAGGATGGTTGCCTTCCTATCCTCACTTGATCTTGATTATTCTATGTCTTCACAAAGATCTGCATGCCACCATGGAGGTGCCTCCCGAGCCCTGTCCAAACACTTTTGTCGAACGCTGGTGGGCTCAAGGGTGGCTCACTTCGGTTGGCGTGGGCGAGCTGCCCTGGCAAGGGTCCTTGCCGGGAAACCTGCTTCGTCCATCTGATCTTCATGGCCTTGGTCCTTGTCGTTGCTCTGCTTGCCTTGTGGCCTCGGCTTCTCTCTGGCTTTCCTTTCCTGCCTTGTTATGCGTGGCTATGGCGGGAGGTTCTGACTGCCCATGCACAAGTAGAGGGGTCAAAAGTAGAGCCCCTACTTTTGTACACCGTCAGGAGCCCCCGGGCCTGGGCCACACATAAGCGCAACACATTGTTGGGCCAGGCCCAGAACGGTGCGCGGGCAGTTGGGGTGGATTTTTACTGCGGCCACTATTCCATCCGCTATGCTTACCCACGACCCGCGTTGAACGCGCGAAGTGGGGGACGTGCGCATGCATGACGTGGGCATGCTGGCGTCACCTTGTGGTGGACAGTAAAGAGGCGGCTTGCGTGTCTCTTCGAGACCGCAGGGCCGCCTCCCATTTACTGCCCTTGCTTGGGAACCATCATTCCACGCGTCCCACTGCGCCTGCCCCTTGCGCCACGTTCGCTACATGCATGACGCAGAGCGAATGGTAGGCGCGCGGGACGTGGGTAGTCGCGCGTGTGCGGGTCAATTCCCATGAGCCTTTAATGGAGCGGGGAGGGCGGTCGACGGCCCCGCTTGCTGTCACTTCAAGAAGCCGGATTGGCCAAAAGGAGGCGGCCGAGCCTTGCCCCCGGCCCTTTATAAAGAGGGGAGCGGGAGGAACGGTGCCCCTCAGCCTTTCGCCATCTTCCTCTCCCCATTCCTGCTTTCTTTCTTCTTTTCCCATGACGAGCGGGCGCGGCGACGCTTCATAGGTGGTAGAGAGGGTTTCGGCCAGATAGTGCATCGGTGCTCCCCAAGAGCTCGTACCGGCGGAGCCGGCCGCTAGAGGAAGGGGGAGGGGGCACTGTCGAGGCTATCATGGTGCCCGAGGGAGAGGAGGACGGGGCGGTAGATCAGCATCGCCTCCTCTAGTAGCCCCTCCTCCGATGGAGGGCCACGCCGGGGACAACCCCTGCGAATTCTTCGTCAGGCTGCACCATCCACAGCGCCGTCGCCTTCGCCTCCCGACTCCATTGGCGCGGGAGATGGAGGTGGATCCACCGCAGGCGCTGCGGCTGCACATGAGGGGTTGTGGGAACAGTGGCACATGGGTCAACATCGAGTTCCCCGCCCCTCACGTCATGTATCTTCACCGAGGGTGGAAGACCTTCGCTCGCCTCCACAGCTTGACGGATGGGCTCGCTCTCCATTTAAAACTAATGGAGGGTGGCCTCCTCTCCGTCAAGATCTTCGGGCACTATGGGACCCGCATGAGGTGCTGCGTGGAGAGCTCCTCCGATGATGAAGACTCCTCCTCTTACTAGGAGTCAGGCGCCGCTCCGAGCGGCACCGGCGCCCCCATCATCTGTGTCGCCGGCTCCTTGAACTTCTCGGGGTCATCTCCTTGGGCGGCTGGCGTAGGGAGGCTACGGAAGAGGAAGAGGGCGGGCGGCAAGGCCGTCGAGTCGGAGTACGCGGGAACCGACGCCTTCGTCACGTGTTGACGTCCTGCCGCCTTGTCTTCGAGCTCTGCCTCCAGCGCTGCCATCAACATCCAGCCCTTGGACGGCCACCGAGATGTTCTCTTGGTGTCTTCTACCACTCGTAGCTCTCCTAGGCACCCCTTTTACCCTTCTACTTTCTTGTTCCATTTCCTGAGGAGTGGGACAAAAAGGAATTACGGGCACCTTATATCTTTTTAGTCTTGTAAGCCTCCGGGACTTTGTTAGCTTTAGTACTTGTAATCCCCTTGTTCATGTTTTTCATTTCGCATGGACTGTACCTGTACGGGATGTTTTTTAATGAAAAAGGGATGTTTGCCGGGATTTTCGTTCGTGGGAGGAACCCACGGCAAGGAGTGAATCGTTATTATCTTTAAGACAAACGTTTTCTCGCCCGGCAACAGGCCTTGCCGTTTCCCCACTTCGCTCGGCCCTTCTCACGCCTTTGGCGGAGGCAGGGATGAGGTGGGCTTAGGCCCCTCGTTCCTCTTCTTTGCTGCCACGGCTACGACCAAATCCAGACACAGGGTATAATCCTTGGGTGCCGAAAAGGGGGAGCACGGTAGCTTAGAGATAGAACGGGGTTTCACTTATCCCAGTCCATAACGGAATGCATGATAGAGGATAGAGAACTTATCTGGATCTGCTGCCCCCGGCAACCTTGGCTTGCCGCGGATGGATCTTTGTCTTTGCAGCCCCCGGCAACTCTGGCTTGCCGGGGTCCGGGCGCCGGTCCGTTTCCTTTCTTCCCAAACGGCTCGGGAGGAAAACTTACGTGCCCTGCGAACCAAAGAAGACAGAGAAGAACAGAGAGATGCGCACTCAACCTCTAAGCTAGGGGTTAGCCACCGCTAAGCTCTATCAACCCTAACCAAGGAAGAGACTCAACCTAGCATGCATGCTATAACTTAGGGCGCCAGCGCTTCGTTTATTTATGCTCAGGGTCTGCGCCTGGCTTTGTACAAAGGGTTACAAGCCTTGCCAGCAAGGCTTGTACAAAAGGGTGGCTTGTCGGGAGGCCTGACAGCCGCGCCTTATGGGTAAAACTTGAGAAGATGCTCGATGTTCCAGGAGTTGCTCACTGGAATGGCATCTTCGGTCTCCAGCCGGACTACGCTGGGCCTGGTGACTCGTGTCACCCGATAAGGGCCTTCCCACTTCGACGCCAACTTGCTGGAATTATTGGCCGACTGAACGTGCCGAAGAACAAGGTCGCCTTCCTCAAAGCTTCGGGCATGAACCTGGCGGCTATGGTAGCGGCGCAAGGTTTTCTGGTAGCTTGCTGCTCTCACAGCCGCCCGGAGACGATCTTCCTCAAGGAGCATCGCGTCATCTTGCCGCAATTGCTCTTGCTCAAGCTCATCATAAGCGAGCACTCGAGGTGACCCGTATATGAGTTCCGTGGGGAGAACTGCTTCTGCCCCGTAAACCAGGGCAAAGGGTGTCTGGCCGGTGGCTCGATTTGGCATCATTCCGATCGACCAAAGAACCGCCGGCAACTCATCAATCCAGCGCCTTCCACTCTTGCGCAGCCTGTCAAAAGTCTTCATCCTTAAGCCTCGCAGGACTTCAGCATTTGCTCTATTCACTTGGCCATTGCTCCATGGATGTGCCACGGAAGCAAAACTGACCCTGCTGCCGAGATCCTCAATGTATTGCATGAAGGCATGGCTTGTGAACTGTGTGCCGTTGTCGGTGATGATCCTGTTGGGCACCCCGAAATGGCACAATAGTCCCTTGAAGAACTTAATGGCTGACTGCGCTGTCACCTTCCTCACTGCCCCCACCTCTAGCCACTTTGTGAACTTGTCAACTGCGACGTACAAGTACTCGAAGCCCCCGACAGCATGGGGGAAAGGGCCCAATATGTCAAGCCCCCATACCGAGAAGGGCCAGGAGAGAGGGATAGTTTGAAGGGCTTGAGCTGGTTGATGAAGCTTTTTCGAATGGAACTGGCACGCTTCACACTTGGTTACTAGTGCCGTCGCATCCTGGAGGGCGGTGGGCCAGAAGAAACCTTGCCGGAAAGCCTTGCTGGCAAGGGCCCTCGACCCTATGTGGGAGCCACATATGCCTCCGTGTATCTCTACCAACAGATCTAGTCCCTCCTTTCAGGAGATGCACATCAATTTCACCCCATTCAGCCTTCTTCTGTACAATACGTTATCAATGAATTGGTACATAGCAGACCGGCGGGCTACTCTTTCTGCCTCTTCCTGCTCCTCAGGAAGCTCTCCTTGTTGAAGGAATCGGACGGTGTGCTGCGCCCATGCCGGAGCCTGTGGCTCGACGGCAAGGACCAAAGGCATCTCTTCTGCCACGGGAGTGGCCGCCTCCACGGCCATGACCGGAGGTCCTGCCGGAGTCGGTTGCCCTGTGGCAGGATCGGTATCCTCGGCAACATCTTCGCCAACGGCTCCAGGGAACTCGGTGGGGAAGTACTTGCCTGGGCCTAGCCTCCTCCGCTTGTTCTGCCCAGTCCACGGATCAACGGATGGTTCGGTTAACTGAAGCACAAAGGTACCTGGTTCCACAGGTAGCTTGAGGGCAGCGCACTTTGATAGGTAGTCGGCGATGTCGTTCTCCGCCCGAGGGACATGCTCCGCTTGTATACCGTCAAAGCGCTCCTCCAGTTTCCTCACCACATCTACATAAGCTTCCATCAACGGGCTTTGATAATCTTTGTTGATATGCCTGACGACGAGCTGTGAGTCGCCCCTAACGATGAGCTTCTTAACTCCGAGGTCTGCCCCGATCCTGAGACCGGCAAGCAACCCCTCGTACTCGGCGGTGTTGTTGGTTGACATCTCCCGGGGGAAGTGCATCTGGATGACATACTTGAGGTGCTCTCCGGTGGGTGCGATGAGCAGCACACCAGCACCGGCGCCTTGCAGTGAGAAGGCACCATCAATGTACAAGATCCAGTTGCGGCTCGTTTCCTCACCGGGGAGAGCGGTCTCCTGTACCTCTTTGTCAGGCGTCGAGGTCCATTCCGCAATAAACTCCGCCAAGACTCTACTCTAAATCGTCGAGGTACTTTCAAACTTCAAACCAAAACTCGACAGCTCCAGGGCTCATTCCACGATCCTCCCTGTTGCATCTGGGTTGTGCAGTATCCGTTGCAGTGGGAGGCGGGTGACCACCGTGATCTCGTGCCCTTGGATGTAATGGTGCAGCTTTCTCGAAGCCATAAGGACGCCGAAGAGCAGCTTTTGCACACCTGAGTACCTCGACCTAGCCCCCTGCAAGAGGGAGTTGACGAAGTACACTGGGTGCTGCACCATCTTCTTCTTCTCTGCCTCTTCACCCGGTCGCGTGGGTCCTGTCATGCTGGCGTCAACCCTTGCCGGGGACTCAATCTCGCCGGGACCGAGCCCTGCCGGAGAGGGTTCCGGCTTGCTATCTGTTGGCTCTGCCGCTGCCGCTGCCTTCTCGTCGACCTCTCTCTGTGCCACTAGTGCGGCGCTAACCACTTGATTTGTTGCCGCTAGGTAAAGCAGCAACGCTTCTTGTGGTTTGGGCGCAACCAGCACTGGGGTAGAGGAGAGGTATTTCTTCAAATCTTGCAGCGTTTCCTAGGCCTCCGGGGTCCACTCCACTGGCCCTGCCTTTTTCAAGATCTTGAAAAAAGGAAGGGCACGCTCCGCGGACTTGGAGATGAACTGGCTCATGGCGGCAACGCATCCAGTGAGCCAACGCACGTCCTTGTTCCGCTTGGGTGCCTCAATCTGCTCGATGGCCTTTATCTTATCTGGGTTTGCTTCAATCCCGCGCTGGGACACAAAGAACCCGAGAAGCTTGCCGGACGGGACGCCAAAGACACACTTCTCAGGGTTTAATTTGAGGATGATCTTGCACAGGTTCCCCAACGTTTCCTCCAGATCTTGCACAAGGGTTGCTTTGTCCTTGGTTTTGACCACTATGTCATCCATATAAGCTTCCATATTTCTATGTAGCTGGGGCTCAAAACCAATTTGGACTGCTCTTGCAAAGGTCGAGCCAGCACTCTTCAACCTGAAAGGCATCTGTAAAAAGCAATACGTACCACATGGGGTGATGAATGTTGTCTTTTCCTCGTCTTCCTTCGTCATGAAGATCTGGTGGTATCCTGAGTAGGCGTCAAGGAACGATAGGAGGTCACACCCAGCCATGGAGTCGACAATCTGGTCAATGCGCAGTAATGGGAAAGGATCCTTTGGATATGCCTTATTGATGTCTGTGTAGTCAATACACAGCCTCCATTTCCTATTTTCCTTGCGCACCACTACCGGATTGGCCAACTACATTGGATGGAGTACTCCTCTCACCAAGCCTGCCGCCTCTAGCTTTCTGATTTCCTCCGTGATGAACTCTTGCCTCTCCAGAGTTTGCTTCCTGACCTTCTGCTTGATGGGTCACGCATGGGGATAGACAGCAAGGTCGTGCTCAATCACCTCCCTGGGAACGCCGGGGATGTCGGAGGCTTGCCATGCAAACACATCGACATTCGCCCGCAGGAAGGTGACGAGCTCGCTTTCCTATTTGCCTTTAAGGGTGGAGCTTATGGTCAATGCTCCCTCCATGTCGTCCTCCTTGACGGGCACCCTCTTGGTCTCTGGTGGCGTGGCTCTGGACTTCTTGCTCTTGCCGGCGGAGCTCTCTGGCATGTTCTCAATGGCACACGTTCTGATGGAACGCACTGATCACAGCGACAGGATGAGTGTCGGGGATGTTGTACTGCACTCGGCTGAACCTTTGGATGTACTTGCGCAGGTTTTCTCCTTCCTTCTGGGGGATGATGTGTAAATCACTTGCCTGGCCATGAGCTTGGTGACCTCCGGTAAAGGCGCCAACAAACTCATGGCACAAATCCGCACAAGAAGAGATGGAATCCACCGGCAAGTGCATCAACCATGACATAACATTAGGCTTGAGGGCCAACGGGAAGTAGTTGTCAAGCACCTTATCATCGCGGGCCCCAGCAGCTTGCATCGCGATGATGTAGATGCTGAGGAACTCTGGCGGGTGAGTCTTGTCATTGTACTTGTCGCCAACGTCGGGCTTGAACATATGGTGGGAGGGCCATTGGAACTGCCGCAACTCACGGGTGAAAGCCGGACAACTCACCTCGTAAGGTAGGCCACCGTAGCCTCCCGGCGCTGGGTGGTCCATAGCAGGCCCCGCCCGCCTGTCCGACTGGTGGCGCGCATCACGTCAACGCTCGATCGTAGTTCGAGCGTCCTCCTGAGCCCGCTCCCGAGGGACTTGACGCTCATCACGGTTTGTTCGTGGGTCGGACAACTCGATGGAGATATCGTCTCGAGCGTTGTCGCGACGAACCGACGCCGGGGGTGGCCGGGACGGAGGAAGGGAGTGCACCGTGGCTGCATCGCCTCCAGTGCGGTCTCCGCTGGCACGCGGTGGCCCGATGGAGAGACGGCCTACGGGTCTCGCCGACCGCAACTCATCGTTGTTGCCGATGCCGACGAGGCTCCGCATGGTGGTCCTCCACTCGTTGAGCTTCTCCGCGGCGGGAGGAAAATCGAGGAGCAGCAGCGCGCGCTAGGGCTTCCGCTGGCGTGGGTGGCGGCGAGAGCTGGGTGGACCGTGATGCGCCTCGACTTCTCCGTGTTAGAAGGAGCTGTATCACGACTCCGCAGCTGTTTGCCACCTCCATCAGCACCTCGATGCGCATGCGGGCCCTCTTCTTCATGTGACGGACGCACGGGACTCTTCCTAGGGCAGCGCGCAGGGCCACCGGCAGGGTGACGCTGCTCATCACGCACAACCTAAGAAGAGCGCGCCATGGGCGCCGGTGTTGGCGTCTTGGAGGTCGCCGTGCCGCCACCTAGCGAGACGGCGGCACCCCTGGAGGGCCCCTTGCCGCCTGCAGGGGCCCGACTCCACCTCTGGAGCCCGCGACTGGCGGCTTGCCCTCCAGCGTGCGAAAGACGCCACTTGCCAAGCCGGGACCATCGGGGTGATGTAGATGTGCGCGGGCCGTGCCATGGGTTCTCTCCACGACTGGCCCGCTACAGGCACGCGCCGGTACCAACCCGGACCCGGACGAACCGATCGCCGTGGTCGTCTTCTTCTTAGGAGCCATGGCGATGAAGGACAGCTAGGTCAACTGCAAGACCAGATCCTCACGATTGCGCCCCCCTACCTGGCGCGCCAAAGATGTCGGTGGGAAACGACACCTATGGGATCACTGGAATCCCTTCTACAGTTGCGGGGTGCGGGGATCGTGAGGAGAGCAGGACCAGCAGACGACACAAAAGGATTTACCCAGGTTCGGGCCGCAAAGATGCGTAAAACCCTACGATCCTGCTTTGGTGGATGTATTTAGTGTTCTCGAGCTCTTGAACTAGCTCTGGGTGTTGTGTGGTTCCAAAAAGCCGAATCCCTCCTCCGTGTGCCATGGGCCTCCTTTTATAGACGAAAGGGGCTGCCACAGTGGCACACAGGAGGTGGAAAGTGCTACAGCGTCGCGAGCTTATCGCTGGAATTACAGGACAAGACGCATTTAATGCACGGCTTAGGTGTCCTCTCGCTTTATTGGGGATGGGAGCGAGACCCGTCCTGTCCGTCGCCGCTCCTCCTTGCTTCGACACGCGACCTGGCCAGTGATGCATGCGGCGCCATGTAGGCAGGCAGGCAGCTCAGGTGGCGCGTTGGTGGAGCCTCCACGAAGGGTCGCATGTTGCCACGCAGGTGCCTGCCCAGCTGGCTGGGTCGGCAACTGCATGTGAACGGCGGTGAAGACTTGGCTGGCGCGGGCCTGGCAGTGGCCCTGCTGGTGCGCTTAGCGAGAGCCTTGCCGAGTGGCCCGGCAAGGGTCTTGTCGTGGCACGCTGGCTTCCCCGGCAAGGACCTTGCCGGGGGCTTTGTGGGTTTCTTCGGTGAGGATGGTTGCCTTCCTATCCTCACTTGATCTTGATTATTCTATGTCTTCACAAAGATCTTCATGCCACCACGGAGGTGCCTCCCGAGCCCTATCCCAGCGCTTTTGTCGAACGCTGGTGGGCTCAAGGGTGGCTCACTTCGGTTGGCGTGGGTGAGCTGCCCCGGCAAGGGTCCTTGCCGGGAAAACCTCCTTCGTCCATCTGATCTTCGTGGCCTTGGTCCTTGTCGTTGCGCTGCTTGCCTTGTGGCCTCGGCTTCTCTCCGGCTTTCCTTTCCTTCCCTGTTATGCGTGGCTGTGGCGGTAGGTTCTGACTTCCCGTGCACAAGTAGAGGTGTCAAAAGCAGAGCCCCTACTTTTGTACAACGACAGTGGCGGATGCGAAGGGCACGGAAATGCACACCATGGCAGTAACCCAGAGACCATGGATTGGCTCGGGGGAGGGGGTCGGCCTTGGTTCCACGGGCCGTTGATGGGAAGTGGGAGCCAAACTGGACGAGCGGGGCGGCATCCTCTAGGAAAAGGAGCTAGCCCCCTGCCCCGTTCGCCTATAAGAAAGGACGCGGGACAAGGTGCTCCCCCACACATATCACTCCTCCGTTTCCCTTAGTAGTTCTCGTCCACCATGGTGAGATGTCAGGGGAGTGGCGTTGTTCTAGTAGCAGCGATGAGAACTTCTGCTCGATAGTGTCTCCCTCCTCAACCCGAAGACGGGGCGGTGGAGCCCACCGTGAGAGGAGGTGGGAGGGGGAGAAGTCACAACTGTCATGGTGTTCGGGGTCGAGGAGGACGAGCGTGCGGCCTGATCGCTCCTCCGCCAATCGCCCAACCACCAACAGAGGGCCATGTCAAGGATCAGCCACTAGAATTCATCATTAGACTGCACAGATCCCTGTGTGGCCATCTCTACCTCCCTACTCCATTCACTAGGGTGATGGAGCATGAACAAGTGGGGCTGCGGTAATGGCAGCATGCGGGTGGTGGTGGACTTCCCCGCTCCTCATGTAGTGCTCTTCCAACACAGTTGGAAGACCTTTGCTCATGCCCACAGCTTGCCGGAGGGGCATGTCCTCCATTTTAAATTAATGGAGGTCGATCTGCTCTCCATCAAGGTCTTTGGGTGCTTAGGTGCTCGCTTAGGGTGCTACGCGAAGCGCTCGACCGACGATGAAAGCTCCTCCTCGAGTGATAGCGACAAGGAGGACAGTGACAGCGATGTTGACGGCGCCGCCTCCTATTGAACGCCAGCTGCACCATCACTGTTAGGCGGCAGCACCATCATCTGCACCTGCACATCCTCTCCGGCATGGCTATTTGCGGGGGAGTTGGATGTGGAGGTGTGGATGGTGTCTTCAGCTCCTCCAGCAGCCTTCCAGCTGGACCCAGAAGGCTTGTTCGCTCTACCGCATCCTGCTTTCCTAGGTGTCGGTGGCCAAGGGGTCACCTCCGCCGCTCTCTTCACCATCACATTCGTCTGCGCCCTCCCAGTCTTGTCAGTCTCCTTGCCAAAGGGGCCTCATGGGGTCAAGCTAGGCTTTTGCCCAGACACTCCTTTTGCCCTCTTCACCTCCCATGGTGGTGCCTAGGAGGAGAGGGACAAGAAAGGTATCACGTGGCACTTATCTCTTTTCAGTCTAAAATATGTAGGCATTGGCCAAATTTTAGTCCAAATTATGTAATCTTCTTTACCCATGTTTGTGTTCTGTAAGATCTGTACTTGCTTATTAGCGTATTAATGAAAAAGACAAGCCTTTCTGGGTACATGTGCATGCATCACATCCATGCAGAGGCGAAATGCCTCTATACGTTCAAGTAAACAAGTTTGCCCCAGCAGGCTAACCTACCGGTACCCTCAGTTTGTTGCCGCTGGGCTAGGCCTGCTGGGCACAACAACACAAAGAGGGACTAACCCCCACCAAACCTTTTCCTCCAAAGGCCACTACAATCATCTTAACCAAACCAACATTCAAGTCAAAGGATGGGAGCACCTATGTTTCGATGGTGGCGAGGTTTTCATATGCACAAGTTTATCTTCACAGAACACAGATGGGTAAGAGAGAGAACTTATCGGTTTGGCTTGCCGGGGATAGCTAAGAGAGAGAACTTCTTTTATTTGGGACCGAGTCCGCCGCAAGAGTCTCTGCAGCTTAGTGAAGATGAAAATAGAGCTACATGCGATCTTATCTACATGATCAAGCCATGCTCATTATATGCAATATTTTTCGGGGCCCCCAGTGCTTCATTTATTTCTCTGTTGCTTAGGGTCTATCCTTGGCTTTGTACAAAGGGTTTCAGGCAACTTCGTCAAAGCTTGTACAAATGGGTGGCTATCGGGCAGAGCCCGACAGCCGCACCTTACGAGTAGAACTTACGGAGATGCTCAATGTTCTATGTGTTTTGCAACTGAATGCCATTTTCGATCTCCAGACGGACTGCGCCGGGTCATGTGACTCGTACTACCCGGTAAGGGCCCTCCCACTTTGGCGTCAACTTGTCTGTACCCTTGGCGGATTGAACGTGCATAAGGACAAGGTCGCCTTCCTCATAGCTCCGGGCATGAACCCTTCGGTGGTGATAGAAACGCAGGGCTTGTGGGTAGTGTGTAGCACGCGTAGCAGCCCGAAGAAGGTTCTGCTGAAGTAGCACAGTGTCATCACGTTAGTGCCATTCTTGCACTACATCATCGTAGGCAAGCACTCGAGGTGACCAGTATATGAGTTTCGTGGGGATAACTGCTTCTTCCCCATAGACTAGGGACAAGGGAGTCTTCCCGGTAGCTCGATTTGGTGTCATATGGAGGGACCAAAGAACCACCGGTAGATCGTCGATCCATCGCATGTCGCACTTATGTAGCTTATCAAATGTTCTTGTCTTGAGGCCTCGCAGAACTTCAGCGTTTGCCCTCTCAGCTTGTCCGTTGCTTCTGGGATGGGCAATAGAGGCCAATGAGATTTTCCTTCCCGGGGCATGAACGTATTGCATGAAGGCGCGGCTTGTGAATTGGGTGCCATTGTCGGTGATGATTCGGGCATGTACCCCAGAGTGGCACACCAATCCTTTCAAGAGCATGATAGCTGACTATGCGGTCACCTTTCTAACGGGCTCCACTTTTGGCCACTTTGTAAACTTATCAAATGCAACGAACAAGAATTCTAATCCCCTGGTAGCACAGGCGAAGGGGCCCAAGATGTCGAGCCCCTAGACCGGAAATGGCCATGACAAAGGGATCCTTTGGAGAGCTTGAGCAGGCTGATGGATATTCTTGGAGTGGAACAGACAAGCTTCACAATTTTTGACTAGCTCAATTGCATCTTGGAGGGCTATGGGCCAGTAGAAACCTTGCCAGAAAGATTTTCCAACCAAGGCCCTTGATCCAATGTGGGAGCCACACATACCCTTGTGCATCTCTACCAGCAGTTCCTTTCCTTCTTCCTGACAAATGCATTTCAACTTCACACTGTTGGGCCTTCTTCTGTACTGTATCATCAATGAACTGATACATACTGGCCCTCCGAGCTACTTTTTAGCTTCTTCTTGCCCTTCGGGAAGTTCTATTGTTTGGAGGAAACGAATGATGTGCCGCGCCCAAGTTGGAGCCTGAGTCTCTACAATGAGGACCAGCGGCACCTCCTCATTCACGGGAGCGCATGCTTCAACTATAAGGCTTGGTAGTTTGGCGGTAGGGTGCAGCTCACCGATCGAAGGTGAGTTGTTCCCGCCAAGCACTCTACTGGTGGCCTCGGGAAGCTCTATCAGGAGAGGTTTGCCGGAGTCCAGTTTCCTCCTCTTTCTGGCCATTGTTGCCTGGGACATGGAGCGTTGAGTCAGATGGGGAACAAAACTTCCTGGTTCCACACGGAGTTTTTGCGTAGCGCACTTTGACAAATGGCCAGCAATGCTATTTTACACACGTGGCATGTGCTCTGTTTGCAATCCGTCAAAGCGCTCCTCCAACTTTATCACTTCCTCAACGTATGCCTCCATCAATGAGCTTTGGTAATCCTTGTTTACATTTTTCACCACAAGTGGTGATCTCCACGGATGACCAGCTTCTTGATTCCTAGTTCGGTTGCAATCCTAAGCCCGGCAAGGATCCCTTCATACACTGCAGTATTTTTGGTAGCCTTCTCCTGGGGGAAATGCATTTGAACGACGTACTTAAGGTGCTCCCCAGTGGGAGCAACGAGAAGCACGCCAGGCCCTGCACCTTGTATAGAGAAGACACCATCAATGTACATAATCCATTCTTGGGGCACTTCCTCGCTGAGAATGACTGTCTCCAGTACTTCTTTGTCAGGGGTTGGCTTCCACTCCGCAATGAACTCTGCCACTGCTCTACTCTGAATAGTTGACGTTCTCTCAAACTTCAAACCAAAGCTCGATAACTCCAAGGCCCATTCCACTATTCTACAAGTGACCACTGGATTTCTGATTATGCATTGCAAAGGGAAGCGGGTGACAACCGTGATCTCGTGGGCTTGGAAGTAGTGGTGCACTTTCCTTGAGGCCATGATGAGGCCAAAAATCAACTTCTGCACGCCAGAGGACCTCGACCTAGCCCCTTGCAATAGGGAGCTGACGAAGTACACTGGGCGTTGCACCACCTTCTTCCTTGCCATGACCTTGACCTTTCTTCGCTGCTCTGCTCTTCCTTGTCTTGATCTACACCTAAGCTTGCCAAGATGGGTTCGATTTCCTCTCCAGAGGGGACAATGGTTGCAGCTGCCGCTTCATACACTTCCCATTGTGCCACCAGCGACGTGCTAAGCACTTGTGGTTTGGGATCGACCAAAGTGGGCACAGAAGAAAGATAGGTCTTCAAATCTTGGAGCGCAGCGTCCGCCTCTGGGGTCCACTCCACGGGCCCTGTATTCTTCAAGATTTTCAAGAATGGCAGGGCATGCTCGGTAGACCTTGAAAGGAACCGCTCAGTGCGGCAACACCTCCAGTCAAATGGCTCACGTCTTTAACTGCCCTAGGTGCTTGAATCTTCTCAATAGCCTTGATCTTGTCGGAGTTGGCCTCTATCCCCCGATGGGACTCGAAGAAGCCAAGTAGTTTACCGGAAGGAACGCCAAACACACACTTCTCTGGGTTCTGCTTCAAGTTGATCCTGCGCATATTTGCAAAGGTCTCTTCCAAATCCTGAATGAGAGTCATTCTGTCCTTTGTTTTGACCACTATATGATCCTTGTAGGCTTCAATATTTCTGTGCAGTTGGGACTCAAGGACAATCTGTACTGCTCTTGCAAAAGTGGATCTGGCGCATTTCAACCCGAAGGGCATCCGCACAAAACAGTACGTGCCACATGGGTTTATGAATGCGGTCTTCTCTTCCTCTTCTTTGGACATGAATATCTGGTGGTACCCAGAGTATGCATCCAGAAAGGAAAGCAGGTCACACCCAGAGGTGGAATCCACAATCTAGTCGATGCATGGCAAGGGGAATGGGTCCTTCCGGCATGCTTTACTTAGATTTGTGAAATCTATGCAAAGCCTCCATTTCCCATTGGCCTTGCGCACCACCACTGGATTTGCTTACTATGTTGGATGCATTACTCTTCTGACCAAACCATCCACCTCAAGTTTCTTGATCTCTTCGGCAATAAACTTCTACTGCTCCAAAGCTTGCTTTCAAACCTTCTACTTGACGGGCCGGGCATGTGGGCAAATAGCAAGGTGGTGCTCGATTACCTCCCTAGGAACACCGGGGATGTCAGATGGTTGTAATGCAAACACATTGACATTCGCCCGCAGGAAGGCAACAAGCGCGCTTTCCTATTTGTCATCGAGGGTGGTGCTGATAGTAAATGTACCATCAGTGCCAGCCAGCCCTGCCGGGACCTTCTTTACAGCGGGTGTATCAGCCTTGGATCTCTTGCTATTGGAACTCCCCGGCAAGTCATCAACAGGCGCAGCGCACCTCGAAGAGGTGCCCTTCCCGGATTCCTCGCTAGTGTCATTGTTAGCTTTATTCTTTTTCTTGCTTTCCTTGGCAGGAGCAGCAGCTTTCGCGGCCTCTCCAGCAATTGCTTCCCGGTACATCTTGTCCACACATATGATTGCGTCTTTCTTGTCTGATGGAATGGAAATGACGCCCATTGGCCCCATCATCGTCAGAGTGTTGTAGGCATAGTGGGATGCCACCATGAATTTGGCCAGGGCTGGGCGACCAAGGATTCCATTGTACGGCAGGGGGAGGTCAACCACATCAAATACGATCTTCTTGTTCTGGTAGTTTAACTCCCGCCCCAAATGTCACTGGCAGTGTGATATTCCCCTTAGGGCGACTCCTGCCGGGGTTGATCCCATGTAACATAACAGTAACCTTGAGTTCTTCATCTTCTATCTAGAGTTAGCTGATGACCTTTGGAGAAATCAGATTCAACCCGTCCCCACTGTCAACCAACATCTTTGTGACTTTGAGGTTGCAGATTGTTGGTGAGACCAACAACGGCAAGCACCCTACCGCGATGATGCGGTCAGGGTGATCCTCTTCGTCAAAGATGATGGGCATGCTGGACCACTTAAGCGGCTTCCAAGAATCTGCCGCTGGCTCCACGACATTGACTTCACTCACCCACTATTTAAGTGGGCCGTGAAAGGTATGCAAAGATGCACCCCATCAATGCATATCGCTTGGCTTTCTCAAACTCATACTCGCTGGTTTCCTCTTCATCCCCTTCGTCACTCCCGTCATTGCAGTCCTCCTTCTCACGGCCTCTGGCGGGTTTCCCTTGATACTGAGGAGCCTCGTCGGGGCGACCTGTTCTGCCACCTCGGCCCTTCCCGCCAGCAACATATTGGACTTTCTCCTTATCATGCTTATCGTACTCAGCCCTCTATTTCTTGACGAGTTGCTCAACCTGATGACACTCCTGAAGATCGTTGCCTTTGGTCCGATGGATCTTGCAGTACGACCCTTCACCCTTCCCAGATTTCTCTGTAGCCACAACTTCCCAGCAATCAGTGCATGCAGCAGCTTCCTTGTCGGGGGCTCGGTCTTGGCCTTCTTGCCGGTACTAGGTGTGCACGATCCTTCCGCGATCATCATATCTTTATCCTTATGCTTCTTGTTGTGCTTCCTGTTCTTCTTCTGGTTGGTAGCGTCGTCGTCGTCCTTTGTGTCAACATCGACGCCATACTGGTCACCAGGGAGCCGCCTCCCCTCCTCTACGTGGGCACACTTATCCACCAGAGTGTACAGCTCATTCAAAGTCTTGGGCAACCGTACGTTCATTTTGGAATGTATTCTACGGTTGCGCACGTTGGACTGGAATGCCGCTATCACAGCTACTATCACAGCTGCCGGGTGGATGTATGGAATGTTCCTGTGCACTCAACTGAACCTCTGCATGTACTTCCACAAACTTTCTCCTTCCTTCTTGGGGAGGAGCCACAAGTCGATGGGCCGCCTAGGTTCTTGATGGCCGCCTGTGAAGGAGCCAACAAACTCGTGGCACATGCAACCCAGGTCGATGGAGTTGTACGTGCATCTAGTGCCCCTTGGTGATTTTGGTGTATTGAAGACTTATAGGGTAAGGGACTAATATGTTTGTGAGTGTACACAAGCTCTATAAGTCGATGAGGAGTTTGATATTTATGATGAAAGTCGACCCCTAAAAATGTATGTCTTCAACTGAAGACTTTGGTTCTCCTAAAGATTTTGAAAGTGAAGAAATTGGTGTGACCTTGAAGACTTGGATATTCATGCGAGGATTATGAAGCATGAAGACTTCTGTTTTCGTAGTTTCATTTTCTCTATCTTGAGTCCTAGGAAACACCGTTACTTTTAAAGGGGGTCGAGGTAATACTAAGGAAACTAATTTCCATGTGATGCTCATCTCAAAATCCTACACCTACCCAATCCTTTCGAGTGAAGCCGTTGGAAATCTCATATCACTTCAGTCAATTTCTTCAGTGACAGAAACGTAGATCTTCTGATCTCTGAGGAATTTGTTCTGACCGAGGAGTTAGGAATTCGCCTGTGCGGATTGCCTAAACAGTGCGGAACAAGATAGTCCGAACCTCAAATATCCGACAATTTCTTGCTATGCGTTAGCTGTCCCAAAATATCTACCCACCTAATGGTCATATCATTGAAGGGCATTTATGTCTTATCAGGTCGGGCTGCTCCCTAGGCTATAAATAGCCACCCCTACAACCACTAGCCGGTTGGCTGCTCCACGAGAAACTGACACTTGTCATTGAGAGCATCCCATCCTCCGAGGACTTTGAGCGAAAATCATCAAGTGAGGAAACCCCAAACCTAAACACGTAAAACCCAAAGTGATTGAGCATCACTGAAGAGATTGTTCCTGTGTGGAATCGATGCTTGTTACCTTTGGTGACTGTGTATCCTCCAGACGGTTAGGCATCATGGTCTAAGCATCCAAGAGGAATTGTGGATCGCTGAGTAACCAAGTCTGTGAAGGTTTGGAAGTCACCTGAAGACTTACCACGAGTGTTGGGCGAGGTCTGTGTGACTTTAGGTCAAGGAGAATACGATGAGGACTGTATGTCCGGGACTGTGTGTCCTCGAGTTTAAATACTCAGCCGCTCCAACCAGACGTACAACTATCACATCAGTTGGAACTGGTCTACCAAATCATTGTCTTCACCAAGCCAACTGGTTCTATTTCTTCAACCCTTCCATTTCTTCATTCATGTGTTGATGGACCTGATCATTACTGTTTGAAGGCTTTGACTAAAGACTTTCTCTATTTCCTCAATCCAATTTCTTCAGTCACATAGTCTCCAGCCTTCTTATCCAGTTATCACGCTATCTGTACTCTGTGCTTGTTTTCATTTCATCATGATGACTATGTTGTTGCTTTGTTCTGTTTATACCTAAGTACTTATTCCACTCCTTGTGTGTTGTTGCTTAGGAATTTCTTCACCTAGAATTTCCTCAATGACGAATTTGTAAAAATCGCCTATTCACCCCCCTCTAGTCGATATAATGCACTTTCAATTGGTATCAGAGCAAGGTACTCCCTTGTTCTGTGTGATTTTGGTTAAACCACCTAGAGTTTTAGTTATGTCAACTGCAGTAATGATCAAGGTCTCGGCTGGGTGTCCTACCTTCGACGGGACCGACTACCCCTACTGGAAGAATAATATGCGCGTGCATCTTGAGGCAATTGATAAGGATCTCTGGTATGTTGTGGAAAATGGTTCCCTCAGTCACTCCATCTGTGAATGTTGTTGATGTGAAGAGATTCAAGCAACTCGATTCTCAAGCGAAGAATATCATATGTGGCCATCTGAGCAAAGGACGGTACGGCAGAGTGAGTGCTTTGGAAACTGCTAAGCTGATTTGGGACATGCTGTCGAAGGTCAACGATGGAGTCTCCACTCAACGTGACTCCTGAGTTGATGTTCTTGACAATTTCTTCAACCGCTTCAAAAGACTCGACAACGAAAATGTCCAGCAAACCTTTGATCGCCTCACCGACATCTCAAATGAGCTTCAAGCACTTGGTGCCACTGACATCACCGACCATGAGGTGGTGAAGAAATGCTGAGATCACTTGATTCCTAATTCAATACTCTTGCACTGATGATTCAAGAGCAAGCTGATTACAAGTCTCTAGATCCCACTAACATCCTCGAGAGGCTAAACACTCATGAGTTCCAGCTTGCTGAGAAGAGAGACCTCTATGGACCGAGTTTTGGAAGATCACGTGCGCTGAAGGCCAAGGCTGTCTCTGAATTTGAAGGTGAAGATTCTGGTAGCAGCCTTGGTGACCCTGAAGAACTGAGCCAGGAACTGGCAATGCTCATGAAGAAATTCCAGAAGTTCTCTCGCCGTGGTCGCTTTGGGAAGTATTCAAGAAGTGATGATTCCTCATCTCGTGACTACAAAAAGAGGACTTGACACAAATGCAAGAAACCTTGTCACTACATGTCTGATTGTCCTCTGTGGGAAAAGGAATAAAACAAAAAGAAGTACAAATATGACGATTCTGATGACTCAAAGAATAAGAAGAAATCTTCGAAGTCCTCGTCATCAAAATCTTCAAAGTCTTCATCTCACAAGAAGAGCAGTTCCAAGAACGCACGGGCATTTATTGGCAAGGAAATGGACTCTGAAGTTGAATCTGAGGAAAATGTGGAAGAGGAGGAATCTAAGGAGTCAGACTCTGGTGTGGCAAGCCTACCCATTGCTACCGCTTACGTCAGCAAGTCCATCTTCAACACTGAAGAAAATGACCTCCCCAACTCTGCTGACAAGAACGTCAATGACTATGCTCCCACCTATTGCTTCATGGCAAAATGTGCCAAGGTACTCAAACCTTGCCCCTCTAAATCCAGTGAGGATGAATCTGATGACAATCTCAAACCTAGCTATTCCAAACTGGCTAAAATTGCTGTTAAACAACAAAAGGCTTTGGAAAAGATTCAAAATATGCTGGACAAAAGCGATGACTTGTTGGGTGAGGAATTGAATCGAACTAAGGCTTTGACTGATAATCTTCAGAGACTTCAGTCTAAGTTTGACAATCTTCAAAATCATCATAACACTCTCTTATCTGATCATGAGAAGCTTTCTTATGAATTTCTTCAGAGAAAGCAAGATCTTGAGAATTTAAAAGTGTGTTATGAAGATCTTTAGAAGGAAAACGATTCATTGCTTGCTCAACAGTTCAGTTCCGCTCAGGAAGAATTTATTCCACCATGTCTGAAATGCATTGAGCGTGAATCTGCCAGTTCTTCACCTAAATGTTCAAATACTTCTATTGCTGCAAATTCTTCAACTATCTCTGTGGTCACAAATTCCTAATCTGAGGATACCACAAGTATCACTGACGATAATGCAGGGTTGAAGGAATTGTATGTGACAGGCATATAAAAAAGCCTCAAAGGGCATTAGACACATTGTGATGTGCTCAAAAATCAAATCTTGAACAGGAACCCTAGGAAGGAGGGTATTTCCTTTGAGAGGAAACTCAATGCTGACACATGTACTGGAAACCTGACCAGTACCCCAAAATCTCATGGGTTGCTGCGAAAGGACCTTCCGTAGATCCATGCACTTTATCTGGCTTTACTTGTGAATCTTCATATTCCTCTGATGAGTCATTTGACTCCAACTATACACTATTCAAGAATCAGAATGGTGAAGTATTTGCTTGATATGTTGGAACTAACTGCAGGAACGGTTCCCTTGTGAAGAAAATCTGGGTTCCCAAAAAGTGCCTTGAAAATCTTCAGGTGAATGTCATCATGACACCACCTATGAAGAATAGGAACCCCAGATCAAATTCTTCATATGGATCAAAATCTTCATATGGATCCAAGTCCTCTTACGGACTGAATTCTTCATCTGGATCAAATTTCTCACTTATGTTTCATAGGGACAGTCTAAAGGCTATGAATATGTGCATTATTCTTCAAACCATTATATTCATAAATCCTCGAAGAATTTCTCTGCTTATTCATATGCTTATCCTAACCCCTCTTCTGTGAAACAAAGTGCACTGGCTTCAATGCCATATTTTTCTTATGGAGCTCGCAGAATGATGAACTCTTTGCCACCCCTTCAAATGTGGGTGGAAAAGAAAAGGAACTAATCTCTTATGTAGGGTCAGGTCTCTAGACGAACTTAATCATCTGAAGAATTTGCTGGAGACCTGAATGTGCTTGAATGGATGCAAGCTAATCATGAAGAAATGAATTACTCATTTCTCACGTCCTCATAATTGCTATATCTGTTACTGCTGATGAAATTGATATCATATTCTTCACTGATGAAGTATATGAGTTCGTAAGTTGCACTAATTCATCTGCAGGATGAACAACCCAAAGCTACTGAGTGGGTCCTCGACAGTGGATGTACAAATCAGATGACCGGTGACAGGAACTTATTGATGGACACTGTTGTATCTCCATCTCATCTGAAGCATATCACCTACACTGACAAAGGCAAAAGCAAGGTATTAGGTCTAGGTAGGATTGCGATCTCAAAGGATAGACACATGGACAAAGTCATGCTTGTCGAGTCCTTAGAATGCAACCTCATGTCTGTCTCAATGCTTTGTGATCTTGATATGGTTGTCATCTTTGGAAACTATCGTTGCATTGTGCGTCTGAAATCTGATAATTCCAAAGTCTTCGAAGGCTTTAGGAGAGGAGACTTGTATATTGTTGATTTCTCTGTAGGGCCATAGCCTGCCACATGTCTACTTGCAAAAGCTTCAGAAGGCTGGTTATGGCATTGACGACTTGGTCATGATGGGAAGAGGAACTTGCATACACTCAAGAAGAAGAAGCATGGCATTGGCATCGAGGGTGTCAAATTCCTCAAAGATCATCTTTGTGGGGCTTGTGAGGCTGGAAAGATAACCAGAGCCAAGCATCCCTCGAAGACTATCATGACCACTTCTCGTCTCTTTGAATTACTTCACATGGACCTCTTTGGCCCTACTCATTATGCCACGTTCGCAAATTCTACATCATTATATGGTTTTGCCATTGTTGATGATTATTCTTGTTATACCTGGGTGCATATCATCACTTACAAAAATGAAGTGTAGGAAGTCTTGAAACGATTTTCCTCAAGAGCATCTATGAACTTCGGTGTGAAGATCAAGCATATCAGGAGTGATAATGGAACTGAGTTCAAGAACACTAGTCTCGATGAATATCTTGATATACTTGGTATTACTCACGAGTTATCTGCTCCCTATACTCCTCAACAGAATGGCGTCGTGGAGCGCAAGAACAGAACTCTTGTTGAGATGGCTCGCACTATGCTTGATGAATACAAGACTCCACAGCGTTTCTGGCCAGATGCTATTGATACTGCATGCCACATCAACAACAGGGTATATCTTCACAAATTCTTCAAAAAGACCTCATATGAACTCCTCACTGGCATGAAACCCAATGTAAGTTATTTCAAAGTCTTCGGTGCTAAATGCTGGATTGGAGATCCTCACCACCAATCTAAATTTGCACCGAAAGCACATGAGGGTTTTATGCTTGGTTATGGAAAGGACTCGCACACTTACAGAGTCTTCAACACCTATCATCACAAGGTTGTTGAAACTGTAGATGTGCAGTTTGATTAGACTAATGGCTCGCAAAGTGAGAACCTACCTCCTGTGCAAGATGAAATGTCACCTGAGGAATCCATCAAGTTCAAGGCTACTAAGGATGTCATCCCTACCGAAGAATCTACTGAAGAAGTCATTCCGGATTGTGAAGAAAATCACGCTGGTGGTACTGAAGAAAATGGCACTAAAGAAATTGCTGGATCTAATCAAAGTCATCAACGTGCTCATCCTTGCGTTGCAAACGAAGTGCAGATTGAGAGAATCATCAAGGACATCAATGCACCAGGTCCCCTCATGCGCTCAAAAGCTTCACATTTTGTCTAACTTTTGTGGGCATTTTGCTTTTATCTCTATCACAAAGCCCACCAAAGTTGATGAAGCATTCATGGAATCTGAGTGGATTCAAGCTATGCAAGATGAATTGCATCCATTCGAGTTCAACAATGTGTGGGAGCTTGTCAAGCGACCAGACCCATGCAAGCACAACATCATTGGCACGAAATGGATATACTGCAACAAACAAGATGAAAATGACCTTGTGGTGAGGAATAAGGCTCGTCTTGTAGTTCAAGGCTATACACAGGTTGAAGGAATTGATTTCGATGAAACTTTTGCACCTGTTGCTTGACTTGAAACTATTCGCATATTACTTGCTTATGCTAACCATCATATCATCTTACATCAAATGGATGTGAAAAGTGCATTCCTCAATGGTAAGCTTGAGGAAGAAGTATATGTCGCTCAACCACCAGGTTTTGAGGATCCAAAATTTCTAGATCACGTCTACAGACTCAATAAGGCCCTCTATGGCATCAAGCAAGCACCTCGAGCATGGTATGATACATTGAAGGAATTCCTCAAGAAGAAATGCTTCAAACCCGGTTCATTTGACCCAACTCTTTTCACCAAGGCACATGATGATGAATTATTCATGTGCCAAATATATGTTGATGATATTATCTTTGGCTGTACTAACCAACATTACAGTGATGAATTTGCCAATATGATGAGTGAGGAATATCAAATGTCCATGATGGGAGAGTTGAAATTCTTCTTAGGTCTTCAAATTCGTCGCTAGAGGTATCATCGCCACTGCCTCAGCTCACTGCTAAAGAGGATGGTTTTGAAGAAGTTGAAGCTGACGAAGAGGATGTGGACATCGGGTCTATGACTCCAGTAATGAATGATGATTTCTGAGAAAGTCATCATACAAATTCTCCTCCGTTCACTCCTTTGCAGCAAATTCCTCAGTCCCCCGTGCACACTGAAGTCATTCACTCGGGTTCTGATCAAGGTCAAGCTTCACTTCACTCCATCCCCGAAGAAATTCCAGCCACTAGTGCTGATGAAATTAAGAAGAAGACAGCAGAAGAAACTGCTCCTCAGCCTGAGGCTCCAGAGGCTGCGCTTGAAACGGCTTTGAAGACTTCAACTATAAATCTTCAGCCCAAGCCACTACAGGAAATAGGTAATTTGTCGTCTGTGGATCACAGACGGCAAAGACCAAAATCCAGACTCCAAAGATTTTGCCGTCAGGAAGCAGACGGCAAAGTCAGACGGGAAAGATAAGTCGGCAAAGAAACTTTGCCGTCAGCTTCTCGTCGAACAGGCGGCAAAGATTTTGCCGTCAGCCAAACTGTGAATTTGCCATCTGCCACAAAAATAACAGACGGCAAAGAAAGCGTTCTTTGCCGTCAGCCAAATAGTGTGCTTTGCCATCAGTCAGATTAAACTACAGACGGCAAAGTTTGTTTGTTTTTTTTTAAAAGACACCGGAGCAGAGCATCTCGCCCAACAACCATTTATTTTAGAGGAAAAGAGCACAAGGGGTCCGGCTCCATTGCATAGCAAAGAAACCAAATTGTCTTACACAGTACCAAATCAGCACGCGGAGGACAGCCCCACCGCTGCCCCAGCAAAGACTACAAGCCTAAATGACAGAAATAAAAACTAAGATCAACTAAGGACGCACACCCAAAAGGGGACAACGACACTAGTAAAGCAGCAAACTGTAGCATATAGAACCAAATCAGATTGAGGCGGTGCTCGCCGGAACTAAGCTGCCCGCCCAACAGCGCCGAGAGGGCCGCGCCGCGCGTCGTCATGGTCAACGTCTGGTCATGCCCTATTGCTGTTTGGCGGTCGTGTAGGAGGGAGGGCGAGCCACGGAAGAGAGGAGGGTGGAGCTTCACGCCGCGCTGGCGAGCTGGCGGAGCTTCACGCGGCGGAGACGGAGGAGCTTCATGCGGCGGCGCCGGAGTTGAACGCGGCGGCGTCGGCGGTGCTGCACGCTGACGACGATGGACATGCAGGCTAGGGGAGCGGTGCTGGACAGACGAACGAGCGGCGTGGAGTGCGGCTTCTTGGGGACGGGCGGGCGCGGCGCCGGCCGGACGAACGACGGGCGCGGAGCCGACTGCTCAGGGGCGGGCGGGCGCGGCGCCGGCCGGATGAGCGACGGGCGCGGATCCGACTGCTCAGGGACGGGCCGGTGCGGCGCTAGCCAGACGAGCGACGGGCGCGGAGCCGGCTGCTGGGGACAGGCGGGCGCGGCGCCGGCCGTACGAGCGACGGGCGCGGAAACGGCTGCTCAGGGACGGGTTGACGGGCAGGTGCTGGCCGGCGGTGTGCGAGCGTGCGGCTGCTCGGGGACGCCGGACGGGCGGGCGGGCGCTGGGAGAGAGGAGGAAGCTGGCCGGCGTCGTGGCTCTGGTCGGGGGAGACGGAGAGAGGAGCAGGAGAGAGGAGGGCACTGAGGGGATAAGGAGAGAGAGAGAGGAGATGGGCGCGTGGGGGTCATGGGTCGTGGCAGGCCTCATGGGTGGGGCCCTGACTTGTGGGTAGGTGGGTGCCTATGTCCGACGGCTACGGTGGAAGGGGACGTGTGTTTTGGATCTTGCCACATCACGGATCCGCGTGATCAATCCGCGTGATGTGTTTTCTCTTTGCCGTCTATGAAATAAAATACAGACGGCAAACATCTCACTTTGCCGTCTGCAGAACAAAAGAACAGACGGCAAAGTCTGTTCCATCTGTCATTGTTTTGGCAGATGGCAAAGTGAGCTGTTTGCTGTTTGTATTTTGTTTGAGAGACGGCAAAGTCCATTTTGCCGTTAGTATTTCTTTGACATCTGCAGCAGACGGCAAACCTTGTCTTTGCCGTCTGGCCCGACGAAAAGCAGACGGCAAAGACGCCTCCTGACGGCAAATTATCTGTTTCCCGTAGTGAGCCACAGAATCCTCACTACAAGAAGCAGAAGTTCAAGGTGGATGACTTCTTTGCTGAGCATCATTTCTTCTCAGATTTCAATACATATGACGCTGCTCGCCTTCGCCGCAAGCGCTTCTGGACTGCTTCTCAGATGAACTTTTATTCCTCGCTGCTGTTTGACAAGGACAAAGTGTTTGACCATGAGCATCTTCCTCATGTGGATATGGAGTCTCTTCCATGCTTTACTTCTGTCCTCAGTGTTCTCCATGATGCAGGGCTGCTCAACTTCTGCATTGACATCTGCGATTGGAATGAAGAGCTAATTCTTCAGTTCTATGCCACTCTGCATCTGACAGGAAATGTTGTCGATGTGAATTCATGCATTTTGGACTGGATGACTGAAAATACTCATCACAAAGCTCCGGCTCTAAATTGCTTCATGCCGTCCCAGTCAGTCCGCCCACTGAAGGAGCACTGAAGCTGTATGAGGAACCTGAACTGCCAAAAAACTGATGCAAGTGCTGATGAAGCCTTTGAAGGCTGGCCAAGCGCCAAGGACAAATTTCCTCGTCAAAGATCTGCTGTATGTGCCAAGGACTGTCTATCGCATTATGGCCAAAACCCTGAGTCCCATTAAGGGCCACAACTCTGAAGAAGAAGAAGTTGTTGGCATCATGAAGAACTTTCTTTTCAACATCATGCATGGTATTCCAATCAACGATCATGATTTCTTCATGAGGACTTTGGCCAATGCTGCTTTGTCACCCTTTGAGTTGAAGCCTTATGCTCCCTAGATCATGAAATTCATCAGATCAAGGACTTCAATTCATTACAAGGCTGATTTTCAAAATCCTCTCAGCTATTTGCCCCTGATTGAAGTCCTCAAAAGGACTATTTCCTCAGTTGATGAGAAGGGCAAGGCTGCAGTTATGGATGAAGGCACTCATCCTTTGGATGGACAGTTTCGAAAGGCAGCATCCTACTCCACTAATAATGACTCTGCCACGCATGACACTGCTGCAAATTCTTCAAAGCAAAATCCTCAGGCAACAGCTCCACATGTGATGACTGATCATGAGCTGCTCCTAAGTCTTCATCAGAAGGTGGACAGAAATCACAAGTGGGTCAAGCGTAAGCTTAGTGCTATTCTTCACAACATGACAGTCACTCAAAATACTATGAAGAAGAATCACTATTATCTGCGTCAAGTCTTCGACCGCACCTGGGCTATTATTTCACATGTCTACACCGACGATGAACTCAAGAAGATGGACTTCCAACGGGACTTTGACTGGTCTCAGCCACCTTCGAAGAAATTCAAGAAGGTCAAAGTTCCTCCGCTGGTCGTCAGCTCATATTCTTTATCGCACGAGACGGCGAAGCTGAAGATTTGGACGACACTGTAGCAGGCCCAACTACTACGGACGACCCCAACAATGCTGGCGCTCCTCCATCAACATCATGATGATATTATTCAGGGGCGTTAGTCCTCATTTTTTGTCCCTTTTGGTCATTTGAAGACAAAGGGGGAGAAATATGAGTTAGTCTTCAAGCGGGTCTATATACGGGCGTTTTTTTGCTAAGTTACAACTCTTGCTCTTCTGGAGTATTTGTTGGATCAAGTTGTAAACTTAAGTCCGATGGTGGCCTCATACTTTTGCTCTATTTTTCTTCATGCTATTTCCTCATATATGTTAATGCATGCATGCTTAATTACATCAGTCACCATATTTCATCATGCATTTCAAATTCTTCATTTGATATGTTAAATGCGTGTATGAGTTACAAGATATAGGGGGAGATCTCCATGATATTACTCTACAATGTGCATTGCTTTTTGAAAGCAAATTCCTCACATATGCACATCTTCAGGGGGAGTTCTTCTATATCTTGCAATCAAATTCCTCAACATTGACCACTTTCAATTGATATGTTTATCCCCATTGAAAACTTAACCTATTTGTCATCAATCACCAAAAAGGGGGAGACTGTAAGTGTATCTAGTGCCCCTTAGTGATTTTGGTGTATTGAAGACTTATAGGTTAAGGGACTACTATGTTTGTGAGTGTACACAGGCTCTATAAGTCGATGAGGAGTTTGATATTTACGATGAAAGTCGACCCCTAAAAATGTATGTCTTCACCTGAAGACTTTGGTTCTCCTGAAGATTTTGAAAGTGAAGACATTGGTGTGACCTTGAAGACTTGGATATTCATGCGAGGATTATGAAGCGTGAAGACTTATGTTTTTGTGGTTTCATTTTCTCTTTCTTGAGTCATAGGAAACACCGTACTGTTAAAGAGGGTTGAGGTAATACTAAGGAAACAGATTTCCAAGTGATGCCCATCTCAAAATCCTACACCTACCCAATCCTTTCGAGTGAAGCCATTGTAAATCTCATATCAGTTCAGTCAATTTCTTTAGTGATAGAGACGAAGATCTTCTGGTCTCTGAGGAATTTTTTCTGACTGAGGAGTTAGGAATTCGCCAATGTGGATTGCCTACACAGTGAGGAACATGATAGCCCTGAGGAATTCGAACCTCAAATATCCGACCGTTGTTGTGCTACGCGCCAACTGTCCCAAAAAATCTTCCCACCTAACGGTCATATCATTGAAGGGCATTAATGTCTTATCATGTCGGGCTGCTCCCTAGGCTATAAATAGTCGCCCGTACAACCACTAGCTGGTTGGCTGCTCCGCGAAAATCATCAAGTGAGGAAAACCCAAACTCAAAAACCTACAAACCCAAAGTGATTGAGCATCACTGAAGAGATTGTTACTATGTGGAACCAACACTTGTTACCTTTGAGGACTGTGTATCCTCCAGACGGTTAGGCATCATGCTCTGAGCATCCAAGAGGAATTTTGGATCGCCGAGTGACCATGTCTGTGAAGGTTTGGAAGTCACCTAAAGACTTACCACGAGTGTTGGGCGAGGTCTGTATGAATTTAGCTCAAGTAGAATACGGTGAGGACTGTGTGTCCGGGAATGTGTGACCGGGACTGTGTGTCCTCGAGTTTAAATACTCAGCCGCTCCAACCAGACGTACAACTGTCATAGCAGTTGGAACTGGTCTACCAAATCATTGTCTTCACCAAGCCAACTTGTTCTATTTCTAAAACCCTTCCATTTCCTCATTCATGTGTTTATGGACCTGATCATTACTGTTTGAAGACTTTGACTAAAGACTTTCTCTGTTTCCTCAATCCAATTTCTTGAGTCACATAGTATTCAGCCTGCCTATCCTGTTATCTCACTATCTATACTCTGTGCTTCTTTTCATTTCATCATGATGACTATGTTGTTGCTATGTTATGTTTATACCTGAGTACTTATTCCGCTGCTATTGTGTCATTGCTTAGGAATTTATTCACCTAGAAATTCCTAAGTGACGAATTTGTAAAAATCGCCTATTGACCCCCCTCTAGTCGTTATAATGCACTTTCAGGAGTTTTCTGGCAGGTGCATCAGCCAAGACCTCACATTCGGCTTGAGTGACAAAGGGAAGTAGTTGGAAACACCTTCTCTTGTCTTCCCCCGGCAGATTGAGCAGCGATGGTGTAGATGCTCAAAAACTCTACCAGGTTCAATCTTCCATCGTACTTCTCTCGTATTTCTGGTTTGAATGTGCGAGCAAATGGCGACGAACTTGCCGTAGCTCGTGACTGAAGGCGGGGCACTGATGACCCACAAGTGCATGGGGTCAATTGCAGCTCTTTTCGATAAGTAAGAGTGTCGAACCCAACGAGGGGCGGAAGGAAATGACAAGTGGTTTTCATCAAGGTAATGTCTGCAAGTGCTAAAATTGTAAGTAGCGGAGTAGTTTGGTAGCAAGATAATTCATAACGAGCAAGTAACAATAGTAGTAACAAAAGTGCAGCAAGGTAGCCCGATCCTTTTGAGACAAAGGACAGGCCAAAATGGTTTCTTATAATAAGCAAAGTGTTCTTGAGGGTACACAGGAATTTCATCTAGTCACTTTCATCATGTTGGCTTAATTCGTGTTCGGTACTTTGATAATTTGATATGTGGGTGGACCGGTGCTTAGGTGTTGTTCTTACTTGAACAAACCTCCTATTTATGATTAACCCTCTCACAAGCATGCACAACTACGAGAAAAGTATTAAGAATAAATTCTAACCATAGCATTCAACTTTTGGATCCAATTGGTCCCTTACGGAATAGCGCATAGACTGGGGTTTAAGCTTCTGTCACTCTCGCAACCCACCATCTAATAACTACTCCACAATGCATTCTCTTAGGCCCAAATATGGTGAAGTGTCATGTAGTCGATGTTCACATGACACCACTAAGAGAATCGCAACATACATACCATCAAAATATCGAACACATATCAAGTTCACATGATTACTTGCAACATGATTTCTCCCGTAACCTCAAGAATGAAAGTAACTACTCACAAATGATAAACATGCTCAAGACCAGAGGGGTATTAAATAGCATAATCGATCTGAACATATAATCTTCCACCAAATAAACCATATAGTAATCAACTACAAGATGTAATCAACACTACTAGTCACCCACGGGCACGAATCTGTAGTTTTGATACAAAGATTGAACGCAAGAGATGAACTAGGGTTTGAGAGGAGTTGGTGCTGTGAGATGCTGATGAAGATAGCCCTCCCCAAGATGGGACAGTTGTTGGTGATGATGATGACGATGATTTCCCCCTCCGGGAGGGAAGTTCCCCTGGCAGAATAGCTCCGCCAGAGAGCAAAAGTGCTCCTGCCCAAGTTCCGCCTCGAGACGGCGGCGCTCCATCCTGACAGTCTCTGCCTTTATTTTCTAGGTAAAATGACTTATATACCAGAAGATGGGCTCCAGAGGTGGGCCGAGGAGAGAACAACCCACTAGGGCGCGCCTGGGCTCCCTTGCGCGCCCAGGTGGGTTGTGCCCACCTGGTGTGCCCCCTCTGGTAGTTATTTGCTCCAATATTTCTTAAATATTGCATAAAAATTCTCCTTGAAGGTTCAACTTGTTTGGAGTTGTTCAGTATAGGTAGCATGAAATAGCTTTTTCAGGTCCATATTTCCAGGTGCCAAAATTCTCCCTCTTGGTGTGTACGTTGCAAATTATGAGAGAAAAGGCATTAGAATTACTCCAAAAAGCATTATTATGGATAAAAACATTAGAAATAATTGTAAGAAAACATGATGCAAAATGGATGTATCAACTCCACCAAGCTTAGACCTCACTTGTCCTCAAGCGATAACCAAAATCGAAAAACATGTCCAGCTTTGAGAGAGAGGTGTCGATAAAAACGAAAATACGGACATAGAAGCATCATTTTGATTATTATAACAACAACAAAATTGAACATAGGACTTTTATCATTGAACTTGCATCATATACTTCCCATGAATAAGTAACAGTTCATCACATAATCGAATTATAAAGAAAAAACAGTATTAAAAACCCAGAAACTATGTGCTCAGTAAACTTTGCAACTATAATTCATCATCTTTTCAGGAAGAGTCACTTGTCGGAGCCTTTTAGCAAGTCCACATACTCAACCATCATATAGTATTCTATGATTGCTAACACTCACCTCGTACTCATCAGCAAAACATTTCAACTGGATACCTACAAAGATAGGGGATCATAGTTTCGCCTCCCAACATACTCATCTCAAGGGTGATGTCAACAATAATAACTCATGCTATCTATATTCAGCTGGACATATCTGCCTAGATCTTTCCTCACAACATGATGCTTGCCAAAAGAGAAAATAAAAAAGTAATAGAAGGAAAACTTTGACTCTTTGCATAAAAGTAAATACATAAAAGTAAAAGATAGGCCCTACACAGAGGGAAGCATAGGTTGCCATGCGCTTATTTGTTTGCATGCTCAATCCCTTAGTGCAAGAGAATGTCATGTTGTATTGCCCCTTAAGATGACAATATTTATTATGTAGTCTGTCACTTTTATTCTTTGTCATCCAAGTTTGTACAACACTCAATTTTCTCTTACACTAAATGATCTCACATATTTAGAAGCAATTTTTATTGCCTTTTTGCACCGATGACAACTCACTTGAGGGATCTTGCTCAATCCATAGGTAGGTATGGTGCACACTTGAAAAAGATTTGGGTTTAAGGGTTTTGGATGCAAAGTAGTATCTCTACTTGGTGCGGAATTTTTGGATAGCAATGATAGGGGGCAAGCATCACATGTTAAAGGATCTATGACAATATGACTTCTATGTGAATATAAAAATGCATAAATTATTAAGTTGTCTTCCTTGTCCAACGTCAACAATTTTGGCATATAATATTTTGATGAGGGCTCACAATCACAAAAGATTTCTAGGATAGTATATTTATATGTGAATCTTCTCTTCCCTTATTAATTCTTTCATGAGTTGCATCATTGAATAATGGTCTATTTGTAAATCTCTAATAAAACTTCCTACTTATGCTTTTCCTTATGTGGTGCTATCACCAACCATAGGATTAGTATATGATCTTATTGATTTATTTCCTTTCTATTATTTCTTCCTTTCTTATTTCTTTTCTTTATTTGCAACATGAAAGTAAAGAAAGCAAAACCTAGACTAACTTTATTATATAACTTGCACACGACTACGAGGATAGATCACTAAGCAGACTCTCAAATAAGAAAGGATCGAACTAACTCTATTTCATCTAAAGCAAAAAGATTGAACTAAGATAAGTAAAAGCAAAAAAAGATAGTGGGATGATACGATACCGAGGCACCTCCCCCAAGCTTGGCGGAAGCCAAGGGGAGTGCCCATACCCGATACTTAGTTCTCCTATGGTGGTGAAGAAGCTTCTTCCTCCTCCTTGGCCAGTAGTGCTTGTGCTGTCACCGGGGATGGATTTACTGTAGCTTCCCTGCCATTGCCTCCCTTGACAGCATCCATAAGCTCCTCCCTCTTCGTCTTGATATTCATCACCCAAGCATCTTCTTCCATGTTGTTGGAGGAGTAGGAAGACGTGATGCCTGGCTTGATAAATCTGACCAGGAACAGCAAGAAAGAGAACAAAGGAATTCTTCATGATACGGTGGTTAACAGGTTCTGGAAGTATATATAATTTTTTATCTTGCAGGACAAGTATACAGAAGAAAAACAGAGTCCGGAAGGTGCCCCAGGTGGCTACAACCCACCTGGGCGCGCCAGGCATGCCTGGCGTGCCCTGTGTCTTATGCCCACCAGGTTACGTTTCCTGCGAGTTTCTTTATTTCCAATATTCTAAAATATTCCAAAACTAACAAAAAAATATTTTTGCAGATTTTTCGGTGACCCTTTACTTACCGTATCACATACCTCCTTATTTGGACGATTCTAGGGTGTTCCGGAAGGACTCTTTTATGTGTTCTTCCAGTGTCAAAGTTTGGATAATATTACTTTCAACATTGATAGGCCTACCTGAGATATAATGCTTTATTCACTGCCCGTTGACAACCTACGGGTTAGTGCCTTCGAAATTATTTATTTTGATGGCTCCAGACTGCTAAACCTCCTCGATGACATATGGGCCATCCCATTTCGAGAGGAGCTTTCCTGCAAAAAATCTAAAACAAGAGTTGTACAAAGGAACATATTCTCCGACTTTGAACTCACGCTTTTGGATGTTTTTGTCATGCCATATTTTAACTTTCTCTTTGAATAATTTTTCATTTTCATAAGCCTAGGTTCTCCATTCATCTAAAGAGCTAATATCAAATAACCTCTTTCCACTGGCAAGTTTGAAATCATAGTTGAGTTCTTTAACTGCCTAGTATGCTTTATGTTCTAACTCAAGAGGCAAATGACAAGCTTTTCCATAAACCATTTTATAAGGAGACATACCCATAGGATTTTTATATGCTGTTCTATAAGCCCAAAGTGCATCATCTAATTTCTTAGACCAATTATTCCTAGACCTATTGACAGTCTTTTGCAAAATTAATTGTATTTCCCTATTGCTAAGTTCAACTTGACCACTAGACTGAGGATGATAAGCTGATGGAATTCTATGGTTAACATCATACTTGGCAAGCATTTTACGAAAAGGACCATGAATAAAGTGTGAACCACCATCAGACATTAAATATCTAGGGACTCCAATGTTGGAGATATGCCCTAGAGGCAATCATGTATGATGATATTTACTATGTGTTTATGAATAAAGATAGTCCTTGGACATTATCAATGATGTGTATCAGCAAGTACGTGACTTGCTTGTGGGACTATGCATTGTATGATGACTGCCCTAAAAGGTCCCAAGTCGAAAGGGCTGTGCGGACGCGTAGCCGACTAGACTAGCATATGACACGGTCGATGGCTCGGTCTCGCTAGCCTTGGAGCATTGGATGTTAACCGGATAATATGGACTTCGAAAGGTCTGGTCGGATTCAACGTAGTCGAATCCGAGTCGAGATAAGGTCTGAGTCGGACAGTCCCAACTATGAGACGCAACGATACGTCATCTGTGAGTCTCTATGATGCAGAGCATCCTTCCATCATCCCCATGGGCTCTACACCGACACATCCAACCCCACGAGGACCCATGACAAGAGCTAGAGCATGTGCATTGGAAACCGAGGTGAATTCCTTCCTACTAGACTTGCATATGGACACGAACGGAACATGTTTACTACCTCACCAAAATATGCTATGCCTCCTTAGGTATGAAGAGGAACATCACCAAGAAGCTCAGGAGCATCACCAAGGAGAAGGAGGACCACCCCAAGGCCATGCGAACCAAGAAGAAGGGCAACATCAGCAGCACAGGTGGCTCCAGGCGACCCCGTGCGCACGAGCCCCCGAAACCCCGTGCCCATGGACTACACAGGAAACTGACGCTGGAGCACCCCGTGCGCACGGGCCTGTACCGTGCCCACGGGACCCCCGTGCGCACGGGCCCAACTTACCCCATGCGCACGGGCCTCCCAGGATGGCCGGCTGAGATTGCTTCTTCGGCTCCTCTTCATCTCCTTCGACCACAAGGCTATATATTCCGTACCTAGGCCCATGTTTAGGGTTAGCAAAGTATTAGATGAGATCTTGGTGAGCTTTGCTCCTTTACCTTCCCTCTTGGAGGATCAAGACCCCCTATGGAAGAATCCTTGAGGATTTCAAGACCTCCATAAGGAGAAGACTACCTTCAAGCCCCCACTTCCTTTGAATTTGGGATGAACTTTGCCATTGTATCTTTCCTTTGACTGTGTTTGTGACTTGTGGATCTTGTGTTGTTACCCTAGTGGATGTGTAATCGGGAATTGTTGGAGTGATTGCCCCTTTGTGTTCTTGTTGTTCTTGTTGTTTCTCTCCTTTTTCCCCCTCCAAGTGTGAAAAGGTCCCTCCTAGGGTTCTACCCTACATCATCTTGGTATCTGAGCCACGTTGATTCACATCTTGGAGTCCCTACCTTCCAGCTTCTAGCTTGATTTTGTTGTTTTTCGTCCTAATCCGAAAATCCCCACCAAAAATAGCCCCAAAAATTTTTCTTCCAATTTGTTGATCTTGTGAGACTTGGTTGTTTTGATCCACGAATTTGGTGTTTGGCAAGTGGATCTACCCCTCCACCATCATCCCCATCCTTCCACCGTTTGAATTTGGCCAAAAACTTGGGAATCACCACGAAATCAGATCAGTTCGTCCGCTCACAGAGGACCCCGTGCACACGGGACCCCGTGCACACGGGACCCCGTTCACACGGGCCTCACTTACCCTGTGCGCACGGACTATCCAGGGAGTTTCGGCCATTTTCTGTTTTTCCTCATTTCGTTTCACCACCACCACTTGTGTTCTTCCGCACCATTCCACGTGTTTGTTTGAGTGTTCGGTCACGATTTCTCTTGTGTCCTAAGGTGTTTCGGCTACTTAGGCGCGAGTTGGTCATCATCGCCACCAATCATCAACTCGGACAACAAATCGGTGTCGACAAGATCATCTTCGACCGTACGCAAGGACGGTAACCTCGACGACACCTTGTACTCCCTTGCCATTAACTTGATAGCTTCGAGCCCTTTTGCGTAGCTTACCCATCGAGACTAGCTTGTTGAGTATTGCTAGGCCACGCCTTAGTGCACCATTTAGTGTTCCGTCCATCCCGTGCATTTACTACTTGTTACCTCATTGTGTGGCTCGTATATCAAGCATCGTGGCATAGTAAAAAAAAGAGAAAAAGCTTTTAAGCAAAAGAGAAGAAAAGCAAAGAGCTTATAAGCAATAGCATCGAGCCTCCTAGCATACGTGCATCATCTTGGTCATCACATACATAAGCATACTTGGGATAGTGAGACGAGTGATTTATCTATTAGGCTGGTGCACTAGCGTATCTAGCCCATTAGTGCAATCGAGCTAGCGTCTCTCTAGTATCTGTACGACAAGAGCTTTTCCCGTGGTTCGACACCATCGAGCTCACCCCTTGGTTGTGCGGATCCCATTTATCTTCCGTGTGTGTGTTCCTCGTGTTATCTTTGGAGGTTGATCTATTTGTCTTACTTGCCATTTGTGAATCTTCTCAACTTTATCAACATCTTGACTAACATTTGCTTGAATTATTTATGCCTTTCCTAACCAAGCTCCCCCATAGACCATTTACTGTAGGTGTGAGAAACAATTCCCGGTACCAATTCCCCTATTGTAACATCATGTGGGATCTTACTTGTTACATCCACAATCTTCGGAAAAGGTAACTTTGGTTTGGTTCTCTCGTTTTCCTACTCACCACCACTCTCTTATGATGGATAGGTCAAGTTCCTCTACCAACCCACTCTTCATCGAGCAATATGGAGACATGTCATAATTCGTCACCAAGAGCCACCTCTTTGGTGCACAAAGAGCGCTACATCAAGAGCAACAAGCAATGAATGACCGCATCGACAACCTCGCCACCGACTTGCGACTCTCCGAGCAACGTACATGAGACTACTTCGACAACAAGCTCGACGCGCACAAGCAAGAGAATGATGCAAGAATGGACGAGATCCGAGCTTTGTTGGTCAACCGGCCTCCATCAACTTCTTCCTACTCAAGACGGAGCCACTCAAGTCGACACTCCTACGAAACCTTCTCCGGCTCAAGTACACCGTCATCGACCACTCTTCGACGAGCCGCGCGTCAACACCGTCATGCATCTCGCAACCCGCTACACGTCAAGCATTCACAAGATCAAGTCGATGAGCAAGTTCCTCGTCCTCAATCAAACCAAGTCCCTTTGGCTCAAGCTCAAGAACGACAACGACTACGGCACTAAGAGGAAGAGTGAGCGCGTCTACACCAAGAGGAACAAGACGCCGAGGCTCAACGTCTTCAACAACAACAACGAGAAGCACAAGCTCATGAGGCGGAACGTGCCCTCCAAGAATGAAGTCGAGCCATTGCCAACTGCAATCGCGAACGGCGCAATCAAGAGGAAGCCCTTCGAGAAGAAATCCAAGAGAGGAACTACCAACCACGTGTGCACCGTCAAGCTCCTCAAGCTCCTCCACAAGATCGTCAAGCTCCACCTCAACCTCAAGTTCAACAAGAGCAAGTTGATCTTGGACTTCCTCCACGCCAAGAGCAACATGAGGATGATTACCCTCCACGTCAAGGGCGTCATCATCACCATCGCCAACAACACAATGAAGAGCAACACTATGGAAAGCTCAAATTCACAATGCCCAAGATCAATGGAAGCAATGATCCGGAAGAATACCTCTCATGGGCATTGAAGGTCGACAAAATCTTTCGTTTGCACAACTATGAGGAACAGAAGAAGATCGCAATGGCATTACTTGAGTTCCAAGACTATGTGCTCATATGGTGGGAACAAGTCCTTGAGCGCCGAGAAGCAAGAGGTGACCCTCCAATCACCACTTGGGCTCAAATGAAGGATGTCATGCGAGCATGATTTGTGCCCACCTACTACAACCGCGATCTCTTCAAGAAGCTACAACTCCTCAAGCAAGGTACAAAGAGTGTTGAAGAATACTACAAGGAGATGGAGATACCCATGATTCGAGCCAATGTCAAGGAAGATAATGAGCAAACAATGGCACGATTCTTGAATGGACTCAACCATCCAATCAAGAAGATCACCGACTTCCAACCCTACTCCAATCTCATCGAGCTCGTGCATCAAGCGACCAAGGCGGAACGTCAAGTGCAAGATGACTTCAAGTATGCCAAGTACTCATCCAAGACATACGGTTTCTCCAACAATCAAGCTTCAACAACTCTTCCAACATCTACATCAACCAAGCCTTCTCCAAGCAACAACGACAAGCCAAGCTACAAGAAACCTTCGTCAAGTACAAGTCGTCTTCCTCCTACCACAAGCAACTACAAGTCGCGTGCTTCTTCATCTACTCCGACCGATGAGACCGTCAAGATGAGCTCCTTCAAGTGTTTCACTTGCGGCGGCCGAAGCCACAAGTCCTATGAAAGCACAAACAAGCGCACCATGATCCTCAACAACGATGTCACCTACAACTCAATGAGTGAAGATGAAATGGAAGCTCTTGAGCAAGGGGCCATGCACCGGCAAGTGAACGAGGATGAAGATGATAGAATCTTTTGTGATGAGGATTCGAGCCCCGCTCTCGTTGTCTCCAAGGTCTTGACTCTTCAACATCAACAAGAAGAAGACCAATGATGCCACATCTTCCACACCAAGGCCGGCATCAATGGAAGGTCCGTCAAGGTCATCATCGATGGAGGTAGTTGCCACAACTTGGCAAGTGAAGAACTATGCTCCAAGCTTCAATTGGTAAAGAGGAAGCACCCGCACCCCTACAAGGGTCAATGGCTAAGTGACTCCGGCACTATCCGATTTGAGCATACGGTCCAAGTCTCCTTCAAAATTGGTGCATGTGAGGACACTTTGGAGTGTGATGTGGTCCCAATGACCGTTTGCCACCTCCTTCTTGGTCGACCATGGCAATTCGATTGTGGTGTTATCCACAATGGGCGTACCAATCACTATAGCTTCAAGATGAAAGGGAAGGAATATGTGCTACGACCTATATCTCCTAGTCAAGTAATAGCCGACAAGCAAGCCACCCACCATAGAGAGAGGAGTGAGAAAGTGAGCCAACCAAACATGAGTGAGAGCAACAAGCCAAACTTGAGCGCCTCTTCGCCTAGAGAGAAAAACCTCATACTCTTTGCCACAAAAAGTGAGATGAGAGAAGTGTGTGAGAACCCATCGAGTGTGATGCACTTTGTCCTTGTGTGCAAGGATGGAGAACCAAAAACTAACACCGCTCACGAGCTACCTTTGGTGTTTCAATTTCTTTTGCAGGAATTTCAAGATGTTTTCCCCGATGAGCTACCTCCAGGTCTACCTCCTCTATGAGGCATTGAGCATCGAATCGACCTCATCCCCAGAGCGCCACTTCCAAACAAAGCTCCATACCGTGTCAATCCCGAAGAAACTAAGGAGATTCAACGGCAAGTACAACAACTAATCGACAACGGTCATGTACGTGAAAGCTTAAGCCCTTGTGCCGTTCCCGTTATACTTGTGCCTAAGTACGATGGAAGTCTCCGCTTGTGTTCCGATTGTAGACCTATAAATGCTATAACCGTTCGCTATAGGCATCCCATTCCTCGCTTAGATGATATGCTTGATGAACTTAGTGGAGCCAACTTTTTCTCAAAAATTGATCTTAAAAGTGGCTATTATCAAATCCGCATACAAGAGTGTGATGAATGGAAAACCGCTTTCAAAACAAAATTTGGCTTATATGAATGGTTAGTCATGCCTATGGGTTTATCGGAGGCTCCCGGTACTTTCGTGCGTGTCATGCATCATGTACTTCGCCCTTACATTGGAGTCTTTGTTGTGGTTTACTTCGATGATATTCTTGTGTTTAGCAAAACCATGAAAGAGCATCTTGATCATGTTTGGGCTGTTTTGCAAACACTTCGTAAGGAATTTCTTTATGCCAACATGAAAAAGTGCACATTTGGTGTTGACAAAGTGGTTTTCTTGGGTTTCGTTGTCTCTTCCAAGGGTGTCCATGTTGATGAAACTAAAATTGAAGCAATTAAAACTTGCCCCAACCCACCAATTTGCAACAAGTGCGTAGTTTTCTTGGTCTTGCGGGTTTTTATCGTCGCTTTGTGAAAGCCTTTAGCACTATTGCTGCTCCTTTGCATGCTTTGAGTAAGAAGAATGCTCCTTTTGTTTGGGGATCTTTGCAATCCACCGCTTTTGATGAGCTCAAGTCTTTGCTTACTCGTGCTCCGATTCTTGCTTTGCCCAACTTTGACAAAACTTTTGAGGTTCATTGTGATGCAAGTGGTACCAGAATTGGCGGAGTTTTGATGCAAGAAAAACGAGCAATTGCATATTTTAGTGAAAAACTCTTCGGTGGTCAACTTAGCTATCCCATCTATGACAAAGAATTGTATGCTTTAGTGCATGTGCTACATGTTTGGGAACATTATATTAGACCTCATGAGTTTGTCATCCATACCGATCATGAAACACTTAAATACTTAAAAGGTCAAACTAATTTGAACAAGCGTCATGCCAAATGGAGTGAATTTATTGAATCTTTTCCCTATGTGATCAAGTACATTAAGGGTAAGGAAAATGTAGTTGTCGATGCACTTTCACATATATGTACGCTTGTCACCAAACTTGAGTTGAATGTTATTGGCTTTGAGCACATAAAAGACTTATATGCTCATGATCCATCTTTTGCAACTCATTTTGCTAAATGTTTGACGCATACATCTTGGGAACAATATTACATCAAGGATGGTTATCTTATGAGAGCTAACAAACTATGCATTCCCAAGTCTTCTCTTTGTTTGCTCCTTTTGCAAGAGGCTCATGGAGGCGGACTCATGGGACACTTTGGTCGCGGCAAGACTTTCGCCACGCTCTCCAAGAACTACTTTTGGCCCAAGATGTTCCATGACGTCTCACGCTTCACCACCCGATGCTCTACATGTCGCAAAGCTAACTCTAAAGATCAATCCCATGGTCTTTACATGCCTCTTCCTATTCCTTATCAACCTTGGGAAGACATTAGCATGGATTTTTTACTTGGTTTGCCTAGAACTCAAAATGGAAAGGATTCCGTATTTGTCGTTGTGGACCAATTTTCTAAGATGGCACATTTCATTCCTTGCAACAAGATAGACGATGCTTCACACGTTGCATATCTCTTTTGTAGGGAAATCCTGCGCCTCCATGGAGTACCAAAGACAATCGTCTCTGACCTCGACGTCAACTTCTTGAGTTACTTTTGGAAGACGCTATGCGCCAAGCTCGGAATCAAGCTCTTGTTCTCATCCGCATACCATCCTCAAACCGATGGCCAAACGGAGGTGACGAACCGGACACTATCCACTCTACTTCGGGTGTTGATCAATAAGAACATCAAGGAGTGGGAGGCAAGTCTACCCATTGCCGAATATGCCTACAACCATGCAAGACATTCGAATACCGGCAAGTCCCCCTTCGAGGTCGTCTACGGCTTCAACCCGTTGTCCCCTTTGGACATTCTACCTCTTCCTCTACAAGAGCGCACCAACATGGATGCGAGTGCACGAGCAAGCTACATCAAGAAGATGCATGAAGATACAAGGAACATCATCGAGCGCCAAGTACAACGACTAGCAACCAAGCTAAATGTCAACAAGCAACCCATGATCTTCAACATAGGTGATCTCGTGTGGCTACACCTTCGCAAGGACCGCTTCCCCAACGAACGCAAGTCCAAACTTGTCCCTCGAGCCGATGGACCATTCAAGGTGCTAGCACGCTACAACCACAACTCCTACAAGATTGAACTCCCACGAGACAAGTACAACGTGAACGACATCTTCAACGTCAAAGACCTCTCGCCTTTCCATGGTGATGAAGATTTTGATCCGAGGTCGGATCTTTCCCAAGGCAGGGGAGATGATGCGGAGCATCCTTCCATCATCCCCATGGGCTCTACACCGACACATCCAACCCCACGAGGACCCATGACAAGAGCTAAAGCACGTGCTTTGGAAACCGAGGTGAATTCCTTCCTACTAGACTTGCATATGGACACGAACGGAACGTGTTTACTACCTCACCAAAATATGCTATGCCTCCTTAGGTATGAAGAGAAACATCACCAAGAAGCTCAGGAGCATCACCAAGGAGAAGGAGGACCACCCCAAGGCCATGCGAACCAAGAAGAAGGGCAACAGCAGCAGCACAGGAGGCTCCAGGCGACACCGTGTGCACGGGCCCCCGAAACCCCATGCCCACGGACTACACAGGAAACTGACGCTGGAGCACCCCATGCGCACGGGCCTGTACCGTGCCCACGGGACCCCCGTGCGCACGGTCCCAACTTACCCCGTGTGCACGGGCCTCCCAGGATGGCCGGCTGAGATTGCTTCTTCGGCTCCTCTTCATCTCCTTCGACCCCAAGGCTATATATTCCATACCTAGGCCCATATTTAGGGTTAGCAAAGTATTAGATGAGATCTTGGTGAGCTTTTCTCCTTTACCTTCCCTCTTGGAGGATCAAGACCCCCTAGGGAAGGATCCTTGAGGATTTCAAGACCTCCATAAGGAGAAGACTACCTTCAAGCCCCCACTTCCTTTGGATTTGGGATGAACTTTGCCATTGTATCTTTCCTTTGACTGTGTGTGTAACTTGTTGATCTTGTGTTGTTACCCTAGTGGATGTGTAATCGGGAATTGTTGGAGTGATTGCCCCTTTGTGTTTTGTTGTTCTTGTTGTTTCTCTCCTTTTTCCCCTCCAAGTGTGAAAAGGTCCCTCCTAGGTTTCTACCCTACATCACTCTAGTACAACATATGTTCTTTGTTCTAAGACCTGAGCTGATGCATGTACTCGCCTTGAGCCCACAAGAAAGAGGTCGGGCTAGCACAAGGATGACAGTCTCGCCTTGAGCCCACAACATATATTGTGAGGCAAAGGGAACAGAAGTGTGACATGTTATACAGGTTCGCCTAACCAGCTTCATAGTCTACTTGGTGTTCGGCATGCCTTGCTAGAGGCCGCTCCAACCGTGTAGTTCGGAGGTGATCCGAACTGCAACCAAGCCGACTTGAACCTAAGGGGTCGCGCGCTTAAGGGAAGGAACCTATGAGGTCGGATCCGAGGACACTGGTCGGATGTGATCCGAGCTGTATTCGGATTGTGGCCGAGTAGACTTGTGGGCTTTAGGGTCCATGCGAGGCCCAAGTGTTGAGCCCGCGACGGACGCCTATATAGTGGACGTGCGGCACACTCATGCGATTGATTTCTTCGGCGCTATCACTAGGGTTTGCATGTGTTGCGAATAGCCACCTCCACTCGCCGCTGGTTGTGTGATCAGACCTAGTAGTCTGTCGCACGACGTTCCTCCAGCACGTGCGGATACCGTTAGAGGTGGTGCACTTGCGCTGCTCCGGCGAACCTGTTCACGGGATCCGATCGGCTACGTGGGAGATCGGCAAGGAGGAGACGACTCTAGGAACGCGAGGCAACTCTGGGAACATGCTCCCTCAACTCTACTTTGCTACACGGCACTGCGCGTCTAGTGGTAGCAATCTGTGATCCATCTCCCGTAGCATGTTCCTGGTTGTTCCGCACATAGGAAAATTTTGATTTGCAGTCGACGCACCCTACCGTAGAACCCAACATCCAAACCTTGGGAAAATAACTTCCTTAAGCATTTTAATAGAGGTGTTGTGATCAGCACTACTAGTTGGAATAACTTCTACCCATTTAGTAACGTAATCAACAGGAACCAAAATATGTGTATACCCATTAGAGGTAGGAAAAGGTCCCATGTAATCAAATCCCCAAACATCAAATGGTTCAACAGCAAGTGAATAATTCATAGGCATTTCTTGACACTTACCAATATTACCTATTCTTTGGCATTCATCACAAGATGAGAAAAATTTACAGGCATCCTTGAAGACTGTAGGCCAATAAAATCCAGATTGCAATACCTTGTGAGCAGTTCTATCTCCAGCATGATGCCCTCCATAAGCCTCGGAGTGACATTTCTATAGGATTTGTCCCTGTTCATGCTGAGGTACACAACATCTAATAATACCATCTAATCCTTCTTTATAAAGATGTGAGTCATCCCAAAAGTAATGTCTTAAATCATAGAAGAATTTTTTCTTTTGTTGGTATGTAAAGCTAGGAGGTAAATATTTAGCAACAATGTAATTAACATAATCAGCATACCAAGGAGTACTATTAGCAACATTTATTGCAGCTAACTGCTCATCAGGAAAACTTTCATCAATAGGTAGTGGGTCATCAAGCACATTTTCGGGCCTAGACAAGTTATCTGCTACGGGGTTCTCAGCTCCTTTTCTATCAATAATATGTAGATCAAATTCTTGTAACAAGAGAACCCAACAAATAAGTCTAGGTTTAGCATCTTTCTTTTCCATAAGATATTTAATAGCAGCATGGTCTTTGTGAACAGTTACTTTGGAATCAACAATGTAAGGTCTAAATTTATCACAAGCAAACACCACTACTAAAAATTCTTTTTCAGTAGTAATAAAATTTCTTTGAGCACTGTCTAGAGTTTTACTAGCATAATGAATAATATTCAATTTCTTTTCAACTCTTTGTCCTAGAACAACACCAACAGCATAATCACTAGCATCACACATAATTTCAAAAGGCAAGTTCCAATCCGGTGGTTGAACAATAGGTGCAGAAATTAAGGCTTTCTTGAGTGTTCCAAAGGCTTATAAACAATCATCATCAAAAACAAAAGGAACATCCTTTTGCAAAATACTAGTGAGAGGCCTAGAAATTTGAGAGAAGTCTTTAATAAATCTCCTATAGAAACCAGCATGATCTAGGAAACTACGAATACCTTTGATGTCCGTAGGACATGGCATTTTCTCAATTGCATCAACCTTAGCTTGGTCCACTTCAATACCACTTTCAGAAATTTTATGACCAAAGACAATGCCCTCATTAAACATAAAGTGACACTTCTCCCAATTCAAGACAAGATTTTTTTTGTTCACATCTCTGCAGAACGCGCTCAGGATTGCTTAGACAATCACCAAAGGACTTCCCAAAAACAGAAAAGTCATCAATGAAACAACAATCTTTTCACAAAAGTCAGAGAATATAGCAGTCATACATCTTTTAAAGGTAGCAGGTGCATTACATAAACCAAAAGGCATACCTCTATAAGCAAATGTTCCAAAATGACAAGTAAAAGTGGTCTTTTCTTGATAAGATTGTAAAACAGGTATTTGTGAAAAGCCAGAGTATCCATCAGGGAAGCAAAAATGTGTGTGCTTAGATAGTCTTTCTAACATTTGATCAATAAAAGGCAGAGGGTAATGATCTTTTCTAGTAGATTTATTTAATTTTCTATAATCAATTACCATTCTATAGCCCGTGGTAATTCTTTGTGGAATAAGCTCATTCTTATCATTAGGAACAACAGTAATACCTCCCTTCTTAGGGACACAATGAACAGGACTTACGCATCTACTATACCTGCGTCCAGAAGTTTTAATATTTCTGTTCTTACCACTTCTTTCATTTTTGGATTTAACCGACGTTGGTGATCAACAACTTGTTTAGCATCAGGTTCCATATTAATCTTGTGCTGACATAGAGTGGGACTAATTCCCTTAAGATCGTCAGGAGTATATCCAATAGTAGCTCCGTGCTTCCTTAGAACTTCCAATAATCTTTCTTCTTCATGTTCTGAATGGTTAGCACTAATAATAACAGGATAAATCTTCTTTTCATCAAGATAGGCACATTTCAAGGTGTCTGGCAATTGTTTTAATTCAAACACAGGATCGCCATTAGGTGGAGGAGGACCTCCTAGAGTTTCAATAGGCAAATTGTGTTTAAGCAGAGGTTGTTGTTCGAAAAAGATTCTATCTTTTTCATTTCTTTCACGCATATGCAAATCATTTTCATGGTCTAGCAAATATTGTTCCAAAAGATTAGTAGGAGGCACAACAATAGAAGTGAGACCAATAATTTCACCCTCACTAGGAAAATCTTTCTTATGAGGTTGTTTACTAAACTTGGAAAAATTAAACTCATGAGATTCATCACCAAAGCTAACACCGACAGTTTGTTTCTTACAATCTATTTTAGCATTGACGTTGTTTATGAAAGGTCTACCAAATATAATGGGAAAAAATTTATCTTGTGGGGTGGTAAGAACAAGAAAATTAGTAGGGTATTTTATCTTCCCACACAAGACTTCAACATCTCTAAGAATCCCAATTGGTGATATAGTATCTCTATTAGCAAGTTTATTAGTAACATCTATGTCCTCTATTTCACCAGGTGCTATTTCATATCTAATTTCTTCGTAAGGAGTGGGGAATAGCACTCACACTAGCACCTACATCACATAACCCATGATAATAGTGATCTCCTATCTTAACTGAGACAACATGCATGCCAAGAATTGGTCTATGTTTATCTTTCCCATCAGGTTTAGCAATTCTAGCATCTTCTTCACAGAAGCAAATAACATGCCCATCCATATCTTCTTCCAAGAGATCTTTAACCATAACAATGCTAGGTTCTACTTTAATTTGTTGATCAGGTTTAGGTGTTCTAACATAGCTTTTGTTAACCACAGTTGAAACTTTAGCATGTTCTTTTATCCTAACGGGGAAGGGTGGTTTCTCAATATAAGCAGAAGGAACAACTGGATCGACATTATAAAGTATAGTTTCTTCTTTAACTGGTACTAGCTCTTTAATTTCATCTTTAATAGGTGGGTGATATTTAACCCACTTCTCTTTAGGAAGTTCAACATGAGTAGCATATGATTCACAAAAGGAGGCTACAATATCAGAGTCAAGTCCATATTTAGTGCTAAACTTTTGAAAAGCATTGGTATCCATAAAATATTTAACACAATCATACTTAAGCTTTATATCCGACTCTTTACCTTCATCCAGTTCCCAATCTTTAGAGTTGCATTTAATTCTTTCCAAAAGATCCCACCGGAATTCAATGGTATTCTTCATCAAAGAACCAGTAAAAGAAGTATCGAGCATGGTTTGATCATTATGAGAAAGCCGAGCATAAAAAATCTGAATAATAATTTCTCTTGAGAGCTCATGATTGGGGCGTGAATATAACATCGACTTAAGCCTCCCCAAGCTAGAGCGATACTTTCTCCTTCACGAGGCCAAAAATTATATATATATAATTCTGATCACGATGAACTAGATGCATAGGATAATTTTTTTGATGGAACTCCAATTTCAAACGATTCCAATTCCATGGTCCAATATCATCCATAGCCTATACCATGTCAATGCTTTTCCCTTCAAAGATAAAGCGAAAACCTTTTTCATCACTTCATCCCTGGGTAAACCTTCAAGCTTAAACAATCCACAAAATTGTTCCACATGTATCAGGTGCATATCAGGATGTTCATTTCCATCTCCCACATAAGGATTAGCTAGTAGTTGTTCTATCATACCCGAAGGGATTTCATATTCAATATTTCCAGTAGGTTGAGGGGTAACTAATTGTGGTTCCGGACAAGGTGAATTTACCCCGAAAAACCCCCTCAAAGGATTGTTTTCCATAGTAACAAGTGACAATAAATTTCAGCACACTATATAAATGTTTCCTTACCGAATTCCACTTACCAAAGGAGCTTCACTCCCCAGCAACGGCGCTAGAAAATAGACTTGATGACGCACAAGGGTATGGGCTCAATTTCAGCTCTTTTCATAAGTAGGAGTATCGAACCCACCGAGGAGTAGAAGGAAATGACAAGTGGTTTTCAGCAAGGTAATGTCTTCAAGTGCTAAAATTGTAAGTAGAGGAGTAGTTTGGTAGCAAGATAATTTATAATGAGCAAGTAACAATAGTAGTAACAAAAGTGCATCAAGGTAGCCCAATCCTTTTGAGACAAAGGACATGCCAAAATGGTTTCTTATAATAAGCAAAGTGTTCTTGAGGGTACACGGGAATTTCATCTAGTCACTTTCCTCATGTTGGCTTAATTCCTGTTCGGTACTTTGATAATTTGATATGTGGGTGGACCGGTGCTTAGGTGATATTCTTACTTGAACAAACCTCCTACTTATGATTAACCCTCTCGCAAGCATCCGCAACTACAAGAAAAGTATTAAGAATAAATTCTAACCATATCATTAAACTTTTGGATCCAATCGGTCCCTTACGGAATAGCGCATAAATTGGGGTTTAAGCTTCTGTCACTCTCGCAACCCACCATCTAATAACTACTCCACAATGCATTCACTTAGGCCCAAATATGATGAAGTGTCACGTAGTCAACGTTCACATGACACCACTAAGAGAATGGCAACACACATACCATCAAAATATCAAACACATATCAAGTTCACATGACTACTTGCAACATGATTTCTCCCGTGACCTCAAGAACGAAAGTAACTACTCACAAATGATAAACATGCTCAAGATCAGAAGGGTATTAAATAGCATAATGGATCTGAACATATAATCTTCCACCAAATAAACCATATAGTAATCAACTACAAGATGTAATCAACACTACTAGTCACCCATGACACCAATCTATAGTTTTAATACAAAGATTGAATGCAAGAGATGAACTAGGGTTTGAGAGGAGTTGGTGCTATGAAGATGTTGATGAAGATAGCCCTCCCAAGATGGGAGAGTTGTTGGTGATGATGATGACGATGATTTCCCCCTCCGGGAGGGAAGTTCCCCCGGCAGAATCGCTCCACCGGAGAGCAAAAGTGCTCATGCCCAAGTTTCACCTCGAGACGGCGGCGCTCCATCTCGAAAGTCTCCTCCTTTATTTTTCTAGGTAAAATGACTTATATACCAGAAGATGTGCACCAGAGGTGGGCCGAGGAGGGCACAACCCACTAGGGCGCGCTTGGGCTCCCTGGCGCGCCCAGGTGGGTTGTGCCCACCTGGTGGGCCCCCTTTGTTAGTTATTTGCTCCAATATTTCTTAAATATTCCATAAAAATTCTCCGTTAAGGTTTAGCTTGTTTGGAGTTGTGTAGAATAGGTAGCCTGACATAGCTTTTTCAAGTCCAGATTTCCGACTGCCAGAATTCTCCCTCTTGGTGTGTACCTTGCAATGAGAGAACAGGCATTAGAGCTACTCCAAAAATCATTATTATGGATAAAACATTATAAATAACAGTAAGAAAACATGATGCAAAATGGACGTATCAGGCACCCAACCTCGAAAGGTGGGCACCCTCTCACTGGGCGTGTGCTCATTGACGTAGGGGCCATTGCTCCTATCAGCTTGGCGGCGGGTTTCACGGCGTCGTTTGATGCTGACGCGCGCATCTTCCCCCCTCCTATCTTGGTCCCGACACGCTCAAGGATCCGACGCGCTCAAGGATTGGATGAAGCCATCGATGCGTCATTGGGCTCTTGGTCGCGAGGTTCTAGCTATGACCCTTGCACTGGCTGTCACGGAGGGGATTGCACCATGGGGGTGCTCCTCCGGTACGGCCGGTGGCTCGGGCCGTTGTTACTGCCTGTGGAGGTCGTGATAGGTCCGCTCGCTGTGATCCTCCCGCCTCGGCGAAACCAGTAAAGCTCTGAATGGTTTCTCTCCACTCATCCATCTGATTGGCTGCCGGCGGGAATATCAACAGGAGTTGGGCCTGCAACATGGCCTTCAAAGTGGTGCTCGGCATGGAAGACGAAGTAGACCGTAACGTCATCTCGCTCTTGACTGTGCTGGTAGTGGCAGTGCCATCCTCTCATTGCCGTGAGCTAGTCGCCAGGGTGGTGTGGTGACGAGGTAGATGTGCCTAGGGATCAGTGGCTCCATTCGGCGCATCGGCTTGGTCACCACGCTCCGGGGGTGGCGCGTACCCTATGGCCGCACCCACAGCGGGGGTAGCCAGAGGGTTGCGGTTCGGCCCAAAGCGAGTGTCGGTGTTGCGGCTGCGTCCTTCGGTGAGGTGCAAAGGTAGAGACAGAATAATCTCTCCACCCGCATCCTGTGGAGCGTGGCCACTGAGATGCTGTTGGCACTGTCCTTCTTTGGTGCCTCCTACTCCCGTTTCAGCCGCAGGGGAGGTGCGACGATGCCGCCTGCGCCGGCCACGCCCCCCGCGGTTCCCATGTCGCCATGCGTCCCCATAGACCCCACGACCTCGGCGGCCGCATGCGAAGGGGCCTGCGAGGTGGATGGGTGATGGATGATGAAGAAAACGATGATGAAGATGACATCGACGATGAACCGCCATGGATGATGAAGCCATCGATGAAGAAAACGATGATGAAGATGAAACGTTGCGTACACTATCTAGTTCACCGCAAGCGCTTCCCCTACCCCTACCAAGCAGACCAAAGATGCCGTGGGAAAACACCGTCAGCCCCTTGTAGTTTGGCGGGGAGAAGAGCACATTGCACAAAGAGAGGAGGGTGCAGAGCAATACGGCTGTGATCACACGGGCAGTTTTATCCAGGTCCAGGCAGCCACGAGGCGTAAAACCGTACTCCTGCTTTGGTGGATTGATGAGGGGACCGTGGTGGATACGCGGCGCTCTAGCCCGACAAGGTTACCTCGAGGTGAGAGCAGCTACGCGCGTACGAGAGTACAAGGGTCCAAATCCTCCTTTTATAGATCAAGGGGTCACCAAGTTGGCAAACCAGTCATCGCGTACTAATTAGATATTAAACATTGCTATCATACCTAACTCTGCAGACAGGACAAGGTGCCTTAAATGCACCTCTTAATGTCACATCGTAGCGCAACCCGACAAGCCTTGTCGGGCCGTTCGGCCACTTTCTCGCCTACCTGCATAACGCGTCTTTGGATGGGTGTCATTTGGAGGCGATTTCCTTCGGAAGTGGATGCCACATGTCAAATAACATCTGCTTAGTCACTTGGGGGCTCGACACCGCCATCGACCGATGACTTGCGTTGTGATACGTCTCTGTCATATCTACTTTTTCAAACACATTTGCACTTGTTTTGGGCTCTAACTAGCATGATTTGAATGGAACTAACCCAGACTGATGTTGTTTTTAGTAGAACTGCCATGGTGTTATTTTTGTGCACAAATAAAAGTTCTTGGAATGACCTGAAAATCCACGGAGCAACTTTTTGAATTAATAAAAAATACTAGCAAAAGAATCAGCGTCAGGGGGCCCACACCCTGTCCACGAGGGTGGGGGGCGCCCCCCCCTAGGGAGCGCCCCCTGCCACGTGGGACCCCTGGAGATCCACTGACCTCAACTCCAACTCCATATATTCACGTTCGCGGAGAAAAAAATCAAAGAGAAAGATTCATCGCGTTTTACAATACAGAGCCGCCGCCAAGCCCTAAACTCTCTTGGGAGGGCTGATCTGGAGTCCATTCTGGGCTCTGGAGAGGGGAATTCGTCGCCGTCGTCATCATCAACCATCCTCCATCACCAATTTCAAGATGCTCACTGCCGTGCGTGAGTAATTCCATCATAGGCTTGCTGGACGGTGATGGGTTGGATGAGATTTATCATGTAATCAAGTTAGTTTTGTTAGGGTTTGATCCCTAGTATCCACTATGTTCTGAGATTGATGTTGCTATGACTTTGCTATGCTTAATGCTTGTCACTAGGGCCCGAGTGCCATGATTTCAAATCTGAACCTATTATCTTTTCATGAATATAAGTGAGTTCTTGATCCTATCTTGTAAGTCTATAGTCACCTATTATGTGTTATGATCCGTTAATCCCGAAGTGACTATAATCGGGATACTTACCGGTGATGACCGTAGTTTGAGGAGTTCATGTATTCACTAAGTGTTGATGCTTTGGTCCGGTACTCTATTAAAAGGAGGCCTTAATATCCCTTAGTTTCCAATAGGACCCCGCTGCCACGGGAGGGTAGGACAAAAGATGTCATGCAAGTTCTTTTCCATAAGCACGTATTACTATATTCGGAATACATGCCTACATTACATTGATGAACTGGAGCTAGTTCTGTGTCACCCTATGTTATAACTATTACATGAGGAATCACATCCGACATAATTATCCATCACTGATCCAATGCCTACGAGCTTTTCACATATTGCTCTTTGCTTAGTTACTTCAACATTGCTGATGTTACAATTACTACAAAACTGCTACTCTTACTTTTGCTACTGCTACCATTACTTCCATACTACTTTGCTACTAAATACTTTGCTGCAGATACTAAGTTGTCCAGGTGTGGTTGAATTGACAACTCAACTACTAATACTTGAGAATATTCTTTGGCTCCCATTGTGTCGAATCAATAAATTTGGGTTGAATACTCTACCCTCGAAAACTGTTGCGATCCCCTATACTTGTGGGTTATCAAGACTATTTTCTGGCGCCAATGTCGGGGAGTATAGCTCTATTCTTTGAGTCACTTGGGATCTATATCTGCTGATCACTATGAGGAACTTGAAAGATGAAAGAACTAAGATTTATCCCTCAACTGCGAGGGGAGGTAAGGAACTGCCGTCTAGCTCTGCACTTGATTCTCCTTCTGTTATGAGTAAACTTGCGACACCTAAACCCGCTTCTGCTATGAATTCTGGTATGTCGCATGTTATTGATAATGCCACTTCTACTATGCATGATACTTATGATGAAACTACTTCTATGCTTGATACTATTGTGTCATTAGGTGAATATCTTGATGAACAACTTGCTAGGTCTAGAGAGAATGAAATTCTTAAAACTGATATTATTGATGATAGTGATGATGAAGGTTCTCCCCCAAAATATGAATTGCTTGTTGTTCCTGAGGGTTATGTTATGGGTGAAGAAACTGCTAGAGATTATCTTGCTTGCAATGATAGATCTGATCTTAAGAAGTTACTAGCTAAGCTGAAACAGAAGTCTCTTAATGCTAGAATGAAATATGACCCTGCTTCTGCTACTTCACCTATCTTTGTTACTAATAAGGATTATGATTTCTCTGTCGATCCTGAGACAATTACTTTGGTTGAATCTGATCCTTTTTATGGCTATGAATCTGAAACTGTTGTGGCACGTTTTACTAAGTTAAATGATATAGCCACCCTGTTCACTACTGATGAGAAATCTTGTTACTACTATATCCTTAAGATATTTCCATTCTCATTAATGGGTGATGCTAAAACTTGGTTTAATTCTCTTGATCCTGGTTATGTGCGTAGTCCCCAGGATATGATTTATTACTTCTCTGCAAAATATTTCCCTACTCATAAGAAACAAGCTGCCTTAAGGGAAATATATAATTTTGCGCAAATTGAAGAAGAGAGTCTCCCACAAGCTTGGGGTAGGCTTCTTCGATTACTTAATGCTTTGCCTGATCATTCTCTCAAGAAAAATGAAATATTTGATATCTTTTATAATGGACTAACCGATGCTTCCAGAGACCACCTAGATAGTTGTGCTGGTTGTGTTTTCATGGAAAGAACAGTCGATCAAGCTGAATTGCTATTGAATAATATGCTGACTAATGAAAATAGTTCGACACTTCCTGAGCCAACTCCTGAGCCTACTCCTAAGCAAACTCCAAAGAAAAGAGGTGTTCTATTTCTCAGTCCTAAAGATATGCAAGAGGCAAAGAAATCTATGAAAGAAAAAGGTATTAAAGCTGAAGATGTTAAGAATTTACCTCATGTTGAAGAATTACATGGTCTTAATATACCACCTATGGAAGAAAAACATGGTCTTGATCACCCGACACAGGTAGTAAAGGTAAATTCTCTCTATAGATATGATAAAGTTGAAATCCCATACACTAAGTTTGCTAGACAATGCTTGGATGAATTTGATGACTTTATGGCTAGACAACAAAACATCAATGCTTATGTTGGTAGACAATTGAAAGTAATGCTTATATGGTTGGACACTTGAGTGATTATATGTCTAGAGTTAAGGGTGAACTTAAACTCATTAGTAAACATGCTTCTATGGTTACCACTCAAGTAGAACAAGTGCTTCAGGCTCAAAATGATTTGCTCGATGAATTAAATAATAAACATGACTTTGCTGTTAGAGTAGCAACTAGAACGGGTAAAATGACTCAGGAACCTTTGTACCCTGAAGGCCACCCTAAGAGAATTGAGCAAGATTCTCAAAGAAATAATGTAGATGCACCTAGTCCTTCTAAAAATAAGAAAAAGAAAAATGATAGGACTTTGCATGCTTCTAGTGAACCTATTGTTGACACACCTGAGAATCCAAATGATATTTCTATTTCTGATGCTGAAACACAATCAGGTGATGAACATGAACCTAGTGATAATGTTAATGATAATGTTCATGTTGATGCTCAACCTAGCAATAATAATGATGTATAGGTTGAACCTGCCGTTGATCTTGATAATTCACAATCAAAGAATCAATGTTATGATAAGAAAGACTTTGTTGCTAGGAAGCACGGTAAAGAAAGAGAACCATGGGTTCAGAAACCCATGCCTTTTCCTCCTAAGCCATCCAAGAAAAAGGATGATGAGGATTTTGAGTGCTTTGCTGAAATGATTAGACCTATCTTTTTACGTATGCGTTTGACTGATATGCTTAAAGTGAATCCTTATGCTAAGTACATGAAAGATATTATTACAAATAAAAGAAAGATACCAGAAGCTGAAATTTCCACCATGCTTGCTAATTACACTTTTAAGGATGGAATACATAAGAAACTAGGAGATCCAGGAGTACCAACTATACCATGCTCCATTAAAAGAAACTATGTTAAAACTGCTTTATGTGAACTTGGAGCCGGTGTTAGTGTTATGCCTCTTTCTTTATATCGTAGACTTGAATTGAATAAGTTGACACCTACTAAAATATCTTTGCAAATGGCTGATAAATCAACTGCTATACCTGTCGGTATTTGTGAGGATGTGCCTGTTGTGGTTGCAAACGTTACTGTCTTAACAGACTTTGTTATTCTTGATATTCCTGAGGACGATAGTATGTCGATTATCCTTGGTAGACCCTTTTTGAATACTACAGGGGCTGTTATTGATTGCAACAAAGGCAATGTCACTTTTCATGTTAATGGTAATGAACACACGGTACACTTTCCGAGGAAACAACATCAAGTTCATAGTATCAATTCTATTGGAAAAGTTCCATCAATTATTATTGGAGGTTTTGAATTTCCTCTTCCTACTGTCAAGAAGAAATACGATATTCTTATTATTGGGGATGTGCATATCCCCGTTGAGGTAACCTAGTGTTATTCAAAATTTCTCTGGTTCCATGTTATTCGGAATGAGTTTGTTAACAAGACTTGATCAACCTTGTTAGTGGATTCCGTTTGATGAGCATGAGATGGCTGAAGTTAGAAAGCACAACCTTATGTACCTTCTTTTTACTTTCTGTTATTTAGATTAAATAAAGAAAAAATAGTATTTTCTGTCTGTTTTCTGAATTATCCGTGCAATAAAAAAATACCCCAAAAATAAAAGTTCTCCAAATGCCCTGAAAATTTAGTATGTTTTTTTTGGAATATTTGAGAGTATCTGGCGAAGAGAACAAAGTAGGGCGAGCTAGCACCTGGCCATGAGGGTCCAGGGCACGCCCACTCCCATACGGTGCGCCCCCTCCCCCTCCAATTATTCCTGCACCCATGCTCTTCTTCTACCTCCCAAAAAAATCACTATCCATCTCAAGCACGAGTTCTAGCTCATTTTGCTGCCATTTTCAATCTCCATGCTCAAAGCTCCATTCACAATACTGCTTTGGGGGATTATTCTTTGATATGTAACTCCTCCATTGGTCCAATTAGTTTTTGTTCTAGTGCTTTATTCATTGCAAATCTTTGCTGCCAAGGTGACCCTGTTCTTGAGCTTGCATGTAAAATTTATATGGTCCCAAGTAGTTCTAATGCATGATATAGTCTCTAGGCACTTGTGGGAGTAGTTTCTATCAATTTTATTGAGTTTGGTTCACTTTTATTTTGAGTTACTAAAAATTTCAGAAATTTTCAAAAAATGATGAAGAGATTTTTGAGGGGCTCTTCTAGACAAAGCTCGAAGGAGAAACAAAGTAAGGAGAATAAAAAGCCCAAGTATAATCTCCCTCGCGTCGCGGAAGCTCGGCCATGTGAATGGCCTTGTGATGAGTTCTTGAGAGCAGCCGGGATTTATGATGATTTTTATTCTTTGGCTAATGATGCGGGCCACACCAACTTCATCCACGACCAGCTCGAACAGTATCTCTTACTCACCAATACTTTCATGAAATTTTTTTACTTTCACCCTAATAAATCACCACCTTCAGTGGAGTTTCATTTATATGATGAGGCTAGGGAGATGTCATTATGTGAATTTTTTGCGGTTTGCAAGATACCTTTCGAGGGCAGCCTTGAGGAACCACATCGTAAAGATGTGGATGGATTTATTGGTATGATCACTGTAGGGGAAACGAGGAAGGTTTCCGATGCAAGAATTACTAGCATACACTTTCTAGTTCTATGTTACTTTGCAATATTTGCTAGTAGATGCCTAATTGGTCGCGGAACTATGGAAACCTTAGTGTTCCTGATATTATTATTTTGTACCATGCTTTATTTCGTGATAACTCTGTTAGTATGGGCGCTATTGTTGCTAAACAATTAAGTCTGAACCATACAAAGGGCCCCATCTTTGGAGGTATCTATGCTTCACGTCTTGCTAAACACTTCAGGATACCTATTAGGCATTATGAGGAAGAGGAAAAGTTGGTGCCACCTACTTTTCTAGATTATAAGAGTATGGTAGCGCATGAGTTTATTGTTAAAAATGACGAGAAGATGCTTAAGTATAATTTGAGATTTCATAAAACTCACAGTGAGACTATTATCTTGCTTGCACCCTCTTTGTTTGACTTAACTGCAGGCACTTACCTCGTCTTGCCGGAGGCCGTTTATGCGTACCGGGGCCAGATATCAGCTCCAGAGCCTGAGCCGGAACCACCACTTGACCCTTATCGACTATCCTTTTATGAGTGGGATCCGGAGGAGATCGCCAGCTAGTGGCAGTCAGATGACAGTCCTCAGTACACCGGACAGAGTAGTTATGATCCATGGGCATAGACCAACTGTAACGCCCCGGATTCGTTGCGCCAGGTGTCTGCCAGTTATTCGCCGTCTTTGCCATGTCATGTGCTTGCGTGTTGCATTTTGCCATGTCATCATATGCTTTTCATATCGTGTCATCATGTGCATCTCATTTTGCATACGTGGTCGTCTCTTGCATCCGAGCATTTTCCCCGTTGTCCGTTTTGCAATCCGGCACTCCTATGTCCTCCGGCGCCCCCTTTTCTTGCCTCTTCTCTTGTGCGGGTATTAAATGTGCTCGGAATGGCCCGAGGTTTGCCAAGCAGCCTTGGTATAGCACCGGTAGACCGCCTGTCAAGTTTCGTGCCATTTGGAGTCCGTTTGATACTCCAACGGTTAACCAGGTAACCGCAAAGCCCTTTTTGACTTGCAGCCCAACACCCCTTCCAAAGTGGCCCAAAACCCATCTAACTCCCCTCCATGCTCTCGGTCGTTCGATCACGATCGCGTGGCCGAAAACCGCTCCTCATTTGGACTCTCCTAGCTCCCTCTAACTATAAAACTAGCCCCTCCCTCGAAATTCGCGGATGAATCCCCCGAAACCCTAGCCTTCTTCTTCCTCCGCGCGCCGGACGCGTCCGCCCGGCGCCGGACACGTCCGCCCCGCGTCCCCCACCCACTCCAGCGCCGCCACGTGGCAGCCGCCGCCGCCCCGCGCCGCCGGCCCGCCCGGGCCCGAGCGGGGCCCTCCCCGGCCCGCGTCGCCCGCCGCCCGCCGCCCCGCGGGCGCTGCCGCGGGCGCCGCCCCGCACCGCCGCCTCCGCGCACAGCCCCGAGCCGCCCCGCCGCTGTCTCCCGCCAGCCGCCGCCGGCCGCTGCCTCTGCCCGGCCGGAGCGCGCCCCGTCGCCGCCCTTCGCCGGATCCGGCCTCCACAGCCCCGGCCGGCCTCCTCCCCGAGCCCCGGCGAGCTTCCCCGGCCGGATCCACCCTCCCCTCGCCCTCTCCGGCGAGCTCTCCGGCGAACTCGTGCCCCTGCCTCGATCCACGTGCGAGGAGCCCTAGATCCGGAATTCTCGGAGGTTGATTTTTTCCACTAAGTCCCAGATTTCGGACATATTCATGCCATGTTCATCATGCTATATCTCTGCATCCGTAGCTCCGTTTCATTCCATTGCATCATTTTCTGCATGCGTGTAATATGTCAAATTGTTCGCCTCGACGAGTACTTCATTTCATTCCATTGCATCATTTTCATTTGAGCTCATCTTGATGCCCGAAATGCTGTTGGAAGAGTGCATGTTGTTGTTAATCTGCTGAAACTGTTATAACTTGCTCATTTATCATTTTTGCCATGATTGATGTGTGCATCCTATGAGGTTGATGTCTACATGTATGTTGATCTATGCCATGCCATCTTTCCAGGGGTGCCAACCATGTATTTTTGTGATGCTTGTAGTGAGTGCTTCGAGCTTGTTTAGGAGGGCACTTGCTGTTACTGTTTTGCTAGACAGATTCTGTTATATTTTGTTGCTATGTTAACATGCTTCTACTAATCATTCTATGCATAATCTGGAGATGTTCTATAAACATGTTTTGATCTACATGTCTTGATCTATCCATTCATGCCCTTGGTTGCAATTATAGCCTGCTGGAACATGTTGTTATCTTGCTCTAAAGTTGCTTGAAAATGTTGCTATCAGCCTGTTAACATTAAGTTCACTAGTTCCCATGTGTTTTCCTAGTGATCCATGAACCCTATGAACTTGTTCTTGCCATGCTTAGCTTCATAAACATGCCTTCTTACTGTTGGTTGCCTTGCCATACCATGTATTGCTATGTAGTGAGTGGTTCAAGCTCACCAACATGCCTACTTATTGCTGTTCCTGCCATGTATGAATCTGTAATATAACTTGCCATGTTTACATGGGAGTCATCATATTTTCTGATCCTTTTTTGCTCATGGTCAGTAAGGGACTTTTGATCTATGCTTTTAGTAGATTCATTCCATGCCTTTGTTTTCCATGATAAGTTCCTGTAACATGTTGTTTGATAGCTCTAAACATTGCAACCTGATGTTATTTCTGCTAAAGTCTGAAACTGTTATTATTTGCAATCTTTCCATGTCATTTTGAGCATGTTCTTGTCTTTTCTGGAGATAGCTCAGTGTTCATGTTTTGTTATGCTTTACCTGTACTTCATGCCCATGCCTTTTTTTATTATGTTGGGATGCTGTAGCATGTTGTTTTGATGCTTGTAAGATGCCTAGTTGCTGTTTTGGACAGATTGTTGTTATGACTTGTATAGAGAGTATGTGTTGCACCGTTGCTCCATTTTGAGTGTGCTCTATATGAAACTTGCTTGATTTTGCATGTAGTTTCATATTATCATGTTGCATCCTTGTTTTGGTGTGTTTGCTTGATGTTTGGGTGCATTTTGCATCAATGCCATGTTTAACTTGTGTTGCTCATATCTTGTAGGCCGTAGCTCCAAATCTAATGAACTTTATATGTAACTTGACTAGAATTTCGTGTAGATCCTCTTGGTGCATCTTAACTTGCTGTTTAACAACTTGAACATAAGGTTTATTCAGATCTGGACCAATTTCGAAATATGCATATGAGGACTTTCGGAAATTGTTATATGTTGTTTCCGGCCTCATTTAAACTTGCCTTGATGTGTTGATCTTGTTTGCATCATCTTTTGCCATGAGTAGCTTCATGTAGCTTTGTCATGCATCATGCTTGTTGTGCATCATGTCTTGTTCATGTGTGGTGTGTTTACCATGTTGTGTGCTTCTTCTCGATAGTTCCCGTTTTCGTTGCGATCGTGAGGATGTGTTCGTCTACGTGTGGTTCGTCTTCGTGGCTTCATCTTCTTCATGGACTCGTTCCTCTTCCTTGCGGGATTTCAGGCAAGATGAACGCTACCCTGGATCTCACTACTATCATTGCTATGCTAGTTGCTTCGTTCTATCGCTATGTTGCGCTACCTATTACCTGTTTATCAAGCCATCCCAAATTGCCATGAACCTCTAACCTTTGACACCATTCCTAGCAAACCATTGATTGGCTATGTTACCGCTTTTGAACAGCCCCTCTTATAGCGTTGCTAGTTGCAGGTGAAGTTGAAGATTTCTCCATGGTGGACAGGGTTTTGTTGGGATATCACAATATCTCTTATATTATTAATGCATCTATATACTTGGTAAAGGGTGGAAGGCTCGGCCTTATGCCTGGTGTTTTGTTCCACTCTTGCCACCCTAGTTTCCGTCATACCGGTGTTATGTTCCCGGATTTTGCGTTCCTTGCGCGGTCGGGTGATTTATGGGACCCCCCTGATAGTTCGCTTTGAATAAAACTCCTCCAGCAAGGCCCAACTTTGGTTTTACCATTTGCCTCACCACCACCTATATTTCCCTTGGGAGTAATTAACCCAAGGGTCATCTTTATTCAGCCCCCCCGGGCCAATGCTTGTCTAAGTGTTGGTCCAAACTAGAGCCACTTGCAGCGCCACCTCAGGGAAACTTGAGGTCTGGTTCTAGTTGTACGTAGTGCTCATCCGGTCGTGGCCTGAGACGAGATACGCGCGGCTACTATCAGGATGTCGGCACGCCAGGAGGCTTTGCTGGTCTTGTTTTACCATTGTCGAAATGTCTTGTAAACCGGGATTCCGAGACTGATCGGGTCTTCCTGGGAGAAGGTCTACTCCTTCGTTGATCGCGAGAGCTTGTCATGGGCTAAGTTGGGACACCCCTGCAGGGTATAAACTTTCGAGAGCCGTGCCCGCGGTTATGTGGCAGATGGGAATTTGTTAATGTCCGGATGTAGATAACTTGACACCTGATCCGAATTAAAACGCATCAACCGCGTGTGTAGCCGTGATGGTCTCTTCTCGGCGGAGTCCGGGAAGTGAACACGGTTTCTGTGTTATGTTTGACGTAAGTAGGAGTTCAGGATCACTTCTTGATCATTGCTAGCTTCACGACCGTTCCTTTGCTTCTCTTCTCGCTCTTGTTTGCGTATGTTAGCCACCATATTGTGCTTAGTCGCTGCTGCAACCTCACCACTTTACCCCTTCCTTTCCCATTAAGCTTTGCTAGTCTTGATACCCATGGTAATGGGATTGCTGAGTCCTCGTGGCTCACAGTTTACTACAACAACAGTTGCAGGTACAGGTTATGCGATGATCATGACGCGAGAGCGATGCTTGCTTGCGTTGAGTTTCTTCTTTTGCTTCTTCAATCAGGGGATAGGTTCCAGGTCGGCAGCTTGGGCTAGCAGGGTGGATATTGTTTGAGTTTCTGTTTATGATTCATCCGTAGTCGGATGTTGTTCTTGTATGTTGTATTGTTGTATTCATGTGAAATTGTATGTATTGGATGTATCCCCACTATTATGTAATGTTGATGTAATGATATCCACCTTGCAAAAGTGTCTTCAAGATGCGCTTCTATCCTTGGTGGGACCTTCGAGTTCCTTTAGGATAGGGTCGCATCTTGGGCGTGACACCAACTTAGGCCAAAAGCCTAAGCTTGGGGGAGTACGTATTTCTCACCGACATTACATTCACATTCACACACTCATGCTAGTTGTCGGTGCTCATACTTTTTCATTGTATTATCCATGCTAGTTTATTTTCTTTTTCTAGTTTTCTTCTTGTGTGTTTGAATAACCTTAAGAAAACCAAAAAAATTAGTTGTAGCTTTTAGCTAGTTCACTTTCCATGCCTGTAGTAGTAGTAATTAAATGAAAACCCAAAAAGATTTCTTGTTCTTCTTTTTCTTGTTGGGAGTTTTCCCGTGTAAATAGCTCTATTTCTTTCTTTCCTTTGGGGGTCGAGAGGAGAAGACCATGATGAAAATGTTGAGTGGCTCTCATATGCATTATTGTTGATTTAACCAAGAGCCCATATTACCTTGTCTTCTCCCTTGAGTTGAATGCTTGCAGATTCCATCTTAGTCCAATGCACGTGCACTATTATTATTATCCACACCGTTCGGTCATTGACGGTGTCCTGGACCAGGGGGATTGGGCCGAGGACCCTCATGGCCATATACTCATGGGCCAGTTCGGACAGCTGTCGCATACAAGGAAGATTCCACAAGACTTGATGATCAAGACAAGGACTCCTCCTGATGAGGACATGGCTACCACAGTTACACCCATATCCCCTGCTGTTTTACATCTTGGAACAATTGCTAGAGCTCGCATATGCCAATTAAATTATCAGGTACTTTCGTTTCTTGGTAATGCTTCTAGTGTTCATGAGAATATGATGCTGCCTAACTTAGATACATTTGTGTTGCTTACAATTGAAGGGCCTAGCACGGACAAGAAGGATGTACATTGGAGCATCGTCAAGCACGGAGATGAAGGTGCGTGCGAAAAGAACAAGAAACGAGGTTCAAGTGGAGATTTCCGAACTTTGAAGCCACCATGATGACATACAAGACGATGGACGAAATATACATGATGGCCTTTCATAAATTTTGTCCATAGCTTATTATTGGTGTTGCGCCACCTTATTTTGGGACAGGCTCATGTAATCTATTTATAGAGTCCATATTGTAAGGGAAACGACTTAGGAGGTGTTTTAGTCCCACCTTGCCTAGGGTGGATGAAATCCCCTCTCTTTTCCCTATAAATATAGCCCTTAAGGCATCGTTTAGACTTGCGCTTTATTTAGTTAAAAGTTAGCCATCGCTGCAACTTTGTGTACTTCGTTTGTGTCCAACGACCAGACCAAGACCGCTTATGAAACCCCACTTTTATCAATACTTCATCCATACTCGCAATATTCAGATTGCTTAATCATATTTTTGCTTGTTCTTCGATTGCTTGGAAGAATAGACCTTCGTGGTCAGATTGATCATGCTCCAGTGTGCTCAATAACCTCTCGAAGTTGGTTTAGTGATTGCTAAGGCGCAACGTCGTGCACGTTTGTAGTCGGATCGTCAAAGTCGTCTCCACCAAATCGATAGTTATCATCTCATCGAAAAATCGGGACCTTTGCCTCTATCAAGTGGTATCAGTTTTCAGGTTGCTCGGTGAGATTTTACAGTTTTTCATAGGTTAGATCGCATCTATTTTTCATACCTACAGTCCATGAAAAAGCCACAAAATGGTTAGATTAGTCATCCTTGTCCCAGACAGTCTGAGCCTTTCACTATAATCACTTAGTTTTTGCATTGTTGAATTTTTGGTTGCATCGTGTGTCGAGTTGCTGGTTTCTAGTGTCTAGACTTTTAGAGTTTCGGGTTCTAGTCACGTTTTGTTCACGCTGTCTCCACAACCAGCATCATCCAATTCATTGTCACCATCCGCTGCCACTTATTTCGTTCACCGCCGTCACCACCATCCATCCACTTTCGTCGTTCGGTTCATCTTGTTGTTTGGTTCATCTCAGAGAGAGAGAAAGAAATCTGAAAAAGAAAGAAAAAAAAGGAGAGGATACGGGATAGAGTTTGTTGGAAACTACATAAGTTTGGATCGATCATAGAGGAAACAGAAGAAGCAGCGATCATTGGAGTTGATCGAAGGAAGGAAGTAGATCACGTGATTCTGCTGGTCCCTCGCCCGTAGCCCCGTACATATCCTAGTTGTTTTTTAAGAGATAAAAACGTTTGAAGAGAGAAAGAGATATAAGGACAGCAAGGATTGTACGCAACAGAAAAGGCAAGCGCTGATCTGCTATAAATCCCTCATTTTTCGTGGCATTAAAAAAAAGATCAGGCCGAATCCTCCTGGTTTGGTAAGTTCGGATTAGCAGAATAATAAGGGCAAGTTTTCGTGTGGCCTAAAACACAGAGGGAGTAGTTGGCAAGCTCACGGTTGGAAGGAAAGAAAAGGTTCACGTTTGGAAAGTTACGAGTCCTTCAATTGCCAGGATCTTTTGGGTATCTAAAAACCTTCTATCTTTAGAAGGTTTGGTTCGGTAAAAAAAATTATAGCAGGTTGGTTGACTTTTTGGGACGTTGCCAAAAAGAAAAAAAGATTGAGAAAAAAAAAGTACTAAACGATTTGTTTGGAAAGAGAGAAAGAAAAGGCAAGAAGAGAGAGAGAGAGAGAGAGAGAGAGAGAGAGTTTGGAAAGGAATCAGAATCGCCCCACCCACCGTTTCCAGCAACAAAATCAGTGTGTCCTTTATTTGGAAAGATTTGCTGCGAAGAGGTAATTTTGTTGTTTTGGAAAGTGAGATACGTTCGGGAGAGCAGAAAAAGGAAAGAAAGTAGAAGAGAGCGAAGGAAAGAGAAAACGGAATATAAAAGAGTTCGGCTCTACCTTTGGAAAGTGACCAACGCCAAAAAAAAGGCTGCTGATATTTCGGAAAGTCTTGCTCAGCCACGAAAAGAGATATTCAAGGAAACTACACTTCATTGGTAGCGTGGTTTTTATTTGGACAGATTTATTTACTGTTCTGAGGACTTGATTGACGCCTAGGCTGTTTCTTTTGGAAAGAGAATACGAGGCAGTTTTGTTCGACGAAGGATAATCCATCTATTTTACCTTAGAATCATAGCTTTCACGTTTTGGACTTTTGGAGAAAAAAAATCCTCATTTGTCGTGCATGCATGTATGTTTGGGAATGAAAAAGTGCTGATATTTTTGCTCCGTTTGGAAAGATTGCTTGGATTCAAGCGTGAAGCTTTTGGACTTGGGAAAAAAAAGATACAAAGAGAGTCCACCTCAGTTTTTGCCACGTTGCTTGGTTGATAATAAAAAAAAGATTGGAAGGAAGGATTTGGACTGTTCCAAGAAGGCTTTCACGTGTGTTGTTTGAAAAAAAACATTGTAGAAAGTACGCTGATTTGTTTGGTGATTTGGGCAGTTTGGTTCCGTGCCTACTACAGGGAAGGTAGTTCAAGATTTATTTGCTTTGCGTCCGCTCTTATTCTTTCGTCACCGCTATATTGTTGACGCCTTCTCTTGCTCCATCGCTTCACATTATACAATATCTGCAAGCGTTTTTCTTTTGCAGTTGTCCCTTCGCGTTGCCGCGTGATTTCATTTGTGTCTTAGCCTTGCGTCTTTAGCACGGTCTAGTCTAGGACCAGCACTCAATCACTTTGAGCGAATTTTCAGCTTGCATTAATTAGCGTGGTTGTAGCATTTTTCCCACATATATAAAGCCAACCCAGCTCCACATATTTCTATATCATGCATGCATATGTTCATCTAGCAATCGCTTTACCCAACTCTTGAAGTTATTTGACACCGCTGGTTGCCGATCACCACCTGCTGCATGTAAGAACTCGTAAGACATTGATTTGCTATACTGTGAGCGTTTTACCATCATTTCCCAGTAGTTCATAGGAACATTATTTTTGGATTTTGTTTCTTGTTTCTACTAATCATGACAGGATCTAGAGTCAATTCATGGGGTTTGTCGATCGTGGGAGACGTGCGATCACCTATGCAAATACCACAACCGTCACGAGAGGTGCACAAACATCCAAATGCACATGATCAGGTTAATGTTTCTATACCACCATTTAATGGCCGTTTTAGACCTGCTTTATATATTGAATGGGAGTTTGACATAAATAATATATTTGCTTCCAATAATTTTGATGAACGTAAAAAAGTTAATGTTGCGGTTGGTTCTTTCACTGGTTATGCTATAGTTTGGTGGAGTGAATATTGTCGGTTACACCGTAATGATATACCTACTACTTGGGATGATTTGAAACTTGCCATGCGACATATATTCGTTCCCGCTTATTATACTCGTGACATGATTAAAAAGTTGCAACATTTAAAACAAGGCAGTGACACCGTAACGACATATTATGATACTTTACAAATTACCTTGTTGCATTCCTCTTTAGTAGAAAGTGAAGAAGATTTTATGGATAGATTTTGGGGAGGATTAAATCATGACATTCAAGAGATACTAATTCATGAAGAGTGTTATCCTATGGACCATTTGTTTCATCTTGCTAGCAAAGCTGAACAAGAAATAAAACGACGTGTTGCCCACAAGGAGAACAAGCACCAGATGCACATTCCAAGAGTTGATACGGTTGTCCCCTCAACTACTAGGCATACTATGACAACCACATCCGTTGCTGTGAGGACTACATCACCTCCACCATGTGAGACATCATCACCAAGAGTGCCTACATCATCTGAGTTGATCATAAGAGGTAATGACAAAGGTACTAATCTTCCACCTCCACATGAGTATGATGAATGTCTTGTCAATTTAAATGCACCATGCGGTGAGCTACCCACTACTTTGATCATACCAACTATTTTAGAGGACTATGTTGATGATTTGACTTTGCCATGTGATCAATTAATTTTGAGTGAACCCATTGAATTAACTATCGATGCAAAAGAATCAAGTGAATCAGGGAATAAATCAGATTTGGATCAAATACGTTTGAAAATAATTGTGCCAATGTTTAATCATTTTGATATGACCTCTAATCTTGGTGATGGTTCATCAATGTTGGGATGGTTTAATGATAAGCATTGTCAATCTTTTGATATGAATAAGAGCTTCACTTATATGTACAAACCGAGTTGCAATATTTTCATGCCTTTGACTTCTTGTGATAATATATTGGATTTATATTTCACGACTTTTGAAGGGCGCTCTTGTATAACTGTGTTACATGTGCCCCAACTGAGATCAGTCAAAATGGATGACGTATACATATACAATGTATACACCTTGTCTCTTTTGTTAGCCAGATTACAGATTAAGCAACGCCGAGGACGGCTTAGTTTTCAAGAAGGGGAGGATGATGAGGACATGGCTACCACAGTTACACCCATATCCCCTGCTGTTTTACATCTTGGAACAATTGCTAGAGCTCGCCTATGCCAATTAAATTATCAGGTACTTTCGTTTCTTGGTAATGCTTCTACTGTTCATGAGAATATGATCCTGCCTAACTTAGATACATTTGTGTTGCTTGCAATTGAAGGGCCTAGCACGAACAAGAAGGATGTACATTGGAGCATCGTCAAGCACGGAGATGAATGTGCGTGCGAAAAGAACAAGAACCGAGGTTCAAGTGGAGATTTCCGGACTTTGAAGCCACCATGATGACATACAAGACGATGGACGAAATATACATGATGGCCTTTCATAAATTTCGTCCATAGCTTATTATTGGTGTTGCGCCACCTTATTTTGGGCCAGGCCCATGTAATCTATTTATAGAGTCCATATTGTAGGGGAAACGACTTAGGAGGTGTTTTAGTCCCACCTTGCCTAGGGTGGACGAAATGCCCTCTCTTTTCCCTATAAATATAGCCCTTAAGGCATCGTTTAGACTTGGGTTTTATTTAGTTAAAAGTTAGCCATCGCTGCAACTTTGTGTACTTCATTTGTGTCCAACGACCAGACCAAGACCGCTTATGAAACCCCACTTTTATCAATACTTCATCCATACTCGCAATACTCAGATTGCTTAATCATATTCTTGCTTGTTCTTCGATTGCTTGCAGGAATAGACCTTCGTGGTCAGGTTGATCGTGCTCCAGCGTGGCGAATAACCTCTCGGAGTTGGTTTAGCGATTGCTAAGGCGCAACGTCGTGCATGTTTGTAGTCGGATCGTCAAAGTCGTCTCCACCAAATCGATAGTTATCATCTCATCGAAAGATCGGGACCTTTGCCTCTATCACCTACCCACCGGCGTATTCGGCTAGGACTCTTGTTATCCTAGGCCTCTAGTGCATTATATAAACCAGAGCCAGGCTAGTCGATAGATATACATAATCAGAATCATAGGCTAGCTTTTAGAGTTTAGCCTCAACGATCTCGTGGTAGATCAACTCTTGTAATACTCATATCATCAAGATCAATCAAGCAGGAAGTAGGGTATAACCTCCATCGAGAGGGCCCGAACCTGGGTAAACAACCGCCTCCTGTTACCATTAGCCTTAGACGCACAGTTCGGGACCCCCTACCCGAGATCCGCCGGTTTTGACACCGACATTGGTGCTTTCATTGAGAGTACCGCTGTGTCATCGGCAAAAGGATCAATGGCTCGACTGCAGATCAACTATGATGTCGACTTCTTCGTCACCGGCTCGACTAGTCGCCTTGGCTTAACCAAGGACTGCGTCCAACCTCTGATCGTTATGTTTGGATGAGGGCCTTCATCAACATCAATTCCGATCTCTATCATGATCATGGAGGAATTATCCTCGGAGCCCGGGGGCTCAACGTCAACATTGCCCCCGGGCGACCGTGCCGTTTTTTTGGATAGCGAACTTGTATCCGCCTCCACCGCCTCCTTGATTGTTTTTTTAACGATTGCTTCACTCGGATTGTGCGGAATTGAGCCTACAACAATCCTGAAAAATTTCGTCAAGTTCCGATGGTGGAATCTCTGGCAATCTCCGATATACCGGTACCCTGTCAAATCTGGACGGGAATCTGGATGAGTTTAGGGCATGGACTCCAGAGCCCAGCTCGGAGGTCCTTTGGAAGATCCAACCGTTCATTTACTGCAGAATTCCCATATCTACCACCTCTCAAACTTTCAGCTCGATCCGACCGTCCAAACTCCGAGAACCTTCCGATTAGTGCATCACTTTTCGGATCTGTTTTCTACGCGAGAACGAATCCGACCCGAATTCATCTTTTTTATGAACGGGATTTCAGTCACCCTTTTTGAAGGAAGTTTTTTATGGGGTATTGTATTTTGTTCCCAAACACATCCCTCTAATTTTAAAGTCTTTTCCAATATGATCTTCACCATCGCGCTGGTGTCAAACCAGCTCGACAACATTGCTCTATGGCTACCGACCTGCGCTAGACACGTCGTCACTTTGTTGAGCCGAGCCCAACTTCTTCGGATCATCATCTTCGCAAGCCGAACAAGAGTTCGGCATCGCGAAAGATAAATCGTCACCAACATGGCCGCCCCATGGATTACATGGAGCGGGCACACCGGCATCACCGCACGGTCACTTCATCAAGCCAGCATTGACCACGTCACAAGTTACGACCTGCATCGGCATGGTCGAACCGTTGCTTCATCAAGCCGATGTCCATCACACCGAACTACTTCAACACCTCGGATGACATGGCAGTTGCAACATCTCCTCACCGACCTGCTCCGTCTCCTCGTCTGGACCGGGGGCTTCGTCATCCCTTCATCGACCTACTCCGGAGACTTCGGTGTCGTCAACCGACCAACTTCGTCACGTTAGCTGGACCGGGGGCTTTGCCTCGGCAAACCAACCTTTGCTTGCATCTCCATGCCACCGCTCCATCACTCACCAGGCAATGGGTGTGCGGATCAAGTCCCAATTTCGGGAGTAACCTTTTTTTCAGATTGCTACAACATATAAACCAGGTGCAATTAATCCTAGTAATTTCTTTTTCCTGGGTTTATTTTTTCGAAAAATTATTACTCTGGTTTCCTCCATCATCTATTCACAGGTCTGTCAAATGATGGCTGCATTAATGATGGTTGCGCGATGGTTCGGTCCGTTTCCCGTCTGTAGTTCGACAAACGCCGCATCGGGAGCCCGGACCGCCCTGCAAATTCAGGCTTCGTCACGCCTTCACTGCGTCACGCCGACGCTCGACATTGACTTTGGCACCAGGCCACATCTCTTTAAATAAATTGTTTTTGCATAAAGCAATTATGCAAGGATTATATATATATATATATATATATATATATATATATTATTTCCTGGACCGCACTGTTTTATGTGTGCAGGTAGTCGATCTTGACTGCGCGGTCACTACTCCGGAGTGTCGAACTCCTTGCTCGGACACCTCAGGCTTGGGGGTTGGGACCTCGGTCATGCCGAGGACTACGAACCTTGTCAGATCTGTCACATATCAATGGGCGTCTTCGTCCCACCACAAGCCCGAATCGCGTCATCAACACCGAGCACATTAACCAGCTAAGTCGCTTTCATGCTCAAAGACTTTCTGTTTTGAATTTTGTTCGGTTCGACCAAGCATTATACCTTTTCGGCATAAAGTTGTTTGTGACAAAATTCCTTGTCAAAACTTTGTTTGTGACACACAAATTCAAATACCCTGTTTACTTGGGGGCTTCCTTTATGAAGCCTTTCCTCTTGCATATGATTATACTTGTATGGCTTCGTTCCTTGTTCGTGTATTACTCCATAATATGCACCATATTAACCTAAGTGTTCTGCAAGCTGGGTTGCCTGGCTCCTGTGCTTACCCCTACGTTCCTGATTGTTCGGCTAGGGAGTAAAGGGAGCACCTCTGCGATTGTCACGACCGGGTCATCCAAGCTCGGACCTCAGACTGGATGAAGTCGAAAGCTAGCGCTCTTATTGTTTTCAATCATGGTCGACACACAACGGAACTCATGAGTACAAATAATCTATTGCACAAGTCTCATCATAACAATGAGCAACCGAAGAAAGGTATCGGTGGAGGTACTATTTTCTTCGAAGATGCTTCTTACACTTCATCAGTAATATAGCATAAGTTCCCTGAGCGCGCTTTGTCTATTATAGCCTCATGGCCTGATTTCCTGGTTATCGAAAACACCGTCGATATTCGCGATAGGTGGAGTACATAACACTTTTCGGTCCTTGACCGAAGAGGGAGAAGCCGATGGTCGGTTAAGACACATTTAAAGTTCGGGTGAACACATATATGATATAAGTACTTCGGTACACACAATCATTATAACATAAAAATCTTTTCCCCAAGTCACTTGGGGGCTCTTAAAATTTACATGAGCTATTTTATAGTAAATGTGCAACGCCGGACACCTTTAGAGATTCGGCAAAAAACATTCTTGGATATTGTTATATATGCATCGATTTCAAATTGTGTCTTCGGTCAATAGTTGGGTTGCCCAGCTCCTGCGCTTGCCTCCTATGTTCCGCTTTGTTCGGCTAGGTGTGCAAAGGGAGAACCACTGTGATTGTTCTTCAAGCTCGCATGGTTAAGCACCTCAGTGGAGAAAGCCGAAAACTGACTGTCACAATAAGCGTAAACCGGTCAGTGATCCGATGATTATGTTAAATGACAGGCCGTTCATAACATTGGCCGAAGTGTTTACGGCTTGACCTCGGCTGTCGCCAAACACTAACCGGGGGCTCGTAGCTAGCTTCCCCAGTTTAAAGCTCCTATGACTAAGTGAAAGTTGTAAAGTCCAGATATCTGATTGTGTCGTTTCCGCTAACATAACCACCTTCGGGCACCGAGACGTCGGCTAAGGGTTATCTTGTTATTGCGGAAACACCCTGCGTAGTATCTACAAAGGGGTAGAAGCCGATGATGGGCCACTTTCAACTGATAAACGGTCGCAACAGAGTCAAAATAAACATATCGTCGGCATTTGTATTTAATATACAAGGGCCTCCTTCCATAATCATCGTTATAAAGCCATAAATATGCATCAATTTGACTTAAGATTTTGTCCAAGCTGGGTTGCATGGCTCCTGTTCTTACCCCTACATTCCCGATTGTTCGGCTAGGTGGTAAAGGGAGCACCTCTGTGATTGTTATTACCGGGTCATCCGAGTTAGTACCTCAGACTGGGTGAAGCCGAAAGCTAGCAATCTTAAAGAATCACATTGGTCGGCAACGACGGAAATGAAAATTTTGGTTCATTAATACCATAGAGTTCGGGAACTTTCCCCGAACTAAATCCTCAATATTTTGCTCCCATATTGATCGGAGCTGAGGTTTCATGATCATGCTTAGCATGACAACCCAAAGAAAAGAACCGATAGCAGGACTATTTTCTTTGGAAGATGTTTCTTAAGTTAAAAAGTAATATAACATATCTCTCTGCGTAGCTTTATTTATAAAACTGTATGGCCAGATTGCCTTGTTTGCCGTAAATCTTTGCCCTCATAAAGGCTTTGTAAAGTGGGACAAACACTCCTATAAGAGGTTGAAGCCGATGGTCGGTCAACAAAGTTTTGTACAATGCGGATCCGAGCATTAATGATGTCGGGTACTTGGATACATATAACAATTACACATAATTTGTGATTTTACTTAGGAAATCGATCTTTAATTCGGCCACCCGTGCCCAGATTAAGGCTCGGGGGCTACTAGGCTTCGTGCTTATCATTTATAATATTAAAGGGGCACATCGATCCCCTAATCTCGTGTTGCCACCCGACCAGTGTTTCGGGGGCTATTGCATTTCTTATTCAATGCAGGGAATTCAAAGTGCTCAGTATTCGGCATGACCAAACTATGGGCAAATGCGTCTTCAGACAACAATAGGTACCATATGGACTTATCTGGCGTCAAGCTAATATATTGTGGCAACTTCTCAAGACCCTCCCTCGAGGGCCCGTTAGCCGATCACTATTATCTCTAATATATTACACTGTTTTTTATTCCTATGTATGCTGTCGAGCTAGGAGTTGATCCTCAGGTCGATGCGCGAATAGCGGTTTTGATGTAGGGCGGAACCCTAGGGGACGATCTTTCACGTTTGGAGAGGATCCTACGGGGAACACGAAGAACGCGCGGAAGAACACGAGGGAAATCACGAGGGGAAAATAAGAGAAACACTCAACCGACATGAAATTGATCACACGAGTGCTAGATCGTCGAGGCACAAAGTATCACGAGAATCAAAGTCAACAAGGGATGATACAAGAGTAACAGTTCTTCTCCGTGAGGAGGTCTTGATTGTCTTCTCCGGATGGAGGCCTTCAATCCGGATGGATCTTCTCTGAAGAGGTGCGGTCCCTCATGAGTAGTAGATCCGGTACGGATGAGCAATGCTCTATCTCAAATGAGCTATCACAATGCTAACCCTAAAACGTAGGTGGGAATGGAGTATATATAGTCTAGGGGCGAAGGGGGTAACATGGGCCTCGGCCCTTACACTGTTCGCAGACAGGGAAGGCCGGATGTCCGGGCGTCGGGCCGGATGTCCGGGGTTTCAGGAGGGGCCGGACGTCCGGGGTGGCGACCAGATGTCCGGGTTGATGGGGCAACCTTCTGTGCTCCCTGGACGCCTTGTCCGGATGTTCGGGCCAGAGGCCGGATTTCCGGTGAGGGGGCGGGATGTCCAGGCTGGATGCCGGATGTCCGGTCCCTGTAGCTTCTTCTGCAGGCTCCTGGCCGTGTAGATCTCTAGGGGGCGGATGTTCGGGATCCTGGCCGGATGTCCGGTGCCTGGAGGCTGTTCTTTCCTTCTTCCATTGGTTCTCTTCTTCTGTGGACTTGGGGTCTTGACCATCTTCATGTGCATCCTCGGGAGGGTCCTCTTGGTACCTCGGTCTCGAGAGCTCTAGCTCGTGCTCTAGTCATGGGTCCTCTTGGTGCTTGGTGAGACGATGGAAGGTCCATGGGGATGACCGAAGGATGCTCCGCATCATCTCCCCCCCCCCCCCTTGGGAAAGATCCGACCTCGGATCGAAATCCTCATCACCATGGTACGGGGAGAGATCGGCGATGTTGAAGATGTCCCTCATGTTGTACTTGTCACGTGGGAGATCGATCTTGTAAGCATTGTTGTTGTAGCGTGCTAGCACCTTGAAGGGTCCATCGGCTCGAGGTAGAAGTTTGGACTTGCGTTTGTTGGGGAAGCAGTCCTTTCGAAGGTGTAGCCACACGATATCTCCAATGTTGAATATCATGGGTTGCTTGTTGACGTTGAGCTTGGTCGCGAGTCATTGTACTTGGCGCTCGATGGTGTGCCTTGTATCCTCATGAATCTTCTTGATGTAGCTTGCGTGGGCACTCGCATCCATGTTGGTGCGCTCTTGTAGAGGGAGAGGTAGAATGTCCAATGGGGACAACGGGTTGAAGCCGTAGATGACCTCGAAGGGGGACTTGCCAGTCGTCGAATCTCTCGCACGATTGTAGGCGTACTCGGTGATGGGTAGACACTCCTCCCACTCCTTGATGTTCTTCTTGATCAACATGCGAAGTAGAGTGGAGAGTGTACGGTTCGTCACCTCCGTTTAGCCATTGGTTTGAGGATGGTCAGCGGATGAGAACAAGAGCTTGATTCCGAGCTTGGCGCATAGCGTCTTCCAAATGTAACTCAAGAACTTGACGTCGCGGTCGGAGAAGATTGTCTTTGGTACTCCATGGAGGCGCAAGATTTCCCTACAAAAAAGATTTGCAATGTGTGAAGCATCGTCTCTCTTGTTGCAAGGAATGAAATGTGCCATCTTAGAAAATCGGTCCACAACAACAAACACGGAATCCTTTCCATTTTGAGTTCTAGGCAAACCAAGTACAAAATCCATGCTAATGTCTTCCCAAGATTGATAAGGAATAGGAAGAGGCATGTAAAGACCATGTGATTGATCTTTGGACTTAGCTTTGCGACATGTAGAGCATCGGTTGTGAAGCGTGAGACGTCACGGAACATCTTGGGCCAAAAGTAGTTCTTGGAGAGCGTGGCGAATGTCTTGTCGTGTCCAAAGTGTCCCATGAGTCCGCCTCCATGAGCCTCTTGCAAAAGGAGCAAACAAAGAGAAGACTTGGGAATGCATAGTTTGTTAGCTCTCATAAGATAACCATCCTTGATGTAATATTGTTCCCAAGATGTATGCGTCAAACATTTAGCATAAGGAGTAGCAACAGATGGATCATTAGCATACAAGTCTTTTATGTGCTCAAAGCCAATAACATTCAACTCAAGTTTAGTGACAAGCGTGCATATGTGTGAAAGTGCATCCGCAACTACATTTTCCTTACCCTTAATGTACTTGATCACATAGGGGAAAGATTCAATAAATTAAGTCCATTTGGCATGACACTTGTTCAACTTACTTTGACCTTTTAAGTACTTAAGCGTTTCATGATCGGTATGGATGACAAACTCATGAGGTCTAAGATAATGTTCCCAAACATGTAGCACATGCACTAAAGCATACAATTCGTTGTCATAGATGGGTTAGTTAAGTTGAGCACCGGAGAGTTTTTCACTAAAGTATGCAATAGCTCGTTTTTCTTGCATCAAAACTCCGCCAATTCCGGTACCACTTGCATCACAATGAACCTCAAAAGTTTTTGTCAAAATTGGGCAAAGCAAGAATCGAAGCATGAGTAAGCAAAGATTTGAGCTCATCAAAAGCGGTGGATTGCAAAGATCCCCAAACAAAAGAAGCATTCTTCTTACTCAAGGCATGTAAAGGAGCGGCAATAGTGCTAAAGTCCTTCACAAAGTGACGGTAAAAAGCTGCAAGGCCAAGAAAGCTACGCACTTTTTGCAAATTGGTGGGTTGGGGGCAAGTTCTAATTGCTTTAGATTCATCAACATGGACACCCTTGGAAGAAACGACAAAACCCAAGAAAACTAGCTTGTCAACACCAAATGTGCACTTTTTCATCTTGGCATAAAGACATTCCTTGCAAAGCGTTTGCAAAATAGCCCTAACATGATTAAGATGCTATTTCACAGATTTGCTAAACACAAGAATATCATCAAAGTAAACCACAACAAACACTTCAATATAAGGTCGAAGCACAAAATGCATAAGACGCATGAAAGTACCGGGAGCTTCCGATAAACCCATAGGCATAACCAACCACTTGTACAAGCCAAATTTGGTTTTGATAACAGTTTTCCACTCATCACCTTCTTGTGTGTGGATTTGATAATAGCCACTTTTAAGATAAATTTTCGAGAAATAGGCGACACCGCTAAGTTCATCAAGCATATCATCTAGGCGAGGAATGGGATGCCTATAGTGAATGGTAATAGCATTTATAGGTCTACAATCGGAACACATGCGAAAACTTCCATCTTGCTTAGGCACAAGTATTACAGGAAGGGCACAAGGACTTAAGCTTTCACGTACATGACCGTTGTCGATTAGTTGTTGTACTTGCCGTTGGATCTCCTTTGTTTCTTAGGGGTTGACGCAGTATGGAGCTTTGTTTGGTAGGGGCGCTCCAGGGATGAGGTCGATTCGATGATCAATGCCTCGTAGAGGAGGTAGACCCAGAGGTAGCTCATCGGGGAAAACATCTTGAAATTCCTGCAAAAGAGATTGAAACACTAAAGGTAGCTCATGAGAGGTGTTAGTTTTTGGGTCCCCATCCTTGGACACAAAGACAAAGTGCATAACACTCGATGGGTTCTCACACACTTCTCTCATCTCACTTTTTGTGGCAAATAGGACTAGGTTTTTTTCTCTAGGCGAAGAGGCGCTCAAGTTTGTCTTGTGGCTCTCACTCACTTTTTGTTGGATCACTTTCTCACTCTTCTCTCCATGATGGGTGGCTTGTTTGTCGGCTATCACTTGACTAGGAGACATAGGTCATAGCACATGCTCCTTCCCTTTCATCTTGAAGCTATAGTGATTGGTACGCCCGTTGTGGACGACACCACGGTCGAATTGCCAAGGCCTACCAAGGAGGAGGTGGCAAACGGACATCGGGACGACATCACACTCCAAAGTGTCTTCATATGCACCAATTTTGAAAGATACTTGGACTGTATGATCAACTTGTATAGTGCCGGAGTCACTTAGCCGTTGGACTTTGTATGGGTGCGGGTGCTTCATCTTGACCAATTGAAGCTTGGAGGATAGTTCTTCACTTGCCAAGTTGTGACAACTACCTCCATCGATGATGACCTTGACAGACCTTCCATTGATGCCGGCCTTTGTGTGGAAGATGTGGCATTGTTGGTCTTCTTCTTGTTGATGTTGAAGATTAAAAACTTTGGAGACAACGAGAGCGGGTGTCAGTGTCAAAACCGGCGGATCTCGGGTAGGGGGTCCCGAACTGTGCGTCTAGGCGGATGGTAATAGGAGACAAGGGACACGATGTTTTTACCCAGGTTCGGGCCCTCTCGGTGGAGGTAAAACCCTACTTCTGCTTGATTAATATTGATGATATGGGTAGTACAAGAGTAGATCTACCACGAGATCAAGGAGGCTAAACCCTAGAAGTTAGCCTATGGTATGATTGTTGTTCGTCCTATGGACTAAAACCCTCCGGTTTATATAGACACCGGAGAGGGCTAGGGTTACCCAGAGTCGGTTATAATGGTAGGAGATCTACATATCCGTATTGCCAAGCTTGCCTTCCACGCCAAGGAAAGTCCCATCCAGACACGGGACGAAGTCTTCAATCTTGTATCTTCATAGTCTTGGAGTCCGGCCAATGATGATAGTTCGGCTATCCGGACACCCCCTAGTCCGGGACTCCCTCAGTAGCCCCTGAACCAAGCTTCAATGATGAAGAGTCCGGCGCGCATATTGTCTTCGGCATTGCAAGGCGTGTTCCTCCTCCGAATAATTCATAGAAGATTTTGAACACCAGGATAGTGTCCGGCTCTGCAAAATAAATTCCACATACCACCGTAGAGAGAATAATATTTACACAAGTCCAATCTGCTGACGTATTTCATGGCATGACGTCACACCACGGCCAACCCTTTACTCGAATTGTTTTTATTGTTCCACCTCAGCGCGTTTAGCGAAGCGGTTTCCTTGGTACATCTTGTCAAAGCAGAGATCGTGTCCCCTTATTCCGGGATTCTCATCAATACGGACGTGGGTAACCCAACCGCGCCATTGATTGCGGTGCTTGGGAGATAAGCGAGTTTTACCGGGCTGGTGGGGACGCATAGTTTCGTCCGCCCATATATAAGGGGATAAGGATCCACCTTTCTACCTACGCCTTCTTCCTCCTTTGCTTATCCATCTCCGCGCACTCGAGCTCCAGCGCCCAAGTCCGCACATCTCACCTCCACCTTCTCCAACCATGTCCGGAGTGGGAGGCAAGTGGATGGCCTCCTCCGTCACAGAGGGGCACATCAAAAAGCTGCGCAAGGCCGGATATTTGTCCAGCGATATCGCGCACCGGCTTCCCGACGAGGGGCAGCTCATCCCCACCCCCAGGCCCCATGAGAGGGTGGTGTTCCTTCCCCATTTCCTTCGCGGACTGGGCTTCCCACTCCACCCAATTGTCGGGGGGCTCATGTTCTACTATCGCCTGGATTTCCATGATCTGGCCCTGAATTTTATCCTCAACATCTCGGCGTTCATCGTCGTGTGCGAGGCCTTCCTCTGCGTCCAGCCCCACTTCGGCTTATGGCTGAAGACTTTTAACGTCAAGCCGAAGATAGTGGGCAGACGCCAAGCAGAGTGCGGAGGCGCCATGGTGGGCAAGATGCCCAACATTACATGGCTCGAGGGTGCATTCGTGGAAACCATCAAAGGGTGGCAATCGGGGTGGTTCTACATCACCGAGCCGCGTGACCCTGAATGGGCAGCGGCCCCTGAATTCAGATCTGGCATCCCCACATGGCTCACCTCCTGGAAAGAGAAGGGCCTGACATGGGGCGATTCGGAGGAGCTGACCGGACTTCAATCCTGCGTCCAAACCCTGGTGAACAAGAAGCTCAAGCTTGTCAACGTAATCCAGGTCATGCTCATCCGCCGGATCCTCCCGTGCCAACAGCGGGCTTTCAATTTGTGGGAGTTTGATCCGGCACAGCACCCAACCTTGAGCAGGCTCTTCGACACTATGTACGAAGATGCCTGGAGGGTGCTGTTCAAGGGCGCCGAGGCTCCCTCATCTGCTACCGAAGATCGCGGATTCAGCTCGCAGCGTCAAGCCGGTGAAGTAAGCTATTTTATCCTTTATGGGACGCTTGCTTTCCATATTTTGACTCTATGTGGGATCTAAACTCCCATTACCTTTAACATGCCTGGCAGAAGATGTCCGGACAGGTTAACTGTCCGACTCCCCTTCTAGAAGACCCAGCGGATGCCCGTTTGACAGGGCTGCTGGTCCCGGCGCCTTACGTGGTGCCAGAGAAGAAGGCCAAGAAGAAGGCCACGGGAACCCGGAGGAGTTCCCGGTGCCAGGTGTTATCGGACTCATCGTCCGATGACTCCGAGGTGGACTCCTCCCACGAAGACGAGGAGGAGAAGAACGAGGCCTCTCCCCCAGCGGGGGGAGAGAAGAAGAGGAAGGCTTCCCCAACGGGGGAGGCCGAAGGGTCCAAGAAGGGATGGACCCTTCCTCCGGACTGTTCCACCAATGCCGACAATGGCGAAGAGGAGTGGCCCTTGAGGGCCAAGCCCCTGGCGAGATCGTAAGTGTCCGGATTGCAGAATAGTTTATGATTTTCCCTTCGTCCCATAGTGTCTTCTAAGGCTGAACACAACCATGTAGCCCGCCCAAGGATGACCTTCCCGCTTCGTCGAGCGGGTCCCTGGGTTCGTCGGATGTGAATAGTGCTTCACTTCCGACCGCCCCCTCCCCTAGTGACGCAGACGACGTTGAGGCGGGGTCCCAAAAAGGGACCAGCCAGGAGGAGGATGCCCAGGAGGTGCCGCAGGGCAACCTCCCGGACTTTGGGCCGGACTCTGCACCGGAACATTTGGTGGTTCCGGAGTCCGGCGGGCGGCCCCTTCGTAAGAAGGGCGAGACAGCGACGCCGGTGACCTCCGTCCAACCGGAGGCGCCGGATAATTTGCTGGAGGCGCTCAATGGCGCTTCCATCGACGAGGAGCACCGCACTGTTATGAGTGCGATGATTCAGAAAGTTCAGTCCGCCAAGAGCGGGCTGACCGAAGCCTGCATCAGCCTTCTAACAGGCTTTGAGGTAAGGATTTTAAGATATGTGAAATAGAACCGCATAGACAGTAGCCCCTGATGCTCAGTTTGGTGTTCGGAAAGAAAAGCCGAATTGAGGATCTAAAAAGATATACGCAGGAGTCTAACACAAATATGTCAATATGGGAATGCAGGCTGCGCTGCTGACCTCTGCTGCACTGACTGCGGAGGTCAATGCCTTAAAGCAGAGCCTCGAGCGGTCCGAGAGCGAGCTCGGCCGTGCCAAGAAGCAGCTCGAGGACAAGGAAGGTAAGTAACACCTTACTAAAGTTGTACCTTATAGAAAAGGATTTGGTTGCAAAAAATGACAGGAATAACGTGGGTATTCCAGGGGCTACGAACGAGGTGGCAACCCTGAAGGAGGCGGTGTCCGCGGCCGAACACAATGCGGCCGCGGAACGCACCAAGCGAGAGAAGCAGGAGGTGCGGGTGTCGGAGGTGCGGCAAGAGCTCCAGGCTCTCGTGGAAAAACACGAGAGTTTGGAGCGTGACTCGAAGACTCGAGAGTCCGAGATCGCGTCAGCTCTTGAGAGTGCCAAAGCCGCTAAGGCCGAAGCCCAAAAGGCCCTCCAGGAAATCGAGGCAGTAAAGAAGATAGCGGCGGGTAAGGCATTCTTCATGCAAAGCAAGCATGTAAAAGTGAATTACTTGTTACTTACCCGAATTCGGAGCTCTCCAGGAGCGTTCGCAGATCTGCCCCATAGCGTGCCCGATGCTGCCGCGTTTTACAGAGACGAGGAGGGGAGCTCGACGGAAAAGGTGTTCTAGTCTCAGTATGCTGATGCCGGACATCCGGTGCCCCTGAGCGACCAGCTGAAGCAGCTGGTTGAGCTCCACAAGGTGGCCGAACAGGCCATGAAGGGCCTCATAGTTCGGCTGTGGCCCAAAGAAGCCATGCCTGGGAGCTACTTCGGTCTGGTGCGGTGGCTGGTGGACACCTGTCCATGGGTTGAAGTCATCAAGCACTCCGCCTGCATTGAAGGTGCCCGTTGGGCCCTTGCCCGTGCTAAAGTGCACTGGGGCAGGATGGACGCCGAGAAGCTTGTGACGGACGCGCCACCGCCGGGCAAGGAGTATCGCACACCCGAGATGTATTATAAGGGTGTCCTGAAGGGTGCCCTCCTTATTGCGGGTGAATGCTCCAAAGATGTAATTTTTTTAGTAGACTCGCATTTTGTTATCTCGTGCGCTGAAAGCTTTGTTCATATGCGCTAAGCAACGCTTGTTAATTTAAAATATTACCTTCTGTGCTGCCGTTTATCAAATCTGAGAGATGGAAAGTCGTTGGCTTCGGCCCCCATGCCACGAGTGCTGGGGTGTTCGAGATAAACTTGAGCGCTCTTGTTCCCATTTTTGGGTCCTTCTAGGGAGGCGCTCAACACAACGAACGAGGCAACCGGACTTATAATGCTTGAACACTCTCACTTAGCCATAGAATTCTATAATTTTAAATTTTGGCGAAGCCCCTAGTGTTCGGAAGGCCGAATTCGGGGCGCTATCCACGCCTGGGGCCGGACAAAGCCGGCTTCTCGCTCTAAGCGGCATAAGTCATTAGGGACTCGAAAAGACCTCTCGAACAGCGATCAGCTCTCGCCTTATCATGACGGTCAGTTTTAGCTTTCTCCACTGAGGTGCTCGACCCAGCTCAACTGGGGCACAATAGCAGTGGTTCTCCCAGTGCTACCTTAGCCGATATAACGGAACGTAAGGTACCAAAACATGGGAGCCGGGCAAACCCAATTATTGACCCAAGACATGATATAAGTTCGGGGTGCCGCACTTGTGAAAGTGTTCAGACTTATCACACCATGATTTGGGGAACTTAAGCCCCTGGTGTATTTGGCCGTACCAAGGTGTACGGGTGCAACATGTCATAAGTGAACATATATAAAAAGGAATGCAATGATAGGCAAAAAGTGATGCATTGTTTATTCAAAAAATACTGCAATGGAGGAAGAACGATACAAATAGTGCTATAAGCAAGGGGTGGGACTATTTAACATGTCCTGCTCCAGGGGTAGGCTGCGGAATGGTATGTAAAACAGGTATAATGCTCGTAATGGAGACCACCTGGATACTCGTCGTAGCCTTTCTGCTTCCCTGGCTATTGCATCGTGAGTGTGGCAGATCTACTGCCGGACAGGGCTTCTGGAAAACGGAGTCCTGAGAATAAGAAGAAGAAAAAGAATGACAAATTTGGGAGCCCCTGGTGTGGTTGATCCGCACTCTAGGCATGCCGTGGTCGTGCCCCTCCCCCTATGCCCATGGTATCTCCAGAGCGTAGTGATGTACGCGTGGTACTGGTCTCGCGATTTCGCGAGGGCTGGGGTTGGGGCCGCATTGCTACTCGTGCTCGGAACGTGCCAAGTGGTCTTGTTGTAGGTTACTTCGAGCGCGCTTGACGGTGTCCGGTCGCTTAACAGCGGAACTTGAGAATTGCCTTAAGAGGCTACTCTGCACTTCCGCCGCGAGAGCCGCTGTATGCTCCTCCGTTCGGAGAGAGCGTTCGGTGTTTCCGTTGACCGTGATGACTCCTCGAGGGCCTGGCATCTTGAGCTTGAGGTATGCGTAGTGCGGCACCGCATTGAACTTTGCAAATGCGGTTCGTTCGAGCAGTGCATGATAGCCGCCGCGAAAACGGGACTATGTCGAAGATTAACTCCTCGCTTCGGAAGTTATCCGGGGATCCGAAGACCACTTCAAGTGTAACTGAGCCTGTACAATTGGCCTCTACACCTGGTATGACGCCTTTGAAGGTCGTCTTTGTGGGCTTAATCCTTGAGGGGTCTATGCCCATCTTGCACACTGTATCCTGGTAAAGCAGGTTCAGGCTGCTGCCGCCGTCCATCAGGACTCTAGTGAGGTGAAATCCGTCGACGATTGGGTCTAACACCAATGCGGCGAATCCGCCATGGCGGATGCTGGTGGGGTGGCCCCTTCGATCAAAGGTGATCGGGCAGGAGGACCACGGATTGAACTTTGGGGCGACTGGCTCCATCGCGTATACGTCCCTGAGGGCACGCTTCCGCTCCCTTTTGGGTATGTGGGTTGCGTATATCATGTTCACCGTCCGCACTTGTGGGGGGAAACCCTTCTGTCCTCTATTGTTCGGCGGCCGTGTCTCCTCCTCGTCATTGATATGCGGCCGCTTGTCGTTGCCTTCGGCGATTAACTTGCCTGCCTAATTGAACACCCAACAATCGCTGTTGGTGTGATTAGCTGGCTTTTCGGGGGTGTCGTGTATCTAGCACGAGCGATCGAGTATCCGGTCCAAATTGGACGGCCCCGGAGTAGTTCTTTTGAACGGCTTTTTCTGCTGACCGGGTTTAGAGCCTCTGAATCCGGTGTTGACTGCCGTATCTTCAGTATTATCGCTGTTAATGCGGCGCTTCTGCTTATTGCGACGCGACCTGCCATTGTTGTCTTTGGTATCCGAACTACCAGAGTTTTTGGTTTGGTTGTTACTGCGGACTAGCCAGCTGTCTTCTCCCGCACAGAAGCAGGTCATGAGTGATGTGAGGGATGCCATTGATTTCGGCTTTTCCTGTCCTAGGTGCCGGGCAAGCCATTCATCGCGAATGTTGTGTTTAAGGCTGCAAGGGCCTCTGCATCTGGACAGTCGACGATTTAATTTTTCTTGGTTAAGAACCGTGTCCAGAATTGTCTGGCCGATTCATCTGGCTGCTGAATTTTGTGGCTTAGGTCATCGGCGTCTGGTGGTCGCACATATGGGCCCTGGAAGTTATCGAGGAATGCGGCTTCCAGGTCCTCCCAACACCCAATTGATTCTGCTGGCAGGTTGTTGAGCCAATGCCGATCTGGTCCTTTAAGCTTGAGTGGGAGGTATTTGATGGCGTGAAGATCATCGCCGCGGGCCATGTGGATATGAAGGAGATAGTCTTCGATCCAAACCGCAGGATCTGTTGTGCCATCGTAGGATTCAATGTTCACGGGTTTGAACCCTTCTGGGATTTGATCATCCATTACTTCATCTGTGAAGCATAGTGGGTGTGCGGCGCCTCTGTATTGGGCTATATCACGACGCAGCTCAAACGAGCTTTGTCTACTGTGTTCGGCCCGGCCGGGATTGCTGTATCCGGCGTGACGGTTGTCGTCGCGTATCGTGGGGCGCCCACGCAATCCGTAGATTGATCTTGTTTGTCTTGCCTTATCCTCCAATATGTCTCGCAAGTCCGGCGCGTTCCCCCATGACTTTGTACTTTTTGAGCGACGCTGGGGTATGGCTTTAGTGGAGGGCCTAGAGGCCTCTCTGTCGCGGCCACGAGGTGGCCGATCGGCCGTATTGTGCGCTGGTGATGTAGGTTTCTGTGCTTCCTCCTCTAATCCGGGCAGCAGCTTGCGTTTGGGGTAGCTTTTGGAGGGGCGTTCGAGTTCATACTCTTCGGCCGCAAGGACTTCAGTCCATCTGTCGGCTAGCAAATCTTGGTCAGCTCTAAGCTGTTGCTGCTTTTTCTTGAGGCTGCTTGCCGTGGCCATAAGCCTGCGTTTAAAACGCTCTTGTTCGACAGGATCCTCAGGCACGACAAATTCGTCGTCATCGAGGCTTGCCTCGTCTCCGGAGGGAGGCATGTAATTATCGTCCTCTACCTCTTTGTCTACCGCTCTCTCATGAGGGCTGGCTTCTCCATCCTCCTGTGTTGAATCTTGCTGGAGGGGGTTGTCTTCAGCACTGTCCGGGGTGTTATTATCTCCGCTGCCGGAATCTCCATTCTTGTTCTGGCAGGATTTGGAGCGGCGCCACTGACGCCGGCGCTTAGGCTGTTTTTTGGAGGGGTCGTCCTCCGCTGTTCCATCGCCATTCCCATCCTTTGGGATGTCCACCATGTATATGTCGTATGACGAGGTGGCTTTCCAGTGCCCTGTAGGCGCTGGTTCTTGGTCATCTCCGGCATCGTCGTCCATACCGTCGATGTCTTCGGAGTTGAAATCTAGCATGTCGGTTAAGTCATTGACAGTGGCTACGAAGTGGGTGGTGGGTGGGCTTTGAATTTCTTCGTCGTCCGCATCCCAACCGTCCTGGCCATAATCCGGCCAGGGCTCTCCTGATAAAGAGAGACACTTTAGCGAATTTAGGATGTCGCCTAAAGGCGAGTGCTGAAAGATGTCCGCAGCGGTGAACTCCATGATCGGCGCCCAATCGGGTTCGACTGGCAGGGGCACGGAAGGTTCGGGGTCCGGAGAAGAGTCCGGCACCTTGGAGTCACGAGCTTCACAAGGGATAGGGTCGGTATTCGGCTCTATCACCGTAGAGGTAGCAGCCCCTGAGGCGGTGTCCAGCCACCCGTCCTCGATCGGCGCAGTCGGTTCCAAGCTAAGGGTCGGAACGGACTCTTGTGCGGCCTCTAGGGCACTGTCTGGCAGCAGAGCTAAATCATGCCCATCGTGACAGTGCGGCGCGCTTGGTTGTGGCTCGAATCCGTCGAAGATCAAGTCTCCGTGGATGTCAGCCGTATAGTTCAAACTTCCAAATCTGACCTGATGGCTAGGGGCGTAGCTTTCGATCTGCTCCAGACGACCAAGTGAATTGGCCCGCAGTGCAAAGCCGCCGAATACAAAGATCTGTCCGGGGAGAAAAGTCTCACACTGGACCGCATCGTCGTTGATGATCGAAGGAGCCATCGGGCCTATAGGTGACGACACAGAGGAACTCTCAATGAAAGCACCAATGTCGGTGTCAAAACCGGCGGATCTCGGGTAATGGGTCCCGAACTGTGCATCTAGGCGGATGGTAACAGGAGACAAGGGACACGATGTTTTTACCCAGGTTCGGGCCCTCTCGGTGGAGGTAAAACCCTACTCCTGCTTGATTAATATTGATGATATGGGTAGTACAAGAGTAGATCTACCATGAGATCAAGGAGGCTAAACCCTAGAAGCTAGCCTATGGTATGATTGTTGTTCGTCCTATGGACTAAAACCCTCCGGTTTATATAGACACCGGAGAGGGCTAGGGTTACCCAGAGTCGGTTATAATGGTAGGAGATCTACATATCCGTATTACCAAGCTTGCCTTCCACGCCAAGGAAAGTCCCATCCGGACACGGGACGAAGTCTTCAATCTTATATCTTCATAGTCTTGGAGTCCGGCCAATGATGATAGTTCAGCTATCCGGACACCCCCTAGTCCAGGACTCCCTCAGCGCGCTCGAATCCTCATCACAAAAGACTTGATCATCTTCATCCCCGTTCACGCGCCGGTGCATGGCCACTTGCTCAAGGACTTCCATCTCCTTGTCACTCATGGATTCATAGGTTCCATCATCGTTGAGGATCATGGTGCGCTTGTTGGTGCATTCGAAAGACTTGTGGCCTCGGCCGCCGCAAGTGAAACACTTGAAGGAGCTTGTCTTGACGGTCTCATCTATCGAAGTAGATGATGAAGCATGCGGCTTGAAGTTGCTTGTAGTAGGAGGAAGACGACTTGAGCTAGTCGAAATTTTCTTGTAACTTGACTTATCATCGTTGGTTGTTGATGGCTTGGTTGAGGTAGAAGTTGGAGGAGTCGTTGAAGCTTGGTTGTTGGAGAAGCCGTAGGTTTTGGACGAGTACTTGGCGTACTTGATGTCATCTTGCACTTGACGTTCCGCCTTTGTAGCTTGATGCACGAGCTCAAGTAGGTTGGAGTAGGGTTGGAAGTCGGCGATCTTCTTGATGGGATGATTGAGTCCATTCAAGAAAGGTGCCATAGTTTGCTCATCATCATCCGTGACATTGGCTCAAATCATGGCTATCTCCATTTCCTTGTAGTATTCTTCAACACTCTTTGTTCCTTGCTTGAGGAGTTGGAGTTTCTTGAAGAGATCGCGGTTGTAGTATGTGGGCACAAAATGTGCTCGCATGACTTCCTTCATTTGAGCCCAAGTGGTGATTGGTGGTTCACCTCTTGCTTGTCGGCGCTCAATGATTTGTTCCCACCATATGAGTACATAGTCTTGGAACTCAAGTGATGCCATAGCGATCTTCTTCTCTTCCTCATAGTTGTGCAAACGGAAGATTTTGTCGACCTTCAATGCCCATGAGAGGTACTCTTCGGGATCATTGCTTTCATTGAACTTGGGCATTGTGAATTTGAGCTTGCCATAGCGTTTCTCTTCATTGTGTTGTTGGCGATGGTGATGATGACGCCCTTGACGTGGAGGATAATCATCCTAATGTTGCTCTTGGCATGGAGGAAGTCCATGATCAACTTGCTCTTGTTGAACTTGAGGTTGTGGAGGAGCTTGTCGAGCTTGTGGAGGAGCTTGAGGAACTTGAGGTTGCACTCGCCGTTGTTAGTTCATCTGTTGGATTTCTTCTCGAAGGGCTTCCTCTTGATTGCGCCATTCAGGATTGCGATTGGCGATGGCTCGACTTGATTCTTGAAGAGCATGTTGCGCCTCAAGAGCTTGGGCTTCACGTTGTTGTTGTTGAAGATGTTGAGCCTCAGTGTCTTGTTCCTCTTGGTGTAGACGCGCTCATTCTTCCTCTTGGCGACGTTGACGTTGTCGTTCGTGAGCTTGAGCAAATGCAACTTGATGTGGTGGAGGACGAAGTTCTTGCTCGTCGATATGCTCTTGTGAATTCTTGTCATGTAGCGGATTGTGAGATGCATGACGGTCTTGATGCGAGGCTCGTCGAAGAGTGTTCGATGTCAGTATACTTGAGCCGGAAAAGGTGTCTTCGGAGTGTCGACTTAAGCAGCTCCGTCTTGAGTATGAATATGTAGAAGGTGGACGGTTCACCAACAAGGCGCGGATCTCGTCCATTCTTGCATCGTTCTCTTGCTTGTGAGCATCGAGCTTGTTGTCGAAGTAGTCCTTGGTACTTTGCTCGGAGAGTCGCAAGTCGGTGGCGAGGTTGTCGATGCGGTCAGCCATAGCTTGTTGCTCTTGATGCAACGCACGTTGTGCACCAAAGAGGTGGCTCTTGGCAACGAATGATGACATGTCTTCATTCAGATCGTCATACTCAATCATCTTGGATCATAGCACTGAAATACCATACATATAGCATACTTGGGATAGAGGTCGTTGCATTTTTGCCTAGTAGGTTGTGCACAAGTTCCGTATCCGCCTATTGTGCAATTGTGCTAGCATCTCTCGTGTATTGTGCAACAAGCGCACAGTGTAAGGGCCGAAGCCCATGTACCCCCTTAGCCCCTAGACTATATATACTCCATTCCCACTTACGTTTTAGGATTAGGATTGTGATAGCTCGTTTGAGATAGAGCATTGCTCATCCGTACTGGATCTACTCCTCGTAAGGGACTGCACCTCTTCGGAGAAGATCCATCCAGATTCAAGGCCTCCATCCGGAGAAGACAATCAAGACCTCCTCATGGAGAAGAACGGTTACTCTTGTATCGTCCCTTGTTGACTTTGGATCTCGTGTTACTTTGTGCCTCGGTGATCTAGCACTTGTGTGATCAATTTCGTGTCGGTTGAGCGTTTCTCTTGTTTTTCCCCTTGTGATTTCCCTCGTGTTCTTCTGCGTGTTCTTCGTGTTCCCCGTAGGATCCACTCCAAACGTGAAAGATCGGCCCCCTAGGGTTCCGCCCTACATCACGGTGCCATCTAGTAGACAATCTAGTACAAATGCTTTGATTCCCACTGCTGAAAAAACTTGCTCTTGTGCTGGTTGATCTGTTGGAGGCCTCACTTCACAACATCATCCACTCCAGCTGCACTGCCCAAGAGTGTTTGGTGCTTGTTTTTGGAAATGGAATCCATATCCCTTGTCTCAAAATAAAGTCGCCTCACCTTGTAAGAATTGGAATTCATTTTCAAGGACATGAGCTCATCATTGAAGATGCCCCTTCACTTCAAAGGTTGCTCCGTGATTCTTGTTATAAACCTTCGCAAATAACCGTGTTCTCCGCGTCTAAACTAGAGACCTTTGGTGAAATTCGTGATCTGTTTAAATGTTACAAGATGGTGATTGGCTCCACACTTATTTAGGTACTATATATTATCCATGTAGACTTTTTTAATCTGCATTTTCATTTGTGTGCTTAAGTTAAATATCATCTTGGAGTACACTTTCGGTGCTAATATTATGTTATATGCTGAATGAAGAGCTTGTCCATGGATGCCTATCAGGGGTGCTAGATTCTGTCAAGACCTTATATATTTATATAGGGTGTCTTGATTTGAACACCACTATCGGCTTGTTGTGATTCTATCCATGTCTGGAGAATTTGTATATAGAGGTGATGATTTCACACACATTGAAAGCCCATATATAATTTACTAGAATCAACCGTTCAGCTATCGCTCCTTCGACATACTCTATTTTAGACATTAACTGTTTTCAATCTTCATGTCTATTTAGGTACTAGGACTTCTGGGAAAAGGTCTAACCAATCGATGGCAGAGGAAGCACAAGGATTTTCTCAGATCTCACAACATTCATTTGAAGAAAATAATAATGGAAGGATATGCATCCCCATGCAAACACTAGCTTTGTCACATTGTTCATGTTGAATGCGAGGGTACTATTGTCCGTGAGGATTAAGTTTTTCGACAAGAAATTTCTGACGAATGGACATGTTGAACATCATAAAAAGAAGTTTCAGGTGGGCAAAAGGGCTTCTGAACGTGCTCGACTTCTATTTACAACAACTTGTCGTCATCATGGACCAGTAGATCTTTTGTACCAGGATCTTGATTTTATGGATCAGACCGATCCATTTGATTGTGACTGACGAAAAGTTTGGTTTAGTTAGATGTTATTGCCCTATTTAATCTGGGTTTTGTCTAAACCTAATGAACAATTAATCCTCGTGCTTTTGTACCTTTTGTAAGCTGGAGTTAGATAATGTTGCCCTTTTCAACTCGTCTTTGACCCATATTTTCAATCATACTTGGCCAATGGCTTGCCATTTCTGTAATTAAGACATAAATATTATAAGCAATCACAACATAGGGAAAGGACATCATTCTTGCGGGATCCTTGAGATCATTGTTCATTACACAACCTGCAAGTTCTTAGCGCCCGCCAGCAACCACAAACTTATTTTCAGCTAGCACACCAAATGGGTTGTAATTCTTAATATGAAAAGATGCATGGTAATGACAGATTTGGATTCTGACATTTGGGACCCACGAGTAAAAAGCCTCCAAGGCGGTGTCGACTCGACAGTAAACATTGAGAAACCTGGTTTTAAAATTACTGTAAATCCAAAACTCACCTGAAAATCGTGAAACATGGCATGGTATTATGACATGGCACCAACATGCTGTGGTAAAAAATTAGTCCAATTTGGGACAAGTTTCGGTATATACTTCTTGCAAACCGGAGCTTCTCTCAAAAAGCCTCAAGGTTCCGAGAGGGAACTTGTCACCTATGTGTGCGAAACGACATACACTATCTCTTCCCACCTTGATTTATTTTACAGAGGAAACATGTAACTATAGGAGCGTCGTCCTAAAAATATGAAATTATTTAGGGTTCGTTTTCCCTTTTTATACCTTATTTGAGTTTACAAGGCATTTTGGAACATACTTTGATGTGTGCAAAGGCCATGTGTGTACTAGCCACCTATGTAATGGGATGTTCCTATGTTTATGGAATCAAGTCCTTATAAGTTATAAGTACATATATGTTGTTTATCTGTGTGCAATGACATCACACACGGACCATACTAGGGAACCCGTTGGTGATGATTTCATCAATCGTTCACAATTGTATACCAGCAAGCGTTTGCCCACAACACACATGACTTATTAGCAGCAATCGTCTATGTTGTTATCGGTCTTCGCACACATTTCTGATTACAGACCTATTTGCCGCGTATCACACATATCTTGTTAAGTAGAACCATTTCCGTTCCCTTGGCTGAACGCAAACAGTTCATCAGAATGAACTATATGCCCTCTATGGCACACACCTTGATCTGGATGACCGTTTCTGTTGTGTTTCCTAATCCAAAAAATTTCATCCCAGTAAACTATATGCCGTATATCGCACACACCTTGATCTGCTGTCCGTTTCTGTTGTCTTTGCTCATCACAAACAGTTCATCGGGGTGAACTGCATGCCGTATATCGCACACACCTTCATCTGGCTGCCCGTTTATGTTGTTATGCTCATCGCAAATAATTCATTCGAGTGAATTGTATGCCACGTATCGCACATGTCACTATAATCTGAAACGTGTTTGTTGGCTACGCCATCGCAAACATTTTGTTTTTTTGACAGTTTTATTACATCACCGTTTGCGATTAATGCATCGCACACAATTTCATCAAAGGGTCTCTGATTGTAGTGTCGCGTTATCAGCATCCTGCAGTAGTGGTGTGATCTTTGTGGATGAAAGGATATTCTTTGCCTCTTTTAGCTTTCAAAATTTTTTTGGTGTCACACAGAACAACAGGAGAGTCATGTTAAATTTTAGATTTTTTGGGGGTTCGTTCAAACATTTTTATACAGTATCTGAGTTTTCTATGCTTTTATGTGCATAATTCAAATTTGAACTACAGGCCCATGCTCCAGTGCATAAAAATGGGTTGAAAAATCAAATGTGTGTCCTTGGTGGCATGCTTAGTTCCCATGCAAGAAATGGGAATGAATGTCAAACACCTCGGCACCGTCGCTTGGCTGCAAACATTGAGATACATGGTTTTAAAATTCTAGTAAATCCAAAACTCGTCTGAAATTCATGAAACTTGGCATGCTACCATGGAACGACATCAACATGTTGTGGTGAAAAAATTGTCCCATTTGGGGCAGGTTTCAGTATAAACTTCTCACAAACCATAGCTTCTCACAATAAGCCTAATGGTCCCGGTAGGGAACGTGCCACCTTTGTGGATGAAACGATATTTTTTGCTTCTTCTTGCTTTCAATTGTTTTCTTGTGTCAACATAGAAAAACAGGAGTGTTGTGTTAAAATTTGGAATTTTTCAGGATTCGTTTGGAGATTTTTATACATTAACTGAGTTTTCTAGGCATTTTATGTGCATAATTCAAATTTGAACTACAGGCACATGCTCCAATGCATATAAATGGGTTGAAAAATCAAATTTGTGTCCTTGGTTGGATGCTTAGGTCCCATGCAAGAAATGGGAATGCATTTCAAAGACCAGGGCACCGTCACTTGGCCGCAAACATTGAGATACATGGTTTTAAAATTCTAATAAATCCAAAACTCGTCTAAAATTCATGAAACTTGGCATGCTATCATGGAATGAAAACAACATGTTGTGGTAAAAACATTGTCCCATTTGGGGAGGTTAGGGTATAAGCTTCTCATGAACCAGAGCTTCTCACAATAAGCCTCATGGTTCTTGTAGGGAATGTGCCTCCTTGATGGACAAAATGATATTCATTGCCTGCTCTTGCTTTCAAATTTTGTCCTAGTGGCAACACAGAGCAACAGGAGTGTCGTGTTAAAGTTTGGAATTTTTGGGGTTCGTTTGAACATTTTTATACATTAACTAAGTTTTCTAGGCATTTTATGTGCATAATTCAAATTTGAACTACATGCACATGCTCTAGTGCAGACAAAACGGTTCAAAAATCAAATGTGTGTCCTTGGGTGCATGCTTAGGTACCATGCAAGAAATGGGAATGAATTTCAAACACCAAGGCACCGTTGCTTGCCGGCAAAATGGTGAGATACTTTGTTTTAAAATTCTAGTGAATCCAAAACTCGTCTAAATTTTATGAAACTTGGCATGCTATCATGGAATGGCACTCCACATGCTATGGAATTTTTCGTGTCCAATTTGAGAGAAGGCGTACTCAAATCAATAGCCAACAAAGGCATTTTTAAACAAATAGTTGCCACCTTATCATCTCAAACGTTTGTATAATTTAAATCGTGGGTGTTCTGTTGACCATTCACGTGACGCCACCCGCCACCCTTTTAATCGCGGACAGCTGCTTGAGTAGACGGGAGGCATGTGAGCGCAGTCCATTGCGCAGGCTGATCGGGAGGCATGCAAGCTGTCCTCCAATGTGCAGGCTCACCGGGAAGCGTGCGAGTTATACGCTGCGCAGGCTCACTGGGAGGCGAGCCCTTTGACTTCCATGGCCGCCTGCCTTGCTCGCATCCTCTCTAGTAATGGCGCCCGAGCCACTGTTTAATACGGGCGACCTTACTGTTCGCCTCCCATTCCCCTCCCGCAGACCTCCACCAATGCCATGGGACAGAAAGATCATCTACCACTACTCTTCTAGTTTGGTGAGGTCGACTCCGTGTCGGACGAGATAGACAATAAGGAGGAATGGGGCCTCATGGACATAGCCCTGAACCAGCTAGCCGCGGTGGTTGCTGCCCCCACGCCCGTCCCAGCTCTCATCCCCGCGCTCGCACTAGCGACCATCCCCGTAGCATTGATAGGCTGGTCGCTGAGCACTATCGCAGAGCTGGAAGCCGTGGGCATCAGTGAGGTCCACGTAGACCCGCGCGAGCTCATGTACATGCCAACGCTAGCGCCCGTGCCCATGCGCACCCTACACCCACCGTGGTGCTGGTCCCGTGCATTTGCCTGCTGTAACGCCCGGATAATTAGGCTACAGTAAAACTCTCCTAATGATGCAGTGTCATCTCTGTTATTGTTGCTAATCAAATGATTAGTTCAAAACATTTCAAATTCAAAAATGAATTAGTGACAAACACCCAAAGTTTAAAAAAGTTGAAACAAAAATGTTCGGACAATGCCAAATATGGCATAGGCATTTATGGTGTCGATGACACAATTTTATAAAATACTTAAATGCCCAAGTTAAATAGAACAGAAAATAAAGCTAAAAATAAAAGGAAAAGAAAAGGAAAAAGAAGAAACCCCCCCTTCCCCCTGGGCCAAAAAGCCCAGCTAGCTAACAGCCAGCCACCCAACCGGCCTAGCCGGCCCAGCTCCCTGCACTGCACCCTCTTCCTGTTCCTCGGTTGCGTGCCGCTACAGGGTGGGGTCGCCACCGGACCCCCTCGCCGGTGCCGGGAGGAGATAAGATCGCCAGCGCCCCGCCTCCTCGGGCCCCTCTCCCACTCAACCCGCTCTCCTCCCAGATCTCCGCCTCTCCCTCTCCCCTCAGATCCCCCTCGCTCTCCCCCTCGTTCCCCACCACGTCCGAACGCCGACATGGAACCGCCACAATGAAACGCGCGGCTTCAACCATCGCCTCGCCTCGCCTGCATGTCCATCGTCTCCGCATCGTCCTCCTCGTCAACCGGTGGCCGCAGCTAGAGCTCGGAGGCGCTGCTGCAATGGCCCCCTTCTTCCACATCTCCGGTCGCTGCCGTTCTTCCCCAACTCCGGCGACACCCCCTGCTGCTACTAAACTACCACGGGCCATCTTGCTTGCCGCATGGTGAGCCCCTCCTCCTCCTGCTCCTCCTTGATAGCCCCTTGCATAACGTAGCTACCTCGTGCCATTGCCGTGAGCCCGTCGCCGCGAATCGCCTCGCTGCCGTGGCCATGCTCTCCGTCGTGCTCGCCTGAGCACGGCATCGTGCTCCTAATGCTCACAGGAGCCCAACGCGCACGCGCACACTCCCTCCCGTGCCTCCTAACGCCGTCCCCGATGAGCGCCCGAACGCTCCATCGTGGATCTCGTCGCCGGCAGGACTCCGATGACCAAGTGGTAACAGGCCAGCGCCCGTTGCTTTCGCCACCTCGCGTACATATCGTCTGGCCTCTCCGTTTGCTTGTTGCCGCGCTGCATCACCGTTTCCCTCCCGCGCCCGAACCGCCGTCCGCCGCGCTCGTCGCCGGCGACTTTTCTGGCCACCTCCGGCCATGCCACCGCCACCACTAGACGCAGGGCACTCTCCTCGTTCGAACGCAAGAGACGGCGCCCGATTTGGTGCCGCGTAGGCGAATCCCGACGCTCGCCGGCGTTCGGCCGCTGCGCGCGGGCTCGCCGGAGCTACTCCGGCGGCTCCGCTGAGTTGGCACACCTGGGGCCACCCCTGGGTCACTACCTGTGGGCCTGGGGGCCCCAACTAGCCACGTTGACCGAAGTCAACTACGCTGACGTGGCAGCTACCACCACTGACATGCGGGCCCCATGCCATAAAATGAATAAAAACAAATAGATAATCTGCTAATTAATTAAATTAATTAATTAAAACCTAATCTCTCACTGCTTACTGGGCCCCACCTGCTAATTAGCCCAATTAATTAGTCTAAACCCCCCTGTTGGTGCCTTGTCAATGACATGTGGGTCCCACTGGACCCACCTGTCTGGTTTGACTGGTCAGCCGACCTGTTGACCAGCTGACGTCAGCATTGCATCATGCTGATGTCATAATTCCTTTTTGTTAAAAAAAGTAAATTCCAATAAATGATTTAAATCTTTTAAAATTAATATGAAATAAACTGTAAGTCAGATGGAAAAACTTTGTACATGAAAGTTGCTCAGAACAATGAGACGAATCCGGATACGTAGCCCATTCATCTGCGCCACATCCCTAACATATCGAACACGCAACTTTCCCCCTCCGGATCACCTGTCCGAAAACGCAAAACACCAGGGATACTTTCCTGGATGTTTCCCCCTTTCGCCGGTATCACCTACTACCGCGTTAGGGCACAGCTAACACCGCTCATTGTCATGTCATGCATCGTCATGCTTATGTTTGCATTGTATTTACTATTTCTTCCCCCTCTTCTCTCGGATAGACTACGAGACCGACGTTGCTGCTGCCCAGTTCGACTACGGAGTTGACGACCCCTCCTTCTTGCCAGAGCAACCAGGCAAGCCCCCCCCCCCCTTGATCACCAGATATCACCTATTCCTCTCTATACTGCTTGCATTAGAGTAGTGTAGCATGTTACTGTTCGGTTACTCCTATTCTGTTGCATAGCCTGTCATTGTTGCTACAGTCATTGATACCTTACTCGCAATCCTAAATTCTTAGTATAGGATGCTAGTTTATCGTCATTGGCCCTACATTCTTGTCAGTCTACCTTGCTATACTATTGGGCCGTGATCACTCGGGAGGTGATCACGGGTATATACTATACATATATACATACTACACAGATGGTGACTAAAGTCGGGTCGGCTCGTTGAGTGCCCGCGAGTGATTCACGGATTGGGGGCTGAAAGGACCTTTGTCCCGACGGCCCTCTGTGTGGATCTTTGTGGCGGAGCGACAGGGCAGGTTGAGACCACCTAGGTGAGAGGTGGGCCTGGCCCTGGTCGGCTTTCGCGGTTGCTTCATAATAACACGCTTAACGAGATCTTGGTATTTGATCTGAGTCTGGCCACTGGCCTATATGCACTAACCAACTACACAGGAAAGATATGGGCACTCAACGTCGTGGTATCAGCCGAAGCCTTCTAGACGTCAGCGACTGAGCGGCGTGCGCCGGATTGGAACGTACGCCTGCTCTTATATTAAGGGGGCTAGTTCTGCTTTCGGCCGCCCACGCAACATGCAGGTGTGCAATGGGTGATGGGCCCAGACCCCTGCGCCGTAGGAGTTAGACCGGCGTGCTGACCTCTCTGTTAGGCCTAGGTGGGGCTGCGACGTGTTGATCATCCGAGGCCGGGCATGACCCAGGAAAGTGTGTCCAGCCAAATGGGATCGAGCGTGTTGGGTTATGTGGTGCACCCCTGCAGGGAAGTTTATCTATTCGAATAGTCGTGTCCCTCGGTAAAAGGACGACCCGGAGTTGTACCTTGGCCTTATGACAACTAGAACCAATACTTAATAAAGAACACCCAGACAAGTTCCACAGACAACCCGGTGATCACTTTTCCACAGGGCGACGAGGGGAGGATCGCCGGGTAGGATTATGCTATGCGATGCTACTTGGAGGACTTCAATTTACTCTCTTCTACATGCTGCAAGATGGAGGCTACCAGAAGCGTAGTCTTCGATAGGACTAGCTATCCCCCTCTTATTCTGGCATTCTACAGTTCAGTCCACTGATATTGCCTCCTTACACATATACTCATGCATATGTAGTGTAGCTCCTTGCTTGCGAGTACTTTGGATGAGTACTCATGGTTGCTTTGCTCCCTCTTTTCCCCCGTTTTCCACTTCTTCTCGGATGCCGCAACCAGACGTTGGATCCCAGGAGCTAGACGCCATCGTCGACGACGACTACTACACTGGAGGTGCCTACTACTACGTGCAGGCTGCTGACGACGACCAGGAGTAGTTAGGAGGATCCCAGGAAGGAGGCATGCGCCTCTTTCGATCTGTATCCCTGTTTGTGCTAGCCATCTTATGGCAGCTTGTTTAAGATATGTCTGTACTCAGATATTGTTGCTTCCGCTGACTCGTCTATGATCGAGCACCTGTATTCGAGCCCCCGAGGCCCCTGGCTTGTAATATGATGCTTGTATGACTTATTTATGTTTTAGAGTTGTGTTGTGATATCTTCCCGTGAGTCCCTGATCTTGATTGTACACGTTTGCGTGCATGATTAGTGCACAATTGAATCGGGGGCGTCACACCTGCACGTGCCGCACTTGTGCATGTGCGCGTGGCCCCCTCAGCGTCATGGGACACCGCCGTTGACCACTACCTCGCAGCACAGCGAGTTGTCGTCCTCCCTTGCCTTGCTCTTTGACCACGCGAGGACAAGATGATTGATTTCCAAGTGAAGAACATTTTGTGCTGCCTTGAAGACTTCAACAATGGCGTCCCGGAGGATGACAACGACAAGCTGGCGCAGCACGCCGCCTCCGCCATCGTCAGAATTAGTTTTTTGGGTTTAATACTGTATCTCGATCGTATGAATATAAAGTCATAGTGTGACTGAGTGAAACATATGGTTTGAGCAAACTTGCATTTTTCTCTATGAATGTACAGACTTATCAAACGATTTTTTCTTAAAAAAACATTAATGGGTTTTAAATTTAAAATACTCATCGCAGTCATTTAAGATAGAACACCCGTATGCAAACCGATAGCTTCCCCAGCAAGCAACGGAAAATGTGCCGAGCAGGATTTGTGGAGCTCTTCATCGTGAACATTTTAGATAGAACACCCATATGCAAAGCGAGAGTAACGGTCTTCCCCAATAAGCCAAGGGAAAAAATTGCCGCGCAGGATTCGTGCATCCGTTCATCGCAAATAGTTCAGATTGTATATGGTATGCAAAGCGAGAGCTATGGTTCCTTCCCCCTAAGCCAAGAGAAAATCTGGCACACAGGATTTGTACATCCTTTCAACACAAACAATTTTTTGGGTGACCTGTGTGCAACCACGTACACACAATTTGGTAAAATTTGCATCTGTCATATTGGGTATATTGCCATTTGTCAAACTAGAAAGATTAACATTTGGTGATTTAGTAACATTGCCCTTTTTCAACCTTGTAACACTTCGTTTGTCAAAATTTGTAGCTAAAAATCACTACCACTATCTAATTTTTTGTAACTAAACTTCAACAATAATAGATTTAATTGATAGATTAAGCAGTCATTCTTTATACAAACAGTTCAACTCGACAGCTGAACCGACCAAACTTTTCCCCAATTATTGCCAACTACATGCTGAAATAGCTAGTTCAGCTATATATACTAGCTAATTTTAAGTATGTTGTACAGTTCAACCACATCTATAGTCAGATGAACTGAAAAAAATAGCCCCTAAATACTAATACTATGGAGGGGCTTTGTACGACTTCTAGCAGCCTCTCCTCTACCGAGCATGCTTGGTAAGAGGCAGAGGAGGAGGAGCCTACCGACGAGATTGACAACTGCAATCCGGTGCCTGCCGCTGCTGCACCTTCAGCGACGCTCACCTCGAACACCCTCTACCCCTCCATAAGAACCCTCCAGAAGCGGTGGGACTCCTCGTAGATCTCCTCATTACTCATCTCTACGGCGGTGTGAGCTGAGGCAATGGCTATGGTAAGGCTCTTTTGCATGCTCAACGAGGCGCTCCTTCTCCCCCCGCAGGAACTCGATGTAGCATGCAAGGTCGCAGACGCACTTGCGGGCCTCCAGCTCCACCTCCTACCTTCGGGGGGCGGTGGTGGAGTGGGTGATGACCCCGGCGATCGATGGTAGGGTGGCAGCCACGACCGCCACCTCCCGCCTTTTGGCCACGGCGGCAGAGTGGGTGATGGCCCTGGCTTTCGACGATGGTGTGGCATCCATGGCTGCTCACGGTAGGGTGGCGGCAACGGCGGCCGGCAATAGCTGCCGGCGGGCAGTGGCGGCGGAGCGTGTGGTGGGTGTTGCACGCACACCCAACAGGGACGCCACACGCACTAAGCTACGCCGGGGACTACACCCCCACCATGGTGTAGCCTCCCAGCTAGAGTTGTCCGATACGTCTCCCCAGCTAGAGTTGTCTGATACGTCTCCAACGTATCTATAATTTTTTATTGTTCCATGCTATTATTTTATCTATTTTGGATGTTTAATAGGAATTTATATGCTATTTTATATTATTTTTTGGGACTAACCTATTAACCGAGGGCCAGTGCCAGTTTGTATTTTTTTGCCTATTTTAGAGTTTTGCGGAAAAGGAATACCAAACGGTGTCCAAACGGAACGAAACTTTCGCGATGATCTTTCTTGGACCAGAAGGAAACCGGAAGACTTGGAGATGAAGTCGAAGATGCACCAAGGCGGCCACGAGGCAGGAGGGCACGCCCCAGGGGGTAGGGCGCGCCCCCTACATCGTGGGCCCCTCAGGGGTCTCCTGACCTAGCACTTTCGCCTATAGATACCCTTATACCCTAAGAAAAATCCACGGGAGCCACGAAACCACTTTTCCACTGCCGCAACCTTCTGTACCCGTGAGATCCCATCTAGGGGCCTCTTCCGGCGTCTTGCTGGAGGGGGATTCGATCATGGAGTGATAGAGGCAAAGGTGTCCCGTCTTTCGTTGAGATGGTGGCTATCGTTTTGGAGGAAGTCGACTTTGACAATCCGACCACGAACGTGCGAGGACGTCGCGCCTTAGCAATCGCTAAACCAACTCCGAGAGGTTATTGACCACGCCGGAGCACGATCAACCTGACCACGAAGGTCTGTTTCCTGCAGGCAAACAAAGAACAAGCAAGAAACTAAGATTGCAATCTGGATATTGCAATTATGGAGGAAAGCTTTATTTATCAAGGTGGGGTTCTGTGACGCCTTTCTCTGGTCGTTGAACACAAACGAAGTACGCGAAGTTGCAGCTATGGCGAACTTTAATCTAAAAAAACCAAAGTCTAAACGGTGCCCTAAGTGCTGTATATATGGAGGAAGAGGGGGGAATTTCGTGGCACTTGGTGGAGGGGTCCCAAACCAACCCTATCTCTTGTTTCCCCACACGTACGGACTATAAAAATATCCTATACTTACGTATTTCAAAATTAAATGGGCCTGGCCCCATAAAAAGGTGACGCAGCACCTAGAATAGCCTCTGGACGAAATTTATGAAGTGGCATCTTGTATATTTTGTCCAAGGCTTCATGCACTCGTTGTGGTGGCTTCAAAGCCCTAAAATCATCACTTGTAACTCCATTCTTGTTCCCCTTGCGCATGCCATCATCTCCATGCTTGTTCTTGCTCCAATGTTCATCATTCTCCAAGCTAGGCCCTTCATTTGTAAGAAAAACCAATGTATCCAATTTAGGAAGCATCATATTCTCATGAACATTAGAATCATTACCAAGAAACGAAAGTACCTGGTAATTTAGTTGGCGTGCGCGAGCTCTAGTAATAGGTCCAGTATGTATAGCAGCAGGGGCTGTGGTGTAACAATGGTATTGATGTCCTCATCATCCTCCCCATCTTGAAATGAAGTCGTCCTCGACGGAAGTTCATCTTCCTCACCCAAATAAGGCTTCAAATCTGCAATGTTAAAAGTGGGACTAACCCCAAAATCTACAGGCAGCTCAAGTTTATATGCGTTATCATTTATTTTCTCTAACACCTTAAAGGGACCATCAGCACGTGGCATTAGCTTTGATTTGCGCAAATCAGGAAATCTATCCTTACGCAAATGTAACCAAACAAGATCTCCAGGTGCAAACACAACATGTTTTCTACCTTATCTCCAGCAAGTTTATATTTAGCATTCATACGCTCAATGTTTTCCTTAGTTAACTCATGAATTTTTAAAATCAATTCTGCATGTTGTTTAGCATCAAAATTAACCTTCTCCGAAGATGGAAGAGGCAACAAATCAATAGGTGCACGAGGTAGGAAACCATACACAACTTCAAAAGGGCACATCTTAGTAGTAGAATGCAATGAACAATTATAAGCAAATTCAATATGAGGCAAGCATTCCTCCCACATTTTCTTATTATTCTTCAAAACAGCCCTAAGCATAGTAGACAATGTTCTATTGACTACTTCAGTTTGTCCATCAGTTTGGGGGTGACAAGTAGTACTAAAAAGCAGTTTAGTCCCCAACTTAGCCCATAAACATCTCCAAAAGTGGCTAAGAAATATAGTATCATGATCTGAGACAATAGTATTTGGCACACCATGCAAGCGAATAATTTCACAAAAGAACAAATCAGCAACATCAACAGCATCATCGCTTTTACGACATGGTATAAAGTGTGCCATTTTCGAGAATCTATCCACGACAACAAATATGCTATCCCTCCCCTTCTTTGTTCGAGGTAAACCTAAAACAAAGTCCATAGATATATCCTCCCAAGGAACACTAGGTACAGGCAAAGGCATATATAAACCATGAGGATTGAGTCGTGACTTAGCTTTTTGACATGTAGTGCAGCGAGCAATGAAACGCTCAACATCCCGTCTCATCTTTGGCCAAAAGAAATGTGTAGCAAGTATGTCATCCATCTTCTTCACGCCAAAGTGTCCCATTAATCCTCCTCCATGCGCCTCCTACAACAACAAATTCGAACAGAGCTAGCTGGAATGCATAGCTTATTAGCACGGAACACAAATCCATCATTAACGAAGAACTTGTTCCACATTCTTCCTTCTTTACAATTCTGCATTACATCTTTAAAATCAGCATTGTGCACATATTGATCTTTGATGGTCTCCAAACCAAATATTTTGAAGTCAAGTTGTGAAAGCCTAGTATAGCGACGAGACAATGCATCAACAATAACATTTTCTTTTCCCTTCTTGTGTTTAATGACATAAGGGAAAGTCTCAATGAATTCAACCCATTTAGCATGTCTACGATTCAGTTTAGCTTGACTTTTAATATGTTTCAAAGATTCATGATCAGAGTGTATAACAAATTCTTTGGGCCATAAATATTGTTGCCATGTTTCTAAAGTCCGAACAAAAGCATATAATTCTTTATCATAAATAGAATAATTCAGACTAGGCCCACTCAATTTTTCAGAAAAGTATGCAACAGGTTTGCCATCTTGTAATAACACACCTCCTAATCGAATTCCACTAGCATCACATTCAAGCTCAAGAGTCTTATTAAAATCAGGAAGTTGAAGTAAAGGAGCATGTGTCAACTTATCTTTCAATACCGTGAAGGCTTCTTCCTGTGCGGTACCCCAAAGAAAAAGCACATCTTTCTTTGTAAGCTCATTGAGAGGTGCAACAATGGTGCTGAAATCTCTCACAAAACGCCTATAGAATCCAGCGAGGCCAAGAATACTCCTCACTTGTGTGACCGTTTTGGGCTGCGGCCAACTCTCAATAGCTTCAATCTTGGCTTTGTCAACTTCAATTCCCTGTGGAGTAACAAGATAGCCAAGAAAAGATACTCGGCCGGTGCAAAAGGTGCACTTCCCAAGGTTACCAAACAAACGTGCATCACATAGAGCAATAAAAACAGCACGTAAATGTTCCAAATGTTCTTCCAAAGATCTGCTATAAATCAATATGTCATCAAAGTAAACTACCACAAATCGTCCAATGAAAGCAGGTAAAACTTCGTTCATTAATCTCATGAAAGTACTTGGTGCATTAGTTAACCCAAAAGGCATGACTAACCACTCATATAATCCAAACTTAGTTTTAAATACTATTTTCTATTCATCTCCCAATTTCATACGAATTTGATGGTATCCACTACGCAAATCAACTTTGGAGAATATTGTAGAGCCACTCAATTCATAGGGCATATCATCTAGCCTAGCAATAGGATGACGATATTGAATAGTAATTTTATTAATGCCTCTACAATTAGCACACATACGTGATGTACCATCCTTTTTTGGCACTAGAATAATAGGAACAACACAAGGACTAAGGGATTCGCGTGTATAACCTTTGTCGAGCAGCTCATGTACTTGACGCATAATCTCCTTCGTCTCCTATGGATTGGTACGGTATGGTGCACGGTTGGGTAATGATGCACCGGGAATTAAGTCAATCTGATGCTCAATCCCTCGAATGGGAGGTAATCTCGATGGCACGTCTTGTGGAAAGACGTCAGCGAACTCCTGCAAAATGTTAGTGACAGCAGGAGGCAAAGAGGAAGGCATGTCCTCGAATGAAAATAATGCCGTTTTGTACACAAAAGCATAGCAAACAGATTTGCTGAAATCTAGCTCATCAATATCAGATTTAGTGGCAAGTAAACATGCACTTTTCAATTTAATTTCAGAAGCAACACTAGATGGTTTACTATTAGGCTTCATTTGTTGCTCAAATTCTTTTGCCACAATCTGATTTTCACTCTTATTTTTCTCATGTTTTGCTTTATGAGCTCTATTAATATCATCTTTCAAAATGGAATCAGGAGTCATAGGAAGAAGAGTAATATTTTTATCCTTATGAACAAGAGTATACTGATTGTTTCTACAATGGTGTACAGAATTTTTATCAAATTGCCATGGTCGACCAAGTAATAAAGAACATGCTTGCATAGGTACCACATCACAATCAACATAATCAGCATATGTAGAGATACTAAAATGCACACGAACATTACGTGTTACCTTAACCTTGCCGCTATTTTTGAACCATTGGATGTAGTAAGGATGTGGATGTGGTCTTGTGGTGAGAGATAGCTTCTCCACCATCACCATGCTAGCCAAGTTGTTGCAGCTCCCTCCGTCTATGATGATGCGCACAGAACGTGCCTTCACAACTCCCTTTATATGGAAAAAATTGTGCCTCTGATTTTGCTCAGCTTGTGTGACCTGCACACTCAAAACACGTTGAGCAACTAAACATTCATACCTGTCAGCGTCTTCAGGAGCAATGTATTGCGTCTCATGATCAGAATCATCTCCACCATGTTCTTCACGTGTAATGAGAGCCAAAGTCTCCTCATCATAGTCACTAGCGGACTCATACCCACCATCCCTAGTAGCAATCATCACACGCTGAGATTTGCATTCTCTCGCATAATGACCTCTTCCCTTACAACGACGACAAATAATATCACTTGTGTGCCCTGTTGATGCCATGGAAGAATAAGAACTCTATGGAGGCCCGGCAGGTGCGCTCTTGGCAGATAATGGTGGTTGTGCCTGCTTTCTTGTATCATGGCTGGAGGTGGCACCTGATGGAGGTGCTGGTGCAGTTGAAGTAGAAGATGCACGCGGTGTCCATCATGAAGGTTGGCCTGTAGAAAAGTTAGTTCGCGCCAATGCTTGTCGATCCTGCACTTCACGTTCAACTTTACAAGCAAGATGGAATAAACGAGTGATATTAGTATACTCCTTATACTCGAGAATGGTCTGAATCTCTCTATTTAATCCACCCATAAAACATGCAAGCATAGCTTCATTCTCCTCAACAATACCACATCTAATCATGCCAGTTTGTAATTCCTGATAATATTCTTCTACATAATTTTTCCCTTGTCTTAAGCGCTGCAATTTTTGAAGCAATTCACGTTGATAATATGGTGGAACCCAATGAGTACGCATAGCAGTTTTCAAAGCAGCCCAAGTAGTTGGAATAGGATATAATTTACAATGTTCAGACCACCATACACATGCAAAACTAGTGAAAGCACAAACAGCAGCAGCAACCCGTCTCTCCTCAGGATATTGTAAACATGTAAATCGTTGTTCAGTTTCTAACTCCCAAGTAAGGTATATATCAGGAACATATCTACCCTCAAATGGTGGAATATTCAATTTCAATTTAGGAAGATGGTCATGATCTCGTACCTGAGGGAGAGCCCTACTATTGTGATTATTTGCATGTGGACAACCTGGTGGTTGTGGTGCTGGTGGTTGCACGTAGTTCTGAATTTGATCAACCTCATCCTCGTAATCTCCCGCATAATCATCCTCCGCATCAGCAGCAGGAGCCACGGAAGTATCAACAGCAGCACCAACAGTTTGGCCAGGCTAAAGAAGGACACGGCTCGCTCGGCAGAGGGCTATTTCGCGACGTGGAGGTAGTAGTAGTAGTAGTAGTTGTTGTTGTTGCAGAGGTGCAGCAGGTGCAGCCGGTGGTGGAAGACGCGCAAGCAGTTCATTAAATCTGTTATCGAGCTTTGTTTCGAACGTCTTCTCAAGGCCAGTGATCTTCTCCATGGCCTCTTCAAAATTGTTCAGCACATCTTGCACCTGTTCAGTCATCATTTGCTGAAACTTATCATGAAGCTCCTTGTTCGTTAAGTTCTCCCAGTCAATCTCATCGGCTTGTGATCCTGGCATGGTTAGCAGCAATAGAAACACACAATAATATGATCCTACAGACTACTAACAAGTGGTGGTGGTATATGGCAGCGGTGATGACGATAGTGGTATATGGCAGCGGTGATGACGATGGTGGTATATGGCAGTGGTGATGACGATGGTGGTATATGGCAGTGGTGACGATGATGGTGGTATATGGAAGCGGTGATGATGATCATGCAGCGGCGGCGTGACAACTTGTGAACAGAACTCGAAACTCTAAAGGACTAGACACTAAGACCAGCAACTCGACACGACGACACAACTACAAATTCAACAAAGCAAAAGACTGAAAAGACTATGCAAAGGCTCAGACTGGTTCGGATATGATGACCTAACCCTAATTTTTTTGTGACTTTTTCGTGGACTGTAGGTATGAAGAACAGACTCGATCTAAACTACAAAAAACTGTAAAATCTCATCGAGCAACCTGGAAATCTGATACCACTTGATAGAGGCAAAGGTGTCTCGTCTTTCGATGAGATGGTGGCTATCGTTTTGGAGGAAGAAACTAAGATTGCAATCTGGATATTGCGAATATAAGAGGAAAGCTTTATTGATCAAGGTGGGGTTCTGTGATGCCTTTGTTTGGTCGTTGAACACAAACGAAGTACGCGAAGGTGCAGCTATGGCGAACTTTAATCTAAACAAAACCCAAAGTCTAAACGGTGCCCTAAGGGCTGTATATATGGAGGAAGAGGGGGGGAATTTCGTGGCCCTTGGTGGAGGGGTCTGAAACAAACCCTATCTCTTGTTTCCCCACATATACGGACTCTAATAATAGCCTATACTTACGTATTTTGAAATTATATGGGCCTAGCCCAATAAAAAGGTGACGCGGCACCTAGAATAGCCTCTGGACGAAATATATGAAGTGGCATCTTGTATATTTCGTCCAATGCTTCATGCACTCGTTATGGTGGCTTCAAAGCCCTGAAATCATCACTTGTAACTCCGTTCTTGTTCCCCTTGCGCATGCCATCATCTCCATGCTTGTTCTTGCTCCAATGTTCATCCTTCTCCAAGCTAGGCCCTTCATTTGTAAGCAAAACAAATGTATCCAATTTAGGCAACATCATATTCTCATGAACATTAGAATCATTACCAAGAAATGAAAGTACCTGATAATTTAGTTGCCGTGCGCGAGCTCTAGTAATTGGTCCAGTATGTATAGCAGCAGGGGTTGTGGGTGTAACAATGGTATTGATGTCCTCATCACGGAGGACTTGTACATCAACACCATTACCTCTCCGATGAAGCATGAGTAGTTTACCACAAACCTATGGGTCCATTTCTAGTAGCTAGATGGCTTGTTCTCTCTCTCTTTGATTCTCAATACCATGTTCTCCTCGATGTTCTTGGAGATCTATTCGATGTAATATTCCTTTGCGGTGTGTTTGCCGAGATCCGATTAATTGTGGATTTATGATCAGATTATCTATGAATATTATTTGGTTCTTCTCTGAATTCTTATATGCATGATTTGATATCTTTGCAAGTCTCTTCGAATTATCGGTTTAGTTTAGCCTACTAGATTAACCTTTCTTGCAATGGGAGAAGTGCTTAGCTTTGGGTTCAATCTTGCGGTGTCCTTTCCCTGTGACAGTAGGGGTAGCAAGGCACTTATTGTATTGTTGCCATCGAGGATAAAAATATGGGGTTTTCATCATATTGCTTGAGTTAATTCCTCTACATCATGTCATCTTACTTAATGCGTTTCTCCGTTCTTTATGAACTTAATACTCTATATGCATGCTGGATAGCGGTCGATGTGTGGAGTAATAGTAGTAGATGTAGAATCGTTTCGGTCTACTTGACACGGTTGTGATGCCTATGTTCATGATCATTGCCTTAGATATCGTCATAACTATGCACTCTTCTATCAATTGCTCAGCAGTAATTTGTTCACCCACCATAATATTTGCTATCTTGAGAGAAGCCACTAGTAAAAACCTAAGGCCCCCGGGTCTCTTTTAAATCACATAAGTTCTCTTTTACATCTTACTAGTTTCCGATCTACTATTTTGCAATCTTTTACTTTACGATCTATAAACCAAAAATACTTACTTTACCGTTTATCTATCTCTATCAGATCTCACTTTTGCAAGTGACTGTGAAGGGATTGACAACCCCTTTATCACATTGGGTGCAAGTTGTTGATTGTTTGTGCAGGTATTCGGTGACTTGTGCATTGTCTCCTACCGGATTGATACCTTGGTTCTCAAACTGAGGGAAATACTTACGTTACTTTGCTGCATCACCCTTTCCTCTTCAAGGGAAAACCAACGCAAGCTCAAGAGGTAGCAAGAAATATTTATGGCACCGTTGCCTGGGAGATCTACGTCAAGTCAAGCCATACCAAGTACCCATAATAAACTCTTCTCTCTTGCATTGCATTATTCACCATTCGCCTCTTGTTTTCCTCTCCCCCACTTCTAAAACGATTTTTGAAAACCTTTGCCTTTTCTTCGCCTCTCTTCCATTCGTCTCTTTTCGCTTGCTTTTTGTGTGTTTGTGTGTTTTGCTTTGATGGCGCAACCAAAAAGCGTTGATCTTCACCTTAGGAAGTTGGAAGAAATTGAAAATAGTGTTAGAAGCTTTATGTCTTTACAATTTGAGTATAATAATTTCTTTAGAAACGAGCTTAAAGAACAAAAAAGTTTTATGGAGTATATGAATAAAGAGCTCGATGATATGTCTAAACAATTTTATGGTTTTAAATCTCAGTTTTCTCATCTTGAAAGCTTAGTAGGCCAAATTTCTGATAAACAAGCCACCTTAGTCAATAAGATGACCGCTAAACTAGAGGTTCTAAATAATAATGATTAAGATCTAAAAGTGATTGATGTGACTCCTATTAAATCTTTGTTTTCCAATATTAATCTTGATAAAGATGGGACTCGAGATGAGTCAACTTTAGTCAAAACGTATCCCAATGATTCGAAGTTTTTAGATCTAGATGCAAAAATTGATAAAAGTGGGATTGGAGAGGTCAAGACTTTAAGTAGCAATGAACCCACTCTTTTGGATTTCAAGGAATTTTAATAATGATAATTGTTCTTTAATAGATTGTATTTCCTTGTTGCAATCCGTGTTAAATTCTCCTCTTGCTTATAATTAAAACAAAGCTTTTACAAAACATATCATTGATGCTATGATGCAATCTTTTGAAGAAAAGCTTGAATTAGAAGTTTCTATTCCTAGAAAACAATATGATGAGCAGGAACCTCCTATTATGATTAAGATTAAAGATTATGAATGTTATGCTTTGTGTGATTTGGGTGCTAGTGTTTCCACGATTCCAAAAACTTTGTGTGATGTGTTAGGTTTCCATGAATTTGATGATTGTTCTTTATATTTGCATCTTGCGGATTCCACTATTAAGAAACTTATGGGAAGGATTAATGATGTTCTTATTGTTTCAAATAGGAATTATCTGCCAGTATATTTCATTGTTCTGGATATAGATTGCAATCCTACATGTCCTATTATTCTTGGTAGACCTTTCCTTAGAACGATTGGTGCAATTATTGATATAAAAGAAGGAAACATTAGATTCCAATTTACTTTAAGGAAAGTCATGGAACACTTCCCTAGGAAGAAAATTAAATTTCCTTATGAATCTATTACGAGAGCCACTTATGGATTGCATACCAAAGATGGCAATACCTAGATCTATTCGTGTTTTTATGCCTAGATAAGGGCGTTAAACGATAGCGCTTGTTGGGAGGCAACCCAATTTTATTTTTGTTTTTTTTGCTTTTTGTTACTGTTTAGTAATAAAAAATTCATCCAGCCTCTGGTTAGAGGTCTTTTATTTTTTAATTAGTGTTTGTGCCAAGTTGAACCTTTAGGATAGCTTACGGTGATAGTTGTGTTGATCCTGCGGAAAATCAGAAACTTTTCCGCTTAGTAAATTAGTTTTGAAAATTCATAGAAACGCGAATTTGATCTGATTCTTCTTGCTCTGGATTGGTAAACAAATTTCGCAGGTTTCTCTAATTTGGATGGAATTTTGGAGTTACATAAGTATTCAAGAGTTACAGATTACTACAGACTGTTCTGTTTTTTACAGATTCTATTTTTTGCATCTTATTTGCTTATTTTGATGAATCTATGGGTAGTATCGGGGAGTATGAACCATGGAGAAGTTGGAATAAAGTAGATATTACACCAATATACATAAAGAGTGAGTTTTCAACAGTACCTTAAAGTGGTGATTTATTTTCTTATAGTAATGCAGCTCATGAGATTTTCTGTCGAGTTTTGTGTTGTGAAGTTTTCAAGTTTTGGGTAAGGAATTGATGGACTATGGAATAAGGAGTGGAAAGAGCCTAAACTTGGGTATGCCCAAGGCACCCCAAGGTAATATTCAAGGACAACCAAAATCCTAAGCTTGGGGATGCCCCGGAAGGCATCCCCTATTTCGTCTTCGTCTATCGGTAACTTTACTTGAGGCTATATTTTTATTCACCACATGATATGTGTTTTGCTTGGAGCGTCTTGTATGATTTGAGTGTTTGCTTTGTAGTTTACCACAATCATCCTTTCTGTACACACATTTTGGGACAGACACGCATGAATCGTGATTTATTAGAATACTCTATGTGCTTCACTTATATCTTTTGAGCTAGGCAATATTGTGCTACGTCTTGAGCTTGCGTTGGTTTTCCTCGAAGAGGAGAGAGTGATGCAGCAGAGTAGCGTAAGTATTTCCCTCAGTTTTTGAGAACCAAGGTACCAATCCAGTAGGAGGCTCCTCAAAAGTCCCACGCACCTACACAAACAAACTGAGAACTCGCAACCAACGCAATAAAGGGGTTGTCAATCCCTTCATGGCCACTTGCGAAAGTGAGATCTAATAAAGATAGTAAGACAAGATAAATATATTTTTGGTATTTTATAACATAGATGCAAAAAGTAAAGATGCAAATAAAAGTAGATTGGAAGCAAATATGATAAGAGATAGTCCCGGGGGCCATAGGTTTCACTAGTGGCTTCTCTCAAGATAGCATAAGTATTACGGTGGGTGAACAAATTACTGTCGATCAATTGATAGAAAATCGAATAGTTATGAGATTATATAGGCATGATCATGTATATAGGCATCACGTCTGCAACAAGTAGACCGACTCCTGCCTGCATCTACTACTATTACTCCACACATCGACTGACTCCTGCCTGCATCTAGAGCATTAAGTTCATAAGAACAGAGTAACGCATTAAGCAAGATGACATGATGTAGAGGGATAAACTCAAGCAATATGATATAAACCCCATCTTGTTATCCTCGATGGCAACAATACAATACGTGCCTTGCAACCCTTTCTGTCACTAGGTAAGGACACCGCAAGATTGAACGCAAAGCTAAGCACTTCTCCCATGGCAAGAAAGATCAATCTAGTAGGCCAGACCAAACTGATAATTCGAAGAGACTTGCAAAGATAACTCAACCACACATAAAAGAATTCAGAGAAGATTCAAATATTGTTCATAGATAAACTTGATCATAAACCCACAATTCATCGGATCTCGACAAACACACTGCAGAAAGAGTTTACATCGAATAGATCTCCACAAGAGAGGGGGAGAACATTGTATTGAGATCCAAAAAGAGAGAAGAAGCCATCTAGCTAATAACTATGGACCCGTAGGTCTGTGGTAAACTACTCACAACTCATTGGAGGGACAAGGATGTTGATGTAGAAGCCCTCCATGGTCGATTCCCCCTCCGACAGAGCGCCGGCGAAGGCTCCAAGATGAGATCTCGCGGATACAGAAGGTTACGGTGGTGGAAATTGTGTTTCGTCTGCCCCCTGGATGTTTTCGGGGTAAGTAGGCTTATATAGGAGGAAGAAGTACGTCGGTGGACGCTCGAGGGGCCCACGAGATAGGGGGCACACCAAATAGGGTGGGGGCGCCCTCATATCTCGTGGGAGCCTCGGCAGCTTCTTGACTTGCACTCCAAATCTTCAGGATCACGTTCGTTCCAAAAATCACGCTCCCGAAGGTTTCATTCCGTTTGGACTCCTTTTGATATTCCTTTTCTTCGAAATACTGAAATAGGCAAAAAACAGCAATATGGGCTGGGCCTCTGGTTAGTAGGTTAGTCCCAAAAATGATATAAATGTGTAAAATAAAGCCCATAAACATCCAAAAGGGGTAATATAATAGCATGGAACAATAAAAAATTATAGATACGTTGGAGACGTATCAAGCATCCCCAAGCTTAATTCCTGCTCGTCCTCGAGTAGGTAAATGATAAAAAGAGAATTTTTGATGTGGAATGCTACCAAGCATAATTCATAATGCAATTTTCTTTATTGTGGCATGAATGTTCAGATCCAAACGATTCAAAATAAAAGTTCATATCGATAAAAGAAATAGTAACACTTCAAGCATACTAATCAAAGTAATCATGTCTTCTCAAAATAACATGGCAAAAGAAAGTGCATCCCTACAAAATCTTATAGTTAGGCTATGCTTCATTTTCGTCACACAAAGATGTTCCCAACTTCTATACCCCTGATGACAAGCCAATAAATTGTTTCATACTTAAATAATCTCAAACTTTTTTGACCTTCACGCAATACATGAGCGTGAGCCATGGATATAGCACTATGGCTGGAATAGAATATGATGATGGGGATTGTGTGGAGAAGACAAAAAAAAGAAAGTCTCACATTGACGAGGATAATCAATGGGCTATGGAGATGCCCATCAATTGATGTCAATATGAGGAGTAGGGATTTCCATGCAACGGATGCACTAGAGCTATAAATGAATGCTCAACAAAAGAAAACTAGTGGGTGTGCATCCAACTTGCTTGCTCACGAGGACCTAGGGCATTTGAGGAAGCCCATTGTAGGAATATACAAACCAAGTTCTATAATGAAAAATTCCCACTAGTATGAAAAAGACAACTACAAGACTCACTATATGAAAAACATGGTGCTACTTTGAAGAACAATATATGAGACTCACTACATGAAGAACAAGGTGCTACTTTGAAGCACAAGTGTGGAAAAAGGGATAGTAGCATTGCCCTTTTTATTTATTTTCTTCTTCTTTTTCTTTTTTCTTTTTTTGGGCCTTCCCTTTTTTTGGCCTTTCTTATTTTTTTCTTTTTTTTCTTTAGGCAATGCTCTAATAATGATGATCATCACACTTCTATTGATTACAACATATGAATTACGACTCGAAACTAGAACAAGATATGACTCTATATGAATGCCTCCGGCGGTGTACCGGGATGGTGCAATGAATCAAGAGTGACAAGTATGAAAAATAATGCATGGTGGCTTTGCCAAAAATACGATGCCAACTACATGATCATGCAATGGCAATATGACAAAAGTAAAGTATGTCATGATGATGATAAATGAAACGGTGGAAAGTTGCATGGCAATATATCTCGGAATGGCTATGGAAATGCCATAATAGGTAGGTATGGTGGCTGTTTTGAGGAAGATATAGGGAGGTTTATGTGTGATAGAGCGTATCATATCACGGGGTTTGGATGCACCGGCGAAGTTTGCACCAACTCTCAAGGTGAGAAAGGGCAATGTACGGTACCGAAGAGGCTAGCAATGGTGGAAAGGTAAAAGTGCGTATAATCCATGGACTCAACATTAGTCAAAAGAACTCATATACTTATTGCAAAAATTTAGAAGTCATCAAAAATCAAGTACTACGCGCATGCTCCTAGGGGGATAGATTGGTAGGAAAAGACCATCGCTCGTCCCCGACCGCCACTCATAAGGATGCACAAGCCAGGTACACTTCATGTTTCAAATTTGTTATAACCACACGTGCATGCTACAGGACTTGCTAACTTCAACACAAGTATTCTTCAAATTCATAATCGCCCAACTAGCATGACTTTAATATCACTACCTCCATATCTCAAAACAATTATCAAGTATCAAATTGATCATAGCATCCAATTCACTTTCTTTGATAGTTTTTATTATACCCAACTTGGATGCCTACCATTCTAGCACCAATTTTATAACCATAGCAAATAACATGCTGTTCTAAAAGACTCTCAAAAAGATATAAGTGAAGCATGAGAGACTAGAAATTTCTTCAAAATTAAGACACCATCGTGCTCTAAAAGATATAAGTGAAGCACTAGAGCAAAAACTATCAAGCTCAAAAGATATAAGTGAAGCACATAGAGTATTCTAGCAAATTCTAATCAAATAGGCTTCTCCCAAAAGGTGTATACAGCAAGGATTATTGTGGTAAACTAAAAAGCAAAGACTAATATAATACACGACGCTCCAAGCAAAACACATATCATGTGGCGAATAAAAATATAGCTCCAAGTAAAGTTACCAATAAATGAAGACGAAAGAGGGGATGCCTTCCTGGGGCATCCCCAAGCTTAGGCTTTTGGCTATTCTTGAATATCTTGTGGTGCCTTGGGCATCCCCAAGCTTAGGCTCTTGCCATCCTTTATTTCATAGTCCATAAAAGCTTTACCCAAAACTTGAAATCTTCACAACACAAAACTCAACAGGAAATCTTATAAGCTCCGTTAGTGAAAGAAAACAAAACCACCACATAAGGTACTGTAATGAACTCATTATTTATTTATTTTGGTGTTAAACCTACTGTATTCCAACTTCCCTATGGTTTATAAACTATTTTATTGGCCATATATGCATCAAAATAAGCAAACAACACACGAAAAACAGAATCTGTCAAAAACAGAACAGTCTGTAGCAATCTGTAACTAACGCAAACTTCTGGAACTCTAAAAATCCTACCAAAATAGGAAGTCATGGAAAATTTGTTTATTGATCAGAAGAAAAAAGAATCAATACAAAATCACGTTCCTGTGATTTAACAAAATTATATTCGTGCGCGCAAAGTTTCTGTTTTTCAGCAGAATCAAATCAACTAACATCATAGGTTATCCTATAGGTTCTACTTGGCACAAACACTAATTAAAAGATAAAAACACATATAAACGGAAGGTAAAAGCAAGATTTATTACTAAACAGGAGCAAAAACAAAAAACACAAAGAAAATTGGGTTGCCTCCCAACTAGCGCTATCGTTTAACGCCTCTAGCTAGTCATAAAAGCGAAGATAGATCTAACGAGTGCCATCTTTGGCACTAAATTCATAAGTAGCCCGCATAATAGATTCATAAGGTAATTTGACTTTCTTTCTTGGAAAGTGCTCCATGCCTTTATTTAATGAAAATTGGAATCTAATATTCCCTTCCTTCATATCAATTATCGCACCAATCATTCTAAGGAAAGGTCTACCAAGAATAATAGGGCAAGAAAGATTGCAATCTATACCAAGAACAATAAAATCTACGGGCACAAAATTTCTATTTGCAACAATAAGAACATCATTGATCCTTCCCATTGTCTTTTTAATGGTGGAATCCGCAAGGTGCAAATTTAAAGAGTAATCATCAAGATCATGGAAACCTAGAATATCACATAAAGTTTTTGGAATCGTGGAAACACTAGCACCCAAATCACACAAAGAAAAACAATCATGATCTTTAATTCTAATCTTTATAGTAGGTTCCCACTCATCATTAAGTTTTCTAGGTATAGAAACTTCCAAATTAAGTTTTTCATCATAAGATTGCATCAAGGCATTAACAATATGTTTGGTAAAAGCTTTGTTTTGACTATAAGCATGAGGAGAATTAACAACGGATTGCAACAAGGAAATACAACCTTCTAAAGAACAATTATCATAATCAAAATCCTTGAAATCCGAGATAGTGGGTTCAATGCTATCTAAAGTTGTGACCTCTCCAATCCCACTTTTACCAAAATTAACATCAAGATCTAAAAACTCCGAATTCTTGGGACGCCTTCTAGGTAAAGTTGACTCATCATCAGTCCCATAATTATCAAGATTCATATTGCAAAACATCGATCTAATAGGAGACGCATCAATAACTTTAAGATCTTCATCATTATTTTCATGGAAACTAGAAGAACACGCTTTTATAAAGCTATCTTTTTGAGCACGCAATCTAGCGGTTCTTTCCTTGCACTCGTCAATGGAAATTCTCATTGCTTTGAGAGACTCATTGATATCATGCTTAGGAGGAGAAGATCTAAGTTTAAGAGAATCAACATCAAATGAAAGTCTATCAATGTTCCTAGCGAAATCATCGACTTTGAGCAATTTTTCTTCAAGCAAAGCATTAAAATTCTTTTGAGAAATCATAAATTCTTTCACACTATTCTCAAAATCAGAGGGCATCTTATTAAAATTACCATAAGAATTATTGTAGTAATTTCCATAATTATTAGAGGAATTACTAGGGAACGGTCTAGCATTAAAGTTTCCTCTATAAGCATTGTGAAAGTGCTAGTTATCGACTAGAGGGGGGGTGAATAGGCGATTTTTATGAAAGTCTTCAAAACATGGAAGTTTCGAAGACAAACAATAGAAATGACCTAATTGATATGCAGCGGAAGATAAACTACAACAAGCAAACCATAGTCAAGTATGCAATAATGTGAAGGTACAAGACTAATAGCAGCTTAGTAGTAAGGATCAGGATGGAAGATAGTATTAAGCCAATCAGAACAAGTAGTCACACAGTGAAGTCAAGCAGGCATGGCAATCAGGCAATGACTTCACGAAGACTAACAGTAGGTAAGGAGAGTAAGAGATAGAACCGGTCACTTCTTGAAGACACAGGATTTGTTGGACCAGTTCCAGTTGCTGTGACAACTGTACGTCTGGTTAGGGAGGCTGAGATTCAACTCATAAGATCGCATCTTCACCTTATTCCCCTTGAGCTAAGGACACACAGTCCTCGCCCAATCACTCTGGTAAGTCTTCAAGGTAGACTTCCGAACCTTCACAGACTTCGTTCACCGGCGATCCACAATGATTCTTGGATGCTCAGAACGCGACGCCTAACCGGCTGGAGGATTCACAGTCCTCAAGTGTACTAAGTCTTCAGGTCAGACAGACAGAAAGACTTCAGTGATGCCTAACACTCTTTGGCTCTGGGTGTTTGGGCTTTGTCCTCGCAAGGATTTCTCTCTCTCAAAGGCTTCGAGGTGTGTTGCTCTCAAACGACAAAAGCCGTGCACTAACTCTGAGCAGCCACCAATTTATGGTGTAGGGGGTGGGCTATTTATAGCCACTAGGCAACCCGACCTGATATGTCCGAAATGACCCTGGGTCACTAAGGAACTGACACGTGTTCCAACGGTCAGATTTCAAACACACACGACAACTTTACTTGGGCTACAAGCAAAGCTGACTCATCCAGCTCTGGATAAGATTTTCTCTCATTGTCTTCGCTCGAAGACATAGGACTTGGGTTGAGCATCACTTCAGTTATCCTGACTTAGTTCACTTGGACCCCACTTAACAGTACGGTGGTTCCTATGACTCAACAAAGAAGAAAAAGGAAACAGCGAAACGACATAGTCTTCGCACTCCATAGTCTTCACTCAATGTATTCTCATGTCATAGTCTTCAATATGAATATCTTCACATACCACCATTGTCGTCAATGTCTTCATACATTTTTAGGGGTCATCTCCGGTAGGTAAACTGAATCAATGAGGGACACTATCTGCATTATCTGCAATTCTCACAAACGCATTAGTCCCTCAACCAAATTTGTCGTCAATACTCCAAAACCAACTAGGGGTGGCACTAGATGCACTTACAATCTCCCCCTTTTTGGTGATTGATGACAAACTGGTTGAAGTTATCAACGGGGATAAAGTATGTGAAGTTGTGAAGGATAGGGTATTGTCTTCATAAGTGGCAAAGGCTCCCCCTGAAGATGTGCATATAAGTAATTTGCTTTTGGAATGCAAATGCACATGGCAGGTTGTACTTGTGGAGATCCTGTTCAACTTATGAAGATAATTCATCATGCATGAAATGATATAACTAAGAGAATGACATGCATAATGAAAAATGGATGTCTGCAGAATGATCTAAGTGCAGAAGTTATCATCGCACATGCGGAATTTATCATCGCATCACAGAAAAGCAAATAAGTAGCAGACGACCATCGAGTTTAAGTGTTACAACTCAAAGAACCAAAAGTATCAAAAGCGAGAGTTGTAAACACGAGGCAAAATATAAAGCAACCGCCCATATGAACCCGCTTGAAGACTATCAAACTCATATGCTTCTCCCCCTTTTGTCAGTAAGGACCAAAAATGTTTGAAGACATAGAGCATCTACTTGTCCCCATGAGGAGTAGATGAAGCAGCAGGGTTGTCGTTGTTGTTTGGTGGCGCAGACGAACTTGGTGCAGTGTTGATGCGTGCAGAAGTAGGGGGCGGTGAAGTAGCATCGTCTTCATCATCGATCACTTTGGCATTCACAGTTGCCGCGGAGGAAGAATAGTCAGTCTTCAAGGGATGGTGTTCGATGTAGGACAGCATTCCGTGGAGGAGTGGAGTCAAACTTGAAACTTTCAGTGAAGCCATCGTCTTGAAGATCTGCTTCAGCACTAAGCAGCGTCAAACTCTTCCATGATCGCCGACAGGTCTCATGAGTGACAAAAGCATTCTTGGTGGCAAGATTTTGAATGCGATTGACGTCCACCAAGAGGCGTTGCATCTGTCGGTTGAGCTAAAAGTGATGCTTGTCTTGTTTCTGATGCAGTGCCACAAGAAGTTCTCGGTCATTTAGGACGCGAGAGCGCTTCTTAGGCCTTTGGGCAATTGTGCTCTCAGTAGCTTCAGTTTGCGCACGATGAGGCAAACGAGTGTTCCCAGCCATTGGATAGACACGAGTTACTGCTTGGACTCCTTCTATGGGTTGAGTGAAGCTTTGGTGATCAGCATTTTGAAGACAAAGAGGCTTCTTGGCAGGCTCAGGATATATGGCTTCAACTGACATATCAACCTCTGGTAGAAAGATCAGATGATTGCGAGCCGAGGGCTGATAGTTGATAGTAGAGTGTAGCTTGATGAGGCGCATGACCCATGGAGCATCGAATTTCAGGCCAAAAAGGTCAGATCCAGACGCAACCAGTTGCCGGATGAAGAATTCTTGTGTATTGAAGCTGATGCCATTGAGGATGTAAAAGACCAATGTCTTCATGGCTCCTTCAAGTCTTGTAGCTGATGAATGCCCTTTGATAGGCCATAGAGTTTGCCTGATGATGTGATATATTGTGCGAGGCAGATACTCAAGGTCATCAACAAAGAACTCCTTTGGGTATTCAGCGTCAGGTGGCAGAGGCTTCATCATGCTCAACATCTGGCTCATGTTGGGCTCTGGCTTATGGAAGATGCTCTCCAGTGCATTGCAGTGGAGTTGACAATCATGTTCGAACAGTTCTCCGGGAGTGGGTAGGCCTGTAAGCTCAATGATGTCAAGAGCTTTGGCTTCATGATGAACATTTCCTGTCATCCACTCGAGAACCCATGTCTTTATATCCCTGTTGTAGCCGCGAAGGTGGAGGGTAGCATAGAATTGAAGCAAAAGTCCCTCATTCCAATGTTCTTTGTCTGTCACAAAGCTGAGCGGACCTGCATCACGAAAGCAGTCAAGTGCTTCTTCTAAGCATGGCAGTCCAGCAATGGCTTCAGTGTTGAGGCGCATATGAGGGAAAATGCGCCCTTGATCATACAGAACGCATGAGTAATAGCTTCGCTGCTGATAGCTCCAGAAACGATCAGATGATATTCTTGGCTTTGAGTATGGGATCTTTGCGCTGTCAAAGAAGGTGTTGTGGGCTTTGAAGCCATCTGCATTGAAGGACCCTGTAGAGGTGGCAGTACCTGGAAACCTTGGTAGTCTTGGCTTTGGTTTCTGGACCAGAGGCCTATGCTCAACATGATAATCAAACTGAGGACCAGAGGCATTAGGCGGAGGGACCAGAACGGGCCATTTGACAGTGATTAGCTGACCCTGGTTGTATGCTTGCTCAATTGTATGGGGCCTTGGGGGCGGAACAGGAGCAGTGGCAACAACAGAGGCGTCAGGCTGCACAACAGATGCTTCAGGAGCAGTTGCATCATTGGCTTCTGGCACATTGGTTGGTGCAGGCTCCACATTTACTTCAGCCATGACCACGTCATTGGCTTCATTTGTGTTGGTGGTGGCAACCTCAAGATTTTCAACCTCCACTAGACGAGCTAGAGGGTCGGGCACTGGCACGTTCACATTAGGGACATCTTCTTCAGTAATGGGGGGAGTAGGGACACGTTCTTCTTGTTTGTCATCGGCTGATGCAGCCGGATTGTCTTCAGCAGCTTTGGCTTCAGACACGGAGACATTCACAGTCGGAGTGGCTTCTGGTAACACTTGATGTGCAACAGGTTGGTGGTGCACTTCTCCTTCTGGAACGCTCGAAAGAGGGACTTGAGGCCTTGGTCCTTTGTGAAGCCTGCGTAATGCTGGCGACGCCTTTGGAGTTGGAGTTGGCTGGGCCTCAAAATCTTCTTCTTCTGCTTGCACAGGTGGTGTGACTTGTTGTTGTTGGGGAGTACTTGGGGAGTCTTGTTGTTGTGGGTGATCAGCCCATGATGCATCCTGAGCAATTGGCGTCAGAGGACGACCAATGCTGATGAGTTCGCTGTTCGTGAGAACAGGCGATGATACCAAGTTGTGTTCGATCTGAGGAAGAACTTCATCATCTTCAACATTTTCATGGTGACCAATGTCTTCAGCAGCGGTGGGATCAACTGCTGGAATGTCTTCAGCTTCATGAGCCTCTGTGGAAGCAGGCTCATGAACTATCATCCGTCGTTCTTGGTGTGCAGATGCAGGGCGAACCATCGAGATAGGTTCAACAACTAACGGCTCTGTGGGAGCAGCCCGATTCTTCCTGGTTTTGCGCTTCTTCTTAGAGGGAGCAACATCAGAGGCTTCAGTATTTTTCCTTTTTCTGGCTTCAGCCTCAGCAGTCCTCGTCTTCTTCAGTTCTGAAGCGGTTGACATGACCTTTGGCTTCGAGCCAGTCATGCTGCTTAGGAAGACTATGCAAGGTTCTTCCTGCCTTGAAGGTGCAGATTGGACAGTTGATAGCTTCTTCTTCTTTGCAGCCATTCTGGGGTCAATGCCAGGACGACCAAGAGCCTTCGCTTCTCAGCTTCATTGTAGGCTAGCACACACTTGTCAGCCAGACTCTTCATACGCTCACGAGAACCTTGAGCTTCTTCACGCTTCTTGAGAAAGGCTTCTTTGAGCTCGTGCAGCATGATCTTGAAGTTTTTTGACATCTTGCACGCTGAGCCTTGCCACATGCTTCTTGAACTAAGCTTTCTCATAGTCGATCTTGTGCTTCAGTTCAACGATGCGCTGAGCAAGAGCTAGCTTAGAAGCAATGGCGCCATTGAAGGAGACGCTGAGGCCAATGGGAAGTTGCAGATCTTCAAAGATGAGATTTGGGGTGTCAAACCACTCATCAATGAAGTTATGGATGATTGCCACATCGAAGAGAGGCAAATTATTGAAGATCTCTGCTTCTTCCTTGCTCTTGATCAGTTGCTCAAGAGCATCATCTACAGGATCTTCATCGCTGGACAGATCAATGTGCTCTTCTCGCAGAATGGCAGTAGGAGTCAATGTCTGATTAGTATGCTTGACGATTTTCTTTTTCTTCCCCGTCTTCTTGGAGATATGTGATAGATCTTCAGACTGCACACTGTCTTCAGGAGGTGCAGTGGCCAGTGGCTTCGCACATGAAGCTTTTGGAGGAGCAGCTGATCTTGAAGCCTTAGCCTTCTTTGGCTTCTTTGGTTTTGGAGTAGGAGCTGGGGCTTCATCAGTTTCAGCATCATCATCAGTATGATCCACTTTGGCACCTTGGACCAAGATGTGAGTGATGAGGCCATCAAGGTTGCAGAAGGGACCGATGACATTGGGTTCTGCATCACGTGAGCCGTCAGCACGGGGAGCAGAGGGACCAGGGTTGAAGTCTAATCCCAATGACTTCTTGTTTCCTTGGCCGATGCTTTTGCGTGCTGGAAGTTGTGCTTGAAGAGATTTTCGTCACGACACCAGAGCAATGACGATGGGTCGGCATTTTCAGGCTGAGGTCCACGGACCATACAAGGATAGAAACTCTATGCAATAGCTTCAGCTCTGTTCTTGGGTTGAAGGCCTCGATAGAGAATATCACCCCAAGGACTTTTGATAGCATTCTTCTCAGCGTATTCCTGGGTCACGAACTTGTATTTGAACCATTGTTCAGCCCAATATCGTCGAATCCATTGGATTCGTGTCTTGTGCTGATGATAACTCTCTTCAGGATCTGTCTTGTAAAGCTCTACGAGGTCATCAGGCAAATCTTTTGATGTTCCCCCACGACGTTGTCTGCCACCCTTCCTTACTGATTTCTCTGCAGCCATGAACTTCAAACTGAATGGCTTCAACACGTTCAAAGGCTTCAAAGGCTTTCGCTTGCTGGACAAACAGGAACTAGCTTCAGGAGAGTTAATGTGAAGCTGTAAGAATTCTGCAAACGAATGCAAACTATGAGAACTAAGGGATTCTCCCACGGACATGTACCTGTGACAGCATTAGAGATGCGAGGGAAGGGGAAGAGGTCATATGCATTCTCAGAAGATTTTGAAGATAAATCAGTTTGAAGACATTGACCTCATGATGCGAAGACATTCACTTATATATTGAGAGTTGGTTCCAGATTTGTACGAATCCGTGAATAAGTACAGGTGAGGAATCTAACTAGATATGAAGCTTAAGTGAATATGCTAGGTAGTATGAGATGCAGACAGAATAGATCTAACATTGTATAGGCAGAAACTAGTTTTGGTAAAAAGGATGAATCTTTGAGGATCAAAAAGTTGGTAAAAATAGAGTTGTATTTACCACACGAAGAACTGCTAGATGGGATGAACAGGAGACCAAGCAGTTCAATCCACCGTGCCCTAACTTGGCGACGGAGGACACCTACGGCGGCGGCGGAGAGGACGATGTCCGCGGCCGGCGTGAGGACGGCGTCGGAGAAGTCGCGTCAGCTGAGCGCTTCGTCGCCGGCATCGTCGAGAGATAGCGGTGGCGCTAGGGTTTTGATGAGGTAGAGAGGTGGAAGAAGGTTTTCTTAACCGCAGGGGACATATATTTATAAGGAAGTGTGCGGCACAACGCAATTACGCAGGTGCCCCTGGTGGTTCACATCTGAGGGGCACGTGGCAAGCATGCAACATACTCAGAGTTGTCCCACGTTCCCACGCCCGCCAGGTTTGTCGGATGGTCATTCCGGCTTCTCCGGATTTCAAACAATAAGGATGAATCATTTAAAACAGACTTAATGTTTGTCTCTGTGTCTTCTGCTGACAAGGACGCAGAGAAGACATTCGACAGTTTCAATAGAATGCATATGATTTGGACAGATAGAGTTTGAGATAGAAAGCATAGAAAGATTAGGGTCCGATCACATTTCACTTAGTTCAAAAGATTTAACTAGGAAGACATAGCTATAAGTGAATGTTGTAGAGGACAGAACACCAGTATGTATATCAGAAAGCAATCAAATCAACATAGTGAAGAAAATCATGAAGATAAGTTGAAATTGAAGACAAAACAAATGCGAAGACATAGCAAAAATAACACCATGAGTGAAACACTTCAAACAGAGAAATTTGGTGGTGGCATTACCCACCGTATAGGAAGTATTAGACCCAGACATGGCGCACAATTATCGTGGCGCTCCGAAGTCAAATTCCACGTTAATGTATTCACACTCAGAATGTAAGTATTCATTGATTGAAGATATACTTTACTTCGTGTGTTGCACATCTAAGTCATCAACATGCATAAGTGTTAGGATGTGTGCCTGATCACAGGACATTTGAGGATTCCAAGATATTTAGCTCACACCGTAACTTGCAAAACCTTTTCTCATCCAAGGGCTTTGTGAAGATATCTGCCAGTTGCTCTTCGGTTTTGACGTGAATGATGTCAATATCTTCCTTCATGACATGATCTCTGAGAAAGTGATGACGAATTTCAATGTGCTTTTTCTTCGAGTGCTGGACTGGATTGTTTGCAATCTTGATGGCGCTTTTGTTGTCATAGAAGAGAGGTACTTGTTTCAGATTGATGCCATAGTCCTTGAGAGTTTGCTTCATCCATAGAAGCTGAGCGCAGCAAGATCCAGCAGCAATGTATTCAGATTCAGCAGTTGAGAGAGATACACAGTTCTGCTTCTTTGAAGACCAACAGACAAGTGATCGTACCAGAAAGTGACATGTGCTTGATGTAGACTTGCGATCCACCATGTCACCAGCATAATTAGCATCCGAGAATCCAACCAGATCAAATTTTGAGCCCTTTGGATACCATAATCCGAGAGTTGGGGTGTAAGCCAAATATCGAAGAATTTGCTTCACAGCTAAGTGATGCGATTCCTTTGGTGTCGCTTGGAATCGAGCACACATGCAAACACTAAGCATAATATCTGGCCTAGATGCACATAGGTAAAGTAAGGAACCAATCATGGAGCGGTATACCTTTTGATCGAACTCTTTACCATTGTCTTCGGGACCCAGATGGTGTTTGGCTGGCATTGGCGTCGTGTAACCTTTGCAATCTTCCATTCCAAACATCTTCAGACAATCTTTGAGGTATTTTTCTTGAGATATGAAGATGCCATTCCTTTGCTGATGAATTTGAAAACCAAGGAAGAACTTCAGCTCACCCATCATGGACATCTGATATTGCTCTTGCATCATGTATCCAAACTCATTACTATACTTCTGGTTGGTGCAGCCGAAGATAATGCCATCCACATATATTTGGCACACAAACAGTTCACCATCATATGTCTTCGTGAAAAGTGTGGGATCGAGGGATCCAGGTTTGAAGCCTTTGCTCTTCAGGAAGTCTTTGATCGTATCATACCAAGTGCGAGGATCTTGTTTTAGGCCATACAGTGCTTTGTTTAGCTTGTACACCATATCAGGATGTTTTGGATCTTCAAAGCCAGGTGGTTGAGCTACGTATACTTCTTATTCAATCTTGCCGTTGAGAAATGCACTCTTCACATCCATTTGATATAGCAAGATGTTGTGGTGGTTAGCATAGGCTAGCAGTATGCGAATAGCTTCAAGCCTAGCAACAGGAGCAAATGTTTCTTCGAAGTCAATTCCTTCAACTTGAGTATATCCATGAGCCACCAGACGTGCTTTGTTTCTGACGACTTGACCATGCTCATCTTGCTTGTTTCGATATATCCATTTTGTGCCAATAATGTTATGCTTGCGAGGGTCAGGACGTTTGACAAGTTCCCAAACATTGTTCAGCTTGAACTGTTGAAGTTCTTCTTGCATAGCTTGTATCCATTCAGGTTCCATAAAGGCTTCAGCAACTTTCTTGGGTTCTGAAATTGACACAAAGGAAAAGTGCCCACAGAAATTTGCTAACTGTGTTGCTCTTGAGCGAGTAAGTGGACCAGGTGCATTGATGCTATCAATTATCTTCTCAATTTGTACTTCATTTGCAACTCGAGGATGAACTGGATGAAGACCTTGCTCTTGCTGATCATTGTCATCATTGGGAGGATTGTCTTCAGTCTGAGCATTGTCTTCAGGTTGGTTAGGTGCAGAAAGGATAAGTTCCTCTTCAGGCTGTGCTTTAGAAGGCATGATTTCACCAGTTCCCATCAGCTTGATAGATTCGCTGGGCGGAACTTTGTCTAGTGTACTTGGTAGGAGCTCTCTTTGTGAACCATTTGTTTCATCAAATCGCACGTCCACAGTTTCGATGATTTTCTAGAGATAGAGGTTGAAGACTCTGTAAGAGTGCGAGTCCTTTCCATAACCGAGCATGAAGCGTTCGTGAGATTTAGGTGCAAATTTTGACTTATGATGGGGATCCTTGATCCAGCACCTAGCTCCAAATACTCTGAAGTAGCTGACATTTGGCTTCTTGCCAGTAAGGAGCTCATAGGCTGTTTTGTTCAGAAGCTTATGGATGTAAACACGGTTGATGTTGTGACATGCTGTATCAATAGCTTCAGGCCAGAACTTTCTTGGTGTCTTGTACTCGTCGAGCATTGTTCGAGCCATCTCAATGAGGGTTCTGTTCTTGCGCTCTACGATGCCATTTTGCTGAGGTGTGTATGGAGTAGAGAACTCATGAGTGATTCCCATTGTATCCAGAAAAAGATCAAGTCCGGTGTTCTTGAACTCAGTGCTGTTGTCACTTCTGATATGCTTGATCTTGACGCCATAATTGTTCATGGCTCGATTGGCGAAGCGTCTGAATACATCTTGCACTTCAGTATTGTAGAGAATTATGTGCACCCATGTATATCTTGAGTAGTCATCAACAATGACAAAGCCATAGAGACAAGCAGTTGTTGTGAGGGTAGAGTAGTGAGTAGGGCCAAATAAGTCCATGTGTAATAGCTCGAAGGGTTGAGATGTCGTCATGATTGTCTTCGAGGGATGCTTGGCCCTAGTCATCTTTCCAGCTTCGCAGGCACCACACAAATGATCCTTCTTGAACTTGACACCCTCGATGTCTATGACAAGCTTCTTCTTGACGAGTGTGTGTAAGTTCCTCATGCCAGCATGCCCCAGCCTCCGATGCCAGAGCCTGCATTCTGAAGCTTTTGCAAGAAGACACACGGCAAGCTGTGGACCTGCTAAGAAATCTACCATGTATAGATCATCTTTCCGATACCCTTCAAAGACTAGAGACTTGTTAGATTCTATTAGTACAAGGGAACAATATTTTCTGAATAGCACAATCATGTTCAAGTCACAAAGCATCGAGACAGACATTAAGTTGAAACCAAGGGATTCAACAAGCATCACTTTATCCATGTGTCGATCCTTTGAGATTGCAACTCTACCTAGACCCAATACCTTGCTTTTACCAGTGTCAGCAAATGTGATGTGACTCTTGTTGGATGGACGTAAGGTTGAGTCCATGAGAAGACTTCGATCACCAGTCATATGATTAGTGCATCCGTTGTCCATAATCCATTCTGAAGCATGAGGTGTCATACCCTACAGTACAGTTAGGAGGATAGGCTTCACAAAGAGTGTTGTGAAGCATAAGCATTTGACACACATGAGGATTATCACAGCTTAGATCAAGGTTAGGACTCATAGTATGACTGATAAGCAATTCAGATGTGAAATACATAGCAAAACCATTTTATCATGCGTCCCTTAATGTGTTTTAGGTCCCCAGCAATAGCATCGGACGCCTTTGATTACAGGCTGGAAACCTTTCCCTGCAAAAGAAAGTTAATTCTTCTTTACCACCCACATCTTCAGGGGTGGCTTAGAAGCAATGAGTCTAAGTGCAGCATCTGAGAATTTTGGCTTTGGAGCCCTAGCAAATAGCCTTGCAGGAGATGAATGATACTCATATGAATAAGCAGAAAAGTTCTTAGTTCTATAAACATAGCGGTTTGAAGACACACGCTCATATTCATAAGTCTGAGTATGGTTTCCTTGCAAAACATTGGCGTTAGGGTGACTCAGGTGAGTCCTATATCTGTATGAAGCCTTTGGGCCATATGAAGCCATAGGTCTGGGGTTTGTATTCTTCCTTGGTGGTGTCATGATGACATTCACAGGAAGATTCTCAATACACTGCTTAGGTACCCATATCTTCTTCATAGGTGGTCCATTCCTGCAGTTAGTACCAATATACCTGGCAAACACCTCACCATTATGATTCTTAAATAGTTTATAGTTTGCATCAAAGGATTCATCAATGACGATAGGATTAGCGCAATTGAAACCAGATAAGGTGGATGAATCTACTGAAGGTTCGTTTGCAGCAACCCATGTGGTTTTGGGGTACTACTCAGGCTTCCAGTACGACCCATCAACATTCATTTTTCTCTCGAACCCAACACCCTCTTTCCTAGGGTTTCGGTTCAGAATCTGCTTTTTGAGGACATCGCAAAGTGTCTGATGTCCTTTCAGACTTTTATACATCCATGTTTCAAGCAATGTCTTCAACCTGGCATTTTCATCAGCAATAGTAGTGGTATCCTCCGCAGAGGGGTTAGTTACCACATCAGTAGTTGAAGACAATGCAACAGTAGCAGCAGTGGAACATTCAACAACAGAGGTAGCGTTATCACGCTCAATGCATTTTAGACATGGTGGTTCAAATCCATCCTAAGCGGGACTGATCTGTTGAGCGCGGAGTGACTCATTCTCTTTTTGAAGATCTTCATGAGCCGCTCTCAATTTCTCAAGCTCTTGCTTCCTTTGAAGATAATCATAGGAGAGCTTTTCATAAGTGGTTGAGAGCGTTTCATGACGACTTTCAAGTTCTTGGTACTTAGCATGAAGATTTTTTATGTCTTCAACTAAGGACTGTGAACGTGTCATTTCCGTTTCCAACAGGTCATCGCTTTTGTCTAACAGTTTTTGAGTATGTTCCAGAGCTTTTTGTTGTTCAGTTGCAATTTTAGCAAGTGTTTTGTAGCTGGGTTTGGATTCACAATCAGAGTCATCTTCACTTGATGTTTGAAAGTAAGCATCACGTGATTTAACCTTGGCACCACGTGCCATGAAGCAGTAGCTGGGAGCAGGGTCGTCCTTGTCATCAGCTTCAGTGTTGGTGTGGAAGTCATTGTCTTTAGTGTTGAAGATGGACTTGGCAACATAGGTTGTGGCTAGAGCCAGACTTGCAACGCCAGGGTCGGACTCCTCTTCAGACTCCACCTCCGCCTCCTCAGAAGCAGACTCCTCCTCTGAATCCATCTCCTTGCCAACAAAAGCACGAGCCTTGCCAGATGAGCTCTTCTTATGAGATGAAGACCTTGATGAGGACTTGGAAGAAGACTTTGAAGATTTCTTCTTCTTCTTGTCATCAGAATCATATTCCTTGCTCTTCTTATTCTTCTTCTCATTGTCCCACTGTGGACACTCAGAGATATAGTGTCCAGGTTTCTTGCACTTGTGACATGTTCTCTTCTTGTGGTCATGAGTGGAAGCTTCATCATTTCTTGAGCTGGATCGTGAAGACTTTCTGAAGCCCTTCTTCTTAGTGAACTTCTGGAACTTCTTCACAAGCATAGCAAGTTCCTTTCCAATGTCTTCACGATCATCAGAACTGCGGTCAGATTCTTTTTCAGATGAGGAAACAACTTTTGCCTTCAAAGCGCGAGTTCAGCCATAGTTGGGACCATAGATATCTCTTTTCTCAGAAAGCTGGAACTCATGTGTGTTGAGCCTCTCAAGTATATCAGACAGATCGAGTGTCTTGAAGTCAGGGCATTCTTGTATCATGAGGGCAAGGGTGTCAAAGGAGCTGTCAAGTGATCTCAGTAATGTCTTGACGATTTCATGCTTGGTAATCTCAGTGGCGCCGAGAGCACGAAGCTCATTTGTGATGTCGGTGAGGCGATCGAACATGAGCTGGACATTTTCATTGTCGTTTCTCTTGAAGCGGTTGAAGAGGTTGCGAAGAACACTGATCCTTTGATCTCTCTAGGTTGAGACGCCTTCGTTGACCTTGGATAGCCAGTCCCAGACTAGCTTCGACGTTTCCAGAGCACTCACACGGCCATACTGTCCTTTGGTCAGATGACCACAGATTATGTCCTTGGCAGTAGAGTCCAGTTGAATGAACTTCTTGACATCAGCAGGGTGACACCTTCACCAGTTTTGGGAACGCCGTTCTTGACGACATACCAGAGGTCGACATCAATGGCTTCAAGATGCATGCGCATCTTATTCTTCCAGTAGGAATATTCAGTTCCATCGAACACGGGGCAAGCAGCGGAGACTTTGATTATCCATGCAGTTGACATAGCTAAAACTCCAGGTGGTTAAACCGAATCACACAGACCAAGGGAGTGCCAGGCTCCGATACCAATTGAAAGTGCTAGTTATCAACTAGAGGGGGGGTGAATAGGTGATTTTTATGAAAGTCTTCAAAACGTGGAAGTTTCGAAGACAAACAATAGAAATGACCTAATTGATATGCAGCGGAAGATAAACTACAACAAGCAAACCATAGTCAAGTATGCAATAATGTGAAGGTACAAGACTAATAGCAGCTTAGTAGTAAGGATCAGGATGGAAGATAGTATGAAGCCAATCAGAACAAGTAGTCACACAGTGAAGTCAAACAGGCATGGCAATCAGGCAATGACTTCACGAAAACTAACAGTAGGTAAGGAGAGTAAGAGATAGAACCAGTCACTTGTTGAAGACACAGGATTTGTTGGACCGGTTCCAATTGCTGTGACAACTGTACGTCTGGTTAGGGAGGCTGAGATTCAACTCAGAAGACCGCGTCTTCACCTTATTCCCCTTGAGCTAAGGACACACAGTCCTCGCCCAATCACTTTGGTAAGTCTTCAAGGTAGACTTCCGAACCTTCACAGACTTCGTTCACCGGCAATCCACAATGACTCTTGGATGCTCAGAACGCGACTCCTAACCGGCTGGAGGATTCACAGTCCTCAAGTGTAATAAGTCTTCAGGTCACACAGACAGAAAGACTTCAGTGATGCCTAACACTCTTTGGCTCTGGGTGTTTGGGCTTTGTCCTCGCAAGGATTTCTCTCTCTCAAAGGCTTCGAGGTGGGTTGCTCTCAAACGACAAAAGCCGTGCACTAACTCTGAGCAGCCACCAATTTATGGTGTAGGGGGTGGGCTATTTATAGCCACTAGGCAACCCGACCTGATATGTCCGAAATGACCCTGGGTCACTAAGGAACTGACACGTGTTCCAACGGTCAGATTTCAAACACACACGGCAACTTTACTTGGGCTACAAGCAAAGCTGACTCATCCAGCTCTGGATAAGATTTTCTCTCATTGTCTTCGTCGAAGACATAGGACTTGGGTTGAGCATCACTTCAGTCATCCTGACTTAGTTCACTTGGACCCCACTTAACAGTACGGTGGTTCCTATGACTCAACAAAGAAGAAAAAGGAAACAACGAAACGACATAGTCTTCGCGCTCCATAGTCTTCACTCAATGTCTTCTCATGTCATAGTCTTCAATATGAATATCTTCACATACCACCATTGTCGTCAATGTATTCATACATTTTTAGGGGTCATCTCCGGTAGGTAAACCGAATCAATGAGGGACACTATCTGCGTTATCCTGCAATTCTCACAAATGCATTAGTCCCTCAACCAAATTTGTCGTCAATACTCCAAAACCAACTAGGGGTGGCACTAGATGCACTTACACATTGTTTCCAAAACTATTCCTACAAACAAAATTCACATCCATAGATTCATTATTATTCTCAATCAAAGAAGACAACAGCATATCATTGGGATCAAGAGGAGTATTTTTAGTAGCAAACAATTTCATAAGTTCATCCATCTTTCCACTCAAAACATTAATTTCTTCTATAGCATGCACTTTTTTACTAGAAGATCTTTCGGTTTTCCATTGAGAATAATTAGCCATAATATTATCAAGAAGTTTTGTAGCATCTCCTAACATGATTTCCATAAACGTGCCTCCCACGGCTGAATCTAAGAGATTCCTAGAAGCAAAGTTCAAACTGGCATAAAAATTTTGTATGATCATCCATAAATTCAAACCATGAATAGGGCAATTGCGAAGCATCAGTTTCATTCTTTCCCAAGATTGGGCAACATGCGCATGATCAAGTTGTTTAAAATTCATAATATCGTTCCTAAGAGTGATAATCTTAGCGGGAGGAAAATACTTAGAGATAAAAGCATCTTTGCAGTTGTTCCAAGAATCAATACTATTTTTAGGCAAAGACGAAAACCAAACTTTAGCACGATCTCTAAGTGAAAATGGAAATAACTTCAATTTGACAATTTTTTTATCCGTATCTTTCTTCTTTTGCATATCACACAAATCAACAAAGTTGTTTAGATGAGTAGCGGCATCTTCACTAGGAAGGCAGGCGAATTGATCTTTCATAACAAGATTCAACAAAGCAGTATTGATTTCACAAGACTCAACATCATTAAGAGGAGCAATCGGAGTACTAAGGAAATCATTATTATTGGTATTCGAGAAATCACACAATTTGGTATTATCTTGCGCCATGGCAACAAGTAATCCAACACACAAGCAAACAAAAAAAGGCAAGCGAAAAAGAGAGAGAGGAGATTGCGAAAGAGAGGGCGAATAAAACGGCAAGGGTGAAGTGAGAGAGAGGAAAACGAGAGGCAAATGGCAAATAATGTAAATGCGAGGGAGATGGGTTTATCATTGGTACTTGGTATGTCTTGACTTGAGCGAAGACCTCCCCGGCAACAGTGCCAGAAATCCTTCTTGCTACGTCTTGAGCTTGTGGAGAGGGTGATGCAGCAGAGTAGCGTAAGTATTTCCCTCAGTTTTTGAGAACCAAGGTATCAATCCAGTAGGAGGCTCCTCAAAAGTCCCACGCACCTACACAAACAAACTGAGAACTCGCAACCAACGCAATAAAGGGGTTGTCAATCCCTTCACGGCGACTTGCGAAAGTGAGATCTAATAAAGATAGTAAGATAAGATAAATATATTTTTGGTATTTTATAACATAGATGCAAAAAGCAAAGATGCAAATAAAAGTAGATTGGAAGCAAATATGATAAGAGATAGTCCCGGGGGCCATAGGTTTCACTAGTGGCTTCTCTCAAGATAGCATAAGTATTACGGTGGGTGAACAAATTACTGTCGATCAATTGATAGAAAATCGAATAGTTATGCGATTATATAGGCATGATCATGTATATAGGCATCACGTCTGCAACAAGTAGACCGACTCCTGCCTGCATCTACTACTATTACTCCACACATCGACTGACTCCTGCCTGCATCTAGAGCATTAAGTTCATAAAAACAGAGTAACGCATTAAGCAAGATGACATGATGTAGAGGGATAAACTCAAGCAATATGATATAAACCCCATCTTGTTATCCTCGATGGCAACAATACAATACGTGCCTTGCAACCCTTTCTGTCACTAGGTAAGGACACCGCAAGATTGAACCCAAAGCTAAGCACTTCTCCCATGGCAAGAAAGATCAATCTAGTAGGCCAAACCAAACTGATAATTCGAAGAGACTTGCAAAGGTAACTCAATCATACATAAAAGAATTCAGAGAAGATTCAAATATTGTTCATAGATAAACTTGATCATAAACCCACAATTCATCGGATCTCGACAAACACACCGCAAAAAGAGTTTACATCGAATAGATCTCCACAAGAGAGGGGGGGAACATTGTATTGAGATCCAAAAAGAGAGAAGAAGCCATCTAGCTAATAACTATGGACCCGTAGGTCTGTGGTAAACTACTCACAACTCATTGGAGGGGCAACGATGTTGATGTAGAAGCCCTCCGTGGTCGATTCCCCCTTGGCAGAGCGCCGGCGAAGGCTCCAAGATGAGATCTCGCGGATACAGAAGGTTACGGTGGTGGAAATTGTGTTTCGTCTGCCCCCTGGATGTTTTTGGGGTACGTAGGCTTATATAGGAGGAAGAAGTACGTCGGTGGACGCCCGAGGGGCCCACGAGACAGGGGGCGCGCCCTATAGGGGGGCACGCCCTCCTATCTCGTGGGAGCCTCGGCAGCTTCTTGACTTGCACTCCAAGTCCTTTGGATCACGTTCGTTCCAAAAATCACGCTCCCGAAGGTTTCATTCCGTTTGGACTCCGTTTGATATTCCTTTTCTTCGAAATACTGAAATAGGCAAAAAAACAATATGGGCTGGGCCTCCGGTTAGTAGGTTAGTCCCAAAAATGATATGAATGTGTAAAATAAAGCCCATAAACATCCAATATAATAGCATGGAACAATCAAAAATTATAGATACGTTGGAGACGTATCATATTGCTCTAGTGCTTCACTTATATCTTTTTAGAGCACGACGATGGCTTTATGTATAGAAATTGTTGAACTCTTATGCTTCACTTATATTATTTTGCGAGTCTTTTATAATAGCATGGTAATTTGCTTGGGTTATAAAACTAGTAATAATATGATGAGCATCTAAGATGGATACAAGAAAAACTTTCATACAAAGTGCATTGAATACTATGAGAAGTTTGATTCTTTATGATTGTTTTGAGATATGAAGATGGTGATATTAGAGTCATGCTAGTGGAGTAATTGTGAATTTGAGAGATACTTGTGTTAAAGTTTGTGATTCCCGTAACATGCATGTATGGTGAACCGTTATGTGATGAAGTTGGAGCATGATTTATTTATTGATTGTCTTCCTTATGAGTGGAGGTCGGGATCGCGCTATGGTTAACTCCTACCAACCATTCCCCTAGGAGCATGCACTAGTACTTTGTTTCGAGGACTAGTAGATTTTGCGATAAGTATGTGAGTTCTTTATGACTAATGTTGAGTCCACGGATTATACGCACTCTCACCCTTTCACCATTGCTAGCCTCTCTTGTGCCGCACAACTGATGAGGACATGACTACCTTGGATACGACCAAAAATATTGCATACATGCATATTTGTCAGGTGATTTCTAGTGCAAACTATTCAATAATTTATTTATGTTATCCAGAAAAAATACTTCACACACTTTTGTGTTTTGTCTAATTGCAGGTGTATGGGACATTTGTACAATCCACATATGAAGATAAGGGAAAAGGAGAAGTTTAGGTTCTATTCAAAAAGTCCTCTCACGTCACTTTTGGGCCAAGAGAAGATAGAGTCCAAGTCTCTCACGTTCTGAATTCAGATCCGGACTGCAGAGAAATACCTGACTCAAAACGCCAACAACTTTTTCATACGGACTCCGAATTGGGTGATTTTTTTTTTGGAAAGTAGATTGTGTGCTCTTTCCAGCCCAATTGGATTCACCTTCAAATTTGTCCGGAGAATTGAGATATCAACGAAACAATCAGATGTTGCAGCAGAATCCGAGTCAAACAACAAGTCCAAAGGTGTTGCATCACCTCCACTTGGGCCCATGAGCCTTGTACAACCTAGGGTTGGTTTTAGGCTGCCTTGGGACATTCTCCCACCTCCTTGGCCGCCACCCCTTGCTCCTATATAAGTAGATCCATCTAGTAGCTTTTTGCTTGGGATTTGTTTAGTTAAAAGTTAGCCATTGCAACTTCGTGTACTTCGTTTGTGTCCAACGACCAGACGAAGACCGCTTACGGATCCCCACCGTTATCAATACTTCATATATACTCGCAATATTCAGATTGCTTTTATCATATTCTTACTTGTTCTTCGATTGCTTGCAGGAATAGACCTTCGTGGTCAGGTTGATTGTGCTCCGGCGTGGTCAATAACCTCTCGGAGTTGGTTTAGCGATTGCTAAGGCGCAACATCGTGCAGGTTTGTAGTCGGATCGTCAAAGTCATCTTCACCAAATCGATAGTTATCATCTCATCGAAAGATCGGGACACCTCCACCTCTATCAAGTGGTATTAGATTCCAGGTTGCTCGGTGAGAATTTCCAATTTTCCCTAGATTAGATTTATTTTCTTACCTATTGTCCAAGAAAAAGCCACAGAAAAAAGTTAGATCTATTCATCCTTTGTCCAAGCCAGTCGCAATTTTCTTTTCATTGTTTGCATTATTGAATTATCGGTTGCATCATCGTGTCGAGTTGCTGGTCTTAGTGTCTAGTTCGTTTAGAGTTTCGAGTTCTGCTCACATTAGTCAAGCCGCCGCTGCATCGTTATCCCTTCCGCTGTCCACCACCCATCCATCAATTTCCAGCATGTTCTACCCATTGTTCATTGTCATAATCATAGTTGAGATCGTTCACATCTTCACTTGATCCAATCTGCATCTTATCTAGTTCGTTTTGGAAAGAGTGAGAGAAAAAATGAAGAAAAAAAGAGAGAAAAGTAAAAAAAAAGTCAGAGAAAAAAAGGAGAGTAAGAAAAAGAAAAAAAGTGTGAGGAAAAAAAATTGGATCTACGGCCAAGGAGGAGGGAGAATGTCCCAAGGCAGCCTAAAACCAACCCTAGGTCGTACAAGGCTCATGGGCCCAAGTGGAGGTGATGCAACACCTTTGGACTTGTTGTTTGACTCGGATTCTGCTGCACTGTCTGATTATTTCGTTGATATCTCAATGCTCCGGACGAATTTGAAGGTGAATCCAATTGGGCAGGAAAGAGCACGAAATCTACTTTCCAACAAAAAATAATCACCCAATTCGGAGTCCTTATGAAAAAATTGTTGGCATTTTGAGTCAAGTATGTCTGTGCAGTCCAAATCTGAATCCAGAACGTGAGAGACTTGGACTCTATCTTCTCTTGGCCCAAAAGTGACGTGAGAGGACTTTTTCAATAGAACCTAAACTTCTCCTTTTCCCTTATATTCATATGTGGATTGTACAAATGTCCCATACACCTGCAATTAGACAAAACACAAAAGTGTGTGAAGTATTTTTGTTCTGGATAACATAAATAGATTATTGAATAGTTTGCACTAGAAATTACCTGACAAATATGCATGTGTGCAATATTTTTGGTCGTATCCAAGGTAGTCATGTCCTCATCATCAAATCGATAGTTATCATCTCATCGAAAGATCAGGACACCTCCACCTCTATTAACAACTTTCGCTGGTACCATACACCCACCATATACCTTCCTCAAAACAGCCACGATACCTACCTATTATGGCATTTCCATAGCCATTACGAGATATATTGCCATGCAACTTTCCATCGATTCGTTTATTATGACACGCTCCGTCATTTTCATATTGCTTTGCATGATCATGTAGTTGACATTGTATTTGTTGCAAAACCACCGTTCATAATTCTTTCGTACATGTCTGTCGGAGTAATGTGCCACGGGTAGCCTAACCCGAGTCCCTGAATCTTTCAAGACATTGGCCCAGCTGCGCCCCACTAGCCTCCAGAATGAAGCGCCGTCTTCTAGTGGCCGGCTCGCTCAATGGCCGGCTGCCAGAAGACGACCAAGTACCCGAAGACGTCACCAAGACGGGCCGACTCCTCGCAGGCGGCCTCCGGAGAGGCCGGCTCCTAGCAGGCGGCCCACGACGCCCTCAGAGTCTACGCCCCTCATTAAAAAGACAAGACAGGGTGAGGCTATAGTGTAGCCCATCACCCCCATATCCAGGGTTTGGCGTGGCCACAGTGCCCCGTACAGGCGGAGATCTCCGCACGACGTGGCACTGTTGCCACTCCACCCTTGACGTCACCCCTGTCAAGCGGGGCATGTTCCCATGACGGCCTGTCGATATGGCTTGCAGACGGCGGGCCCTACCAGGCAGCGAGAGCCCGGAATGTGGCCTAGCCTAACCAGTCAGACCCAAGGGGATCCGTCTCAGGGCGGGCTGCCAGATCCTCCCTCGAAGCCCATGCATCATCAACAAGACAAGGCACAGTGAGGCTACAGTGATCTCCCACCAGACGGCGGGACTGTAGCCATGCCCCTCCCCGACCAAGCATGTGTCATTAGCATTGCGGCTACAGTGATCAACCACCAACCAGACTCGCAAGCGGTGGAGGCGGCCTGTCGACTCCATACTAGACCAGCCGGCGGGGCCCTCTGCCGGCGGAGAAGCCGGCGATCGGAGACACTGACAACCGGGCCCTACACCCGGTCAGATTACCATTGCACCCCTGGGGGGGTAGGCCTATATAACCCCCCCAGGGCACCCATGCAAAGGGTTCCCAACCTGTTAGAACTAGACTCATACCTATAGGGAGGAGGGAGCAAGCCTAGCCTTCTTCTGCCTCTAGCATACAGCTCAAGGAGCACATTTGTACTCACTAGTGCCTTAGTGATCATGCGGAGACCCCGCAGAGCATGACTAGGGGTGTTATCTCCTAGGAGAGCCCCGAACCTGGGTAAAGTGCGCCGGCGTACGTGTCTACGCCTCATCCCGCTTCCAGGCACCGGCAACGTTCTACTCGCTCCCACCATGATAAGCCATCCTTTCGCATCTGTCGCACCCAAGCCCCAACATTTGGCGCCCACCGTGGGGCGAGGTGCACCATCATCCAGAGACCTGTTCTAGACGAGAACCTTGTTCCTTCCTGGCGAGTGAAGCTAGCCCGGCACGCCCGACAGCGTCAGCACCGATGCGCTGCACGGCGCAAAGATTGCTTGCGCAACGAGCTGCCTCACCGATCTTATCGGAGAGATCCGCCTCTCCGACGAGCTTGCATCCGACGTGGGCACAGATTGCCCCGAGAGCCGCCTCGTCAGCCTCCTCGACCAGCTCCACGTTACCAGCAAGCCTGTTGTGGACATGGAGTCGGTTGGCTCTATCGACCCGATGATTGTCGACTCCAACACGACGTCGCTTGACGCGTTCCCCACCAACATGGTGGTCTATGACGAGCCGCCACCTCGCGAGCATAGTGGCAGGAGCAACGTCACAGAGGTGCTTGTCATTAGCAATGGCGAGCATTCGGACGGAGGTGCTCGAGACCCACTCGATGCGGCGTTACAAGACCTGTCCGCGACCATCCCAGAAGATGCCGACGCTGAGACGCTGGAGGCACGTCGTGTCCAGCTCGTCGAAAGGGCCAACAGGCTAGCCAGCATGAGACGCCTTTTGGAGGCCTACCGGCGTGAGATGGACCGAGCCGTCGGCGGCTCGTCGGCTCCTGGTGGGCCTAGCAGCGTAGGCTCGATCCGGCAGCGCGGCACGACCATCGCCAGCATGTTCGGGACAGATCGTCCCGTCTACGCCACGCCCACGGAGAACATACGAGCTACCCAGGCGACAGCAGACGAGCTAGACAAGCTCGAGGGCGATGAGCGTCGCCACATGACAGAGCGCGTCCAGCAGCTCCTTGATGCGGCCGCCAAGCAGCAAGAGGCCGGTTGCCGCACTGAAGGGCCCAACCGGCTAAACGATGATCCGCCTCCTCGCCAGGATCATGGCGCGACATCCCGGACGCCGACTGCAGGCAGCTCCCACGAGCGAAAAGACAAGGAGCCGACTGCCAGCCGCAGTCGGACTGGCCTCACCATCGAACGTGATGCAGAAGGCCGCCCCGAGCCATGGAGCGATGAGGCAACCCACCTCCTCCTCCGTCACGCGGGAAAAGACATCCCACCCCACCGTCTGTCATGCGCCCGACACTCGGCGACCGCCTTGGTCGCCGGGAATGAGTCAGAGAGAACGACGCCCGCCACCGGATCGACCACCTCAATCGATCCCTGGCGCTGGAAGAAGAAGACGCATTGGGTCTGCCCTGTTTTGGCCCCCGAATCCGAGATGAGCCCTTCCCTAAAGGGTTCACGCTTCCAAGAGATATGCCCAAGTATACCGGCTCCGTGAAGCCGGAAGACTGGCTGGTCAACTACTCCACGGCCGTCAGCATAGCGAACGGTAACAAGCGTGTTGCTGTGAAGTACATCCCGCTCATGCTCCAGGGCACAACCCAGACATGGCCGAACAACCTGAAGCCCCGCAGCATCAACAGCTGGGTTGATTTCACCGAAGCCTTCATCCGCAACTTCACGAGCACGTATAAGCGTCCTCCCAAGCCCTGCCAGCTCTCCTTGTGCGTCCGAGGCCCCAGCGAATCAACTCGCGACTTCCTCACGCGTTGGGATGAGCTGCGCAACTCTTGCGAGGGCGTGCACGAGGTGCAGGTCAACGAATACTTCACTGCCGGGTGCCGAGAAGGCACCATCCTCAAGCACCAACTTCTCTGCGACGAGCCAGCGACCCTCGACGAACTACTGATCATTGCAGACAAGTACGCCACGGCCGACTTCTCCATGAAGGTAGAGATCCAAGTCGACGCATCCGGCAAAGTGGCTCCTCAAGCTCCTCGGACCCCGACTGGCGACACCAGTCGGTGTCGGCAGTAGAATGATAACAAGCGCAAGGCCACGCAGCCGGCTCCTACCAGCCGACAAGTGGAGACAGTCAAAGACCAACATCCGGAAGGGCAGCCTCCACCCAAGCGTCAGAAGGGCGGCAAGCCCAACTGCCTGCCCGCCTTCTCGTATGAGCAGACTCTTGATGCACCCTGCAAGTTCCACGGCGGCGCGAAGCCATCAAACCACACCACTCGGAAGTGCCATTGGCTCACCAGAATCGCCAAGGGTGATGGACTCCTGCCTCCTCCGCCTACCGGCCCGCCGCCTCCTCCACCCCAGCAGCCGGCGGTTCGGCCAGTAGGCGCCATAGAAGATGAGTATCCTGAGGAGCATGGAGTTTATGTCGTATTCTCCAGCGTGGCTGACGATAAGCGCAGCACACGGCAACAACAGCAAGAAGTACATGCAGTAGCATCAGAGACCCCAGAGTTCATGCATTGGTCTGAGAAACCTATCAGTTGGAGCAGAGCTAGCCACCCGGAGGTGATGCCCTCTCCTGGTTCGTATGCCTTCGTCTTAGACGCCACCTTCACGATAGAGAGGCGGGCTTCTCGTTTCTCCCGAGTCCTGATAGATGGCGGCAGCAGCATCAACATCCTGTACCGTGACACTATGGAGAAGTTGGGAATCAAGCAGAAGCAGCTTCAGCCTAACCGGACTGTATTCCATGGCATATTTCCTGGCCTTTCCTGCTCACCAATTGGCAAGACCCAGATTGACATTCTCTTTGGAGACAAAAATCACTTCCGCCAAGAGCCAGTCTGGTTTGAAGTGGTGGACCTTGAGAGACCCTATCATCCGCTACTTGGCCGGCCTGCTCTGGCCAAGTTCATGGCGGTTCCCCACTATGCTTACCTCAAGATGAAGATGTGATGTAGGGTGGAACCCTAGGGGCCGATCTTTCACGTTTGGAGAGGATCCCTACGAGGAACACGAAGAACACGCGGAAGAACACGAGGGAAATCACGGGGGAAAGCAAGAGAAACACTCAACCAACACGAATATGATCACACATGTGCTAGATCCAAGGAACACAATGAGATACACGGTCCAAATCCAACAAAGGACGATACAAGTGGCGGTAGCTCATCTCCGAGAGGAGGTCTTGAATCCGCGAGGGATCTTCCCATAGAGGGGTCTTGAATCCACGGTGGATCTTCTCCGAAGAGGCCTCGATCTCTCAAGAGGAGGAGATCCGTATGGATGAGCAAAGCTCTATCTCAAATGAGCTAATCCTTTGCTAACCTTAACTAGGAGGAGGTGGAGGAGTATATATAGTCTAGGTCCACGAAGGGGTAAGTGGGAGAGGGGTACATGGGCCTCGGGCCCGATACACTGTGCGCAGACAAGCGTCGGACGTCCGGTGGGTTCCGGTCGTCCAGTGGTTCGTGGGCGTCCGGACGTCCGGTAGTCTCCGGACTTCCGCTAATTCGGCTCGGGTGTGATGGTGCCGGTCGTCCGATGGTGTATGGTCGTCCGGGGCCTGGGGGGTGTCGGACGTCCGGTACTTGCCGGTCTTCCGGCCGCTGTAGCTTCCGTCGGCTGGCCCTTCTGGCTGGCTGAGTGCCCAGGTGTCGGACGTCCGGCGTTGTCCGGTCGTCCGGTGGCTGAAGACTTCGAGCAGCTTCTTCTCTTGGTCCTTGTACTTGGCGTCCTCGCTAGCTCGTCCATTGGATGTGGTGGCTCCGTGGCTTTCCTCTAAGTACCTGATCATGCATAGCACACACGTTGGAGGTAGTAGCCATGTCTCACATGTAGAAAGTGAAGGTTCGGAGAGGAGCGAGTTCACGTTGTGTCCAATGGCGTATGTTCGAGTTCTTGCCATATGTCCTATTGGGGTTTGGAGAGTAGTCGGAGAGTACATGGGGATGAACGTGGGATGCTCCGCATCATCTCCCCCCCCCTTGGGAAAGATCCGACCTCGGATCGTGATCCTCATCACCATGGAAACGGTTGTCGTAGACGGACTTGTAGTTGGACGAAGTTGAAGACATGGCGCAATCCAAGTAGTCCAAGGTGTCGCTGGAGTGATAGGCATGCAAAAAGAGCAAACACAAGCAACATTCGGAAATACAATGGTTAGCGCACACAAAGTGTCCATCATGTAAGAATGAGTCCGTGCGGCAAGATTGGTCGTGACAAAGCGCATGATGATTATCAAGATGATCTAGAATGAGATGCAAAGCATTCATGGGAGGAAATGCAATCATTGTGCACACAAATGTGTTGTAAATATGATCAATGCAACCATGGTGCAAAATGATGTCATAGTGTTACGGTTTATCAATAGCATGAATATGGCAATGGATGCTCAATATGTGTAAGCTATCATGCAATTTTGAAATGCAATGTGATCATTATGTATGAATATGCCATCAAGGAAGATCACAACAAATTTGCTAAGGAAGTGCACAAGCTCAAATATCATGGATGACATGGGACTACAAGATGCAACAAGGCAATCATAATGTGAGTCAATCCATGCATAGGCTCCAACTTGTGGTGAGTATGATAAGTCCATTGAGCATGACATGAGGAAGCACAATCAACAAATATGGAGGTTGTGGTACAAAAAGTCAAAGGAGTGTTGATGTACCAAAGATCGATGTCCTCGCATGAGTGGAATTCCGAAGATGCATCCAATAAGTGCGAGCGCTCCACAATGTGAAGGTCCATAGAGCCAATCTCCAATGTTGCTCCTACGTTTGCGAGATGTATCATGTAGATAACAAGAAGGAAACAACAATGAAAGAGTGACCTGTCCAATGTGCATATTTGAGGATGGCTCAAAGGAAAGGAGGTCACCTTTAGGAGTTTCTCAAGGATGATGGAGTCGCTCATCTTGTATGCCTTCACATAACCAATATGTCTCGTGGTGGTACCGCCTTGTAAATCCTTCAAAATGAAAGAACATGACAAACACTTGGAAAAACAAATGAGGTTAGAGGAAGGGCAAAACCTATCATTCGTGTGGTAAGATACCCAACAAGTGTATGCATCATGCTCATCATAAGAAATGACAAGGGAGTATTGCATAGTATGGAGGCATATGATGCAAGAACAACCAAATGCAATAGGCTCAATCAAACAAGCATGCATCACAAGTAATGTGTCAAAGTCTCCAAGATTAATAAGCATAGTATGGTTGCACTCAATACAAGTGCATATGAAAGAGGCAACTAATGGACACAAGAGACAATGATCAAGATATATCATGTGAGAGGCATGAGCATATATGTCATCAACCCAAGAAAGCGAGTAAGAGTGGAACATGGGTGATGCAACCAAGCAAGCAATCATAGCAATCAAGTCAAGCAAGCTAGTCCTTGGTACCTAAGAAGGCACAACGAAACCATTTGAGGTAGAACCCGATTCATATGTGATTCCAAACGAAACTCGAAGAGGAAAGAATTGACCTCGTTCTCGATGGTGCGTGCGTCAGCTCTTGTCAAGGGTCCTCTCCGTCCTTGCGGTGATGGTGAGACGTCCATGGTGATGGTAGAGGGATGCTCCGCATCACTTAGGCTCTTCTTACTCCTTATTCCTTCATCTATCGTGATCTCACCCAAAAATTGAAATCTTCAATCACATAAAACTTAGCAAAACCTTCATAGGATCCGTTGGTATTACAAAGCAAATCACTACTCTAAGTACTGTTGCAAACAAATTCATATTTTATTTTTGCATTATATCTATAGTATTCCAACTATTTTATGGCTTATACCCCCTGATAAAGTCCATAGATTCATCAAAATAAGCACACAACGCAAAGAAAACAGAATCTGTCAAAAACAGGACAGTCTGTAGCAATCTAAAAACTTCAGATACTTCTGTAACTCGAAAAAATCTAAAACATTAGGACAACATAGGAAATCTGTATATCAATCTTGCATAAAAAATTCAGAATCTTATCATGCTTCTGTCAATTTAAATAATTCTATCATAGGCGCACAAAGTTTCTATTTTTCAACAAGTTCAAATCAACTACAGGATCCCAAAGGCTTTTCTTGGAACAAACACTAAATAAAACATAAAAAACACAATCCTAGCAGTAGCATAATTGTGCAAACACTCAAGAATAGAAATAAAAAGGCAAAAATAAATTTTAGTCATTGGATTGCCTTCCAACAAGCACTATCGTTTTATGCCCCTAGCTAGGCATAATGCATAGATTCGAGTATTGTCATCTTTAGTTCTAGATCCATAGGATGCCCTCATGATTGATTCATATGGTGGCATAATTATTGTTCTAGGGAAGTGTTCCATTCCCTTTCTTAGTGGAAATTGAAATTTAATATTGCCTTCTTTCTGATAAAGGCAAAGGTGTCCCGATGTTTCGATGAGATGGTGGCTATCGTTTTTTGTGGGAGTCAACCTTGACGATCCGACTATGAACGTGTGAGACGTCGCACCTTAGCAATCGCTAAACCAACTTCCGAGGGTTATTGACCACGCCGGAGCACGATCAACCTAACCAAGAGGATCTGTTTCCTGCGAGTAAACAAAGAACAAGCAAGAAACTGAGATTGCAATCTGGATATTGCGAATATGAGAGGAAAGCTTTATTAATGAAGGTGAGGTTCTGTGACGTCTTGGTCTGGTCGTTGAACACAAACGAAGTACGCGAAGTTGCAGCTATGGCGAACTTTTAATCTAAACAAAACCCCAAAGTCTAAACGGTGCCCTAAGGGCTTTATATATGGAGGAAGAGGGGGGAATTTCATGGCCCTTGGTGGAGGGGTCCAAAACTAACCCTATCTCTTGTTTTCCTACACATACGGACTCTAAAAATAGCCTATACTTATGTATTTCAAAATTACATGGGCCTGGCCCAATAATAAGGTGACGCAGCACCTAGAATAGCCTCTGGACGGAATTTATGAAGTGGCATTTTGTATATTTCGTCCAAGGCTTCATGCACTCATTATGGTGGCTTCAAAGTCCTGAAATCATCACTTGTAACTCCGTTCTTGTTCCCCTTGCGCATGACCTCATCTCCATGCTTGTTCTTGCTCCAATGCTCATCCTTTTCCAAGCTAGGCCCTTCATTTAAGCAAAACAAATGTATCCAATTTAGGCAGCATCATATTCTCATGAACATTAGAATCATTACCAAGAAACGAAAGTACCTGATAATTTAATTGACGTGCGCAAGCTCTAGTAATTGGTCCAGTATATGTAGCAGTAGGGGTTGTGGGTGTAACAATGGTATTGATGTCCTCATCACTTTCATATCAATCACGGCGCCTATAGTGCATAAAAATGGTCTACCGAGTATAATTGGACAAGACGGATTACAATCAATATAAAAACAATAAAATCTATGGGCACATAATTCCTATTTGCAAGAATAAGAACATCATTAATTCTTCCCAAAGGCTTTTTAATAGTAGAATTCACCAAGTGCAAATTAAGAGATCATTCTTCAATATAGGTAAGACCAAGCACATCACATAAAGATTTCCGAATTGTGGAAACACTAGCACCCAAATCACATAAAGCAAAACACTCATAATTTTTAATCTTGACTTTGATAGTAGTTTCCCACTCATCATGTAATTTTCTAGGAATTGAGATCTATAATTCCAACTTTTCCTCCAAAGCTTTCATCATGGCATCTATGATATGTTTAGTAAAAGCTTTATTTTGTTCATAAGCATGTGGTGAATTTATCATGGATTGCAACAAAGAAATACAATCAATCAAAGAGAAATTATCATAATTAAAGTCTTTTTAATCCAAAAGAGTGGGAACATCACTAATTAAAGTTTTGACCTCTCCAAACGTGGGTTGATATGAAAGCCATTTTAAGAAGAAACACCAATCATTTTAAGATCTTCATCATTTTTACTTCTAACGAGATTGGTTTAGCGGCCATTTGATTTACTAGGGTACCTATGCATCAGATATTTTGCCTAGCAAACTTTAAACAAAAGCATACTTAGATTGAAGATTACCAACTTCTCTACTAATATCATCAAGTTGTTTTGTTATAGCATCCAGCACAACAGAGTGTTCCTTAAGTTCTTTGGTAAAATAATTATTGTGCTCAAATTGTGTAGTCATATGTTCCTTAGTACTTTTGTCAATTTCAAGCAAAATATTGGGGTAAGGAAAATCATAATATTTTCTTTGAGGCATCATGACTACGCAAACAAGATTGCACACAAAAACAAATCTGACGAGAAAACGACAAACGAAAAAGAGGGCGGATAAAATGGTAGTTTTTTGTGAAGTGGGGGGAGATGAAAACAAGAGGCAAATGACAAATAATGTAAATTGCAAGGAGATGAGATTTGTGATTAGGAACCAGATAGATTTTGATGATGTCTCCCCGGCAATGGCACCAGAAATCCTTTCTTGATGGCTCGTATCCACGTCATTATTTCCGCGAAGAGGAAGGGATGATGCAGTAGAGCTTCGGTAGGTATTTCCCTCAGTTATGAAAACAAGGTTATCGAACTAGTAGGAGAAGCAAGAAACACTATGGAAACAGTACCTGCACACAAAGAACAAATACTTGCAACCCGACGCGTAAGAGGGGTTATCAATCCCTCACGGATAAAAGATAGATTGGTTTGTATGATTTTGGATAAATAGTCTCGCAATAAAACAAAATAAAATAAATAAATAAAAAGTGCAGCAAGGTATTTTTGGGGGTTTTAGAATAATAGATCTGAAAAAAAGCAAATAAAAATAGATCTCGAAGCAAATATGATAAAGAATAAACCCTGGGGCTGTAGATTTAACTAGTGGCTTCTCTCAAGAAAATAGCATACGGCAGGTAAACAAATTACTATTGGGAAATTGATAAAAACTCAAATAGTTATGACGATATCGAGAAAATGATCATTATATAGGCATCACGTCCAAGATTAGTAGACCGACTCCTGCATGCATCTACTACTATTACTGCACACATCGACCGCTATCCAGCATGCATATAGTGTATTAAGTTCATCGAGAAATGGAGTAATGCAATCAGAACGATGACATGATGTAGACAAGATCTATTCATGTAGGAATAGACCCCATCTTGTTATCCTTAATAGCAATGATCAATACGTGTCTTGTTGCCCCTTCTGTCACTAGGAAAGAACACCTCACGATCGAACCCATCACAAAGCATGATGCGGAGAATCCTTCGGTCATCCCCATGGACCTTCCATCGCCTCACCAAGCACCAAGAGGACCCATGACTAGAGCACGAGCTAGAGCTCTCGAGACCGAGGTGACTTCTCTCCTTAACGATATCTCATATGATCCTCTCGAGACATGGATACTACCTCAATCCGGAATGTTGTGCATCATTAGGTACCAAGAGGACCCTCCCGAGGATGCACATGTAGATGGTCAAGACCCAAAGTCCATGGAGGAAGAGAACCAATGGAAGGAGGCAAGAACAGCCTCTAGGCACAGGACATCCACCCAGGACCCCAAACATCCGGCCCCTGGAGATCCACACGGCCAGGCATCTACAGAAGAAACCACAGCAACCGGACATCCGGCGTCCAGCCCGGATATTCAGCCCCCACCGGAAATCCGGCCAAAATCCCGGACATCCGGCACCTGCGTCCAGGGAGCACAGAAGCTTGCCCCGTCAGCCCGGACATCTGGCGATCGCCCGGACATCCGGCACCTCCCGAAGCAGCGGACATCCGGCCACTCCGAGCGGACATCCGGTGTCGCCCATCCAGAGAACAGAAGAGTCAACTCCACTGGCCCGGACATCCGGCCCCTCCAGCCCGGACATCCATCACATCGTGAGCGCCCAAACATCTGGCCCGTCGCCCGGACATCTGGCGCCCTATGCCTGCGCGCAGCTCCTTTGGGCCGTGACCCATGTACCCCTTCTCCCTTTGACTATATATACTCCCTCATAATGTATGTTTCAGGGTTAGCATTGTGATAGCTCATTTAGAGATAGAGCTCTGCTCATCCATACCGGATCTACTCCATGTGAGGGATCGTGCCTCCTCGGAGAAGATCCATTCGGATTCAAGGCCTCCATCCGGAGAAGACAATCAAGACCTCCTCATGGAGAAGAACGGTTCCCTTTGTATCCTTCCTTTGTTGATTTTGGATCATGTGTTACCTTATGCTTTCGGTGATCTAGTCCTTGTGTTATCGATTACTTGTCGGTTGAGTGATTCTCTCGTTTCTCCCCGTGTTTTCCCTTGTGTTTTTCCCGCGTCCCTCGTGTTCTTCCATAGGATCCACTCCAAACGTGAAAGATCGCCCCCCTAGGGTTCCGCCAAACATCATCTTGGTATCAGAGCTAGGTTGATCATGTTTTTGGAGCCCCTACCCCGTGTTTTCTAGCTTGATTTTGTTGTTTTCGTCCTAAATCCAAAAATCCCCACCAAAAATAGCCCCAAATTTTTTTGTGATATGTTGGTGTGATGAAGTTTTGTTGGATTTGATCCACGGATCTGCTTTGCATCGAGTTGATCTAGCTTTTCCCCATCTCTCCCACGATTTCCATCCACCAATTCGGACGAATTTTGCCCCGGCGTTGTGATTTTTCCCGTGGAGTTCATCGTGTTCGTCCCCAATCCAGAGCCCGGAAATCCGCCCCGAGTCCATCGGACATCCGGCGCACCGGACATCTAGCAACTGGCCCAGACATCCGGTCCCTGGCAGCAGCAACTCCACCCTCCTGAGCCATTTCCGCATATTTTCGCCCAATTTCGCCCCGGTGCCCACGCTTACTTCCGCAAACTCCCAACGCTTTCCACAAACACCACCACCACTCACCGCTACCTCCTAGGTCGATTTTGACACGTTTTGGTCTTTAAGATTTTGAGTTGTGGTTCCCGTGTCCTATCGTGTTTCGGCTATATAGGTACAGTTCGACGTCACCATCACCACCGCGCATCTCCATCGACTACTCATCATCGCCAAGGACGGTAACCTCGATGACATCTTTGTCATACCTTGCAATTGCATTGATACCCTACATGGCCTTACTTTTGCGTCGCTTACCCATCGAGACTAGCCATTGAGTATTGCCGGCAACGTGACTTGTGCACATTAGTGATCATACTCCATAGCATACATACCATACCACCGTGGTGCATATCTTGGCATCAACTTGTGTATCACAAAGTTGTCATCGCATACACAATTGCTATCTTGGTTCGTGAAGTTTTGCATGAGAAAAGAGCTCAAAAGTGAAAGAGCCACCAAAGCTTTGAAGCAAAGAGGAAAGATAAGTAAAGAGCTTATAAGCAAGAACCATAGCATCATACTACATTAAGATTGTCATATAAGATCATCTTGGATCATAGCACCGAAATACCATACATGTAGCATACTGGGGATAGAGATCGTTGCATTTTTTTCCTAGTAGGTTGTGCACAAGCTCCGTATCCGCCTATTGTGCAATCGTGCTAGCGTCTCTCTAGTATTGTGCAACAAGAGCATTTTCGTGGATTCCACATTTTGGCTCACTTTTGGTTTGCACAATCCCATTTATCTATTTGCGTGTGTGTTTCCGTGTACCCCTACTTGCTTGGTCTACTTGTTGCATTTGCAAATTTGTGAATCATTTCCAACATTATTAAATCTCACTTTCAATTACATCAAATTTTGTGCCACCATCCTAACCAAGCTCCACCATAAGCTCTTACTTGTGTAGGTGTGAGAACCGACAAGAATTGGTACCAATAGTGCTATTTCATTGTCCGCATTTGAGTGAACTTGATTCATCATCAACATCGGTCAAGGTACATTGGTATAAGTTCTTCTCCTTCTACCACTCACAATTTGCTTGGAATGATGGATAGGCCGAGTACTTCTACCAACCCACTCTTCATCGAGCAAGATGACGACATGTCATCATACATCACCAAGAGCCACCTCTTTGGTGCACAACGAGCGTTGCATCAAGAGCAACAAGCAATGAACGACCACATCGACAACCTCGCCACCGACTTGCGACTCTCGAGCAACGTACAAGAGACTACTTCGACAACAAGCTCGACGTGCACAAGCAAGAGAACGATGCAAGAATGGACGAGATCCGCGCCTTGTTGGTGAACCGGCCTCCTTCTACATCGTCATACTCAAGACGGAGCCACTCAAGTCGACACTCCCACGACTCCTTCTCCGGCTCAAGTACACCGTCATCGAACACTCTTAGACGAGCCGCGCGTCAAGACCGACATGCATCTCACAACCCCCTACACGTCAAGCATTCACAAGAGCAAGACGATGAGCAAGTCCCTCATCCTCAATCAAACCAAGTCGCTTTTTCTCAAGCTCAAGAATGACAATGTCTTCATCGCCAAGAAGAAGAAGAGCGAGCGCGTCTACACCAAGAGCAACAAGAAGCCGAGGCTCAACATCTTTAACAACAACAATGAGAAGCGCAAGCTCTTGAAGCGCAGTGTGCCCTTCAAGAATCAAGTCGAGCTATCGCCAACCGCAATCGCGAACGGCGCAATCAAGAGGATGCCCTTCGAGAAGAAATCTAAGAGTGGAACTACCAACCGCGAGTGCAACGTCAAGCTCCACAAGCTCGTCAAGCTCCACCTCAACCTCAAGTTCAACAAGAGCAAGTTGATCATGGACTTCCTCCACGCCAAGAGCAACATGAGGATGATTACCCTCCACGTCAAGGGCGTCATCATCACCATCGCCAACAACACAATGAAGAGCAACGCTATGGCAAGCTCAAATTCACAATGCCCAAGTTCAATGGAAGCAATGATCCCGAAGAGTACCTCTCATGGGCATTGAAGGTCGACAAAATCTTTCGTTTACACAACTATGAGGAAGAGAAGAAGATCGCTATGGCATCACTTGAGTTCCAAGACTATGTGCTCATATGGTGGGAACAAGTCCTTGAGCATCGACAAACAAGAGGTGAACCTCCAATCACCACTTGGGCTCAAATGAAGGATGCCATGCAAGCAAGTTTTGTGCCAACCTACTACAACCGCGATCTCTTCAAGAAGCTACAACTCCACAAGCAATGAACAAAGAGTGTTGAAGAATACTACAAGGAAATGGAGATTGCCATGATTCGAGCCAATGTCACGGAGGATTATGAGCAAACTATGGCACGATTCTTGAATGGACTCAATCATCCCATCAAGAAGATCACCGACTTCCAACCCTAATCCAACCTCATTGAGCTCGTGCACCAAGTGACCAAGGCGGAACGTCAAGTGCAAGATGACTTCAAGTACGCCAAGTACTCATCCAAGACCTATGGCTTCTCCAACAACCAAGCTTCAACAACTCCTCCAACATCTACATCAACCAAACCTTCTCCAAGCAACGACGACAAGTCAAGTTACAAGAAAACTTTGGCAAGTTCAAGTCGTCTTCCTCCTACTACAAGCAACTTCAAGCCGCGTGCCTCTTCATCTACTCCGACCGATGAGACCGTCAAGACAAGCTCCTTCAAGTGTTTCACTTGTGGCGGCCGAGTCCACAAGTCCTATGAATGCACCAACAAGCGCACCATGATCCTCAACGATGATGGCACATATGACTCCATGAGTGATGAGGAGATGGAAGCTCTTGAGCAAGTGGCCATGCACCAACGCGTGAATGAGGATGAAGATGATCAAGTCTTTTGTTATGAGTATTCGAGCCCCGCTCTCGTTGTCTCCAAGGTCTTGACTCTTCAACATCAACAAGAAGAAGACCAAATATGCCACATCTTCCACACTAAGGCCGGCATCAACGGACGATCCATCAAGGTCATCATTGATGGAGGTAGTTGCCACAACTTGGCAAGTGAAGAACTATGCTCCAAGCTTCAATTGGTAAAGAGGAAGCACCCGCACCCCTACAAGTTTCAATGGCTAAGTGACTCCGGCACTATACGAGTTGAGCATACAGTACAAGTCTCCTTCAAAATTGGTGCATATGAAGACACTTTGGAGTGTGATGTGGTCCCCATGACCGTTTGCCACCTCCTTCTTGGTAGGCAATGGCAATTCGACCGTGGTGTCATCCACAACGGGCGCACCAATCACTATAGCTTCAAGATGAAAGGGAAGGAATATGTGCTACGACCTATGTCTCCTAGTCAAGTGATAGCCGACAAGCAAGCCACCCATCTGGAGAGAAGAGTGAGAAAGTGAACCACCCAAAAGTGAGTGAGAGCCACAAGCCAAACTTGAGCGCCTCTTCGCCTAGAGAGAAAAACTTAGTCCTATTTGCCACAAAAAGTATGATGAGAGAAGTGTGTGAGAACCCATCGACTGTTATGCACTTTGTCATTGTGTGCAAGGATGGAGAACCAAAAACTAACACCTCTCATGAGCTACCTTTAGTGTTTCAATCTCTTTTGCAGGAATTCCAAGATGTTTTCCCCGATGAGCTACCTCCAGGTCTACCTCCTCTACGAGGCATTGAGCATCGAGTCGACCTCATCCCCGGAGCGCCACTTCCAAACAAAGCTCCATACCGTGTCAATCCCGAAGAAACCAAGGAGATTCAACGGCAAGTACAACAACTCGTTGACAACGGTCATGGACGTGAAAGCTTAAGCCCTTGTGCCGTTCCCGTTATACTTGTGCCTAAGCCCGATGGAAGTTTCCGCTTGTGTTCCGATTGTAGACCTATAAATGCTATTACCGTTTGCTATAGGCATCCCATTCCTTGCTTAGATGATATGCTTGATGAACTTAGTGGAGCGAACTTTTTCCCAAAAATTGATCTTAAAAGTGTCTATTACCAAATCCGCATTCAAGAGGGTGATGAGTGGAAAACTGCTTTCAAAACCAAATTTGGCTTATATGAGTGGTTAGTCATGCCTATGGGTTTATCGGGGGCTCCCGGTACTTTCGTGCATCTCATGCATTATGTGCTTCGCCCTTATATTGGATTCTTTGTTGTGGTTTACTTCGATGATATTCTTGTGTTTAGCAAAACCATGAAAGAGCATCTTAATCATGTTAGGGCTGTTTTGCAAACCCTTCGCAAGGAACGTCTTTATGCGAACATGAAAAAGTGCACATTTGGTGTTGACAAAGTGGTTTTCTTGGGTTTCGTTGTATCTTCCAAGGGTGTCCATGTTGATGAATCTAAAATTGAAGCAATTAAAACTTGCCCCCAACCCACCAATTTGCAACAAGTGCGTAGTTTTCTTGGTCTAGCTGGTTTTTACCGTCGCTTTGTGAAAGACTTTAGCACTATTGTCACTCCTTTGCATGCCTTGAGTAAGAAGAATGCTCCTTTTGTTTGGGGATCTTTGCAATCAATTGCTTTTGATGAGCTCAAATCATTGCCTACTCATGCTCCGATTCTTGCTTTGCCCAACTTCGACAAAACTTTTGAGGTTCATTGTGATGCAAGTGGTACCGGAATTGGTGGAGTTTTGATGCAAGAAAAACGAGCCATTGCATATTTTAGTGAAAAACTCTCCGGTGCTCAACTTAACTATCCCATCTATGACAAAGAATTGTATGCTTTAGTGCGTGTGCTACTTGTTTGGGAACATTATCTTAGACCTCATGAGTTTGTCATCCATACCGATCATGAAACACTTAGGTACTTTAAAGGTCAAACTAAGTTGAACAAGCGTCATGCCAAATGGAGTGAATTTATTGAATCTTTTCCCTATGTGATCAAGTACATTAAGGGTAAGGAAAATGTAGTTGCCGATGCACTTTCACGCATATGCACTCTTGTCACTAAACTTGAGTTGAATGTTATTGGCTTTGAGCACATAAAAGACTTGTATGCTAATGATCCATCTTTTGGGACTCCTTATGCTAAATGTTTGATGCATACATCTTGGGAACAATATTACATGAAGGAGGGTTATCTTATGAGAGCTAACAAACTATGAATTCCCGAGTATTCTCTTTGTTTGCTCCTTTTGCAAGAGGCTCATGGAGGCGGACTCATGGGACATTTTGGACGCGACAAGACATTCGCCACACTCTCCAAGAACTACTTTTGGCCCAAGATGTTCCGTGACGTATCACGCTTCACCACCCGATGCTCTACATGTCGCAAAGCTAAGTCTAATGCTCAATCCCATGGTCTTTACATGCCTCTTCCTATTCCTTATCAACATTGGGAAGACATTAGCATGGATTTTATACTTGGTTTGCCTAGAACTCAAAATGGCAAGGATTCCGTGTTTGTTGTTGTGGACCGATTTTCTAAGATGGCACATTTCGTCCCTTGCAACAATATAGACAATGCTTCACACATTGCAAATCTCTTTTGTAGGGAAATCTTGCGTCTCCATGGAGTAGCAAAGACAATCGTCTCCGACCGCGACGTCAAATTCTTGAGTTACTTTTGGAAGACCCTATGTGCCAAGCTCGGAATCAAGCTCTTGTTCTCATCCGCATAGCATCCTAAAACCGACGGCCAAATGGAGGTGACGAACCGTACATTCTCCACTCTACTTCGCATGTTGATCAAGAAGAACATCAAGGAGTGGGAGGAGTGTCTACCCATCGCCGAGTACGCCTACAACCGTGCAAGACATTCGACGACCGGCAAGTCCCCCTTCGAGGTTATCTACAACTTCAACCCGTTGTCCCCATTGGACATTCTACCTCTTCCTCTACAAGAGCGCACCAACCTCGACGCAAGTGTAGAAGGGGAAGAATAGGCTATGCAACACAATTCATTGATCGGTGCACCAGGCACGTATATATGAGTACAGAAGGGGCCACAACCTCAACTATACAGAGGAACTAGGAGGTGGGCCCAAGACACAATATACACGTACACAATATATTCAACACCCCCCCCCCCCCCCGCAGTCGAAGCGGCGCCGGAGACGCAGAGACTGGAACGAAACTCCTTGAAGGTGGAAGTCGGTAGTCCCTTAGTCATCACATCGGCGAACTGTTGTGCAGTCAGAACATGGAGGACCCGAATACGTCCAAGGGCCACCTGCTCACGCACAAAGTGAATGTCCAGCTCAATGTGCTTAGTCCAACGATGATGAACGCTTAGTACTCAGCCAGGTGCACTCGGCGACGGTGTTAGCCATAGCTCGGTACTCAGCCTCTGCGCTAGAGCGCGAAACCGTAGGTTGTCGCTTGGACAACCACGAGACGAGTGAAGGACCGAGGTAAACGCAGTAGCCAGAGGTGGACCGACGGGTGTCGGGGAAGCCGGCCCAGTCCGCGTCAGAGTAGGCCACCATCTCCAGAGAAGTGGACGCTGTGAGAGTAAGCCCAAGAGCCATCGTGCCGCGGATGTAACGGAGAATCCGCTTCACGAGGGTCCAATGGGAGTCACGAGGGGCGTGCATATGCAGGCACACCTGCTGAACAGCATACTGTAAATCCGGCCGGGTGAGAGTCAGATACTGAAGAGCACCAACAATGGACTGGTAGAATGGAGCATCCGACGCGGGAGAGCCCTCGAGAGCAGAAACCTTGGCCTTCGTGTCAACAGGAGTAGCAACAGGGTGACAGTTGAGCATGCCGGCACGCTCAAGTAGCTCATGCGCATACTTCTACTAATGAAGAAAGAAGCCGTCGGGTCACCGAACGACCTCAATGCCAAGGAAATAATGTAGAGCACCCAGGTCCTTTATGGCAAACTCATCACGCAGCCGGAGAGTAACCTGCTGAAGAAGGGCTGCGGAGGAGGCCGTCAGGATGATGTCATCTACATAGAGGAGCAAATATGCAGTCGTGTCGCCACGGTGATAGACGAACAACGAGGCATCCGAGCGAGTGACGCTGAAGCCCAGTGTCTGGAGGAACCCGGCGATACGCTGGTACCATGCTCGAGGTGCTTGCTTGAGCCCGTAGAGAGACCGGGACAGCAAACACACATGCCCAGGAAGAGATGCGTCGACGAAACCGGTCGGCTGCTCACAGTAAATCTGCTCCTCAAGATGGCCATGAAGGAAGGCGTTAGAGACATCCATCTGATGAACCGGCCAGCCTCGGGAAACTGCCAGCTGGAGAACTGTGCGGATCGTGCCCGGTTTGACAACCGGGGCAAACATCTCGGTGAATTCGACTCCAGCGCGCTGCCGAAAACCATGGACCACCCAGCGAGCCTTGTAGCACTCAAGTGTACCATCCGAGCAGGTCTTATGGCGAAAGACCCACTTGCCGCTGATGACATTGGCGCGAGAAGTCCGACGAACCAATGTCCAGGTACGGTTCCGCTGAAGAGCGTCGAACTCTTCCTGCATCGCGGCAAGCCAGTGAGGATCACGAAGGGCTGCGCGAACGGACGCAGGGATCGGTGACGGCTCAGTGGTGGAGGCGGCGAGAAGATACTCATCGCTAAAGTACCGTAGACTCGGGCGATGAACGCTGGCTCGAGCCCGAGTGACGGGGCGAGATGGCCACCCGGCGACTGGCGAGGCGGTCGGCGAAGCAGCTGACGAGGCCGCCGGCGAGATGGCCGGTGAAGAAGCGTCGCCCGAGGCCGCCGAAGTGCCTGCGCCCAAGGCCGTCGAAGCGCCCGTGCCCGAGGTGTAGGGGGCGGACGAAGCGGGGGTAGCGGGCGAGGCGGGGGCGCCCGAGACAGCCGGCGACGGGGCGGCGCCTGAGATGGCCGGTGAAGATACCAGCGACGGGGCAGCCGACAAAGAGCCCGACGAAGAGCCCGGCGAAGCAGCGGCAACCGGCGAAGATGCCGGCGAGGCGGGCGATGCTGAGGCCCCTGACGGAGTCGGCGAGAACGTCGTGGGGGCGCGACTCGCAGCTCGTCCCACGGCGGGAGGACCGCCGAAGCCCGGAGGCGGTTCAAGAATCGAGCGGGGCCGTCCACCTGACGGAGTCGCTGGAGGGCCGCTGGTGGCCGGCGGCGACGGGGCGGCGGGAGGTACCTGCTGAAATGGAAACACCGTCTCATCAAAGTAAACGTGCCGGGAGGTGAATACACGATGTGAGACGGGATCGTAGCAGCGGTATCCTTTGGTGTTAGGTGGGTAGCCGAGGAAGATGCAAGCGACTAAACAAGGTGCAAGCTTATGAGGTGCAGTGGCGGCAAGGCTAGGATAGCAGAGTCAGCCAAAGATGCGAAGGCCATCATAAGATGGGGGCGCACCAAAGAGGAGATGGTGAGGGGCATAGTTCCAGCGTGGGCGACACGGGCGGATGTTAATGAGGAGGGTGGCGATGGCGAGAGCGTCCGGCCAAAACCGGGGAGGCACGTTAGAGTGAAAGAGTAATGTGCAGACGCAATCATTAAGAGTGCGAAGGATACGCTCGGCACGACCATTTTGTTGGGATGTGTAGGGGCAAGTGAGGCGGAAGATAGTGTCATGGGCGGCTAGAAGGTTACGAACAGCGGCATTGTCAAACTCTTTTCCATTGTCAGTTTGTAAAGCAAGGATAGGACGACCGAACTGTGTGGTGACGTAGGAATAAAATGCAGTGAGCGTGGCAAGAGCGTCGGACTTGCGACTAAGAGGAAATGTCCACACATAATGAGAGAAATCATCTAAGATCACCAAATAGTATAGGTAGCCCGTGTTACTCGCAACCGGGGATGTCCAAACATCACTATGCAATAACTGAAACGGAAAAGTGGAAATAGTTGTAGATGCGCTGAAGGGAAGACGAACGTGCTTGCCAAGACGACAAGCCTCACAAGTATGGTTGTCGATCTTATTGCATGAGAACGAAAAGCTCTTAAGTATTTGACGCAAAGTGGTAGAGTTTGGGTGTCCCAAATGAGCATGCCAAAGGTCGACACCTACGGCGAGGGCGACTGGGGTGGTGGAGGCGGTGGTGGAGGAGTGCACCGGATAGAGCTCATCAGGACTATCACAACGGTGAAGGACCATCCGAGTACGGGCGTCCTTCACAGAAAACCCGACATCGTCAAATTCAGTGGTAATGGGATTCTCACGGGCAAGACGACGAACAGATACAAGGTTCGTAACTAAATCAAGGGACACAAGAACATCAGACATAGTGATAGGTGTAGATGTGGAAGGAAACGAAGCACGACCAACATGTGTGATAGGTAAAGAGGAACAGTTGCCAACGGTGATGCAAGTAGGAGTATGAACCGGAGTGCAGGAGGTGAGAGTACCGGGATGAGATGTCATGTGGGCGGTGGCGCCCGAGTCCATGTACCAAGCGCCGCCGGTGATGGGACTAAGTGCAGGGCGGCCAAGGAAGTAGTGTCCCATGACGGTGAGACCGGCACCGAGGCAAAGCCGCCGTAGGGCTGAACCAGGGCGGTCGGAGCATGGCCGCCGGCCATCGGCATGGCGAGCAGAGCCGCAGGGCCGACACTAGCCTGCTGCTGCGGCACGGCAAAGTAGACCGGATGGCCCGCCGGAAAAACCTGCAGCGTGGTGAAGGGGTCCAGCGCGTCCACGTACATGTAACCGAAGAGAGACGACGCGACAGAAGACATTGCAGCGGGGATGGTTATATGTGTGTAGAGATGTATACGTGTGGAAGAACTTGGAATAGAAGGATCAGTAGTAGTAGACGTGACGTAGTAGTACTAGACCTAGACTAGATGGATGGATTATGCTAATGATGATCAGCGGTGACGGAGTAATTAGCAGGTGCATAATGAGAACTAGTATAGAAGTAGAAGGAAACAAGTATTTGCTAGCACGCGTAGAAGCTGGAGTATGGGCGATCGGGAGCTCCTACTGAGAGGTGCTAGCGAGGTAGGACTTGGCGGGCAACGCTGGAAGCTGGAGTAGCGGCGAGATAGGAGCGACGCGAGCGGGCCGGGACAGATAGGAGCGGCGGCCGGCGCGGGAGGCGCGCGGGCGGCGACTGGATGGTGGCGGCAGCGGCGCGGTAGAGGAGGCGCGCGGCGGTGGCGGCGGCGGAAGGCTAGGGTTTAGAACCCGAAAACTGATACCATGTAGAAGGGGAAGAATAGGCTATGCAACACAATTCATTGATCGGTGCACCAGGCACGTATATATGAGTACAGAAGGGGCCACAACCTCAACTATACAGAGGTACTAGGAGGTGGGCCCAAGAAACAATATACACGTACACAATATATTCAACAGCAAGTGCCCGTGCAAGCTACATCAAGAAGATGCATGAAGATACAAGGCACACCATCGAGCGCCAAGTACAACGACTTGCGACCAAGCTCAACGTCAACAAGCATCCCATGATATTCAACATTGGAGACCTCGTGTGGCTACACCTTCGCAAGGACCACTTCCCCAACGAACGCAAGTCCAAGCTTCTCCCTCGAGCGGACGGACCCTTCAAGGTGCTAGCACGCTACAAAAACAACGCTTACAAGATCGATCTCCCACGCGAGAAGTTCAACGTGAGCGACATCTTCAACATCTCCGATCTCTCCCCGTACCATGGTCCTGAGGATTTCGATCCGAGGTCAGATCTTTCCCAGGGGGGAGATGGGGTGGAGCATCCTTCGGTCATCCCCATGGACCTTCCATCGCCTCACCAAGCACCAAGAGGACCAATGACTAGAGCACGAGCTAGACCTCTCGAGACCAAGGTGACTTCTCTCCTTAACGATATCTCATATGATCCTCTCGAGACATGGCTACTACCTCAATCTGGAATGTTGTGCATGATTAGGTACCAAGAGGACCCTCCCGAGGATGCACATGAAGATGGTCAAGACCCAAAGTCCATGGAAGAAGAGAACCAATGGAAGGAGGCAAGAACAACCTCCAGGCACCGGACATCTGGCCAGGACCTCGGACATCCGGCCCCTGGAGATCCACACGGCCATGCATCTGCAGAAGAAACCACAGCAACCGGACATCCGGCGTCCAGCTCAGACATCCGGCCCCCACCGGAAATCCGGCCAAAATCCCGGACATTCGGCACCAGCGTCCAGGGAGCACAGAAGTTTGTCCCGTTAGCCTGGACATCCGGCGATCGCCCCGGACATCCAGTGCCTCCCGAAGCAGCGGACATCTGGCCCCTCCGAGCGGACATCCGGCGTCGCCCATCCAGAGAACAGAAGAGTCAACTCCACTGGCCCGGACATCCGGCACCTCGTGAGCGCCCGGACATCCGGCCCGTCGCCCGGACATCCGGCGCCCTCTGCCTGCGGGCAGCTCCTTTGGACCGTGACCCATGTACCCCTTCGCCCTTTGACTATATATACTCCCTCATCCCGTACGTTTTAGGGTTAGCATTATGATAGCTCATTTAGAGATAGAGCTCTACTCATCCGTACCGGATCTACTCCACATGAGGGATCGTGCCTCCTCGGAGAATATCCATTCGGATTCAAGGCCTCCATCTGGAGAAGACAATCAAGACCTCCTCACGGAGAAGAATGGTTTCCTTTGTATCCTTCCTTTGTTGATTTTGGATCATGTGTTACCTTATGCTTTCGGTGATCTAGTCCTTGTGTGATCGATTACTTGTCGGTTGAGTGATTCTCTCATTTCTCCTCGTGTTTTCCCTTGTGTTTTTCCCGCGTCCCTCGTGTTCTTACGTAGGATCCACTCCAAACGTGAAAGATCGGCCCCCTAGGATTCCGCCCTACATCAAAGCACCTCTTCCCATGGCAAGAAAAATCGATCTAGTTGGCCTAACTAAACCAAAGATTTGAAGAAGAAATACGGGGCTATAAATAATCATGCATATTAGACATCAAAACTCAAATAACTTCCATGGAAAAAATATATCTGATCATAAACTCAAAGTTCATCAGATCCCAACAAACACATCGCAAAAAGAGTTACATCAAATAGATCTCCAAGAGACCATTGTATTGAGAATCAAAAGAGAGAGGAAGCCATCTAGCTAGTAACTACGGACCCGTAGGTCTACAATGAACTACTCACGCATCATCGGAGAGGCAACAATGAGGATGATGGTGTCTAGATTGGATCTGGTGGTTTTGGAACTTGCGGCGGCTGGAATTGTGTTTCATTGACTCCCCTAGGGTTTTTGGATTTTCGCGGTATTTATAGAGCAAAGAGGCGGGGTGGGAGGTGGCCGAGGTGGGCACAAACTACCAGGCGCGCCTGGGCCCCCAGGCGCGCCCAGGTGGGTTGTGCTCCCCTCGAAGCCCCCCTCTGGTACTTCTTTTGCCCAACAGGTGTCTTCTGGTCCAGGAAAAGTCTCCAAAATGTTTCGCTGCGTTTGGACTCCGTTTGGTATTGATTTTCTGCGAAGTAAAAACAAGCAAAAAATAGCAACTAGCACTGGGCACTATGTCAATAGGTTAGTCTCAAAAAATGATATAAAGTTGTTATAAAATGATTGTAAACATCCAAGAATGATAATATAATAGTATAGAATAATAAAAAAATTATAGATACGTTGGAGATGTATCAGATACCCCTATAGTTTCCTCATACATTTTAGGAGATTTTGATCAATCCTGATACTTGTTTCCACAATATGCTCCCCATGAATGAAAATGATATTGATGTGCCACAACTTGTATGCTCAATTTGTGTCCTCATCGTGTCAATCATAACAACTATTCTTTCATGATGGATGATATGTTCATATACCATATCTCAAATTTCTTAGAGCAATGCTTAACTTGTGCTAACTTTCACATGCACATACACATCATGATGGATGATGTGTCCATTTACCACGCACACACTTTCTTTGATTTGTGTCTCTTTTGTGTAGGTACCCATGAATACTTGTCAAGTCACAATCCCATGAGTTGACGAAACGATCTCTAGAGAGCAACGCCGACTTCGGATCCCGTGGATTGTTTTTCATATCGTTTCCATTGCACAAGAACTTTGCACATTTCTTATACATGGCCCACATATGGTTATGGGTTATTGAAAGTGCAACTAATCCCCGGGTGGTTTTGGTAATTCATAACAACATATAGCTCATTGAACTAATATCCATTCAAGATAAAGGAGGTTCAATGATTGGCATGGCATGGACTAGAGATGTGGACCCCTCAAAATGATAAGGACAAGAATTGGCAAAAGCTCAAGACTCTTCATTTCTATTTAAGTGATCCAAGATCAAATTGAGTCCATAGGAAAGACAATACTAGTGAAAGGGGTGAGGTGTTGCTTAATGGTCTACTTCCTCAAGTGCTTGGTGATATTGCTCCAAAACTCTCAGCCACTTTCTCCATCCAAATATGTTGATGTAGGGCGGAACCCTATGGGGCCGATCTTTCACGTTTGGAGTGGATCCTACGGGGAAACACGAAGAACGCACGGAAGAACAAGGGAAAACACGGGGAGGAACGAGAGAAACACTCAACCGACAAGTAATTGATCACACAAGGGCTAGATCACCGAAAGCATAAGGTAACACATGATCCAAAGTCAACAAGGGAAGATACAAGAGTAACCGTTCTTCTCCATGAGGAGGTCTTGATTGTCTTCTCCGGATGGAGGCCTTGAATCTGAATGGATCTTCTCCGAAGAGGCACGGTCCCTCACGTGGAGTAGATCCGGTACGGATGAGCAATGCTCTATCTCAAATGAGCTATCACAATGCTAACCCTAGCTAGGAGGTGGGAGAGACCTATTTATAGTCGTAGTGCAAATGGGGGTCAAAGTGAAGGGGTACAAGGGCATCGGCCCGTGGCTGTGGTCACTCAGGTGTCGGACATCCGGAAGACGTCGGTCGACGGAGCTTCGGGACGGTCCAGACGTCCATAGATGTCGTACTTCCGTAATTTTGGCTCGGGTGCTGGTCGTCCGGTCGTCAGGTCGCTTTGGTTTTTCGTTAATTTCCTCTCGAGTGCCCAGCTGCCGGACGTCCGGAGTGCGTCGGTCGTCTGTGGCCTGGGAGTCGTCGGATGTTCGGGTTGGGTCGGTCGTCCGTGGCCTGTAGCTCTATCCTGCCTTCCTTCTCTCAGCTGTAGCATCTCCCAGGGGTCGGACGTCCGGGCCCGGCCGGTCGTCCGATGCCTGTAGCTTCCCAAATGGCTCTTCTTCTTGATGTCCATGCTCGGTGTCCTTGCCACCTTGGCCATTGGGTGTAGCTGTCTCGTGGCTCTCCTCCAAGCACCTGACACACACAGAGTGTCCATATGAGGTAGTAGCCAAGTCTCGTGAGTAGAGAGAGGGAGTTTGGAGAGGAGCGAGTTCACCTTATCTTCAATAGCCTTTGCTCTAGCTCTTGTCATGGGTCCAAGTGGTGTTGAGGGAGATGTATGTACGTCCATGGGGATGATCGAGGGATGCTCCACATCATCTCCCCCCCCCCCCTTGGGAAAGATCCGACCTCAGATCAAATGCTTCATCTCCATGGTATGGTGCGAGGTCCTTGACATTGAAGATGTTGCTCACATTGTACTTTCCTCATGGTAGGTCTATCCATTAGGCGTTGTCGTTGTAGCGTGCTAGCACCTTGAAGGGTCCATCGGCTCGAGGGAGAAGTTTGGACTTGCGTTCGTTGGGGAAGCGGTCCTTGCGAAGGTGTAGCCACACGAGATCACCAATGTTGAAGATCATGGGTTGCTTGTTGACGTTGAGCTTGTTCGCTAGGTGTTGTACTTGGCACTCAATGGTGTGCCTTGTATCCTCATGCATCTTCTTGATGTAGCTTGCTCGTGCACTTGCATCCATGTTGGTGCGCTCTTGTAGAGGAAGAGGTAGAATGTCCAATGGTGACAACGGGTTGAAGCCGTAGACGACCTCCAAGGGGGACTTGCCGGTAGTCGAATGTCTTGCACGGTTGTAGGCGTACTCGGCGATGGGTAGACATGCTTCCCATTCCTTGATGTTCTACTTGATCAACACGCGAAGTAGAGTGGAGAGAGTCCGGTTCGTCACCTCCGTTTGGCCGTCGGTTTGAGGATGGTATGCGGATGAGAATAAGAGCTTGATTCCGAGCTTGGCACATAGGGTCTTCCAAAAGTAACTCAAGAACTTGACGTCACGATCGGAGACGATTGTCTTTGGTACTCCATGGAGTCGCAAGATTTCCCTACAAAAGATATTTGCAATGTGTGAAGCATCGTTTACCTTTTTGCAAGGAATGAAATGTGCCATTTTAGAAAATCGGTCCACAACAACAAACACGGAATCCTTTCCATTTTGAGTTCTAGGCAAACCAAGTACAAAATCCATGCTAATGTCTTCCCAAGGTTGATAAGGAATAGGAAGAGGCATGTAAAGACCATGAGATTGAGCTTTAGTGTTAGCTTTGCGACATGTAGAGCATCGGGTGGTGAAGCGTGAGACGTCTCGAAACATCTTGGGCCAAAAGTAGTTCTTGGAGAGCGTGGCGAATGTCTTATCTCGTCCAAAAAGTCCCATGAGTCCGCCTCCATGAGCCTCTTGCAAAAGTAGCAAACAAAGAGAAGACTCGGGAATGCATAATTTGTTAGCTTTCATAAGATAAGCATCCTTGATATAATATTTTTCCCAAGAAGTATGAGTCAAACACTTAGCATAAGGAATAGCAAAAGATGGATCATTAGCATACAAGTCTTTGATGTGCTCAAAAACAATAACATTCAACTCAAGTTTAGTGACAAGCGTGCATATGCATGAAAGTGCATCCGCAAATACATTTTCCTTACCCTTAATGTACTTGATCACATAGGGGAAGGATTCAATAAATTCACTCCATTTGGCATGACGCTTGTTTAACTTAGTTTGACCTTTTAAGTACTAAAGTGTTTCATGATCGGTATATATGACAAACTCATGAGGTCTAAGATAATGTTCCCAAACATGTAGCACACGCACTAAAGCATACAATTCTTTGTCATATATGGGATAGTTAAGTTGAGCATCGGAGAGTTTTTCACTAAAATATGCAATGGCTCGTTTTTCTTGCATCAAAACTCCGCCGATTCCGGTACCACTTGCATCACAATGAACCTCAAAAGTTTTGTCAAAATTGGGCAAAGCAAGAATCGGAGCATGAGTAAGCAAAGACTTGAGCTCATCAAAAGCGGTGGATTGCAAAGATCCCCAAACAAAAGGAGCATTCTTCTTACTCAATGCATGCAAAGGAGCGACAATAGTGCTAAAATCTTTCACAAAGCGATGATAAAAACCCACAAGACCAAGAAAACTACGCACTTGTTGCAATTGGTGGGTTGGGGCCAAGTTTTAATTGCTCAATTTTAGATACATCAACATGGACACCCTTGGAAGAGACAACAAAACCCAAGAAAACCACTTTGTCAACACCAAAGGTGCACTTTTTCATGTTGGCATAAAGACGTTCCTTGCGAAGGGTTTGCAAAACGGCCCTAACGTGATTAAGATGCGCTTTCATGGTTTAGTTAAACACGAGAATATCATCGAAGTAAACCACAACAAAGACTCCAATGTAAGGTCGAAGCACAAAATGCATAAGAAGTATGAAAGTACCGGGAGCCTCCGATAAACCCATAGGCATAACTAACCACTCATATAAGCCAAATTTGGTTTTGAAAGCAGTTTTCCATTCATCAACCTCTTGTATGCGGATTTGATAATAGCCACTTTTAAGATCAATTTTTGAGAAAAAGTTGGCTCCGCTAAGTTCATCAAGCATATCATCTAAGCGAGGAATGGGATGCCTATAGCGAACGGTAATAGCATTTATAGGTCTACAATCGGAACACAAGCGGAAACTTCCATCTTGCTTAGGCACAAGCATAACAGGAACGTCACAAGGGCTTAAGCTTTCACGTACATGACCGTTGTCGATTAGTTGTTGTACCTGCCATTGAATTTCCTTAGTTTCTTTGGGATTGACACGGTATGGAGCTTTGTTTGGAAGTGGCGCTCCGGGGATGAGGTTGATTCTATGCTCAATACCTCGAAGAGGAGGTAGACTCGGAGGTAGCTCATCGGGGAAAACATCTTGGAATTCCTGCAAAAGAGATTGAAACACTAAAGGTAGGTCGTGAGAGGTGTTAGTTTTTGCTTCCCCATCCTTGCACACAAGGACAAAGTGCATCACACTCGATGGGTTCTCACACACTTCTCTCATCTCACTTTTTGTGGCAAATAGTATGAGGTTTTTCTCTCTAGGCGAAGAGGCACTCAAGTTTGGCTTGTGGCTCTCACTCACTTTTTGGTCGATCACTTTCTCACTCTTCTCTCTACGATGGGTGGCTTGCTTCTCGGCTATCACTTGACTAGGAGACATAGGTCATAGCACATATTCCTTCCCTTTCATCTTGAAGCTATAGTGATTGGTGTGCCCGTTGTGGATGACACCACAGTCGAATTGCCATGGTCGACCAAGAAGGAGGTGGCAAACGGTCATTGGGACCACATCACACTCCAAAGTGTCCTCATATGCACCAATTTTGAAGGAGACTTGGACCGTATGCTCAACTCGGATAGTGCCATAGTCACTTAGCCATTGAACCTTGTAGGGGTGCGGGTGCTTCCTCTTTACCAATTGAAGCTTGGAGCATAGTTATTCACTTGCCAAGTTGTGACAACTACCTCCATCGATGATGACCTTGGCGGACCTTCCATGGATGCCGGCCTTTGTGTGGAAGATATGGCATCGTTGGTCTTCTTCTTGTTGATGTTGAAGAGTCAAGACCCTGGAGACCACAAGAGCGGGGCTCGTATCTTCATCACAAAAGACTTGATCATCTTCATCCTTGTTCACGCGCCGGTGCATGGCCACTTGCTCAAGAGCTTCCATCTCCTCATCACTCATGGAGTCGTAGGTGCCATTGTCGTTGAGGATCATGGTGCGCTTGTTTGTGCATTCATAGGACTTGTGGCCTCGGCCGCCGCAAGTGAAACACTTCAAGGAGCTTTTCTTGATGGCCTCATCGGTCGGAGTAGATGATGAATCACGCGGCTTGAAGTTGCTTGTAGTATGAGGAAGACGACTTGAACTTGACGAAGTTTTCTTGTACCTCGGCTTGTCGTCATTGCTTGGAGAAGGTTTGGTTGATGTAGATGTTGGAGGAGTTGTTGAAGCTTGGTTGTTGGAGAAGCCGTAGGTCTTGGATGAGTACTTGGCGTACTTGAAGTCATCTTGCACTTGATGTTTCGCCTTTGTAGCTTGATGTACGAGTTCAATGAGGTTGTAGTAGGGTTGGAAGTCGGCGATCTTCTTGATGGGATGATTGAGTCCATTCAAGAATCGTGCCATTGTTTGCTCATCATCTTCCGTGACATTGGCTCGAATCATGGCTATCTCCATTTCCTTGTAGTATTCTTCAAGACTCTTTGTTCCTTGCTTGAGGAGTTGTAGCTTATTGAAGAGATCGCGGTTGTAGTAGGTTGGCACAAAACGTGCTCGCATGACTTCCTTCATTTCAGCCCAAGTGTTGATTGGAGGTTCACCTCTCGCTTGTCGACGCTCAAGGACTTGTTCCCACCATATGAGCACATAGTCTTGGAACTCAAGTGATGCCATAGTGATCTTCTTCTCTTCCTCATAGTTATGCAAACGAAAGATTTTGTCGACCTTCAATGCCCATGAGAGGTATTCTTCGGTATCATTGCTTCCATTGAACTTGGGCATTGTGAATTTGAGCTTGCCATAGCGTTGCTCTTCATTGTGTTGTTGGCGATGGTGATGATGATGCCCTTGACGTGGAGGGTAATCATCCTCATGTTGCTCTTGGCATGGAGGAAGTCCATGATCAACTTGCTCTTGTTGAACTTGAGGTTGGGGTGGAGCTTGACGAGCTTGTGAAGGAGCTTGAGGAACTAGACGTTGCACGCGCGGTTGGTAGTTCCTCTCTTGGATTTCTTCTCGAAGGGCTTCCTCTTGATTGCGCCGTTCGTGATTGCGGTTGGCGATGGCTCGACATGATTCTTGAAGGGCACGTTGCGCCTCAAGAGCTTGCGCTTCTCGTTGTTGTTGCTGAAGACGTTGAGCATCAGCATCTTGTTCCTCTTGGTGTAGACACGCTCGTTCTTCTTCTTCTTGGCGCCGTAGTCGTTGTTGAAGGAAATATGCTCTAGAGGCAATAATAAAGTTATTATTTATTTCCTTATATCATGATAAATGTTTATTATTCATGCTAGAATTGTATTAACCGGAAACATAATACATGTGTGAATATATAGACAAACAGAGTGTCACTAGTATGCCTCTACTTGACTAGCTTGTTAATCAAAGATGGTTATGTTTCCTAACCATGAACAAAGAGTTGTTATTTGATTAACGAGATCACATCATTAGTTGAATGATCTGATTGACATGACCCATTCCGTTAGCTTAGCACCCGATCGTTTAGTATGTTGCTATTGCTTTCTTCATGACTTATACATGTTCCTATGACTATGAGATTATGCAACTCCCGTTTACTGGAGGAACACTTTGTGTGCTACCAAACGTCACAACGTAACTATGTGATTATAAAGGTGTTCTACAGGTGTCTCCAAAGGTACTTGTTGGGTTGGCGTATTTCGAGATTAGGATTTGTCACTCCGAATATCGAAGAGGTATCTCTGGGCCCTCTCGGTAATGCACATCACTTAAGCCTTGCAAGCATTGCAACTAATGAGTTAGTTGCAAGATGATGTATTACGGAACGAGTAAAGAGACTTGCCGGTAACGAGATTGAACTAGGTATTGGATGCCGACGATCGAATCTCGGGCAAGTAACATACCGATGACAAAGGGAACAACGTATGTTGTTATGCGGTCTGACCGATAAAGATCTTCGTAGAATATGTAGGAACCAATGTGGGCATCCAGGTCCCGCTATTGGTTATTGACCGGAGACGTGTCTCGGTCATGTCTACATTGTTCTCGAACCGTAGGGTCCGCACGCTTAAAGTTACGATGTTAGTTTCTTTATGAGTTTATATATTTTGATGTACCGAAGGTTGTTCGGAGTCCCGAATGTGATCACGGACATGACGAGGAGTCTCGAAATGGTCGAGACATAAAGATCGATATATTGGAAGCCTATATTTGGACATCGGAATCGTTTCGGGTGAAATCGGCATTCTACCGGAGTACCGGGAGGTTACCGGAACACCCCCGGGGGGTTATTGGGCCTACATGGGCCTTGAGGGAGAAGAGGGAAGGAGGCAGGAGGGGGCCGCGCGCCCCTCCCCTTCCTAGTCCGAATAGGACAAGGGAGGGGGGCGGCGCCCCCCCCCCCCCCCCCTTTCCTTCCCCTCTTCCTCCTCTTTCCCCCCTTTCTCCTTCTCCAAATAGGAAAGAAAGGGAGTCCTTGGCCGGCCGCCCCCTCCCCTAGGCTCCTTTATATACGGGGGCGGGGTGCACCCCATAGACACACAAGTTGATCTTCGTGATCGTTGCTTAGCCGTGTGCGGTGCCCCCCTCCATGATATTACACCTCGGTCATATTGTAGCGGTGCTTAGGCGAAGCCCTGCGACGGTTGAACATCAAGATCGTCACCACGCCGTCGTGCTGACGGAACTCCTCCCTGAAGCTCTGCTGGATCGGAGCCCGGGGTGCGTCATCGAGTTGTACGTGTGTCAAGAACTCGGAGGTGCCGGAGTAACGGTGCTTGGATCGGTTGGACCGGGAAGACGTACGACTACTTCCTCTATGTTGTGTCAACGCTTCCGCTTCGGTCTACGAGGGTACGTAGACAACACTCTCCCCTCTCGTTGCTATGCATCACCATGATCTTGCGTGTGCGTAGGAAATTTTTTTGAAATTACTACGTTCCCCAACAGTGGCATCCGAGCCTAGGTTTTATGGTTTGATGTTATATGCACGAGTAGAACACAAGTGAGTTGTGGGCGGTACAAGTCATACTGCTTACCAGCATGTCATACTTCAGTTCGGCAGTATTGTTGGATGAAGCGGCCCGGACCGACATTATGCATACACTTATGCGAGACTGGTTTTACCGCCGTGCTTTGCACACAGGTGACTAGCGGGTGTCAGTTTCTCCAACTTTAGTTGAACCGAGTGTGGCTACGCCCGGTCCTTGCGAAGGTTAAAACAGCACCAACTTGACGAACTATCGTTGTGGTTTTGATGCGTAGGTAAGAACGGTTCTTGCTCAGCCCGTTGCAGCCACGTAAAACTTGCAACAACAAAGTAGAGGACGTCTAACTTGTTTTTGCAGGGCATGTTGTGATGTGATATGGCCAAGACATGATGCTATATTTTATTGTATGAGATGATCATGTTTTGTAACCGAAGTTATCGGCAACTGGCAGGAGCCATATGGTTGTCGCTATATTGTATGAAATGCAAATGCCCTGTAATTGCTTTACTTTATCACTAAGCGGTAGCGATAGTCGTAGAAGCAATAGATGGCGTAAACGACAACGATGCTACGATGGAGATCAAGGTGTCGCGCCGGTGACGATGGTGATCATGATGGTGCTTCGGAGATGGAGATCACAAGCACAAGATGATGATGGCCATATCATATCACTTATATTGATTGCATGTGATGTTTATCCTTTATGCATCTTATCTTGCTTTGATTGACGGTAGCATTTTAAGATGATCTCTCACTAAAAATTATCAAGAAGTGTTCTCCCTGAGTATGCACCGTTGCCAAAGTTCGTCGTGCCCAGACACCACGTGATGATCGGGTGTGATAAGCTCTACGTCCATCTACAACGGGTGCAAGCCAGTTTTGCACACGCAGAATACTCAGGTTAAACTTGACGAGCCTAGCATATGCAGATATGGCCTCGAAACACGAAGACCGAAAGGTCGAGCGTGAATCATATAGTAGATATGATCAACATAATATGTTCACCATTGAAAACTACTCCATCTCACGTGATGATCAGTTATGGTTTAGTTGATTTGGATCACGTGATCACTTAGATGACTAGAGAGATGTCTGTCTAAGTGGGAGTTCTTAAGTAATATGATTAATTGAACTTAAATTTATCATGAACTTAGTACCTGATAGTATCTTGCTTGTCTATGTTGATTGTAGATAGATGGCCCGTGCTGTTGTTCTGTTGAATTTTAATGCGTTCCTTGAGAAAGCAAAGTTGAAAGATGATGGTAGCAACTACGCGGACTGGGTCCGTAACTTGAGGATTATCCTCATTGCTGCACAAAAAAATTACGTCCTGGAAGCACTGCTGGGTGCCAGGCCTTCTGCTGATGTAACTGACGACGTTAAGAACGTCTGGCAGAGCAAAGCTGATGACTACTCGATAGTTCAATGTGCCATGCTTTACGGCTTAGAACCGGGACTTCAACGACGTTTTGAACGTCATGGAGCATATGAGATGTTCCAGGAGTTGAAGTTAATATTCCAGAAGAATGCCCGGATTGAGAGATATGAAGTCTCCAATAAGTTCTATAGCTGCAAGATGGAGGAGAATAGTTCTGTCAGTGAGCATATACTCAAGATGTCTGGGTATTGTAATCACTTGATTCAACTAGGAGTTACTCTTCCGGATGATAGCGTCATTGACAGAATTCTCCAATCACTTCCACCAAGCTACAAGAGCTTCATGATGAACTATAATATGCAAGGGATGGATAAGACGATTCCCGAGCTCTTCGCAATGCTAAAGGCTGCGGAGGTAGAAATCAAGAAGGAGCATCAAGTGTTGATGGTCAACAAGACCACTAGTTTCAAGAAAAAGGGCAAAGGGAAGAAGAAGGGGAACTTCAAGAAGAACAGCAAGAAAGTTGCTGCTCAAGAGAAGAAACCCAAGTCTGGACCTAAGCCTGAAACTGAGTGCTTCTACTGCAAGCGGACTGGACACTGGAAGCGGAACTGCCCCAAGTATTTGGCGGATAAGAAGGATGGCAAGGTGAACAAAGGTATATGTGATATACATGTTATTGATGTGTACCTTACTAGAGCTCGCAGTAGCTCCTGGGTATTTGATACTGGTTCTGTTGCTAATATTTGCAACTCGAAACAGGGACTACGGATTAAGCGAACACTAGCAAAGGACGAGGTGACGATGCGCGTGGGAAATGGTTCCAAAGTTGATGTGATCGCGGTCGGCACGCTACCTCTACATCTACCTTCGGGATTAGTATTAGACCTAAATAATTGTTATTTGGTGCCAGCGTTGAGCATGAACATTATATCTGGATCTTGTTTGATGCGAGACGGTTATTCATTTAAATCAGAGAATAATGGTTGTTCTATTTATATGAGTAATATCTTTTATGGTCATGCACCCTTGAAGAGTGGTCTATTTTTTATGAATCTCGATAGTAGTGATACACATATTCATAGTGTTGAAGCCAAAACATGCAGAGTTGATAATGATAGTGCAACTTATTTGTGGTACTGCCATTTAGGTCATATCGGTGTAAAGCGCATGAAGAAACTCCATACTGATGGACTTTTGGAACCACTTGATTATGAATCACTTGGTACTTGCGAACCGTGCCTCATGGGCAAGATGACCAAAACGCCGTTCTCCGGTACTATGGAGAGAGCAACAGATTTGTTGGAAATCATACATACAGATGTATGTGGTCCGATGAATGTTGAGGCTCGTGGCGGATACCGTTATTTTCTCACCTTCACGGATGATTTAAGCAGATATGGGTATATCTACTTAATGAAGCATAAGTCTGAAACATTTGAAAAGTTCAAAGAATTTCAGAGTGAAGTTGAAAATCATCGTAACAAGAAAATAAAGTTTCTACGATCTGATCGTGGAGGAGAATATTTGAGTTACGAGTTTGGTCTACACTTGAAACAATGTGGAATAGTTTCGCAACTCACGCCACCTGGAACACCACAGCGTAATGGTGTGTCCGAATGTCGTAATCGTACTTTACTTGATATGGTGCGATCTATGATGTCTCTTACTGATTTACCGCTATCGTTTGGGGGTTATGCTTTAGAGACGGCCACATTCACATTAAATAGGGCACCATCAAAATCCGTTGAAACGACACCTTATGAACTATGGTTTGGCAAGAAACCAAAGTTGTCGTTTCTTAAAGTTTGGGGCTGCGATGCTTATGTGAAAAAGCTTCAACCTGATAAGCTCGAACCCAAATCAGAGAAATGTGTCTTCATAGGATACCCAAAGGAGACAGTTGGGTACACCTTCTATCACAGATCCGAAGGCAAGACATTCGTTGCTAAGAATGGATCCTTTCTAGAGAAGGAGTTTATCTCGAAAGAAGTGAGTGGGAGGAAAGTAGAACTTGATGAGGTAACTGTACCTACTCCCTTGTTGGAAAACAGTACATCACAGGAACCGGTTTCTGTGATGTCAAAACCAACTAGTGAGGAAGTTGATGATGATGATCATAGAACTTAAAATCAAGTTACTACAGAACCTCGCAGGTCAAACAGAGTAAGATCCACACCTGAGTGGTACGGTAATCCTATTCTGGAAGTCATGCTACTAGATCATGATGAACCTACGAACTATGAAGAAGTGATGGTGAGCCCAGATCCCGCAAAATGGCTTGAAGCCATGAAATCTGAGATGGGATCCATGTATGAGAACAAAGTATGGACTTTGGTTGACTTGCCCGATGATCGGCAAGCAATTGAGAATAAATGGATCTTCAAGAAGAAGACTGACGCTGACGGTAATGTTACTGTCTACAAAGCTCGACTTGTTGCAAAAGGTTTTCGACAATTTCAAGGGATTGACTACGATGAGACCTTCTCACCGGTAGCGATGCTTAAGTCTGTCCGAATCATGTTAGCAATTGCCGCATTTTATGATTATGAAATTTGGCAAATGGATGTAAAAACTGCGTTCCTGAATGAGTTTCTGGAGGAAGAGTTGTATATGATGCAACCAGAAGGTTTTATTGATCCAAAGGGAGCTAACAAAGTGTGCAAGCTCCAGCGTCCATTTATGGACTGGTGCAAGCCTCTCGGAGTTGGAATAAACGCTTTGATAGTGTGATCAAAGCATTTGGGTTTATACAGACTTTTGGAGAAGCCTGTATTTACAAGAAAGTGAGTGGGAGCTCTGTAGCATTTCTAATATTATATGTGGATGACATATTGTTGATTGGAAATGATATAGAATTTCTGGATAGCATAAAGGGATACTTGAATAAAAGTTTTTCAATGAAAGACCTCGGTGAAGCTGCTTACATATTGGGCATTAAGATCTATAGAGATAGATCAAAACGCTTAATTGGACTTTCACAAAGCACATACCTTGACAAAGTTTTGAAGAAGTTCAAAATGGATCAAGCAAAGAAAGGGTTCTTGCCTGTATTGCAAGGTGTGAAGTTGAGTAAGACTCAATGTCCGACCACTGCAGAAGATAGAGAGAAAATGAAAGATGTTCCCTATGCTTCAGCCATAGGCTCTATCATGTATGCAATGTTGTGTACCAGACCTGATGTGTGCCTTGCTATAAGTTTAGTAGGGAGGTACCAAAGTAATCCAGGAGTGGATCACTGGACAGCGGTCAAGAACATCCTGAAGTACCTGAAAAGGACTAAGGATATGTTTCTCGTATATGGAGGTGACAAAGAGCTCATTGTAAATGGTTACGTTGATGCAAGCTTTGACACTGATCCGGACGATTCTAAATCGCAAACCGGATACGTGTTTACATTAAACGGTGGAGCTGTCAGTTGGTGCAGTTCAAAGCAAAGCGTCGTGGTGGGATCTACGTGTGAAGCGGAATACATAGCTGCTTCGGAAGCAGCCAATGAAGGAATCTGGATGAAGGAGTTCATATCCGATCTAGGTGTCATAGCTAGTGCATCGGGTCCAATGAAAATCTTTTGTGACAATACTGGAGTGATTGCCTTAGCGAAGGAATCCAGATTTGACAAGAGAACCAAGCACATCAAGAGACGCTTCAATTCCATCCGGGATCTAGTCCAGGTGGGAGACATAGAGATTTGCAAGATACATATGGATCTGAATGTTGCAGACCCGTTGACTAAGCCTCTTCCACGAGCAAAACATGATCAACACCAAGACTCCATGGGTGTTAGAATCATTACTGTGTAATCTAGATTATTGACTCTAGTGCAAGTGGGAGACTGAAGGAAATATGCCATAGAGGCAACAATAAAGTTATTATTTATTTCCTTATATCATGATAAATGTTTATTATTCATGCTAGAATTGTATTAACCGGAAACATAATACATGTGTGAATATATAGACAAACAGAGTGTCACTAGTATGCCTCTACTTGACTAGCTTGTTAATCAAAGATGGTTATGTTTCCTAACCATGAACAAAGAGTTGGTATTTGATTAACGAGATCACATCATTAGTTGAATGATCTGATTGACATGACCCATTCCGTTAGCTTAGCACCCGATCGTTTAGTATGTTGCTATTGCTTTCTTCATGACTTATACATGTTCCATGACCATGAGATTATGCAACTCCTGTTTACCGGAGGAACACTTTGTGTGCTACCAAACGTCACAACGTAACTGGGTGATTATAAAGGTGCTCTACAGGTGTCTCCAAAGGTACTTGTTGGGTTGGCGTATTTCGGGATTAGGATTTGTCACTCCGAATGTCGGAGAGGTATCTCTGGGCCCTCTCGGTAATGCACATCACTTAAGCCTTGCAAGCATTGGAACTAATGAGTTAGTTGCGAGATGATGTATTACAGAACGAGTAAAGAGACTTGCCGGTAACGAGATTGAACTAGGTATTGGATGCCGACGATCGAATCTCGGGCAAGTAACATACCGATGACAAAGGGAACAACGTATGTTGTTATGTGGTCTGACCGATAAAGATCTTCATAGAATATGTAGGAACCAATATGGGCATCCAGGTCCCGCTATTGGTTATTGACCGGAGACGTGTCTCGTTCATGTGTACATTGTTCTCGAACCGTAGGGTCCGCACGCTTAAAGTTACGATGACAGTTTCTTTATGAGTTTATATATTTTGATGTACCGAAGGTTGTTCGGAGTCCCGGATGTGATCACGGACATGACGAGGAGTCTCAAAATGGTCGAGACATAAAGATCAATATATTGGAAGCCTACATTTGGACATCGGAATCGTTCCGGGTGAAACCGGCATTTTACCGGAGTACCGGGAGGTTACCGGAACCCCCCCCCCCCCCCCCCCCCCCCGCCCCCGGGGGGGTTATTGGGCCTACATGGGCCTTGAGGGAGAAGAGGGAAGGAGGTAGGAGGGGGCCGTGCACCCCTCCCCTTCCTAGTCCGAATAGGACAAGGGAAGGGGGGCGGCGCCCCCCCCCCCCCTTTCCTTCCCCTCTTCCTCCTCTTTCCCCCCTTTCTCCTTCTCCAACTAGGAAAGAAAGGGAGTCCTACTCCCGGTGGGAGTAGGACTCCCCCCTTGGCGCGCCCTCCTTGGCCGGCCACCCCCTCCCCTTGGCTCCTTTATATACAGGGGCGGGGGCACCCCATAGACACATAAGTTGATCTTCGTGATCGTTGCAAAGCCGTGTGCGGTGCCCCCCTCCACGATATTACACCTCGGTCATATTGTAGCGGTGCTTAGGCGAAGCCCTGCGACGGTTGAACATCAAGATCGTCACCACGCCGTCGTGCTGACGGAACTCCTCCCTGAAGCTCTGCTGGATCGGAGCCCGGGGTGCGTCATCGAGCTGTACGTGTGTCAAGAACTCGGAGGTGCCGGAGTAACGTTGCTTGGATCGGTTGGACCGGGAAGACGTACAACTACTTCCTCTATGTTGTGTCAACGCTTCCACTTCGGCCTACGAGGGTACGTAGACAACACTCTCCCCTCTCGTTGCTATGCATCACCATGATCTTGCGTGTGCGTAGGAAATTTTTTGAAATTACTACGTTCCCCGACAGTTGTCGGTCTTGAGCTTGAGCAAAAGAGACTTGGTTTGAGTGAGGACGAGGGACTTGCTCATCGACTAGCTCTTGTGAATGCTTGTCGTGTAGCGGGTTGCGAGATGCATGATGGTCTTGACGTGCAGCTCATCGAAGAGGGTTCGATGATGGTGTACTTGAGCCGGAGAAGGAGTCGTCGGAGTGTCGACTTGAGTGGCTCCGTCTTGATTATGAAGAAGTTGAAGGAGGCCGGTTCACCAACAAAGCGCAGATCTCGTCCATCCTTGCATCATTCTCTTTCTTATGTGCGTTGAGCTTGTTGTCGAAGTAGTCTCATGTACGTTGCTCAGAGTGTCGCAAGTCGGTGGCGAGGTTGTCGATGCGGTCGTTCATTGCTTGTTGCTCTTGATGCAACGCTCGTTGTGCACCAAAGAGGTGGCTCTTGGTGACGTATGATGACATGTCGTCGTCTTGCTCGATGAATAGTGGGTTGGTAGAAGTACTCGGCCTATCCATCATTCCAAGCGAAATGTGAGTGGTAGAAAGAGAAGAACTTATACCAATGTACCTTAACCAATGTTGACAATGAATCAAGTTCACTCAAATGCGGACAATGAAATAGCACTATTGGTGCCAATCCTTGTCGGTTCTCACACCTACACAAGTAAAAGCTTATGGTGGAGCTTGGTTAGGATGGTGGCACAAAATTTGATGCAATAGTAAGTGAGCTTCAATAATGTTGGAAATGATTCACAAATTTGCAAATGCAACAAGTAGACCAAGCAAATAGGGGTACACGGAAACACACATGCAAATAGATAAATGGGATTGTGCAAACCAAAAGTGAGCCATAATGTGGAAGACACGAAAATGCTCTTGTTGCACAATACTAGAGAGACGCTAGCATGATTGCACAATAGGCGGATACGGAACGTGTGCACAACCTACTAGGAAAAAATGCAGCGATCTCTATCCCAAGTATGCTATATGTATGGTATTTCGGTGCTATGATCCAAGATGATCCGATATGACAATCTTAATGTAGTATGATGCTATGGTTCTTGCTCATAAGCTCTTTGCTTATCTTTCCTCTTTGCTTAAAAGCTTGGGTGGCTCTTTCACTTTTGAGCTCTTTTCTTATGCAAAACTTCACGAACAAAGATAGCAATTGTGTATGCGATGACAACTTTGTGACACACAAGTTGATGCCAAGATATGCACCACTATGGTATGGTATGTATGGTATGTAGTATGATCAGTAATGTGCACAAGTCACGTTGCCGGCAATACTCAATGGCTAGTCTCGATGGGTAAGCTACGCAAAAGTAAGGCAATGTGGGTATCAATGCAATTGCAAGGTATGACAAAGATGTCGTCGATGTTACCGTCCTTGGCGATGATGAGACCCTTGCGAAGATGAGCGCGGTGATGATGATGTCGAACCGTACCTATATAGCCGAAAGACAATAGGACATGGGAGCCACACTCAAAATCTAAAAGACCAAAACGTGTCAAAATTGTCGTAGGAGGTATTGGGGAGGATGGTGGTGTATGTGGGTTTGGAAGATGTGGTGGAAGGTGGGGATGTGGTGGTGGCCGAACTGAAAAAAATTCAGTTTCGTCAGAGTTTCACGAATGTCTGGGGGGTCACGGTCGTCCGGTCGTCGGACGTCCAGCAGGGTCCGGTCGTCCAATGCCTGGGCGAAAATCGGGCACGGGATGAACTGCGCGATTTCGGGGTGGAAGAAGATGGTGAGGTCAAAATCGAGCAGATTTGTGGATGGAAAAGCGTGGGAGGGTGGGGAAAGCTGGATCCACACGTAGCAACTCAAATCCAACGACCAAATCCAACAAAATTTCAACTCACCAACAAATCACAAAAAAAATTGGGGCTATTTTTGGTGGGGAATTTTCGGATTTAGGACAAAAACAACAAAATCAAGCTAGAAAACACGGGGTAGGAGCTCCAAAAACGTGATCAACGTGGCTCATGATACCAAGATGATGTAGGGCGGAACCCTATGGGGCCGATCTTTCACGTTTGGAGTGGATCCTACGGGGAAACACGAAGAACGCGCAGAAGAACACAAGGGAAAACACGGGGAGGAATGAGAGAAAAACTCAACCGACAAGTAATTGATCACACAAGGGCTAGATCACCGAAAGCATAAGGTAACACATGATCCAAAGTCAACGAGGGAAGATACAAGAGTAACCGTTCTTCTCCGTGAGGAGGTCTTGATTGTCTTCTCCGGATGGAGGCCTTGGATCCGAATGGATCTTCTCCGAAGAGGCACGGTCGCTCATGTGGAGTAGATCCGGTACGGATGAGCAATGCTCTATCTCAAACGAGCTATCACAATGCTAACCCTAGCTAGGAGGTGGGAGAGACCTATTTATATTCGTAGTGCAAATGGGGGTCAAAGTGAAGGGGTACAAGGGCATCGGCCCGTGTCTGCGGTCACTCAGGTGTCGGACGTCCGGAAGACGTCGGTCGCCCGGAGCTTCGGGACGGTCCGGATGTCCATAGATGTCGGACTTCCGTAATTTTAGCTCGGGTGTTGGTCGTCCGGTCGTCCGGTGGCTTCGGTTTTCCATTCATTTCCTCTCGGGTGCCCAGCTCCGGACATCCGGAAGGCGTTAGTCGTCCGTGGCCTGGGAGTCGTCGGACGTCCGGGCTGGGCCGGTTGTTCGTGGCCTGTAGCTCTGTCATGCCTTCCTTCTCTCGGCTGTAGCATCTCCTAGGGGTCGGACGTCCGGGCCCGGCCGGTCGTCCGGTGCCTGTAGCTTACCAAATGGCTCTTCTTCTTGATGTCCATGCTTGGTGTCCTTGCCACCTTGGCCATTGGGTGTAGCTGTCCCGTGGCTCTCCTCCAAGCACCTAATCACACACAGAGTGTCCATATGAGGTAGTAGCCAAGTCTCGTGAGTAGAGAGAGGGAGTTCGGAGAGTAGCGAGTTGACCTTATCTTCAATAGCCTTTGCTCTAGCTCTTGTCATGGGTCCAAGTGGTTTTGAGGGAGATGTATGTACGTCCATGGGGATGATCGAGGGATGCTCCGCATCATATGTCCAAACCATAATTCCAAGCTCGGCCCCACCGATTCTTTCTACCCGGAGCCACCAAGTTCATTTGACATAGCCACTACCAGAAACCCTAATGATTCGATCACACTAATAAAGATCTCGGTGTCAATCAGATGGCCTTGCCAACTCTCTATTATCTGTTGCAATCCTTTCAGCCTCACCGAGAATTGCAATCAGTCTCACTGAAATGGCTTGACCAACTCTTTGTTGCCTTATTGGTTCACTTCGGTCCCACCGAGTTGATGCAATCGGAGCCACCGAGATGAGGTTTGCCCTAATCCTGATGCGGAGCATCCTATGGACATGACCATGTCGAGAGCCACTTTGCCAAGTGACACGTGTGACATCTACTTCATGCTTACAAAGGTGAATCATCTCATTTACACATGTCCACTTGCCCCCTTCACAGATGGTATACTACTTGACCCCTCTCTCGTATGCATACATAGGTGTGCGTGGAGCTACACATTCTTCGAGGAGGAGCCCAAGCGGAAGAGTGCAACTACACCATCCACGAGGAGAACGCCCGGAAGAAGGAAGCTCGCCAAGTCCAAGGAGAAGGACGGGAAGACCGCATGGAAGACGGAGGCGAGGAGGTGGAAGAAGAAGCACGGTTCAGAGGACCCCATGCGCACGGCCCTTTCGGACCCCGTGCGCACGGCCTATCCAGAGAGTTACTAGATACCCCGTGCGCACGGGCCCCAAAAGACCCCGTGCCCACGGGACCCCCGTGCCCCCGGGGCTGACTTAGCCCGTGCGCACGGGCCTGCCTGCGAGTTGGCCGAGGAATGCCCCTTTTTGCCCCTCCACTTGTCCCTCACCTCTAGCCACCTATATATTTAGCCCCTAGTTAATTTTTAGGGTTAGCAAAGGATTAGCTTATTTGAGATAGAGCTTTGCTCATCCACTTACCTCTACTCCCATGGAGTCCATGACCTCCATGTTAGAAGATCCCTAGTGGATATCAAGACCTCCTCTTGGAGAAGGATCCCCATCATAGGATCAACATCAAGACCTCTCTCCTCATAGGAATCGGATGAACTAGTACTTTGTATCTTTCCTTTGTTGTTCTTGGATCATTGTATCTCTTGTGTGTTCTTGGATCTAGCATATGTGTGATTGGATCTAGTCAATTTGAGTGTTTCCCCTCTCTTGCGTTCTTTGTGTTCATCTTGTTCTTGGGGATTCCACCTCCAATTCGTGAAATATCTCTCCATAGGGTTCCACCCTACAACAAATCCCTAGTACATCGGTCCCACCGAGTTGTTCCAGTAGGTCCCATCGAGATTCCTAACATCCGCATTTTTGAACTAACCAGTGCCATCGAGTTTAACTAATTGGTGCCACCGAGATGAGTCAAATGTGTGTAACAGTTGGATTTTGTGTGGAGGCTATATATACCCCTGCACCCCCTTCTCCATTTGTGAGAGAGGCATCAGAACGTGCCTACAGTTCCACCATACATTTTCTGAGAGAGAACCACCTACTCGTGTGTTGAGATGAAGAGATTCCATTCCAACCTTTTGAAATATGCTTTCTAGTCTTCCCCAAGTTGCTTTCCACTCAAATCCCTCTTCCACCATAGCACAAGAGCAATGAGTTCATCATCAACACACCATATATTACCTTTTGGAGAGTGGTGTCTCCTAGATTGGTTAGGTGTCGCTTGGGAGCCTCCGTCGTGATGTGGAGTTGAACCAAGAAGTTTGTAAGGGCAAGGAGATCGTCTAATTCGTGATGATCTACCCAAGTGAGGCAAGTCCTTCCTGGGCAATGGCCATGGTGGGATAGACAAGGTTACTTCTTCATGGACCCTTCATGGGTGGAGCCCTCTGTGGACTCGCGCAACCGTTACCCTTCGTGGGTTGAAGTCTCAGTCAACGTGGACGTACGATAGCAACACCTATCGGAACCACGCCAAAAATCTCCGTGTCTCCATTGCATTTGCCTTCTCCAAACCCTTCTGTCATGGGAGTAAGACTGATAGTAAGAATAGAGGGTACGTAGGAGGAGGCAAGGTCCTAGCCATGGTGAGATTGTACATGCTAGTTTACGAGTTCAGGCCCCTCTCGGAGGAGGTAAAAGCCCTACGTCTCGGTGCCCTGAGGCTCTGTCGACTGGACTATGCATGAATGTTACAAGGGGTGGAAACCCTTGTGCCTGAGGAAGAGGGTGGCTTATATAGAGTGCGCCAGGACCCTCGCAGCCCTCAGTTACACAGGGTTCAATGTGAGTTAAGGTAGGGGCGCTACTGGTAACGCCAGCCATAAATGATCTTTAAGACTACAGAGTGAACGCCTGACCATTGCCATCCTGGGGTGACTTTAGATCTTTTGTACTCCAAGTGGTTCTTCATATGGTCGTGTGACCCTTTTGTGGTCGAGTAAATTTGGGGTATCCGAGTGGAATCGTCTGTCGAGTGGATTGTACTTCGAGGTGATTCCAGTCGGTACTTTCTGCTGGTCTTTGAATGTCTTTGACTACAGGGCAGTGTCCTTGGGTGGGGTGTCTAGGTCAGGCCTAAGACCCAACCCTAGGTACATGTCCTTGTCATTAGCCCCCGAATGGATTGAGGTCTGAGTGAAGAAGGGTTGAACTCGGTTCTAACTCAATTCGATGCTTCGGAGGCATTTCATCGAAGTCTTGGAAATCACACTAGTATTTTTAATCCTACTTCACTCGACTCGATCGATTCTGGTAGCTTGAAGTCCCCGAGTGAATTAATGTGATAAGTCTTCGAGTGAATCAGAACGCGAAATCTTAGACGCGATTGACTGCCCTGTGGTTTTCGGATTTTGCGGGATTCGAAATTTTGGAGAAGCGCGCCGGACGGGGAGCGGCGCAGTAAATGGAACGAATCGGATAGGGACTCCTGCGATGGGATATGATTTGATTGCTTGGGCCCATTGGTCAGCCACTCAGAACCAGTTTCATAAAAGGCGTCGAGGCCAATGCGAGGTACAATGCCTTCCATTCAATCTTGTTCCTCTCTTCTTCTCCGCCTCCTTTCTCTCTGCTCCCCACGCCTCCACTCGGCCCTCCCTAGCTCCACCGCAATGGTGAAAGAGAAGACCGCAGCCCTGGAGCGCGTGAAGAAGGCGTTAGTGGCGGCGAAGGGCAAGAAGATGGTGAGGGGCTCATTGTCGCGGTCCGGTCTGCTCCCTAGTTCGATCCAGGGGGACTGGATCCGTTCGACAGTCATGAAGGAGGATCTAGACAATCTTGACCACGACGGCTTGATTGCCCACGGGTCCTGGAGATTGCCGGGGGACAAATCTGAGCCTCGATCGTGCAATGGTAAGTGTGTTCTCCTCACCACCCATGTCGAGCGGGGTTTTTCTTTGCCTCCGCACCCATTTTTTCGAGGATTCCTGAACTGCTTCGGAGCCCAGATTCACTGTTTCCCTCCCAACACAATCTTGTACCTTGCCGCATTCATTTCCATGTGCGAGAACTTCGTGGGGTGCCAGCCACATTGGGGCCTCTTCAAGCATATATTCACTTGTAGTTCTCAGATGGTGAAAAAAGCTAACCCAGACGACCAAAAAATGCACGTAATCTAGATGTGTGTGGGGGGGTTAGGGATTCAAATGAAGGGTAGGAGTTGCTTTCCTCCTGTGACCTTTCTTGAGTAAGTTAGAGATTGGCAGTTGACCTGGTTTTATTGCAAGGATGTTCCGACTCCTGGTCAGTCGACTGGCCTTCCTCCTTTCACCATGGAGAGACTCTGCACCCCTCGCTCACTAGTTGCAGCTCCAGATGAGAGAGAGGAGGTGCAGATGCTGGTTGCGGCTGTTGTTGAATTGGTTAAAGGCGGAGTGACGATGATTGATCTTTTGGAGGTGTACCTCAGTAGACGGATCCAACCCCTGCAAGCCCGTGACCAACCCATGTGGATGTACACGAGCCAAGAGGACACCGCTCGAACCCACCCGGAGGAGGTTAACGAGGAGACGATGGCCCAGTGGCTCTGAAGCATTACTGGCAACAAGGACCACCCCAGGGGGTCTAGGAGGTTTCTGCCATTCGATGCCAAGAATTCTCCAAGAGACGTCAGGCTCAAACATCCGAGTGTTTTTCCCTTTGTTTTGTGGTAGTTCTTGAATCCGACTCATACCCACAACTTATGTCTTGCAGGTTTTCACCAAGCTACACTCCATGCCAAACGCAGAGCAGTACCAGGAAGGAATTGACAGTGACAGCAAGGGCAGCGACAACCAGCATGCCGAAGACAGTGAAGATGAGAGTGAAGACTCGAGCAGCAGCAGTGAATAGGTTGACTCACCACCCCGCTCATAGCGTCGTTCCAAACAATTGCAAGACCCTGCAGGGGGATGTGGCAAAGCTGCTGCGTTGAGTGCTAAGGTTCAAAAGAGCACTTGAACATCAACTCTAGAGCCATCAGAGAAGGTTGCAAAGCAATCCAAAGTTGCCCCGCCCAAGCCTCGGAAGGCCCTGCCTAAGATCAAGGTGGCTGTGCCCGTGGCTTCAGTGTAAGCATTTCTTTCTTGCGTTCTTCTATGTTATTGTGAACTTGTTTGTTTGCTTGATCCGGTGGATTCTGGAACCTTTAGTGCTGCTACTTTTACGACCTCCATGGACATTGACGAGGAGCGTGGTGATGCAGAGACTGCGGAAGCAGCCACTTCTCGAGGAGGTAAGGTTTCATAATTGTGCATGTGTTGTGTTAATGAACTTTTGGGTCGACTGAAACTTCACTGTCGAGTGTTCCCAGCACCAACAAATATTATTCAAATCCCTAATGATGATGATGATGATGTGCCCCCGAAGAATACCGTGAGGAGAGGCAGGACTTTGAGCAGAAGGGTGCCTTGATCTAGAACACCTCGCTCGTTGTCTGAGCTTGTGGTCCAGTCACTCTACGATCCAGTACGGGATTCAGTTTCCTTTGCTATTCCTTTGTCGACTGACCAGCCTTCATCTTCAACTGCTTAGGCTTTAGAGCCCATTGCCCAAGTTCAGGCTTCTACTCCACCGGCCCCATCACGTGCTCCATCATCTCGCATGTTTGCTGCTTATCCCGTCCCAGAGGATCAAGTAGGAGCTACCAAGGAGGCCATGATTCAGACGGGTCTAATGATGGGCTGACTGAAGGTGGTGTATGATACCAGCAAGGCCGCATATGATGCTAGCTCTGCTCTTCAAGCTAATTTCCAAGTAAGTGGAATTGTAAGTTAATTTCCAATTGGTTTCTCTGTCCTGGCCTTTGTTCTGTTCAGACATGCTCGCTGCAAACTGCTGCTTTATTATTCGTAAGATGTTCATACATCTATCTTGAATTTTGCAACTTGTATCTGTTCACCCACTGTGTGTTTTCTTTTCATTATGTAGTTCTTTCACTTGAGTCGACCAGGTCGTGTCGAGTGAAAACCTTGGTCCAATGGGGGCATGCTAAGTGCACCCACTGGGTGTAGTCCCCGAGATCGCCGTTGAATGTTTGATTCGGCGGGGGTCTTTTCGAAACGTTTGATTATAGCACTTCCACTCGACCTAGACAGGTCATGTCGAGTGGGAACTGAACCAGTGGGGGCATGCTAAGTGCACCCACTGGGTGTAGTCCCCGAGACCACGGTCGAGTGCGGGCAATCGGCGGTGGTCTGAGACCCAAAAGATGTCGTTGTAGTTTTTTTATAATCCTTCCACTCAAGCTGGGCTAACCATGCTAAGTGGGAAATGTAACCGGTGGGGGCATGCTAAGTGCACCCACTGGGTGTAGTCCCCGAGACTGTTGTTGGATGTTTGATTCGGCAGCAATCTTAGAACTCTTTTGCTATGTAATTTATTTCTGCATCTTTCCATTCGGAAGTAACCATCGACTGAGTTGTCTTTCCATTATTTGCAGAAATCTTGTGAGCTTGGGACTCAGCATGATGTCTTGGAACAGGAGAAAATCCAACTCAAGCTCGATCTGGATCTGGCCAAGGTGAACTTGAAGAAGGCTCAAGATGAAGTAGCAATTATGGGAGGTAACGGCTCGTTGACTATATGCCTTGTCTTTTTCCCTTTCCACCTTTTGAACCGAGTGATTCCACTCGAACAGATGTGCATAATGAAAATCATCAACTCCAAGCTCGTCTGAGGAATGTTATTTCTTTAGAACAAATGAAGCAAGCCATGGAGCAGAAGGATCTTGATCTTGCTGCGGCGCATAAGACGGCTCGTGAGAAGACTGAACTTGCCGACTGGAAGTTGGCTTCAGTCGGGAAGTTGGAGCATGAGAATGCCAAGCTGAAGAATGTCGTTGATGAGACGAAGAAAGAAGCCATGCAACTGAGGGAGGAAAGGGCGGCTCTGACCCAGAAGAGGGACGAGGTGGAAGCTTATCTGGGTGGTCTCACCAAGAAGATGTTCCTTATGCTTGAAGGTATTCCCTTTTATCCAACTGATTGCCAAAACCCCGCCATGCTGCTATCGATTCACTATCTTTCCGTTCTTGTAGAATTATGTCAGAACTTTGAGGAGGAAACCGGGCAGATCGAGACTGGACTGGACCCCATCAACTCCCCTAACAAAGATGAAGCTCCCATGAACGTGCTACGACTGGAAGCTGGACTTGCTAGCGTCTTGGACTATGTCGCCCGAGTGAAAGTCGCAATGTCTCGGGTCGACAAGGATCTCTAGCCAGAGGTTGTGCTTCGAAATGACCTCGAGTCACTGTTGACTCGACTTAACAGCATACCTGACAGAGTGTAGGAGTGGAAGAAGTCAGCTACATGCTTTGGTGTCGATGCCGCTTTATCCTTCGAGCCAGATGCTCGAATACTTTTTCTTGTGACTTTGGACTTTGCTGGATTTATCTGACCTTGGTTGTTTTATTCGAACGCAGTTGCTTTGTTTCTGCTATTCTTTGGATTTTCCTGGTTTGAGTGATTTTGGGATCACAACTATTTCTCTGAGTGAGAGGGTTGCTCTATACTTGGAGTCGACATTGTACTTGTGGCGCAGCTTAGAGTGCGTTTAGACGTTGTACTAGTGGTGCAGCTCAGAGTGCACCCAGACGTTGTACTTGTGGCGCAGCTCAGAGTGCACCTTGGAGTGTTTTTAGCTTAGGCGAGTACGGGTTCACAACTAAGCCCCCGAGTCATAGGATTGCTCTTCACTCGGAGTGTTTTTAACTTAGGCAAGTACGAGGTCGCAGCTAAGCTCCCGAGTGAGAGGATTTCTCTTCACTTAGAGTGTTTTTAACTTAGGCGAGTACTGGGTCGCAGCTAAGCCCCCGAGTGAGAAGATTGCTCTTCACTCTGAGTGTTTTCAACTTACAAAAGTACAGATTCGCAGCTAAGCCTCTGAGTGAGAGGATTGCTCTTCACTCGGAGCGTTTTTAACTTAGGCGAGAATGGGATCGCTACTAAGCCCCCGAGTGAGAGGATTGCTCTTCACTCGAAGTGTTTTTAACTTAGGCAAGTACGGGGTCGTAGCTAAGCCCCCGAGTGAGAGGATTGCTCTTCACTCAGAGTGTATTTAACTTAGGCGAGTACTGGGTCGCAGCTAAGCCCCCGAGTGAGAGGATTGCTCTTCACTCTGAGTGTTTTCAACTTAGGAAAGTACGGGGTCGCAGCTAAGCCTCCGAGTGAGAGGATTGCTCTTCACTCAGAGCGTTTTTAACTTAGGCGGGTATGGTTTCGCTGCTAAGCCCCCGAGTGAGAGGATTGCTCTTCACTCGGAGTGTTTTTAACTTAGGCAAGTACGGGGTCGCAGCTAAGCCCCCGAGTGAGAGGATTGCTCTTCACTCGGAGTGTTTTCAACTTAGGCGAGTACGGGGTCACAGCTAAGCCTTGGAGTGAGAGGATTGCTCTTCACTCGGAGTGTTTTTAACTTAGGCAAGTACGAGGTCGCTGCTAGCCCCCGAGTGAGAGGATTGCTCTTCACTCGGAGTGTTTTTAACTTAGGCGAGTACGGGGTCGCAGCTAAGCCTCCGAGTGAGAGAATTGCTCTTCACTTGGAGTGCTTTTAACTTAGGCGAGTACGGGGTCACTGCTAAGCCCCCGAGTGACAGGATTGCTCTTCACTCGGAGTGTTTTTAACTTAGGCGAGTACGGGGTCGCAACTAAGCCCCCGAGTGAGAGGATTGCTCTTCACTCGGAGTGTTTTTAACTTAGGTGAGTACGGGGTCGCAGTTAAGCCCCCGAGTGAGATGATTGCTCTTCACTTGAAGTGTTTTTAACTTAGGCGAGTACAGGGTCGCAGCTAAGCCCCCGAGTGAGAGGATTGCTCTTCACTCATAGTGTTTTTAACTTAGGCGAGTATGTGGTCGCAGCTAAGCCCCCGAGTGAGAGGATTGCTCTTCATTGGGAGACCCACTGGGGGATTTGAACACAAGTATATGTGAAAACAATCAATTTGTGACCACGGAAATCATGTCTTTGATAAACAATCTGAAAAGTACTTCTTATTACATCTCGACAATCCGAGTGTTTTAGGTATAAAAGCGGCGGAGCTCATCCTTCTTCTTGGCAACGTTGTAGAGGTGATAAGCTCCATTGTGAAGCACCTTAGTGACAATGAAGGGGCCTTCCTAGGCAGGGGTGAGCTTGTGAGGCCGTTGCTGATCCACTCAGAGCACAAGGTCTCCTTCCTGAAACGCACGACCCCTAATGTTCCACGCGTGGAATCGACAAAGATCTTGTTGATAGATGGTCGATGGTACAAAGCCATCTCCGTCTCCTCTTCCAGAAGGTCAACAGCGTCTTGACGTGCTTGCTCGGCTTCAACTTCTGAGAGGAGTTCCACTCGCGGCGCATTGTGGAGCAAGTTGCTCGGAAGCACTTCTTTGGCTCCATATACCATGAAGAAAGGAGTTCGACCAGTCGACAGGTTGGGAGTTGTCCTCAAACCCCCAAAAACGGACAGCAACTCAGTCACCCAAGCACCTGCTGCATGCTTGAGGTCGCGCATCAATTGGGGTTTTAGCCCTTGTAGGATCAAACCATTTGCTCTTTCGGCTTGCCCATTCGACTGCGGGTGTGCAACGGATGCGTAGTCAACCCGAGTGCCTTGGAAACTGCAGAAAGCTCTAAATTCATCGGAATCAAAGTTTGAACCATTATGTGTGATGATGCACTGAGGAACTCCATATCTGAATATTAACTCTCTGATGAAAATGACGGTTGTGCTTGAGTCGAGTTTCTTGATGGGTTTGGCTTCAATCCACTTAGTGAACTTGTCGACTGCCACAAGTAGATGGGTGAAGCCGCTTCTGCAAGTCCTCAAAGGACCAACCATGTCGAGTCTGATGAGGTCATGACTACCTTGGATAAGACCAAAAATATTGCATACATGCATATTTGGCAGGTGATTTCTAGTGCAAACTATTCAATAATCTATTTATGTTATCCAGAACAAAAATACTTCACACACTTTTGTGTTTTGTCTAATTGTAGGTGTATGGGACATTTGTACAATCCACATATGAAGATAAGCGAAAAGGAGAAGTTTACGTGATGTTCAAAAAGTGCTTTCACGTCACTTTTGGGCCAAGAGAAGATAGAGTCCAAGTCTCTCACATTCTGAATTCAGATTCGGACTGCACAGATATACCTGACTCAAAACGCCAACAACTTTTTCATACGGACTATGAATTGGGTGAATTTTTTTGTTGGAAACTAGATTTCGTGCATTTTCCAACCCAATTGGATTCACCTTCAATTTCGTCCGGAGTGTTGAGTTATGGACGAAACAATCAGATGTTGCAGCAGAATCCGAGTCAAACTACAAGTCCAAAGGTGTTACATCACCTCCACTTGGGCCCATTGGACGTGTACGACCTAGGGTTAGTTTTAGGCTTCCTTGGGAAATCCTCCCACCTCCTTGGCCTCCACCCCTTGCTCCTATATAAGTAGATCCATCTAGTAGCTTTTCCCTTGTGATTTGTTTAGTTAAAAGTTAGCCATTGCAACTTCGTGTACTTTGTTTGTATCCAACGACCAGACCAAGACCGCTTACGGATCCCCACCTTTATCAATACTTCATATATACTCGCAATATTCAGATTGCTTTTATCATATTTTTGCTTGTTCTTCGATTGCTTGCAGGAATGTACCTTCGTGGTCAGGTTGATTGTGCTCCGGCGTGGTCAATAACCTCTCGGAGTTGGTTTAGCGATTGCTAAGGCGCAATGTCGTGCACGTTTGTAGTCGGATCGTCAAAGTCATCTTCACCAAATCGATAGTTATCATCTCATCGAAAGATCGAGACACCTCCGCCTCTATCAAGTGGTATCAGTTTTCAGGTTGCTCGGTGAGAATTTCCAGTTACCCCTAGATTTGATTTATTTTCTTACCTATTGTCCAAGAAAAAGCCACAAAAAAAGTTAGATCTATTCCTCCTTTGTCCTAGCCAGTCTGAGCCTTTGCAATTTTCTTTTCATTGTTTGCTTTATTGAATTATCGGTTGCATCGTCGTGTCGAGTTGCTGGTCTTAGTGTCTAGTTCGTTTAGAGTTTCGAGTTCTGTTCATATTAGTCATGCCGCCACTGCATCATTATTCCTTCCGTTGTCCACCATCCCATCCATCAATTTCCACCACGTGCTACCCACCATTCATTGTCTTCGTCATAGTTGAGGTCATTCACATCTTCGCTTGATCCAACTGCATCTTATCTATTTTGTTTTGGAAAGAGGGAGAGAGAAAAAAGTAAAAAAAAGTCAGAAAAAAAAGAGAGAAAGAAAAAGAAAAAAGTGTGAGGAAAAAAAAGAGAGATGAAAAAAACAAAATTCGGATCTATCTAGACTCAATCTCGTAGTTGAATTCATATTGGAATCTGTTTTGTGCACTGTTCAGTAAAACAAGCATAAATTTCTCATACGAAGTCCGTTTTGCCTCCGCGAGTACTCAAATGAAAGCTAGCGATGAGCCGCATCTAAATAGTTGCAGAAGCATGTTCCATATTTGGCACCTCTAAATAGGTTTCTAAATAGGTGTTTTTGCCCTCCGAAGTTCGCGAACACAGCTTATTCCAGTTTTTCAAGCCAATTTTAGAATTTTTTGACTCCTCATATCAACTCAGAATTGAGTGATTCTTTTTGCATTGGAAAGCTTGAGTTAGTAGCATTCTTGAAAAAATTATCACAAAATTGGCTCAAACTTTTCAATAGCAAAGTTTGAGAGAGAGTTGTTGTATATCCTGCTTGGCAGTTGTTTTTCACCATTATCTTTACTGTTGTTGTGATCTTCACTTATATCTTGCTGTCCAGAGCTACTTAGTATCCTTAATTGATGCTAGTTGTGCTACGTCGTGACCTCATTAGTGTTCTAGGATCGCGTCTCTAGTCCGGTCTAGCCTAGGACCAGCACAGTACCGTCGTTGAGCGTTGATTCAACATTGCATCTTTGAATTGATTATTACTAATTTTTTGCTATCATATATAGCCAACCCAGCTCCACATATTTCTACACCATGTATACGTACGTTCCCCTAGCAATCGCTTTACACAATCTTCAGAGTTATTTGACACCGCTAGTTGCCTGTCACCACCTGCTGCATGGTAAGAACTTGTAAGATATTGATACTTGCTATACTGTCAGCGTTTTACCACCACATCCTAGTAGTTCATAGGAACATTATTCTCAGATTTTGTTTCTTGTTTTCTACTAACTATGGCAGGTTCCGGAGTTGTTAGTTCTTGGGCTTCATCGATCGTGGGAGATTTGCCATCACCTAAGAAAATACAACAGCCGTCACAAGAGGAGCAACAACATCAGAATGCACATGAGGTTAATGTTTCCATGTCACCATTTACTAGTCGTTTTAGGACTGATTTATATATTGAATGGGAGTACGAAATAAATGCTATATTTGCTTCCCACACTTTTGATGAGCATGGAAAATTTCAAGTTGTGGTTAGTACTTTCAGTAGCTTCGCTTTAGTTTGGTGGAGTGAATAATGTCGGTTAAACCATGATAATATACCTACTACTTGGGATGGTTTAAAACATGTCATGAGAGATACATTCATCGATGTTTATTATACTCGTGGCATGATTAAAAAACTAGAACATTTAAAACAAGGTGGTGACACTGTAACAAAATATTATGATGATTTACAAACTACCTTGTTGCACTCATTTTTAGAAGAAAGTGAAGAAGATTTTATGGATAGATTTTGGGGACGATTAAACCATGATATTCAGGAGATACTAATTCATGAAGAGTGTTATCCTATGGACCATTTGTTTCGTCTTGCTTGTAAAGCTGAACGGGAAATAAAACAACGTGTTGCCCACAAGGAGAACAAGGGTACGTGCACATTCCAACTATTGATACAGATGTTTCTTCAACTACTAGGCGTACTATGACAACAACATCCGTTGTTGTGAGGATTACGTCATCTCCACCATGTGACACATCACCATCGAGGGTGCCTGCATCATCTGAGTTGATCATAAGAGGTAATGACAAAGGTACGCATTTTCCACTTTCACATGAGAATGATGCATGCCTAGTTAACTTGAATACATCATGTGTTGACTTACCTGTTGATTTGAGCACGCCACCTAGTGTAGAGAATCATGTTACTATCATGAATGCATCATGTGATCAAACAACTGAAATACCAACAATTTTGAGTGTGCTCATTGGTTAACTGTTGATGTCAAAGAACCATATGAATCAGGAAATAATTCAGATTTGGATCAAATACATTTTAAAATAATTGTGCCAATGTTTAAGCATTTTGATATGACCTCTAATCTTGATGATCATTCTGTGTCAAATGACTTATTGCATGTTTTCTTATTTAAGCATGTTGTAGCATGTAAATTTGATGCACGTAAGGTTTATTCACCAATGTTGGGATGGTTTAATGATGAATATTGTCAATCTTTTGATATGAATAAGAGCTTCACTTATATGTGCAAACTGAGTTGCAATATTTTCATGCATTCTACTTATGATAATATTTTGGCTTTAAATTTTGTAATCTATGAAGGTTCCTCATATATACATGTGTCATATGTGCAAAAATCAAGGGAAGTAAAAATGGATGACATATACATATACAACATGTACACCTTGTCTGTTTTGTTAGCCACATTTCCGATTAAGCAACGCCGAGGACGGCTTTGTTTTCAAGAAGGGGAGGATGATGAGGACATGACTACCTTGGATAAGACCAAAAATATTGCATCCATGCATATTTGTCAGGTGATTTCTAGTTCAAACTATTCGAAAATGTATTTATCTTATCTAGAACAAGAATAATTCACACACTTTTGTGTTTTGTCTAATTGTAGGTGTATGGGACATTTGTACAATCCACATATGAAGATAAGGGAAAAGCAGAAGTTTAGGTGTTGTTCAAAAAGTCCTTTCACGTCACTTTTGGGCCAAGAGAAGATAGAGTCCAAGTCTCTCATGTTCTGAATTCAGATTCGATCTCCACAGACATACCAGACTCAAAAGGCCAATAACTTTTTCATACGGACTCCGAATTGGGTGATTCTTTTTTTGTTGGAAACTAGATTTCGTGTACTTTCCAACCCAATTGGATTCACCTTCAAATTCGTCCGGAGTGTTGAGTTATGGACGAAACAATCTGATGCTGTAGCAGAGTCCATGTCAAACTACAAGTCCAAAGGTGTTACATCACCTCCACTTGGGCCCATTGGACTTGTACAACCTAGGGTTAGTTTTAGGCTGCCTTGGGACGTCCTCCCACCTCCTTGGCCACCACCCCTTGCTCCTATATAAGTAGACCCATCTATTAGCTTTTCCCTTGTGATTTGTTCAGTTAAAAGTTAGCCATTGCAACATCGTGTACTTCATTTGTGTCCAACGACCAGACAAAGACCGCTTACGGATCCCCACCTTTATCAATACTTCATATATACTCGCAATATTCAGATTGCTTTTATCATATTTTTGCTTGTTCTTTGATTTCTTGCAGGAATGTACCTTCGTGGTCAGATTGATTGTGCTCCGACGTGGTCAATAACCTCTCGAAGTTGGTTTAGCGATTGCTAAGGCGCAACGTCGTGCACGTTTGTAGTCGAATCATCAAAATCATCTTCACCAAATCGATAGTTATCATCTCATCGAAAGACCGGGACACCTCTGCCTCTATCAGAGTCCCCAAACAGCAAATGGCCAGATGGGTGGAATAATTTTCAAGGCCGACGCAGGATTGTTGGACATGTTTGAGTAAAACTTGCAACCTTCACATTTCTCAACTATCTCTTTAGCCATTTCGTTTGCCCGCGGCCAGTAAAATCCTGCTAGGTATGCTTTGGCCACGATAGTCTGTGAGGACGCATGGTGACCACAGGTCCCTGAGTGGATCTCATTTAGGATCAGTTGACCCTCTTCTGGAGTGATGCACCGCTGACCAACACCAATTACACTTTCCCTGAAAAGTTGACCGCCTATGACTGTGAAGGCTTCAGATCTGCGGATGATCTGACAAGCCTCATCCTCATCTTCTGGGAGCTCTTTATTTAGCAGATATGCAATATATGGCACTGTCCAGTCGGGGATGATTACCAAAACCTCCATAATTAGGTCGACCACTGCTAGAACTTCAACTTCAGTCGAGTTGGTGGAACTTACCAGTTGTGGGTGCTCCTCTGTAAAGGGATCTTCTTGAACTGATGGGGTGTGGAGATGCTCCAAGAACACATTACTGAGAATAGGTTTCTGAGTACAACCTATTTTCGCCAGATCATCGGCAGCCTGATTCTTGAGTCGGGGTATGTGGTGGAGCTCTAACCCTTCAAACTTCTTTTCCAACTTTCTCACTACATTGCAGTATCCTGTCATGGCAGGGCTCCTGATATCCCGCTCCTTCATGACTTGATTTAGTACCAAATCTGAGTCGCCGTAAACCATTAGGCGACGGACACCGAGTGAGGTGGCCATACGTAACCCATATAAAAGTGCTTCATATTCAGCTTCATTATTAGAGGAATCAAAGTGAATCTGGAGAACGTAACTAAGTTTGTCGCCTCTTGGGGACACCAGGACCACTCCGGCTCCAGAACTATTCAAGATCTTAGATCCGTTAAAGAACATGGTCCAATTCTTCGAGTGAACTGGAGTCGGTTGCTGTTTCTCAATTCACTCAACCACTAAATCTGCAATAGCCTGAGACTTAATTGCCTTCTTTGCTTCGAACTTGATAGAAAGAGGAAGGAGTTCAATTGCCCACTTGGCCACTTAACCAATCGCATCTCGATTATTCAAAATCTCTGACTATGGAGCATCACTGATGACTGAAACCGAGTGATCTGCGAAATAATGTGCAACTTTCTTCATGGTCAGATACATTCCATAGACAAGCTTCTGGTAATGCGGATACCTTTGCTTGGACGGAGTCAAAACTATAGAAATGTAATACACAGGGCACTAAACTTTATAGGATTTGACTTCTTCCTCCTGCTCGATTGTGAGCACTGTGCTGACAACCTGTCCAGTGGCGGCAATATGTAACAATAGAGGCTCTTTGCTGACTAGAGCAACAGGCACCAACTGGGTGGAAAGCAGGGCATTGAGCTCTACAAACGCTGCTTCAGCTTCAGGAGTCCACTCGAATGTGTCAGACTTTTTCATCAGTCGGTAAAGAGGCAATGCCTTTTCACCGAGGTGAGAAATTAATCGACTTAGTGCAGCCAAACAACCCGTAAGCTTCTGAACATCATGCACACGCACATGGAGTTTGATTCGGACGATTGCTCCAATCTTTTCTGGGTTTGCGTCGACTCCTCGTTCAGAAACAAGAAAACCGAGCAACTTCTCACCTGGGACTCAGAATGTGCACTTGGATGGATTAAGCTTGATTTCATATATTCTTAGGTTGGCAAAGGTTTCAGCGAGGTCGGTCAGCAGGTCGGAACTCTTCCGTGACTTGACCACAATATCATCCATGTATGCTTCCATGTTCTAACTGATTTGAATGAGCAGGCACTTCTGTATCATGCACATGAACGTGAACGTGGCTCTAGCATTCTTCAGACCAAAAGGCATGGTAACATAGCAAAAACACCATAATGGGGTGATGAAGGCTGTTTTTATTTCGTCAAGTCCATACAGACGGATCTGATGGTACCCGGAATACGCATCCAAGAAGGATAAATGCTCACACCCCACCATTCAGTCAACGATCTGATCAATGCGGGGGAGAGGAAAATGATATTTTGGGCAGGCCCGATTGATATGCTTGAAGTCAATACACATATGACGAGAATCATCTTTCTTAGGGACCATGACGACGTTGGCGAGCCACTTGGAGTGGTAAATCTCGCGGATGAACTCATCTACCAAGAGCCGAGTCACCTCCTCGCCAATCGTCTTTCCCTTTTCCATGGTGTACGATCGGAGATGCTCTTTCACTAGTTTTGCTTTTGGGTCGACATGCAAACGGTGCTCAGCCAGCCCCCTGGGTACACCCGGCATGTCAGAAGGTTTTCATGCAAAGATGTCCCAGTTCTCACAGAGGAACTGGATAAATGCGGCTTCCTATTTGCTGCCGAGTGTCGTTGATGTGTGAGTCGGAGCTGTATTGTGGTCTTCTGGGTGGATATGAACAGGTTTGGTTTCTCCCGCCGACTGAAATGCAGACTCTAAAGCAGGCTTCTTGGACCGCAGCAAATCACTCAAATCTACAGTTTTCTAGTATTCCTACATCTCTACGGCTGCCATCTGCTCATCTGCAATCCGGGAGCCCTTCTGAAGGCACTCTTCTGCTCTCTGTCTATTTCCTGTGACTGTGATCACACCTCTGGGACCAGGCATCTTCAACTTGAGATAGATGTAACATGGTCGAGCCATGAAACGAGCATATGCAGGCCTACCCAGAATGGCATGATAAGCACTGTGGAAATCCACCACCTCAAATGTCAACTTTTCCTTTCGGTAATTCTTGGAATCACCGAAAACCACATCAAGAGTAATCTGCCCGAGTGACTTTGCCTTTTTCCTAGGAATGGCACCGTGGAACTGCATGTTGCTCTCACAGAGTTTAGACATCGGAATGCCCATCCCTTCAAGGGTCTCAGCGTACAGAATGTTCAGCCCACTTCCGCCAACCATAAGGGCCTTGATCAGTCGAGTGCCCCCAACGACTGGGTCAACCACGAGCGCTTGTTGCACAGGGGTAGCAACGTGTGCCGGATGATCTGATTGGTCGAATGTCAACCATATTCACTTCTCTGTTAATGACTTTCAGTCAACTTTTGCTTTCTATGTCAGCAAAAATCATCAAGGTAGCATAGACCTTAGGGTAACCATCATCTTCCTCTTTTCCATCTTCTTTATCAGATTCTTTCTCACTAGACTGATTCTCTTTGAAACTCTGAATCAGGAGCCTGGACTGCCGAGTGGTATGCTTAGGTAATCAAGTTACCCTCTTCGTCTTTCTTGGTGTGAATGTAACACGACAGATCCAAAACGTCCTGGCCCAACTGATCTTTCACCTTCTTGGGTTTCCACTGTGATTTGGGTTTTCCTTTGAACTTCACTCCTCCTGCATTCAGGACTGCAGCCTCAGCAGGACCTATAGGTTCAGCCATACGTTTTTGCTTCCGACTGGAATTTCCAGCCTCGGAGTCCTGGACGACTGTTTTTCCTTTGCCATTGCAGAGTCGGTCTTTCTCTTCACCGTTAGCATACCGAGTGGCTATTTCCGTCATTCGGCTCAGAGTCATGTCTTCAAACCGACCGGATTTTAATGTAAGCTCTCTGTACCGGACGCCTACCTTGAAGGCACAAACCGCCTGGTGATCGGACACATTTTCCACCATATGATGAAGGGTAGTCCATCTCTGGATGAAGTCTCTCAAAGTTTCATTCGGCTTCTGAATGCAGTGTTGCAGTTCAGTCAGCCTAGCAGGTCACTTGCAAGTGCCTTCGAATGTTTTGATGAACACTCGAGCCAAGTCATCCCAGCAGAAAATACCCCTAGGGGCCAACTAAGTCAACCAGGCTTTGGCCGAACCCTCAAGCATCAAGGGGAGGTGCTTCATGGAGACATCGCCATTGCCTCCACCAAACTGCACGGTCACTCGGTAGTCTTCCAGCCAGGTGTCTGGCTTTGATTCACCAGTGAACTTACTCACACCCACTGCTAACATGAAGTTGGGAGGGATCTCAGCTAATCGGATGGCCATACTGAAACACTCGGGCCCAGAAATAAATGCTCTATTTTTGGTCGGACGATCTCTATCCTACCCTTCTCTGTTTGCTCGGCCTCTGTCAACCAAACCTTGCACAAGGAGTGACCTTGCGTCGAACCCTAGCTCTCTAGGGTCGACCGGTATTCTCCGCTCATCACCGTACGGGTGCCTATCATGATACCGTGGGGGCGCGTACGACCTGCCCCTCGAAGGGGGCATAAGTACTCGACGATGGTCATCATGGGAAAACTAATGATCATACTGTCCGTGGCCTCACACCAGGTACTGGTCCTGGCAGGGACCATGATCCTCCCGACGCCGGGGCGATCTTGGACTATGTGCCGACTGAACTGTGTCTACAACCACTGACCTACTATGAATTTTGTTTTGCGACTGGGAGACAGCAGAATTATGTTCCCAGTAGCCTAAAGTAGTGCTTGGATCTGGTCCAAACCTCTACCAGCTTCTGAGTGTGACAGCTGAATTGACTATGCTATGCGTGCTGCTGCTGCAACATTTTGGATTGGAGTACGGTATACCTGAGTTTTAGTTGGAAACAACCGTCATGCGCGTCAACCGGATTCGGGGATCCACTAACGAGCACGCTCGTCGAGTGCCTTCTACATATCTCCAAACGCGTTCTCTCAGCCAAGGTGGCCAAACGCGCACCCTCCAAGGCCCGAGCCTCGGAGGTATCCCCAATGATGGGGGTCTGGAGCGCCTGGATGTTGCGACGATGCAGCTCTTCCCTCTTGTTGGGGATATAACTATTGGTATGACCCTCCCAGGAGGGGACGGGTTATACTTACAAATATTCTTGAAGCCCAAGACCCAGGATAGAGATGGCAGTTCAGTTAAGGGCCCAAAGCCCAGAGGCGACTTAAGGCCCATAGTGATAAACCGCCATATGTGCGTGACTTGTATTGTAAGGCAAGAATAGTTAAGAGACCGAGTCGGACACTGTTTATTAACCAGCCAGGACTCTGTAGGCCGCTGGGCGCCGACCTCTGTATATAAAGGGACGACTCAGCGGCGATTCAGGACAAGTAACATCAACTCGAGAGCTAGGTCAAGCAATTCTCTCCCTGGTTACCAAGACATAAGCAATCCCGCTCAAACTGGATCATAGGCTATTACCATCACCGTAATGGGCCGAACCAGAATAAACCTCGTGTGCTTTGTCCCAATTAACCCCTTTAAGCTTCCTAGTTGCGATGGCTCCATGACTAAGTCCTTTCACTAGGACATCTCCCGTGACAACTCCACGACAGTTGGCGCTTACTATGGGGCCAGCGCACGGTGGATTTGAGTTCTTGAAGGGCAGCTTCGAAGGGATCAAGGGATACGCTGTTGGCCAGATGACCAAGAGTCGTCGCGGCAAGCTCTACATCAACAACGTAGGCTAAGGCCCCAATGCCGACTCAATTGGGTACGGGTACCGGGCCGCCTCCAGCGGAATTCACGTCTTCATCGGCAAGATCGGCGAGCCGGGCCCTGAGCCGGACATCTGCACCGACCTCGTCGAGACGGCTCAGCGTGCGAGACCCGCCCGGGCTCTGCCTGCTGTGAAGCGTGCCTTCGTGGGATGCATCCACGGAGAGTTCTCTGAAGGATCTGCATCTAACGGTGAGACGACCATATATTGTGATGGTGAGTCGTCCACAGGCGAGACAGATTCATTGTATCAACTGCAAGACGGCAAGCTTGGGGGCCATTCCGATGTCAGTAGTATTCCGGATTTCCTTGAGCCGCCGAGCAGGGTCGGAATCTTCATGGCCGGCACGCAACCTACTCAAGACTCCACAGCTGCGGCAGCAATAACCTCCGGGTCAGCAGCAGCCGGGGCAGGAGGCCCTGTGCGCTCGCCGGCTCAGGTGCTGTTGGATCTTACAGACAAGATGACCGCTCTATTAACCGTCGTGGTCAACCCGGCGGATCAAGCTCAACATGATGCAGAAGTGGCACAGTTAAAGCTGGATATAGGGCAGGCTAAGGAGGACCTGGCAGCGGAAGATGTCAGGATGACCGCAGAGCAGGCAGCTTTGGACGCCCAGGCTCAGCGGATTCAGGCGCGGACTTTTCGACTCACGCAAGATCAAAACGCGTCTAATGAGGTCATGAGGAGAAGATACCAGAAGACTCAGTCTCGGCTCCCTTCGATTTATGATCCTCGAAACCTCTTCCATACACCCGGTGCAGGGCCCAGTAACCCGCCAGAGATAGACCGGGTTGCGACACCCGGGATTGGGACGCTGGTTCAACCACAGGTGATGTGGCCTCCCCGCATGAATACTGCTCCACCTCAGTATGTACCAATGCCACCGGGTCATTATTCTAACCCGTTGGAGAACATGATCGCGGCGGTGGCACGACTAGCGGCTCTCCCAATGGAGGGCGACTCTCCGACATCGTTTGAAACCCGCCGGGTCAGAGAACTTCTTCAGACGGCCTTAGCACAGCAGGAGGCGTACTCATATAGCCGGGACATGATTCATTCAAACCCTCATCCGAGCCAAAGCCCGAGTTATAGCAGGCACATGGACTCAGCGGCCATTTCAAGCAACGTCCAGCGTCGTAACCAGCCACGCGGGCATGACCCGGCGCGCAATGGAGCCTTTAACTTGGTGGATCAAGACAGAATATGTCAAGAGGCTGAGCGGGCAGCTCAGCAGGTGGCTGAGCAGGCGGCGCAGCTGACGGCTTACCAGCCTTATCCGGTTTATCCGACGACTTCTATCGAGGCAGGCGTGGCCACCAGGACCAGAGGTGTCCCCTGTCTGGTGCCGGCTCTACGTAACGAGCGTTTGCCCAAGGATTTCAAAGGACCTAGGAAGGTGCCTAATTATACGGCCGACTTACAGCCAGAGGCATGGATTGGAAGTTATGAGATGTGATGAGGACAATACCATTGTTACACCCACAGCCCCTGCTGCTATACATACTGGACCAATTACTAGAGCTCGCGCACGCCAACTAAATTAATAGGTACTTTTGTTTCTTGGTAATGATTCTAATGTTCATGAGAATATGATGCTGCCTAAATTGGATACATTTGTTTTGCTTACAAATGAAGGGCCTAGCTTGGAGAAGGATGAACATTGGAGCAAGAACAAGCATGGAGATGATGGCATGCGCAAGGGGAACAAGAACGGAGTTACAAGTGATGATATCAGGGCTTCGAAGCCACCATAATGAGTGCATGAAGCCTTGGACGAAATAGACAAGACGCCACTTCATAAATTTCGTCCAGAGGCTATTCTAGGTGTTGTGTCCGCTTTTTATTGGGCCAGGCCCATGTAATTTTGAAATACATAAGTATAGGCTATTTTTAGAGTCCGTATGTGTGGGGAAACAAGAGATAGGGTTGGTTTCGGACCCCTCCACCAAGGGCCACGAAACCCCCCCCCCTCTTCCTCCATATATACAGCCCTTAGGGCACCGTTTAGACTTTGGGTTTGTTTAGATTAAAAGTTCTCCATAGCTGCAACTTCGCATGCTTCGTTTGTGCTCAACAACCAGACAAAGGCGTCACAGAACCCCACCTTCATTAATAAAGCTTTCCTCTGTTATTCGCAATATCCAGATTGTAATCTTAGTTTCTTGCTTGTTCTTCGTTTGCTTGCAGGAAATAGACCTTTGTGGTTAGGTTGATCGTGCTCCAGCGTTGTCAGTAACCTCTCGGAGTTGGTTTAGCGATTGCTAAGGTGCGACGTCCTCGCACGTTCGTAGTCGGATCGTCAAAGTCAACTTCCACCAAAACGATAGCCACCATCTCATTGAATGACGGGACACCTTTGCCTCTATCAAATGGTATCAGATTTCCAGGTTGCTCGGTGAGATTTTACAGTTTTTCATAGTTTAGATCGAGTATGTTCTTCATACCTATAGTCCACAAAAAAGCCACAAAAAATTAGGGTTAGTTCATCATATCTGAACCAGTCTGAGCCATTGCATAATCTTTTCTGTATTTGCGCTGTTGAATTTGCGGTTGCATCGTCGTGTCTAGTTGCTGGTCTTAGTGTCTAGTCCTTTAGAGTTTTGAGTATTGTTCACAAGTTGTCACGCCACCGCCGCATCATCATCATCACCGCTGCCATATACCACCATCGTCATCACCGCTGCCATATACCACCATCGTCATCACCGCTGCCATCTACCACCATCATCATCACCGCAGCCATATACCACATATCCACCGCTATCACGATAATCCGAGTCCACCTCCATCACAGATTCGCCACCAGTCCATGTTCCACCACCCTACATATCTCTGCCACCAGTCCGAGTTTCCACCAGATTCATATCCGCCATCAATTATAGACCGAGTCCAGTATTTGTTGCTTTGTTTTCGACTTCCACATCACGCCATACTCCGAGTCGTGACAGAGAAGGACTCCCGAACTTTCGTGTTACCCGCAGTATAAAAATAGCTCCAGTTTCAAAAAAAACTAAGTCTGGAAAATTCTGGCTAGGCAGTTTCTAGACCATTTATAGACTTCTTTGAAAAAAATTTGTTGCGGAGCAAAAAAAAGAGGAAAAAAAGTGAAAAAAAAAGAAAAAAATTTGGAGTGTGCTCCTCCCTTGTTTACATGCAGCGCCGTGGTTTTGTTAGTGTTCTAGGCTCGCGTCTCTAGCACGGTCTAGCCTAGGACCAGCACAGTACCGTCGTTGAGCATTTATTCAACTTTGCATCTCTGAATTGATTATTGCTGACCCTTTTTGCTACCTTATTATAAGCCTTCCCAGCTCCACATACATCTACGTTGTGCGTTTGACTCTCTCTGGTAATCGCTCTATCCAAGCTTTGAGAGTTTTGACTACAACGGTTGCCGATCACCACCTGCTGCTGGGTAAGAACTGGTAAGAATTTGAGATTCGCTTGATGGATTTGTGACACCCCACCACCACCATATTCCAGTAGTCTGTAGGATCATATTCTTGTCTATTTCTATTGCTGCTAACTATGGTAGGAGCACAAGCCGACGAGATTGACTGGGAGAACATGACGAACAAGGAGCTTCATGATAAGTTTCATCAAATGTTGGGTCAACAGGTGGAAGACGTGATGGTTAGCTTTGGAAAGGCAATGGAGAAGATGGATGATATTGAGAAGTCAATTGACACCAAGTTGGACGCCAAGTTTGATGAATTACTCAAACGTCTCCCACAACCAGCTCTACGCCGCGATACAGTAGGGCGAGCACAGTGTGTTCCTATTGAGCCAGGACAAAATTCTGGTGCCGCTGCTACTGCTGTTGGTGCTTCTGTAGCTCCTGCTGCTACTGCAGAGGTGGAGGACTATTACGAGGATGAGGTTGATCAAAATCAGAACTGCGTGCGGCCACCAGCACCACCAGCAGCAGGTCGACCTCAGGTATATATTCGCAACGGTAGGCCTGCACCACCACCTCAGGTACGAGATAATGACCATATTCCTAAACTGAAATTGAATATTCCACCATTTGAGGGTAGATATGTTCCTGATATATATCTTACTTGGGAGTTAGAAACTGAACAACGTTTTACATGTTTACAATATCCCGAGGAGAGACGGGTTGCTGCTACTGTTTGTGCTTTCACTAGTTTTGCATGTGTATGGTGGTCTGAACATTGTAGATTATATCCTATTCCAACTACTTGGGCTGCTTTGAAAGCTGCTATGCGTACTCGTTGGGTTCCACCATATTATCAACGTGAATTGCTTCAAAAAATTGTAGCATTTAAGACAAGGGAAAAATTCTATAGAAGAATATTATCAGGAATTACAAACGGGCATGATTAGATGTGGTATTGTTGAGGAGAATGAAGTTATGCCTGCACATTTTATGGGTGGATTAAATAGAGATATTCATATCATTCTAGAGTATAAGGAGTATACTAATATCACTCATTTATTCCATCTTGCTTGTAAAGCTGAACATGAAGTGCAGGATCGACAAGCATTGGCGCGAACTAACTTTTCTGCAGGCCGACCTTCATCATGGACACCGAGTGCATCTTCTACTTCAACTGCACCAGCACCTCCATCAGGTGCCACCTCCAGCCGTGATACAAGAAAGCAGGCACAACCACCATTATCTGCCAAGAGCGCACTTGTCGGGTCTGCACAGAGTTCTTCTTCTTCCATGGCATCAGCAGGGCAGACAAGTGATATTATTTGTCATTGTTGTAAGGGAAGAGGTCATTATGCGAGAGAATGCAAATCTCAGCGTGTGATGATTGCTACTGAGGATGGTGGGTATGAGTCCGCTAGTGACTATGATGAGGAGACTTTGCCTCTTATTACACGTGAAGAACATGGTGTAGATGATTCTGATCATGAGACGCAATACATGGCTCCGGAAGACGCTGACAGGTATGAATGTTTAGTTGCTCAACGTGTTTTGAGTGTGCAGGTCACACAAGTTGAGCGAAATTAGAGGCACAATTTCTTCCATACAAAGGGAGTTGTGAAGGAACATTCTGCGCGTCATCATAGACGGAGGGAGCTGCAACAACTTGGCTAGCATGGAGATGGTGGAGAAGCAATCTCTCACCACAAGACCACATCCACATCCTTACTACATCCAATGGTTCAACAATAGTGGCAAGGTTAAGGTAACACGTACTGTTCGTGTGCATTTTAATATCTCTACATATGCTGATTATGTTGATTGTGATGTGGTACCTATGCAAGCATGTTCCTTATTACTTGGTCGACCGTAGCAATTTTATAAAAATTCTGTACACCATGGTAGAAACAATCAGTATACTCTTGTTCATAAGGATAAAAATATTACTTTGCTTCCTATGACTCCTGATTCCATTTTGAAAGATGATATTAATAGAGCTAATAAAGCAAAACAGGAGAAAATAAGAGTGAAAATCATATTGTGGAAAAACAATTTGAGCAACAAATGAAGACTCATAGTAAACCATCTAGTGTTGCTTCTGAATTAAATTGAAAAGTGCATGTTTACTTGCCACTAAATCTGATATTGATGAGCTAGATTTCAGCAAATCTATTTGCTATGCTTTTTTGTGCAAAGAGGCATTATTTTCATTTGAGGACGTGCCTTCCTCTTTGCCTCCTGCTATCACTAACATTTCGCAGGAGTTCGTTGACGTCTTTCCACAAGACGTGCCACCGGGATTACCACCTATTCGAGGGATTGAGCATCATATTGACTTAATTCCTGGTGCTTCACTGCCAAACCGTGCGCCATACCGTACCAATCCAGAGGAGACGAAGGAGATTATGTGTCAAGTACAGGAGATTCTCGACCAAAGGTTATATACGCGAATCCCTTAGTCCTTGTGATGTTCCTATTATTCTAGTGCCGAAAAAGGATGGTATGTCGCGTATGTGTGTTGATTGTAGAGGCATTAATAATATTACTACTCGTTATAGTCATCCTATTCCTAAGCTAGATGATATGCTTGATGAGCTGAGTGGCTCTACAATATTCTCCAAAGTTGATTTGCGTAGTGGATACCACCAAATTCATATGAAATTGGGAGATGAATGGAAAACAGCATTTAAAACAAAGTTTGGATTATATGAGTGGTTAGTCATGCCTTTTGGGTTAACTAATGCACCTAGTACTTTCACGAGATTAATGAACGAAGTTTTACGTGCTTTCATTGGACGATTTGTGGTAGTTTACTTTGATGACATATTGATTTATAACAGAACTTTGTAAGAACATTTGGAACATTTACGTGCTATTTTTATTGCTCTATGTATTGCACGTTTGTTTGGTAACCTTGGGAAGTGCACCTTTTGCACCGACCGAGTATCTTTTCTTGGCTATGTTGTTACCCCACAAGGAATTGAAGTTGACACAGCCAAGATTGAAGCTATTGAGAGTTGGCCGCAGCCCAAAACGGTCACACAAGTGAGAGTTTTCTTGGCCTCGCTGGATTCTGTAGGCGTTTTGTGAGAGATTTCAGCACCATTGCTGCACCTCTCAATGAGCTTACAAAGAAAGATGTGCCTTTTCTTTGGGGTACCACATAGGAAGAATCCTTCACGGTATTGAAAGATAAGTTGACACATGCTCCTTTACTCCATCTTCCTGATTTTAATAAGACTTTTGAGCTTGAATGTGATGCTAGTGGAATTGTATTAGGAGGTGTGTTATTACAAGATGGCAAACCTGTTGCATACTTTTCTGAAAAATTGAGTGGGCCTAGTCTGAATTATTTTACTTATGATAAAGAATTATATGCTCTTGTTCGGACATTAGAAACATGGCAACATTATTTATGGCCCAAAGAATTTGTTATACACTCTGATCATGAATCTTTGAAACATATTAAAAGTCAAGCTAAACTGAATTGTAGACATGCTAAATGGGTTGAATTCATTGAGACTTTCCCTTATGTCATTAAACACAAGAAGGGAAAAGAAAATGTTATTGCTGATGCATTGTCTCGTCGCTATACTAGGCTTTCACAACTTGACTTCAAAATTTTTGGTTTGGAGACCATCAAAGATCAATATATGCATGATGCTGATTTTAAAGATGTAATGCAGAATTGTGAAGAAGGAAGAATGTGGAACAAGTTCGTCGCTAAAGATGGATTTGTGTTCCGTGCTAACAAGCTATGCATTCCAGCTAGCTCCATTCGTCTTTTGTTGTTGCAGGGGGCGCATGGAGGAGGATTAATGGGACACTTTGGCGTGAAGAAGACGGAGGATGTACTTGCTACACATTTCTTTTGGCCAAAGATGAGACGGGATGTTGAGTGTTTTATTGCTTGCTGCACTACATGTCAAAAAGCTAAGTCACGACTCAATCCTCATGGTTTATATATGCCTTTGCCTGTACCTAGTGTTCCTTGGGAGGATATATCTATGGACTTTGTTTTCGGTTTACCTCGAACAAAGAAGGGGAGGGATACCATATTTGTTGTCGTGGATAGATTCTCAAAAATGGCACACTTTATACCATGTCATAAAAGCGATGATGTTGTTAATGTTGCTGATTTGTTCTTTCGTGAAATTATTCGCTTGCATGGTGTGCCAAATACTATAATTTTAAATCGTGATACTAAATTTCTTAGCCACTTTTGGAGATGTTTATGGGCTAAGTTGGGGACTAAACTGCTTTTTAGTACTACTTGTCACCCCCAAACTGATGGACAAACTGAAGTAGTCAATAGAACATTGTTTACTATGCTTAGGGCTGTTTTGAAGAATAATAGAAAATGTGGGAGGAATGCGTGCCTCATATTGAATTTGCTTATAATCGTTCATTGCATTCTACTACTAAGATGTGTCCTTTTGAAGTTGTGTATGGTTTCCTACCTCATGCACCTATTGATTTGTTGCCTCTTCCATCTTCGGAGAAGGTTAATTTTGATGCTAAATAATGTGCTGAATTGATTTTAAAAAGGCATGAGTTAACTAAGGAAAACATTGAGCATATGATTGCTAAATATAAACTTGCTGGAGATAAGGGTAGAAAACATGTTGTGTTTGCACTTGGAGATCTTGTTTGGTTGGATTTGCATAAGGATAGATTTCCTGATTTGCGCAAATCAAAGCTAATGCCACGTGCTGATGGTCCCTTTAAGGTGTTAGAGAAAATAAATGATAATGCATATAAACTTGAGTTGCCTGCAGATTTTGGGGTTAGTCCCACTTTTAACATTGCAGATTTGAAGCCTTATTTTGGTGAGAAAGATGAACTTCCGTCGAGGATGACTTCATTTCAAGAAGGGGAGGATGATGAGGACATCAATACCATTGTTACACCCACAAGCCCTGCTGTTATACATACTGGACCAATTACTAGAGCTCGCGCACACCAACTAAATTACCAGGTACTTTCGTTTCTTGGTAATGATTCTAATGTTCATAAGAATATAATGCTGCCTAAATTGGATACATTTGTTTTGCTTACAAATGAAGGGCCTAGCTTGGAGAAGGATGAACATTGGAGCAAGAACAATCATGGAGATGATGGCATGCGCAAGGGGAACAAGAATGGAGTTACAAGTGATGATTTCAGGGCTTTGAAGCCACCATAACGAGTGCATGAAGCCTTGGACGAAATATACAAGATGCCAGTTCATAAATTTTGTCCAGAGGCTATTCTAGGTGCTGCGTCACCTTTTTATTGGGCCAGGCCCATGTAATTTCGAAATACATAAGTATGGGCTATTTTTAGAGTCCGTATGTGTGGGGAAACAAGAGATAGGGTTGGTTTCGGACCCCTCCACCAAGGGCCACGAAATCCCCCCCCCCCTCTTCCTCCATATATACAGCCTGTAGGGCACCGTTTAGACTTCGGGTTTTGTTTAGATTAAAAGTTCGCCATAGCTGCAACTTCCTGTACTTCGTTTGTGTTCAACGACCAGACAAAGGCATCACAGAACCCCACCTTCATTGATAATGCCTTCCTCTGTTATTCGCAATATCCAGATTGCAATCTTAGTTTCTTGCTTGTTCTTCGTTTGCTTGCCGGAAATAGACCTTCGTGGTCAGGTTGATCGTGCTCCGGCATGGTCAATAACCTCTCGGAGTCGGTTTAGCAATTGCTAAGGCGCGACGTCCTCGCACGTTCGTAGTCGGATCGTCAAAGTCGACTTGCACCAAAACGATAGCCACCACCTATATATAGAGGCAAAGGTGTCCCGTCTTTCGATGAGATGGTGGCTATCATTTTCTGAGGGAGTCGACCATGATGATCCGAGTACGAACGTGCGAGACGTCGCGCCTTAGCAATCGCTAAACCAACTTCCGAGGGGTTATTGACCACGCCGGAGCACGATCAACCTGACCACGAGGGTCTGTTCTCCTGCGAACAAACGAAGAACAAGCAAGAAACTGAGATTGCAATCTGGATATTGTGAATATAAGATGAAAGCTTTATTGATGAAGGTGGGGTTCTCTGACGCCTTTGTCTGGTCGTTGAACACAAACGAAGTACGCGAAGTTGCAGCTATGGCAAACTTTTAATCTAAACAAAATCCAAGGGAAAAGATACTAGAATGATCTACTTATATAGGAGAAAGGGGTGGGTGCCAAGGAGGTGGGAGGATGTCCCAGGCAGCCTAAAACTAACCCTAGGTCGTACAAGGCCAATGTGCCCAAGTGGAGGTGATCTAACACCTTTGGACTTGTAGTTTGACTTGGATTCTGCTGCAGCATCAGATTGTTTCATCCATAATTCAACGCTCCGGACGAATTTGAAGGTGAATCCAATTGGGATGGAAAGTGCACGAAATCCAGTTTCCAACAAAAAAAGAATCACCCAATTCGGAGTCTGTATGGAAAAGTTGTTGGCGTTTTGAGTCAGGTATGTCTGTGCAGTCCGAATCTGAATCCAGAACGTGAGAGACTTGGACATTATCTTCTCTTGGTCCAAAAGTGACGTGAGAGGACTTTTTGAGCAGAACCTAAACTTCTCATTTTCCCTTATCTTCATATGTGGATTGTACAAATGTCCCATACACCTACAAGTAGACAAAACACAAAAGTGTGTGAAGTATTTTTGTTCTGGATAACATAAATAGATTATTGAATAGTTTGCACTAGAAATCACATGACAAATATGCATGTATGCAATATTTTTGGTCTTATCCAAGGTAGTCATGTCCTCATCATCCTCCCCTTCTTGAAAACAAAGCCGTCCTCGGCGTTGCTTAATCTGAAATGTGGCTAACAAAATAGACAAGATGTACATGTTGTATATGTATATATTATCCATTTTTACTTCCCTTGATTTTTGCACATATGACACATGTATACATAAGTAACCTTCATAGATTATAAAATATAAAGCCAAAATATTATCATAAGTAGAATGCATGAAAATATTACAACTCAGTTTGCACATATAAGTGAAGCTCTTATTCATATCAAAAGATTGACAATATTCATCATTAAACCATCCCAACATTGGTGAATAAACATTACGTGCATCAAATTTATATGCTACAACATGCTTAAATAAGAAAATATGCAATAAGTCATTTGACACAGAATGATCATCAATATTAGAGGTCATATCAAAATGATTAAACATGCGCACAATTATTTTAAAATGTATTTGATCCAAATCTGATTTATTTCCTGATTCACATGGTTCTTTGAAATCAACAATTAATTCAATGGGCGCACTCAAAATTGTTGGTATTTTAGTTGTTTGATCACATGATGCATTGATGATAGTAACATGATTCTCTAAACTAAGTGGCGTGCTCAAATCAACAGGTAACTCAACACATGATGTATTCAAGTTAACTAGGTGTGCATCATTCTCATGTGAAAGTGGAAAATGCATACCTTTGTCATTACCTTTTATGATCAACTCAGATGATGCAGGCACCCTCGATGGTGATGTGTCACATGGTGGAGATGACGTAGTCCTCGCAACAATGGATGTGGTTGTCATAGTACGCCTAGTAGTTGAAGAAACATCTGTATCAACAGTCGGAATGTGCACCGTGCGCTTGTTCTCCTTGTGGGCAACATGTCGTTTTATTTCCTGTTCAGCTTTACAAGCAAGATGAAACAAATGGTCCATAGGATAACACTCTTCATGAATTAGTATCTCCTGAATATCATGGTTTAATCCTCCCCAAAATCTATCCATAAAATCTTCTTCACTTTTTTCTAAAAATGAGTGCAACAAGGTAGTTTGTAAATCATCATAATATTTTGTTACAGTGTCACTACCTTGTTTTAAATGTTCCAGTTTTTTAATCATGCCACGAGTATAATAAACATCGACCAATCTATCTCTCATGACATGTTTCAAACCATCCCAAGTCATAGGTATATAATCATGGTTTCACCGACAGTATTCACTCCACCAAACTAAAGCGAAGCTACTGAAAGTACTAACCGCAACTTGAAATTTTCCATGCTCATCAAAAGTGTGGGAAGCAAATATAACATTTATTTTGTACTCCCATTCAATATATAAATCAGGCCTAAAACGACCAGTAAATGGTGGCATGGAAACATTAACCTCATGTGCATTCTGATGTTGTTGCTCCTCTTGTGACGGTTGTTGTATTTTCTTAGGTGATGGCAAATCTCCCATGAGCGATGAACCCCAAGAACTAACAACTCCAGAACCTGCCATAGTTAGTAGAAAACAAGAAACAAAATCCAAGAATAATGTTCCTATGAACTACTAGGATGTGGTGGTAAAAGGCTCACAATGTAGAAAATATCAATATCTTACAAGTTCTTACCATGCAGCAGGTGGTGACAGGCAACCAGCGGTGTCAAATAACTCTGAAAATTGTGTAAAGTGATTGCCAGGGGAACGTACGTATACACGGTTTAGAAATATGTGGAGCTGGGTTGGCTATATATAGTAGCAAAAAATTAGCAATAATCAATTCAAAGATGCAATGTTGAATAAACGCTCAATGACGGTACTGTGCTGGTCCTAGGCTAGACCGGACTAGAGACGCGAGCCTAGAACACTAATGAGGTCATGGCGTAGCACAACTAGCATCAATGAAAGATACTAAGTAGCTCTGGACGGCAAGAGATAAGTGAAGATCACAACGGCAGTAAAGATAATGATGAAAAACAACTGCCAATCAGGATATACAACAAATCTCTCCAACTTTCCTGTTGAAAAGTTTGAGCCAATTTTCCGATAAATTGTTTCAAAGAATGCTACTAACTCAAGCTTTCCAATGCAAAAAGAATCACTCAATTCCGAGTTGATATGAGGAGTCAAAATATTCTAAAATTGGCTTGAAAAACTGGAATAAGTTGTGTTCACGAACTTCGGAGGGCAAAAAGACCTATTTAGAAGCCTATTTTGAGGTGCCAAATATGGAACTTGCTTCTGAAACTATTTAGATGCGTCTCGTCACTAGCTTTCATTTGAGTACTCGCAGAGCCAAAACGGACTTCGTACGAGAAAGTTGTGCCTGTTTTACTAAACAGTGCACAAAACAGATTCCAATCCGAATTCAACTACGAGATTGAGTCTAGATAGATCCGAATTTTTTTTCTTCTGTCTTTTTTCCTCACACTTTTTTGTCTTTTTCTTACTCTCTTTTTTTTCTCTGACTTTTTTTACTTTTTTCTCTTCTTTCTTTTCTCTGTCTTTTTTGTTTCAGATTTCTTTCTCTCTCTCTCTCTGAGATGAATCACGCAACAGGATGAACCGAGAAGATGATGACAACGAATGACGAAAGCGGATGGATGGTGGGGACGGCGGTGAACGAAATAAGTGGCACAGATGGTTACAATGAAGTGAATGATGGTGGTTGTGGAGACAGCATGAACAAAACGTGACTAGAACCGGAAACTCTAAAAGTCTAGACACTAGAAACCAGAAACTCGACACACGATGCAATCAAAAATTCAACAATGAAAAAACTAAGTGATTATAGAGAAAGACTCAGACTATCTGGGACACGGATGACTAATCTAACTTTTTTTGGCTTCTTCATGGACTGTAGGTATGAAAGACAGATGCGATCTAAACAATGAAAAACTATAAAATCTCACCGAGCAACCTGAAAACTGATACCACTTGATACACCACTTGATAGAGGCAAAGGTGTCCCGTCTTTCGATGAGATGGTGGCTATCGTTTTCTGAGGGAGTCGACCTTGACGATCCGACTACGAAGGTGCAATACGTCGCGCCTTAGCAATCGCTAAACCAACTTCCGAGGGGTTATTGGCCACGCCGGAGCACGATCAACCTGACCACGAGGGTCTGTTTTCCTGCGAGCAAACGAAGAACAAGCAAGAAACTGAGATTGCAATATGGATATTGCGAATATAAGATGAAAGATTTATTGATGAAGGTGGGGTTCTGTGGCGCCTTTGTCTGGTCGTTGAACACAAACGAAGTACGCGAAGTTGCAGCTATGGCAAACTTTTAATCTAAACAAAACCCAAGGAAAAAGCTACTAGATAGATCTACTTATATAGGAGCAAGGGATGGCGGCCAAGGAGGTGGGAGGATATCCCAAGGCAGCCTAAAACTAACCCTAGGTCGTACAAGGCCAATGGGCCCAAGTGGAGGTGATGTAACACCTTTGGACTTGTAGTTTGACTCGGATTCTGCTGCAGCATCAGATTGTTTCGTCCATAATTCAATGCTCCGGACAAATTAGAAGGTGAATCCAATTGGGTTGGAAAGTTCAAGAAATCTAGTTTCCAACATAACAAGAGTCACCCAATTCGGAGTCCGTATGAAAAAGTTGTTGGCGTTTTGAGTCAGGTATGTCTGTGCAGTCCGCATCTGAATCCAGAACGTGAGAGACTTGGACTCTATCTCCTCTTGGACCAAAACTGATGTGAGAGGACTTTTTGAACATAACCTAAACTTCTCCTTTTCCCTTATCTTCATATGTGGATTGTACAAATGTCCCATACACCTGCAATTAGACAAAACACAAAAGTGTGTGAAGTATTTTTGTTCTGGATAACATAAATAGATTATTGAATAGTTTGCACTAGAAATCACCTGACAAATATGCATGTATGCAATATGTTTGGTCTTATCCAAGGTATTCATGTCCTCATCAATCTCATCGAAAGACGGGACACCTTTGCCTCTATCAAGATGGCTATGGAGTTACTGGAGGTCAGTGATGCTGCGATGGCCAAGTATTTTACCATGATGTTGGATGGGACCACCCGCACTTGGTTGAAAATTCTGTCGCGTAATTCAATCAGTTCATGGCCTAATAGAGGCAAAGGTGTCCCGTCTTTCGATGAGATGGTGGCTATCATTTTGGAGGAAGTCGACTTTGACGATCCGACTACGAACGTGCGAGGACGCCGCGCCTTAGCAATCGCTAAACCAACTCCGAGAGGTTATTGACCACGCCGGAGCATGATCAACCTGACTACGAAGGTTTGTTTCCTGCAGGCAAATGAAGAACAAGCAAGGAACTAAGATTGCAATCTGGATATTGCGAATATAAGAGGAAAGCTTTATTGATCAAGGTGGGGTCCTGTGACGCCTTTGTCTGGTCGTTGAACACAAACGAAGTACCTGAAATTGCAGCTATGGCGAACTTTAATCTAAACAAAACCTCATAGTCTAAACGACGCCCTAAGGGCTGTATATATGGAGTAAGAGGGGGGAATTCCGTGGCCCTTGGGGAAGGGGTCCGAAACCAAACCTATCTCTTGTTTCCCCCACACATACGGACTCTAAAAACAGCCTATACTCAAGTATTTTGAAAATACATGGGCCTGGCCCAATAATAAGGTGACGCAACACCTAGAATAGCCACTGGATAAAAGTTACGAAGTAGCATCTTGTATATTTCGTCCAAGCCTTCATGCACTCATTATGGTGGCTTCAACGTCCTGAAATCATCACTTGTAACTCTGTTCTTGTTCCCCTTGCGCATGCCATCATCTCCATGCTTGTTCTTACTCCAATGTTCATCCTTCTCCAGTCTAGGCCCTTCATTTGTAAGCAAAACAAATGTATCCAATTTAGGCAGCATCATATTCTCATGAACATTAGAATCATTACCAAGAAACGAAAGTACCTGGTAATTTAATTGGCGTCTGTGAGCTCTAGTAATTGGTCCAGTATGTATAGTAGCAGGGGCTGTGGTTGTAACAATGATATTGATGTCCTCATCATCCTCCCCTTCTAGAAATGAAGTCGTCCTCGACGGAAGCTCATCTTCCTCACCCAAATAAGGCTTCAAATCTACAATGTTAAAAGTGGGACTAACCCCAAAATCTGCAGGCAGCTCAAGTTTATATGCATCATCATTTATTTTCTCTAACACCTTAAAAGGACCATCAGGACGTGGCATTAGCTTTGATTTGCGCAAATCAGGAAATCTATCCTTATGCAAATCCAACCAAACAAGATCTCCAAGTGCAAACACAACATGTTTTCTACCCTTATCTCCAGCAAGTTCATATTTAGCATTCATACGCTCAATGTTTTCCTTAGTTAACTCATATATATTTTAAATCAATTTAGCACGTTGTTTAGCATCAAAATTAACCTTCTCCGAAGATGGAAGAGGCAACAAATCAATAGGTGCACGAGGTAGGAAACCATACACAATTTTAAAAGGGCACATCTTAGTAGTAGAATGCAATGAATGATTATAAGCAAATTCAATATGAGGCAAGCATTCTTCCCACACTTTCTTATTATTCTTGAAAACAGCCGTAAGCATAGTAGACAATGTTCTATTGACTACTTCAGTTTGTCCATCAGTTTGGGGGTGACAAGTAGTACTAAAAAGCAGTTTAGTCCCCAACTTAGCCCATTAACATCTCCAAAAGTGGCTAAGAAATTTAGTACCATGATCTAAAACAATAGTATTTGGCACACCATGCAATCGAATAATTTCACGAAAGAATAAATCAGCAACATTAACAGCATCATCGCTTTGATGACATGGTATAAAGTGTGCCATTTTCGAGAATCTGTCCACGACAACAAATATGCTATCCCTCCCCTTCTTTGCTCGAGGTAAACCTAAAACAATGTCCATAGATATATCCTCCAAAGGAACACTAGGTACATGCAAAGGCATATGTAAACCATGAGGATTAAGTCGTGACTTAGCTTTTTGACATGTAGTGCAGCGAGCGACAAAACGCTCAACATCCTGTCTCATCTTTGGCCAAAAGAAATGTTTAGCAAGGACGTCCTCCATCTTCTTCACGCCAAAGTGTCTCATTAGTCCTACTCCATGCGCCTCCTGCAACTACAAAAGACGAATGGAGCTAGCTGCAATGCATAGCTTGTTAGCACGGAACACAAATCCATCATTAACGACGAACTTGTTCCATGTTCTTCCTTTTTTACATTTCTACAATACATCTTTAAAATCGGCATCATGCACATATTGATCTTTGATGGTCTCCAAACCAAATATTTTGAAGTCAAGTTGTGAAAGCATAGTATAGCGACGAGACAATGCATCAACAGTAACATTTTCTTTACCCTTGTTGTGTTTAATGACATCAGGGAAAGTCTCAAGGAACTCAACCCATTTAGCATGTCTACAATTCAGTTTAGCTTGACTTTTAATATGTTTCAAACATTCATGATCAGAATGTATAACAAATTCTTTGGGCCATAAATAATGCTACCATGTTTCGAAAGTCCGAACAAGAGCATATAATTCTTTATCATAAGTAGAATAATTCAGACTAGACCTACTCAATTTTTCAGAAAAGTATGCAACAGGTTTGCCATCCTGTAATAACACACCTCCTAATCCAATTCCGCTAGCATCACATTCAAGCTCAAATGTCTTATTAAAATCAGGAAGTTGGATTAAGGGAGCATGTGTCAACTTATCTTTCAACACCGTGAAGGCTTCTTCCTGTGCGGTACCCCAAACAAAAGGCACATCCTTCTTTGTAAGCTCATTGAGAGGTGCAGCAATGGTGCTAAAATCTCTCACAAAACACCTATAAAATCCAGTGAGGCCAAGAAAATCCTCACTTGTGTGACCGTTTTGGGCTACGGCCAACTCTCAATAGCTTCAATCTTGGCTTTATCAACTTCAATTCCCTGTGGAGTAACAACATAGCCAAGAAAAGACACTCGATCGGTGCAAAAGGTGCACTTCCCAAGGTTACCAAACAAACGTGCATCATGTAGAGCAATAAAAACAGCACGTAAATGTTCCAAATGTTCCTCCAAAGATCTGCTATAAATCAATATGTCATCAAAGTAAACTACCACAAATCGTCCAATGAAAGCACGTACAACTTCGTTCATTAATCTCATGAAAGTACTAGGTGCATTAGTTAACCCAAAAGGCATGACTAACCACTCATATAATCCAAACTTAGTTTTAAATGTTGTTTTCGATTCATCCCTCAATTTCATACAAATTTGATGGTTCCACTACGCAAATCAACTTTGGAGAATATTGTAGAGCCACTCAATTCATCAAGCATATCATCTAGCCTAGGAATAGGATGACGATAACAAATAGTAATATTATTAATGCCTCTACAATCAACACACATACGCGATGTACCATCCTTTTTTGGCACTAGAATAATAGGAACAGCACAAGGACTAAGGGATTCGCGTATATAACCTTTGTCGAGAAGCTCTTGTACTTGACAAATAATCTCCTTCGTCTCCTCTGGATTGGTACGGTATGGCGCACGGTTTGGCAGTGAAGCACCGGGAATTAAGTCAATCTAAAGCTCAATCCCTCGAATAGGCGGTAATCCCGGTGGGATGTCTTGTGGAAAGACGTCAGCAAACTCCTGCAAAATGTTAGTGACAGCAGGAGGCAAAGAGGAAGGCATGTCCTCCAATGAAAATAATGCCTCTTTGCACACAAAAGCATAGCAAACAGATTTGCTGAAATCTAGCTCATCAATATCAGATTTGGTGGCAAATAAACATGCACTTTTCAATTTAATTTCAGAAGCAACACTAGATGGTTTATTATTAGGCTTCATTTGTTGCTCAAATTCTTTTGCTACAATCTGATTTTCACTCTTATTCTTCTCCTGTTTTGCTTTATTAGCTTTATTAATATCATCTTTCAAAATGGAATCAGGAGTCATAGGAAGCAAAGTAATATTTTTATCCTTATGAACAAGAGTATACTGATTGTTTCTACCATGGTGTAAAGAATTTTTATCAAATTGCCATGGTCTACCAAGTAATAAGGAACATGCTTGCATAGGTACCACATCACAATCAACATAATCAGCATATTTGGAGATACTAAAATGCACAGGAACAGTACGTGTGACCTTAACCTTGTTGCTGTTGTTGAACCATTGGATGTAGTAAGGATGTGGATGTGGTTTTGTGGTGAGAGAGAGCTTCTCCACCATCTCCATGCTAGCCAAGTTGTTGCAGCTCCCTCCGTCTATGATGATGCGCACAGAACGTTCCTTTACAACTCCCTTTGTATGGAACAAAATATGCCTCTGGTTTTGCTCAGCTTGTGTGACCTGCACACCAAAACACGTTGAGCAACTAAACATGCATACCTGTCAGCGTCTTCAGGAGCCATGTATTGCGTCTCATGATCAGAATCATCTCCACCATGTTCTTCACGTGTAGTAAGAGCCAAAGTCTCCTCATCATAGTCACTAGCGGACTCATACCCACCATCCTTAGTAGCAATCATCACACGCTGAGATTTGCATTCTCTCGCATAATGACCTCTTCCCTTACAACGACGACAAATAATATCACTTGTGTGCCCAGTTGATGCCATGGAAGAAGAAGAGCTCTGTGCAGGCCCAATAGGTGCGCTCTTGGCAGATATTGGTGGTTGTGCCTACTTTCTTGTATCACGGCTGGAGGTGGCACCTAATGGAGGTGCTGGTGCAGTGGAAGTAGAAGATGCACCCGGTGTCCATGATGAAGGTCGACCTGCAGAAAAGTTAGTTCGCGCCAATGCTTGTCGATCCTGCACTTCACGTTCAGCTTTACAAGCAAGATGAAATAAACGAGTGATATTAGTATACTCCTTATACTATAGAATGGTATGAATCTCTCTATTTAATCCACCCATAAAACGTGCAAGCATAGCTTCATTCTCCTCAACAATACCACACCTAATCGTGCCAGTTTGTAATTCCTGATAATATTCTTCTACAGAATTTTTTCCTTGTCTTAAACGCTGTAATTTTTGAGGCAATTCACGTTGATAATGTGGTGGAACCCAACGAGTACGCATAGCAGTTTTAAAAGCACCCCAAGTAGCTGGAATAGGATATAATCTACAATGTTCAGACCACCATACACATGCAAAACTAGTGAAAGCACAAACAGCAGCAGCAACCCATCTCTCCTCGGGATATTGTAAACATGTAAAACGTTGTTCAGTTTCTAACTCCCAAGTAAGATATACATCAGGAATGTATCTACCCTCAAACGATGGAATATTCAATTTCAGTTTAGGAACATGGTCATGATCTCGTACTTGAGGTGGTGGTGCAGGCCTACCATTGCGAATAAATACCTGAGGTCAACCTACTGGTGGTGGTGCTGGTGGCTGCACGTAGTTTTGATTTTGATCAACCTCATCCTCGTAATAGCCCTCCACCTCTGCAGAAGCAGCAGTAGCTACAGAAACACCAACAGTAGTAGCAGCGACACCAGAATTTTGTCCTGGCTCAATAGGAACACGTTGTGCTCGCCCTACTGTATCGCGGCGTAGAACTGGTTGTGGGAGACGTTTGAGTAATTCATCAAACTTGGCGTCCAACTTGGTGTCAATTGTCTTCTCAGTGTAATCCATCCTCTCCAATGCCTTTCCAAAACTGGCCATCACGTCTTTCACCTGTTGACCCAACATTTGATGAAACTTATCATGAAGCTCCTTGTTCGTCATGTTCTCCCAGTCAATCTCGTCGGCTTGTGATCCTGTCGTGGTTAGGAGCAATAGAAACACAAAAGAATATGATCCTACAGACTACTAGAAAGCAGTGGTGGTGGGGTGTCACAAATCCTTCAAGCGAATCTCAAATTCTTACCAGTTCTTACCCAGCAGCAAGTGGTGATCGACAACCGTTGTAGTCAAAACTCTCAAAGCTTGGATAGAGCGATTATCAGGGAGAGTCAAACGCACGACATAGATGTATGTGTAGCTGGGAAGGCTTATAATATGGTAGCAAAAAGGGTCAACAATAATCAATTCAGAGATGCAAAGTTGAATAAACAGTTGCTAGACTGTGCTGGTCCTAGGCTAGACTGTGCTAAAGACGCGAGCCTAGAACACTAACAAAATCATGACGCTGCACGGAAACAAGGGAGAAGCACACTGAATTTTTTTTTTCGCTCTTTTTTTTGCGCTCCTTTTTTTGCCAAAAATCACTATAATGGAGAGTGTCTCAAAACTCTTCCCATGTCAAGATAACAGGATAGACACTAAATTTTTTCGACCAATTTTTTTTGACTGCCCGGACCCAAAAACTAGAAACGGGTCAAAAAAACTTTCTATAATGGCGACTGTCTCAATACGCTTGGAAACACCTAAAAATAGGATAGCCAGAAATTTTTTTGTCAAGTGTTTTTTTGGAAACCAACCTCTTCTACGGATAGCAAAAGATTGCTGGAATCCGAAACCTACTCAGACAAGGAAACACAAATCTAGAAATAAATAGATCTCGAAAGTAAACCTAATATGAGATGGACTCGGAGTGGTGGTGATATATGGATACAAATTGGTGGTGGTATATGGACTCGGATCAGTGGTGGTTTATGGACTCGGATCAGTGGTGGTATATGGACTCGGAGCAGTGGCGGATAAACGGTGATGGTAGATGGTAGGGGCGATGTATCTGGTGTGGTGGTAGTATATGGCAGCGGATGATGGATCTGGTGTGGTGGTGGTATATGACTGCGGATATTGATGGTGCGGCGGCGGTGTGAAAACCCGTGAACAGAACTCGAAACTCTAAAAGACTAGACGCTCAGACCAGCAACTAGACACGATGATGCAACTGCAAATTCAACAAAGCAAAATACTGAAAAGACTATGCAATGGCTTAGACTGGTTCGGATAGGACGAACTAACCCTAATTTTTTGTGGATTTTTCGTGGACTATAGGTATGAAGAAACAGACTCGATCTAAACTACGAAAAATTGTAAAATCTCACCGAGCAACCTGGAAATCTGATACCACTTGATAGAGGCAAAGGTGTCCCGTCTTTTGATGAGATGGTGGCTATCGTTTTGGAGGAAGTCGACTTTGACGATACGACTACGAACGTGCCAGGATGCCGTGCCTTAGCAATCGCTAAACCAACTCCGAGAGGTTATTGACCATGTTGGATCACGATCAACCTAACCACGAAGATCTGTTTCCTGCAGGCAAACAAAGAACAAGCAAGAAACTAAGATTGCAATCTGGATATTGCGAATATAAGAGGAAAGCTCTATTGGTCAAGGTGGGGTTCTGTGACGCCTTTGTCTGGTCGTTGAACACAAACGAAGTATGCAAAGTTGTAGCTATGGCAAACTTTAATCAAACAAAACCCCCCTAAGGGCTGTATATATGGAGGAAGAGGGGGGAATTTTGTGGCCCTTGGGGAAGGGGTCCAAAACCAACCTTATCTCTTGTTTCCCCACACATACGGACTCTAAAAAGAGTCTATACTCAAGTATTTCGAAAATACATGGGCCTGGCCCAATAATAAGGTGATGCAGCACCTAGAATAGCCTCTAGACGAAAGTTATGAAGTAGCATCTTGTATATTTCGTCCAAGGCTTCATGCACTCATTATGGTGGCTTCAACGTCCTGAAATCATCACTTCTAACTCCGTTCCTGTTCCCCTTGCGCATGCCATCATCTCCATGCTTGTTCTTGCTCCAATGTTCATCCTTCTCCAAGCTAGGCCCTTCATTTGTAAGCAAAACAAATGTATCCAATTTAGGCAGCATCATATTCTCATGAACATTTGAATCATTACCTAGAAATGAAAGTACCTGGTAATTTAATTGGCGTGCGCGGGCTCTAGTAATTGGTCGAGTATGTATAGCAGCAGGGGTTGTGGGTGTAACAATGGTATTGATGTCCTCATCATGGGCAGAGTTAAAATCCTGGTTCATTCAGAACTTCAAGGATACATGCAAGCAGCCCATGTCAATTGTGGATTTGACTAGTTGCAAGCAGGAGGAGGGCGAGTCCACAACCCATTAGGTGCGTCGGGTTAAAGCCATAATACATTCATCTGATAAGATGGATGCTGGCTCTGCAGTCTTAATGTTGGAGAAACATTGCCGTTTTTTACCACTGAAGATGAAGCTAGGGCGGCTCAAGCGCAATTGTAATGATATGGGTATGCTGATGGCAGCTCTGGTCAAGTACGCCGACTCTGATAGTACCAAGGATCCCGAGTCTGATGATGAAAAGACAGGGAAGGGTATGAAGAATGGCAACGGCAAGGGCCCTCAGCATAAACCGGCAAATCAAGGAGGTAATAAGCGTAAGGGTGATGGTAGTTTGGAGTTTGTGGCTAACACTAATGCGCAGGGCAATAACCAATGACATAAGGGGAGACCACCTCCCTGGTCTGGCAGGTTAGGCCCCACGCTTGAGCAGTTACTGAATGAGCCCTGTCCGAGGCACGACACTCAGCAGAAGCCGGCTACTCATCCATGGAAGGATTGTACGATCATGAAGGCTTTCAAGAATTCCAACATGTTCGACGATAATAATGGGGCAGGGCGGCGGCTCAGGTGGTGGTGGTTTTCATAGCCCGGGCGGCGGTTCAAATTCCAATTTTCAAAATTCTCAAGGTAACCAAGGTGGTTTTAACCAGAAATCTGGCCAGGGTGGTCAGCAGCAGCAGCAACAGCAGCAAGGTGGATACCAGAGCCATCCAAAGCAGCTGAATAGTGGACAATATCATGTGTTCACCACCAGTTTGTGCAAACGAGACCAGAAGCTTCATAAGAGGGTTGTGAACGCTGTTGAGCTGGTAGTTCCTCGTTATTTGAGATGGTCTGAGTAGCCTATTCTATGGAGTAGGGAAGATCACCCTCCCCGGGTTGACAATCCGGGTCACCTAGCCTTGGTGGTGGCCCCTCAGGTTGGTGGATATAAATTCACTAAAGTACTCATGGATGGAGCCAACAGCTCAACATCCTCTATTATGAGACCTTCCGTCGCATGGGGTTAACTGATAAAAGCCTTAAGCAGTCCAACACTGTTTTCCATGGCGTGGTGCCTGGTAAGTCGGCGTATCCAATTGGCAAGATCGAACTGGAGGTAGCCTTTGGAGATGAATATGACTGCAGGGCCGAGAAATTGACCTTTGAGGTGGTCAAGATCAGAAGCCCGTATCATGCTCTGTTTGGGCGGCCGGCTTACACTACATTCATGGCACGGCCGTGTTATGTGTATTTATAGCTCAAGATGCCGGGTCATAAGGGTACCATCATAGTGCATGGGAGCCGAAAGATAGCCTTCGAATGTGAGGAAGGCGACACGACTTATGCTGAGTCGGTCTGTGCAACAGAAGAGTTGAAATTCTACAAGGATAATGTTGACCCGGCCGATATGACGTCTTTGAAAAAGCCAACCACAGAGCATGAGCCGGTCATGAAGTTTAAGTTGGCCGATTATACTAAGCTTGTTTACTTTGTTCCAGGCGACTCATCTAAGCAGTTCAGTATCAGTGCTAATTTGGATCCCAAATAGGAAAGCGCGCTCATCGAGTTCATCCGTGAGAACCGGGACATCTTTGCATGGAAACCTTCTGACATGCCGGGTGTACCGAGAGAACTCGCTGAGCACATTCTTAATATTTATATAAATTTTAAGCCGGTCAAGCAGTTTCTTTGGCGGTTCAATGAGGAGAGGTGTAGAGCCATTGGTGAGGAAGTAGCCCGGCTCTTGGCGGCTGGGTTCATCGTTGAAGTTTTTCATCTAGAGTGGTTGGCTAACCCAGTGCTCGTGCTCAAGAAGAATGGCACTTGGTGCATGTGTGTGGATTACACAGACTTAAACAAGGCTTGTCAGGTTGATACTTTTGCTCTCCCTCATATTGATCAAATTATTGATGCTACGGCTGGTTGTGAGCGCTTGAGCTTTTTGGATGCTTATTCTGGTTATCATCAGGTCAAGATGGCAGTTAAGGACCAGGAGAAGACATCGTTCATTACTCCGTTTGGAGCCTTCTGCTATGTATCTATGCCTTTTGGGCTCAAGAGTGCCCAGGCGACTTACTAGCGATGTGTACAGAATTGTCTTCATAATCAAATTGGGCGCAATGTTCATGCTTATGTTGATGACATTGTGGTGAAATCTAGAGAGAAGGAGACCTTGATAGATGATCTAAAGGAACCTTTGACAATCTTTGGGTCTACAAGATGATGCTTAACACGGCCAAGTGTGTTTTTGGCATGCCTGCAGGCAAGCTTTTGGGTTTTCTGGTTTCTAACAGGGGCATCGAGGCTAATCCGGAGAAGATCAAGGCAATCACCTCTCTGGCTAAACTGGCGTGTATCAATGATGTTCAGTGTTTGGCGGGTCGTATCGCTGCTTTAAGCCGGTTCATAAGCCGGTTAGGTGAGAAGGCCATACCGCTATATCAAATGATGAAGAAAACAGATGACTTCGTCTGGAGTGATGTTGCCAATGCTGCCTTTGAAGATTTGAAGAGGCAGTTGGTTGAGCCGCCGATCCTTGCTGCTCCCATTGATAAGGATCCCTTATTGTTATATGTGGTTGCTATCACACGTGTCGTCAACGTGGCCATCGTCGTGGAGCGCAAGGAGGCTGGCAAGGAACATCCGGTTCAGCGGCCGGTTTACTACATCAGTGAAGTAAACGGTATCCACATTGGCAGAAGCTCGTTTATGGGGTGTTTATGGCAAGCCGGAAGCTTAAGCAATACTTCATGGGCCACCCTATCACTGTGGTTAGTTCTGCTCCTTTGGGAGATATCATTTAAAACAGAGGGGCCACAGGACAAGTCACCAAGTGGGCCATTGAACTTGGGCCTCATGGTTTAAAGTATGTGCCACGCACTACTATCAAATCTCAAGCACTGGTGGATTTCATCAACGATTGGACAGAGCTATGGATGCCTGAAGAAAAGCCGGATAACACATATTGGACTATCCACTTTGACGGGTCCAAGCAATTGGAGGGCTCGGGGGCTGGAGTTGTTTTAGCTTCCCCTCGAGGTGACTAATTTTGTTATGTGCTACGGTTGATGTTTCCCTGTACTAACAATGCAGCTGAGTATTAGGCCTTACTCCATGGTCTTCGGATGGCTAAGGAGATGAGCTTAAGCCGGGTAAGGTGTTTTGGCGACTCAAATTTGGTGGCTCAACAAGTATCAGGCAAGTGGGATTCCAAGGATCCTCTCATGGCGGCTTATAGCCATGAAGTTGACGCCATTGCTGGACATTTCAAGGGTTACCAAGTGGAGCACATTGACCGCAGAAAGAACGAGGCGGCTGATGCCTTAAGCCGGCTGGGCTCTCAGCGTAAGCCGGTGCCGCCTAATACTTTCATGGATATTCTGCATAACCCTTCTGTCAAGTTACCTACAGAGGAAGACTTGGTGATAGAGGCAAAGGTGTCCCGTCTTTCGATGAGATGGTGGCTATCGTTTTGGAGGAAGTCGACTTTGACGATCCGACTACAAACGTGCGAGGACGTCGCGCCTTAGCAATCGCTAAACCAACTCCGAGAGGTTATTGACCACGATGGAGCACGATCAACCTGACCACGAAGGTCTGTTTCCTGCAGGCAAACAAAGAACAAGCAAGAAACTAAGATTGCAATCTGGATATTGCGAATATAAGAGGAAAGCTTTATTGATCAAGGTGGGGTTCTGTGACGCCTTTGTCTGGTCATTGAACACAAACGAAGTACGCGAAGTTGCAGTTATGCCGAACTTTAATCTAAACAAAACCCAAAGTCTAAACGGTGCCCTAAGGGCTGTATATATGGAGGAAGAGGGGGGAATTTCGTGGCCCTTGGTGGAGGGCTCCGAAATCAACCCTATCTCTTGTTTCCCCACACATACAGACTCTAAAAATAGCCTATGCTTATGTATTTCGAAATTACATGGGCCTGGCCCAATAATAAGGTGACGCAGCACCTAGAATAGCCTCGGGACGAAATTTATGAAGTGGCATCTCGTATATTTTGTCCAAGGCTTCATGCACCCATTATGGTGGCTTGAAAGTCCTGAAATCATCACTTGTAACTCCATTCTTGTTCCCCTTGCGCATGCCATCATCTCCATGCTTGTTCTTGCTCCAATGTTCATCCTTCTCCAAGCTAGGCCCTTCATTTGTAAGCAAAAGAAATGTATCCAATTTAGGAAGCATCATATCTCATGAACATCAGAATCATTACCAAGAAACGAAAGTACCTGATAATTTAATTGGCGTGCGCGAGCTCTAGTAATTGGTCCAGTATATGTAGCAGTAGGGGTTGTGGGTGTAACAATGGTATTGATGTCCTCGTCATCCTCCCCTTGTTGAAATGAAGTCGTCCTCGACGGAAGCTCAACTTCTTCACCCAAATAAGGCTTCAAATCTGCAATGTTAAAAGTGGGCCTAACCCCAAAATCTGCAGGCAACTCAAGTTTATATGCATTATCATTTATTTTCTCCAACACCTTAAAAGGACCATCAGCACGAGGCATTAGCTTTGATTTGCGCAAATCAAGAAATCTATCCTTACGCAAATGTAACCAAACAAAATCTCCAGGTGCAAACAAACATGTTTTCTACCCTTACCTCCAGCAAGTTTATATTTAGCATTCATACGCTCAATGTTTTCCTTAGTAAACTCGTGCGTTTTTAAAATCAATTCAGCACGTTGTTTAGCATCAAAATTAACCTTCTCCGAAGATGGAAGAGGCAACAAATCAATAGGTGCACGAGGTAGGAAACCATACACAATTTCAAAAGGGCACATCTTAGTAGTACAATGCAATGAACGATTATAAGCAAATTCAATATGAGGCAAGCATTCTTCCCACATTTTCTTATTATTCTTCAAAACAGCCCTATGCATAGTAGACAATGTTCTATTGACTACTTCAGTTTCTCCATCAGTTTGGGGGTGACAAGTAGTACTAAAAGTAGTTTAGTCCCCAACTTAGCCCATAAACATCTCCAAAAGTGGCTAAGAAATTTAGTATCACGATTTGAAACAATAGTATTTGGCACACCATGCAAGCGAATAATTTCACGAGAGAACAAATCAGCAACATTAACAGCATCATCGCTTTTATGACATGGTATAAAGTGTGCCATTTTAGAGAATCTATCCACGACAACAAATATGCTATCCCTCCCCTTCTTTGTTCGAGGTAAACCTAAAACAAAGTCCATAGATATATCCTCCCAAGGAACACTAGGTACAGGCAAAGGCATATATAAACCATGAGGATTGAGTCGTGACTTAGCTTTTTGACATGTAGTGCAGCGAGCAACAAAGTGCTCAACATCCCGTCTCGTCTTTGGCCAAAAGAAATGTGTAGAAAGTACGTCCTCCGTCTTCTTCACGCCAAAGTGTCCCATTAGTCCTCCTCTATGCGCCTCCTACAACAACAAAAGACGAACAGAGCTAGCTGGAATGCATAGCTTGTTAGCACAGAACACAAATCCATCATTAACGACGAACTTGTTCCATCTTCTTCCTTCTTTGCAATTCTGCAATACATCTTTAAAATCAGCATCATGCACATATTGATCTTTGATGGTCTCCAAACCAAATATTTTGAAGTCAAGTTGTGAAAGCATAGTATAGCAACGAGACAAAGCATCAGCAATAACATTTTATTTACCCTTCTTGTGTTTAATGACATAAGGGAAAGTCTCAATGAATTCAACCCATTTAGCATGTCTACGATTAAGTTTAGCTTGACTTTTAATATGTTTCAAAGATTCATGATCAGAATGTATAACAAATTCTTTGGGCCATAAATAATGTTGCCATGTTTCTAAAGTTCGAACAAGAGCATATAGTTCTTTATCATAAGTAGAATAATTCAGACTAGGCCCACTCAATTTTTCAGAAAAGTATGCAACAGGTTTGCCATCTTGTAATAACACACCTCCTAATCCAATTCCCGTGCGTTGCAACGGGAGATATTTTTTGTAAGAAGCATAGGGGGAGATAATTGATGTGTCCATCAAAACGGTCTCCACACGACAGTGGAGCGATAGAGCAGAGAGTTGTGGTGTTCTCGCGAGTCATGTTTGGCCCGCGAGATCTTTATAGTAGTGGGGTTGGTGGGAGTGGCGGCCACTACCCAATTCATGCATTTTTTTTCCTTCAGGTCCGCCTCTTTTTCGAGGTTGTGGTGACCTCCTATTTTTTTGTAAAAGAAATATGTGAGCATATTTTTCTTCGAAAAATCGTTAATTTCTAGAAAAATGAAAGAAAACTTGAAATAGGAAAAATTTATTAAATTAACAAACAAAATTGTAAATAGGACCATTTTTAAGGCGGAGCAACGATTTTTTTCTGAATTTGTGAACAACTTTTGAAAATGAAAACTTGTTTTGAACATTCAAATCAATTTTCAAAAATGTCTTTTTAATCACGAACATTATTTTGAATTTGTGAACATTTCGGTAAAATGAATATATTCGAATTTCTATTATTTTTGTAATGAAATTTTTTACAAATCTAGAAAAAACATTTTTTTAATAAATGCGGACATTTTTTGAATTTCAAACAAATTTTGAACGAAAAGAAAAATTTAAAATTCCAAATATTTTTGAAGGCAGGACAAATTTTGAAATTATAAGATTTAACAAAAATTAGTAAAAAACGAAATTTTGAAAAGTTAAAAAATTAATTTATGGGAAAAGGAAAAAATAAATTGGAAGGGAAAAAATAAAAAACACAGAAATAATAAAAATGGGCCAGCCCAACATTGGGCGACTGACGGGAAGCTCCACCTATATGTCGCGATGTGTGACAAATAAGGTTTCCCAGCGGCGCACATGATATAATTGGGTGGCTTTTATGGGCCTTAGCGTGTGCGGCCCACGTATGAAATTCTGGACAAAACTTTTTATTTTTTAGCAGACCATAAAAATTTAGTACCACCTCGGATATAAGAAAAATATTTTCGGTGGTGAACGGATGAAAAAATTGGAGAAACGCACCTTGCTTTATTAGTAGGTATAGATAAGTAGAATAATTCAGACTAGGCCCACTCGATTTTTCAGAAAAGTATGCACCAGGTTTGCCATCTGTAATAACACACCTCCTAATCCAATTCCACTAGCATCACATTCAAGCTCAAATGTCTTATTAAAATCAGGAAGTTGGAGTAAAGGAGCATGTGTCAACTTATCTTTCAACACCGTGAAGGCTTCTTCCTGTGCGGTACCCCAAACAAAAGGCACATCCTTCTTTGTAAGCTCATTGAGAGGTGCAGCAATGGTGCTAAAATCTCTCACAAAACGCCTATAGAATCCAGCGAGGCCAAGAAAACTCCTCACTTGTGTGACCGTTTTGGGTTGCGGCCAACTCTCAATATCTTCAATCTTGGCTTTATCAACTTCAATTCCCTGTGAAGTAACAACATAGCCAAGAAAAGACACTCGATCGGTGCAAAAGGTGCACTTCCCAAGGTTACCAAACAATCGTGCATCACATGAGCAATAAAAACAGCACGTAAATGTTCCAAATGTTTCTCCAAAGATCTGCTATAAATCAATATGTCATCAAAGTAAACTACCACAAATCGTCCAATGAAAGCACGTAAAACTTCGTTCATTAATCTCATGAAAGTACTAAGTGCATTAGTTAACCCAAAAGGCATGACAAACCACTCATATAATCCAAACTTAGTTTTAAATGCTGTTTTCCATTCATCCCCCAATTTCATACGAATTGATGGTATCCACTACGCAAATCAACTTTGGAAAATATTGTAGAGCCACTCAATTCATCAAGCATGTCATCTAGCCTAGGAATAGGATGACGATAACAAATAGTAATATTATTAATGCCTCTACAATCAACACACATACGCGATGTGCCATCCTTTTTCGGCACTAGAATAATAGGAATAGCACAAGGACTAAGGGATTCACGTATATAACCTTTGTCGAGAAGCTCTTGTACTTGACGCATAATCTCCTTCGTCTCCTCTGGATTGGTACGGTATGGTGCACGGTTTGGCAGTGAAACACCAGGAATTAAGTCAATCTGATGCTCAATCCCTCGAATAGGCGGTAATCCTGGTGGCACGTCTTGTGGAAAGACGTCAGCGAACTCCTGCAAAATGTTAGTGACAGCAGGAGGCTAAGAGGAAAGCATGTCCTCAAATGAAAATAATGCCTCTTTGCACACAAAAGCAAAGCAAACAGATTTGTTGAAATCTAGCTCATCAATATCAGATTTGGTGGCAAATAAACATGCACTTTTCAATTTAATTTCAGAAGCAACACTAGATGGTTTATTATTAGGCTTCATTTGTTGCTCAAATTCTTTTGCCACAATCTGATTTTCACTCTTATTCTTCTCCTGTTTTACTTTGTTAGCTCTACTAATATCATCTTTCAAAATGGAATCAGGAGTCATAGGAAGCAAAGTAATATTTTTATCCTTATTAACAAGAGTATACTGATTGTTTCTACCATGGTGTACAAAATTTTTATCAAATTGCCATGGTCTACCAAGTAATAAGGAACAAGCTTGCATAGGTACCACATCACAATCAACATAATCAGCATATGTAGAGATACTAAAATGCATACGAACAATATGTGTTACCTTAACCTTGCCGCTGTTGTTGAACCATTCGATGTAGTAAGGATGTGGATGTGGTCTTGTGGTGAGAGATAGCTTCTCCACCATCTCCATGCTAGCCAAGTTGTTGCAGTTCCCTCCGTCTATGATGACGCACATAGAACGTTCCTTCACAACTCCCTTTGTATGGAACAAATTATGCCTCTGATTTTGCTCAGCTTGTGTGACCTTCACACTCAAAACACGTTGAGCAACTAAACATGCATACATTTCAGCGTCTTCAGGAGCCATGTATTGCGTCTCATGATCAGAATCATCTCCACCGTGTTCTTCACGTGTAATAAGAGCCAAATTATCCTCATCATAGTCACTAGCGGACTCATACCCACCATCCTCAGTAGCAATCATCACACGCTGAGATTTGCATTCTCTCGCATAATGACCTCTTCCATTACAACAACGACAAATAATATCACTTGTGTGCCCTGTTGATGCCATGGAAGAAGAAGAGATCTGTGCTGGCCTGGCAGGTGCGCTCTTGGCAGATAGTGGTGGTTGTGCCTGCTTTCTTGTATCACGGCTGGAGGTGGCACCTAATGGAGGTGTTGGTGCAGTGGAAGTAGAAGATGCACGCGGTGTCCATGATGAAGGTCGACCTGCAGAAAAGTTAGTTCGCGCCAATGCTTGTCGATCCTACACTTCATGTTCAGCTTTACAAGCAAGATGGAATAAACGAGTGATATTAGTATACTCCTTATACTCTAGAATGGTCTGAATCTCTCTATTTAATCCACCCATAAAACGTGCAAGCATAGCTTCATTCTCCTCAACAATACCACATCTAATCATGCCAGTTTGTAATTCCTGATAATATTCTTCTATAGAATTTTTCCCTAGTCTTAAACACTGCAATTTTTGAAGCAATTCACGTTGATAATATGGTGGAACCCAACGAGTATGCATAGCAGTTTTCAAAGCAGCCCAAGTAGTTGGAATAGGATATAATCTACAATGTTCAGACCACCATACACATGCAAAACTAGTGAAAGCACAAACAGCAGCAGCAACACGTCTCTCATCAGGATATTGTAAACATGTAAATCATTGTTCAGTTTCTAACTCCCAAGTAAGATATATATCAGTAACATATCTACCCTCAAATGGTGGAATATTCAATTTCAGTTTAGGAAGATGGTCATGATCTCGTACCTGAGGGAGAGCCCTACCATTGTGATTATTTGCATGTGGACGACCTGGTGGTTGTGGTGCTGGTGGTTGCACGTAGTTCTGATTTTGATCAACCTCATCCTCGTAATCTCCCGCATAATCATCCTTCACATCAGCAGCAGGAGCCACAGAAGTATCAACAGCAGCACCAACAGTTTATCCAAGCTGAAGAAGGACACGGCTCGCTCGGCGGAGGGCTGTTAGTTGTTGTTGTTGTTGCAGAGGTGCGGCAGGTGCAGCCGGTGGAATACGCGCAAGCAGTTCATTAAATCTGTTATCGAGCTTTGTTTCAAACGTCTTCTCAAGGCCAGTGATCTTCTCCATGGCCTCTTCAAAATTTTTTAGCACATCTTGCACCTGTTCAGTCATCATTTGCTAAAACTTATCACGAAGCTCCTTGTTCATTAAGTTCTCCCAATCAATTTCGTCGTCTTGTGATTCTGGTATGGCTAGCAGCAACAGAAACACACAAGAATATGATCCTACAGACTACTAACAAGTGGTGGTGGTGGATGTCACAAATCCGTCAAGCAAAACTCAAATTCTTACCAGTTCTTACCCAGCAGCAGGCGGTGATCGGCAACCGTGGTAGTCAAAACTCTCAAAGCTTGGATAGAGCGATTACCAGGGAGAGTCAAACGCACGACGTAGATGTATGTGGAGCTGGGAAGGCTTATAATATAGTATCAAAAAGGAGCAATAGTAATCAATTTAGAGATGCAAAGTTGAGTAAATGCTCAATGACTGTATTGTGCTGATCCTAGGCTAGACCGTGCAAGAGACGCGAGCCTAGAACACAAACAAAATCACGGCAGGATGTGCACTATAATCGCGAGTGTCTCAAAACTCTTCCCAGGTCAAACTGATAGGATGGGCACAAAATTTTATTGAATTTTTTTTTGGAAATCAGGGCAGCGACGACGAAAAAGTGCGGAAAAAAATCACTATGATGGCAAGTGTCTCAAAACACTCCCTGGGACCTAAAAATAGGATAGGGAAAAAATATTTTTGGTCGCCGATATTTTGGCCTAAAAACTGCCCGGGGGTCTCCAGGCCCAAGGGTCTCCATTTTTTTCCGAAACCTACTTAGGCAAGGAAACACGAATCAGAAATTAGATGGATCTCGAAAATAAACCTAATATGCAAGGAACTCGGATTGGTGGTGGATATATGGTGGTGGTATATGGCAGCGGTGGTGGTAGTGATGGTAGTATATGCATATGGATCGGTGGTGGTATATGGATACGGATTGGTAGTGGTATATGGATACGGATTCGGAGCGGTGGTGGTAGGTGGCAGGGGCGAAGATGATGGTGCGGTGGCAGCGTGACAACTTATGACCAGAATTCAAAACTCTAAAAGACTAGACGCTAAGACCAGAAACTTGACGCGACGATGCAACCGCAAACTCAACAAAGCAAAATACTGAAAAAACTATGCAAAGGCTCAGACTGGTTCGGATAGGATGAACTAACCCTTTTTTTGGCTTTTTCGTGGACTATAGGTATGAAGAATGGACTCGGTCTAAACTACGAAAAACTGTAAAATCTCACCGAGCAACCTGGAAATCTGATACCACTTGATAGAGGCAAAGGTGTCCCGTCTTCCGATGAGATGGTGGCTATCGTTTTGGAGGAAGTCGACTTTGACGATCCGACTACGAACGTGCGAGGACGTCGTGCCTTAGCAATCGCTAAACCAACTCCAAGAGGTTATTGACCATGCCGGAGCATGATCAACCTGACCACGAAGGTCTGTTTCCTGCAGGCAAATGAATAACAAGCAAAAACTAATATTGCAATCTGGATATTGTGAATATAAGAGGAAAGCTTTATTGATCAAGGTGGGGTTCTGTGACGCCTTTGTCTGGTCGTTGAACACAAATGAAGTACGCGAAGTTGCAGCTATGGCGAACTTTAATCTAAACAAAACCCAAAGTCTAAACGGTGCCCTAAGGGTTGTATATATGGAGGAAGAGGGGGAAATTTCGTGGCCCTTGGTGGAGGGCTCCGAAATCAACCCTATCTCTTGTTTCCCCACACATACGGACTCTAAAAATAGCCTATGCTTATGTATTTCAAAATTACATGGGCCTGGCCCAATAATAAGGTGACGCAGCACCTAGAATAGCCTCGGGACGAAATTTATGAAGTGGCATCTCGTATATTTCGTCCAAGGCTTCATGCACCCATTATGGTGGCTTCAAAGTCCTGAAATCATCACTTGTAACTCTGTTCTTGTTCCCCTTGCGGATGCCATCATCTCCATGCTAGTTCTTGCTCCAATGTTCATCCTTCTCCAAGCTAGGGCCTTCATTTGTAAGCAAAACAAATGTATCCAATTTAGGCAGCATCATATTTTCATGAACATCAGAATCATTACCAAGAAAGGAAGTACCTGATAATTTAATTGGCGTGTGCGAGCTCTAGTAATTGGTCTAGTATATGTAGCAGTAGGGGCTGTGGGTGTAACAATGGTATTGATGTCCTCATCACTTGGCTGTTCCTGACCCGGAAGGATACAGACCTAGGGTAGGGTCATAGGCCTGACCTATACGTCCTACCCAAGGTCACTACCCTAGAAGATGAGAAGTCCAAGAGACGGCAAGAGACCACCAGTCGAAGATGTCGAGTGCAATCCACTCGACAATCATGTCACTCGGGAGTCCTCCCACCTACTGTCATTCGACCATCCGGAGAATCACTCAACCTACCAAAGACCAGGAGTCACTCAGCATTACAACGGACATGCGTTCACTCCATAGTCTTTAAGCTCATTAACAGCACTTAAGGTTGGCATTACCAGTAACGCCCCCACTTTATGTACATTAAGTCCCTTGTAATGGAGGGAGATGGGGGTCCTGGCGTACTCTATATAGGCCACCCCCCTCCTCTGGGACAAGGGTTCGCACCCCCTGTAACATCACACATATAATCCAATCGACCGCCTCCGGGAACCGAGACGTAGGGCTGTTACTTCCACCGAGAAGGGCCTGAACTCGTAAAACTCGTGTGTACACCTTCACCATAGCTGAGATCTTGCCTCTTCATACCTACCCACCTTTCTACTGTTAGCCTTAGAACCACAACAGTTGGCGCCCACCGTGGGGCAGGTGTCTTAGCGACTTGTAGGTGAAGTTGCAAGTTTTTCCGATCATCATCATCATGGTTTCCCGCGGCGGATTGGCGGAGGGCCGCGAGATCCATCTCGGCGCGCTCGTTTTCGTCGCCGACGACTCCGCTTGGCTTCAAGAAGCTCCCCTCGACATTGAGGCGCTCCCCGTCCGAGGGGCGACGCACTTTCGCGCGTGCGTTCACGGCGTCCTTCTCCGGTAGCCGTCGACCCAGTATCAGTCGGCTCCAATGGTGTCTTCCCTCCCCACTGTTCGCCGCTGCAAGCGATCCGGTCGATCGCGGCTTCAGCAGTGGATGAAACACGTGGTGGCTCGGCGTTCGGCCACCCATCAAGTCGCGGCAATCGAGCCCGATGAAACTCTCCACGGCATGTTCGATCTGTCGACTGGCTCCGCGGAGACCGCATCCGAGTGCGATAGCAGCGACCCTGCGGCTGAAGTCTTGATGGTCGATGGACCACGTGGTCCACCTGGCTTCCGTCGCGAAGACGGCGAAGATGGTGGCGGCGATCCGTCGCGCATCCATGAGGAATACCATCTCGAACCCCTTTCTTCGCAGCAGAGGGAAGAACTTCGTCGCCGCAACATGGATGCACTCCACACGCCCATCGTTGGAGAAACCTCCGAGGCTCGGGCCTTGGAAGAGGCGCGCCTGGCTAATTTGGCTGAGCACACTCGACTGGAGAACCTGCAGCGCGCTCTTGACGAGCGGGCTCGGGAGCGGGTCCTTGAGTCCAGTCGACGGAAGCTTTTCCCGCCTCCGCCTAAGGTATACCGTACTCCGATTCAGAACCTCACAGCTGCGGCCCGAATAGCAGAGTCGATACAACCTTCCCAGTCGGAGGCTGGCAGAGGGTTGATGCAGATTCGGGCCTTGCTCCGGGCAGCAGGAGAGCAAAACACAGCAGTGTCTCAATTGCGGAATAGGATTCACAGCAGATCCATAGTTGTGGACACAGTTCTGCCAGCCCACAGCCCAAGATCGCCCCTGCGGCGTGAAGGCCGTGGACAGTATGATCGTCAGCTCGACCGCGACAATCGTCATCGAGTGCCCACGCCTCCTCTGAGGAGTGCGTCATATGTGCCTCGGCAGAACGATGATAGACGCCGTCACAGTGGTGAGCGCAGAGCACCAGTCGACCCAAGGGAGCCAGGCTTTGATGCGAGATCCATTCTCGTTCAAGGCCTAGTCGACCGGAACAGAGCGCATAGAGAAGACCCTGGCAGAGATCGTCCAAGTGGCAGCAGAGTGCATGTTTCAAGTCCAGAGTGTTTCAGCAGAGCCATCAGGGCGGCAGTGATTCCTCCCAACTTCAGGTTGGCAACCGGAGTCAGTAAGTTCACTGGAGAATCCAAGCCTGAAACTTGGCTTGAGGATTACCGAGTGGTTGTGCAGATTGGAGATGGAAACGATGAAGTAGCGATGAAACATCTTCCTCTGATGTTGGAAGGGTCAGCCCGAGCGTGGCTGACTCAGTTGGCTCCAGGCAGTATATACAGTTGGGAAGAGCTGGCTCGAGTGTTTGTCAGAACTTTTGAGGGCACTTGCAAGCGACCAGCGGGATTGACCGAGTTGCAGCATTGTGTACAGAAGCCAAGTGAGACTTTGAGAGACTTCATTCAGAGGTGGACCACTTTGCATCACACCGTTGAAAACGTATCCGAGCATCAAGCAGTGTACGCCTTCAAGAAAGGTGTCAAATACCGAGAGTTGGTCCTGAAGTTCGATCGGACTAGAGATATGACTCTGACTCGGATGATGGAGATAGCCACCCGGTACGCTAACGGAGAAGAAGAGGATCGACTCCGTGGCGGGAAGAGTAAGCCAGTCGACCAAGAGGCCGGTGGAGGTAATTCCCACCGGAAACAGAAGCGTAAGGCCGAGCCGGCGGCACCTGGTGAGAATGCAGCAGTGGCTCAAGGAAAGTTTAAGGGAAAACCTAAAGGGCCCTGGCCCCCTAAGAAGGTGAAGGATCAAGCAGGGAATGATGTGTTGGATTTGCCATGCCACATCCACACGAAGAAGGATGAAGAAGGTAATCTGATCTACCCTAAGTGTACCACTCGACAATGTCGACTCCTGATCCAGCAGTTCCGAAAAAAACAGCCCAGTGAGAAGGAGAAAGAGTCGGACAAAGATGAGGATGAAGAGGAAGACGACGGTTATCCCAAAGTCAATTCCACCCTCATGATTTTTTCTAATGTTGAGAGTAAGAGTCGGTTGAAAGTTATCAACAGAGAAGTGAATATGGTCGCTCCGGCGACGATGACCACATACCTGAAATGGTCTCAGACAGCCATCACATTCGACCAGTCTGACCATCCTGCTCATGTAGCCACCCCCAGGAGGCAAGCACTGGTGGTCGACCCCGTGGTCGGAGGCACTCGACTGACTAAAGTGCTGATGGACGGTGGTAGCGGTCTGAATATCCTTTATGCTGAAACCTTGAAGGGGATGGGCATTCCGATGTCCAAACTTAGCTAGAGCAATATGAGTTTCCATGGTGTTATCCCTGGAAAGAAAGCCAAATCACTCAGCCAAATCGTTCTCGAGGTGGTTTTCGGTGATTCCAAGCATTACCGTAAAGAAAAGTTGACATTTGAAGTCGTGGATTTCCAGAGTGCTTATCATGCCATTCTGGGTAGGCCTGCCTACGCATGTTTTATGGCTCGACCATGTTACGTGTACCTCAAGTTGAAGATGCCTGGCCCCAAAGGTGTGATCACAGTTACTGGGAATCAGCAGAAAGCAGAGGAATGCTTCCAAAAAGGTTCCAAAATTGCCGATGCACAGATGGCAGCAGTTGAACTTCAAGAGTATCAGAAGAATGCAGATCCGAGTGATTTGCTCCAAGCCAAGAAGCCTGCCACAGATTCTGCATTTCAGTCGTCTGGTGAAACGAAGCCGATTCATATTCACCCGACTGATCCCAATGTCGCGCCGACTCATATATCAACGACACTCGACAGCAAATAGGAAGAAGCGCTCATCCAGTTCCTCCGTGAGAACTGGGACATCTTTGCATGGAAACCCTCTGACATGCTAGGTGTACCGAGAGGACTGTCTGAGCACCGTTTGCGTGTCGACCCCAAGGCAAAACCCGTCAAAGAGCATCTTCGGCGGTCCGCCGTGCAGAAGAGGAAAGCAATTGGCGAGGAAGTAGCTCGGCTGTTAGCGGCAGAGTTCATCCGTGAAATCTACCACTCCGAGTGGCTTGCCAATGTAGTCATGGTCCCTAAGAAGGACGATTCACTTCGTATCTGCATTGATTTCAAGCATATCAATCGGGCATGCCTGAAAGATCACTTCCCTCTCCCCCGCATCGATCAGATTGTTGACTCGGCTGCGGGGTGTGAGCGCTTGTCTTTTTTAGATGCATATTCCGGGTATCATCAGATCCGACTGTATGGTCCCGATGAAATAAAAACAGCCTTCATCACCCCATTCGGGTGCTTTTGCTATGTCACCATGCCATTCGGTCTTAAAATTGTCGGAGCCACATTCATGAGAATGATTCAGAAGTGCCTGCTCACTCAAATCAGTCGGAATGTGGAAGCATACATGGATGACATTGTGGTCAAGTCTCGCAAAGGTTCCGACCTATTGAATGACCTCGCAAAAACCTTTTCCAACCTAAGAAGGTACAATATCAAGCTTAATCCGTCGAAGTGCACGTTTGGAGTTCCTGGAGGAAAGTTACTCGGTTTTCTCATTTTCGAATGAGGAATCGACGCCAATCCAGAAAAAGTTGATACCATCCTCCGAATGAAACACCCTGTGCGAGTGCATGACGTTCAGAAGTTGACTGGTTGTTTGGCCGCTTTGAGTCGATTCATTTCTCGTCTCGATGAAAAGGCCTTGCCTCTTTACCGACTGATGAAGAAATCTGATAAGTTCGAGTGGACTAAGGAAGCTGATGCAGCGGTTGCAGAACTCAAAACCCTGCTTTCCACCCAGCCGGTGCTCGCTATGCCAATCAGCAAAGAGCCTTTACTGCTTTATATTGCAGCCACTGGACAAGTTGTCAGTACAGTACTCACAGTCGAGTGAGTAGAGGAAGGAAAAGCTTACAAGGTTCAGCGCCCAGTTTATTATCTCTCTGAAGTTTTGACTTCATCCAAGCAACGATATCCACATTATCAGAAGCTTGTCTATGGAATTTACATGACCATGGAGAAGGTTGCACATTATTTCTCTGATCACTCCATTACAATCGTCAGCGACGCACCACTATCTAAAATTCTGAATAACAGAGATGCAACAGGTCGAGTGGCAAAATGGGCGATTGAGCTCCTTCCATTGGATATCAAGTTTGAGGTGAAGAAAGCTATCAAGTCCCAAGCAATTGCAGATTTCCTTGCCGAGTGGATTGAGCAGCAACTACCGACTCAAGTTCATTCGGAGCATTGGACTATGTTCTTTGATGGTTCCAAGATGCTGAATGGTTCAGGTGCTGGGGTAGTATTGGTATCCCCCCGTGGAGATGAACTTAGCTATGTTCTCCAGATCCATTTTGATTCCTCCAAAAATGATGCCGAATATGAAGCACTTTTATACGGGTTGTGATGTAGGGCGGAACCCTAGGGGCCGATCTTTCACGTTTGGAGAGGATCCTACGGGGAAACACGAAGAACGAGCGGAAGAACACGAGGAAATCACGGGGGAGAACGAGAGAAACACTCAACTGACAAGAGATCGATCACACAAGGTCTAGATCATCAAAGCACGAGTAGCACGAGATACAAAGTCAACAACGGACGATACACAAGTAACCGTTCTTCTCCGTGATGAGGTATTGATTGTCTTCTCCGGATGGAGGCTTGAATCCGAAAGGATCTTCTCCGAGGAGGCACGGTCCCTCACGTGGAGTAGATCCGGTACGGTTGAGCAGAGCTCTATCTCTAAATGAGCTATCACAATGCTAAGTCTCGAAGTGAGGAGGAGGAGTCCTATATATAGGCTAGGGGGCGAAGGGGTACATGGGCTCAGCCCAACACGTGCGCGCAGGCGCTGGCTAGATGATCCGGGGGTGGAGCCAGATGATCCGGGCTGGTCCGGATGGTCCGGGTGGAGGCCCGGATGAGCTGGAGACGCGGCTGGTGGCGGTGCAGGTCCGGATGTCCGGGCAGGGTCCGAATGATCCGGGACGGGGTCCAGATGATCCGGCTTCAGGTGGGAGCTTCGGGTGTCTTCAGGGCGAGTTAGCCGGATCATCCGGGCCGGGGTCCGGATCGTCCGGGCTCTGTCCGGATCATCCGGGCCGCCGTCCGGATCGTCCGGCCAGCTTGGGACTTGGCGCTTTTCGTCTCTATCTTCACGCATGTCTTCCGCTTCCGGTTCTCCTTGCTTCCTAGCTTCTCCATGGTTAACTCCTTGGTACCTGAGTATGCATAGCATTTCCGTTTGAGGTAGTAACCATGTCTCATGTGAATCGAAAGGGAGTTGTGAGAGGAGTGATGTCACCTCGGTTTCAAGAGCTCTTGCATGTGCTCGAGTCATAGGTCCAAGTGGTGTTGTAGGGGATGTAGATGCGTCCATGGGGATGATCGTGGGATGCTCCGCATCATCTCCCCCCCCCCCCCCCAGGAAAGATCCGACCTCGGACCAAAATCTTCATCACCATGGTAAGGCGAGAGGTCTTTGACGTTGAAGATGTTGCTCACGTTGTACTTGTTGCTCCGTAGGTCGATCTTGTAAGCGTTGTTGTTGTAGCGTGCTAGCACCTTGAAGGGTCCATCGGCTCGAGGGAGAAGTTTGGACTTGCGTTCGTTGGGGAAGCGGTCCTTGCGAAGGTGTAGCCACATGAGATCGCCTATGTTGAAGATCATGGGTTTCTTGTTGATGTTGAGCTTGGTCGCTAGTCGTTGTACTTGGCGCTCGATGGTGTTCCTTGTATCCTCATGCATCTTCTTGATGTAGCTTGCTCGAGCAGTCGCATCCATGTTGGTGCGTTCTTGTAGAGGAAGAGGTAGAATGTCCAATGGGGACAACGGGTTGAAGCCGTAGACGACCTCAAAGGGGGACTTGCCGGTAGTCGAATGTCTTGCACGGTTGTAGGCGTACTCGTCGATGGGTAGACACGCCTCCCACTCCTTGATGTTCTTCTTGATCAACACGCGAAGTAGAGTAGAGAGTGTCCGGTTCGTCACCACCGTTTGGCCGTCGGTTTGAGGATGGTATGTGGATGAGAACAAGAGCTTGATTCCGAGCTTGGCGCATAGCGTCTTCCAAAAGTAACTCAAGAACTTGACGTCACGGTCAGAGACGATTGTCTTTGGAACTCCATGGAGGCGCAAGATTTCACTACAAAAGAGATTTGCAATGTGTGAAGCATCGTCTATCTTGTTGCAAGGAATGAAATGTGCCATAATAGAAAATCGGTCCACAACAACAAACACGGAATCCTTTCCATTTTGAGTTCTAGGCAAACCAAGTACAAAATACATGCTAATGTCTTCCCAAGGTTGATAAGGAATAGGAAGAGGCATGTGAATACCATGAGATTGAGCTTTAGACTTAGCTTTGCAACATGTAGAGCATCGGGTGGTGAAGCGTGAGACATCTCGAAACATCTTGGGCCAAAAGTAGTTTTTGGAGAGCGTGGCGAATGTCTTATCTTGTCCAAAATGTCCCATGAGTCTGCCTCCATGAGCCTCTTGCAAAAGTAGCAAACGAAGAGAAGACTCGGGAATGCATAGTTTGTTAGCTTTCATAAGATAAGCATCCTTGATATAATATTGTTCCCAAGAAGTATGCGTCAAACACTTAGCATAAGGAATAGCAAAAGATGGATCATTAGCGTACAAGTCTTTGATGTGCTCAAAACCAATAACATTCAACTCAAGTTTAGTGACAAGCGTGCATATGCGTGAAAGTGCATCCGCCACTACATTTTCCTTACCCTTAATGTAATTGATCACATAGGGGAAAGATTCAATAAATTCACTCCATTTGGCATGACGCTTGTTTAACTTAGTTTGACCTTTTAAGTATTTAAGTGTTTCATGATCGGTATGTATGACAAACACATGAGGTCTAAGATAATGTTCCCAAAAATGTAGCACACGCACTAAAGCATACAATTCTTTGTCATATATGGGATAGTTAAGTTGAGCACCGGAGAGTTTTTCACTAAAATATGCAATGGCTCGTTTTTTCTTGCATCAAAACTCCACCAATTCCGGTTCTACTTGCATCACAATGAACCTCAAAAATTTTGTCAAAATTGGGTAAAGCAAGAATCAGAGCATGAGTAAGTAAATACTTGAGCTCATCAAAAGCGGTGGATTGCAAAGATCCACAAACAAAAGGAGCATTCTTCTTACTCAAGGCATGCAAAGGAGCGGCAATAGTGCTAAAATCTTTCACAAAGCAATGATAAAAACCTGCAAGACCAAGAAAACTACGCACTTGTTGCAAATTGGTGGGTTGGGGCCAAGTTTTAATTGCTTCAATTTTAGATTCATCAACATGGACACCCTTGGAAGAGACAACAAAACCCAAGAAAACCACTTTGTCAACACCAAATGTGCACTTTTTCATGTTGGCATAAAGACGTTCCTTGAGAAGGGTTTGCAAAACATCCCTAACATGATTAAGATGCTCTTTCATGGTTTTGCTAAACACAAGAATATCATCGAAGTAAACCACAACAAAGACTCCAATATAAGGGCGAAGCACATAATGCATAAAACGCACGAAAGTACCGGGAGCCTCCGATAAACCCATAGGCATGACTAACCACTCATATAAGCCAAATTTGGTTTTGAAAGTAGTTTTCCATTCATCACCCTCTTGAATGCGGATTTGATAATAGCCACTTTTAAGATCAATTTTTGAGAAAAAGTTGGCTCTGCTAAGTTCATCATGCATATCATCTAAGCGAGGAATGGGATGCCTATAGCGAACGGTAATAGCATTTATAGGTCTACAATCGGAGCACAAGCGGAAACTTCCATCTGGCTTAGGCACAAGTATAACGGGAACGACACAAGGGCTTAAGCTTTCATGTACATGACCGTTGTCGATGAGTTGTTGTACTTGCCGTTGAATCTCCTAGTTTCTTTGGGATTGACATGGTATGGAGCTTTGTTTGGAAGTGGCGCTCCAGGGATGAGGTCGATTCGATGCCTCGAACAAGAGGTAGACCCGGAGGTAGCTCATCTGGGAAAACATCTTGAAATTCCTGCAAAAGAGATTGAAACACTAAAGGTACCTCGGGAGAGGTGTTAGCTTTTGGTTCCCCATCCTTGCACACAAGGACAAAGTGCATCACACTCGATGGGTTCTCACACACTTCTCTTATCTCACTTTTTGTGGCAAATAGTATGAGGTTTTTCTCTCTAGGAGAAGAGGCGCTCAAGTTTGGCTTGTGGCTCTCACTCACATTTTGGTGGATCACTTTCTCACTCTTCTCTCCATGATGGGTGGCTTGCTTGTCGGCTATCACTTGACTAGGAGACATAGGTCATAGCACATATTCCTTCCCTTTCATCTTGAAGCTATAGTGATTGGTGCGCCCGTTGTGGATGACACCATGGTCGAATTGCCATGGTCGACCAAGAAGGAGGTGGCAAACGGTCATTGGGACCACATCACACTCCAAAGTGTCCTCATATGCACCAATTTTGAAGGAGACTTGGACCGTATGCTCAACTCGTATAGTGCCGGAGTCACTTAGCCATTGAACCTTGTAGGGGTGCGGGTGCTTCTTCTTGACCAATTGAAGCTTGGAGCATAGTTCTTCACTTGCCAAGTTGTGGCAACTACCTCCATCGATGATGACATTGACGGACCTTCCAATGATTCCGGCCTTAGTGTGGAAGATGTGGCATCTTTGGTCTTCTTCTTGTTGATTTTGAAGAGTCAAGACCTTGGAGACAACGAGAGCGGGGCTCGAATCCTCATCACAAAAGACTTCATCATCTTCTTCCTTGTTCACGCGCCGGTGCATGGCCACTTGCTCAAGGGCTTCCATCTCCTCATCACTCATGGAGTCATAGGTGACATCATCGTTGAGGATCATGGTGCGCTTGTTTTTGCATTCATAAGACTTATGGCCTCGGCCGCCGCAAGTGAAACACTTGAAGGTGATATCCAATGGACCTGAGCATAAATTTTCTTTTGATCATGAAACCTTTTTTTTCTCTATCATGGGGTTGCTTCAAATAAATGCAGTCCTTCTGGCTTCCATAAATGCTGAGAATTATCATGGCCATCTTCTAATGGGATCTGACTGCTCACAGGTGGCACTGATTGATTTATTCCTTTGGCTCGAGCATGAGATATGTACCAACGATTTGACTGCCTTCTGTCGTGAGCAATATAATGGTGTATAGAGTTATAATTGTATCATACCTCAAATATTTACATCCTGAAACTGGCCTGACAGGGGGCTGGTGGACAAATGCCTTTCCTGACAGACTGACCGTGTACTTGATTCCGTCGGTGAGTATACCGGGTCTGAGCTGATTATTCGGCTTTTGATTTTTCTCATGTGGTCGATATACCCATCTGTTTTAATAGGCTGTGGTATGCTTTAACACTGCCGCTGAGGTTAGACTGCTGAGTTTGCAAAGAATTCTAGGATCTGACAAAATAGACTTGGATATTCCACACTAACCTTGTCAAGCGGGTCAGCGCGTTATGAAAATAGAGTAGGCTGCTGAGGGTATGCCTTTGTGGATCCATACGGAATTATGGCTTTCAACTAAGTTGGGTATCCGGACCCTGATGGTCACGCAAAAATCATCATGCCTTTGCTGTCAGTCTCATCCTTTTTACGGTCATGGTTTTCTTTGTCAGGATACCTTACTAAAATAACTTGGACACACCTGTCCTTGATTATTCGTATGACCATGGATGCGATTAATATTTTTGACATTATTCCTTGTGCTTGGGTTCCGCACGTATGTGACATGTACTCGGGGCTTGTAGCTGTACAGAGCTCATTGCTAAGGCTAATCATACAAGAAGGTGACGAGGTTTCATGATATCACCTTGTCTGGTGTGGGAGTAATGCCTTTGGTGACCATTGTCAAGACTGTGGATTCTATGATGTCATCTCCAAATATTGTCGATCCTTGTAATTCATGATATGTATGTTTGCTCATCTTTATTTTCCTTTGCCTGACTCGTGAGGTTGTGGGATTCTTACTTTCCTTAGGTATATATGTTGGATCTTTGCCGCATCTCGTATGAGTTACTAATATGACTGGGGATGCATGCTCACCATATATAAGAAGGATATGCCACCGAACACTCGATCCTTGTGGTAGGCATATGTTTTGACTGAATTTTACCTCTGACAAAATTATTGCAAGTCTGGTCCTTGAGCAGCACTGACATATATTGTCAACTCATCAGATAATCTCTGAGGATGGTGCAATATTGCGGTACTAACACAGACTGAATGGCTTACTAGATAAGCCATCCGAGTAGCTTGCTGAGGAAGACTTGTTAACTTCTGCTCAAATCTTTTGTCTGGGTATCGTGTAGAAGAAGGCTCTATAGCTTACACACAAAGCTTGCTCTGATTGATGTGCTGGAGAAGCCTGAGTTCCGTACGTGAGAAGCTTCTCCTCGGGTTTGCTTGTTGAGAAAATTTCATTTCCGTCTGTCAGAAGCTTTTACTGAGGTGTCTTGCTGTGAAAGACTGGGTATCGTGGGCCATAAATTGTTCACATATCATGCCGTGTAAAGTTGACAAGCCTTGCATCATAAATTTCTTCCGATAGCGTGTGGAAGAATATTGGGTTTCTTATATCCAAAACTTCATACTGATATGCAGACTGAAATCCATACACATGCCCATAATATTCTGAGGCTAATTATTTGCATGAGAAAAATGGTTGGACTATCTTTCTTGAACATATCACATTCTGACTTTATTTTGGATGATAACATATTTCAATCATCATGCATTATTGAGCCAAAATTTTGTATATGATCCATACCTCTGTCTGAAAATATACCGTTGATCTTGTACCTGACTTGTCTTTCTGCTGGCTGGATCATAACTACTGTGAGGATTTTGCACTGATGTAGACCTGATGCTGATAGTCAAGCCAATACGCCATTGGTATTCTGAACAGATATTAATGCTATAATGCAGTTGACTGGATAGACCAAAATGTTTAGGTGAGCTTGTTCCAAATATTCGAAATCCTTATTACTTCTTTGAGTCTGGTGTCGGTTGACGAGCAACTCTTTATTGGGGAAAAATAATGTAACATCGGGGCCCAAAAGAAAAAGCAAAAGAAAACTCAACTAAACAAGAGCACACAACAACAAACAATCCACACACAATCAATGTCACATCTTACTGCTAGTCACACAATATGCATGCCTACTTAAGCACACAAATCTTGCGGGATCTCCGGTTCTATGATCTAGCATGTTGTGACGATGTGCACGAGGACGAATAAATGCGTGGAAGAATTGGTGTAAACAGCGCTACACCAAGTGCTAGCTTAGCCAGGTAGCAACCTGGACTAGCTCGGAGGCAAGGACGCACTTGGTAATCATGTAGTAGGACACGAAGGTCGCAACCACATTATTATCAAGCGGACGGAAAAAGATCCGTACTCGTCCAAGAAATAGGATAGCGGGGAAAAACTAAGGCTGCTGACATTGCCCTTTCTTGATAACTAAGATCGTTAAGGGTTGTCAACATGACAAAATAAAAGAACGATCCGGGATAGAAGCATGTCCATCACCGAAACGAAAGACATCGGCGCGATACCTGAGCACCATTTTTGCAAACAGTGTCGGGATCACTTGGCATCACTCTGCTGGGACAGAAATGACACCAAACACCGAAAAGAAAAAGGAACTGGAGAAATACAAAGGTTGAGCTGTAGTGGATCCGAACCGATGCCAGCTACACTCACCAGATAAACCGTTAGCAACAAATAATAATTCTATATGCATGCTATGCAACAAACAAATGCAGCAACCAAATGCAACAAACAAGCAAGACTCTATACTACCGTTTTCTACTGGTTTCTACTGCTCGCGCTGACTAGGGCGTCCTATAGCCAGATCTGCTCTGATACCAAGCCCTGTGGCACCCCAGCTCAGAGAAACCGGAACGCCCCGTATTCCAGCCTAGAGATCGAGGAGAAGTCTCTAGAATACGGCACTGCTTGACATAGAACAAATCAGCTCTTATTACAAGAATAAATACAAGTCCGATCTTACAAAGGTTCACATCAGCACGGCGACACTACGCCTGTGATACTACACTTGCTCTATGCTAGCAGTGGAAAAACTCGAAGCAGCGGAAATCTTCTAGCAGTGGAACAACGACGAAGGTAGTGAACTCCACTCCGCAGGGACTCTGGCTGGGACACAATCTAGCTCGCACGAACGGAAACCACAACAAGCAATCACGGCATCACCTGCAATATGGCATGACACGCCAAGTCAGTACATTGAATGTACACGCCAGGTCTTTCTGGCGATCACTACCACGACCAACACTTGGTCTCAAACAGTGATCTTTCCGGCGATCACTACCACGACCAACTCTTGGTCCCCAACATCATCATCAACATCCTGTCAATCTGTACTGCTCAAAATATCAACATATAAATCACCTATAAGTCATTCCGTCATGTGAGTGTTGATCAAACAGTGTGACCTAGTACGAACCCATGCCCATGACCGAGGACGCGGCTATCGATAGTTTAAACAAACACACTCTGCAGAGATAGCGCACTTTACCCACACCACAGAACCCATGGCCTCGCACTCCCATTCGGGTGGACCAACGACATTCCGACAAAACCAATCTACTGCCATGACACTCTCCCGGCCACTCCGACTCACTCCCCACTGGGCTAAGTCATGGCTGGCCCCGTGTCTACCAAAGACACAACGACCACCGTCGTGGCCAAGACATAAACGTCCCAAACGGGGACATGAGCTCAAAACCAACTACGGGCACACAAGGCTTATGCCGTCCTACCTGATCAAGGTAGCGCCCGCGCATAACCTTCCCTCGTTGGAGGCACCGGCGAGAGGCACGACAATAGACCGCATTAGGGCCTTCCCATAAAAGACAAATGTGGCTGCACTGGAAAAAGCCCGGTTCGGTGGCACCTGACCAACTTAATGACGGAATTTATCCCCAAAAATAGAATTGTGATAAATTATACTCCGATATCAATTATCAAACTATAATCCAAGTCATAGCCATATCCAACAAATAACCCAAGCATAATATCATCATACCAAAATACTCCGAGGATAGCATAACACTACTATCATGATGAATCCGAAAATAGTAATCCTACTACTCCAATAACAAGAATAAATCTATCCATCTAAGATCCACATGCAAACATCATCTCCGAAAATAATACTCCAAGCAACAGAACATCAACTATCATCATGAAGATAATCATACTAACCACTAATAATCCAAAGGTAGCATGACATCCAAAGTAATACTCCAAAATATACTAACAGATATCATCATGAAACAACCATAATATCAACCACTAATACTCCAATGGCAACATGATACTCATCAACTACAAACATAACTCCTAGTAATCCAAACAATAGCATGGCATCAACAAGATCAAAATAATACTCTGAGAAAATGCCATGCACAGATCACAAGTAGCTAAAACAATACTTTAAACAAGTTTAAATAAATTAAACCATGTCACTACATTACAGTGATGTAAATGGAGGGTGTGGCTTGCCTGGGGTGGAAGAAATCACCTAGAGAAAGTGCGAGAACTCGCGGAACGAATCACCGGAAAATGTTCTCTCTTGGAGGGGGCTGAATAAGGGCAAGGGCATAATGGTCATTTTTAGAATGTCATAACATGGTGAAAGGGTGACCAATAGAATGGGCTCGACGAAACAAAGAAGTGGGCTTTGGATTCACGTCATTTGGAGTTACGAGTAAAAAGTTATGGAGGGTTGAAGTTCAGGGACTTTTCAGTAAAAATTTCATCACAAACAAGTCCCTGAGTGGATAAGGCAGAAACGTGAAGTTGGAAATACGCTTTCGATCAGCAAAAATGTACTCGCCCAAAATACGTTTCCACTTGCCATGTCATCAGAGGCGGGGCCAGCCTTTGGGTCGCTAATTGGCGGGTCCCACGGGTTGTGGGGCCCGTCACTTATCCAGCTGGACTGGGTAGGGTCAACGCCGCAGCCACTGACTGGCGGGTCCCGCGGGCAGGGGGTGGGGCCTGGCGAGTCGTCGTCTTCCTCCCCACTCTGGCCCGACCGAAGCAGAGGAGGAGCGGAGGCAGGGGCGCTGTCGGCGTCGGCCCCGGCAACTCCGGCCATCTCCGGCCAAATGGAGGCCACCGGCGGGCTCGGCGTGGCCTGCCGCATCCATCCCCGCATAGAGGAGACACCGGAGAGGAGCGGGGTGACCACGACAAAGAGGGGACAGAAACGGCTCCGGCGGCGGTTGACCTTGGGGCACGGCCACTCGGGCACTCCGGCGAGAGGGAGAAGAGGTGGGGCGGACCGCCGGAGCACCAGGAAGAGAGTGGTGAGCTCATGGAGGATGGGGAGGGATTAGTTCAGGCAAATTTAAGCCGGAGGGGCAGCGGCCATGGCGGCTAACAGAGGCGAGGAGAGGCTCTGGAGCTCGAGCGAGTGGACGGGGAGGGAGCTGGGAGTGAGGCGAGGCTTGACGTGAGCTCGGACGGCCTCGGGGTGGCCATTTATAGGCGTGGGGCGAGGAAGCCAAGCTGACACCGCCGCGGACGCGTGTCAGGCGCTGCGGACGCGTGCTCGCGCGCTCGAGCTTGGGGCGAGGCGACGGGGGATACAGAGAGGAGCTCACGGGGTAAAAGAGGTCGAGGGACACAGGGAGGAAGCGGCCAAGAACGAACCGAGACGAAACGGCATGGTCCGCCCGTGGGCGCGCTTCGGCGAGCGTCGGTGAGGAAGCTGCCGGAGGGGGAGAGGGGTCCAGAGGGTAGAGGACGACGAGGCTGAGCTGTTTGACACTTGCGGACAAGCCAGAACCGGACGAGGCGGCGTTGCTGTTGCCAACAGTGGCGAGACCACCGTTTTGGCCGGCATCTCCCGTGGTCACCACCGACAGCACGCGCTCTGGCTTCCTACTTAGTGCCAAACCTTGTCGGCGGTGGAGTCCTTCAAAGGTAGGTAGCAACTGAGGTGGTTGTTTGGTGAAAACGACTATGGTTAAATGGTAAGCAACCTTTGAAGTTTATTGTAGTAAACTTAATCAGCTAAGTGTGATCAACAGAGAATTGCTTGAAGCCAAATAAGTTGTCTGGGATGTTTAGGCTAGGGAGGGACTATGATTCTGGAGGTTTTGAGGGGAAATGGACCAAGTTTTACTACAGTTGCTTCACAACTGACCAAAATGGTCCAAAAACTTGAGCATGATGATGCACTCACATGGAGTATCAACTTGAGCTCAAATTGGGCAAGGCAGGGTCATTTGGTCATATGAAGATGCTCAAGAAGTCTCATACCAATTGGCCAAGCCAAAATGGCACTTGCTTCACAAACATCATTTCTGTCCAGAAACTTGGAATAATTTTGGTGATCAAATGGCTTATTGAAATGATGCCAAATTGGGTGGAAAGATGTTTTACGGGTATAAGAATGATCTTGTAATTTATCAAGATTTTTGAAGCAATATAAAATACACTTTCTTCACAACCTAAAAATATTGTTAGAATCAAAGATTTTCTCCTGTGCTCACATAGATGATTGGATGAGGCTGCAAATGGGTGGAGGGGGTTAATATGAGCACATTAAGAAGTGTGCAAAAGTTCAACTCATTTGGATACTCCTAGCTAGTACTCCCTTCACAAAGCCTTCTGTCTGACAGAAACTTTGAAAAATCACTGAGGAAGATTGGCTAGGCAAATAAAGTTTAAATTGTGCATGGGGCAATTATTTGGACATATAAACATTCCCAAAAAGGTTGGGAGCCACTAGGAAAAATATAAATGACACTTCCTTCACAAAGTGCCATTTAGGGCAAAAAGGAAGAATAATTATTGAGGAATTATTTTTGAAATGGCCAAGGAAATGTTTGGGGATATTTGAGCTATATATGACCTAAAGTAATTATGAAAATTATTTGGGGATTTTTTTATTGACAAAAATATAGGTTGCTTCGCAACCTAGGGTAGATAGGGTTATTCCTTTAATAGAAAAAAGAATATTCCCTAGAAAAGAGTTTAGGGTTTGGTCAAGAAGTGAAGTGACATGATCTTGGCAAGGTTTTGAGAATGATGAGCCACTTGGGAGGGGAAATGAGGATGATTTCCCAGGTGGCAAGGCCACGGAACCACTCCAAAAAGAAAAACAGAGCAAAAACCAAATAAATCAAAAAAAGGCCAAAAACTAGGCTGTTACACCATTGGATGTAGTAAGGATGCGGACATGGTCTTGTGATGAGAGATAGCTTCTCCACCATCTCCATGCTAGCCAAGTTGTTGTAGATCCCTCCATCTATGATGACGCGAACAGAACGTTCCTTCACAACTCCCTTTGTATGGAACAAATTATGCCTCTGATTTTGCTCAGCTTGTGTGACCTGCACACTCAAAACACATTGAGCAACTAAACATTCATACATGTCAGCGTGTTCAGGAGCCACGTATTGCGTCTCATGATCAGAATCATCTCCACTGTGTTCTTCACTTGTAATAAGAGCCAAAGTCTCCTCATCATGGTCACTAGCAAACTCATACCCACCATCCTCAGTAGCAATCATCACACGCTTAGATGGGCATTCTCTCGCATAATGACCTCCACCCTTGCAACAAAAATAATAATAATATCATGTGTTTGCCCTGTTGATGCCATGGATGAAGAAGAGCTCTGTACGGAACCGGAAGGTGTACTCCTGGCATATGGTGGTGATGGTGCATGTTTTCTTGTATCTCGATTGGAATTAGCGGCTGAAGTCAGTGGTGCTACAGTAGGACATGTGGGAGTAGAGGATGCACGCGGTGTCCATGATGAAGGTCGGCCTGCAGAAAAGTTAGTTCGCGCCAAAGCCTGTCGATCCTGCACTTCACGTTCAGCTTTGCAAGCAAGATGGAATAAACGAGTGATATTATTATACTCCGTATATTCTAGAATGGTCTGAATCTCTTTATTTAATCCACCCATAAAACATGCAAGCATAGCTTCATTATCCTCAATAATACCACATATAATCATTCCAGTTTGTAATTCCTGATAATATTCTTCTATAGATTTTTTTTCCTTGTCTTAAACGCTGCAATTTTTGAAGTAATTCACGTTGATAATATGGTGGAACCCAACGAGTACGCATAGCAGTTTTCAAAGCAGCCCAAGTAGTTGGAATATTATTCGGATATAATCTACGATGTTCAGACCACCACACACAAGCAAAACTAGTGAAAGCACAAAGGGCAGCAGCAACACGTCTTTTCTTGGGGTATTGTAAACATGTAAAAGGTTGTTCAGTTTCTAACTCTCAAGTATGATATATCAGGAACATATCTACCCTCAAATGGTGGAATATTCAATTTCAGTTTAGGAAGATGGTCATGATCTCGTAGCTGAGCTGGTAGTGCAGCCCTACCATTGCGATTATATGCATGTGGACGACCTGGTGCTAGTGGTTGCACGTAGTTCTGATTTTGATCAACCTCATCCTCGTAATCGCCCGCATAATCGTCATCCTCCTCGGCATCAGCAGCAGTAGTAGCAGGAGCCAAAGAAGCATCAACAGTAAGTGCAGCGGCACCAGAATTTTTACCAGGCTCAAGGGGAACGCGCAGTGCTCGTCCCACTTGATTTGGAAGGCGATGTTGTTGTTGTTGTTGTTGTTGTTGTTGTTGTTGTTGTTGTTGTTGTTGTTGTTGTTGTTGTAGAGGTGCGATAGGTGCAGCCGACGGTGGTTGTGGAAAACATGCGAGCAATTCATTAAACTTGTTATTGAGCTTTGTTTCGAACATCTTGTCAATGCCATCTATCTTCTCCATGGCCTCTTCAAATCTGTTTAGCACATTTTGCACCTGTCCACTCATCATTTGTTGAAATTTATCATTTAGCTGTTTGTTTGACATGTTCTCCCAATCAGTCTCATCGGCTTGTGATCCTGCCATGGTTAGCAGCAATAGAAACACAAGAATATGATCCTACAGACTACTAGGAAGTGGGGTGGTGTGCCAGAAATCTGTCAAGCGAATCTCAAATTCTTACCAGTTCTTACCCAGTAGCAGGTGGCGATCGACAACCGTTGTAGTCAATACTCTCAAAGCTTGGATAGAGCGATTACCAGGGAGAGTCAAACGCACGACGTAGATGTATGTGGAGCTGGGAAGGCTTATAATATGGTAGCAAATAGGTTTAGCAATAATCAATTCAGAGATGCAAAGTTGAATAAACGCTCAACGACGGTACTGTGTTGGTCATAGGCTAGACCGTGCTAAAGACGCGAGCCTAGAACACTAACAAAAACACGGCGCTGCACGTAAACAAGGGAGGAGCACACTCTGAATTTTTTTCTCTTTTTTCACTTTTTTTTGCACTTCTTTTTCCTCTTTTTTTTCTCCCCAACAAATTTTTTTCAAAAAAGTCTACAAATGGTCTAAAAACTGCCTAGCCAGAATTTTCCAGACTTTGTTTTTTTTAACTGGAACTATTTTTCTTCTGCGGGTGGCACGAAAGTTGGGGAATCCGACTTGTTCATGACTCGTAGTATTCCGTGATCTGGAACTCGAAAATAAATGAACAAATACTGGACTTGTACTAGGATTGGTGGCGGAGATGAATCTGGTGGAACTCAGACTGGTGAGGGTATATGACGGTGGTATATGTGGTCTCGGATTGGTGGTGGTATATGGACTCAAATCGGTGGTGGTATATGGACTCGGATTGGTGGTGGTATATGGACTCGGAGCGGTGGTGGTATATGGACTCAGAGAAATAGCGGATAAGCGGTGGTGGTATATGGCAGGGGTGATGATGAGGGTGCGGCGGCGGCATGACAACTTGTGAACAGAACTAGAAACTCTAAAGAACTAGATGCTAAGACCAGCAACTTGACACGACGATGAAACCGCAAATTCAACAAAGCAAATATAGAAAAGATTATGCAATGGCTCGGATTGGTTTGGATATGATGAACTAACCCTAAAAAATTGGCTTTTTCGTGGATTGTAGGTATGAAGAACAGACTCGATCTAAACTACAAAAAACTGTAAAATCTCACCGAGCAACCTGAAAATATGGTACCACTTGATAGAGGCAAAGGTGTCCCGTCTTTCGATGAGATGGTGATTATCGTTTCGGAGGAGTAGGCTTTGACGATCCGACTACGTACGTGCGAGAACGTCGCACCTTAGCAATCGCTAAACCAACTCCTAGAGGTTATTGACCACGCCGGAGCACGATCAACCTGACCACAAAGGTCTATTTCCTGCAAGCAAATGAAGAACAAGCAATAAACTAAGATTGCAATATGGATACTGCGAATATAAGATGAAAGCTTTATTGATAAAGGTGGGGTTCTGTGACGTCTTTGTCTGGTCGTTGAACACAAATGAAGTACGCGAAGTTGTAGCTATGGTGAACTTTTAATCTAAACAAAACCCAAAGTCTAAACGACACCCTAAGGGCTGTATACATGGAGGAAGAGGGGGGAATTTCCTGGCCCTTGGGGGAGGGGTCCGAAACCAACCCTATCTCTTGTTTCCCCACACATATTGATGTAGGGTAGAACCCTAGAGGTCGATCTTTCACATTTGGAAGGAATCCTACCAAGAACACGAAGAACACGAGGAGGGAACGAGGGAAAAACACGAGAAAACTCTCAACCAACAAGAATATAGTCACACATGTGCTAGATCATCGAGACACAAAGTGATTGTCACGCCCAATATGCGACCCTATCCAAAAGGAACTCGAAGGTCCCACCAAGGATAGACCCGCATATTGAAACGCTTTTGCAAGGTGGATATCATTACATCAACATTACATCATAGGTAGGGATACATACAAGAGGCATACAATGCCACATGAATACAACAATACATCATACATAAGATCAACATCCGACTACGGATGAAACACAAAAATAAACTCAAATGACATCCACCCTGCTAGCCCAAGCTGCCGACCTGGAACCTATCCCCTGATCGAAGAAGAAGCAGAAGAAGAACTCCAACACAAGTAAAACATCGCTCTCGCGTCATGATCATCGCATAACCTGTACCTGCAACTGTTGTTGTAGTAATCTGTGAGCCACAAGGACTCAGCAATCCCATTACCATGGGTATCAAGACTAGCAAAGCTTAATGGGAAAGGAAGTGGTAAAGTGGTGAGATTGCAGCAGCGACTAAGCATGATATGGTGGCTAGCATACGCAAATGAGAGCGAGAAGAGAAACAAAGGAACGGTCGTGAAAGCTAGCAATGATCAAGAGGTGACCCTGAACTCCTACTTACGTCAACCATAACCCAAAGACCGTGTTCACTTCCCGGACTCCGCCGAGAAGAGACCATCACGGCTACACACACGGTTGATGCGTTTTAATTCGGATCTGGTGTCAAGTTATCTACAACCGGACATTAACAAATTCCCATCTGCCACATAACCGCGGGCACAGCTCTCGAAAGTTTATACCCTGCAGGGGTGTCCCAACTTAGCCCATGATAAGCTCTCGCGATCAACGAAGGATATACCTTCTCCCAGGAAGACCCGATCAGTCTCGGAATCCCGGTTTACAAGACATTTCGACAATGGTAAAACAAGACCAGCAAAGCCGCCCGATGCGCCGACAATCCCGATAGGAGCTGCACATATCTTGTTCTCAGGGCAACACCGGATAAGTCAAGCTACGAGTAAAACCAGACGTCGAGTTTCCCCGAGGTGGCCCCGCAGGTTGCTCGTTTCGGACCAACACTTAGACAAGCACTGGCCCGGGGGGGCTAAAATAAAGATGACCCTTGGGTTGGCTGACCCAAGGGAAGGGTATAGGTGGTGGTGAGGCAAATGGTAAAACCAAGGTTGGGCCTTGCTGGACAAGTTTTATTCAAAGCGAACTGTCAGGGGGGTCCCATAAATCACCCGACCGCGTTAGGAACGCAAAATCCGGGAACATAACACCGGTATGACGGAAACTAGGGCGGCAAGAGTGGAACAAAACACCAGGCATAAGGCTGAGCCTTCCACCCTTTACCAAATATATGGATGCATTAATAATATAAGAGATATTGTGATATCCCAACATAACCCTGACCACCATGGAGCAATCTTCAACTTCACCTGCAACTAGCAACGCTATAAGAGGGGCTGAGCAAAGCGGGAACATAGCCAAACAACGGTTTGCTAGGAAGGGTGTCAAAGGTTAGAGGTCCATGGCAATTTGGGAGGCTTGATGAGCAAAAGATAGGTAACGCAGCATAGCGATAGAACGAAGCAACTAGCATAGCAATGATAGTAGTGAGATCCAGGGTAATGGTCATCTTGCCTGAAATCCCGCAAGGAAGAAGAACGAGTCCATGAAGAAGATGAAGCCACGAAGACGAACCAAGCGTAGACGAACGAATCCTCACGATCGCAACGAAACGGGAACTATCGAGAAGAAGCACACAACATAGTAAACACACCACACGTAGACAAGACATGATGCACAACAAGCATGATGCATGAGAAAGCTAGATGAGGCTACTCATGGCAAGAGATGATGCAAACAAGAACAACACATCAAGGCAAATTTAAATGAGGCCGGAAACAACATATAACAACTCCGGTAAGTCCTCATATGCAAATTTCAAAATTGGTCCAGATCTGAATAAACCTTATGTTCAAGTTGTTAAACAGCAAGTTAAGATGCACCAAAATGATCTACACGAAATTCTAGTCAAGTTACATATAAAGTTCATTAGATTCGGAGTCACGGCCTAGAAGATATGAGCAAAACAAGTTAAACATAGCATTGATGCAAAATGCATACAAACATCAAGCAAACACACCAAAACAAGGATGCAACATGATAATATGAAGCTACATGCAAAATCAAGCAAGTTTCATATAGAGCACACTCAAAACGAGCAACGGGGTAACACATACACTCTATACAAGTCATAACAACAATCTGTCCATAACAGCAACTAGGCATATTACAAGCATCAAAACAACAAGCTACAGCACCCCAACATAATAACAAAAGGCATGATCATGAAGTACAGGTAAGCATAACAAAACATGAACACTGAGCTATCTCCAGAAACAACTAGAACATGCTCAAAAGGACATGGTAAGATTGCAAATAATAACAGTTTCAGACTTTGCAGAAATAACATCAGGTTGCAATGTTTAGAGATATCAAACGACATGTTACAGGAACATATCATGGCAAACAAAGGAATGGCATGAATCTACTAATTGCATAGAACAAAAGACCCTTACTGACCATGAGCCAAAAAGGCACAGAAAATATGATGGCACCCATGTAAACATGGCAAGTTATATTACAGATTCATACATGGCAGGAACAACAATAAGTAGGCATGTTGGTGAGCTTAAACCACTCACCACAGAGCAACACATGGCATGGCAAGGCAACCATCAGTAAGAAGACATGTTTATGAAGCTAAGCATGGCAAGAACAAGTTCATAGAATGCATGGATCACTAGAAAAGCACATGGCCAAAACTGAAGTTCATGTTAACAGGTTGACAGCAACATTATTTAGCAACTTTGGAGCAAGATAACAACATGTCCCAGCAGGCTATAATTGCAACCAAGGGCATGAATGGATAGATCAAGACATGTATAAAAAAACATCCTTAGTGAACATCTCCAGAATAATGCACGAAATGACTAGTAGAAGCATGTTTACATAGCAACAAAATATAACAGAATCAGCCTAGCAAAACAGTAACAGCAAATACCCTCCTTAACAAGCTCGATGCACTCACTACACAAGTCATGAAAATACATGGATAGTACCACTGGAAAGATGGCATAGCATAGATCAAAACACATGTAGACATCAACCTCATAGGATGCACACATCAATCATGGCAAAAATGACAAATGAGCATGTTATAACAGTTTCAGCAGATTAACATCAACATGCACTTTTCTAACAACATTTCGGGCATCAAGATGAGCTCAAAAGAAAATGATGCAGTGTAATGAAATGAAGTACTCGTCGAGGCGAACAATTTGACATATTACACGCACGAAACAGACCAGTATGCACAGAGTTATGATGTTATGAACATGGCATGATAATGTCACAGATTCGGGGACTTGGTCGATTTTCACCTCGGGGACAAAGTGGACGGGGCGATCCGGGACGGAGGCGTTTGGATCGGTGGCTTGGTGGATCTGGTCCCGATCCATGGACCTCGCCGGAGTTGACGACGGTGGCCGGAGACGCGGGCGGAGGAGGCGGTCGGGGAGGTCGAGGTGGCCGGGCGGAGAGAGATCCGGCCGGATCCCACCGGATCCGGACCGGAGGGGACCGGCGCGGGGCAGAGGTGCGCGGGCGGGCACGGCGGCTCCGGCCGGTGATGGTCGACGGCGGCGGAGGAGCACCAAGGTGCGGCGGCGAGGCGCGCAGAGGAGCGGGGCGGCGCGGTCACGCGCGGAGGAGGCCGGCGGCGCGCACCCCGGCCGAGCCGCGGGCGACGCCGGCGCGGGGCGAGGCGGGAGTCGCCGGAGTGGCGCGGCGGCGGGGTCCCGGCGAGGCGACGCGGGACGGGTGGCGGCGCGGGCGGGGCAGCGCCCGCGGGTCGCGGCGGCGACGCGATGGGCCCCGCGGGCCCGATCCGGGCCCCGCGGGCCTGGCGCGGTTGAGACGGCGGCGGGGCGATGTGGCGCGTCGGGATTCGCCGGGCGCGGCGGTGCGGACGTGTCCGGCCAGGGGCGGACGTGTCCGGCGCGGAGAGGGAGAGATTTAGGGTTTCGGGGGAAAAACATCCGCGAAAATGAAGGGGAAGGGACGTTTATATAGGTCGAGGGAGTTAGGAGAGTCCAAATGAGGAGCGGTTTTCGCCCACACGATCGTGATCGAACGACCGAGAGCATGGAAGAGACTTAGTTGGGTTTTGGGCAACTTTGGATGGGGTGTTGGCCTGCACACAAAAGAGGCTTTCGCAGTTACCCGGTTAACCGTTGGAGTATCAAACGACCTCCAAATGGCACGAAACTTGACAGGCGGTCTACCGGTGCTATACCAAGGCCGCTTGGCAAACCTCGGGCCATTCCGGGAAAGTTTAACACCGGCACACGAAAAGAGGCAAAAGGGGGACGCCGGAGGACATAGGAGTGCCGGATCGCGAAACGGACAACGGGGAAAAAGCTCGGATGCATGAAACGAACATGTATGCAAAATGAGATGCACATGATGACATGATAAAATGCAACACGCAAGCAAATGACAAGGCAACGACGGCGAATAACTGGCAGACACCTGGCGCATCGAATCCGGGGCGTTACAACACTCCTCCACTAACAAGAGATCTCGTCCCGAGATCTTAGGACCGAGACGGAGGGGAAAAAAGGATGAGGTGAAATAATAAATCATGAGAAGAAGCAAAGAATCAAGAGCACTCGAGTAGAAGAGAGGAACGACGAAAATCGAAAGCTCACGTAATCAGATAGACTCTGAAACCACTCGTTCTAACCGGAGTTGTTAGAATGAGAAAAGAAACGAATAAGACTAAAAGGATTTAGGTAGCACTCCGGCTGAAAATGGGAGGATTAGAACGAACTTGAGAGGATGGAATGGTACTTGATGAAATCTTGAAGAATTAATTAAGTCATGAAGAACCACCATGAAGAACTCCGGTTACAAAAGGATGGTGAGATAGAATGAAGGATGAAAGAATAAGATTAAATCTTACGATGATTTATATGGAGGTTCCGACGAGATGGCCGAGGAAATTTGAACTCCGGAAAAGAAAAGATGAAAACACTTGGATCTAGAATTTATACACCACGAACAAACTCCGAAGAAAGGGATTACTCACTTGGATGAAATACGAATAAGATTTATTGTATGCTTATCCTTCATCAAATTAAATTGATGACAAGCAATGGATTTTGCATACTACTTATTCTTCTTGAAAAGGATTGAGAAGTGACATATCGCAAACTTGAGAAGGTCTTCATGAATCACCGGTAGGATTGAAAGAACGAATGGATTAATATGATAAACAAGGAAAAGAATCTTGAACGAACCACCGTTAGAATTTGGAAATGACTGATGAAAGAGTATGAATCACCGGGAAGAATTAGAAGAAGCACAAAGATACTTGAGGAATAAAAAGACAAGATAATGGCGGGATCGCGAACTGGTTGAAGAATACTTGAGCGAAGCACCGGGAGAATATAGAGACGACCGAAGCTGAAAACTTAGAACAAAGAAATCTTCTAAACAGATGGCCTCCGGATGATCGAGAGAGAAAGCAACTCCTGAAATGCTCTGGATGGATGAAAGGAATTTGCATGACTTGAAACAATTTGATAGGATAACATCGAGCTAGCACCGCGAATCTCCGGGAGAACGGACAAGATTTAGGGGAAAAACTCTTCTTCGATCTTCAAATGACGACGAGAAACACCACCCAAAATTGTTGAGGTACTCCGGGAGAAATAAAAGCGAAAAGGTTGAGCCAATAATGAAAAGAATTTGAAAACGATCTTGGAGAAGGCATGTGACTGATGAAGTTCATTCTTACGTCACACTTGAAAAAGAATTGAGAATAACTCCGGAAGAATTAGAAGAGTCAGGTAAGATCCTGGGAAAAGACATGTGGGTTAGGGCCCACTAAAGAAAACACCGTTGGAAAGGATTGTTGAAAAGATAGATGATGCACCGGAACAATTAAAATATTTGAATGAGGTGACAACTTCGAATTAATTCAAACACAGACAAATCTCCTGAGATGTCTTGAGCACTCCGGAAGGATAAACTGGTGAGAGGCGAACGAGCAGGGAAAACACTTGATCCGAGGAAAAGAAATAGTCACTACCGAAAAACTTGAATTGCATCCACCGGAAAAGAAAAAGAGATGAAGAATGTCGAACAAAAGAGAATTCACCGGTTGAAACAATTTACGAAAGACTGAAGAGGTTCCACATGAATGAAATAGCTTCTCGAATAGATGCTCAGACTCCGGGAAGAAAAGGGGTGGGAGGGCGGGAAAACAAAGGAAACTTGGAAGGGGAACCGACGAATATCTTGAAGAGAAAACACCGGTTGAAATCATCGAGGAAAGAAAGCAAAGACTTCGCACGAGTAGGATGGATACTCGATTATGGACTCCGGTTCCGAGAAGAAAAGGGGAGGGTGGGTGGGAAAAAAACAACTCAGGATTGAACTTGGCAAAGAAGAAGGGGCTCGAGTCAACTTGACGAGAAATGCACCGGACCAAAAGAGCTGAGAACCAACGATCGAAAAAAAACCAACTGCGTGAACCTAAAGAAAAATTTGAATGGGAAGAGGAGTAGTTCAAAACACCTACGTCAAGATTCCTCACCAGAGCGACGAAGGGGGCTGAGGAGTAAAAAGAATTCCTACTCTCCGATATAACTAGACTCCGACAACAGTTTTCTTCTAGACTCGACAACGACCAAACTACACGATCAATCAAGGGGGGCTCCTAAGGTCGGTCGAGGCTCTGATACCAACTTGTCACGCCCAATATGTGACCCTATCCAAAAGGAACTCGAAGGTCCCACCAAGGATAGACCCGCATATTGAAACGCTTTTGCAAGGTGGATATCATTACATCAACATTACATCATAGGTAGGGATACATACAAGAGGCATACAATCCCACATGAATACAACAATACATCATACATAAGATCAACATCCGACTACGGATGAAACACAAACAGAAACTCAAACGACATCCACCCTGCTAGCCCAGGCTGCCGACTTGGAACCTATCCCCTGATCGAAGAAGAAGCAGAAGAAGAACTCTAACACAAGTAAAACATCGCTCTCGCGTCATGATCATCGCATAACCTGTACCTGCAACTATTGTTGTAGTAATCTGTGAGCCACGAGGACTCAGCAATCCCATTACCATGGGTATCAAGACTAGCAAAGCTTAATGGGAAAGGAAGTGGTAAAGTGGTGAGGTTGCAGCAGCGACTAAGCATGATATGGTGGCTAGCATATGCAAATGAGAGCGAGAAGAGAAACAAAGGAACGGTCGTGAAAGCTAGCAATGATCAAGAGGTGACCCTGAACTCCTACTTACGTCAACCATAACCCAAAGACCGTGTTCACTTCCCGGACTCCGCCGAGAAGAGACCATCACGGCTACACACACGGTTGATGCGTTTTAATTCGGATCTGGTGTCAAGTTATCTACAACCGGACATTAACAAATTCCCATCTGCCACATAACCGCGGGCATGGCTCTCGAAAGTTTATACCCTGTAGGGGTGTCCCAACTTAGCCCATGATAAGCTCTCGCGATCAACGAAGGATATACCTTCTCCCAGGAAGACCCGATCAGTCTCGGAATCCCGGTTTACAAGACATTTCGACAATGGTAAAACAAGACCAGCAAAGCCGCCCGATGCGCCAACAATCCCGATAGGAGCTGCACATATCTCGTTCTCAGGGCAACACCGGATAAGTCAAGCTACGAGTAAAACCAGACGTCGAGTTTCCCTGAGGTGGCCCCGCAGGTTGCTCGTTTCGGACCAACACTTAGACAAGCACTGGCCCGGGGGGGGCTAAAATAAAGATGACCCTTGGGTTGGCCGACCCAAGGGAAGGGTATAGGTGGTGGTGAGGCAAATGGTAAAACCAAGGTTGGGCCTTGCTGGACAAGTTTTATTCAAAGCGAACTGTCAGGGGGGTCCCATAAATCACCCGACCGCGTTAGGAACGCAAAATCCGGGAACATAACACCGGTATGACGGAAACTAGGGCGGCAAGAGTGGAACAAAACACCAGGCATAAGGCCGAGCCTTCCACCCTTTACCAAATATATAGATTCATTAATAATATAAGAGATATTGTGATATCCCAACATAACCCTGACCACCATGGAGCAATCTTCAACTTCACCTGCAACTAGCAATGCTATAAGAGGGGCTGAGCAAAGCGGGAACATAGCCAAACAACGGCTTGCTATGAAGGGTGTCAAAGGTTAGAGGTCCATGGCAATTTGGGAGGCTTGATGAGCAAAAGATAGGTAACGCAGCATAGCGATAGAACGAAGCAACTAGCATAGCAATGATAGTAGTGAGATCCAGGGTAGCGGTCATCTTGCCTGAAATCCCGCAAGGAAGAAGAACAAGTCCATGAAGAAGATGAAGCCACGAAGACGAACCAAGCGTAGACGAACGAATCCTCATGATCGCAACGAAACGGGAACTATCGAGAAGAAGCACACAACATAGTAAACACACCACACGTAGACAAGACATGATGCACAACAAGCATGATGCATGAGAAAGCTAGATGAGGCTACTCATGGCAAGAGATGATGCAAACAAGAACAACACATCAAGGCAAATTTAAATGAGGCCGGAAACAACATATAACAACTCCGGTAAGTCCTCATATGCAAATTTCGAAATTGGTCCAGATCTGAATAAACCTTATGTTCAAGTTGTTAAACAGCAAGTTAATATGCACCAAAATGATCTACACGAAATTCTAGTCAAGTTACATATAAAGTTCATTAGATTCGGAGCCACGGCCTAGAAGATATGAGCAAAACAAGTTAAACATGGCATTGATGCAAAATGCATACAAACATCAAGCAAACACACCAAAACAAGGATGCAACATGATAATATGAAGCTACATGCAAAATCAAGCAAGTTTCATATAGAGCACACTCAAAACGGAGCAACGGGGTAACACATACACTCTATACAAGTCATAACAACAATCTGTCCATAACAGCAACTAGGCATATTACAAGCATCAAAAAAACAAGATACAGCACCCCAACATAATAACAAAAGGCATGATCATGAAGTACAGGTAAAGCATCACAAAACATGAACACTGAGCTATCTCCAGAAACAACTAGAACATGCTCAAAAGGACATGGTAAGATTGCAAATAATAACAGTTTCAGACTTTGCAGAAATAACATCAGGTTGCAATGTTTAGAGATATCAAACAACATGTTACAGGAACATATCATGGCAAACAAAGGAATGGCATGAATCTACTAATTGCATAGAACAAAAGACCCCTGACCATGAGCCAAAAAGGCACAGAAAATATGATGGCATCCATGTAAACATGGCAAGTTATATTACAGATTCATACATGGCAGGAACAACAATAAGTAGGCATGTTGGTGAGCTTGAACCACTCACCACAGAGCAATACATGGCATGGCAAGGCAACCATCAGTAATTACATGTTTATGAAGCTAAGAATGACAAGAACAAGTTCATAGGATGCATGGATCACTAGAAAAGCACATGGCCAAAACTGAAGTTCATGTTAACAGGTTGACAGCAACATTATTTAGCAACTTTGGAGCAAGATAACAACATGTCCCAGCAGGCTATAATTGCAACCAAGGGCATGAATGGATAGAACAAGACATGTATAACAAAACATTCTTAGTAAACATCTCCATAATAATGCACGAAATGACTAGTAGAAGCATGTTTACATAGCAACAAAATATAACAGAATCAGCCTAGCAAAACAGTAACAGCAAGTACCCTCCTTAACAAGCTCGATGCACTCACTACACAAGTCACAAAAATACATGGATAGCACCACTGGAAAGATGGCATAGCATAGATCAAAACACATGTAGACATCAACCTCATAGGATGCACACATCAATCATGGCAAAAATGACAAATGAGCATGTTATAACAGTTTCAGCAGATTAACATCAACATGCACCCTTCCAACAGCATTTCGTGCATCAAGATGAGCTCAAATGAAAATGATGCAATATAATGAAATGAAGTACCCGTCGAGGTGAACAATTTGACATATTACACGCACGAAACGGACCAGTATGCACAGAGTTATGATGTTATGAACATGGCATGATAATGTCACAGATTTGGGGACTTGGTCGATTTTCACCTCGGGGACAAAGTGGACGGGGCGATCCGGGACGGAGGCATTTGGATCGGTGGCTTGGTGGATCTGGTCCCGATCCATGGACCTCGCCGGAGTTGACGACGGCGGCCGGAGACGCGGGCGGAGGAGGCGGTCGGGGAGGTCGAGGTGGCCGGGCGGAGAGAGATCCGGCCGGATCCCACCGGATCCGGACCGGAGGGGACCGGCGCGGGGCGGAGGTGCGCGGGCGGGCACGGCGGCTCCGGCCGGTGATGGTCGACGGCGGCGGAGGAGCACCGAGGTGCGGCGGCGAGGCGCGCAGAGGAGCGGGGCGGCGCGGTCACGCGCGGAGGAGGCGGGCGGCGCGCACCCCGGCCGAGCCGCGGGCGGACGCCGGCGCGGGGCGAGGCGGGAGTCGCCAGAGTGGCGCGGCGGCGGGGTCCAGGCGCGGCGGCGCGGGACGGGCGGCGGCGCGGGCGGGGCAGCGCCTGCGGGTCGCGGCGGCGACGCGATGGGCCCCGCGGGCCCGATCCGGGCCCCGCGGGCCTGGCGCGGTGGAGACGGCGGTGGGGCGACGTGGCGCGTCGGGATTCGCCGGGCGCGGCGGCGCGGACGTGTCCGGCCAGGGGCGGACGTGTCCGGCCAGGGGCGGACGTGTCCGGCGCGGAGAGGGAGAGATTTAGGGTTTCGGGGGAAAAATATCCGCGAAAATGGAGGGGAAGGGACGTTTATATAGGTAGAGGGAGTTAGGAGAGTCCAAATGAGGAGCGGTTTTCGCCCACACGATCGTGATCGAACGACCGAGAGAATGGAAGAGACTTAGTTTGGTTTTGGGCCACTTTGGAAGGGGTGTTGGGCTGCACACAAAAGAGGCTTTCGCGGTTACCCGATTAACCGTTGGAGTATCAAACGACCTCCAAATGGCACGAAACTTGACAGGCGGTCTACCGGTGCTATACCAAGGCCGCTTGGCAAACCTCGGGCCATTCCAAGAAAGTTTAACACCCGCACACGAAAAGAGGCAAAAGGGGGACGCCGGAGGACATAGGAGTGTCGGATCGCGAAACGGACAACGGGGAAAAAGCTCGGATGCATGAAACGAACATGTATGCAAAATGAGATGCACATGATGACATGATAAAATGCAACACGCAAGCAAATGACAAGGCAACGACGGCGAATAACTGGCGGACACCTGGCGCATCGAATCCAGGGCGTTACAGTGATACAAGATCCGAATCCAACAAAGGACGATACATAGGGTAACCGGTTCTTCTCCGAGAGGAGGTCTTGAGTTATTCCTGTTAGGGGCCTTGAATCCAAGTGGATCTTCTCCGTAGAGGCACGGACTCTCTCGGAGGAGCAGATCCGGATGGATGAGCGAGGCTCTATCTCACAAATGAGCTATCACAACGCTAACCCTAGCTTGGAGGTGGGAGAGGTCTATTTATAGTCTAAAGTGGATGAAAGGGTAAGTGGCTTCGGCCCAACACACGAGCGGATGCACAGGCGTCGGACGACCGATGGTCACCGGTCGTTCGAAGGCTTGGGAGGGTCCAGACGTCCGGTGCCGGTCGGGCGTCCGATGTTTCGGCTCTGGTCAGGAGTTGTCGGTCGTCCGGTCGGGGTCGGTCGTCCAGTTGTCCGAAAGTCTCCGTTCTTCCGATGTTTTGGCTCGGGTGTGGTGGTGCCGGTCGTCCGGGTGCTGGGAGGTGTTGGACGTCCGGTCGATGTCAGTCATCCGCCGCTGTAGCATGGGAAGGCTGGGACTTGGCTGGTCGTTTGGAGCCTCCAGGCGTCGGACGTCCGGTTGGCGTCGATCTTCCGATGACTGAGAGTTTCGAGCGGCCCTTCTTCTTATCTGATGAATTTGGTGTCCTCGCCGTCTTGTCCATTGGGTGTAGCTGATGCCTGGCTCTCCTCCAAACACCTGATCACACATAGGGTCTCCGCATGAGGTAGAAGCCATGTCTCATAAGTAGAAAAGGGTAGTTCGGAGAGGAGCAAGTTCACCTTATCTTCGATAGCCTTTGCTCGAGCTCTTGTCATAGGTCCAAATGGTGTCATGGGAGATGTAGGCATGTCCATGGGGATGATCGTGGGATGCTCCGCATCACATATGGACTCTAAAAACAGCCTATACTTATGTATTTCGAAATTACATGGGCCTGGCCCAATAATAAGGTGACACATCACCTATAATAGCCTCTGGACAAAATTTGTGAAGTGGCATCTTGTATATTTCGTCCAAGACTTCATGTACTCATTACGGTGGCTTCAAAGTCCTGAAATCATCACTTGAAACTCTGTTCTTGTTTCCCTTGCGCATGTCGTCATCTCCATGCTTGTTCTTTCTCCAATGTTCATCCTTCTCCAAGCTAGGCCCTTCATTTGTAAGCAAAACAAATGTATCCAATTTAGGCAGCATCATATTCTCATGAACATTAGAATCATTACCAAGAAACGAAAGTACCTGGTAATTTAATTGGCGTGCACGAGCTCTAGAATTGGTCCAGTATGTATAGTAGCAGGGGTTGCGGGTGTAACAATGGTATTGATGTCCTCATCACTTTGCTAACCCGAAAATGTTGCCGGGGAGGAGTATATATAGTCTAGGGGTAGAGAGAGGTACATGGGCCTTAGCCCAAGCCATGCACGCAAGCACTGTCCAGATGATCTGGGCGTCGGGGTCTGGATGATCCAGGTGGCCGTCCGGATCGTCCGGCTATGTCGTCGCAGCCGTAGTTGATCCGAATGTCCGGGTCGTCGTCCGGATGGGTCCGGATGATCCGGCTTTGTCCAAAGGCTTGATGTACTCTTCGGGCACATTACATGGATCGTCCGGATGGGGGTCCGGATCGTCCGGGCTTGGTCCGGATCATCCGGATGGGGGTCCGGATGATCCGGGCAAGCTCTGTCTTGCTCCGTTTCTTCTCTATCTTCGTGTTATTCTCCCTCCATCGTTCGACCTTGCTCCTTAGCTTCTCCATGCTTAGTTCCTTGGTACCTGAGTATGCAAAGTTTCTCCGTTTGAGGTAGTGGCCATGTCTCATGTGATTCAAAAAGGAGTTGAGCGAGAAGCGATGTCACCTCGGTCTCGATGGCTCTTGCACGCGCTCATGTCATCGGTCCACGTGTCACTTGGGAAGACGAAGGTAGGTCCATGGGGATGACTGTGGGATGCTCCGCATCAAGATCCCAAGTGGATATCAAGGCCCTTTATTGGAAGATCCTCTCGTGGATTCACGCCTCCATCTCTCCTAGAGATTTGGGAAGAACTACCTACCTCCAAGACCTCATGTCCTCCATGGATTTGAGATGGACCTTACTCTTCTTGCTATTTCCCTTGGATTTTTTGTGTATGCTTATGGATCTCATGTGTTGCCGATCTAGTGGATGTGTGATTTAGACTTGTCTTTGAGTGTTCCATCTTGTGATTTGTGTGTTTCTCTTGGATTCCCCCTCCAAGCTATGAAAGATTAGGCCATCTAGGGTTCCACTCTTCGTAGTTCTTGCACTTTCTAGGCTTAGCAAAACATAAACTAGATCTTGAGGGAGTTTTGTTCATCTTATTTCCTCATAGCGGATGAAGACCTGACGAGAAAAATCCTTTTGGAAGAATCCTTTTGGATTAAGGGCTTGTTTGGTTCCAATAAGTCACCTGACTCAGTGACTTATAAGTCACGTCTGTTTGGTTGTCACCTGACTTATAAGTCACCTGACACACCTTCCCACACCAATCAACATCATGCAGGTGGTGGGACCCATGCAAAAGGGGGTGACTTATAAGTTTTAAGTTGGGATGGAGCAACTTATGACTTATAAGTTGGGGTGACTTATAAGTCGGGTCTGTTTGGCAAAATAAGTCACTTTTTTCACTTTTCTGACTTATAAGTTGATGACTTATTTGGAACCAAACAGGTCCTAAGGACGAACCGTCTCTCCTAGAGATTTGAGGAAAAACTATCCATTTGGTTACCTTTATTTCTTGTGTTGTTCTTGGATGCAAAATGTACCTGTATTGACCTTGGATTTGAGGGTAGTTGGTGTGAATCACGTCCTGTTGAGTGTTTTCCTCTAGATTTCTCTTTGTTTCTCCTTGTTCCTTGTGTTTTGCCCTAAATCCACCTCCAAAACGTGAAGGTCAAGGTAGATATCTCTCGTACACACATTGCTTGCTTGGCTACATCTGAATGACGTGATTTCGTGGCATGATGGTCACGACACGATATACTAGAAAAAGCTACTGCTGGTTACAACATGTACAATGTAACAGGACGACAGAATATCACTGCTTCAACCGTCAAATACAGGGTTAAGTTTAGCACATCCTAGTCAGTTAAGTCAACAATGCGAGGCAACTCGAAACCAATTATTGGGAAAAAGAAATAGGTTACACATCATAGCTGCGGTAACTACTTGAAACAATATTTACAATGTACAACACCAGGAGAACTGTCCTGTTAGAGCATATGATGAATGAGAGGATGGCTATGCCTAATCCTCATTATCGTAGTCCTCTTCCTCATCAACCTGCACTGTCAGATGTCCAAAACTGGACGGTCCAACACCAATGCCTCCAATGGCATCTGGCATAGGCAAATCTGGCTGATGGTTGGTGGCTTTTTCAACCTTTGAAATCACAGCTGGCGTCACGACCGACGGAGCCTCCACTAGAGGATGTGAGCTTTGGGGAATACTCTCATTGCCACGGTTGGTCTCTGGAACTATCTCATCTCCTGGCAAGGGTTCACTTTGTTCAGCAAACATGCTGCTCTCATCCTCAAACTGTACATAACCAATTTCCTTTCTCTTGGTTGGAGGCCGCCCTCGCCCTCTTCCTCGACCTCTGCCTCGTCCTCTGGGACTAGTGTTCAAGCTTCTTATGGGCTGCAAAGCCAATCATGTTATCAACTTATCTGCTAAGAAAATTTAACTCTGCTGATATGTGATGGAATTGTACCATTTTGCTAGATCGGGGCTCCTCATTCTCTGGGTCGCTTCCATTTGAAAATTTCCTAGAAAGTGAATTCCAATCATTAATAACATGCTATCACAATGATTCATGAGAATTTGACTATGCCAAGTCAATTACCTTCTTCTGGGTAATCCTCTTTCATCTCCACAAGATTCACCGCCACCGAGATCTGGCACCTTGTTGACAATCTCAGTTAGGAAGTCAAAAGAGCTGTACCTCTTCACACATTGCTTTCTGAGCATCTCATAAGAAACATATAAACCATTAGTCACTAAAGGCAAAGGCACACAGTTTAAACATCACATAAGTGGCTGTGGTTGACTTGTGTAACTAAATTTTTGACAAAAGAAAACACCATTGATGACCACAATCACCAAAGGTACCAAAAGAAGAAAAGTCTTCATCATTAATCCTAGATTATAATCAAATTAGTAGCTCGAATTACAGATGAAAGTTATAAATCATGATAAGTCAGACAAACACATGTGCTGCATATGAGAAGGCACATCTCAGCTTCCACTCAAGTTCCATTCGGAAGGCAGACCATCTTCGCAAATCTCCTATAGTTCATTACTGGAAATCATACCAGAGTAGTTTTCAACTGAAAAACATAAACCAGTTTCCAATTGGTTACCAAGATGAACCAGTCCGAAACTGACCTGCTGATACATCTTGAGCCTTGACAATAATTTCCCAATGTTTTTCTTGTACTCGTCGGCTTTCCATATTCTGGTTCTTCTTTGGAGCCTTCCGGGGAAGCACTAATTGCTAGTAATTGTGTTTTGGTGGCTATGGTGGGAGAACAGGAATACACTACGAGATGACGACCAGCAGAACTCAGCTAATTCATCTAGTCACCAGACTCGCTGTCACATTAGAATCCGGAGAGCTGTTGAAGCCAAACAAGGTACGGAGTTTAACAGCAGCAGCCATGAAAGAATTACGGATGATGCTTCCATGGAGGGTGTGGGGATAGGGATTGCTCAGGCGTCGTTATTCAAGATGAAACTGAGACGGATGCACAGCTGTTGTTTGCTATCTGACCCAAGAGGCAAAAAATATACTTGGCTACGTGTTTTAATTAATGTATGGTGTTGATTTCCTTCCCCAGTTTGAGTAATGAAACCTCTTAAAAGAATGAAAACAAAAAATACCCTGTTTTAAATCATAATAGTCAAGTTAATAATGAAAATACGAAAGAGAAACTTTTGCCAAGAACATCAAACTGCACATGCTAAGAGTCGTCCATACAAAGGGATGGCATTTCAAGAGGTTACAGAGTTTATTTAAGCTCCAAAAGTCCAAGCAACATTAGACCACACATGTTAGGCTTGTGAGATACTTTATAATTTAATGGTATTTAGTGGCGTAATATGTAAGCGACTAGAAAAACTTAAAAGCAGCAACTGGACAGTCTCCACAAGCTACCTAGGGCTTGTTTGGATGGCCTCCGGCTCCACACTCCGCCAACTCCGAACACGGAGCTAGACCGAACGTCCCAGCTTCACGAAGTCAGCTCTGCTTTCACCTCCCGAAACTGTGGCTCACGGAGTTCCTCAAAATTACAAGGCCATGCCACCAATAGGAAAAACGATTCGATTTCTCTCCTCACCCATGAGCGAAACCGAACCAGAGCGAGTCTCCACCCGGTCTCTCTTGTCTCTCTCTCCCTCATCGCTCTTATTTCTCCCTCCCATCAGCCAAATCGCCGGCCACGACTAGGTCTCGCATCCCCACAACAATGGTGGCGGCGCCGGATTCACCATCCACAATCACAGACGGGGCAACCTCGCCCTACTCACCGTTATTACAGCCGCCACCGGCTAGATCCACCAACGGAGAGAAGGCTCGCAGCCACAGAGGACGGCAGTCACGTGGCCCTTCTGGCGCTGTTCGTCAGCGGTGCGCCAGTGGGCGGCCTCGAGGGATGGGCGGTGCGACGAGATCTTTCTTTCCCTGTTGGTCGTGCTAGAGACGACGTCCTTCCCCACCGAACGGGCCAAGCCCTGGCCTTCCTTTCCCTTTTAACGAGCCAAATCCTAACAAAATGGGCTACCAACCCATGAAGACCATTCGGCCGTACATGGTGCCAAAGTTCACGCTTCGCATGAGGAACTGGAATCAGAGGGAGTCGGAGTTGAGAATTTGGTAGATTTTGAGGACATCCGAAAGGGCCCTTATAATATATGGAAATACATTGGAGAAAACCACCATATTACTAACTTTCATCTAAGTACAATGTGTAAATCACAGACGGCTCAAAGCTATCCATATGTCTAGAAAAACATGGAGTGATACAATACATACAGCACGAAGTCATAGTAAGATTAAACAGCCATGGACACAGAATAGAACTCACAGGTGGAAGGAATTCAGTGTCTTTGCACCACTTTGAAGAGTAATTTTGTATGAGCGGTCAATCAAATCTTGCAGAAACAATTCAAGGGCTCTCGCTGCATGCAAACAATAAATTCAGAGTGCCAGATACTCACTTTATATGCTTCATCATGGAATTATCTAGTGTTACAATGCACACAGCAAAAAACAGTGATGCCGCAATATCTTTAAAAGCAACAGAAGATATGGGCCAAACATAGAGATTTTAAAACAGATACAAGACACACGAAGATTCTTGCAGGACTTACAAACTAAAACAGGCACAGCCAGTGCAATTTTGCCAACATCCTCATCTGCTTGCATTATCTTTTTGATCCGTGCCTAACACAACAACATAAAATTAGTGACTGGACAAACAGCTGAAATATATAGTCCTACAGAATACAACATAACACAGAGCAAAAGAGCCACACTAGCCAACATAAGATAATGCTAAGCAAAAAAAACAAATGAAAGCTAGGTTTCAGTAACAGACATAAACAAAAACTTCCAGCCATCAGTACACACCCAAAAAATGTGTGCACGATGTCATGCTAGTTCTCTCAACAAGGAAACACAAGTCATGTTAGGAGAAGTATTATTAAAATGACTATCACGCAAAAGGAACTCCTACAGGGCAAAGCGGAAAGGTCTCGTGCAATTTCAAAACTTGAATGATGTCAGGCTGGTGACAATAAAACAGTGAAAATGTTCCGAACGTCCTGAAAACATTAAGGCTCAAGATTTATAGGTTGCATGTGCCAAATTTTATACTACTACACTGCTGAGCCTGTCTCAGCCTTTCTTTCTATCACTTACCACACGTGTTTGCATCTTGAGGAATCTTGCAAGCGATCGCCCATGCTACCAGCAACTTGGGCAGCAACAGTACAGTATTAAATCGCAATTCAAGCTCGATTTACTCATCTTGTACAACGAGCAACCGAGTTACAACGAAAGAACATCGCAATAGGTTTGCTTCTTCGACGCCATCTTGCACTTGCCAGATAGATATTTTTGCCAGATCATCACAAGTTAGCGTCAGCTACGAGTGAGTGATCAAGAATCTTTCCACTCACACAAAACCAACCGCAGTAGACTACCGAGTCCACCTCACTCCATCCATCCATCCACCACAAACGAACTCGACACAAGGGGACAAAATCAATTCACTAGCGAGACAAAGCAAAAGGACGATTAGATTCCTCGCCCGGCCCATGAGCGCTTGCCCGAGAAGAACACCAGCCCGTTCCGCGTCTCCACCCGGGCGGCGCCTCGGCGACGAAACGCACCACAAGAAGACAAACAAAGCGCCAGTCAACGGCGAGATCCACCATGCCAGGACCGAGATCCACCGAGAGCACGGAAGATCGGATCACGGGCAAGCCAGATTAGAGAGGGGCCATGGAGGAGAGCGAGAGAACGAACCGCGGGGAACCGGGTGCCCAGCTTCTTCCTCATCTTTGTCGCAACTCCGACGCCTCGTCGAGCTCGATGCCGGCAATCGTAGTCTATCTTTTGTGTATTTTCTTTTCTCGTTCTTCTTGACGATTGGGTTTCTTGTTTTGTTGTCTTTCCACCAACTTGCACCAACACGACCCTCAAAAAATAAAAAAATAAAAAAACTTGCACCAACACGGCGGACTCGTGCCAAAAGATATTTACCGCATCTCTCACAGCAGCCCTATTATTTTCACACACGAATTGTTTTTAAGCACGAAAAGCTACCAAATTCTAATTTTTCTTAAAAAACCCGGCAACCTAAAAAAAATGACGTCGATAACTGTCACACGTGTGGCAGGAAAGGAGACGCACCACACGTCTCTAATGTAAATAGATTGCCACGTCATCGCATGCATGCATGCGAGAATCTTTTCGGATTTTCAGTTCTTAAAATGTTTTATCTCTTAAATGAAAAATCCGATTGAAGATCCGTTTTCTCCATTAAATCCCTCGCGACGAGATCTTCGAAACTAGATGTCATATCGATATATTTCGGCAAAAAAAAATGATTAAAAGTTGCCATGTCTATTGCACATGAATTACCATGATATTTACACTGAAGTTGTCATGATATGTTTGAACTATTTTCTTTTACATTTAAAAGTAAATTTTAACATATTATAAAATGAAGAATTAAGAAACTAGACTTGCCATGCACCATAAACTAAAGTTGTCATGATACATGCACTTAAAATTGCCATGGTTCAATAAAAAAATATTTTCATGGTCAAAGTACTAGAATTGCCATTATAATAAAACTAAAATTGTCATAATCTACAAACTAAAATTGCCACATGGCAACTTTAGTTTAAGCAGTATGGCAACTACAGTGCAAACATCATGGCAACTTCTGGGCAAAAACAAAAATCGTCGAAACATATCAACATGGGGTCTAGTTTTGAAGATCTCGTCGAGATGGATTTAATGATGAAAACGGATTTTTAGTTCGCTTTTTTATTTAGGACATAAAACATTTTTAAGCCGAAAACCAAAAAAATTTTTGCTGATGTCATCTATTCATATGTCACACCCTAATTTTCATGCCACAACACTTAAGTCAATAAATCATGCTAAAATGTGGTTTGACAAAAACTTTTGAGTGTTTTGTCTTTGCTTTGATTGAATGTTTGTCTGCTGTTTGCAAGTGCTCTAAAAATCAAATAAATTCTCCAACCCTTATACTCCTTCCCCTTGATCCAAAAACCTTTACCAATGATCATACCATGTGTATAGGACATAAAAATAATTTCTTACAAAAATAATTTGGCCAAATAGTATTTTCAAAAATTAGTTTTTTCAAAAACCCCTGAATTGAGGTTGCACTGCAAGTACTTAATTAAGGGCAGTAAAAATCTTTCCAAAAATATATTTGACTCCTATTAGATATAGGATACCCAGAAACCACAAAAATATAAATTTAAAAGTTATTTTCCTATTTTATTTAAAAGCTTTTTCTTAAGGACAGAAATGGTCTTTAATAGGGAAAAATTATTTTATTGTTTTAAAAATATTTGACAAAAATCAGGGAAACTCAGTGGACATATAGTGTCCATATATAAGAGTTTCAACACATGGTCATGTTCAAAATATTGGTCAAATCCCTCAAAAACCCTTTCTGAATATTTCAAGCTTTTGAAATATTTACAAAGGAAATATTCTCCAAAAATTCCAAGAAAACTCTAGAATGTCACATATGACATGTTTGATGATCTTCACAAGTATCATGTCATGGAGAATAGTATAACTCCATGAAATCCCCTCAAAACCATTTTTGTCCATTTTGAAGTTTGAGCAACTTTACATTGCCAAACATGTATAAATGTTCTCAAACCTTGTGAACATGCTCAAATGGTCTAATAATTAATCTAGACCAAATGGCACAAGTTGGAGAACAAGTTAACTTGATCAAAGTGCCCCAAAATCCTTCCTGTCCAGAACCAAATTTGAATAACTCTACATTGGCAACTTTCTCGTTTTGATCTCAACTTTTGTGGACATGTTCAGAGCCTCTAATGATGACACTACACCAAGTGGTGCATCAAGGAGAATAGATTTGCATGACTAAATCTTGGAAAATCCATTTCTGTTCATTTCTAGGGTTCACAAAAGTTGCATTGTCAACTTTGCCCAAATGGACTCAATATTGGTGGAACCTATTATTTTATCATACCATATGACCCTGTCAATCCTCATGACAAATGGAAATCATCTACTTGCCCAAACCATTATCAAACACCTTTTGACACTTTACCAAAATGCCATTTTTGATCTCTTCCACTCATCTCCATGAGCTGAACTTATTCCCACAACCTCTCCTAGTCCCCCTCTACCTGTGGTGTGCTTCCCTGCCGAGAGGCAATGACGAAGGGGGGCATGGATCCACTTTCCTTCTCTGGACAGCAGCATTTTCACTCTCTCTCCACCCCTCCTCTCTTCTACTAGCTCCCCAAGGCATCCAATGCCCTTGCCACATTTTTTACTCCCCCCTGTAGCCACTAGACACAAGTGGACGCGCGAGTGCGCGCGGAAAAGCCGCGCATGCCGGCCAAAGACGCACTCTGGAGCACGCTACCGTGCTCCCGACCGTTGACACGGCGCTCCCGTCCACCTCGAGCCTCCCCCTCGCGCCAGTCGAGGTGCCTCGATGTCCGCAACACGCCATCGAGCTGACCCCCTTCTCTCTCTTCCTCCTGCTGCCTCCTCTCGCACGCGCACCGGCCGCCCGAGGGCTCCAATGGGCAGCCTCACACGCCCAATGCCTCTGACCCGTCCCCGCTCCTTCTCTCTCTTCCTGGCGCCCTACTCCACCCCCACTAACGCCGCAGACAAGTCCTTGCCCTCTCTCCTGGCCTCCCGAGCCGTTGCCGCGGCCACCCGTGCGCCGCGGCCACGGTGAGCCACGGGTCGGCTATTTAAGGCCACCCCCGAGCCCCCTCTCTACTCCTTTGGCCCTCTCTTCCTCCCGTGCATCCCCTGGACCAACCCACTCCCCTCCTCGCGCTCTCCAACCACCCCCATGGCCGGAGCCATGCCGTCGGCCTCTGCCAAAATTCGCATCCACCACCACTCTCTCTCCCCTCTGGGATGCACCAGAACATCTCCAGCACTACCGCGGGCCCTCCCGCTCTTCTTCCTCTCCTCCCGGTGGTCGTGCCGTCGAGTTCCATCGTCACTGTCAGCCTCGTCCGTCGCGGTCGACGCCCTGCTCAACCCGGTGCCCCTGGGCGACCGTGCCACCCATGGTTGGACGCATCCGGGCCCCCTGAGCACGCCGGTGGCCGAATCATCGGAAACGGTGGCCGGTAGCGCCGGCAGTTGTCATCGACGTCCCTCTGCCTCGCCTCCCCTGGTTCGGGCGGGTGGTTGAGGACGACGCCGCGTCAGCACGCCGGCCCCGCCTGTCGGCGGCAGCGGCAACCAAGCCGGCCCCGCAGGTCGGGTTAAGTGGAGGCGGGACCAGGGAAGCCGCCTGCCCCGCAGGGACGCGTACTTGGCCAGTGCGCCTTCAGCGTGGCCCTTCTTAGCCGCGTGGCCGTGCAGCTAGGCCAGCCCAGTGCGCTGCGGTGCTAAACTACGCCCTGCGCACAGTTTAGGTACAGCACAAATCCTTTTCTTTTTCTTGTCCAGCAAGCTTCAAAAATCCATAAACTATTCAAATTAACTCCAAATTTGATGATTCAAATTTCTAGTGACTCTATAAATCATGCTCTACTTGCTGGTGCAACATCCACATTTTTCCAGAAAACCTTCCTTCACACAAATTAAATAAAATCCCATTTTTCCATTTCTGTGATGAACTTTAGAATATTATAGAGAGCTCATATTTGATCCAAATGCAATGATTAAAATTCCTAGATGCTTCTAAGTTCAAAACTTAGTTTATGAACATTTTTATTAATACTTTCTGTGCCACACAATATTATGAGCCATTTCTTCATATTCGTCAACTCTGCAAATTCATAGGAAATTCATTTGAACTCCAAATCCAGTGAAACCAACTCCTAGATGCTTCTAAAATCATCCTTTGTTAAATGGGTATATTTGCTCATTTTTCAAAAATATATTTCTGTGCACTTCTTTCAAATCCACAAATCCCTTGATTCCATCATATTGAAATGTTCAGAGATGTCCATTGATCAAATCCTAATGAAACCACTTTGGTCATCCCTCATATGACCATAGGTATCCTCGAAAAGTCCAACTCACATTTTTAGAGCACTTTTACTTTTGCCTTGTTGTGTTGCTTATTGTGTTTGTTTCCGACGTTAGTTGACGAAGTAGATGGAGTACTTGGAGAAGGACCAGAAGATTTCAAGACTCTGATGAACCAGGCAAGCAGCCCATTGACCATGTCTATGAAACCCTTTTTATGCATGTCATATAGCACCATATTGTTGCTGCAACGGAATCATGATGAGGTGGTACCCACGATGATGGTTTGCCACCGTTAATTCCTCGTTGATACTTGCATTGTGCATGACCCTACCTTCTTATGAGGGTTATGCCGGTGGGAGTAGATAGGATGCTAAAGTAGATGCTACGCAAAAAGGGACGGGTATATGCATGGTGAAGGAGACAAAGTATTTTCAAAAGACTTTTTGAAAACCCCGTCGGGTGCCACTTATGCCCGGGGGAGATGATGAATTGGGTAGCCACTTGATGACGAAGTGGTGTACCGAGGCAAGTGTGTGTTGTTTTCAAAACGGATTGCTTTAAGTTGCGACCGTTATTCCAACCTTACATGCGCAACCACTCTACCCTTATATGGGAAAGGGCATTATTGATTACCTAGACCGATACTAGCTTGGAGCCCGCATTACTAGTGACGGGAGAGTTGTTGGTGCGCTCTCTCGGGACGGGGGCGTGCCAAGTAGGGCGGCCATGACTGTTTTCACAGGGCACCGAACACACCGTTGGTACCCCGTGCTTGTGGTATGTGATGAATATGGGAGCGAGGCTCCACAACCTTATGATGTGAAATGTTAGGCACGGGGGTTACTACCAATCGAGTGGACTCCATGTTAGTGTCGTCTAGGGAAAGGTAGTGATCGGGTGCTTACCCCGGGTACTTGAGGTATCGCGGGTCGTGGATGACATGGAAGTTCCCTGGATCTTGTGGGTACAGTGTGCAACCTCTGCAGAGTGTAAAACTATTCGAATAGCCGTGTCCATGGTCAAGGACAGTTGGGTAACCGCTCTTGGGCTACGTCCACTTGTTTACAAACCGAGTGTGTGTGTTGATGAAATGACTTGGGTCAAGTCAAGGGACTTGACATGATTGAGTTGGGTTGGTGCCCGCTCTATTTATGTTGATATCTGTAACCTGTCCTCATGGTTACTTGAATTCTGTTGATGCATGTCTTACAAGTTGTTGAACATGTCATTGCACTCAAAACTAGCTTTCTGCAAAAATTTACCTATATCATGCATTGTTACATCTTGAACCAAAACACGGGTTGCTTGCGAGTACGTTCAAAGTACTCATTGGCTTGCCACTGGTTATTTTATTGGCCAGGCATGAAAGAATAGGATATAATGAAGAGTACCTTGGTGACGAACATGCGAGCTAGGACGCTTCCTAGTCAGAATGCCTGTAGGGTTAGGGCAGATGGCATGGGTCCAAGTTATCGATGAAGATTTCCGCTGCGATGATATACTCAAGACTTGACCATAATGGTCCTACTTGTGTAAAACGGTATGTATGGATGTATGACTCTTGTTATTCAGCTTCTGTGTGTTCAGTGAGCATTGATCTCTAGGATCACTGTACACGTGCATTCGGTGATCACGACTTATGAGTCGGGGTCCCCACAGAGCTGGTATCAGAGCCATCCTGACTGTAGGAAGCCTTAGTTAGCATGGTCGTTAGTTAGGGTAAAACTATTTCCAAAACTACTACTAGTTTTCAAAACTATCCGTACTTCTCTTCCCTTCTCAGTTTTTCGAAAACTAAGGTATACTTTCCTTATTGATCTCTTCCCCTTCAAAACCTTTGGTCGCTAGAACCCTTATGCCCCTGGCCACTGGATTCCTTGTAATCCTCGTGGATAATCTAGAAGGAAGATGCCTTGCCAGACAGTCACCCACACCTCCTGAACACAAGATTGGCGACATCACAACAAGATGATACCAACAGAAGATACATCCTCGAGGAATGAGGACCTGAAGACCCAGGAGATGGTGACACCCTTGACACTGCCCCAAGATGATGCAACCTTAGCCTACGATGATCAGGGCATAGAATATGCAAGATCATGATATACATCGCTAATAGAGTAACCCTGTCACTACCGTTGTTGTATCGGCAACCACCGATGGATGAGAACCTAGCCATTTGGTCCGCCTCACCATAGTGAGTAGGAAAACGGTTCTCCTCATCCCCCGCTCTTGGTGTCGATGTTGTCATCAACGTAACTGACATGATGGACCTCTATTACGCCCTAATAATGTCAATGCATAAAGGATTACCTACCTGGTACCATCGACGGCTTAGAAGACAAAAAGGGATCGTCGTGATTAAGAAGACAATAGAAGACCAAGTCAATGCCAGTTATGAGGAGTCACCTTCACCCCATCACTTCAACAGGCAAGAAGTTGTTGAAGAATCTTCAGGCTCAACCCGGATTGTTTCATCGAACAACTACAAGAGACGTAGCAACATCTGAGGAAAACTCAGAAGACTGCATGAGGCACAAGGCACGACTACTGAGTCCGAGAACCCTTAGGGTAGGATGAGTCGTGTACCCCCTATGCGCAGTCGAGTCCGTATGATAGTTCGAATAGAACCATGATTGTGTGTTGCTTGTTTTTATTTGTTTGTGTTTTGATATAGGTCGCACTTTTGCCCTAGGCGACAAGCATGCGACTATATCACCTTCCTCACCTTGTTTCTTTTGTTTGGCCCTCTTTGCACCTGTTTGTTTGCACTAGCACTATAGAACCCCCTTTAGGCATTCCCCTCCTCTATGCTACCTCTCCCTCTCATCTCTCTCCTCAACTGAAGGCTAACAAGACAAGATACACCAAGGATTCTACTTTGGCAACCAACCAGCACTGAAGACTTTTGCTACAACCTCATCGACCAAGTGCAGCCCCTTAGAGTTATGGTTGCCCCTCAAGATTAGAAACCCATTCATAGACCCTTCGAGACTTTATAAGATACCCCAGCTCGAATCCTTAACCAGGTGCTTAACTCACAGAATTGCAAGAGAACCTGTTAAGCCTCCGTAACCTTGCTTGTCACTGGGTTCATTATGGAACTAGTGGACATAGTGAACGAGCACATTATCTTCCTAAGATAGCACCAAAACTGACGATGCCATAGGAAAGACCAATTTAAGGATATAGGATCAGAGGACAAATGACTTGGTGAGTTTATATCAATAACTATGAGGAATTATCTGAGACTCTTTGGTGGATTATAAGGCTACCTTGTTGGTAGATAAACTTGGTGGGATCATGAGTATAGATTAGCATAGCTTTCATTACCCTTGAGTAAATTGGATTTAGTAGGATAATTGTGTTCGCAAGCTGGAATTCTTGGAAGTATTTGGATTCAACTTAGCCATGGGATATTGATAGGAGACAGTTGATTTTACGTAAATGACTTGGGGGAACATGTAGGAATTCTCGTTGGACAAGAGATTTGGATTTAAGTAGGTGATTCTAGTTGAATATAGATGCTGAGTATGTCTACATGGTTCGGAGTAAATTGGATTTAGACTGATGATCTCGATCATGATACCATGTTTCTCGGTGGACGATAAACTAGGAGGTTGGACTAATTGTCGGGGTTTACTTAGGCATCTTTGTGGGCTTGACCATGGAGTATTACTAGATCACAATAACGGGAATTGGTGGACTGACTATAGTAAGGCAGCCCTTTCAAGTATTGGGGATTATAAGGACTTTAGGAGATCATGGGGAACACCAGCATAGGCATTGGATTTGTAGAATTAATGGATTATGTAGTGATTAATGGAAGTTAATGGGTTGTTGGAGTTGTTTCATAGAAAAGGAAACAAGATTTTGGAGTGACATACAACGTGTTTCCTTAGGATAGAGATGCACTAGCATGGACCTTGGAAGAATAGGATGAGCACTTGGATTGTCACGTTCAAGCTTAGCAGCTTATATGTTCTACCCATGGATTTTTAGGGGTAGACATACATATGAGTTTGGGGATTGTAGACATATATAATTTTGTTAGACCTCCTCTTGGGAGTCATGAGGATATGAATAGCATGAGTGATGATTGGAATTAACCTATACGAGATGATTCTTTTGGTAATATGAGGTGAAGGACTAGATAGACTATTGGCATCTCAGAAACCGTGCTTAAAGATAAGATGATAAATGTTCACTCGCACACTAGAATCCTTGAAACCCTTAAGCCCTACCAAGCTACAACATGGTCGGATCAGGACCTTAGGGCCTTGACACTAGATCTAGAATCCCCTTGGACCATACTCAACCCTGACCACCACTAATTCCCCAGCCTACTTTATGTACCCCGTGAACAAAGCCTTCATGGAGTGCTTAGACAAGATAATTGTCATCATCATTTGGTGACCTACTTGTCCACCTGAAGACAGAAGAAGAGTCGTTCAGCTAGTCCAGGAACATTTGAAGACTGCCAAGCCAAGGAGGAAGAACTACCACCATCTTCAAGAAGTAAACATCCGCGTCGAAGACCAGGTGTATCTGCAAGCCACTCCTCTTTAAGGAACCAAGCATTTCCATGAGACCCACACCAAGATTCATCGCCCCCCTTTGAGATCACTCCCAGAGTTAACAACCCCCTCCGAGATCACTTCAAGACGAAGAGTAGATGGCTACCAGCTAGAGTTACCACTTGAGTTACCCATTGTGCACAACGCTTTCCATGCATCACAACCCCGGAAGTGTTTCCAACTTCCTAATTGTCCGTCTCTACGAGGGCATTAACCACCGAGCCATCGACCCCTAGCCCAATCTAACCTACCGCAAGCTACCCATTAGCAACCTGGATCAAGAAGAGCGTCATACATGAAGCTACAACACCAGGTCCTTCAAGATTCAATGGAGCACCACTCAGAAGCAGAAGCAGTATGAGGACGTGAAGACTACCCCAAATCCAAGTTTCCATACTCCTTTCCGCGCCTAGTCTGGGAATCTCGGGGACGAGATTCTTGTAAGGGGGGTAGGTCTGTCACACCCTGATTTTCATGCCACAACACTTAAGTCAATAAATCATGCTAAAATGTGGTTTGACAAAAACTTTTGAGTGTTTTGTCTTTGCTTTGATTGAATGTTTGTCTGCTGTTTGCAAGTGCTCTAAAAATCAAATAAATTCTCCAACCCTTATACTCCTTCCCCTTGATCCAAAAACCTTGACCAATGATCATACCATGTGTATAGGACATAAAAATAATCTCTTACAAAAATAATTTGGCCAAATAGTATTTTCAAAAATTAGTTTTTTTCAAAAACCCCTGAATTGAGGTTGCACTGCAAGTACTTAATTAAGGGCAGTAAAAATCTTTCCAAAAATATATTTGACTCCTATTAGATATAGGATACCCAGAAACCACAAAAATATAAATTTAAAAGTTATTTTCCTATTTTATTTAAAAGCTTTTTCTTAAGGCCAGAAATGGTATTTAATGGGGAAAAATTATTTTATTGTTTTAAAAATATTTGACAAAAATAAGGGAAACTCAGTGGACATATAGTGTCCATATATAAGAGTTTCAACACATGGTCATGTTCAAAATATTGGTCAAATCCCTCAAAAACCCTTTCTGAATATTTCAAGCTTTTGAAATATTTACAAAGGAAATATTCTCCAAAAATTCCAAGAAAATTCTAGCATGTCACATATGACATGTTTGATGATCTTCACAAGTATCATGTCATGGAGAATAGTATAACTCCATGAAATCCCCTCAAAACCATTTCTGTCCATTTTGAAGTTTGAGCAACTTTACATTGCCAAACATGTACGAATGTTCTCAAACCTTGTGAACATGCTCAAATGGTCTAATAATTAATCTAGACCAAATGGCACAAGTTGGAGAACAAGTTAACTTGATCAAAGTGCCCCAAAACCCTTCCTGTCCAGAACCAAATTTGAACAACTCTACATTGGCAACTTTCTCGTTTTGATCTCAACTTTTGTGGACATGTTCAGAGCCTCTAATGATGACACTACAGCAAGTGGTGCATCAAGGAGAATAGATTTGCATGACTAAATCTTGGAAAATCCATTTCTGTTCATTTCTAGGGTTCACAAAAGTTGCATTGTCAACTTTGCCCAAATGGACTCAATATTGGTGGAACCTATTATTTTATCATACCATATGACCCTGTCAATCCTCATGACAAATGGAAATCATCTACTTGCCCAAACCATTATCAAACACCTTCTGACACTTTACCAAAATGCCATTTTTGATCTCTTCCACTCATCTCCATGAGCTGAACTTATTCCCACAACCTCTCCTAGTCCCCCTCTACCTGTGGTGTGCTTCCCTGCCGAGAGGCAATGATGAAGGGGGGCATGGATCCACTTTCCTTCTCTAGACAGCAGCATTTTCACTCTCTCTCCACCCCTCCTCTCCTCTACTAGCTCCCCAAGGCATCCAATGCCCTTGCCACATTTTTTACTCCCCCCTACAGCCACTAGACACAAGTGGACGCGCGAGTGCGCGCGGAAAAGCCGCGCATGCCGGCCAAAGACGCGCTCTGGAGCACGCTACCGTGCTCCCGACCGTTGATACGGCGCTCCCGTCCACCTCGAGCCTCCCCCTCTCGCCAGTCGAGGTGCCTCGACGTCCGCAACACGCCGCCGAGCTGGCCCCCTTCTCTCTCTTCCTCCTACTGCCTTCTCTCGCATGCGCACCGGCCGCCCGAGGGCTCCAATGGGCAGCCTCACGCGCGCGATGCCTCTGACCCGTCCCCGCTCCTTCTCCCTCTTCCTGGCGCCCTACTCCACCCCCACTAACGCCGCAGACAAGTCCTTGCCCTCTCTCCTGGCCTCCCGAGCCGTTGCTGCGGCCACCCGTGCGCCGCGGCCACGGTGAGCCATGGGTCGGCTATTTAATGCCACCCCCGAGCCCCCTCTCTACTCCTTTGGCCCTCTCTCCCTCCCGTGCATCCCCTGGACCAACCCACTCCCCTCCTCGCGCTCTCCAACCACCCCCATGGCCGGAGCCATGCCGTCGGCCTCTGCCAAAATTCGCATCCACCACCACTCTCCCTCATCTCTGGGATGCACCAGAGCATCTCCAGCACCACCGCGGACCCTCCCGCTCTTCTCCCTCTCCTCCCCGTGGTTGTGCCGTCGAGTTCCATTGTCACCGTCAACCTCGTCCGCTGCGGCCGACGCCCTGCTCAACCCGGTGCCCCTGGGCGACCGTGCCACCCACGGTTGGACGCGTCCGGGCCCTCTGAGCACGCCGGTGGCCGGATCACCGGAAACGATGGCCGGTAGCGCCGGCAGTTGCCGTCGACGTCCCTCTGCCTCGCCTCCCCTGGTTCGGGCGGGAGGTTGAGGACGACGCCGCGTCAGCACGCCGGCCCCGCCTGTCGGCGGCAGCGGCAACCAAGCCGGCCCCGCAGGTCGGGTTAAGTGGAGGCGGGACCAGGGAAGCCGCCTGCCCCGCAGGGACGCGTACTTGGCCAATGCGCCTTCGGCGTGGCCCTTCTTAGCCGCGTGGCCGTGCAGCTGGGCCGGCCCAGTGCGCTGCGGTGCTAAACTACGCCCTGCGCACAGTTTAGTTACAACAAAAATCCTTTTCTTTTTCTTGTCCAGCGAGCTTCAAAAATCCATAAGCTATTCAAATTAACTCCAAATTTGATGATTCAAATTTCTAGTGACTCTATAAATCATGCTCTACCTGCTGGTGCAACATGCACATTTTTCCAGAAAACCTTCCTTCACACAAATTAAATAAAATCCCATTTTCCATTTCTGTGATGAACTTTAGAATATTATAGAGAGCTCATATTTGATCCAAATGCAATGATTAAAATTCCTAGATGCTTCTAAGTTCAAAACTTAGTTTATGAACATTTTTATTAATACTTTCTATGCCACACAATATTGTGAGCCATTTCTTCATATTTGTCAACTCTGCAAATTCATAGGAAATTCATTTGAACTCCAAATCCAGTGAAACCAACTCCTAGATGCTTCTAAAATCATCCTTTGTTAAATGGGTAAATTTGCTCATTTTTCAAAAATATATTTCTGTGCACTTCTTGCAAATCCACAAATCCCTTGATTCCATCATATTGAAATGTTCAGAGATGTCCATTGATCAAATCCTAATGAAACCACTTTGGTCATCCCTCATATGACCAGAGGTATCCTAGAAAAGTCCAACTCACATTTTTAGCGCACTTTTACTTTTGCCTTGTTGTGTTGCTTATTGTGTTTGTTTCCGACGTTAGTTGACGAAGTAGACGGAGTACTTGGAGAAGGACCAGAAGATTTCAAGACTCTGATGAACTAGAGAAGCAACCCTTTGACCATGTCTATGAAACCCTTTTTATGCATGTCATATAGCACCATATTGTTGCTGCAACGGAATCATGATGAGGTGGTACCCACGATGATGGTTTGCCACCGTTAATTCCTTGTTGATACTTGCATTGTGCATGACCCTACCTTCTTATGAGGGTTATGCAGGTGGGAGTAGACAGGATGCTAAAGTATATGCTACGCAAAAAGGGACGGGTATATGCATGGTGAAGGAGACAAAGTATTTTCAAAAGACTATTTGAAAACCCCGTCGGGTGCCACTTATGCCCAGGGGAGATGATGAATTGGGTAGCCACTTGATGATGAAGTGGTGTACCGAGGCAAGTGTGTGTTGTTTTCAAAACGGATTGGTTTAAGTTGCGACCGTTATTCCAACCTTACATGCACAACCACTCTACCCTTATATGGGAAAGGGCATTATTGATTACCTAGACCGATACTAGCTTGGAGCCCGCATTACTAGTGACGGGAGAGTTTTTGGTGCGCTCTCTCGGGACGGGGTCGTGCCAGGTAGGGCGGCCATGACTGTTTTCACAAGGCACCGAACACACCGTTGGTACCCCGTGCTTGTGGTATGTGATGAATATGGGAGCGAGGCTCCACAACCTTATGATGTGAAATGTTAGGCTCGGGGGTTACTACCAATCGAGTGGACTCCATGTTAGTGTCGTCTAGGGAAAGGTAGTGATCGGGTGCTTACCCCGGGTACTTGAGGTATCGCGGGTCGTGGATGACACGGAAGTTCCCCGGATCTTGTGGGTACAGTGTGCAACCTCTGCAGAGTGTAAAACTATTCGAATAGCCATGTCCACGGTCAAGGACAGTTGGGTAACCGCTCTTGGGCTACGTCCACTTGTTTACAAACCGAGTGTGTGTGTTGATAAAATGACTTGGGTCAAGTCAAGGGACTTGACATGATTGAGTTGGGTTGGTGCCCGCTCTATTTATGTTGATATCTGTAACCTGTCCTCATGGTTACTTGAATTCTGTTGATGCATGTCTTACAAGTTGTTGAACATGTCATTGCACTCAAAACTAGCTTTCTGCAAAAATTTACCTATATCATGCGTTGTTACATCTTGAACCAAAACACGGGTTGCTTGCGAGTACGTTCAAAGTACTCATTGGCTTGCCACTGGTTATTTTATTGGCTAGGCATGAAAGAACAGGATATAATGAAGAGTACCTTGGTGACGAACATGCGAGCTAGGACGCTTCCTAGTCAGAATGCCTGTAGGGTTAAGGCAGATGGCATGGGTCCAAGTTATCGACGAAGATTTCCGCTGCGATGATATACTCAAGACTTGACCATAATGGTCCTACTTGTGTAAAACGGTATGTATGTATGTAAGACTCTTGTTATTCAGCTTCTGTGTGTTCAGTGAGCATTGATCTCTGGGATCACTGTACACATGCATTCGGTGATCACGACTTATGAGTCGGGGTCCCCACATCATACGTGACAAAATGAGTGGTGATGGAGTGTGTGGGCGATCTGCAAATGCCCACATGTGTGGGCGTTAGTTTTTGCTTCGAGTGTAGCGAATATAGGGTAGTCACGCGACTGCCACAAAAGAGTGCTTGCATCACGAAAAATAATCGGTACCCTTTTCTTCCCGCGCGCAACCGGAATGTTGCCTCCGCTTTCCCATCGGCCACCGCGTCGCCATGGGCAGCTCCTCTGACCCCGCAGCCGACCCCGCGAAGCTCATCGCCGATCTCGCTTTCCTCGCCATGGTCGGCGGAGGATCCATGGCCGCTCCTTCCACCGACGACATTGTAGCCGCCGCCCCTGCCCGCCACCGTTCCTTCCTCCGACTTCCTCCTCCTTGTTGTGATCCCTATGTCGGATCTGGTCAATTCGGCATCGATCCGGCCGGCCGTCGCGTTTGCCCAGTTCGATTCCTTGCTCAACGACCTACGGGGAAGGAAGGAAGAGAGGGACCCGACACAAGTAGGAGGTCAATGACCTGCGGGAAGAGAAGGAGGAGAGGAGAGGGGGCTAGAGAGGCATGGTGATGTAGGGCAAAACCCTAGATTCGAGATCTTTTCGCACTTGGAGGTGGAGAAAGGATGAACACTCAATAACACGAGAGAGAGAGAGAGAGAGAGAGAGAGAGGAGAGAGAGAGAGAGAGAGAGAGAGAGAGAGAGACTCAAACAAATCCAAATCACACATCACTAAGATAGCATACATGAGATCCACAAATATATATGAACAAGTCAAAAGGGGGAAGCACAAAGGTAAAGGTTCTGCTCAAATCCGAAGGAGATGAGATCTAGCATCCATGGAGGATCTTCCCATATAGGGGTCTTGCATCCCTAGATTGATCTTCCCTTATAGGGCTCTTGTATCCACTAGGGGTATCTTCTCACATGGAGGTCTTGACCTCCAAGAGGAATAATGAATATGAGCAAAGCTCTAGTAATTCTCTATTATGTCTTTGCCAGCCCTAGGATGGAGGTAGGAGAAGGGTATTTATAGTCTAGGTGTGAAAGAGGGGTACATGGGCTGAAAACCGTCAGGATGCGCACACGCAGTACCGGACGTACGGTCATTCACGAATGATTGAACATCTGGTTGGGCGTCGGACTTCCGCCATTTCTTCTCTGGTCAGGTGGTACAGGATTTCTGGTGTTTGCCGGACGTCTGGTGGCTCGGGAGGGTCCAAATGTCCAATGTGCGTCAGACTTCCATCATTTTGCTTCCGGACATGTGGTACAACATTTCTGGTGAAGACCGAACGTCTGGTTGTTGGAACTTGTCAGACGTCCGGCCGTTGTAGCGTTCGTTGGTTGTTGGCTTTGTGGTTGGCTGTAAGTGAATGTGTGATACGTCCGAGGCCTGTAGCTTCCTAGCAACTCCTTTCCTTGCTTCTTGATGAGGACATCAATATCATTGTTACACCCACAGCCCCTACTGCTACATATACTGGACAAATTACTAGAGCTCACGCGTGCCAACTAAATTATTAGGTACTTTCGTTTCTTGGTAATGTTTCTAATGTTCATGAGAATATGATGATGCCTAAATTGGATATGTTTGTTTTGCTTACAAATGAAGGGCCTAGCATGGACAAGAGGGATGATCACTTGAGCAAGATCAAGCATGGAGATGATGGCATGCGCAAGGGAAACAAGACTAAGTTTCAAGTGACGATTTCAGGACTTTGAAGCCACCACAATGAGCGTATCAAGGCTTGGATGAAATATACAAGATGTCACTTCCTAAATTTCGTCCAGAGGCTATTATAGGTGTTGCGTCACCTTATTATTGGGCCAGGCCCATGTAATTTCAAAATACCAGAGTATAGGCTGTTTTTAGAGTCCGTATGTGTGGGGAAACAAGAGATAGGGTTGGTTTCGGACCCCTCCCCCAAGGGCCACGAGATCGCTCCCCCCTCTTCCTCCATATAAACAGCCCTTAGGGCATCATTTAGACTTTGGGTTTTGTTTAAATTAAAAGTTCGCCATATCTGCAACTTCGCGTACTTCGTTTGTGTTCAAACGACCAGACCAAGACATCACAGAACCCCACATTCATGAATAAAGCTTTCCTCTTATATTCACAATATCCAGATTGCAATTTCAATTTCTTGCTTGTTCTTCGTTTGCTTGCAGGAAATAGACCTTCGTGGTCAGGTTGATCGTGCTCCGGCGTGGTCAATAACCTCTCGGAGTTGGTTCGATTGCTAAGGCGCGACGTCCTCGCACGTTCATAGTCGGATCGTCAAAGTCTACTCCACCAAAAACGATAGCCACCATCTCATCGAAAGACGGGACACTCTCGCTCTATCAAGTGGTATCAGATTTCTAGGTTGCTCGGTGAGATTTACAAGTTTTTCATAGTTTAGATCGAGTCTGTTCTTCAAACCTACAATCCACGAAAAAGCCAAAAAAAATTAGGGTTAGTTCATCATATCCGAACCAATCTGAGCCTTTGCATAATTTGTTTAGAGTTTTGCTTTGTTGAATTTGCGGTTGCATCGTCGTGTCGAGTTATTGGTCTTAGCATCTAGTTACCTTAGAGTTTCGAATTCGGGTCACAGGTTTTCACGTCGCCGCCACACCATCGTCATCGCCGCCGCCATATACTATCACCAAATATCCGCTGTCAATCCGAGTCCATATACATCCACCGCATATCCGCCACCAATCCGAGTCATATACATCCATCAGGTCACCATCACGCCAATCCGAGTCCACCTCCATCATAGATTTGCCACCAGTCTATGCTCCACCGCCCATCATATACCATCACCAGTTCGAGTTCCACCAGATTCTTCTCCGCCACCATTCCTAATCCGAGTCCAGTATTTGTTCCTTTATATTTGAGCTCCTGATCATGTGATACCATGAGTCGTGAGCAATTCGGATTCCCCAACTTCTGTGTTACCTGTACAAGAAAAATAGTTCTAGTTTCAAAAAAACTAAGTCTAGAAAATTCCGGCTAGGCAGTTTTTAGACCATTTGTAGACTTTTTCGAAAAAATGTTGCAGAGCCAAAAAAAGAGGGGGAAAAGTGAAAAAAAAGTGAAAAAAAGAAAAAAAAGAAATCAGAGTGTGCTCCTCCCTTGTTTACGTGTCGCGCCGTGGTTTTGTTAGTGTTCTAGGCTCGCGTCTCTAGTACGGTCTAGCCTAGGACCAGCACAGTACCGTCATTGAGTGTTTATTCAACTTTGCATCTCTAAATTGATTATTGCTAACCCTTTTTGCTACCATATTATAAGCCTTCCCAGCTCCACATACATCTACGTCGTGTGTTTGACTCTCCCTGGTAATCACTCTATCCAAGTGTTGAGAGTTTTGACTACAATGGTTGCCGATCACCACCTGCTGCTAGGTAAGAACTGGTAAGAATTTGAGATTCGCTTGACGGATTTGTGACTTTCCACAACACCACAACCACTTCCTAGCAGTCTATAGGATCATATTCTTGTAACAACAAGAACCTCCACATCGTAAACAGCCCTCCGCCGAGCGATCCGTGTTCCTCCTGAGACTGGCCAAACTTCTGGTGCCGCTGCTACTGATGTTGATGCTTCTGTGGCTCCTACTGCTGCTGCGGAGGAGGACGATTACGCGGGCGATTATGAGGATGAGGTTGATCATAATCAGAACTACGTGCAACCACCAGCACCACCACCACCAGGTCGTCGACATGCAAATAATTGCAATGGTAGGCCTGCACCACCACCTCAGGTACGAGATCATGACCATCTTCCTAAACTGAAATTGCATATTCCACCATTCGAGGGTAGATATGTTCCTGATATATCTCTTACTTGGGAGTTAGAAACTGAACAACATTTTGCATCTTTACAATATCCCAAGGAAAGATGTGGTGTTGCTGCTGTTTGTGCTTTCACTAGTTTTGCATGTGTTTGGTGGTCTGAACATTGTAGATTATATCTTATTCCAGCTACATGGGATGCTTTGAAAACTGCTATGCATACTCGTTGGGTTCCACCATATTATCAACGTGAATTACTTCGAAAATTGCAACGCTTAAGACAAGGAAAAAATCTGTAGAATAATATTATCAAGAATTACAAACTGGCATGATTAGATGTGGTATTGTTGAGGATAATGAAGCTATGCTTGCATGTTTTATGGGTGGATTAAATAGAGAGATTCGGACCATTCTAGAGTATAAGGAGTATAATAATGTCACTCATTTATTCCATCTTGCTTGTAAAGCTGAACGTGAAGTGCAGGATCGACAGGCATTGGCGCGAACTAACTTTTTTGTAGGTCGACCTTCATCATGCACACCGTGATGCGGAGCATCCTACGGTCATCCCCATGGACCTACCATCGTCTCACCAGGTGCCAAGAGGACCCATGACACGAACACGAGCTAGAGCTCTCGAGACCGAGGTGACTTCTTTCCTTAGTGATATCTCATATGATCCACTCGAGACATGGCTACTACCTATGTCCGGAATGTTGTGCAAGATTAGGTACCAAGAGAACCCTTCTGAGGATGCACATGAAGATGGTCAAGCTCCCAAGTCCATGGATGAAGAGAACCAACGGAAGGAGACTAGACCAGCTCCTAGGTTCCGGACATCCAGCCATGGCCCTAGACATCCGGCCCCTGGAGGTGTTGCCTGCAGCCAAGAACCAGCGGCCAAAGCTACAGGGCCCAGACATCCGGCGGCCAACCCAAACATCCAGCCCATCGCCCCGGAAATCCGGCTCCCAGCCCGGATATCCGGACAAGTCATCCAGGGAATACCGAAGCCTGACCCGCCAGCCCGGACATCCGGCCACAACCCCGGACATTCGGCCCTTCATGACGCCCCGGACATCCGGCCAGTGCCCGGACATCCGGACCAGTCCTATCCAGGAAGCCCCAAGATGGCGCCAGGCAAGCTCGGACATCCGGCACAACAGCCCGGACATCCGGCCCGACGCCCGGACGTCCGGCCACCCCTGTCTGCACACAGTGTAAACGACCGAGCCCATGTATCCCTTCGCCCCCCCTAGACTATATATACTCCTCCTCCGCCCTCTTTCTAGGGTTAGCATTGTGATAGCTCATATTTGAGATAGAGCTTTGCTCATCCACTTGGTTACTTCTCCTCGGAGCTCACGACCTCTTCAGAGAAGATCCCCCAAGCGGATTCAAGACCCCATCACGGGAAGACCCTTCAAGACCTCCTCATGGAGAAGACCTTTTGTATCATCCTTTGTTGACCTTGAATCGTGTATCACTCTTTGTGTTTTGAGGATCTAGCATAACTGTAACCGGATCTTGTTGGTTGAGTGATTTCTCTTGTGTTTCCTCTCGTTTTCCCCTCGTTTCCCCCTTGTGTTCTTCATAGGACCCCCTCCAATCGTGAAAGATCGGGCATCTAGGGTTTTACCCTACATCATCTTGGTATCATGAGCCACGTTGATCACGTATTTGGAGCCCCTACCCCACTTTTTCTAGCTTGATTTTGTTGTTTTTCGTCCTAATCCAAAAATCCTCACCAAAAATAGCCCCAATTTTTTTGTGATTTGTTGGTGTGATGAAGTTTTGTTGGATTTGATCCATGGATTTGCTTTTCCACGTGTGGATCTAGCTTTCCCCCATCATCTCCGCAATTTCCATCCACAAAATCCCCCGAATTTTGCTCCATATTTGCCACTCCTCCGCGGAGTTCATCGAGTTCGTCCACGGATTCTGAGCCCGGACATCCGGCCCGTGACCCCCGGACATCCGGCCCGCCCCGGACATCCAGCCACCAAGCCCGGACATCTGGCCCCTGACAGCAAAAACTCCATCCATCGCCCTGTTTTCTGCCTAACTTTCGCCAAATTTTGTTAGGGTGCACACATACACTTCCACATACCGCCATCACTTCCGCATACCACCACCGCTTCCCGCAAGCAACACCATAGCTTACCCGCTATCAACTCCTACAATTTTGACCCGTTTTGATCTTTGGGAATTTGAGTTGTGGTTCCCGTGTCCTATTGTGTTTCGGCTATATAGGTACAGTGCGACATCTGTTGGGGAACGTAGCAGAAATTGAAAAATTTTCCTACGTATCACCAAGATCTATCTATGGAGAGACCAGCAACGAGTAGAAAGGAGAGTGCATCTACATACCCTTGTAGATCGCTAAGCGGAAGCGTTCAAGTGAACGGGGTTGATGGAGTCGTACTCGTCGTGATTCAAATCACCGATGATCAAGTGCCGAACGCATGGCACCTCCGCGTTCAACACACGTACAGCCCGGTGACGTCTCCCAAGCCTTGATCCAGCAAGGAGAGAGGGAGAGGTTGAGGAAGACTCCATCCAGCAGCAGCACAACGGCGTGGTGGTGGTGGAGGAGCGTGGCAATCCTGCAGGGCTTCGCCAAGCACCGCGAGAGAGGAGGAGCACTTGGGAGAGGGAGGGCTGCGCCAGGGGCAAGGTTGAAGCTCCCATGTGCCTCCCCACTATATATAGGGGTGGAGGGGGCTGTTTTCTTGCCCTTCAAGTCCATTGGGGCGTTGGCAAAGGTGGGAGGAAAGAAATCCCATCATTTCCTTCCCCACCGATTGCTATCCCCCCTTTTAGGGATCTTGATCTTATCCCTTTGGGATATGATCTTATTCCTTCTAAGGGGGGGATCTTGGTGCCCCTTGACCAGGGGTGTGGGGCCTTTCCACCACTACCCACGTTCATGTGGGTCCCACCATGCAGGTGGGCCCCACTCCGGAACCTTCTAGAACCTTCCCGGTACAATACCGAAAAATCCCGAACATTTTCCGGTGGCCAAAATAGGACTTCCCATATATAAATCTTTACCTCCGGACCATTCCGGAACTCCTCGTGACGTCCGGGATCTCATCCGGGACTCCGAACAACATTCGGTAACCACATGCAAACTTCCTTTATAACCCTAGCGTCATCGAACCTTAAGTATGTAGACCCTACGGGTTCGGGAGACATGTAGACATGACCGACACGTTCTCCGGTCAATAACCAACAGCGGGATCTGGATACCCATGATGGCTCCCACATGTTCCACAATGATCTCATCGGATGAACCACGATGTCAAGGACTTAATCAATCCCGTATACAATTCCCTTTGTCTAGCAGTATTGTACTTGCCCGAGATTCGATCGTCGGTATCCTTATACCTTGTTCAATCTCGTTACCGGCAAGTCTCTTTACTCGTTCCGTAACACATCATCCCGTGATCAACTCCTTGGTCACATTGCGCATATGATGATGTCCTACCGAGTGGGCCCAGAGATACCTCTCCGTTTACACGGAGTGACAAATCCCAGTCTCGATTCGTGCCAACCCAACAGATACTTTCGGAGATACCTGTAATGCACCTTTATAGCCACCCAGTTACGTTGTGACGTTTGGTACACCCAAAGCATTCCTACGGTATCCGGGAGTTGCACAATCTCATGGTCTAAGGAAAAGATACTTGACATTAGAAAAGCTCTAGCAAACGAACTACACGATCTTTGTGCTATGCTTAGGATTGGGTCTTGTCCATCACATCATTCTCCTAATGATGTGATCCCGTTATCAACGACATCCAATGTCCATAGCCAGGAAACCATGACTATCTGTTGATCACAACGAGCTAGTCAACTAGAGGATCACTAGGGACATATTGTGGTCTATGTATTCACACGTGTATTACGATTTCCGGATAATACAGTTATAGCATGAATAAAAGACAATTATCATGAACAAGGAAATATAATAATAATACTTCTATTATTTCCTCTAGGGCATATTTCCAACAGTCTCCCACTTGCACTAGAGTCAATAATCTAGTTCACATCGATATGTGATTAACACTCAAGGTCACATCCCCATGTGACTTACACCCAAAGAGTTTACTAGAGTCAATAATCTAGTTCACATTTACCATGTGATTAACACTCGATGAGTTATGGGTTTGATCATGTTATGCTTGTGAGAGAGGTTATAGTCAACGGGTCTGAACCTTTTAGATCCGTGTGTGCTTTACAAATCTCTATGTCATCTCCTAGATGTAGCTACCACACTCTATTTGGAGCTATTCCAAATAACTGTTCTACTTGGAGCTATACTAAAAGTTGCTCCATTATACGTATCCGGTATTTCTACTCAGAGCTATCCGGATAGGTGTTAAGCTTGCATCGACATAACTCTTTACGTCGAACTCTTTATCACCTCCATAATCGAGAAAATTCCTTAGTCCACTAGTTACTAAGGATAACTTTGACCGCTGTCCTGTGATCCATTCTTGGATCACTCTTGTACCCCTTGACTGACTCATGGCAAGGCACACTACAGGTGCGGTACACAGCATAGCATACTGTAGAGAGCCTATGATAAAAGCATAGGGGACGACCTTCGTCCTTTCTCTCTATTCTGCCATGGTCGAGATTTTAAGTCTTAACTTCATACCTTACATCTCAGGCAAGAATTCCTTCTTTGACTGATCCATCTTGAACACCTTCAAGATCATGTCAAGGTACGTGCTCAATTGAAAGTACCATTAAGTGTTTTGATCTATCCTTATAGATCTTGATGCTCAATGTTCAAGTAGCTTGATCCAGGTTTTCTATTGAAAACACCTTTCAAATAACCCTATATGCTTTCTAGAAATTCTACATCATTTCTGATCAACAATATGTCAAGAACATATACTCATCAGAAATTCTATAGTGCTCCCACTCACTTCTTTGGAAATACAAGTTTCTCATAAACTTTGTACAAACCCAAAATCTTTGATCATCTCATCAAAGTGTACATTCCAACTCCGAGACGCTTACTCCAGTCCTTAGAAGGATTGCTGGAGCTAGCATACCTTTTAGCATCCTTAGGATCGACAAAAACTTTCTGATTGTATCGCATACAACCTTTCCTTACGACTGGCAAGGAAACTCGTTTTGACATCCATCTGCCAGATTTCATAAATGCAGCTTGTGCTAACGTGATTCCGACGGACTTTAAGCATCGCTACGGATGAGAAAATCTCATCGTAGTCAACTCCTTGAACTTGTGAAAAACTCTTTGCCACAAGTCGAGCTTCATAGATGGTGACATTACCATCCACGTCCGTCTTCTTCTTAAAGATCCATTTATCTCAATGGCTTGCCGATCATCGGGCAAGTCCACCAAAGTCCATGCTTTGTTCTGATACATGGATCCTATCTCGGATTTCATGGCTTCTAACCATTTGTCGGAATTTGGGCCCACCATTGCTTCTCCATAGCTCGTAGGTTCATTGTTGTCTAGCAACATGACCTTCAAGACAGGATTACGTACCACTCTGAAGTAGTACGCATCCTTGTCATCCTACGAGGTATGGTAGTGACTTGATCTAAAACTTCATGATCACTATCATAAGCTTCCACTTCAATTGGTGTAGGTGCCACAGGAACAACTTCCTGTGCCCTGATACACACTGGTTGAAGTGATGGTTCAATAACCTCATCAAGTCTCCACCATCCTCCCACTCAACTCTTTCGAGAGAAACCTTTCCTCGAGAAAGGACCCGATTCAAGAAACAATCCATATTGCTTTCGGATCTGAATTAGGAGGTATACCCAACTGTTTTGGGTGTCCTATGAAGATGCATTTTATCCGCTTTGGGTTCGAGCTTGTCAATTCTGAAACTTTTTCACATAAGCGTCGCAGCCCCAAACCTTTAAGAAACGACAACTTAGGTTTCTCTAAACCATAATTCATACGGTGTCATCTCAACGGAATTACGTGGTGCCCTATTTAAAGTGAATGTGGTTGTCTCTAATGCCTGACCCATGAACGATAGTGGTAATTCGATAATAGACATCATGGTACGCACCATATCCAATAGGGTGCAACTATGATGTTCGGACACACCATCACACTATGGTGTTCCAGGCGGTATTAATTGTGAAACAATTTCCACAATGTCTTTGTTGCGTGCCAAATCTCGTAACTCAGATACTCATCTCTATGATCATATCATAGACATTTTATCATCTTGTCACGATGATCTTCACTCTGAAATTACTTGAGCCATTCAATAATTCAGACTTGTGTTTCATCAAGTAAATATACTCAGTATCTACTCAAATCATCAGTGAAGTAAGAACATAATGATATTCACTGCATGCCTCAGCACTCACTGGACTACACACATCAAAAATGTGTTGCTTCCAACAAGTTGCTATCTTGTTCCATTTTACTGAAACCGAGGCTTTTCAGTCATCTTGCCCATGTGGTATGATTTGCATGTCTCAAGTGATTCAAAATCAAGTGAGTTCCAACGGTCCATTTGCATGGAGTTTCTTCATGCATATACACCAATAGACATGGTTCGCATGTCTCAAACTTTTCAAAAATGAGTGAGCCCAAAGATCCATCAACATGGAGCTTCTTCATGCGTTTTACACCAATATGACTTACATGGCAGTGCCACAAGTAAGTGGTACTATCATTACTATCTTATATCTTTTGGCATGAAAATGTGTATCACTACGATCGAGATTCAATAAACCATTCAGGTTTAATACTAATCTTGATGGTAGAGGGAGCGTGCGATGTTTGATCACATCAAACTTGGAAACAATTCCAACATATATCGTCAGCTCACCTTTAGCTAGTCTCCGTTTATTCCGTAGCCTTTTATTTCGAGTTACTAACACTTAGCAACCGAACCGGTACCTTAATACCCTGGTGCTACTAGGAGTACTAGTAAAGTACACATTAACATAATGTATATCCAATATACTTCTATCGACCTTGCCAGCCTTCTCATCTACCAAGTATCTAGGGTAATTCTTCTCCAGTGGTTGTTCCCCTTATAATAGAAGCACTTAGTCTCGGGTTTGGGTTCAACCTTGGGTTTCTTCACTAGAGCAGCAGCTGATTTGCCGTTTCATGAAGTATCCCTTCTAGCCCTTGCCCTTCTTGAAACTAGTGGTTTCACCAACCATCAACAATTGATGCTCCTTCTTGATTTCTACTTTCGCGGTGTCAAACATCGTGAATACCTCAAGGATCATCATATCTATCCCTGATATGTTATAGTTCATCACAAAGCTCTAGCAGCTTGGTGGCAATGACTTTGGAGAAACATCACTATCTCATATGGAAGATCAACTCCCACTCGATTCAAGTGATTGTTGCACTCAGACAATCTGAGCACAAGCTCAACGATTGAGATTTTCTCCGTCAGTTTGCAGGTTAATAAAATCGTCGGAGGTCTTATGCCTCTTGACGTGGGCACGAGCCTGAAATCTCAATTTCAGCCCTCGAAACATCTCATATGTTCCGCGACATTTCGAAAAACGTCTTTGGTGCCTCAACTCTAAACCGTTTATCTGAACTATCACATAGTTATCAAAACGTGTATGTCTGATGTTCGCAACATCCACAAATGACGTTTGGGGTCCAGCACACTGAGCGGTGCATTAAGGACATAAGCTATCTACTGTCCGCATAATCGCTACTGTCAACTTTCAACTATATTTTCTCTAGGAACATAACTAAGCAGTAGAACTAAAGCGCGAGCTTACGACATAATTTGCAAAAGGTCTTTTGACTATGTTCAGGATAATTAAGTTCATCTTATGAACTCCCACTCAGATAGACATCCCTCTGGTCATCTAAGTGATCACATGATCTGAGTCAACTAGGCCGTGTCCGATCATCACGTGAGACGGACTAGCCAACGTCGGTGAACATCTTCATGTTGATCGTATCTACTATACGACTCATGCTCGACCTTTCGGTCTCCGTGTTCCGAGGCCATGTCTGTACATGCTAGGCTCGTCAAGTTAACCCTAAGTGTATTGCTGTGTAAATCTGTCTTACACCCGTTGTATGTGAACGTAAGAATCCATCACACCCGATCATCACGTGGTGCTTAGAAGCGACGAACTGTAGCAACGTTGCACAGTTAGGGGAGAACACTTCTTGAAATTGTTGTAAGGGATCATCTTATTTACTACCGTCGTCCTAAGTAAACAAGATGCATAAACATGATAAACATCACATGCAATCAAATAGTGACATGATATGGCCAATATCATTTTGCTCCTTTTGATCTCCATCTTCGGGGCTCCATGATCATCATCGTCACCGGCATGACACCATGATCATGATCTCCATCATCGTGTCTCCATGAAGTCGTCTCGCCAACTTATTACTTCTACTACTATGGCTACCGGTTAGCAATAAAGTAAAGTAATTACATGGCGTTGTTCAATGACACGCAGGTCATACAATAAATTAAGACAACTCCTATGGCTCCTGCCGGTTGTCATACTCATCGACATGCAAGTCGTGAATCCTATTACAAGAACATGATCAATCTCATACAACACATATCATTCATCACATTCTTGTTGGCCATATCACATCACATAGCATACCCTGCAAAAACAAGTTAGACGTCCTCTAATTGTTGTTTGCATGTTTTACGTGGCTGCTATGGGTTTCTAGCAAGAACGTTTCTTACCTACGCAAAACCACAACGTGATATGCCAATTGCTATTTACCCTTCATAAGGACCCTTTTCATCGAATCCGTTCCGACTAAAGTGGGAGAGACTGGCACCCGCTAGCCACCTTATGCACCAAGTGCATGTCAATCGGTGGAACCTGTCTCACGTAAGAGTACGTGTAAGGTCGGTCCGGGCCGCTTCATCCCACAATACCGTCGAAACAAGATTGGACTAGTAACGGTAAGCATATTGAACATCATCAACGCCCACAACTACTTTGTGTTCTACTCGTGCAAAGAATCTACGCAATAGACCTAGCTCTGATACCACTGTTGGGGAACGTAGCAGAAATTCAAAAAATTTCCTACGTATCACCAAGATCTATCTATGGAGAGACCAGCAACGAGTAGAAAGGAGAGTGCATCTACATACCCTTGTAGATCGCTAAGCGGAAGCGTTCAAGTGAACGGGGTTGATGGAGTCGTACTCGTCGTGATTCAAATCACCGATGATCAAGTGCCGAACGCACGGCACCTCCGCGTTCAACACACGTACAGCCCGGTGACGTCTCCCAAGCCTTGATCCAGCAAGGAGAGAGGGAGAGGTTGAGGAAGACTCCATCCAGCAGCAGCACAACGGCGTGGTGGTGGTGGAGGAGCGTGGCAATCCTGCAGGGCTTCGCCAAGCACCGCGAGAGAGGAGGAGCACTTGGGAGAGGGAGGGCTGCGCCAGGGGCAAGGGTGAAGCTCCCATGTGCCTCCCCACTATATATAGGGGTGGAGGGGGCTGGCTTCTTGCCCTCCAAGTCCATTGGGGCGTTGGCAAAGGTGGGAGGAAAGAAATCCCATCATTTCCTTCCCCACCGATTGCTAGCCCCCCTTTTTAGGGATCTTGATCTTATCCCTTTGGGATATGATCTTATTCCTTCTAAGGGGGGATCTTGGTGCGCCTTGACCAGGGGTGTGGGGCCTTTCCCCTACTACCCACGTTCATGTGGGTCCCCCATGCAGGTGGGCCCCATTCCGGAACCTTCTAGAACCTTCCCGGTACAATACCGAAAAATCCCGAACATTTTCCGGTGGCCAAAATAGGACTTCCCATATATAAATCTTTACCTCCGGACCATTCCGGAACTCCTCGTGACGTCCGGGATCTCATCCGGGACTCCGAACAACATTCGGTAACCACATGCAAACTTCCTTTATAACCCTAGCGTCATCGAACCTTAAGTGTGTAGACCCTACGGGTTCGGGAGACATGTAGACATGACCGAGACGTTCTCCGGTCAATAACCAACAGCGGGATCTGGATACCCATGATGGCTCCCACATGTTCCACGATGATCTCATCGGATGAACCACGATGTCAAGGACTTAATCAATCCCGTATACAATTCCCTTTGTCTAGCGGTATTGTACTTGCCCGAGATTCGATCGTCGGTATCCTTATACCTTGTTCAATCTCGTTACCGGCAAGTCTCTTTACTCATTCCGTAACACATCATCCCGTGATCAACTCCTTGGTCACATTGCGCATATGATGATGTCCTACCGAGTGGGCCCAGAGATACCTCTCCGTTTACACGAAGTGACAAATCCCAGTCTCGATTCGTGCCAACCCAACAGATACTTTCGGAGATACCTGTAATGCACCTTTATAGCCACCCAGTTACGTTGTGACGTTTGGTACACCCAAAGCATTCCTACGGTATCCGGGAGTTGCACAATCTCATGGTCTAAGGAAAAGATACTTGACATTAGAAAAGCTCTAGCAAACGAACTACACGATCTTTGTGCTATGCTTAGGATTGGGTCTTGTCCATCACATCATTCTCCTAATGATGTGATCCCGTTATCAACGACATCCAATGTCCATAGCCAGGAAACCATGACTATCTGTTGATCACAACGAGCTAGTCAACTAGAGGCTCACTAGGGACATATTGTGGTCTATGTATTCACACGTGTATTACGATTTCCGGATAATACAGTTATAGCATGAATAAAAGACAATTATCATGAACAAGGAAATATAATAATAATACTTTTATTATTGCCTCTAGGGCATATTTCCAACAACATCAACATCACCACCGCTCATCTTCGCCAAGGACTCATCATCTCCGACATCGATCGCTCCACAATTTTGACACCTAACCGTAAGCAAGAACGATAACCTCTATTTCATCTTGGTATCGTGGTATCCTTTCATGGTACATTCCTTGCCATTGCATTGATAACCACCATAGCCTTACTTTTGTGTTGCTTACCCATCGAGACTATCCTTTGAGTATTGACGGCAACGTGACTTCTGCACATTAGTGATCATACTCCACATAGCATACATACCATATCATAGTGGTGCATATCTTGGTATCATCTTTTGTGTCACAAAGTTGTCATCGCATACACAATTGCTATCTTGGTTCGTGAAGTTTTGCATGAGAAAAGAGCTCAAAAGAGAAAGAGCCAAACAAGCTTTTAAGCAAGAAAGAAAGATAAGCAAAGAGCTTATAAGCAAGAACCATAGCATCATACTACATTAAGATTGTCATATCCGATCATCTTGGATCATACCATCGGAATACCATACATATAGCATATTTGTGATAGAACTCGTTGCATTTTTTATTAGTAGGTTGTGCACAAGTTCCGTATCCGCCTATTGTGCAATCGTGCTAGCGTCTCTCTAGTGTTGTGCAACAAGAGCATTTTCGTGGACTCCACATTTTGGCTCATCCCTTGGTTGCACGACCCCACTTATCTATTTGCGTGTGTGTTTCCATGTACCATGTCTTGCTATTGGTCTACTTGTTGTATATGCAAATTTGTGAATCTTTTCCAACATTATTGAAGCTCACTAACAATTGCATCAAATTTTGTGCCCCCATCCTAACCGAGCTCCACCATAAGCTTTTACTTGTGTAGGTGTGAGAACCGACAAGAATTGGTACCAATTATGCTATTTCCTTGTCCCACATTTGAGTGATCATTGATCCATCTTCAACATCGGTCAAGGTACATTTGGTATAAGTTCTTCTCTTTCTCCCACTCATATATTTGCTTGGAATGATGGATAGGCCAAGTTCTTCTACCAACCCACTTTTCATCGAGCAAGATGACGACATGTCATCCTATGTCACCAAGAGCCACCTCTTCGGTGCACAATGAGCTTTGCATCAAGAACAACAAGCAATGAGCGACCGCATCGACAATCTCGTCACTGACTTGCGACTCTCTGAGCAACGAACAAGAGACTACTTCGACAACAAGCTCAATGCACACAAACAAGAGAACGATGCAAGAATGGACGAGATTTGTGCCTTGTTGGTGAACCGCCATTCTTCCACTTCATCCTACTCAAGACGGAGACGTTCGAGTAGACACACCGACGACACCTTCCACGGCTCAAGTACACCGACATCAAACACTATATGTCGAGCCATGCACCAAGACCGTCAAGCAACTCGCAATCCTCTACACGGCAGCCATCCACAAGAGCAATTTGATGAGCAAGCACATCGTCATCGTCAAAACCAAGCTCCTCTTGCACAAGCTCAAGAACGACAATGTCAACATCTCCAAGAGGAAGAGCGAGCGCGACAACATCAAGACGAACAAGACGCCCAACGTCTTCAACAACAACAACGTGAAGCACAAGCTCTTGAGGAGCAACGTGCCCTTCAAGAATCAAGTCGATCCATTGCCAACCGCAACCGAGATAGGCGCAATCAAGAGGAAACACTTCGCGAAGAAATCCAAGAGCGAAACTACCAAGCAAGAGTGCAGCGTCAAGTTCCTCAAGCTCCTCCACAAGCTCGACAAGCCCCTCCACAACCTCAAGTTCATCAAGAGCATGATGACTACGGGAATCCTCCACGTCAAGAGCAATATGAGGTTGAAAATCCTCCATGTCAAGGGCGTCATCATCACCCTCGACCCCAACACAATGAAGAGCAATGCTATGGAAAGCTCAGTTCCATGGAAGCAATGGTCCCGAAGAGTACTGAGGGAGTCCTGGACTAGGGGGTGTCCGGACAGCCGGACTATTAATGTCCGCCGGACTCCAAGACTACGAAGATACAAGATTGAAGACTCCGGCTCGTGTCCGGATGGTACTTTACTTGGCGTGGAAGGCAAGCTTGGCAATACGGATACGTAGATCTCCTACCATTGTAACCGACTCTGTGTAACCCTAGCCCTCTCCGGTATCTATATAAACCGGAGGGCTTTAGTCCGTAGGACAACATACATTACAACAATCATACCATAGGCTAGCTTCTAGGGTTTAGCCTCCTTGACCTCGTGGTAGATCTACTCTTGTACTACCCATATCATCAATATTAATCAAGCAGGACGTAGGGTTTTACCTCCACCGAGAGGGCCCGAACCTGGGTAAAAACATCATGTCCCTCGTCTCCTGTTACCATCCGCCTAGACGCACAGTTCGGGACCCCCTACCCGAGATCCGCCGGTTTTGACACCGACAAGTACCTTTCATGGGCACTGAAGGTCGACAAGATATTTCGAAGAAGATCGCTATGACATCCCTTGAGTTCCAAGACTATGTGCTCATATGGTGGGAACAAGTCCTTGAGCGCCGAGAAGCAAGAGGTGAACCACCAATCACCACATGGGAGGAAATGAAAGATGTCATGCACGCACGCTTTGTGCCAACCTACTACAACCGCGATCTCTTCAAGAAACTCCAACTTCTCAAGCAAGGAACAAAGAGCGTTGAAGAATACTACAAAGAAATGGAGATTGCCATGATAAGAGCCAATGTCACGGAAGATGATGAGAAAACTATGGCCCGTTTCTTGAATGGCCTCAATCATCCCATGAAGAAGATTGCTGACTTCCAACCCTACTCCAACCTCATTGATCTCGTGCATCAATCTAACAAAGCGGAACGCCAGGTGTAAGATGACTTCAAGTACGTCAAGTACTCTTCGAAGAGCTATAGCTTCTCCAACACCCAAGCTTGAATGACTCGAACAACTTCTACCTCAACCAAACCATCTACAAGCAACGGCGACAAGTCGAGTAACAAGGAATATTCGACAACCTCAAGTCGTCCTCCTACTACAAGCAACTTCAAGCCGCGCGCTTCATCATCTACTCCAATCGATGAGACCATCAAGACAAGTTCCATCAAGTGTTTCACATGCGGCGGCCGAGGTCACAAGTCCTTTGAGTGTACCAACAAGCGCACCATGATCCTAAATGACGACGGAACCTATGACTCCATGAGTGAAGAAGAGATGGAAGCCCTTGAGCAAGTGGCCATGCACCGGCGCATGAATGAAGATGAAGATGATCAAGTCTTTTGTGATGAGGATTCGAGCCCCGCTCTCGTTGTCTCCAAAGTCTTGACTCTTCAACATCAACAAGACGAAGACCAAAGATGCCATATCTTCCACACCAAGGCCGACATCAATGGAAGGTCCGTCAAGGTCATCATTGATGGAGGGAGTTGTCACAACTTGGCAAGTGAAGAACTATGCTCCAAGCTCCAACAGGTCAAGATGAAGCACCCGCACTCCTACAAGGTTCAATGGCTAAGCAATTCCGGCACTATCCAAGTCGAGCATATGGTCAAAGTTTCCTTCAAGATCGGAGCATATGAAGACACTTTGGAGTGTGATGTCCGTTTGCCACCTCCTTCTTGGTCGACCATGGCAATTTGACCGCGGCATCATCCACAACCAATCACTATATCTTCAAGATGAAAGGAAAGGAGTACGTGCTACGACCTATGTCTCCAAGTCAAGTGATCGCCGACAAGCAAGCCACCCATCGTGGAGAAAAGATTGAGAAAGTGACCCACCCAAAAGAGAGTGAGCGCTACAAGTCAAAATCGAGTGCCTCCATGATGAGCGACAATAAAAACTTAGTCCTATTTGCCACCAAAAGTGAGATGAGAGAAGTGTGTGAGAACCCATCAAGTGTTATGCACTATGTCCTTGTGTGCAAGGACGACGCACCAAAAAATCACACCTCTCACAATCTACCTTTAGTGTTGTCTTCTCTTTTGCAAGAATTCCAAGATGTTTTCCCCGACGAGCTACCTCCGGGTCTACCTCCACTACGAGGCATTTAGCGCCGAATCGACCTCATCCCCGGAGCACCTCTACCTAACAAGGCTACCTACCGCGTCAACCCCGAAGAAAGTAAGGAGATCCAATGACAAGTAAAACAACTCATCGACAACGGTTAAGTACGTGAAAGCTTGAGTCCTTGTGCCGTTCCGGTCATTCTTGTTCCAAAGAAAGACGGTACTTATCGCATGGTTTCTGATTGCTGTCCCATCAATGCTATCACCGTTAGATATCATTACCCTATTCCATGCTCAGATGATATGCTTGATGAACTTAGCGGAGCCACCATTTTCTCTAAGATTGATCTTAAGAGTGGCTACTATCAAATACGCATCCAAGAAGGTGATGAATGGAAAACCGCATTTAAGACCAAATTTGGCTTATATGAATGGCTAATTATGCCAATGGGTTTATCCGAAGCACCCGATACTTTCATGCGAGTCATGCACTTTGTTCTTCGACGCTATATTGGTATATTTTGTTGTGGTCTATTTTGATGATATTCTTGTCTTTAGCAAATCCCTCAAAGATGATGTCACCCATCTTAGAACCATGTTGCAAACCCTTAGGAAAGAGCGCCTTGATGCTAATATGGACAAATGCCTTTTTGGTGTTGATAAGCTTGTTTTCTTGGGTTTCGTTGTGTCTTCTAAGGGTGTTCATGTAGATGAATCTAAGATCAATGCTCTTAAAACTTGGCCCCAACCAACCAACTTGCAACAAGTGCGTACTTTTCTTGGTTTAGCCGGTTTCTATCGTATATTTGTGAAGGATTTTAGCACCATTGCTTCATCTTTACATTCTTTGAGTAAGAAAAACGCGCCATTTGTTTGGGGACCATCCCAAGATACCGCATTTAATGAGCTTAAGAATTTTCTTACTCATGCTCCCGTGCTTGCATTACCCAACTTTGACAAACCTTTTCAAATTCATTGCGATGCTAGCGGTAATGGCATAGGAGGTGTGTTAATGCAAGAGAAGTGCCCCATAGCATGTTTTAGTGAGAAACTTTCCGGAGCGCAACTCAATTATCCCATCTATGAGAAAGAGCTATATGCTTTAGTGCGAGTTTTGCACGAATGGGGACATTATCTTCGCCCTCGTGAATTTATTATTCATACCGATCATGAAACGCTTAAGTACTTAAAGGGTCAAACTAAGTTGAACAAGCATCATGCTAAATGGAGTGAATTCATTGAGTCTTTTCCTTATGTCATCAAGTATATCAAAGGTAAGTAAAATGTAGTGGCGGATGCTCTTTCCCGCATATGCATGCTTGTCACTAAACTTGAATTGAATGTCATTGGTTTTGAGCACATAAAAGACTTGTATGCGCATGAACCTACTTTTGCAATTCCTTATGCCAAGTGTTTGACGCATACATCTTGGGAACGCTATTACATCAAGGATGATTATCTTATGAGAGCTAACAAACTTTGCATTCCCGAGTCTTCTCTTCGTTTGCTCCTTTTGCAAGAGGCTCATGGAGGCAGACTCATGGGACACCTTGGATGCGACAAGACATTCGCTACGCTCTCCAAGAATTATTTTTGGCCCAAGATGTTCAGCGACGTCTCACGCTTCACCAACCAATGCTCTACATATTGCAAAGCTAAGTCAAAAGCTCAATCCCATGGTCTTTACACGCCTCTTCCTATTCCTTATCAACCTTGGGAAGACATTAGCATGGATTTTGTACTTGGTTTGCCTAGAACTAAAAATGGAAAGGATTCCATGTTTGTTGTCGTGGACCGATTCTCTAAGATGGCTCATTTTATCCCATGCAACAAGATAGACGATGCTTCACATATTGCAAATATCTTTTGTAGGGAAATCTTGCGCCTACATGGAGTGCCCAAGACGATTGTCTCGTATTGTGACGTCAAGTTCTTGAGTTACTTTTGGAAGACCCTATGCGCCAAGCTCGGAATCAAGCTCTTGTTCTCTTTGGCATACCATCATCAAACCGACGGCCAAACGGAGGTGACAACTCGAACACTCTCCACCCTACTACACGTGTTGATCAAGAGGAACATCAAGGAGTGGGGGGAGTGTCTACCCATCGCCGAGTACGCCTACAACTGCGCAAGACATTCGACTACAGACAAGTCCCCTTTCGAGGTCGTCTACGATTTCAACCCGTTGTCCCCATTGGACATTCTTCCTCTACCACTACAAGAGTGCATCAACATGGACGCGAGTGCCTGAGTGAACTATCTCAAGAAGATGCATGAAGATACAAGGCACACCATCAAGCGCCAAGTACAAACCAAGCTCAACATCAACAAGCAACCCATGATATTCAAACATTGGATATCTTGTGTGGCTACACCTTTGCAAGGAGTGTTTCCCCAACGAACGCAAGTCCAAACTTCTACCACAACAACAACGCCTACAAGATCGACATCACACGCTACAAGTACTCCGTGAGCGACATCTTCAACATCAAAGATCTCTCCCTGTACCATGGTAATGAGGATTTCGATCCGAGGTCAGATCTTTCCCAAGGGAGGGGAGATGATGCGGAGCATCCTAAGGTCATCCCCATGGACCTACCATCGTCTCACCAAGTGCCAAGAGGACCCATGGCACGAGCACAAGCTAGAGCTCTCGAGACCGAGGTCACTTCTTTCCTTAGTGATATCTCATATGATCCACTCGAGACATGGCTACTACCTAAGTCCAGAATGTTGTGCATGATTAGGTACCAAGAGTGTCACCGTTCTGGGAACGGGGGTCCCCAGACTTGCCTGCCTGCGGCCTGCAGCGTGGCTCAGCAAGTGGCCCAATACGGCCCGTCTTCATCAACCCAAGTTCAAGACCCTCGCGGGGTGGACAATGCTGAAAGTGCGTTATATCGACATGATAAGGCATAAATGCCCTTCAATGATATGACCGTTAGGTGGGTAGATATTTTGGGACAGCTGGCGCATAGCACAACAACGGTCGGAATTTTGACACTCAGATTCCTCAGGGCTATCATGTTCCTCACTGTGTAGGCAATCCGCACTTGCGAATTCCTAACTCCTCAGTCAGAACAAATTCCTCAGCGACCAGAAGAACTTCGTCTCTGTCACTGAAGAAATTGACTGAACTGTATGAGATTTCCAATGGCTTCACTCGAAGGGATTGGTAGGTGTAGGATTTTGAGTTGAGCATCACATGGAAATTTTTCCTTAGTATTTCCTCGACCCCCTTTAACAGTATGGTGTTTCCTATGACTCAAGAAAGAGAAAATGAAACTATGAAAACAAAAGTCCTCGCGCTTCATGTTCCTCGAATGAATTCCAAGTCTTCAAGGTCACACCAATTTCTTCACTTTCAAAGTCTTCAGAAAGTCTTTAGAAATCCAAAGTCTTCAGTTGAAGAACTTCATTTTTAGGGGTCGACTTTCTCTATAAATATCAATCTCCTCATTGACTTGTAGACTTGTGTACACTCACAAACGCATCAGTCCCTTAACCTATAAGTCTTCAATACACCAAAATCACTAAGGGGCACTAGATGCACTTACAATCTCCCTCTTTTTGGTGATTGATGATAATATAGGTTAAGTTTTCAACGGGGATAAACATATGAAGTGTAAATACTGATATTGAGGAATTTGATTGCAAGATATAGAAGAACTCCCCCTGAAGATGTGCGTAGTGAGGAATTTGCTTTTGAAGCAATGCACACTTGAAGAGTATAATCATGGCGATCTCCCCCTATATCTTGTAATTCATACACACATTTGGCATATAATATGAAGAATTTGAAATGCACAATGAAATATGGTAACTGATGTAATTCAGCATGTATGCATTGACTTTAATGAGGAATAAGCATGCAGAAGAACTCAGCAAAAGCATCAATCCACCATAGAGTTTAAGTTACAACTCGATCCAGTAAAGTCATCAAAAGAACGAGTGTTGTAACTTAGCAAAAAAAATGCCCATATAAGATAGACCCGCTTGAAGACTAACTCAAATTTCTCCCCCTTTGTCATTGAATGACCAAAAGGGTTGAAAATGAGGACTAACGCCCCTAAAGAATATGATGATGATGAAGAAGTGCCAGCGTTGTTGGGGTCATGTGTCGTTGTAGGGCCTGCCGCAGTGTCGTCCAAGTCTTCATACTCGCCCGTGTCACGTGATGAAGAATATGAACTGGCTACCAAGGAAGGAACCTTGACCTTCTTGTATTTCTTCGGTGGAGGAGCAGACCAGTCAAAATATTCCTTGAGACCCATTTTCTTCAGATCTTCTTCACCATATACATGTGACAGAATACCCCAGGTGCGATCGAATACTTCATGGAGATAGTAATGGTTTTTCTTCACTACATTATGTGTAGCAGTCATGTTGTGAAGAACAGAACCAAACTGACGCTTAACCCATTTGTGGTTTCGATCCACCTTCTGGTGAAGACTAAGAAGCAGCTCACGGTCAGTCATCACACGAGGAGCAGTGGCTTGAGGATTTGACTTGGGTGCATTGGCAGCAGAATCATGAGTGGCAGAGTCATCATTGGTGGAATAAGATGCAGCTTTGCGAAACTGACCATCCAATGGACGAATGCCTTCATCAATAACAGTCGGTGCCTTGCCCTTCTCATCAGCCGAGGAATATGTCCGCTTGAGGACTTCAATCGGGGGCAAGTAGCTGAGGTGATTCTGAAAATCAGCTTTGTAGTTGAGTGAAGACCTTATTCTGAGGAATCTCATAATCCAAGGAGCATAAGGCTTCAACTCAAACGGAGAAAGTGCAACATTTGCCAGAGTCCTCATGAAGAAATCATGATAATTGACAGGGATGCCATGCATGATGTTGAATAGCATATTCTTCATGATGCCAACAATTTCCTCATCAGATGAGTCGTGGCCTTTGATAGGACTCAAAGTCTTCGTCAGAATGCGATAGACTGTTCTTGGCACATACAACAATTCCTTCATGAGGAATTTGGTCCTTGGGGCTTGACCAGGCTTCAGAGGCTTCATTAGCACTTGCATGTAATGAGCAGTGAGTTCAGGTTCTTGGTACAGACAATGAGCACCTTTAGGTGGAGGACTGATTGGCAGGGCATGAAGTAATTCAAAGGCCGATGCTTTGTAATGAGTATTTTCGGTCATCCAGTCCAACACCCAAGTGTTGATATCGTCAGCATCACCTGTGACGTGCAGCGTTGCGTAGAACTGAAGAATAAGCTCTTCATTCCAATCAACAATGTCAGAGAAAAAAGTTGAGTAGTCCTGCATCATGAAGCACACTGAGGACTGGAGAGAAGCAAGGCATTGATTCCATATCCACGTGAGGAATATGCTCGTGGTCGAAGACTTTGTCTTTGTTGAAAAGTAGTGAAGAATAGAAATTGGCTTGGCTGGCAACCCAAAAGCGCTTCCTTCTAAGACGAGCAGAATCATAGGGATTATAATCAGTGAAGAATACGTGCTCACCGAAGAAATCATTAGCCTTGAATTTCTGCTTCTTCCAGAAGGGATCCTTTGGCTTGGGTTGAGGAGTATCAGTCAATTGCATCACCACCTCAAGAATCGCAATGTCAGGATCCATAGGCTGAGGAATTTCAGGCTCTTCTTTAGTTGCAGCCTGGATCTTCAATTCTTCATTAGCATTTTCATCAGCACTAGTGGCTGGAATCTCTTCATGGACAGATGGGGTTGCACGAGGTTCTTCAGATCCCATTTGTACTTCAGTAGCAACAGGGGAGTAAGGAATTTGTTGAAGTGGTGTGAACAGTGGAGAGTTGGGGTGTTGACTTTCCCAAAAGTCATCATTCAGCACTGGTGTGGTACAGCCAATGTCCACATCTTCATCTTCCATTTCTTCAACGCCGGCCTCTTCAGCAGTAAACTGAGGCATAGGCGAGGAGACAACTGGTGTTGAAGGGATTGCATCCACTTCAATTTCTTCATCCAACTGCTCTGACGAAGTAGCAAAAGGATTCTCTTCATCGGATTCGCTTGGAATCACATAATCTTCATCATAAGGAACAAGGTCCTTTGATGGAATAGATGAGATAGGAACAACATCAATGGGATTTGCAAATGAGCTTGTCAAAGGCTTCATATTCTTCGAAGCTGAAGAATCTGATGAAGTTGATGCCTTCCTTTTCTTCACAGCTGCACGCTCTGCAGCCTTGGTCTTCTTCACATCTGATGCAGATGGAAGTGTTGGGGAACGTAGCAGAAATTCAAAAATTTTCCTACGTGTCACCAAGATCTATCTATGGAGAGACTAGCAACGAGTAGAAAGAGAGTGCATCTACATACCCTTGTAGATCGCTAAGCGGAAGCGTTCAAGTGAACGGGGTTGATGGAGTCGTACTCGTCGTGATTCAAATCACCGATGATCAAGTGCCGAACGCACGGCACCTCCGCGTTCAACACACGTACAGCCCAGCGACGTCTCCCAAGCCTTGATCCAGCAAGGAGAGAGGGAGAGGTTGAGGAAGACTCCATCCAGCAGCAGCACAACGGCGTGGTGGTGGTGGAGGAGCGTGGCAATCCTGCAGGGCTTCGCCAAGCACCGCGAGAGAGGAGGAGCACTTGGGAGAGGGAGGGCTGCGCCAGGGGCAAGGGTGAAGCTCCCATGTGCCTCCCCACTATATATAGGGGTGGAGGGGGCTGGTTTCTTGCCCTCCAAGTCCATTGGGGCGTTGGCAAAGGTGGGAGGAAAGAAATCCCATCATTTCCTTCCCCACCGATTGCTATCCCCCCTTTTTAGGGATCTTGATCTTATCCCTTTGGGATATGATCTTATTCCTTCTAAGGGGGGATCTTGGTGCGCCTTGACCAGGGGTGTGGGGCCTTTCCCCTACTACCCACGTTCATGTGGGTCCCCCCATGCAGGTGGGCCCCATTCCGGAACCTTCTAGAACCTTCCCGATACAATACCGAAAAATCCCGAATATTTTCCGGTGGCCAAAATAGGACTTCCCATATATAAATCTTTACCTCCGGACCATTCCGGAACTCCTCGTGACGTCCAGGATCTCATCCGGGACTCCGAACAACATTCGATAACCACATGCAAACTTCCTTTATAACCCTAGCGTCATCGAACCTTAAGTGTGTAGACCCTACGGGTTCGGGAGACATGTAGACATGACCGAGACGTTCTCCGGTCAATAACCAACAGCGGGATCTGGATACCCATGATGGCTCCCACATGTTCCACGATGATCTCATCGGATGAACCACGATTTCAAGGACTTAATCAATCCCGTATACAATTCCCTTTGTCTAGCGGTATTGTACTTGCCCGAGATTCGATCGTCGGTATCCTTATACCTTGTTCAATCTCGTTACCGGCAAGTCTCTTTACTCGTTCCGTAACACATCATCCCGTGATCAACTCCTTGGTCACATTGCGCATATGATGATGTCCTACCGAGTGGGCCCAGAGATACCTCTCCGCTTACACGGAGTGACAAATCCCAGTCTCGATCTGTGTCAACCCAACAGACACTTTCGGAGATACCTGTAGTGCACCTTTATAGTCACCTAGTTACGTTGTGACGTTTGATACACCCAAAGCACTCCTACGGTATCCGGGAGTTACACGATCTCATGGTCTAAGGAAGAGATACTTGACATTGGAAAAGCTCTAGCAAACGAACTACACGATCTTAGTGCTAGGCTTAGGATTGGGTCTTGTCCATCACATCATTCTCCTAATGATGTGATCCCGTTATCAACGACATCCAATGTCCATAGCCAGGAAACCATGACTATCTATTGATCACAACGAGCTAGTCAACTAGAGGCTCACTAGGGACATATTGTGGTCTATGTATTCACACGTGTATTACGATTTCCGGATAATACAGTTATAGCATGAATAAAAGACAATTATCATGAACAGGGAAATATAATAATAACTAATTTATTATTGCCTCTAGCGCATATTTCCAACAGTCTCCCACTTGCACTAGAGTCAATAATCTAGTTCACATCGATATGTGATTAACACTCAAGGTCACATCCCCATGTGACTAACACCCAAAGAGTTTACTAGAGTCAATAATCTAGTTCACATTTACCATGTTATTGACACTCGATGAGTTCTGGGTTTGATCATGTTATGCTTGTGAGAGAGGTTATAGTCAACGGGTCTGAACCTTTTAGATCCGTGTGTGCTTTACAAATCTCTATGTCATCTCCTAGATGTAGCTAGCACGCTCTATTTGGAGCTATTCCAAATAACTGTTCTACTTGGAGCTATACTAAATTGTTGCTCCATCATACGTATCCGGTATCTCTACTCAGAGCTATCCGGATAGGTGTTAAGCTTGCATCGACGTAACCCTTTACGACGAACTCTTTTACCACCTCCATAATCGAGAAAATTCCTTAGTCCACTAGTTACTAAGGATAACTTTGACCGCTGTCCTGTGATCCATTCTTGGATCACTCTTGTACCCCTTGACTGACTCATGGCAAGGCACACTTCAGGTGCGGTACACAGCATAGCATACTGTAGAGAGCCTATGATAAAAGCATAGGGGACGACCTTCGTCCTTCCTCTTTCTTCTGCCGTGGTCGAGCTTTAAGTCTTAACTTCATACCTTACAACTCAGGCAAGAACTCCTTCTTTGACTGATCCATCTTGAACACCTTCAAGATTATGTCAAGGTACGTGCTCATTTAAAAGTACTATTAAGCATTTTGACCTATCTTATAGATCTTGATGCTTATTGTTCAAGTAGCCTAATCCAGGTTTTCCATTGAAAAATAGTTTTCAAATAACCCTATATGCTTTCTAGAAATTCTACATCATTTCTGATCATCAATATGTCAACAACATATACTCATCAGAAATTCTATAGTGCTCCCACTCACTTCTTTGGAAATACAAGTTTCTCATAAACTTTGTACAAACCCAAAATCTTTAATCATCTCATCAAAGTGTACATTCCAACTCCGAGACGCTTACTCCAGTCCTTAGAAGGATTGCTGGAGCTAGCATACCTTTTAGCATCCTTAGGATCAACAAAACCTTTCTGATTGTATCGCATACAACCTTTCCTTACGACTGGCAAGGAAACTCGTTTTGACATCCATCTGCCAGATTTCATAAATGCAGCTTGTGCTAACGTGATTCCGACGGACTTTAAGCATCGCTACGGATGAGAAAATCTCATCGTAGTCAACTCCTTGAACTTGTGAAAAATTCTTCGCCACAAGTCGAGCTTCATGGACGGTGACATTACTGTCCACGTCCGTCTTCTTCTTAAAGATCCATTTATCTCAATGGCTTGCCGATCATCGGGCAAGTCCACCAAAGTCCATGCTTTGTTCTGATACATGGATCCTATCTCGGATTTCATGGCTTCTAACCATTTGTCGGAATTTGGGCCCACCATCACTTCTCCATAGCTCGTAGGTTCATTGTTGTCTAGCAACATGACCTTCAAGACAGGATTACCGTACCACTCCGAAGCAGTACGTGTCCTTGTCGTCCTACGAGGTTCGGTAGTGACTTGATCCGAAGCTTCATGATTACTATCATAAGCTTGCACTTCAATTGGTATAGGTGCCACAGGAACAACTTCCTGTGCCCTGCTACACACTTGTTGAAGTGACGGTTCAATAACCTCATCAAGTCTCCACCATCCTCCCACTCAACTTTTCGAGAGAAACCTTTCCTCGAGAAGGGACCCGATTCAAGAAACAATCCATATTGCTATCGGATCTGAATTAGGAGGTATACCCAACTGTTTTGGGTGTCCTATGAAGATGCATTTTATCCGCTTTGGGTTCGAGCTTATCAACCTGAAACTTTTTCACATAAGAGTCGCAGCCCCAAACTTTTAAGAAACGACAACTTAGGTTTCTCCAAACCATAGTTCAAACGGTGTCGTCTCAACGGAATTATGTGGTACCCTATTAAAGTGAATGTGGTTGTCTCTAATGCCTAACCCATGAACGATAGTGGTAATTCGATAAGAGACATCATGGTACGCACCATATACAATAGGGTGCAACTATGATGTTCGGACACACCATCACACTATGGTGTTCCAGGCGGTTTTAATTGTGAAACAATTTCCACAATGTCTTAATTGTGTGCCAAAACTCGTAACTCAGATATTCATCTCTATGATCATATCATAGACATTTTATCCTCCTGTCACAATGATCTTCTACTTCACTCTGAAATTACTTGAACCATTCAATAATTCAGACTTGTGTTTCATCAAGTAAATATTCTCAACATCTACTCGAATCATCTGTGAAGTAAGAACATAATGATATCCACTACATGCCTCAGCACTTATTGGATTGCATACATCAAAATGTATTTCTTCCCACAAGTTGCTTTGTAGTTCCATTTTACTGAAACCGAGGATTTCAGTCATCTTGCCCATGTGGTATGATTTGCATGTCTCAAGTGATTCAAGATCAAGTGAGTTCAAACGGTCCATTTGCATGGAGTTTCTTCATGCATATACACCAATAGACATGGTTCGCATGTCTCAAACTTTTCAAAAACGAGTGAGCCCAAAGATCCATCAACATGGAGCTTCTTCATGCGTTTTATACCGATATGACTTACGTGGCAGTGCCACAAGTAGGTGGTACTACCATTACTATCTTTTGGCATGAACATGTGTATCACTACGATCGAGATTCAATAAACCATTCATTTTAGGTGCAAGACCATTCAAGGTATTATTCAAATAAACAGAGCAACCATTATTCTCCTTAAATGAATAACCGTATTGCAATAGACATAATCCAATCATGTCTATGCTCAACGCAAACACCAATCTCGATGGTAGAGGGAGCGTACGATGCTTTGATCATATCAACACTTGGAAACACTTCCAACACATATCGTCAGCTCACCTTTAGCTAGTCTCCGTTTATTCCGTAGCCTTTTGTTTCGAGTTACTAACACTTAGCAACCGAACCGGCATCTAATACCCTGGTGCTACTAGGAGTACTAGTAAAGTACACATTAACATAATGTATATCCAATATACTTCTATCGACAGCCTTCTCATCTACCAAGTATCTAGGGTAATCCTGCTCCAGTGGTTGTTCCCCTTATTACAGAAGCACTTAGTCTCGGGTTTGGGTTAAACCTTGGGTTTATTCACTAGAGCAGTAGCTGATTTGCCGTTTCATGAAGTATCCCTTCTTGCCCTTGCCCTTCTTGAAACTAATGGTTTCACCAACCATCAAAAATTGATGCTCCTTCTTGATTTCTACTTTCGCGGTGTCAAACATCGTGAATACCTCAAGGATCATCATATCTATCCCTGATATGTTATAGTTCATCACAAAGCTCTAGCAGCTTGGTGGCAATGACTTTGGAGAAACATCACTATCTCATATGGAAGATCAACTCCCACTCGATTCAAGTGATTGTTGCACTCAGACAATCTGAGCACAAGCTCAACGATTGAGATTTTCTCCGTCAGTTTGCAGGTTAAGAAAATCGTCGGAGGTCTTATGCCTCTTGACGTGGGCACGAGTCTGAAATCTCAATTTCAGCCCTCGAAACATCTCATATGTTCCGCGACATTTCGAAAAACGTCTTTGGTGCCTCAACTCTAAACCGTTTATCTGAACTATCACATAGTTATCAAAACGTGTATGTCTGATGTTCGCAACATCCACAAATGACGTTTGGGGTCCAGCACACTGAGCGGTGCATTAAGGACATAAGCTTTCTATTGTCCGCATAATCGCTACTGTCAACTTTCAACTATATTTTCTCTAGGAACATTACTAAACAGTAGAACTAAAGCGCGAGCTACGACATAATTTGCAAAAGGTCTTTTGACTATGTTCAAGATAATTAAGTTCATCTTATGAACTCCCACTCAGATAGACATCCCTCTGGTCATCTAAGTGATCACATGATCCGAGTCAACTAGGCCGTGTCCGATCATCACGTGAGACGGACTAGCCAACGTCGGTGAACATCTTCATGTTGATCGTATCTACTATACGACTCATGCTCGACCTTTCGGTCTCCGTGTTCCGAGGCCATGTCTGTACATGCTAGGCTCGTCAAGTTAACCCTAAGTGTATTGCTGTGTAAATCTGTCTTACACCCGTTGTATGTGAACGTAAGAATCCATCACACCCGATCATCACGTGGTGCTTAGAAGCGACGAACTGTAGCAACGGTGCACAGTTAGGGGAGAACACTTCTTGAAATTGTTGTAAGGGATCATCTTATTTACTACCGTCGTCCTAAGTAAACAAGATGCATAAACATGATAAACATCACATGCAATCAAATAGTGACATGATATGGCCAATATCATTTTGCTCCTTTTGATCTCCATCTTCGGGGCTCCATGATCATCATCGTCACCGGCATGACACCATGATCATGATCTCCATCATCGTGTCTCCATGAAGTCGTCTCGCCAACTTATTACTTCTACTACTATGGCTACCGGTTAGCAATAAAGTAAAGTAATTACATGGCGTTGTTCAATGACACGCAGGTCATACAATAAATTAAGACAACTCCTATGGCTCCTGCCGGTTGTCATACTCATCGACATGCAAGTCGTGAATCCTATTACAAGAACATGATCAATCTCATACAACACATATCATTCATCACATTCTTGTTGGCCATATCACATCACATAGCATACCCTGCAAAAACAAGTTAGACGTCCTCTAATTGTTGTTTGCATGTTTTACGTGGCTGTTATGGGTTTCTAGCAAGAACGTTTCTTACCTACGCAAAACCACAACGTGATATGCCAATTGCTATTTACCCTTCATAAGGACCCTTTTCATCGAATCCGTTCCGACTAAAGTGGGAGAGACTGGCACCCGCTAGCCACCTTATGCACCAAGTGCATGTCAATCGGTGGAACCTGTCTCACGTAAGAGTACGTGTAAGGTCGGTCCGGGCCGCTTCATCCCACAATACCGTCGAAACAAGATTGGACTAGTAACGGTAAGCATATTGAACATCATCAACGCCCACAACTACTTTGTGTTCTACTCGTGCAAAGAATCTACGCAATAGATCTAGCTCATGATGCCACTGTTGGGGAACGTAGCAGAAATTCAAAAATTTTCCTACGTGTCACCAAGATCTATCTATGGAGAGACTAGCAACGAGTAGAAAGAGAGTGCATCTACATACCCTTGTAGATCGCTAAGCGGAAGCGTTCAAGTGAACGGGGTTGATGGAGTCGTACTCGTCGTGATTCAAATCACCGATGATCAAGTGCCGAACGCACGGCACCTCCGCGTTCAACACACGTACAGCCCGGTGACGTCTCCCAAGCCTTGATCCAGCAAGGAGAGAGGGAGAGGTTGAGGAAGACTCCATCCAGCAGCAGCACAACGGCGTGGTGGTGGTGGAGGAGCGTGGCAATCCTGCAGGGCTTCGCCAAGCACCGCGAGAGAGGAGGAGCACTTGGGAGAGGGAGGGCTGCGCCAGGGGCAAGGGTGAAGCTCCCATGTGCCTCCCCACTATATATAGGGGTGGAGGGGGCTGGTTTCTTGCCCTCCAAGTCCATTGGGGCGTTGGCAAAGGTGGGAGGAAAGAAATCCCATCATTTCCTTCCCCACCGATTGCTAGCCCCCCTTTTTAGGGATCTTGATCTTATCCCTTTGGGATATGATCTTATTCCTTCTAAGGGGGATCTTGGTGCGCCTTGACCAGGGGTGTGGGGCCTTTCCCCTACTACCCACGTTCATGTGGGTCCCCCCATGCAGGTGGGCCCCATTCCGGAACCTTCTAGAACCTTCCCGGTACAATACCAAAAAATCCCGAACATTTTCCGGTGGCCAAAATAGGACTTCCCATATATAAATCTTTACCTCCGGACCATTCCGGAACTCCTCGTGACGTCTAGGATCTCATCCGGGACTCCGAACAACATTCGGTAACCACATGCAAACTTCCTTTATAACCCTAGCATCATCGAACCTTAAGTGTGTAGACCCTACGGGTTCGGGAGACATGTAGACATGACCGAGATGTTCTCCGATCAATAACCAACAGCGGGATCTGGATACCCATGATGGCTCCCACATGTTCCACGATGAGCTCATCGGATGAACCACGATGTCAAGGACTTAATCAATCCCGTATACAATTCCCTTTGTCTAGCGGTATTGTACTTGCCCGAGATTCGATCGTCGGTATCCTTATACCTTGTTCAATCTCGTTACCGGCAAGTCTCTTTACTCGTTCCGTAACACATCATCCCGTGATCAACTCCTTGGTCACATTGCGCATATGATGATGTCCTACCGAGTGGGCCCAGAGATACCTCTCCGCTTACACGGAGTGACAAATCCCAGTCTCGATCTGTGTCAACCCAACAGACACTTTCGGAGATACCTGTAGTGCACCTTTATAGTCACCCAGTTACGTTGTGACGTTTGATACACCCAAAGCACTCCTACGGTATCCGGGAGTTACACGATCTCATGGTCTAAGGAAGAGATACTTGACATTGGAAAAGCTCTAGCAAACGAACTACACGATCTTAGTGCTAGGCTTAGGATTGGGTCTTGTCCATCACATCATTCTCCTAATGATGTGATCCCGTTATCAACGACATCCAATGTCCATAGCCAGGAAACCATGACTATCTATTGATCACAACGAGCTAGTCAACTAGAGGCTCACTAGGGACATATTGTGGTCTATGTATTCACACGTGTATTACGATTTCCGGATAATACAGTTATAGCATGAATAAAAGACAATTATCATGAACAGGGAAATATAATAATAACTAATTTATTATTGCCTCTAGGGCATATTTCCAACAGGAAGGATTGGAGTTGGCGTTGGTGCAGAAGGAGGAGAGGAATTTGGTTCATTTTCTTCAGGCACAACTGATGCAGTTGCCCTGACTTCTTCAGTTTCTTCAAGCGCAACACTAGTGGATGCCCTGGCAATTTCTTCAGCGGCTGGAATGCAGTCATCAGCCCTGGAACTTTCATTTTCTTTAGCAGCCTGATTGTCATCAGCGGTGCTGGCATGTTCTTTAGTAGGTTGTGCAGATGCTTCAGCCTGAGGATTCTCTTGTTGCGTTGGGGCTGCAACATTTGAAGTGAATCTATCAGTAATCTTCACAAATCTGACTTTGGCTCCAAGCCAGTCAACATAGTAGCGATCAAATTCATCACTCAGAAAGCTTCATAACGTTTTCTCTCAGAAAGCGCTCTTTCTTGTACTATGTTTTCTTCACTCTTCTTCCTTCTTCATATTTCCATTTTTCTTCTTCAATGAAGGCAGTCAAAACATGACTTTGACCAGGAGTGAGGTTCATCTCCGGCAAAGGTGTGTTTGGGTCCTTGTGCCATAGATCGATGAAATCTAGGATCAACTTCGGATCCAGTATCATTGGCACATTGCTGCCTTTGGCTCTAGCGGCCCTAGCCTGCCTGTCTCTGATGATTTTAGCAAGTTCTTCATCATCAGCCTCGTCATCATCAGATGGCACTTGAAAGGCGACCTGCTTCTTGTGAGGACTTGGTCGAGAGCCTCGTCCAGCAGCGGCCTTTTTCTTCAGCAAAGAGGGGCCAGTTGAGGAATTTTGTGCAGCTGAGGAACTTGTAGAAGCTCCTGAGGCAATTGAGATGCCTATAGTCCTTTGGCACGTGGCGAGATGCACAGGTGCAGAGGATTTAGTGGGAGCAGCTGAGGACTTTGTCAAGGGAGCTGAGGACTTTGAAGGAGTAGGAGCAATTTGAGGAATTGGCCGTGAGGGCTTTGAAGAATCTGGTCGTGAGGGCATTGCTGAGGGACTTGGCCATGAGGGCATTGAGGGTCAAGCACTTGGCTTGTGAGCAGGCTTCTTAGCCATGGCCTTCTTCGGCTTGCTTGCAGAGGCCTCAGTAGTGGTAGCGGCAGCAGCAGAGTCTTCATTGAATTTCCTCACTGCTTCTTTTGCCTGTTTGGCCAGTTTGGCCTGGCGCTTTGCCCATTCACCAGGATAATACTCACCGCGCTTGAGGCTGGTGGGATCTGCCAATTGGCCAGGTGCCAACAGAGGTCTTGGGCATGGAGGGTTGAGAGCGAATTTCTTCATATACTTGGGAGTAACATATCTGTACTCCCTCCATTCCCGTGCCCATCTCCTCTCTATCCTTTGTATGCGCACCTTGCGCTGATTCTTGTCCTCTTTGCCAAATTTGGCCTCATCAGGTGTGCAATAATCCTTGTATATGTCATCAGGGATCTCGAAAGCAGTATTGACCTCAGGCCTCATTCCACCCTTATGTGGCTTCTTACCATCAGCCATTTTCTTCAGCTGAGGAATTTGAACAATGGAATTTTCTGAAGATGTATGCAACTTTTCTTCGAGGAACGCTGCAAATGAGTTAAGTTAACGAGAACCTAGTGATTCAGCAGCAGACATGAGTACCTGTGAACAGAGTATAGTTGCGAGGAATTTGGAGAGGTCATATGCGTTCTCAGAAGGTTTTTCAAAAATAACAAGTTTGAGGAATTTGACCAGATGAGTCTTGAAGAATTTCACTAAGCGTTCTTTGTCTTAGGTTCCAGAGTTGTATAGATCGAAGATCCACACAATTGAGGAATCTTGTAGAAAAATTATTGCTTAGAGAAACGAATCAAGAGCAGATGACATGTGAGGTGTTCAGTGTGTGAAGATTTGAAGAATAAACACCTTTGAAGATTTTTAAGAAAACATTTGAATCAAAGAGAGCAGTAAAAGCAACTTTGAATTACCCTTTTTGAAGAACACGACGAACTGGGAAGTGTAGACATGAAGTTCATCAGTTCAGATCTTCCACGCCCTAACTCGGCAGAGGAAGACAGCTACGGCGGTGGCAGAGTGAAGAAATCCACAGCCGGCGCAAGTACGACGTTGACGAGGTCGAGGCAGTGAAGCTCTTCCCCAGCGGCGATGATGAAGTAGCAGCGGTGCTAGGGTTTGAGAAGCTCGAGCGGGAGTGAGAACGAGCGGAGTAAAAACGAAGTGAGGAAGGGGAGGGGGTATTTATAGTTGAAGTGAAAAACTGTATGCCCGAAGAAATTGGACGAACGTGCCCTAACCCTTCTCATTCGATTGACATGTGTCACCCACGTACTGAGAGGTGGCGATCGTGTAAGATCGTGGGTGAATAGATAAGTATTATCGTGGGATGCGGAACGGTTCGAGCGGCAAAGCTGAAAATTTAGATAAGATAAGTTAAAAGTTTCGTGCGCAAATTCTTCAACTGTCAAGGATACAGTGAAGATTTTGAACGAGTTTCAAATAGAACGCACATGAAGAATTTGTGAAAAGATTGGGTTGCGTTTAGCATAGAGGGGAAGGGTCCGATCACATTCACTTAGCAAAAAAAACAGCTTGAAGAAATAGCAATAAGTGAATGCTGTAGAGGACATAAAATCATATATACATCTGGGCTATTCTGTTACGCGTAACAGAATATTATTCTGTTATCCTTTTTGTACTGACGGTTTCAGGTGGTTGTACTGATGTTTTCTAAGCGGTTGAACTGATGCTTTCAGTTTTGTTTAACATATCGTCTTTTTTAGTTCAAAAACTTTGTGTAATTTTTTTTGTCGGAACGGGGCGTGTAATATATCGTTGGAAAGCTCTTGACAACCATATTTCAAGTATATTGAACGTTTTTGCAAAATCATTATGGTTTAAGAGCAGTTTTGAAAAAACCGTTTTTTTTCAAAACCGAAAACGTGAATCGTATTTTGGACACAATTTTCAAACCGTTTGTCGGAATTGAGCAAATAAGATGGCGTTGAAAAGCTGGTGAAAATCCGCATCTTCCATATATGTATTGTTTTTTCTAATTCTATATGATTTAAACGTAATTTGAAAAATGGTGAAATTCTGGGCGAAAAGTATTTTCGCGATTTTTTGCAAATGGTTTGTTGGATTGACGCAAATGATACGGCGTTATAAAGCTATGGAAAATGCGCAACTTTTTCGTATAGAAATGTTTTTCTAATTCCTTACGGTTTAAAAATGAATTCGAATACGGTCAAATTTGATTTTGAACGCGTTTTTTAGAAGATTGTCGAAATATGGCAAATAATATACCGTTGGATAGCTATCGAAAATGCGAAACTTAGTCATGTTGAACGTTTTCTCTACTTTGCAACCATTTAAGAGTAATTTTGAATACGGCATGACGGATCCTGCTGTTTTCTCGTCTGAAAAACAGAGTAGTCGTACTGATATATGTGTATGTTTGTACTGATCTATTTTTTGTAGAGTAATTTTGAATGGTTCCAAAAAATGGTACTTGTACTGATGCTTGCATGGGTTTGTACTAAGCGTGTTTTCACTAACTAGACTTTGCTCTGTTTTTTTGGTAATATTTTTCTCGTAAGTTTTCAACGGTGTACCGTATCATCGCCCTTTTACTTGTATGGTTTGTATCATCGAACTGAATGATATTTTTATTCAAAGAGAAATGTGTTTGTTTTGTTTCTTTTTTTTGAACTCAACATTTTTTTGACAACGTTGTTCTGAACTTCTCTCATTTTACAACTTGTACTGAGGTACTTACTAAGGAGGATTTTCATGGGGTTTCTTTTTTTACTTGAAATTTTTACAATTTGAATTTCTGCCATTTATTTTATTCCGAACGGACCGCCGTTTTTAACTCGTACTGAGGTACTTACTACTCCCGAACTGGGGGCGGCGCATGGTGGAGGAAGGTGGCCGGCACGGGGGAAGGAGGCGGTCTGCGCGGTGGGGCAGAAGGGGGCGACGCATGGTGTAGGGAGGCGGCCGACGCGGGGGAAGGAGGCGGCCGGCGCACGGGAGGGAGGCGGCCAACGCGGGGGAGGGAGGCGACCGGCAGACGGGGGTGAGAGGCGACCAGAGCGGGGGAAGGGGGCGGCCACGCAGGGGAAGGAAGCGGTGGCGGCGCCGGTCGCGCTGGGTCCGGGGGCGGCGCAGGTCACGCTGGGTCGGGGGCGGCACCGGTCGCGCTTGGGTCGGGGGCGGCTGGTCGCGAGGGGGGGGGGGAGGGGGGGCGGCGGCTAGGTCACGGCGCTGTGGGCGGGCGAGCGACTGCGTAGGTTCGGGGTGGGGTGTTTCTACGGAGTCGCGCCCTTATAGGACCGAGGGTAACAGAATAATATTCTGTTACCGGTAACAGAATAGCTTTGTCCTATATATATATATATATATATATATATATATATATATATATATATAGCTAATGAAGAAAAACGACGGAGACAGTGAAGACAATGCAAAGTTGAAGAATTTGAACAACTGAAGAATTTCAAAAAACCGAGGAAAAACTCAAATTGAAGATTTTCAACTTTTGGTGGTGGCGTGACCCACCGTATAAGAATGATGATTTCAGACACCGCGTACATTTGTCGTAGGGCTCTGAGAATCAAATTCTTTGTTAATTTCTTCACACTTAGAGTGTTAGTCTTCATGATTGAAGAAAAACGTTTCTTCGCGTGTTGCACATCTAAGTCATCAATTTTGCATAAGTGTTAGGATGAGTGTCCTTTTCAAAGAACATTCGAAGATTCTAGGATATTTAGCTCACACCTCAACTTGCTAAATCTCTTCTCATCCAAGGGCTTTGTGAAGATATTAGCTAGCTGTTCGTCAGTCCGTACATGCTCAATAGAGATGTCGCCCTTCCACACATGATCACGAAGAAAATGATGATGAATTTGGATGTGCTTTGTCTTCGAGTGCTGAACTGGGTTGTGAGCAATCTTGATTGCACTCTCATTGTCACAGTAGAGAGGCACATTCTTCATGTTTACGTTGTAGTCCTTGAGAGTTTGCTTCATCCACAGCAATTGAGCACAGCAAGAACCAGCAGCAATGTACTCAGCTTCAACTGTAGATAGTGATACACAGTTCTGTTTCTTCGAGGACCAACAGACAAAGATCGTCTGAGGAAATGGCATGTGCCAGATGTTGACTTGCGGTCCACACGATCACCAGCATAGTCAGAGTATGAATATCCAATGAGATCAAAAGCCGAGCCCTTGGGGTACCATAATCCAAGTGTTGGTGTGTCAGCTAGATATCGAAGAATATGCTTCACAGCCTTATGGTGTGATTCCTTCGGTGTAGCTTGAAATCGGGCACACATGCAAACACTAAGCATAATATCAGGCCTTGATGCACATAAATACAATAAAGAGCCAATCATGGAGCGGTATACCTTTTGATCGAAGTCGATACCATTTTCATCAGTGCATAGATGGCCACTTGTGGGCATAGGAATTTTGACCCCTTTGCAATCTTGCATGCTAAATTTCCTCAATACATCTTTGAGGTATTTCTCCTGAGATATGAATACGCCATTGCACTGTTGACGAATTTGAAGACCTAAAAAGAATTTCAATTCTCCCATCATAGACATCTGATATCCTTCACTCGTCATATAGGCAAATTCATCACTGTAATGTTGGTCAGTACAGCTAAAAATGATATCATCAACATAAGTTTGGCATACAAACAATTCACCATCATAAGATTTAGTGAAAAGAGTTGGGTCGAGTGAACCGGGTTTGAAGCCTTTCTTCATGAGGAATTCCTTCAAAGTATCATACCACGCCCGAGGAGCCTGCTTGAGGCCATACAGGGCCTTATTGAGTCTGGAGACTTTGTCAGGATGTTTTGGCTCTTCAAAACCTGGGGGTTGAGCAACATATACTTCTTCCTCAAGCTTACCATTGAGGAATGCACTTTTCACATCCATTTTGTAAAGTGATATCATGATGGCTAGCATAAGCAAGTAATATGCGAATAGCCTCAAGTCTAGCAACAGGTGCAAAAGTTTCATCGAAATCAATTCCTTCAACCTCTGTGTAGCCTTGAGCTACAAGCCGTGCCTTATTCCTCACCACAAGGCCATTTTCATCTTGCTTGTTGCGGTAGATCCAATTTGTGCCAATGATATTGTGCTTGCGAGGATCTGGACATTTGACCAGTTCTCGGACGTTGTTGAGCTCGAACTGATGTAATTCTTCTTGCATAGCTTGAATCCACTCAGGCTCCAGAAATGCTTCATCTACCTTAGTGGGCTCTGTGATAGAGACAAAAGTAAAGTGCCCACAAAGGTTAGACGAATGTGAAGCTTTTGAGCGTGTGAGAGGACCTGGTGCTTCAATGTCATCGATGATTCTCTCAATTTGCACTTTGTTTGCAATGCGAGGATGAGCGGGTTGTCGTCGAGGAATTTGATCCGCATTTTCTTCAGGACCATTTTCCTCAGCACCATTTTCTTCGGGTGCACCAGCTCGACGTTCTTCACGTTCTGGAATGAATTCTTCAGCAGATTCTTCGGTAGGAATGACATCCTCAGCAGCCTTGAACTTCATAGATTCCTCAGGTGCTGGTTGCTATGTCTTGAGCTTGCGTTGGTTTTCCTTGAAGAGGAAAGGGTGATGCAGCAATAGTAGCGTAAGTATTTCCCTCAGTTTTTGAGAACCAAGGTATCAATCCAGTAGGAGGCTCCTCAAAAGTCCCACGCACCTACACAAACAAACAAAGAACTCGCAACCAACGCAATAAAGGGGTTATCAATCCCTTCACGGCCACTTGCAAAAGTGAGATCTGATAGAGATAGTATGATAAGATAAATATATTTTTGGTATTTTATAATATATATGCAAAAAGTAAAGATGCAAATAAAAGTAGATTGAAAGCTTGTGTGATAAAAGATAGACCCGGGGGCCATAGGTTTCACTAGTGGCTTCTCTCAAGATAGCATAAGTATTACGGTGGGTGAACAAATTACTGTCGAGCAATTGATAGAAAAGCGAATAATTATGAGATTATCTAGGCATGATCATGTATATAGGCATCACGTCCGCGACAAGTAGACCGACTCCTGCCTGCATCTACTACTATTACTCCACACATCGACCGACTCCTGCCTGCATCTAGAGTATTAAGTTCATAAAGAACAGAGTAACGCATTAAGAAAGATGACATGATGTAGAGGGATAAACTCAAGCAATATGATATAAACCCCATATTTTTATCTTCGATGGCAATAATACAATACGTGTCTTGCTGCCCCTGCTGTCACTGTGTAAGGACACCGCAAGATTGAACCCAAAGCTAAGCACTTCTCCCATGGCAAGAAAGATCAATCTAGTAGGACAAACCAAACTGATAATTCGAAGCGACTCGCAAAGATAACTCAATCATACATACAAGAATTCAGAGGAGATTCAAATATTTCTCATAGATAAACTTGATCATAAACCCACAATTCATCGGATCTCGACAAACACACCACAAAAAGAGTTTACATCGAATAGATCTCCACAAGAGAGGGGGAGAACATTGTATTGAGATCCAAAAAGAGAGAAGAAGCCATCTAGCTAATAACTATGGACCCGAATGTCTGTGGTAAACTACTCACAACTCATCGGAGGGGCTATGGTGTTGATGTAGAAGCCCCCGTGGTCGATTCCCCCTCCGGCGGATCACCGACGAAGGCTCAAGATGGGATCTCGCGGATATAGAAGGTTACGGTGGTGGAAATTGTGTTTTGTTGGCTCCTTGGATGTTTTCGGGGTACATAGGTATATATAGGAGGAAGAAGTACATCGGTGGCCGCCTGTGGGGCCCTGGAGATAGGGGCGCGCCCAGAGGGGGTGGGCGCGCCCTCCTGTCTCTTGGCCACCTTGCAAGCTTCTTGACTTGCACTCCAAGTTCTCCGGATCACGTTCGTTCCAAAAATCACGCTCCTGAAGGTTTCATTCCGTTTGGACTCCGTTTGATATTCCTTTTCTTCGAAATACTGAAATAGGCAAAAAAAGCAATACAGGATGGGCCTCTGGTTTGTAGGTTAGTCCCTAAAATGATATAAATGTGTAGAATAAAGCCCATAAACATCCAAAAGGGGTAATATAATAGCATGGAACAATCAAAAATTATAGATACGTTGGAGATGTATCAAGCATCCCCAAGCTTAATTCATGCTCGTCCTCGAGTAGGTAAATGATAAAAACAGAATTTTTGATGTGGAATGCTACCTAGCATAATTCTCAATGTAATTTTATTTATTGTGGCATGATTGTTCAGATCCAAATGATTCGAGATAAAAGCTTATAAAACATAAAAATAATAATGCTTCGAAGCATACTAACAAATAATCATGTCCTATCAAAATAGCATAGCCAAAGAAAGCTTATCCTTACAAAATCATATAGTTAGGCCATGCTTCATTTTCATTACACAAAATACTCCCATCATGCACAACCCCAGTTTCAGCCAAGCAATTGGTTCATACTTTTTAACGCGCTTCAGCTTTTTCAACTCTTACGCAATACATGAGCGCAAGCCATGGACATAGCACTATAGTGTTATAAGGTGGTGGTTGTGAGGACAAAAAGAGGGAGAATATAGTCTCACATCAACTAGGCGTATCAACGGGCTATGGAGATGCCCATCAATAGATATCAATGTGAGTGAGTAGGGATTGCCATGCAATGGATGCACTAGAGCTATAAATATATGAAAGCTCAACAAAAGAAACTAAGTGGGTGTGCATCCAACTCGCTTGCTCACGAAGACCTAGGGCATTTTGAGGAAGCCCATCATTGGAATATACAAGCCAAGTTCTACAATGAAAAATTCCCACTTAGTATATGAAAGTGACAACATAGGAGACTCTCTATCATGAAGATCATGGTGCTACTTTGAAGCACAAGTGTGGAAAAAGAGATAGTAGCATTGTCCCTTCTCTCTTTTTCTCTCATTTTATTTATTTTTCTTTTCCTTTTTTTTCTTTCTCTTTTTTTCTTTGGCCTTTCTTTTTTTTCTTTTTGGCCTTTCTATTTTCTTTTCATTTTTTTAAAGTCCGAAGTCTCATCCCGACTTGTGGGGGAATCATAGTCTTCATCATCCTTTCCTTACTGGGACAATGCTCTAATAATGAAGATCATCACACTTTTATTGATTTACAACTCAAAAATTACAACTCAAAGCTAGAACAAGATATGACTCTATATGAATGCCTCCGGCGGGGTACCGTGATATGCAATGAATCAAGAGCGACATGTATGAAAATTATGAAGGTGGCTTTGCCACAAATACGATGTCAACTACATGATCATTCAAAGAGCAATATGACCGTGATGAAGTGTGTCATAATAAACGGTAACGGTGGAAAGTTGCATGGCAATATATCTTGGAATGGCTATGGAAATGCCATAATAGGTAGGTATGGTGGCTGTTTTGAGGAAGGTAAATAATGGGTGCATGATACCGGCGAAAGTTGCGCCGTATAATAGAGGCTAGCAAAGTGGAAGGATGAGTGTGCGTATATCCATGGACTCACATTACTCATAAAGAACTCATATACTTATTGCAAAAGTCTACTTGCCCTCGAAGCAAAGTACTACTATGCATGCTCCTAGGGGAAGGGTTGGTAGGAGTTAACCATCGCGCGATCCCGACCTCCATTCATAAGGAAGGCAATTAAAAGAGCACCTCATGCAACAAATTTGTCACACAACTTTTACCATACGTGCATGCTACGGGACTTGCCAACTTCAACACAAGTATTTCTCAATTTCATAATTACCCACTAGCATGACTCTAACATTACTACCTCTGTATCTCAAAACAATTATCAAGCATCAAATTGATCATAGCATCAATTCACTTTCTATGATAGTTTTTATTATACCCAACTTGGATGCCTACCATTCTAGGACCAATTTTATAACCATAGCAAATACCATGCTGTTCTAAAATACTCTCAAAATAATATAAGTGAAGCATGAGAGACTAGCAATTTCTTCAAAATTAAGCCACCGCCGTGCTCTAAAAGATATAAGTGAAGCACTAGAGCAAAAACTATCAAGCTCAAAAAGATATAAGTGAAGCACATAGAGTATTCTAGCAAATTCTAATCAAGTGGGCTTCTCCTAAAAGGTGTGTACAGAAAGGATGATTGTGGTAAACTAAAAAGCAAAGACTAATATAATACATGACGCTCCAAGCAAAACACATATCATGTGGCGAATAAAAATATAGCTCCAAGTAAAGTTACCAATGAACGAAGACGAAAGAGGGGATGCCTTCCCGGGGCATCCCCAAGCTTAGGCGTTTGGATAGTCTTTAATATTTTGGGGTTCCTTGGGCATCACCAAGCTTAGGCTCTTGCCACTCCTTATTCCATAGTCCATCAAAGCTTTACCCAAAACTTGAAAACTTCACAACACAAAACTCAACAGGAAATCTTATAAGCCCCGTTAGTGAAAGAAAACAAAACCACCACATAAGGTAATGTAATGAACTCATTCTTTATTTATTTTGGTGTTAAACCTACTGTATTACAACTTCTCTATGGTTTATAAACTATTTTACTAGCCATAGATGCATCAAAATAAGCAAACAACACACGAAAAACAGAATCTGTCAAAAACAGAACAGTCTGTAGCAATCTGTAACTAACGCAAACTTCTGGACCTCTAAAAATCCTACCAAAATAGGAAGTCCTGGAACATTTGTCTATTTATCAGCAGCAAAAAGAATCATCGCAAAATCACGTTTATGTGATTTAATAAAACTAAATTCGTGCGTGCAAAGTTTCTGTTTTTCAGCAGAATCAAATCAACTATCATCATAGGTTATCCTATAGGTTCTACTTGGCACAAACACTAATTAAAAGATAAAAACACATCTAAACAGAAGGTAGATGCAAAATTTATTACTAAACAGAAACAAAAACAAAAAACACAAATAAAATTGGGTTGCCTCCCAACTAGCGCTATTGTTTAACGCCCCTAGCTAGGCATAAAAGCGAAGATAGATCTAAGTAGTGCCATCTTTTACACTCAATTCATAAGTAGCTCGCATGATAGATTCATAAGGTAATTTGAATTTCTTTCTTGGAAAGTGCTCCATGCCTTTCTTTAATGGAAATTAGAATCTAATATTCCCTTCCTTCATATCAATAATCGCACCAATCGTTCTATGGAAAGGTCTACCAACAATAATAGGGCAAGAAAGATTGCAATCTATATCAAGAACGATAAAATCTACGGGCACCAAATTCTATTTGCAACAATGAGAACATCATTGATCCTTCCCACTGGCTTTTTAATGGTGGAATCCGCAAGGTGCAAATTTAAAGAGCAATCATCAAGATCATGGAAACCTAGAATATCACATAAAGTTTTCGGAATCGCGGAAACACCAGCACCCAAATCACACAAAGCAAAACACTCATGATCTTTAATTCTAATCTTTATAGTAGGTTCCCACTCATCATTAAGTTTTCTAGGTATAGAAACTTCCAAATTAAGTTTTCATCATAAGATTGCATCAAGGCATCAACAATATGTTTGGTAAAAGCTTTATTTTGACTATAAGCATGAGAAGAATTAACAACGGATTGCAACAAGGAAATACAACCTTCTAAAGAAAAATTATCATAATCAAATTCCTTGAAATCCGAGATAGTGGGTTCAATACTATTTAAAGTCATGACCTCTCCAATCCCACTTTTACCAAATTTAGCATCCAGATCAAAAAACTCCGAGTTATTGGGATGCCTTCTAACTAAAGTTGACTCATCTCCAGTCCCATTATTATCAAGATTCATATTGCAAAACAAAGATCTAATAGGAGATACATCAATAACTTTAAGATCTTCATCATTATTTTCATTGAAACTAGAAGAACACGCCTTTACAAAGCAATCTTTCTTAGCACGCAATCTAGCGGTTCTTTCCTTGCACTCATCAATGGAAATTCTCATTGCTTTTAGAGACTCATTGATATCATGCTTAGGAGGAGAAGATCTAAGTTTGAGAGAATCAACATCAAGCGAAAGTCTATCAACATTCCTAGCCAAATATCAACTTTGAGCAATTTTTCTTCAAGCAAAGCATTAAAATTCTTTTGAGAAATCATAAATTCTTTCACACTATTCTCAAAATCAGAGGGCATCTTATTAAAATTACCATAAGAATTATTGTAGGAATTTCCATAATTATTAGAGGAATTACTACGGAACGGTCTAGAATTAAAGTTTCCTCTATAAGCATTGTTACCGGAACTATTCCTACCAACAAAATTCACATCCATAGATTCATTATTATTCTCAATCAAAGTAGACAAAGGCATATCATTGGGTTCAAGAGGAGTATTTTTAGTAGCAAACATCTTCATAAGTTCATCCATCTTTCCACTCAAAACATTGATTTTTTCTATAGCATGCACTTTTTTACTAGAAGATCTTTCGGTGTGCCATTGAGAATAATTAGCCATAATATTATCAAGAAGTTTTATAACATCTCCCAACGTGATTTCCATAAACGTGCCTCCCGCGGCCGAATCTAAAAGATTTCTAGAAGCGAAGTTCAAACCGGCATAAAAATTGTGTATGATCATCCATAAATTCAAACCATGAGTAGGGCAATTGCGAATCATCAATTTCATTCTTTCCCAAGATTGGGTAACATGATCATGATCAAGTTGTTTAAAGTTCATAATATCATTCCTAAGAGTGATAATCTTAGTGGGAGGAAAATACTTAGAGATAAAAGCATCTTTGCACTTGTTCCAAGAATCAATACTATTTTTAGGCAAAGACGAAAACCAAACTTTAGCACGATCTCTAAGTGAAAACGGAAATAACTTCAATTTAACAATATCATTATCCGTATCTTTCTTATTTTGCATATCACACAAATCAACAAAGTTGTTTAGATGAGTAGCGGCATCTTCACTAGGAAGGCCGGCGAATTGATCTTTCATAAGAAGATTCAGCAAAGCAGTATTGATTTCACAAGACTCAACATCATTAAGAGGAGCAATCGGAGTATTAAGGAAATCATTATTATTGGTATTGGAGAAATCACACAATTTGGTATTATCTTGCGCCATGGCGACAAGTAATCCAACACACAAGCAAACAGAAAAAGGCAAGCGAAAGAGAGGAGAAGATTGGGAAAGAGAGGGCAAATAAAACGGCAAGGGTGAAGTGGGGGAGAGGAAAACGACAGGAAAATGGCAAATAATGTAAATGCGAGGGAGATGAGTTTGTGATGGGTACTTGGTATGTCTTGACTTGAGCGAAGACCTCCCCCAGCAACGGCGCCAGAAATCCTTCTTGCTATGTATTGAGCTTGCGTTGGTTTTCCTTGAAGAGGAAAGGGTGATGCAGCAATAGTAGCGTAAGTATTTCCCTCAGTTTTTGAGAACCAAGGTATCAATTCAGTAGGAGGCTCCTCAAAACTCCCACGCACCTACACAAACAAACAAAGAAAACACAACCAACGCAATAAAGGGGTTGTCAATCCCTTCACGGCCACTTGCGAAAGTGAGATCTGATAGAGATAGTATGATAAGATAAATATATTTTTGGTATTTTATAATATAGATGCAAAAAGTAAAGATGCAAATAAAAGTAGATTGAAAGCTTGTATGATAAAAGATAGACCCAGGGGCCATAGGTTTCACTAGTGGCTTCTCTCAAGATAGCATAAGTATTACGGTGGGTGAACAAATTACTGTCGAGCAATTGATAGGAAAGCGATTAATTATGAGATTATCTAAGCATGATCATGTATATAGGCATCACATCCGCGACAAGTAGACCGACACCTGCCTGCGTCTACTACTATTACTCCACACATCGACCGACTCCTGCCTACATCTAGAGTATTAAGTTCATAAAGAACAGAGTAACGCATTAAGAAAGATGACATGATGTAGAGGGATAAACTCAAGCAATATGATATAAACCCCATCTTTTTATCCTCGATGGCAACAATACAATACGTGCCTTGCCGCCCCTACTGTCACTGGGTAAGGACACTACAAGATTGAACCCAAAGCTAAGCACTTCTCCCATGGCATGAAAGATCAATCTAGTAGGCCAAACCAAACTGATAATTCAAAGAGACTCGCAAAGATAACTCAATCATACATAAAAGAATTCAGAGGAGATTCAAATATTTCTCCTAGATAAACTTGATCATAAAACCACAATTCATCGGATCTCGACAAACACACCGCAAAAAGAGTTTACATCGAATAGATCTCCACAAGAGAGGGGGAGAACATTGTATTGAGATCCAAAAAGAGAGAAGAAGCCATCTAGCTAATAACTATGGACCCGAAGGTCTGTGGTAAACTACTCACAACTCATCGGAGGGGCTATGGTGTTGATGTAGAAGCCCTCCTGGTCGATTCCCCCTCTGGCGGAACACCGGTGAAGGCTCCAAGATGGGATCTTGCAGATACAAAAGGTTACGGTGGTGGAAATTTTGTTTCGTTTGCTCCCTAGATGTTTTCGGGGTACGTAGGTATATATAGGAGGAAGAAGTACGTCGGTGGCCGCCCGTGGGGCCCAGGAGATAGGGGGTGTGCCCAGAGGGGGTGGGCGTGCCCTCCTATCTCCTGGCCGCCTCGCAAGCTTCTTGACTTGCACTCCAAGTTCTCCGGATCACATTCGTTCCAAAAATCACGCTCCCAAAGGTTTCATTCCGTTTGGACTCCATTTGACATTCCTTTTCTTCGAAATACTGAAATAGGCAAAAAAAGCAATACAGGCTGGGCCTCCAGTTAGTAGGTTAGTCCCAAAAATGATATAAATGTGTAGAATAAAGCCCATAAACATCCAAAAGGGGTAATATAATAGCATGGAACAATAAAAAATTATAGATACGTTGGAGACGTATCACTGGTTCATCTATCACAGAAGGTAGGTGCTCTCTTTGCGAGCCATTAGTTTCATCAAACCGCACATCTACAGTTTCAACAACTTTGTGAAGAACGTTGTTGAAGACTCTGTAGGTGTGCGAGTCCTTTCCGTTACCAAGCATAAAACCCTCATGTGCTTTCGGTGCAAATTTAGAATTGTGATGAGGATATCTAATCCAACATTTAGCACTGAAGACTTTGAAATAACTCACATTGGGTTTCTTGTCAGTAAGGAGTTCATTAGCAGTCTTCTTGAAGAATTTGTGAAGATATACTCTATTGATGATGTGGCATGCAGTATCAATTGCCTCAATCCAGAACCGACGAGGCGTCTTGTATTCACCAAGCATAGTGCAAGCCATCTCAACAAGAGTTCTGTTCTTGCGCTCCACGACACCATTCTACTGAGGAGTATAAGGAGCAGATAGCTCATGAGTAATACCAAGTTCATCAAGATAGTCATCAAGACTGGAATTCTTGAACTCAGTCCCATTGTCACTTCTGATGTGCTTGATCTTCACACCAAAGTTGGTTGAAGCCCTCGAGGAAAATCGTTTGAAGACTTCCTGCACCTCATGTTTGTAAGTGACAATGTGCACCCATGTGTAACGAGAATAATCAACAACAATAACAAAGCCATATAGAGATGCATCATTTGTAACTACAAAAAATGATTAGGACCAAAGAGATCCATGTGAAGCAATTCAAATGGTCGAGTGGTAGTCATGATAGTCTTCGCTGGATGTTTGGCCTTGGTCATCTTTCCAGCTTCACAGGCTCCGCACAAATGATCCTTGAGGAATTTGACATTCTCAATGCCAATGAAATGCTTCTTCTTCGCAAGCGTGTGCAGATTCCTCATGCCAGCATGGCCAAGTCGTCGATGCCATAGCCAGCCTTCTGAAGCTTTTGCGAGTAGGCATACGGCCGATTGTGGTCCTGTAGAGAAATCAACAATATACAAATCTCCTCTCCTAAAGCCTTCGAAGACTTTGGAATTGTCAGCTTCCATGATCACAACACAACGATATTTGCCAAATACAACAACAATATCAAGATCACAAAGCATTGAGATAGACATGAGGTTGTATCCTAAGGACTCGACAAGCATGACTTTGTCCATGTGTCGATCCTTTGAGATTGCAACCTTACCTAGACCCAATACCCAACTTTTGCCTTTGTCAGCGAAGATGATATGCTTCAGATGTGATGGTGATAAGGGAGCATCTATCAAAAGATTCTTGTCACCAGTCATGTGGTTCATACATCCACTATCGAGGACCCACTCATTGGCTTTGGGTTGATCATCCTGCAGATGAATTTGTGCAACTTACGAACTCATATACTTCATCAGTGAAGAATATGACATCAATATCATCAGATCAATTTCATCAAGCAATAGAACAGATAAAACAGTATGAGGACGTGAGAAATGAAAGTTCATTTCTTCATGATTAGCCTGCGTCCTTTCAGGCAATTTTCAGGTCTCCAGCAAATTCTTTAGACGTTTTAAGCACGTCTGGAGACCTGACCCTGCATAAGATATTAGTTCTTTTTCTTCACCACCCACATCTGAAGGGGTGGCAAAGAATTCATCATTCTGTGAGCTCCATTCGAGAAAGGTGGCATAGAAGCCAGCCCACTTTGTTTCACATAAGAGGAATTAGGATAGGCATATGAATAAGCAGAGAAATTCTTCGAGGACTTATGAACATAATAGTTAGAAGAATAATGCTCATATTCATAGCCCTTAGCTCCTCCCTGCGAAATAGAGGGGTTAGCACGATAATGATCATATGAGGATTTTGATCCTTTTGAGGAATTTGATCCACGTGAGGAATTTGGTCCATATGAGGACTTGGATCCATATGAAGAATTCGGTCCATATGAAGAATTTGATCTGGAGTTCCTATTCTTCACAGGTGGTGTCATGAGGACATTCACCTGAAGACTTTCAAGGCCCCTTTTGGGAACCCAGATTTTCTTCATAGGGGAACCGTTCCTGCAGTTAGTGGCAACATATCTAGCAAATACTTCACCATTCTGATTTTGAACAGTTTATAGTTGGAGTCAAATGACTCATCAGAAGAATGAGGAGATTCACATGTAAAGCCAGATAAATTGTATGGATCAACTGGAGGTCCCTTTGCAGCAACCCATGAGGTTTTGGGGTACTGCTCAGGCTTCCAATATGTTCCATCAGCATTGAGTTTCCTCTCAAAGGCAATACCCTCTTTCCTAGGGTTCCTATTGAGGATCTACTTTTTAAGCACGTCACAAAGAGTCTGATGCCCTTTGAGGCTTTTGTACATGCCTGTCATGTACAATTCCTTCAGCCCTGCATCATCAGTGATACAAGCAATGTTCTCAGATGAGGAATTAGTGATAGCAGAGACAGATGAAGAATTTGTTGCATTAGAAGCATTTGAACATGCAAGTGAAGAATTAGCAGTTTCATGTTCAATGCACTTCAAACATGGAGGAACAAATTCTTCCTGAGTAGCGCTGATTTGTTGAGCAAGTAATGAATCACGCTCCTTTTGAAGATCTTCATAACTCACTCTTAGCTTCTCAAGATCTTGCTTTCTTTGAAGAAATTCATAAGAAAGCTTCTCATGATCAGATAAGAGAGTGTTATGATGACCTTGAAGGTTGTCAAACCGAGACTGAAGTCTCTGAAGATTTTCAGTCAAGGTTTTAGTGCGATCCATTTCTTCACCCAACATATCATCACTTTTGTCTAGCATGTTTTGAACCTTTTCAAAAGCCTTTTGTTGTTTCACAACAATCTTAGCAAGTTTAGAGTAGCTAGGCTTGAGGTTTTCATCAGATTCATCCTCACTTGATTCAGAGGAGGGGTATTTAGTTACCTTGGCACCCTTTGCCATGAAGCAATAGGTGGGAGCGTAGTCATCATTGCCTTCATCAGCCTTGTTGGTGATGCCATTTTCTTCAGAGTTGAAGATAGACTTGCTGACGAATGCAGTAGCAAGAGATAGGCTCGCCACACCAGACTCGGACTCCTCAGATGCCTCCTCATCCTCATGTTCCTCAGATTCAGCCTCAGAGTCCATTTCCTTGCTAGTGAATGCCCGAGCCTTCTTGGAGCTGCTCTTCTTTAAGTAGGAGTTGTTTGAGCCCTGATGTGCCTACTCATTCATGCTTGTTTGTCCTGCCTGCTATGCTTAGAGTTGTGTCAGGTCTGATTCATCGGGGATGAATTGGAACAGTGATGAACATGTCCTACTGTGTGTGAGCTAAGTGTGTGAACACGATTTGGTAAAGGTAGCGGTGAGAGGCCATGTAGGAGTACATGGTGGGTTGTCTCATTGAAGACGTCCTCAGGAACTGAGTTCTGTGTTTGTGATCCATGAAACAGTTACTACCACGCATTGGGCCCGAAACCAATGGACCCTCTCGGCTTCTTACTCACCCTTGTCCTCTGTCCAGGAGTTGCAAGTAGTTTCTGGTGTTTGTAGTATGCTGGAGGCCGTGGGCACTACTGACCCGAGGGGTGGGCTATGATGCGGTAGGCACATGGCCGGGTGTGCCGGGCGCCCGTTTGGTGTCGCAGAACCCTGTACACATCGTTCGGGGAAGTATGTGGAAACTTCGGCCGGACTCCCTGCGGATGGAACCTGAATAGGTGATAAACCTGGACTAGAGACTTGAGTGTTTAGGTAGGTCATGGCCGACACCCACGTTGGGCATCTGCTTGAAGGTTGCCGAGTACATGTCGTGTAAACGGCGGTAAGTGGTGAGAGCGTGTGTGAAGAAGTACACCCCTGCAGGGTTAACATAATCTATTCGAATAGCCGCGTCCGTGGTAAAGGACCTCTAGGTTGCCTATACAGTTCATAGACAAGTGAAAGTGGATACTTTAAAATGCGCAAGATAAGCGTGAGTGCTATGGATGGCGTTCTCATAGGGAGATGGGAGCGGATCCATAGTAGTGTATTGATATGGTGAATATGTGGACTCGTGTGCGCCACCTCAAAGGAGTTACTTGCAGTCGTAGTTCAGGATAGCCACCGAGTCAAAGCTGGCTTGCTGCAGTTAAACTCCACCACCCCCTTTGTTGATAATGGTGCATATGTAGATAGTTCTGATGTAAGTCTTGCTGGGTACATTTGTACTCAGGTTTGCTTAATTTATGTTTTGCAGAGAGACTTCAGTCTCGCTAGTAGTTTTGCGTGGACTTCGACGTTTAGCTTGTTACCTCAGCTACGATCTTGTGCCCTCGGCAGGATCTTGTAGATAGCCAGGCTTCTCAGCCTTTTTCATTTGTAGATGTTTGTACTCAGACATGTTAAGCTTCTGCATGTGCTTTGACTTGTATGCTCTGAATGTTGGGACGAGAGACCCATGTTTGTAATATCTCGCTCCTCGGAGCCTATTGAATAAAATACTTGAGTTGTAGAGTCATGTTGTGATGCCATGTTGTATTTGCACATATCGAGCATATTGTGTGTATGCTATTGAAATGCTTGGTATGTGTGGGATCTGACTATCTAGTTGTTTATCCTTGGTAGCCTCTCTTACCGGGAAATGTCTCCTAGTGCTTCCAATGAGCCTTGGTAGCTTGCTACTGCTCCGGAACACTTAGGCTGGCCAGCATGTATCCTTCTTCGTTCCTGTGTCTGTCCTTTGGGGAAATGTCACGCGGTGCCTACCGGAATCCTGTTAGCCTGCTACAGCCCGGTTTACCGAAGTCTTGCTAGCCCAGTTGCTACAGCCCGGATTCACTCGCTGATGACCGACACGTTCATTGCTGGGTCATGTATGCCCGTCCCTGTAAGTTAGTGCCACTTTGGGTTCACGACTAGCCATGTCAGCCCGGGCTCCTTGTCATATGGATGCTAGCGACACTATCATATACGTGCCCCAAAAGGCGCAAACGATCCCGGGCAATGTAAGGCGACACCCGTGGGAATACCGTGCGTGAGGTTGCAAAGTGATATGAGGTGTTACATGCTAGATTGGTGTGGCTTTGAGTCGGGGTCCTGACAACTGAGGACAATCTTGAATGTAGTGACCAGGTTTCTTGCATTTGTGGCATAGCCTCTTCTTGTAGTCACTGGATGAGGAATCATCACTCCTTGAGGATTTTCCAAAGCGACCACGTCTTGAGAACTTTTGAAATTTCTTCACGAGCAGTGCTAGTTCCTGGCTCAGTTCATCAGGATCACCAAGGCTGCTACCAGAGTCTTCATCTTCAGACTCAGAGACTGCCTTGGCCTTCAGAGCACGTGATCTGCCATAGCTCGAACCATAGAGATCTCTCTTCTCAGCAAGCTGGAACTCATGAGTGTTTAGCCTCTCGAGGATATCAGCGGGATCAAGTGACTTGTAATCAGCACGTTCTTGTATCATCAGTGCCAGAGTATAAAATGAAGAATCAGGCGATCTCAGTAATTTCTTCACCACCTCATGGTCGGTGATGTCAATGGCACCAAGTGCTTGAAGCTCATTTGAGATGCCAGTGAGACGATCGAAGGTTTGCTGAACATTTTCATTGTCGAGTCTTTTGAAGCGGTTGAAGAGATTGTGAAGAACGTCAACACGAGAGTCACGTTGAGTTGAGACTCCTTCATTCACTTTGGACAGCCTATCCTAGATAAGCCTAGCAGTTTCCAGAGCACTCACTCTTCCATACTGCCCTTTGCTCAGATGGCCACATATGATGTTCTTCGCTTGAGAATCGAGTTGCTTGAATCTCTTCACATCAGTAGCATTCAGAGAAGGTGTGACTGAGGGAACACCATTTTCCACAACATACCAGAGATCGTTATCAATTGCCTCAAGATGCATTCGCATCTTGTTCTTCCAGTAGGGGTAGTCCGTTCCATCGAAGGTAGGACACCCAGCAGAGACCTTGATCATACCGGCGGTCGACATAACTAAAACTCCAGGCGGTTAAACCAAAATCACACAGAACAAGGAAGTACCTTGCTCTGATACCAATTGAAAGTGCGTTATATCGATTAGAGGGGGGGTGAATAGGCGATTTTTATGAATTCTTCACCGAGGAATTTGCTAGTGAGGAAATTCCTTAGCGAAGAAGTACTTGCAGTGGAATAAGTACTCAAAAGTAAACATAACAGAACACAAGCATAGGCATCATGATGAAATGAAGACAAGCACAGAGTACAAAAAGCGTAAACACAGGATATCTTAGGATGAAGACGGACGGACTGAAAAAATTGAACTGAGGAAATTGAGAAAGTCTTCAGTCAAAGTCTTGAAACAGATATGAACAGGTACACAACAACTGAAATGAGGAAATGAAAGAGTTGAGGAAATAGAACCAGTAAGCTTGGTGAAGACAATGATTTGGTAGACCAGTTCCAACTGCTGTCTCAGTTATACGTCTGGTTGGAGTGGCTAGGTATTTAAACCTGAGGACACACAGTCCCGGACACACAGTCCTCACTGTATTCTCCTTGAGCTAAGGTCACACAGACCTCGCCCAATCACTCGTGGTAAGTCTTCAGGTGACTTCCAAACCTTCACAGACTTGGTCACTCGGCGATCCACAATTCCTCTTGGATGCTCTAGACCATGATGCCTAACTGTCTGGAAGAAGCACAGTCTTCAGAGGTAACAAGCGTTGGATCCACGCAGGATCAATCTCTTTAGTGATGCTCAATCACTTTGGGTTTGAAGGTGTTTGGGTTTGGGTTTTCCTCACTTGATGATTTTCGCTCAAAGTCCTCGAAGGATGGGATGCTCTCAAATGACAAGTGTCAGTTTCTCTTGGAGCAACCAACCAGCTAGTGGTTGTAGGGGGCGGCTATTTATAGCCTAGGGAGCAGCCCGACATGATAAGATATAAATGCCCTTCAATGATATGACCATTAGGTGGGTAGATATTTTGGGACAGCTGGCGCATAGCACAACAACGGTCGGAATTTTGACACTCAGATTCCTCAGGGCTATCATGTTTCTCACTGTGTAGGCAATCCGCACTTGCGAATTCCTAACTCCTCAGTCAGAACAAATTCCTCAGCGACCAGAAGAACTTCGTCTCTGTTACTGAAGAAATTGACTGAACTGTATGAGATTTCCAATGGCTTCACTCGAAGGGATTGGTAGGTGTAGGATTTTGAGTTGAGCATCACAAGGAAATTTTTCCTTAGTATTTCCTCGACCCCCTTTAATAGTACAGTGTTTCCTATGACTCAAGAAAGAGAAAATGAAACTATGAAAACAAAAGTCTTCACGCTTCATGTTCCTCGAATGAATTCCAAGTCTTCAAGGTCACACCAATTTCTTCACTTTCAAAGTCTTCAGAAAGTCTTTAGAAATCCGAAGTCTTCAGTTGAAGAACTTCATTTTTAGGGGTCGACTTCCTCTATAAATATCAAACTCCTCATTGACTTATAGACTTGTGTACACTCACAAACGCATCAGTCCCATAACCTATAAGTCTTCAATACACCAAAATCACTAAGGGGCACTAGATGCACTTACAGACGCAAGGCCTCCTCAGGGGCGGCCTCACCAGGCAGGCTCGCGAGGAGGTAGAGAGATCAAGGCAAGGGTGCCTCGCGAGGTGCTCATGACGCAAGCCATGATGATCGAGACCAGGCGGGCGCCAGCCTGCGCAGTGTCCTCGTTTCCTCTTTGGTGCAAAGGGAGCAAGCGCAAGCGCGGAGTACCGAGGCATCAGGCAAAGGTTTCCATATCGGTGCAACGAGACCAAGACCAGCAAGACGGCATGACGGAGGTCACCGTGGAGCCCAAGACGATGTCATCACCAGCACCTTTGGCAGTCTAAGACCACCTTTAGTCAGGATAGCTTGTACTAGCTGTCCCCTTTCAAAATGGCCGTTGTTGGCTCCCTTCCCGCTCAATATTTGGGAAGAGGACCAGGGCCTCTATAAATAGGGCCAGCCACCACAATAGAGGAGGGAGGAATCTGATCCGAACCTAGCTCATCCACACCACCACAAGAACAACTCTCCTCGCGAGGCTGTTCTTCCTCTGTACTGTTCATCATCAGCCCAAGAGGCAATCCACCACACCACACACTGGATTAGGGTATTACACCACAACGGTGGCCCGAACCAGTATAAACCTCGTGTCTCTTGTGTTGTTCATCGTTCTAGCTTAGAATCGCGACGAGGTTGTGGGCGTGTTTCGGTAGGGAGAATATCTTCGTGCACACCCTAGAGTTCGAACCTTAAGGGTTTTGCTGAAACCCGATATCCGACATTTGGCGTGCCAGATAGGGGTGCGCTGAAATCTTTTTGCCGCTGATCTGTGTCCCATCGCTTCGTCGCATCCATGACAGACGCTCGCCGAGCCCGCGCCGAGCGCCAAGCTGCTCTCGCCGCCCGCGTCGCCCAGACGGCTCCCGTCGGTGGGCCTCCTCATCGTTCTCCGTCGCCTACCGCTAACACCGCCACCGGCCCGGCAGGGAACAAGCAGCAAGCATCTTTGCTGCACCCCTCGGTGCGGCGGGAAGGCCGCACCGCCACTCCGTCACTGACCCCAGCTGGTTCATCGTCTCACGCTCGTCGCGCCAACGCATAGACCGCATTGCTCTTGGCACATGAGCTCCTGCACTACCGCCCAGTCAATGAACTCTATGAAGAACGGCTCGCTCGCATCACCGAGCTCGTCAGCGCCGCAGGAGGCTCTCCCGCGCCGTCCCTCTCGCTGCCTCGCCCTCCGTCATGCATGGGCGACGCGGCTCAGGGAGCGCCTCTGCCACCTCCTCCCCAAGAAGGCACCCTGGCTGCAAGGCGCGCGGCCCCTGGACGTGACCCACCGCGTCCGGTGCCCGCGTGGCAAGAAAGAAGCTGCCAAGAAATCCCTCGGCCTCAAGAAGGCGCTCACGTGCTCCCTGCACCAGCACGACAAGACCGCATCCCTGCACTAGCACGCCAAGACCCCATGCTGCCCCTGGCAGCGGTGCGTGGGAACCATCAAGAGTAAGCCCCGCGTCTGCAAAGGGCTCCGGTGGCCACAGCAGGTTGTCGTGCCTTCACCACCGAGTTGCGTAGCATCGCCTGGACCGGCAAGTTCAAGCCGGACCTACCTCCTCGCTACGACGGTACTGCCAACCCCGCGGAGTTCCTGCAGCTCTACGAGCTAGGCATTGAGGCGGCCAATAGAGTCAAAAAGGTAATGGCGAACTGGTTTCCCATGGCGCTCAAGGATGGTGCCCGCACCTGGCTACTGAACCTGCCTCCCGGTTCGATCTCCTCTTGGGACGAGATGCATAGCCGCTTCATCGCAACTTCCAGGGCACTTGCGACCGCCCCCCGGCCGTGGGTGACCTGTGCCGCATCAAGCAGCAGCCTGGAGAGACCCTGCAGAAATGCATCCAGCGCTTCAACAGTGTCCGCCTCAAGATCCCCAAGCTGACGGACGAGGCCATCATCTCAGCGTTTTCTGATGGCGTCCATGACGTCAAGATGAAGGAGGAGCTTGCCATCCACGAGGATCTGTGCACATCTCTGGAGCTGTTCAACCTAGTGACCAAGTGCGCAAGAGCTGAGGAAGGACGCCTCTCCCTCCTCGAGCTTCCAGCTGCTGACCTAGAAGAGAAGAAGGCCAAGGCCAAGGACGTGAAGCGCAGAGGAGCAGCCGTGCTCGCAGCAGAGCCAGACACGAAGCATGGCAGGGACCAGCCGAAGTCGTCCAAGGGCAGCCGATTCTGCGCCTACCACAACCTCCACACCCACAACACCAATGAATGTCAGGAGCTCAGGGCCGTTCGAGAAGGACCTTTCGGTCGATGCCCCGAGCGCAACGACAGGGGCTACGACTAAGGAGGAGGCCGAGGCGGAGGGCGATGGGACGACCAAGGCCCTCGCCAGGAGTGGCGTGACCGACCTCGTGAGGATCGCTGGCAGGACCAGCCTCGCGAAGGAGCCTGGAGGGATCAGCCTCGCGAGGACCGCCCGCAGGGTAACGCATGCCTTCCTCCTCTTCCACCACCACCAACAAGGAACGACGACCACCACCAGGACGAGTGGTCTGGGGGCTTCCAGGAGCCACGTCTATTGCTTGCATCTTGGGCGGTGCCCAGGCCCCAGCCTCTCAGCGTATGTTCAAGCAGTTTGCTCGCGAGGTGAATGCAGTCCCCCCAAGCTCGAGCCACGCGCCTGCTCAGGTGGTCCAAGTGCGCCATCACCTTCAGCTTGACAGATCAACTTATGTGTGCGGCTACCGCTGGCGTCCTCCCGATGCTTTGTTCTCCAGTCATCAGCAATGTGCAAGTCACCAGGACCCTCATCGATGGAGGCGCATGACTCAACATTCTGTCCGTTGAGATGTTCAACAACCTTCAAGTGCCATATGATCAACTTAAGCCTACCAAGCCTTTCTCAGGAGTTACTGATGGCTCCACCACCCCAACAGGGCAGGTCCGCCTCCCTGTCACTTTCGGACAGTGCAACAACTACCACACCGAGCTCATCGACTTTGACATCGCCCACATCCGCCTGCCATACAATGCCATCCTCGGGTATCCGGCCCTAGCCAAGTTCATGGCGGTGACCCACCATGGCTGCAATGTCCTCAAGATGCTAGGAAGCGGCGGAATCATCACCGTTCCCTGCAAAGAGAAGGATGCGGTGTGCTCCCTCGAGCGCGCCTTCCAAGCTGCAAAATCAAGGACCTGGACAGCAAGGGCGAGAACCCTCCTGAGGCAGTCCCCAAGAAGAGAAGGCATCGCCCAGCTCAAGGCCTCAGGAGGTTGGCATTTCAGGAGGTGCCGCATCAGGATCCGCGCCTGTGCAAGGGGCACCTCCTTCCATTGCATAGGAAGGCGCGCCCAGTGCCCTCCTCGGGCAGGGCTTGGGGGCTCTCTTCTGGAGGGCCTCAGACTTTGCCAAAATCATGAGGGAGGCGCTCGGACACCACTTGGAGGCGTGCTTTGTAGCATGTTTCCCTCAGGAAGTCTCAGGGCGTGGAAATCCCAACCCTTAGGAGTTCATCACCAAGACCACTCAGGAGCTTCAGGAAGCAACAGCCATACGCGGCGATCGCCGCTTGCCTGGCATAGCTCCCCATCCAGGCAAGGATGGTGGGCTGCGCGTCTACATTGATGTCCCAGGGCTCAACCGAGCCACATCTTAGGAGCGCCTCTGGCCTTCACACGTGGGACGTTGCGAGGGTCTGCCGCACAGCTACGTTCGCATGCCTTTCGACCTGCCGAACGCGACTGCTACTCACCAGCGCCATGTGCGAAGCATTCTTGTGGCTCAGGAGGCCAGGCACCATGCAGTCCTGGCGGAGATGGAGATGGTCCTCAAGGAACCGCCTGGACCCCCAGAGCCTCCCGAGGCTCAGGGATCCAGTGGCTCGTGAGGGTCGGCCTCTTCACCGCGCATCTTCAGCTACTCCAACACCCCTTCTACAACAGCACCAGGTGACATCTTACGAGTTCATTTCAGCTGGGAGCACCCTCAGGGCTGCATCATTCCCAGGCCGCGTGGGTCTGTCCATGCAGCATGTATCCCTTTTGCTTACATCTTTAGTTTACCTTGCTGGGGGCGCCCCTCGGGCTGCATCATCCCCAAGCTGCTCGGGCCTGACCCAGTGGCATGTATCCCTCCTGCGTTTATCTAAGCTGATTTGCCTTTCAAGCCTAACCTGCCTGTGATTATCGCCTGCTCGATTGACACCTACCTTTGGAGCCGCTCGCGCTGGCCCGGCGCTTGCACATGGGTCCATCCCTGCAACGTCGACAAATCCAAGTGGTCGAGCTCTGGCCTGCGGCAACCCCGCAAGTGTCACCTCACCAGGCCCTCAGTGCCCTCACCACTCTCTCGGAGCAACCAATGGCCGGCCGGCCGGCAATCATAATGGCAACCCGTGCTTCTCTTGTGTTGGTTTACAGGAACCTCCTGAGCTAGCGGGGGGCACCACGAGCTCTCTCTCTCTCTCTTTCTCGCGTGATCCGCTTGCGCGTTGAAAGGGGGGCTCTTGAGCATCACGACTCAGGAGCTATTATTGGCTCTCTAGCCCTCACCCCTTGGCCTTGTCCACGACATCGTGACCTGGCATACCAGCGGCGGCTGAGCTCGACCTGAGGATGTAGAGCACAAAGGAGAGTGTGGAGAAGAGAGGGGAAGCTCGTGAGGGCCTAACCCAGCTACATCCCAGCTGCCGACGTACAAGTCCGGCGCAATTCGAAGGAATGACTCCATGTTTTCAAGATAAGTTTCGCGCCTGGAATAGCGAATCGATGCGGCCCAGAATCTCCACTTAATGCGGCTCTATGACGGCGACGTTGCCTTCCTTTCACACCTTTCGGCGACTGCTTGTGCACTAAAGGGGACCTCCTGAGCATCGCGCCTCAGGGCTCTTACTGGACCTTGGGCCGCTCACCTCCTGGCCTTGACCACGGCATCGCGACCTGGCATACCAGCGACGGCTGAAGCCTGCCTGGGGACCGGGACCTATCAGTGTAGAGCACCAAGTCATCGCGAGGCTAGAAAGGGCGAACCAAGCTGGGACAGGACAAGCATTCGCACTCCTTCATAATAAGGGTAATACCAACAAAATACATCACGGACCCTTTACACGCCCCCATGGGGTGTTCTCTCAATTCCTCGCAGGGAACAAAAGACGCGAATCCTAAGGAGCCCTAACTACACGTGCCCCCATGGCCGACGCCATCATCAACAGTGGGCCACGGGAGGCCGGCGCCAACCCCATCCAGATCAGCTGCGGCGATGGCCTAATGCAGCCGCCTTGCTCCGGGAACGATGCGAACTCGGGGGCACGTAGCTGTCGTCGCTTGTCTCTGGAGTCATGAAGAGCTCGGGAGAGTCGCTGGACTCCCAGGCATCACCGCTGCTGCCAGACGAGCCATTGGGGAAGCTGACGACAGGCCTAGCCCCAGCCACGTCGATGTCCCAGCTGCCTCCTTTGGGGAAGCACTCCAGGAGGCGGCCTTCTACGTCGAAGACCTTGAAGAGCATCAAGGAGGTGCCATCGTATTCAAAATGAATCACGAGGGCACCCCTGTTCGGCAGACCCGGGCGACCTTGCCCTAGCCTCGGGTCATGAAGACCTTGCTCGGAGCGATGACTTCAACCTCCGCTCCGGTCGCCGGAGCACCGCAGTCGGTGTGCTACAGCCAAAGCTCGAGAGGCCCCCTCGGCGGCATCTCAGCGGTGAAGAATGAAGGGAAGCGAATCCAGGTGCTTGGAGGCATCGCAGCGTGAAGCATGAGCTCGTGAGCGGAGTCTGTGGCATGGACTCCAGGAGCAATGGCGTGTGCAGCCACGGCTCGTCGACCTCGCTTGCGGCGCGGCCTGCCTCGCTCGTCGTCCCTTTCTCCAGGGCCCTTGGCCCGAGCGTACAGGGGTAGCGGGAACCCAGGAGGTGGCCGCTCGCACCAAGGCCTCGTCATCTCCGGCCTCGCAACCTCATCGCGGCGGCATGGGACCGGCCATTTCTTCGGCAGTCGCGGGTCAGGCCCCTCCCGGAGGGCCTTTCCTTTCTCTTTGGCTGAGAACCTGCGGATCGGTGCCATTGGCGTCGAGAATGAAGGTGGAGCAAGGGAGAAGAAACAGGCAGAGCAAGAAGAGATGGACAACGAGGGCTCACGCCCCTCCGTACTTATAGCCCAAGGGAGGCCAACCGTCGACCTCCATGATCACAGGTAATGATGACTCTTTTTGCATGCAGCAGGGACTCGTCGAATCGGGCAGTTGCTGAGGCAGCGTGGGGAAGCGGAGATGCCCACGTCCAATCAACCGCCACGCGGCGACCAAGGCCGCAGGCTGTTGGGGCCCGCGGCGCTCCGCACTTGCCCTTTGGCTTCGCTACTAAGCCAAGTCCAAGCACGCCTTGGGCCCGGGGGCTACTGTCGGCATTCTGGGAATGGGGGTCCCCAGTCTTGCCTGCCCGCGGCCTACAACGTGGCTCAGCAAGTGGCCCAGTACGACCTGTCTTCATCAACCCAAGTTCGAGACCCTCGCGAGGGGCCAAGCCTCGCGAGGAGGACGATGCAAGGCCTCCTCAGGGGCGGCCTCACCAGGTAGGCTCGCGAGGAGGCGAAGAGATCAAGGCAAGGGGTGCCTCGCGAGGTGCTCATGACACAATCCATGACAATCGAGACCAGGCGGGCGCTAGCCTACACAGTGTCCTCGTTTCCTCTTTGGTGCAAAGGGGGCAAGCGCAGGGGCGGAGTACCGAGGCATCAGGCAAAGGTTTCCATATCGGTGCAACGAGACCAAGACCAGTAGGACGGCAGGATGGAGGTCACCGTGGAGCCCAAGACGGCGTCATCACCAGCACCTTTGGTAGTCGAAGACCACCTTTAGTCAGGATAGCTTGTACTAGCTGTCCCCTTTCAAAATGGCCGTTGTTGGCTCCCTTCCCGCTCAATATTTGGGAAGAGGACCAGGGCCTCTATAAATAGGGCCAGCCACCAAAGTAGAGGAGGGAGGAATCTGATCCGAACCTAGCTCATCCACACCACCACAAGAACACCTCTCCTCGCGAGGCTGTTCTTCCTCTGTACTGTTCATCATTAGCCCAAGAGGCAATCCACCACACCACACACTGGATTAGGGTATTACACCACAACGGTGGCCCGAACCAGTATAAACCTCGTGTCTCTTGTGTTGTTCATCGTTCTAGCTTAGAATCGCGGCGAGGTTGTGGGCGTGTTTCGGTAGGGAGAAGATCTTCGTGCGCACCCCAGAGTTCGAACCTTAAGGGTTTTGCCAGAACCCGATATCCGACAAAGAGAACCCTTCTGAGGATGCACATGAAGATGGTCAATCTCCCAAGTCCACGGATGAAGAGAACTGAAAGGATCGAGAAGAGGTGTCTAGAGGGGGGGGGGGTGATTAGACACTAAGTACCAAAAGTTGCAGGTTTAACTTCTTTAAGTTTAAGTGCAGTTTAGGCACAAGTTTAACACTCACAATACATATCAAGCAAGCATGCAAAGAGTATATGAGCAGCAGAAAGTAAAGCATGCAACTTGCAAGAATGTAAAGGGAAGGGATTGGAGTATTCAAACGCAATTGGAGACACGGATTTTTTTGTTGTGGTTCCGACAGGTGGTGCTATCGTACGTCCACGTTGATGGAGACTTCAACCGACGAAGGGTAACGGTTGCGCGAGTCCATGGAGGGCTCCACCCACGAAGGGTCCACGAAGAAGCAACCTTGTCTATCCCACCATGGCCGTTGCCCACGAAGGACTTGCCTCTCTAGCGGTAGAACTTCACTAAGTAGACGATCTCCTTGCCCTTACAAACTCCTTGGTTCAACTCCTTAATCTTGACGAAGGCTCCCAAGTGACACCTAGCCAATCTAGGAGACACCACTCTCCAAGAAGTAACAAATGGTGTGTTGATGATGAACTCCTTGTTCTTGTGCTTCAAATGATAGTCTCCCCAACACTCAACTCTCTCTCACAGGATTTGGATTTGGTGGAAAGAAGATTTGAGTGGAAAGCAACTTGGGGAAGGCTAGAGATCAAGATTCATATGGTAGGAATGGAATATCTTGGTCTCAACACAAGAGTAGGTGGTTCTCTCTTAGAAATATCAAGTTGGAAGTGTAGGTTCGTTCTGATGGCTCTCTCCACGAATGAAGAGGAGGTGGAGGGGTATATATAGCCTCCACACAAAATCTAACCGTTACACACAACTTGCCAAACTCGGTGGGACTGAATTGGTAAACTCGGTCGGACCGATTCAGCAAATCTAGTGACCGTTAGGATTTTCGGTGGGACCGACATGCAACGCAGTAGGACCGATATGGTTAGGGTTTAGGGCTTAACGTAATCTCGGTGAGACCGATTACACAAACTTGGTGCGACCGATTTTGGTAATAAGCTAACCAGAGAGTTGGTCAGGTAAACTCGGTGGGACTGATTCGCTCATTTCCGTGGGACCGAAATGTTATGAAAAGGAAACAGGGAGTTTAGATTGCAATCTCGGTGGGACCGATCGCTCATCTCGGTGGTACCGAAATGTTACGAAGGGAAACAGAGAGATTACAATCCCATCTCGGTGAGACCGAGATCCCTATCGGTGAGACCGATTTTCCTATGGTTTGTGGCAGTGGCTATGACATCTGAACTCGGTGGCGCCAGATAGAAAGAATCGGTAGGGCCGAGTTTGACTTTTGGTTTAGGTCATATGTGGATGTGAGAAAGTAGTTGCGGGCTTTGGAGCATATCACTAAGCACTATGGAGCAAGAAACTCATTAAGCAACACCTCATCCCTCCTTGATAGTATTGGCTTTTCCTATAGACTCAATGTGATCTTGGATCACTAAAATATAAAATGTAGAGTCTTGAGCTTTTGAGCTTTAGCCAATCCTTTTATCCTTAGCATTTTGAGGGTCCACTTTTCTCATCCATGCCATGCCTAGGGATAGCTCAATGAGCTTTTCCTGAAATATTCATCTTGGAATGATGTTAGCTCAATGAGCTATATGTTGTTAGGAATTACCAAAACCACCTAGGGATAGTTGCACTTTCAATCTCCCCCTTTTTGGTAATTGATGACAATATATAGATCAAATCTTAGACAAATGACAATAAGATTGAAAAACATTGTCGCTTTGAGAAGTATGTGATAAGCAAGAGCTCCCCCTAAATTTGTGCATAGTTTAAGATTTGCTTTGGACTGCAAATGCACAAATAGTTAGGCTCATGGGTTACTCTTCCATGTCACATACATCTTGGTGGAGCTCTCAAAATGATAGTAATTGAATACATGCACTCATCACCAAGAAAAGTGAATGATCATATAGAGATAAACGGGATAATGTCATCCAACAAGCATAAATTTAGCATATGATCAAACACATGATCATCCAGGTATCACACAGACATGAAGTATCTCAAAGAAGCAAATAAAGTTTAACCACCAAAGCAAGAGAGAATAAAAAAGCAATACTCTCTCTCTCGAAGCCTATGATCTATACATTTTTCTCCCCATTTGTCAACAAGTTACCAAAAAGTTCATAGACAATGCATAGCACTAAATCGTCTCTCAGGCTTGATCTTCAGGTGGTGGTGTAGAGATGGCTCCTTGGACGAAGACTTCAGTAGATTTGGATGGAGCTGGAGGTGTAGATGCTGGAGCTGGTTGCACTGGAGCTGTAGGAGCTGTAGCTGGTGCAGATGAAGTGGCTCCGGTGTCTGTCACTGGCACTGCAGCTGATCTCTGAGCTCTAGGCACTCTGGCAAATGCATTAGTGGTAGTCTTGCCCTTCCTCTCCTGCATATCATCCTGAAGCTGCTCAACAATAGACTGGATCTCAGTTACCTTCACATCCAAGTCATAGAACTTCTGCTCCATGATCCTCTCCAGGCTCTCCTGGTTTTGAGTCAAGGTGGCCAGCCCCTTCTCAATCCTCAGAGTGGATGCAATCAAGTAGCCTAGCTGATCTTGTTTGCTCTTCAAAAAGTACTGAGATGCCTCTTCCATTGTTGGCATCTTGGTAGCCTTCTCTGTCCTTGCCTTCTCCTTCTTTGCTTGAGCATGCACAGAAGATGGTTCATCTTCATCCATAACCACTTGGTTGTCCTCAAAGTCTGGATAGATAGGCATGTGATCCTTGTCCAACAAGTATGTGCCAGTGCCCATCTTGGAGTTAACAGCTCCTGGATCTGTGGGGCATACCGACAACTTCTCTTTTGGTCAGCTACTGTCCTCTTGATAGTCTCAACTATGAGGCTCATGACCTTGAACTTCTGTGGCACATCAAATAAGTGTAGCAAGTTTATTGCATGGCCTCTGATCATGTTGTGATCACCTGACTTGGGCAAGAGAGTGTGCCTGAGGATCCAGTTGATGGTTGGCAGTCCTGACAGAAGGTAATGTACTGATCCAAACTTATGTGTTTCAACTACAGCATCTGGGATCTCCTTGTACATATGTGCCATAGTGTTGTGATCCATCTTCTTCTTGGCATAGACATCCAAGTCATCTTCTTTCTCCTTAGGTGCATTGATCAGATTAGCCCATTCTTCAATAGATGATTGGTACCTTGTACCTTCAGACATCCATACTATCCTACCATCTAGATAGAAGTGTGCTGTGGAGTAGAATTGCATTATGAGCTCATCATTCCACTTTGTGAGCTTCTGCCCAACAAAGTCTGCAACTCCACAAGCACTAAAGCTGTCATACACACCAGGATAGTGTTCCTCATTCTCCTTCATGTAGGTCCAGTCCACCACCTCATGTCACACACTATAGGCTTCTTGTCCAGCAATACTGTCTCATAGAAATCCTGCTGTTCCTTAGTATGGAACCTGTAGTCAACAGCAGTCCTTCTCCTGGCTGCATAAGGATCAGACAACCTCCACTGTCTGAGGCCTGCATCCTTTCTTAGCTTCATGTTCTCAGCCACAGGATGAGCATCATTATGATCTGGAATCTTTGGCTTCAACTTTCTCAAGACATGCTCTCCATCATCTTCCTCTTCAGCAACTGTTTCAGGCACTGGGGCCTTGTTCTTCTCAGTAGCAGATATGTTTCTGGTATTCCTCTTAGGTGCAATCTTGGGCTTGGACGCAACTTTGGGTGCTTCTTTGGGCTTTGATGATGCAGCTCATGACTTGATAGCATCACCCATAAGCTTCTGAGCCTTGGGTGCTGGTGCAGCAACCTCTTCTTCTTCTTCAGAGTCTCTCCTCATAGAGGGATTGCCAAGAACTTTGGCAGTAGTGGTTCTGACTCTCTTTTTCTTTTTGTCTTGGCCAACTGCTTCATCTTCTGACTCTATAGTAAACTTCATGGTTTCTCTAGTGGCAACCTTCCTAGGTTTAGAAGTGGGTATCCTTCTTGCAGGTGCCTTCTTCTGCACTCCTGGCTTAGTGGTTGCAACTGAGCCATACTCCTTTTTGAGCACTTTCTTCTTGGAAGTGGCCTCATCCTCAACTGCCACATAGTCTTCATCCTCAGATTCTGAGGTTTTCTTCTTTCTGGCCCTGGTGGTAGCTTTGGGTAAGTTGCTTGGGGTGCTCTTGCTACCATCATGAGAGGTGCTAGAGGGACTAGTGCCCTCACTCATTTGAACCTGCTCCTCTGACTTGTTCTGGCTATCACTTTGATCAGACATAGTGCAAACACTGACTGCAGACCCTATGAATAGATATAGATGAGATAGAGTGGATGAGCATCACAAAATATAGAGGTTTTTGCAAAATAATGAGTCAAAAACTTAGTTTTAGTTTTCCACAGAAAGCATTTCGGATCAACCGATTTGTAAACTCGGTGATACCGAAGCAGCTTTTGGAACCTAAACTAGTGAACTCGGTCAGACCGAGTCATAGTTCGGTGGCACCGAGACTACTAGGGTTTCACAAAGTCTTGAACTCAGTCACACCGATTTGCAATTCTCGGTCAGACCGAGAATCACATGTGCAATGGCCTTAGTCGAATCGGTGGAACCGAGTTCTACAACCCGGTGGGTCCGAGATGGTTTCGGCGGAAACCTAACCCTAAATTTTCAATTCATCTCTAGTCTACGGAGTGTTTTGACTAGACAGGTTTATTTTAATCGTGGCAAGATTCATGGCGAACACAATGTGCTAGGAATCGGACGGGGATAGCACAATGATCGAGTCCATACCCTAGTTCGGCGATGAACTCTCTACGGCGGCAACGACGGGGATGATTTCCGTTGACGGCGGCGGAGACCAGCGACTGGAGGCGGCTGGCGACGAGGAGGACGATCCAGAGACCCTAGAGGCAGAGTGGGCTATGGCGGGTGAAGGAGTTTGGAGAAAGTTTCCAAATTTTTGCCCGTGGGTATATATAGCCCGACCCTGTCGGTGTGACCGAGTGGAACAAGTCGGTGGTACCGAGATGCATAACTGCTAACAGGTACAACAACTCGGTGTGACCGAAAAGTTCAAATCGGTTGCATCGAGATTGAAAACCTAGATCGACTTAGTGATCTCAGTATGACCGAAATGGAAGAATCGGTCAGACCGAAACGCACAAAGAAGTTTTGGAAGTTTAAGTCTATGACGAATCGGGGACTCCGAGTGCCCCTCACACAGAGTGGTTCGAATCTGACTTGATCAAATTTTGTGATGTAGCATGAATAGAGTTTGAGACAAGAAGAGCATAGATAGCTAGAGAAGGTTCTTAGGCATTCTTGTCCATCCACTTGACAAAAGAAAAAGAAACCAATCAATCAAAACAACAAGTGGATGTCCTCGAATGAGTAAAATATGCAACCAACATGCTCAAACAATAAAATGGCAAATGAAATATGTGGCAAAGCATTCACAACCAATTCTAGCTTGTATCAAGCAATTTGCGATGACTAGGTCATCTATATATGAGTATATTGACTTAGGAGTCAAATGAGAACATTTGATCATAGGTCATACTCATCGTTTAAGCTCAAGTGGGGTTACCACTTTTACATAATGCATTGATGTGTTCACACCATTAGAGTTGCTTTGACTCAATTCTTAGAGTAAAGCTCCCCCTAGATGTGAGATCCCCCCTTAGAGGGATGAACTAACCTTGGGTTTTGTCGATGATGACTTCATGTAGGTGTTGAAGATGTGGGTGCTCAATGTTGATGTAGATCATTTGGAGCAATCCTTTGGAGTGAGTTGCACTTTCAATACCTACTCGGGTTAGTCCCACTTGTGGATTCTTCCGTATCAACTCTTGGTTCACCTTGTCGTGAGGTAGAAGCTTCCACTTGGACGGACGAGGTACTCTCCTTCACCTCCGTTGGACGAATCTTGCCAATAGACAAGTCTTGGATTGCTTCCGAGGGATCTTTGTCTCCTACATCAATTGGCAATTGCTCTATTTGCGAGCCGTTAGATTCATCAAACTTCACATCTATCGTTTCTTCAACCTTTCGGGTGAAATTGTTGTAGACACGGTATGTGTGAGAGTTTGAGCCATAACCAAGTAGGAACCTTCATGAGACTTAGGAGCAAATTTAGAGCGATGATGCTTATCAAGAATGTAGCACTTTGAGCCGAATACTCGAAAGTATCCAACTTGGGGTTTGTTACCGGTGAGGAGCTCGTATGCTGTCTTGCCGAGTATCTTGTCAAGATACAAGCGATTTTTTGCATGACAAGCTGTCTCAACTGCTTCCACCCAAAAGTGCTTCGACGTCTTGTACTCATCAAGCATCGTTCTCGCCATTTCGATGAGCGCCCGGTTCTTCCTCTCAACAACTCCATTTTGTTGAGGTGTGTACGTAGTCGAGAACTCATCTGAAATACCTTCTTCGTCAAGAAAGGTGTCCACATTTGCGTTCTTGAACTCCGTTCCGTTGTCGCTGTGAACCTTCTTGATCTTCACTTCAAATTGATTTTGGGCCTTCCTAGCGAAGTTTTTGAAGATCTTTTGAACCTGCAATTTATCATCGAGAAAGAACACCCACGTAAATCTTGAAAAGTCATCAACTATAACTAGACCAAAAGAATTTCCACCGAGACTTTTGTAGGCATTTGGACCAAAAAGATCCATGTGAAGTAGCTCAAGTGGCCTCCTTGTGGTCATGATGTTCTTCACAGGATGCCTTCCTCCAACCTGTTTACCTTCCTGACAAGCGCTGCGAAGTCTATCCTTATCAAATATGACATCGTTAACACCAAGGATATGATTTCCTTTAATAAGCTTGTCAAGGTTTCACATACCAACATGACCTGATCGTCTATGCCATAACTAACCTTTAGAGGATTTAGCAATAAGGCAAGTTCTAGGTTGAGCCTTTTTAGTGAAATCAACAATGTATAGATCACCTCTACGTACACCGGTAAAGACCATTTTATGATTATCTCTACGAAACACTTGGCAATCTACTTCAGTAAATAGGACATTGAAACCGAAATCATCAAGTCTAGATACTGAAAGTAAGTTATAGCCAAGAGATTCAACGAGCATGACATTTTGTATGGAGCTATCATGTGATATGGCCACCTTACCGAGGCCAACCACCTTACCCTTTGAGTTGTCACCGAAAGTGACATACTTTCGAGGACCATCGTTTTCAGAAAGCTCACGAAACATATCTTTATCTCCGGTCATGTGATCGGGACATCCACTATCAAGAACCCATTCCTTTCCTCCTGCCATATATCCCCGAAGATTTTCCATAAGACCAAAGTGTCTCATTGCATCATCAAGATCGAAGTCACTATCATCATCCTCATCATAGTATCCATGTTCAACATCGTCATGTCGTGGATGAAATCCTAGAGAGGGTGATTCATTAGAGTGAGTTTGACAATGATCTTGCTTATGAATTTTTATAGCTTCGGAAATAATATCACTAATAATTCCAACATCTCTGGCACGCATAAGGTTTGTAAGCTCAAATAGACAATCTCCAAATATAGGATCACTAGAATTCATCTTACTCAAGGCAATAGACTTATGGAGAATTTCATCAAGGTTTTTCAAGGAATAATTTGGAAAACGTTCCTCAAGAAATTTCCATATGGTGTAGGCACACTTAAGAGTAGGAAAACATCCAACCAAGTTTCTAGGCAAGCCTCTAGTGATAAGTTCAACAGTTCTAAGATTGCAAATCATGTCAATTGACTCATCAAGAGTAGGATGCATAGGATCAACATGAGGTGCACAAGGGCTGGCAATGTACTTGTTCAAATGATATTGATTGAAAATCACAAGCATCTCAATTTTCCACTCATGAAAGTACTCTCCATCAAGTATAGGCACTCTCTGTCTAAGACTCCCAATTGTAGACTCATCCATCTTCCTCCAATGGTGTTTAAACCAAAGCAATGGAGACCAAAGCTCTGATACAATTGAAAGGATCGAGAAGAGGTGTCTAGAGGCGGGGGGGGGGGGTGATTAGACACTAAATACCAAAAGTTGCAGTTTTTAACTTTTTGAAGTTTAAGTGGAGTTTAGGCACAAGTTTAACACTCACAATACATATCAAGCAAGCATGCAAAGAGTATATGAGCAGCGGAAAGTAAAGCATGCAACTTGCAAGAATGTAAAGGGAAGGGACTGGAGTATTCAAACGCAATTGGAGACACGGATGTTTTTGTCGTGGTTCCGATAGGTGGTGCTATCGTACATCCACATTGATGGAGACTTCAACCCACGAAGGGTAACGGTTGCGCGAGTCCATGGAGGGCTCCACCCACGAAGGGTCCACGAAGAAGCAACCTTGTCTATCCCACCATGGCCGTCGCCCACGAAGGACTTGCCTCACTAGCGGTAGATCTTCACGAAGTAGGCGATCTCCTTGCCCTTACAAACTCCTTGGTTCAACTCCACAATCTTGACGGAGGCTCCCAAGTGACACCTAGCCAATCTAGGAGACACCACTCTCCAAGAAGTAACAAATGGTGTGTTGATGATGAACTCCTTGCTTTTGTGCTTCAAATGATAGTCTCCCCAACACTCAACTCTCTCTCACAAGATTTGGATTTGGTGGAAAGAAGATTTGAGTGGAAAGCAACTTGGGGAAGGCTAGAGATCAAGATTCATATGGTAGGAATGGAATATCTTGGTCTCAACACAAGAGTAGGTGGTTCTCTCTCAGAAATATCAAGTTGGAAGTGTAGGTTCGTTCTGATGGCTCTCTCCACGAATGAAGAGGAGGTGGAGGGGTATATATAGCCTCCACACAAAATCTAACCGTTACACACAACTTGCCAAACTCGGTGGGACCGAATTGGTAAACTCGGTCGGACCGATTCAGCAAATCTAGTGAATGTTAGGATTTTCGGTGGGACCGACATGCAACTCGGTAGGACCGATATGGTTAGGGTTTAGGGCTTAACGTAATCTCGGTGAGACCGATTACACAAACTCGGTGGGACCGATTTTGGTAATAAGCTAACAAGAGAGTTGGTCTGGTAAACTCGGTGGGACCGGTTCGCCCATTTCGGTGGGACCGAAATGTTACGAAAAGGAAACATGGAGTTTACATTGCAATCTCGGTGGGACCGATCGCTCATCTTGGTGGTACCGAAACATTACGAAGGGAAACAGAGAGATTACAATCCCATCTCGGTGAGACCGAGATCCCTATCGGTGAGACCGATTTGCCTAGGGTTTGTGGCAGTGGCTACGACATCTGAACTCGGTGGCGCCGGATAGAAAGAATTGGTAGGGCCGAGTTTGACTTTTGGTTTAGGTCATATGTGGATGTGAGAAAGTAGTTGAGGGATTTGGAGCATATCACTAAGCACTATGGAGCAAGAAACTCATTAAGCAACACCTCATCCCTCCTTGATAGTATTAGCTTTTCCTATAGACTCAATGTGATCTTGGATCACTAAAATATAAAATGTAGAGTCTTGAGCTTTTGAGCTTTAGCCAATCCTTTTATCCTTAGCATTTTAAGGGGTCCACTTTTCTCATCCATTCCATGCCATTCATTGAGCTTTTCTTGAAATATTCATCTTGGAATGATGTTAGCTCAATGAGCTATATGTTGTTAGGAATTACCAAAACCACCTAGGGATAGTTGCACTTTCAAGAACCAACAGAAGGAGACAAGAATAACTCCCAGGTTCCGGACATCTGGCCATGGCCTCGCACATCCGGCCCCTGGAGGTGTCGCCTGTAGCCAAGGACCAGCAGCCAAAGCTACAGGGCCCGGACATCTGGCGGCCAGCCCGGACATCCGGCCCATCGCCACGGAAATCCAGCTCCCAACATGGACATCTGGACAAGTCGTCCAGGGAGTATCGAAGCCTGGCCCGCCAGCCCGGACATCCGTCCACAACCCCAGACATCCGGCCCTTCACGACGCCTCGGACATCCGGCCAACGCCCGGATATCCGGACCAGCCCTATCCAGGAAGCCCCAAGACGGCGCCAGGCCAACCCGGACATCCAACATGATAGCCTAGACATCCGGCGCCTTGCGAGCGCCCGGACGTCCGGCCACCCCTGTCTGCACACAATGTAAACGACCGAGCCCATGTATCCCTTAGCCCCCCTAGACTATATATACTCCTCCTCCGCCCTCTTTCTAGGGTCAGCATTGTGATAGCTCATACTTGAGTTAGAGCTTTGCTCATCCACTTGGTTACTTCTCCTCGGAGCTCACGACCTCTTCGGAGAAGATCCCCCAAGCGGATTCAAGACCCCATCACGGGAAGACCCTTCAAGACCCCCTCACGGAGAAGAAATTTTGTATCGTCCTTTGTTGACCTTGAATCGTGTATCACTCTTTGTGTTTTGAGGATCTAGCATATGTGTAACCGGATATTGTTGGTTGAGTGATTTTTGTTGTGTTTCCCCTCGTTTTCACCTCGTTTCCCCCTTCGTATTCTTTGTGCTCTTCGTATGATCCCCTCCAATCGTGAAAAATTGGGCATCTAGGGTTTTACCCTACATCACACCGCGAGCATCCTCTACTTCCACACATTCTACTACACCGACACCTCCATCAGCTGCCACCTCCAGCCGTGATACGAGAAAGCAGGCACAACCAGCACTATCTACCAAGAGCACACATGTCGGGCCTTCACATAGTTCTTCTTCTTCCATGCCATCAATAGGGCACACGAGTGATATTATTTGTTGTTGTTGTAAGGGAAGAGGTCATTATGCAAGAGAATGCAAATCTCAGCGTGTGATGATTGCTACAGAGGATGGTGGGTATCAGTCCGCTTGTGACTATGATGAGGAGACTTGGCTCTTATTACAAGTGAAGGACACAGTGGAGATGATTCTGAACATGAGACGCAACACATGGCTGCTGAAGACGCTGACAGGTATGGAAGTTTAGTTGTTCAACGTGTATTGAGTGTGCAGGTCACACAAGCTAAGCAAAATTAGTGGCATAATTTGTTCCATACGAAGGGAGTTGTGAAGGAATGTTCTGTTCACGTCATCATAGATGGAGAGAGTTGCAACAACTTGGCTAGCATTGAGATGGTGGAGAAGCTATCTCTCGCCACAAGACCACATCCACATCCTTACTATATCCAGTGGTTCAACAATAGCGACAAGGTTAAGGTAACACATATTGTCCGTGTGCATTTTAGTATCTCTACATATGTTGATTGTGATATGGTACCCACGCAAGCATGTTCCTTATTACTTGGTAGACCATGGCAACTTGATAAAAAAATTGTACACCATGGAAGAAACAATCAGTATACTCTTTTTCATAAGGATAAACATATTACTTTGCTTCCTATGTCTCCTGATTCCATTTTGAAAGATGATATTAATAGAGCTAATAAAGCAAAACAGGAGAAAAATAAGAGTGAAAATCATATCGTGGCAAAAGAATTTGAGCAACAAATGAAGCTTAATAATAAAACATCTAGTGTTGCTTCTGAAATTAAATTGAAAAGTGCATGCTTACTTGCCACCAAATATGATATTGATGATCTAGATTTTAGCAAATCTGTTTGCTATTCTTTTATGTGCAAAGAGGCATTATTTTCATATGAGTGGTTAGTCATGCCTTTTGGGTTAACTAATGCACCCGGTACTTTCATGAGATTAATGAACGAAGTTTTACGTGCTTTCATTGGACGATTTTGTGGTAGTCTATTTTGATGATATACTGATTTATAGCAAATCTTTGGAAGAACATTTGGAATATTTACATGGTGTTTGTATTGCTCTATGTGGTGCACGTTTGTTTGGTTACCTTGGGAAGTGCACCTTTTGCATCGATCGAGTACCTTTTCTCGGCTATGTTGTTACTCCACAGGGAATTGAAGTTGATAAAGCCAAGATTGAATCTATTGAGAGTTAGCCGCAACCCAAAATGGTCACACAAGTGAGGACTTTCCTTGGCCTCGCTGGTTTCTATAGGCGTTTCGTGAGAGATTTCAGCACCATTGCTGCACCTTTTGTTTGGGGTACCGCACATGAAGAAGCCTTCACGGTGTTGAAAGATTAGTTGACACATGCTCGTTTACTCCAACTTCCCGATTTGAATAAGACTTTTGAGCTTGAATGTCATGCTAGTGGAATTGGATTAGGAGGTGTTATTAAAGGATGGCAAACCTATTGCATAATTTTCAGAAAAATTGAGTGGGCATAGTCTGAATATTATACTTATGATAAAGAATTATATGCTCTTGTATGGACTTTAGAGACATGGCAACATTATTTATGGCCCAAAGAATTTTTTATACATTCTAATCATGAATCTTTGAAACATATTAAAAGTCAAGCTAAACTAAATCGTAGACACGCTAAATGGGTTGAATTCATTGAGACTTTCCCTTGTATGGTAAAGAAAATGTTACTGTTGATTCATTGACTCGTCGCTATACTATGCTTTCACAACTTGACTTCAAAGTATTTGGTTTGGAGACCATCAAAGATCAGTATGTGCATGATGCTGATTTTAAAGATGTAATGTAGAATTGTAAAGAAGGAAGAACATGGAACAAGTTCGCCGTTAATGACGGATTTGTGTTCCATGCTAACAAGCTATGCATTCCAGCTAGCTCCGTTTGTCTTTTGTTATTGCAGGAGGCGCATGGAGGAGGACTAATGGGACACTTTGGCGTGAAGAAGACGGAGGACGTACTTGCTACACATTTCTTTTGGCCAAAGATGAGACGGGATGTTGAGCGTTCTGTTGCTCGCTGCACTACATGTCAAAAAGCTAAGTCACGACTCAATCCTCATGGTTTATATATGCCTTTGCCTGTACCTAGTGTTCCTTGGGAGGATATATCTATGGACTTTGTTTTAGGTTTACCTCGATCAAACAAGGGGAGGGGTAACATATTTGTTGTCGTGGATAGATTCTCGAAAATGGCACACTTTATACCATGTCATAAAAATGATGATGCTGTTAATGTTGCTGATTTGTTCTTCCATGAAATTATTTGCTTGCATGGTGTGTGAAATACTATTGTTTCAGATCGTGATACTAAATTTCTTTGCCACTTTTGGAGATTTTTATGGGCTAATTTAGGGACTAAACTGCCATTTAGTACTACTTGTCACCCCAAAACTGATGGACAAACTGAAGTAGTCAATAGAATATTGTCTACTATGCTTACGGCTATTTTGAAGAATAATAAGAAAATGTGGGAAGAATGCTTGCCTCATATTAACTTGGCTTATGATCGTACGTTGCATTCTACTACTAAGATGTGCCCTTTTGAAATTGTGTATGGCTTCCTACCTCGTGCACCTATTGATTTGTTGCCTCTTCCATCTTCGGAGAAGGTTTATTTTGATGCTAAACAATGTGTTGAATTGATCTGAAAGTGCATGAGTTCACTAAGGAAAACATTGAGCGTATGAATGCTAAATATAAACTTGATGGAGATAAGGGCAGAAAACATGTTGTGTTTGCGCCTGGAGATCTTGTTTGGTTACATTTGCGTAAGGATAGATTTCCTGATTGCGCAAATCAAAGCTAATGCCATGTGTTGGTGGTCAGTTTAAGGTGTTAGAAAAAATAAATGATAATGCATATAAACTTGAGCTTCCTGCAGATTTTGGGGTTAGTCCCACTTTTAACCTTGCAGATTTGAAGCCTTATTTGGGTGAGGAAGATGAGCTTCCATCGAGGATGACTTCATTTCAAGAAGGGGAAGATGATGAGGACATCAATACCATTGTTACACCCGTAGCCCCTACTATTACATATATTGGACCAATTACTAGAGCTCGCGCGCGCCAATTAAATTATCAGGTATTTTCGTTTCTTGGTAATGATTCTAATGTTCATGAGAATATTATCCTGCCTAAATTGGGTACGTTTGTTTTGATTACAAATGAAGGGTCTAGAATGGACAAGAGGGATGATCACTTGAGCAAGATCGAGCATGGAGATGATGGCATGCGCAAGGGAAACAAGACTGGAGTTTCAAGTGATGATTTCAGGACTTTGAAGCCACCATAATGAGTGTATGAAGGCTTGGATGAAATATACAAGATGCCACTTCCTAAATTTCGTCTAGAGGCTATTATAGGTGTTGCGACGCCTTATTATTGGGCCAGGCCCATGTAATTTCGAAATACCAGAGTATAGGCTGTTCTTAGTGTCCGTATGTGTGGGGAAACAAGAGATAGGGTTGGTTTCGGACCCCTCACCCAAGGGACACGAAATCCCCCTTCCTCCATATATATAGCCCTTAGGGAATCGTTTAAACTTTGGGTTTTGTTTAGATTAAAAGTTCGCAATAGCTGCAACTTTGCGTACTTCGTTTGTGTTCAACGACCAGACAAAGACGTCACAGAACCCCACCTTCATTAAAACATCTTGTACTGTGTGTGCTTCTCAGCAGCCTGAACCAGGGTAAAAACCGACATGTCTCTTGTTGTTCTTGCTCTTTGCGTCGAGTGCACCCCTTGCCGAACCAGAAGGGGCATCATTGTTCCATAGATTGTCGGATCCACACCGACCTCTTTGGCGGGCCAAGAGGGCCAGCATTGTCCCATAGATCGCTGGCTCCATGATAACCCACAAGTGTAGGGGATCGCAACAACTTTCGAGGGTAAAGTATTCAACCCAAATTTATTGATTCGACACAAGGGGAGCCAAAGAATATTCTTGAGTATTAGGAGTTGAGTTGTCAATTCAACCACACCTGGATAACTTAGTACCTGCAGCAAAGTATTTAGTAGCAAAAGTGGTATGATATTAAAGGTAAGAGTGGCAAAAGTAAAGATAATAGTTTTTGGGTTTTTGTAGTAGTTGTAACAGTAGCAACGGAAAAGTAAATAAGTGAAGAACAATATATGAAAAGCTCGTAGGCAACGGATCAGTGATGGATAATTATGCCGGATGTGATTCCTCATGTAATAGCTATACATAGGGTGACATAAAACTAGCTCCAGCTCATCAATGTAATGTAGGCATGTATTACGTAAATAGTCATACGTGCTTATGGAAAAGAACTTGCATGACATCTTTTGTCCTATCCTCCCGTGGCAGCGGGGTCCTAGTGGAAACTAAAGGATATTAAGGCCTCCTTTTAATAGAGAACCGGAACAAAGCACTAGCACATAGTGAATACATGAACTCCTCAAACTACGGTCATCACCGAGAAGTATCCCGATTATTGTTACTTCGGGGTTGTCGGATCATAACACATAATAGGTGACTATAGACTTGCAAGATAGGATCAAGAACACACATATATTCGAGAAAACATAATAGGTTCAGATCTGAAATCATGGCACTCGGGCCCTAGTGACAAGCATTAAGCATAGCAAAGTCATAGCAACATCAATCTCAGAACATAGTGGATACTAGGGATCAAACCCTAACAAAACTAACTTGATTACATGGTAAATCTCATCCAACCCATCACCGTCCAGCAAGCCTACGATGGAATTACTCACGCACGGCGGTGAGCATCATGAAATTGGTGATGGAGGATGGTTGATGATGACGACGGTGACGAATCCCCCTCTCCGGAGCCCCGAACGGACTCCAGATCAGCCCTCCCGAGAGAGATTAGGGCTTGGCAGTGGCTCCATGTCGTAAAACGCGATGAAACTTTCTCTCTGATTTTTTTCTCCCCAAACGTGAATATAGGGAGTTGGAGTTGAGCTCGGTGGAGGTCCAGGGGGCCCACGAGATAGGGGGGCGGGCCCCTTGTCTCGTGGACAGGGTGTGGGCCCCCTGGTGTACTTCTTTCGCCCAATAATTCTTGTTAATTCCAAAAAGTGCCTTCATGGATTTTCAGGACATTTCGAGAACTTTTCTTTTCTACACATAAAACAACATCATGGCAGTTCTGCTGAAAATAGCGTCAGTCCGGGTTAGTTTCATTCAAATCATGCAAGTTAGAGTCCAAAACAAGGGCAAAAGTGTTTGGAAAAGTAGATAAGTTGGAGACGTATCAACTCCCCCAAGCTTAAACCTTTGCTTGTCCTCAAGCAATTCAGTTGATAAACTGAAAGTGATAAAGAAAAACTTTTACAAACTCTATTTGCTCTTGTTGTTGTAACATGAAGAGCCAGCATTCACGTTTCGGCAAATATTATGAACTAACCATACTCACAATAACATTTAGGTCTCACAATCACTCATATCAATAGCATAATCATCTAGCGAGCCATAATAATAAAACTCGGATGACAACACTTTCTCAAAATAATCATAACATGATATAACAAAATGGTATCTCGCTAGCCCTTTCTGAGACCGCAAAACATAAATGCAGAGCACCTTTAAAGATCAAGGACTGACTAAACATTGTAATTCATGGTAAAAGAGACCCAGTCAAGTCATACCCAATATAAACCAATAGTAATGAATGCAAATGACAGTGTGCTCTCCAGCGGGTGCTTTTAATAAGAAGGGTGATGACTCAACATAAAAGTAAATAGATAGGCCCTTTGTAGAGGGAAGCAGGGATTTGTAGAGGTGCCAGAGCTCGATTTTAAAATAGAGATTGAATAACATTTTGAGCGGCATACTTTTGCTGTCAACACAACAACTATGAGATGGCTGTATCTTCCATACTACATGCATTATAGGCAGTTCCCTAACAGATTGGTAAAGGTTTATACTCCCCCAACCACCAACAAGCATCAATCCATGGCTTGCTCGAAACAACGAGTGCCTCCAACTAACAACAGCCCTAGGGAGTTTTGTTTAATTATTTTGATTTGCTTTGATATTTTTGGATCATGGGACTGGGCATCCCGGTTACCGGCCCTTTCACGTGAATGAGGAGCGGAGTCCGCTCCTCTTGAGAATAACCCACCTAGCATGGAAGATATAGGCAGCCCTAGTTGTAACATGTGCTGCTTGAGCATACAAAATAGAATTTCATTTGAAGGTTTGGAGTTTGGCACATACAAATTTACTTGGAACGGCAGGTAAATACCGCGTATAGGAAGGGATGGTGGACTCATTGGAATAACTTTGGGGTTTAAGGAGTTTGGATGCACAAGCAGTATTCCTGCTTAGTATAGGTAAAGGCTAGCAAAAGACTGGGAAGAGACCAACTGAGAGAGCGACAACAGTCATAAACATGCATTAAAATTAATTCACACCGAGTACAAGCATGAGTAGGATATAATCCACCATGAACATAAATATCATGAAGGCTATGTTGATTTGATTCAACTACATGCGTGAACATGTGCCAAGTCGAGTCACTCAATTCATTCAAAGGAGGATACCATCCCATCATACCACATCATAATTATTCTAATAACATGTTGGCACACAAGCTAAACAATTATAACTCATAGCTAATCAAGCATGGCACAAGCAACTATAATCTCTAAATGTCATTGCAAATATGATTACCTCATAACAGGCTGACTCAGAAAGATGAACTCATCATATTTACAAAAACAAGAGAGGTCGAGTTCATACCATCTTTTCTCATCTCAATAAGTCCATCATATATCGTCATTATTGCCTTTCACTCGCACGACCGAACAATGTGTATAATAATAAGAGTGCACGTGCATTGGACTAAGCTGGAATCTGCAAGCATTCAACTCAAAAGAGAAGACAAGATAATATGGGCTCTAAGTTAAATAAACAATCATGCATATGAGAGCCACTAAACATTTTCAATATGGTCTTCTCGACCCCGAAAGGAAAGAAAAGAAAATAAAACTATTTACTGGGAAAGCTCCCAACAAGTAAGAAGAAGAACTAGAAATCTTTTTGGGTTTTCAATTTAATTTCTACTACAAGCATGGAAATTAAACTAACTAATTTTTTTTGGTTTTTCTTAAGGTTTATCAAACACACAAGAAGAAAACTAGATTTTTTTTAAACTAGCATGGATAATACAATGAAAGAGTATGAGCACCAATGACTAGTGTGTAAACATGAATGTAAAGTCGGTGAGAAATACATACTCCCCCAAGCTTAGGCTTTTGGCCTAAGTTGGTCTAGTACCAAGGACCGCATGGCTGATATCCATAAGTGAAACTGGGGTCGTACTGAGATGCAGCGGCAACCGCCTCCTGAGCTGCAGCATGTTGGTGAGCTGCCTCCGCTCCCCTCTCATGTTCAGCTGCTTCCTCCCTGGTGACAACATATCTTCCTTTTGCCTGATAATCAGAAAGGTAGGGAGCAGGAAGAGTAACATGGATGACATTGTGTCTGTCATAGGTTAGTCGATATTGGAGGAATTGTTCATTCCTCCCAAGAAATTGATGATTGACCATAGCTTCATAATCCAAAAGAACAGGTGGTATAATCATACCCCCTTCTCGTGGGGCTATACCAAGATAATTAGCCACACAGGTTGCATAAATTCCTCCAAATAAATTTCCCTTTCTACTATTATTCTGCAACCTACGTGCAACTATTGCCCCCAAGTTATAACCTTTATAACCTAACACAACACTGTTGAGGACACACAGATCAGGAACACACATGTGACATGCTTCGTCTTTACCGTTAATGCATCTACCAATAAAGAGAGCAAAATAATGTATAGCAGGAAAATGAATGCTCCCTATAGTAGCTTGTGCTATGTCCCTAGATTCTCCCACAGTAATACTAGCAAGAAAATCTCTAAATTCAGATTTGTGAGGATCATTAATATTACCCCACTGCGGAAGTTTGCAAGCAGTTGTAAAATCCTCTAAGTCCATGGTGTAAGATGTATCATAAATATCAAATATGACACTAGGAGAATTACGCGCATAGTTATATTTAAACCTCCGAACAAAGGAATCAGTGAATTGATAGTACTGAGGACACTTATCTTGTAAGAAGTCCTCCAACTCAGTATTACGCACATACACGTCAAATTCCTCCTTGAAGCCTGCTTCGACCAAAAAATCATCGGATGGCCACTCACAAGCTCGTACATCCGCATCCCTCGGCAATTCAACATCTTGTTCATGTATGGCAATCCTGGGCCCTTTCTTCACCGAGGAACCACCTTGGTACATTCTTCTAAACATAATTCTTTTTCTGAAATAATTCTGAAATTTTTAGTAACTTCCAAATAAAAGTGAATAAAACTAAACAAGATTGATAGCAACTACTCCTACAAGTGCCTAGAGCCTATATCATGCATTAGAATTGCTTGGGACCTCATAAATTCAACATGCAAGCTCAAGAACATGATCACCTATGCAGCAAAAATTTGCAATGAATAAAGCACTAGAACAAAAACTAATTGGACCAATGGAGGAGTCACATACCAAGCAACAATCTCCCAAGGCAGTTTTGTAAATGGAGCTTTGAGCAAGGAGATCGAAAATCACAGCAAAATGAGCTAGAACTCGTGCTTGAGCTGGATGGGGATTTTTTTGGGTAGAAGATGAAGTGTGTGGGTGCTGGCATAAGTGGAGGGGGGCCACCAGGGGCCCACGAGACAGGAGGGCGCGCCCAGGTGGGGTGGGCGCGCCCTCCACTCTCGTGGCCTGGTGCTTGCCCCTCCTGCGGTGTTTTCAGTGCCTAAAATCCTCAAATATTCCATAAAAAATCATACTAAATTTGCAGGGCATTTGGAGCACTTTTATTTCCGGGATATTTTTTAATGCATGTATAATTCGAAAACAGATAGATAATACTATTTTTGCTTTATTTATTCTAAATAACAGAAAGTAAAAAGTGGGTACAGAAGGTTGTGCCTTCTAGTTTCATCCATCTCATGATCATCAAAATGAATCCACTAACAAGGTTGATCAAGTCTTGTTAACAAACTCATTCCGAATAACACGGAACCAGAGAAATTTCGAATAACACTAAGTTACCTCGACGGGGATATGAAAATCCCCAACAATAAGAATATCATACTTTTTCTTGACAGTAGGGAGAGGAAATTCAAAAACCTCCAATAATGATAGTTGGAGCTTTTCCAATAGAATTGATGCTATGAACTTGAGATTGTTTCCTCGGAAAATGTACCATATGCTCATTACCATTAACATGAAAAGTGACATGGCCTTTGTTGCAATAGATAACAGCCCCTGCAGTATTAAGAAAAGGTCTACCAAGGATAATTGACATACTATCGTCCTCGGGAATATCAAGAATAACAAAGTCCGTTAAGATAGTGACATTTGCAACCACAACAGGCACATCCTCACAAATACCGACAGGTATAGCAGTTGATTTATCAACCATTTGCAAAGATATTTCAGTAGGTGTCAACTTATTCAATTCAAGTCTACGATATAAAGAGAGAGGCATAACACTAACACCAGCTCCAAGATCACATAAAGCAGTTCTAACATAATTTCTTTTAATGGAGCATGGTATAGTTGGCACGCCCGGATCTCCAAGTTTCTTTGGTATTCCACCCTTAAAAGTGTAATTAGCAAGCATGGTGGAAATTTCAGCTTCCGGTATCTTTCTTTTATTTGTAATGATATCCTTCATATACTTAGCATAAGGATTTACTTTGAGCATATCAGTTAAGCGCATACGTAAGAAAATAGGTCTAATCATTTCAGCGAAGCGCTCAAAATCCTCATCATCCTTTGTCTTGGATGGTTTAGGAGGAAAGGGCATGGGTTTCTGAACCGATGGTTCTCTTTCTCTACCGTGCTTCCTAGCAACAAAATCTCTCTTATCATAACGTTGATTCTTTGATTGTGGGTTATCAAGATCAACAACAGGTTCAATCTCTACATCATTGTTTTTGCTAGGTTGAGCATCAACATGAACATTATCATTAACATTATCATTAGGTTCATGTTCATCACCTGATTGTGTTTCAGCATCAGAAATATAAATATCATTGGGATTCTCAGGTTTGTCTACGACAGGTTCACTAGAAGCATGCAAAGTCCTATCGTTTTTCATTTTCTTTTTTTAGAAGAACTAGGTGCCTCTAAATTGTTTCTCTGAGAATCCTGCTCGATTCTCTTAGGGTGGCCTTCAGGATACAAAGGTTCCTGAGTAATTCTACCAGTTCTAGTAGCCACTCTAACAACAAAGTCATTTTTATTATTTAATTCATCAAGCAAATCATTTTGAGCTTTGAGTACTTTCTCAGCTTGAGTAGCAACCATAGAAGTATATTTGCTAATGAGTTTAAGTTCACCTTTAACTCTAGCCATATTATCGCTCACGCGTCCTATCTCGAAAGCATTATTCTTAAACTCTCTACCAACATAAGCATTAAAACTTTCTTGTCTAGCTATAAAGCCATCAAATTCATCTAAGCACGGGCTATGAAATTTAGTAGAGGGGATTTCAACTTTATCATATCTATAGAGAGAATTTACCTTTACTACCTATGTCAGGTTATCAAGACAATGTGGTTCTTCAATGGGCGGTATATTAAGACCATGTATTTCTTCAATAGGAGGTAAATTCTTAACATCTTCAGCTTTAATACCTTTTTCTTTCATTGATTTCTTTGCCTCTTGCATATCTTCAGGAATGAGAAATAAAACACCTCTCTTCTTCGGAGTGGGTTTAGGAATAGGTTCAGGAGTTGGCTCAATTGGTTCACGAATTGCCTCAGGAATTGGCTCAGGAAGAGTCCAATTATTTTCATTAGTCAACATATTATTCAATAATATTTCAGCTTCGTCGACTGTTCTTTCCCTGAAAACACAACCAGCACAACTATCCAAGTAGTCCTTGGAAGCATTGGTTAGTCCATTATAAAAGATATCAAGTATTCCATTTTTCTTAAGAGGATGATCAGGCAAAGCATTAAGTAACCGGAGAAGCCTCCCCCAAGCTTGTGGGAGACTCTCTTCTTTGATTTGCACAAAATTATATATTTCCCGCAAAGCAGCTTGTTTCTTATGAGCAGGGAAATATTTAGCAAAGAAGTAATAAATCATATCCTGGGGACTACGCACACAACAAGGAGCAAGAGAATTATACCAAGACTTAGCATCACCCTTTAATGAGAACGAAAATATCTTAAGGATGTAATAATAGCGAGACTTCTCATCATTAGTAAACAGGGTGGCTATATCATTTAACTTGGTAAGATGTGCCACAACAGTTTCAGATTCAAGGCCATAAAAAGGATCAGACTCAATTAAAGTAATAATATCAGGATCAACAGAGAATTCATAATCCTTATTAGTAACACAGATAGGTGAAGTAGCAAAAGCAGGGTCAGGTTTCATTCTAGCATTAAGAGACTGCTGCTTCCATTTAGCTAATAATTTCTTAAGATCATATCTATCATTGCAAGCAAAGATAGCTCTAGCAGCTTCTTCATTCATAACATAACCCGCAAGAACAATAGGCAATTCATAATCATTAGGAGAACCTTCATCATCACTATCATCAATAATAGCATCTTCAATAATTTCATTCTCTCTAGCCCTAGCAAGTTGTTCATCAAGAAATTCACCTAATGGCAAAGTAGTATCACACACGGAAGTAGTTTCATCATGCATAGCAGAAGTGGCATCATCAATAACATGCGACATATCAGAATTCATAGTAGTAGCAGGTTTAGGTGTCGCAAGCTTACTAATAACGGAAGGAGAATCTAGTGCAGAGCTAGATGGCAGTTCCTTACCTCCCCTCGTAGTTGAGGGCAAAATAGTAGTTCTGTCGTCTTTCAAGTTCTTCATAGTGATCAATAGATATAAATCCCAAGTGACTCAGAGAATAGAGCTATGCTCCCCGGCAACGGCGCCAGAAATTAGTCTTGATAACCCACAAGTGTAGGGGATCGCAACAGCTTTCGAGGGTAAAGTATTCAACCCAAATTTATTAATTCGACACAAGGGGAGCCAAAGAATATTCTTGAGTATTAGAAGTTGAGTTGTCAATTCAACCACACCTGGATAACTTAGTATCTGCAGCAAAGTATTTAGTAGCAAAAGTGGTATGATAATAAAGGTAACGGTGGCAAAAGTAAAGATAATATTTTTTGGGTTTTTGTAGTAGTTGTAACAGTAGCAACAGAAAAGTAAATAAGCGAAGAACAATATATGAATAGCTCATAGGCAATGGATCAGTGATGGATAATTATGCCGGATGCGATTCCTCATGTAATAGCTATACATAGGGTGACATAGAAATAGCTCCAGCTCATCAATGTAATGTAGGCATGTATTCCGTAAATAGTCATACGTGCTTATGGAAAAGAACTTGCATGACATCTTTTGTCCTACCCTCCCGTGGCAGCGGGGTCCTAGTGGAAACTAAGGGATATTAATGCCTCCTTTTAATAGAGAACCGGAACAAAGCACTAGCACATAGTGAATACATGAACTCCTCAAACTACGGTCATCACCGAGAAGTATCCCGGTTATTGTCACTTCAGGGTTGTTGGGTCATAAAACATAATAGGTGACTATAGACTTGCAAGATAGGATCAAGAACACACATATATTCGAGAAAACATAATAGGTTCAGATATGAAATCATGGCACTCGGGCCCTAGTGACAAGCATTAAGCATAGCAAAGTCATAGCAACATCAATCTCAGAACATAGTGGATACTAGGGATCAAACCCTAACAAAACTAATTTGATTACATGGTAAATCTCATCCAACCCATCACCGTCCAGCAAGCCTACGATGCAATTACTCACGCACGGCGGTGAGCATCATGAAATTGGTGATGGTGGATGGTTGATGATGACGATGGTGACGAATCCCCCTCTCCGGAGCCCCGAACGGACTCCAGATTAGCCCTCCCGAGAGAGATTAGGGCTTGGCGGCGGCTCCGTGTCGTAAAACGCGATGAAACTTTCTCTCTGATTTTTTTCTCCCCGAACGTGAATATATGGAGTTGGAGTTGAGGTCGGTGGAGGTCCAGGGGACCCACGAGATAGGGGGGCGCGCCCCCTGTCTCGTGGACAGGGTGTGGGCCCCCTGGTGTACTTCTTTCGCCCAATAATTCTTATTAATTCCAAAAAGTGCCTGCGTGGATTTTCAAGACATTCCGAGAACTTTTCTTTTCTACAAATAAAACAACATCATGGCAGTTCTGCTGAAAACAGCGTCAGTCCGGGTTAGTTTCATTCAAATCATGCAAGTTAGATTCCAAAACAAGGGTAAAAGTGTTTGGAAAAGTAGATACGTTGGAGACGTATCACTCCACGCCGACATCTTTGGCGCGCCAAGTAGGAGGCATCACAGGCGTGAACCAAGGCAGTGGGCGGCGTGTTGACTTTGCCAAGTTTCAGCCTCTTCTTCACCATCATCATCACTTTTCATGGCGGCCAAGAAGAAGGGCTCCGCAGCGATGAAGCCTTCCATGTCCAAGCTTCCGGCACAACCATCTACTGGCGGTGCACGCGGCAACATTTTCTGTGGATCCCACATTTGAGCTCATTTTTGGTTGCACGACCCCTTTTGTCTATTTGCGTGTGTGTGTTCCATGTGCCACGTATCACTATTGGTCTACTTGTTGCATTTGCAAATTTGTGAATCTTTTCCAACATTATTGAGTCTTACTAACAATTGAATAAGATTTTGTGCCACCATCCTAACCGAGCTCCACCTTAAGCTTTTACTTGTGTAGGTGTGAGAACCGAAAATAATTGGTACCAATTGTGTTATTTCCTTGTTACACATTTGAGTAAGGTACATTTGGTATAAGTTCTTCTCTTTATCCCACTCATATATTTCCTTGGAATGTTGGATAGGCCAAGTTCTTCTACCAACCCGCTCTTCATCGAGCAAGACAACGACATGACCTCCTACATCACCAAGAGTCACCTCTTTGGTGTACAACGAGCTTTGCATCAAGAACAACAAGCAATGAGCGATCACATCGACAATCTCGCCACCGACTTGCGACTCTCCGAGCAACGTACAAGAGACTACTTTGACAACAAGCTCGAGGAACACAAACAAGAGAACGATGCAAGAATGGACGAGAATCGTGCCTTGTTGGTCAATCGCTCTTCTACCACTTCGTCCTACTCAAGACGAAGCCGCTCGAGTTGACACTCCGACAACACCATCTCCAGCTCAAGTACCCCGACATCGAACACTCTACATCAAGCCGCGCACCAAGACTGTCAAGCAAACCACAATCCTCTACACGGGACCGGTTCTCAAGAGCAACTTCTAGCGCAAGAACATCGACATCGTTAAAATCAAGCTACCTTCGCGCAAGCACAAGAAAGGCAACGTCTACAACAGCAAGAGGAAGAGCGCGCACGCCAACACCAAGACGAGCAAGACGCCGAGGCTGCCCGTCAACAACAACAATGGCGTGAAGCCCAAGCACTTGAGGCACAACATGCGCTCTAAGACACAAGTCACACCATCGCCGACCGCAATGGACAAACGCGCTAAGAGCAAGAAGCACTTCGCGAAGAAGTCCAAGAGAGGAACTATCAAGCTCATTGCCCTGACAAGTCCCACAAGCTTGATAAGAACGTCAAGTTCACCAAGAGCAACATCAGGTTGACAATCCTCCATGCCAAGAGCAACATGAGGTTGACAATCCTCCACGTAAAGGGCGTCATCATCACCCTCGACCCCAACAACAATGAAGAGCAACGCTATGGCAAGCTCAAGTTCACCATGCCCAGGTTCACCGAAAGCAACGATCCCAAAGAATACCTATCATGGCCATTGAAGGTCGACAAGATCTTCATTTGCACAACTATGAGGAAGAGAATAAGATCACCATGGGATCCCTTGAATTCCAAGACTATGTACTCATTTGGTGTGAACAAGTCCTTGAGCGCCGAGAGGCAAGAGGCGAGCCACCCATCACAACATGGGATCAAATGAAGGATGTCATGCGGGCACGCTTTGTCCCAACCTACTATAACCGCGACCTCTTCAAAAAGCTCCAACTCCTCAAGCAAGGAACAAAGCCGGTTGAAGAGTACTACAAGGAAATGGAGATTGCCATGATAAGAGCCAATGTCATGGAAGATGATGAGCAAACTATGGCCCGCTTCTCGAATGGACTCAACCATCCTATCAAGAAGATCGCCGGCTTCCAACCTTACTCCAACCTCATTGAGCTAGTGCATCAAGCTACCAAAGCAGAACGTCAAGTGCAATACGACTTCAAGTATGCCAAGTTCGCTTCCAGGACCTACGGCTCCTCCTACAACCAAACTTCAACGAGTACAATGACTCCTACCTTGACAAAAGCTTCACCAAGCAACAACGACAAGTCAAATTACAAGAAGACTTCGACAACTTCAAGTCGCCCTCCTACCACAAGCGTTGAGGGCTTCATCACTACAACTCCACCGGATGAGACCATCAAGATAAGTTCCATCAAATGCTTCACATGCGGCGGGAGAGGCCACAAGTCCTTCGAGTGCACCAACAAGCGCACCATGATCCTCAACGACAACGCAACATATGAATCCATGAGTGAAGAGGAAATGGAGGCCCTTGAGCAAGTGGCCATACACTGGTGCGTGAATGAGGATGAAAACGATCCAGTCTTTTGTGACAAAGATTTGAGCCCCGCTCTTGTTGTGTCCAAGGTTTTGAATCTTCGACATCAACAAGATGAAGACCAAATATGCCATATCTTCCACACCAAGGCCGGCATCAATGGACGGTCCGTGAAGGTCATCATCGATGGAGGGAGTTGACATAACTTGGCAAGTGAAGAGCTCTGTTCCAAGCTCCAATTGGTCAAGATGAGGTACCCACACCCCTACAAGGTCCAATGGGTAAGCAACTCCGGCACTATCCAGGTCGAGCATATGGTGCAAGTTTCCTTCAAGATAGGAGCATATGAAGACACGTTGGAATGTGATGTCGTTCCGATGTCCGTTTGCCACCTCCTTCTTGGACGACCATGGCAATTTGACCGAGGCGTCATCCACAATGGGCCAACCAATCGCTATAGCTTCAAGATGAAGGGAAAGGGGTACATGCTACGACCTATGTCTCCAGGTCAAGTGATCACCGACAAGCAAGCCACCCATCGTGGAGAGAATAGTGAAAAAGTGAGCCACCGCAAAGAGAGTGAGTGCCACAAGCCAAAATTGAGTGCCTCCACGATGAGCAACAAGAAAAACTTAGTTCTATTTGCCACCAAAAGTGAGATGAGAGAAGTGTGTGAGAACCGATCAAGTGTTATGCACTATGTCCTTTTGTGCAAGGATGAGGCACCTACAACTAACACGTCACACAATCTAGCTTTGGTGTTGTCTTCTCTTTTGCAGGAATTCCAAGACATTTTCCCTGATAAGCTACCTCCGAGACTACCACCTCTACGAGGCATCGAACACCGCATCGACCTCATACCCGGAGCCCCCCTTCCTAGCAAGGCTCCCTACCGCGTCAAACCCGAGGAAACCAAGGAAATCCAACGGCAAGTAGAACAACTCGCCGACAATGGCCATGTGCGAGAAAGCTTGAGCCCATGTGCCGTACCAGCAATCCTTGTTCCTAAGAAAGATGACACCTATCACATGTGTTCCGATTGTCGTCCCATCAATTCTATCACCATCAGATATCGTTACCCCATTCCACACTTAGACGATATGCTAGATGAGCTTAGTGGAGCCGAAATTTTCTCTAAGATTGATCTTAAAAGTGGCTATTACCAAATCCGCATACAAGAAGGTGATGAATGGAAAACCGCATTTAAAACCAAATTTGGCTTATATGAATGGCTTGTTATGCCAATGGGTTTATCCAAAGCACCCGATACTTTCATGCGAGTCATGCATTTTGTTCTTCACCCCTACATTGGTGTATTTGTTGTGGACTACTTTGACGATATCCTTGTATTTATCAAATCCCTCAAAGATCATGTCACCCATCTTGGAACCATGTTGCAAACCCTTAGGAAAGAGGGCCTTTATGCTAATATGGACAAATGCCTCTTTGGTGTTGATAAGTTTGTTTCTTGGGTTTCATTGTGTCTTCTAAGGGTGTGCATGTCGATGAATCTAAGATCAATGCTATTAAAACTTGGCCCCAACCCACAAACTTGCAACAAGTGCGTAGTTTTCTTGGCCTAGCCGGGTTTTATCATACATTTGTGAAGGATTTTAGCACTATTGCTTTACCTTTGCATGCTTTGAGTAAGAAAAATGCGTCTTTTGTTTGGGGATCATCCCAAGACACCGCATTTAATGAGCTTAAGAATTTGCTTACACATGCTCCTATGCTTGCATTACCCAACTTTGATAAACCTTTTGAGATACATTCTGATGCTAGCGGTTATGGCATAGGAGGTGTGTTAATGCAAGAGAAGTGCCCCATAGCTTACTTTAGTGAAAAACTCTCCAGAACGCAACTCAATTACCCCATCTATGACAAAGAGCTATATGCTTTAGTTCGAGTATTGCATGTTTGGGAGCATTACCTCCGTCCTCATGAGTTCATTCTCCACATCACGAAACACTTAAGTATCTTAAGGGTCAAACTAAGTTAAACAAGCGTCATGCTAAGTGGAGTGAATCCATCAGTCATTTCCTTATGTCATCAAGTATATAAAAGGTAAGGAAAATGTTGTGGTGGATGCGCTTTCCCGTAGATGCTGATACGTCTCCAAGTATCTATTTTTCCAAACACTTTTGCCCTAGTTTTGGACTCTAATTTGCATGATTTGAATGGAACTAACCCGGACTGACGTTGTTTTTAGCAGAATTGCCATGGTGTTATTTTTGTGCAGAAATAAAAGTATTTGGAATGAGCTGAAACTTCACGGAGTCACGTTTTGGAATTAATAAAAAATATTGGCGAAAGAATCAACAAAATGGGGCCCACGCCCTAGCCACGAGGGAGGCGGGCGCCCCCCTAGGGCGCACTCCCCTGCCTCGTGGGCCCCCTGGACCTCCACCGACCTCAACTCCAACTCCACATATTCACGTTCGGGGAAAAAATCAGAGAGAAGGATTCATCATGTTTTACGATACGGTGCCGCCGCCAAGCCCTGTTCTTCCTCGGGAGGGCTGATCTGCAGTCCGTTCGGGGCTCCGGAGAGGGGAATCCGTCGCCATCATCATCATCAACCATCCTCCATCACCAATTTCATGATGCTCACCGTCGTGCGTGAGTAATTCCATTGTAGGCTTGCTGGACGATGATGGGTTGGATTAGATTTACCATGTAATCGAGTTAGTTTTGTTAGGGTTTGATCCCTAGTATCCATTATGTTCTAAGATTGATGTTGCTATGACTTTGCCATGCTTAATGCTTGTCACTAGGGCCCGAGTGCCATGATTTTAGATCTGAACCTATTATGTTTTCATGAATATATGAGTGTTGTTGCTCTTATCTTGCAAGTTATAGTCACCTACTATGTGTTACGATCCGGCAAACCCTGGAGTGACAATAGTCGGGACAATTCCCGGTGATGACCGTAGTTTGAGGAGTTCATGTATTCACTAGGTGCTAATGCTTTGGTCCGGTACTCTATTAAAAGGAGGCCTTAATATCCCTTAGTTTCCAATAGGACCCCGCTGCCATGGGAGGGTAGGACAAAAGATGTCATGCAAGTTCTTTTCCATAAGCACGCATGACTATATTCAGAATACATGCCTACATTATATTGATTGACTGGAGCTAGTTCTATTGAAAGTGCGTTATATCGACTAGAGGGGGGTGAATAGGCGATTTTTATGAATTCTTCACTGAGGAATTTGCTGGTGAGGAAATTCCTAAGTGAAGAACTACTAGCAGCGAAATAAGTACTCAGAAGTAAGCATAACAGAATACAAGCATAGTCATCATGGCGAGATGAAGACAAACACAGAGTACAGAAAGCGTAAACACAGGATAACACAAGAAAGAAGACGGACAGACTGAAGAAATTGAACTGAGGAAATTGAGAAAGTCTTCAGTCAAAGTCTTCAAACAGATATGAACAGGCACACAACAATAGACATGAGGAAATGAAAGAGTTGAGGAAATAGAACCAGGAGGCTTGGTGAAGACAATGATTTGGTAGACCAGTTCCAACTGCTGTCTCAGTTGTACATCTGGTTGGAGCGGCTGAGTATTTAAACTCGAGGACACCCAGTCCCGGACACACAGTCCTCACCGTATTCTCCTTAAGCTAAGGTCACACAGACCTCGCCCAATCACTCGTCGTAAGTCTTCAGGTGAATTCCGAACCTTCACAAACTCGGTCACTCAACGATCCACAATTCCTCTTGGATGCTCTAGACCTTGACGCTTAACCGTCTGGAAGAAGCAGTCTTCAAAGGTAACAAGCGTCGGATCAACACAGGATCAATCTGTTCAGTGATGCTCAATCACTTTGGGTTTGTAGGTGTTGGGTTTTGGGTTTTCCTCACTTGATGATTTTCACTCAAAGTCCTCGGAGGATGGGATGCTCTCAATTGACAAGTGTCAGTTTCTCTCGGAGTAGCCAACCAGCTAGTGGTTGTAGGGGGCGGCTATTTATAGCATCGGGAGCAGCCCAACATGATAAGACATAAATGCCCTTGTCTGATATGACCGTTAGGTGGGTAGATATTTTGGAACCGCTGGCGCATAGCACATCAACGGTCGGAATTTTGACTATCAAAATCCTCAAGGCTATCATGTTCCTCACTGTGTAGGCAATTCACACTGGTGAATTCCTAACTCCTCAGTCAGAACAAATTCCTCAGAGACCAGAAGAACTTCGTCTCTGTCACTGAAGAATATGACTGAACTGTATGAGATTTCCAATGGCTTCACTCGAAGGGATTGGTAGGTGTAGGATTTTGAGTTGAGCATCACATGGAAATTTTTCCTTAGTATTTCCTCGACCCCCTTTAACAGTATGGTGTTTCCTATGACTCAAGAAATAGAAAATGAAACTACGAAAACAAAAGTCTTCACGCTTCATATTCCTCGAATGAATACCAAGTCTTCAAGGTCACACCAATTTCTTCACTTTCAAAGTCTTCAGAAAGTCTTCAGATATCCAAAGTCTTCAGACGAAGAACTTCATTTTTAGGGTCGACTTTCTCTGTAAATATCAAACTCCACATAGAGTTATAGACCTGTGTACACTCACAAACGCATCAGTCCCTTAACCTATAAGTCTTCAATATACCAAAATCACTAAGGGGCACTAGATGCACTTACATCTGTGTCACCCTATGTTATAACTATTGCATGATGAATGCCATCTGACATAATTGTCCATCATTGATCCATTGCCTGCGAGCTTTTCACATATTGATCTTTGCTGAGTTACTTTTCCGTTGCCACTGTTACGATTGCTACAAAACTGCTACTATTACTTTTGCCACCGTTACCGTTACTTCCATACTACTTTGCTACTAAATACTTTGCTGCAGATATTAAGTTTCAGGTGTGGTTGAATTGACAACTCAGCTGCTAATACTTGATAATATTCTTTGGCTCCCCTTGTGTCGAATCAATAAATTTGGGTTGAATACTATACCCTCGAAAACTATTGCGATCCCCTATACTTGTGGGTTATCAAGACCTTTTTCTGGCGCCGTTTCCGGGGAGCATAGCTCTATTCTCTGAGTCACTTGGGATTTATATCTGTTGATCACTATGAGGAATTTGAAAGATCAAAGAACAAAGATATTTCCCTCAACTACGAAGGGAGGTAAGGAACTGCCATCTAGCTTTGCACTTGATTCACCTTCTGTTTTGAGTAAACTTGCGACACCTACACCTGTTATCGATTCTGATATGTTGCATGTTATTGATGATACCACTTCTGCTATGCATGATGCTTATGATGACACTACTTCTTTGCTTTATAATAATGTGCCACTAGGTGAATTTCTTGATGAACAACTTGCTAGGGTTAGAGAGAATGAAATTACAACAACTGATGATATTAATGAAAGTGATGATGAAGATTCTCGCCCTAGATATGAATTTCCTGTTGTACCTGAGGGTTATGTTATGGATGAGGAAACTGCTAGAGACTTCTTTGCTTGCAATGAGAGATATGATCTTAAGAAACTGTTAGCTAAGCTCAAAGAAAAGTCTTTGAATGCTAGAATGAAATATGATCCTGCTTTTGCTACTTCACCTATCCGTGTTACTGATAAGGATTATGAATTCTCTATCGATCCTGAGTTAATTACTTTGGTTGAATCTGATCCTTTCTATGGCTATGAATCTGAAACTGTTGTGGCACACCTTACTAAATTGAATGATATAGCCACCCTACGCTCATGGGGAAATAATTCGCTACTACTATATTCTTAAAGTGTTTCCTTTCTCATTAAGGGGTGATGCTAAGATATGGTTTAATTCTCTTGCTCCTGGTTGTGTGCGTAGCACCCAGGATATGATTTACTACTTCTCTGTAAAATATTTTCCCACTCATAATGATAAGGACATCAATACCATTGTTACACCCACAGCCCCTACTGCTACATATACTAGACCAATTACTAGAGCTCGCGCACGCCAATTAAATTACCAGGTACTTTCATTTCTTGGTAATGATTCTAATGTTCATGAGAATATGATGCTGCCTAAATTGGATACATTTGTTTTGCTTACAAATGAAGGGCTAGCATGGATAAGAGGGAAGAACACTAGAGCAAGACCAAACATGGAGATGATGGCATGCGCAAGGGGAACAAGAATGGAGTTACAAGTGATTATTTCAGGAGTTTGAAGCCACCATAATGAGTGCATGAAACCTTGGATGAAATATACAATATGCCACTTCATAAATTTCGTCCAGAGGCTATTCTAGGTGCTGCGTCACCTTATTATTGGGCCAGGCACATGTAATTTCGAAATACATAAGTATAGGCTATTTTTAGAGTCCGTATGTGTGGATAAACAAAAGATAGGATTGGATTCGGACCCCTTCCCCAAGGGCCACGGAATTCCCCCCTCTTCCTCCATATATACAACCCTTAGGGCACTGTTTAAACTTTGGGTTTTTTTTCGATTAAAAGTTCGCCATAGCTGCAACTTCGCATACTTCATTTGTGTTCAATGACCAGACAAAGGCGTCTCAGAACCCCACCTTCATTAATAAAGCTTTCCTCTTATATTCGCAATATCCAGATTGCAATTTCAGTTTCTTGCTTGTTCTTCGTTTGCTCGCAGGAAAACAGACCCTCGTGGTCAGGTTGATCATGCTCCGGCGTGGTCAATGACCCCTCGTAAGTTGGTTTAGCAATTGCTAAGGCGGGACGTCTCACATGTTCGTAGTCGTATCGTCAAGGTCGACTCCCACAGAAAACGATAGCCACCATCTCATCGAAAGACGGGACACCTTTGCCTCTATCAAGTGGTATCAGATTTCCAGGTTGCTCAGTGAGATTTTACTGTTTTTCATAGTTTAGATCGAGTCTGTTCTTTCATACCTATAGTCCATGAAAAAGCCACAAAAAATTAGGGTTAGTTCATCATATCCGAACAAGTCTGAGCAATTGCATAGTCTTTTCAGTATTTTGCTTTGTTGAATTTTTGGTTGCATCGTCATCTCTAGTAGCTGGTCTTAGCGTCTAGTCTTTTAGAGTTTCGAGTTTTGTTCACGGGTATTCATGCCGCCGCCGCACCATCATTATCCGCTGCCATATACCACCACCACACCAGAGTCATCATCTGGTACCATATACCACCACCACACCAGATTCATCATCTATTGCCATATACCACCACCACACCAAATACATCGTCCCTTCCATCGACCATCACCGCTTACCCGCCACCACTCCGAGTCCATATACCAACACCGATCCGAGTCCATATACCACCATCGACCCACATCCATATACCACCATCCCTCTGAGCCCATCTCATATTAGCTTAACTTTCGAGATCCATCTGTTTCCAGGTTTGTGTTTTCCTTGTCTGAATAGGTTTTGGATTCCAGCAATCTTTTGTCGTCCGTAGAAGAGGTTGGTTTCCAAAAAAAGAGTCCGGAAACCACCCTCCGTTTAGGTCCAAAATTTTCCAAAAACGCACTTGATAAAAAAATCTGGCTACCCTATTTTTAGGTGTTTCCAAGCGTATTGAGACAGTCGCCATTATAGAAAGTTTTTTTGAGCTATTTCCAGTTTTTGGGTCCGGGCAGTAGAAAAAAAGTTGGTCGCAAAAATTTCGTGTGTTATCTTGACTTGGGAAGAGTTTTGAGACACTCGCCATTATAGTGATTTTTGGCAAAAAAAAAGAAGGGCGCAAAAAGAGCGCAAAATAAATAAAAAAGAGCGTATTTTTTTCCAGAGTGTGCTTTTCTCTTGTTTCCGTGCAGCGCCATGATTTTGTTAGTGTTCTAGGTTCGCGTCTCTAGCACGGTCTAGCCTAGGACCAACACAGTATCGTCGTTGAGCGTTTATTCAACTTTGCATCTCTGAATTGATTATTGCTGACCCTTTTTGCTACCATATTATAAGCCTTCCCAGCTCCACATACATCTACGTCATGCATTTGACTCTCCCTGGTAATCGCTCTATCCAAGCTGTGAGAGTTTTGACTCCAACGGTTGCCGATCACCACCTGCTGCTGGGTAAGAACTAGTAAGAATTTGAGATTCGCTTGACGGATTTGTGACATCCTGCCACTTTCTAGTAGTCTGTAGGATCATATTCTTGTGTGTTTCTATTGCTGCTAACCATGGCTGGACCACAAGCCGACGAGATTGACTGGGAGAACATGACGAACAAGGAGTTGCATGATAAATTTCAGCAAATGATTAGTGGCCAGGTGGGAGATGTGCTAAACAGATTTGAAGAGGCTATGGAGAAGATAGATGCCATGGAGAAGTCGTTCGAGACAAAGCTAGATTACAAGTTTAATGAATTGCCCAAGCGTCTTCCCCAACCACCACCAGCTACACCTGTTGCACCTCTACAACAACAACAACAACATCTCCAATGCCGCCTTCCAAATCAAGTGGGACAAGCACAACACGTTCCAATTGAGCCTGGTCAAAATCCTAGTGCCGCTGCACCTACTATTGATGCTTCTTTGGCTCCTGCTACTGCGGCTGCTGGTGCCGAGGAGGATGGCGATTATGCAGGCGATTATGAGGATGAGGTTGATCAAAATCAGAACTACGTGTAGCCACCAGCACTACCACCAACATGTCGACCTCAGGTATATATTCGCAACGGTAGGCCTGCACCACCACCTCCGGTACGAGATAATGACCATATTCCTAAACTGAAATTGAATATTCCACCATTTGAGGGTAGATATGTTCCTGATATATATCTTACATGGGAGTTAGAAACTGAACAACATTTTACATGTTTACAATATCCCGAGGAGAGACGAGTTGCTGCTGCTGTTTGTGCTTTCACTAGTTTTGCATGTGTATGGTGGTCTGAACATTGTAGATTATATCCTATTCCAGCTACTTGGGCTGCTTTGAAAACCCCTATGCGTACTCGTTGGGTTCCACCATATTATCAACATGAATTGCTTCAAAAATTGCAGCGTTTAAGACAAGGGAAAAATTCTGTAGAAGAATATTATCAGGAATTACAAACTGGCATGATTAGATGTGGTATTGTTGAGGAGAATGAAGCTATGCTTGCATGTTTTATGGGTGGGTTAAATATAGAGATTCAAACCATTCTAGAGCATAAGGACTATACTAATATCACTCGTTTATTCCACCTTGCTTGTAAAGTTGAACTTGAAGTGCAGGATCGACAGGCATTGGCGCGAACTAACTTTTCTGCAGGTTGACCTTCACCATGGACACCGCGTGCATCTTCTACTTCCACTGCACCCGCGCCTCCATCAGGTGCCACCTCCAGCCATGATACAAGAAAGCAGGCACAACCACCACTATCTACCAAGAGCGCACCTGTCGGGCCTGCACAGAGCTCTTCTTCTTCCATGGCATCAATAGGGCACACAAGTGATATTATTTGTCATCATTGTAAGGGAAGAGGTCATTATGCGAGAGAATGCAAATCTCAGCGTGTGATGATTGCTATAGAGGATGGCGGGTATGAGTCCGCTAGTGACTATGATGAGGATACTTTGGCTCTTATTACACGCGAAGAACATGGTGAAGATGATTCTAAACATGAGACGCAATACATGGCTTCTGAAGATGTTGACAGGTACGAATGTTTAGTTGCTCAACGTGTTTTGAGTGTGCAGGTCACACAAGCTAAGAAAAATCAAAGGCATAATTTGTTCCATACAAAGGGAGTTGTGAAGGAACGTTTTGTGCGCGTCATCATAGATGGAGGGAGCTGCAACAACTTGGCTAGCATAGAGATGGTGGAGCAGCTATGTCTCACCCCAAGACCACATCCACATCCTTACTACATCCAATGGTTCAACAACAGCGGCAAGGTTAATGTAACACGTACTGTTCGTGTGTATTTTAGTATCTCTACATATGCTGATTATGTTGATTGTGATGTGGTACCTATGAAAGCATGTTCCTTATTACTTGGTAGAACATGGCAATTTGATAAAAATTCTGTACACCATGGTAGAAACAATCAGTATACTCTTGTTCATAAGGATAAAAATATTACTTTGCTTCCTATGACTCCTGAGTCCATTTTGAAAGATGATATTAATAGAGCTAATAAAGCAAAACAAGAGAAAAATAATAGTGAAAATCAGATTGTGGCAAAAGAATTTGAGCAACAAATGAAGCCTAATAATAAACCATCTAGTGTTGCTTCTGAAATTAAATTGAAAAGTGCATGTTTACTTGCCACCAAATCTGATATTGATGATGTAGATTTCAGCAAATCTGTTTTCTATGCTTTTGTGTGCAAAGAGGCATTATTTTCTTTTGGGGATGTACCTTCCTCTTTGCCTCCTGCTGTCACTAACATTTTGCAGGAGTTCGCTGACGTCTTCCCATAAGACGTGCCACCGGGATTACCACCCATTTGAGGGATTGAGCATCAGATTGACTTAATTCCCGGTGCTTCGCTGCCAAACCGTGCGCCATACCGTACCAATCTAGAGGAGACGAAGGAGATTATGCGTCAAGTACAGGAGCTGCTCGACAAAGGTTATATACGTGAATCTCTTAGTCCTTGTGTTGTTCCTATCATACTAGTGCCAAAAAAGGATGTTACATTGCGTATGTGTGTTGATTGTAGAGGCATTAATAATATTACTATTCGTTATCGTCATCCTATTCCTAGGCTAGATGATATACTTGATGAATTGAGTGGCTCTACAATATTCTCGAAAGTTGATTTGCGTAGTGGATACCATCAAATTCATATGAAATTGGGAGACGAATGGAAAACAACATTTAAAACTAAGTTTGGATTATATGAGTGGTTAGTCATGCCTTTTGGGTTAACTAATGCACCCAGTACTTTCATGAGATTAATGAACAAAGTTTTACGTGCTTTCATTGGACGATTTGTGGTAGTCTATTTTGATGATATACTAATTTATAGCAGATCTTTGGAGGAACGTTTGGAACATTTACGTGCTGTTTTTATTGCTTTACATGATGCACGTTTGTTTGGTAACCTTGGGAAGTGCACCTTTTGCACCGACCGAGTATCTTTTCTTGGCTATGTTGTTACTCCACAGGGAATTGAAGTTGATAAAGCCAAGATTGAAGCTATTGAGAGTTGGCTGCAGCCCAAAACAGTTACACAAGTGAGGAGTTTTCTTGGCCTCCACTACAAAAAAAATATACTTCCATGATGATACGTGTTTGTCACAGTAGGTCGCATTTTTTGTCATGCATGTACATCCATGACGATTTTATGACAGAATCAAGATAGTCATACATGTGCTGTCGTAGAAGTGTTCCATGACATTACCAAAATTATCATCACGGAAATGTCCACTTCCATGACGATAAATCGCGCGTCATAGAAGTGCTTTCGTCAAGGGTGACCAACACGTGGCATCCACCGTAACGGAACGTCATTAAGCTATCGGGTCCGGTTTTGGATCCGATAACCCATTAACAGCCCGGACCAATGGGGATTTTCCCCATGTAAAATCATCATTGGCCGCAGGAAACACATGTTGCTTCACCGTTGGGACAGATGTCATCCACTCATTGGACAGGAGGCGCCTATGATAGGTGGACACGTGGCATGTCCCAACAGTGGCCCATTCCGGTGAAAAAGGCCGGCCCAGTAAAAATTAGCAGGCCGGCCCATATAAGGCCTACTTGTGTCAGGTCCATTTAAGCCTACGACCCATACGAGATGTGCCAATTCGGCCCGTCAAAGGCCCATTAAAGATTTGACACCATTGCATCCCATCATCAATTCGAGCCCGTTAACAGCCCGCTATATATTTGGGCTCAATATCGGCCCGATGAGATTTCGGCCTGTTAATGGCCCATTCAATGGATAGGCCAATTTTCAGGATGTACATCTTTCGGCCTTTTAGCGACCCATTTAAATGTTGGGCTAATTTCCGGCCCAGTGTGTCCTTCAGCCTGTTGACGGCCCATAAATCTGATGGGCCATTTGTAGTCAGACCTGAGTTTCGGCCTTTTAGCGGCCCATTTAAGTGTTGGGCCAATTTCCGGCCCGGTGTCACTTTCAGCCTGTTGATGGCCCATAAATCAGTTGGGCCATTTGTAGTCGGACATGAGTTTTGGCCTTCTAGCGACCCATTTAAGTGCTAGGCCAATTCCCGGCCCTGTGTGCCTTTCGGCCTGTTAACGGACCATAAATGAGTTGGGCCATTTGTAGTCGGACCTTAGTTTGGCCTTTTAATTGTCCATGCCCTTCATGGTCCAATACCAGCCCGGTTTCTCTTTCGCCTGCTAAAGGCCCACAACACAGTTGGGCCATTTACAATACGACCTGACTTTCGGCCTCTTAGCGGCCCATGCTCTTCATGGTCCAGTACAAGCCCGCTGTCTCTTTCGGCCTGCTAAAGTCTTAGATTATAGTTGGGCCATATGTAGCCCAAACTTAGTAACGACCTGTTAACGGCCCGTGAAATAAATTGGGCCCACCTGTTGCCCGCTTCGATGTCGGCCTTTTAACGACCCGGGAGGTAAGAGGGCCGACCATTAACTTTCGGCCTAGTAACGGCCCATTAACTTAATGGGCCCACTAAAGTTCGTACATGTCTTTAGGCCAAATTAGATAATCTGAGCCCATTACGATGAGCAATTATGCACAGAACCAAAACCGATCAAGCAAAGGTACGGCATACGGGGAATAACGTTGCACATCCAGCATATATTTCAGGAAATTACATCCGCTGAGCAATCAAAGATTGATGCCAGTGCAAATAAATGAGCAGAACCTAACCATCTACAACGTCACAATCTGCAACCTCAGCGCAAATGACGCCCATAAGCATGTGGGCAAGTTCTTGCTGCTTTGTTACACTGTATCTGAAAACATTGATCATTTGTTGTGTCGCATGACTCTGCACCTCTGATTCATCCACAATTTCCATCATTGCTTCAGCCATTAATTGGTTCACAAACATACATTTATTCTGTTGCATTCGAGATAGAGGATACCGAACAGATTCGTATGGCGATTTTGGCAGGCTTGTATTATTGATAGTGGAGAGTGTCTCGACCACTGCATCATAACATAAATTAGGATAGGAACTAAACAGATTAATCATGAGTTATTGCCATATTACCTGGCCTAGATTTACTGGAAAGAAACAATGGGGTTGCCTTGCTGTTTTCAGAGTTTGTCTTCTTATCTTCAGCAGCCTGCACAAAATTAACTCACTAGCATTGCTATCATTGGCCAAGTCAGATAATAGGAAAGCAACATTGACACAACGAACATTTGGGCAACTAGCCTAGACCAAATTAACACAATATGGCACAGCTATCATCAGCCAGGTAAGGTAATACGAAAGCAACATTGACACAATGAATGAATGGGCAACCAGAGAAGCACTACGATTTAGTAATGTGCGTGATATGAGATAGTACACTCATGAAGCTCAGTATGCAAAACTACCAGGCAGTTTTCCTTACAAAAATCAACATTGGCGCCTTTAACATTTTGCTACAACTAATTTTAGATCAGATAAAAGTTAGATTCACGCCGATTAACAAAATACATGCTGATGTAAAAATATAGTGATATATAACAGGTACTTACATCAGCATTGGAGCACAGAGAATTCCCGCAAGATATTTTTCTCGAATACGATCCCAATGGAGGAAGTCTTCTATCGTTTAACCTTATTTTCTAAGAGAGATGGGTAAGAAACATGTAGAAAATATGACCAGAATGCTATAAAATTTCATGATGCGAGGATACGCACACGCTTCTTAGAATGGAGTTGACATTCTTTTGCTGGACTGGAGCGGACTAGTTCTTTGGCCACTGGAATCTGGTTATTATCAGTGGGAGTTGGGTTTCTCTGTGCTGGAGCAGTATCTATGAAAAATGGAGTTGGTTTATTATCTCCTGGCGTTTGGATCTTTTACAAAGACCTGGTTTGTAACCCTTCAGATTCTAACCTAGCCATCTTCCCCTTGCATGCCTTACATAGAAGAATGGTGATTCAGTTATAAAACATGCTACAACAGAGATGGAATAGGTACTGAAGAATAGAAAGGCATGACATATTAACATGTATTCCCTCCATTCGGAAATAAATGGATGGGTCTAGGCATATTTCAGTTCTAGATACATCCAGTTTTATCCATTTCTGCGACATGTAATCCGGACGGAGGGAGTATGATGTAAGAGCTAGGGATACGTGATAACCCACAAGTGTAGGGGATCGCAACAGCTTTCGATGGTAAATTATTCAACCCAAATTTATTGATTCGACACAAGGGGAGCCAAAGAATATTCTTGAGTATTAGCAATTGAGTTGTCAATTCAACCACAGCTGGATAACTTAGTATCTGCAGCAAAGTAATATGATAATAGAGGTAACGGTAGCAAAAGTAATATTTTTGGGTTTTGTAGTGATTGTAACAATAGCAACGGAAAAGTAAATAAGCGAAGAACAATATGTGAAAAGCTCGTAGGCAATGGATCAGTGATGGATAATTATGCCAGATGCGATTCCTCATGTAATAGCTATAACATAGGGTGACACAGAACTAGCTCCAGTTGATCAATGTAATGTAGGCATGTATTCCGTATATAGTCATACATGCTTATGGAAAAGAACTTGCATGACATCTTTTGTCCTACCCTCCCGTGGCAGCGGGGTCCTAGTGGAAACTAAGGGATATTAAGGCCTCTTTTTAATAGAGAACCGGAACAAAGCATTAGCACATAGTGAATACATGAACTCCTCAAACTATGGTCATCACCGAGAAGTATCCCGATTATTGTCACTTCGGGGTTGTCGGATAATGACACATAATAGGTGACTATAGACTTGCAAGACAGGATCAAGAACACACATATATTCATGAAAACATAATAGGTTCAGATCTGAAATCATGGCACTCAGGCCCTAGTGACAAGCATTAAGCATAGCAAAGTCATAGCAACATCAATCTCAGAACATAGTGGATACTAGGGATCAAACCCAAACAAAACTAACTTGATTACATGGTAAATCTCATCCAACCCATCACCGTCCAGCAAGCCTACGATGGAATTACTCACGCACGGCGGTGAGCATCATGAAATTGGTGATGGAGGATGGTTGATGATGACGACGGCGACGAATCCCCCTCTCCGGAGCCCCGAATGGACTCCAGATCAACCCTCCCGAGAGAGATTAGGGCTTGGCGGCAGCTCTGTATCGTAAAACGCGATGAAACTTTCTCTTTGATTTTTTTCTCCGCGAGATGGAATATATGGAGTTGGAGTTGAGGTCGGCGGAGCCTCAGGGGGCCCACGAGACAGGGGGGCGGCCCCCACCCTCGTGGACAGGGTGTGGGGCCCCTAGTCTTCATTCTTTCGCCAGTATTTTTTGTATTTTCCAAAAAGTGCCTCCGTGGATTTTCAGGACATTCTGAGAACTTTTACTTTCTACACATAAAACAACATCATGGCAGTTCTGCTGAAAACAGCGTCAGTCCGGGTTAGTTTCATTCAAATCATGCAAGTTAGAGTCCAAAACAAGGGCAAAAGTGTTTTGAAAAGTAGATACGTTGGAGACGTATTAACTCCCCCAAGCTTAAACCTTTGCTTGTCCTCAAGCAATTCAGTTGATAAACTGAAAGTGATAAAGAAAAACTTTTACAAACTCTATTTGCTCTTGTTGTTATAAACATGCAAGGCCATCATTCAGGTTTCAGAAAATATTATGAACTAACCAAACTCACAATAACACTTAGGTCTCACAATTACTCATATCAATAGCATAATCAGCTAGCAAGCCATAATAATAAAACTCGGATGACAACACTTTCTCAAAAATATCATAACATGATATAACAAAGTGGTATCTCGTTAGCCCTTTCTGAGACCGCAAAACATAAATGCAGAGCACCTTTACAGATCAAGGGCTGACTAAACATTGTAATTCATGGTAAAAGAGATCCAGTCAAGTCATACCCAATATAAACCAATAGTAATGAATGCAAATGACAGTGTGCTCTCCAGCGCGTGCTTTTTAATAAGAAGGGTGATGACTCAACATAAAAGTAAATAGATAGGCCCTTCGCAGAGGGAAGCAGGGATTTGTAAAGGTGCCAGAGCTCGATTTTAAAATAGAGATTGAATAACATTTTGAGTGGCATACTTTTGTTGTCAACGCAACAACTATGAGATAGCTGTATCTTCCATACTACATGCATTATAGGCAGTTCCCAAACAGAATGGTAAAGGTTTATACTCCCCCAACCACCAAAAAGCATCAATCTATGGCTTGCTCGAAACAACGAGTGCCTCCAACTAACAATAGCCCCAGGGGAGTTTTTTTAATTATTTTGATTTGCTTTGATCTTTTTGGATCATGGGACTGGGCATCCCGGTTACTGGCCCTTTCTCGTGAATGAGGAGCGGAGTCCACTCCTCTTGAGAATAACCCACCTAGCATGGAAGATATAGGCAGCCCTAGTTGAAACATGGGCTGCTCGAGCATACAAAACAGAATTTCATTTGAAGGTTTGGAGTTTGGCACATACAAATTTACTTGGAACGGCAGGTAAATACCGCATATAGGAAGGTATGGTGGACTCATATGGGACAACTTTGGGGTTTATGGAGTTTGGATGCACAAGCAGTATTCCCGCTTAGTACAGGTGAAGGCTAGCAATGTCACACCCTAGCTATTTCATGCATTAGAGTGTTGCATCATGTTATATCTTTCAATAGAAACCTGAAATGGGGATGACAGAACCCCCAGCCCCCTCTGAAACCAACTAGGGTTTACTAAAAACTTTTTCAATGAACCTGAAATGCCCTTCTAAAATGTCCATCATTTTTGTCTTGGTTCGGAACCTCTGCCAAAAGTGATGCACAATTTCCTAGGTCATCTTAGGGTCTTTGAATTAAATCATAAATATTTGAATTTGGGCATTTAAAATTATATAAAATATTTCAAATGCTCAAATATCTCCAAACTAAAATGTTTCATGTTGGAAATAATCCAACTATGGACCAGGAGCAGTTTGGTGATTTTAGGAGTTACCTAAGTATTTATATTAATTCAACAAAGTTGCAGAAAAATAGAAAAGGAAATAACAGGAGAGGAAACTTACCTGGCGCCCAGCACCCGGCCCACCTGCTGGCCCAGCCCAGCGCCGCGCCAGCGAGCTGCTTGCCGGTCAGGAAGGCAGGCAGGTGCCCGACGGCGGCCGTAGCGTGCGCCACGCAGCTGGCCGTCGCCTTGCTTCACCTCCTTGCCTCGTTGCTGGATGGATGAACTCCACGTCGAGCCGTGAACCCCCAGGACACCTCCATTCTTCCCCAACTCCTCTCCTTCGCTCTGCCACGCCATGGCCGACACCATCGCCGCCACCCCCTCGCCGTAGCCATGCCCTCCGTCAACCCCACGTCGTGCCGCCGTGTCCAGGAGCTCCGCCACACTCCTCTCCTTCGAGCAAGCCGAGCCCCGAGCCCTCGCAAGGCCCGAGTCCACCGCATCGACCTCGACCAAACCGCCGTCGCCGGAGATCCCCTTCAACGTCGTCGTCGCTCCAGCCCGTCCCTAGCTGCACCAAGTGCTTCGTCGAACTCCCTGTGAGCTTAGCCATCTTCCCCTCCCTTCTTTTCTTGCCCCCGAGCTTTGTAGTGACCTCCCAGAGCTCAACCGCACCCACCGCCGCGGAGCTCGTCGCCGACGTGCTCCCGGTCACCCTCCGGCCACCACTTGGTGTCCATCGTGCTCACCACGTCACGTAGCACCTAACCAACTACTCCCCGCACCTCACCGCACACCCTAGCCCGAGTTCGCTTTCACCTGAACTCCGGTGGCCGCCAAAGTCGCTGCCGACGCCAACTCCGGCCACCCCGACCCCAACGGACTCCACCAAGAGCCGCGGCTCGTCCTCAGCTCCACTCCTATGGCCTCCGCGACCCATTTGGTGGCCGGAACGGCCAAAACCACTTCCGCCGCCGCATCGGGCTCGCCGGCGGCTAAACGCCGGCGCTGCTGGCTTTGACTTTGACCACGGGTGGGCCCTGGTTGACTCCGATGAGTCAATGACAGGTGGGGCCCAGCCCTGTTAACTAAATAGGTTTAGTTTTAATTAAACTTTAACTAAACTAATAACCCTGACACCCTGGACCCACAGTCAGGTTTGACCTGGACGTCTCCGTTGACCCTGACGTCATTCTGACGCATGCCTAACGCAATAAATTAATATCTGGATTTATTCTAATATAGGAAATTCCAAAATATAGTTTAAACTTCAAAAATTCATAACTTTTAATCTGTAACTCCAAATCAAACAAGTTATATATGAAAAATGATCAGAAAAATCCAATCTATCCATATGTACTGTTTCCATGCATGATTAAACAAGTTAACTTGATGTTTAATGCAGAACAAGATAAAACACTTTAAAGGGCCATGTATGAGTTTGAAATTTGAATCTTTGGTTCAGATTGGTTCAAACCCTTCTGGTCTTAGTTGCATTAGCGCAACACTCTCATATTGCCATGTTTCATGCATGCATCATATTGTCGCACATTGTTTGGTGATGGCTGTGTATCAGTGTTCTTTGCGGCAGGTTCTGCCTCCGAGGAGTACCGTGATTACCCTAGCGAAGAACCGTATCAGTGCATCGACCCATCAGGCAAGCAACCAACCGTTTGATCATATCGATACAATCCCATGTTCTTGCTCTTGATCTCTTTTACTGCATTAAGACAACGCGTTTCAAACTGCTGTGTGCTACGGTAGTTGAACCCATTTCCTCTGCATGACCTGTCATTGCCACAGTAACTAGATGAAACCCACTAGCATGTGTAGGAGTTGTTTGAGCCATATGCATGTGTTGTTCCTACCTTGCTATGCCTGCTATGCTTAGAGTCGTGTCAGGTCTGGTTCATCTGGGTGATGGGCTAGAGTGAAATGTTCATGTCAGTATGGGAGTGGTGTGTCGAACACGATTTGGTAAAGGTATCGATGAGAGGCCATGTAGGAGTACATGGTGGGTTGTTTCATTGAAGCCGTCCTTAAGCACTGAGATCTGTATGTGTGATTTAAGACTCAGCTACTACCATGCATTGGGCCCGAAACCAATGGACCCTCTCGACTTCTTATTCACCCTAGTTCTCTGTCCAGGAGTTGCAAGTAGTTTCTGGTGTTTGTAGCCTACTGGAGGCCGTGGACAGCGCTGACCGTAGGGGTGGGCTGTGATGCGGTAGGTACGTGGCCGGGTGTACCGGATGCCCGTTTGGTATCTCGGGAACCCTGTTCACATCGTTTGGGGCCGTGAGCGATACTTCGGCTGGATCTCCTCATGGATGGAACCCAAATAGGCGATAAACCTGGACTAGAGACTTAGGTGTTTAGGTAGGTCGTGGCCGACACCCACGTTGGGCTTCCGCTTGAAGGTTGCCGAGTACATGTCGTGTAAACGACGGTAAGTGGTGAGAGCGTGTATGAAGAAGTACACCCCTGCAGGGTTAACCTAATCTATTCGAATAGCCGCGTCCGCGGTGAAGGACTACTTGGTTGCTTATGCAGTTCATAGACAAGTAAATGGAAACTACTAAAAGCCTCAAGATAAGCGTGAGTGCCGAGGATGGCTCTTCCGTAGGAAGACGGAGGTGGATCCTCGGTAGTGTATTGAGTGGTGAGTAGTGGACTCGTGTGCGCAAAACCATTTCAAGTTGGAGTCTCGTAGGATAGCTTAGCCAAGATTCAAAGCTGGCTTGCTGCAATAACTCCACCAACCCTTCTTGATAATGTGCATGTATGTAGGATCTGATGTAAGTCTTGCTGAGTACCTTTGTACTCATGTTGCTATAATTTACATTTTTACAGAAGACGCTGCAACCCCTTCTGATGGGTTCTTCGTAGACGTTGACATCAATGAGTAGGCTAAGGCCCAGGTGGTGATCCTGAGCTTGTGAAGGACCACGTAGTATAGCTAGGCTTTCCAAGCCTCTTTTATTTTACTAGTTGTCTGTACTCAGACAAGTTACTTCCGCTGCTGGTTTGTATGACGGTATGACTTGAATGCTGGGTCGTGTGACCCGTACTTGTGTGTATGCTATGTATGGCTCTCTGAGCCTCTAAATAAAGTACTTGTGTCGTAGAGTCATGTTGTGATGCCTTGTTATATTTGCACATATCGAGCATATTGTGTGTATGATTGAAATGCTTGGTATGTGTGGGATCTGACTATCTAGTTGTTTATCTTTAGTAGCCTCTCTTACCAGGAAATGTCTCCTAGTGATTCCACTGAGCCATGGTAGCTTGCTACTGCTCCGGAACACTTGGCTGGCCGGCATGTGTCCTTCTTCGTTCCTGTGTCTGTCCCTTCGGGGAAATGTCACGCATTGAGTACCGGAGTCCTGTTAGCCCGCTACAGCCCGGTTTACCGGAGTCCTGCTAGCCCAGTGCTACAGCCCGGATTCACTTGCTGATGACCGACACGTTCGATGCTGGGTCATGGATGCCTGTCCCTGTAAGTCTGTGCCACTTTGGGTTTATGACTAGTCATGTCAGCCCGGGCTTCTTATCATATGGATGCTAGAGACACTATCATATACGTGAGCCAAAAGGTGCAAACGGTCCCGGGCAAAAGGTAAGGCAACACCCGTGGGAATACCGTGCGTGAGGCCGCAAAGTGATATGAGGTGTTACAGGCTAGATCGATGTGACATGGAGTCGGGGTCCTGACAGCGTTGGCATCAGAGCCGGACTGCCTGTAGGTTCTCCAAGCCAAACTGGTCGATGTTGAGTCTAGAAATGCGTTAGTTATATATAAGGGAATTGATTGTGGGATGGTACGTAAGGCTCTTTTTACTTCTTTACCTCATGGCATTCTGATCTGAGTCAGTCCATTCTTCTACCGGGGGTTAAGGAATTAGGATCTCTTCTCTCTATCAGGTTCACGTGTTACTAATCAGTAGTACCTTATAGGTTTGATGGATACAAGCCTAGTTCAGTTCTACTACCACATTATGTTGCTAAGATGGACCTGGAACTTTGATATGATGTTGTTGAGTGTGTATGAAATCCTTGTCAAATGTCTCAAAATCCTTTTTGAGCATTTACAACTGTTATGCTGTCAAAATTTTGCTAGAAATTCTAATGCCTTTGCATTATGGTTGTGCTTTCAGATGGCCACTCGCGACCAAAATCAAGTGGTTCGCCTGACTCGATGCCTAGATGTACCCGGCCATACTGCTATGTTGGTCAGGGTAATGACTGAGGCTGGATACCGTTGGTATCCTGAGTACACGGTCGAAGAGCAATTTCGAGATTTTAATCAAAGCCAGTATCTTTGCACCGTCCGGATATTTCCCTCTTATCCTGGTTCTACCGAGGCTCTTCACTGTTCCTACGGGCTCGGTGTTACTATTGAGATGGTTGTGCAAGATGCGGCTTATTCTATGATGACCATCATGCGAGTCAGGACTGGCCTGCTTCGCAACACCGACTTCCGGTATATGCCAGCTTCACTTCCTGGAGCGCACGGGTATCTCCGGGCTATCTATGCTGACTCCAGCCAGGAGGACTCACTAACTCGCACCACTGCTGAGTTGCTCGAGGTTAAGGACCGTGAAAACCGGGCCTTGAGGCTAGAGCTTTTCAACACCCGCGCTGATCATTGGGCCACCTTGACTCGGTTTGCACCGGCTGTGCAAGCTGGATGCATGGATATGAGAGATCTGTATCCTGTTAGGTCTGCTCTGCCGGACATGATGGATTGGCGTGATGTGGGAGGCATCACCCCACCTCGTGGTCCCCGCAGGCCACCGTTTGTTGGTCCAAGACCTCACCCTAGCCCTTTTGGTCCACAGGCTCCTCAGGACCGTCTGTTTCCGGATGCCCACATTGAACTTCCAGGTTATGGAGGAGACTTTTATGAGAACTACTATGGAGATGACTGAGGTAGTAATAGTTCCACTAGTAATGTAATAGTTGTATTTCCGCTGTCCTGCGTGACTTGTGGAATATGACTTAGTGTGTAGTAATTCCGAGGGTGTAGGAAAAATAATGTATAGGAGCTTGGGATGCCTCCGATGAGATGTAATCCTCCTCTCACCGCAGTAGTACTTGTTGGTCTTGTACTAAGCCTCGTATGGTGTGTATGACGATGGAATAAAAGAAGTAGTTTCTGTATCTACCATGTCATACGGATGATCATCTTGCATTCTGAGTTGTCCATTACATTCTACATTCTATGTCGGAATCTTAGCTTTTTGGACTTAACCATTGTCTTGTTTTTCCTAGGATGGTTAACACGCGCAAAAACCCTGCTCCCCAAGAGCAGGCCGAAGGCAGTGAAGTCAGGAATGCAAATCTGCCTCACCCTCCTTCCCTAGCCGAAGTTATGCTAGAAGCCGAGAGAAACAAGCGGGAGACCAATCGTTTGTTGGAGAGTATCGAACAGAACACAGCACACCATCAGAGGAATAACTTGGTGTCACTCAGTGATTTCATCAAGTTACATCCACCTACCTTCCACCACTCCGTCGAGCCCCTCGACGCCGATGACTGGCTTCGCAGTATCACTCACAAACTACGTTCTGCACTTGTAGCTGAGGCTGATAGGGTCACCTTTGCTGCATATCATCTCGAAGGCCCCGCCAGTCTCTGGTGGGAGAATTATGAAGCTATGCGCCCAGCGGGCCACGTCACTACTTGGGCTTAATTCAGCGAGGCTTTCCGTCAACATCACATTCCGGAGGGTCTCATGGATCATAAACGTGAGGAGTTCTATAGTTTCACTCAAGGTCGACTCTCTGTTGACACTTACAGCAGGGAGTTCGGTAACCTTGCACGTTATGCAACTGAGGAAGTTTCTACCGATGCCAAGAAGCAGGCAAGGTTCCGTAAGGGACTTAGTCCTGAGCTCCATCGTGACCTCCGTCTGCATGAGTGCACCTCTTTTCAGAAGCTTGTGAATAAAGCCATCAGTGCTGAGACGGGACAGACTGATTTCGATGCATCACGCAAGCATGGCCGTGATTTGGGTTCTTCATCCGGTGCTGGACCCCAGAAGCACCGTGTATGGGTGCCTAACACTGCCCTGCCACCCAGATATACACCGAGGCCATCCTTTCAGGCGCCTCGCCCAGCTCAGCAATATGCACCAGCCAAGCCCTATGGTGGTCCAACTAACAATGCTCCTCCACGCACTGGTTCCGTGACGTGCTTCAAGTGTGGGGAATCAGGCCACTATATGCGCGAGTGCCCCCAAACCAACCCCAACCAGACAGCAAAAACTGTTGGCCGTGGCAAGCCGACAGGGAAAGTGTTCTACGCCAAGCCGGCCACCACTGCACGTGGCCATGTTAATTGTGTCTCTGCGGAAGAGGCTCAAGAAGATCCCAACGTCGTTCTCGGTACACTTCTTGTAAATTGCCACCCGGCATCCGTTCTTTTTGATACTGGAGCATCTCATTCATTCATATCTGAAAACTATGCTCGCTTGCATAACACCGCATTCTGTGACATGCCTTCCACCATGGAAATTTCCACTCCGGGTTCTAGATGGCAAACCTCTAGTGTAAGCCATGGAAATGAAATTCAAGTCGACAGACTTGTTTTTCTTGCATCTTTGATAGCTCTCAAATCTTCAGATATTAACATCATCTTGGGTATGGATTGGATGTCAGCTCATCATGCCAAGATCGATTGCTTCTCTAGGACTGTTCAACTCACACACCCTTCGGGAAAGATAGTCAATGTCTTGACCCGAGTAGCTAAACGACGATTATTTTCTCTTAACGCCAGCCCCTTGCCAGACCTCGAAGACGTTCCGGTAGTCCGTTATTTCCCAGATGTTTTTCCAGAAGAACTGCCAGGTATTCCACCTGACAGAGATGTCGAATTTGTGATAGATCTCATACCAGGAACTGTCCCAATTTCTAGAAGACCCTATAAGATGGCACCATTTGAACTAGCCGAACTTAAGAAACAACTTGATGAGTCCTTGAAAAAGGGTTTCATCCGACCTAGTTCATCTCCTTGGGCTTGCCCCGTCCTCTTCGTCAAGAAGAAGGATGGTACGGACCGGATGGTTGTAGATTATCGACCGGTTAACTTGGTCACAATTAAGAACAAGTATCCGCTCCCCAGGATCAACGACCTGTATGATCAGCTCGCTGGATCCTCAGTCTTCTCTAAAATGGATTTGAGGTTGGGCTACCATCAAATCAAAATCAGGAACGGGGACATTCCGAAAACGGCCTTTGTTACTCGTTATGGCCAATACGAGTACACCGTCATGTCCTTCGGTTTAACCAACGCTCCAGCCACCTTCTCTCGATTGATGAACTCAATCTTCATGGAGTATTTGGATAAATTCGTCGTGGTTTACCTCGATGATATACTCATCTACTCCAAGAACGAGGAAGAACATGCCGAACATCTAAGGCTAGTGTTGAAGAAACTTCGAGAGCATCGCCTTTATGCCAAATTCTCTAAATGTGAATTTTGGTTGTCAGAAGTGACCTATCTAGGACATGTAATTTCTGGTAAAGGTATTGCTGTTAATCCTGAGCGAGTTCAAGCCGTCCTTAATTGGACTCCACCTGAATCGGTCAAGCAAGTTTGGAGTTTTCTGGGCTTGGCGAGCTATTGCCGTCGCTTTGTCGAGAATTTCTCCAAAGTTGCTAAACCTCTAACCGAACTCCTCAAGAAAGATAAAAAGTTCGAATGGACTCCACAATGTGAGCACAGCTTTCAGGAACTGAAAAGACGCCTGACATCTGCTCCCGTACTGGTACCGCCAGATTTCTCTAAGGACTTTGTTATCTACTGTGATGCCTCGCGACAAGGACTAGGCTGTATTCTCATGCAAGATCGACACGTAATTGCTTACGCTTCACGGCAATTGCACCCACATGAGGAGAATTATCCTACTCATGATCTAGAGCTTGCAGCTGTAGTCTATGCACTTAAAACCTGGCGACATTACCTCCTCGGTAATCGTTGCGAGATATTCACTGATCACCAAAGTCTGAAGTACATCTTCACCCAACCGGATTTGAATCTCAGGCAAAGACGTTGGGTCGATTTGATCACAGATTTCGACTTAGGTATAACTTACACCCCAGGAAAAGCCAATGTCATGGCTGATGCACTAAGTCGTAAATCTTATTGCAATAATCTGATGTTGCAACAAAGTCAACCACTTCTCCATGAGGAATTTCGGAAACTTAACCTTCACATCGTTCCTCAAGGATTCCTTTCCACCTTGGTGGCAAAACCTACCCTTACGGATCAGATCATCAAAGCACAGAAGGTAGATCCGGGAATCTCTCGCATCAAGAGAAACATCAAGAAAGGAGTTGCGAATTGTTTCTCCATTAATGAACAAGGAGTCGTATACTTTGGAAATCGCCTAGTGGTCCCCAAGGTGCGAAACCAGAGGCGATTGATCCTTAAGGAAGCAACCTGGGAAAGGGAGGATCGTCTTCGACTTGAGTATCCCGCCTTCTTCCCGGAAGAACCTAAATCTCGGGACGAGATTCTTTTGAGTGGGGGTGAGTTGTCACACCCTAGCTAGTTCATGCATTAGAGTGTTGCATCATGTTATATCTTTCAACAGAAACCTGAAATGGGGATGACAGAACCCCCAGCCCCCTCTGAAACCAACTAGGGTTTACTAAAAACTTTTTCAATGAACCTGAAATGCCCTTCTAAAATGTCCATCATTTTTGTCTTGGTTCAGAACCTCTGCCAAAAGTGATGCACAATTTCCTAGGTCATCTTAGGGTCTTTGAATTAAATCATAAATATTTGAATTTGGGAATTTAAAATTATATAAAATATTTCAAATGCTCAAATATCTCCAAACTAAAATGTTTCATTTTGGAAATAATCCAACTATGGACCAGGAGCAGTTTGGTGATTTTAGGAGTTACCTAAGTATTTCTATTAATTCAACAAAGTTGCAGAAAAATAGAAAAGGAAATAACAGGAGAGGAAACTTACCTGGCGCCCAGCACCTGGCCCACCTGCCGGCCCAGCCCAGCGCCGCGCCAGCGAGCTGCTTGCCGGCCAGGCAGGCAGGCAGGTGCCCGACGGCGGCCGTAGCGTGCGCCACGCAGCTGGCCGTCGCCTTGCTTCACCTCCTTGCCTCGTTGCTGGATGGATGAACTCCACGTCGAGCCGTGAACCCCCAGGACACCTCCATTCTTCCCCAATTCCTCTCCCTCGCTCTCCCACGCCATGGTCGACACCATCGCCGCCACCCCCTCGCCGTAGCCACGCCCTCCGTCAACCCCATGTCGTGCCGCCGTGTCCAGGAGCTCCGCCACCCTCCTCTCCTTCGAGCAAGCCGAGCCCCGAGCCCTCGCAAGGCCCGAGTCCACCGCATCGACCTCGACCAAACCGCCGACGCCGGAGATCCCCTTCAACGCCGTCGTCGTTCCGGCCCGTCCCCAGCTGCACCAAGTGCTTCGTCGAACTCCCTGTGAGCTTAGCCATCTTCCCCTCCCTTCTTTTCTTGCCCCCGAGCTTTGTAGTGACCTCCCGGAGCTCAACCGCACCCACCGCCGTGGAGCTCGTCGCCGACGTGCTCCCGGTCACCCTCCGGCCACCACTTGGTGTCCATCGTGCTCACCACGTCACGTAGCACCTAACCAACTACTCCCCGCACCTCACCGCACACCCTAGCCCGAGTTCGCTTTCACCCGAACTCCGGTGGCCGCCAAAGTCGCCGCCGACGCCAACTCCGGCCACCCCGACCCCAACGGACTCCACCAAGAGCCGCGGCTCGTCCTCAGCTCCACTCCGATGGCCTCCGCGACCCATTTGGTGGCCGGAACGGCCAAAACCACTTCCGCCGCCGCATCGGGCTCGCCGGCGGCTAAACGCCGGCGCTGCTGGCTTTGACTTTGACCACGGGTGGGCCCTGGTTGACTCCGATGGGTCAATGACAGGTGGGGCCCAGCCCTGTTAACTAAATAGGTTTAGTTTTAATTAAACTTTAACTAAACTAATAACCCTGACACCCTGGACCCACAGTCAGGTTTGACCTGGACGTCTCCGTTGACCCTGACGTCATTCTGACGCATGGCTGACACAATAAATTAATATATGGATTTATTCTAATATAGGAAATTCCAGAATATAGTTTAAACTTCAAAAATTCATAACTTTTAATCTGTAACTCCAAATCAAACAAGTTATATATGAAAAATGATCAGAAAAATCCAATCTATCCATCTGTACTGTTCCCATGCATGATTAAACAAGTTAACATGATGTTTAATGCAGAACAAGATAAAACACTTTAAAGGGCCATGTATGAGTTTGAAATTTGAATCTTTGGTTCAAATTGGTTCAAACCCTTCTGGTCTTAGTTGCATTAGCCCAACACTCTCATATTGCCATGTTTCATGCATGCATCATATTGTCGCACATTGTTTGGTGATGGCTGTGTATCGGTGTTCTTTGCGGCAGGTTCTGCCTCCGAGGAGTACCGTGATTACCCTAGCGAAGAACCGTATCAGTGCATCGACCCATCAGGCAAGCAACCAACCGTTTGATCATATCGATACAATCCCATGTTCTCGCTCTTGCTCTCTTTTACTGCATTAAGACAACACGTTTCAAACTGCTGTGTGCTACGGTAGTTGAACCCATTTCCTCTGCATGACCTGTCATTGCCACAGTAACTAGATGAAACCCACTAGCATGTGTAGGAGTTGTTTGAGCCATATGCATGTGTTGTTCCTACCTTGCTATGCCTGCTATGCTTAGAGTCGTGTCAGGTCTGGTTCATCTGGGTGATGGGCTAGAGTGAAATGTTCATGTCAGTATGGGAGTGGTGTGTTGAACACGATTTGGTAAAGGTATCGATGAGAGGCCATGTAGGAGTACATGGTGGGTTGTTTCATTGAAGCCGTCCTTAAGCACTGAGATCTGTATGTGTGATTTAAGACTCAGCTACTACCATGCATTGGGCCCGAAACTAATGGACCCTCTCGACTTCTTATTCACCCTAGTTCTCTGTCTAGGAGTTGCAAGTAGTTTCTGGTGTTTGTAGCCTACTGGAGGCCGTGGACAGCGCTGACCGTAGGGGTGGGCTGTGATGCGGTAGGTACGTGACTGGGTGTACCGGATGCCCGTTTGGTATCTCGGGAACCCTGTTCACATCGTTTGGGGCTGTGAGCGATACTTCGGCCGGATCTCCTCATGGATGGAACCCAAATAGGCGATAAACCTGGACTAGAGACTTAGGTGTTTAGGTAGGTCGTGGCCGACACCCACGTTGGGCTTCCGCTTGAAGGTTGCTGAGTACATGTCGTGTAAACGACGGTAAGTGGTGAGAGCGTGTATGAAGAAGTACACCCCTGCAGGGTTAACCTAATCTATTCGAATAGCCGCGTCCGCGGTGAAGGACTACTTGGTTGCTTATGTAGTTCATAGACAAGTAAATGGAAACTACTAAAAGCCTCAAGATAAGCGTGAGTGCCGAGGATGGCTCTTCCGTAGGAAGACGGAGGTGGATCCTCGGTAGTGTATTGAGTGGTGAGTAGTGGACTCGTGTGCGCAAAACCATTTCAAGTTGGAGTCTCGTAGGATAGCTTAGCCAAGAGTCAAAGCTGGCTTGCTGCAATAACTCCACCAACCCTTCTTGATAATGTGCATGTATGTAGGATCTGATGTAAGTCTTACTGAGTACCTTTGTACTCATGTTGCTATAATTTACATTTTTACAGAAGACGCTGCAACCCCTTCTGATGGGTTCTTCGTAGACGTTGACATCAATGAGTAGGCTAAGGCCCAGCTGGTGATCCTGTGCTTGTGAAGGACCACGTAGTATAGCTAGGCTTTCCAAGCCTCTTTTATTTTACTAGTTGTCTGTACTCAGACAAGTTACTTCCGCTGCTGGTTTGTATGACTGTATGACTTGAATGCTGGGTCGTGTGACCCGTACTTGTGTGTATGCTATGTATGGCTCTCTGAGCCTTTAAATAAAGTACTTGTGTCGTAGAGTCATGTTGTGATGCCTTGTTGTATTTGCACATATCGAGCATATTGTGTGTATGATTGAAATGCTTGGTATGTGTGGGATCTGACTATCTAGTTGTTTATCTTTAGTAGCCTCTCTTACCAGGAAATGTCTCCTAGTGATTCCACTGAGCCATGGTAGCTTGCTACTGCTCCGGAACACTTGGCTGGCCGGCATGTGTCCTTCTTCGTTCCTGTGTCTGTCCCTTCGGGGAAATGTCACGCATTGAGTACCGGAGTCCTGTTAGCCCGCTACAGCCCGGTTTACCGGAGTCCTGCTAGCCCAGTGCTACAGCCCGGATTCACTTGCTGATGACCGACACGTTCGATGCTGGGTCATGGATGCCTGTCCCTGTAAGTCTGTGCCACTTTGGGTATACGACTAGTCATGTCAGCCCGGGCTTCTTATCATATGGATGCTAGCGACACTATCATATACGTGAGCCAAAAGGCGCAAACGGTCCCGGGCAAAAGGTAAGGCGACACCCGTGGGAATACCGTGCGTGAGGCCGCAAAGTGATATGAGGTGTTACAGGCTAGATCGATGTGACATGGAGTCGCGGTCCTGACAGCGTTGGCATCAGAGCCGGACTGCCTGTAGGTTCTCCAAGCCAAACTGGTCGATGTTGAGTCTAGAAATGCTTTAGTTATATATAAGGGAATTGATTGTGGGATGGTACGTAAGGCTCTTTTTACTTCTTTACCTCATGGCATTCTGATCTGAGTCAGTCCATTCTTCTACCGGGGGTTAAGGAATTAGGATCTCTTCTCTCTATCAGGTTCACGTGTTACTAATTAGTAGTACCTTATAGGTTTGATGGATACAAGCCTAGTTCAGTTCTACTACCACATTATGTTGCTAAGATGGACCTGGAACTTTGATATGATGTTGTTGAGTGTGTATGAAATCCTTGTCAAATGTCTCAAAATCCTTTTTGAGCATTTACAGCTGTTATGCTGTCGAAATTTTGCTAGAAATTCTAATGCCTTTGCATTATGGTTGTGCTTTCAGATGGCCACTCTCGACCAAAATCAAGTGGTTCGCCTGACTCGATGCCTAGATGTACCCGGCCATACTGCTATGTTGGTCAGGGTAATGACTGAGGCTGGATACCGTTGGTATCCTGAGTACACGGTCGAAGAGCAATTTCGAGATTTTAATCAAAGCCAATATCTTTGCACCGTCCGGATATTTCCCTCTTATCCTGGTTCTACCGAGGCTCTTCACTGTTCCTACGGGCTCGGTGTTACTATTGAGATGGCCGTGCAAGATGCGGCTTATTCTATGATGACCATCATGCGAGTCAGGACTGGCCTGCTTCGCAACACCGACTTCCGGTATATGCCAGCTTCACTTCCTGGAGCGCACGGGTATCTCCGGGCTATCTATGCTGACTCCAGCCAGGAGGACTCACTAACTCGCACCACTGCTGAGTTGCCCGAGGATAAGGACCGTCAAAACCGGGCCTTGAGGCTAGAGCTTTTCAACACCCGCGCTGATCATTGGGCCACCTTGACTCGGTTTGCACCGGCTGTGCAAGCTGGATGCATGGATATGAGAGATCTGTATCCTGTTAGGTCTGCTCTGCCGGACATGATGGATTGGCGTGATGTGGGAGGCATCACCCCACCTCGTGGTCCCCGCAGGCCACCGTTTGTTGGTCCAAGACCTCACTCTAGCCCTTTTGGTCCACAGGCTCCTCAGGACCGTCTGTTTCCGGATGCTCACGTTGAACTTCCAGGTTATGGAGGAGACTTTTATGAGAACTACTATGGAGATGACTGAGGTAGTAATAGTTCCACTAGTAATGTAATAGTTGTATTTCCGCTGTCCTGCGTGACTTGTGGAATATGACTTAGTGTGTAGTAATTCCGGGGGTGTAGGAAAAATAATGTATAGGAGCTTGGGATGCCTCCGATGAGATGTAATCCTCCTCTCACCGCAGTAGTACTTGTTGGTCTTGTACTAAGCCTCGTATGGTGTGTATGACGATGGAATAAAAGAAGTAGTTTCTGTATCTACCATGTCATACGGATGATCATCTTGCATTCTGAGTTGTCCATTACATTCTACATTCTATGTCGGAATCTTAGCTTTTTGGACTTAACCATTGTCTTGTTTTTCCTAGGATGGTTAACACGCGCAAAAACCCTGCTCCCCAAGAGCAGGCCGAAGGCAGTGAAGTCAGGAATGCAAATCTGCCTCACCCTCCTTCCCTAGCCGAAGTTATGCTGGAAGCCGAGAGAAACAAGCGGGAGACCAATCGTTTGTTGGAGCGTATCGAACAGAACACAGCACACCATCAGAGGAATAACTTGGTGTCACTCAGTGATTTCATCAAGTTACATCCACCTACCTTCCACCACTCCATCGAGCCTCTCGACGCCGACGACTGGCTTCGCAGTATCACTCACAAACTGCGTTCTGCACTTGTAGCTGAGGCTGATAGGGTCACCTTTGCTGCATATCATCTCGAAGGCCCCGCCAGTCTCTGGTGGGAGAATTATGAAGCTATGCGCACAGCGGGCTACGTCACTACTTGGGCTGAATTCAGCGAGGCTTTCCGTGAACATCACATTCCGGAGGGTCTCATGGATCGTAAACGTGAGGAGTTCTGTAGTTTCACTCAAAGTCGACTCTCTGTTGACGCTTACAGCAGGGAGTTCGGTAACCTTGCACGTTATGCAACTGAGGAAGTTTCTACCGATGCCAAGAAGCAGGCAAGGTTCCGTAAGGGACTTAGTCCTGAGCTCCGTCGTGACCTCTGTCTGCATGAGTGCACCTCTTTTCAGAAGCTTGTGAATAAAGCCATCAGTGCTGAGATGGGACAGACTGATAGCATGTTGGCTCACAAGGTAGACCATTATAACTCATAGCTAATCAAGCATGGCACAAGCAACTATAATCTCTAAATGTCATTGCAAATATGTTTACTTCATAATAAGCTGAATCAGAAATGATGAACTCGTCATATTTACAAAAACAAGAGAGGTCGAGTTCATACCAGCTTTTCTCATCTCAATAAGTCCATCATATATCGTCATTATTGCCTTTCACTTGCACGACCGAACGATGTGTATAATATTAATAGTGCACGTGCATTGGACTAAGCTGGAATCTGCAAGCATTCAACTCAAGAGAGAACACAAGGTAATATGGGCTCTAAGTTAAGTAAACAATCATGCATATGAGAGCCACTAAACATTTTCAATATGGTCTTCTGCTCTCGACCCCCAAAGAAAAGAAAAGAAATTAAAACTATTCACACGGGAAAGCTCCCAACAAGTAAGAAGAAGAACTAGAAATCTTTTTGGGTTTTCATTTTAATTACTACTACAAGCATGGAAATTAAACTAACTAATTTTTTCGGTTTTTCTTAAGGTTTATCAAACACACAAGAAGAAAGCGAGAAAAAGGAAAATTTAAACTAACATGGATAATACAATGAAAGAGTATGAGCACCGACAACTAGTGTGTGAACATGAATGTAAAGTCGGTGAGAAATACGTACTCCCCCAAGCTTAGGCTTTTGGCCTAAGTTGGTCTAATACCAAGGACCGCCTGGCTGATATCCGTAGTTGTAGCTGGGGTTGTACTGAGATGCAGCAGCAACTACCTCCTGAGCTGCGGCATGTTGGCGAGCTGCCTCCGCTCTCCCCTCGTGTTCAGCTACTTCCTCCATGGTAACAACATATCTTCCTTTTGCCTGATAATCAAAAAGGAGAGGAGCAGGAAGAGTAACATGGACGACGTTGCGTCTGTCATAGATTAGTCGATAAGGGAGGAATTGTTCGTTCCTCCTAAGAAAATGATGATTGACCATAGCGTCATAATCTAAATAAGCAGGAGGTATCATCACATCCCCCTCTCGTGGGGCTATACCAAGATAATTAGCCATACGGGTTGCGTAAATTCCTCCAAATAAATCTCCAGTTCTACCATTGTTCTGCAACCTACGTGCAACTATTGCCCCCAAGTTATAACCTTTATAACCTAACACAGCACTCTTGAGGACACAAAGATCAGGGACACACATATGACATGCTTCATCTTTACCGTTAATGCATCTACCAATGAAGAGAGCAAAATAATGTATAGCAGGAAAATGAATGCTCCCTATGGTAGCTTGTGCTATGTCCCTGGATTCTCCCACGGTAATACTAGCAAGGAAATCTCTAAATTCAGATTTGTGAGGATCATTAATATTACCCCACTGCGGAAGTTTGCAAGCAGTTGTAAAATCCTCTAAGTCCATGGTATAAGATGTATCATAAATATCAAATAAGACACTAGGATAATTACGCGTACAGTTATATTTAAACCTCCGCACAAAGGAAACAGTCAATTGATAGTACTGAGGACACTTATCTTGTAAGAAGTCTTCCAGCTCAGCATTACGCACATACGCGTCAAATTCCTCCTTAAAGCCTGCTTCAACCATAAAATCGTCGGATGGCCACTCACAAGCTCGTACATCTGCGTCCCTCGGTAATTCAACATCTTGCTCATGTATAGCAATCCTGGGTCCTTTCTTTACCGAGGAACCACCTTGGTACATTCTCCTAGACATAATTCTTTTTCTGAATAATTTCTGAAATTTTAGTAACTTCAAAATAAAAGTGAATAAAACTAAACAAGATTGGTAGCAACTACTCCTACAAGTGCCTAGAGCCTATATCATGCATTAGAATTGCTTGGGACCTCTTAAATTCAACATGCAAGCTCAAGAACATGGTCACCTATGCAGCAAAAATTTGCAATGAATAAAGCACTAGAAAAAAAAACTAATTGGACCAATGGAGGAGTCACATACCAAGCAACAATCTCCCAACGCAGTTTTGTGAATGGAGCTTTGAGCAAGGAGATCAAAAATCGCAGCAAAATGAGCTAGAACTCGTGCTTGAGCTGGATGGGGATATTTTTGGGTAGAAGATGGAGTGTGTGGGTGCTGGCATAAGTGGAGAGGGGCCACCAGGGGCCCACGAGACAGGGGGGCGCGCCCAGGTGGGGTGGGCGCGCCCTCCACTCTTGTGGCCTGGTGCTTGCCCCTCTTGCAGTGATTTCAGTGCCTAAAATCCTCAAATATTCCATAAAAAATCATACTAAATTTGCAGGGCATTTGGAGCACTTTTATTTTTGGGATATTTTTTAATGCATGGATAATTCAGAAAACAGACGGGTAATACTATTTTTGCTTTATTTATTCTAAATAATAGAAAGTAAAAAGAGGGTACAGAAGGTTGTGCCTTCTAGTTTCATCCGTCTCATGATCATCAAAATGAATCCACTAACAAGGTTGATCAAGTCTTGTTAACAAACTCATTCCGAATAACACGGAACCGGAGAAATTTCGAATAACACCAAGTTACCTCAACGGGATATGACCATCCCCAATAATAAGAATATCATACTTTTTCTTGACAGTAGGGGGAGGAAATTCAAAACCTCCAATAATGATAGTTGGAACTTTTCCAATAGAATTGATGCTATGAACTTGAGATTGTTTCCTCGGAAAGTGTACCGTATGCTCATTACCATTTACATGAAAAGTGGCATTGCCTTTGTTGCAATCAATAACAGCCCCTGCAGTGTTCAAAAAGGGTCTACCAAGGATAATCGACATACTATCGTCCTCGGGAATATCAAGAATAACAAAGTCCCTTAAGATAGTGACATTTGCAACCACAACAGGCACATCCTCACAAATACCGACAGGTATAGCAGTTGATTTATCAGCCATTTGCAAAGATATTTCAGTAGGTGTCAACTTATTCAATTCAAGTTTACGATATAAAGAGCATAACACTAACACCGGCTCCAAGATCACATAAAGCAGTTCTAATATAATTTCTTTCAATGGAGCATGGTATAGTTGGTACCCCCGGATCTCCAAGTTTCTTTGGTATTCCACCTTTAAAAGTGTAATTAGCAAGCATGGTGGAAATTTCAGCTTCCGGTGTCTTTCTTTTATTTGTGATGATATCCTTCATATACTTAGCATAAGGATTTACTTTGAGCATATCAGTCAAGCGCATACGTAAGAAAATAGGTCTAATCATTTCAGCAAAGCGCTCAAAATCCTCATCATCCTTTGACTTGGATGGTTTAGGAGGAAAGTGTGACGCCCGGATAATTAAGCTACAGTAATTCCCTGCTAATGATGCCACGTCATCATGTTTACTGTTATTAAACTCGCGATGTTTCAACCCACCCTTTATTCAAAATTCAAAATCAAGTCATACTCAAAAGTTTTCAAATGTCTAAATAAAATGTTCATCATGTGGCAAATTTTCATTTGTTAATACTCGTGGTGGACCAACATTTTTGAAAGTGGTTTGATGCCCTAATCTATATATAGCAGAAATATAAAAGGTTTTAAAAAAAGAGAAGAGAGGAGAGAACCCTCCTTCCCTCCCACTGGGTTTCGACCCAGCTGGCCCCCCAACCAGGCCGGCCCACCTCTCCCCGCATAACCCCCCCATCACCACCGACAACCCTAGGCCCGATGCCAACTCTCCCCACTTCCCCCCGATCCACTTTTCCCCCACTCCCCCTCGATCTCCCCCCCCCCCCCGATCCGATCTGGATCGGGATCGGGCGAGCCGCCCCGTCGCCGGCACCCAACCCCGCTGTCGCCCGCCGCCCAGAGGCCTCTCCTCCCTCGCCGGACCTCCTTCGCAGAGCCCCGCCTCGCTGGACGCCCCCGCCACTGGGCTCCGTTACTGGTCGCCGCGCTGCCATGTCTTCGTCGTCCCCCCCCGAGATGCCACCTCGCCGGAGCCGCCCCACCGTCTTCGCCGGTGTCGCCACACCCCGCACCGCGTCGGACGCCACCTCGACCGCCTCCTCGCCGGACCTCGCGTCCTCGTCCTCCTCCCCGAGCCCGCGTACGCACATCTGCAGGGCCCGGTGAGCAACCGACCCTCCCCCATTTCCTCCCTGCCCGGCGTTGAACGCCGCACGCATGCCCATCCTCACCCTTGGCCTCACTTCCTGCTTGCCCACCTGGACAACGGCCCCGCCATCCCGCTCGTTGCCTCGCCCGTGTGCCGCCCGACCGCGGCCACCCCCTGCCCCTGCCACTGCGCCCGCCTCTACCCGCCACTCCTAGCGCCTCCCCTGCCGCTGCCCGCCTCCGCAGCCGGTCCGCAGGCCCTGCGCTGGTCGTGGCCTCCACCGTGGCCCCTCACTGGCCGCCACCCGGGCTCGGCCTCCGCTCAGGCGCCAGCACGCCCCGGCGACCGTAACCGCAGCACCCAAACCCACTATGGCCCTCGGGTCAATGACATGTGGGGCCTAGCCCCATAATGATTTTAAAAATAATGATAATAATAATAGTGAAAATAAATAAATTTAATTAATTAATTAATTAACTATATTAATTAACTTAATTAATTATGTTTAGTTAACCTAATTAGCTAATTAACCTAATTAAATATTGTTAATTAACTAAACAGTCAATGACATGTGGGACCCTCATGTCAGGTTGACCCCATTCAACCACACTGTTGACCGCTGACATCAGCATTACATCATGATGACGTCACCAGGCGCTGTTCTGGATAATGTTGATTTAAATAATTAAATAAATTTCAGAAAAATGTTTTGAAACTTTGAATATTAATTTAAAATAAACCGTAGCTCGGATCGGAAAACTTTGTACATGAAAGTTGCTCAGAATTTCGAGACGAATCCGGATGCGCTGTCCGTTCGCCCGCCACACATCCCTAGCATAGCAAACATGCAACTTTTCCCCTTCGGTTCATCTGTCTCACAGACATCCGGAACCGGGAAAACTTTCCCGGATGTTTTCCCCCTTCGCCAGTATCGCCTAGCACCACGTTCGAACACCTCTAGCCCCGCTTATTGTCTTGTTATGCATATGTTTGCGTGTATTCACTGTTTCTTCCCCCTCTTCTCTCTGGTAGACCCCGAGACCGCTGTTGATGCCCCTGTGGTCGACTACGTCGACGACGACCCTCCTTGTCTGAGCAACCAGGCAAGCCCCCCTTTGATCATCCCGATATCGCTCATTCTATACTCTCATGCTTGCATTAGATTTTGCTACTGTTATTGTTTGCTCCTATTCTGATGCATAGCCTCCTTTTGTACCTGCTTATTGTTACCTACCTGCTTATCCTAAACTGCTTAGTACAGGTTGGTTAGTGATCCATCAGTTACCCCCACTTGTCTTTGTTGCCCCTGCTTCATCATCGATGCCTCGATCGACGTGATCGACGACCAGAGCACGACACCTGACATCACATCACGCCCCTTTTGTTGCTCGACTCTGCAGAGCTACTATCGAGTGCCGAGGGTGATCCCTCATAACACACTCTTGATGATAATTCTGTAGTGTAGCTATTCGTTCGTGGTCATCGAGGGTGATTTCCTCTTTCAGCATTCTTGATACGCCTCTGTCGTTCACACCTCAAGTGTGAACCTCGAGGGTGGTCCCTCTTACGTTCACCTTGATGATTACATTGAGTTGAATCCACCGGGGGTGATTCCTCGGGTTTTCCCCTTGATGTCTGGATGCACAGTTACCTTGACTTTACTTGAGACCTTTGTTGAAGTCGGGCGGGCCCGTTGAGCACCCGCGAGTTGATCTGAAAGTCGGGCGGGCCCGTTGAGCACCCACGAGTTTTCCACATGGCACGGCCGGGCAGTCTGGGCCCTTGCCGTAAGTCCATGAGACGGGGCGACGGGGTCACCTTATCGTGAGTCTCTGCTCGTTTCCGCGAGCCCCCAATGCACTAACAGGTTTGGGTATTTGTTCTGAGTTGTCTTCTGGCCTTTACGCACTAACCACCATGCGAGAATAGATATGGGCCTCGACGTCGTGGTATCAGCCGAAGCTTTGTCAGACGTCCAGTTCAGTAGTGCGGCACGGTCGGATCGTGCTGGCCATACGAGGCGGTACTGGTATCCACCCTGCTCGCAATGACCCGGAGTGCTGCGGGCGAGGGGCCCAAGACCCCGAAGTGCTTAGGATGTAGACCGGCGGGGACCTCTCTGCTGAGCCTAGGTAGGGCTGCGACGTGTTGATCTTCCGAGGGCGGGCATTGACCCCAGAAAGGTGTGTCCGTCCAGAGGGATCGAGCGTGTTGGGTAACGTGGTGCACCCCTGCAGGGAAGATATATATTCGAATACCGTGTCCACGGTAATGGATGTTCAGACTTGTATCCAGATCTTATATAACTAGAAATGGATACTTGAGATATGTGATGGACATGTGGCTCCAGGATTGCTTTCTCGTAGGGAGTCGAGGAAGGATCTCTGGGCGTTGATGTTACAACATGTTTGTTAAATATAAACTGCTATTCTTTACTCTTCTACATGCTGCAAGATGCGAGGAGCTGCGTGAAGATGCTAGTCTTCGATAGGTTAGGCTTTCCCCCTCTATTCTGGCATTCTACAGTCCAGTCCACACATACAACCCTTCCATTTGATACAAATGCATACTTAGTATAGATCTGATGCTTGCGATTACTTTGGATGAGTACTCACGGTTGCTTTGCTACCCCTTTTCCCCCTTCTTTCTTCTTTCTGGTTAATGCAACCAGATGGTGGATCCATGGAGCCAGATGCCACCGTCGACGGATACTGCTACGTGAAGACCGCCGACGACCAGGAGTAGTTAGGAGGTCCCAGGCAGGAGGCCTTGCCTCTTCGATCGTTGTTGCTTTTGTGTTTGCCTTCTTAAGGCAGTGTTGTTTAACTAATGTCTGTACTCAGATATTGTTGCTTCCGCTGACTCTTGTGTATCGGGCTTGTATTCGAGCCCTCAAGGCCCCTGGCTTGTAATATAAAGCTTGTATTATTTTGATTTGTATCTATAGTTGTGTTGTGATATCTTACCGTGAGTCCCTGATCTTGATCGTACACGTTTGCGTGTATGATTAGTGTACAATTGAATCGGGGGCATCACAAGTTGGTATCAGAGCCGACTGCCTGTAGGATCCCCCTTTCCAACTCCTTGGCCGAAGTTGAGTCTAGTCTTCTAAGAAAAAATGTTTTACTAACATGGTTGTGTGGCTTACGGGCCCACGTCGCCAATTGGGTGGTATTAGGATATTTTATTCCTCGTTTATATACTCTCGGAATCTGATCTCTATTCCATTCAGGTTAAATGCTTTTGCAAACTATAACTCTAGGTTCTCGTAAATACTTGTCCTGGAGAGCCCTTCATTCCAGATGATGGCCCGCTTCACTAGAAGATTCTGAAGATACTCTCTGATGCTTCACGAGACCCTTGTGCCATTCACCGTTGTAATCCCTACCACTGATAAATCCTTATGCGTAACTACCTATGTTGTCGTTCATACCTTCATCCCCAGTTGCTCTTGTTATTGAGATGTCCTGAAATACTCCTCAATGTTCCGAGGATCCTTTATGCTTGCTGCCTTGCAGTCCTTGCTGCATAAATACCCCTTCAGATAATTACTCGCTCTTATCGAGTATCCATTCACCCCAGTTATTCTTATGCTTCATAAGATACTTGGTAATACAATCCAAGCTTTCGATGACCTCTGTCGCCTATTTCTCTAGAAGGTCTTACCTGCCTACACTCTGGTTAATTCCATATGCCTAGCAATATCCATTGACGTCCTTTGCCATTATCATCTTGAGTCTTTCGAATTGATAGGTCTGTGTCGCAATCATCATTAGATCCTTATAGATTATCTTTCCGGCTCAGACATCTCCCTGGACATGAGCTGGTGTTCAACAAATAAAACCTTAATTGATTGTCGATCTATGTCTATTCTATTTAATTGTCTTTGATCAGAGCCTCTTCTTCTGATCCCCCATTTTGGAAATCATATTTCCGTTGCAGTTGAGCTTTGAATTAGTTAGTTGTTTCTATAATCTGATCTCTTTGCATTCTTTCTTCTTCTGGTTGAGTACTGATACTCACATCAGACCCCTCGTGGACCACCAGATCCTTTGCTGGGTTTTATCCAATAGCATCCTTCATATTCGATAACCTTGTGAGCCTCCCCTCGGATACATAATGCCTTTGGTAAATGGTATCCTTTGCTTCCTCAACCATGCTCTACTCCCGAGCTTGAGATATTTACTCCTGAAGATTATAGTATATGTTCCTAAGATACCCTGATGGGTTGAACCTATGCCTTCCATAATCTGTATGAACCCGGAAACTTCCACGGGTCATACTCTACTGGTGTTATGCCAGATAAAATCTCAACACTATGGCTTCGTCTAAAATGAGAAATGAATGAAAAGTTGTGCATTAGAGAAGTGGCAGTCGACCTTGAGCCTTGTGTTCATGCCCATGGATCCGATGTGGAGCTTAACATGGAAGCTTCTTGTTATAATAATAGCCCCCTTGCGATGAGTTCATATTGTATCTATGCTTGGTCCATAGCAACCGTGGTTCCGACCATGACTGTTATCCTTCGATTGCTTTTCTCGGACGAGTTAAAGTACTTGTCTTCTTCAGATCATTTCAACTGTCAAGCCTCTATTCTTCTCTACCCTCGAGTATTACCCTCTAGTATCTCGAGAATATCGCGGAACTACATAACATCTTATGAGTTCTTCATGAACTTTTAATTCTCGCTGATTCCAAGTTTCTACGGGTTCTGAGTTATTAGACACTCGAGAACGCCGATAACTGATTCGATGTCTATACTTTACTTTCCATTGTTTTGTTTAAACTTTCTTGTAACGTAACATATATGAGCAGCGATATTCACTACTTATGTAAATGCCTCGATGTACAACTCTGTCAGCAAGACCTTGTTACTATTGTTGATGACCTTCCGGTAGCCACCGGTGGACGAGAACTTTGCCTATTGGTCCGCCTCGTCTTAACGAGGAGGAAAATGGTTCTCTTCGTCCCTCGCCCTTGATACCAACGTTGTTGCCAACATAATTGACAGGCTATCCTCTGACCTGCCTTGCTATCATGATCATGCAAAATGATTAGCGCCTTCCTGGTATTAACCCACATGGTGGGCCCATAACCCACAGTTCCACAGGATCGAAACCCGACTCTCATGTACATCCCAATTTTCTAAGTTCTTCCTCGCACTTGGCTTCGTATGTAAATCACGATCCACCTTCATAGCGATCTATTCTGGTATCAGACGCAATACTTTTTCCATTGCTCTGAACCCCTTCATCCCCTGTTTTATGCATCAGCTGGTTGCCTACCTGGTTGAAATTTGTTGAACCTTCTTACAGCACTCTCGATACGTTTCCTGGTGCTTCTAAAATCTTCTTACTTGAGATAACTACCGGATGCCGATCTTTTTAGACATCCATCCTTATAGCTTCCCCCTTATTCCACGCCTTAAATCTCGGGACGAGATTTCTTGTAGTGGAGGAGAATTGTGACGCCTAGATAACTAAGCTACAGTAATTCCCTACTAATGAAGCCACATCATCATGTTTACTGTTATTAAACTCGCAATGTTTCAAACCCATCCTTTATTCAAAATTCAAAATCAAGTCATACTCAAAAGTTTTCAAATGTCTAAAATAAAATGTTCATCATGTGGCGAAATTTCATTTGTTAATACTCATGATGGACCAACATTTTTGCAAGTGGTTTGATGCCCTAATCTATATATAGCAGAAATATAAAAGGTTTTAAAAAAGAGAAGAGAGGAGAGAACCCTCCTTCCCCCCCACTGGGCTTCGACCCAGCTGGCCGCCCAGCCAGGCCGGCCCACCTCTCCCCGCATAACCCCCCCCCCCCCCCCCCCCCCCCACCACCACCGACAACCCTAGGCCCGATGCCCACTCTCCTCACTTCCCCCCGATCCACTTTTCCCCCACTCCCCCTTGATCTCCCCGCCCCGATCCGATTTGGATCGGGATCGGGCGAGCCGCCCCGTCGCCGGCACCCAACCCCGCCGCCGCCCGCCGCCCGGAGGCCTCTCCTCCCTCGCCGGACCTCCTCCACAGAGCCCCGCCTTGCTGGACGCTCCCGCCACTGAGCTCCATTACAGGTCGCCGCCCTGCCACGCCTTCGTCGTCCCCCCCGCGATGCCACCTCGCCGGAGCCGCCCCACCATCTTCGCCGGCGTCACCACGCCCCGCACCGCATCGGACGCCACCTCGACCGCCTCCTCGCCAGACCTCGCAACCTCGTCCTCCTCCCCGAGCCCGCGTACGCACATCTGAAGGGCCCGATGAACCACCGCCCCTCCTCCATTTCCTCCCTGCCTGGCGTCGAACGCCGCACGCGTGCCCATCCTCGCCCTTGGCCTCACTTCCTGCTCGCCCGCCCTGGACAACGGCCCCGCCATTCCGCTCGTCGCCTCGCCCGTGTGCCGCCCGACCGCGGCCACCCCCGATGGCAGCTGCGAACCCCCTGCCCCTGCCACTGCGCCCGCCTCTGCCCGCCACTCCTAGCGCCTCCCCTGCCGCTGCCCGCCTCCGCAACCGGTCCGCAGGCCCTGCGCCGGTCGCGGCCTCCACCGCGGCCCCTCACTGGCCGCCGCCCGGGCTCGGCCTCCGCTCAGGCGCCAGCACGCCCCGGCGACCGTAACCGCAGTACCCGAACCCACTATGGCCCTCGGGCCAATGACATGTGGGGCCTAGCCCCATAACGATTTTAAAAATAATGATAATAATAATAGTGAAAATAAATAAAATTAATTAATTAATTAATTAACTATATTAATTAACTTAATTAGTTATGTTTAGTTAACCTAATTAGCTAATTAATCTAATTAACTATTGTTAATTAACTAAACAGTCAATGACATGTGGGACCCTCATGTCAGTTTGACCCCATTCAACCACACTGTTGACTGCTGACATCAACATTACATCATGGTGACGTCACCAGGTGCTGTTCTGGATAATGTTGATTTAAATAATTAAATAAATTTTAGAAAAATGTTTTGAAACTTTGAAAATTAATTTAAAATAAATCGTAGCTCGGATCGAAAAACTTTGTACATGAAAGTTGCTCAGAATTTCGAGACGAATCCGGGTGCACTGTCCGTTCGCCCGCCACACATCCCTAGCATAGCAAACATGCAACTTTTCCCCTTCGGTTCATCTGCATCACAGACGTCCGGAACCGGGAAAACTTTCCCGGATGTTTTCCCCCTTCGCCAGTATCGCCTAGCACCGCGTTCGAACACCTCTAGCCCCGCTTATTGTCTTGTTATGCATATGTTTGCGTGCATTTACTGTTTCTTCCCCCTCTTCTCTCTGGTAGACCCCGAGACCGCTGTTGATGCCCTTGTGGTTGACTACGTCGACGACGACCCTCCTTGTCTGAGCAACCAGGCAAGCCCCCCCTTTGATCATCCCGATATCGCCCATTCTGTACTCTCATGCTTGCATTAGATTTTGCTACTTTTATTGTTTGGCCTATTCTGATGCATAGCCTGCTTTTGTACCTGCTTATTGTTACCTACCTGCTTATCCTAAACTGCTTAGTACAGGTTGGTTAGTGATACATCAGTGACCCCCACTTGTCCTTGTTGCCCCTGCTTCATCACCGATGCCTCGATCGACGTGATCGACGACCAGAGCCCGACACCTGACATCACATCATGCCCCTTTTGTTGCTCGACTCTACAGAGCTACTATCGAGTGCCGAGGGTGATCCCTCATAACGCACTCTTGATGATAATTCTATAGTGTAGCTATTCGTTCATGGTCATCGAGGGTGATTTCCTCTTTCACCATTCCTGATACGGCTCTGTCGTTCAACACCTCAAGTGTGAACCTCGAGGGTGGTCCCTCTTACGTTCACCTAGATGATTACATTGAGTTTAATCCACCGGGGGTGATTCCTTGAGTTTTCGCCTTGATGTCTGGACGCACAGTTACCTTGACTTTACTTGAGACCTTTGTTGAAGTCGGGCGGGCCCGTTGAGCACCCGGGAGTTGATGTGAAAGTCGGGCGGGCCCATTGAGCACCCGCAAGTTTTCCACATGGCACGGCCGGGCAGTCTGGGCCCTTGCCGTAAGTCCATGAGACTAGGCGACGGGGTCACCTTATCGTGAGTCTCTGCTCGTGTCCGCAAGCCCCCAATGCACTAACAGGTTTGGGTATTTTTTCTGAGTTGGCCTCTGGCCTTTACGCACTAACCACCACGCGAGGATAGATATGGGCCTCGACGTCGTGGTATCAACCGAAGCTTTGTCAGACGTCCAGTTCAGCAGTGCGGCACGGTCGGATCGTGCTGGCCATCTGAGGCGGTACTGGTATCCACCCTGCTCGCAACGACCCGGAGTGCTGCGGGCGATGGGCCCAAGACCCCGGAGTGCCTAGGATGTAGACCGGCGGGGACCTCTCTGCTGAGCCTAGGTAGGGCTGCGACGTGTTGATCTTCCGAGGGCGGGCATTGACCCCAGAAAGGTGTGTCCAGCCAGAGGGATCGAGCGTGTTGGGTAACGTGGTGCACCCCTGCAGGGAAGATATATATTCGAATACCGTGTCCACGGTAATGGACGTTCAGACATGTATCCAGATCTTATATAACTAGAAATGGATACTTGAGATATGTGATGGACATGTGGCTCCGGGATTGCTTTCTCGTAGGGAGTCGAGGAAGGATCTCTGGGCGTTGATGTTACAACATGTTTGTTAAATATAAACTGCTATTCTTTACTCTTCTACATGCTGCAAGATGTGAGGAGCTGCGTGAAGATGCTAGTCTTCGATAGGCTAGGCTTTCCCCCTCTATTCTGCCATTCTGCAGTCCAGTCCACACATACAACCCTTCCATTTGATACAAATGCATACTTAGTATAGATCTGATGCTTGCGAGTACTTTGGATGAGTACTCAGGGTTGCTTTGCTACCCCTTTTCCCCCTTCTTTCTTCTTTCCGGTTAATGCAACCAGATGGTGGATCCATGGAGCCAGATGCCACCATCGACGGATACTGCTATGTGAAGACCGCCGACGACCAGGAGTAGTTAGGAGGTCCCAGGCAGGAGGCCTTGCCTCTTCGATCGTTTTTGCTTTTGTGTTTGCCTTCTTAAGGCAGTGTTGTTTAACTAATGTCTGTACTCAGATATTGTTGCTTCCGCTGACTCTTGTGTATCGAGCTTGTATTCGAGCCCTCGAGGCCCCTGGCTTGTAATATAAAGCTTGTATTATTTTGATTTGTGTCTAGAGTTGTGTTGTGATATCTTCTCGTGAGTCCCTGATCTTGATCGTACACTTTTGCGTGTATGATTAGTGTACGATTGAATCGGAAGCGTCATAGAAAGGGCATGAGTTTCTGAACCCATGGTTCTCTTTCTCTACCGTGCTTCCTAGCAACAAAATCTCTCTTATCATAACATTGATTCTTTGATTGTGGGTTATCAAGATCAACAGCAGGTTCAATCTCTACATCATTGTTTTTGCTAGGTTGAGCATCAACATGAACATTATCATTAACATTATCACTAGGTTCATGTTCATCACCTGATTGTGTTTCAACATCAGAGATAGAAATATCATTGGGATTGTCAGGTGTGTCTACAGTAGGTTCACTAGAAGCATGCAAAGTCCTATTGTTTTTCGTTTTCTTCTTTTTAGAAGAACTAGGTGCCTCTAAATTATTTCTCTGAGAATCTTGCTCAATTCTCTTAGGGTGGCCTTTAGTATATAGAGGTTCCTGAGTCATTCTACTAGTTCTAGTAGCCACTCTAACATCAAAGTCATTTTTATTATTTAATTCATCAAGCAAAGCATTTTGAGCTTTATGTACTTGCTCATCTTGAGTAGCAACCAAAGAAGTATATTTGCTAATGAGTTTGAGTTCACCTTTAACTCTAGCCATATTATCGCTCACACGTCCTACCTCGAAAGCATTATTCTTTAACTCTCTACCAACATAAGCATTAAAACTTTCTTGTCTAGCCATAAAGTCATTAAATTCATCTAAGCATGGGCTATGAAATTTAGTAGAGGGGATTTCAACTTAATCATATCTATAGAGAGAATTTACCTTTACTACATGTGTCGGGTTATCAAGACAATGTGGTTCTTCAATAGGCGGTATATTAAGACCATGTATTTCTTCAATAGGAGGTAAATTCTTAACATCTTCAGCTTTAATACCTTTTTCTTTCATTGATTTCTTTGCCTCTTGCATATCTTCAGGACTAAGAAATAAAACACCTCTCTTCTTCGGAGTGGGTTTGGGAATAGGCTCAAGATTTGGCTTAATTGGTTCAGGAATTGCCTCAGGAATTGGCTCAGGAAGAGTCCAATTATTTTCATTAGTCAACATATTATTCGATAGTAATTCAGCTTCGTCGACTGTTCTTTCCCTGAAAACACAACCAGCACAACTATCCAAGTAGTCCTTGGAAGCATCGGTTAGTCCATTATAAAAGATATCAAGTATTTCATTTTTCTTAAGAGGATGATCAGGCAAAGCATTAAGTAATCGGAGAAGCCTCCCCCAAGCTTGTGGGAGACTCTCTTCTTTGATTTGCACAAAATTGTATATTTCCCGCAAGGTAGCTTGTTTCTTATGAGCAGGGAAATATTTAGCAGAGAAGTAATAAATCATATCCTGGGGACTACGCACACAACTAGGAGCAAGAGAATTATACCAAGTCTTAGCATCACCCTTTAGTGAGAACGGAAATATCTTAAGGATATAATAATAGTGAGACTTCTCATCATGAGTAAACAGGGTGGCTATGTCATTCAACTTGGTAAGATGTGCCACAACAGTTTCAGATTCAAGGCCATAAAAAGGATCAGATTCAACTGAAGTAATAATTTCAGGATCAACAGAGAATTCATAATCCTTATAGTAACACAGATAGGTGAAGTAGCAAAAGCAGGGTCAGGTTTCATTCTAGCATTAAGAGACTGCTGCTTCCATTTAGCTAATAACTTTTTAAGATCATATCTATCGTTGCAAGCAAAGATAGCTCTAGCAGCTTCTTCATTCATAACATAACCCTCAGGAACAACAGGCAATTCATAATCATTAGGAGAACCTTCATCATCACTATCATCAATAATAGCATCTTCAATAATTTCATTCTCTCTAGCCCTAGCAAGTTGTTCATCAAGAAATTCACCTAATGGCAAAGTAGTGTCACGCACAGGAGTAGTTTCATCATAAGTATCATGCAAGGCAGAAGTGGCAACATCAATACATGCGACATATCAGAATTCATAGCAGTAGCAGGTTTAGGTGTCGCAAGCTTACTCAAAACAGAAGGAGAATCTAGTGCAGAGCTAGATGGCAGTTCCTTACCTCCCCTCGTAGTTGAGGGAAAAATCATAGTTCTGTCGTCTTTCAAGTTCTTCATAGTGATCAACAGATATAAATCCCAAGTGACTCAGAAAATAGAGCTATGCTCCCCGATAACGGCGCCAGAAATTAGTCTTGATAACCCACAAGTGTAGGGGATCGCAACAGCTTTCGAGGGTAAAGTATTCAACCCAAATTTATTGATTCGACACAAGGGGAGCCAAAGAATATTCTTGGGTATTAGCAGTTGAGTTGTCAATTCAACCACACCTGGATAACTTAGTATCTGCAGCAAAGTATTTAGTAGCAAAGTAATATGATAATAAAGGTAACGTTAGCAAAAGTAATATTTTTCGGTTTTGTAGTGATTGTAACAATAGCAACGGAAAAGTAAATAAGCAAAGAACAATATGTGAAAGCTCGTAGGCAATGGATCAGTGATGGATAATTATGCCGGATGTGATTCCTCATGTAATAGCTATAACATAGGGTGACACAGAACTAGCTCCAGTTCATCAATGTAATGTAAGCATGTATTCCGTATATAGTCATACGTGCTTATGGAAAAGAACTTGCATGACATCTTTTGTCCTACCCTCCCGTGGCAGCGGGGTCCTAGTGGAAACTAAGGGATATCAAGGCCTCCTTTTAATAGAGAACCGGAACAAAGCATTAGCACATAGTGAATACATGAACTCCTCAAACTATGGCCATCACCGAGAAGTATCCTGATTATTGTCACTTCGGGGTTGTCGGATCATAACACATAATAGGTGACTATAGACTTGCAAGATAGGATCAAGAACACACATATATTCATGAAAACATAATAGGTTCAGATCTGAAATCATGGCACTCGGGCCCTAGTGACAAGCATTAAGCATAGCAAAGTCATAGCAACATCAATCTCAGAACATAGTGGATACTAGGGATCAAACCCTAACAAAACTAACTTGATTACATGGTAAATCTCATCCAACCCATCACCGTCCAGCAAGCCTACGATGGAATTACTCACGCACGGCGGTGAGCATCATGAAATTGGTGACGGAGGATGGTTGATGATGACGAAGGCGACGAATCCCCCTCTCCAGAGCCCCGAACGGACTCCACATCAGCCCTCCCGAGAGAGATTAGGGCTTGGCGGCAGCTCTGTATCGTAAAACGTGATGAAACTTTCTCTTTGATTTTTTTCTCCGCGAGACGGAATATATGGAGTTGGAGTTGAGGTCGGCGGAGCCTCAAGGGGCCCACGAGATAGGGGGGCGCCCAGGGGGGAGGGCGTGGCCCCACCCTCGTGGACAGGGTGTGGGCCCCCTGGTCTTGATTCTTTCGCCAGTATTTTTTATATTTTCCAGTGCCTCCGTGGATTTTCAGGACATTCCGAGAACTTTTGCTTTCTACACATAAAACAACATCATGGCAGTTCTGCTGAAAACAGCGTCAGTCTGGGTTAGTTTCATTCAAATCATGCAAGTTAGAGTCCAAAACAAGGGCAAAAGTGTTTGGAGAAGTAGATACATTGGATACGTATCAATACGACATGACAACATAGTAAAAAAACACTGTAAAACCCACTCCAAAACCAAAGTTGTCAAACCCATTGATATGAGATAGTACACTCATGCATCTCAGAATGCAAAACTACCAGGCAGTTTTCCTTACAAAAATCAACATCGTGGCCTTTAATCATACATTTTGCTACAACTAAATTTAGATCAGATAAAGGTTGGATTCACGCCGATTAACAAAATACATGCTGATGTAAAAATATAGTGATAGACAACAGGTACTTACATCTACATTGGAGCACAGAGAATTCCTGCAAGAATCTTTCCTCATAAACGATACCATTGCAGAAATTCTTCTATCTGTTAAGCTTATTTTCTAAAAGAGAGTTGGGTAAAAAACATGTAGAAAATATGATCAGCATGCTATAAAATTTCATGCTGCAAGGATACGCACACGCTTCTTAGAATGGAGTTGACATATTTTTGCTGGACTGGAGCGGACTAGTTCTTTGGCCACTGGGATCTTCTTATTATCACTAGGAGTTGGGTTTCTCTGTGCTGGAGCAGTATCTATAAAAACTGAGTTCGTTTATTATCTCCTGGCGTTTGGATCTTTTGCAAAGGCCTTGTTTGTAACCCTTCAGATTCTAACATAGTCGTCATCCCTTGCATGCCTTGTATAGAAGAATGGCGCTTTAATTATAAAACATGCGACAGCAGAGAGATGGAATAGGTACTGAAGAATAGAAAGGCATGACATATTGACATGTATTCCCTACATCCGGAAAAAAATGGATGGGTCTAGGCGTATTTCAGTTCTAGATACATCCTTTTTTATCCATTTCGACAACATGTAATCCGGACGGAGGGAGTATGGTGTAAGAGCTAGGGATACGACAGGACAACACAGCAAAAAAAGGACTAGTTGAATGTAAAACTGTATGCTAGCGGAGTACGTACAGAAATAACTAAGGCAACATACACATGTATGATTGGGAAACTAAGATGGCATTGCAGCAGAGCACTAGAACAACACTTCGATGTACAAAAACATGGTAAGGTAGACAGATGAAGTACATACTGATGAATAACAATGCATAAGATATTCAGAAGCATGATGTCCAAATTAAGCAGATGGCATTGCGATAGAGTAGAATGACAGTACTTGAATTTGAAAACATGTTATCATGAATGGAATAGGTACTGAAAAATAGGAAGGCATGACATATTTACATGCATGATCAGCATGCTAAGGACATGGCATTGCAACAGAGTAGATATGCTCCAGGACATTATATGCATGTTGTACCCATATCATAGGCCAAGTTGGAGCAAGGACCTTATGGGGTGAAGAGGATTCATCATCTTTCTGCAAGTCTTCTGAAGAACTGCCTTTACATGTTCCATCATATTGGGTATCATTGACATCAAGTTTATTGTCCTTTACATTGCTCCGTGAGGTTCTTGTGGATATATCAGTGTGTGCAATTATATCTGACATGCATGGAAGACAACTAGTAGTTAGATTTATGTAATGAGTGCATGTAGGAGATGACATAAGTAGTAGGACTGGGGTTAACTAGCAGCAACAAGTCTCATAAACTAAAGGGAGAACACAGATGAAAGCTACAGAATATGTATCGTTTGTACTCGAGATTAACTAGATGGCACACAAAGGTATTAAAGAACAACATAGGTAATACTAGAAGTGGTATAATAGTATAATCACCAGCCTGTGGGATAGCATTGGCTGATGGATGATAACTATGGAACAACATTACCTAAAGAACAAGTATCTTAGCTGAACTATGGAACAACGTTAACTCCTGAACAATAACCGTAAGAGATCAGCATGAATATACAGTGAAATGTGATGATCTATTTTCCATGCTTAGATGAATAACAAAGCCATAAATGTTCACACAAGTAAGATGAGGGTACAACCTATCTGGCTGCCATCCATAGGAGTGAGCATCATGTGCTGACTTGTCGATGGCCTTGTAGTTGTTGTGGCTGTCCATGTCGGGCATGCGCATTCGATGCAGGGAACTGTTGAGTGGGGACTATAGCTCCCTTCTGGTGTATGCTTCCCTTGTTGGAGCAGCTGCTGTGAGTCGGAAGACGGTGTGTTTGAAGATGCAGATAACACATAATGTTAAGAACGACATATCTCTTTGATATGAAGAAATACACTAAGATATCAACAGCAAGGTACGAGAGTGGTCACACGTCTGTTGACTGAAGACTAAATTGGGGTCACACGATTTTATTTTATTTTGGTACTGTCCGATCTATGTCGGATGGCTTGATGGCCGTCTTGTGCCTCTCGGCTGACACTATTCGGAATCTTCCCCGAAGAGCCAGCGACCAACGGCAGAGCAGCCTGCCTCCGTCGTCCGTGGCCACGGCCAAAACCCCACTCCCCGCCCCACCGCACTGCCGTGGTTGCGCCGCCCCGGGGCCAATCCACAAAGACTCCCCGTCATCCAGATCCGGCGGCGAAAGTACCTTCAACCCACACAACTCTAAAAGATAGCCATCTAAGCGCTACTTCCACGGCGAACTTGCGGCCCCGCACCCTTACGTTAGAAACCAGCCAACCGACAGCCTAGGAGCTCCGCCGCCTCAAGGTGTGCTGCTTCCCATTGGGAATCGATTGGCCCAGAATAAAAATTCAGAGAACTGATGCCTAAATAAAGTGATTTGAGATGAGGGTGCGACCTATCTGGCGGCATGGTGAAGTAGGCAGGTCCAGCTGCCGAGTCGGTGAGGCCGGCGCGATTGCGGTGGCGACCGGTGGCAGGGAAACAACAATGTCGCGACGGTCAACGACTACGGGGAAGCAGCGCCAGGACTCTGGATGGATCCAAAGTTGGAGCCGCTCTAGTGCCGTGAACGACGGCGGGAGTGAATTGGCTCCGGTACGGTTAACGCGGCCGTCGTTGAGGTAGCACCAGCAGCACGGAGTAAGAGGCACATGGCCCAGTGCACGACGGCAAATGGACAGCGTCTCCGGCATTAGGGAGGAGGGCGGCTGTGAAATTGGTGCGGTGGGGGCCGCCATGGAGGTGGGGCTGAGGTTTCGCGGCTCAGGAGAAGGGAGCTTCCCGGGGAGAAGGTGATTTGGCGCCCACGAGGTATGAATGGGGGGGGGGGGCGGAATTGGGAGGGGAGTGAAACCATGTCTTATGGACGCATTTGTCTGAAATGTGAGGGGGAGTTACAGTTCTACCCTTGCCTTTAGGCTTCTCGGCTTGGGTCTGTGTACTGAGGGTCGGGGGTAGTAGAGTAACTTTGCTTCTGCCCAAATAGTGGGCGGGAGCGATTTCGGGCGAGGAGGGCGTGTTTTGAACTATAGTGGGCGCGAGTGATTTCGGGCGAGGAGAGCGTGTTTTGAAATAGTGGGCGCGAGCTATTTCGGGCGAGGAGAGCGTGTTTTGCCGACCATGGTTTATGAATTATTCGGCACATGTCATTTCGGCCGAGGAGAAGGCACGCTTGGATGAAGTTACGAACCTACCCTCCATGTACAACGGGCCAATTGATGCGTGTCCCACATAGGACGGTAATTTCGCGTCTCCCATTTATTTGCTCGGGCGAATTCCACCGAGCAGAGAGGATGTTTAACGGTTCATTCAAATTTTGGGAGAACGAGCATCCACTTCTACCTTACCAAGTCGATTAGAATCAACTTTTGAAATATTAGCCTGCCACTTCTTTTTTAGATGGAGAGATGATGCTCGGGAGTAATGTGTTTTTACATGTTCGTTGGTAGCGATTTACTATATGACAAATAGTTGACCCACTCAAAAACGCGAATCAACCCCAAAATGAAATATCTCGATTCAATGAAATAGCTCGTTCACTAGGTCAAAATAGTGAACTAAATCCAAAATTGAACACCTCAATCGAGTAGCATGTTGTACAGTATTATAGTACTCCATGAACATGTTGAAAGTCAAATTAATGAACTTGTTTGATATACGCATATATCCGTTCATGTGTGGATTCCAGACAACATGTTCTCCAATTTAAATATTTGAATGCAAGTTTATATCGAAACATGGTTTATATCAGTCTTTGATGCATAAAACGCGACCTCTCTCTCTCTCTCTCTCTCTCTCTCTCTCCAACAATCCTCAATTCTGTCACACGCATCCGACACAAAAACCTTGTTGGTCCCTCTCCCTTTCTCTCCATCTCTCTCTCTCTTTGTGTGTGTGGGAGGGGGAGTCTTTCTAGCTCGCATGCATATATACACCATCTATAGGTCTCTCTCGCACACTATGTATGATACTCTAGCTAGTCCAAGCTAGATATCTTGGGTTCACTCATCGTACGCACACAAATTCCTTGGATCTTTGCCCGTAACTCTCTCACGCACCACTCTGTCGTCTCGGAGCTCTTCCCCCTCTCTCAAACTCTCCATCCACCTGGGTCACACATACACATGCATATCTCACTTGCACTCGATAGGCCCATCTAAAAACTCTATCTCTCTCCCTCGTTCTCTCTCCATCTCACACGCACACACACACAATCTCATGCCTAGCTAGCCAAGTATGATGGTCTCTCACTCAATTGTAGGCACACGCAGTCCCCCCTATATGTATATGACTAGCTAATCTTAGTCTCCATCACAAACATGTGCATGGTCTATCTCGATTTCTCTCGGGGCATCTTTCTATCGCGCACGCACCTCCCTCGATCTCCCTCCCATATAGTCCCCTCACGATCTCGAGGGGATCTCTCTATCACAAACACACCCTCTCTCCCTCCCCATGCGTCCATGCCATCCATGTGTCCCTCTCGACCTTTGTTCCTTGTTGGCCAGACCTCTATTGGACATGTGCTACAGGGGTGTCTCTCTCCGTTGCAAACAATCACACACTAGCTATCTTCGTGTATCTCCTCGCCTCGCTTTTCCATCTCGGAGATGCATGCGTGATATGTTCGCATAAGAAACGAAAAAACACACACTCTCTCTAATTTATTGTTTGTTGTCACTTTCTCTTTCACACACATACTCTTTTTGCACACTTACTCATTCTCCTTCACACGCACTTGATCTGTCTCGACTTAGGCACTCTCCTCGGTCCATAGCATATAGATTTATTGAAAAGTCAAACATCACAAAGTTTGACCATGTACGTGGAGAAAAACAATTACATCTAGTACGGCAAACATATACCATTAGATTCACCATGAGATGTAGTTTTGTATGATGTATCTTTGGTATTGTAGATATAAATAACATTTGCGTAAACCTGATCAAAGTTTCCAAAGTTTGACTTCTAAAAAATTTACATGCACTGCATTATCGAGCGGATGGAATATCTCTCTCCCCCTCTCAGCTATTTGACGCACCACTCAGCCTTATCGGGGCTCCTCAATCTCTCTCAAACTTTATTTGTCAGTTTGGTTCGTGACCTGACCCTCATTCCTTGATGGCTAGTACTGCCTGGTGTGGACGTGAGATGTAAAATATTTCTGCCTGGCCAGGCTTGTGTGGTGCTGGAGCGTTTGGTTCATTCTTGGGCCAGGCAAAGCATCAACGTCCCATCAATCAATCCATGCAGCAATTATTTAATGCTAATATCCAACCACTGTTAACCTCATGGCCGCACGACCAGGCATGGCCAGGTGTTCGAAATCGGTTGCCTCGGCCAGGCTACTTGTAGTGTCTGGAGTCCAGCCAGGTTAATTAAAGTGCAAGGGAACGTAGGCCAGGAGGGCTTTCTTTTTCACAGGGTAGCAACCAAACAAGCGTGCATGAAATCCAGCCACAACCCCAGGCCAGGCAAAAGATGCTTAGGACGCAAGCCAAACTGACCTTATATCTCCCTGGTTCACACATACACATGTCTCGCTCACGCTATACATATAGACCCATCCAACACTCTCCGCCCTTGTTCTCTCTCCATGTGACACGCACCCCCCTAAGTACCATAATCCCTCACTCCATCATAGGCACAAGCACTCCCCCCTCCTAAGTAGGATTATCTCTTACTAGCCATCAGGAACACACATATTGTCTCCTTCCATTCATACGTCTATCTCGATATCTCTCGGGGCATCTTCTATCGCGCACACACCTTGTCACTCGATCTCCCACCCATGTAGTCCCATCACGATCTCCAGGGGATCTCTCTATGACAAACATACACTCTCTCCTCCCCATGTCTGCATTTTCTCCGTATGTCTCTCTCGACCTCTCTCCCTTGTTTGTCAGACCCCTCTTGGCCACGTGCTAGGGGTCTTGCTCTCTCGGTTCCAAACAACCACACACTATCTCCTCACCTTGCCTCCATTGTTGAAGATGCATGTGTGATATGTTTGCGTACGACACGCACGCTTTTTCTCTACTTTTATCGTGTGTTGTCCATGTCTCTTTCACACACACACACACACTTTTTTCACTCACTCTTTCTATCTATCTCTCTCTCTAGTTAGGGACTCTGTCACGTCCATAAGCAAATGGATGTTTTGAAAAGTCAAACCTCAGAAAAGTTTGACCAGGTATATGTGGAGAAAAACATTTACATCTGGAACGATCATTAGACTTCATACTATCATTTATCTTTGGTATTGTAGATATAAGTAATTTCTTTATAAACTTGGTCAAAGTTTCAAAAGTTTGACTTTAAAAAAAATGTTGGAACTACATTATCGAACGGAGGGAGTAGCTCTTTCTCTCTCTCTGCTATCTCTCACAGGCCTCCCCTCTCGCTCGAACTCTCTATACCGATGGATTATGCGCTCATTGTGTCAGTGTATAGCTCCGTATATTGTTTAGTTGACCGGTCAACCAATCCACATGTTGCCTTGTCAGCTCGTGTTCTATATCTTCGTGTGCTGGCCCATGTGGCAGTGGGTGAAAATAAGTAAACTAGAGGCCCATCTGACACACGGTGAAGTAAACAAAGTTGAAACCACTCGGGGTAGCACCCCGCTCGCTAGTAAATTGAGGGTGCATTGAGGAGACACTTCTTGCGCGTGAAGGATGCACTCGCGCACAATTCACCACTGCGCGGGGGCATGCACAGAAGGACGCACTCGCGCACACCCAGCACACAACACACACCAGCACACATGTACACCGGCGTCGCCATCGGTTGAGATGGACGGTGGGACAGCCAACAAGCGGAGGCGGCTCGAGCCAATACCGCATCCGGCGAGCCTGGACTTCATCAGCAGCCTCCCCGACGACATGCTGCTCGTCATCATCGGCATCCTCCCCACCAAATCTGTCGTGCGGACCACCCTGCTCTCCCGGCGGTGGCGCCCCCTTTGGCGCTGCGTCCCCCTCAACCTCACCATCGACAACTGCCTCTACGATGGGGATTGCAAACAAGGTTGTCAGAATCACGATTTTGAATTGGATCGGAGCTCTGATGGTAGGATCGCAAATCGTAGAATCTTCACTATCAGGATCGTAAAAACATAGATTCTATGAACAAAAATCGTAGAATCAGAGGGGTTATTTTGGATCGTAAAGTCGTAGAATCGTATAACAGAATCGCGATTCTGACAACCTTGATTGCAAACGCATGGCCGCAGTCTCCAAGATCCTTTCATCGCACCCTGGGCCAGCTAGACGCCTTGACATCCGCATGTTCAGTACCAACTTCAAGGTCCAACCCAAGTTCGACGAGTGGTTCTTATCCCCCGCCCTAGATCAGCTCGAGGAGCTCAACTTTGAAGCTGGGCGATGTCGCTCTCTGCCGCCGTCCGTGCTCCGCCTCACGCCAACGCTGCGTCGTGCTAGCTTCAGCTCCTGCTATCTTCCCCAGATTAATGCCGCGCCCGCCCTTCTTATCCCTCAACTCAAGCAGGTCAACCTCTTCGACGCCGTCATCTCGAAGAAGGCTATGGAGCACCTGCTCCGCAGCTGTACTGCACTCGAGTACCATCGTCTTGAGCAGATCCACGGGTTCATTAGCCTCCACATCGCCTCGACGAATCTCCAATTGATTTATATGTCTTGCTGGCCCCGCAACAAGACATCAATTCGGAAGAGATCACTCCAGCTGTTCCACGTTATGGTCATTGAGAATGCGCCTTTCCTTGAGAGATTGCTTGTATTGGATCTAGAAGGTCCAACAAAAATCAGGGTCATTGACGCACCAAAATTGGCAGCGTTGGTGTACTCATCTGCCAAATTCTCCGAACTCATTATTGGATCCGTAATCGTTCAGGTACAACACTCTCTTCTTCTCCATCTTCTTGAAATTGACATTTTTAAATTTCTTCTTGATGTATTTACGACCGTCTTCTAGAAAATGATTCCCACAAGCTTGACCCAGTCCATGCGCACAATGAAGATCTTAGCACTAAAATCTATCGGCCCCAATCTGGATCAAGTTGTTGGATTCCTTACGTGCTTTCCGTGCACGGAGAAGCTACTCATCGAGGTGAAACTTTTTTCCTATAAGTAAACGGTAATCACAACGTAGCTCAATTTTTTCGTAATTTTCCCAAATTACGATGACAAGTGTAGTGTTCAAAATTGCATCTACGCACTGCAACGAAAGAAATGTTTTTAGTATTTTTTTCTCACGTGATCACCTGCATCATTTTTATGCTGTACTACTATAGTAGCCTAGGCTAGTCATAGTGGAAAGTAACTTAGAATACTCCAGTAACTCTATGGTTACCCTAAGAGCAAGTACTACCTCCGTCCTGGTTTACTCTTCCAATTTTGTAGTATCAAAATTTGAGCATAGATTTAACTGACAAAATGTTAATGCATGTCACTAAGAACTATATCATTGGATTCGTATTTGAACATAATTTCAAATGGTGTAATTTTTAGTGACATGCATTGGCATTTTCTTAGGTAAATCTATGGTCAAAATTTTATACTAAATACGAGGTAGTATTCCCTCCGTCCCAAAATTGTTGTCTTACATTTGTTTAGATACGGATGTATCTAACACTAAAATGTAACTAGATACATCTGTATTTAGACAAAATTAAGACAAGAATTTTGGGACAGAGGGAGTACAAAAGTGGGCTATGTAGGCCAAAACATGTGCCAAATTCACTTGTGATGCGCATCGATGCCCCTCCATTGCTCACCTGGTGCCCCAATCTGGATCACCTACTTTGCTTCGGTGCCAAATTAACTCACACAATGAAAAAACATTGCGTGGGAGAAAGAGAGGAATGAGGCAATAAAAAACACTTGTTTGGGAGAGTGAGAGGCTAGTGTAGTTGGTTTGATTGATTTGTTTATACATGTGGGTCTGTGTGCACAGCGATGCCAACTCTCTCACATCGCAAGAGCGGTGCCAAAATCTTTTGATTTGACATCGATGCGTATTATGTGGCATGCATACTTTTGCGAAATATGGCATCGGCCACATAGTGGAAGGCAACAAATGCCCAAGCTCTTCACGTGCTCCTAGTTAAATGAGAGGAAACAGAAAGAGAGAGAGAGAGAGAGAGAGAGAGAGAGAGAGAGAGAGTGAGTGAAAAAATATCACTAGCCAGCCAACCCTATCGTATAGCGAATGATATTGGTACCTCTTGATGACATGGAAATCTTATACAGCCAGCTGCTCTAACATGTTCTCTTCTTTTGCAGATAGAAAAGACCCAAAAGTGAAAAATGTGCTGCACTATAACAATCTCATCAAATGCCTTGATCTCCATCTTACAGAAATTGATTTGATCGACTGCCGAGGCAGCACATCTGAGATTAAATTGGTCAGGTTCTTTGTTCTGGAGGCAAGTGTGCTCAAGGTAATGAGGTTTGGCGTTCTCTGGCGCAACAAAGAATGGTGTGCTGATCACCGCAAGCGTCTAAGACTAAACGACAAAGTCTCCGCAGAAGCTGGATTTGTTTTTGAAACATTAAGTGGCCAGAGACTCGAAAACTTATTTGCCCATTAGTGACTTGTCAGGGCGGTGGATTTTAGTTTGTACGATAATGTTGCATCCACCTAAAGTAACGAAAGTTCTTACGTAAACTTCCTAGTAATTCCCTCTTCGTAGGTGCAGCATTACTCTTAACATTTGTAATATCAGTTGGAAACTTGTAATATTGCCAAGTCCTATTCCTGCGTTTTGAAAATCCTGCAAATCAAACAGGTCCTGAGTTGGTGATGATGTTGTGCCTCCCATCTTTCACCAATAGCCGTCGGATATTGACCTGGCGCATACAAACCAAACTTCTCCATTTTTGCAAAAAGATGCCCGCACTTGTTCCCTATTTACAAATAACTCCTTGTCTCTCATAGTCAGTCTTATCTCCTCCCCACCACATCTAGAAGGCCGTGGAAAAATCTGGCGCCATGGCCGCTGCCGGCGCCATCCACCCCCAATCTTGGTGTTCCATGCAATGCACGAGCATCTACGCACGGGAAATTATGTCGAACAGGGCTAGTTGTAAGCAGGCTAGCTCTACAGCCATGATGATAGTGACTGCAGTCAGTGAGGCTGACTATGGTATGCCGAACACGGCGCCTATACTCACGTGTCATCCCCGGCGCAGGGTCTTGTCACTTCACTGTGAGGAGCAGCACGTAATAATTTGACCAACGGGTAGTACAGTGCTAGTACTCCTACTACATTGGTAGTACTACTACTAGTACTAGTAGCACCACGGTCTAGATTTAGGAGTACTACCATGTCCATCTGGATTTTAGTATTTGACTAGCAATATCTAGTAATGCATGTCACAAAAAATGCACAACTCCCTCTGTAAATAAATGCATGGTGTATTGTTTCATTCCTATCGGTGAGGGAACTTAATGTCTTTTTGCTAAGTAAACATTGCATGTCATGTTTGGTAGTCTCAAGTCATTGAAAGCATGCACGGCCCACTGTCGGCGTTCTGGGAACGGGGGTCCCCAGACTTGCCTGCCTGCAGCCTGCGGCGTGCCTCAAAGGAGGCCCAGCACAGCCCATCTTCATCAACACAAGCTCAAGACCCTCGCGAGGGGCCAAGCCTCACGGGGCGGACGACAAGGAGCTTCCTCAGGCACGGCCTCGTCAGGCTGGCTCATGAGGAGGCGGAGAGTTCAAGGCGGGGTACCTCGCGAGGTGCCCATGACGCAAGCCGTGATGACCAAGGGCGCCAGTCGGGCGCCAGCCCGCGCAGTGTCCTCCTTTCCTCTTTGGTGCAAAGGGGGCAAGCGCAGGCGAGAGCATCAAGCAAAGGCGTCCATTTCGGTGTAACGAGACCAAGACCAGCCCAACGGTTAGGAGGAAGTCATTGTGGAGCCCAAGCCGGCGTCACCACCAGAGCCTTTGACAGGGGAGGACCAACTTTACTCAGGATAAGTGTACCCGCTGTTCCCCTTCAAAATGGCTAATTGTTGGCGCCCTTCCCGCTCAATATTTGGGAAGAGGCCCAGGGCCTTTGCCTATAAATAGGACTAGCCACCCCCAAGGTAGAGGCATCTTATCCTCACCGAGAAACCAGTAGACAGGGCGACCGAACTCCCCCTAGCTGTTCGTCGCACCAGCCGAGAACAGACTCTCGCGAGGCTGTTCTGCCTTGTATAGTTCATCATCAAGCCCAAGAGGCAATCCACCAGACCACACACTGGAGTAGGGTATTACACCACAATGTGGCCTGAACCAGTATAAATCTTGTGTCTCTTGTGCTATTCAGTTCGGTAGCTTAGGTCCTAGCAATTCGGCGAGGAGCGAGCCGGTAGAGGGTTGAATCTCCGCGCGCACCCCAATGTTTGAACCTCAAGGGTCTGCCGGAACCCGAAATCCGACATTTGGCGCGCCAGGTAGGGGTGCGCCGGGATCTGCCTTCTGCCGCTTCGCGCCCCGTCGCATTGTCATCACCATGTCTGGCGACCAGGCGGGCAACCCCGATCCTTGGGCGGCTTGGCCCGCCCGCGCAGAGCCGCTCGCCCCGGGCGACCCCATGCCCCAGGCAGCTCGCGGTCCGCAGGGCGCTGCGGGCCGTGGGCGACGCAGACAGGCCTCGACGGCTCTAACACCGCGGCAGACGCAGTCGGCAGCAAGGGCCTCCAACCACGGCGCGGCCACGACGTCGTATACCCGCCGGGAGCAGGCGAACTCAAGGGCCGCGCTCACAGTGGCCCGAGAGCTGCTGCAGTGCAGATTGATGGAAGGCGGCCATGACGTGCTGCTAGAGTGGGTGGCGGAGCTCCTGGGCTTCGCCGCCTCGGGGGCTCACCCCTTCTGCACTCCGCTCTCGCCTCAGGCCCAGGGCGGCCCGCGCGGGGGCCCCGCGTGCAATCGTGGGCTCCAAAGCTACTCCAACACCAGCGAAGCCGTCAGCACAGGGCCGGCGGCAGCACCGACTCCGCTCCCCGCCAGCGAAGAAGGACTCGTCGCGACCCACGGCCCCTGTGGGCCGCCGCGCTACCATCACGAGGCTGGCACGTCAAGCAGGGCTGCATGGCACGCGGAGCCCTACGGCGCAGCCTTCGGGGTAACGGCCACGGAAGAGTACGTGCCCCACATGATGGATCAGGGGCACCCGCGCGAGGGCGAACAAGGCTCGCTCCTCAGCCCAAGCTGGGGGGACGAGGCACCAGAAGCTGAGCTCTTCCAGGAACCCCGGGACGGCCCTGCCGGCCACACTGGGAGCGACGATTATCGGGTACCACTAATCCCTCAGGAGCAGGCATACACTAATCATGGGTTGCAGGAGGTGCAGGTCGCCACAGCGAGCAGCTGGCCCGCTCCAGCAGTCTCTTACCCCTCAGGAGGAGGGCGTCGGGGGCTGCAGGAGAGGGGCCGAGATCCGACATCACCACCGCGGCGTTCGGAGCAAGGCGTTCCCAGGAGGTAGGCCCTCCGCTGGGGAGGTGCCTCAGGGCCTGCCCCTGGCGGAGGACCCGTGGTCGTCGGGGGAACCGCTGGCGACCGCTCTACCCCATCGGCGGCGTCCTGGTTTCCGGTCATCGTTGATGGCACTAGAGTGTGGCACAAGGTGGGGCCCTCGTCTGGCGATATGAAGCAAGGCCGGTACCTGTGAAGAAGGCCCAGTGCCTGTGAAGCTCACCGCCCCGTGACACTCTCACGTAATAATGAGTGGGGCTGTTCACACCCCGGAGTCTCAGGGGTGCCGGCCTCAGGCCCTGGGGCTCCCTCCCACGCCCAGTGGCAGCACTTAGCTCCGCGCTGGTGAGAAGACGTCCAAGACTAGACTAGCTGCCGGACGTGGCCTTTTGTTTGCTTTCATTGCTTTTCTCTTGGCTGTTGCTTTCCCTCGCTGGATTTAAGTTGGACTTGAATTTGAGATTTGTGTGTGTTTGGGGAAGGGGTGCTTAGTCTCGTTCGAACAATCTCTCGCATTTCGGTTACGACCTCACCTTAGCTGCCTCCCCTCGCGAGCCCCTCGCGAGCCGGGTCTGGCCTAGCTTGCGTGCAGCCCAGGCTGCCGCCGTCATACCCTTTCGGGAGGTTTTTTTCACTACAGATCCTACGGATTTGATCAGGAGGCGTTCGAGGCACCACAGCCTCCCACAAATTATCTCAGGACCCGCGCAGGATGAAGGTAAACTAACCAGCCAGCTCGTCACCTAGCCAACCACTTGGCACGGGCCTATGAGCAATGTAGCATTGACTAGTGTGCTAAAACATTGGTTTTACATGAGGGGCACCCCCTCCCAAAATGCTCTCACAACTGTCGGGGCAAAAGCCTGAGTTCTATTCATGCAGGATAAGGAAACAGGAACGGCGTGCTATCAGTCAGATAAATCCCCCAATGCATCCTCAGGAGCGCCGCCCGAGCTGTCGCTGGCGTCGCTGGCCTCGCCATCGCCCTCCGCGTTGCCGCCAGCGGCGTCAGGGCCGTTCACCATACCGCCCTCGTCGGCGGCCACAATCACGCCGTCGTTGTCTGAAGCGAAGGCCCTGACAAGGGCGTCCACGTTGTCTTCCACCCAATACGCCAGGTCATCTCAGATGGCCTGGGGGACTGGGGCGATGGCAGCGTCGAAGTCGAAATGAGGATCCATATTCCGGAGATGGCTGAAGACGCGGGAAAAGGCGTGCCCGAGCAGGGCTCGGCTCCTCTCCTCCACCAACCTGTTGGCACGAACCGACCGTGCCTCCAGCTGCGTCACGATGTCGGTGAAGAACTGAAGGTTGCCGGCGTAGTTAATGGCACGCGGCTCGTTGATGGCCGCCTCGCAGATGTTACCTAAGGCCGTGTTGGACCTCTCCCGAAGCGTGGTGAGCATGGGGGCGTGCTCGTGTTCCAAGAGCCGCCGCTGACGCATCTCGTCCGCATTCTGCCGGGCGACGTCCTCAGCCTCAACCACCTGTTGGCGAAGAAGAAGCACCTCGGCGCGGGAAGTAGTTGACTCCCCCTGCGCCGCCTCGAGTGCGGCCTGTAAGGCATCAACCCGCCGCATCGCTTCCTCCAGCCTGGTCCTCTGGACGGTGGTCCTACCTTCGGCCTCGGTCCGGACCAACTCCAGCCTCTCCGAGAACTCGCGCTCGAGATTCAGGCGCGCCGTCGCCACTCGACGTCCGACCTCCTCCGAGATACGGCTTCCCGTGCAGCGACGTCGTCCTCCGCCCGTGTCACCTAGTGCTCCCTCGTCTCCAGGCGCTCGTGCTCGCGCACGCGTTCGGCGGCCTCCAGTGTCAACGCCTCCTCACGCTTCTGGAGCTCCGCTGGGTCGCCGGAGGCCACCTTCATCGACGCGAGGGCCGCCTCGCGCAGTTCCACCTGCTCCTCCAGTGAGCGGCACCGGGCCAAGAGTTCCTGTGCCCGCTCCTCCGTGGCCTCTCGCCGCCGGTCAGCTTCCCGGGCTTCTTCGACGGCCTGGCAACAGGCCTCCCGAGAGGCCGCCAGCGACGCCTTGGCCTCCTCACCATCAAGATCGCGCCGACGGTGCGCGAGGGCGGCAGCCGCCTCCAGCTCGCGCCTCTCCGCAACCAGCCGAAGGCCCTCAGCCTCAAGGCGCGCGTCCTCATCAGCGAGTTCCTCACCAAGTAGGCTCACCGCGTCAGCCGCCCTCCGGAGGAACCCTTGGCGAAGAGCGCGACGCTCCCGGGCGCGCTCAAGTACGTCCTCCACACCATCATCCGCCCCAAGCGAGCGCCGTGGGGCTCGGATCTGCACTCCCCCTCGGGCAGGGGGCTGGGGGCTGGCGCCATTGAGATAGTCGGGCGTGCCCTGCCAGAAGCCCGACCTATAGCCAGTCCATCCCCGGGTGGAGAGCGCAGGGAGTACCTCAACCAATCACGGTCCACCACCAGGCGAGAAGCCCACGGCAGGCTGGCTATGCCACGAGAAGGCCCGAGAAGGAAGACCGCGGGTAGCGCAGGGCCGCGTTGCGCTTCGGGATGACTCGTCTCGCCAACCGGCCTCGCCACAAGGGCCCGGCTGCTCGGGATGATCGAAGACGGCGGAAGAGGTGGAGGCAAGGGGGATGGCTCCTCATCCACCCCCATGAGCTCGGAAGGAAGGGACCTGCAGGGCAAGGATCAGAACAAGCAACAAAAGAGTCAGGAACAGGGAAGGGAGAAGGCTTACTCGTCGATGGCGTAGTACTTCCTACGCTTCAGCAGGCGACAAGGGTAGTCATCGCCCAGGGCCTCCCTCCTCTTCCGTAGGGCCTAAAAGTCCATGCGGAAGCGATCCAAGAGTTGAGCGCAGGGGTCAGCTTGCGACGAGGAGGAAGCATCAAGGCGACTCGCGTTAGGGGCGCCCGCCTGATGCGCGTTGCCGGTCGCCTCACCAAGAAGAGCGGCTGGGGCCTCGGGAGCCTCATCCGTAGGCACTACGAGCGGACGCTCGCCACCCTCAACTGCGGCAGCACGGGTCTCGGGAGCCGCTCCCTCATGAGCGCTGCCTAGTGCTGTCGCCTCGGCGAGGGCACCCTCGGCCTCGGGAGGCTCATGCCTCCCTGCACCACCACCTGAGGAAGAGTCGCCCTGGGTGGCTGCGAGGGCGACCACCACCACTGGGTTCTCGCGAGGCCCCTGGAGGCCAGCAGGGCGCGGCCCCTATTCGTCGAAGATGGGCATCTGGCTCACAAAGTCGCCTCTGTTCGAGCAGAGGTACAGCAAGGCCCCCCTTGACGAATGTCGCCGGGGGAAGGATCCCCAGTCAAGACCAAGAGCACCTTCCTCAGAGCTTCAGGCGTCAGGTCCTCTTCCTGGAGCCGCATACGGTCCCCACGACCGCTGTAGGCCCACATTCGATGAGAGTGGCGCTGGAGAGGGGCGACGCGGCGTAGCAAGAACTCCTTCACCACCTTGGGCGCCGTCACGCCAAGCTTCATCAGGAACTCGAAGCGGTGCAAGACGAAGGCGAGTCGGGGGCTCGCGAGCGTCACCTGGCCCCAGCCTGAGTTGGGGACAGCAGGTGAAGATGGCTCCATCAGCAGGGGGCTGGGCACCCCTACGTCCACATAAAGCCACCGCTCGCGAAACCCAGGCGCGGGCGGAGGAAGACTGAAGTCAATTCCAGAAGCCGCTGTCTCAGGCACAGAAATGAAGCTCACACACCCCGAGCATTGGGTGGGGTCGACAAGGCGCAGAGAGAAGAAGTGGCACAGCAAGGCAACCGAAGGAAGGATGCCCGTCATTGCCTCGCAAACGAAGGCAAATACCGCAAGAAGGGTGATGGACTCAGGACCCAGGTGCATCATATGGATCTGATAATGGGAAAGCACGGCGTTGAAGAAATAAGAGAAGGGGGGAACCAGTCCCGCCCACAGGGCGTCGGCGAAATACCGGACCTCGGTGGGAATCCTATCAACGGAGAAGCGAGACGCGGGCCAGGCCGTCGTCCTCCCGCACTCGTTGAAGATGGTGGCCAGGGCTGAGCGGACCTTGCCCAGGCCTTCTTGATTGATTATGACCGGCCAATCGACGGCGGGGGCCGCCATCGACGACGAGCGAGGCAGCGGCATGGGCTTCTTCCCTTTTCCCCTCCTCGGCAGAGCCATGATGACAGGAAAGGGATGGGGGAAGGTTTGAGATTGGATTGGATGCGGAAGCTGGAGTTCGAGAGAAGAAACGACAGGGAGCGCCCAAGCAGCAGAAAGGGGAGCGGCTATGTGCGGCAGCGAGTCCGCCTAGCAAGGCACAAAATAAGGAGGCGTGGGGGAACAGTGCCGCCCACGTCAAATCAACCGCCACGCGGCGCCCAACGCCGCAGGCTGTTAGGGCCTGCGACGCTTCGCACTTGCCCTTTCGCCTCTCTGCTCGGCCAAGTTCGGGTGCGCCGTGGGCCCGGGGGCTACTGTCAGCGTTCTGGGAATGGGGGTCCCCAGACTTGCCTGCCTGCGGCCTGCGGCGTGGCTCAAAGGAGGCCCAGCATAGCTCATCTTCATCAACACAAGCTCAAGACCCTCGCGAGGGGCCAAGCCTCGCGGGGCGGACGACAAGGAGCTTCCTCAGGCATGGCCTCGTCAGGCTGGCTCATGAGGAGGCGGAGAGTTCAAGGAGGGGTACCTCGCGAGGTGCCCATGACGCAAGCCATGACGACCAAGGGTGCCAGTCGGGCGCCAGCCCGCGCAGTGTCCTCCTTTCCTCTTTGGTGCAAAGGGGGCAAGCGCAGGCGAGAGCATCAAGCAAAGGCGTCCATTTCGGTGCAACGAGACCAAGACCAGCCCAACGGCCGGGAGGAAGTCATTGTGGAGCCCAAGCCGGCGTCACCACCAGAGCCTTTGACTGGCAAGGACCAACTTTAGTCAGGATAAGTGTACCCGTTGTTCCCATTCAAAATGGCCAATTGTTGGCGCCCTTCCCGCTCAATATTTGGGAAGAGGCCCAGGGCCTTTGCCTATAAATAGGACTAGCCACCCCCAAGGTAGAGGCATCTTATCCTCACCGAGAAACCAGTAGACAGGGCGACCGAACTCCCCCTAGCTGTTCGTCGCACCAGCCGAGAACAGACCCTCGCGAGGCTGTTCTGCCTTGTATTGTTCATCATCAAGCCCAAGAGGCAATCCACCACACCACACACTGGAGTAGGGTATTACACCACAATGGTGGCCTGAACCAGTATAAATCTTGTGTCTCTTGTGCTATTCAGTTCGGTAGTTTAGGTCCTAGCGATTCGGCGAGGAGCGAGCCGGTAGAGGGTTGAATCTCCACGCGCACCCCAGTGTTCGAACCTCAAGGGTCTGCCGGAACCCGAAATCCGACACCCACATCTCTCATTGGTTGATATGTAACGAAATAAGAAACAAGGAGGGAGTTAATGCACCGTGCCTAAGTGTTTTGGGATTATTTGGTTTTCGTAAGGTGACTTACACAACATTTTTTGTTTACATGCATTAACATTTTATTAGTTAAATCAAAGGTCAAAACTTGGCGCAAAATGCAAAGGGGACCAATAAACCAGTAAACATCAAACTTCTCTCGTTTGGCCCCAACTAGAGGTCCGGTGAGATGACTATACTGCACCGGCACGGAGGGGTCGCAACTTCATTGACTTACGGCAACTGCCTTTGGGTGAATGACATGTGGGCCCAAGGGGTGGCTGGCCCACCTATCATACAGGCAAAGGCAGGTGCAGTAGAGGGCCGAGGAGTAGTACGAAATCCTACGCACCTATGCACGCTAACCAAGGGCAAGAGTGATCACTCGAATCGCAAGATCAGTTGACTAGAAGCTAAGCTAGACCCATGGAGGCGATGAGCGCGAGCATCAGGCAGCTGTGCCAGATTGTCCACGACGCTGGCCTGCGGCCCGGCACCAAGGAACGTCTCCAGGTAGTATTGCTTGAGGCCGCCAGGGCGAGGGGCCGCTTGGACGACAGCTTCATCTCCTTGTTCGACGAGGTCCTCGTCGGTTTCCTCAACAAGTTCACCGTCGTCAAGAAGCTCGCAGAGTACTTTGACATACACCTCCAGCCGACGCGCCCAGGCTCTGCGATGCCCGCCACCCTCAATGGCCACTATGGTGACAACCTCTTCGATGCACTGGTGGCCCTGCGACTGCCCGCCGTCGCACCGGAGAATGTCCACCTCGAGGTCGCGTTCGCCGCGCAGCGCCTGGCGCAGCAAGACACCATCGACATAATCACCCACGTCTACGCGCAAATCGTCCACAAGGACTACTACATGCAAGAGGAGGACGATAGGATGCTAGCCTTCTTAGACCGCAAGGAAACCTTGGACGGCATTGTTCAGAAGCACGTTGAGCTCGCCGCCAACGCCGCTGCTCCTCAAATGTCGGTTGGTGACCCAGCACACTAGGGCGTGAGGATGTCGTTGATGGATCCGTATGTATTTTTATCTTTCTGTCAAATCCATGTACTAGTATATGATACTACTAGTAATTATCTTACCTTTCGCATCAACTTCATAATTTTCGTACGTACTCCATGCATGAACGGCGCCAGAACCAAACTTCTCATTACTCTAGGCAAAATCATTATTTTCTATCTATCGGTCTCGCCATGGAGCAGAACCAAATTTTACAAGTTAAGAGTTCAAAAGGAAAAGCCTGCCGTGTTTGCGTCGCACCCCCACACGGTTGGTCCGGCACGCCGCTCAAGCGGGAAAGCGTGCGGTGTTGCATTTTCACTTACAAGTGGGACCGCAGTTGAGCAAACCGACTATCAGCAAACCCCCATCCTGATGAGGACATCAATACCATTGTTACACCCAGAGCCCCTACTGCTACATATACTGGACCAATTACTAGAGCACACGCCCGCCAATTAAATTATCAGGTACTTTCGTTTCTTGGTAATGATTCTAATGTTCATGAGAATATGATGCTGCCTAAATTGGATACATTTGGTTTGCTTTCAAATGAAGGGCCTAGCTTGGAGAAGGATGGACATTGGAGCACGAACAAGCATGGAGATGATGGCATGCGCAAGGGGAACAAGAACGGAGTTACAAGTGATGATTTCAGGACTTTGAAGCCACCATAATGGGTGCATGAAGCCTTGGACGAAATATACAAGATGCCACTTCATAAATTTCGTCCCGAGGCTATTCTAGGTGCTGCGTCACCTTATTATTGGGCCAGGCCCATGTAATTTCGAAATACATAAGTATAGGATATTTTTAGAGTCCAAATGTGTGGGGAAACAAGAGATAGGGTTGATTTCGGACCCCTCCACCAAGGGCGACGAAATTCCCCCCTCTTCCTCCATATGTACAGCCCTTAGGGCACCGTTTAGACTTTGGGTTTTGTTTAGATTAAAGTTCGCCGTAGCTGCAACTTCGCGTACTTCGTTTGTGTTCAATGACCAAACAAAGACGTCTCAGAACCCCACCTTGATCAATAAAGCTTTCATCTTATATTTGCAATATCCAGATTGCAATCTTAGTTTCTTGCTTGTTCTTCATTTGCTCGCAGGAAACAGACCCTCGTGGTCAGGTTGATCGTGCTCCTGCGTGGTTAATAACCTCTCGGAGTTGGTTTAGCGATTGCTAAGGCGCGACGTCCTCGCATGTTCGTAGTCGGATCGTCAAAGTCGATTTCCACCTAAGAGATATCCATCATCTCATCGAAAGACGGGACACCTTTGCCTCTATCAAGTGGTATCAGATTTCCAGGTTGCTCGGTGAGATTTTACAGTTTTTCATAGTTTAGATCGAGTCTGTTCTTCATACCTATAGTCCAAAAAAAAGCCACACAAAAAAAATTAGGGTTAGTTCATCATATCCGAACCAGTCTGAGCCATTGTATAATCTTTTCTGTATTTGCGTTGTTGAATTTGCGGTTGCATCGTCGTGTCTAGTTGCTGGTCTTAGTGTCTAGTCCTTTAGAGTTTCGAGTTCTGTTCAAAAGTTGTCACGCCGCCGCCGCATCATCATCATCACCGCTGCCATATACTACCATTGTCATCACCGCTACCATATACCACCATCGTCATCACCGCTTCCATCTACCATCATCGACATCACCGCAGCCATATACCACATATCCACCTCCATCATGCCAATCCGAGTCCACCTGCAACATATATCCGCCACCAGTCCGAGTTCCACTCGATTCATCTCTGCCACCAGTCCGAGTTCCACCAGATTCATCTCCGCCACCAGTCCTAGTCCGAGTCCAGTATTTGTTGCTTTGTTTTCGATTTCCAGATCACGTCATACTCTGAGTCGTGATAGAGAAGGACTCCCGAACTTTCGGGTTACCCGCAGTAGAAAAATAGCTCCAGTTTCAAAAAAAAAACTAAGTCTGGAAAATTCTGACTAGGTAGTTTCTAGACCATTTGTAGAATTTTTCAAAAAAAAATTGTTGTGGAGCAAAAAAAAAGAGGAAAAAGAAGTGCAAAAAAAGTGAAAAAAAGAGAAATTTTTTTCAGAGTGTGCTCCACCCTTGTTTACGTGCAGCGCTGTGATTTTGTTAGTGTTCTAGGCTCGCGTCTCTAGCATGGACTAGCCTAGGACCAGCACAGTACCGTCGTTGAGCGTTTATTCAACTTTGCATCTCTGAATTGATTATTGCTGACCCTTTTTGCTACCATATTATAAGCCTTCCCAGCTCCACATACATCTACGCCATGCGTTTGATTCTCCCTGGTAATCGCTCTATCCAAGCTTTGAGAGTTTTGACTACAACGGTTGCCGATCACCACCTGCTGCTGGGTAAGAACTGGTAAGAATTTGAGATTTGCTTGACGGATTTGTGACACCCACCACCACCTCTTGTTAGTAGTCTGTAGGATAATATTCTTGTGTGTTTCTATTGCTGCTAACCATGCCAGGATCAAAAGCTGATGAGATTGACTGGGAGAACATGATGAACAAGGATCTTCATGATAAGTTTCATCAAATGTTGGCTCAACAGGTGGAAGACGTGATGGCCAGTTTTGGAAAGGCATTGGAGAGGATGGATGACATTGAGAAGACAATTGACACCAAGTTGGACGCCAAGTTTGATGAATTACTCAAACTTCTCCCACAACCAGTTCTACGCCGCGATACAGTAGGGCGAGCACAGCGTGTTCCTATTGAACCAGGAAAAAATTCTGGTGCCGCTGCTACTGTTGTTGGTGCTTCTGTAGCTCCTGCTGTTACTTCAGAGGTGGAGGACTATTATGAGGATGAGGTTGATCAAAATCAGAACTACGTGCAGCCACCAGCACCACCACCAGCAGGTCGGCCTCAGGTATATGTTTGCAACGGTAGGCCTGCACCACCACCTCAGGTACGAGATAATGACCATATTCCTAAACTGAAATTGAATATTCCACCATTTGAGGGTAGATATGTTCCTGATATATATCTTACTTGGGAGTTAGAAACTGAACAACGTTTTACATGTTTACAATATCCCGAGGAGAGACGGGTTGCTGCTGCTGTTTGTGCTTTCACTAGTTTTGCATGTGTATGGTGGTCTGAACATTGAAGATTATATCCTATTCCAACTACTTGGGGTGCTTTGAAAACTGCTATGCGTACTCGTTGGGTTCCACCATATTATCAACGTGAATTGCTTCAAAAATTGCAGCGTTTAAGACAAGGGAAAAATTCTGTAGAAGAATATTATCAGGAATTACAAACTGGCATGATTAGATGTGGTATTGTTGAGGAGAATGAAGCTATGCTTGCACGTTTTATAGGTGGATTAAATAGAGAGATTCATACCATTCTAGAGTATAAGGAGTATACTAATATCACTCGTTTATTCCATCTTGCTTGTAAAGCTGAACGTGAAGTGCAGGATCGACAAGCATTAGCGCGAACTAACTTTTCTGCAGGTCAACTTTCATCATGGACACTGCGTGCATCCTCTACTTCCACTACACCAGCACCTCCATCAGCAGCTACCTCCAGCCGTGAAACAAGAAAGCAGGCACAACCACCACTATCTGCCAAGAGCGCACCTGCCGGGCCTACACAGAGCTCTTCTTCTTCCATGGCATCAACAGGGCACACAAGTGATATTATTTGTCGTTGTTGTAAGGGAAGAGGTCATTATGCGAGAGAATGCAAATCCCAATGTGTGATGATTGCTACCGAGGATGGTGGGTATGAGTCCGCTAGTGACTACGATGAGGAGACTTTGGCTCTTATTACACGTGAAGAACATGGTGGAGATGATTTTGATCATGACACGCAATACATGGCTCCTGAAGACGCTGATAGGTATGAATGTTTAGTTGCTCAACGTGTTTTGAGTGTGCAGGTCACACAAGCTGAGCAAAATCAGAGGCACAATTTGTTCCATACAAAGGGAGTTGTGAAGGAACGTTCTGTGCGCGTCATCATAGATGGAGGGAGCTGCAACAACTTGGCTAGCATGGAGATGGTGGAGAAGCTATCTCTCACCACAAGACCACATCCACATCCTTGCTACATCCAATGGTTCAACAACAGCGGCAAGGTTAAGGTAACACGTACTGTTCGTGTGCATTTTAGTATCTCTACATATGCTGATTATGTTGATTGTGATGTGGTACCTATGCAAGCATGTTCCTTATTACTTGGTCGACCATGGCAATTTGATAAAAATTCTGTACACCATGGTAGAAACAATCAGTATACTCTTGTTCATAAGGATAAAAATATTACTTTGCTTCCTATGACTCATGAGTCCATTTTGAAAGATGATATTAATAGAGCTAATAAAGCAAAACAGGCGAAAAATAAGAGTGAAAATCAGATTGTGGCAAAAGAATTTGAGCAACAAATGAAGCCTAATAGTAAACCATCTAGTGTTGCTTCTGAAATTAAATTGAAAAGTGCATGTTTACTTGCCACTAAATCTGATATTGATGAGCTAGATTTTAGCAAATCTGTTTTCTATGCTTTTGTGTGCAAAGAGGCATTATTTTCATTCAAGGACATGCCTTCCTCTTTGCCTCCTGCTGTCACTAACATTTTGCAGGAGTTTGCTAATGTATTTCCACAAGATGTGCCACCGGGATTACCGCCTATTCGAGGGATTGAGCATCAGATTGACTTAATTCCCAGTGCTTCACTGCCAAACCGTGCGCCATACTGTACCAATCCAGAGGAGACGAAGGAGATTATGCGTCAAGTACAAGAGCTTCTCGACAAAGGTTATATACGCGAATCCCTTAGTACTTGTGCTGTTCCTATTATTCTTGTGTCGAAAAAGGATGGTACATCGTGTATGTGTGTTGATTGTAGAGGCATTAGTAATATTACTATTTGTTATCGTTATCCTATTCCTAGGCTAGATGATATGTTTGATGAATTGAGTGGCTCTACAATATTCTCCAAAGTTGATTTGCGTAGTGGATACCATCAAATTCGTATGAAATTGGGGGATGAATGGAAAACAACATTTAAAACTAAGTTTGGATTATATGAGTGGTTAGTCATGCCTTTTGGGTTAAGTAATGCACCTAGTACTTTCATGAGATTAATGAACGAAGTTTTACGTGCTTTCATTGGACGATTTGTGGTAGTTTACTTTGATGACATATTGATTTATAGCAGATCTTTGGAGGAACATTTGGAACATTTACGTGCTGTTTTTATTGCTCTATGTGATGCACGTTTGTTTGGTAACCTTGGGAAGTGCACCTTTTGCACCGACCGAGTGTCTTTTCTTGGCTATGTTGTTACTCCACAGGGAATTGAAGTTGATAAAGCCAAGATTGAAGCTATTGAGAGTTGGCCGCAGCCCAAAACGGTCACACAAGTGAGGAGTTTTCTTGGCCTCACTGGATTCTATAGGCGTTTTGTGAGAGATTTCAGCACCATTGCTGCACCTCTCAATGAGCATACAAAGAAGGATGTGCCTTTTGTTTGGGGTACCGCACAGGAAGAAGCCTTCACGGTGTTGAAAGATAAGTTGACACATGCTCCTTTACTCCAACTTCCTGATTTTAATAAGACTTTTGAGCTTGAATGTGATGCTAGCGGAATTGGATTAGGAGGTGTGTTATTACAAGATGGCAAACCTGTTGCATACTTTTCTGAAAAATTGAGTGGGCCTAGTCTGAATTATTCTACTTATGATAAAGAATTATATGCTCTTGTTCGGACTTTAGAAACATGGCAACATTATTTATGGCCCAAAGAATTTGTTATACATTCTGATCATGAATCTTTGAAACATATTAAAAGTCAAGCTAAACTGAATCGTAGACATGCTAAATGGGTTGAATTCATTGAGACTTTCCCTTATGTCATTAAACACAAGAAGGGTAAAGAAAATGTTATTGCTGATGCATTATCTCGTTGCTATACTATGCTTTCACAACTTGACTTCAAAATATTTGGTTTGGAGACCATCAAAGATCAATATGTGCATGATGCTGATTTTAAAGATGTATTGCAGAATTGTAAAGAAGGAACAACTTGGAACAAGTTCGTCGTTAATGATGGATTTGTGATCCGTGCTAACAAGCTATGCATTCCAGCTAGCTCTGTTCGTCTTTTGTTGTTGCAGGAGGCGCATGAAGGAGGACTAATGGGACACTTTGGCGTGAAGAAGACGGAGGACGTACTTGCTACACATTTATTTTGGCCAAAGATGAGACAGGATGTTGAGCGCTTTGTTGCTCGTTGCACTACATGTCAAAAAGCTAAGTCACGACTCAATCCTCATGGTTTATATATGCCTTTGCCTGTACCTAGTGTTCCTTGGGAGGATATATCTATGGACCTTGTTTTAGGTTTACCCTGAACAAAGAAGGGGAGGGATAGGATATTTGTTGTCGTGGATAGATTCTTGAAAATGGCACACTTTATACCATGTCATAAAAGCGATGATGCTGTTAATGTTGCTGATTTGTTCTTTCGTGAAATTATTCGCTTGCATGGTGTGCCAAATACTGTTGTTTCAGATCGTGATACTAAATTTCTTGGCCACTTTTGGAGATGTTTATGGGCTAAGTTGGGGACTAAACTGCTTTTTAGTACTACTTGTCACCCCCAAACTGATGGACAAACTGAAGTAGTCAATAGAACATTGTCTACTATGCTTAGGGCTGTTTTGAAGAATAATAAGAAAATGTGGGAAGAATGCTTGCCTCATATTGAATTTGCTTATAATCGTTCATTGCATTCTACTACTAAGATGTGTCCTTTTGAAATTGTGTATGGTTTCCTACCTCGTGCACCTATTGATTTGTTGCCTCTTCCATCTTCGGAGAAGGTTAATTTTGATGCTAAACAACGTGCTGAATTGATTTTAAAAATGCATGAGTTAACTAAGGAAAACATTGAGCGTATGAATGCTAAATATAAACTTGCTGGAGATAAGGGTAGAAAACATGTTGTGTTTACACCTGGAGATCTTGTTTGGTTACATTTGCGTAAGGATAGATTTCCTGATTTGCGCAAATCAAAGCTAATGCCACGTGCTGACGGACCTTTTAAGGTGTTAGAGAAAATAAATGATAATGCATATAAACTTGAGCTGCCTGCAGATTTTGGGGTTAGTCCCACTTTTAACATTGCAGATTTGAAGCCTTATTTGGGTGAGGAAGATGTGCTTCTGTCGAGGACGACTTCATTTCAAGAAGGGGAGGATGATGAGGACATCAATACCATTGTTACACCCACAGCCCCTACTGCTACATATACTAGACCAATTACTAGAGCACGCGCCCGCCAATTAAATTATCAGGTACTTTCGTTTCTTGGTAATGATTCTAATGTTCATGAGAATATGATGCTGCCTAAATTGGATACATTTGTTTTGCTTTCAAATGAAGGGCCTAGCTTGGAGAAGGATGGACATTGGAGCACGAACAAGCATGGAGATGATGGCATGCGCAAGGGGAACAAGAACGGAGTTACAAGTGATGATTTCAGGACTTTGAAGCCACCATAATGGGTGCATGAAGCCTTGGACGAAATATACAAGATGCCACTTCATAAATTTCGTCCCGAGGCTATTCTAGGTGCTGCGTCACCTTATTATTGGGCCAGGCCCATGTAATTTCGAAATACATAAGTATAGGCTATTGTTAGAGTCTGTATGTGTGGGGAAACAAGAGATAGGGTTGATTTCGGACCCCTCCACCAAGGGCGACGAAATTCCCCCCTCTTCCTCCATATGTACAGCCCTTAGGGCACCGTTTAGACTTTGGGTTTTGTTTAGATTAAATTTCGCCATAGCTGCAACTTCGTGTACTTCGTTTGTGTTCAACGACCAGACAAAGACGTCTCAGAACCCCACCTTGATCAATAAAGCTTTCATCTTATATTCGCAATATCCAGATTGCAATCTTAGTTTCTTGCTTGTTCTTCATTTGCTCGCAGGAAACAGATCCTCGTGGTCAGGTTGATCGTGCTCCTGCGTGGTCAATAACCTCTCGGAGTTGGTTTAGCAATTGCTAAGGCGCGACGTCCTCGCACGTTCGTAGTCGGATCATCAAAGTCGATTTCCACCTAAGCGATATCCATCATCTCATCGAAATACGGGACACCTTTGCCTCTATCACATCCCGCCCACCGCGCGATGGCTGAGAAAACGGGAGGGAGAAGAGATGGATGTAGCATGGACTCCAAGAAAATTGGTGTCGGATGGGACTCGTGTGGGTGGCGTGTGCCGTACTGCTAGACGTGAATGCTAGTTATGGCCCATGCCACCCCACTATATCGAGCCTATATCGAGGTATGTAGAACAAATTTCCTGGAGTCCGTGCTCAGCCCTCCTCTATCTCTCTTCTCAGCCAGCCAGCGGACGCGTGGAGCCCATCGTCTGTTTGCTCACATGCGGTCCCACATGTCAGTGAAAACGCAAGAGGACCCATTGAACCTGTACATCTTTCACCTCGACATGCTGGTGATGAAAAACAAATCCAATAAAGATCTTCGGTGGCCGCTTTTGGAGTTACTCAAGAGTAGTAAGATTCTATTTACACTTTAACCCAAGATGCACATCACGTGGCTTCAGCTACCACTCTATTTTCTTGCATGACACGACCTGGATGCTGGATGTCCCACGTGTCGGCAAAAGGAGGTAGAACCCGACCAAATCTTCGGTTGTGCTCTCGGATTAGACTAGTTGTGCTAACTTAAAAAATTTATTGCCTACTCCCTCCGTTCCAAAATACATGACTTCCATTTGTCCAAAAATGGATGTACCTATATACTAAAGCATGTCTAGATACATATATATTTTGACAAATAGAAGGCATGTATTGTGGAGTGGAGGGAGTAGAATGGATGCAAGTTTTTGTATTGGGAAGAAGAGTACATCAATATATTGATAGAGCGCAATTTAGTAGATGTTCTAGCACTTTTAGGTAGCATAGAGGCTAGAGATGAGACTAGTGCACTTGTTGATACTCCTACTAGAATAGAGGCTAGACATGAGACTAGATGCGAGAAAGCAACGTCTACTTCTTTACACTCGAAGAAGAAAGAAGCACGCAAGGTCGAGCCTCCGCAAATCAACAATGAATGCATCGAGAAGGCACTAATCCAACTTACAGGAGCAGTTATGGAAGTTGGATATCTTCTAGAGTAGTAAAGTGTATTCTTGTGGTTCTTGTTTTCTTTGGTCTTTCTTTTCTAGTCAAAATTATCGTTGGAGTTCGTGCAAAACGGAGGTCCGTTTGGGGTCGTGCATTGGAGTTGGCCTTACAAGTGGGACCGTAGTTGAGGAAACCGACTACCGGCAAACCCCCACCTCACCCGCCGCCCGATGGCTGAAGTTAGAGAAACGATGAGGTTGAAGAGATTGCTCTAGCACATACTCCAAGAAATAATATGGTGTCAGATGGATGTTGTGGTGGTGGCGTGTGCCGTACTCCTGGACGTGAATGCTTGTTCTGGCCCATGCCACCCTACTACTCCTACCACTTACTATATAGTACTAGTATCGAGGATTCGAGGTGCTGGTTACGTACAGTGAGCACATTAACATATGGCTACAGTAAAAACACCCGCCCGACGCGCGAAGCATGTGAAGCTAGTACAAATAGTGTACTACTATTGTTGATTGGCCTCATCTGATAACCTGTTGCAATGCATGTATAATTATGTATTCGGAAAATATTTTTTTGCCTCATCGCACCACTCACTCAGAGAAGCGACTCGAAAGCCATTCATAAATTTAGTAAGTTTATCACAGGCATATCATTTTATTACATACAACAGGTCATCAACCCACATCGACAACGAGGATACATTATAAATACTAAAGTTTTCACCACACAACAAATAACAAGCAATGAAATGAACTTCAACTCAACCATTCCTCGGTGTTGGAAACGCTTGCTTTGAACCACAAGTGATTCTCTGGGACGGGCCATCCATTGTCGATCTAGAGACCAACGCAGGACTGATCATCCAGGCTGAAGCGGCCTACTATATCAGTACCAGGGTAGGGAACCACCCAAATGTCCGAGGTATAGACACAGTTGCTTCTCATAAATGGTAGTAACGTTGTGTCAACAGCAGTTGGATTGCCTTTCACGATCATTGGATAGTTTTGTCCAAGGAAGAGCGAGTTTTCTCCAAGACAATCAATTCTGTACCAGGGAGAAGGAGTTGGCGCTAGCACACTAGTATCCATCCCAAATACCATGCAACGGGTGTTGGAATAGGTCCGGAGAGTGCGACCATGGGAGACTACACCTGCTTCCTTAGTAGTAACATCATCAATGGGCTGTATACACACAAGAAGAGGTGATCCATCGGAATTAGTTGCCAGGTGCCACAGAGTATATGGGCGCTGCTCGTCCTCATGCTCATGATCATCACCATCGTCATCTCCCCCTTGGTTATAAAAATTTTCAAGTATAGGTGGTGGAATGTTCACAGGACCTTGGAAACACAAGAAGAAGGTTAATTAGTAAAGGGAAACATGCTAACCCGCATGCATGTGGATGAAACAATTATAATTACGGTGGAAGACACATGTACCGAAATCATAAGGATTCCATGCAAAAACAGTGCCACGAGTGGTGGCAGCAAACACAAGGCCCTTGTATTGAATTGCATCACAGTACTCATCGGTGTACAGAAACTGATTTTTTGAGCAATATCCATCCAGTCAAACCACGAAGGACGGCAACAAGCTTGTCGAAGATAGCAACAACTTCATAGTTGTTGTAATTCCAAGAGCGGGTGGGAACTCGACAAATTGCTATCTTCCGTAGAAGACAGTCATCATGATCGTATTTGAACGTGCGTACAATACCGATGTGCTCAACCTCTGGGCAGTATGCTGAGATTTTTGGAAGTGGAACCGTAACATCCCAAAATTCTAAATTTTGGAATGTTATACTAAATAGATAGATTGATAGTTTGTTTGATTGTTGTGTGATTGATTGACTGAAGGTGAGTGAAATTTGAAACTTTTTGAAAGTTAAATGAGAGGGAATAAAAGGACTTTCCCAAACTTTCATTTTTCATTTATAATTTTCATGAATTCAAATTCTTTTCACCACAAAACCCTGGAGAGAAGATGACATGACTTCTTCCATTTAAATAAATGAACAGGGTTTCAAAAAGATTTGAATTTTATTTGGAAATATGTCAAATTCAGAAACCTTAAGCAACTCAATGATTTTCATGAGATAAGATAAAATGACTTCTTCAAAACATATGAAATATGAGTTGGGAGTTTCAAAGAAATCAAATTTAAAGTCCCTTCGAAATTATTTTCAATTTGGAGTTATTTGAGTTTTATTTAAATTATTTTTCTCAAAAAATAAAATATACGGAAAACAGGGTAACATGATTCCCTACAATAGAAAATTGGAGATAAATAAATTTGAAATCATTTTGGTATTTTTAAAATGATTTTTATTGGGTTTTACTATAGCTGTAGCACTCTTTGCTTTATTTGAAATTTTTTGGATTTTATTTAACGTTAGTAAAATGTTCATGTTGTAGAAAATATTTTTCTGAAAATTTTGATATATTATATGCCTATATAATATATTTATTTATTTGGTTTTTGTTATTTTGTTTGCCTGGAAAAATTATAAAAAAACAAAAACTTCCTCCGACTAGGCCGGCCCAGCTAGCCAGCCAGGCCCAGCCCAGCCGCACCGTCGCCACCGACCCCGGGCGGAGCCCCGCGCTCGTACGTCGTCGGAGTCCGCCTCGCCCACGACTCCGCCACCGCCTGCGGTTGCCTCTCCCGCAAGCCACCCCGCCTATTTAAGCCACCGCCCCCTCTCTCCCCTCTCCTCCTCCTCCGCCGCCCTCGCCCGAGCTCCCGCCTCAACGAGATCTATCGCCGCCGCCGTCGAGCTCCCGTCCGAAGCCGCTGCTCCGCCGCCTTCCGCCACCGCCACCGCATACCGCTGCCGTGCCGACGCTGCCGCACACCGCCGTCGCCTTAGCCCACAGACGCCGCCCGCCTCACCGCCGTCGCGCCATCGCCGGAGTAGCCGAGCCGCCGCCGGACTTTTCTTTCGAATAGGTATAAACCAAATTAACCCGCCCCGGTTTTTCTGCGTTTTTTATTATATAAAGATCGGTTTTATTCTTTTAGGTTTTGTTATTTTGCAAGCATTCGTTAGTTAGAGTTCTGTAGTGAAAAGTTTTCGTTAGTTAGCGTTCGGCAGCGAACGTTCACTCGGTAAAGTTTTTCTTTTTCTTTTTATTCAGCCAGGGACCATCCGTGAATACTTTATTCACAGTTTAGCCCCTGGTTTTCAAACCCTCACAACTTTTTACTCGTTGGTCCAAATCCAATGAAACCAACGCCCACTTCTTCATTATGATTCCCTCTATCCAGATAATCAACTTAAACATGTTTTTGAAAGTTTTAAAATTTGAATTCAAACAGTTTTGTATTTGAACTTTGTTTGATTGTAACTCGAGTTCTATAACTCCGTTTGAGTTGATTCTTTTCGCATATCGAAGCTCTTGACCTAAACTTTCTGATAAGGACAAATTCACTTAATTTTGGTACTATTAGAAATTGTTTTCTGTTGCAAGAGTCATTTGCTTGGTTTCGAAGTTTTCTGAATTGCTTTCTTCGTTCTTTCCGTTTCTTTTGCGTGATTACTTATGTGTGGATACTATTGCTTGCTTACGATAGATTGACCGGAGTGTGACGAGTAGAACTATCAAGAGTTTTGAGCGCGAATCATCTTCATCAACAGTACAGGAAAGTTCACACTTTGATCATATCCCTTTCATACCCAGTTTTTATGCATTAGTTTCAACCCTCAAACATTGCATGGTTAGGAGTTGATAATATGTGGGTATTGGGAAGTAGTTGATGAGGTAGAACCTATTGCCCTGTTTATTACCAAACCCTTGGGAGTTACTTCAACATTATGCTTATATTGCTATGCTATGCTCGTAGACGTGGTTTGGTTTGAGTGATCCATGACAGATGTGAGATTGTTAATTAATGGTTAACTTAAGGTGGCTACTTTAATACACATCTAGGTGGATTGAGGCACCTGGGGAACCCAGTGTTGCCTGTATTTTTGGAAATCCTGGGCTACTGTGTGATTCTCCTATGGACCGCCACCCAGGCTCAAAGGGATCATGAGATTATTCATGCTAGAAACTTTCGTGTGCAGTCGCAAGCTACTATGGGCTCTAGCATAGTTGATTAAGTTGTGTGACCTCTTGAAGAGGTAGACTAGCAGATGTAGGGGATGTAGGTTGGTACGGTCTACCCGGAGTAGAGAGTTAATGCTCCTGAAAGACTGTGTCTCGGTCATCCGTTTCTCAAACACCATGTAGTGCGAGAAATCAAGCGGAGGAGATCGAGTCTTGCGGGGAAAAGTGCGCAAACCTCTGCAGAGTGTACAAACTAATCATGATTAGCCGTGTCCCCGGTTTTGGACAATCTTGAGTATCTGGTCTTGGATTATCATGTTGATCTCATCACGTTACTTAAATAATTTGTTGGGCTAATGATTACTTTTAATTGGGATTGAGAGGGGGTTTACCTTCTGAATGTTTTCAACAAACTTTGTAGTTAAATAAAATATATTCTTTGCAGTAGGGAAAAATTGGCTTTTCGCAAAAACATTATAACCATAGAGCCTCCACCAGCCATATATGCATGTAGTGATAGCCTTTATTCATCATTGCTCTATGGTGTGAATTTGCCAGTACATTCAATGTACTGACCCTTTGTGGCTGCAACGTCTCATGTTGCAGGAATCTTACGACGAGTAAGTGATACATTAGGGTTACAATTTCTACACTCAACTTTGCTGTTGGTGTTGATGGGAATCCACAACCTTGTTACTTCCGCTATTTTGGATTGAGGTAATAGTATTTACGTTATTTTATACATGTGATTTACCTCTGTTATAAATCCTCGAGTACTGTGTGTGTCAGCATACAAATCCAGGGATGACACTTAAGCACAGAGACTTGATCCATTCGGGCCGGGTCGCTACAGGAACCCAGTCACGAGTGTACACATTCACAAGTTCCCACTCGCAGTTGGACCCAATGTAAACAACCCAATCTCCATTTGCGCCTGCCCAAGCCTTACCCTCAAGCAATGGCATCTTAACGTCATACATATCATTATCAAGCGGCATCAACTTGCACAAGGCGAGGCCTCCGTCGTCCCCGCGCCAGTCATCAGGGTCACGACGAAGAAGATAGGGGAGATCAAACCGCTCCTTGACTCTTGGGTTGCTTGTAATGATGTTATTAGTTGAGTTGAGAATGGGCTTGAACGAACCTGCCATGCTAGCCGAGGTGATGACGTCGCACCGATCAACGAGTTCCTCCACCATGTCATCTTTCAGATCGGGCCAAGAATAACGGGGTCGTTTTCGGCCTGTTCCCTCCATGGAGAAGACGATCGAACAATGGCAGAAGGAAGGGTGAAGGGCTAAAGGAAAATGGAGGAGGGTGAGGAAGAGCGTGCGATAGTAGTTCCAAATCGAGAGGGAAAGGCGAAGAGTCGATGGACGGTTGCCAGTTTGCCATGGTTCACGAAGAGGCGCCCCGGCCTACATGTCCGTTTGGAAATACTACTAGTAGAAAAGGACTCGTCTTCATCTCACTGATATGTTGGAACGGGACCACATGTCAACGAAACATGGTGTGTAATTTCTCGTGCAAAATGCGATCTGGCCGCATTGGCTCGAGGTGCCGCATTAGTTATCGACCTTTACTTTTTTAATGGCGTGCCGTTCAGTTTTGAAGCACGACTAACTGGTACTGTACGCAGAGAAAATATAAACTACTCTACCACTACTCCACCTCTAGTACTAGTAGTATAGAAAAGATATATAGGCTGGAGCTTCAGCGCTTTCTTGCTAAGGGCTGCCCACTTGCTTCTCACACTACCACCCTCTCTCCAGATCTAAAAAAGATGGTCTCTCTCTCCCTCCTCACCGGTGTTCACAGATCCGTCGGGGAAGAAAAGGACGTGCAGCGTTGACGCACTCGTCATTGGCGAGCGAGGTCACGCACTGACGACAAGTCCCTCCTCTCAGACCTAGCGCCCGCGTGGGATGGCCTCCGTCCCCAAGCTCGCTGTCGTAGTGTGTACGGAGGACGACGACCACGAGCGAAGCCACTTTCCACCGACCCTCAGGTATGCTACCTCTTTTCGAACCATACCCTTGTTCTATTGCCCCATCTGCCACGTCGTTGCATGTGGAACTTTTTCCACTCCACCATCTTCCCAATTTGCTATCCTCTGCTCTGCTGGCCATGCAGACGAAAACCATAATTTGCACTATTAAAGGAAACCCTACTTCATGCAGACTAATCCATGTCTGGGTTGAATAAGGAAAGGAAGGGAGACTGTACTGTCCAAGAGAGTAGGCATCAAACCCGCATTGTAACGCCCTGGATACAACTTTCCATATTCGCAACTCCAACTCTTGCCTTTTCCGGAGATGCGATATGATATTTCTTTCGTGGTTGGGTTTTTGTCCTTTGTTTTGCATTTTTGTTCATGTCTTGCATTTCATCTCATAGCATCATGCGCATTGCATCTGCATGTTTTCATAAAAACGTGCATCCGTTGTTAGTTGCCGCTAGTTCCTCATCTCTGATGACCTTTCTCAGACCGACCATCTTGTTATTGCCCGACCATTTGACCCCCTTTGCACAATACTCAAACCCCTCACGCGCGTCCGAAAGCTGTCCCGAACCCGACCCGGGCAGTCATCACCGATGGATCCGGATCATCTCCAAACATCTATAAAACATCTCCGTTTTCTCATTTGGAATCCCTAGCCAATTCATTCTCGGTTGCCCGATTACGATCGGACAGACCCAGTAGCCCCTATCCCTAATCTCACTCACTATATTTATAAGCAGGCAAACCCTAGCCCTGTCCCATCCATCCATCTACTCCTCCTCCCCGCCGCCACCCACTCTCCCTTATTCCTCGGGTGCTTGTCCCATCACCGCTGATTCCCTCCTTCATCGGGATCCCCATCCCACCAAACACCAAAGCCCGAGATCCACCTTGTTTTCGCCACCAGACCAATCCATCCCAGCCATCCCGATCCCCACGAAGGTCCAACTCGCCACCGCCCGTAGCCTCCCCTCCTTGCTACGCGAGCTGCACGAGCGCAGCAGCTGCTCGGGCACCAGGCCCCGCTCCCATATGGATTGAGACCACCGGCGAGTCTCGCAACACCCGCGTGTTCTCTGTCTCACCATCGCCTTCGCGTGCCACGCAGGAGTTCCACCTCGTCGGAGCGGAGCTCCTCCTGCCGACGCCCTCTGCTACCCAGGCGAGCCCCCTTCGCGCCCTCTCCTTCCCTTCATCCTTTCTTGTTCTTCTCTCTCTCATATGGAGCTCTCTATCTCCCAGAAACCATCCACGACCGACGACCTCGAGTTGCCATGGATGGGTGCCGCCAAGTTCAGCCACAAACGCCGGGAACCGCTCCGCCACGACCTCCTCCGCCGTCGCCAAGACCCTCCCCGTCGCGCAGCCCTTCACCGGAGTCCCAGCCGCACCAGACCGCCGCTCTGTCCCCTGCTTCTCATCGCGCCAGCCTCCGCTTCCTCTTCGTCGAGTAGGAACTCGCTTGTTCCAGTGCGCCTCCGCCCGCGCCAAGTCCGTCTTCATGACCAGCCACCGTCACCAAGACCTCGCCTCCACCCAGATCCTACCTGGCGCCGCTGCCTTCGCATGCCTCGCCGTCGCCAGGACCCCTGTCGCCGTCTTCTGCATCGCCTGCTGCTGCTTCTGTTCTTCAGAGACGAACAGAGCAGCTCGCTCGACCCCTCGCCCGTTGACCGATCCAGCTTCAGCGGCCGCAGCGCCTCGAGGCCCAGCGGCCTTCTCCACCGACCGGGCCTCAGCCCACGGGTGAGCATCCCTCCAGCCACTCTCCTGTCTTGTGCAGCCCGTTAGCAGATGCGGCCCATATCTTGTTTTTTTCCAGTTCGGCGATTTTGCTATTTATCTAGTAAATTACTGTTTTACAGAAAAATGCCATCATATTAAAGTGTTAATAAGTAATTATCCATGCATCCAAATTAAACATGTCATATATGTAAAATGATTAGAATTGCATCTAGTTTCATAATCTGCTATTTTCATCCATGTTTAAAATGTTTAAATTGCTATTTGCATTAATTTGCTTAAATGCCATGTTAAAATGATTTATTTCATAACTAAATAACCGTAGCTCCAATTTTAATAAACTTTATATGTAAATGGGGTGGAAAAATGCCTAGTTTAACTTGGTACACTTTGTTTTACTGTTTAACAACATTAAAATATGTTTTAAGGTAGAACAGTAGCAAAATTCTAAAATATGCACATGGGGATTTTCCGGATTTGTTGTTTGTTGTTTCTGGCCCCATTTAAATTGCTTAGATAGTGTAGTTTTGTTATGCTTCACCTTTTGCCATTTTAAGAACATTTAAACTTGTTGGGTACATAAGTGAAAGTGAACTAAATATTTCGAATGTGGTGTTTCGTCAATATGCAACTCGTTGCATATTGAGCTCCATTTAACTTGTAGTATTGTTTGTTGCACTTTGCCATGCTGTGCCATGCCTCATTAAACCGGACATGCATCATGCTTGTTTGTGCATCATGTCATGTTTATGTGTTGTTTGTTTTCTATGTTGTTTGCTTCTTTCCGGTTGTGCTTCTTCTCGATAGTTCCGGTTTCATTGCGATTGTGAGGATTCGTTCGACTACTCCCGTTCGTCTTCTTCATGGACTCGTTCTTCTCCCTAGCGGGATTTCAGGCAAGATGACCGTCACCCTGGATCTCACTACTATCATTGCTATGCTAGTTGCTTCGTTCTATCGCTTTGCTGCGCTACCTATCATTTGTTCTTCAAGCCTCCCAATTGCCATGTCAGCCTCTAACCTTTTTCACCCTTCCTAGCAAAATGTTGCTTGGCTATGTTACCGCTTTGCTCAGCCCCTCTTATAGCGTTGTTAGTTGCAGGTGAAGTTGAAGATTGCTTCATGGTGGACAGGATTTTGGTTGGGATATCACAATATCTCTTATTTAATTAATGCATCTATATACTTGGTAAAGGGTGGAAGGCTCGGCCTTATGCTTGGTGTTTTGTTCCACTCTTGCCGCCCTAGTTTCCGTCATACCGGTGTTATGTTCCCGGATTTTGCGTTCCTTACGCGGTTGGGTGATTTATGGGACCCCCTTACAGTTCGCTTTGAATAAAACTCCTCCAGCAAGGCCCAACCTTGGTTTTACCATTTGCCTCACCACCACCTATACCTTTCCCTTGGGTCAGCCAACCCGAGGGTCATCTTTATTTTAGCCCCCCCGGGCCAGTGCTTCTCTAAGTGCTGGTCCAAACCGAGCGATGTCCGGCGCCCCCTGGGCAACCAGGGTCTATGCCAACCCGATGTCTTGCTCATCCGGTGTGCCCTGAGAACGAGATATGTGCAGCTCTTATTGGGATTTGTCGGCACAGCGGGCGGTCTTGCTGGTCTTGTTTTACCATTGTCGAAATGTCTTGTAAACCGGGATTCCGAGACTGATCGGGTCTTCCTGGGAGAAGGTATATCCTTCGTTGATCGCAAGAGCTTATCATGGGCTAAGTTGGGACACCCATGCAGGGTATTATCTTTCGAAAGCCGTGCCCGTGGTTATGTGGCAGATGAGAATTTGTTAATGTCCGGTTGTAGATAACTTGACACTAGATTCGAATTAAAACGCATCAACCGTGTGTGTAGCCGTGATGGTCTCTTTTTGGCGGAGTCCGGGAAGTGAACACGGTTTTGGGCTACGATTGACGTAAGTAGGAGTTCAGGATCACTTCTTGATCGTTACTAGTTGACGACCGTTCCTTTGCTCCTCTTATCGCTCTCATTTGCGTATGTTAGCCACCATATATGCTTAGTCGCTGCTGCAACCTCATCACTTTACCCCTTCCTTTCCCATTAAGCTTTGCTAGTCTTGATACCCATGGTAATGGGATTGCTGAGTCCTCGCGGCTCACAGATTACTACAACAACAGTTGCAGGTACAGGTTATGCGATGATCATGATGTGAGAGCGATGTTTGCTTGTCTTGGAGTTCTTCTTCTGCTTCTTCTTCGATCAAGGGATAGGTTCCAGGTCGGCAGCCTGGGCTAGCAGGGTGGATGTCGTTTGAGTTTCTGTTTGTGTTTCATCCGTAGTCGGATGGTGCTCTTATGTAAGATGGTGTTGTATTCGTGTGGCATTGTATGCCTTTTGTATGTATCCCCATCTATTATGTAATGTTGATGTAATGATATCCACCTTGCAAAAGCGTCTTCAAGATGCGCTTCTATCCTTGGTGGGACCTTCGAGTTCCTTTAGGATAGGGTCGCATCTTGGGCGTGACAAGTTGGTATCAGAGCCTCGACCGACCATAGGAGCCCCCTTGATTGTTGGCCATTGTTGAGTCTAGAAGAAAACTATTTTGAGTCTTAGGATTATATATATCGGATAGTAGGTTTCTTTTTACTCCTCAGCCCCCTTCGTCACTCTGGTGAGGACTCCTGGCGTAGATGTTTTGTCTTTCCTCTCCTCAAATTTCACTAAAAAAATTTAGGATCACACGGGTATCTTGGAATTGTTCCGATGGTTTTGTGACGAGAACATTGTTCTTGGTGCCTCCTGACATTTAGGGGTTGTGGCAGTGTCCCGGGGAGTTGAGCTCCGAGGTGTTGTCGTCACAATTTTATCGTTGCAATTCTGGAGTACCTGAGTTTTGCCGACATCGAAAATCTCTTTTATGTAGTTGTTGGTGAGATAACCTCGACGCCACCCAGTACTGGGGAGTTCGGGAGTATTGCCATAGCTCGTATAACGGATGCTTTTCGAAGGTTGAGGTACACGATTTCTGGAGTTTTCTTGGTTATGTGTTGACGGATGGATACATCTGGATGTAGGGATTGTTAGTTTGGGTGAGATATATTGCTTCCCCTGTATCCCCAACACCAGATTGCATAACCAGAAAGTTTCGGGAGTTTATAGGTGGGAATTAAAGTAGCTCCTAGAATATCTTTCTGACAGATGCATGATATGGGATTGGGTAAATCTCTATCATATGTATTTGTTCCGGCTTATTCTGCAAGCCAAATCCTTTGTTTTGTTTTATTTGTGGTATTTGAGTTGCTTCGAAGTCAAATGTTGAATCCATACCTTTCCTAAACAGTGTTCTCATATTGCTATGTGAATACTAATCCTTTTTGATCATTGAGGTTGTCATGTTAATTCTTTTCCAACCGGTGCGCTTCTCTTCGAGATGATCCCATCATTCTCCCCATCCGCAAGATCAATTCTAAGTTTTCTCAACGGTGTTTGTTTCATTCATCCCAAGTTGTCTTTGTTTTTCCCCACCCTCCCACCCTTTTCTTCAAGGACTCATTTATTTTAATCAAGTATCCATTTATTCATGTGAAGTCACTTCACTCTTTTCAATCAGTGTTCTGATCCGGTGATCCCTCGAGAAGATGCTCACGAGCTTCAAGTTCATCATCCTTCGTTCTTTTTTCTTCTCCGGTGGATCCAATTCAAGCTTTCAGTGTTGATCATATTCCTTTCCTCGTGTCAAATGCTTTCTCATGCCGGTGCACCTCTCAATCACTCACCTCTTGTTATTCATTTGTTCTGGAGTGCTGAAGATATCTCACAAGACTTGTGTTTCCATTCTCAATCTGTTCAAGATATTTCGAGGTTGTTATCTCATTCAAGCCATTTAATTCAACCGGTGCAACCTCTATTTAAAATTGTTCAACAGTGTTTTCTTTTGAGTGGGCCCTAACCCACAGGTTTTTTCCCAGGATCTTACCTGACTCTTCTAATTTATCTGGAGCGATTCCCAAAGTCTTTCAAAGTTTGACGTAAGAATGAATTTTCATCAGTCATGCTTCTCCAAGATCGCTTTCAAATTCTTTTCAGCTTTGGCTCAACCTTTTCTCTTTTAATCCTTCCGGAGTTTCTCAACAAAGGTGGTTCTCATCATCATTCTCAACATTTGAAGACCGAAGACGGATTTCTCTTAAATCTTGGTCCATTCTCTTGAATATTCATGGTTCTAGCTTCATGCTATCCTCATAATTGTTTTGATTGTGACAATTCTTTTCCTACCATCCGGAGCATTTCATGAGTTGTTTCCATTTCTTTCCTCCGAAGGCCATCATGTCATAATTCTACATTCTCAGCGTGTAGCTATCGTTCTCCAAATCTTACCGGTGAATCGTTCAAATATCCTCTAATCAGTTCATGTTCTCTTCGTTCTCACGTATCTAAATCCCTTCAAGTATCTTCATTCGTTTTCAAATTCTTTCCGGTGAATTGTGCCCTTGCTACTCTCTTTTCCAATTTTTACGGTGGTTTGTTCAAGATTTCACTTCCTTCGTTATCATATCAATTCATTCATTCTTTCATTGTTTCAATCCCACCGGTGGTTCCATCAATACCTTCTCAAGTTTGCACTATATCTCTCTTAATCCTTTCTACGGGAATAAGTAGTATGCCAAATCCGGTTGTCATCAATTTAAATTGGTGAAGGATACGCATAATGTAATTCTTATTATTGTTTCATCCAAGTGATCTAGTTTCTTCTTTCCAGAGTTGTTCATCATGTCACATTTCTCAGTTCGAGATGCTTTATCTTTTCTTTTCTGGAGTTCCAAGTTTTCCGCATTATCTCGTCGCGAAGCTCCATGTAAATCATCGCAAGGCTTCACCTTGTGTTCTCAACTTCTCTTTCTTTTTATCATCTTTTCGTTACCGGAGTTCTTCTTTGAGGCTCTACATGGTGGTTCATCAAGGATTCTCTTCATTCTTCAATTGTTCTTCAAGATTTCTCTCGAAGTTATGATCCGCCAAACTATACTCTAAAATAAACATGGTGCTCAACACATGTTTTATTTTGAGGCGTTCAAGCATTCTTCATCTTGCATTCCAAAGTGCAATTCTTTCTGCCTTATCTTTTGAGATGGCATTATATCATTCTTGACAATTTTCATTCATGTTTCTCGATTCACATGTTGTCAAGAATGAGGTATTTTAAATCCATCAACCACTTCATTGGAGTTATCTTGGTATATATTTCACCTAAAGCCTTCCCTAAGCAATGTTGTTATTGTGTTGCTTATCTAAGATCCAAGTTTCCTCCTATCCTCTCGATGAAAGAAGTTTTCATCTCTTCGTTGCTCTCAAGCAATAAATTGTTTTTCGTTAGTGGCCGTTTTTCACCTCATAATTTTGAGTTGTCTTCCATAAGCCCACTACAAGCTTATTCGCTTCTTGGAAGGGTGCTTTCCAACCTCATTTATGGTAGAAGTTCGCATTTTCTTATCCATTATGTTATTCCAATGATCTATCTTCTATTCTTTCTTCCAGAGGCATGGTGACGTTGCTCTCTTCACTCATCATCTCGAATTGTGAGGATCGTGTTCTTTTCATGCTTATCCATTTAACCGGAGTGTTGTGTCATCTCTTCAAGTTCTTTTCATCCTATAAAGTTTTCCTTCTTCTTTCAGTCGGAGTGCTGCCCAAATTATATCAATCTTATTCCTTCTCTATCTAGTTTTAACTGGAGTGGTTTCAATATCTATTTTATCACTAAACCTCTTGGTTCTCGTCGTATCCCTTGTTCCTTTTTCTAACGGAGTGTTTTCAACTTTGCTCATCCTCGTTGTTTTCTTTCTTTCAGTTTGCTCAACATCTCAAGGTTCATGGTTTCACTCGTTTATCGAAGAAGCAACTTAGTTTACCCCTTATCTTCCTCTTCCTTTTCCCTCCGGTGCCATCCTAGATCTCGGGACGAGATCCTCTCGTAGTGGTGGAGTGTTGTAACGCCCTGGATACAACTTTCCATATTCGCAACTCCAACTCTTGCCTTTTCCGAAGATGCGATCTGATATTTCTTTCGTGGTTGGGTTTTTGTCCTTTGTTTTGCATTTTGTTCATGTCTTGCATTTCATCTCATAGCATCATGCGCATTGCATCTGCATGTTTTCATAAAAATGTGCATCCGTTGTTCGTTGCCGCTACTTCCTCATCTCTGATGACCTTTCTCAGAACGACCATCTTGTCATTGCCCGACCGTTTGACCCCCTTTGCACAATACTCAAACCCCTCGCGCGCGTCCGAAAGCTGTCCCGAACCCGACCCGGGCAGTCGTCACCGATGGATCCGGATCATCTCCAAACATCTATAAAACATCTCCGTTTTCTCATTTGGAATCCCTAGCCAATTCATTCTCGGTCGCCCGATTACGATCGGACAGACCCAGTAGCCCCTACCCCTAATCTCACTCATTATTTATAAGCAGGCAAACCCTAGCCCTGTCCCATCCATCCATCTAATCCTCCCCGCCGCCGCCACCCACTCTCCCTTATTCCTCGGGTGCTTGTCCCATCACCGTTGATTCCCTCCTTCATCGGGATCCCCATCCCACCAACCACCAAAGCCCGAGCTCCACCTTGTTTTCCCCACCAGACCAATCCATCCCAGCCATCCCGATCCCCATGAAGGTCCTCCTCGCCATCGCCCGTAGCCTCCCCTCCTTGCTACGCGAGCTGCACGAGCGCAACAGCCGCTCGGGCACCAGGCCCCGCTCCCATCTGGATCGAGACCACCGGCGAGTCTCGCAACACCCGCGTGTTCTCTGTCTCACCGTCGCCTTCGCGTGCCACGCAGGAGTTCCACCTCGCCGGAGCGGAGCTCCTCCTGCCGACGCCCTCTGCTACCCAGGCGAGCCCCCTTCGCGCCCTCTCCTTCCCTTCCTCCTTTCCTGTTCTTCTCTCTCTCATATGGAGCTCTCTGTCTCCCAGAAACCATCCACAACCGACGACCTCGAGTTGCCATGGATGGGTGCCGCCAAGTTCAGCCACAAACGCCGGGAACCGCTCCGCCACGACCTCCTCCGCCGTTGCCAAGACCCTCCCCGTCGCGCAGCCCTTCACCGAAGTCCCAGCTGCACCAGGCCGCCGCTCCGTCCCCTGCTTCTCGTCGCGCCGGCCTCCGCTTCCTCTTCGTCGAGCAGGGACTCGCTCGTTCCAGCGTGCCTTCGCCCGCGCCAAGTCCATCTTCATGACCAGCCGCCGTTACCAAGACCTCGCCTCCGCCCAGATCCTCCCTGGCGCCGCCGCCTTCGCTTGCCTCGCCGTCGCCAGGACCCCTGCCGCCATCTTCTGCATCGCCTGCTACATCTTCTGTTCTTCATAGACGAACAGAGCAGCTCGCTCGACCCCTCGCCCGTTGACCGATCCAGCTTCAGCGGCCGCAGCGCCTCAAGGCCCAGCAGCCTTCTCCACCGACCGGGCCTCAGCCCACGGGTGAGCAGCCCTCCAGCCACTCTCCTGTCCTGTGCAGCCCGTTAGCAGATGCGGCCCATATCTTGTTTTTTTCCAGTTCGGCGATTTTGCTATTTATCTAGTAAATTACTGTTTTACAGAAAAATGCCATCATATTAAAGTGTTAATAAGTAATTATCCATGCATCCAAATTAAACATGTCATATATGTAAAATGATTAGAATTGCATCTAGTTTCATAATCTTCTATTTTCATCCATGTTTAAAATGTTTAAATTGTTGTTTGCATTAATTTGCTTAAATGCCATGTTAAAATGATTTATTTCATAACTAAATAACCGTAGCTCCAATTTTAATAAACTTTATATGTAAATGGGGTGGAAAAATGCCTAGTTTAACTTGGTACACTTTGTTTTACTGTTTAACAACATTAAAATATGTTTTAAGGCAGAACAGTAGCAAAATTCTAAAATATGCACATGGGGATTTTCCGGATTTGTTGTTTGTTGTTTCCGGCCCCATTTAAATTGCTTAGATAGTGTAGTTTTGTTATGCTTCACCTTTTGCCATGTTAAGAACATTTAAACTTGTTGGGTACATAAGTGAAAGTGAACTAAATATTTCGAATGTGGTGTTTCGTCAATATGCAACTCATTGCAAATTGAGCTCCATTTAACTTGTAGTATTGTTTGTTGCACTTTGCCATGTCGTGCCATGCCTCATTAAACCGGACATGCATCATGCTTGTTTGTGCATCGTGTCATGTTTATGTGTTGTTTGTTTACTATGTTGTTTGCTTCTTTCCGGTTGTGCTTCTTCTTGATAGTTCCGGTTTCGTTGCGATTGTGAGGATTCGTTCGACTACTCCCGTTCGTCTTCTTCATGGACTCATTCTTCTCCCTAGCGGGATTTCAGGCAAGATGACCGTCACCCTGGATCTCACTACTATCATTGCTATGCTAGTTGCTTCGTTCTATCGCTTTGCTGCGCTACCTATCATTTGTTCTTCAAGCCTCCCAATTGCCATGTCAGCCTCTAACCTTTTTCACCCTTCCTAGCAAAACGTTGCTTGGCTATGTTACCGCTTTGCTCAGCCCCTCTTATAGCGTTGTTAGTTGCAGGTGAAGTTGAAGATTGCTTCATGGTGGACAGGATTTTGGTTGGGATATCACAATATCTCTTATTTAATTAATGCATCTATATACTTGGTAAAGGGTGGAAGGCTCGGCCTTATGCCTGGTGTTTTGTTCCACTCTTGCCGCCCTAGTTTCCGTCATACCGGTGTTATGTTCCCGAATTTTGCGTTCCTTACGCGGTTGTGTGATTTATGGGACCCCCTTGACAGTTTGCTTTGAATAAAACTCCTCCAGCAAGGCCCAACCTTGGTTTTACCATTTGCCTCACCACCACCTATACCTTTCCCTTGGGTCGGCCGACCCGAGGGTCATCTTTATTTTAGCCCCCCCGGGCCAGTGCTTCTCTAAGTGCTGGTCCAAACCGAGCGATGTCCAGCGCCCCCTGGGCAACCAGGGTCTATGCCAACCCGACATCTTGCTCATCCGGTGTGCCCTGAGAACGAGATATGTGCAGCTCCTATCGGGATTTGTCGGCACAGCGGGCGGTCTTGCTGGTCTTGTTTTACCATTGTCGAAATGTCTTGTAAACCGGGATTCCGAGACTGATCGGGTCTTCCTGGGAGAAGGTATATCCTTCGTTGATCGCGAGAGCTTATCATGGGCTAAGTTGGGACACCCCTGTAGGGTATTATCTTTCGAAAGCCGTGCCCGCGGTTATGTGGCAGATGGGAATTTGTTAATGTCCGGTTGTAGATAACTTGACACCAGATTCGAATTAAAACGCATCAACCGTGTGTGTAACCGTGATGGTCTCTTTTCGGCGGAGTCCGGGAAGTGAACACGGTTTTGGGTTATGATTGACGTAAGTAGGAGTTCAGGATCACTTCTTGATCATTACTAGTTGACGACCGTTCCTTTGCTCCTCTTCTCGCTCTCATTTGCGTATGTTAGCCACCATATATGCTTAGTCGCTGCTGCAACCTCATCACTTTACCCCTTCCTTTCCCATTAAGCTTTGCTAGTCTTGATACCCATGGTAATGGGATTGCTGAGTCCTCGCGGCTAACAGATTACTACAAGAACAGTTGCAGGTACAGGTTATGCGATGATCATGATGTGAGAGCGATGTTTGCTTGTCTTGGAGTTCTTCTTCTGCTTCTTGTTCGATCAGGGGATAGGTTCCAGGTCGGCAGCCTGGGCTAGCAGGGTGGATGTCGTTTGAGTTTCTGTTTGTGTTTCATCTGTAGTCGGATGGTGCTCTTATGTAAGATGGTGTTGTATTCGTGTGGCATTGTATGCCTTTTGTATGTATCCCCATCTATTATGTAATGTTGATGTAATGATATCCACCTTGCAAAAGCGTCGTCAAGATATGCTTCTATCCTTGGTGGGACCTTCGAGTTCCTTTAGGATAGGGTCACATCTTGGGCGTGACACGCATCTAGGTTGAAAAGGGGAAAATCAGTAGCTAAGGAACGAGTCTCGTGTCTCTTGGTTGAAGAAGGGTAGAAAGGCATGACAACGCAATAGAGAATGACCAGGTCGATCGGTTTGTTGTCCTCACATAGGAAAAAGGTGGCTAAAGAGAACAAAAATGGGACGTAATCCACATATGCTGCCTGGATATTTGTTGCTCTGGGCAACCATACCTCCCTCACCACTCTGCGTCCGTGGAGGTACATCGTACTGGTGCGCCCACTATCCGAATGGGCCTCCCATGCTCTTATTGCCACTTTTTGCTGTTAGTATAACGCCAGCAGTCAAGTCAAGAAATGCTACTGCTAAAGTGATGCCACATTTAACTAATGCTGCTCTCAGTCTAATGACACCGATAAATTTAAGCAATGCCATTTAATGTCACTGGATTATTTCAGGGTTAGCTGTTGATTGTGGATGTATTAAAGATTTTTCAGCTAAGGCATTCTAATGTTGTTGCACAGCCAGTATACCAACAATGAAACTTGTTACTACCTTCAGATTTTTGCACTATTAATGCTTATAGATTACATACCTCACTTTCATGAGATAAGTTAATTTTTTTGTACAGTGTCACCAAAATGCCAAGGCATTGATGTCACTTTATTTTGGTTAAACTGCACAAAAATTTATGAAGACAAGAGGAAAGGTCAGGAGTGGGCACCTCCTCCTCCGGCTGTTCTCTTGATTCGTTCGATCAAGTTTTTATGTTTGATCGATTATCGAGATTGGGATAACAATTTTTAAGGTCCCCCCAAGTTCGAAATGATATTTACCTTGGAGGTACATGGTTTGCAATTTTTTTATATTGTCATTAGTTAACAATGCTAGTTACCTTCAGACTTTTGTATTTGGTTTAATGCTCATGCACAGCTAGTATACCAATGCTGAAACTTGTTACCTTTACATTTTGTATTGTTAATTCTTATAGAAATCTTCCAGTGCTAGAGTTTATTGAAATCTGTTCAGTAAAACCATTGTACTGTACCCTGTAATAAACTAACTACTCTACTGTTGCACTAGCCACTGGATTAGTGTATATTTGTAGTATTCGAATGGTGTTGCATTAGCGTATGGACATAAATAAAGTGTGGCAAGCTTTCCTAGATATGCGCTCAAGAAAACTACTACCTGTTTTTCGAAATACTAGACGTTTGGATACTTTAAATTGAATCGCGAAAACGTCTTATATTAAGGAACAGAGGGTGTAGAGTTCACTCAAATTATCTCGGTAGCCCACTGTCCGAATGGGCCTCCCATGCTTTTATTGCCACTTTTTTTGCTGTTAGTATAACGCCAGCAGTCAAGTCAAGAAATGCTACTGCTAAAGTGATGCCACATTTAACTAATGCTGCTCTCAGTCTAATGACACCGATAAATTTAAGCAATGCCATTTAATGTCACTGGATTATTTCAGGGTTAGCTGTTGATTGTGGATGTATTAAAGATTTTTCAGCTAAGGCATTCTAATGTTGTTGCACAGCCAGTATACCAACAATGAAACTTGTTACTACCTTCAGATTTTTGCACTATTAATGCTTATAGATTACATACCTCACTTTCATGAGATAAGTTAATTTTTTTGTACAGTGTCACCAAAATGCCAAGGCATTGATGTCACTTTATTTTGGTTAAACTGCACAAAAATTTATGAAGACAAGAGGAAAGGTCAGGAGTGGGCACCTCCTCCTCCGGCTGTTCTCTTGATTCGTTCGATCAAGTTTTTATGTTTGATCGATTATCGAGATTGGGATAACAATTTTTAAGGTCCCCCCGAGTTCGAAATGATATTTACCTTGGAGGTACATGGTTTGCAATTTTTTTATATTGTCATTAGTTAATAATGCTAGTTACCTTCAGACTTTTGTATTTGGTTTAATGCTCATGCACAGCTAGTATACCAATGCTGAAACTTGTTACCTTTACATTTTGTATTGTTAATTCTTATAGAAATCTTCCAGTGCTAGTGTTTATTGAAATCTGTTCAGTAAAACCATTGTACTGTACCCTGTAATAAACTAACTACTCTACTGTTGCACTAGCCACTGGATTAGTGTATATTTGTAGTATTCGAATGGTGTTGCATTAGCGTATGGACATAAATAAAGTGTGGCAAGCTTTCCTAGATATGTGCTCAAGAAAACTACTACCTGTTTTTCTAAATACTAGACGTTTGGATACTTTAAATTGAATCGCGAAAACGTCTTATATTAAGGAACATAGGGTGTAGAGTTCACTCAAATTATCTCGGTAAAGCTAGTCACACCTTTGTTAAAATTAATGTTCATTATCTTATCTGAGGAGGTATGTATGTTCGTCTCTAATGCATGTCGACTACATACCTGACATCATGATGTAATGTTAAGTCATTTCCTTTTGTACAGTGTCACTGAATTGTCAAGGCGGTGATGGCATTTTATTTTAGTTGAACTGCACAAAATATGCTTAAAAGAAGAGGAAAGGTCAGGAATGGCTCAATTTTTCAGAAAAAACTATGTATGCCTTCCTGACATCAGCTGTTGTTGCTTTATTTATTCCTTCAAACAGGTGGTTAGAAACATCTTGCTACCTTTTCCCATTAAGAAATTGGAATGCTTATATTTGTGAGTCTATGCTTCAACTAGTGCCACTTTTATAGTAATCACACTTTCAATATCTATGCAAACAGGGATGCCTGATTTTAGTGGAACTACACAAAAAGTCCAACTGGTTCAACATTAGGAGCATGTTTTTTCCAAACCTTTATATCCAATTGGTGGCACTATGAGTTGTTCATTACGAAGGTACATGGTTTGCTTCTATCTTGCTACTCTTTTTGTACTATCATTAGATAGTAATACTAGTGGTTTGCATGTGAATTTATTGGCAGGGTGGACCTACATTGGAGGTGGAGGACAGGATTCAATGATTGGATGCTCAATTTCAGTTGTATCAATTTCACCTCTTCCATCACTGTGAACATGGATATCCTTGGTCTGATGAAGAATAGGCGCTATATTTCTGCTCTGAACCAGCAAATCAATTCAATATGAAATTGTCCAGGGCAAAACATAACTGTATCAGATTGTCCAGTGCAGAACATGACAGATGCTAAGCGGAAGAGACATGTTTAAATCGAAAATACATGGTGTGGTATATGTTTACTAGCTACTTGATATTTGTGCAGATAGAGATGTCTGCCCGTTGCTATTTGGAAAACAAACAAAGTGTCCGCAATTTTGGTTGAACTGCACAAGAGAATAGTATAGTCACTGCATGTAGTGCCATTTGAAAATAGACACAGAAAGATTGGATAGTCACCTCATGGACTGCAGAAAAGTAGTATTGTACTATTTATTGGCCAACACTAGGTGCTTCATTGCTTTGGTCTAATTATACAATGGGCATCATTTTGCCTAAGTTAAAGTTTGTATTCCGAAAATAGTCTCGCGGTGTGATCGAGAGAAGACCAAAACATATTGCAGTGGATGTTCCTCCATCATGTGTGGTTCATTCTCATGATTCCAGCTGTTGGTGAAACCACTTACGCTTGCACGAGGAATTGTAGACTTCACAAACAAATTTGTCTTTCTGTCTGTACTGAATGTTGGCCAAGAGAAGCATCCATGTTAGTAGGAAGAACAGATGTTTTTCTAGATCTTTGCTTTTGGAGCTACATATTTGTATATGATCTGTGAATCATTGAGATGCATTAACATGTTGATCTTATGTATGGGAATCGTACTAGTTAGTTTTAGTTGAGACGCAAGATCCAAAGTGGCTGATCTTTGCTTTTGGAGCTACATATTTGTATATGATCTGTGAATCATTGAGATGCATTAACAGTTACTTATTTTTGTTTGCTCAGTGTTTACAAGTTACTGATCGATCACTAGCTTGCCTACAAATGCGCTCCTGGCAGTTTTATTTGCGACGCAATATGCGAAGTGGCATTTTTTTGAATAAAAATGCCTACCTCTAAAGAAACTGACAAGCTACACTATCCTACCTACTCGATCCTACACGGATAAATAGCGGATCACGAACGTACTACCTCCTTTCCGGTTTGCAGGGCTCAATTCAAGAAATGACCTACTCGATCCTACACGAATAAATAGCAGATCACGCACGAACTAGTACCTCCTTTCCAGTCGAGACGGGACAGCACAGTCGTAATTTCAGTTTCTCTAGTTTTCCGCGGCAAGCTAGCGCGCTAAGCCATTATGCATTGAATTCTGATGACAGTCGCGCTACCTTCCGCCTATAAGTATTGTTTCCCAGCCTTCTTCGGTGGCACGGGGACCCAACTCGCCATATCCTCATAAGCCCCCACCGGCCCGATGTCGCTCGCCACGTCCGCCATGCCCCCGCCCGTCCGCGGTTGGCGACGCCGGAGGCAGTCACCACCGGAACTAGTGTTCGGTTTTTCACCGGAAGGCAGACGAAGGGAGGAGGCATTCTATCTGTCTTTAGATGGCAATGTGGAGATCGAGGAGTTGTTGGAGCGCGACCGTCTGGCGGAGGAGCAGGAGTTGTTGGAGCGTGACCGCCTGGCGGAGGAGCAGCGTATCATCGATTTGCGCCGCCAGCGGGACATGGAGCAACAGCGCACCAACGCTCTGAGTCGCGAGCAGAGCGCCCGCAACTGGGCCGACTACGTGGAGGCCGGCGCCCGGCAAATAGCCCTGGAGGCTGTCAGGCATGCGCGCGTTCGCGACGCTGATTTTACTACCAGCTCGTCAAGTGGGTTTCCCGCTTGGAAGCCGAAGCTTCGGTGGACCACGCCGGCATGGAAAGGGCCAACGCGCGCGAGCAACGTGCCCTATCGCACCTCTTGCAAGTCCGAGGCGAGGTGCAGGACGCCGGTGCCGGCGTTTAGCATGTACCACAGATGGCGGCCTGTAACATCCCAAAATTCTAAATTTTGGAATGTTATACAAATAGATAGTTATGATTGATTGTTTGATTGATTGTGTGAAGTTGAGGGACATTCGAAACTTTTCGGAAGTTAAACGAGAGGGAATAAAAGGACTTTCCCAAACTTTCACTTTGCTTTTATGACCTCCCTGAATTCAAATTATTTTCAAATACAAAACCCTAGAGAGAAGATGACATGACTTCCTCCATTTTAATAAATGAAAAGGGTTTTTGAATATTTGAATTTCACTTGGAAATATTTAAAGTTCAGAAACTTCAAGCAACTCAATGATTTTCATGAGAGAAGATAAAATGACTTCTTCAAAACAAATGAAATATGAGTTGGGAGTTTCAAAGAATTAAATTCAATGTTCTTTTGAATTTACTTTCAATTTGGAGTTATTTGAGTTTTATTCAAATTATTTTTCTCACAAAATAAAATATATGTAAAATAGGGTAACATGATTCCCTACATTAGAAAATTGGAGAGAAATAAATTTGAATTAATTTTGGTATTTTTAAAATGATTTTTACTGGATTTTACTAGAGCAGAAGCACTCTTTGTTTTATTTTAATTTGTGTGTATTTTATTTGACTCTAGAAAAATGTTCATCTTGTAGGAAATCTCTTTCTAAAAATTCTGATATATAATATGCCTATACAAAGTTTTACATTATTTAATTTATCCGGTTTTCCTTCTGTTTCTATTTAAATAAAAACTGTACATGCGACCCATAGTTATTTACCGCCCACACGTGTAGCATAGTGGCAGCGGGCGCCTCATATTTTTTTCTCTCTCCCAAATGGGCCAGGCCCAGCCAGCCTTCTTATTTTTTTTACTTAGGCCGGTTTTTGTTAGAAAAAAAACTGCAGCCCGTGTCGCGTGCGGTGGCCGAAGGCTTCAAGCGCATGCGGTTTTCCTCTATTTCGTTTAATTACGTCTACGTTTAGTCCCACATTGCTAGCCTTTGACCCCTAAACCTCTTTTCCACCTATAAATATAGACCCATAGAGCCTTCAAAAAATCATCCGATTCGGGTTAAATCAATATTTTGGTTTGACTAGATTCATTTAAGAAAAATATTTTTCTCCTCTCCGACGCGACTTCTGGAAATTGTCTTCTCTCTCCGAAGTTGTCTTTTCTCTCTCTTATCAAGGTATCTTTCTTCATTTTTTTTTCTTTTTTTTATACTTCCATAGTTTATTATTTTCTAGACTAGTATGATAATATAATTAGATTCCCAATTATTCTCTGTATTTATACATTAGACCTAAAATTCCTTTAGCCGTAGCTATTTTTCTTCCGTAAAATAGCTTGGACCAGATTTTTTTCAAATAGTCATAACTTTTTACTCGTTCATCAAAATTAGACGAAACCAACGCCCACTTCTTCGTTATGATCCCCTCTATCCAGTAATCCAACTCAAACATATTTTTGAAAGTTTAAAATTTAAATTAGATCAGATTTGAATTTGAACTTCGTTTGATAATAACTTGAGTTTCGTAACTCCGATTTAGTTGATTCTTTTTGCAAATCGAAGCTCTTGACCTAAACTTTCTAATAAGGCCAAATTCACATAATTTTGGTACTGTTAGAAATTTGTTTTATGTTGCAAGAGTTATTTGCTTGGTTTTGATGTTTTCAGAATCGTACTCTTCGTTCTTTCCGATCTTTTGAGTGATTGCTTATGTGTGGTTACTATTGCTTGCTCACGATAGATTGTCCGGAGTGTGACGAGTAGAACTATCAAGAGTTTTGAGTGCGAATCATCTTCATCAACATTGCAGGCAAGTTCACACTTTGATCATATCCCTTTTCATACCCAGTTTTTATGCATTAGTTTCAACCCTCAAACATTGCATGATTAGGATCTGAATTAATATGTGGGTTTGGGAAGTAGATGGGGTAGTACCTATTGACATGTTCTATTATTTAAAACCTTTGGGAGTTACTTCTACGTTTGCTTATTATGTCATGCTATGCTAGTAGACGTGGATTGGGTGAGTGTATCCATGACAGATGTGAGATTGTTAATTAATGGTTTTAGGTGACAACTTTAATACACATCTGGGTGGATTGAGGTACCTGGGTATTCCAGGATTGCTTGTTTGTTTTTGGACCGCCACCCAGGCCCAAAGGGATCATAAGATTATTCATGCTAGAAACTTCCTTGTGCAGCCACAAGGTATTATGGGCTCTAGCATAGTTGACTAAGTCATGCGAACTCTTACAGTGATAGACTAGCAGATGTAGGGGATGTAGGTTGGTACGGTCTACCCATCGTAAGGTGCTAGCGCTTCTGAAAGACTATGTCTCGGTCATCCATTTCTCAAGCACCATGTAGTGCGAGAATCCCAACGGAGGAGATCGAGTCTTGTGGGGAAAAGTGCGCAAACCTCTACAGAGTGTATAAACTAATCATGGTTAGCCGTGTCCCCAGTTATGGACAAATTGAGTATATAGTACTTGGATTTTCTGCGAATCTCATCATGTTACTTTAATTAATTTTGTTGGGTTTAATGATGTTACTTAATTGGGATTGAGAATGCTTTCAACCATTTCCAATGTTTAACAACCACCATAATAGTTAAATAAAATTTATTCCTTTGTAGTAGGGAAAAATTGGCTTTTCACAAAACATTATAACCATAGAGCCTCCACCAGCCAAATATGCATGTAGTGATAGCCTTTATTCATCATTGCTCTACAGTGTGAATTTGCCAGTACATTCAATGTACTGACCCTTTGTGGCTGCAACGTCTCATGTTGCAGGATTTGTACGATGAGTAAGTGATACGTTAGGGTTACGATTTCTACACTCAACTTTGCCGTTGGTGTTGATGGGAATCCACAACCTTGTTACTTCCGCTATTTGGATTGTGGTAATAGTATTTACGTTATATTATATATGTGATTTACCTTTGTTATAAATCCTCGAGTACTGTGTGTGTCAGCATACCCATCCAGGGATGACACTTAAGCACAGAGACTTGATCCATTCGGGTCGGGTCGCTACAAGATGGTATCAGAGCACATGTTGACTGTAGGTCGTGACCCTAGAAACTGGCAAGCCCATAGGAAATATTTTCTCTACTACTTCATTTTCAAAAAGATCTTTTACCTCTCTTCTCTTCTGAGCTTATTCAAATATTCCCTTTTAGTGAGACCATACCCCTTTCCCCTTTTGATCCCTCGAAGATTCGACTGATGAGACGACTCCAAGAAGGACCAAATATCGGACAACTAAGACCACTTCGGAATGAAGAGGATTTTACCAAGCATTATAATGATGGAAACTACGACGGATAAAGACTAGAAGAATATGAAGAATTTCCAGATTTGGTATGACCAAGGAAGGCTACCCTTATGGAACTTGACAGACTGTGGAAGCTGTCAATACCCGAGATCATGGTGTATCGGAGAAAGACCTGAACATGGAGCATTAGAACTCAAAGTTTTGTCAAGAAAACCCTAAGGCAGGAGATATCAACTATGGAATAAAAGCTCATGTCAATGACTAGGGCAGAAATATGGATATCGAAGATGTTATCGCTCTCTTATGCTATTATTACCGTGTTGAGTTAAGCATGCATTCCTTCTGAAGTATTGGATGGTAGGAAGCTGATGGAGCACCCATCAGCAAAGGATGCAGTTTTAACCTTAGCTGGTGTATCACACGATCTGGAGTATTACATCCGGAAGTTTAAGATGGCCCTTCGGGAAGCTGAATTTGACGAGGAAGCAGTTCGTGTAGAACTCAGGACCCAGAAGATTAAAGTAGCCAAGTAGGAGGAGCTAAAACCTTGAGATACCAAAGATTTGTCAGGAACTGAAGGACAGTAGGACCATGGATCATGCCAAGGATGTTGAAACCCATAGGTTTGGAACGCAACTCTAGAATATTAAAGAACGTCACAACAGACTTTGTGTCAATAGAGATGATCTGGCAGAAGAACTTGAGAAGGACAAGTATGATCGGAAGAAGCCATCAGAGACAGGAACAAGACTTGAAGATTTTGTGACACTGAAGATTTATTGACCATTAGAATACCAAACCCCATTATACTTACATCAGATGCGACATTTGTGAGTTGTCATTTGTTTGTTGTTTTTCTGACAGCCACAAATAAAATCTGCCTTTCCAAAACTATTGTTTGCATTGTGTGTATCCCCCTCTATCTCTCTTATCCCACCCCCAAACCCATGGACCTAATAGAGGATGAATGGAGATGAGCTTATATTTCAGGACCGATGAGTCAATTGGAGACGGGCCGATGGATTCAGAACATGGAGGATCACATGAAGAATAACCCTATAGCCGGAAAGAATATGGCCCAGCATGCTCTTCAATGCTCTGAAAGAGGTGCTGCTACTTGGTGGAGGATGTACCAAAACATCAATAGATGGCAAGGAGTAACCACTTGGAAGGAATTTAAGTTGACATTGCTAAAGTCTCGTCTTGTGTCCCCGAATTTGAAGCCTTATGGAAAGGATATGAAGAAACTCCGTGCATGCAAGCTTTGTGGAGAAATAGGACACAACCATAAAGAACACAAGGATGAATGCCCAAATTGTGAAGGAAGTCACCCAGCTGAAGGATGCCCAACTAGGCAGATTACTTGTTTCTTGTGTGAAGGAACTACCCACTACCCTGCTCAGTGTCACATTTACCCCATGGTACAAAGAACCATCCAACAGAAGAAAGAAGCAATGAAAGGAGCCCTCATGGAAATTTTAGAAAAAACTGTGATGAAGGAAGAGGTGGAGGACACACCCGAAGAAGACCCAATTAAACCCTGCACTAAGTCATGCTATTCATGTGGAGAAGAAGGACACATCTCCCAAGATTGTCTGAATGGAGATCTAGTAGAATTCCCGACAGAGGAAGTAGAGTATGACCCACAGGAAATAGAAGCCCTAATTGGAACAGAAAAGTCCAGGAAGAGAAGAAGATTGGATTTCAGGAAGGACATGAGTCATATCACCTGTTTCAGGTGCAAGGAGTCAGGGCACTACTTCAGCGGTTGCCCAAAAAGGAAAGCTCGAGACTTGTCAGAAGTGATATTTTTTCGTTGTAATGAAGCAGGGCGCTTCGCCAGAGATTGTCCCAAGTAGAAGGAGACTTGTGATAATTAGTGGTGTCTGTGAGGAATATAGTAGAAGTAGTGGGAACAATCATTTTACATTGAGGTGTTGAGTTGAGGCATGTAATGGAAATGCAGGAGATTGTAGAGCATAATTGATTTGATGCCAAAAGTTGGCATGCCAAATTTTGGCAACTGCCAAAAATTGGCTAGAGATTGATTGCTTGCCAATTCTTGTTGCCAATCTCACAAAAAGTTGCCAAATGTTGGCAACTTTTTATTTTGCCAAATGTTGGCTTGCCAAATGTTGGTAGCAAACCAATTATGCTCGTAATACTTTGAGAATCAATAAAGTTAGCATCATTGGTACTGATTTGGATTTTTTTATGAGTTGTTACTCTATGAAGAAAGATTTTGACCATTGTCGAGGATATGAGAAATATGGTCTACGGATGAATTGGAGCATTTTAAGAGTGGTAATACCATGTGAGGAGATTTGACCCCTGAAAAGGATAATGATGTTCCACGGAGTGGACCTTGGACAAACTAAGTACGAGTTTTATCTCAATATGTGGGATACCCCAAGAGTATGAAGGGATGAAGTACTGTTGGATATAAAGGAGATATGATGTTGGAAGTATGGAGCAATGGTGGCTCTATGATGAGTCGGAGTAATCACGTCTTAGTTTGGTACAAATAGAAGGAAGGAAGACAGTACAATGAGATGGATTTAAGAATGCTAGGAAACTGGATGTTGGAATAATGATCAGTTGCCCCGAGGATGAGTTCAAGGTTTACAAGTGATGAGATGGGCCATAACCCACAGGCCCTAGGACATGCCAAGAATCAAGCACATTCTTGCTGAAGGAAAAGCCCTGGAAGAGATTACAACCTTACCCACAGACGAATTTATAGGAGTAACGTAAAACCTGAGAGTTGTGAAGGACCGATAGATGTTTGTTTGGCTTGCAGAATCAATGGATTTATCCGAACTTGGTTCATCGACAAGAGGAATTCTGCAATGCTTGTGAGGATGACCGAGTGTTAGAATGCGAGATTCGCTAAACCATATACAAGGTAATGATTTGGGTGCGGGATGGATTGATCACCATACCGACTTACTCTTATTATTCGCCTTGCTATATGGGATGGTAAATCTGAGTGACTTACCTATAGTAAAGAGACGACGATAAAACCCTGTTTAAACCATAAAATGGTAGAAGTATTCTTCCCTTGTACAAGGCAGCTGTTGCCAAACGTAGATCATACGGTGAGGTTCAGCCCAGACCCATTTCCTGCAGGAGAAACCATAAATTGTTGACCACCATGAGATATCGATAGTTGTTTAGTATTGGCGCCAGACCCGTCAGCTAAGAAGACCCAGTCTCGGAATAACCGTACAAAGATGAAAGGACAGAAGTATTGAGGAAAAGTTATGCCACTACCGGAAGAGCCCCGAGAAGGAATTTTCCCGAGATCTGAGAAGACCGACACTGTCGGGAATAAGGATGGAGTATATGAGTTTTGATGGAACCATAACAATGCTTCTAAGGGTGGTAGCACCCGAGACCCGGAGACGATCAATGGATTCTGAAGACCCCGACCCTAACCTATTTCTTGCTAGCCTCTCCGAATCTCGAGGACGAGATTCATTTTAAGGGTGGTAGGTTTGTAACATCCCAAAATTCTAAATTTTGGAATGTTATACAAATAGATAGTTATGATTGATTGTTTGATTGATTGTGTGAAGTTGAGGGACATTCGAAACTTTTCGAAACTTAAACGAGAGGGAATAAAAGGACTTTCCCAAACATTCACTTTGCTTTTATGACCTCCCTGAATTCAAATTCTTTTCAAATACAAAACCCTAAAGAGAAGATGACATGACTTCTTCCATTTTAATAAATGAAAAGGGTTTTTGAAAATATTTGAATTTCACTTGGAAATATTTAAAGTTCAGAAACTTCAAGAAACTCAATGATTTTCATGAGAGAAGATAAAATGACTTCTTCAAAACAAATGAAATATGAGTTGGGAGTTTCAAAGAATTAAATTCAAAGTTCTTTTGAATTTATTTTCAATTTGGAGTTATTTGAGTTTTATTCAAATTATTTTTCTCCCAAAATAAAATATATGGAAAATAGGGTAACATGATTCCCTACATCAGAAAATTTGAGAGAAATAAATTTGAATTAATTTTGGTATTTCTAAAATGATTTTTACTAGATTTTACTAGAGCAGAAGCACTCTTTGTTTTATGTTAATTCGTGCGTATTTTATTTGACTCTAGAAAAATGTTCAGCTTGTGGGAAATATATTTCTGAAAATTTCGATATATGATATGCCTATATAAAATTTTACTTTATTTTATTTATCCGGTTTTCCTTCTGTTTCTATTTAAAAAAACTATACATACGACCCATAGTTATTTACCGCCCACACGCGTAGCATAGTGGCAGCGGGCGCCTCATTTTTTTTCTCTGTCCCAAATGGCCGGGCCCAGCCAGCCTTCTTATTTTTTTTACTTAGGCCGGTTTTTGTTAAAAAAAACTGCAGCCCGTGTACGCGTGCGGCGGCCGAAGGCTTCAAGCCCATGCGGTTCTCCTCTATTTCGTTTAATTACGTCTACGTTTAGTCCCACATTGCGCCTTTGACCCCTAAACCTCTTTTTCACCTATAAATATAGACCCATAGAGCCTCCCATAAATCATCCGATTCGGGTTAAATCAATATTTTGGTTTGACTAGATTCATTTAAGAAAAATATTTTTCTCCTCTCCGGCGCGACTTCTGGAAATTGTCTTCTCCCTCCGAAGTTGTCTTTTCTCTATCTTATAAAGGTATCCTTCTTCTTTTTTTTCTTCTTTTTATACTTCCGTAGTTTATTATTTTCTAGACTAGTACAATAATATAATTAGATTCCCAATTAGTCTCTGTATTTATACATTAGATCTCAAATTCCTTTAGCCGTAACTATTTTTCTTCCGTAAAATAGCTTGGACCTGATTTTTTTAAATAGTCATAACTTTTTACTCGTTCATCAAAATTAGACGAAACCAACGCCCACTTCTTCGCTATGATCCCCTCTATCTAGTATTCCAACTCAAACATGTTTTTGAAAGTTTAAAATTTGAATTAGATCAGATTTGAATTTGAACTTTGTTTGATCATAACTTGAGTTTCGTAACTCCAATTTAGTTGATTCTTTTTGCAAATCGAAGCTCTTGACCTAAACTTTATGATAAGGCCAAATTCACATAATTTTGGTACTGTTAGAAATTTGTTTTATGTTGCAAGAGTTATTTGCTTGGTTTTGATGTTTTCCGAATCGTACTCTTCGTTCTTTCCGATCTTTTGAGTGATTGCTTATGTGTGGTTACTATTGCTTGCCCACGATAGATTGTCCGGAGTGTGACGAGTAGAACTATGAAGAGTTTTGAGTGCGAATCATCTTCATCAACATTGCAGGCAAGTTCACACTTTGATCATATCCCTTTTCATACCCAGTTTTTATGCATTAGTTTCAACCCTCAAACATTGCATGATTAGGATCTGAATTAATATGTGGGTTTGGGAAGTAGATGAGGTAGTACCTATTGCCATGTTCTATTATTTAAAATCTTTGGGAGTTACTTCTACGTTTGCTTATTATGCCATGCTATACTAGTAGACGTGGATTGGGTGAGTGTAGCCATGACAGATGTGAGATTGTTAATTAATGGTTTAAGGTGGCAACTTTAATACACATCTGGGTGGATTGAGGTACCTGGGTATTCCAGGATTGCCTGTTTGTTTTTGGACCGCCACCCAGGCCCAAAGGGATCATAAGATTATTCATGCTAGAAACTTCCGTGTGCAGCCACAAGCTATTATGGGCTCTAGCATAGTTGACTAAGTCATGCGAACTCTTACAGTGGTAGACTAGCAGATGTAGGGGATGTAGGTTGGTACGGTCTACCCATCGTAAGGTGCTAGCGCTTCTGAAAGACTATGTCTCGGTCATCTGTTTCTCAAACACCATGTAGTGCGAGAATCCCAACGGAGGAGATCGAGTCTTGTGGGGAAAAGTGCGCAAACCTCTGCAGAGTGTATAAACTAATCATGGTTAGCCGTGTCCCCAGTTATGGACAACTTGAGTATATAGTATTTGGATTTTCCTGTGAATCTCATCATGTTACTTTAATTAATTTTATTGGGTTTAATGATGTTACTTAATTGGGATTGAGAATGCTTTCAACCATTCTCAATGTTTAACAACCACCATAATAGTTAAATAAAATTTATTCCTTTGTAGTAGGGAAAAATTGGCTTTTCGCAAAACATTATAACCATAGAGCCTCCACCAGCCAAATATGCATGTAGTGATAGCCTTTATTCATCATTGCTCTACAGTGTGAATTTGCTAGTACATTCAATGTACTGACCCTTTGTGGCTGCAACATCTCATGTTGCAGGATTTTTACGACGAGTAAGTGATACTTTAGGGTTATGATTTCTACACTCAACTTTGCCGTTGGTGTTGATGGGAATCCACAAACTTGTTACTTCCGCTATTTGGATTGAGGTAATAGTATTTACGTTATATTATACATGTGATTTACCTCTGTTATAAATCCTCGAGTACTGTGCGTGTTAGCATACTGATCCAGGGATGACACTTAAGCACAGAGACTTGATCCATTCGGGTCGGGTCGCTACATGGCCGGCATCGTCTAGTTAGTTAAGAGTAAGTTAGTACTTGGCTATGACGGTTATCAACGTGGAAGTTCAATACTCTATATGTGGATCAGATCTGTTACTTTGCTCTGAATGTTGAACTTTCCGTTTGAACGCATGGAATGGGCAGTTATTTTTTTAAATGGGTTGTATTTGTCCTCCACGGGTTTAGAGGCTGACCTGTGGGCCTGCCAAGTTGACGCGTACACAATCAGGAGATGATTGTACATGGAGAGGATGACAGTAGGGACCCGCCAAGGTCATGGCAGTACGCAAGCAAGTGCCTCCTTATTTCAAGCCAATAAAAAAATGGCTCCTCCTAGTGGATTTCTGACATCTGGGTCCCATGCCATTGTCAACGTAGTCAATAAATGAGAGAATTGCACAACGAGCGGCTGACACCAGGGACCCAGCAGCTCGCCCAGTTATTTTTGTTTTGAGTTAATTTGATAAATGCCACTCCAAATCTGGTGTATACGAGAAATCCCACTGCAATTTCCAAACTTTGAAAAATGCCATTTCATGCCATTTCTAGAGGCATTTTTTGAAGTCTGGAGTGGCGTTTTTCAAAGTTTGCGAACTGCAGTGGCGTTTTTCAAAGTTTGCAAAAATTGCAGTGGCATTTTTCAAAGTTCGGAAATTGCAGTGGCATTTTTATGAATCGCCATAATTGGAGTGGCATTTATCTAATTTGTTTTTGAGATGGAAGCAAGGTGTCAATTGTGCTGTGCGGGACACTCTGGCCTGTCTAGACAGCCTTTTCTTTTATGTTTACCACAGACCTGCCTAGTAGTTTTTTTTCTTTCTGAAAATGGCTAGCCCAGTTTTTTTGTGATTTGTCATGTAAGTCGCTTTATCACGTCTGTTGGGCTGCCAATCTTTCAAGACAAGGAGAGCTTCATTCGGCTGGCCGAGAAAATGGCCTATCAATAATGAGAAATGGGATGTACATTTTTAAAACACATTAAACCAGCAATTAGTTTCAAATATCTTTTTTTTCATTTCGAGATTCTAAATTGCATTGATTTTTATGCGTGGAAAATTTATTGGATTTTATATTGATATACATTTATTTTTAAAATCAGTCTGAATGTGACTCGAAATTTCGGGATTAAAAACAGTTCAGACCACACTGACATATGCAAAATTTCGTATAATTTTTTAACCGTGGCCACAATATGGGCTGTAATGCTAACAAAAAGAATATGGGCTCTAAAAAACCCGTAAGAATTAGCAAATGGGCTGTAAATTATTTAAAATAATGGCAGATTGCCTGTATGCTGTTAAGATTTGAGGCTTTCCTAAAAAAAAGGTTGGCGCACAAGCAGTGACTGTTGGATGTCCATCCAACGACTGTCGTGCTTCTTCAATCTCTGCTCTTCCTACTCCAGCCGCTCAAACAAGCGCCAGTGGGACTGCCTGCTCCCTCCTCCCCGCGGCCGGCAGTGCTGCCGCACAGGCCTCACCGCCCCACCGTACTCCCATCGCTGGCCTAGCCATCCCTCTACTCACCCACACCTGCTGTTATTCTCCGGCGACGGCAGACGAACCAGTAAACCCTCGTACAGTCGTACTCCCCTCCGCGTGGGAAACAACTGTCGAGTCTTCCCTAGCTCCATGTTGTTCCCTTCCTAGGCCTCACCGTCGTCCACCGCCCTGGTGCTCTCGGCATGGCATGGTCAACGTGGTCAACGACCGACATGCATCTGAAGTGGACTGTACGTGGAGAGGCTGACAGCTGGGTTCACGGCTGCACGCAAGGAAATGCCTCCTTATTACGTGCAAAATTATGATTCCTCCACAGACATCTGGGACCCACCAAAAGGGCTCTGTATTTCTCGAAAAAACATTGCCGCAGCTGACAGCTCGGACCCACCAGCTATATCTTCGCACGCAAGGAAGTGCCTCCTTATTACGCACAAAAAAATGAATCCCCCCGCTAGCTGGGACCCAGTATAGTGGGCCTACTAAGTTGACGGGTACGAAGGACTTTGTCAACTTAGTCAATATGCACGATTCTAGCTTGACTGACCGTACGATGTCCATCAAACAGCCGTTGTGCTTCTTCAACCTCTGGTCTTCTTGCTCCAGTCGCCCAATGCAGCACCGGTCGTGCCGCCTGCTCCTGCCTCCCGTGGCCGGCTGTGCTGCTGCAGAGGCCTCACCACCCCCATACTACTCCCACCGCTGGCCAGGCCATCCCTCCACTCCACTCACCCACACCCCCTGTTATTCTGCAGCGACGGCAGCGCAGCCGAACAAGTGAACCCTCGTACTCCTCTCCGCGTGGGCATCCACTGCCGCGTCGTCCCCTTCCTAGGCCTCACCGTCGTCCACTGCCGTGGTGCTCTCGGCGCGGCGTGGTCAATGTGGTCAACGACCGAATTCCATCAGAAGAGTACTGTACGTGAAGAGGCTGACAGCTGGGTCCACGGCAGCCGCAAGGAAGTGCCTCCTTATTACGCGGAAAATAATTATTCCTCCACCTGACAGCAGGGACCGGATGGGCCACCAGTATTTCGCAAAAAAATGTTTGCCCATGACTGCTGGGTCCCACCGGACGGGCCACCGTATTTCTCGAAAAAACGTTCCCCCCGCTGTCAGCTCGGACCCACCGGAAGTGCCTCCTTATTACGCACAAAAAATGAATACTCCCTCTGCTAGCTGGGATCCACCTTGGTGGGGGAGGCTGACTTGTGGGCCTACTAAGTTGACAGGGACGGAGGGCTTTGTCAACTTAGTCAATATAAATGATTCTAGCTCCAGTGATCGTAAACGGCCGCAGTGCTTCTTCAACCTCTGGTCTTCTTGCTCCAGCCGCCCAAAGCAGCGCCGGTCGTGCCGCATGCTCCTGCCTCCCGTGGCCGGCTGTGCTACCGTGGAGGCCTCACCGCCCCCTACTATTCCCAGCGCTGGCCAGGCCCTGCGGCAACAGCATCCTCACACCACAGTCGAACCAGTGAACCCTTGTACTCCTCTCTGCACGGGTTTCCACTGTCGCGTCTTCCCCGGCTCCGCATTGTCCCCTTCCTAGGCCTCGCCGTCGTCCACCCCCGTGGTGCTCTCGGCGCGGCGTGGTCAACGTGGTCAAGGAACGACTTCCATCGGACGTGGACTGTACGTGGAGAGGCTGACAGCTGGGTCCACGGCCGCAGCAAGGAAGTGCCTCCTTATTATGCGGAAAATAATGATACCTCCACCTGACAGCAGGGACCCACCGGACGGGCCACTGTATTTCACAAAAAAAACGTTTCGCCCCTGACTGCTGGGACCCACCAGCTACATCTTCGCATGCAAGGAAGTGCGTCCAGGAAAAAAATGATTCGCCCCCTGACTGCTGGGACCCACCAGCTACATCTTCGCACGCAAGGAAGTGCGTCCGAAAAAAATGATTCGTCCCCCTAACTGCTGGGACCCACCAGCTACACCTTCGCACGCAAGGAAGTGCGTCCGGGCAAAATAAAATGATTCGCCCCTGATTGCTGGGACCCACCAGCTACATCTTCGCACGCAAGGAAGTGCCTGACAGTCGGGACCCACCTGGTCGAAGCGTACGTAGCGTTGTCGTTCTGGTCGCGAACGTGTACGTACATACTGGTGGATGTAGAGGCGCGCACGTGTTGTAGTAGAGGCATGCACGTGTCGTAGTAGAGGCGCGCATGTAGCATGTACACGTACGTACAGCGGCTAGTGTGCAAGAAAGAAAATACAGCCATGTATGTGTACATACGGGCGGGTCTCGAACGCCTACTCGTGCATACGTACGGCCAGGGCTCGTGTACATGGCTGGGTCGGAACAGAGAAACAGCGTCATCGTCGTGTTCATGGGGAGGCAACAAAATGTGTCGTGTTCATGGGGAGGCAACGGAATGCGTCGTGTTCATCGGGAGGCAACGGAACGTGTGGGAGCCAACCGGCTGGGTCGGAACGAAATGCGTCATCGTGTTCATCGGGAGGGCTTGGATGGAACAGGCGATGGAAACGAGCATACGCAGAACGGAGGAAACGGCCTTGTGTTCGACCGGCCACGTTCGGAATGGGATCCTGTTCATCTGGAGGGGTCTGGCGTACCGCAAAACGGAGGAAACGGACCTCCTACGGTCGAAACGGGGGTCCTGTTGATCCGGAGGGGGTGTGGCGTACCGCAAAATGGACAAAACTGACTTGTGTTGGAGCGCTACGGTCGAAACAAGGGTCCTGTTCATCGGGAGGGGTGTGGCGTACCGCAAAACAGGACTCCACGGGATACTATTCATCTCCACCGTCGATCTCCTCCAGCCTCCATGGGCTTCCGTCGACCTCCTCCAGCCTCCACGGGCTCCTGTTCATCCAGCCTCCACCGCGCACTACTCCACCGGCTACTATTCAACCACCCCTCCACGGGCACCCCTCCACCGTCTACTGTTCATCCAGCCCACCACGGGGTCATCCTGTTCATCCAGAGGCAACGCCACGGGGTCCTGCATCCACCCCCACCGCTCATTGTTCATCCAACCCCCCCCCCCCCCCCCCGCAACGCTCACTGTTAATCCAATCGATCGGCTTCAGTTAGCAGCAATAGCGAAGGAATCGCTTGATCGGGTTCAGTTAACAGCCATCGATCGATCACTCGGGTTCAGTAACGCGTAGCCTGCAGTGCAATCGCTCGGGTTCAGTTAGAGCCCAACGCCTCGCACACACGCGCGTACGTGTACGAGAGAAACACGCATCGCTCGGCCCCCGACCTCCCACCGTAACCGGGAACTCCCTGAAATTTTCCTCGCCCTCGCTTCTACCACGGTTTTTTCCGTCATGGACGGCCCAAAGAATGTCATGCAGCTGCGTCTCCGGCCCGCCCAGGACGAAAAGCCCATTTTCTGTCATGATTTTTTGTCATAGAAGTAGGAGCCCACCACATCTATGATGATACCGGGTTTTGTCACAATTATCGTCAAAGAAGTGTCATATGTATGACAGAAAAAAGTTTCGTTCGGCCCAAAATGTCACGAATGTGTCTTTTTTTTGTAGTGCTCGCTAGATTCTATAGGCGTTTTGTGAGAGATTTCAGCACCATTGCTTCACCTCTCAATGAGCTTACAAAGATGGGTGTGCCTTTTGTTTGGGGTACCTTTCAGGAAGAAGCCTTCACGATATTGAAACATAAGTTGACACATGCTCCCTTACTCCAACTTCCTAATTTTAATAAGACTTTTGAGCTTGAATGTGATGCTAGTGGAATTGGATTAGGAGGTGTGTTATTACAAGATGGCAAACCAGTTGCATACTTTTCTGAAAAATTAAGTGGGCCTAGTCTGAACTATTCTACTTATGATAAAGAATTATATGCTCTTGTTCGGACTTTACAAACATGGCAACATTTTTATGGCCCAAAGAATTTGTTATACATTCTGATCATGATTCTTCGAAACACATTAAAAGTCAAGCAAAACTGAATCGTAGACATGCTAAATGGGTTGAATTCATTGAGACTTTCCCTTATGTCATTAAACACAAGAAGGGTAAAGAAAATGTTATTGCTGATGCACTGTCTCGTCATTATACTATGCTTTCAGAACTTGACTTTAAAATATTTGGTTTGGAGACCATCAAAGATCAATATGTGCATTATGCTGAATTTAAAGATGTATTGCAGAATTGTAAAGAAGGGAGAACATGGAACAAGTTTGTCGTTAACGATGGATTTGTGTTTCGTGCTAACAAGCTATGCATTCCAGCTAGCTCCGTTCGTCTTTTGTTGTTGCAGGAGGCACATGGAGGAGGATTAATGGGACACTTTGGCGTGAAGAAGACGGAGGATATACTTGCTACACATTTCTTTTGGCCAAAGATGAGACGGGATGTTGAGCATTTTGTTGCTCGCTGCACTACATGTCAAAAAGCTAAGTCACGACTCAATCCTCATGGTTTATATATGCCTTTGCCTGTACCTAGTGTTCCTTGGGAGGATATATCTATGGACTTTGTTTTAGGTTTACCTCGAACAAAGAAAGGGAGGGATAGCATATTTGTTGTCGTGGATAGATTCTAAAAAATGGCGCACTTTATACCATGTCATAAAAGCGATGATGCTGTTAATGTTGCTAATTTGTTCTTTTATGAAATTATTCGCTTGCATGGTGTGCCAAATACTATTGTTTCATATAGTGATACTAAATTTCTTAGCCACTTTTGGAGATGTTTATGGGCTAAGTTGGGGACTAAGCTGCTTTTTAGTACTACTTGTCACCCCCAAACTACTAGACAAACTGAAGTAGTCAATAGAACACTGTCTACTATGCTTAGGGCTGTTTTGAAGAACAATAAGAAAATGTGGGAAGAATGCTTGCCTCATATTGAGTTTGCTTATAACCGTTCATTGCATTCTACTACTAAGATGTGCCCTTTTGAAATTGTGTATGGTTTTCTACCTCGTGCACCTATTGATTTGTTGCCTCTTCCATCTTAGGAGAAGGTTAATTTGGATGCTAAACAACATGCTGAATTCATCTTAAAAATGCATGAGTTAACTAAGGAAAACATTGAGCGTATGAATGCTAAATATAAACTTGCTGGAGATAAGGGTAGAAAACATGTTGTCTTTGCACCTGGAGATCTTGTTTGGTTACATTTGTGTAAGGATAGGTTTCCTAATTTGCGCAAATCAAAGCTAATGCCACGTGCTGATGGTACTTTTAAGGTGTTATAGAAAATAAATGATAATGCATATAAACTTGAGTTTCCTGCAGATTTTGGGGTTAGTCCCACTTTTAACATTGCCGATTTGAAGCCTTATTTCAGGAGTTTGAAGCCACCATAATGAGTGCATGAAGCCTTGGACGAAATATACAAGATGCCACTTCATAAATTTTGTCCAGAGGCTATTCTAGGTGTTGCATCACCTTATTACTCGGCCAGGCCCATGTAATTTCGAAATACATAAGTATAGGCTATTTTTAGAGTCCGTATGTGTGGAGAAACAAGGGATAGGGTTGGTTTCGGACCCCTTACCCAAGGGCCATGAAATTCCCCCCCCCCCTCTTCCTCCATATATACAGCCCTTAGGGCAACGTTTAGATTTTGGGTTTTGTTTACATTAAAAGTTCGCCATAGCTGCAACTTCGCATAATTCGTTTGTGTTCAACGACCAGACAAAGGCGTCTCAGAACCCCACCTTCGTTAATAGAGCTTCCCTCTTATATTCGCAATATCCAGATTGCAATCTCAGTTTCTTGCTTGTTCTTCGTTTGCTCGCAGGAAAACGGACCCTCGTGGTCAAGTTGATCGTGCTCCGACGTGGTCAATAACCCCTTGGAAGTTGGTTTAGCGATTGCTAAGGCGCGACGTCTCGCACGTTTGTAGTCGGATCGTCAAGGTCGACTCGCACAGAAAACGATAGCCGCCATCTCATCGAAAGACGGGACACCTTTGCCTCTATCACATAAGAAACAAGCTGCCTTAAGGGAAATATTTAATTTTGTGCAAATTGAAGAAGAGAGTCTCCCACAAGCTTGGGGGGGGGGGGGGGCTTCTCCAATTACTTAATGCTTTGCCTGATCATCCTCTCAAGAAAAATGAAATACTTGATATCTTTTATAATGGACTAACCTATGCTTCCAGAGATCACCTAGATATTGTGCTGGTTGTGTTTTGAGGGAAAGAACTATTGAGCAAGCTGAATTCCTATTGAATAATATATTGAGTAATGATAATGATTGGACACTTCCTGAACCAACTCCTAAGCCAACTCCGAAGAAAAGGGGTATTCTATTTCTCAATCCTGAAGATATGCAAGAGGCAAATAAATCTATGAAACAAAAGGTATTAAAGCTGAAGATGTTAAGAATTTACCACCTATTGAAGAAATACATGGTCTTGATAACCCGACACATGTAGTAAAGGTAAATTCTCTTTATAGATTTGATAAGGGTGAAATCCCATCTACTAAGTTTGTTAGTCAATGCTTGGATGAGTTTCATAATTTTATGGTTAAACAAGAAGACTTCAATGCTTATTTTTGTAGACAATTGAAACGCAATGCTTACAGGGTTGAACACTAGAGTGATTATATGTCTAGAGTTAAAAGTGATCTTAAGCTTATTAGTAAACATGCTTCCATGGTTACCACTCAAGTAGAACAAGTACTTAAAGCACAAGATGATTTGCTCAATGAGTTGAATGATAAGAACAATGACCATGCTGTTAGAGTTATGACTAGAGGTGGTAAAATGACCCAGGAACCTTTGTATCCTGAGAACCACCCTAAGATAGTTGAGCAAGACTCCCAGAGAATTAATACTGATGCACCTAGTTCTTCTAAGAAAAAGAAAAAGAATAAGGATAGGACTTCGCATGCTCCTAGTGAACCTGTTATAGACACACCAGAGAATCCTAATAATATTTCTATTTCTGATGCTGAAACACAATCAACATAGTGATAGTGTTAATGATGATGTTCATGTTGATGCTCAACCTAGTAATGATAATGATGTAGTGATTGAACCTGCTATTGATCTTGATAACCCACAATCACAGAATCAACGTTATGATAAGAGAGACTTCGTTGCTAGGAAGCACGGTAAAGAAAGAGAACCATGGGTCCAGAAACCCATGCCTTTTCCTCCTAAGCCATCCAAGAAAAAAGGATGATGAGGATTTTGAGAGCTTTGCTGAAATGATTAGACCTATCTTTTTGCGTATGCGTTTGACTGATATGCTTAAAATGAATCCCTATGCTAAGTATATGAAAGATATTGTTACAAATAAAAGAAAGATACCAGAAGCTGAAATTTCCACCATGCTTGCTAGTTATACTTTTAAGGGTGGAATTCCAAAGAACCTAGGAGATCCAGGTGTACCAACTATACCATGCTCCGTTAAAAGAAACTATGTTAAAACTGCTTTATGTGATCTTGGAGCCAATGTTAGTGTTATGCCTTTCTCTTTGTATCGTAGACTTGATTTGAATAAGTTGGCACCTACTGAAATCTCTTTGAAAATGGCTGATAAATCAACTGCTATACCCATCGGTATTTGTGAGGATGTGCCTGTTGTGGTTGCAACTTTACTATTTAATGGACTTTGTTATTCTTGATATTCCCGAGGATGGCAGTATGTCAATCATCCTTGGAAGACCTTTTCTAAATATTGCAGGGGATGTTATTGATTGCAACAAAGGTAATGACACTTTTCATGTTAATGGTAATGAGCATACGGTACACTTTCCGAAGAAACAACCACAAGTTCATAGTATCAATTCTATTGGAAAAATTTCAACTATTACTATTGGAGGTTTTGAATTCCCTCTTCCTACTGTTAAAAAGAAATATGATATTCGTATTGTTGGGGACATGCATATCCCCGTTGAGTTAACCTAGTGTTATTCAAAAATTCTCTGGTTTCATGTTATTCGGAAGAAGTTTGTTAACAAGACTTGATCAACCTTGTTAGTGGATTCCTTTTGATGAGCATGAGATGGATGAAGTTAGAAGGCACAACTCTCTGTTCCCTCCTTTTACTTTCTGTTATTTAGTTTAAATAAAGCAAAAATAGTATTTTTTGTCTGTTTTCTGAATTTCCCGTGCAATAAAAAATACCCCAAAATAAAAGTTCTCCAAATGCCCTGAAAATTGAGTATGATTTTTTGTAGAATATTTGAGAATTTCTGGCACTTACAACACACCAGGGGGACCCACCATTTGGTCACGAGGGTGGAGGGCGCGCCCTACCCCCTTGGGGGAGCCCCCTGCCTCGTGGGCCCCACGTGGCCCCCCTCCACTTATTCTAGCACCCACACACTTCGTCTTCCTCAAGAAAAAAATCATTCCGTAGCTCAAACCCGTGTTCTTCCTCGTTTTGCTACCATTTTCAATCTCCTTGCTCAAAGTTCCACTCACAAAACTGCTTTGGGGGATTGTTCTTCGGTATGTGACTCCTCCAATGGTGCAATTAGTTTTTGATATAGTGCTTTATTTATTGCAAATTTTTGCTGCTAAGGTGACCCTGTTCTTGAGCTCGCATGTCAAATTTATATGGTCCAAAGTAGTTTTAATGCATGATATATTCTCTAGCCACTTGTGGGAGTAGTTGCTATCAATCTTGTTGAGTTTGGTTCACTTTTATTTTGAGTCACTAAAAATTTCAGAAAATTTCAGAGGAATAAAATGTTGAAGAGATTGTTGAGAGGCTCCTCGAGCCAAAGCTCGAAGTAAAAGCAGAATGAAGAGAATAAAAAGCCTAAGTACAACCTTCCTCGCACCGCGGAGGTCCGACCGTGTGAATGGCCATGTGATGCATTCTTGAGGGCAGCCGGAATTTATGAGGATTTCTATTACTTGGCTGAGAATGCAAGCATCACCGACTTCCTTCATGACCAGTGTCAACCTTATCTCCTACTAGCTAATATTTTTGTGCAAAACTTCCATTTCCATGCTAGGAGATCACCACCTTCGGTGGATTTTTATTTATATGTTGAGTTTAAGGAGATGTCACTCTATGATTTTTGCGTGGTTTGCAAGTTGCCCTTTGAGGGCAGCGTTGAGGAACCACATCCTAGTGATGTGGATGAATTTATTGATAAAATTGTTGTAGGGGAAACGAGAAAAATGTTGGATGCAAGAATTACTAGTGTACATTTTCCTGTTCTACATTACTATGCAATATTTGCTAGTAGATGTTTAATTGGTCGCGGGAACAGTGGGGACCTCAGTGCTCCTGACCTTGCTATTTTGTGCCCATGCTTTACTTAGTGATAGAACTTTCAGTTTAGGCGCTATGGTTGCTAAATGGTTGAGTCTCAACCGTACAAAGGGCCCCATTTTGGGAGGTATCTTTGCTTCATGTCTTGCTAAATATTTTGAGATACCCATTAGGCATTATGGAAAGAGGAAAAGGTGCTGCCCACTATTTTCTTAGACTATAAAAGTATAGTAGCACATGATTTTATTGTTAATGACAAGGAGAAGAGACTTATTTATAACTTGGTATTTAGTAAAACTACTTGTCAGACTATTACCTTGCCTGCATCATCTTTGTTTAACATACATTCAAGCACTTACCTCATCATGCCTGGTGACATTTACGCATACTGGGAGCGGACACGCTGCCTAGAGCCTGAGCCTGAGCCATCTTGATGTAGGGTAGAACACTAGATGCCTAATCTTTCATGATTGGAGGGGATCCTACGAAGAACGCGAAGAACACGAGGGGAAACACTAGAGAAATCACTCAACCAACAAGATCCGGTTACACATATGCTAGATCCTCGAAACACAAATAGATACACGATCCAAATCCAACATAGGACGATACAAGTGGCGGTAGTTCTTTTCTGTGAGGAGGACTTGAAGGGTCTTCCCGTTATGGGGTCTTGAATCCACTTGGGGGATCTTCTCCGAAGAGGTCGTGAGCTCCGAGGAGAAGTAACCAAGTGGATGAGCAAAGCTCTATAGTCAAAAAAATCTGAGCTATCACAATGCTTACCCTAGAGAGAGGGAGGAGGAGGTCTATTTATAGTCTTAGTGGACGAAAGGGTAAGTGGCTTCGGCCCAACACGCGGGCGGACATACAGGCATCGGACGCCCGACGGTCACCGGTCATCCGAAGGCTCGTGAGGATCCGTACATCCGGTGCCGGTCGGGTGTCCGATGTTTCGGCTCTGGTCAGGACTTGTCAGTTGTCCGGTCAGGGTTGGCCGTCTGGTCGGCCGGTCGTCCGGAGGTCTCCATTCTTACAACGCTATGGCTTGGGTGTGGTGGTGTCGGTCGTCTGGTGGGGCTCGGTAGTCCGGACGCTGGGAGGTGTCGGACGTCCGGTCGGTGTCGGTCGTCCGGCCGCTGGAGTGTGCGCTGGTTGGGACTTGGCTGGCCGGTTGGAGCCTTCAGGAGTTGGACGTCCGAGAGACGTCGGTCGTCCAATGACTGGGAGTTTCGAGCAGTCCTTCTTCTCATCCATTGAACTTGGTGTCCTCGTCGTCTTGTCCGTTAGGTGCAACTGATCCACGGCTTCCCTCCAAATACCTGATCACAAATAGGGTCTCCGCATGAGGTAGTAGCCATGTCTCATAGGTAGAAAGTGGAAGTTCGGAGAGGAGCGAGTTCACCTTATCTTCGATAGCCTTTGCTCGAGCTCTTGTCATTGGTCCAAGTGGTGTCATGGGAGATGTAGATACGTTCATGGGGATGATCGTGGGATGCTCCGCATCACATCTCCTGATCCGTATCAGGAGTCTATTTATCAGTGGGATCCGCTGGAGCTCGCTAACCAGTGGCACCCCGAGGATCTTCCTCAGTACACCGGAGAGGACCACTTTGATCCATGGGCATAGACCAACTTAGGCCAAAAGCCTAAGCTTGGGGGAGTACGTATTTCTCACCGACATTACATTCATGTTCACACACTCATTCTAGTTGTCGGTGTTCATACTTTTTCGTTGTACTATCCATGCTAGTTTATTTTATTTTCTTGCTTTCTTCTTGTGTGTTTGAAAAACTTTGAGAAAAACCAAAAAAAATTGTTATAGCTTTTAGCTAGTTTACTTTCCATGCTTGTAGTAGTAGTATTAAAGAAAACCCAAAAAGATTTCTCCTTCTTCTTTTGCTTGTTGGGAGCTTTCCTGTGTAAATAGTTTTTTCTCTTTCTTTGAAATTCTTTTCTTTTCTTTGGGGGTCGAGAGAAGAAGGCCACGATGAAAATGATGAGTGGATCTCATATGCATTATTGTTGATCTAACAAAAAGCCCATATTACCTTGGCTTCTCCTTTGAATTAAATGTTTGCATATTTCAGCTTAGTCCAATACACATGTACTATTATTATTATACACACCGTTTGGTCGTGCAAGTGAAAGGCAATAATAACGATATATGATGAAATGATTGAGATGAGGAGAAGCTGGTATGAACTCAACCTATTTTGTATTTGAAAATATGATTAGTTCATCGTTCCTAATTCAGCCTATTATGAATGAAACATGTTTGCAATGACAATTAGAGATTATAGTTACTCATGCCATGCTTAATTAGCTAGGAGTTTATAATGGTTTACCTTGTGTGCCAACATGCGATTAAAATGCGTGTGATGTAGTATGATAGGATGGTATCCTCCTTTGAATGACTCGAGTGGCTTGACTTGGCACATGTTCACTCATGTAGTTGAAACAAAATCAACATAGCCTCCATGATATTTATGTTCATGATGATTTATATCCTACTCATGCTTGCACTCATTGTTGGTTAATCTTAATGCATGTTCATGACTGTGTCGCTCTCTAGTTGGTCGCTTCCCAGTCTCTTTCTAGCCTTCACTTGTACTAAGCGGGAATACTGCTTGTGCATCCACTTCATAAACCCTAAAGTTATTCCATATGAGTCCACCATACCTACCTATATGCGGTATTTACCCGTCGTTCCAAGTAAATTTGTATGTGCCAAACTCTAAACCTTCAAATGAAATTCTGTTTTGTATGCTCGAATAGCCCATGTATCAACTAGGGTTGTCTATATCTTCCATGCTAGGTGGGTTATTCTCACGATGAGTGGACTCCGCTCATCATTCACAAGAAAATGGCCGGTAACCGGGATGCCCAGTCCCATGCTCAAATCAAATCAAAATAATTGCAAACAAAACTCCCCCGGGATTGTTGTTAGTTGGATGGTACCTGTTGTTTCAGACCAGCCGTGGAATGTGCTCGTTGGTGGTGGGGGAGTATAAACTTTACCATTCTGTTTGGGAACCGCCTATAATGTATGTAGCATGGAAGATATCGAAATCTCTTGGTTGTTATGTTGACAATGAAAGTATGCCGCTCAAAATATTATTTATCTCTGTTTCAAAACTCGAGCTCTGGCACCTCTGCAAATCCCCGCTTCCCTCTGCGAAGGGCCTATCTATTTACTTTTATGTTGAGTCATTATCCTCTTATAAAAAACACCAGTTGGAGAGCACCATTGTCATTTGTATACATTGTTATTAATTTAGATTGAGTATGACTGTGACTGGATCTCTTTTGCCATGAATTACAATGTCTAGTCAGTCCTTGATCTTCAGGGGTGCTCTGCATTTATGTTTTGCGGTATCAGAAAGGGCTAGTGAGATACCATCTTGTTATATCATATCATGATTGTTTTGAGAAAGTGTTGTCATCCGAGATTTATTATTATTACTCGCTAGTTGATTATGCCATTTATGTGAGTAAACGTGAGACCTAAATGTTATTGTGAATATGGTTAGTTCATAATCTTTGCTGAAAACTTGAATGCTGGCTTTACATATTTGCAATAACAAGATCAAACAGAGTTTGTAAAAGTTTTTCTTTATCCCTTTCAGTTTGTCAACTGAATTGCTTGAGGACAAGCAAAGGTTTAAGCTTATGGGAGTTGATACTTTTCCAAACACTTTTGCCCTTTTTTTGGACTGTAATTTGCATGATTTGAATGGAACTAACCTGGACTCACGCTGTTTTCAGCAGAATTGCCATGGTGTTATTTTTGTGCACAAATAAAAGTTCTCGAAATGACCTGAAACTTCATGGAGTCACGTTTTGGAATTAATAAAAGATACTGGCGAAAGAATTAACAGAAGGGGGCCCACACCCTAGCCACGAGGGTGGGGGCGCGCTCCCCTGCCTCGTGGGACCCCTGGACCTCCACCGACCTAAACTCCAACTCCATATATTCACGCTCGGGGAGAAAAAATCAGAGAGAAGGATTCATCGCGTTTTATTACATGGAGCCGCCACCAAGCCATGTTCTTCCTCAGGAGGGTTGATTTGGAGTCCGTTGGGGGCTCCGGAGAGGGGAATCCATCGCCATCGTCACCATCAACCATCCTCCATCACCAATTTCATGATGCTCACCGCCGTGCGTGAATAATTCCATCGTAGGCTTGCTGGACGGTGATGGGTTGGATGAGATTTACCATGTAATCGTATTAGTTTTGTTAGGGTTTGATCCCTAGTATCCATTATGTTCTAAGATTGATGTTGCTATGACTTTGCCATGCTTAATGCTTGTCACTAGGGCCCGAGTGCCATGATTTTAGATCTGGATCTATCATGTTTTCATGAATATATGAGTGTTCTTGATCTTATCTTGCAATTTATAGTCACCTACAACGTGTTATGATCCGGCAAACCCCGGAGTGATAATAGTCGGGACAATTTCCGGTGATTGTAGTAGTTTGAGGAGTTCATGTATTCATTAAGTGCTAATGCTTTGGTCTAGTACTCTATTAAAAGGAGGCCTTAATATCCCTTAGTTTCCAATAGGAACCCACTGCCATGGGAGGGTAGGACAAAAGATGGCATGCAAGTTCTTTTCCATAAGCACATATGACTATATTCGGAATACATGCCTACATTATATTGATTGACTGGAGCTAGTTCTGTGTCACCCTATGTTATAACTGTTGAATGATGAATGCCATCCGACATAATTATCCATCATTGATCCATTGCCTACGAGATTTTCACATATTGATCTTTGCTAACTTACTTTTCCGTTGCCACTGTTACGATTGCTACAAAACTGCTTCTGTTACTTTTGTCACCGTTACCGTTACTTCCATACTACTTTGCTACTAAATACTTTGCTGCAGATATTAAGTCTTTCAGGTGTGGTTGAATTGACAACTCAGCTGCTAATACTTGAGAATATTCTTTGGCTCCCCTTGTGTCAAATGAATAAATTTGGGTTGAATACTCTACCCTCAAAAACTATTCGATCCCCTATTGAAATTGCTAGTATTCGACTAGAGGGGGGTGAATAGGCAATTTTTATGGAAGTCTTCAAAACATGGGTGCTTTGAAGACAAACAATAGAAATGGACCTATTGATATGCAGCAGAAGGTAGACTACACTAGACAAGCCATAGTCAAGTAAGCAATGTAGTGAAAGCACGAAGACTATCAGCAGCTAGGTAGTATGGATCAGGATGGAAGATAGTATGAAGCCAAATAGTAAACAGTCTTCACACAGTGAAGTCAATCAGATCAGGCAAATGGGTAAAGACTTCACGAAGAAAAACTGTAAGTTAAGTGAGAGAGGAAGGATAGAACCAGTTGCTCGGCGAGGACAAGGGATTCGTTGGACCAGTTCCAGTTGCTATGACAACTATACGTCTGGTTAGGGAGGCTGAGATTCAACTCAGAAGACCATGTCTTCACCTTATTCCCCTTGATCTAAAAACACTTAGTCCTCGCCCAATCACTCTGGTAAGTCTTCAAGGGAGACTTCCAAACCTTCACAGACTTTGTTCACCGGCAATCCACAATGACTCTTGGATGCTCAGAACTGGGGTGACTTGCGCTGGTGCAGTGTGGGGTGTTTCATCACGAACTGGGGTTTCTTCTTGCGGGCGCTCAGCCACGAATCATCTTGAGCTATTGGCATCAATGGACGACCAATGCTGATGTATTTGCTGCTTGTTGGAGCAGGCGGCGATACCAACTGATGCTCGAGTTGAGGAAGGACTTCATCATCTACAACATTGTCTTCATGACCAATGTCTTCAGCTGCATTGGGGTCAACAGCTGGAACTTGTTCTTCTTCTTCATGAGACTTTGTGGAAGCAGGCTGGTGGAGCACAACACGTCATTCTTGATTTGTGGCATCAGGAGGAGCAACTGAGATGGGTTCAACAATGAGTGGCTGAGAGGCTGCAACACGCTCTTTTCTTGAAGACTTAGTTCCTTAGTGTTCAGCTTCTTCTTGGAAGGAGCATCGTCAGATACATCCGTATGCTTGCGCTTCTTGGCTTCTGCAGCTACCCTTGTTTTCTTTAGCTCTGAAGCTGCTGAGGGGACCTTAGGCTTCGAGCCTGTCATACTGGCAGCAAAGACAATGCGAGGTTCTTCCTGCCTTGGTGCAGTCAGTAGGCTTCGTCTTCTTGGCAGCCATCCTGGGATCGATGCTAGGGCGCCCAAGAGCTTTTCGCTTCTCAGCTTCATTGTGGGCTTGAACGCATTTCTCAGCAAGATACTTCATGCGCTAGCGTGAGCCTTTAGCTTCAGTGCGCTTCTTGTGGAACTCCTCCTTGAGGTCGTGCAACATCTTCTTGAAGATTTGAACATCTGCCACGCTGAGCTTGGCCATGTTCTTCTTGAAGTGAGCCTTCTCATAATCAATCTTGTTTTTCAGCACGACAATCTTCTGAGCTAATGCCAATTCACCAGCAATGGATCCATGGAAGGTGACGCTGATGTCCACAGGGAGCTGAAGATCATTAATACTAATGTCCTGGTTGTCGAACCACTCATCGATGAAGTTATTCAGAATATCAACATCAAAGAGGGGTAGATCGTTGAAGACTTCTGCTTCTTGCTTGCTCTTGATAAGCATTTCCAGAGCATCATCAGCAAGATCTTCATCACTGGACAGATCACTGGCTTCATCTTTGTTGCGCAGAACACCAAACGGAGTTAAAGGTTGCCCAGTGGCCTTCTTGGGCAATGGCTTCTTGGTCCTCTTGGGCATGCGAGATAAGTCTTCAGACCGCACACTGGATTCAGGCGGTGCAGTCTTCAGAGTCTTCCTTGTTGAATCTTTTGGTGAAGAAGATGGCTTTGAAGCTTTTGCTTTCTTCTTCTGCTTTTCCTTAGGAGGTGAGGGAGTATCTTCAGTATCAGATTCACCATCAGATTGCTCCACAGATGCTCTCTAAGCAGCAATGTAAGATAGAAGCCCATCATAATTGGCAAAGGGGCCAATTCTGTTCTCATTAGATTCACGTGTCCCATCAGATCTGGGAGCCGAGGGGCCAAGGTTGAAGTTGAGGCCAAAATCCTTTTTGTTCTTGGCGGCTGAATCTTTAGCAAACTGATAGTTGCGCTTGAAAAGATTGTCGTCTCGACACCATAATAAAGAAGATGGGTCGGCATTCTCAGGCTGTGGTCCTCTGACCATGCAAGGATAGAATTCTTGCGCAATGGCTTCATCCTTGCTCTTCGGCACCAAGTTGCGATAGAGACAGTCACCCCATGGGCGCTTGATGGCGTTCTTTTTAGCATATTCAGGTGTAACAGACCTGTACTTCAACCATTGCTCTGCCCAATATCTTCGGATCCACTGAATCCGCTTCTTGCGCTGATTATAGTTTTCGTCAGGATCTGACTTGTACTGCTCATACAGATCCGGAGGCAAATCAAGTGTTCTGTTGCCACGGTGTTGCCTGCCACCCTTGTGTGCAGACTTCTCTGAAGCCATTATATTCAGACTGATAGGCTTCAACACAGTGAATGGCTTCCATCTGCTGGTCAGACAAGAACTGGCTTCAGGTGATTCAATGTGACGTTGTAAGTATTCTGCAAATGAATGTAGACTATGAAAACCAAGGGATTCTCCCACGGACATGTACCTGTGACAACATTAGAGATGCAAGGGAAGGGGAAGAGGTCATTTCTTAGAAGATTGTGAAGATAAATCAGTTTAGAAGACATTGACCTCATAGTGCAAAGACATTCACTTATTTGCAGAGAGTTGGTTCCAGATTTGTACGAATCCATGAATAAATACAAGTGAGGAATCTAACTAGTTATGAAGCATAAGTAAATATACTTGGCATGGTACGAGATGCAGAGGAGAACAAATCCAGATTTGGAAGTGAAGAAACCACTTTTGGTTGAAGTGGACGGATTTGACAGATCTAAAAGGCAGTAAAAAGTAAGATTTAATTACCACTGACGAACTGCTAGACGGGTTGGAAGAGAAGCCGAGTAGTTCAATCTCCCGTGCCCTAACTTGGAGGCGGAAGACACCTACGGCGGCGGCAGAGAGGACGAGGTCCGCGGCTGGCGTGAGGACGGCGTCAAAGAAGTCGCGACAGCTAAGCGCTTCGTCTCCGGTGTCGACGCGAGCTAGCGAAGGCGCTAGGGTTTGTGCGAGGTGGCGAGGTGGAAGAACAGATATTAACTTCCCGGGTGAGTATTCATAAGAGGGAGGAGGGCGTCGCAGCGCAATTACGCAGGTGCCCCTGGCTGTTCACATCTGAGAGACACGTGGCATGCATGCAACTCATTGAAAGTTGTTCCATGTTCCTATGCACACCTGGATTGTCGGGTGGTCGTTCCGGCTTCTCCGGTTTTTAGGCAATAAGGATGCAACATTAAAATAGATTAAATGTTTGTCAGATTATCCTCTGCTAACAAGGATTTAAAGAAGACAATCGACAGGTTTCAACAGAATGCATATGATTTGGACAGATAGAATTGAGGTAGAAGCACAGAATAGGTTAGGGTCCGATCACATTCACTTAGATCAAAAGAGATTCAAGCAGGAAGACATAGCTATAAGTGAATGCTATAGAGGACAGACCACAAATATATTTACACACACACACAGCATTGTGAAGATGAATCATGAACACAAATCAATGTTGAAGACAAACCAAATGCGAAGACTATGCAACTATAACGCCAAGAGAAACACTTCAATAAGAATTTGGTGGTGGCGTTACCCACCATATAGGAAGTATTAGACCCAGACACGACGCACGATTATCGTGGCGCTCCGAAGTCAAAATCCACATTAATGTATTCAAACTCAGAGGGTAAGTCTTCATTGAATGCATAAGCGTTAGGATGTGTGTCCAATTACAGGACATTTGAGGATTCTAAGATATTTAGCTCACACCGCAACTTGAAAAACCTTTTCTCACCCAAGGGCTTAGTGAAGATATCTGCCAATTTCTCTTCAGTGTTGACGTGAATGATGTCAATATCTTCCTTGTTGACATGATCTCTAAGAAAGTGATGACGGATTTGAATGTGCTTTGTCTTCAAGTGCTGAACTGGATTCTTGGAAAGCTTGATGGCGCTTTCATTGTCGCAGAAGAGTGGTACATTCTTCGTGTTGATGCCATAGTCCTTGAGAGTTTGCTTCATCCAGAGAAGCTGAGCACATCATGATCCAGCAGCAATGTATTCAGATTCAGCAGTGGAGAGTGATACACAGTTCTGCTTCTTTAAAGACCAACAGACAAGTGATCGACTGAGAAAGTGACATGTTCCTGAAGTGGACTTGCGGTCAACCTTGTCACCAGCATAATCAGCATCAGAATACCCAATCAGATCAAATGTTGAGCCCTTTGGATACCATAATCCTATCGTTGGGGTGTAAGCCAAATATCAAAGTATGCGACTCCTTTGGTGCCGCTTGGAATCGGGCACACATGCAAACACTAAGCATTATATCTGGCCTAGATGCACATAAGTAAAGTAAGGAACCAATCATGGAGCAGTATACCTTTTGATCGAACTCTTTACCATTGTTGTCACGACCGAGATGACTTTTGGTTGGCATTGGCGTCGTGTATCCTTTGCAGTCTTGCATTCCAAACTTCTTCAGGCAATCTTTGAGGTATTTCTCTTGTGATATGAAGATGCCATTCCTCTGCTGACGGATTTGTAGACCAAGGAAGAATTTCAGCTCACCCATCATGGACATCTAATATTGCTCTTGCATCATGTGTCCAAACTCATCACTGTATCTTTTGCCAGTGCAGCCGAAGATAATGTCATCCACATAGATTTGACACACAAACAGTTCTCCGTCATATGTCTTTGTGAAGAGTGTCGGATCTAGAGAACCAGGTTTGAAGCCTTTGCTCTTCTGGAAGTCTTTGAGAGTGTCATACCAAGCGCGAGGAGCTTGTTTGAGGCCATACAGTGCCTTGTTGAGCTTGTATACCATATCATGATGTTTTGGATCTTCAAAGCCAGGTGGTTGTGCAACATACACTTCTTCTTCAATCTTGCCATTGAGAAAGGCACTCTTCACATCTATTTGGTACAGAAGAATGTTGTGGTGGTTGGCATAGGCTAGCAGTATGCAAATGGCTTCAAGCCTTGCCACGGGAGCTAATGTTTCATCAAAGTCAATTCCTTCTACTTGAGTGTAGCCTTGAGCAACCAGACGAGCCTTGTTTCTGACAACTTGACCATGCTCATCTTGTTTGTTGCGATAGATCCATTTGGTGCCAATGATATTGTGCTTGCGAGGATTAGGACGCTTGACCAGTTCCCATACATTGTTCAGCTCAAACAGATGAAGCTCTTATTGCATAGCTTGAATCCATTCAGGTTCCATAAAGGCTTCATCAACTTTCTTGGGTTCAGGTATAGAGACAAATGCAAAGTGCCCACAAAATTTTGCTAGTTGTGTTTCTCTTGAACGAGTGAGTGGACCAGGTGCATTGATGCTATCAATTATCTTCTCAATATGTACTTCATTTGCAACACGGGGATGAACTGGACGAAGATTTTGCACTTGCAGATCATTGTCTTCAGCTTCAACATTGACTTCAGGCTGAGCATTGTCTTCAGGTTGACTTGGTGCAATGATGAGTTCGTCTTCAGCCTGAGCTTCTGAAGGTATGATTTCTCCAGTACCCATGAGCTTGATAGATTCACTAGGAGGGACTTCATCTAGCACATTTGGCAGGTGCTCTCTTTGCGAGCCATTAGTCTCATCGAACCGCACATCCACAGTTTCAACCACTTTATAGTGAAAGAGGTTGAAGACTCTGTAGGAGTGCGAATCATTTCCGTATCAAAGCATAAAACCTTCATGTGCTTTCGGTGCAAAATTTGAAGTGTGATGTGGATCCTTGATCCAGCACCTAGCACCAAATACTCTAAAGTAACTGACGTTTGGCTTCTTACCAGTTAGCAGCTCATATGATGTCTTCTTTAGAAGCTTGTGAACATAAACACGGTTGATGACATGGCATGTAGTATCAATGGCTTCAGGCCAGAACTTCCTTGGAGTCTTGTACTCATCAAGCATCGCCCGAGCCAACTCAATGAGGGTTATGTTCTTGCGCTCCACGATTCCATTCTGTTGAGGTGTGTAAGGAGCAGAAAACTCATGAGTGATGCCCAGTGTATCAAGATAAGTGTTGAGGCATGTGTTCTTGAATTTTGTGCCATTGTCACTTCTGATGTGCTTGATCCTGACGCCATAGTTCGTCATGGCACGATTGGCGAATCGTCTGAAGACATCCTGCACTTCGGTCTTGTAGAGAATTATATGCACCCATGTATATCTCGAGTAATCATCAACAATGACGAATCCATAGAGACAAGCAGTAGTAGTAAGGGTAGAGTAGTGAGTAGGGCCGAATAGGTCCATGTGAAGCAGCTCGAAGGGTTGTGATGTCGTCATGATTGTCTTCGAGGGATGCTTGGCCCTAGTCATCTTCCCAGCTTCACAGGCACCACACAGATGATCCTTCTTGAACTTGACGCCCTCGATGCCCACGACATGCTTCTTATTTGCAAGAGTGTACAAGTTCCTCATACCAGCATGTCCTAGCCTCTGATGCCAGAGCCAGCACTCTGAAGCTTTTGCAAGAAGACATACGACTAACTATGGTCCTGATGAGAAATCTACCATATACAGATCATCTTTTCGATACCCTTCAAAGACTAGAGATTTGTCAAATTCCATAAGGACAAGGCAACGATATTTTCCAAATATCACAATCATGTTCAAATCACATAGCACCGACACAGACATTAAGTTGAAACCAAGGGATTCAACAAGCATCACTTTATCCATGTGCTGATCCTTTGAGATTGCAACTCTACCAAGACCCAATATGATAGAGGCAAAGGTGTCCCGTCTTTCGATGAGATGATGGATATCGCTTTGGTGGAAATCGACTTTGACGATCCGACTACGAACGTGTGAGGACGTCGCGCCTTAGCAATCGCTAAACCAACTCTGAGGGGTTATTGACCACGTCGGAGCACGATCAACCTGACCACGAGGGTCTGTTTCCTGCGAGCAAACGAAGAACAAGCAAGAAACTGAGATTGCAATCTGGATATTGCGAATATAATATGAAAGCTTTATTGATCAAGGTGGGGTTCTGAGACGTCTTTGTCTGGTCGTCGAACACAAACGAAGTACGCGAAGTTGCAGCTATGGCGAACTTTAATCTAAACAAAACCCAAAGTCCAAACGGTGCCCTAAGGGCTGTATATATGGAGGAAGAGGGGGTGAATTTCGTGGCCCTTGGTGGAGGGGTCCGAAACTAACCCTATCTCTTGTTTCCCCACACATACGGACTCTAAAAATAGCCTATACTTATGTATTTCGAAATTACATGGGCCTGGCCCAATAATAAGGTGACGCAGCACCTAGAATAGCCTCTGGACGAAATTTATGAAGTGGCATCTTGTATATATCGTCCAAGGCTTCATGCACTCATTATGGCGGCTTCAAAGTCCTGAAATCATCACTTGTAACTCTGTTCTTGTTCCCCTTGCGCATGCCATCATCTCCATGCTTATTCTTGCTACAATGTTCATCCTTCTCCAAGCTAGCCCCTTCATTTGTAAGCAAAACAAATGTATCCAATTTAGGCAGCATCATATTCTCATGAACATTAGAATCATTACCAAGAAACGAAAGTACCTGATAATTTAATTGGCGTGCGCGAGCTCTAGTAATTGGTCCAGTATATGTAACAGTAGGGGATGTGGGTGTAACAATGGTATTGATGTCCTCATCATCCTCCCCTTCTTGAAATGAAGTCGTCCTCGACGGAAGCTCATCTTCCTCACCCAAATAAGGCTTCAAATGTGCAATGTTAAAAGTGGGACTAACCCCAAAATCTGCAGGCAGCTCAAGTTTATATGCATTATCATTTATTTTCTCCAACACCTTAAAAGGACCATCAGCACGTGGCATTAACTTTGATTTGCGCAAATCAGGAAATCTATCCTCACGCAAATGTAACCAAACAAGATCTCCAGGTGCAAACACAAGATGTTTTCTACCCTTATCTCCAGCAAATTTTTATTTAGCATTCATACGCTCAATGTTTTACTTAGTTAACTCATGCATTTTTAAAATCAATTCAGCATGTTGTTTAGCATCAAAATTAACCTTCTCCGAAGATGGAAGAGGCAACAAATCAATAGGTGCACGAGGTAGGGAACCATACACAATTTCAAAAGGACATCTTAGTAGTCGAATGCAATGAACGATTATAAGCAAATTCAATATGAGGCAAGCATTCTTCCCACATTTTCTTATTATTCTTCAAAACAGCCCTAAGCATAGTAGACAATGTTCTATTGACTTCTTCAGTTTGTCCATCAGTTTGGGGGTGACAAGTAGTACTAAAAAGCAGTTTAGTCCCCAATTTAGCCCATAAACATCTCCAAAAGTGGCTAAGAAATTTAGTATCACGATCTAAAACAATAGTATTGGGCACACCATGCAAGCGAATAATTTCACGAAAGAACAAATCAGCAACATTAACGGCATCATCGCTTTTATGACATGGTATAAAGTGTGCCATTTTCGAGAATCTATCCACGACAACAAATATGCTATCCCTCCCCTTCTTTGTTCGAGGTAAACATAAAACAAAGTCCATAGATATATCCTCCCAAGGAACACTAGGTATATGCAAAGGCATATATAAACCATGAGGATTGAGTCGTTACTTAGCTTTTTGACATGTAGTGCAGCGAGCAATAAAACGCTCAACATCTCGTATCATCTTTGGCCAAAAGAAATGTGTAGCAAGTACGTCCTCCGTCTTCTTCACGCCAAAGTGTCCCATTAATCCTCCTCCATGCGCCTCCTGCAACAACAAAAGACGAACAGAGCTAGCTGGAATGCATAGCTTGTTAGCACGAAACACAAATCCATCATTAACGACGAACTTGTTCCATGTTCTCCCTTATTTACAATTCTGCAATACATCTTTAAAATCAGCATCATGCACATATTGATCTCTGATGGTCTCCAAACCAAATATTTTGAAGTCAAGTTGTGAAAGCATAGTATAGCGATGAGACAATGCATCAGCAATAACATTTTCTTTACCCTTCTTGTGTTTAATAACATAAGGGAAAGTCTCAATGAATTCAACCCATTTAGCATGTCTACGATTCAGTTTAGCTTGACTTTTAATATGTTTCAAAGATTCATGATCAGAATGTATAACAAATTCTTTGGGCCATAAATAATGTTGCCATGTCTCTAAAGTCCGAACAAGAGCATATAATTCTTTCAATACCATGAAGGCTTCTTCCTGTGCGGTACCCAAACAAAAGGCACATCCTTCTTTGTAAGCTCATTGAGAGGTGCAGCAATGGTGCTGAAATCTCTCACAAAACACCTATAGAATCCAGCAAGGCCAAGAAAACTCCTCACTTGTGTGACCGTTTTGGGCTGCGGCCAACTCTCAATAGCTTCAATCTTGGCTTTATCAACTTCAATTCCCTGTGGAGTAACAACGTAGCCAAGAAAAGACACTCGGTCAGTGCAAAAGGTGCACTTTCCAAGGTTACCAAACAAACGTGCATCATGTAGAGCAATAAAAACAGCACGTAAATGTTCCAAATGTTCCTCCAAAGTTCTGATATAAATCAATATGTCATCAAAGTAAACTACCACAAATCATCCAATGAAAGCACGTAAAACTTCGTTCATTAATCTCATGAAAGTACAAGGTGCGTTAGTTAACCCAAAAGGCATGACTAACCACTCATATAATCCAAACTTAGTTTTAAATGCTGTTTTCCATTCATCCCCCAATTTCATACGAATTTGATGGTATCCACTACGCAAATCAACTCTGGAAAATATTGTAGAGCCACTCAATTCATCAAGCATATCATCTAGCCTAGGAATAGGATGACGATAACGAATAGTAATATTATTAATGCCTCTACAATCAACACACATATGCGATGTACCATCTTTTTTTCGGCACTAAAATAATAGGAACAACAGAAGGACTAAGGGATTCGCGTATATAACCTTTGTCGAGAAGCTCTTGTACTTGACGCATAATCTCCTTCGTCTCCTCTGGATTGGTACGGTATGGTGCACGGTTGGGTAGCGATGCACCGGGAATTAAGTCAATTTGATGTTCAATCCCTCGAATAGGTGGTAATCCCGGTGGCACGTCTTGTGGGAAGACGTCAGCGAACTCCTGCAAAATGTTAGTGACAGCAGGGGGCAAAGAGGAAGGCACGTCCTCGAATGAAAATAATGCCTCTTTGCACACAAAAGCATAGCAAACAGATTTGCTAAAATCTAGCTCATCAATATCAGATTTAGTGGCAAGTAAACATGCAGTTTCAATTTAATTTCAGAAGCAACACTAGATGGTTTATTATTAGGCTTCATTTGTTGCTCAAATTCTTTTGCCACAATCTGATTTTCACTCTTATTCTTCTCCTATTTTGCTTTATTAGCTCTATTAATATCATCTTTCAAAATGGAATCAGAAGTCATAGGAAGCAAAGTAATATTTTTATCCTTATGAACAAGAGTATACTGATTGTTTCTACCATGGTGGACAGAATTTTTATCAAATTGCCATGGTCGGCCAAGTAATAAGGAACATGCTTGCATAGGTACCACATCACAATCAACATAATCAGCATATGTAGAGATACTAAAATGCACACGAACAGTACGTGTTACCTTAACCTTGCCACTGTTGTTGAACCATTGGATGTAGTAAGGATGTGGATGTGGTCTTGTGGTGAGAGAGAGCTTCTCCACCATATCCATGCTAGCCAAGTTGTTGCAATTCCCTCCGTCTATGATGACGCACACAAAATGTTCCTTCACAACTCCCTTTGTATGGAACAAATTATGCCTCTGATTTTGCTCAGCTTGTGTGACCTGCACACTCAAAACACGTTGAGCAACTAAACATTCATACCTGTCAGCGTCTTCAGGAGCCATGTATTGCGTCTCATGATCAGAATCATCTCCACCGTGTTCTTCACGTGTAATAAGAGCCAACGTCTCCTCATCATAGTCACTAGCGGACTCATACCCACCATCCTCAGTTGCAATCATCACACGCTGAGATTTGCATTCTCTCGCATAATGACCTCTTCCCTTATAATGATGACAAATAATATCACTTGTGTGCCCAGTTGATGCCATGGAAGAAGAAGAGCTCTGTGTAGGCCCGGCAGGTGCGCTCTTGGCAGATAGTGGTGGTTGTGCCTGCTTTCTTGTATCACGGCTGGAGGTGGCACCTAATGGAGGTGCTGGTGCAGTGGAAGTAGAAGATGCATGCGGTGTCCATGATGAAGGTCGACCTGCAGAAAAGTTAGTCCGCGCCAATGCTTGTCGATCCTGCACTTCACGTTCAGCTTTACAAGCAAGATGGAATAAACGAGTGATATTAGTATACTCCTTATACTCTAGAATGGTCTGAATCTCTCTATTTAATCCATCCACAAAACTGAAAGTGCGTTATATCGACTAGAGGGGGGTGAATAGGCGATTTTTATGAATTCTTCACTCAGGAATTTGCCGGTGAGGAAATTCCTTAGCGAAGAACTACTAGCAGCGAAATAAGTACTCAGAAGTAAGCATAACAAAATACAAGCATGGTCATCATGATGAAATTAAGACTAGCACAGAGTACAGAAAGCATAATGATAGGATAACACAAGATGAAGACAAACAGACTGAAGAAATTGAACTGAGGAAATTGAGAAAGTCTTCAGTCAAAGTCTTCAAGCACAGATATGAACAAACACTCAACACAGTAATGAGGAAATGAAAGGGTTGAGGAAATAGAACCAGTTAGGTTGGTGAAGACAATGATTTGGTAGACCAGTTCCAACTGCTGTCTCAGTTGTACGTCTGGTTGGAGCGGCTGAGTATTTAAACTCGAGGACACACAGTCCCGGACACCCAGTCGCTGAGCACGCAGCTCAGGACACCCAGTCCTCATCGTATTCTCCTTGAACTAAGGTCACACAGACCTCGTCCAAACACTCGTGGTAAGTCTTCAGGCGACTTCCAAACCTTCACAGACTTGGTCACTCAGCGATCCACTATTCCTCTTGGATGCTCTAGACCATGACGCCTAACCTTCTGGAAGAAGCACAGTCTTCAAAGGTAACAAGCATCGGATCCACGTAGGATCAATTTCTTCAGTGATGCTCAATCACTTTGGGTTTGTAGGGGTTTGGGTTTGGGTTTTCCTCACTTGATGATTTTCGCTCAAAGTCCTCGGAGGATGAGTTGCTCTCAAATGACAAGTGTCAAGTTCTCTCGGAGCAGCCAACCAGCTAGTGGTTGTAGGGGGTGGCTATTTATATCCTAAGAAGCAGCCCGGCATGATAAGACATAAATGCCCTTCAATGATATGACCGTTAGGTGGATAAGATATTTTGGGACAGCTGGCGCGCAGCACAACAACGGTCGAAAATTTGACTCTCAAATTCCTCAGGGCTATCATGTTCCTCACTGTGTAGGCAATTCGCACTGGCGAATTCCTAACTCCTCAGTCAGAACAAATTCATCAGCGACCAGAAGAACTTCGTCTCTGTCACTGAAGAAAGTGACTGAACTGTATGAGATTTCCAAAGGCTTCACTCGAAGGGATTGGTAGGTGTAGGATTTTGAGTTGAGCATCACATGGAAATTTTTCCTTAGTATTTCCTCGACCCCCTTTAACAGTACGGTGTTTCCTATGACTCAAGAAAGAGAAAATGAAACTACGAAAACAAAAGTCTTCACGCTTCATGTTCCTCAAATGAATACCAAGTCTTCAAGGTCACACCAATTTCTTCACTTTCAAAGTCTTCAGAAAGTCTTCAGAATATCAAAGTCTTCAGTCAAAGAACTTCATTTTTAGGGGTCGACTTTCTCTGTAAATATCAAACTCCTCATAGACTTATAGACCTGTGTACACTCACAAACACATTAGTCCCTTAACCTATAAGTCTTCAATACACCAAAATCACTAAGGGGCACTAGATGCACTTACAATCTCCCCCTTTTTGGTGATTGATGACAACATAGGTTAAGTTTTCAACGGGGATAAACATATGAAGTGTAAAAACTGATATTGAGGAATTTGATTGCAAGATATAGAAGAACTCCCCCTGAAGATGTGCATAGTGAGGAAATTGCTTTTGAGGCAATGCACATTTGAAGAGTTGAATCATGGAGATCTCCCCCTATATCTTGTAATTCATACACGCATTTGATATATAATATGAAGAATTTGAAATGCACGATGAAATATGGTGCCTGATGAAATTCAGCATGCGTGCAATAACATTAACGAGGAATAAGCATGCCGAATGAAGCATCAAAAGTATCAGAGCATAGTGCAACAAAAGTATCAGCGCACCATCGGGTTTAAGATTACAACTCGATCCAAATAAAAGTTTCAGAAGAACGAGAGTTGTAACTTTAAAAAATGCCCTTAATATAGACCTGCTTGAAGACTAACTCAGATTTCTCCCCCTTTGTCATCAAATGACCAAAAGGATTGAAACCGAGGACTAACGCCCCTGAAGAATTTCAAGTTGATGGAGGAGCGCCAGCGTTGTCAGGGTTGTTTGTTGTAGCAGGGCCTGCCGCAGTGTCGTCCAAATCTTCATACTCATCAGTGTCCCGCGATGAAGAATAAGAGCTGGCCACTAGTGGAGGAACTTTAACCCTCTTGAATTTCTTCGGAGGAGGTGCAGACCAGTCAAATTCTTCCTTGAGACCCATAGTCTTCAGTTCTTCAGCGCTATAGACATGAGTGTGGACAGCCCAGGTGCGGTTGAAGGTTTCATGAAGGTAGTATTGGTTCTTCTTCACTGCATTGTGTGTTGAGGTCATGTTGTGAAGAAGTGCACCAAACTGACGCTTTACCCATTTGTGATTGCGATCAACCTTCTGATGAAGACTGAGGAGTAACTCACGGTCAGTCATCACCCCGGGTGCTGTGGCTCGAGGATTTTGCTTGGCTGAGTTATTTGCGGCAGAGTCATGTGTGGCAGAGTCGTCATTGGTAGAGTAAGATGCAGCCTTGCGAAATTGACCATCCAATGGACGAATGCCTTCATCGATCACAGCAGCTGCCTTGCCTTTATCATTAGATGATGAAACTGTCCGTTTGAGGACTTCAATGGGAGGCAAGTAGCTACCATGGTTCAGAGTGTCAGCTTTGTAATTCAGTGAAGATCTTGCCCTGATGAATCTCATAATCCAAGGTGCATAGGGCTTCAGCTCGAATGGTGACATAGCAATATTGGCCAGAGTCCTCATGAAGAAATCATGGAAGTTAACGGGAACGCCATGAATGATGTTGAAAAGCATATTCTTCATGATGCCAATGACCTCTTCATCATTTGAGTCGTGGCCTTTGATAGGACTCATTGTCTTCGTCAGAATGCGATAGACAGTCCGAGGCACATAGAGTAATTCCTTGACGAGAAATTTGGTTCGTGGGGCCTGCCCAGGCTTCAAAGGCTTCATGAGCACTTGCATATAGTGATTTGTCAGTTCAGGGTCACTGTAGGTGCAACGTGCACTGTCATGGGGAGGATCGAGAGGAAGGGCATGAAGCAATTCAGTTGCCGGTGCCTTGTAGTGAGTGTTTTCAGTCATCCAATCCAACACCCATGAGTTGACATCTTCAGCGTCTCCAGTGATATGCAGTGTAGCGTAGAACTGAAGAATGAGTTCTTCATTCCAATCGCAAATGTCCGTGCAAAAATGTAGTAATCCTGCATCGTGAAGAACACTGAGGACTGGCTCGAAGCATGGCAGAGATTCCATATCCACGTGAGGAATATGTTCATGATCGAAGATTTTCTCTTTGTCAAACAGCACAGAGGAATAGAAGTTGGCTTGACTAGCAGTCCAGAAACGCCTCTTCCTTATGCGAGCAGAGTCATAGGGGTTGTAGTCTGTGAAGAATACATGCTCGGCAAAGAAGTCTTCAGCCTTGAACTTCTGTTTGCTTGAGAACGGATTCTTTGGCTTTGGCAGAGGGATGTCAGTGAGTTGCATCACCACCTCAGGAATCGCGAGCTCAGGTTCTTCAGGCTGAGGAATTTCTGGTTCCTCTTCTTGTGCAACCTGAGAGTCAGCAGCAGCAGGTTCTTCAGCACTAGTGGCTGGAATTTCTTCATGCACAGAGGGAGTGGGATGAGTTTCTTCAGAGCCCATTTGAACTGTTGTTGCAGAGGACTGAGGAATCTGTTGGATAGGTGTGAAGAGAGGAGTATTGGGATGCTGACTTTCCCAAAAGTCATCATTCATCACAGGTGTGGTGCATCCTATATCCACATCTTCATCTTCAATTTCCTCAACACCAGCCTCTTCAGCTGTGAACTGAGGCATAGGTGAGGAAATGACTGGCGTTGAAGGGATTGCGTCCACTTCAATTTCTTCATCCATCTGCTCTGACGAAGCAGCAGAATGATTTTCTTCATCAGATCCGCTTGGGATCACATAGTCTTCTCCAAAAGGAACAAGGTCCTTTGATGGCATGGAGGAAATCGGAACAGCATCAATCGGATTTTCGAGTGAGCTGGTCATTGGCTTCAACTTCTTCGTAGCAGAAGAATTTGACGCAGCTGATGCCTTCCTTTTCTTCACTGCAGCTCGCTCTGCAGCCTTGGTCTTCTTCACATCATAGGCAGATGGAAGAATTGGAGTTGGTGTAGGCGCGGGAGGAGATGAGGAATCTGGTTGATTTTCTTCAGGCGCAACTGATGCAGTTGCCCTGATCTCTTCATATTCTTCAGGCGCACCACTAGTGGATGCCCTGGCAATTTCTTCAGCGGCTGAAATGGAGTCATTAGCCCTGGAACTACCATTTTCTTCAGCAGGCTGAAAGTCATCAGCGGTGCTGGCATGTTCTTCAGCAGGCTGAGCTGAGTCTGCAGCCTGAAGATTTTCTTGTTGCGATGGAGCTGCAACATTTGTGAATTTCTTCGTCAGATTGACGAATCTCACTTTGGCTCCTTGCCAATCAGCATAGTAGGCATCAAAGTCTTTGCTGAGGGCTTGAATTTCAGACTGAGCCTTGAGAAGTTCCTCATGTGTCATTCTGACAACATTTTTCTTCAGGAGCTTCTCCTTCCTGTATTGCGCTTTCTTGATCTCTCTTGCCCTTTCAAACTTCCATTTCTCTTGAGTGATGAAATGGGTCAGCATGTGACTTTGACCAGGAGTCAGATGAAAATCAGGCATTGGGGTGTTTGGATCCTTGTGCCAGAGATCAATATAATCGAGGATTTTCCTCGGATCCAAAAGCAGTGGCACTGATGTGCCTTTGGCTCTACGGCCTTCACCTGTCTGTCTCTGATGATTTCTGCAAGTTCATCATCAGAAGCTTCATCATCAGAAGGCACATGGAATGTGACCTGTTTCTTCTTTGGACTTGGCCGAGGACCTCGTCTAGCTGTTGCTTTAGTCTTCAACAGTGTGGGGCCTGATGAGGAAATTGGTGCAGCTGAGGAACTTGCTGAGACACCAGAGGCAATCGAGAAACCAGCAATCCTTTGGCATGTAGCCAGATGCACAGGAGCTGAGGACTTTGAAGGAGCTGCTGAGGACTTTGGTGGAGCAGTAGCAGTGTGAGGAATTTGCCGTGAGGGCATTGCTGAGGAACTTGGCCGTGAGGGCGCTATTGGTGAAGCACTTGGCTTACGAGCAGGCTTCTTTGGCATAGATTTCCTCGGCCTGACCGAGGCCTCAGTAGCAGTAGCAATGGCAGAATCCTCATTGAATTTCTTCACTGCCTCCTTGGCTTGTCTTGCCAATTTAGCTTGGCGCTTAGCCCATTCTTCAGGAAAGTCCTCACCACGCTTGATGCTGGTGGGATCAGCTACTTGGCCAGGTGCCAATGGAGCTCTTGGGCATGGAGGATTGAGGGCGAATTTCTTCATATACTTTGGAGTAACATATCTATACTCCCTCCATTCCCTTCCCCATCTCCGTTCAATCCTCTGTATGCGCACCTTGCGCTGATTTTTGTTTTCTTTGCCGAACTTGGCTTCATCAGGTGTGCAATAGTCCTTATAAATGTCATCAGGGATCTCGAAAGCAGTCATGACCTCAGGCTTCTTTCCTCCTTTCTGCGGCCTCTTACCGTCTGCCATATTCTTCAGATGAGGAATTTGAACAATTGAACACTCTGAAAAAGTATGCAGTTTTTCTTCGAGGAATGCTGCAAATGAGTTAAGTTGATAAGAACCTAGTGATTCAGCAACAGACATGAGTACCTGTGAACAGAGTATAGGTGCGAGGAATTTGGAGAGGTCATATGCGTTCTCAAAAGGTTTTTCGAAAAGAACAACTTTTGAGGAATTTGTCCAGATGAACCTTGAGGAATTTCACTAAGCGTTCTTGTCTTAGGTTCCAGAGTTGTACAGATCGAAGATCCACACAAATAGGGAATCTTGAAGAAAATGATTGATTAGAGAAACAGTTCAAGATCATATGATATGTGAGGTGTTCATACGTGTGAAGATTTGAAGAATAAACACCTTTGAAGATTTTCAGGAAAGTTTGAGAATCAAAGTGAGTAATAAAAGTAACTTTTAATTACCCGAAGTGAAGAACACGACGAACTGAGATGAACAGAACAGATGTGAAGTTCGTCAGGTTAGATCTCCCACGCCCTAACTTGGCAGAGGAAGACAGCTACGGCGGCGGCGGAGTGAAGATTTCCGCGGTCGGCGTGAGTACGACGGTGACGAGGTCGAGGCAGCGAAGCTCTTCCTCACCGGAGACGATGGATTAGCGGCGGCGCTAAGGTTTGAGGAGCTCGAGCGAGAGAGAGCGGTCGAGCGGAGTAAATGAAGTGAGGAAGGGGAGAGGGGTATTTATAGACACGGTGAAAAACTGTTCGCCCGAAGATTTTGGGACGAACGTGCCCCTGCCCTTTCTCCTTCTCGCGACATGTGTCACCCACGTACTGTGTAGTTGAGATCATGTACGATCGTGGGTGAATAAAATAATGCATCGTGGGATGCGGAACGGTTTGAGCGGCAAAACCAAAAATCTGGATAAGATTTGTTTTAAAGTTTCATTCGCAATTTCTTCAGCTGACAAGGACACAGTATAGATTTTGAACGAGTTTCAAATAGAACGCACATGAAGAATTTTGTGAATAGATTGGGTTGAGTATAGCATAGAGGGGGAAGGGTCCGATCACATTCACTTAGCAAAAAAAAACATGAAGAAATAGCTATAAGTGAATGCTGTAGAGGACATAAACTCATATATATATATAGCCAATGAAGAAAAACGACGGAAACAGTGAAGATTTTGCAAAGTTGAAGAATTTGAAAAACTGAAGAATTTCAAAAACTGAGAAAAACTCAAATTGAAGATTTTCAACTTTTTGTGGTGGTGTGACCCACCGTATAAGAATGATGATTTCAGACACCGCGTACAATTGTCGTAGGGTTCTGAGAATCAAATTCTTCACACTTAGAGTGTTATTCTTCATTGATTGAAGAAAAACGTTTCTTCATGTGTTGCACATCTAAGTCATCAATTTTGCATAAGTGTCAGGGCGTGTGTCCTTTTCAAAGAACATTCGAAGATTCTAAGATATTTAGCTCACACCGTAACTTGCTAAATCTCTTCTCATCCAAGGGCTTAGTGAAGATATCAGCTAGCTGTTCTTCAGTCTTCACGTGCTCGATGGAGATGTCGCCCTTCAACACATGATCACGAAGAAAATGATGACGAATCTGAATGTGCTTTGTCTTCGAGTGCTGAACTGGGTTGTGAGCAATCTTGATGGCACTCTCATTGTTGCAGAGGAGAGGCACATTCTTCACGTTGACGCCATAGTCCTTGAGGGTTTGCTTCATCCAAAGCAGTTGAGCACAGCAAGAGCCAGCAGCAATGTATTCAGCTTCCGCAGTAGACAGTGATACGCAGTTCTGTTTCTTCGTGGATCAACAGACCAAAGATCGTCCGAGGAAATGACAAGTGCCAGATGTTGACTTGCGGTCCACACGATCACCAGCATAGTCAGAGTCAGAATATCCAATGAGATCAAAAGCAGAGCCCTTGGGGTACCATAATCCTAGTGTTGGTGTGTGAGCTAGATATCGAAGAATATGCTTCACAGCCTTATGGTGTGATTCCTTCGGTGCAGATTGAAATCGGGCACACATGCAAACACTAAGCATTATATCTGGCCTAGATGCACATAAGTACAATAAAGAACCAATCATGGAGCGGTATACCTTGTGATCGAAGTCAATACCATTTTCATCAGTGCATAGATGGCCATTTGTGGGCATAGGAATTTTGACGCCTTTGCAATCTTGCCTGCCGAATTTCCTCGGTACATCTTTGAGGTATTTCTCCTGACATATGAATATGCCATTGTGCTGTTGATGAATTTGAAGACCTAAGAAGAATTTCAACTCTCCCATCATAGACATTTGATATTCTTCACTCATCATATAGGCAAATTCATCACTATAACGTTGGTCAGTATAGCCAAAGATAATATCATCAACATATATTTGGCACACAAATAGTTCACCATCATAAGATTTAGTAAAGAGAGTAGGGTCGAGTGAACCAGGTATGAAGCCATTCTTCACGAAGAATTCCTTCAATGTATCATACCACGCCCGAGGGGCTTGCTTGAGGCCATAGAGGGCCTTATTAAGTCTGAAGACTTTGTCAGGATTCTTTGGATCTTCAAAACCTGGGGGTTGAGCAACATATACTTCTTCCTCAAGCTTACCATTGAGGAATGCACTTTTCACATCCATTTGATATAAGATGATATCATGATGGTTAGCATAAGCAAGTAATATGCGAATAGCCTCAAGTCTAGGAACAGGTGCAAAAGTTTCATCGAAATCAATTCCTTCAACCTGTGTGTAGCCTTGAGCTACTAGTCGTGCCTTATTCCTCACCACAAGGCCATTTTCATCTTGCTTGTTGCGGTAGATCCACTTTGTGCCAATGATATTATGCTTGCGAGGATCTGGACGTTTGACCAGTTCCCAGACATTATTGAGCTCGAACTGATGTAATTCTTCTTGCATAGCCTGAATCCACTCCGGCTCCAAAAATGCTTCATCTACCTTAGTGGTCTCTGTGATAGAGACAAAAGCATAGTGCCCACAAAAGTTAGATAAATGTGAAGCTTTTGAGCGTGTGAGAGGACCTGGTGCTCTAGTGTCATCGATGATCTTCTCCACTTGCACTTCTTTTGCAACGCGAGGATGAGCTGGTTGTCGCTGAGGAATTTGATCAGCATTTTCTTCAGCACCATTTTCCTCAGCATTTTCTTCAGGTGCATCAGCTCGATGTTCTTCATGAACTGGAATGAATTCTTCAGCAGATTCTTCAGTAGGAATTGACATCCTCAGTTGCCTTGAACTTGATAGAATCCTCAGGTGTTGGTTCATCTAACACAGAAGGTAGGTGCTCTCTTTGCGAGCCATTAGTTTCATCGAACCGCACATCTATAGTGTCAACAATCTTGTGAAGAACAATGTTGAAGACTCTGTAGGTGTGCAAGTCCTTTCCGTAACCAAGCATAAAACCTTCACGTGCTTTCGGTGCAAATTTAGAATTGTGGTGAGGATCTCTAATCCAACATTTAGCACCGAAGACTTTGAAATAACTCACATTAGGTTTCTTGTCAGTGAGGAGTTCATAGGCCGTATTCTTGAAGAATTTGTGAAGATATACTCTGTTGATGATGTGGCACGCAGTATCAATTGCATCAATCCAAAAACGCTGAGGCGTTTTGTATTCATCAAGCATAGTGCGAGCCATCTCAACAAGAGTTCTGTTCTTGCGCTCCACGACGCCATTTTGCTGAGGAGTATAGGAAGCAGATAACTCATGAGTAATACCAAGTTCATTAAGATAGTCATCAAGACCTGAATTCTTGAACTCAGTTCCATTGTCACTTCTGATGTGCTTGATCTTCACACCAAAGTTGGTTGAAGCCCTCGAGGAAAATCGTTTGAAGACTTCCTGCACTTCATGTTTGTAAGTAACAATGTGTACCCATGTATATCGAGAGTAATCATCAACAATGACAAAACCATATAGAGATGCATCATTAGTGACTGCTGAGTAATGGTTAGGTCCTAAGAGATCCATGTGAAGCAATTCGAATGGACGAGTAGTGGTCATGATAGTCTTCACCGGATGCTTGGCCTTGGTCATTTTTCCTGCTTCACAGGCTCCGCATAAATGATCCTTGAGGAATTTGACATTCTCAATGCCAATGACATGCTTCTTCTTCGCAAGCGTGTGCAAATTCCTCATGCCTGCGTGACCAAGTCGTCGATGCCATAGCCAGCCTTCTGAAGCTTCTGCAAGTAGACACACGGCTGGTTGTGGTCCTGTAGAGAAATCAACAATATACAAATCTCCTCTCCTAAAGCCTTCGAAGACTTTGGAATTGTCAGCTTCCATAATCACAACACAGCGATACTTGCCAAAGACAACAACCATATCAAGATCACAAAGCATTGAGACTGACATGAGGTTGTATCCTAAGGACTCAACAAGCATGACTTTGTCCATGTGTTTATCCTTAGAGATTGCAACCTTACCAAGACCCAATACTTGACTTTTGCCTTTGTCAGCAAAGATGATATGCTTCAGATGTGACGGTGATAAGGGAGCATCCATCAATAGATTCTTGTCACCAGTCATGTGATTCGTACATCCACTATCGAGGACCCACTCAATAGTTTTGGGTTGATCATCCTGCAGATGAATTAGTGTAGCTTACAATCTCATATGCTTCATCAGTGAAGAATATGATATCAAGTTCATCAGATGAATTTCATCAAGCAGTAAATAGATATAGCAGTATGAGGACGTGTGAAATGAAAGTTCATTTCATCATGATTCGCCTGCGTCCTTTCAGGCAATTTTGTCAGGTCCACAGCAAATTTTTCAGACGTTAAAGCACATCTGGAGACCTGACCCAGCAGAAGAGATTAGTTCTTTTTCTTCACCACCCACATCTGAAGGGGTGGCAAAGAGTTCATCACTCTGCGAGCACCATACGAGAATGGTGGCATAGAAGCCAAACCATTTCGTCTCACATAAGAGGGGTTAGGGTAAGCATATGAATAAGCAGAGAAATTCTTCGAGGACTTATGAACATAATGGTTTGAAGAATAATGCACATATTCATAGCCCTTAGCTCTACCCTGCGAAACAGAGTGGTTAGCATGATGATAATCATATGAGGACTTTGATCCTTTTGAGGAATTTGATCCACATGAGGAATTTGGTCCGTATGAGGACTTGGATCCATATGAAGAGTTTGGTCCATATGAAGAATTTGATCTGGGGTTCCTGTTCTTCACAGGTGGTGTCATGAGGACATTCACCTGAAGACTTTCGAGGCACTTCTTGGGAACCCAGATTTTCTTCATAGGAGAACCATTCCTGCAGTTAGTGCCAACATATCTGGCAAATACTTCACCATTCTGATTTTTGAACAGTTTATAGTTGGAGTCAAATGACTCATCAGAAGAATGAGGAGATTCACATGTAAAGTCAGATAAGTTAGATGGATCAACTGGAGGTCCCTTTGCAGCAACCCATGAGGTTTTGGGGTACTGCTCAGGCTTCCAATATGTTCCATCAGCATTAAGTTTCCTCTCAAAGGCAATACCCTCTTTCCTAGGGTTTCTGTTGAGGATCTGCTTTTTAAGCACATCACAAAGAGTCGGATGCCCTTTGAGGCTTTTGTACATGCCTGTCATGTACAATTCCTTCAGCCCTGCATCGTCAGTGATACTAGCAATGTCCTCAGATGAGGAATTAGTGATAGCATAGGCAGGTGAAGAATTTGTAATAGTTGAAGCATTTGAACATTCAGGTGAAGAATTAGCAGATTCACGTTCAATGCACTTTAAGCATGGAGGAACAAATTCTTCCTGAGAAGCGCTGATTTGTTGAGCTAGTAATGAATCGCGCTCCTTCTGAAGATCTTCATAACTCACTCTTAGCTTCTCAAGATCTTGCTTTCTTTGAATAAATTCATAAGAAAGTTTCTCATGATCAGATAAGAGAGTGTTATGATGACTTTGAAGGTTATCAAACCTAGACAGAAGTCTCTGAAGATTTTCAGTCAAGGCTTTAGTGCGATCCATTTCTTCACCCAACATATCATCACTTTTGTCTAGCATGTTTTGGACCTTTTCAAAAGCTCTTTGTTGTTTTACAGCAATCTTAGCAAGTTTAGAGTAGCTGGGCTTGAGATCCTCATCAGATTCATTTTCACTAGATTCAGAGGAGGTGTATTTGAGTACCTTTGCACCTTTCGCCATGAAGCAATAGGTGGGAGCGTAGTTATCATTATCTTCATCAGGCTTGTCGGTGGGGTCAGTTTGTTCAGTGTTGAAGATGGACTTACTGACGAAAGCAGTAGCGAAAGCCAGACTCGCCACACCAGATTCGGATTCTTCAGACGCCTCCTCTTCCTCATGTTCCTCAGATTTAGCTTCAGAGTCCATTTCCTTGCCAATGAATGCCCGAGCCTTCTTGGAGCTGCTCTTCTTGTGAGATGAAGACTTTGAGGATTTTGATGATGAAGATTTTGACGATTTCTTCTTCTTCTTTGCATCATCAGAACTGTAATCCTTGTATTTCTTCTTCTTCAATTCCTTTTCCCATTGAGGACAATCTTGAATATAGTGACCAGGTTTCTTGCATTTGTGGCACAGCCTTCTCTTATAGTCACTGGATGAGGAATCACTTCTTCTTGAGGATTATCCAAAGCGACCACGTCTTGAGAACTTCTGGAATTTCTTCACGAGCAGTGCTAGCTCCTGGCTCAATTCTTCAGGATCACCATGGCTACTTCCAGAATCCTCACATTCAGACTCAGACACAGCCTTGGTCTTCAGGGCACGTGGTTTGCCATAGCTCGAACCATAGAGATCTCTCTTTTCAGCAAGCTGGAACTCGTGAGTATTTAGCCTTTCGAGGATATCGGCGGGATCAAGAGACTTGTAGTCAGCCCGTTCTTGTATCATCAGTCCCAGAGTATCAAATGAGGAATCAAGCGATCTCAACAGTTTCTTCACCACCTCATGGTCAGTGATGTCAGTGGCACCGAGGGCTTGAAGCTCATTTGAGATGTCAGTGAGGCGATCAAAGGTTTGTTGGACATTTTCATTGTCGAGTCTTTTGAAGCGGTTGAAGAGATTCCGAAGAACATCAACTCGAGAGTCACGCTGAGTTGAAACTCCTTCATTCACTTTGGACAGCCTATCCCAGATAAGCTTAGCAGTTTCCAAAGCACTCACTCTTCCATACTGTCCTTTACTCAGATGGCCACATATGATATTCTTCGCTTGAGAATCGAGTTGCTTGAATCTCTTCACATCGGTAGCGTTCAGTGAGGGTGAGACAGAGGGAACACCATTTTCCACAACATACCAGAGATCGTTGTCAATTGCCTCAAGATGCATTCGCATCTTGTTTTTCCAGTAGGGGTAGTCCGTCCCATCAAAGGTAGGACACCCAGCCGAGACCTTGATCATACCTTCGATCGACATAACTAAAATTCCAGGCGGTTAAACCAAAATCACACAGAACAAGGGAGAACCTTGCTCTGATACCAATTGAAAGTGCGTTATATCGACTAGAGGGGGGGTGAATAGGCGATTTTTATGAATTCTTCACTCAGGAATTTGCCGGTGAGGAAATTCCTTAGCGAAGAACTACTAGCAGCGGAATAAGTACTCAGAAGTAAGCATAACAAAATACAAGCATGGTCATCATGATGAAATGAAGACTAGCACAGAGTACAGAAAGCCTAATCACAGGATAACACAAGATGAAGACAAACAGACTGAAGAAATTGAACTGAGGAAATTGAGAAAGTCTTCAGTCAAAGTCTTCAAGCACAGATATGAACAAACACTCAACACAGCAATGAGGAAATGAAAGGGTTGAGGAAATAGAACCAGTTAGGTTGGTGAAGACAATGATTTGGTAGACCAGCTCCAACTGCTGTCTCAGTTGTACGTCTGGTTGGAGCGGCTAAGTATTTAAACTCGAGGACACACAGTCCCGGACACCCAGTCGCTGAGCACGCAGCTCAAGACACCCAGTCCTCACCGTATTCTCCTTGAACTAAGGTCACACAGACCTCGTCCAATCACTCGTGGTAAGTCTTCAGGCGACTTCCAAACCTTCACAGACTTGGTCACTCGGCGATCCACAATTCCTCTTGGATGCTCTAGACTGTGACGCCTAACCGTCTGGAAGAAGCACAGTCTTCAAAGGTAACAAGCGTCGGATCCACGCAGGATCAATTTCTTCAGTGATGCTCAATCACTTTGGGTTTGTAGGGGTTTGGTTTTGGGTTTTCCTCACTTCATGATTTTCGCTCAAAGTCCTCGGAGGATGGGTTGCTCTCAAATGACAAGTGTCAAGTTCTCTCGGAGCAGCCAACCAGCTAGTGGTTGTAGGGGGCGGCTATTTATAGCCTAGGGAGCAGCCCGACATGATAAGACATAAATGCCCTTCAATGATATGACCGTTAGGTGGATAAGATATTTTGGGACAGCTGGCGCGCAGCACAGCAACGGTCGGAAATTTGACTCTCAAATTCCTCAGGGCTATCATGTTCCTCACTGTGTAGGCAATTCGCACTGGCGAATTCCTAACTCCTCAGTCAGAACAAATTCATCAGCGACCAGAAGAACTTCGTCTCTGTCACTGAAGAAAGTGACTGAACTGTATGAGATTTCCAAAGGCTTCACTCGAAGGGATTGGTAGGTGTAGGATTTTGAGTTGAGCATCACATGGAAATTTTTCCTTAGTATTTCCTTGACCCCCTTTAATAGTACGGTGTTTCCTATGACTCAAGAAAGAGAAAATGAAACTACGAAAACAAAAGTCTTCACGCTTCATGTTCCTCAAATGAATACCAAGTCTTCAAGGTCACACCAATTTCTTCACTTTCAAAGTCTTCAGAAAGTCTTCAGAATATCAAAGTCTTCAGTCGAAGAACTTCATTTTTAGGGGTCGACTTTCTCTGTAAATATCAAACTCCTCATAGACTTATAGACCTGTGTACACTCACAAACGCATTAGTCCCTTAACCTATAAGTCTTCAATACACCAAAATCACTAAGGGGAACTAGATGCACTTACAAAAACTTGCAAGCATAGGTTCATTCTCTTCAACAATACCACATCTAATCATGCCAGTTTCTAATTCCTGATAATATTTTTGTATAGAATTTTTTCCTTGTCTCAAACGCTGCAATTTTTGAAGCAATTCACGTTGATAATATGGTGGAACCCAAAGAGTACGCATAGCAGTTTTCGAAGCAGCCCAAGTAGCTGGAACAGGATATAATCTACAATGTTCAGACCACCAAACACTTGCAAAGCTAGTGAAAGCACAAACAGCAGCAGGAACACGTCTCTCCTCAGGATATTGTAAACATGTAAATCGTTGTTCAGTTTCTAACTCCCAAGTAAGATATATATCAGGAACATATCTACCCTCAGATGGTGGAATATTCAATTTCAGTTTAGGGAGATGGTCATGATCTCGTACCTGAGGGGGAGCCCTAACATTGTCATTATTTGCATGTGGACAACCTGGTGGTTGTGGTGCTGGTGGTTGCACGTAGTTCTGATTTTGATCAACCTCATCCTCATAATCTCCCGCATAATCATCCTCCTCCCCATCAGCAGCAGGAGCGACAGAATTATCAACAGCAGCACCAACAGTTTGGCTAGGTTGAAGAGGAACACGGCTCGCTCGCGGAGGGCTGTTTCACGATGTGGAGGTAGTGTTGGTATATGGACTCGGAGCAGTGGCGGATAGGCGGGATGGTAGATGGAAGGAACGACGTATCTGGTGTGGTGGTGGTATATGGCAGCGGATGATGATGGTGCAGCGGCGGCGTGAAGACCCGTGAACAGAACTAAAAACTCTAAAAGACTAGACACTACAACCAGCAACTAGACACGACGATGCAACCGAAAATTCAACAAAGCAAAATACTGAAAATACTATGCAATGGCTCAGACTAGTTCGGATATGATGAACTAACCCTAAATTTTTTTAGCTTTTTCATGGACTGTAGGTATGAAGAACAGACTCGATCTAAACTTTGATAAACTGTAAAATCTCACCGAGCAACCTGGAAAACTGATACCACTTGATAGAGGCAAAGGTGTCCCGTCTTTCGATGAGATGATGGATATCGCTTTGGTGGAAATCGACTTTGACGATCCAACTACGAACGTACGAGGACGTCGCGCCTTAGCAATCGCTAAACCAACTCCGAGGGGTTATTGACCACGCCGGAGCACGATCAACCTGACCATGAGGGTCTGTTTCCTGCGAGCAAACGAAGAACAAGCAAGAAACTGAGATTGCAATCGGGATATTGCGAATATAAGATGAAAGCTTTATTGATCAAGGTGGGGTTCTGAGACGTCTTTGTCTGGTCGTTGAACACAAACGAAGTACGCAAAGTTGCAGCTATGGCGAACTTTAATCTAAACAAAACCCAAAGTCTAAACGGTGCCCTAAGGGCTGTATATATGGAGGAAGAGGGGGTGAATTTCGTGGCCCTTGGTGGAGGGGTCCGAAACTAACCCTATCTCTTGTTTCCCCACACATATGGACTCTAAAAATAGCCTATACTTATGTATTTCGAAATTACATGGGCCTGGCCCAATAATAAGGTGACGCAGCACCTAGAATAGCCTATGGACGAAATTTATGAAGTGGCATCTTGTATATTTCGTCCAAGTCTACTTCAAAGTCCTGAAATCATCACTTGTAACTCCGTTCTTGTTCCCCTTGCGCATGCCATCATCTCCATGCTTGTTCTTGCTCCAATGTTCATCCTTCTCCAAGCTAGCCCCTTCATTTGTAAGCAAAACAAATGTATCCAATTTAGGCAGCATCATATTCTCATGAACATTAGAATCATTACCTAGAAACGGAAGTACCTGATAATTTAATTGGCATGCGCGAGCTCTAGTAATTGGTCCAATATATGTAACAGTAGGGGCTGTGGGTGTAACAATGGTATTGATGTCCTCATCACAATACCTTGCTTTTACCAGTGTCAGCAAATGTGATGTGACTTTTATCAGACGGGCGTAGGGTTGAATCCGTCAGAAAACTTTGGTCACCAATCATGTGGTTGGCGCAGCCACTATCCATAATCCATTATGAAGCCCTTGGTGTCATATCCTACAGTATATTTTGGGGGATAGGCTTCACCAAGAGAGTTGTGAAGCAGAAACATTTGACGAACAAGCGGAACATGAAAGTTCAGATCTTGGTTAGGATAAATAGGATGATTGTCAAGGAATCCCGGGATGAAATACATAGTAAGACCATTTGGAAATTTTATCTTGCGTCCCACAAGACGTTTAAGGTCCCCAGCATAAGCATCAGACGCCTTTGATTTCCGGCTGGAGACCTTTCCATGCAAAAGAGAGTTAAGTTTTCTTAACCACCCACATCTTCAGGGGTGGCTTAGAAGCAATGAGTCTAAGTGCAGCATCTGAGAATTTCGGCTTTGGAGCCCTAGCAAATAGCCTTGTAGGAGGAGGATAATACTCATAAGAATAAGCAGAAAAGTTCTTAGACTGATGAACATAGCGGTTTGACGAAACACGCTCATATTCAAAAGTCTGAGTATGGTTTCCCTGCAAAACATTGGCATTAGGGTGACTCAGGTGAGTCCTCTGTCTGTATGAAGCCTTCGGACCATATGAAGCCTTTGGTCCTAGATTTGTCTTCTTCCCTGGTGGTGTCATGACGACATTCACGGAGAGACTTTCGAGACAATGTTTGGGTACCCAGATCTTCTTAAGAGGTGGTCCATTCCTGGAGTTAGTACCAATATACCTGGCAAACACTTCACCATTCTGATTCCTGAACAGTTTATAGTTTGCATCAAAGGATTCATCAATGATAACTGGGTTAGCACTAGTGAAGCTAGATAAGGTAGATGGGTCCACTGAAGGTCCCTTAGCAGCAACCCATGTGGTTTTAGGGTAATGCTCAGGCATCCAGTAAGAACCATCAACATTCATTTTTCCTCTCGAACCCAACACCCTCTTTCCTAGGGTTTCGGTTCAGAATCTGCTTTTTGAGGACATCACATAGTGTTTGATGCCCTTTGAGACTTTTGTACGTTCCTGTCTCAAGCAATGACTTCAACCTAGCATTCTCATCAGCAATAGTAGTGGTATCCTCAGCAGAGGGGTTAGTTACCACATTAGCAGTTGAAGATATTGCAACAGTAGCAGCAATTGAACATTCAGGAACAGAGACATCATTATCACGCTCAAGACATTTTAGACATGGTGGTTCAAATCCTTCCTAAGTGGAACTGATCTGTTGAGCGCGAAGTGACTCGTTCTCCTTTTGAAGATCTTCATGATCCGATCTCAGTTTCTCAAGCTCTTGCTTCCTTTGAAGATAATCATAGGAGAGCTTTTCATGACAAGTTGAGAGCATTCCATGACGACTTTCAAGTTCCCCGTACTTAACATGAAGATTTTTAATGTCTTCAATTAAGGACTGAGTTCGGGTCATTTCCGCGTCCAACAGGTCATCACTTTTGTCTAACAACTTTTGAATATGTTCCATGGCATTCTGTTGTTCAGTTGCAATTTTAGCAAGTGTTTTGTAGCTAGGTTTAGATTCACATTCAGAGTCATCTTTGATGAGGACATCAATACCATTGTTACACCCACAACCCCTACCGCTACATATACTGGACCAATTACTAGAGCTCGTGCACGTCAATTAAATTATCAGGCACTTTCGTTTCTTGGTAATGATTCTAATGTTCATGAGAATATGATGCTGCCTAAATTGGATAGATTTGTTTTTCTTACAAATGAAGGGCCTAGCCTGGATAAGAGGGGAGAACACTGGAGCAAGACCAAGCATGGAGATGATGGCATGTGCAAGGGGAACAAGAATGGAGTTACAAGTGATGATTTAAGGAGTTTGAAGCCACCATAATGAGTGCATTAAGCCTTGGACGAAAGATACAAGATGTCACTTCATAAATTTCGTCCATAGGCTATTCTAGGTGATGCGTCACCTTATTATTGGGCCAGGCCCATGTAATTTCAAAATACATAAGTATAGGCTATTTTTAGAGCGCGTATGTGTGGAGAAACAAGAGATAGGGTTGGTTTCGGACCCCTTCCCCAAGGGCCACGAAATCCCCCCGCCTCTTCCTCCATATATACAGCCCTTAGGGCACCGTTTAAACTTTGGGTTTTGTTTAGATTAAAGTTCGCCATAGCTGCAACTTCGCGTACTTCATTTGTGTTCAACGACCAGAGAAAGGCGTCACAGAACCCCACCTTCATTAATAAATCTTTCCTCTTATATTAGCAATATCCAGATTGCAATCTCAGTTTCTTGCTTGTTCTTCATTTGCTCGCAGGAAAACAGACCCTCGTGGTCTGGTTGATCGTGCTCCAGCGTGGTCAATAACCCCTCGAAAGTTGGTTTAGCGATTGCTAAGACACAACGTCTCACACGTTCGTAGTCGGATCTTCAAGGTCGAGTCCCACAGGAAACGATAGCCACCATCTCATCGAAAGATGGGACACCTTTGCCTCTATCAAGTGGTATCAGATTTCTAGGTTGCTCGGTGAGATTTTATAGTTTTTCGTAGTTTAGATCGAGTCTATTATCATACCTACAGTCCACGAAAAAGCCACAAAAAGATTTAGGGTTAGTTCATCATATCCGAACCAGTCTGAACCATTGCATAGTATTTTCAGTTTTTTGCTTTGTTGAATTTTCGGTTGCATCGTCGTGTCTAGTTCTGGTCTTAGCGTCTAGTCGTTTAGAGTTTCGAGTTCTGTTCACGGGTATTCACACCTTCGGCGCGCCATCATTATCTGCTGCCATATACCACCACCACACCAGATACATCGCCCCTGCCTTCTACCATCACCGCTTATCCGCCACCACTCTGAGTCCATATACCAACACCGATCCGAGTCCATATACCACCATCGACCCACATCCATATAACACCACCACTCTAAGTACATCTCATATTAGGTTTACTTTCGAGATCCATCTGTTTACGGATTTCTGTTTTCCATGTCTGAGTAGGTTTCAGATTCCAGCAATCTTTGCCGTCTGTAGAAGAGGTTGGTTTCCAAAAAAAAAGTCCCGAAACCACCCTTCGTTTAGGCCCAAAATTTTCCAAAAACGCACTTGAGAAAAAAAATTATGGCTATCCTATTTTTAGGTGTTTCTAAGTGTATTGAGACAGTCGCCATTATAGAAAGTATTTTTGAGCCGTTTCCAATTTTTGGGTCCTGGCAGTAAAAAAAAATTGATCGCAAAATTTTTTTGTCTATCCTGTTATCTTGACTTGGGAAGAGTTTTGAGACACTCGCCATTATAGTAATTTTCGGCAAAAAAAATAAGAGGATCGCAAAAAAAGAGCAAAAAAAATTCAGAGTGTGCTTTTCCCTTGTTTCCGTGCAGCGCCGTCATTTTGTTAGTGTTCTAGGATCTCGTCTCTATCATGGTCTAGCCTAGGACCAGCACAGTACCGTCGTTGAGCGTTTATTCAACTTTGCATCTCTGAATTGATTATTGCTGACCCTTTTTGCTACCATATTAGAAGGGGATAATTAATTTGGTGCCCTTAGTTGTGTCCCACTCGGCAGGTTTGCCCCTAGTTTCCAAAAACACTTGTTCCTACCCAAACCACTTTGGTCCTCTTATGCTATTGCCCTTTGACCGTTTGACCATCACTTCAAAAACTTCATAAAAAATTCATACTAACTCAGAAAAATTCAAATAAGATATCAAAATGTTCAAAAAAAAGCGTCACCTATGTGTGCATGTCATTTGCATTCACGAAAAAAGTGTTTGATAGTCCCTATCTCAGTTTTAGCTCATATCATCTTAGCATGAACAGTAAAATCTAAAAAAGTTTGGTGGAAAACTTTGACCAATGTTTTGAGTGCTTGCCAAGTTTCATAAGGGAATGGCATTCATGGAAGTCATGGTAAAAAAATGAAATTTTCGAGCATTGATTTTTGTTTTTTTGCCACGACTTCCACGAATGTCATTCCCTTATGAAACTTGGCAAGCACTCAAAATATTGGTCAAAGTTTGCCACCAATTTTTTTTAGAACTTTTAGAACTTTTTTAGATTTTACTTTTCATGCTAAGATGATATGAGCTAAAACTAAAATGGGGACTGGCCAACACTTTTTTCATGAATGCAAATGACATGCACACATAGGTGACACTTTTTTTGAACATTTTGATATCTTATTTGAATTTTTCTGAGTTAGTATGAATTTTTTATGAAGTTTTCGAAGTGATGGTCAAACGGTCAAAGGGCAATAGCATAAGAGGACCAAAGTGGTTTGGTCAGGAACAAGTGTTTTCTGAAACTAGGGGTAAACCTGCCGAGTGTGACCCAACTAGGGGCATAAAATCAATTATCCTCCCTATTATAAGCCTTCCCAGCTCCACATACATCTACGTCGTGCGTTTGACACCACCTGGTAATCGCTCTGTCCAAGCTTTGAGAGTTTTGACTACAACGGTTGCCGATCACCACCTGCTGCTGGGTAAGAACTGGTAAGAATTTGAGATTCGCTCGACGGATTTGTGATATCCCGCCACTTTCTAGTAGTCTATAGGATCATATTCTTGTGTGTTTCTATTGCTGCCAACCATGGCAGGACCACAAGCCGACGAGATTGACTGGGAGAATATGACGAACAAGGAGTTGCATGATAAATTTCAGCAAATGATGAGTGACCAGGTGGGAGATGTGCTAAAAAGCTTTGAAGAGGCTATGGAGAAGATAGGTGCTTTGGAGAAGTCGTTCGAGACAAAGCTGGATAACAAGTTTAATGAATTGCTCAAGCATCTTCCCCAACCACCACCGCTGCACCTATCGCACCTTTGCAACGACAACGACAACGCCCCCTTCCGAATTAGTTTGGATGAGCGAAGCGTGTTCCTCTTGAGGATGGCCAAACTTCTGGTGCTGCTGTACCTACTGCTGATTCTTCTTTGGCTCCTGCTACTGGTGCCGAGGAGGATGACGATTATGCGGGCGATTACGAGGATGAGGTTGATCAAAATCAGAACTACATGCAACCACCAGCACCAGGTCGTCCACAGGCATATAATCGCAATGGTAGGCCTGCACTACCACCTCAGGTACGAGATTATGACCATATTCCTAAACTGAAATTGAATATCCCACCATTTGGGGTAGATACATTCCTGATGTATATCTTGCTTGGGAGTTAGAAACTAAACAACGTTTCACATGCTTAAAATATTCAGAGGAGAGACGTGTTGCAGTTGCTGTTTGTGAATTCACTAGTTTTGCTTCTCTTTGGTGGTCTAAACATTGTAGATTATATCATATTCCAACTACTTGGGCTGCTTTGAAAACTGCTATGCGTACTCATTGGGTTCCACCATATTATCAACGTGAATTGCTTCAAAAATTGCAGCGTTTAAGACAAGGAAATTTTTTTTGAGAAGAATATTATCAGGAATTACAAACTGGCATGATTAGATGTGTTATTGTTGAGGATAATGAAGCTATGCTTGCATGTTTTATGGGTGGATTAAATAAATAGATTCAAACCATTCTAGAGTATAAGGAGTATACTAATATCACTCGTTTATTCCATCTTGCTTGTAAAGCTGAACGTGAAGTGCAGGATCGACAGGCATTGGCTCGAACTAATTTTTCCGCAGGTCGATCTTCATCATGGACACCACGTACATCCTCTACTCCCACACGTCCTACTACAGCACCACTGACTTCAGCCACCAATTCCAACCGAGATACAAGAAAACAGGCACAACCACCACCATCTGCCAGGAGTACACCGGTCACGCACAGAGCTCTTCTTCATCCATGGCATCAACAGGGCTAACACATGATATTATTTGTCGTCGTTGCAAGGGTGGAGGTCATTATGCGAGAGAATGCCCATCTAAGTGTGTGATGATTGCTACTGAGGATGGTGGCTATGAGTCCGCTAGTGACTATGATGAGGAGACTTTGGCTCTTATTACAAGTAAAGAACACGGTGGAGATGGTTCTGCTCATGAGACGCAATACATGGCTCCTGAAGATGCTAACGGGTATGAATGTTTAGTTGATCAACGTGTTTTGAGTGTGCAGGTCACACAAGCTGAGAAAAATCAGAGGCATCATTTGTTCCATACAAAGGGAGTCGTGAAGGAACGTTGTGTTCGCGTCATCATTGATGGAGGGAGATGCAACAACTTGGCTAGCATGGAGATGGTGGAGAAGCCATCTCTCACCACAAGACCACATCCACATCCTTAATACATCCAATGGTTCAATAACAATGGCAAGGTTAAGGTAACACGTACTGTCCGTGTGCATTTTAGTATCTCTACATATGCTGACTTTGTTGATTGTGATGTGGTACCTATGCAAGCATGTTCCTTATTACTTGGTAGACCATGGCAATTTGATAAAAATTCTATAGACCATCGTAGAAACAATCAGTATACTCTTGTTCAGAAGGATAAAAATATTACTTTCCTTCCTATGACTCCCAATTCTATTTTGAAAGATGATATTAATAGAGCTAATAAAGCACAACAGGAGAAAAATAAGAGTGAAAATCAGATTGTGGCAAAAGAATTTGAGCAACAAATGAAGCCTAATAACAAACCATCTAATGTTGCTTCTGAAATTAAATTGAAAAGTGCATGTTTACTTGCCACCAAATCTGATATTGATAATCTAGATTTCAGAAAATATGTTTGCTATGCTTTTGTGTGCAAAGAGGCATTATTTTCTTTTGAGTCATGACATTTTGCAGGAGTTCGCTGACGTCTTTCCACAAGACGTGCCACCGGGATTACCACCCATTCGAGGGATTGAGCATCAGATTGACTTAATTCCTAGTGCTTCGCTGCCAAACGTGCGCCATACCGTACCAATCCAGAGGAGACGAAGGAGATTATGCGTCAAGTACAGGAGCTGCTCGACAAAGGTTATATACGCGAATCTCTTAGTCCTTGTGCTATTCCTATCATACTAGTGTGAAAAAAGGATGGTACATTGCGTGTGTGTGTTGATTGTAGAGGCATTAATAATATTACTATTCATTATCATCATCCTATTCCTAGGCTAGATGATATGCTTGATGAATTGAGTGGCTCTACAATATTCTCCAAAGGTGATTTGCGTAGTGGATACCATCAATTTCGTATGAAATTGGGAGACGAATGGAAAACAGCATTTAAAACTAATTTTGGATTATATGAGTGGTTAGTCATGCCTTTTGGGTTAACTAATGCACCTAGTACTTTCATGATATTAATGAACGAAGTTTTACGTGCTTTCATTGGACGATTTTTGGTAGTTTATTTTGATGATATACTGATTTATAGTAGATCTTTGGAGGTACATTTGGAACATTTATCTGCTATTTTTATTGCTTTACGTGATGCACATTTGTTTGGTAACCTTGGGAAGTACACCTTTTGCACCGACCGAGTATCTTTTCTTGGCATTGTTGTTACTCCACAGGGAATTGAAGTTGATAAAGCCAAGATTGAAGCTATTGAGAGTTGGCCGCAGCCCAAAATAGTCACACAAGTGAGGAGTTTTCTTGGCCTCACTGGATTCTAAAGGCGTTTTGTGAGAGATTTCAGCACCATTGCTGCACTGCTCAATGAGTTTACAAAGAAGGATGTGCCTTTTGTTTGGGGTACCGCACAGGAAGAAGTCTTCACGGTATTGAAAGATAAGTTGACACATGCTCCTTTACTCCAACTTCCTGATTTTAATAAAACTTTTGAGCTTGAATGCGATGCTAGTGGAATTGGATTAGGAGGTGTGTTATTACAAGGTGGCAAACCAGTTGCATACGTTTCTAAGAAATTAAGTGGGCCTAGTCTGAACTATTCTACTTATGATAAAGAATTATATGCTCTTGTTCGGACTTTAGAAACATGGCAACATTATTTATGGCCCAAATAATTTGTTATACATTCTGATCATGAATCTTCGAAACACATTAAAAGTCAAGCAAAACTAAACCGTAGACATGCTAAATGGGTTGAATTCATTAAGACTTTCCCTTATGTCATTAAACACAAGAAGAGTAAAGAAAATGTTATTGCTGATGCATTGTCTCATCGTTATACTATGCTTTCACAACTTGACTTTAAAATATTTGGTTTGGAGACTACCAAAGATCAATATGTGCATGATGCTGAATTTTAAGATGTATTTCAGAATTGTAAAGAAGGGAGAACATGGAACAAGTTTTTTGTTAACGATGGATTTGTGTTTCGTGCTAACAAGCTATGCATTCCAGCTAGCTCCGTTCGTCTTATGTTGTTGCAGGAGGCGCATGGAGGACGATTAATGGACATTTTGGCGTTAAGAAGATGGAGGATATACTTGCTACACATTTCTTTTGGCCAAAGATGAGACGGGATGTTGAGTGTTTTGTTGCTCGCTGCACTACATGTCAAAAAGCTAAGTCATGATTCAATCCTCATGGTTTATATATGCCTTTGCATGTACCTAGTGTTCCTTGGGAGGATATATCTATGGACTTTGTTTTAGGTTTACCTCGAACAAAGAAGGGGAGGGATAGCATATTTGTTGTGGATAGATTCTCGAAAATGGTGCACTTTATACCATGTCATAAAAGTGATGATGCTGTTAATGTTGCTGATTTGTTCTTTCATGAAATTATTCGCTTGCATGGTGTGCAAAATACTATTGTTTCAGATCGTGATACTAAATTTCTTAGCCACTTTTGGAGATGTTTATGGGCTAAGTTGGGGACTAAACTGCTTTTTAGTACTACTTGTCACCCCCAAACTGATGGACAAACTGAAGTAGTCAATAGAACATTGTCTACTATGCTTAGGGCTATTTTGAAGAATAATAAGAAAATGTGGGAAGAATGCTTGCCTCATATTGAATTTGCTTATAATCGTTCATTGCATTCTACTACTAAGATGTGCCCTTTTGAAATTGTGTATGGTTTTCCACCTCATCCAACTATTGATTTGTTGCCTCTTCCATCTTCAAAGAAAGTTAATTTTGATGCTAAACAACATGCTGAATTGATCTTAAAAATGCATGAGTTAACTAAGGAAAACATTGAGCGTATGAATGCTAAATATAAACTTGCTGGAGATAAGGGTAGAAAACATGTTATCTTTGCACCTGGAGATCTTGTTTGGTTACATATGTGTAAGGATAGGTTTCCTAATTTGGGCAAATCTAAGCTAATACCACGTGTTGATGGTCCTTTTAAGGTGTTAGAGAAAATAAATGATAATGCATATAAACTTGAGTTGCCTGTAGATTTTTGGGTTAGTCCCACTTTTCACATTGCAGATTTGAAGCCTTATTTGGGAGAGGAAAATGAGCTTCCGTCGAGGACGACTTCATTTCAAGAAGGGGAGGATGATGAGGACATCAATACCATTGTTACACCCATAGCCCCTACCACTACATATACTGGACCAATTACTAGAGCTCGCGCACGTCAATTAAATTATCTGGTACTTTCGTTTCTTGGTAATGATTCTAATGTTCATGAGAATATGATGCTGCCTAAATTGGATACATTTGTTTTGCTTGCAAATGAAGGGCCTAGCCTGGATAAGAGGGAAGAATACTCGAGCAAGACCAAGCATGGAGATGAGGGCATGCGCAAGGGGAACAAGAACAGAGTTACAAGTGATGATTTCAGGAGTTTGAAGCCACCATAATGAGCACATCAAGCCTTGGAAGAAATATACAAGATGCCACTTGATAAATTTCATCTAGAGGCTATTCTAGGTTCTGCATCACCTTATTATTGGGCCAAGCCCATGTAATTTTGAAATACATAAGTATAGGCCATTATTAGAGTGCGTATGTGTGGAGAAACAAGAGATAGGGTTGGTTTCGGACCCCTTTCCCAAGGGCCACAAAATCCCCCCCCCCCTCTTCCTCCATATATACAGCCCTTAGGGCACCGCTCAAACTTTGGGTTTTGTTTAGATTAATGTTCGCCATAGCTGCAACTTCGCGTACTTCATTTGTATTCAACGACCAGACAAAGGCGTCGCACAACCCCACCTTCATTAATAAAGCTTTCCTCTTATATTCGCAATATCCAGATTGCAATCTTAGTTTCTTGATTATTCTTCATTTGCTCGCAGGAAAACAAACCCTCGTGGTCAGGTTGATCGTGCTCCGGCGTGGTCAAAACCCCATCAGAAGTTGGTTTAGCGAATTCTAAGGTGCGACGTCTCGCACATTCGTAGTCGGATCGTCAAGGTCGACTCCCTTAGAAAATGATATCCACCATCTCATCGAAAGACGGGACACCTTTGCCTCTATCAATCTTCACTTGATGTTTGAAAGTAAGCATCGCGTGAGTTTACCTTGGCACCATGTGCCATGAAGCAGTAGGTGGGAGATGTAGCGACCCGACCTCAGACGGTCAAGTCTCTGTGCTTAAGTGTCATCCCTGGATTGATATTCTGACACACACAGTACTCGAGGATTTATAACAGAGCTGAATCACATGTATAAAATAATGTAAATACTATTACCTCAATCCAAATAGAGGAAGAAACAACAAGGTTGTGGATTCCCATCAACACCAACGGCAAAGTTGAGTGTAGAAATCGTAACCCTAACGTATCACTTACTCGTCGCAAGAATCCTGCAACATGAGATGTTGCAGCCACAAAGGGTCAGTACATTAAATGTACTGGCAAATTCACACCATAGGATAATGATGAATAATAGCTATCACAACATGCATATGTGGCTGGTGGAAAAGCTCTATGGTTATAACGTTTTTGCAAAAAGCCAATTTTCCCTACTGCATAGGAATATATTTTATTTAACTACAGAGTTTGTTGAAAACATTGAGAAGGTAAACCCCAACTCAATCCCAATTAAAAGTTAACAACACATCAAATTAATTAAGTAACGTGATGAGATCAACATGATAATTCAAGAACCAGATACTCAAGATTGTCCATAACCGGGGACACGGCTAACCATGATTAGTTTGTACACTCTGTAGAGGTTTGCGCACTTTTCCCCACAAGACTCGATCTCCTCCGTTAGATTTCTCGCACTACATGGTGTTTGAGAAACGGATGACAAAGACACAGTCTTTCAGAAGCAACACCTTACGATGGGTAGATAGTTACACCTACTTTCCCCTACATCTGCTAGTCTACCACTGTAAGAGTTCACACGACTTAATCAACTATGCTAGAGCCCATTGTAGCTTGCGGCTGCACACGGAAGTTTCTAGTATGAATAATATTATGATCCCTTTGAGCCTGGGTGGCGGTCCATAGGAAAATCACACGGAACCCCGGGATTTCGAAAAAATCAGGCAACACTGGATTCCCCAGGTGCCTCAATCCACCCGTATGTGTATTAAAGTTGCCACTTTAAGTTGAACCATTAATTAACAATCTCACATCGGTCATGGATACACTCAAACACAATCCATGTCTACGATCATAGCATAGCAGTATAAGCATAACGTAGAAGTAACTCCCAAGGTTTGAAGGCAGGACAATTGGTTCCTACCTCATCAACTACTTCCCAATACCCACATGTTAATCAAATCCTACTCATGCAATGTTTGAGGGCTGAAACTAATGCATAAAAACTGGGTAATGAAAAGTATGATCAAAGTGTGAACTTGCATGTACGGTTGATGAAGATGCTTCGCACTCAATACTCCTGATATTTCTACTCGTCACACTCCGGTCAATCTATCATAAGCAAGCAATAGTAACCACACATAAGCAATCGTGCAAAAGAATTGAAGAAAAGATCTCGGAAAACTTTGAAAACAAGCAAATAACTCTTGCAATGTAAAACAATTTCTAACAGTGCCAAAATTAAGTGAATTTGATCTTATCAGAAAGTTTAGGTCAAGAGCTTCGATTTGCAAAAAGAATCAACTAAATCGGAGTTATAAAACTCAAGTTACGATCAAACGAAGTTCAAATGCTAAACTGTTTGAATTCAAATTTTAAAACTTTCGAAAACATGTTTAAGTTCTTTTACTGGATAGAGGGTATCATAACGAAGAAGTGGGCGTTGGTTTCGTCTAATTCCGACTAACGAGCAAAAACTAATGATCGTTTGAAGAATGGGGACTATTCTAGAAAAAAAACTACAACTAGGTCCCTGGCCACATGTGAGAAATCTATTGGTTAAAAACCGTTCACTGCGAAGGCAAAGCAGTGAACATTCACTAAGTAAATAAAAACGATTCGAATAAAATAAAATTAAAAATAAAAAACTAATCTAATCCTATCCATCTAACCTAGATCGGACGGACGAGGAGCACTGGCGGCTTACCGCGGCGGCGGCGGTGGCGGTGGCGAAGAACAGCGGCGGCGGGGCATCTGGTGGTGGTCGGGGCGGCTTCGCCGGAGGTCCTCCGGCTCAGGCAAACCCACGGGGAGGTGCGGCGTGATGAGGGGACTCCGGTGGTGGTGGTGGCGGCGTCGGGCGTAGGCGGCGGTGGAGCGCAGGGCAACGGCGGCAGATCTCGGCGCAGCTCGCGAACTCCAACGAGTTCGCGTGGGGCGTGGGGAGGCAAGGGCGGCTGCGTTTTGAGGTGAAAACGGGTCCATGGTCGAGGGTTTATATAGGGGGGTCGCCTTGGGCGAGGGGCAAGGCGAGGGAGGCGTACGGGTTGAGCACGGCGTCGGCCGGCGAGGCGTGCGCGTGCGGGACTCCGGCGAGAGGTCGGGGACGAACCCGACAGGTGGGTCCCACCTGTCGGTGGTTGAGTGAGGCGGCGGCCGATCACAGGCGCTAGCGGGCGAGTGGAGCGGAGCGGCTTCGGGCACGGCTGGGCTTCGGCTGGGCACTGGGCCGTGGCCTGGCCTGGGAGCTGGATCGTCCCAGTTCGGCAGAAGGGATTTAAAAAAAATATTTCCAGACAAACAAACATAATAAAAAACAAATAAATAAAACTATTATATAGGCATATAATATATCAAAATTTTCTGAAAAAGATTTCCTACAAGATGAACATTTTTTTAAAGTCAAATAAAATCCACAAAGATTCTAATAATTCAAACAGTGATACTGCTACAATAAAACCCAATAAAAATCATTTTAAAAATACCAAAATGATTTCAAATTTATTTCTCTCCAATTTTCTGTTGTAGGGAACAATTTTACCCTATTTTCCACATATTTTATTTTGGAGAAAAATAATTTGAATAAAACCCAAATAAGTCCAAACTGAAAATAATTTTCAACGGGGCTTTAAGTTGGATTTATTTTAAACTCCCAACTCATATTTCATATGTTTTGAAGAAGTCATTTTATCTTCTCTCATGAAAATTATTGAGTTGCTTAAAGTTTCTGAATTTGAAATAGTTTCAAATGGAATTCAAATCCTTTCAAAACCCTTTTTTAAATGGAAGAAGTCATGCCATCTTCTCTCTAGGGTTTTGTGATTAAATGAATTTGAATTCATGGTGATCACGAATGCAAGGTGAAAGTTTGGGAAGTCCTTCTATTCCCTCTCATTTAACTTTCAAAAAGTTTCGAATTTCACTCAATTTCACACAAGCAATCAAACAATCAATCATAATTATCTATTTAATATAACATTCCAAAATTTAGAATTTTGGGATGTTACAAACCTACCACCCTTAAAATGAATCTCGTCCTCGAGATTTGGAGAGGCTAGCAAGAAATAGGTTAGGGTAGGGGGTCTTCAAAATCCATCGATCGTCTTCGGGGTCTCAGGTGCTACCACCCTTAAAATCATTGTTACCGTTCCATCAAAACTCATATACTCCATCCTTATTCTTGACAGGGACGGTCTTCTCAGATTCTCGGGAAAATTCCTTCTCTGGGCTCTTTCGGTAGTGGCATAACCTTTACCGCAATTCTTCTGTCCTTTCATCTTGGTAAGGTTCTTCCATGATTGGTTCTTCTTAGCTGATGGGTCTGGCGCCAATACTAAACAACTATCGATATCTCATGGTGGTCAACAATTTATGGTTTCTCCTGCAGGAAAAAGGGTCTGGGCCTTATTCTCACCATATATCCTACGATTGGCAACAACTGTCATGTACAAGAAAAAAATAGTTATACCATTCTAAGGTTTAGACAAGGTTTTGATCGTCGTATCTCAACTATAGGCAAGTCACTCAAATTTACCATCCCATATAGCAAAGTGAATAATAAGAGTAAGTCGGTATGGTGATCAATCCATCCCGCACCCAAATCATTACCTTGTATATGGTTTAGCGAATCTCGTATTCTAACACTCGGTCATCCTCACAAGCACTGCGGAATTTCTCTTGTCAACGAACTAAGTTCAAAAAAATCCATAGATTCTGCAAGCCAAACAAACAACTATCGTTCCTTCACAACTCTCAGGTTTTGTGAAATTCCTATAAGATTGTTTGTCGAGAAATTGTAACTCCTTCTAGGGTTTTTCCTTCAGCAAGAGTGTGCTTGCTTCTTGGAAGGTCCTGGGGCCTGTGGGTTATGGCCCATCTCATCACTTGTAATCCTTGAACTCATTATCGGGGCATCTGATCATTACTCAACATCCAGCTTCCTAGCATTCTTAAATCCATCCAATTGTACTGTCTTCCGTCCTTCTATTGGTACCAAACTAAGACGTGATTACTCAGACTCATCCTGGAGTTACAGTTGCTCCTTATTACCAACATCATACCTCCTTTATATCCAATGATACTTCTTCCCTTCATACTCTTGGGGGTATCCAACATATCGAGATAAAACTCATACTTGTTTAGTCCGAAATCCACTCCGTGGAATATCATTATCCTTTACAGGGGTCAAATCTCCTCACAGGGGTACTACCACCCTTAAAATGCTCCAATCTTCCATAGACCATATTTCTCATATCCTCGAAAATGGTCAAAATCTTTCTTCATAGAGTAACAACTCATAAAAATCCAAATCAGTACCAACAATGATAACTTTATTGATTCTCAAATTATTACAATCTCCTGCATTTCCATTACATGCCTCAACTCAACACCTCAATGTAAAAGAACTGTTCCCACTACTACCACTACATTTCTATTGTTGCTAACTCAACTATTTAGCACAAGTCTCCTTCTTCTTGGGACAATCCCTGGCAAAGTGCCCTGCTCCATTACAACGAAAACATATCACATCTGATAGGTCTCGAGGTTTCCTTTTTGGGCAACCGCTGAAGTAGTGCCCCGACTTCTTGCACCTGAAACAGATGATGTGGCTCAGGTCCTTCCTGGAATCCAATCTACTTCTCTTCCTGGACTTTTCTGTTCCAATCAGGGCTTCTATTTTCTTGTGGGTCATACTCTACTTCCTCTGTCGGAAATTCTACTAGATCCCCATTCAGACAATCCTGGGAGACGTGTCCTTCTTCTCCACATGAATAGCATGACTTGGTGCAGGCTTTAATTTTGTTTCCTTTCTGTGTGTCCTCCACCTCTTTCTTCATCACAGGTTCTTCTAAAGTTTCCTTGAGGGCTCCTTTCTTCTGCTGGATGGTTCTTTGTACCATGGGGTAAATGTGACACTGAGTAGGGTAGTGGGTTGTTCCTTCACACAAGAAACAAGTAATCTGCCTAGTTGGGCATTCTTCAGCTGGGTGACTTCCTTCACAATTAGGGCATTCATCCTTGTGTTCTTTATGGGTGTGTCCTATTTCTCCACAAAGCTTGCATGCACGGAGTTTCTTAATATCCTTTCCATAAGGCTTCAAATTCGGGGACACAAGACGAGACTTTAGCAAAGTCAACTTAAATTCTTCCCAAGTGGTTACTCTTTGCCATTCATTGATGGTTTGGTACATCCTCCACCAAGTAGCAGCACCTCTTTCAAAGCATTGAAGAGCATGTTGGGCCATATCCTTTCCGGCTATAGGGTTTTTCTTCATGTGATCCTCCATGTTCTGAATCCATCGGTCCATCTCCAATTGACTCATCGGTCCAGATAATATGATCCCATCTCCATTCATCCTCTATTGGGTCCAGGTGTTTTGGGGTGAGATAAGAGAGATAGAGAGGGATACACACAATACAAACAATAGTTTTGAAAAGGCATTTTATTTTTGTGGCTGTCGGAAAACATCAAACAAATGACAGCTCACAATCGTCGCATCTAATGTAAGTATATAACAGGGGTTTGGTCTTCTAAAGGTCAATAACTCTTCAAAGTCGCCAAACTCTTTTTATTCATGTCTCTGATGGCTTCTTCCGATCATGCTTGTCCTTCTCAAGTTCCTCTGCCAGATCTCTGTTGACGCAAAGTCTCTAGTGACATCCTTTAATATTTCTAGGGTTAAGTTCCAAACTTCTGGGTTTCAACACCCTTGGCATGAGCCATGGTTCTACTATCCTTTGGTTCCTGACAAATCTCCGGTATCTCGAGGTTTTAGCTCCTCCAGCTTGGCTACTTTCAGCTTCTGGTTCCAGAGTTCTTCACGAATTTCCTCCTTGTCAAATATGGCTTCCTAAAGTTCCACCCTAAACTTCTTGATGTAATACTCCCGATCCTGGCGATGCACCAGCTAAGGTTAAAAGTGCATCCTTTGCTGACAGATGCTCCATCAGCCTTCTACCATCCAATCCTTCCATGCGTATGCATGCTTAACTCAGCTCGGTGACAATAGCATAAGTGGGCGATAACATCATGGATAGCCGTGTTTCTTCCCTTGTCATTGCCATGAGCTATCGTTCTATAGTTGATATCTCCTGCCTTATGGTTTTCTTGACAAAAACTTTGAGTTCTAATGCTCCATGTTCTGGTCTTTCTCCAACATCTTGATCTTGGGTACTGACAGCTCTAATAGTCACAAGTTCCATAAGGGTCGCTTTCCTAGGTCATACCAATCTTGGTGTTCTTTAGAGCCTTCAAATTCTCCTAGTCTTCGGAGTCTTCAACCATTGCAGTTTCCATTAGTATAATGCACGGTAAAATCCTCTTCATTCCAAAGTGGTCTTAGTTGTCTGATATCTTGTACTCCTTGAAGTGGTCTCATCAGTCGAGTCTTCGCATGGTCAAAAGGGGAAAGGGGTATGATCTCACTAAAGGGAATATTTGAATAAGCTTAGAAGAGAAGAGAGGTAAAGATCTTTTTGAAAAGAAAGTTGTAGAGAATAAATCTTCCTATGGGCTTGCCAGTTTCTAGGGGTCACGTCCTACAGCCAACATGTGCTCTGATACCATCTTGTAGCAACCCGACCTCAGACGGTCAAGTCTCTGTGCTTAAGTGTCATCCCTGGATTGGTATGCTGACACACACAGTACTCAAGGATTTATAACAGATGTAAATCACATGTATAAAATAACATAAACACTATTACCTCAATCCAAATAGCGGGAGAAACAACAAGGTTGTGGATTCCCATCAACACCAACGGAAAAGTTGAGTATAGAAATCATAACCCGAACGTATCACTTACTCATCGCAAGAATCCTGCAACATGAGATGTTGCAGCCACAAAGGGTCAGTACATTGAATGTACTGGCAAATTCACACCATAGGATAATGATGAATAATAGCTATCACTACATGCATATGTGGCTGGTGGAAAAGCTCTATGGTTATAATGTTTTTGCGAAAAGCCAATTTTTCCCTACTGCATAGGAATATATTTTATTTAACTACAGAGTTTGTTGAAAACATTGAGAAGGTAAACCCCAACTCAATCCCAGTTAAAAGTTAACAACCCATCAAATTAATTAAGTAACGTGATGAGATCAACATGATAATTCAAGAACCAGATACTCAAGATTGTCCATAACCGGGGACACGGCTAACCCAGATTAGTTTGTACACTCTGCAGAGGTTTGCGCACTTTTCCCCACAAGACTCGATCTCCTTCGTTGGACTTCTTGCACTACATGGTGTTTGAGAAATGGATGACCGAGACATAGTCTTTCAGAAGCATTAGCACCTTACGATGGGTAGACAGTTACACCTACTTTCCCCTACATCTGCTAGTCTACCACTGTAAGAGTTTGCACGACTTAATCAACTATGCTAGAGCCCATAGTAGCTTGTGGCTGCACACGGAAGTTTCTAGTATGAATAATCTTATTATCCCTTTGAGCCTGGGTGGTGGTCCATAGGAAAATCATACGGAACCCCGGGATTTCCAAAAAAACAGGCAACACTGGATTCCCCAGGTGCCTCAATCCACCCAGATGTGTATTAAAGTTGCCACCTTAAGTTGAACCATTAATTAACAATCTCACATCGGTCATGGATACACTCAAACCCAATCCACATCTACGAGCATAGCAAAGCAGTATAAACATAACGTAGAAGTAACTCCCAAGGTTTGAATGCAGGACAATAGGTTCCTACCTCATCAACTACTTCCCAATACCCACATGTTAATCAGATCCTACTCATGCAATGTTTGAGGGATGAAACTAATGCATAAAAACTGGGTAATTAAAAGTATGATCAAAGTGTGAACTTGCCTATACGGTTGATGAAGATGCTTCGCACTCAATACTCCTGATATTTCTACTCGTCACACTCCGGTCAATCTATCGTAAGCAAGCAATAGTAACCACACATAAGCAATCATGCAAAAGAATCAAAGAAAAGATCTCGGAAAACTTTGAAAACAAGCAAATAAATCTTGCAACATAAAACAATTTCTAACAGTACCAAAATTAAGTGAATTTGGACTTATCAGAATTGGGTCAAGAGCTTCGATTTGCAAAAAGAATCAACTAAATCGGAGTTATAAAACTCAAGTTACGATCAAACGTAGTTCAAATGCTAAACTATTTGAATTCAAATTTGAAAACTTTCACAAACAAGTTTAAGTTGTTTTACTGGATAGACGGGGTCATAACAAAGAAGTGGGCGTTGGTTTCATCTAATTCCGACTAACGAGCAAAAAGTAATGATCGTTTGAAGTACGGGGACTATTCTGAAAAAAACTACAACTAGGTCCGTGGCAACGTGTGAGAAATCTATTGGTTAAAAACCGTTCGCTGCGAAGGCAAAGCAGTGAACATTCACTAAGTAAATAAAAACGATTCGAATAAAATAAAATTAAAAATAAAAAACTAATCTAATCCTATCCATCTAACCTAGATCGGACGGACGAGGAGCACCGGCGGCATATCGCGGCGGCGGCGGCGGTGGCGAAGAACAGCGGCGGCGGGGCGTTTGGTGGTGGTTGGGGCGGCTTCTCCGGAGGTCCTCCGGCTCAGGAGAACCCATGGGGAGGCGCGACATGATGAGGGTACTCCAGTGGTGGTGGCGGCGTCGGGCGTAGGCGGCGGTGGAGCGCGGGGCAACGGCGGCAGATCTCGGCGAACCTCGCGAACTCCGGCGAGTTCGCGTTGGGCGTGGGGAGGCGAGGGCGGCTGCATTTCATGGTGAAAACGGGGCCGGGGTCGGGGGTTTATATAGGGGGGTCGCCTTGGGCGAGGGGCAAGGCGAGGGAGGCGTCGTCGGCCGACGGAGCGTGCGCGTGCGGGACTCCGGCGAGAGGTCGGGACGAACCCGACAGGTGGGTCCCACCTGTCGGTGGCTGAGCGAGGCGGCGGCCGATCGCAAGCGCGAGCGGGCGAGCAAAGCGGAGCGGCTTCGGGCGCGGCGGGGCACTGGGCCGTGGCCTGCCTGGGAGCTGGGTCGTCCCAGTTCGGCAGAAGGGATTTTTAAAAAAAAACATATTTCCAGACAAACAAAAGTAATAAAAACGAAATAAATAAAATTATTATATAGGCATATAATATATCGAAATTTTCTAAAAAAGATTTCCTACAAGATGAACATTTTTCTAAAGTCAAATAAATTACACAAAGATTCTAATAATTCAAACAGTGATACTGCTACAATAAAACCCAATAAAAAGCATTTTAAAAATACCAAAATGATTTCAAATTTATTTCTCTCCAATTTTCTGTTGTAGGGAATCATTTTACCCTATTTTCCATATATTTTATTTTGGAGAAAAATAATTTGAATAAAACCCAATTAAGTCCAAATTGAAAATAATTTTCAACGGGGCTTTAAGTTGGATTTATTTTAAACTCCCAACTCATATTTCATATGTTTTGAAGAAGTCATTTTATCTTCTCTCATGAAAATCATTGAGCTGCTTAAAGTTTCTGAATTTGAAATAGTTTCAAATGGAATTCAAATCCTTTCGAACCCTTTTTTAAATGGAAGAAGTCATGCCATCTTCTCTCTAGGGTTTTGTGATGAACTGAATTTGAATTCATGGTGATCACGAATGCAAGGTGAAAGTTTGGGAAAGTCCTTTTATTCCCTCTAATTTAACTTTCAAAAAGTTTCGAATTTCACTTAGTTTCACACAAGCAATCAAACAATCAATCATAATTATTTATTTAATATAACATTCCAAATTTTAGAATTTTGGGATGTTACAGGAGCAGAGTCATCCTCATCCTTGGCATCAGTGTTGGTGACGAGGCCATTGTCTTCAGTGTTGAAGATGGACTTGGCGACATATGAAGAAGCTAGAGCCAGGCTTGCTACTCCAGAATCAGATTCCTCTTCAGACTCCACCTCTGCCTCCTCAGATGCAGACTCCTCCTCTGAATCCATCTCCTTGCCAACAAATGCACGAGCCATGCTTGATGAGCTCTTCTTGTGTGATGAAGACTTCGATGAAGACTTGGAATAAAGTTGTGACTTCTTGATGAGCCTTGCTTAATGAGCTTTACTGATCAAGGTGGGGTTCCGTCACGTCTTAGTCTGGTCGTTGAACACAAACGAAGTACGCGAAGTTGCAGCTATGGCAAACTTTTAATCTAAACAAAACCCAAAGTCTAAACGACGCCCTAAGGGTTGTATATATGGAGGAAGAGGGGGGAATTTCGTGGCCCTTGAGGAAGGGGTTCGTAACCAACCCTATCTCTTGTTTCCCCACACATACGGACTCTAAAAACAGCCTATACTCTAGTATTTCGAAAATACATGGGCCTGGCCCAATAATAAGGCGACGCAGCACATATAATAGCCACTGGACGAAATTTAGGAAGTGGAATCTTGTATATTTCATCCAAACCTTCATACACTCATTATGGTGGCTTCAAAGTCCTGAAATCATCACTTAAAACTCCAGTCTTGTTTCCCTTGCGCATGCCATCATCTCCATGCTTGATCTTGCTCAAGAGATCATCCCTCTTGTCCATGCTAGACCCTTCATTTGTAAGAAAAACAAACGTATCCAATTTAGGCAGCATCATATTCTCATGAACATTAGAATCATTACCAAGAAACAAAAGTATGTGATAATTTAATTGTCGTGCGCGAGCTCTAGTAATTGGTCCAGTATATGTAGGAGTAGGGGTTATGGGTGTAACAATGGTATTGATGTCCTCATCAGGATCCCTCTTCCAAGGGTCACGAAATCCCCCCCTCTCTTCCTCCATATATACAACCCTTAGGGTATCGTTTAGACTTTGGGTTTTGTTTAGATTAAAAGTTCACCATAGCTGCAACTTCGCGTACTTCGTTTGTGTTCAACGACCAGACCAAGACGTCACGCCCCACCTTCATTAATAAATCTTTCCTCTTTTATTCGCAATATCCAGATTGCAATCCCAGTTTCTTGCTTGTTCTTTGTTTGCTTTTAGGAAATAGACCCCTCATGGTCAGGTTGATCGTGATTCAGCATGGTCAATAACCCCTTGGAAGTTGGTTCAGCGATTGCTAAGGCGCGACGTCTTCACACGTTCGTAGTCGGATCGTCAAGGTCGACTCCCGTAGAAAATGATTGCTATCTCATCAAAACATCGGGACACCTTCGCTTCTATCAAGTGGTATCGGATTTCCAATTTTCTCGGTGAGATTTTATAGTTTTTCGTAGTTTAGATCGAGTCTATTCTTCATACCTACAGTCCACGAAAAAGCCAACTAGGGTTAGTTCATCATATCCAAACCAGTTTGACCCTTGCATAATCTTTTCTGTATTTGCTTTCTTGAATTTGCGGTTGCATCATCGTGTCTAGTTGCTGGTCTTGGCGTCTAGTCTTTTAGAGTTTCAAGTCATGTTCATGGGTATTCACGCCGCCACTGCACCATCATCATCCGCTGCCATATACCACCACCACACCAGATAAATCACCCCTACCATCTACCATCACTGCTTATCCGCCACCGCTCCGAGTCCATCTACCAACACCGATCCGAGTCCATATACCACCATCGACCCACGTCCATATACACCACCGATCCGAGTACATATACCACCACCGATCCGTATCCATATACCACCACTACTCCGAGTCCATCTCATATTAGGTTTACTTTCGAGATCCATCTGTTTCCAGATTTGGGTTTCCTTGTCTGAGTAGGTTTCAGATTCCATCAATCTTTTGTCGTTCCGTAGAAGAGGTTGGTTTTAAAAAAAAGGGTCCGGAAACCACCCTCTGTTTAGGCCCGAAATTTTCTTGTGTGTTTCTATTGCTGCTAACCATGGCAGGATCAGAAGCCGACAAGACTGACTGGGAGAACATGACGAACAAAGGGTTACTTGATAAGTTTTAGCAAATGATGAGTGGGTAGGTGGAAGATGTGCTAAACAGATTTGAAAAGGCCATGGAGAAGATAGATGGCATTGAGAAGGCTTTCGAAACAAAGCTCGATAACAAGCTTAATGAATTGCTCGCGCGTGTTCCACAACCACCGCCCGTTGCACCTATCACACCTCTACAGCAACAACAAGAACAACAACATCGCCTTCCAAATCAAGTGGGACGAGCACTGCGTGTTCCCCTTGAGCCTGGTCAAAATTCTGGTGTCGTTGTACCTACTGTTGATGCTTCTGTAGCTCCTGCTGCTACTGTAGAGGTGGAGGACCATTACGAAGATGAGGTTGATTAAAATCAGAACTACGTGCAACCACCAGCACCACAACCACTAGGTCGTCCTCATGCATATCATCGCAACGGTAGGGCTGCACCACCACCTAAGGTACGAGATCATGACCATCGTCCTAAACTAAAATTGAATATTCCACCATTTGAGGGTAGATATGTTCCTGATACATATCTTACTTAGGAGTTAGAAACTGAACAATGTTTTACATGTTTACAATATCCTGAGGAGCGACATGTTCTTGCTGTTGTTTGTGCTTTCACTAGTTTCGCATGTGTTTGGTGGTCTGAACATTGTAGATTATACACTATTCTAGCTACTTGGCTGCTTTGAGAACTACTATGCGTACTCGTTGGGTTCCACCATATTATCAACGTGAATTACTTCAAAAATTGCAGCATTTAAGACAAGGAGAAAATTCTGTAGAAGAATATTATCAGGAATTACAAACTGGCATGATTAGATATGGTATTGTTGGGGATAATGAAGCTATGCTTGCACGTTTTATGGGTGGATTGAATAAAGAGATTCAGACCATTCTAGAGCATAAGGAGTATAATAATATCACTCGTTTATTCCATCTTGCTTATAAAGCTGAACGTGAAGTGCAGGATCGACAGGCATTGGCGTGAACTAAATTTTCTGCAGGTCGATCTTCATCATGGACAACCCCCACACGTCCTACTGCAGCACCACTGACTTCAGCCGCCAATTCCAACCGAGATACAAGAAAACAGGCACCACCACCACCATCTGCCAGGAGTATAACTTCTGGGCCTGCCCAGAGCTCTTCTTAATCCATGGCATCAACAGGGCACACACATGATATTATTTGTCGCCGTTGTAAGGGAAGAGGTCATTATGCGAGAGAATGCCAATCTCCGTGTGTTATGATTTCTAATGAGGATGGTGGGTATGAGTCCGCTAGTGACTATGATGAGGAGACTTTGGCTCTTATTACAAGTGAAGAACACGGTGGAGATGATTCTGATCATGAGATGATCGTGAGACACAATACATGGCTGCTGAAGATGATGACAGGTATGAAAGTTTAGTTGCTCAACGTGTTTCGAGTGTGCAGGTCACACAAGATGAGAAAAATCAGAGGCATAATTTTTTCCATACAAAGGGAGTTGTGAAGGAACATTATGTTCGCGTCATCATAGATGGAGGGAGCTGCAACAACTTGGCTAGCATAGAGATGGTGGAGAAGCTATCTCTCACCACAAGACCACATCCACATCCTTACTACATCCAATGGTTCAACAACAACGGCAAGGTTAGGGTGACACATATTGTTCGTGGCATTTTAGTATCGCTACATATGCTGATTATGTTGACTGTGATGTGGTAGCCATGAAAGCATGTTCCTTATTACTTGGTAGACCATGGCGAATTGATAAAATTCTGTACACCATGATAGAAACAATCAGTATACTCTTGTTCATAAGGATAAACATATTACTACTATGCATACTCGTTGAGAACTACTATGCGTACTCGTTGGATATTACTTTGCTTCCTGTGACTCCTGATTCTGTTTTGAAAGATGATATTAATAGAGCTAATAAAGCAAAACAGGAGAAAAATAAGAGTGAAAATCAGATTGTGGCAAAAGAATTTGAGCAACAAATGAAGCCTAATAATAAACCATCTAGTGTTGCTTCTAAAATTAAATTGAGAAGTGCATGTTTACTTGCCACCAAATATGATATTGATGAGCTAAATTTTAGCAAATCTGTTTGCTATGCTTTTGTGTGCAAAGAGGAATTATTTTCAGTCGAGGACGTGCCTTCCTCTTTGCCTCCTACTGTCACTAACATTTTGCAGGAGTTTGCTGACGTCTTTCCACAAGACGTGCCACCGGGATTACCACCTATTCACGGGATTGAGCATCAGATTGACTTAATTCCCGGTGCTTCACTGTCAAACCGTGCGCCATACCATACCAATCCAGAGGAGACGAAGGAGATTATGCGTCAAGTACATGAGCTGCTCGACAAAGGTTATATACGGGAATCTCTTAGTCCTTGTGTTGTTCCTATTATACTAGTGCCAAAAATGGATGGTACGTCGCGTATGTGTGTTGATTGTAGAGGCATTAATAATATTACTATTCGTTATTGTTGTCCTGTTCCTTGGCTATATGATATGCTTGATGAATTGAGTGGCTCTACAATATTCACCAAAGTTGATTTGCATAGTGGATACCATCAAATTCGTATAAAATTGGGAGATGAATGGAAAACAACATTTAAAACTAAGTTTGGTTTATATGAGTGGTTAGTCATGCCTTTTAGTTAACTAATGCGCCTAGTACTTTCATGAAATTAATGAACGAAGTTTTATCTGCTTTCATTGGACAATTTGTGGTAGTCTATTTTGATGATATACTGATTTATAGCAAATCTTTGGAAGAACATTTCGAACATTTATGTGCTGTTTTTATTGCTCTATGTGATGCCCGTTTGTTTGGTGACCTTGGGAAGTGCACCTTTTGCACCGACCGAGTGTCTATTCTTGGCTATGTTGTTACTCCACAGGGAATTGAAGTTGATAAAGCCAAGATTGAAGCTATTGAGGGTTGGCCGCAGCCCAAAACTATCACATAAGTGAGGAGTTTTCTTGGACTCGCATGTTTCTATAGGCTTTTTGTGAGAGATTTTAGCACCATTGCTGTACGTCTCAATGAGCTTACAAAGAAGGATGTGCCTTTTGTTTGGGGTACCGCACAGGAAGAAGCCTTCACGGTGTTGAAAGATAAGTTGACACATGCTCCTTTACTCCAACTTCCTGATTTTAATAAGACTTTTGAGCTTGAATGTGATGCTAGTGGAATCGGATTAGGAGGTGTGTTATTACAAGATGGCAAACTTGTTGCATATTTTTATGTAAAATTGCGTGGTCCTAGTCTGAACTATTCTACTTATGATAAAGAATTATATGCTCGTGTTCGGACCTTAGAAACATGGCAACATTATTTATGGCCCAAAGAAATTGTTATACATTCTGATCATGAATCTTTGAAACACATTAAAAGTCAAGCAAAACTGAACCATAAACATGCTAAATGGGTTGAATTCATTGAGACTTTCCCTTATGACACTAAACACAAGAAGGGTAAAGAAAATGTTATTGCTGATGCATTGTCTCGTCGTTATATTATGCTTTCACAAGTTAACTTTAAAATATTTGGTTAGGAGACCATCAAAGATCAATATGTGCATGATGCTGAATTTAAAGATGTATTGTAGAATTGTTCAAAAGCCAGAACATGGAACAAGTTCATTGTTAACGATGGATTTGTATTTCGTGCTAAAAAGCTATGCATTCCAGCTAGCTGTGTTCGTCTTTTGTTGTTGCCGGAGGCGCATGGAGGAAGATTAATGGGACACTTTGGCATGAATAAGACAGAGGATATACTTAATACACATTTCTTTTGGCCAAAGATGAGACGGGATGTTGAGTGTTTTGTTGCTCGCTACATTGCATGTCAAAAAGCTAAGTCACAACTCAATCCTCAAGTTTATATATGCCTTTGCCTTAGTGTTCCTTAGGAGGATATATCTATGGACTTTGTTTTAGGTTTACCTCAAACAAAGAAGGGTAGGGATATCATATTTGTTGTCATGGATAGATTCTCGAAAATGGCACACTTTATACCATGTCATAAAAGCGATGATGTTGTTAATGTTGTTGATTTGTTCTTTCGGGAAATTATTCGCTTGCATGTGTGCCAAATACTATTGTTTCAGCTCGTGATACTAAATTTCTTAGCCACTTTTGGAGATGTTTATGGGCTAATTTAGGGACTAAACTGCCTTTTAGTACTACTTGTCACCCCCAAACTAATGGACAAACTGAAGTATTCAATAGAACATTGTCTACTATGCTTAGGGTTGTTTTGAAGAATAATAAGAAAATGTGGGAAGAATGATTGCCTCATATTGAATTTGCTTATAATCGTTCATTGCATTCTACTACTAAGATGTGCCCTTTTGAGATTATGTATGGTTTCCTTCCTCGTGCACCCGTTGATTTGTTGCCTCTTCCATCTTCAGAGAAGGTTAATTTTGATGCTAAACAACGTGCTGAATTGATCTTAAAAATGCATGAGATAACTAAGCAGAACATTGAGCGTATGAATGCTAAATATAAACTTGCTGGAGATAAGGGTAGAAAACGTGTTGTGTTTGCACCGGGAGATCTTGTTTGGTTACATTTGCATAAGTATAGATTGCCGGATTTGCATAAATCAAAGCAAATGCCACGTGTTGATGGTCCTTTTAAGGTGTTAGAGAAAATAAATGATAATGCATATAAACTTGAGCTGCCTGTAGATTTTGGGGTTAGTCCCACTTTTACCATTGCAGATTTGAAGCCTTATTTGGGTGAGGAAGATGAGCTTCCGTCGAGGACGACTTCATTTCAAGAAGGGGAGGATGATGAGGACATCAATAACATTGTTACACCCACAACCCATGCCGCTATACATACTGGACCAATTACTAGAGCTCGCGCATGCCAATTAAATTATCAGGTACTTTTGTTTCTTGGTAATGATTCTAGTGTTCATCAGAATATTATTGTGACGCCCCTGATTCAATCGTACACTAATCATACACGCAAATGTGTACGATCAAGATCGAGTACTAATGGGAAGATATCACAACACAACTCTAGACACAAATTAAAATAATACAAGCTTTATATTACAAGCCAGGGGCCTCGAGGGCTCAAATGGATAGCTCGACACACAAGAGTCAGTGGAAGCAACAATATCTGAGTACAGACATAAGTTAAACAAAGATGCTAACACAAAAGCAACAACGATCGAAGAGGCAAGGCCTCCTGCCTGGGACCTCCTAACTACTACTGGTCGTCGTTGGTGTCCACGTAGTAGTATCCGTCGGCGGTGGCATCCGGCTCCAGGGATCCACCATCTGGTTGCATCAACTAGAAAGAAGAAAGAAAGGGGAAAAGGGGGTAGCAAAGCAACCATGAGTACTCATCCAATGTACTCGCAAGCATCAGATCTATACTAAGTATGCATTGGTATCAAAAGGAAGGTTTGTATCTATGGACTAAACTGCAGAATGCCAGAATAGAGAGGGGAGGCCTAGCCTATCGAAGACTAGCATCTTCAAGCAACTCCAAGCATCTTGCAGCATGTACAAGAGTAAAGAATAGCAATTTATATTTAACAAAATTATTGTAACATCAACGCCCAGAGATCCTTCCTCGACTCCCTGCAAGAAAGCAATCCCGGAGCCACATATCCATCACATATCTCAAGTATCCATTTCTAGTTATATAAGATCAAGATACAAGTCTGAACGTCCATTACCATGGACATGACTATTATTAGATAATCTTCTTTGCCGGGGTGCACCAAATTTTCCAACGCGCTTGATTATTCTGGCCGGACACACTTTTCTGGATCAATGCCCAGCCTCGGAAGATCAACACGACGCAGCCCTACCTAAGCTCAGTAGAGAGGTCCATGCCGGTCTACATCCTAAGCACCCCGGGGTCTTGGGCCCATCGCTCGCAGCACTCCGGGTCGTTGCGAGCAGGGTGGATACTAGCACCGCCTCGGATGGCCAGCACGAACCGACCGTGCCGCACTGCTAAACTGGACGTCTAACAAAGCTTCGGCTGATACTGCGACGTCGAGGCCCATAACTATTCTCGCGTGGTGGTTAGTGCGTAAAGGCCAGAGGCCAACTCAGAACAAATACACAAACCTGTTCGTGCATTGGGGGCTCGCGAAGACGAGCAGAGACTCACGATAATGTGACCCCGTCGCCCCGTCTCGTGGACTTGCGGCAAGGGCCCAGAATGCCCGGCCGTTCCTCGTAGAAAACTCGCGGGTGCTCTCCGGGCCCACCCGACTTTCACATCAACTCGAGGGTACCCCTCAGGGCCGACCTGACTTCATTAATGGTCTCAAGTAAAGTCTGGGTAACCGTGTATCCAAACATCAAGGTGAAAACTTGAGGAATCACCCTCGATGGATTCCCACTCAAGGTAACCATCAAGGTGAACGTATGAGGAACCACCCCCAATGTTCACACTTGAGGTGTTGCACGACAAAGTCAGATGAGGAGTGGTCAAGGAGGAATCACCCTCGATGACCACGGCCGGATAGCTACACTACAGAATTATCATCAGGAGTGCGTTGCGAGGTATCACCCTCGGCACTCGATAGTAGTTCTGCAGAGTCGAGCAACAAAGGGGGTGTGATGTGATGTGAGGTGTCGGACTCTAATCGTCGATCATGTTGATCAAGTCATTGGTGATGAAGCAGGGTCAACAAGGACAAGGTGGGGGTCACTGATGGATCACTAACCAACCTATACTAAGTAGTTTAGGATAAGCAGGTAGGTAACAATAAGCAGGTTACAAAAGTAGGCTATGCATCACAATAGGATCAATCAAATACAGTAGAAAAATCTAATGCAAGCATGAGAGAATGGAATGAGCGATATCGGGATGATCAAAAGGGGGGCTTGCCTGGAAGCTCCGCTGAAAGGGAAGAAGGGTCGTCGTCGATGTAGTCGATCACAGTGGCATCAGCAGCGGTCTCGGGGTCTACCGGAGAGAAGAGGGGGAAGAAACAGTAAATACACGCAAACATATGCATGACAAATCAACAAGCAGAGCTAGGGGTGTTCTAACGCAGTGCTAGGCGATATTGGCGAAGGGGCAAAACATCCGGGGAAGTTTTCCTGGTTCCGGACGTCTGTTAGACAGATGAACCGGAGGGGAAAGGTTCGACGTTTGCTATGCTAGGGACGTGTGGCAGACGAACGGACCGCGTATTCGGATTCGTCTCGTTGTTCTGAGCAACTTTCATGTATAAAACTTTTTAGCTACGGATTAATTTGTATTAATTTCCAAAGATTTAAACATTTTCTGGATTTATTATTAATTCCAGATTAAAAACAAAATTCTAGGTGCACCCAGCTCCGCGTAAACAGAAGTGTACTAGAGGCTAACAGGTGGGCCAGGGGGTCCCAGTTGACCAGTCAACATTTGACTGGTCAACAGGGGGTGGGGCCGCCTGTCATAGGCTGTTTTGCTAATTACAAGATTAACTCAGTTTAGTTAGCAGGTTAATTAAACTAAATTAGTTAACTAAACACGATTAGTTAATTTAATTAATTAATGAACTATTTATTTATTTACTATTTTTTAAACCCTTTTTTTACAGAAAAGGGGGCGTGGGCCCCCCGTGTCATAGGCCCAGGGTGCATAACGGGGCGAGCACGAGCATACAAGTGCGGGCGCTCGTGCCCGAGGCCACAGCCAGGCGCGACAGGGCGAAGGCCCCAGGGATGCGGTGGGCGTCAGCCAGAGCGGCACAGGGCGAGGTCGCCGGCGACGGAGGAGCCGCCGGACGGAGCGATAGGGGAAGCGCCCGCGGTCGGGCAGAGCAAGCCAGGCGGCAGCGGGGGCTGCGGGCGACGAGCAAGGGCGGGGCTACGACAAGGCCCGCCGGGAGGGGCGCGGGCGTGCGGGAGATGGGTGCGGTGGTGCGGCCACGGCGCGAGCGGCCGTGAGGCGAGGAGGGGCAAACCCAGGCGCGGCGCGGGCGGTGGCGAGCTGCAGGCAGCGATGGGCGTCAACGACAGGGGCCATGGCAGCGAGCTGCGCGAGCGTCAGTGGGCGCAGACGGGGGGGCTCATGGAGCGAATAGAGGGCGGGGACAGAGGGCGCGGGTGTGGAGTAAGGGCGCGCATGCGCACGTGGCCCAGGGCGTAGCCACGGTACGACGCAGGTGAGCCGGAGGGTACAGGACACGGCCAACACGGGCGATGTGGCGGTCTACTACATCGGGGGCAAGGGAAAAGGGGTGGGGCGACGACTCACCGAGAGGGGGTGGATGGCGAGCTCGTGAGGGTGGTCGGGGAGGCGTCGGTGAAGGATATCGAAGCGGATCCACGGCGGTGGGAATCAAGGCGATGACGGTGATGCAGGTCCTCCACGGTCCAGCTCTTCGTGCACGACGGTGCGGCTTGTCAATGCGGTCCTCCGAGCGCTATACTTAGCGGTGGCGAAGGCGATGGCCACGCCGGTGGCGTAGACGACGGCGGGCATGGCCACCACGAGATCGAGCATGGGAGAGGGGAATGGATCTGGGAGGGGGTGTAGCAAGAGGGGATGGGGAGAGGCAAGCGAGTGGAGTGGCAGGGGATCGAGGACGCGGGGGGGCTTGTAGGCACCGGTCGGGCTGGGGGAGGGGCTGGGTCGGCCAGATGGGTCGGTCAGTTGGCCGAGGCCCCAGGGCAGTGGGGGTGGTTTTCTTCTATTAAAACTGCCCCAATGCTTTCTTTTAAATTGTAATACTAAAAGAGTTTTGTTAGAAAAGAGACTTGTCCAATAAAACAAGCACACTAATTCTAGGAGTCGTAAAAAGTTTGAGGACAAAAGTAGTTGTCTAACCATTTTTAGAAATTGAAAAGGCCAATTTTAAAGTTGTTGGACCTCTAAATAAATTTCCAATGGCACTCTGGGAGTCCAAAAGAGGTTGGTTCTAACATGACAAATATCCAGGGATTATTTGCCATACTTCGAACATTTTAGTTTTCTATTTTGACAAATTTGAATTTTTGACTTTAAATTTGAAATTGAAATTGATTAGTGATTTGAATCAAGTGAGGATTAGCAACAGTAATGTGATGACTTGGCATCATTAGCAAAGGTTTAATGTAGCTTAAATATCCGGGCGTAATTCTCCTCCACTACAAGAAATCTCGTCCTGAGATTTAATGGGTGGAATAAGGGGGGAAAGACTCGGGAAGGACAAAGCTCATCACAAGATAGGTACCTAGGGACTATCTCAGTGAACGTGGCATAGAGGCATCTCTCAAGTTGAAATTCAAGAAAGTCGTCGAGAGCAAGGTATGGAGGTTAAATAAGAAGTTTGAACTGGGTAGGCAATCATTTGTTGCATGAAACAGAGGGTGGAAGGGGTTCGGAGCAATGGGAATAAGTATTGCATCTGATACCAGAATAGATCGTTTCTCGGAAGGTGGCTCATGATTTTCATACGAAGCCAAACGTTAGGAATAACTTTAAAAACAAGGGTGTACAGGAGAGTCAGATTTTGATCTTGTGGAACTGTGGGTTATGGGCCCACCATGTGGGTTAAAAGCAGGAAGGGGCTAGCATTTTGCACGGTCGTGGTAGCAAGGCAGGCCAGAGGACAACCTGCCAGTTATGTTGGCAACAACGTTGGTACCAAGGGCAAGGGACGAAGAGAACCATTTTCCTGCTCGTTAAGACGAGGCGGACCAATAGGCAAAGTTCTCGTCCATCGATGGCTTCCGGAATGTCATCAGCAATAGTAACAAGGTCTTACTGACAGAGTTTATACAGAGAGGTGCTTACATAAGCAGGGAATTATCACTACTCAGATATGTGAGGTTACAAGAAAGGTTAAACGAAACAATGGAAAGGAAAGTGCAGACTCAAATCACTTATTGATGTTCACGAGTGTCTAACATCTCATAACCCGTGGAAAATTGGAATCAGCAAGAAATAATAGTTGATGAAGAACTCATAAGAAGTTATGTAGTTCTGTGATATTCTCGAGATACCGGAGGGTAATACTCTAAGGTATATCAATGTAGAGGTTGAACAGGTGAAATGATCTGAAGAAGACAAGTACTTTAACTTGACCGATAAATGGATCAAACAAGAACAATATGGTCGGAACCACGATTGCAAAGGGCCAAACATGGACACGAGATGAACTTATCACAAGGGGATTATTATTATAACTATAAGCTTCCATGATAAGTTCCACATCGGGTCCATGGGCATGAACACAAAGGCTTAAGGTCGACCCCCACTTCACTAATGCACAACTTTCCATTCACCTCTCGCTTTCGAAGAAGTTGTAGCATTGAAATTTTACCTGACGAAAAGCCAGTAGAGTTTAACCCGCATAACTTCCGCGTTCACCCGAATTCAGGGAAGACATAGGTTCAACCCATAAGGGAATCTTACGGACCTATTCCACAAACTTCAGGAGTAAAAAAAATCTCAAGCTTAGAAGTAGAGCATGGTTGAGGAAGAAGAGGATACAATTTACCAAAGGCATTATGTATCCGAGGAGAGGCTCACAAGGTTACTGAATATGGATGATGTCGTATAGAACCCAACTAAGGATGTGGTGGTCCACAATGGATCTGATGTGAGTATCGGTACTCAACCAGAAGAAGAAAGAATGCAAGGATAAACAACTGACTAATTCTAAGCTCGAATGCAAAGGAAATTCTGTTTTCCAAAAACAGGGGATCAGAAGCAGAGGCTCTGATCAAAGACAAGTAAGTTGGATAGACATAGATCGACAACCAATCAAGGTTTGATTTCTCGAACACTAGCTCATGTCAGGAGTGACGTCTGAGACGAAGGGAAAAATTCCAATTGAGATGGATGATTGCAAGCATTCAAAAACATATCGAATCAAATGTTCAAAAATGACGATGACAAAGGATACTACCAATAATGTCGGACATATGGAAAGTATCCATAATGCAAGCAGACAAGTATTTGTAGATCAATAGTTGGAGAGGGTTATTAGAAGATCGGATAGTATTTCAAAGTATCTTGTGAATCACTTGATCAACTAGGAATGAGCAAATCCTCGATGGGTGTGAGGAATTACCATAGGGGTATGCAGGTGGCAAAGAATTACAAGGTAGTAGGCACAAAGTATTCTCGAAACAATAGAGAGAATTTTGAGGCATCTTGTATTAACAAGATCAACTTTGAGGCATCTTGTATTAACAAGATCAACGAGAAAAGATTGTATGAACAACAAGTGTATGGAGTTATCCATAAGGACAAGTCGGAGGTAGGGAATTGCAAAAGCGATGAGCACAAAAGTCTCGGGAAAAATACTGAAGGTTATCTTCAGAATCTTCTGGTGAACCAGGCCATCATCTGGAATGAAGGGGCTCTTCGGGAGAAAGTATTTACGAGAGCCTAGGGTTAGATTTAGCAAAATCATTTAACATGAATAGAAGAGAGATCAGATTCCCAAAGTAAAGACGAGGAATAAAAGATTCTAATACCACCCAATGGTGACGTGGGCCCATAAGCCACACAGCCATGTTACTAAATCAGTTATTCAGAAACTAGACTCAACTTCGTCCAAGGAGTTGGAAAGGGGGGTTCCTACAGGCAGTCAGCTCTGATACCAACTTGTTACGCCCCCGATTCAATTGTACACTAATCATACACGCAAATGGGTACGATCAAGATCAGGGACTCATGGGAAGATATCATAACACAACTCTAGACACAAATTAAAATAATACAATTTTTATATTACAAGCCAGGGGCCTCGAGGGCTCGAATACATAGCTCGATACACAAGAGTCAGCGGAAGCAACAATATCTGAGTACAGACATAAGTTAAACAAGGATGCCTTAAGAAGGCAAACACAAAAGCAACAGCAATCGAAGAGGCAAGGCCTCCTGCCAGGGACCTCCTAACTATTCCTGGTCGTCGGTGGTCTTCACGTAGTAGTATCCGTCGGCGATGGCATCTGGCTCCAGGGATCCACCATCTGGTTGCATCAACCGGTGAAAAGAAAGAAGGGGGGAAAGGGGGGTTGCAGAGCAACCGTGAGTACTCATCCAAAGTACTCGCAAGCATCAGATCTATAGTAAGTATGTATTGGTATCAAAAGGAAGGTTTGTATCTATGGACTAAACTGCAGAATGCCAAAATGGAGGGGGAAGGCCTAGCCTATCAAAGACTAGCACCTTCAAGCAGCTCCAAGCATCTTGCAGCATGTAGAAGAGTAAAGAATAGTAGTTTATATTTAACAAACATGTTGTAACATCAATGCCCAGAGATCCTTCCTCGACTCCCCGCGAGAAAGCAATCCCGGAGCCACATATCCATCACGATCAAGATATAAGTCTGAACATCCGTTGCCGTGGACACGGCTATTAATAGATAATCTTCCCTGCAAGGGTGCACCATGTTTTCCAACATGCTTGATTACTCTGGCTGGACAAACTTTTCTGGGTCAATGCCCGGCCTCGGAAGATCAACACGTCGCAGCCCTACCTAAGCTCAGCAGAGAGGTCCCCGCCGGTCTACATCCTAAGCACTCCGGGGCCTTGGGCCCATTGCCCGCAACACTCCGGGTCGTTGCGAGCAGGGTGGATGCCAGCACTGCCTCGGATGGCCAGCACGATCCGACTATGTCGCACTGCTGAACTGGAAGTCTGATAAAGCTTCGGCTGATACTGCGACGTCGAGGCCCATAACTATTCTCGCATGGTTGTTAGTGCATAAAGGCCAGAGGCCAACTCATAACAAATACCCAAACCTGTTAGTGCATTGGGGGCTCGCGGAGACAAGCAGAGACTCACAATAATGTGACCCCATCGCCCCATCTCGTGGACTTACGGCAAGGGCCCAGAATGCCCGGCCGTGCCTCGTAGAAAACTTGCGGGTGCTCTCCGGGATCGCCCGACTTTCACATCAACTCGCGGGTACCCCTCAGGGCCGACCCGACTTGATCAATGGTTTCAAATAAAGTCCGGGTAACCGTGTGTCCAAACATCAAGGGGGAAACCCGAGGAATCACCGTCAGTGGATTGCCACTCGAGGTAACCATCAAGGTGAACATATGAGGAACCACCCACGATGTTCACACTTGATGTGTTACACGACAATGTCACATCAGGAGTGGTCAAGGAGGAATCACCCTCGATGACCACGACTAAATAGCTACACTGCAGAATTATCATCAGGAGTGCGTTACGAGGTATCACCCTCGGCACTCGATAGTAGCTCTGCAGAGTCGAGCAACAAAGGGGGTGTGATGTGATGTGAGGTGTCGGGCTCTGGTCGTCGATCACATTGATCGAGTCGTCGATGATGAAGCAGGGGCAACAAGGACAAGGTGGGGGCCACTGATGGATCACTAACCAACCTATACTAAGCAGTTTAGGATAAGCAGGTAGGTAACAATAAACAAGTTACAAAAGCAGGCTATGCGTCAGAATAGGAGCAATCAAATACAGTAGCAAAATCTAATGCAAGCATGAGAGAATGGAATCGGTGATGTCGGATGATCAAAATGGGGGGGAGGGTTGCCCGAAAGCTCCGCTGAAAGGGAAGAAGGGTCGTCGTCGACGTAGTCGATCACAATGGCATCAGCAGCGATCTCGGGGTCTACCGGAGAGAAGAGGGGGAAGAAACAGTAAATACAAGCAAACATATGCATGACAAGTCAACGGGCAGAGCTAGGGGTGTTCTAACATAGTGCTAGGCGATACTAGTGAAGGGGGAAAACATCCAGGAAAGTTTTTCCGGTGCCGGACGTTTGTCAAAGAGATGAACTAGAGGGAGGTTCGGTGTTTGCTATGCTAGGGACGTGTGGCGGACGAACGGATTGCATATTCGGATTCGTCTCGTCGTTCTGAGCAACTTTCATGTATAAAACTTTTTCATCCGAGCTATGAATTAATTTATATTAATTTCCAAAGATTTAAACATTTTCTGGATTTATTATTAATTCCAGATTAAAGATAAAATGCTAGGTGCACCCAACTCTGCATACATAGAAGTGTACCAGAGGCTAACAAGTGGGCTAGGGGGTCCCAGTTGACCAGTCAACATTTGACTGGTCAATAGGGGTGAGGCCCCTGTCATAGGTTGTTTTGCCAATTACAAGAGTAACCCAGTTTAGTTAAGAGGTTAATTAAACTTAATTAGTTAATTAAACATGATTAGTTAATTTAATGAATTAACTATTTATTTATTATTATTATTATTTAAACCCTTTTTTACAGAGAAGGGTGCGTGGCCCCCCCGTGTCATAGGCTAGGGGCATAACGGGGCGGGCACGACCATATAGGTGCGGGCGCTCGTGCCCGAGGCCACAACCAGGCGCGCCAGGGCGAAGGCCCTAGGGGCATGGCGGACGTCGGCTAGAGCGGCCGCGGGTGCGTGGCGAGGTCGCAGGCGACGGAGGAGCCGCCGAACGGAGCGATTGGGAAGCGGCCGCGGCCGGGCGGAGCTAGCCAGGCGGTAGCGAGGGCTGCGAGCGACGAGCAAGGGCAGGGCGACGGTAGGGCCCGCCAGGAGGGGCACGGGCACGCGGGAGATGGGCAAGGTGGCGCGGCCGTGAGGCGAGGTGGGGCGAACTCAGGCGCGGCGCTGGCGGCGACGAGCTGCAGGCAGCGACAGGGGCCATGGCAGCGAGCTGCGCCAGCGGCAGTGGGCGCAGACGGGGGGCTCATGGAGTGAATAGAGGGCGGGGACAGAGTGTGCGGGCGTGGAGTAAGGGCGTGCATGCGCGCATGGCCCAGGGTGCAGCCACGGTACAGCGCAGGTGAGCTGGAGGGTACAGAACGCGGCCAACGCGGGCGATGTGGCAACCTACTGCATCGGGAGCAGAGGAGAAGGGGTGGGGCGACGGCTCACCGAGAGGGGGTGGATGGAGAGCTCGTGAGGGGGTCGGGAGGCGTCCGTGGAGGAGATCGAAGCGGATGCACGACGGTGGGGATCAAGGCGATGATGGTGACGCAGGTCCTCCGCGGTCCAGCTCTTCGCGCACGACGGTGCGGCTCGTCAATGCGGTCCTCCGGGCGCTATACTAGGCGGTGGCGAAGGTGATGGCCACGCCGGTGGCATAGACGACAGCGGGCGTGGCCACCACGAGATCGAGCGTGGGAGAGGGGAGTGGATCTGGGAGGGGTGTAGCAAGAGGGGATGGGGAGAGGCGAGCGAGTGGAGTGGTAGGGGATCGAGGAGGCAGGGGGGCTTGTAGGCGCCGGTCGGGCCGGGGGAGGGGTTGGGTCGGCCAGATGGGCCGGTCAGTTGGCCGGGCAGTGGTGGTGGTTTTCTTCTTCTAAAACTGCCCCACTACTTTCTTTTAAATTGTAAAACTAAAAGAGTTTTGTTAGAAAAGAGACTTGTCCAATAAAACAAGCACACTAATTCTAGGAGTCATAAAAAGTTTGAGGCCAAAATTAGTTGTCTAACCATTTTTAGAAATTGAAAAGGCCAATTCTAAAGTTGTTGGACCTCTAAATAAATTTCCAGTGGCACTCTGGGAGTCCAAAAGAGGTTGGTTCTAACATGACAAATATCCAGGGATTATTTGCCATACTTCGAACATTTTAGTTTTCAATTTTGACAAATTTGAATTTTTTACTTTAAATTTTAAATTGAAATTGATTAGTGATTTGGATAAAGTGAGGATTAGTAGAGGTTTATTGTAGCTTAAATACCCGGGCGTCACAATGATGCTGCCTAAATTGGATACATTTGTCTTGCTTACAAATGAAGGGCCTAGTTGGGACAAGAGGGATGAACATTGGAGCAAGATCAAGCATGGAGATGATGGCATGCGCAATGGGAACACGAACGGAGTTGCAAGTGATGATTTCAGGACTTTGAAGCCACCATAATGAGTGCATGAAGCCTTGGACGAAATATACAAGATGCCACTTCATAAATTTCGTCCAGAGGCTATTATAGGTGTTGCGTCACCTTATTTTTGGGCCAGGCCCATGTAATTTCAAAATACTTAAATATAGGTTGTTTTTAGAGTCCGTATGTGTGTGTGGGGGGGGGGGCAAGAGTTAGGGCTAGTTTCGGACCCCTCTTCCAAGGGTCACAAAATCCCCCCCCCCCCTCTTCCTCCATATAGGGTGTCGTTTAGACTTTGGGTTTTGCTTAGATTAAAAGTTCACCATTGCTGCAACTTCGCGTACTTCGTTTGTGTTCAACGACCAGACCAAGACGTCACAGAACCCCACCTTCATTAATAAGGCTTTCCTCTTTTATTCACAGTATCCAGATTGCAATCCCAGTTTCTTGCTTGGTCTTCGTTTGCTCGCATGAAATAGACCGTAGTGGTCAGGTTGATCGTGCTCCAGCGTGGTCAATAACCCCTCGAGAGTTGGTTAGCGATTGCTAAGGTGCGACGTCTTCGCACGTTCGTAGTCGGATCATAAAAGTCGACTCCACAGAAAATGATTGCTATCTCATCGAAACATCGGGACACCTTCACCTCTATCACGTGGAGGCACTCAATTTAGGCTTGTGGCACTCACTCTCTTTGTGGTGGTTCGCTCTCTCTCTATTTTCTCCACAATGGTTGGTAGCTTGCTTGTCGGCGATCACTTGGCTTGGAGACATAGGTCGTAGCACGTACTCCTTTCCTTTCATCTTGAAGCTATAGTGATTGGTTCGCCCGTTGTGGATGACGCCACGGTCAAATTGCCAAGGTCATGCAAGTTGGAGGTGGCAAACGGACATACAACAACATCACACTCTAAAGTGTCTCCGTATGCTCTGATTTTGAAGGAGACTTGAACCATGTGCTCGGCTTGAATAGTGCCAGAGTCGCTAAGCCATTGGACCTTGTAGGGGTGCGGGTGCTTCATCTTGACCAGTTGGAGCTTGGAGCATAGTTCTTCACTTGCCAAGTTATGGCAACTTCCTCCGTCGATGATCACCTTCACGGACCTTTCATTGATGCCCGCCTTGGTGTGGAAGATATTGTATCTTTGGTCTTCGTCTTGATGATGTTGAAGTGTCAAGAGCTTGGAGACAACGAGAGCGGGGCTCGAATCTTCATCACAAAAGACTTGATCATCGTCATCTTCATTCACTTGCCGGTGCATAGCCACATTCTCAATGGCTTCCATTTCTCCTTCACTCATGGAGTCATATGTACCATCGTCGTTGAGGATCATGGTGCCCTTGTTGGTACACTCGAAGGACTTGTGGCCTCGGCTGCTGCATGTGAAATGCTTGATTGAACTTGTCTTGATGGTCTCATCGGTTGGAGTAGATGATGATGAATCTCTCGGCTTGAAGTTGCTTGTAGTAGGAGGATGACTTGAAGATGTCGAAGTTTTCTTGTAACTTGACTTATCATCGTGGCTTGGTGAAGCTTTTGTCGAGGTAGGAGTCGTTGTAGTCGTTGAAGCTTGGTTGTAGGAGGAGCCATAGGTCTTGGAAGTGAACTTGGCATACTTGAAGTCATCTTGCACTTGGCGTTCCGCCTTGGTTGCTTGGTGCACTAGCTTGATGAGGTTGGAGTAGGGTTGGAAGTCAACGATCTTCTTGATAGGATGGTTGAGTCCATTCAAGAAACATGCCATCGTTTGCTCATCATCTTCCATGAAGTTGGCTCTTATGATGGCAATTTCCGTCTCCTTGTAGTACTCTTCAACTCTCTTTATTCCTTGCTTGAGGAGTTGGAGTTTCTTGAAGAGGTCGCGGTTGTAGTAGGTTGGCACAAAGCGTGCTCACATGACATCCTTAATTTGAGCCCATGTTGTGATGGGTTGTTTGCCTCTTGCCTCGCGGCGCTCAATGACTTGCTCCCACCAAATGAGGACGTGAACTCAAGGGATGCCATGGCTATCTTGTTCTCTTCATCATAGTTGTGCAAACGAAAGATTTTGTCAACCTTTAACACCCATGAGATATACTCTTCGGGATCATTGCTTCCGGTGAACTTGGGCATGGTGAACTTGAGCTTGCCATAGCGTTGCTCTAGATTGTGTTGGGGTCGAGGATGATGACGCCCTAGATCTGGAAGATTGTCAACTTCAAGTTGCTCTTGTCGTGGAGGATTCCCATTGTCTTATTGCTCTTGGTGAAGTTGTGGTTCTTGTCGAGCTTGTTGTTCTTGTCTAGCTTGAGGAGGAGCTTGAGGATCTTGTCGTTGAGAACGGGCTTGATATAGTCGTTCTTGTACTTGCTCGCGAAGTGCTTCTTCTTCTTCTCGAACATGCCGGTTGCGTGTGGCAACGACACATTGGTGTTGAGGAGGGTGCGTTCCGCCTCAAGGGATTGCGCTTCACGCCGTTGTTGTTGTTGGCGTAGAGCTTCGGCGTCTTGCTCGTCTTGGTGTTGGCGTGCTCGCTCTTCCTCTTGTTGGCGTTGGCGTTGCCTTTCTTGTGCTTGCGCAAAGGTAGCTTGATTTTGACGATGTCGATGTTCTTGCGCTAGAAGTTGCTCTTGAGGATCGGTTCCGTGGAGAGGATTGCGGTTTGCTTGACGGTCTTGGCGCGCGGCTTGTCGAAGAGTGTTCTATGTTGGTGTACTTGAGCCGAAGATGGTGTCGTCGGAGTGTTGACTCGAACGGCTCCGTCTTGAATATGATGAAGTGGTATAAGAGCGGTTGACCAACAAGGCCCGAATCTCGTCCATTCTTGCATTGTTCTCTTGTTTTTGTTCGTTAAGCTTGTTTTCGAAGTAGTCTCTTGTACGTTGCTCGGAATGTCGCAAGTCGGTGGCGATATTGTCGATGCGGTCGCTCAATGCTTGTTGTTCTTGATGCAAAGCTCGGTGTGCACCGAAGAGGTGGTTCTTGGTGACGTAGGTGTTCGGGTCGTCGTCTTGCTCGAGGAAGAGTGGGTTGGTAGAAGTAGTGGTCTATCCATCATTCCAAGCAAATATGTGAGTGGGAGAAAGAGAAGAACTATACCAAATGTACCTTGACTGATGTTGAGAATGGATCAATGATCACTCAATAGTGTAGCAAGGAAATAGCACAATTGGTACCAATTCTTTTCGGTTCTCACACCTACACAAATAAAGCCTTTGGTGGAGCTTGCTGAGGATGGTGGTACAAAATTTGATGCAATTGTTAGTAAGACTCAATAATGTTGAAAAAGATTCGCAAATTCACAAACGCAACAAGTAGACCAATAGCAATATGTGGCACACGGGAACACACACACACACCGAAGGACAAATGGGGTTGTGCAACCAAAAATGAGCTCAAAACGTGGAATCCACAGAAAATGCTCTTGTTGCACAACACTAGAGAGACGCTAGCACGATTGCTCAATAGGCAGATACGAGACTTGTGCACAACCTACAAAGCAAAAATGCAACGACTTCTATCCCAAGTATGTTATATGTATGGCATTCCTATGATATGATCCAAGATGATCGAGTATGACAATCTTAATGTAATATGATGCTATGGTTCTTGCTTAAAATCTCTTTGCTTATCTTCCTCTTTTGCTTAAAAGCATGTTTGGCTCTTTATCCTTTGAGCTCTTTTGTTGGACACTTATGCAAAACTTCACGAACTTAGCTAGCAATTGTGCAAATGCTATGACAACCTTGTGACACAAGAGATGACACCAAGATATGGACACCAAGATGATGATATATGCAATGATCACTAATGTGCACGAGTAACGTTGCCGGCAATACTCAAATGGCTAGTATCGATAGGAAAGGTGCACAAAAATGGGCTATGGGGTTATCAATGCAATGGCAAGGAGTACACGAAGTGTCGTCGAGTTTACCGTCCTTGCTTACGGTTGAGGGTGTCAAATTGTTGAGGGGCTGCTGTCGATGATGAGTCTGAGGCGAATATGAGCGGCGGTGGTGTTGATGTCAAACCGTCCCTAAGTTTCCGAAACGCATTAGGAAACGGAAACCGCAACTCAAATTCTCAAAGAACAAAACGTGTCAAAAAATCGGAGTTGGTAGCGGGTGAGCAATGGTGGTTGCGGAAAACGATGGTGGTAAGAGAATGCGTATGCGGAAGTGGAAGTGGAACGGTGGTTGAACTGATTTTTTTTAGTTTCGTCAAGGAATGTCGGACTTCCGGTGTTGGTCGGACGACCGGTACTTGTCGGACGTCTGGTGCCTGGGCGATTTTGGGCACGGGATGAACTTCTAGGGTTCGTGGTGGGGAGGCAAAATTTGGGCAAAATTGGACGAATTTGTGGATGGAGATGGGGGAAAGCTAGATCCACTCGAGGCAAAGCAAACCCATGGATCAAATCCAACAAAACTTTATCAAAACCAACAAATCACAAAAAATTGTGGGAGCTATTTTTGTGGGGATTTTTGAAATTAGGACCAAAATCAACAAAATTGGGCTAGAAAACAAAGAGGGGGAGCTCCAAAATCGTGATCAACATGGCTCATGATACCAAGATGATGTAGCGTAGAACCCTAGATGCCCGATCTTTCACGGTTGGAGCGGATCCCGCGAAGAACACGAGGGGAAAACACGAGAGGATTCACTCAAACCAACAAGATTCGATTACACATGTGTTAGATCCTCGAAACACAAAGAGATACACAATCCTTGATCAACAAAGGACGGTACAAGTAGCAAGTTCTTCTCTGTGAGGAGATCTTGGGGGTTTTCCCGTGAGGGGTCTTGAATCCACTTGGGGAATCTTCTCCGTAGAGGTCGTGAACTCCGATGGAGAAGGTATCAAGTGGATGAGCAAAGCTCTATCTCTCAAATGGGCTAATCCTTTGCTAACCCACAAAAGAGGGAGGAGGAGGAGTATATATAGTCTAAGGGGGCGGAAGGGTACATGGGCCTCCGCCCAACACGCTGTGCACAGACACGCGTCGGTCGCCCGGTGGCTCGTGAGGGTCCGGATGTCCGGAAGCGATCGGACGTCCGACATTTCGGCTCGGGTCAAGTGGCGTCAGATTTCCGGAGACGGTCGATCGTCCGGAGGCTTCAGACTTCCGTTAATTTCCCTTCTGTTGGGTGACACCGGTTGTCCGGAGGGGCTCGGTCGTCCGGTCGCTAGGGTTTATCAGATGTCCGGTCAGCATCGGTCGTCCGACCGCTGTAGTGGTCACAGGCTGGGACTTGGCTGGTGGGTTGGTGCTTCAGGCGTCGGACTCCAGTGAGATCCGGTCGTCCGGTGGCTGTAGGATTCCTAGTTGCACGATCTCTTGGTCCTTGTACTTGGTGTCCTCGCCGTCTTGTCCGTTGGATGTAGCTGATCCGCGGCCTTCCTCCAAGCACCCTATCACACATAGGGTTTTCACTTGAGATAGTAGCCATGTCTCATGTGTAGGAAGTGGTAATTCGGAGAGGAGCGAGTTCATCTTATCTTCGATAGCCTTTGCTCGAGCCCTTGTCATTGGTCCAAGTGGTGTCATCGGGGTGTAGGTAGGTCCATGGGGATGACCTTGGGATGCTCTGCATCAATACCCCGGTCGGATTCTCTATGGCATGTGCACCTGCCCCGCGGCAACCCTCCCCCCCCCCCCCCCCCTCCCCGGCCACCACAGACCACAAGCAAGACACGGCGACGCGAGTCCACCCAGCGTCCTCAAGGGGAGCACTACCCGCAGCCTCCGCCAACTCGCCTTTGGACCCGCACCCCGCCCACTACGTTAGGGCCGCTAGATCTAGCACGCGCACCACCATACTCCTGGCGGCCATGTAGCCCCGCGCCACGAGGTCGGCCAGCGTAGAGAGGAAGAGAGGGCTAGAGCGCAACAGCACCGTCGAAGCCTATGTCTCCCCTGGTCCCATCACCACACCCACCTCCTCTCCCTCCTCCAAATCAGACTCTAGCTCCCAAAAAGCGCCCCCGGCCGTCGCCGACGCCCCACCCTAAGGTCGCCGCGGCCCCTACCGCCGCTAGCCCCCGCCCGTTCCCTCGCGGGAGACACCCTTCCCGGGTAGGAAGTCGACAGCAAGCATAGCGGCCGGTCGTGAAGCACGTCACTCTCCCGTTCACCCTTCCAATCGCTCCCAACGGTCATCTAGCTATGCCCCACTGTTTGATCACACCTTGCATGGTCAATAAAACGAGCAATATATCCACATGTCATTACATCCGCCACGTTTGCAAAATATGCATATAGAACTACACAAAAAGTAGCCCTTGATTACTTATTGGTGGGGCCATCTTACATTCTTTCATTCTACTTGAAAAGAGAAATAAGTTATTCAGCTTGCATCTCCCAATGCTTTGATGAACTGATCCTTGAGGTGGCCATTTGATCCTGCCATTCTTTGCGCCATCAGATCAAACTCATCACCGCTCCTGAAAGTCAAAATGAAAGAAAATGTACAGCAAGAAATGGAAAAACAAAATCTCATCAAATTATGTACTATGATAGCAAGAGCCAGCCACATAGTTTTGACTAAATTTGACAACTTACGGATCAAAAACAAAACCCCCAGCTTCCTTTAGAATCAAAGCTCCAGCAGCCACATCCCTAGAGGAAAATTTAACAATTAGATGTGACTTCCGGTTTATATATTCTCCATGTGAAACTATCGTTAATAATTTGGTAACCGTACCAGGGGCCACCAAAACCGATCTCATAACACAAATCTAGCCTACCACAAGCAACTCCACACATGTTTAGAGCCAAAGAGCCACACATACGTATAGATCTAATCTGAAAAAAAATGAATACCCCGTTAGAATATTGACATGCTACAAATAACTCTGATAAAAATGTTACTCCCTCCATCTCAAAATAAGTGTCTCAACTCTAGTACAACTTTGTATTAAAGCTAGTACAAAGTTGAGACACTTATTTTGGGACGGAGGGAGCACTTTACAGGGTTTACCTTGAATAGTAACTTATTAATTCTGTTGGTTGTATCATCCAAAGTGGACTTGTCTCTTTTGGTCCCTACCTGCTCAATTAATATGGTTATTCGTTGAACATTCCAGTAGAATTCTTTTGAAAGTAAAACGTCCAGACTTAAGGTTTTCATGGCATAATACTAGAGCTGTCCTGTGCAATATAATTATTAGTGCAGAAAAATGTGCAATGTGTGGCTACATATTCCCAATTGCCACTTAAAAGAACACAAAAAATACTCTAGCTGCAAATGGTGTGTCATCAAGTACGAGGGGCTTAAACTATGTTTCTCCAATGAACCATGTGCTGTATTGAAACTAATATAGAACAGATAACAGTAACTCTATGCCGTTCTCCCACTCGAACAAGAAGGCCAACAAATGAGCAATTAGTTTATGCATTCTGCTAGCACGATATAATTCAATATGCAGAACAATTTAAAAGCCAATCAACATGATATGGACAGATTTGATACACACAATTCTGTTCATCTCATTTACAATTGGAGAGTTCAAGAAAATGCATGAATGGTCATATAAGTATGTGTACCGACAAAGCATTAGCTCATAGGTCGCACATGTCAAACCAGCAACTGTTGGCTGGCTAGTCTACCTGAGCACACACCTAAAATTCTCAATATATCCTTGTCTGTTGCAATCTTCAGTGATATGTGGAAACTGGTGTTATACCACCACTCAGCCATGGAAAGCCACTTGTACCACTTAGTTGGTTGAGAGAAAGCCATGCACCTCAAGTAATTTTCCAGGCATTGGTTTACTCTTTCAATCTGACCATCAGTCTGAGATGAAGTTTTACTCCCATCTTTGTGAATAGCCTTTGCCACAAATTGCTAGTGAAGATTTTATCTCTGTCAGTCACAATTAATGTTGGCAGTCCATGCAAGTTGAAAACATTATCAGTGAAAGCTTGAGCTACTGTCTGAACAGAAATGGGATGTTTCATAGCTATGAAATGAGCATATTTGGTAAACCTGTCCACCACTACTAGGACTAGGTTCTTGTGGTGAGAAACAGGAAGCCCTCTACAAAATCCATACTGATGTGTGTCCAAGCAAAACCAGGTACTGGCAGAGGTTGTAGCAACCTTGCGTATGGATTGTGATGAGCCTTTTCAGTTGACAGACAGGGCATTGCTGCACAAAGGATTTCACATCTTGTCTCATTCCTGGCAGGTGAATAATATTTTGAGCCTGTGATAAGTAGCGCTTTCTCCTGAGCGCCCTCCCAGTTCAGAAGCATGAAAGGAAGTGAGGAGAGATTTTCTTAGGTCTTAATGAGTGCCAACTAGAATTTTCCCTTTGTACCTGAGAACTCCACTTGTAAGTGTATAAGGTGGGTGTCCTGTTGGAGCAATGGCCAGCTGGGCAGTTAGTTCAGAACATTTGGGATCCTCTTTATAGCTTTTGACTACCTCAGTGATCCAAGCAAGAATGGCAGCACTTGAAATGAGAGTAGATAGGGCATATTTTACTCTAGAGAGAGCATCAGCAACCTTGTTCTCTTTTCCTTTTTTGTATTCCACTCTGAATTTATAACCCAGAAGGGGAGCCTTGGCGCAGTGGTAAAGCTGTTGCCTTGTGACCATGAGGTCACGGGTTCAAGTCCTGGAAACAGCCTCTTGCAGAAATGTAGGGAAAGGCTGCGTACAATAGACCCAAAGTGGTCGGACCCTTCCCCAGACCCTGCGCAAGCGGGAGCTACATGCACTGGGGCTGCCCTTTTTCTGAATTTATAACCCAGAAGTTTAATGAGTAGCTTGTGTTGTATGCCTATGTGAGTTTTTGTTCTTGAATATGTTTCAGGCTTTATTGATCAGTTCTAATGATTATTGAGGATGTAGCAAAGTAGTGCTTCCACTGTTTGATTGCTTCAATAATTGCCAGTGCTTCTTTGTCATAACTGGACCAGCCTGCAGCTTTGGGTCCAATAGCTTTGCTTAGGAAAGCAATGGGCTGTCCTCTTGGCATCAACACAGCTCCAATTCCATTGTCGGCGTCCTGGATACGGGGGTATCCAGCCCTGCCTGCCTGCGGCCCACCGCGTGGCTCCATCGACGGCCTGGTACGGCCCAGCTTCAGCATCAACAACTCAAGACCCTCGTGAGGGGCCAAGCCTCGCGAGGCAGACGACGCCAAGACTCCCGAGGGGATCGGCCTCCCCAGGCTGGCTCCCGAGGGGCGGAGAGTTCTATGCAAGGTTCACCTCACAAGGCTCGGCTGACGTGAGCCATGACGACCAAGGCCAGGCGAGCGCCAGGCGGGCGCAGAGCGCAGGTTTCCTCTTCGGTGCAAGGGAGGCAAGCCGCAGGCGCGGAGTCCCGAGAAATCAGCCAAAGGTTTCCATTCTGGTGCAACGAGACCAAGACCACCAGGACGGCAGGACGGAGGTCATCGACGAGCCCACCGCAGCGTCACCAGAGGCTTTTCGCAGGCGAAGACTACTTTTGTCAGGATAAGTTGTACTACTTGTCCCCTTTCAAATCCGGCCGTTGTGGGATCCCTTCCCGCCAACATTTGGGAAGAGGACCAAGGCCACTATAAATAGGACTAGCCACCACCATAGAGGCAAGACAAGTCGAACTAGCTCGCACCACACCAGCTCCCTTGAGCTCAAGAACACCTCACCTCCTGAGGCCAGTTCATCCACTGTACTAGTTCATCCTCAACCCCCCGAGACAATCCACCAAAAACGCTGGAGTAGGGTATTACACCGCAAGGTGGCCCGAATCAGGATAAACTGTTGTGTCTCTTTGTCTCTCTGAGCTTGTCGCGCTAGGCTTAGGAGGATCGCGAGTAGGCAGCCTGGGTAGGTTGAGATCTCCGCACGTACCCCAGAGTTCGAACCTCTCAAGGGTTTGTGGACCCCTTAATCCGACATTTGGCGTGCCAGGTAGGGGTGCGTCGGATCTTCTCTTCCGTCGATTGATCCACCACCACTCCGACACCTCCATGGTCGACGCGCGCCGGGCTCGCGCCGAGCGTCGGGCTGCAGTCGCCGCCCGCGTCGCTCAGACGGCTCCGACGGGTGATGGTTGTGCCCGTCGCGCTCCGTCTCCAGTGGCCAAAGCCGCCACCGATCCTGCTGGCCACGAGCAGCAAGTTTCATCGTTGCACCCGTCGGTGCGCCGGGACGGGCGCACCGCTACTCCACTGACCCCAGCAGCTTCGTCCTCCCACGCGCCTCGCTGCCAAGCGGATACGCAGGCCGCTCTGCTCATGGCGCGGGAGCTCCTTCGCTACCGCCCGGTTGGTGACCTCTACGAGGAGTGGCTCGAGCGAATCGCTGAGCTCGTCAGCGTTGCGCACGGGGGCTCCGCCGAGCCGGCTCGCTCGCTGCCTCAGCAACCACCTGCAGCTGGCGACGTGGCGCACGGGGCTCCTCCACCACCTCCGGCCCAGGGCGCCATCGTCGAGCCAAGGCGTGTGGCGCCACTGCGCGACCCGCCTCGCCCTGCACCGGCTCGGGAGGACGTGAGCTGCCAGGTGGTGCAGCGTCCCCAAGGAGAAGCGCGCATACTTCCAGCACCCCAGCACCACGCCCGTGTACCGTCGCAGGAGGTGGCGGTGCGCGTGCACCAAGACTAGTTTCCACCCCCTCGAAGACCTCCAGTGGCCACAGCAGGATGCTGCGCGTTCACTCTGGAGCTCCGCAACGTCGTCCGGCCGAGCAAGTTCAAGCCTGACCTGCCTCCATGCTACGACGGCACCGCCGACCCCGCCGAGTTCCTGCAGCTCTACGAGCTGAGCATCGAGGCGGCCAGCGGCGACGAGAAGATCATGGCAAATTGGTTCCCGATAGCCCTCAAGGATGGTGCACGTTCTTGGCTCCTTAACCTACCCAAGGGGTCGGTTTCTTCCTGGGAGGAGATGCGCGGCCGCTTCATCGCCAACTTCCAGGGCACCCGCGACCGTCCGCCGGCCGCGGGTGACCTGCATCGCATCAAACAGCAACCTGGAGAAACCCTGCAGAAGTATATCCAGCGCTTCAACAACGTTCGCCTCAAGATCCCCAAGGTGTCGGACGAGGCCATCATTTCAGCATTCACTGATGGCGTCCGCGATGTCAAGATGAAGGAGGAGCTCGCCATCCACAAGGATCTCTGCATAGCTCTGGAGATGTTCAACATGGCGAACAAATGCGCAAGGGCTGAGGAGGGACGCCTCTCCCTCCTCGAGCTCCCTGATGTTAATCCAGAAGACAAGAAGACCAAGACCAAGGACGTGAAGCGCAAGGGGCCGGCCGTGCTTGCGGCCGAACCAGAGACGAAGCGCGGCTGCCACTACCCCGAGTCATCCAAGAGCAACCGGCCGTTCTGCGTCTTCCACAACGTTCACAGCCACAACGCCAACGACTGCCAGGAGCTCGGGGCCCTCCGCGACGAGCGCCTTGGTTGACGCCCCGAGCGCAACGATCGAGGCTACGGTCGTGGAGGTGGCCGAAACGAAGGACGCTGGGACGGACGCGACCATCGTCAGGAGTGGCGCGACCAGCCTCGTGAGGATCGCTGGCAGGGCCAGCCTCGCGAAGGCGCCTGAAGGAAGCAGCCTCGTGAGGAGCGCCCTTAGGGTAACGCAGCTCTGCCTCCTCTGCCTCCACCGCCAAGAAGGAACAAAGATCATCACCAGAACGAGGGGGCTGGGGGCTTCCAGGAGCCTTGAGCCATTGCCTGCATCTTGGGCGGCTCACAGGCCCCGGCTTCCCACCGCGTCTTCAAGCAGTTTGTGCGCGAAGTGAACGCGGCGCTCCCCAAGCCCGAAGCAACTCGCCCTCTCAGGTGGTCCAAGTGCGCCATCACCTTCAGCTCCGCAGACCAGCTCAAGTGCGCAGCCACTGCTGGCGCGCTCCCTATGCTCTGCTCCCCCGTCATCAGCAACGTGGTCATCACCAAGACTCTCATCAATGGCGGAGCAGGGCTCAATGTTCTATCTGTTCAGATGTTCGACAGGCTCCAAGTGCCATACAACCAGCTTCACCCGACCAAGCCATTTTCAGGAGTGACCGACGGTTCTACACACCCGATAGGGCAGGTTCGCCTCCCTGTCACCTTCGGCGAGCGCAACAACTACCACACTGAGCTCATCGACTTCGATGTCGCCGACATCTGCCTGCCCTACAACGCCATCCTAGGATACCCAGCACTGGCCAAGTTCACGGCAGCTACGCACCACGGCTACAACGTCCTCAAGATGCCAGGAAGCGGCGGCGTCATCACGGTCACGTGTTAAGAGAAGGACGCGGTGTGCTCCCTCGAGCGCGCCTTCCAGGCTGCAGCAGTCGAGAACCCTGAAGACAAGGGCGGCGCCCTCCCTCCTGAGGTCGGCCCCAAGACGAAGAAGCTGCAGCTGGGACAGGGGTCTCGTGAAGAAGCATCACTCAAGGACGCCGCGCTGAAGACGAGGGCGGCGCCCTCCCTCCTGAGGTCGGCCCCAAGACGAAGAAGCTGCAGCTGGGACAGGGGTCTCGTGAAGAAGCATCACTTGAGGACGCCGCGCTGAGCCTCTCGTCTCCGGACGCGGCACCTTCACCCATCGCATAGGAAGGCGCGCCCGGCGCCCCTCTCAGGCTGGGCTCGGGGGCTCTCCTTTGGAGGGCCTGAGACCTAGCCAGGGTCACGAGGGAGGCGCTCGGGCACCATGTGGAGGCACTCTTCAGAGCACGCTTCCCAGGAGAAGGCAACAAGCGTGAAGCACCAGGCATTCAGGAGTTCATCAGCAAGGCAATCGAAGAGATTCAAGAAGCAAGGGTTCTGCAAGGCGATCGTCGCCTGCCGCGAGGCGCAGCTCACTGCCCCGGCGAGGGTAAGGAATTCCGCGTCTGCATCGACATCCCCGGGCTCAACAGGGCCGCGTCTCGGCAGTTCGTGTGGCCGTCTCGTGTCGGCCGATGCGAGGTTCCACCTCACAGCTGCGTCCACATGCCCTTTGGCCTGCCGGGCGCGGCTGAGGCGTTCCAGCGCTGCATGAGGGACGCCCTGGCGGCTTGTGAGGCCAGGCATCAGGCGATCTTGGCGGAGATGGAGGAGCACCTTCAGGAGCCTCCCGGGCCCTCTGAGCCCCCCGAGGCTCGGCACCAGAGCGGCTCGTGAGGAACGACTCCAGCGGTGCATGTTTTTTGGCTACTTCAACATCTCTTCAGGGACGGTACCAGGTGACATCTCTCTAGTTCGTTTAGTCTGGGGGCGCCCCTCGGGCTGCATCATCCCCAGGCCGTGTGGGTCCGTCCCTGCGGCATGTATCGTTTTGCATTCACCAGGATTATCTAACCATTTATGTGAGTTTACCTATGATCGTCACCTTACGGCCGCGAGTCTCAGCCGCCTCGCGGCCCCCCATGTGTTCGCTAGCTCGCGCCTCTCCCGCATCGCTGCATAACAACTTACGACGGCATGGCGCTTGTGCTCGGGTCCGTCCCTTCAACGCTGATAAACCCGGGGATCGAGCTCTGTTTCGCGACCCGCCTCGCGCACACCACCTCGCCAGGTCCTCTGTGCCTCTGTCATATGCCCTGGGCTGCAGGCCGCTTCCGCAGGGGTCCCCGGTCTTTCCTGTCATCTAACCTGCAGGTTCATTTGGCGATGGGCCACGGGTTGGCTTGGACGACCGCCATCTGGCCTCGCGAGTCGCTTGCGCGTTAAAGGGGGGCCTCCCGAGCATCGCGTCTCGGGAGTTCCTACTGGCTCTCCAGCCCTCACCCCCTGGCCTTGATCACGGCATCGCGACCTGGCATACCAGCGGCGGCTGAGCTCGCTCGAGGGCCGGGTCCCGAGGACGTAGAGCACCCAGGCGAGAGGGGCAAGAAGGTGGTCGCTGCAGGCCAAGCCCAATGGTACCACCACAAGCGCGGGAGCAAGCACCATCTCCCTGATGGACCAAGACCCCAAAAGATAAGTCCCGATTCGCCGCGGCACCGGCCACGCTCACTACACACCCCGCCTCACAGTTCCATTTTGACAGCTCCGCTCCCCTTGATTCTCTGGGCAGCTGCTTGCATGCCAAGGGGGACCTCGTGAGCATCGCGTCTCATGAGCTCTTACCAGACCTCGGGCCGCTCACCTCCTAGCCTTGATCATGGCATCGCGACCTGGCATACTAGCGATGGCTGAAGCCTGCCTGGGGACTGGGACCTGTCGGCGTAGAGCGCCGCGCTGCCAAGGGAAAAGAAAAGGGAGGAACCGTGCCAAACTGGGATACGCGAGTTCATCACAAAATCAAAAGAAGCAACGCTGATATTAAGTACATTCCGATCTTTACAAACCCCACGGGGGCTGATCTTCATTCCGCGCAGGGAAAGCAACTACTAGGCCCTGTGGCATCGCTGGCGACGCCGAGCGGCCGCCGCAGCCGCACTCCAGCCTCGGCGGGAGCTTGGCGGCACGTAGCTGTCGTCGCTCGACTCCGGAGAATCGCTGGGCTCAGGAGAGTCGCTGGATTCCCAGGAGTCGACACTGCTGCTGGACGAGGTGCCGAAGGGGACAGCAGCAGGCCCAGCACCCGCTGCAGCGTCCCTCACGCTGCCTCCTCCGGGGCAGCATTCCAGCCGTTCGCCCTCCTCATTGAAGACCTTGAAGAACAGAGTGGCCGCGCCGTCGTACTCGAAGTGGATCACCAGGGCTCCCTCCACGCGACAAGCCCGGGCGACCTCACCCCATCCTCGCGTCATGAAGACGTCTCCAGGGTGTACCACCTCGACTTCAGCTCCGGTGGCCAAGCTGCAACACCCGGCGTGCTGCAGCAACAGCTCGACCGGCCCCCTTAGAGGCAGCTCGCTGGCGAAGAACCGCGGGAGCCGGATCCAGGTGTCGGGAGGCATTGCCTCCCACACCACGAACTCGCGCGAGCTGCCCTCAACGTTGGTCCGTGGTGCGGTCGGCAGGGCAATGGCAGCCCTGCCACCATCGTCAAGCGCCACTCGACGGCGCACACCTCCATCCTAAGCACGGGCGTAAATCGAGAGGGGGAAGCCAGGCGAAGGCCTCGATTGCCAAGGCCTGGTCACCTCTCGCCCCGCGTCGGCATAGTGAGGGAGGCGGAGCCGCTTCTTCGACGGGAGAGGATCGGGCACCTCCCTAGGAGCCTTTCCCTTCTCGGCCGCAGAATACCTCCTAATCGGCACCATGGGCACAAGGTGGAGAAGAAAAGAAGCAAGCGGAAGCAAGGCGAAGGAGAGGTGGGCGAGGGGCTGTGCCCCTCCCTCGCATTTATAGCCAAGGGAGGCCAACCGCCGGCCTCCACGACCTCGAGCCATCATGATCCCCTGCATGCCGCATCGTCCCGTCAAGTCAGAGCAGTTGCTGAGGCAGCGTGGGGAAGCGGAGTCGCCCACGTCCCATCAATCGCCACGCGTCATCAAGGCCGCAGGCGGTTAGGGCCCGCGGCGCTCCGCACTTGCCCTTTGGCTTCGCCTGGAAGCCAAGTCCGAGCGCGCCTTGGGCCCGGGGACTACTGTCGGCGTCCTGGATATGGGGTATCCAACCCTGCCTGCCTGCGGCCCACCGCGTGGCTCCATCGACGGCCTGGTATGGCCCAGCTTTAGTATCAACAACTCAAGACCCTCGCGAGGCGGACGATGCCAAGACCCCCGAGGGGATCGGCCTCCCCAGGCTGGCTCCCGAGGGGCGGAGAGTTCTATGCAAGGTTCACCTCACGAGGCTCAGCTGACGTGAGCCATGACGACCAAGGCCAGGCGGGTGCCAGGCGGGCGCAGAGCGCAGGTTTCCTCTTCGGTGCAAGGGAGGCAAGCCGCGGGCACGGAGTCCAAGGAATCAGCCAAAGGTTTCCATTCTGGTGCAACGAGACCAAGACCGCCAGGACGGCAGGACAAAGGTCATCGACGAGCCCACCGCAGCGTCACGGCCAGAGGCTTTTCGCAGGCAAAGACTACTTTTGTCAGGATAAGTTGTACTACTTGTCCCCTTTCAAATCCGGCCGTTGTGGGATCCCTTCCCGCCAACATTTGGGAAGAGGACCAAGGCCACTATAAATAGGACTAGCCACCACCATAGAGGCAAGACAAGTCGAACTAGCTCACACCACACCAGCTCCCTTGAGCTCAAGAACACCTCACCTCCTGAGGCCAGTTCATCCACTGTACTAGTTCATCCTCAGCCCCCCGAGGCAATCCACCAAAAACGCTGGAGTAGGGTATTACACCGCAAGGTGGCCCGAACCAGGATAAACTCCTGTGTCTCTTTGTCTCTCTGAGCTTGTCGCGCTAGGCTTAGGAGGATCGTGAGTAGGCAGGCTGGATAGGTTCCGCACGCACCCCAGAGTTCGAACCTCTCAAGGGTTTGCGGATCCCTTAATCCGTCATCCATAGCCTGAAGCATCAGCTTCAAGAACAAAGGGAATGGAGAAATCAGGCATTGTTAACGTAGGGGCAATGGTCATGTGTGTTTTTAGTTGTCTAAAAGCATTTTATTGAGCTGCTTCCCATTTAAACCCATCCTTCTTCAAGGCTTCAAATAGTGGTTTGCAAGTGATGCCATAATTTTTGATAAATCTCCTGTAGTAGCCAGCAAGTCCCAGAAAACTCCTTAAATGTGTGACATTTTTAGGAGTAGGCCATTGAACTATTGCTTCAACCTTTGTTGGGTCTGTAGAAACTCCTTCAGCAGTAATACCATAGCCCAAATACTCCACTCTGTCTTGAGCAAAAGTGCATTTAGAAATTTTTGCATATAGTTGATGCTTCCTCAAGGCATTAAATACTAACTGCAAAGGCATTAAATACTAACTGCAAATGTTCCAAGTGTTTCTTGTATGACTTGCTGAAAATTAGGATGTCATCAAAGAAGAACAAGACACACTTTCTTAGTAAGGGCCCAAGGACAGAATGCATTAATTGGTGGAAGGTTGGTGGTCCATTTGTCACTCTAAATGGCATAACAAGGAATTCAAACAATCCCATGTGAAGACTGAAAGCAGTCTTCTCAATATCTCCTTCTTTCATTCTTATTTGATGATACCCACTTCTCAAATCAATTTTTGTAAAGATACATGCTCCATGTAGCTCATCTAGCAAATCTTCAATCATAGGAATTGGGTATTTATTTTTGATAGTGTGCAAGTTAAGTTTCCTGTAATCTACACACAGTCTCCATGTCATGTCTCTTTTCCTTACTAGAATAGCAGGTGAAGAGTATGGGCTGTTGCTCAATCTTATTATTCCTTTGGCAATCAGTTCTTTGATGATGTTCTCCAAAGCATTTTTCTGATTGTATGGCATTCTGTAATTCCTCTGATTTACTACAGGAGCTCCAGGTTCCAAATTAATGGCATGGTCACAGTCCCTCTTGGGGGGAAAGAGCTGTGGGTTGCTGGAAAATGTCCTGGAATGCTTCAAGTAATTTTTCAACTTCTGGTTTGTGCACTTGATCCTTGTTCTCAACAAGTTGTACTGGTTGCATCCACATTAAGGCTCCAAACAGCATATCATCTAGGATATGTTCCATATCTTGAAGAATGGGGGTACAAGGACTGGTGGGCAAGGTTTCATCATGGAATGTGATCCTTTCTCCTGAGATCATCTTAATTGTGAGCTCCATTTTTGGAAGATCAAAGGTAACTGGACTGTGTGTATACATTCAATCAGCCCCTAAGATCATATCATATCCACACAATTTAAGGATTCTGAAATCTGAAGAAAAGGTGTGTCCTTGGATTGAGTACTCTGTTTTAAAGCAAGCAAAATCACTGGCAAGTTTTCCCCCATTGGCTACAGTCACCTGCACATGCTTTACTGGTGATATCACACAGCCAGATTTAAGGGCTATTTCTGGTGATAGAAAAGTGGTTGTGCTACCACTATCAACTAGCCTCACCAACCAGTTCTTCCGCCGCCGACACCCTGTACGCCACCTGAGAGTAGCACTAGAAGGGTGGGTTGGGTGGGATTTTACTCTAAAGAAGTGTTCTTCAGAAACCTCCGCCGCAAACCTTCTTGCTACCGATCGATCTACAAAACCTTGCTCTGATTACCACTTGACAGGATCGAACTATGAACTGTCCTAAAAGTCAGAAAAAACGGAGGCAAAACACCGAATTCACCGGAAGATTTGAGAGGGTTTCATTCCAGATCTGAGAGAGTTCAAGCTAGGGTTAGCCAGCCGGAACACGGCGGCTTTAAGGGCACAGCTCGGAATTACAATAACATGCCTCATGTCCACAAGCGGAGCGGCTTAAGAAGGCCACAGAAAGTGAAAAAGCTTGAAAACGACAGATTGAGAAAGTACAATAACTTTTGAAACAGCGCACATGCATGAGGCCGTCCATCTGAAGATCAGCAGCTCACAGACAACGGCAGCTCGCGAAGCGGTAAGTAAACCTGGTGGCCGTTGGATGGCAGATCGATGGCCAAAACACTTCCGACAACACAAACTGGACTGTTCTCATCTAACTCTTGTCGCCGTCCTGACACCCTCCTTAATTGGAATACTAAGAATATGAGGGAAAACATCAGCATTGAGTACTTGTTGAACAAGATCTTGGTCCAACTGTCTAGAAATAGGGTCGACCAGATCACAGACCTTCTGAAGTAAAATTTGGCCTCTAACTGTACTACTAGGTCTTCTAGTAATCCCTCTTGGTACCATGGATCTTCCCAGATATTAACGTTTTGGCCATCTATACACCATATCAAGCCTTATTTGATAAGATCGCAACATTTGAGAATACTCCTCCAAGTGTAAGAGATGTTGTTTTCAACCCAGTCTCCAGGGAAACTCACTCTTCTCCAAGCAACCACAAGGGTCAAGGATAACCTGCACTTGGCAGGATAAGATGGCAGGCATTTATTGAGCCTGTAAGGATAGGATAGGATAGCAGTGTGGCTGGACTTAGAAGTCCATGTTCACACACCATTACTAATTTGTAGTGCACGTAATGTGCAGCCTATAGTCGGTTCTTTGTCCTATAGAAGGACTTGTATCCTACGTTGTAAATGAAGGCACTCCTTCAGAGAAAAATATTCAACTTCAAGCTTAGTATTGTTAGTCTCTCTCTCTCTCTCTCTCTCTCTCTCTCTCTCTCTCTCTCTGTATACTAATACTTCCTAACCCCCCCCCCCCCCCACACACACACACACACATCAAATGCAGTATGCAATAGCATTGCATTTGAAGAAGTGTAATACTAGAAAAAAATGATAATCCAAATCCGCGTCTTGAGAGTGTCGTCATAGCATGAAGAGTCTTCAAAACCTGTCGAGTTGCCAAAGTAACGAAGAGATGGCACATCAGAGGAAGACACCGCATCAATAGAAGATACAAGAGAAGATGGGTTGTCAAAAGAAGATGACACATCAAGAGAATGAAGCATTGCTTAAAGAATCATGGCCCATGAAAACCGACGGCGAAAGAAGCTCCAAGAGAATGGGCTTAGATCAACAATGCAAAGAGAGGCCATAGAAATCCTACAGAGAGGACAACGACCAAAAAAAGGCCGACGGACAAAAGTTTGGCAGACGCGCATGACATGAGAAACACAAAATATCAATGGATTTGGTAGATGTAGTCGAAAATATAGAGCAAGAAGTTAGGAAGCTCACACGAGACAAAGATGCAAAAGCCATCATGTATGCAGAAGACATTGGACTTTTTTTAGAAGGAACAAACTAGGAGGGTTGTAGGACGCATCACCAAAACACACCAAAAACTAGACTGAGCGTTGCATGCTCTAGCCAATGCAACCAAAAGACCGATCTGATAGAAGAGACTAGGCAATACATTTATACGTCAACACATCCCTCACACGTGGCTCCCTCAGACCTAAACGTGGACCAAAAGTGGGCTGCAATTTAATTGCGCCAGCCTGGTCTTTAACTCAAGACTTCTTTGCTCTGATACCATGTTAGGAAAACAACTTATCGCTATTGAAGGCCCAGGGGCAAGAAACGTAAACATAGACTAATGAGGGTTCCTAGACCAATACTAATACTTCCTAACAAGTACTACTTGTGCAAGCATACGTGTGTGTGTGTGAGTGAATACTACTAGTTTGGGCACCCCTACCACTCATATTGCAGGACCCCTACCACTAGGAAAATACAGTTAGCACTCTAAATCAGGACTCCTACCACATATAAGGTAGAGCCCCTACCACCCATAATGCACCCCTACCACAATAGTTTGGGCTAACAATTGGCATTAAAACCTTGTTCCAATAGCCATGGCCGGTGTAGAACGAGAGCAGCGGCGCACCACCTTGGGTGGTTCCAGGTCGCAGCCATCACAGGACGGCTCTCAGTCGCCGCCTCCGGAGGAGCGGTAAGGGCGCAGCCGGTCTAGGCGCGGCCATAGCAGTGAGGTTGTGGTTAGGAAGATCGTGCGCGAGACCCCATGCAGCGGTACTGTGCCCATCACCTTCCCAATGCTCACGCGCTCGAACTACAACGAATGGGCGTTGATCATGGAGTGCAACCTCCATGAGGCGAGCCTCTAGGTTCCCATGGAGGACGGCATGGTCGAGAGAAAGGAGGACGTGAAAGTCGCGGCAGCGTCATGCGCGCCATGCAGCCGGAGATGCACGGCATGCTCGCAGTGAAGGCAAGCGCCAAGGAGGCATGGGAAGCCATCCGGACCTAGCGCCTCGGTAGCAACCGCGTGCGCGAGCTAAACGCAGAGAAGCTACAGGCGGACTTCAAGAACATCGCCTTCAAGGAGGGCGAGCTCGTCGACAACTTCGCCACGTTGATCACGAATTTGGAGCCCCTACCCCTTGTTTTCTAGCTTGATTTTGTTGTGTTCTTCCTCAATTTCGAAAATCCCCACCAAAAATAGCCCCAAACTTTTTCGTGATTTGTTGGTTTGATGATGTTTTGTTGATTTTGATCCATGGATTTGCTTGGTTTCAAGTGGATCTAGCATCTCCCCAAGTTTCCCCTCTTTCCATCCGTCAAATCCCGCAAATTTTGACCCCGAAATCCACTTTTTCTGCCCAAAATCGCGTCCCCGATCTATATCCCGAGTTACCCCAGACTCACCAGAAGTCCGGACATTTACGGACGTCCGGAGCCTCTCGAAGCACCGGACATCCGGACATTACCGGACGTCCGGCATCCCATTCCAGGACAGAATTTACGGATTTCCGAGCTCACCGGACGTCCGGCATCCCATTCCAGAACAGAATTTACGGATTTCCGAGCTCACCGGACGTCCGGCCACCGGACATCCGTCCATTTCCGGACGTCCGCAACCTGTAGATATCAACTTCGGCTGATTTTTGTTTTGTCCATAACTAATTCATCCGAACTCCAATTTTGACGTTCTTTAGCTCGTTTAGAAGCTATTGACATCCCCCATCACACAAAAATACTTCCAACATCATTTGACTCCATCAAAATTTTGGAGTTTTGGCATCTTTGCCTAGGGCTTCCACCACACCATCCACTACACCACCACCGACTTCCGCAATCTAACCCATTTTGCTTGCCATAGCATTAGTGGTTGCTTGAGTAGTGATTCGAGTCTCCTAAGGTGTTTCGGCTACTTAGGGACAGTTACTTCTTCATCAACCACCACCTCCACTTCTGCATAACCTTGCCCACCATACACTTCCGACAACCCAACTTAACCCAATTTTGTTTGACCTTGTTTGAGTTGTGTCTTGTGTCTCCTAAGGTGTTTCGGCAACTTAGGGACGGCAACTTCAACTCCAACGCGTGTATAGCCCATCATTCCACTTCCGCATTGCCAAGTGCAAACTACCACCGCTTTCCGCTACCACCATTTGACTTTTGTCCTTGAGATTTTGAGTTTGCAGTTTTTCCGTTTCCTATGGTGTTTCGGCTAACTAGGAACGGGTCGACATCGACAACACCTCCTCTCATCATCGCCACGGACGGTAACCTCGACAACACCATTGTACATTCTCCTTGCCATTACATTGTTAACCCCTAACCCATTTTGCATCACTTGCCTATCGAGACTAGCCATTCGAGTATTGCCGGCAACGTTACTTGTGTACATTACTGATCATTGGTCTACACCTTCTATTGCATATATACCATATCATATTGGTATCATTTTGGTATCATATCATCTCTTGTGTCACAAGATTGTTCCCGCATACACACTATTGCTATCTTGGTTTGTGCATTGTGCAAAGTGGCCATACAAAAAAAAGAATAAAGCTTTTAAGCGAAAGAGAAAGAGCAAAGAAGCTTGTAAGCAAGTGCCATAGCATCATACCACATTGCATATAAGATTGTCATATCCGATCATCTTGGATCATCTTGTGCTAAAGCACCGAAACATACATACATAGCATACTTGGGATAGAAAGTTTATCCATTTTGCATCGTATAGGTTGTGCACAAGTGTCGTATCCGCCTATTGAGCAATCGTGCTTGCGTCTCTCTTGAGTTGTGCAACACGAGCGTTTTTCGTGGATTCCACATTTTGTGCTCATTCCTTGGTTGCACGACCCCATTTATCTATTCGTGTGTGTGTTCCCGTGTGCCTTTCATTGCTATTGGTCTGCTTGTTTCGCTTGCGAATTTGTGAATCTCTTTCAACATTATCGACTCTTGCTAACATTTTGCATCAAATTTTTTTGTGCCACTATCCTCATCGAGCTCCACCCAAAGCCTTACTTATGTAGGTGTGAGAAATCGACGAGATCGGTACCAATTGTGCTATTTCCTTGTTACATCATTGAGTGATCATTGATCCATTTTCAACATCGGTCAAGGTACATTTGGTATAGTTCTCTCCTTTCTTCCACTCATATTTGCTCGAGTCTTGTGATGGATAGGCAAGGCATTTCATCTCCGGCCTTCGACAACAACGACGGCGTGAACAACTACATCACCAAATCGTCACTCTTTGATCTACAACAACAAATGCAAGGCGCACATTCTACCTTGCGAGAGCGCATCGAGAACCTCTACATCGACATTCATCACTCCGAAGCAAGGAAAAGGGACTACATCGACAACAAGATTTCCGTACAAAAGGAGGAGCAAGATGCAAGGATGGAGGAGATTCGGGCCTTAATCAAGTCTACTTCACCTTCGCCATCTTCAAGGCGGCAGCGACCAAGTCGATCATCTTCGGAGCGCCCAAGCGATGCAAGCGCAATTCGTCCATGTCCACATCGTCATGAAGGGCAAGTCACCTCCAAGCATCATGTGCACGACGATGACGAACGCCATCGAGCTCAAGCGCGACAACGACACCATCATCATGAAGATGCTCCACAAGCGCAAACGTACAAGTCCCAACAAGCACTACTTCACGCCAAGTCCAAGCTTCATCAGCAAAAGAGAAGACCACGAGACGAGCACCACCAAGACGGAGCTACGGCTACCACCACCACTTCGGCATCTTCGCCAAGTGCTATCAAGGCATCTTCGCCTTTGGACATACGGCATCTTCGCCTACTTCCCACGAGTACGCCTACAACGACTTCATCAAGTCCAAGGCGACCATATACATGCGAGGGCGACCCTTCCATCTTCGGAAGCCCCCCAAGGAAGATGACCGAGCATGGGAAATTCCCTTCGGTCATGGAGAGGAGCTACGAGGGGCCACATCATATGGGCCTCCCACACCAAGACGGTGACAAGGTCGAGCAAGGGCCATCCCCTTCGACCACGGCGATAGGAGTTGACCATGGAGACATTTGCACCTACATCTCTCCGACACCCACATATGTCGAGATGCCCCATTTGTCATGTGAGGAGAGCCACCACCCCATGAGTGAGATGAGTGACTCCACCATATATGACACTGAGAGCATTTCCTATGAGAGGATGAGTGTGACCACCACTAGCCTCACACATGAGAGCATGCCACACATCCTATGTGAGGTTGAGCGCCATTTGAGTGACTCCACCAACCATATGAGTGAGAGCATCCTTGAGGGAGTGAGTGAGCCACAACACTTAGCGAGTGAGGTAGTTGACACGGCATGTGAGGCCACTACGATTTCTAATGACTTAACCTCTACTCCTAGTGTGTTTTCTTCTTTGGTGCTAGGTCTCCTACATGACGACATGCCTATCTTCGACGACTCCATACCTCCAAAGGAGACGACGATGGCCATGGTGGACGATGATACACCCCCCACATGGTTCCATCAAGATGAAGATGACAACGAGTGGATCTTCGACACCTCACCTACAACACATGAGCGACGTTCCAAAGGCAACATAGGTGATGGTACTTCTCTTGTCCCACTAGTGGACTCTCTTGACATCGATTGCTCCCTTGATGTTGATTGTTAGGAATAAGCAAATTGTATTCCCATGAGGCCATAGGCCGATATATATACATGTACAGGTGTGGAATATATGCAGGAAACCCCTTATACAACGGGATTAATACAAAGGGGTACATGACTTATATTATAACTCTAACACCCCCCCTCAAACTCATGGTGGATGAACAACACTGAGTTTGGAGAGATAAAAGCCATGTTGTGCTCTAGTCTGGGCCTTCGTCAGGAAGTCTGCCAACTGTAACTCGGAAGGCACATACTGAAGAGCAATAACCTGGTCCTGCACACCAACGCGCACATAGAAAGCATCAACACCAATATGCTTGGTGAGCTCATGCTTCACAGGATCGCGCGCAATGCTAATAGCACCTGTACTGTCAGATAAGAGCAGAGTCGGTGTAGTGACAGAAACACCAAAATCCTGAAATAACCACCGTAACCAAGTCACCTCTGCCGTCAAAAGAGCCATTGCTCGCAACTTAGCCTCTGCACTCGAACGGGAAACTGCAAGCTGTTTCTTCGTCTTCCAGGCAATGAGAGAACCACCAAGAAAAACACAGTAAGCAGAAAGTGAACGGCGATCTGAAGGATCACTAGCCCACGTAGCATCCGAATAGGCCTGAAGCTGTAAAGAACTGGAGCGAGGAAAGAATAGACGGTGAGAGATTGTGCCCCGAAGATATCGGAGAACACGAAGTAGATGACTATAGTGGACCGAGGTGGGAGCGGAGACGAACTGACTCAGAATATGAACCGGATAAGAGATATCCGGACGAGTGACAGCTAGATAGACAAGACTGCCAACAAGATGACGATAACGCGTCGGGTCAGGTAGGGGATCACCATCAGTAGGACGGAGGTGAACATTGAGCTCCATAGGAGTCTCAACAATGCGGTCGTCAGTAAGAGCAGCACGAGCAAGAAGATCCTGGATATACTTTTCCTGGGATATAAAAAAGCCATCAGAGGTAGAAGAGACTTCAATCCCAAGAAAGTAGCGAAGAGGTCCAAGATCAGACATAAGAAACTGCTCACTAAGACGGGCCTTTACAAAGGCAATATACTCGGGGTCATCCCCAGTGATGATCATGTCATCAACATAGAGAAGAAGAAGAGTCCGACCACGAGGAGAAAGGTGAATAAACAATGCTGGATCATGAGCACTGGCTGAAAAACCAGCGGCAGTGACCACAGAGGCAAAGCGCTCAAACCAGGCGCGGGGGGCTTGCTTAAGGCCATAGAGAGATCGACGAAGACGACATACCATGCCATCAGGAACAAAATACCCAGGTGGTGGCTGCATGTATACCTCCTCACGCAGCTCACCATTAAGAAAGGCATTCTTAACATCAAGCTGAGATATAGACCAGTGGCGTGCAGAGGCAATTGCAAGAAGTGTACGAACAGTGGTCATATGGGCCACAGGAGCAAAAGTCTCGTCAAAATCACGACCATGCTCCTGCTGAAAACCACGAGCCACAAGACGAGCTTTGTGACGCTCAAGAGAACCATCGGAGCGAGTCTTAACGTTGTAGACCCACTTACAAGTGATGGGACGGACTCCGGGAGTAAGAGAAACAAGATCCTAGGTACCAATGCGTTCAAGAGCAGCAATCTCCTCTGCCATCGCAAACTGCCATTCAGGATGAACAACAGCCAGATGATAAGAAGTCGGCTCAAGAACAGCAGCACCAGCAGTGGGAAATCCAAAGCGATCAACAGGCGGAAGAGGGCGAGAACGCAAGCCATAAGTAGGCTGAGAGGAAGATGACGACTCATCCACAGAGGCATCCGCAGGTCGTGAACGACGAGTGTAATGCTGAGGAAAAGATGGAACAATAGAAGGAGGAATCGCCAAGGTAGAATCGGGGGGTGGCGACGAAGAAGTCACCGGAGATGAAGGTGTAGAATCCGGTGACATGCTAGGCGAGGAGACCGGGGAAGATGGAGGTTGCAAATCAACGAGAGGTGGAGAAGCAGAGGGAGTGGAACGAATAGACACAGGCTCGACGGGGGTGATAGGTGAGTCGGGAAAAGTGAGGAAAGAGATATCCTCCACTGAAAAAGTCGAGGAAGATGGGCGTGGGTAGAAGGGACGAGACTCATCAAAAGTCACGTCTCGAGAGATACGCATCCGACGACTGATAGGATCCCAACAACGATAGCCCTTATGCTCATCACTGTAGACTAAGAAGACACTCAACAGACTGAGCGGTCAATTTGGTGCGTTCGCGAGGGGCAAGAAGAACATAGCAAACACAACCAAACAAGCGAAGCATCGAATAATCGGGGGAACGATCAAAAAGATGCTCGAAAGGAACACCACCCTGTAGAGCAGCGGAAGGTTGTATATTGATAAGATAGGTGGAGGTGGAGACGGCCTCAGCCCAAAAATGAGGCGGGAGAGAGGCAGCAATCATCAATGCACGAGCCGTCTCAAGAAGATGTCGATGCTTGCGCTCAGCCACACCATTCTGAGCATGAGCACCAGGACAAGAGAATTGAGAGAGAGTCCCTTGCTCAGCAAGAACACCACGCAACATCTTAGAGATATACTCACCAGCGGAGTCAGCACGAAAAACACGAATGGGTGAAGAGAACTGAGTATGAACCATGACAGCAAAACGCTTATAAATAGTCAACACCTCACTACGAGAAGTCATGAAATAAAGCCATGTGTAACGAGAGAAATCATCTATGAAAATAATATAGTATTTATGACCACCTTTCGAAGCAAAAGGAGCCGGACCCCATACATCAGAATGGACTAAATCGAACGGACGCTTAGACACTGACTCACTATGTGAATATGGTAACTGAATCTGCTTACCTAGACGACAACCCTGACACTCTAAAGAGACATCTCCTGAGACAGACCCCAGAAGACCTCGACGAACTAAAGACGACAACCCAGAACCACACAGATGACCAAGTCGATGATGCCACTGCTTGAAGGAACCAGTAACAGAGGCGACTGAAGCGGAGGAACTGGCGATGGTGGTGGCAGCGGAAGGAACATGAAGCCAGTCCAACTCCCAAAGACCCTGAGAATCACGGCGGCGAGGGCCAGCCCCAACCAGAGTGTGCGTGTGACGGTCCTGGACGGAAAAAGAGTCAACGTCAAGGATGACGCGACAACCAGAATCAGTAAGTTGACCAGCAAAAAACAGATTCATGGTAAGTCGAGGAACATGAGCAACATCAGGAACAGAATAAGGAGTGGTAAGATTGCCTCTACTAACAACAGAAAGTGGAGTACCATCAGCAGTGAGAACATGAACAGGAGAATCCAGCGATCGAAGAGAGGACAAAGTGGAAGAATGAGAAGACATATGAAAAGAAGCTCCAGAGTCCAGAACCCATGGGGATGTACCTGACTGTGTAGAGGATGGTTGCTCAGTGCGAGAAGCATCAGTCACAAAACCAGCAGTACCCGCCGAGGAAGAACCTGAAGCCGCGAGCAGACGCTTAAGTCTCAGAATATCCTGCTCAGTCAAAGCAATGGCTGAAGCTGTCGAGGTAGATGACGAAGTCCGTGAAGATGATGATCGCGCCTTGCGCAGGTGTTTCCTCTTCGTGTAGCACTGGGACTCAATATGACCATCATTGTTGCAGTAGTCGCAATGTGGACGAGGGCGACCTGAGCCTTCAGAAGGAGTGGGCAGGAGCGGCAGAGCACTCGAGCGAGAGGGGGTCGGTGCAGCAGGTGGCGTGGAAGGAGGTCGAGTAGCGAGCACAGAGGGAACCTCCAGCAAACCAGCACCACGTAAGCGAGTCTCCTCAGCACGAATCTCAGAAAGCGCCTCCATGAGAGAAATACGACCACGAGCAAACAACTGAGCACGCCGGGGCTCAAACTCCTTACGGAGCCGAGACAGGAACTCGTAGAAGCGATGAAACTCCAAATTGGCCTGGACAGCCTGGCAACAGGGGCAAGTACGACAACCAGCACTGCGGAGAGAATCAAGCTGGCGCCAGATAGCAGAACTCTGTGCATAGAAGTCATCAACAGTAGAGTCACCTTGCTGAAGAGCATGCTCCTGACGGACCACAGAAAGGTATAAGGCATCACCAGAGGGCTCATAGCGCTGACGAAGACGGGTCCACATCTCAAAGACAGTAGGAAGACCCAGAAACTCAGAGGCAAACTGAGGCAGAACACTAGCAGTGAGAACAGCTGCAGCACGAGCATCATCATCAAGCCACTGGGTATAAACAGACAGAGCACCATGATACGTCTGAAGAGCCTCCTCATAAGCCAAGACCCGCTCTTCATAAGCACGATCAGCAGCCTCATCAGCAAGCTTAGCCGCATCCTTGGCGGCCTGATTAGCATCCGTAGGAAGAACCGGTGGAGTCGGCGGAGTAGGGGCCACCGGAGGAACCGGACGTGGCGGACAGCAGACCTCGCCAGAAAGAACACCCCAGAGACGGATGCCACGCATGTGAATGCGCATGAAGCCAGTGAACTCGGTGTAGTTAGTACCATCGAAGATCACCGGACAGCAAGGGACAGCAACATAGCCTGAGGACAGAGACATCGCACCTGTTTTTTTTTTACCGGAAGGGAACCAGCAGAGGGTCTGGACGAGAACCGCAGCAGCAGTCAGGGGCGAGATCGAGGATCACGGAGCAGACCAAAGGAATCTGGCGAGCGTGCGTAAACAGCCGGTTGAGCACGCGCTGGCGGCCACACAGGCAGAAGAGTAGACCCGTGCGTGACGGGCTCTGCGTGACGGGCGAACGGGCAAATCGAGCTGGACCTGTGCGTGACGGGCTGGCAGGCAGATCGAGCAGCTCCGCGGGTAGATCGAGCAGCTCCACGCGTGGTCGTGCAGTCAACGTCGCCCTTCCAGCGAGCAGATCAGCAGATCGAGCAGCAGGGGCGCGATCGGGGGTGATGCAGCACAAACGGAGACGTGCGGCAGAGGTGGATGGCAGCGGCGTCGGGCCAAGAAAAAGACGGGCGGCGCCGTGAGATGGGATCGAGCACGAGTTGCGGCGTGCGAGAAAAAAACCTAATGCTCTAATACCATGTTAGGAATAAGCAACTTGTATTCCCATGAGGCCATAGGCCGATATATATACATGTACAGGTGTGGAACATATGCAGGAAACCCCTTATACAACGGGATTAATACAAAGGGGTACATGACTTACATTATAACTCTAACATTGATCACCCTATGGATTCATCACATACTATGTCTTGTTTCGATATGCCACCCATTTATGATGAATATGATGATGAGCATGTTGCGCTGCCTAGTTTGATGCTATGCTCCATAGGATATCATGTGAAAATTCTTTTGGTCACATCATGTTTGACAATCCATTGAACTTGTCATATGCTATGAGTGAGATCTCCCATATTGCACCATTACAATCTCAACATAGTAACTATGCATGCCCCATTAAAATAAATCGTATTTGCACTTATGGCATAGATGACGAGATGATGGTCATTGGCTTTTGTTTTTCATGTGATGATATTGCCATGCTTCCTTTACATGATTTGCGCGATTCATCTAATATCCCATGCCATGATCAAATTGAACCAAATATGCATTGTTTTGGATATTGCCAATACTCTTCATGTGATGCTTCAACTAATGCTCATGAGGAGACCCCCATAGTTTCCTCATACATATTAAGAGATTTTGATGCATTCCATACTATGCATGATTCCCATGATTGTGTGCACCATATGCATTCCATGAATAACAATGCTCTACATATTTCTCGTGATGCATTACACAATTTGAGTCTCCATTATGCCATGCATAACAACAAACCTCCCATGATGGATGACATGTTTCTATATCACGCATCTCATTTATTTGAGCATTGGATATTTTGTGCTAACCGACACAAGCACGTGCGCATCATGATGGATGATGTGTACATATACCACGCACACACAATTTTTCCTTTGCCTTTGTTTTGTGTAGGTACTTATGAACACTCGTCAACCTCACAATCCCATGAGTTGACGAAACGAGCTTTTGAGAGCAACGATGACTTGGGATCACGTGGACTATCCTTACCACCGCTCCCTTCGCGCAAGGACTACGCGCATCTCTTCTTCTTGGCTCTCACACGGCTATGGGCTATATACCACTTGTTCACTTATGCCCATACTATCGTGTTCACTTTGCATGTTATGCCTCATTACATGATTTTGCCATGCAATTGTGACCCTTGCTTGCATCTACCCATGATTCACCATTATGCTACTCCTATGTGTATTTGCATGCTTGATGGAGATACTTATAGCTATAGCCATGATTTCTTTGTGCCCCATGCTATTGATGCTTGTTGTGTTGGGAGAGACATGAGGTCCCATTGCTATTTACATATGGCCTCTCGCCAATACATTGATGATATTTTGCTCATATCTTGCTTTCATGCTTGTGCTATGTCATGTGAATTATTCATGCACACTATTTGCATCAATGACATGCTTGCCATGATTCCTCCTAGTATGTTGCATCTTCGCACTACTAGCTTGCTTGACTTGATCACTATGATTGCTTGCTTTGATGCATCACCCATGTTCCACTCTTACTCACTTTCTTGGGTTGATGACATATATGTTCATGCCTCTCACTTGATTTGTGATGATCATTGTCTCTTGTCTCCATTAGTTGCATATCTCATATCACCTTGTATTGAGTGCCAACATGCTATGCTTATTGATTGTGGAGACTTGGACATATTACTTGTCATGCATGTTTGTTTGATTGAGCCTATTGTATTTGGTTGTTCTCGCATCATATGCCTCCATACTATGAAATGCTCCCTTGTCCTTTCTTATGATGAGCATGATACATACACTTGTTGGGTATCTTACCACACGAATGAAAGGTTTTGCACTTCCGCTAACCTCATTTGTTTTTTCGAGTGTTTGTCATGTTCTTTCATTTTGAAGGATTCACAAGGCGGTACCATCACAAGACATATTAGTTATGTGAAGACATACAAGATGCGCAACTCCATCATCCTTGAGAAACTCCTAAAGGTGACCTCCTTCCCTTTGAGCCACCCTCACATATGCATATTGGACGGGTCATTCTTTCATTGTTGTTTCCTTCTGGTTGCATACATGATACATCTCGCGAACGGAGGAGCGACATTGGAGATTGGCTCTATGGACCTTCACATTGAGGAGCGCTCGCACTTATTGGATGCACCTTCGGAACTCTACTCATGCCACAACATCGAGCTTTGGTACATCAACACTCCTTTGACTTTTTGTACCACCTCCATATTTGTTGATTGTGCTCACACATGTCATGCTCGATGGACATATCATACTCACCACAAGTTTGCACCCCATACATGGATTGACTCACATAATGCTTGTCTTATTGCATCTATTTCCATGTCATCCATGATATATGAGCTTGTGCATTTCCTTAGCAAATTTGTTGTGATCTTTCTTAATGGCATATTCATATATCATGATCATATTGTCCACCATCAATTGCATGATAACATACACATATTGAGCATCTACTGCCATATTCATGCTATTGATATACCGTCTCACTATGACATCATTTTGCACCGTGGTTGCATTGATCATATTCACAACACATTTGTGTGCACAATGATTGCATTTGCTCCCATGTATGCTTTGCATATCATTCTAGATCATCTTGATAAGCTTCATGCGCTTTGTCACAAATAATCTTGCCAAACGGACTCATACTTACTTGATGGACACTGTGTGTGCGCTAACCATTGTATTTCCGAGTGTCGCTTGTGTTTGCTCTTTTTGCATGTCTATCACTCCGGAGACACCTTGGAGTACTTGGATTGCGCAATGCTTTCAACTCCGTCCAACTAAAAGTCCGTCCACGACAACCTTTCCATGGTGATGAGGATCACGATTCGAGGTCGGATCTTTCCCACGTGGGGGGGGGGGGGGGGGGATGATGCAGAGCATCCTACGATCATCCGCATGTTCACTTCGACCACTCCCCATGACCGAAGGATACATAAGATGAGACCTCGACTATACGCCATTGGACACAAGGTGAACTCGCTCCCCTCTGAACCTTCTCTTTCCACATGTGAGACATGGCTACTACCTCAAACGTGTGTGCTATGCAATCATGAACCAAGAGGAAGACCATGGAACAGCTAGGAGTATTGGACAAGACGGCGAGAACACCAAGCGCAAGGAATAAGAAGAGGAACCACCGAAGAAGCTCCAGCAAGCGGACGTCCGGACGACACCGGACGACCGGCCTCTCACAGCGAGCCGATATCCGGCCCTCGGCGGACGACCAGCGCCTGAAGACCAGCCTACGCCAGCTACAGACCTCCCAGCGAGCGGACGTCCGACCCGCACAGGACGTCCGGCAATATTAATAGAAGTCCGAGACTTCCGGACGTCCGGTGTCCCGATCACAGAACACTTTCAGCGGACGTCCGGCGCTAGCGGACGACCGGTCCCCCTGGAACCACCGGACGTCCGGCCCCTGGCTATGTCCAGTTTCAGGCTAAAGCCCATGTACCCCTTCACTTCGGCCCCCTTTTGTACTACGACTATAAATAGACCTCTCCCTTCTCCTAGCTAGGGTTAGCATTGTGATAGCTCATATTTGAGATAGAGCTTCGCTCATCCACTTGGTTACTTCTCGTAGCTCACGACCTCTTCGGAGAAGATCCCCCAAGCAGATTCAAGACCCCATCACGGGAAGAACCTTCAAGACCTCCTCACAGAGAAGACCCTTTGTATCGTCCCTTGTTGACTTTGAATCGTGTATCACTCTTTGTCTCGAGGATCTAGCATATGTGTGACTACATCTTGTTGGTTAAGTGATTTCTCTCGCGTTTTCCTCGTGTTCCCCTCGTTTCCCCACTCGTGTTCTTCGTGTTCTTGGTAGGATTCCCTCCAACGTGAAAGATCGGGCATCTAGGGTTCTACCCTACATCACAAACCGTGCAGAAGGGCACAACGACTCGCGCGACCACGGTCCCGGCAACCGTCGAGTCCATGCAGGCGGCAGAGAGCCTGTCAGCAAAATCCATCTCTACAGTGGTAGGAATTGCCCAGACAACATTGTTCTCGGGGCCTATCGACTAGGAGGCGATGAAGGCACAAAAGTGGGCAAGCCACGCCCCGCAACCGTGAACGTCAGGTCCCACCAAGTCCATGCAAGAGGGTACGGCGCATCTGGTGGGCCACTCCCCGACCATGATGTTGGCAACCATCGAGTCCATGCAGGAGCGCACGGCGACTCAGGTCGGCCATACCCCGACAACCAAGTGTTCAGGTCCATCGGGTTGGTGGGAGATGGCTCCCCGACAACGGTGTGTGCGTGCGGCTACATCTTCCTCAATGAGGAGAAAGCTGTGACCACACCCGCGCTTGTAGGAGACAAGCTCAGCGAGGGTTGGTTACTCGACACCGGTGCCACGAACCACATGACTGGTTCGGTCGACGCGTTCGCAGAGCTGGACCGCCCGATCACCGGAAAGGTGAGGTTCGCGAATGGCTCTGTGGTGGACATCCACGGGCGCGGGACCGTCGTCTTCGCCAACAACGGGGCTGACCACAGGGCGTTCACGATCATCTTCTTCATCCCAGTGCTCAAGAGCAGCGTCGTGAGCATCAGCCAGCTCGACGAGAGCTGGTACAACATCAACATCCATCGCGGAGTGCTCTCCGTGCGAGACGAGGACCGGCGATTGCTCATCAAGGTAACCCGAGGATCAATCGCCTGCACAAGTTCTTCTTTTGTCCCGTACAACCTATGTGCCTGGTCGTGGGCCATGTTTCCAACACTTGGCGTTGGCATGCTCGGCTCGGACACCGACACTTCGACGGGCTATAAAAGGTGGCTCGTGGTGGACTCGTGCGTGGGCTATCGCACATCATGCACACCAACGAGCTGTGTGATGCATGTCTTGCCGAGAAGCAGCAGCGTCTGCCCTTCCCTAAGAGAGCAAGGTACCGGGCGAAGAAGCCCCTGGAGTTGGTCCACAAGGACCTCTGCGGCCCGATCAACCCGGCATTTGGCGGGCATCGCTACATCCTGCTGCTCGTCGACGACTATAGCAGGTTCATGTGGGCAATACTCCTCGCCTCCAAGAACGAGGCGGAGCGAGGCATCGCCAAGCAGCAAGCGGCGGCAGAGGTTGAGTGCGGCCACAAGTTGCGCGTGCTGCGCACGGACTGTGGTGGCGAGTTCACGTCGGCCACGTTCTACAAGCATTGCGACGGCAAAGGGGTGCAACATCATCTCACGCCCCCTACTCGCTGCAGCGGAACGGCGTCGTCGAGCGGAGGAACCAGACGGTGCTCGGGATGGCACGCTGCATGCTCAAAGTAAAGCAGGTGTTGAGCACGTATTGGGGGGAGACCGTGCTCACGGCTGTCTTCATCCTCAACGCTCCTTCACAAGGAGCGTCGACGGCAAGATGCCTTATGAGGTGTGGTACAAGAGGAAGCCTGATGTGTGCTTCCTTCAAACCTTTGGCTGTGTTGGGCACGTTAAGACGACGCGCCCACAGCTAAAGAAGCTCGACGACAGGAGCACCCCAATGGTGTTCATGGGCTACGAGACGGGATCAAGGCATACAAGATGTACAGCCCCGTCACGAAGCGTGTACACGTCTCCCGCGACGTCATCTTCAACGAGGAGGCATGTTGGAACTGGGAGGCGCCAGCAAGCAACTCCTTCACCGTGGAGTACACGGTGTGCACAAGTGATGGTGCTCGGGCAGCAACCCCGAGCACAATGGAGACCCTGAGCAGAGCAAGCCCGAGCTCAACGACCCTGGGTACAGACGTACAGCAACCCCAAGCACTGCGGCCCCAAGCCGAGTGGCTCCAAACACAGCGAGCACAACAACCTCGCAGTCGGCAACCCCAAACACCTCAAGCGAGGTTGTGCCGAATCAGTTTGCAACTCCACCAACAGTGTGATCGGACTTGTTTGACGCCGACGATAGTGTCGGCGTCCCACACTGGTACCAACGTGTCGATGACCTCGCCAAGCCACCACAATTGGCGGTGAATCTCGACGGCAATGATGACGACGAGGTGTTGCATCTGATGGCCGGCGAGGAGCCGACCACGTTTGCTGAAGCAGAGCGTGAGGATTGCTGGCATCGCACGATGCTAGATGAGCTGTCGTCGATAGACGACAACGCTACTTGGACACTCACCACGCTGCCCACAGGGCATCGAGCTATTGGGCTCAAGTGGGTGTTCAAGGTAAAGAAGAACGAGCATGGCGCCATTGTCAAGCAAGAGGCCCGGCTCATTGCAAAAGGGTATGCGCAACGCATAGGGGTGGACTTCCAGCAAGTCTTTGCTCCCGTAGCAAGGCTCGAGTCCGTTCAACTTATCCTTGCCCTGGGAAGTTCACCACATGAAGGTCAAGTCGGTGTTCCTCAATGGCGACCTCGGCGAGGAAGTCTACATCTCCCAGCAACCTAGCTTCATCGCTGAAGGACACGAGCAATACAAGCTACACAAGGCCCTGTAGGTCTCCGGCAAGCCCCGAGAGCGTGGAACGCCAAGCTGGATGCGAGCCTCGCATCACTTGGGTTCTCCCGCAACACTTCTGAGCACAGCCTGTACTTGCGTGGCACCGCAAACATGCTGCTCACTGTCGGCACCTACGTCGATGACCTGGTCACCGCCGGGGCAGAGCCCGTCGAGGTTAAACGCTTCAAGGGAGAGATGCAACGTCTCTTCAGCATGAGCGACCTCGGGTTGCTCCGGTACTTCCTCCGGTTAGGGGTAAACCAGGAGCATGGCCGCGCGACAATCACGCAAACGGCCTACGCCGCCAAGATTCTGGAGCGAGCTGGCATGTCTAAATGCCACACCGTGCAAGCCCCGATGGAGGCATGGCTCAAGCTCAGCAAGGAGAGTGCCGAGAAGCCGGTGGACGCAACGTTGTACTGCAGCATCTCGGAAGCCTTAGGTATCTCGTGCATACCCGACCGAACATCTCGTTCACTGTCGGGTTCGTGACTAGGTTCATGGAAGCCCCGACAAGCGATCATCTCGCTGTCGTCAAACACCCGCTCCGATACATCTCGGGCACGATCACGCACGAATGCGTGTATCGTCGTGGTGGCGGCAAGAAACTGGTCGGCTACAGGGACTCCGACCACGTTGGCAACATTGTCTCCAGGAAGAGCACCTCTAGCATACTGTTCTTCCTCGGAAGCAGTCCCGTTAGCTGGCAATCGATGAGGCAGAAGGTTGTCGTGACTTCTTCGTGCGAGGCGGAGTACATCGCGGCAACAACAGCGGCATGTCAGGGAATCTGGTTGGCTCGTCTTCTCGGCGAGATGTTGAACCAAGACTCCGCCCCTGCACTCATCTTCGTTGACAATAAGTCGGCAATTTCCCTCTGCAAGAATCCAGTGTTGCATGACCACAGCAAGCAAATTGATCTCCGATACCACTTCATATAAGATTGCGTCGAGAAGGGCACGGTGGTCGTGGAGGTCATCAAGACTGGTGAGCAGAAGGCAGACATCCGGACGAAGCCACTTGGTCGCGTCCGGTTCCGGGAGCTACGCGACAAGATCGGGATTGTCAACATGCAATCCCGACGACAGGGTTGAGGGGTAGAATGTTGTTTTCCACCCAGTCTCCAAGGAAACTCTTCTCCAAGCAACCACAAGGGTCAAGGATAACCTGCACTTGGCAGGATAAGATGGCAGGCATTTATTGAGCCTGTAAGGACAGGATAGGATAGCAGTGTGGCTGGAGTTAGAAGTCCATGTTCACACACTATCACATCTTCTTCACCTGCATGTCCGCGCAATTCCTTTGGAGCTGCTTCCGTGAGGTGGTTGGTGGCCATTGGTGCAATACCAACTTCTCTGACCTTTTCGTGGAACTCCAGGCTTCCACGATGCGGTCGCGCCACATTAGGTGCTTGGGTACTGGGGTTCTCATGTGGACGCTATGGACAGTTCGCAATAAGCTTGTGATTCAGTGTGCACCTCTTCGATGATCTACTTACGCGATTTTCAAATGTATGGTTACTTGCAGCTTTTGCGGCCGCTTAGCCGCCCACAGAATCGGGAAGCCATCGACATCTTCATTGCAGATCTTCGTGCGTTGGCCTTCCGCTTGGCTCCGTCGCTTCCCCACTACGTTCGAAGCCGGATTAGTCCCCTTCTTGGCTCCATTGCAGACTCGCTGTGGCAGTGCCTATGGCTAGGCTCTGGCCCTTTGCGTCCCCTTCTTTTCTCTCTTTAGGGCTTGTTGAGTTGTGCCCTCAGCAGAACCTGGATCTTGTCGTGCTTTGCCCCTGTGCACTACTTGTGTGCGTGTGTGGTGTGTGCTTGTATGTTGGAACTTGTGGCTCTAGTGGTTTACTTTATATATAGTGGGGCGAAAGCCTTTTTCGGTAATACTGTGAAAGTCACCTACCGTCGCTTATTAGTCACCTAATGCTCCCTCCTTTCCGAAATCTAGTGCGCATAGATTCAGGCTCTAATACCAATGCATGCGCTAGAGGCTAGCTTTGGACAAGAATAACCCTGCTTCATCTGTCCCATGCCCTCACAGACATTCAACTAGCTAGCAAACACCGGCGTGGGCATGCAGACCAGGGACGCGGTGACGCCGACCACCGGCCGTGTACACGGAGAAGCCAGCCGCAGGCGCAGTGACGCCGGACACCGGCGGCGGAAGGGAAGAAGCTGGCCGCGGGCACGGTGACGCCAGTCGCCGGCGGCGGAAGGGAAGAAGCCGGCCGAAGACGCGATGTTGCTGGCCGTCGACAGTGTACGCGGTGATGCTGACCATGGACACTGAGAAGCAGAGTGGGGACGCCGGGCACCGTCGCGGACACGGTGATGCTGGCCGCCCGCGGTGGACACGGGAAAGTCGGACGCGGTGAACACCGACCGCCAGTGGAGGACGCAGAGAAGGCGGCAGCGAACACGATGACGCCGGTAGCGGATGCAAAGATGCCGAAGACGCCGGTAGCGGACACAGGCTGACGGTGATGCAGGTCTAGTGCCCACGCCCCTGACTGCCTCGCCACCACAATCTCCTGGATCCGGCCGGGCGGAGAGGCATGTTGAAAGAACATGTGGTGCCCCCATGTTTGGTTTTGGTAATTGATGACAATCTCTATGGACTAATGGTTGCCTTGAGTTATATTTGAAGGATTTGTCCATAGGCTTTTCTTGAAGACCATGTGTTGGTTTCAAGGAGTTTATGAGATGGCCAAAGTGCCTTTCAAGGAATTATCCAAAGATTGGTCATGTGAGAGTTGAGCTTATTGCAAGCATGTCTTGAAGAAAAAGATTGTGTGAACATTAATGTTTACCTTCAAGATATCATCCTAATGAAGAGTTGGAAATATTCAAGGTTGATCAAGACTAAGCACAGAGAGTGATTCAAGTTGATCAACACACAAAGCGCACAAGTTGTACCGAGAGGGATCAAGTGATGCCATGGTATGGTAAGCATTGTCCTTTACGCTTTGTGTACTAACCCATGGTCTATGTGTGAGTTCTATGTAGGGTTAGGTATGTTTCCATGGGTTTGCATCAAGAGGAAGATCTCATACAACCCATGGAGGATGACATCAAGTGGTGATCGTCATCAAGATTGCGGTGTGCAAGCTCAAGTGAAGAATCACGAAGAGATCATCCTTGAAGCTTGCCGTCCATTGTGGCGACAATGGACTTGTGAAGATGCGCCGAAGAGTAGCTCACCCATAGTGGAGTATGGGGAGCAATCTACTAATCTTCGTCGAGCCAATGCAATCAAGAAAGGTGGTCCAACTTGAGGGAGTCAAGATCGGCATCAGGATTGCAGTGTGCAAGTTCAAGTGGAGCATCACGAAGAGATCATCCTTGAAGCTTGCCGTCCATTGTGGTGACAATGGACTTGTGAAGATGCGCCGAAGAGTAGCTCACCCATAGTGGAGTATGGGGGAGCAATCTACTAGTCTTCGTCAAGCCAATGCAATCAAGAAAGGTGGTCCAACTTGAGGGAGTCAAGATCGTCATCATCTAGCTCAAGTGGACTGTGAAAGGCAAAGGTTTGTCCTTGATAGGTTTTCTATTTTACCGGTCTCATGGTGTTATTTGGGAGACCGGATTATAGGATCAATAGCCGTATCAAGGGGGGCTCTCGAGTGAGTAGCTTGATCATATCGTTCGGTGAGAGCTCAAATCATTGCATTCTTGGCATCATCATCTTTCTTGGTTCTTGTTTGGCTTTTCACTTTGTGAGTTTAGGAGCTTTTGGCCTTCTTCGTGACAAGCTCTAGTTCATCGAAAACCCATTTCATATGCATCTTCTTTCGCGTTTTCGGTGTTGGAGTTTTTACCGGTCTTATTTGAGAAAGGGTTCTCACCATTTTATTTTGGATATTTTTCTCAATTGCTATTTCTTGATATCTCTATCAAGATTGTGTTAACCCTTGTCTTTAGCTTTCCAACAAACTTGATTTCGTCAAATTCGGAGCTCATACGCAAAAGTTATGGCAATTTCATTCGCAGGTCAGTTTGTTGAGCGATAGTACCTCTTATAAGAGGTAGTACCGCTTATAAGAGGTAGTACCGCTTTGGGCAGCGGTAGTACCGCTTATAAGCTGTAGTACCGCTCTAGGCAGCGGTAGTACCGCTTGTGCACGACCTGTGCACATAACGGTTGGATTTGGGGAGGCCTATTTAAGGGGGCCTTCTTCCCCAATGGTCCCTATTTCTTGAGCTCGCATTTGCCCCCCATTGTTGACCTTCTTCGAGCTTGCTATCTCTCAATCCCTCCATGGATTCTTGCTAGTTTTGGGGGGAAAAGAGAGAGGAGATCTAGATCCACACTTCCACCAATCACTTTCTCCTCTATGTGAGGGGAACCCCTTGGATCTAGATCTTGGAGTTCTTGTGTTCTCCTTCTTGTTCTTCCTCTCTTTTTCTTCCATAGCTTTCGTTGCTTTGGTGGGATTTGAGAGTGAGGGACTTGGGCACTCCGTGGCCCTTGCCATTGCATTTGGTGCATAGGTTTGAGTTCTCCACGGTGATACGTGGAAGTTACAAGTTGAGAAGCTTATTACTCTTGGGTGCTTGGTACCCTTGAGCTTGTTTCTCTTGGGTGCTTGGGCGCCCTAGACGATTGGTGGTGCTTCGGAGCTCAATCATTGTGGTGTAAAGCTCCGGGCAAGCGTCAGGGTCTCCAATTAGGTTGTGGAGATCACCCCGAGCAATTTGACGGGTACCGGTGACCGCCCCCAAGGGTTGCCAAAGTGTACGGGTTCGGTGACCGCCCCCAAGGGATGCCATTTGTACGGGTTCGGTGACCGCCCCCAAGGGATGCCATTTGTACGGGTTCGGTGACCGCCCTCAAGGGTCCCTTAGTGGAATCACGGGATCTTGCATTGTGCGAGGGCGTGAGGAGATTACGGTGGCCCTAGTGGCTTCTTGGGGGGCATTGTGCCTCCACACCGCTCCAAACGGAGATTAGCATCCGCAAGGGTGTGAACTTCGGGATACATCGTCGTCTCCGCGTGCCTCGGTTAGCTCTTACCCGAGCCCTTTACTTATGCACTTTACTTTCTGGTAGCCATAGTGTTTCATGTTATATATCTTGCTATCACTTAGTTGTTTATCTTGCTTAGAATAAGTTGTTGGTGCACTTAGGTGAGCCTAGTTGTTGTAGGTTTTGTGCTTGAGAAATTAACTGCTAGTTTTATTCCGCATTTGTTCAAGCCTAAACCGTAATTATTTCAAAGCGCCTATTCACACCCCCCCCCCCCTCTAGGCGACATCCACGATCTTTCACATGCACAGATGGCGAGGAAGGCAGGCTACCCCGCGGCCTCATGGAGCTGCGCAAGCTTAGGTGCAGACAGCTCGCACTTGCGCTTCTTGCCGCCGCCATGTCCGCTCCAAGATCAAGCCGCCATGGTCCTCGGCCGTTGCTCCTCGTAGCTGGAGCAGGGGAACGGGGGGGGGGGGGGGGGGGGGGGGAGGGGGCAATGGCGTGGTCCTCGTCGCCGCGGAGGAGAGAAGAGGATGGCGTGGCCCTCGTCGCTGCTGGTCCAATCCCGAGTCCCAACCGCCTGCGATGTGTGTTGTGTGCAGGAGGAAAAGGATAAAGGCGATGTGTGCGTCCGTGCGGCTGCGGGGTTAGTTTCGTCCAGAAGAGCACAAAGTTGCTTATACGCACTACATAGTGGAATAACGCTAGAAAACGTATGCGCACTATAAAGTGGAACGGAGGGAGTAATGTGAAAGTTACCTACCATTTCTCATTGATCACCTAAAATACTGTGAAAGTTGTCTGTCATGGTTTCTAAGTTGCCTACCTCGGAAACTAAGTTCTTACAGTTTATGAAGTTGTGTCTACTGCTCAGTTCCCTGCCATTGCTGATTAGTTGCCTAGAGTACTGTGAGTTCCCTACCATGGCTTCTAAGTTGCCTACCTCGAAGCATAAGTTGTCTACAACCTATGATGCTCAGTTGCCTGACATAGCTAATTGGTTGCATGTAGTACTATAAAAGTAGGCCTACCATACTGAAAATTACATAAGCAACTTAGCATAACGCACTCAATGCTAAGCAATTTAGGAATAAAAGTTAAGCTACTTGAGGGTCATGGTAGCCAATTTAGTGCAGACATTAGGCTAACTAGCATCATGGAAGGCAACAACATGAGTTGTTCCTACAGAACTAAAAGTTGCTTCATGTACCACCCAAGTTGCTTTGGAAAAAGTTCATCAGAACATACTGACATGGAATCTGGTTTTGAAGAACTCGTCACGAGAGGTCCAGCAGAGAAAACGGATTGTAATTCCAACGCTCAATTCAAAAGTTATAGCATTTTGAAATATCGAAAAGAGGAATTAGTATGACAGTACAGAGCTTTGATATTCACATGCAAGCATGGGGATGCAGCATGTGCATCAGCGCAGAACACCACATGTCATTTGCCTTGCATGGGCCAATCACCTTTTGCTATCTTGGGTAAAGGAATCAAGTTTTCTTGTTTCCCATTTTTGGGTCTATACTCCATATAACTAAAAAGTGCAGCTGCACTTATCAGAAATTGATTTATTTTGCCTAATATATACATTCGACACCCACATAATACTTTGCTAGTATTTGTTACTTTCTCCAAGATTTCACAACTAAGCTGAATCAAAAGATTCAGAAAAAGAAAGTCCTAGATTACTGCTGCTCATTCATGCACTTGGATTGAAAGACCCCGGTTAAACTTTATGAGAGGGAAAAGAAAAGAAGTCCTAGATTACTGCTGCTCATTCATGCAAGAGGCTACTCTAGTGCCCCCAGTCAAACTTTAAGGTCGGTGTTGGACCTGGAGAATCCAAAGAAAACTAGTAGTAGTCATGTATTTAATTTCGAAACATCAGCTAACCCTGATTTACTACTTGTAGTATTTTATGACAACTAAACTGTTCTGATGACTGATGAAATCTTAAAGGGGTTAGCAGCTAAGCCAGCAACAGAGTTCAAACACTACGCATCAAAAAGAAAGTTATGTACCGCAAAGTATCAATTATTTTAGAGTATGATATGATTCCCTCTAATGAATGTGCGAATGACATGGAAATGATAATCTTTGACAGTCTGTACCTACCTCTGTCACCATAAGAGCCTTCACCAACTCATTTTGAGGCGATGCTGCACATGAGAGGTGTATATTGAAATTAACACACGCGAGCAATCAGAAAAAGGAACTGTGTAATCTTGACTTGCTTCTTCTGTTGAATCACAACAAATCAGGACCTAATCAACAAAAATGTGCTTACTTTTAATTGGAGAACCATTGAGAAAAGCACCTTTTCCACGAACAGCTGTGAAAAGCTAATTGAAGAAAAAACACGAAATCAGACTCAAAACCTTTCCGGGTTCCTTTACCCAGATTATATTGCACTGATCCTCAAATAAAACAAGGAAAAATTACATAGAGTAACAATATTTACCTCATTCATGATGGGGTTGTACACAACTCCAACGGTGGGAATCTTCCCAATGGTGAGGCCAATCGAGACGCACACAAAAGGAAAGCTGAAATATAAAAAAAGTGCACAATCTTGGCATAAGAAAAGAAAAATGCACGATGAAGAAAGGTACTTTGTCTTTTTGACAGATGGCTTTCACAGTTTCACTCTTGTACCGACACGCTCTCGCAGCTAGCAAGGTGAATCCGCTGAGTACAATTGGGGTCGCTGCCTCACCGGAGTCTCACCTCCTCGACCTTCGCTGGGGCGTGGGTTAGTGCAGCCGCTTCTAGGCGTTCGTGGATACTGTCGAGAGTCTGACGGCGAGCCAGATTCAGAGGTGACCACGGGTGAGAGGCGAAAGGAGGAGAAATCCTTATCTCGTCTAGCAACTTTGGGGATTCGACAAGGGAGCTCTTGACAAGCCCTCAGCGCACGACAACCGTACAAGTCACCGTTTGTAGCATGCGCTCCTTGTCGCTGGTCACCTCGGGCGGCAAAGAGATCGTTGTCAGTATGGATACCCATTCAGATAGAGGCGGTACAGGCGCACCCGAACCATATTACCCGCCTGAGTGGCTAAGGGGCCCCGAGCCTTGCGCCCCACTACGCTCGAATATGCACTTGTAAGCAGTGACAAATCCAGGAATTGAACTTATTAGTGTCCCACATTTAACGTCTGAACATTTTAACATGCAAAAGGAAAGTCCGCTCAATCAAAAGTCCAAAACTCATAAAACTCAAATACAAGGCTCGATGTACTAAAAAAATAACATACCTAATGGTTCAAAATAGTTCAAGACTCTCGGCAACTAGGTGATGTAACCACCAAAAAGCACAAAAAACAAGCATTCCCGATTCTCGACAAATATTCCCTCCTCACTGCATGAAGCAGCACAAGGTTGTCGAGGAGCAACTCCACCTTCTGCTACAATGTGTACAGCACAACTGTTGAAGGAACAGCTTCAACGTGCTGCGCTAGATATCGTTCTAGAGGCGAATGTAGGCCAATATGGCAGCAGGAGTTCAATCCAGAACTCCTAGAGCACAAGATCTACTCCAAGATCTTAGATAAGAACACCAAGTTCTATTATAGGTAGTGGGGTAAGTAGTCTGGGTACAAAGTAGAGGTGAGGACCTCTATTTATAGGGCTTTGGAAAGCCTTCACATACCTCTACTTATAGCTGGAATACTCTAGAAAACATTATTTAAGTTTCACCATTCTACTCATAGCTACTCACAACTAGAAGACTCTAGAAATCAGTAGGTAGGGTAGAAAAGAGAAGAAAAGGAATACTACACTAGAGTGGAAGCATCTAGAAGTAGCCAAACAAATCTGACATACAATTTTTTTTCCTCATCTAGTGTTCCTCATCACTGCATCTTTAATTTCTGGAGTAGAATAATCTCAAATTTGTTCCGGAGTCCCGAATCAGGTTGAATATCAGCTTCACTAAATCCTTGAATAGAAGTTTGCAAAATGTTATCACCAGAGCCCTCATTACACACTGCAGGTTCAGGAACAGGAGCTTGTAAAATGTTTGCATCAGAGGCTTCATTAGACAATTAAGGTTCGGTAATTGGGGGAGTTCCAAATTAAGCAGCAATTGGTTTCATTTTCTTATAGATTCCCTACATTACAACATCACAGGTTCAATAATTGGCCACAGGACCATAAATTTAAGGTTGATATGAGGAAAAAAATGAATTTGACTGGGTATACCTGTTGGTCGCGCTTGCTGCCCTTGCAAACTGCAACTTCCCGTTTGCGCAAGCTCGATGGCGTGCCACTACCGCTGCTGCCATCCACGCAGGCCAAGCGGGGGACTATTTCTTGTTTTCCCATTCATCAGGTGCCCGGTGTCCGGCGAGCCGGAGCTACGCATGATTGGGGATTTTTTGGGATTGCCTGCTACTTGCTCGGCAGTTCTAGGCTATCTAATTTTGGCTGGTTCTAGGCATTTTTTTTGTAAGTGCTAGCCCACGTTTAAAACGAATGGTTTTCCTGCTTCATATCTCTACGTCGTCCGGTGTTTGCCTCCTCTTTCAAAACGAAACGGTGTTGGACTTGGCCACCTAGGGAACACATTACGCGGCTACCCAGGGCAGCCACCCATAGCTGCCCCTACGGTGGCATCGCCCTTGGTCGCAAGGAATAAGATCAGGAGCGCTTCTTTAGGAATTCTACGATCGCGGGAGATTTGTACCTCGTAACTGCAGGATCACCTGATTGTATCATATCCCTGGAAGATCAGGACCAAACTACCGACCTAAGATTAGCTATATAAGGGCGGTACCAATCCCCACCAAGGGGACGAAGATATACGGGAGCTCATTTCCACACCCTAGCTCGGTAGATAGGAAAACACAAATGTAATCCTCTCTGATCATCTATAAAGATGGGTAGGAAGGAAGTAGTGTTATTACCCATCCACTGGCCTAAACCTGTGTAAAACCACGGTTTCACCTTCATCGCCGACGAGAACCCTTCGAGCACAACCCCTCTCTCTACTTCCATGATAAACCTCAGATCTTAAGATCAGCGGACCATTATTCATCAACATTTGGCGCCCGCCGTGGGGCCCAAACGGATCTTCGTCACCAACAAACCTTCTCACGGAGCACAAACATACTAACAAAAGCGAAAGGTTGGGGCTAGTCCCCCACTTTGACCCAGAGGAGGCGTACATCAACCTCGCTCCTCGGGGCGGAAATCTTCTAGTGTCAGTTTGGGTCCTCCTAGATCGTCTCGCTTTGGCACACCCACCCAGGTCAACTTGAGTAGTGGAGCAGGATCTCTTACTGCTGGGGTACCCCGTTGGTTCAACATAGTAAATTACCGTTCAGGCAGAAACTCTTGTGGAGAATAAGGTTGCACGCCAAATCCCCTCGCCAGAGAGCTATCCAGATCCCGCCACACTGTTGTGAATTGGATTATCATCAAGGAATCATTTCACCATACGTTGGGATTATCTAGAGACCGGTTCATCCAATTCATAAATCCGAGCCGTGCACCTCGATCTATGTCGGCCTGCACCACTGAACTCCCTCTTGGTGGTTAGGGACCACCACTCCTAGTGGACTGGGGACCACCCACAAGACTTTGTTCGACCTCCGGATTATCCATTCATCATGTAGCCGATGCTTCAAAATCAAGTCGTCTCTGAAGCCTCTACTCATCATATCCTCTCGACAAGCCTCCTCCAAGATGATCTTCCATTCAGTGTTCTTTTTGCAAGTAATCTAAAGTCACTACATATACGAAGAAATGAGCTTCGCCCTTCGCCCCAAGGACTCACCGTCGCGGAAGATATTCGTCGGGGCGCCTTACCTGGTGGTCGGGCAAATTATCCTCTCCATACGCATGGATGAGGGAAATATCTGACTACTCCCACTCCCACCCACGTAAGCGTTATCGAGTTTTGTGCAACGTTCATGTCCATCTTGGGTAAACCCACACTTCTCTCGCTAAGTGCAACAGTGTTTCATGACCGCCTGTGCCTCGGAACATGGGGACCAAGGGCATGATTACGGTCAAGAGTTCCCTTGGAGCGGTCTCTTGACCCCAAGAAACATACCTTGATTAAGTTATGAGTGACATCCATAACCTCATGAAAGGGTACCAACTGGGGAACGTCCTACTGACCGAACCTAGGGGTAACTGCTCCAGAGTTTGACCACCAGGCCATTGGATAAATCTCGCAAAGAGGACGATACGGTTGTCTAGAAATAAAAGGCTACTCTTCTCCGGCACTGGTCGGGAGAAATAAAAGACCGTATTCACTATTTTCGAACATGATCCTCTTTTATGCTTCGCCTTCCAGAACCGTCATGGCCATTAAGCACTCCTATGTTGGCTCGGCAGGAGCAATGACCTCCCCTCAAGTCACGAACGAATTATGGCGACCGTCGTTGCCTCTCCACCCCACTTATGCTTTCCCCAGGGACACATAAATGTCAAGGTGTTGCCGAGAAGCCATGGATCGACGAGACCCGTAAGTGCAGCCCGAGCAAAACATTCCAGGTCCTCATAGGAGCTAACCATGGTGTAGTGCATTACCTCGTCAGTTCTTCCTCGATGAAGGAAAAGAAGGTTGAGCATTTCCGACGCTTTTTTCATCTCTAGGGGAAGTTTCTTCGGAAGCGCTCTAGGATATGCTACCTATAGGTATGGCCCGAGACAAAAAAAAACTGGGAGATCCACTTTCTTGATCGCAAGAACAAAGTGCCCACCTGAATAAGCCTCCCTGGCGCAATTGGAGGGACTGGAGAAGGGGAAGAAAACGCTCGGGGTCCTGACCCTTCTTTGCAGATCAAGACTAAAACTTGCAAAGCTCTTGTAGGACACACAAGGACCTCCCCAAGATCGAGGGCAGGAGATAAACATTAAAGACGAAAACAACTTGCTCAATGGTAATTTTATTGCACAAATTCATTAAACACCATTGTTCGGAGAAGGGGAAGAAAACGCTCAGGGTCCTGTTGTTCAGCACGCTAAACTTCTTTGGCAAGCGGCCATGCACACGAAGATTAAGGTCTTCATCAGACAGCTGATTAGGGGGAGACTACCTCGGCTTGCAATATCTTGAAAGTTCAAACACAACGGTGCGAGTGATGGCTCCTATGCCTTGTGAAGTAAGCGAGAAGATAGAAATCGTATATTATTTTGCCCAATGGAGAAATTCATGTGGAACTTTGTGAGGGAGAGACTGGGATGATCCTGGAACCCAATCTGTTGCTCTGAGCTCTTGGGCTTGTCCTGGGTGTTGGGGGTATGCAACGAACAGTCGCATTCCATCCAATCCTGTGTTTAAATGTTCGACCTTTTTTCAGCTTTGGATGCCTCCAGGGAGAATGAAGGACAAGGAAACTTCATTGGATGGGTTACAGAGGCTTATAGATCTTCATGCTACGAACTGAAACGTTCTAGGCAATTCAGGAGCTGCTTAGCCTCTAGTCCTTTTGTCCGAGGTGCGTGCTTGATTTGCACTTTGTGCGAGGAGTATGTGTTTTGGTTTGTAAGACTTATATGTTATTTTGCCAGTTGCCACTGTTTGAGCACTTTATATAGTACTATAAGGCCAAGCGCTCCTTGCGCCTTCTGTTCTAAGAAAAGCAAGAAAACAAGGGTCCACAACAGAGTGCGCATACTAGAACATCGTCGTTACCCATGAACGAAGTTGGTGGTGCCATCGAGAGGGTCGACTATCCAGGTGGGGTCGTAGGTGAGGTCATCGGTGGAGCCGAGGGCTGCAGACGTCTCCTCGCCGATGAACTTGTGGTCCGGGTAGAGCATCCGGAGGTGGTTGAAGATGAGATCCTCGCATGCCTTGTCCGTCTCCGTCACCAAATCCACCTGCAGAAGCAACAATCCATAGCACCATGACGACTACTCCCTCCGTTCCTAAATATTTGTCTTTTTAAAGATTCAAATGGACTGCCACATACGGATGTATATAGACATACTTTATAGTGTAGATTGACTCATTTTGCTTCGTATGTAATCACTTATTGAAATCTCTAGAAAGACAAATATTTAGGAATGGAGGAAGTAGATCGCAATCCAATCAAGGCAGGCAAGATGCGTGGCAGCGTGGGGGAAAGAAAGAGGCGAGAGGAAAGACCTGGCCCTTGTGCTCCACATTCTTGCTTAGGTAAAAGCTCTTGCGGATAATCTGCATAGGGTACAAATCGGTCCCAGAATGAGCGAACAGGAAATCGCGAATCCATCACGAGCAGTGGGCCTGAGAAACAGTTGCGGCAGGAGGATGGAGGGACGGATCGAGTTCATGGTATAGGAGGATTACCTCGCCGGCGCTCTTGGCGGCGCCCACAGCTGCGGACAGGAACTGCTCCTCCGCCATGGCTTCCGAATCTCCCGCCTCCAGACTACGAAGAGGGAATTTGATGTTACCTGTACAGGAACGCTCGGCTGGGTGGTGCGCCCAAGGTGAAGGAGCGCTCACGGTGTGCAGGGGCTGTTTGGATCATTACCAATATCTGTGGTCCCGTTGAACCAATCATTCGAGTTGGATTCCCTCAAAAAAAAAATTTCATTCGCGTTGGATGCACCTCCCACCCAAACCGCATCAGAACATCGACCCCACCCTTCCCACCCGCTTCCCTGTCAAAAAATTGTCTACGTTGATCCACCTAAGAACAACTCTAGCAGGCCCCTTAGAGCATCTCCAGCAGCCGTGCCAAAAACACGCACGCGGTAAAATGCCCACTTAACGCGCGCGGCAAGTTTTCGCGCGCTCCAGCGGCCGCGGGAAACGCGCGTGGGGTAAACGTTTGTGCGCGCGGGGGAGAAAGTCGTCGGTCGGTAAATTTGGCGCGCCGATAAAATGCGGCGCTCGTCACGCGCTCCACCACACTCCCACGCGCGCATTTTCCCGCTTCCTCGCCACTTCAGCGCCCCGCCACCACCGCTCCACCATGCCGCCGCGCCACCGAGGATCATCTAGCTACCACGGCGTCCGTCGGCGCCCCTCCGGCGCCTACTACACCGAGATCCGGTCCGGTGACGTCCGCCTCGCCCTCTGCTCGTTCGAGACCGCGCACGAGATCGTCCTCGCGTACGACGCGGTGGCGTGGCGCCTAGGGAGGCCTCGCGTGCAGTTGAAGTTCCACAACGTCTACACGCGCGAGCAGGCACAGCGCGTCGCCCCTCCGCCTCGTCTGATTACAGAGCTGGACCGTGAGGACCACCGTCGGCTGCAACGCCGCCTCCTCATCGTAGAGGAGGACGAGCGAGCCATGGCGGAGTGGCGTCGGCGCCAGCCAGAGGACGTCGCCACCGAGAACGCCTTCTGGGCGGAGAGGATGGCAAGGCGCCGCGCGGAGCGTGCCGACAGACGTCGGCGCAAGGCACTGGCCATGTCGCAGTGCGATATCGTCGAGGCAGGCGGGACGTCGATCTTCTCCCCCGACGATGACCGTTGGGAAGACATCTGACTCGATACCTCGGACAACACCACCGAGCATGATGATGAGGAGGAGGAGGACGACTGGGAGTAGGTTCTAGTTTCACCGTAGTTTATTTATCTAGTTGCACCCTAAATTTTTTATCTAGTTGCACTGTAGTTCTTTATCTATCTATACTATGAACTATGTAAAATATCATTGTATCGTCTTTTATCTAATGAGAACTATGTATAGTTTTCTATGAACAAAATATGTATGCAAAGTGTTTGTGTGAGAGCGCGCGCGCTGCATTTTAGCGCGCCTGCTGGAGCCAGCGCTGCGCGCAGCGCCAAACCTGGCGATGGGCGCGCCGCAAACTAGTTTTTAGCGCGCCGCACGTTGCGCGGCTGTTGTAGATACTCTTAGAACGCGCCAACCCACAAAATAACCATTCGTTTACGGTTTCGCGCGAAAAAAATGGTCAGACCAGAAACCGTATCAGGTCGCAAACTGAAAAAAAAATGCGGTGCGCGGAAAAACTTTGCCCCCAACCTTTAGATTCACGGGGCGAGAGGCCGACTCGAGCACGAACCCTATTGTTTGCGAGATTTGGCGGGAGGGACATTTCCGCCCGACTGCTCCTGCCTCCCTCTCCCTCTGCCCCCCCCCCACCCCGAACCACCTCCCTCCGCCCGCTTCGGAGCACCCTTCCCGGCTTCCCTCCGCCACCATGGAAGTCTCTCAGTCGTCGACCGGCACCATGGATGTCATGCCCGGCTTCCCATCTGCAAATCTCATCGTCGGCGGTGTTGCACCTGTCGCTGTCGCAGGCTCCACTGCGCCACCCCGCTAGCGGCAGGGCAATGTCGCCGTTCAGAGCAGCGCCCCCGCCAGCCCCGCAAAGAAGGCACGCGCGCCCGCCGCCGCCGCCCCTGCCGCGGCGAATCCGACCGGTCGCGCGTCAGCGAAGAAAAAGTTTGCTGTTGTGAAACGCAAGGCGGCGACCACCACAACAGTGACCCCGCCAACACCTCCCTCGTTAGCTCCGTGTAGCGCCCAAGATGCGATTCTATCCCAATCACGTGATGGACTCATGATTGGGGCACAACCGCATTTCGAACACATAGCAAGGTGGATATCATTACAACATACCATGCACTGAATAGATGAGAATGCAAGATAAAGGCTTACACTCGCCACAAGCTACAACATGAATACAACAGCTCATCAATACATAGCAATCGTCATACAGAAGAGCAGGATCCAACTACGAATGAAATCAAACGAAAAAGAAGAACGACATCCACCCTGCTAATCCTAGGCTCCCAACCCGGAACCTATATCCCTTGATCGAAGAAGAAGCTGAAGAAGAACTCCAAACAAGCAAGCATCGCACTCGCGTCAGATCATCGCATTACCTGTAGCTACAATTGTTGTTGTAGTAATATATGAGCCTCGAGGACGCAGCAATCTCATTACCATGGGTATCAAGACTAGCAAAGCTTAATGGGTATGGAATGGATAAGTGGTGAGGTTGTAGCAAGCGACTAAGCATTGTATGGTGGCTAACTTACGAATACAAGAGTAAGATGAGAAACTACGAAAACGGTCACAAACTAGTACTGATCAAGAAGTGATCATGAACTACTTACATTCAAACATAACCCCGCCGTGTTCTCTTCTCGACTCACTTGAAAAGAGACGGTCACGATTACACAGGCGGTTGGTGTATTTTATGCGGATCTAGTGTCAAGTTCTCTACAACCAGATATTAAAAATTCTTATCTACCACATAACCGCAGGCACGACTTTCGAAAGATTAAACCCTGCAGGGGTGTCCCAACTTAGCCCACGACAAGCTCTCACGATCAACGGAGGAAAATCCTCCTCCCGAAACAACCCGATCAAATTCGAAATCCTGGTTCACAAGACATTTCGACAATGGTAAAACAAGTCCAGCAAGACCTCCCGACGTGTCGACAATCTCGATAGGAGCCGCATATCTCGTTCTCAGGACACGGCGGATGAGCTACGCGTACAGTAACTGAAGTCCCGGTTGCCCCAGGTTCAGGTTCCGGAAAGTTTTCGGACGCGCACGAGGGGGTTTGAGAGAGTTCGACAACGACAAAGGGGCCTGGCGAAAGGTCAATGGAGACAAAGAGAGAAGCGACAACTACGAACGGCAACGAGTTTTATGAAAACATGCGGATCCAATGCGCATGATGCGATGATGAATGCAATAAACAAAATAGAACACATGGCAACAACGAAATAACTCGAAGGCTTCCGGAGCGTCGATCTCGGGTTGTTACAACACTCCTCCACTTACAAGAGATCTCGCGCCAAGATCTAAGGATGGCACCGGAGAGAAGCGGAAGAGGAAGAAGTAAAACAAGTTGCTTCTTTGACAAACGAATGAAACCACAAACCTTGAGAGGTTGAACAACTTGAAAAAAAAGAATACAACAGAGATGAACGAGATTACAAAGAGTCTGTTGGACAAGAGGAACAAGGAATACAATGAGAACCAAGAGCTTACATGACAAGATAGACATTAAAAACCACTTCGGTTACAACGAGATACAAAAGGAATAAGAACGAAAGAATTCGGACAACACTCTGACTGAAAAGCGAAGGAATTGAACAAGAACTTGACAAGATGGAATGATACTTGACGAGAGAAACAACACAATGTGATGTAGGGTAGAACACTAGATGCCCGATCTTTCACGATTGGACGGGATCCTATGAAGAACACGAGGGGATAACACGGGGAACACGAGGGAAAACACGAGAGAAATCACTCAACCAACAAGGTATGGTCACACATATGCTAGATCCTCGAAACAAAAAGAGTGATACATGATTCACGGTCAACAAAGGATGATACAAAAGGTCTTCTCCGTGAGGAGGTCTTAAAGAGTCTTCCCGTGATGGGGTCTTGAATCCGCTTGGCGGATCTTCTCCGAAGAGGTCGTGAGCTCCGAGGAGAAGTAACCAAGTGGATGAGCAAAGATCTATCTCAAACTAGTAAAAATGCACGTGCAATGCACGCCTCCATGTATACATGATTTACAAATAAAAGATGTAATAATACCAACATGGTGGCTTCTTTGTCCAAAACATTAGTTTTAATTTATTGACCATCAAATTAAGTCACAGTGACAGATATAAGAAATAAAAAAAACAGAACCAATTCCTCAAAAGAAAAACACAACCAATGTGTTTGAATTTGCTAACATGTTAGTATGTTACACTATTATGCCGTTTCATTTTTTAGTTGGTTTGAAATTAAAAGGAAATGACATATGCACACATATGCACATACCTTTTTTTTTAAGATTTGAAACAATAGAAAAAAAATGTATATGTACAGATAAGTTTTTTTAGGAGCTATATATATATATATATATATATATATATATATATATATATATATATATATATAAAAGTACGGTTCACTTTCGACGCAAAAAAAAAGTACGGTTCACTTTTCCTTTATTAGTTGTCCGTATACGCACATACTCCACATGAACCCATTGGCCTAGCCCAACAGGCCTGGCCTACTACAACACACGCATCGCACGTACTCGGTTTACTCCCCCGTTCACCTCAAAAAAAAGTTACTCCCCCGTTCTCCGCCGCCCCTCCTCACTCGATCCCCTTTCCTCTAGCTCTCGTCGTCCTCTCTCAGATCGACGTCCAAATTCCTCCGCACTTAAATCTGACCACAGGAGTCAGCAATGCCCACCGCCGCCTCCTCGCCCTCCTGTCATCGACTACCATCTGCGCAACCCTCCACTGCAGAGTCCTACCTCTCAGGTTGTGCTGCTATGTCTGAACCCTATCCTGTCGCCGGTCTCTACGTCTCAGCGAGAAGCCGCTGCTCGCCCTTCGGTCGACAATCGTAGATGGCTGCACCCTGCCTCAGAACTTCTACGATGACCGAAGGATACCAGCAGCCGGTCTCGACCTCTCTGTGTGAGGGCAGGTATTGTTCTGAAATTAAGTGTTTTTTTTGCGGGAAGTTCTGAAATTAAGTTAACATTCTGAAATTTTAGTTTGTCAAAGTGCAGGATCTGTTCGCCTCTCTCAATACTGCGCCACCCTCCACCTCGCGTTCCCCCCATCCCGAGCCTCGCCCCGAGCCCCTGACACTGATGCCGACCACAACGTCGTAGAGTACCTCTGCTCCTTCTGAAGCGCCTTGGGAGTGGAGATCGGGTGAACCCGTGCCGCCCGATGATCCATCAGGGAGCAAGGGTCTCGAAGATGGCAAAGCATATAGGGGTAGCAGGAGAAAAGTACTCCTTGTATATGAATTTTAAAGTTTCTTTTGTGTGCGTGTTGGTTGTTTCTATGCCATGAAGAATTACTGAAGATATATGCAATGAAAATGGTAATTCTTGGCAAAGTGTGGTTGTGAGGTTGGTTCGAAGCATAGGAATGAAATGCCAGTATTTTGTCGAACTTGTAATGTTGAAGTTGTATTGTGCGCAATGAAAATGGCATTTTTTTTATTTGATGAATTGTTTAATGTGCAATACTATAAAAACAAAATATAGCAATGATTCTGCCTTTACACGCAATTTGAGCGATGTATGGTGCATATTCAGCAGAACATTACACAAAGCAGTTTGCCAGTTTGCATTTTACTCTCACACACAGTAGTTTCACAGGCTTGGCATTACCACGCAGATCATAAGAGCACACGGCTGGCATTTTCTTTTACATGAAAGAGAAAGCTTCATTGCAACATACTGTTAGAACATATCACAATATATTTCAAGACAAGCTGCTTCGTGTCATTAGACATGTCATCTAACCAGAAATGAATGACATCTGCATAGCTAAACTATGGACTACAGGATTACACTCTATATACCCTTGACAGGCATCCTGAAACTACGTAGAGAAGCAAATTTCTTGTTTACTTTGTCGAACAGGAAACACAAGGAGGAGGAATCCCTCCTATTCCTGGAGATTGACAGAATGACCGGCGCTTGAACCCGCAGACTGAAATAGTGCAGCTTTGGACTCTTCCTGTAGAAATCATGCAAGAATCATATTATAAGTATCAAATGGACCAGTCACTGGAAATTATTGACTAATATCTAATTGAATTACAGGGCATGGACATAATCACAGTTTCAAACAAAAGACAAATAATATATGTCAGAGAAAAAGGTTTTGTTCATGGCAAGGCAAAGGATAATAAATTCAACTTTGTCAAAGAAAAGGTAAAGCAAGGCATGTACCAAACCTAAAACAAAGTCATTCTTCTTATGATTATAGTACATGCATTTGGTGGCAATAGAAAAGTGAGATCTTAAAGTATGAGCCAAAATGCACCCTTGACATGGGTGTCAGAATATTTCATAGGTAGCAAAAGTTATTAGCATAGCAAAAGGTAAGCAAACTAATGATTTTGCATTAAGAAAACAAGGTGCTGAACCTATACATGCAACACATAGGCTTAATCGTGCTATTTCGATATCGCAATATTACAGCTAGATAAAGGAGCAGAAAATGCATGGTGTTATTCACATGATTCAAAAACACTAATGAGTTATTACCTCTGTTGGTCATTGTAGAACAACGGTCCATCTATGTTACATTGATCACATCAAAACATCCTTATAGACAATATTTTTAGTACTTTTCCCTGATGGGTCGATATCCTTGTTTGGCTTGGCAAGTATTCTTGTCGTTTGCCTTGATATCCCTCTAGACAAAGCAACATAAAGTTGACCATGAGAAAATACAGGTTCCGGAAGGTAGATGCCAACATTTGGAATCGTTTGACCCTGAGCTTTATTGATTGTCATTGCAAAGCTAAGACGAATAGGAAATTGCTTTCTTGTGAATTTAAACGGAAGCACGTCATCCTCAGAAGGGTGCAAAGGAATTCGTGGAAGAAAAACTCGTTTTCTAGAATGTTGGCCTCCAATAATCTCTGCATCAATAACATTACCTTGAAATGCCCTAATAATGAGCCTCGTGCCATTGCATAGCCCATTAGATGGATCTAAATTTCGAAGCAAGATGACCGGACAATTGATCTTCAATCTAAGAACATGTGGAGGCAGGCCATTAGGTGTGAGAGAATTCAGGTATTCAGGTGGGTAGTGATTGCGTGTATCATCCACTGCTGAGTCAAAACTGTAGTATATTTTTCCTTCTCCAGGAAATTGGTCTATAAGCATTGCATTTAGTTCGTCCACATATTCATTTTTAGTGGAAAGAATGGCACGGGAACTTATGTAAGATGATGATCTACCATTCTCATTAAGCAATGGAAATACATCATTGATCAACTTAGTAACAGCCGTTGTTGAATTTGTGTAACCTATAACTATCTCTTCAGGTAGCCGCACATAGTCTTCACCAATTGATTCTTCAGTACCATTTCCAATTCTCAAAAGAAAATCAGAGAACCATGAATCAGATTTTGCTCTCATATTGTGTTTGAGTTTTATTTGTATCATATCCTCCCAGAGATAAGATTTTTTAAGAGTGGCATTAACAATTTGTGCTCTAGTGCCACGCCTCACCACAGGGAGGACTTGCCTGAAATCACCCCCAAACACTATTATCTTTCCTCCAAATGGTGATCCACAACCTGTAATATCTTGCAGTGTTCTATCAAGTGCCTCGACGGCTTGTCGTTTTATCATGGCAACTTCATCCCAAATTATCAAAGATGATCTTCGAAGTAATTCTGCTGTTCCACTCTGCTTAGTGAAGTTGCACATAGTGTCTTCTTGAATATTTATTGGTATTTTAAATCTGGAATGGGCAGTCCTGCACCGGGCATAATAGAAGCCGCAATGCCTGATGTTGCTGTTGCGATGGCTATTAGTCCCATGGACCGCACTTTAGCCAGCAAGGCTTTATATAGGTATGTCTTCCCTGTGCCTCCTGGACCATCAACGAAGAAGACCTTACCCTTCTTTTGTATAACATGGTTCATTATTTCATCAAAAGCAAGCTGTTGTTCATTGTTCAACGTTTCACACAATTGTAAGTCTTCTTTATCAACTAAAATAGACATCTCTTCAGTTAATTCTCTCTGCTCTAAGCTTTCCAAATCACAGGCATCCAATTGATCAGGAAGATCAAAGCTCTGGATGTCCTTACCCATAGAGTATAGCAAATCTCCAATATCTCTAAGCACTCTCTGCTCAATTGCTTCATTACTTATGCTCTCCCTACGAAAATCATCAGACATGGCTTCAAAGTGCTTGTTCCACAGTGCACGAACATGTGTTACCTCACAGAAGGCCAAAACTATAGCAAAAAGCCTCCTAAGTGCATAAGGCATTTGAAATGTTGCAGCTTCCGTGAGACAATCAGAAATACTATTGTCTGCTTCAATGAGACCCCTTCTCTCTGCAGCCTCTCTAAAAGTGGAACAAACTACGCCTTCAACAGTACGTAAATCCTCAAAAGATGTAGCCCCCCTGACATGGTTTAGCAATACCCTCAAGTAATATCTCTCTCCCTCTGCAGGGTGAGCAGCCACAAGTCTACCTATTTGAATCCTCTGCGTACGACGTCTCCATGTTTTGTGGTTTCTTTGCCATACATAAAATTCAGGAAATTCCTTATATAAAAGATTTCTGGCATAGCTATCAATGGAGTTCATTTTGAAATACTCAGTTAGCATTGTCTTGGAAGATGAATTTCTATTTATCACATTCCCCAAATTATCAGAATCTTTATAGTGCACAATATGCATATTTGGCAAGTGAACCTGTAATTGTAGAACAGGAGGAGACATCTCGCTGAGATTAAAAGAATAAATCCTCCATATTGCTTCTGGAGGTGATATAAACCTGGCATCTCTATATTCACGAATTTCATTAATAATTTTATCTCCCGCGGCTTCTAGGATAAAAGAGGCACGATCATGGCCTTTGTATATGTACTTGAATAAATACTTAACAGCCTTAATGCTGGAGCAAACTTCAATATTGATATGACAATTGTATCTCATAAGTAAGTACGGATTGTATGGCACAACCCATCTGTCATCTAAAACAGCTCCCCTAATGCGCACTTGGCGACCATCATCCCCGCGTCTATAGATCGGATATGAGTCCTCTCCTTGCAACGTAACCTCCGAGAATGGGCGGGGATAGTGGTATTTACAATTTCCATCTTGCATGCATGAATTTTTACTATTGAGAACACCACAAGGACCATGCATCATGTGTTTAATAACTAAATCATGCAGCACAGGGTACTTATCCTTATCAGGAATTTCAGCGGATATAATATGGTCATACTGGTCAGGGTTGTTTATTTTGTAATTTGACTTTAGGATTATCAAGAAATGTGCATGAGGTAGTCCCCTTTTTTGAAATTCAATCACATACACGTAAGCAGCAACCTCGCCAAAGAATTTCTTCTTGAATAGAAGCTTTTTTAGATCCTCTAATTTTGCCTTAAAGACCCGTGCTACCAAGTCTGGTCGGTCTTGTGCTGATTGGCCTGGTGCGAGTTCTTTTATTATCTCTTCCCAACTTGGGTTGCACGTCATTGTTAAAAATAAATCTGGCTTTCCAAACCTTTGGACCAAAGCCATAGCATCTAGATACCTTCGGCGCATGTCCCTTGGACCTCCAATGAAAGAGGCAGGGAGCACAATGCGCTTGCCAATCATGCATGCACGTGTCTCACCAGCAATAACACTATCAACCAGCCCTTGATATAGATCTGCTCGTATGAGAACTTGATTTGCTGGTTTTAAGTAGAATGCAAATCTTATTGATTCAATCTTTATGTACATATCAACAATATATTGTTGAGTGAGTCGTTTTCCAAAAAGTAACACATTAAATTCCTTGGTTCGAATTTGTAGTTTGAAACAATAATATTCCCTTGGTGAAACACAAGAACCAGAGTTGTACTCTTGCCCTATACAATGAAATTTGATTTAGATAGAAATAAATATATAAAACAATTAAAACTGACAACACCATCAAAATATGACAAAACTAACCTTCTTCCTCGAGGTCATTTACTCGATGTCTACTAACACAAATATTAGAATTTGTTCCCACTTTTGGTATATTCAAGTTCCATCCAACTTCCCCGCTGGGAAAGAAAAGTGGGTATGATAGTGGATCATAACAGCCTTGGTATGCTTTTATGTATTGTGGCTTATCTGATTTACCATATACGATTATACTCCTGTCAAAGTGACCTTGAGGATTATTTCCCTCTACCCAAATCGCTGCTACTTGGGACGCAGTAGGCGTATTATATACTCGTTGATCTAAACAAATGTCTGTGTTCAGCTCAATCCGATATTCATCAAGTTTTGGCACTGAACCAAGGCTTCGAAATATCTGGGCATAAGGATTACGTGAAAGTATGTGCGTCAATTTGCGGATGAGAACTTTATCAAGATTAGGAGAGTATCGGAATCTATGTTGCAAATCAACATCCGTGTCATAAAAATACAATTGTAGATGCTTGGGCCCATCCCCTGTTAGAACCAATTGGTCAATCTTGTGGTAAATCTGACCTTGTGCACGGAAAGTGTAAACTCCAGACCTTTTATTGCAATATCGTTGATCCAGCATAACCCCAAGAGAGGTAAAAGAAAAGTGTGAATTGAAGTACCTTATGTTATCTTGGAAATACCTTGCTTCCGGATCTTGACTTGTGTACAATCGATGCATTTCTTCAGGAACAAGTGGAGTTACTATCTTGACCTTGCCACCCATGCAACAAAAAGTTGGTTTCTCGTATTGAAACCTTTTTGCGGTGCAATGTCTGCAATTAGGTACTGCCTCCAAAACATGATGACCACTTGGTAAATTTTTATATATGTAGTCATACGGATCAACTTGTGTTTCACAAATAGCATGGTCTGGTTCTTGATATGATTCATATTCAGAACCTGTCCATTGTTATTTGGAAGTGAGAAAATATAGTATAATAGTTATCTCGATACCAACATTTGTTTTTTCTCTCCATTTGACAAGATATATACTAAAGTACTTACCTCCTTCCCCGAATAAGCAACTATCACAATCTTCATCATCGCCTTCAAGCATATATTGGGTTTGCCCATATTCACCTATTATATCATCTCCAGTTTCCCCAATTTTATCTGCTGAGTATTAAATCAATTTAGCAAATTACTTATCATAATTAATCATTATGAGGAAAGTAAATTAGAAAATCATTGTCATTTGGTGCTGAAATTACCTTGGATAGCAGGAAAAAAATCAGTTGGCATGTAGATTGTGTCTTCAGATTCATGATCGTTATGCTCTTGAATTTCCATAGGCATGTGTTGATGAACCAAGTTGTCAATTTGTCCAGCAACATTCTGTGTATTACAACTTGCCTTGTCAGTTGTATCATGTGCACTACTACAAACCGCTCCATGAGAATTTCTTCTTTTCTTATAGTCACGATTCCTTTGTAAGTATGCTTCTTTTTGTTCAGGTGCCAAGTTTGAGTACCACTTAGTGCCACGTTGTCGCTTACGTCGACTACTGTTTGTCAATGCATTATCTGCAGCTTGATCTTCGAGAGAAAAAGAAGATGCATATACTCCAGATGGACTGACCGTCAGTCGAGCTCCATGATCTAGGTAGCACATATCTGACTGAAGAACAAGGTGTTGGTCCAATTCAGATATGTCTTTACCAGAATTAGATATCCCAAAACTACCAAATGTGGCCACTGCTTTTGACATGATAAAAACACAAAAAAAATAGATTGTATTATTATTAGTAATACATCTAAAAATAGATTCTGATGGTAAATACAGTTTTTTTTATCAAACCTTGCTTCATTTTTGATGAGCAACCATGCTGATCGACCGCTGAAATGTCCATGCAGCAACCTGAAAAAAAAGATATTAATTCCTTCACCAAGCACACGTAATGGTAACTAAAATTGTATTTATTATAAACCACAATAAAGTACCTTCTGCCACCTGAGAAGAGTCCATAAGCTTGTGTATGTGATCACTGCAACTCATATTTCTCTGCCCAGTTATGGACTGCGCACTGCTACTACTTGCATAGTTTTTTCTCTTTGCCCGTTTGTACTCGCGATTCCTCTGTAAATAGGTTTCTCTTTGAACTGGTGTCATTTGCAAGTATCTATTCCGATCACGAAAACGCTTACGGTGTACAGGATTTATTGATACATTTCTTTGTTCAACAAAATAATTATTTAGCACTGGAAAATTAGCAAACAGAAGATACGTCAAATACAAAGTAAATAATATAAATCTTAATCAATCTTCAGGAACATGATTTGAGTCCAAAGATATAGAACCTTGTTTCGCTTCTGATGTCGTTGTTGAATTAACCACTGGGGCATTCGTAATATTTTTTAAAGGAGTTCGTTCTTCCAACTGAATGCATCGTTCTCCGTAGTTATCTGCACTCATATAATGAGAATACATAATTGCTTGTATCCTTCATATGATAACCCTGTTCTAATATCTTCTTTTCTACATCTGAGGAGACCACAAAGGTATCTATATAATGTGCTTAGAACAGGAAACCACATGATTACAGATTGTGTACCTCTATGTTAGGGGGAGACTTATGTACCTGGGGCTGATGAAGGAGAAGCAAATGGGATGGTATTTCCAACAGAGTGCCGAAACAGAGTCATGCTGGCCGGCGAGGTTGATTGTTCGAAGTTGCCAACTCAAATCTGCAGGTTTAGTTTAAACAACATAATAGGTTATTAGATAAACTAAAAATAAGAGCATGAATTTCGCAAAGTTAATGCTTTGACTGACAATATTACTCACATGTAGATATACAAAGTTATGAGACGATATGTACTGACTGAACTGAAAGTTTAGTTCAGTTTAGATCTGATCAAATTACGGAGCTGCAGTTTTATAGTATCTAATCTCATCAAAAAATAAAGAGAACATCATATGTAAGTTTCTCAAATGAGTATAACTTCTGAACAAATCAAAACATTATAATAGGAACCAAGAACCATCTAACAAGAATACAAAAGCATGAATATGACCATTCAACTTATATTTCACATTCTGGTATGCAGATTCACAACCGTAAATCAATCCTTTGACTTCCGCTGGTCTCTATCTATTCATAACAGTTTGGGCAAATACACAAACACCTTATGTGCACAAAAATGCATACCCTCCACAAGGGACAGAAAATGTCATCATTTCGTTTTGATCTGTAATATGGAGAGAACAGATAGTTCTTTGCAAGCAGCATCAACTTACACGACAATCTCATATGAGAAAAAGATCAAGAAAATCAGAACCAGCATGAAAAGGAAAATAGGTATGCAACAGACTCACCTGTACGTTAGGGCACTTCCGCACCTCCCAGCCTAGATCCCACGAGTTGCAAGCACTCAAAAGAAGAAGATGGAAACCAAATCGGAGTAGACAGCAGGTGGCGGCGGTGGGGTGTGGGCTGCGGAGTGGATGAAGATGCTGCTGTTTGGCGCGCTGGCTAGTGTTGGCTCCCAGACGGGTTTCGCGCGGGGTGATTTTGATTTTCCAAACAGAGAGAGTCACGTGAAGACCCATTGCGAAGGTGCGAGCAAATTCCACACAGGTGGGAAGAGGTAGGCGAATCCAGCAAAGATGGGCCGTTGGATCTGGTAACTTACAGTGCGATGGAGGGTGGATGTTGACATAGAGGAAGAAATCGGCGGTTGAGATTGATTTCATCTCTCTCTGGCGGGAAAGACTGTAGCCGAGGTGGTAAATCCAAATTTTGAACTGGTACACTATAGGGGTAGAGAGGAGAGATATGAGCTATCACAATGCTAACCCTAGAAAAAAGGTGGAGGAGGCGTATATATAGGCAAAGGGGGCGAAGGGGTACATGGGCCTTGGCCCAACACGCACACGCAGGTGGGGGTTCGGATGATTCGGGCGGGGAGCCGGATGATCCGGGACTCAGGGAGACGGATGATCCGGGGGACGGACGGATGAGGCGAAGGGACAGGCAGTGGTGGCGACGGCCCGGATATTCGGAGGGGGGTCTGGATGTCCGGCTAGGGTCCGGATGATCTGGGTCGTCCGGATGGTCCGGTTTCAGGGTCCAGCTTCGGTTGTCTTTGGGCACATTATCCGGGTTGTACGGATCGGGGTCCGGATCGTTCAGGCTCTGTCCGGATCGTCCGGACAGCCTGGGACTTGGCTGATTTTTTCTCCGTCTTCACGCATGTCTTCCGCTTCCAATTCTCCTTGCTAGTTAGCTTCTCCATGGCTAACTCCTTGGTACCTGAGTATGCAAAGTGTCTCCGTTTGAGGTAGTAACCATGTCTCGTGTGATTCGAAAGGGAGTTGTGAGAGGAGTGATGTGATAGAGACAAAGGTGTCATGTCTTTCGATGAGATGGTGATTATCGTTTCGTAGGAGTAGACTTTGACGATCCGACTACATACGTGCGAGGACGTCGTGCCTTAGCAATCGCTAAACCAACTCCGAGAGGTATTGACCACGCCGGCGCACAATCAACCTGACCACAAGGGTCTATTTCCTGTGAGCAAACAAAGAACAAGCAAGAAACTGAAATTGCAATCTGGATATTGCGAATATAAGATGAAAGCTTTATTGATCATGATGCGGTTCCATGACGTCTTAGTCTCGTCGTTGAACACAAACAAAGTACGTGAAATTGCAGCTATGGCGAACTTTTAATCTAAACAAAACCCAAAGTCTAAATGGTGCCCTAAGGGCTGTATATATGGAGGAAGAGGGGGCAATTTCGTTGCCCTTGGGGGAGGGGTCCGAAACCAACCCTATCTCTTGTTTCCCCACACATACGGACTCTAAAAATAGCCTATACTTATGTATTTCGAAATTACATGGGCCTGGCCCAATAATAAGGTGACGCAACACCTAGAATAGCCTCTGGACGAAATTTATGAAGTGGCATCTTGTATATTTCGTCCAAGGTTTCATGCACTCATTATGGTGGCTTCAAAGTCCTGAAATCATCACTTGTAACTCCATTCTTGTTTCCCTTGTGCATACCATCATCTCCATGCTTGTTCTTTCTCCAATATTCATCCTTCTCCAAGCTAGGCCCTTCATTTGTAAGCAAAACAAATGTATCCAATTTAGGCAGCACATATTCTCATGAACAATAGAATCATTACCAAGAAACGAAAGTACCCGGTAATTCAATTGGCGTGCGCGAGCTCTAGTAATTGGTCCGGTATGTATAGTATCAAGGACTGTGGGTGTAACAACGGTATTGATGTCCTCATCATCCTCCCCTTCTTGAAATGAAGTCATCCTCGACGGAAGCTCATCTACCTCACCAAAATAAGGCTTCAAATCTGCAATCTTAAAAGTGGGACTAACCCCAAAATCTGTAGGCAACTCAAGTTTATATGCATTATCATTTATTTTCTCCAACACCTTAAAAGGACCATCAGCACGTGGCATTAACTTTGATTTGCGCAAATTAGAAAATCTATCCTTACGCAAATGTAACCAAACAAGATCTCCGGGTGCAAACACAACATGTTTTCTACCCTTATCTTCAACAAGTTTATATTTAGCATTCATACGCTCAATGTTTTCCTTAATTAACCCATGCATTTTTAAGATCAATTCAGCATGTTGTTTAGCATCAAAGTTAACCTTCTCCGAAGATGGAAGAGGCAACAAATCAATAGGTGTACGAGGTAGGGAACCATACACAATTTCAAAAGGGAACATCTTAGTAGTAAAATGCAATGAACGATTATAAGCAAATTCAATGAGGCAAGCATTCCTTCCAGATTTTCTTGTTATTCTTCAAAATAGCCCTAGACATAGTAGACAATGTTCTACTGACTACTTCAGTTTGTCCATCAATTTGGGGGTGACAAGTAGTACTAAAAAGCAGTTTAGTCCCTAACTTAGCCCATAAACATCTCCAAAAGTGGCTAAGAAATTTAGTATCACGATCTGAAACAATAGTATTTGGCACACCATGCAAGTGAATAATTTCACGAAAGAACAAATCAACAACATTAACAGCATCATCGCTTTTATGGCATGGTATAAAGTGTGCCATTTTCGAGAATCTATCCACGACAACAAATATGCTATCCCTCCCCTTCTTTGTTCGAGGTAAACCTAAAACAAAGTCCATAGATATATCCTCCCAAGGAATACTAGGTACAGGCAAAGGCATATATAAACCATGAGGATTGAGTCGTGACTTAGCTTTTTGACATGTAGTGCAGCGAGCAATAAAACGCTCAACATCCCGTCTCATCTTTGGCCAAAAGAAATGTGTAGCAAGTACGTCCTCGGTCTTCTTCACGCCAAAGTGTCCCATTAATCCTCCTCTATGCGCCTTCTGCAACAACAGAAGACGAACGGAGCTAGCTGGACTGCATAGCTTGTTAGCGCGGAACACAGATCCATCATTAATGACGAACTTGTTCCACATTCTTCCTTCTTTACAATTATGCATTACATCTTTAAAATCGGCATCATGCACATATTGATCTTTGATGGTCTCCAAACCAAATATTTTGAAGTCAAGTTGTGAAAGAATAGTATAGCGACGAGACAATGCATCAGCAATAACATTTTCTTTACCGTTCTTGTGTTTAATGACATAAGGGAAAGTCTCAATGAATTCAACCCATTTAGCATGTTTATGATTCAGTTTAGCTTGACTTTTAATATGTTCAAAGATTCATGATCAGAATGTATAACTAATTCTTTGGGCCATAAATAATGTTGCCATGTTTCTAAAGTCCGAACAAGAGCATATAACTCTTTATCATAAGTAGAATAATTCAGACTAGGCCCACTCAATTTTTCAGAAAAGTATGCAATAGGTTTGCCATCTTGTAATAACACACCTCCTAATCCAATTCCACTAGCATCACATTGAAGCTCAAATGTCTTATTAAAATCAGGAAGTTGGAGTAAAGGAGCATGTGTCAACTTATCTTTTAATACCGTGAAGGCTTCTTTCGGTGCGGTACCCCAAGCAAAAGGCACATCCTTCTTTGTAAGCTCATTGAGAGGTGTAGCAATGGTGTTGAAATCTCTCACAAAACGCCTATAGAATCTAGCGAGGCCAAGAAAACTCCTCACTTGTGTGACCGTTTTGGGCTGCGGCTATATCTAGCCATGGGCCGGGTAGGGCCGGGCTTGGGCCGGGCCTAAAAAAGCCCACGGCAGAAAACTGAGGCCTAGGCCCTCCCAAGCCCTATCACTGGGCCTACTTTTCAAGCCCAAGCCCGGCCCATCTGGTAAAAAGCTCTAAAAAGCCCTTAGGGCTTAGTGCCATGGGCCGAGCCTGTCCAGGCCCAAGCCTGTCCAGGCCCTACTGGTGGGCTCAAAACTCAGGCCCAAGCCCGGCCCATGGGCAAGCCCATCGGGCCTAGGCCCTGGATTTTAGGGCCGGGCCTGGGTGGGCCGACAGGGCTGGGCCTGAGATGGCTAGGACTAGCTGCGGCCAACTCTCAATAGCTTCAATCTTGGCTTTATCAACTTCAATTCCCTGTGGAGTAACAACATAGCCAAGAAAAGATACTCGGTCGGTGCAAAAGGTGCACTTCCCAAGGTTACCAAACAAACGTGCATCACGTAAAGCAATAAAAATAGCACGTAAATGTTCCAAATGTTCCTCCAAAGATCTGTTGTAAATCAGTATATTATCAAAATAGACTACCACAAATCGTCCAATGAAAGCACATAAAACTTCATTCATTAATCTCATGAAAGTACTAGGTGCATTAGTTAACCCAAAAGGCATGGCTAACCACTCATATAATCCAAACTTAGTTTTAAATGTTGTTTTCCATTCATCCCCCAATTTCATACGAATTTGATGGTATCCACTACACAAATCAACTTTGGAGAATATTGTAGAGCCACTCAATTCATCAAGCATATCATCTAGCCTAGGAATAGGATGACGATATCGAATAGTAATATTATTAATGCCTCTACAATCAACACACATACACGATGTACATCCTTTTTTGGCACTAGAATAATAGGAACAACACAAGGACTAAGGGATTCACGTATATAACCTTTGTCGAGAAGCTCCTATACTTGACGCATAATCTCCTTTGTCTCCTCTAGATTGGTACGGTATGACGCACGGTTTGGCAGTGAAGCACCGGGAATTAAGTCAATCTAATGCTCAATCCCTCGAATAGGCGGTAATCCCGGTGGCACGTCTTGTGGAAAGATGTCAGCGAACTCCTGCAAAATGTTAGTGACAGTAGGAGGCAAGGAGGAAGGCACGTCCTCGAATAAAAATAATGCCTCTTTGCACACAAAAGCATAGCAAACGGATTTGCTGAAATCTAGCTCATCAATATCAGATTTGGTGGCAAATAAACATGCACTTCTCAATTTAATTTCAGAAGCAACACTAGATGGTTTATTATTAGGCTTCATTTGTTTCTCATAGTCTTTTGCCACAATCTGATTTTAACTCTTATTTTTCGCCTGTTTTGCTTTATTAGCTCTATTAATATCATCTTTCAAAATGGAATCAGGAGACATAGGAAGCAAAGTAATATGTTTATCCTTATGAACAAGAGTATACTCATTGTTTCAACCATGGTGTACAATTTTTTTATCAAATTGCCATGATCTACCAAGTAATAAGGAACATGCTTGCACGGGTACCACATCACAATAACCATAATCAGCATATGTCGAGATACTAAAATGCACATGAACAGCACGCATTACCTTAACCTTGCTGCTGTTATTGAACCATTGGATATAGTAAGGATGTGGATGTGGTCTTATGGTGAGAGATAACTTCTCCACCATCTCCATGCTAGCCAAGTTGTTGCAGCTCCCTCCATCAATGATGACGCGAACAGAACGTTCCTTCACAACTCCCTTTGTATGGAACAAATTATGCCTCTGATTTTGCTCAGCTTGTGTGACCTGCACACTCAAAACACATTGAGCAACTAAACATTCATACCTGTCAGCATCTTCAGGAGCCATGTATTGCGTGTCATGTTCAGAATCATCTCCACCATGTTCTTCACGTGTAATAAGAGCCAAAGTCTCCTCATCATAGTCATTAGCGGACTCATACCCAGCATCCTCAGTAGCAATCATCACACGCTCAGATTTGCATTCTCTCGCATAATGACATCTTCCCTTACAACGACGACAAATAATATCACTTCTGTGCCCTGTTGATGCCATGGAAGAAGAAGAGCTCTGTGCAGGCCCGGCAGGTGCGCTCTTGGAAGATTGTGGTGGTTGTGCCTGCTTTCTTGTATCACGGGTGGAGGTGGCACCTAATGGAGGTGCTGGTGCAGTGGAAGTAGAAGATGCACGTGGTGTCCATGATGAAGGTCGACCTACAGAAAAGTTAGGTCACGCTAATGCTTGGCGATCCTGCACTTCGCGTTCAGCTTTACAAGCAAGATGGAATAAACGAGTGATATTATTATACTCCTTATACTCTAGAATGGTCTGAATCTCTCTATTTAATCCACCCATAAAACGTGCAAGCATAGCTTCATTCTCCTCAACAATACCACATCTAATCATGCCAGTTTGCAATTTCTGATAATATTCTTCTACAAAAAAAATTCCTTGTCTCAAACGCTGCAGTTTTTGAAGTAATTCACGTTGATAATATGGTGGAACCCAACGAGTATGCATAGCAGTTTTCAAAGCAGCCCAAGTAGCTGGAATAGGATATAATCTACAATGTTTAGACCACCATACACATGCAAAACTAGTGAAAGCACAAACAACAACAGCAACCCGTCTCTCCTCGGGATATTGTAAACATGTAAAACGTTGTTCAGTTTCAACTCCCAAGTAAGATATATATCAGGAACATATCTACCCTCAAATGGTGGAATATTCAATTTCAGTTTAGAAATATGGTCATGAACTTGTACCTGAGGTGGTGGTGCAGGCCTACCGTTGCAAATATATACCTGAGGTCGACCTGATGGTGGTGGTGTTGGTGGCTGCACGTAATTCTGATTTTGATCAACCTCATCCTCGTAATAGTCCTCCACCTCTGCAGTAGCAGCAGGAGCTACAGAAGCATCAATAGCAGTAGCAGCGGCACTAGAATTTGGTCCTGGCTCAAGAGGAACACGCTGTGCTCGCCCTACTGTATCGCAGCGTGGAGGTGGTTGTGGGAGACATTTGAGTACTTCATCGAACTTGGCGTCCAACTTGGTGTCAATTGTCTTCTCAATGTCATCCATCTTCTCCATTGCCTTTCCAAAGCTGGCCATCACGTCTTCCACCTGTTGACCCAACATTTGATGAAACTTATCATGAAGCTCCTTGTTCATCATTTCTCCCAGTCAATCTCATCGGCTTGTGGTCCTGCCATAGTTAGCCGCAATAGAAACACACAAGAATATTGATGCGGAGCATCCCACGATCATCCCCATGGACATATCTACATCTCCCACGACACCACTTGGACCAATGACAAGAGCTCGAGCAAAGGCTATCGAAGATAAGGTGAACTCGCTCCTCTCCAAACTTCCACTTTCGACCTATGAGTCATGGCTACTACCTCATGCGGAGACCCTATGTGTGATCCGGTATTTGGAGAGAAGCCACGGATCAGCTGCATCCAACGGACAAGACGACGAGGACACCAAGTTCAATGGACAAGAAGAAGGACTGCTCGAAACTCCCAGTCATCGGACGACCGACGTCTCTCGGACGTCTGACACCTAGAGGTCCGACTGGCCAGCCAAGTACCAGCCAGCGCACGCTCCAGCGCCCGGACGTCCGAGCAACACCGGACGACCGACACCTCCCAGCACCCGGACGACCGAGCGACTCCGGACGACCGGCATCACCGCACCCAAGCCAAAGCATCGGAAGAATGGAGACTTCGGACGACCGACCCCGACCGGACGCCCGACAAGTCCTGACCAGAGCCGAAACATCAGACGCCCGACCGACACCGGACATCTGGACCCTCGCGAGCCTTCGGACGATCGGTGACCGTCGGACGTCTGACGCCTGGTGACCGCCCGCGTGTTGGGCCAAAGCCACTTACCCTTTCGTCCACTTAGACTATAAATAGACCTCTTCCTCCCTCTTTCTAGGGTTAGCATTGTGATAGCTCATATTTGAGATAGAGCTTTGCTCATCCACTTGGTTACTTCTCCTCGGAGCTCACGACCTCTTCGGAGAAGATCCCCCAAGCGGATTCAAGACCCCATCACGGGAAGAACCTTCAAGACCTCCTCAAGGAGAAGACCCTTTGTATCGTCCCTTGTTGAATTTGAATCGTGTATCACTCTATGTGTTTCGAGGATCTAGCATATGTGTGACTATATCTTGTTGGTTGAGTGATTTCTCTCGTGTTTCCCTCGTTTCCCCACTCGTGTTCTTCGTATTCTTGGTAGGATTCCCGCCAAACGTGAAAGATCGGGCATCTAGGGTTCTACCCTACATTATTTTGGTATCATGAGCCACGTTGATCACGTACTTGGAGCCCCTACCCCTTGTTTCTAGCTTGATTTTGTTGTGTTTCTTCCCCAATTTCAAAAATCCCTACCAAAAATAGCCCCAATTTTCTTTGTGATTTGTTTGTGTGATGAAGTTTTGTTGGATTTGATCCATGGATTTGCTTTGCCACATCTGGATCTAGCCTTTCCCCACCATCTCCACCATTTCCATCCACAAAATCGCTCGGATTTGACCAAATTCATCATCTCCACCATGAACCCGAGCTCTTCACCCCGTGCCCGAAATCACCCAGGCACCGGACGTCCGACGACCGAACGACCGCTCCCCACCGGACGTTCATTGATCCCCGACGAAACTGAAAAATTTCAGTCCGGCCACCACCACCTCTCCACCTTCCACCACCGTTTGCGAACTCTGATTCCACCACCACTTTCCGCAAGAACCACCATCGTTTAACAGCTACCACCGCAAACAATATTGACCCGTTTTGGTCTTTGAGATTTTGAGTTGTGGTTCCCGTGTCCTATTGTGTTTCGGCTATATAGGTATGGTTCAACATCAACATCACCACCGCTCATCTTCGCCAAGGACTCGTCATTGCCAACAACCGTCCGTGCTTACAAACGACTACTGCGGCGGTAACCTCGACGACATCTTTGTCTATTCCATGCCATTGCATTGATAACCACATAGCCTCTTACCCACCGAGACTAGCCTTTGAGTATTGCCGGCAACGTGACTTGTGCACATTAGTGATAATACTTCCCATAACATACATACCATAGCATCGTGGTGCATATCTTGGTATCATCTTTTGTATCACAAGGTTGTCATCACATATACACAATTGCTATCTCGGTTCGTGAAGTTTTGCATGAGAAAAGAGCTCAAGAGTGAAAGATCCAAACAAGCTTTTAAGCAACAGGGAAAGATAAGCAAAGAGCTTATAAGCAAGAACCATAGCATCATAGTACATTAAGATTGTCATATTCGATCATCTTGGATCATATCACCGGAATACCATACATATAGCATATTTGGGATAGAAGTAGTTGCATTTTTGCTTAGTAGGTTGTGCACAAGTTCCGTATCCGCCTATTGTGCAATCGTGCTAGCGTCTCTCTAGTGTTGTGCAACAAGAGCATTTTCGTGGTTTCCACATTTTTGATCATTCTTTGGTTGCACGGCCCCACTTATCTATTTGCATGAGTGTTTCCATGTACTATATCTTGCTATTGGTCTACTTGTTGCATTTGAAAATTTGTGCATTTTTCCAACATTATTGAAGCTCACTAACAATTGCATCAAATTTTGTGCCACCATCCTAACCGAGCTCCACCATAAGCTTTTATTTGTGTAGGTGTGAGAACTGACAATAATTGGTACCAATTGTGCTATTTCCTTGTTCCACATTTGAGTGATCATTGATCCATCTTCAACATCGGTCAAGGTACATTTGGTATAAGTTCTTCTCTTTCTCCCACTCACATATTTGCTTGGAATGATGGATAGACCAAGTTCTTCTACCAACCCACTCTTCATTGAGCAAGACAACGACATGTAATCCTATGTCACCAAGAGCCACCTCTTCAGTGCACAACGAGCTTTGCATCAAGAACAACAAGCAATGAGCAACCGCATCGACAATCTCGCCACCGACTTGCGCTCTCCGAGCAACAAACAACAGACCACTTCGACAACAAGCTCGACGCTCACAAACAAGAGAATGATGCAAGAATGGACGAGATCCGTGCCTTATTGGTGAACCACCATTCTTCCACTTCTTCTTACTCAAGACGGAGCCGCTCGAGTCGACACTCCGACGACACCCTCTCCGGCTCAAGTACATCAACATTGAACACTCTACGTCGAGCCACGCGTCAAGATCGGCAAGCATCTCGCAATCCTCTACACGGCAATCATCCACAAGAGCAATTCGACGAGCAAGCACATCGTCATCGACAAAACCAAGTCCCTCTTGCACAAGCTCAAGAACTGCAACATCAACGTCACCAAGAGGAAGAGCGAGCGCGACAACATCAGGACGACCAAGACGCCGAAGCTCAACGTCTTCAACAACAACAACGTGAAGCACAAGCTCTTGAGGCGCAACGTGCCCTTCAAGAATCAAGTCGAGCCATTGCCAACCGCAACTGAGATAGGCACAATCAAGAGGAAGCACTTCGCGAAGAAATTCAAGAGCGAAAGCAAGAGTGCATCGTCAAATTCCTCAAGCTCCTCCACAAGTTCGAGACGCTCCTCCACAACCTCATGTTCATCAAGAGCAAGATGACTTTGGAAATCCTCCACATCAAGAGCAATATGAGGTTGACAATCCTCCACGTCAAGGGCGTCATCATCACCCTCGACCCCAACACAATGAAGAGCAACACTATGGCAAGCTCAAGTTCACCATGCCCAAGTTTAATGGAAGCAATGATCCTGAAGAGTACCTCTCATGGGCATTGAAGGTCGACAAGATCTTTCCTTTGCACTACTATGAGGAAGAGAAGAAGATCGCTATGGCATCACTTGAGTTCCAAGACTATGTGCTCATATGGTGGGAACAAGTCCTTGAGCACCGAGAAGCAAGAGGTGAACCACCAATCAGCACATGGGAGGAAATGAAAGATGTCATGCGAGCATGCTTCGTGCCAACCTACTACAACCGCGATCTCTTCAAGAAGCTCCAACTCCTCAAGCAAGGAACAAAGAGTGTTGAATAATACTACAAGGAAATGGAGATTGCCATGATAAGAGCCAATGTCACAAAAGATGATAAGCAAACTATGGCGCGTTTCTTGAATGGCTTCAATCATCCCATCAAGAAGAGTGCCGACTTCCAACCCTACTCCAACCTCATTGAGCTCGTGCATCAAGCTACCAAAGTAGAACGTCAAGTGCAAGATGACTTCAAGTACGTCAAGTACTCGTCCAAGAGCTACGGCTTCTCCAACACCCAAGCTTCAACGCCTCTAACACCTTCTACCTCAACCAAGCCATCTACAACCAACGACGACAAGTCGAGTTACAAGAAAACTTCGACAATCTCAAGTCGTCCTCCTACTACAAGCAACTTCAAGCCGCACGCTTCGTCATCTACTCCAACCAATGAGACCGTCAAGACAAGCTCTATCAAGTGTTTCACTTGCGGCGACCGAGACCACAAGTCCTTTGAGTGTACCAACAAGCGCACCATGATCCTCAACGACGACGGAACCTATGACTCCATGAGTGAAGAGGAAATGGAAGCCCTTGACCAAGTGGCCATGCACCGACGCGTGAACAAAGATGAAGATAATCAAGTCTTTTGTGATGAGGAATCGAGCCCCGCTCTCGTTGTCTCCAAAGTCTTGACTCTTCAACATTAACAAGACAAAGACCAATGATGCCACATCTTCCACACCAAGGTCGGCATCAATGGAAGGTCCGTCAAGGTCATCATCGATGGAGGTAGTTGTCACAACTTGGCAAGGGAAGAACTATGCTCCAAGCTCCAAGGTTCAATGGCTAAGCGATTCTGGCACTATCCAAGTTGAGCATACGGTCAAAGTCTCCTTCAAAATTGGAGCATATGAAGACACTTTGGAGTGTGATGTCGTCCTGATGTCCATTTGCCACCTTCTTCTTGGTCGATCATGGCCATTTGACCGCGACGTCATCCACAATGGGCGTACCAATCACTATAGCTTCAAGATGAAAGGAAAGAAGTACGTGCTATGACCTATATCTCCAAGTCAAGTGGTCGCCGACAAGCAAGCCACCCATCATGGAGAAAAGAGTGAGAGAGTGACCCACCCAAAACAGAGTGAGCGCCACAAGCCAAAATCGAGTGCCTCCACGATGAGCGACAAGAAAAACTTAGTCCTATTTTCCACCAAAAGTGAGATGAGAGAAGTGTGTGAGAGCCCATCACATGTTATGCACTATGTCCTTGTGTGCAAGGATGAGGCACAAAAAACTAACACCTCTCACGATCTACCTTTAGTGTTGTCTTCTCTTTTACAGGAATTCCAAGATGTGTTTCCCCGATGAGCTACCTCCGGGTCTACCTCCACTACGAGGCATTGAGCACCGAATCGACCTCATCCCCGGAGCACCTCTACCTAGCAATGCTCCCTACCGCGTCAACCCCGAGGAAACTAAGGAGATCCAACGGCAAGTACAACAACTCATCAACAATGGTCAAGTACGTGTAAGCTTGAGCCCTTGTGCCATTCCGGTCATTCTTGTTCCAAAGAAAGACGGTACTTATCGCATGGTTTTTGATTGCCATCCCATCAATGCTATCACCGTTAGATATTGTTACCCTATTCCACGCTTAGATGATATGCTTGATGAGCTTAGCGGAGCCACCATTTTCTCTAGGATTGATCTGAAGAGTGGCTACTATCAAATACGCATCCAAGAAGGTGATGAATGGAAAACTGCATTTAAGACCAAATTTGGCTTATATGAATGGCTAGTTATGCCAACGGGTTTGTCTGAAGCACCCGGTACTTTCATGTGAGTCATGCACTTTGTTCTTTGTCCCTATATTGGTGTATTTGTTGTGGTCTATTTTGATGATATTCTTGTCTTTAGCAATCAAAGATCATGTCACCCATCTTAGAACCGTGTTGCAAGCCCTTAGGAAAGAGCGACTTTATGCTAATACGGACAAATGCCTTTTCGGTGTTGATAAGGTTGTTTTTTTTGGGTTTTGTTGTGTTTTCTAAGGGTGTTCATGTAGATGAATATAAGATCAATGCTAATAAACCAACTTGCAAAAAGTGCGTAATTTTCTTGGTTTAGCTGGTTTCTATCGTAGATTTGTGAAGGATTTTATCACCATTGCTTCACCTTTACATTCCTTGAGTAAGAAAAACGTGCCTTTTGTTTGGGGACCATTCCACGATACTGCATTTAATGAGCTTAAGAATTTGCTTACTCATGCCCCGTGCTTGCATTACCCAACTTTGACAAACCTTTTGAGCAGTGGCGAAGCCACGTATGAGCTACGTAGTCACTTAACTACACAGCTCTTTGGCAATAACGTCATACAACAAGTATAAATCATGTAAAAAATCATAAATATATATATATATTTGACTACACAATTTTGAAGTGATTATACAGTGATTTTATTCATGGCACCGCCACTGCTTTTGAGATTCATTGTGATGCTAGTGGTAATGGCATAGGAGGTGTGTTAACACAAGAGAAGCGCCCCATAGCATATTTTAGTGAGAAACTTTCCGGAGTGCAATTCAATTATCCCATCTATGACAAAGAGCTATATGCTTTAGTGCGAGTTTTGCGTGAATGGGAACATTATATTCGCCCTCATGAATTTATCATCCATACCGAACATGAAACGCTTAAGTACCTAAAAGGTCAAACTAAGTTGAACAAGCGTCATGCTAAATGGAGTGAATTAATTGAGTCATTTCCTTATGTCAACAAGTACATCAAAGGTAAGGAAAATGTTGTGGCGGATGCTCTTTCCCGCATATGCACGTTTGTCCTAAACTTGAATTGAATGTCATTGGCTTTGAGCACATCAAAGACTTGTATGCGCGTGATCCTACTTTTGCTATTCCTTATGCTAAGTGTTTGACGCATACATCTTGGGAACGATATTACATCAAGGATGATTATTTATGAGAGCTAACAAACTTTGCATTCCTGAGTCTTCTATTCGTTTGCTCCTTTTGCAAGAGGCTCATGGAGGCGGACTCATGGGACACTTTGGACGCGACAAGACATTCGCTATGCTCTCAAAGAACTGTTTTTGTCCCAAGATGCTCCATGACGTCTCATGCTTCACCAACCGATGCTCTACATGTCGCAAAGCCAAGTCAAAAGCTCAATCCCATGGTCTTTACATGCCCCTTCCTATTCCTTATCAACCTTGGGAAGACGTTAGCATGGACTTTGTAGTTGGTTTGCCTAGAACTCAAAATGGAAAGGATTTCGTGTTTGTTGTTGTGGACCAATTCTCTAAGATGGCTCATTTTATCCCATGCAATAAGATAGACGTTGCTTCACATATTGCAAATCTTTTTTGTAGGGAAATATTGCGCCTCCATGGAATGCCAAAGACGATTCTCTCAGACCGCGACGCCAAGTTGTTGAGTTACTTTTGGAAGACTCTATGCGCCAAGCTCGGAATCAAGCTTTTGTTCTCTTCGGCATACCACCCTCAAACCGACGGCCAAACGGAGGTGACGAACCAAACACTCTCCACTCTACTACGTGTGTTGATCAAGAGAAACATCAAGGAGTGGGAGGAATGCCTACCCATCGCCGAGTACGCCTACAACCGTGCAACACACTCCACAACTGGCAAGTCCCCCTTCGAGGTCGTCTACGGCTTCAACCCGTTATCCCCATTGGACATTCTACCTCTTCCAAGATGCATGAAGATACAAGGCTCACCATCGAGCGCCAAGTACAAAACTCGCGACCAAGCTCAACATCAACAAGCAACCCATGATATTCAACATCGAAGATCTTGTGTGGCTACACCTTCGCAAGGACCGCTTCCCCAACGAACGCAAGTCCAAACTTCTACCACAAGCCGATGGACCATTCAAGGTGCTAGCACACTACAACAAAAACGCTTACAAGACCGACCTCCCACGTGACAAGTACAACGTGAGCGACATCTTGAATGTCAAAGACATCTCGCCATACCATGGTGATGAAGCTTTTGATCCGTGGTCGGATCTTTCCCGGGGGGGGGGGGGGAGATGATGCGGAGCATCCCACGATCATCCCCATGGACATATCTACATCTCCCACAACACCACTTGGACCAATGACAAGAGCTCGAGCAAAGGCTATCGAAGATAAGATGAACTCGCTCCTCTCCAAACTTCCACTTTAGACCTATGAGTCATGGCTACTACCTCATGCGGAGACCCTATGTGTGATCCGGTATTTGGAGGGAAGCCACGGATCAGCTGCATCCAACGGACAAGACGACGAGGACACCAAGTTCAATGGACAAAAAGAAGGACTGCTCGAAACTCCCAGTCATCGGACGACCGACGGCTCTCGGACGTCTGACGCCTAGAGGCTCCGACCGGCCAGCCAAGTACCAGCCAGCGCACGCTCCAGCACCCGGACGTCCGAACACCGGACGACCGACACCTCCCAGCGCCCGGACGATTGAGCGACTCCGGACGACCGGCATCCCCACACCCAAGCCAAAGCATCGGAAGAATGGAGACTTCCGGACGACCGACCCCGACCGGACGCCCGACAAGTCCTAACCGAAGCTGAAATATCGGACGCCCGACCAGCACCAGACGTCTGGACCCTCGTGAGCCTTCAGACGACTGGTGACTGTCGGAGGTCCGACGCGTGTGTGACTGCCCGTGTGTTGGGCCGAAGCCACTTACCCTTTCGTCCACTTAGACTATAAATAGATCTCTTCCGCCCTCTTTCTAGGGTTATCATTGTGATAGCTCATATTTGAGATAGAGCTTTGCTCATCCACTTGATTAATTTTCCTTAGAGCTCACGACCTCCTCGGAGAAGATCCCCCTAGCGGATTCAACACCCCATCGCGGGAAGAACCTTCAAGACCTCCTCACGGAGAAGACCCTCTGTATCATCCCATGTTGACTTTGAATCGTGTATCACTCTTTGTGTTTTGAGGATCTAGCATATGTGTGACTATATCTTGTTGGTTGAGTCATTTCTCTCGTGTTCCCCTCGTTTCCCCACTCGTGTTCTTCGTGTTCTTGGTAGGACTCCCTCCAAACATGAAAGATTGGGCATCTACGGTTCTACCCTACATCAAATATGATCCTACAGACTACTAGAAAGTGGCGGGGTGTCACAAATCCGTCAAGCGAATCTCAAATTCTTACCAGTTCTTACCCAGTAGCAGGTGGTGATCGGCAATCGTTGTAGTCAAAACTCTCAAAGCTCCAAGTGGTGTCAAATGCACGATGTAGATGTATGTGGAGCTAGGAAGGCTTGAAATATGGTAGCAGAAAGGGTCAGCAATAATCAATTCAGAGATGCAAAGTTGAATAAACGCTCAACGACGGTACTGTGCTGGTCCTAGGCTAGACCGTGCTAGAGATGCGAGCCTAGAACACTAACAAAATCACGGCGCTGGACGTAAACAAGGGAGGAGCACACTTTGAATTTTTTTTTCTCTTTTTTTCAATTTTTTCCATTCTTTTTCCTCTTTTTTTTGCTCCACAACAATTTTTTTCGAAGAAGTCTACAAATGGTCTAAAAACTGCCTAGCCAGAATTTTCCAAACTTAGTTTTTTTTAAACTTGAACTATTTTTCTACTGCGGGTAACACGGAAGTTGGGGAATCCGAATTGTTCACGACTCTTAGTATCACATGATCTAGAAATCAGAAACAAAGGAACAAATACTGGACTCGGACTGGTGGCAGAGATGAATTTGGTGGAAACTCGGAGTTGTGGCGGATATATGTAGGGCGGTGGAACACGGACTGGTGGCGAATCTGTGATGGAGGTGGACTTGGATTATCGTGATGGCGGTGGATATGTGGTATATGGCAGCGGTGATGACGATGGTGGTATATGGCAGCGGTGATGACGATGGTGGTATATGGCAGCGGCGACGATAATGGAGGTATATGGCAGCGGTGATGACGATGATGCGGTGGCGGCGTGACAACTTGTGAACATAACTCGAAACTCTAAAGGACTAGACACTAAGACCATCAACTAGACACGACGATGCAACCGCAAATTCAACAATGCAAAACACTAAAAAGATTATGCAAAGGCTCATATTGGTTCGGATATGATGAACTAACCCTATTTTTTTGGCTTTTTCGTGGACTATAGATATGAAGAACATACTCGATCTAAACTATGAAAAACTGTAAAATCTCACCGAGCAACCTGGAAATCTGATACCACTTGATAGAGGCAAAGGTGTCCCATCTTTCGGTGAGATGGTGATTATCGTTTCGGAGGAGTAGACATTGACGATCCGACTAAGTACGTGCGAGGATGTCGCGCCTTAGCAATCGCTAAACCAACTCCGAGAGGTTATTGACCACGCCGGAGCACGATCAACCTGACCACGAGGGTCTATTTCCTGCGAGCAAACGAAGAACAAGCAAGAAACTGAGATTGCAATCTAGATATTGCGAATATAAGATGAAAGCTTTATTGATCAAGATGGGGTTATGTGACGTCTTGGTCTGGTCGTTGAACACAAACGAAGTACGTGAAGTTGCAGCTATGGAAAACTTTTAATCTAAACAAAACCCAAAGTCTAAACGGTGCCCTAAGGGCTGTATATATGGAGGAAGAGGGGGGAATTTCGTGGCCCTTGGGGGAGGGGTCCGAAACCAACCCTATCTCTTGTTTCCCCACACATACGAACTCTAAAAATAGCATATACTTATGTATTTTGAAATTACATGGGCCTGGCCCAATAATAAGGTGATGCAGCACCTAGAATAGCCTCTGGACGAAATTTATGAAGTGGCATCTTGTATATTTCGTCCAAGGCTTCATGCACTCATTATGGCGGCTTCAAAGTCCTGAAATCATCACTTGTAACTCTGTTCTTGTTTCCCTTGTGCATGCCATCATCTCCATGCTTGTTCTTGCTCAATGTTCATCCTTCTCCAAGCTAGGCCCTTCATTTGTAAGCAAAACAAATGTATCCAATTTAGGCAGCATCATATTTTCATGAACATTAGAATCATTACCAAGAAACAAAATAACCCGGTAATTCAATTGGCGTGCGTGAGCTCTAATAATTGGTCCAGTATGTATAGTAGCAGGGACCGTGGGTGTAACAACGGTAGTGATGTCCTCATCATCCTCCCCTTCTTGAAATGAAGTTGTCCTCGACGGAAGCTCATCTTCCTCACCAAAATAAGGCTTCAAATCTGCAATGTTAAAAGTGGGACTAACCCCAAAATCTGCAGGCAGCTCAAGTTTATATGCATTATCATTTATTTTCTCCAACACCTTAAAAGGACCATCAGCACTTGGCATTAACTTTGATTTGCACAAATTAGGAAATCTATCCTTACGCAAATATAACACAACAAGATCTCCAGGTGCAAACACAACATGTTTTCTACCCTTATCTCCAACAAGTTTATATTTAGCATTCATACGCTCAATGTTTTCCTTAGTTAACTTGTGCATTTTTAACATCAATTCAGCACGTTGTTTAGCATAAAAATTAACCTTCTCCGAAGATGGAAGAGGCAACAAATCAATAGGTGCACGAGGTAGGAAACCATACACAATTTCAAAAGGGCACATCTTAGTAGTAGAATGCAATGAACGATTATAAGCAAATTCAATATGAGGCAAGCATTCCTCCCACATTTTCTTATTATTCTTCAAAACAGCCCTAAGCATAGTAGACAATGTTCTATTGACTACTTCAGTTTGTCTACCAGTTTGGGGGTGACAAGTAGTACTAAAAAGCAGTTTAGTCCCCAACTTAGCCCATAAACATCTCCAAAAGTGGCTAAGAAATTTAGTATCACGATTTGAAACAATAGTATTTGGCACACCTTGCAAGCGAATAATTTCACGAAAGAACAAATCAGCAACATTAACAGCATCATCGCTTTTATGACATGGTATAAAGTGTGCCATTTTTGAGAATCTATCCACGATAACAAATATGCTATCCCTCCCCTTCTTTGTTTGAGGTAAACCTAAAACAAAGTCCATAGGTATATCCTCCCAACGAATACTATGTACAGGCAAAGGCATATATAAACCATGAGGATTGAGTCGTGACTTAGCTTTTTGACATGTAGTGCAACGAGCAATAAAATGCTCAACATCCCGTCTCATCTTTGGCCAAAAGAAATGTGTAGCAAGTACGTCCTCCGTCTTCTTCATGCCAAAGTGTCCCATTAATCCTCCTCCATGCGCCTCCTGCAACAACAAAAGACGAACAGAGCTAGCTGGAATACATAGCTTGTTAGCACGGGACACAAATCCATCATTGATGGCGAACTTGTTCCACATTCTTCCTTCTTTACAATTATGCATTACATCTTTAAAAATAGCATCATGCACATATTGATCTTTGATGGTCTCCAAACCAAATATATTGAACTCAAGTTGTGAAAGCATAGTATAGCGACGAGACAATGCATCAGCAATAACATTTTCTTTACCCTTCTTGTCTTTAATGACATAAGGGAAAGTCTCAAGGAATTCAACCCATTTAGCATGTCTACGATTCAGTTTAGCTTGACTTTTAATATGTTTCAAAGATTCATGATCAGAATGTATAACAAATTCTTTGGGCCATAAATAATGTTTCCATGTTTCTAAAGTCCGAACAAGAGCATATAATTCTTTATCATAAGTAGAATAATTCAGACTAGGCCCACTCAGTTTTTCAGAAAAGTATGCAACAGGTTTGCCATCTTGTAATAACACACCTCCTAATCCAATTCCACTACCATCACATTCAAGCTCAAAAGCCTTATTAAAATCAGGAAGTTGGAGTAAAGGAGCATGTGTCAACTTATCTTTTAATACCGTGAAGGCTTCTTCCTGTGCGGAACCCCAAACAAAAGGCACATCCTTCTTTGTAAGCTCATTGAGAGGTGCCGCAATGGTGCTGAAATCTCTCACAAAACACCTATAGAATCCAGCGAGGCCAAGAAAACTCCTCACTCATGTGACCGTGGGGTGCGGCCAACTCTCAATAGCTTCAATCTTGGCTTTATCAACTTCAATTCCCTGTGGGGTAACAACATAGCCAAGAAAAGATGCTCGGTCGGTGCAAAAGGTGCACTTCCAAAGGTTACCAAACAAACGCGCATCACGTAAAGCAATAAAAACAACACGTAAATGTTCCTCCAAAGATCTGCTATAAATCAGTATATCATCAAAATAGACTACCACAAATCGTCCATTGAAAGCACGTAAAACTTCGTTCATTAATCTCATGAAAGTACTAGGTGCATTAGTTAACCCAAAAGGCATGACTAACCACCCATATAATCCAAACTTAGTTTTAAATGTTGTTTTCCATTCATCCCCCAATTTCATACAAATTTGATGGTACCCACTACACAAATCAACTTTGGAGAATATTGTATTGCCACTCAATTCATCAAGCATATCATCTAGCCTAGGAATAGGATGACGATAACAAATAGTAATATTATTAATGCCTCTACAATCAACACACATACGCGATGTATGATACGTCCTTTTTTCATCATGCTTTTATATCGATGTTTATTGCATTATGGGCTGTTATTACTCATTATGTCACAATATTTATGCCTATTCTCTCTTATTTTATGAGGTTTACATGAAGAGGGAGAATGCCGGCAGCTAGAATCTGGGCTGGAAAAGGAGAAAATATTAGAGACCTATTCTGCACAACTCCAAAAGTCCTGAAACTCCACGGAAGTTATTTTTGGAATTAATAAAAAATATTGGGCGAAGAAAATACCAGAGGGGGGCGACCCACCGTCCACGAGGGTGGGGGGCGCGCCCTACCCCCTGGGCACGCCCCTGCCTCGTGGGCCCCCTGGCAGGCCTCTGGTGCCCATCTTCTGCTATATGAAGTCTTTTACCCTGGAAAAAATCATAAGCAAGCTTTCGGGATGAGACACCGCCGCCACGAGGCGGAACCTTGGCGGAACCAATCTAGGGCGCCGGGGAGTTGTTCTGCCGGGGAAACATCCCTCCGGGAGGGGGAAATCATCACCATCGTCATCACCATCGATCCTCTCATCGGGAGGGGATCAATCTCCATCAACATCTTCACCAACACCATCTCTTCTCAAACCCTAGTTCATCTCTTGTATCCGATCTTTGTCTCAAAGCCTCAGACTGGTACCTGTGGGTTGCTAGTAGTGTTGATTACTCCTTGTAGTTGATGCTAGTTGGTTTATTCGGTGGAAGATCATATGTTCAGATCCTATATGCATATTAATACCCCTCTGATTATGAACATGAATATGATTTGTGAGTAGTTACGTTTGTTCCCTAGGACATGGGAGAAGTCTTGCTATAAGTAGTCATGTGAATTTGGTATTCGTTTGATATTTTGATGAGATGTATGTTGTCTCTCCTCTAGTGGTGTTATGTGAACGTCGACTACATGACACTTCACCATTTTTTGGGCCTAGAGGAAGGCATTGGGAAGTTATAAGTAGATGATGGGTTGCTAGAGTGACAGAAGCTTAAACCCTAGTTTATGAGTTGCTTCGTAAGGGGCTGATTTGGATCCATATGTTTCATGCTATGGTTAGGTTTACCTTAATACTTCTTTTGTAGTTGCGGATGCTTGCAATAAGGGTTAATCATAAGTGGGATGCTTGTCCAATAAAGGGCAGTACCCAAGCACCTGTCCACCCACATATCAAATTATCAAAGTAACGAACATGAATCATATGAGCGTGATGAAAACTAGCTTGACGATAATTCCCATGTGTCCTCGGGAGCGCTTTTTCTATATAAGAGTTTGTCCAGGCTTGTCCTTTGCTACAAAAAGGATTGGGCCACCTTGCTGCACCTTATTTACTTTTGTTACTTGTTACCCATTACGAATTACCTTATCACAAAACTATCTGTTACCGATAATTTCAGTGCTTGCAGAGAATACCTTACTGAAAACCGCTTGTCATTTCCTTCTGCTCCTCGTTGGGTTCAACACTCTTACTTATCAAAAGGACTATGATAGATCCCCTTCACTTGTGGGTCATCAAGACTCTTTTCTGGCGCCGTTGCCGGGGAGTGAAGCGCCTTTGGTAAGTGGAACTTGGTAAGGAAAAATTTATATAGTGTGCTGAAATTTACTATCACTTGAGGGGCATAATCCTTTGAGGGGCTTGTTCGGGGTATCTTCACCCCGACCAGTATATCAAAGAGTTGCTCCTCAACCTACTGAACCTGCTGAAAATGTTTACTTTGAAATTCCTTCGGGTATGATAGAGAAACTGCTAGCTAATCCCTTTACAAGAGATGGAGCATTGCATCCCGATTTACACCTAATCTATGTGGATGAAGTTTGTGGATTATTTAAGCTTGCAGGTATGAGAAGGTCTTCCCTTTATCTTTGAAGGAAGAGGCATTGACATGGTTTAGGCTATGTGATGATATGGTATCATGGAACTACAACCAATTGAAAATGGAATTTCATCAGAAGTGTTATCCTACGCATCTTGTTCATCGTGATCTTAATTATATATATAGTTTTTGGCCTCGCGAAGGAGAAAGCATCACTCAAGCTTGGGGGAGGCTTAAGTCAATGTTATATTCATGCCCCAATCATGAGCTCTCAAGAGAAATTGTCATTCAAAATTTTTATGCTCGGCTTTCTCTCAACAATCGCTCCATGCTCGATACTTCTTGTACTAGTTCCTTTATGATGAAGACTACTGAATTCAGATGGGATTTATTGGAAAGAATTAAACGTAACTCCGAAGATTGGGATCTCGACGAAGGTAAGGAGTCAGGTATAACACCTAAGTTTGATTGTGTTAAATCTTTTATGGATATCGATGCTTTTCGTGAATTTAGCACTAAATATGGACTCACTCTGAGATAGTAGCTTCTTTCTGTGAATCATTTGCTACTCATGTTGACCTCCCTAAGGAGAAGTGGTTTAAATATAATCCTCCCATTGAAGTAAAAGTAGTTGCACCTATTAAAGTTGAAGAAAAGACTATCACTTATGATGATCCTATTGTTCCTACTACTTATATTGAGAAACCACCTTTCCCTGTTAGGATAAAGGATCATGCTAAAGCTTCAACTATGGTTCGTAAGAGTAATATTAGAACACCTACACCACCTGAGCAAACTAAAGTTGAATCTAGTATTGCTATGGTTAAAGTTCTCTTGGCTGATAATATTGATGGGCATGTTATTTACTTCTGTGATGAAGCTACTAGAATTACTAGACCCGATACTAAAAATAAACATAGACCTGTTGTAGGCATGCCTGTTATTTCTGTTAAAATAGGAGATCATTGTTATCATGGCTTATGTGATATGGGTGCTAATGCTAGTGCAATACCTCATTCCTTATACAAAGAAATTATGCATGATATTGCACCTGCTGAAATAGAAGAAATTGATGTTATAATTAAGCTTGCCAATAGAGATACTATTTCACCAGTTGGGATTGTTAGAGATGTTGAAGTCTTGTGTGGGAAAGTTAAATATCCTGCTGATTTTCTTGTTCTTGGCTCCCCACAAGATGACTTTTGTCCCATTATATTTGGTAGACCCTTCTTGAACACTGTTAATGCTAAGATAGATTGCGAAAAGGATATTGTTACGATTGGTTTAGGGGATATGTCTCATGACTTTAATTTTGCTAAAATTTGTAGACAACCCCATGATAAATAATTGCCTAGTAAGGATGAAATTATTGGTCTTGCTTCTATTGCCGTGCCTCCTAATGATCCTTTAGAACAATATTTGCTAGACCATGAAAATGATATGTTTATGAATGAAAGAAGGGAGATAGATGAAGTATTCTTTAAACAGGGACCTATTTTGAAACACAACTTGCCTGTTGAAATTCTAGGGGATCCTCCACCACCCAAGGGTGATCCCGTGTTTGAGCTTAAACCACTACCTGATACTCTTAAATATGCTTATCTTGATGAAAAGAAGATATATCCTGTTATTATTAGTGCTAACCTTTTAGAGCAGGAAGAGGAGAAATTATTGAAAACTCTAAAGAAACACCGTGCTGCTATTGGATATACTATTGATGATCTTAAGGGCATTAGCCCCACTCTATGCCAACACAAAATAAGATTGGAGAAACACGCCAAACCAGTTGTTGATCACCAACGACGGTTAAATCCTAAGATGAAAGAAGTGGTAAGAAAAGAAATACTAAAGGTCCTGGAGGCAGGTATAATTTATCCCGTTGCTGATAGTCAGTGGGTAAGTCCTGTCCATTGTGTCCCTAAGAAGGGATGTATTACTGTCGTTCCTAATGATAAAGATGAATTGATCTCGTAAAGAATTGTTACAGGTTATAGGATGGTAATTGATTTTCGCAAATTAAATAAAGGTACTAAAAAGGATAATTACCCTTTGCCTTTTATTGATCAAATGCTAGAAAGATTATCCAAACATACACATTTTTCCTTTCTAGATGGTTACTCTGGTTTCTCTCAAATACCCGTGTCAAAGGAGGATCAAGAAAAGACCACTTTTACTTGCCCTTTCAGTACTTTTGCTTATAGACATATGCCTTTTGGTTTATGTAATGCACCTGCTACCTTTCAAAGATGCATGATGGCTATATTCTCTGACTTTTGTGAAAAGATTGTTGAGGTTTTCATGGATGATTTCTCTGTTTATGGATCTTCTTTGATGATTGCTTGAGCAACCTTGATCGAGTTTTACAGAGATGCGAAGAAACAAATCTTGTCTTGAATTGGGAGAAGTTCCACTTTATGGTTAATGAAGGTATTGTCTTGGGGCATAAAATTTCTGAAAGAGGTATTGAAGTTGATAAAGCTAAAGTTGATGCTATTGAAAAGATGTCGTGGCCTAAAGACATTAAAGGTATAAGAAGTTTCCTTGGTCATGCCAGTTTTTATAGGAGGTTTATTAAGGAATTCTCTAAAATTTCTAGGCCTCTGACTAATCTCTTACAAAAAGATATTCATTTTGTCTTGTCTTGCGATGAATGTCAAAGAATTGGTAATTTTAGTAGACGTCAAGAAATGCTTATGAATTATTCTCTTGTTATTGAACCATTTGATGTTTGGGGCTTTGATTATATGGGACCGTTTCCTTCCTCTAATGGGTATACACATATTTTAGTTGATGTTGATTATGTTACTAAGTGGGTAGAAGCTATTCCAACTAGTAGTGCTGATCATAACACCTCTATTAAGATGCTTAAAGAAGTTATTTTTCTGAGGTTTGGAGTCCCTACATACCTAATGACTGATGGTGGTTCACATTTTATTCATGGTGCTTTTCGTAAAATTCTTGCTAAGTATGATGTTAATCATAGAATTGCATCTTCATATCACCCACAGTCTAGTGGCCAAGTAGGACTGAGTAACAGAGAGCTTAAATTTATTTTGCAAAAGACTGTTAATAGATCTAGAAGGAATTGGTCCAAGAAACTTGATGATGCATTATGGGCTTATAGAACTGCATATAAAAATCCTATGGGTATGTCTCCATATAAAATGGTTTATGGAAAAGATTGTCACTTACCTCTCGAACTAGAACATAAGGCATATCGGGCCACTAAAGAGCTCAGTTATGATTTCAAACTTGCCGGTGAGAAGAGGTTATTTGACATTAGCTCATTTGATGAATGGAGAACTCAAGCCTATGAGAATGCCAAACTGTTTAAAGAAAAAGTTAAAAGATGGCATGACAAAAGGATACAAAAGCGTGAGTTTAATGTAGGTGATTATGTGTTGCTTTTCAACTCTTGTTTAAGATTTTTTGCAGGAAAACTCCTCTCTAAATGGGAAGGTCCTTACGTTATCGAGGAGGTCTATCATTCTGGTGCCATAAAAAACAACAACTTCGAAGGCACAAATCCGAAGGTGGTGAACGGTCAAAGAATCAAACATTATATCTCAGGTAATCCCATAAATGTTGAAACCAATGTTATTGAAACCATAACCCCGGAGGAATACATAAGGGACACTTTCCAGAACGTTACAGACTCCGAAAATGAATAGGTATGTGGTACGGTAAGTAAACCGACTCCAAAACAGTTCTAATAGCATTTTTTCTCTGTTTTGGAATATTTAAGAAAATAGGAAAATAAGAAGTAGTCCGGGAAGGACACGAGGCGTCCACGAGGGTGGAGGGCGTGCCCTACCCCCCTGGGCGTGCCCCCTGCCTCGTGGGCCCCTCGTGTGCTCTCCGGATTCCGTTTTCTTGCATGATACTTCTTTTTGTCGGTAATAATCTCCTGAAGGTTTTGACCACTGTATCACGCAAATATCCTCTGTCTTTGTTTTGAGCTGTTTTTTGTCAGAGTTGTCAAGGCCAGGCATCATGTCGTCATCCTCCTCCAACAGTGAAGGCAACGATGCTTGGCTAATGAAGATAGAGCTGAAGAGAGAAGAACCCGGGGAGATCAACAAGGATGATAGGATCAAGAAGGTCATGGAGGATCAAGCTCCGGCGGCAGAAGAAAAAGACATCCTTCAACCTCATCACAACCTTCTTACCCCAACTAATATTGAAGCTTTCAAGATGACTGAGTTAACTCGCATACAAAACAAGTATCTCACACGTGAAAATATTTTGTTGAAGGAGCATATGACCGCACTCAAGGGCATTATCTGCAAACTAGAGGAGCTCCTACGCTCGATGTGCAACTATCCATCATCACCACCACCTTCTTCATGGAAGAAAGATACATAATCACATGGGTATGGGCACTCCCCTTGGCAACTGCCAAGCTTGGGGGAGGTTCCCCGGTATCGTATCACCATCACACTCCTATCTTTACCATTTTTCTTAGTTCGATCCTTTTGGTAATATCTTGATCTAGTAGAATAAAGTTTTGGTATGATTTAGTTTTGAGTTTTGCCTTATGATCCTTCTATGTAATCGAGTCCGTGAGCTATATATAATAAAGATTAGTGTTGAGTCAAGGGCTTGATTACCTTACTTTGATCTTGAGGGAATAAAAGAAAAAAGAAAGAATAAAAAGAAATACAGAGATCATATGGATCTTATGGAGAGTAATGACTTCACATATTAAGAGTATGATGAATAAAAGTTGTTGAGAGTTGACAAACATAGTTTTGGTCATTGTTGCAATTAATAGGAAGTAATAAAGAAAGAGAGGTTTTCACATATAAATATACTATCTTGGACAGCTTTTATGATTGTGAGCACTCATTAAAATATGACATGCTAAAGAGTTGATGTTGGACAAGGAAGACAACGTAATGGGTTATGTTTTCTTATATCCGAAATAAAGTATATTGTCATGGATCATCCAACATGTTGAGCTTGCCTTTCCCTCTCATGCTAGCTAAATTTTTTGCACCAAGTTGAAATACTACTTGTGCTTCTGAATATCCTTAAACCCAGTTCTGCCATGAGAGTCCACCATACCTACCTATGGATTGAGTAAGATCCTTCAAGTAAGTTGTCATTGTTGTATGCAATAAAAATTGCTCTCTAAATATGTATGGCTTATTAGTGTGGAGAAAATAAGCTTTATACGATCTTGTGCTGTGGAAGCAATAAAAGCAACGGACTGCATTATAAAGGTCCATATCACAAGTGGCAATATAAAGTGACGTTCTTTTGCATTCAGATTTTGTGCATCCAACCCTAAAAGCACATGACAACCTCTGCTTCCCTCTACGAAGGGCCTATCTTTTATTCTTGTCTTCTACATTATGCAAGAGTCATGGTGATCTTCACCTTTACTTTTTACATTTTATCCTTTGGCAAGCACCTTGTGTTGGAAAGATCCTGATATATATATATCCAATTGGATGTAAGTTAGCATGAACTATTATTGTTGACATTACCCTTGAGGTAAAAGGTTGGGAGGCAACACTATCAGCCCCTACCTTTCTCTGTGTCCGATTAAAACTCCATAACCATAAGTATTGCGTGAGTGTTAGCAATTGTGAAAGACTAAATGATAGTTGAGTATGTGGACTTGCTGAAAAGCTCTTATATTGACTCTTTCCAATGTTATGATAAATTGCAATTGCTTCAATGAATGAGATTATAGTTTGTTAGTTTTCAATGAAGTTTTTGATTCATACTTGACATTGTGGATAGATTATTGCTTGAGCATAAGAAATCATATGACAATATATATATATACATCTGGGCTATTCTGTTACGTGTAATAGAATATTATTCTATTACCCTACTTGAACTGACGGTTTCAGGCGGTTGTACTGATGATTTTTGAGCGGTTGAACTGATGCTTCAGTTCTGTTTAACACATCGTCTTCTTTAGTTCAAATGTTTTTTTTTCATTTTTTTATCGGAACGGGGCGTGTAATATATCAATGGAAAGCTGTTGACAACTATATTTCAAATATATTGAACGTTTTTGCAAAATCATTATGGTTTAAGAGCAGTTTTGAAAAAAACCGTTTTTTTCAAAACCAAAAACGCGAATCATATTTTGGACTCAATTTTCCAACGGTTTGTCGGAATTGAGCAAATAAGATGGCGTTGGAAATCTTGTGAAAATCCGCATCTTCCATATATAAAATGTTTTTTTCTAATTCTATACGATTTAAAAGTAATTTGGAAAACGGTGAAATTCTGGGTGAAACGTATTTTCGTGATTTTTTGCAAACGGTTTGTCAGATTGATGCAACTGATACGGCATTTGAAGCTATGGAAAATGCGCAACTTTTTCATATTGAAATGTTTTTCTAATTCCTTACGTTTTAAAAACGAATTCGAATACGGTCAAATTTGATTTTGAACGCGATTTTTTTGAAAAGTTTGTCAAAATGAGGCAAATAATATACGGTTGGAAAGATATCAAAAATACGAAACTTAGTCATGTGGAATGTTTTCTCAAATTCGCAACCGTTGAAGAGTAATTTGGATTACGGTGAGACCCATCGTGTTGTTTTTCCGTCAGAAAAAACAGAGTACTTGTACTGATCTACGTGTGCGTTTGTACTGATGTATTCTTCATAGAGTAATTTTGAAAGGTTCCAAGAAAAGAGTACTTGAACGGGTGTCTGTACAGTTTTATACTAAGCATATTTTCACAGACTAGACTTTACTCTGTTTTTTATGTATGGTTATCCTCGTAACTTTTCAACGGTTCACGGTATTATCGTCCCCGAACTTGCATGATTTATATCGTTGAACTAAATGATTTTTTTAAATGTTTAGGGGTTGATCACTTGAACTTGTACTGATCTCCTTATGAGTTTGTACTGAGCGTGTTTCTATAGACTAGAATTTATTCTATTTTTGGGTACGGTTTTCTTCATAACTTTTCAACGGTTTATGATATCATCGTCCCTGAACTTGCACATGATATATATCGTTGAACTGAATGACATTCTTTTCAAAAAGAAAAGTTTTGTGTGTCTTTTTTAACTCAACATTTTTTTGCAACAGTGCTTTGGACTTCTCTCAATTTACTACTTGAACTTTTATTATTTGATTTTCCGTGGGTTTCTTTTTGTTTGAGCTTTTTTCCCCAACCTCATCTGGGATGTCATGTTGAACGTACAACTTTTTTTAATTATGAACTTACTGTGCTTTTACAATGCCAAAGCTAGCAAATAGTAGGACATTCACCCAACTTTTTTTAACCCAAACTGATTATTCTCTTTAATTTGAACTGATCATTCATTTTTTAGAATTCATTCTAATTATGGCTTTTACTTCAAACTGATTTTTAAATTCAAACTAACCATTTTTTTTCATTTTGAACTGATCATTGTTTTTAATTTGTACTGATTAATTGTTTTTTATGTAAACCATTTCTTTCATTCTTGCATGCACAGCAAACGGTCATGTATACCTTCTTTGAAGAAGTAACAATCATATCATCATAGACAGAAAATTTTCCGCACATATAATACATGTACATGAATGACATATACACCGCACCGGCTGCACATTTTCATAGATGAATGACATATACACCACACTGACTGACTGCACATTTTCATATTATCCATAGCACCCACCGCAACACAAAAATCACAGGCCTATTTCCTGCACAGCAGATGTTCAACCACACCCACATGACAATAATAATAATCATCAGAAAATAAAGTGCTTTCGCACAAGGGTACAAAATTTTTTTCCACTAGTGCAAAGCTTGAACCGGCCAAACACTATTGTTCTCTAACACACATAGGAACTGATAACAATTGGTCATTGAACCAATAGCAATAGAAATAATAAATGTGTACACGGATACAACTTTGCATCATCAAAATCTAGAGTTAGAAGACATATACATATGACGAGGTTTCTCGATGGAAAAATACGCATATGATGCGCATGTAGCAGCAGACAATCTGGTTTCGGTGTGCATTAAAAAATCTTCACAATAAAACTTCACTGAGAAGACAAAGGCTACATTTACTGAATCTGCAATAGCAATTAACCAAGAATCAATCTGCATGAACAACGACAAGCCTGAAGCTCATGAATACATATCATAGAAATATCTAACACTACCACAAGGTTTAGAAAGATGTGTAGACACACAAAAGTTGCCACCATAGCATATGAAGTCACAACACTTTCCACAAAGTTTCACATGTTGTACAGGCACACAGGCTTCATAGCAACCACCTGTTGGCATACTTTCCATATATTGCTATTTGACTCAAGGTTGTGTACTGGTCATAAGAGGTAAGATGTACTACTTGTATTTTTTCCAGTAAAAGAAATTAAGAAGATACCTCTAGTAATGTAAGATTTGCTGAGCCAAATGCCCATTGCATTGCTATAGAAAATATTGATTATTTTCTTTTTCCTTAGTGGTGTCACTGCCTTCAGATTAAAAGGTAAGAGGAACATGGACATGGAAATGCACGGTTCTGCATGTTGAACTCCTAACAATCTCACGCCTCTGCAAGCCATTGAGCAGCTGAGAGGAGGGAGCTGCTCCACCGACCACTGTGTATTGTGACGCTGGGCTACTAGGACTGTGCATGGATAGGATCGACGGTGAGTGCACGGGGGCGGTGGAAGAACAGATAGGACCTCCGGTGATGCTCGGAGCTGGCACGAGGCGCATCAGCCTTCTTCGACCGATGCTCCGTTGGCTTATGCCAGAAGTAGAACTTTTCCTGGCCTTCCAAACTAGTACTGGAGACAAGTACCAAAGAACAACATGCATCAGTATTTAGAAGGCATACAAGGGCTACACACTGCCGTGAGGTACCAAAAAACACAATAGTTTGTGCATCTTTTAACACAATGACATTTTATGGAACTGCTTCTGCATTTAGACATCCTATGCTCTCATACAGATTAACACAACATCTCGTGTGCTAGAAAGAACATAGTACCATAGGTGAGTGAAATGCATTTTTCTCTTTTAGGAATAAGCACAAATACCTTCGGGGCACAAATGCTAGCCATCAATAGTAGCTCAAAAGGCTATTTCTTCCTAAAAGAATTCTTCAATTTCTAAAACTAAGAGTGTTTTTTCAATTGAACTTGCCTGGAAGTAAAACATGTACTCTAGTTCCAGTACAAGTATCATGCATATAGTCTATAAATTAAAAAAAAGATGCAGAATTTACAGACGAAAAGGTTAAAATAGAAGTTGAAACAACAAAGAAACTATGAAGCAAATAGCATCAGTGATCTTCTAACTAAAGCATCATACTGTACTGATATTTTCTTTGTCAATGAACTTTTGCAATATAGGTACTAGAACTCACTGATGCTATTTACTCTTCATTTTTAATGGCATTTTGAGTACATGCTGAACATCAGTTTTTTTAAACACATCCACAGTTGAAATGGATCAGTACATGATGAACAATGTCAGTTTCAGAAGCAAAACTTGCACTGAATCAGTTAAACTTCTTTTTTGTCGAGCTACTAATTTTTTAATATATAGCAACACTATTTTTTTGAACATACATTGAACCGTTCCTGGGGTTCTTAATGAGCTAATGATAGAGAACACGTTGAACTCAAATTTGGGCTTACAGAACTACGAAATGTTTTGGGTTCTTCTATGAACCTTTTTGTTATCTTTTCCTGAACTCCAAACCACAATTACAATTACAATACACACATGCACTACACAACAATGTGTATTTTTATTGTCCATAACAATGAATTAACCAAAAACAACTAATTTATTAAGGAAATAGTTTTTAAACTTGGTTTGAGCTTCGTTTCTTTAGATTTTTGAACTCCTGCAGCAGATATACCTGAACTTGCACGACATATTTTGATTTAGTTGAAAGCAGCTGATTTTTTAACTCCTGCGGCTAACATACTGTTGTTGCTCAACAATAAAATAGAGCTTGATTTATATCAGCAAAGCAAAAGTTGGCTGGAGATTTTGTTCCTCACATCTAGACAAATTTAAATGTTATAACAAGAGATATTCTATCAGACGCAGAGCTTTTTAGTTACCCCGGTGATGAAATAGTAAGCCGGCTGGACTGAAAATCGCAGCAAAAGTGAACTAAAAATAACACAAAAGGTGAACACCTTCAATCAATAAACTCTACTGGATCGCTTAGCTCTTTCTTGCTGCCTCCTCCTGCAATTGAAAATTATTGCCATGTTAGAATTGAGGACCGAGGTAAATTTTTGGTGAAAGCCTGGCACAAATCACTTGACACAGCCAAGCACATACCACGCCCTTGTCCTCATGTATGGTCTGCACTTTGGGGTGTTTTTGTGAACGGCCATGAGTGGTGGCTGTGAACGGCCTGTGGTGGTGGCTGTGGACGGCCACCGTCGTCGTGTGAGTCTGGTGGGCCTCAAAGGCGAGCTGTCAAAGGAGGTTGTCGACAACGAGTTGTGCCGGCAGGGAGCCATGGCGGTTTCGGAGATCAGGAGCTGTCAAAGGAGGCAGCCTCCCAAGCTGCGGCGTCGAACGGCTTGGCACTGTCTCGTTGAACGGCCTGGGGTGGTGACAGTGAACGGCCGGGGCGCTGCATCAACGGAGCCTCACCAGTGGGAGGAGGTAGCGTGGTGGAGGGATTGGAGTGAGCTCGATCAGCAGTAGGAGTGGATGAGCGCAACCCCCATGGGAGGAACTGGAGGAAGTGCTGAACAACAATGGAGGTGAGGAGGTGCTCGGCTGGCGACGGAGCAAGGAGAGATAGCGGCAGCGCGGGAAGGACGTGGTGGCGACGGATGGTTCTGGGTGGCGCGATCTTTTGCAGGGCAATGACGACGACTCGATCCATGGTTGGAGTGCGGGGCAGTGGCCGGAGCCGAGGGAGAAGGTCGGGGCAGCGGCCGGAGCCAAGGGAGAGGGTGGGGGCGGCGGCCGGAGCCAAGGGAGAGGGTGGGGCGGCGGCCGGAGCTAAGGGAAAAGGTGGGGAGGCGGCGTCGCCTGGGGGAGAGGGGAGGCCGCGGTGGCGTGCTGGGGAAGAGGGGAGGCCGCGGTGGCGTGCTGGGGGAGAGGGGAGGCTGCGGCGGTGTGCTGGGGGAGGGGGAGGCCGCAGCGACGCGGTTGGGGAGGGGAGGCCCCGGTGGCGCATTGGTGGAGGGGGAGCTTATCAGGTCGGGGATGGTGTTTTTTTTCCTTTTTTTGTCTCAGTTCGTCGAATCGCTCCTTATAGGGCCGAGGGGTAACAGAATATTATTCTGTTACTAGTAACAATAATATATATATATATATATAAGAATGATCATGATGCCCTCATATCCGTATTTTATTTTATCGACACCTCTATCTCTAAACATGTGGACATATTTTTTGTTATCGGCTTCTGCTTGAGGACAAGCGAGGTCTAAGCTTGGGGGAGTTGATACGTCCATTTTGCATCATGCTTTTATATTGATATATATATATATATATTGCATTATGGGCTGTTATTACTTATTATGTCACAATAGTTATGCCTATTCTCTCTTATTTTACAAGGTTTACATGAAGAGGGAGAACGCCGGTAGCTGGAATTCTGGGCTGGAAAAGGAGCAAATATTAGAGACCCATTCTGCACAACTCCAAAAGTCCTGAAACTCCATGGAAGTTATTTTTGGAATTAATAAAAAATACTGGGCGAAGAAAATACCAGAGGGGGGCCACCCACCGTCCACGAGGATGGGTGGGCGCCCTACCCCCTTGGGCGCGCCCCTGTGCCTCGTGGGCCCCTTGGCAAGCCTCCAATGCCCATCTTCTGCTATATGAAGTCTTTTACCCTGAAAAAAAAATCATAAGACAACTTTCGCGATGAGACACCGCCGTCACGAGGCGGAACCTTGGCGGAACCAATCTAGGGCTCCGGCGGAGCTGTTCTACCGGGGAAACACCCTTTCGGGAGGGGGAAATCATCACCATCGTCATCACCATCGATCCTCTCATCGGGAGGGGGTCAATCTCCATCAACATCTTCACCCGCACCATCTCTTCTCAAACCCTAGTTCATCTCTTGTATCCGATCTTTGTCTCAAAGCCTCAGATTGGTACCTGTGGGTTGCTAGTAGTGTTGATTACTCCTTGTAGTTGATGCTAGTTGGTTTATTCGGTGGAAGATCATATGTTCAGATCCTATATGCATATTAATACCCCTCTGATTAAGAACATGAATATGATTTGTGAGTAGTTATGTTTGTTCATGAGGACATGGGAGAAGTCTTGCTATAAGTAGTCATGTGAATTTGGTATCCGTTCGATATTTTGATGAGATGTATGTTGTCTCTCCTCTAGTGGTGCTATGTGAACGTCGACTACATGACACTTCAACATTGTTTGGGCCTAGAGGAAGGCATTGGGAATTAATAAGTAGATGATGGGTTGCTAGAGTGACAGAAGCTTAAACCCTAGTTTACGAGTTGCTTCGTAAGGGGCTGATTTGGATCCATATGTTTCATGCTATGGTTAGGTTTACCTTAATACTTCTTTTGTAGTTGCGGATGCTTGCAATAGGGGTTAATCATAAGTGGGATACTTGTCCAAGAAAGGGCAGTACCCAAGCACCGGTCCACCCACATACCAAATTATCAAAGTAACGAACGCGAATCATATGAGCGTGATGAAAACTAGCTTGACTATAATTCCCATGTGTCCTCGGGAGCGCTTTTCTTTATATAAGAGTTTGTCCAGGCTTGTCCTTTGCTACAAAAAGGATTGGGCCACCTTGCTGCACCTTATTTACTTTTGTTACTTGTTACCCGTTACGAATTACCTTATCACAAAACTATCTGTTACCGATAATTTCAGTGCTTGCAGAGAATACCTTACTGAAACCGCTTGTCATTTCCTTCCGCTCCTCATTGGGTTCGACACTCTTACTTATCGAAAGGACTATGATAGATCCCCTACACTTGTGGGTCATCAATGTACAATTCTTTTTCGGCACTAGAATAATAGGAACAACACAAGGACTAAGGGATTTGCGTATATAACCTTTGTCGAGAAGCTCCTATACTTGACGCATAATCTCCTTTGTCTCCTCTGGATTGGTACGGTATGGCGCACGGTTTGGCAGTGAAGCACCGGGAATTAAGTCAATCTGAAGCTCAATCCCTCGAATAGACGGTAATCCCGGTGGCACGTCTTGTGGAAAGACGTCAGCGAACTCCTGCAAAATGTTAGTGACAGCAGGAGGCAAGGAGGAAGGCACGTCCTCGAATGAAAATAATGCCTCTTTGCACACAAAAGCATAGCAAACAGATTTGCTGAAATCTAGCTCATCAATATTGGATTTGGTGGCAACTAAACATGCAATTTTCAATTTAATTTCAGAAGCAACACTAGATGGTTTATTATTAGGCTTCATTTCTTGCTCAAAGTCTTTTGCCACAATCTGATTTTCACTCTTAATTTTTCTCCTGTTTTGCTTTATTAGCTTTATTAATATCATCTTTCAAAATGGAATCAGGAGACATAGGAAGCAAAGTAACATGTTTATCCTTATGAACAAGAGTATGCTGATTGTTTCTACCATGGTGTACAGAATTTTAATCAAATTGCCATGGTCTACCAAGTAATAAGGAACATGCTTGCATGGGTACCACATCACAATCAACATAATCAACATATGTAGAGATACTAAAATGCACATGAACAGCACGCGTTACCTTAACCTTGCCGCTGTTATTGAACCATTGGATATAGTAAGGATGTGGATGTGGTCTTGTGGTGAGAGGTAACTTCTCCACCATCTCCATGCTAGCCAAGTTGTTGCAGCTCCCTGCATCAATGATGACGCGAACAGAACATTCCTGCACAACTCCCTTTGTATGGAACAAATTATGCCTCTGATTTTGCTCAGCTTGTGTGACCTGCACACTCAAAACAAGTTGAGCAACTAAACATTCATACCTGTCAGCATCTTCATGAGCCATGTATTGCGTCTCATGTTCAGAATCATCTCCACCATGTTCTTCACGTGTAATAAGAGCCAAAGTCTCCTCATCATAGTCACTAGCGGACTCATACCCAGCATCCTCAATAGCAATCATCACACACTCAGATTTGCATTCTCTCGCATAATGACCTCTTCCCTTACAACAACGACAAATAATATCACTTGTGTGCCCTGTTGATGCCATGGAAGAAGAAGAGCTCTGTGCAGGCCCGACAGGTGCGCTATTGGCAGATAGTGGTGGTTGTGCCTGCTTTCTTGTATCACGGCCGGAGGTGGCACCTGATGCAGGTGCTGGTGCTGTGGAAGTAGAAGATGCACGCGGTGTCCATGACGAAGGTCGACCCGTAGAAAAGTTAGTTTATGCTAATGCTTGTCGATCCTGCACTTCGCGTTCAGCTTTACAAGCAAGATGGAATAAACGAATGACATTATTATACTCCTTATACTCTAGAATGGTCTGAATCTCTCCATTTAATCCACCCATAAAACGTGCAAGCATAGCTTCATTCTCCTCAACAATACCACATCTAATCATGCCAGTTTTCAATTCCTGATAATATTCTTCTACATAATTTTTTTCTTGTCTCAAACGCTGCAGTTTTTGATGTAATTCACGTTGATAATATGGTGGAACCCAACGAGTACTCAGTTTTCAAAGCAGCCAGAGTAGCTGGAATAGGATATAATCTACAATGTTCAGACCACCATACACATGCAAAACTAGTGAATGCAGAAACAGCAGCAGCAACCTGTCTCTCGGGATAATGTAAATATGTAAAACGTTGTTCAGTTTCTAACTCCCAAGTAAGATATATATCAGGAACATATCTACCCGCAAATGGTGGAATATTCAATTTCAGTTTAGGAATATGGTCATGAACTCGTACCTGAGGTGGTGGTGCAGGCCTACCGTTGCGAATATATACCTGAGGTCGTGATGAGGACATCAATACAATTGTTACACCCACATCCCCTGCTGCTATACATACTGGACCAATTACTAGAGATCACGCACGTCAATTAAATTACCAGGTACTTTCGTTTCTTGGTAATGATTCTAATGTTCATGAGAATATGATGCTGCCTAAATTGGATACATTTGTTTTGCTTACAAATGAAGGGCCTAGCTTGGAGAAGGATGAGCATTGGAGCAAGAACAAGCATGGAGATGATGGCATGCGTAAGGGGAACAAGAACAGAGTTACAAGTGATGATTTCAGGATGTTGAAGCCACCATAATGAGTGCATGAAGCCTTGGACGAAATATACAAGATGCTACTCCATAATTTTCGTCCAGAGGCTATTCTAGGTGTTGCGTCACCTTATTATTGGGCCAGGCCCATGTAATTTAGAAATACTTGGTTACAGGCTGTTTTTAGAGTCCGTATGTGTGGGGAAGTAAGAGTTAGGGTTGGTTTCGGACCCCTCTCTCAAGGGCCACGAAATTCCCCTCTCTTCCTCCATATATACAGCCCTTAGGGCATCGTTTAGACTTTGGGTTTTGTTTAGATTAAAGTTCGCCATAGCTGCAACTTCGCGTACTTCGTTTGTGTTAAATGACCAGACAAAGACGTCACAGAACCCCACGTTCATCAATAAAGCTTTCCTCTTATATTCGCAATATCCAGATTGCAATCTTAGTTTCTTGCTTGTTCTTCATTTGCTTGCAGGAAATAGACTTCGTGGTCAGGTTGATCGTGCTCCGGCGTGGTCAATAACCTCTCGGAGTTGGTTTAGCGATTGCTAGGCGCGACATCCTCGCACATACACAGTCAGATCGTCAAAGTCTACTCCCCCGAAACGATGATCACCATCTCATTGAAAGACGGGACACCTTTGCCTCTATCAAGTGGTATCAGATTTTCAGGTTGCTCGGTGAGATTTTATAGTTTTTCTTAGTTTAGATCGAGTCTGTTTCTTCATACCTATAGTCCACGAAAAAGCCCCCAAAAAATTAGGGTTAGTTCATCCTATCCGAACCAATCTGAGCCTTTGCATAATCTTTTTTGTATTTGCTTTGTTGAATTTGCGGTTGCATCGACGTGTCAAGTTGCTGGTCTTAGTATCTAGTCTTTTAGAGTTTTGAGTTCTGTTCACAGGTTGTCACGTCGCCGCTGCCATATGTCACGACCGCATCATCATCATTGTTGCTGCCATATACCACCACCGCATCAACTTCATCGCCGCTGCCATATACCACCACAACATATTCACCGCGAATCCGAGTCCATATACGCCACCACATATCCACCGCCATCACGCCAATCCAAGACCGCCTAAAACATATATCCGCCACCATTCCGAGTTCCGCCAGATTCATCTCCGCCACCAGTCTGAGTTCCACCAGATTCATCTCCACCACCAGCCCTAGTCCGAGTCTAGTATTTTGTTACTCTGTTTTGGATTTCGCGATCATGCCATACTCCGAGTCGTGATAGAGTAGGATCCCCAACTTCCGTGTTACCCGCAGTAGAAAAATAGTTCCAGTTTAAAAAAAAAACTAAGTCTGGAAAATTCTGGCTAGGCAGTTTTTAGACCATCTATAGACTTTTTCGAAAAAAAATTGTTGCGGAGCAAAGAAAAGAAAGTGCAAAAAAGTGAAAAAAAGGAAAAAAATTCAGAGCGTACTCCTCCTTTGTTTCCGTGCAGCGCCGTGATTTTGTTAGTGTTCTAGGCTCGTGTCTCTAGCACGGTCTAGCCTACGACCAGCATAGTACAGTCGTTGAGCATTTATTCAACTTTGCATCTCTGAATTGATTATTGCTGACCCTTTTTGCTACCATATTATAAGCCTTCCCAGCTCCACATACATCTATGTCATGCGTTTGAGGTGGTCATCGCCTTGTCCAAGCTTTGAGAGTTTCGACTACAACGGTTGCCGATCACCACCTACTGTTGGGTAAGAACTGGTAAGAATTTTTGATTCTCTTGACGGATTTGTGACATCCTGCCACTTTCTAGTAGTCTATAGGATCATATTCTTGTGTGTTTCTATTGCTGCTAACCATGGCAGGACCACAAGCCGACGAGATTGACTGGGAGAACATGACGAACAAGGAGTTGCATGATAAATTTTAGCAAATGATGAGTGGCCAGGTGGGAGATGTGCTAAACAACTTTGAAGAGGCTATGGAGAAGATAGATGCCATGGATAAGTCGTTCAAGACAAAGCTGGATAACAAGTTTAATGAATTTCTCAAGCGTCTTCCCCAACCACCACCGGCTGCACCTGTCGCACCTCTACAACAACAACAACAACATCTCCAACGCCGCCTTCCAAATCAAGTGGGACGAGCACAGCACGTTCCAATTGAGCCTGGTCAAAATTCTGGTGCCGCTGCACCTATTGTTGATGCTTCTTTGGTTCTTGCTACTGCGGCTGCTGGTGCCGAGGAGGATGACGATTATGCGGGCGATTACGAGGATGAGGTTGATCAAAATCAGAACTACGTGCAACCACCAGCACCAGGTCGTCCACAAGCATATAATCGCAATGGTAGGCCTGCAATACCACCTCAGGTACGAGATTATGACCATATTCCTAAACTGAAATTGAATATTCCACCGTTTGAGGGTAGATACATTCCTGATGTATATCTTACTTGGGAGTTAGAAACTGAACAATGTTTCACATGCTTACAATATCCTGAGGAGAGACGTGTTGCTGCTGCTGTTTGTGAATTCACTAGTTTTGCTTCTATTTGGTGGTCTGAACATTGTAGATTATATCCTATTCCAATTACTTGGGCTGCTTTGAAAACTACTATGCGTACTCGTTGGGTTTCACCATATTATCAATGTGAATTGCGTCAAAAATTGCAGTGTTTAAGACAAGGGAAAAATTCTGTAGAAGAATATTATCAAGAATTACAAACTTGCATGATTAGATGTGGTATTGTTGAGGAGAATGAAGCTATGCTTGCACGTTTTATGGGTGGATTAAATAGAGAGATTCAAACCATTCTAGAGTATAAGGAGTATACTAATATCACTCCTTTATTCCATCTTGCTGGTAAAGCTGAACGTGAAGTGCAGGATCGACAGGCATTGGCGCTGTTAGTGTCAAAACAGCAGGCGGATCTCGGGTAGGGGGTCCCGAACTGTGCGTCTAAGGCTAATGGTAACAGGAGGCGGGGGACACAATGTTTACCCAGGTTCGGGCCCTCTCGATGGAGGTAATACCCTACTTCCTGCTTGATTGATCTTGATGATATGAGTATTACAAGAGTTGATCTACCACGAGATCGTAGAGGCTAAACCCTAGAAGCTAGCTTATGATTATGATTGTTCCCTTCCTACGGACTAAACCCTCTAGTTTATATAGACACCAGAGGGGGCTAGGGTTACACAGAGTCAGTTACAAAGGAAGGAATCTTCATATCCAAATCGCCAAGCTTGCCTTCCACGCAAAGGAGAGTCCCATCCGGACACGGGATGAAGTCTTCTATTTTGTATCTTCACAGCCCAACATTCCAGCATATGCATATAGTCCGGCTGTCCGAGGACCCCTTAATCCGGGACTCCCTCAGTAGCCCCTGAACTAGGCTTCAATGACGATGAGTCCGGCGCGCAGATTGTCTTCGACATTGCAATGCGCGTTCCTTCCCCGAATACTCCAAAGTAGATCTTGAACATAAGAATCATGTCCGGCTCTGCAAAACAAATTCCACATACCACTATAGAGAGTATAATATCCCACGAGTCCAATCTGCTGACAACTCATAGCGTGACATCACGCCACGGCCCGGTCTTTATTCGAACCCTTTTTATCCTGCCCCTCCGTATCTCGAGGCGCGGTTTCATTGGCACGTCTTGTCAAAGCAGAGATCATGTCCCCTTATCACGGAATTCTCATCAATGTGGGCATGGGTAACCCAACCGTGCCATCTGCATGGTGCTTGGTGAATAGGCGGGCTTTACGGCAAGTGGGAAGGCGCATGATTTTTACTGCCTTAATAAAGGGATAAGGATTCCCCTCTTCCACCCATGCCTTCTTCTTCCTCTGCTCATTCATTCTCGAGCTCCAGCACCCAAGCACCCATCTCTGCCGCCCAAAAAGCACTCCAACCATGTTTAGATCCGGAGCGCAAGGCAAGTGGATGGCCTCCTCCGTCAAGGAGAAGGATATCAAGAAACTCTGGGAGGCCGGATACCTAGCCAAGAAGATCGCACACCGTCTCCCGGCGGTGGGACAGATCATCCCTACTCTGGAACCCCAGGAGAGGGTTGTATTCCTCCCTCACTTTGTCCGTGGGCTAGGGTTTCCCCTCCACCCATTTGTTCGCGGCCTTATTTACCACTACGGATAGATTTCCATGACCTATCCCCCAATTCCTTCCTCAACATCTCGACATTCATCGTCGTGTGCGAGGCCTTCCTCTGCATCCCTCCACACTTCGGACTGTGGCTAAAGATCTTCAACGTCAAGCCAAACGTGGTAGGTGGCGAACACGCCGCGTGCGGAGGCGCCATGGTGAGCAAGATGCCCAATGTCAAATGGCCATCAGGTATTCTACGAGTCCGTTAAAGGTTGGCAACAACAGTGGTTCTATATTACCGAGCCACGCGGCACCAAATGGGCCGCATCCCCTGAATTCTGATCCGGAGCTCCACTGCGGCTCATGTCCTGGCCCGAAAAGGGCCTAGACTGGTCTTCGTCAAACGAGCTGACGGCGCTCCAAGCGCGATCAAGAGCATGGAGGACAAGAATATCAAACTTGTCGATGTGGTCCAGGTGATGCTAGCTCGCCGGATCCTTCCATGTCAACGCCGGACTTGCAATCTATGGGAGTTTGATCCGGCCAAGCACCAAACCTTGCTGGAGTTCTTCGAAACGACACATGGAGACATCTGGAAGGTGCTATTCAATCCCGACAAGTCGTGGCCGGATACCTCCGAGGATCGCGGGCACAAATTGTCCCGCCCCGCAAGTTCGGTAAGTCTTTATATGTTTTCAAGGTGTATCCTTTATTTGTATACCTTGGGGAAAACACCTAATATTTCCCTAACGATTCTCCCAGGGCTGGACGAAGAAGGCAGATCGGATCTACTGTCCAGCTCTGCTGCCCGAAGAACGAGTCGGCCCACTTCTGATGAAGATGTTGGTCCCGGCGCCATATAAGGCGCCGAAGAAGGAGGCCAAGAAGGAGGCCAAGGAGACCAGGGGCGGGCTCCGCCGCAAGGGTACTTCGGACGTGATGTCCGAAGACACCAAAGTCCACTCCTCTGCCGAAAAAGACGAGGAAGAGGAGGAGGAAGAAGAGGAAAGCCAGTCCCTCCATGCAAGGGGGAGAAAGAAGAGGACAGCCTCCACATGTTTGGAGGCCGAAACGTCTAAGAAGGGGAAAACTTCCCTTCCAGACAAATCCATCGCAGCCACTGACAACAGCCCGGAGTGGGAACCCAGGGTCAAGCCCCTGGCCAAATCGTGAGTACAAAGAAACTCGGACACATCCATATATCCAGTCTCACTTTTGCATAGCATTAATGTATTAAGTCACACATTCTGCAGTCCGGCCGGGTCCGACATCGAGTGATCTTCGTCAGAAGATTCATTGGACCCAGATGCGACGGACAGCGAGATCCTCCCAACGGCCTCCTCCCCCAAAGGCGTGGACAACACAGAGGTGTCGTCCCAAAGGGGCCCAGGCCAGGGCGAAGCTCAGGAGACCATCGAGGTGGAGCCGGAGGGTCAAACCTCGGCAGCCGGACACATGGGGAGCAGACCCCCATGGATGCTGACGGCGGGGGCTGTCCTGAATTCGGCCCCCAGCCAGAGACAATTTCGGGGACCAATACGGCTCCAAAATCAGGCCAACAACCTTCTTCAACAGAAGGTGGCGCTCCTATTCCACCGGTGACCTCAGTCCACCCAGAGGTGCCGGATACTTTATTGGCGGCGCTGCAAAGCACTTCCATTGTTGAAGAGCACCGTACCCTTATGGGTGCGGTGATTGAGAAGGTCCAGTCCGCCAAAAGCGGGCTGACCGAAGCCTGCACCAGCCTTCTAACCGGCTTTGAGGTAAGTAATGAAGTTAAAAGAATGTCACGATATAGATAGTAGCCCCTGATACACTGTTCGGTATTCGAAAAGAAAGCCGGACAGAGGATCAATTATATTTCGCAGGAGACTAATTAGGAAATACCTGTGTGAATGATCAGGCATCATTATTGATTGCAACCTCTCATACTGCGGAGGTCTCCAGACTGAAGCAGAGTCTGGAGCGGGCCGAAAAGGAGCTCGGCCAAGTAAAAAAGCAATTGGAAGATAACCAAGGTATGGGATAACTTTGTTTGTATTTAAATACAAGTGAATAGTTATTTTAACTGAAAAATGTCATGATATGTATTAGGAGCGGCGACCGAAGTTGAGGCTCTTAAGAAGGTGGCAGCCGAGGCCGAGAAGAAGGCGGCCAAGGAGCAGGCCACTCGTGAAAAACAGGAGGCCCGAGTCATTGAAGTTCAACAAGAGCTCCAAGAAGCCATAAAGAAGTGCAAGACCTTGGAGCAGAGTATAACAGATAAAGAGTCCAAACTCACCAAGGCTTGTCAATCCGCACATGATGCCCGGGCTGAAGTCCAAGGCGCCTTCCAGGAAATCCAGGAGGCCAGAAAGATCGTAGCGGGTAAGGCCTTTATTATGAAAAGCAAATATGCGAAGGAAAGATTTAGTTTACTGACCTGAATTCGGAGTTCTCCAGGGGTGTTTGCGGATCTGCCGTGCAGCGTGTCTGACGCCGCACAATTCTACCGTGTCGAAGAGGGGAGCTCTACGGAGAAGCTGTTTTGGTCGCAATATCTTGCGCCAGAATATCCAGTACCCTTTACCGATCAGCTGAAGCAGCTGGTCGAGCCGCATAGGGTGGCCGAACTAGCCCTGAAGGATTTGATTATCCGGCTATGGCCTGCCGAAGCGATTCCCAGCGGTTACTTCGGACTCGTGAAGCGGCTGGTTAGTGCCTGCCCTCGGCTTGATGCCATTAAGCGGTCGGTCTGCATCGAAGGTGCGCGAATGGTCTTTGCCCGCGTCAAGGTGCATTGGGCAAAGATGGATGCTGTGAAGCTGATGACCGAAGGACCGCCCGAAGGGAAAGAGCACCGCAAGACTGAGCTGTATTATGAATATATGCATGTTATCCTGTGCTGCAATATGAAACAAGGTCGTTATGTAAAATAATGCTTGTTATTTGAATTTTTACCTCCTGTGCGGCCGTTGATAAATTAATTCTGAGAGTTGGCCAGTCGTCGGCTTCTGCCTCCATGTAGGAAGTACGGGGGTGTTTGGGATAAATCTAAACACTCTTTACTCCAGAGTTTTGGTCCTTAAAGGAGGTGTTTAGCGCGACGAAGCAGGCAATCGGACTATAAGGCTTTATCACCGTCACTTAGCCATAGGAGTTTGACAAAAGAAAGGTAGGCGAAGCCCCTAGTGTTCGGAAGACCGAACTTGGGGTATTGCAAAACACCTGATCGAATAAAAACTGATCCGTCGCATGATGCATTAGTTATCACATAATGTGGAAGAAATCGCTAAAGATTTTGTGACATCTCGAACAACTGACCAGCTCTCGCCACATCATGACAGTCAGTTTTCGGCTTTCTCTACTGAGGTGCTCGTCCGGAAGAACCGGGACACAATCGCAGTAGTTCTTCCTTTACTACCCTAGCCTATATAGCGGAACGTAAGGTAGCAAGCACATGAGCCGGGCAACCCAACTGTTGACCAAAGACATGATTCGGAGCCAATCCATATACGCTATAAGTTTGGGGTGCCGAACTGTACTGTAAAAGTGTTCGGACTTTCTTGCCGTGTTATGGGGTACAATGAAGCCCCTGGCGAATTAAGGCGTACTAGAATGTACGGGTGCAATAGATAATAAATAAATAGACAAGGAAAAAATTAAGTAATAAGTTGATGCTGCAAATTATTTTTCGTTGTAATTTGATTAATACGTCAAGGCGTATGTGATCAAGTAGTGCAATAAGCGAATAAGGCTATTTAACATGCCACGACCAAGAGCGAGCTGCGTGCGGGTATTTAAAACAGGTATGACGATCATTAGCAGAGACCACCTAGGTATTCCCTTGTACGTCCAAGCCCCTAGCTTTCTTGGTGTATCCGTCCCGCTATGGGTCCGATGAGCAGGTTTATCAGAAAAGGCCTCGAGAAGAGATAAAATCTGAAAGAAAGAGAAAAAGTGAAGGTATGCGGATCCAGTAGTGGTTGAGCCGCATTGTGGACCGCGGTCTAGCTGTGCCTCCGTCCATGCCCATGGTATTTTAAGTGCGTAGTTGTGTACGCGGCACACAAATTTCACCGCTTTATTGGGGCTGGGACGAAGGCCGGATTGCTAGTTGAGCTCTGGACGAGCCGGACGGCCCTGTTGCAGAGTAGCTCGGACTCGCTTGACGGTGTTCGGGGGCTTTATTGCCTGCTACGTCTTGAGCTTGCGTTGGTTTTCCTTGAAGAGGAAAGGGTGATGCAGCAATAGTAGCATAAGTATTTCCCTCAGTTTTTGAGAACCAAGGTATCAATCCAGTAGGAGACTCCTCAAAAGTCCCACGCACCTACACAAACAAACAAAGAACTCGCAACCAACGCAATAAAGGGGTTGTCAATCCCTTCACGGCCACTTGTGAAAGTGAGATCTGATAGAGATAGTATGATAAGATAAATATATTTTTGGTATTTTATATTATAGATTGGAAAAGTAAAGATGCAAATAAAAGTAGATTGAAAGCTTATATGATAAAAGATAGACCTCGGGGCCATAGGTTTCACTAGTGGCTTCTCTCAAGATAGCATAAGTATTACAGTGGGTAAACAAATTACTTCCGGGCAATTGATAGAAAAGCGAATAATTATGAGATTATCTAGGCATGATCATGTATATAGGCATCACGTCCGTGACAAGTATACCGACTCCTGCCTGCATCTACTACTATTACTCCACACATCAACCGCTATCCAGCATGCATCTAGAGTATTAAGTTCATAAGAATAGAGTAACGCATTAAGAAAGATGACATGATGTAGATGGATAAACTCATGCAATATGATATAAACCCCATCTTTTTATCCTTGATGGCAACAATACAATACGTGCCTTGCAACCCTTATTGTCACTGGGTAAGGACACCGCAAGATTGAACCCAAAGCTAAGCACTTCTCCCATGGCAAGAAAGATCAATCTAGTAGGCCAAACCAAACCGATAATTTGAGGAGACTTGCAAAGATAACTCAATCACACATAAAAGAATTCAGAGAAGATTCAAATATTTCTCATAGATAAACTTGATCATAAACCCACAATTCATCGGATCTCGACAAACACACCGCAAAAAGAGTTACATCAAATAGATCTCCACAATAGAGGGGGAGAACATGGTATTGAGATCCAAAAAGAGAGAAGAAGCCATCTAGCTAATAACTATGGACCCGAAGGTCTATGGTAAACTACTCACAACTCATCGGAGGGGCTATGGTGTTTATGTAGAAGCCCTCCATGGTCGATTCCCCCTCCGGCGGAGCGCCAGCGAAGGCTCCAAGATGGGATCTCGTGGATATAGAAGGTTACGGTGGTGGAAATTGTTTTTCGTTGGCTCCCTGGATGTTTTCGGGGTACGTGGGTATATATAGGAGGAAGAAGTAGGTCGGTGGCGTCTGAGGGGCCCACAAGACAGGGGGGCGCGCCCTCCACCCTTGTGGCCGCCTCGGCTGCTTCTTGGCCTGCACTCCAAGTCCTCTGGATCACGTTCGTTCCAAAAATCACGCTCCCGAAGGTTTCATTCCGTTTGGACTCCGTTTGATATTCCTTTTTTTCGAATACTGAAATAGGCAAAAAACAGCAATACGGGCTGGGCCTCCGGTTAGTAGGTTAGTCCCAAAAATGATATAAATGTGTAAAATAAAGCCCATAAACATGCAAAAGGGGTAATATAATAGCATGGAACAATCAGAAATTATAGATACGTTGGAGACGTATCAAGCATCCCCAAGCTTAATTCCTGCTCGTCCTCGAGTAGGTAAATGATAAAAACAGAATTTTTGATGTGGAATGCTACCTAGCATAATTCTCAATGTAATTTTCTTTATTGTGCCATGAATGTTCAGATCCAAATGATTCAAAATAAAAGTTCATATTGACATAAGAAATAGTAATACTTCAAGCATACTAATAAAAGCAATCATGTCTTCTCAAAATAACATGGCTAAAGAAAGTTCATCCCTACAAAATCATATAGGCTATGCTTAATTTTTGTCACACAAAAATGTTCCCAAATTCTACACCCCCGATGACAAGCCAAGCAATTGTTTCGTACTTAAATAATCTCAAACTTTTTCAACTTTCACGCAATACATGAGCGTGAGCCATGGATATAGCACTATGGGTGGAATAGAATATGATGATGGGGATTGTGTGGAGAAGACAAAAAGGAGAAAGTCTCACATTGACGAGGATAATCAACGGGCTATGGAGATGCCCATCAATTGATGTCAACATGAAGAGTAGGGATTGCCATGCAACGGATGCACTAGAGCTACAAATGAATGCAAGCTCGACAAGTGCATCCAACTTGGCTTGCTCACGAAGACCTAGGGCATTTTGAGGAAGCTCATCGTAGGAATATACAAGCCAAGTTCTATAATGAAAAATTCACACTAGTATAGGAAAGTGACAACATATGAGACTCACTATATGAAGAACATGGTGCTACTTTGAAGCTGTGGAAAAGAGATAGTAACATTGCCCCCGTTTTTTTTCTTTTTTGGGGCCTTTCCTTTTTTTTGACCTCTCTTTTTTTTCTTTGGCCTTTCTTTTTTCTTTTTGGCCTTTTTTTGGGGACAATGCTCTAATAATGATGATCATCACACTTTTATTGATTTACAACACATGAATTACAACTCGAAAGTGGAACAAGATATGACTCTATATGAATGCCTCCGGCGGTGTACCGGGATGGTGCAATGAATCAAGAGTGACATGTATGAAAAATTATGCATGGTGGCTTTGCCACAAATACGATGTCAACTACATGATCATGCAATGGCAATATGAAAAAAGTAATGCGTGTCATGATGATAAACGGAACGGTGGAAAGTTGCATGGCAATATATCTTGGAAGGCTATGGAAATGCCATAATAGGTAGGTATGGTGGCTATTTTGAGGAAGATATAAGGAGGTTTATGTGTGATAGAGCGTATCATATCACGGGGTTTGGATGCACCAGCGAAGTTTGCACCAACTCTCAAGGTGAGAAAGGGCAATGCACGGTATCGAAGAGGCTAGCAATGATGGAAAGGTAAAAGTGCGTACAATCCATGGACTCAACATTAGTCAAAAGAACTCATATACTTATTGCAAAAATTTAGAAGTCATCAAAATCAAGCACTACGCGTATGCTCCTAGAGGGGTAGATTGGTAGGAAAAGACCATCGCTCGTCCCCGACCGCCACTCATAAGGATGCACAATCCAAGGACACCTCATGTTTCAAATTTGTTACACAACTTTAACCATATGTGCATGCTACGGGACTTGCTAACTTCAACACAAGCATTCTTTAAATTCATAATCACCCAACTAGCATGACTATAATATCACTACCTCCATATCTCAAAACAATTATCAAGTATCAAACTGATCATAGCATCCAATTCACTTCCTATGATAGTTTTTATTATACCCCACTTGGATGCCCACCATTCTAGGACCAATTTTATAACCATAGCAAATACTATGTTGTTCTAAAAGACTCTCAAAATAATATAAGTGAAGCATGAGAGACTAGCAATTTCTACAAAATTAAGCCACCGCCGTGCTCTAAAAGATATAAGTGAAGCACTAGAGCAAAAAGCTATATAGCTCAAAAGATATAAGTGAAGCACATAGAGTATTCTAATAAATTTCAATAAAGTGGGCTTCTCCCAAAAGGTGCGTACAGCAAGGATGATTGTGGTAAACTAAAAAGCAAATACTAATATCATACACGACGCTCCAAGCAAAACACATATCATGTGGCGAATAAAAATATAGCTCCATGTAAAGTTACCAATGAACGAATACGAAAGAGGGGATGCCTTCCCGGGGCATACCCAAGCTTAAGCTTTTGGCTACTCTTGAATATCTTGGGGTGCCATGGGCATCCCCAATCTAGGCTTTTGCCACTCCTTATTCCGTAGTCCATCAGATCTTTACCCAAAACTTGAAAACTTCACAACACAAAACTCAACAGGAAATCTCATAAGCTCTATTAGTGAAAGAAAGCAAAACCACCACATAAGGTACTTGTAACATCCCAAAATTCTAAATTTTGGAATGTTATATTAAATAGATAGATTGATTGTTTGTTTGATTGTTGTGTGATTGATTGAGTGAAATTCGAAACTTTTTGAAAGTTAAATGAGAGGGAATAAAAGGACTTTCCCAAACTTTCATTTTCTTTTGTGATCTTCATGAATTCAAATTCTTTTCAAATATAAAAGCCTTGAGCGAAGATGATATGACTTCCTTCATTTAATTAAATGAAAGGGTATTTGAAAATATTGGAATTTCATTTGGAAATATTTCGATTCATAAACTTCACGCAACTCAATGATTTTCATGAGATAAGATAAAATGACTTCTTCAAATTATATGAAATATGAGTTGGGAGTTTTAAAAGAATCAAATTCAAAGTTCTTTTGAATTTATTTCAATTTGGAGTTATTGGAGTTTTAATCAAATTATTTTTATCCAAAAATAAATTATACGGAAAATAGGGTAACATGATTCCCTACATCAGAAAATTGGAGAGAAATAAATTTGAATTAATTTTGGTATTTTTATAATGATTTTTATTGGATTTTATTAGACCAGTAGCACTCTTTGAATTATGTGAATTTGTGTGAATTTTAGTTAATTCTAGGAAAATATTCAGCTTGTAGAAAATATTTTTCTGAAAATTTTGATATATATTATGACTATATAAAATTTTAGTTTCATTTTTGTTTTTCAGTTTATCGCTTTCTGTTTAAAAAAACAAATAACAAAAACTACACGCGCGCCTGAAACTAACTGTCGCCGACGTGCGCATCATAGTACCAGTGGGCGCCCAACTTTTCTTTTTCTATTTAATATATGGGCCAGGCCTAGCGGGCCATATTCCTTCCCCATATTTTTTTTCCACAGTTTTTCTTTTTCCTTTCTATTGCTCAAAAAAAAAAAAATTTACAGTGTGTGCGGCCGGCCGAACCGCCTAAAGCCTTTTGGCCCATGGCGCACCTCCCATCTCTGTTTCGTATATTTTCATCTACGTTTAGTCCCATATTGTCTAGCTTTTGACCCCTAAACCTTTTTTCCACCTATAAATATAGACCCATAGAGCCTCCAAAAATCTTCTGATTTGGGTTAAATCAACATTTTGGTTTGACTAGATTCATTTAAGAAAAATATATTTCTCCTCTCCGGCGCGACTTCTGGAAATTGTCTCTTCTCTCCAAAGTCGTCTTTTCTCTGCCTTATAAAGGTATCTTCTTTTTTTCTTCTTATATTTCGGTAATTTATTATTTTTAGACTAATACGATAGAATAATTAGATTATCAATTAGTCTACGTATTTATACATTAGACCTTAGCCGTAGCTATTTTTCTTTCGTAAAACAGCTTGGCCCTGATTTTTCAAATAGTCATAACTTTTTACCCGTTCATCCAAATTAGATGAAACCAACACCCACTTCTTTGTTATGATCCCCTCTATCCAGTAAAACAACTTAAACATGTTTTTGAAAGTTTTAAAATTTGAATTCAAACAGTTTAGTATTTGAACTTCGTTTGATCATAACTTGAGTTTCGTAACTCCGATTTAGTTGATTCTTTTTGCAAATCGAAGCTCTTGACCTAAACTTTCTGATAAGGCTAAATTCACATAGTTTTGGTACTGTTAGAAATTGTTTTATGCTGCAAGAGTTATTCGCTTGGTTTTGATGTTTTCCGAATCGTACTCCTCGTTCTTTCCAATCTTTTGAGTTATTGCTTATATGTGGTTACTATTGTTTGCTTACGATAGATTGAACGGAGTGAGACAAATAGAACTATCAAGAGTTTTGAGTGCGAATCATCTTCATCAACATTGCAGGCAAGTTCACACTTTGATCATACCTTTTCTACTACCCAGTTTTATGCATTAGATCAATCCTCAAACATTGCATGATTAGGATCTAATTAAATTGTGGGTTATGGGAAGTAGATGAGGTAGTACCTATTACCTGTTTTATTATCAAACCTTTGGGAGTTACTTCTACGTTTGCTTATTATGCCATGCTATGCTAGTAGACGTGGATTGGGTGAGTGAATTTCCATGACAGATGTGAGATTGTTAATTAATGGTTTATTTAAGGTGGCAACATTAATACACATCTGGGTGGACTGAGGCACCTGGTTACTCCAGGACTTGCCTGTCTAGGCACCTGGGTTTTCAGGACTTGCCTGTTTTTCTTCGGACCGCCACCCAGGCTCAAAGGGATCATGAGATTATTCAAACTAGAAACTTCCGTGTGCAGCCACATGCTATTATGGGCTCTAGCATAGTTGACTAAGTTATGCGAACTCTTACGGGGTGGACTAGCAGATGTAGGGGATGTAGGTTGGTACGGTCTACCCCTTACGTAAGGTGCAAGCACTTCTGAAAGACTATGTCTCGGTCATCCATTTCTCAAACACCATGTAGTGCGAGAAACCAAACGGAGGAGATCGAGTCATGCGGGGAAAAGTGCGCAAACCTCTGCAGAGTGTATAAACTAATCATGGTTAGCCGTGTCCCCGGTTATGGACGTTTTGAGTATCTAGTACTTGAATTTTCATGTGAATCTCATCATGTTACTTTAATTAATATTGTTGGGTTGTTAATGAGTACTTTTAATTGGGATTGAGAATGCTGTCAACCATTCTCAATGTTTAACAACCACCATGATAGTTAAATAAATTTATTCCTTTGCAGTAGGGAAAAATTGGCTTTTTGCAAAAACATTATAACCATAGAGCCTCCACCAGCCAAATATGCATGTTGTGATAGCATTTATTCATCATTGCTCTATGGTGTGAATTTGCCAGTACATTCAATGTACTGACCCTTTGTGGCTGCAACGTCTCATGTTGCAGGAATCTTACGACGAGTAAGTGTTACGTTAGGGTTACAATTTCTACACTCAACTTTGCCGTTGGTGTTGATGGGAATCCACAACCTTGTTACTTCCGCTATTTTGGATTGAGGTAATAGTATTTACGTTTCTTTATACATGTGATTTGCCTCTGTTATAAATCCTTGAGTACTGTGTGTGTCAGCATACCGATCCAGGGATGACACTTAAGCACAGAGACTTGATCCATTTGGGTCGGGTCGCTACAAGATGGTATCAGAGCACATGTTGACTGTAGGACGTGACCCTAGAAACTGGCAAGCCCATAGGAAAGATTTTTCTCTACAACTTTCTTTTCAAAAGGATCTTTTACCTCTCTTCTCTTCTAAGCTTATTCAAATATTCCCTTTTAGTGAGACCATACCCCTTTCCCCTTTTGACCCCTCGAAGATTCGACTGAAGAGACTACTCCAAGAAGGACCAGATATCGGACAACCACGACCACTACGGAATGAAGGAGAATTTACCGTGCATTTGGATAATGGAAAATTACAACTGTTGAAGACTCTGAAGACTAGTAGAATTTGAAGGCTCTGAAGAATTTCCAGATTTTTATAACCCAGGAAGGCTACTGTTATGGAACTTGGCAGACTATGGAAGCTGTCAATACCCGAGATCAAGGTGTATCGGAGAAAGACCGGAAGATGGAGCATTAGAACTCAAGGTTTTGTCAAGAAAGCCCCAAGACAGGAGATATCAACTACGGAATGATAGCTCATGGCAGAGACATAGTCATAAATATGAATATCCATGATGCTATCGCTCACTCATGTTATTGTCACCGTGAGGTGTTAAGCGTGCATTCATCGAAAGGATTAGATGTTAGAAGGTTGAAGGAGCATCTGTCAGCAAAGGATGCAGTTTTAACCTCAGCCGGTGTATCACCAGGATCTGGAGTATTACATCAGGAAGTTTAAGATGGACTTTAGGAAGTCATATTTGACAAGGAGGAAATCCGTGAAGAACTCAGGAACCAGAAGCTGAAAGTAGACAAGTTGGAGGAACAAAACCTCGAGATACCAGAGATTTTTCAGAAACTGAAGGACCTTAGGACCATGGTTCATGCCAACGATGTTGAAACCCAGAAGTTTGGAATGCAACTCCAAAAATATTAAAGGACGTCATGATAAACTTTGCGACAACAGAGATGATCTGGAAAAAGAACTTGAGTAGGACAAGCATGATCAGAAGGAGCCATCGGAGACATGACCAAGACTTGAAGAGTTTGATGATGTTGAGATCTATAGACCATTAGAAGACCCAACCCCTTTTATATACTTATGTTAGATGCGACGATTGTGAGCTGTCATTGGTTTGTTGTGTTTTTCCGATAGCCACAATAAAACCTGTCTTTTCAAACTATTGTTTGTACTATGTGCATCCCTCTCGACCTCTCTTATCCTACCCCAAACCCATGGACCCAATAGAGGATGAAATGGAGATAAGCCCATATTATCTGGACCAATGAGTCAATTGGAGATGGACCGATGGATTCAAAACATGGAGGATCACATGGAGAATAACCCTATAGCCGTAAAGGATATGATCCAGCATGATCTTGAGTGCTTTGAAAGAGGTGCCCCTACTTGGTGGAGGATGTACCAAACCATCAATGGATGGCAAGGAGTAACCACTTGGAAAGAATTTAAGTTGACTCTGCAAAGATCTCGTCTTGTGTCCCAGAAGTTGAAGCCTTATGGAAGTGATATGAAGAAACCTTGTGCATACATGCTTTATGGAGAAATAGGACACAACCATAAAAAAAACAAGGATGAATACCCTCATAAGTGGGGGGTTACCAAAGGAGTTAGCCGAGGATCTCAGGGAACTTCGCTTGGAGATTGTTCCCAAAGGTTTTGTTGCAGCAATGGAAGTTCAGTCTACATTGCTGAGAAAGATCCGTGAAGCTCAGAAGGATGACGAAGAGATTTATGAGGTAAAAGAGAGGATGAGCAAAGGAAAGGCCGAAGGTTTTTGTAAGGATGAGCACGACACCTTATGGTTCGAGGACCGTGTATATGTTCCCAATAATGCAAAGATCAGGAAGTAAATACTTCAGGAGGCTCATGACTCACCGTACTCAATTCACCCTAGAAACACCAAGATGTATTTGGATTTTGAAGGAGTGTTTCTGGTGGACTAGTATGAAGAAGGATATTGAGGAGTATGTAGTCGTAGGTGATGTATGCCAGAGAGAGTAAAAGCAGAGCATCAGAAGCCAGCAGGATTAATACAGCCTATGCCGATACCCGAATGATAGTGGGATAAGCTTGGCATGGCTTTCATTACTAAATTTCCCAGTACCCGAACGGGATATGACTATATCTGGGTATAGATGATTCGCTTGACCAAAGTGGCTCACTTTATCCCAGTGAAAACCAGCTATACAAGTGCGAAGTTGGCCAAGATATATTTGACCAGGATCGTATGTCTGCATGGAGTTCCGAGGACCATTGTATCGGATAGAGGAACATAGTTTACCTCAAAGTTTTGGAATCAGCTGCACCACACTTTGGGTACTAGGCTAGAGTTCAGTACAGCCTTTCATCCACAGACAGATGGATAGACCGAGAGAGTCAATCAGATTCTGGAGGACATGTTGAGAGCGTGTGCGCTAAATTATGGATCTAGTAGGGATGATAATCTACCTTACGTGGACTTCTCATACAACAACAGTTACCAAGTTAGTTTGAAGATGGCCCCTTTTAAAGCTTTGTATGGGAGAAGGAGCCAAGCACCGTTGATGTGGGATGAAGTTGGAGACCGTCAGTTGTTTGGATCAAATGTGATCAAGGATTCGGAAGAGAATGTTAAGTTGCTTCGAGATAGACTGAAGGTAGCTCAGTCCTGGCAGAAGAGTTATGCAGACTCAAAAAATGCAAGGAGGAAGTCTATGAAATTGGAGATAGAGCATGTCTTCGTGTGTCCCCTCTGCGAGGAGTTAAACTATTTGGAGTTAAGGGAAAGTTAGCCCCGAGAGTTGTAGGACCATACCGAGTTTTGGAACGTATGGGAGAAGTGGCCAACAAGTTGGAGTCACCCGAAGGACTATCAGGAGTTTATGATGCGTTTCACGTTTCCCAGTTGAAGAAGTGCCATGCAGAGATGGCCAATATTCCCCTGTAAGGATGCCTTGACCCTGGAAAGGATAATGATGTTCCACGAAGTGGAGTATGGACTTCATAATTATAAGTTTTTATCTCGGTATGTGGGATATCCCACGAGGATGAAGAGATGAATTACTATTGGATATAAAGGAGGTATGATGTTGGAAATAAGGATCAATGGAAATTCCATGATGAGTCTGAGTAATCATGTCCTAGTTTGGTGCCAACAAAAGGAAGCTGGAGACAGTACCATTGGATGGATTTAAGAATGCTAGGAAGCTGAATGTTGGAGTAATGATCAGATGCCCAGATAATGAGTTCAAGGTTTACAAGTGATGAGATGGGCCATAACCCACAGGCCCCAGGACCTGCAAAGAAGCAATCACACTCTTGCTGAAGGAAAACCCTTGGAAGAGGATATGCCTTTATCAATCGACGATTCTATAGGAGTTTATGCAAAACCTGAGAGTCGTGAAGGAACGATCGATGGTTGTTTGGCTTGCAGAACCCATGGATTTATCCGAACTTAGTTCGTTGACAAGAGAAATTCTGCAATGCTTGTGAGGATGACCGAGTGTTAGCATGCGAGATTCGCTAAACCATATACAAGGTAATGATTTGGGTGCGGGATGGATTGATCACCATACGGACTTACCCTTATTATTCGCCTTGCTATACGGGATGGTAAATCTGAGTGACTTACCTATAGTAGAGAGATGACGATCAAAACCTTGTTTGAACCTTAGAATGGTATAAGTATTTTTCCCTTGTACGAGGCAGTTGTTGCCAATCGTAGGATATACGGTGAGGTTCAACCCAGACCCATTTCCTGCAGGAGCAACCATAAATTGATGACTGCGATGAGATATCGATAGTTCTTTAGTATTGGCGCCAGACCCGTCAGCTAAGAAGACCCAGTCTCGGAATAACCTTACCAAGATGAAAGGACCGAAGAATTGAGGAAAAAGGTTATGCCGCTACCGGAAGAGCCAGGGAAGGAATTATCCTGAAGATCTGAAGAGATCGACACTGCCAATAATAAGGATGGAGTATATGAGTTTTGAAGGAACCGTATCAATATTTCTAAGGGTGGTAGCACCCGAGACCCCGGAGACGATCGATGGATTTTCGAGAAGACCCCCAAACCCTAACCTATTTCTTGCTAGCCTCTCCGAATCTCGAGGACGAGATTCATTTTAAGGGTGGTAGGTTTGTAACATCCCAAAATTCTAAATTTTGGAATGTTATATTAAATAGATAGATTGATTGTTTGTTTGATTGTTGTGTGATTGATTGAGTGAAATTCGAAACTTTTTGAAAGTTAAATGAGAGGGAATAAAAGGACTTTCCTAAACTTTCATTTTCTTTTCTGATCTTCATGAATTCAAATTCTTTTCAAATATAAAACCCTTGAGCGAAGATGATATGACTTCCTCCATTTAATTAAATGAAAGGGTATTTGAAAATATTGGAATTTCATTTGGAAATATTTCGATTCATAAACTTCACGCAACTCAATGATTTTTATGAGAGAAGATAAAATGACTTCTTCAAATTATATGAAATATGAGTTGGGAGTTTTAAAAGAATCAAATTCAAAGTTCTTTTAAATTTATTTCAATTTGGAGTTATTGGAGTTTTATTCAAATTATTTTTATCCAAAAATAAATTATACGGAAAATAGGGTAACATGATTCCCTACATCAGAAAATTGGAGAGAAATAAATTTGAATTAATTTTGGTATTTTTATAATGATTTCTATTGGATTTTATTAGACCAGTAGCACTCTTTGAATTATGTGAATTTGTGTGGATTTTATTTAATTCTAGGAAAATATTCAACTCGTAGAAAATATTTTTCTGAAAATTTTGATATATATTATGACTATATAAAATTTTAGTTTCATTTTCGTTTTTCAGTTTATCGCTTTCTGTTTAGAAAAAACAAATAACAAAAACTGCATGCGCGCCTGAAACTAACTGTCGCCGACGTGCGCATCATAGTACCAGCGGGCGCCCAACTTTTCTTTTTCTATTTAATATATGGGCCAGGCCTAGCGGGCCATATTCCTTCCCCATATTTTTTTTCCATAGTTCTTCTTTTTCCTTTCTATTTCTCAAAAAAATATATTTTACAGTGTGTGCGGCCGGCCGAACCGCCTAAAGCCTTTTGGCCCATGGCGCACCTCCCATCTCTGTTTCGTATATTTTCATCTACGTTTAGTCCCATATTGTCTAGCTTTTGACCTCTAAACCTCTTTTCCACCTATAAATATAGACCCATAGAGTCTCCAAAAATCATCTGATTTGGGTTAAATCAACATTTTGGTTTGACTAGATTCATTTAAGAAAAATATATTTCTCCTCTCCGGCGCGACTTCTGGAACTTGTCTCTTCTCTCCAAAGTCGTCTTTTCTCTGCCTTATAAAGGTATCTTCTTTTTTTCTTCTTATATTTCGGTAATTTATTATTTTTAGACTAATACGATAGAATAATTAGATTATCAATTAGTCTACGTATTTATACATTAGACCTTAGCCGTAGCTATTTTTCTTTCGTAAAACAGCTTGGCCCTGATTTTTCAAATAGTCATAACTTTTTACCCGTTCATCCAAATTAGATGAAACCAACGCCCACTTCTTTGTTATGATCCCCTCTATCCAGTAAAACAACTTAAACGTGTTTTTGAAAGTTTTAAAATTTGAATTCAAACAGTTTAGTATTTGAACTTCGTTTGATCATAACTTGAGTTTCGTAACTCCGATTTAGTTGATTCCTTTTGCAAATCGAAGCTCTTGACCTAAACTTTCTGATAAGGCCAAATTCAAATAGTTTTGGTACTGTTAGAAATTGTTTTATGCTGCAAGAGTTATTCGCTTGGTTTTGATGTTTTCCGAATCGTACTCCTCGTTCTTTCCAATCTTTTGAGTGATTGCTTATGTGTGGTTACTATTGTTTACTTACGATAGATTGAACGGAGTGAGACAAATAGAACTATCAAGAGTTTTGAGTGCGAATCATCTTCATCAACATTGCAAGCAAGTTCACACTTTGATCATACCTTTTCTACTACCCAGTTTTATGCATTAGATCAATCCTCAAACATTGCATGATTAGGATCTAATTAAATTGTGGGTTATGGGAAGTAGATGAGGTAGTACCTATTACCTGTTTTATTATCAAACCTTTGGAAGTTACTTCTACGTTTGCTTATTATGCCATGCTATGCTAGTAGACGTGGATTGGGTGAGTGAATTTCCATGACAGAAGTGAGATTGTTAATTAATGGTTTATTTAAGGTGGCAACATTAATACACATCTGGGTGGATTGAGGCACCTGGTTACTCCAGGACTTGCCTGTCTAGGCATCTGGGTTTCCAGGACTTGCCTGTTTTTCTTCGGACCGCCACCCAGGCTCAAAGGGATCATGAGATTATTCAAACTAGAAACTTCCGTGTGCAGCCACATGCTATTATGGGCTCTAGCATAGTTGACTAAGTTGTGCGAACTCTTACGGGGTGGACTAGCAGATGTAGGGGATGTAGGTTGGTACGGTCTACCCCTTACGTAAGGTGCAAGCGCTTCTGAAAGACTATGTCTCGGTCATCCGTTTCTCAAACACCATGTAGTGCGAGAAACCAAACGGTGGAGATCGAGTCATGTGGGGAAAAGTGCGCAAACCTCTGCAGAGTGTATAAACTAATCATGGTTAGCCGTGTCCCCGGTTATGGACGTTTTGAGTATCTAGTACTTGGATTTTCATGTGAATCTCATCATATTACTTTAATTAATATTGTTGGGTTGTTAATGAGTACTTTTAATTGGGATTGAGAATGCTGTCAACCATTCTCAATGTTTAACAACCACCATGATAGTTAAATAAATTTATTCCTTTGCAGTAGGGAAAAATTGGCTTTTTGCAAAAACATTATAACCATAGAGCCTCCACCAGCCAAATATGCATGTAGTGATAGCATTTATTCATCATTGCTCTATGGTGTGAATTTGCCAGTACATTCAATGTACTGACCCTTTGTGGCTGCAACATCTCATGTTGCAGGAATCTTACGACGAGTAAGTGTTACGTTAGGGTTACAATTTCTACACTCAACTTTGCCGTTGGTGTTGATGGGAATCCACAACCTTGTTACTTCTGCTATTTTGGATTGAGGTAATAGTATTTACGTTTCTTTATACATGTGATTTACCTCTGTTATAAATCCTCGAGTACTGTGTGTGTCAGCATACCGATCCAGGGATGACACTTAAGCACAGAGACTTGATCCATTTGGGTCGGGTCGCTACAGTACTATAATGAACTCATTCTTTATTTATATTGGTGTTAAACCTACTGTATTTCAAGTTCTCTATGGTTCATACCACTTAATACTAGCCATAGATGCATCAAAATAAGCAAACAACACACGAAAAATAGAATCTATCAAAAATGAAACAGTCTGTAGCAATCTGTAACTAACGCAAACTTCTGGAACTCTAAAACTCCTAAAAAAATAGGAAGTCCTGGAAAATTTGTCTATTGATCTACAGAAAAAAGAATCAACGCAAAATCATGTTTCTGTGTTTTAACAAAACTAATTTCCTGCGTGCAAAGTTTCTGTTTTTCAGCAGAATCAAATTAACTATCACCGTAGGTTATCCTATAGGTTCTACTTGGCACAAACACTATTAAAACATAAAAACACATACAAACAAAAGGTAGATGCAAAATTTATTACTAAAAATAAACAAAAACAAAAAACACAAATAAAATTGGGTTGCCTCCCAACTAACGCTATCGTTTAACGCCCCTAGCTAGGCATAAAAGCGAAGATAGATCTAAGTGGTGCCATCTTTGGCACTCAATTCATAAGTAGCTCGCATGATAGATTCATAAGGTAATTTAATTTTCTTTCTTGGAAAGTGCTCCATGCCCTTCCTTAATGGAAATTGGAATCTAATATTCCCTTCCTTCATATAAATAATCGTGCCAATCGTTCTAAGGAAAGGTCTACCAAGAATAATAGGGCAAGAAAGATTGCAATCTATATCAAGAACGATAAAATCTACGGGAACCAAATTTATATTTGCAACAATGAGAACATCATTGATCCTTCCCATTGGCTTTTTAATGTTGGAATCCGCAAGGTGCAAATTTAAAGAGCAATCATCAAGATCATGGAAACCTAGAATATCACATAAAGTTTTCGGAATCATGGAAACACTAGCACCCAAATCAAACAAAGCAAAACACTCATGATCTTCAATTTTAGTCTTTATAGTAGGTTCCCACTGATCATTAAGTTTTCTAGGTATAGAAACTTCCAAATTAAGTTTTTCATCATAAGATTGCATCAAGGCATCAACGATATGTTTGGTAAAAGCTTTATTTTGACTATAAGCATGAGGAGAATTAACAACGGATTGCAACAAGGAAATAAAACCTTCTAGAGAACAATTATCATAATCAAATTCCTTGAAATCCGAGATAGTGGGTTCAATGCTATTTAAAGTCATGACCTCTCCAATCCCACTTTTACCAAATTTAGCATCAAGATCTAAAAACACCGAATTATTGGGACGCCTTCTAACTAAAGTTGACTCATCTCCAGTCTCATAATTATTAAGATTCATATTGCAAAACAAATATCTAATAGGGGAGACATCAATAACTTTAAGATCTTCATCATTATTTTCATTGAAAGTAGAAGAACACGCCTTTACAAAGCAATCTTTCTTAGCATGCAATCTAGCGGTTCTTTCCTTGCACTCATCAATGGAAATTCTCATGGCTTTGAGAGACTCATTGATATCATGCTTAGGAGTAGTAGATCTAAGTTTAAGAGTATCAACATCAAGCGAAAGTCTATCAATGTTCCTAGCCAAATCATCAGTTTTGAGCAATTTTTCTTCAAGCAAGGCATTAAAATTCTTTTTAGAGATCATAAATTCTTTCAAACTATTCTCAAAATCAGAGGGCATCTTATCAAAATTACCATAAGAATTATTGTAGGAATTTCCATAATTATTAGAGGAATTACTAGGGAACGGTCTAGGATTAAAGTTTCCTCTAAAAGCATTGTTTCCAAAACTATTCCTACCAACAAAATTCACATCCATAGATTCATTATTATTCTCAATCAAAGTATACAAAGGCATATCATTGGGATCAAAAGGAGCACTCCTAGTAGGAAATAATTACATAAGTTCATCCATCTTTCCACTCAAAACATTGATTTCTTCTATAGCATGCACTTTTTTTACTAGAAGATCTTTCGGTGTGCCATTGAGAATAATTAGCCATAATATTATCAAGGAGTTTTGTAGCATCTCCTAAAGTGATTTCCATAAACGTGCCTCCCGCGGCCGAATCTAAAGGATTTCTAGAAGCAAAGTTCAAACCGGCATAAAAATTTTGTATGATCATCCATAACTTCAAACCATGGGTAGGGCAATTGCGAATCATCAATTTCATTCTTTCCCAAGATTGTAACATCCCAAATTTTCAATTTGGAATGTTATACAATAGATCATTATTGCATATCATATTTATTGCATTTTGCTCGATCCTAGAAATTCTACGCAACTCAAGGACCCACGGAGAGAGTTGGGGATTTCGATTATTTCATATTTGAGTTTTTCTCAAATTTTGAGGATCATTTGATTTTATTTATTTTATCTTCAATTATTTCAATTATAAAAATATGAGAGAGGGAATAAAATGACTTTCCCAAAATAAAGAACTATTGAGGATTTAATAATAAAATCAAATAAGAGTTTATTTTGGATTTTATTGCTATTTTATCTGAATTTAGGAAAAATGCGCGTTTTTCAAAATTGCATTTAGGCCCCAAATAAATGTTCATCTAAACCGGCTTGATTTTAGGAGCCGGGAAAAATTTATTTCGGGATTTTTGGAGTCCGTTTAGAATTTCTTTTAATTGTTTTTCTGCGCGTAATGTTTAAAAAAACGAACCAACCTACCAGGCCGTGTCCGCCTGGGACTCTAGGCCCGGCCGGCCTTATAAGCCGGGGGGACGCCCCGCAGCCCGCCCCAAACCCTAGCGCCGCCCGACCCCGCCGCCGCCGCCGGAGTTCGCCGCCGCCGCCGCCCACGCCGCGCCGCCCCGCCGCCGGATCCCGCCGACGCCGCCGGATCCCGCCGCCCCCCCCGCCACCCGACAGCCCGCCGCCGCCTCGCCACGCCGCCGCCAGCCCCGCCGTCGGAGCCGCCGCCGACCCCGCCGCCCAGTCGCCCGAGGTAGCCGCCGCCGCCGCCGGTTTTCACCGGTTAATCGCTCGGTTTTTTATAAAACCACGATTTTTTATTTTATTTTATTAGATCGGTTTTTTTTTCTGGTTTAGTTATTTAGCGAACGCCCGTTCGTTCGTTTGTTTTAACGAATGATTTTTGTTTTTTTTTTCGCAGACAGCGAACGTTCGTTCGTTAGTCTGTTCGTCCGTTTTTCTTTTTCTCGGATTTTCCACGACTATTTCTGATCGCGTTTTCTGATCCGATTTTCGTTCTAGTATAACTTTTTGCTCGTTTATCGGAATTAGGCGAGTCAAGTGCCTAGAGTTTTGTCTCGAAACCCTCTTTCCGTTTAACCAAATCAAACAAGTTTTTGCTACTGTAAAAATTTGACTTAGGTCCAGATTAGCAAATGAAGTTTGTTTCTTTCACCGTTTGATTTTTCGTTGCTTTGTTTGATTTGATTCTTTTTGAAAACCGGAGTTCTTAAGTTGAACTTTCTAGTTAGATCTTTTATTTGAGTTTTACTTGTGCATTAGATGAGTGCTTATTGTATGCTTGTTTGTTTGCGATAGAGTACCTGGAGTGCGCCGCTTGCTATTTCGAATCTCTAGGTTTCGCAGATCATCAGCAAGGCAAGTAACACTCTGATCATACCCCTTTACTACCCAGTTTTATCGTATTAGACCAATCCCCAAACAATTGCATGATTAGGATCTGATTGATATGTGGGTTTTGAGAAGTAGATGAGGTAGTACCTATTACCTGTTTTATTATCAAACCCTTGGGAGTTATTCTACGTTTGCTTATTATGCCATGCTATGCTAGTAGACGTGGATTGGGTGAATGTATCAATGATAGATGTGAGATTGTTAATTTAATGGTTTATTTAAGGTGGCAACTTTAATACACATCTGGGTGGATTGAGGCACCTGGGTATTCCAGCGATTGCCTGTTTTCTTTATGGACCGCCACCCAGGCCCAAAGGGATCATGAGATTATTCATGCTGGAAACTTCCGTGTGCAGCCACAAGCTACTATGGGCTCTAGCATAGTTGACTAAGTCGTGCGAACTCTTACAGTGGTAGACTAGCAGATGTAGGGGATGTAGGTTGGTACTGTCTACCCGATCGTAAGGTGCTAGCGCTTCTGAAAGACTATGTCTCGATCATCCGTTTCTCAAACATCATGTAGTGCGAGAATCCCAACGGAGGAGATTGAGTCTTGTCGGGAAAAGTGCGCAAACCTCTGCAGAGTGTATAAACTAATAGTGGTTAGCCGTGTCCCCGATTATGGACATCTTGAGTATATAGTACTTGGATTATCATGTGAATCTCATCATGTTACTTTAATTAATATTGTTGGGTTTTAATGATGATGTTTAATTGGGATTGAGAGGGTGTCTACGCTCTCAATGTTTAACAACCACCATGATAGTTAAACAAAATTTATTCCTTTGCAGTAGGGAAAAATTGGCTTTATGCAAAAACTGTAACCATAGAGCTTTCCACCAGCCATATATGCATGTAGTATAGCTTTATTCTTTCATTACTCTCTATGTGTTACATTGCCAGCATATTCCATGTGCTGACCCGTTTTGGGCTGCAACATTCATGTTGCAGACTTTTCAGACGACGAGTAAGGTGCCTTAGGTCGTGGTTCTATACTCAGTGATGCCGTTGGAGTTGATGGACTCACTTATCTTCCAAGCCTACCGCTGTTATCGTTATTAGATGGCCTTAAGCCATATTTATTGTAATAAGTTCTCTTTGGAGACATTCGATGTAATAAGTGTGTGATTGCTACTCTGTTATAAATCCTTCATGTACTGTGCGTGTCAGCATTACTGATCCAGGGATGACACTGATGCACAGAGATCAGACTATTTAAGGTCTGGTCGCTACAAAGATTGGGCAACATGCTCATGATCAAGTTGTTTAAAATTCATAATATCGTTCCTAAGAGTGATAATCTTAGCGGGAGGAAAATATTTAGAGATAAAAGCATCTTTGCATTTATTCCAAGAATCAATACTACTTTTAGGAAAAGACGAAAACCAAACTTTAGCACGATCTCTAAGTGAAAACAGAAATAACTTCAATTTAACAATATCATTATCCGTATCTTTCTTCTTTTGCATATCACACAAATCAAGAAAGTTGTTTAGATGGGTAGCAGCATCTTCACTAGGAAGGCCGACGAATTGATCTTTCATAAAAAGATTCAGCAAAACAGTATTGATTTCACAAGACTCAACATCATTAAGAGGAGCAATCGGAGTACTAAGGAAATCATTATTATTGGTATTGGAGAAATCACACAATTTGGTATTATCTTGCGCCATGGCAACAAGTAGTCCAACACACAAGCAAACAGAAAAAGGCAAGCGAAAGAGAGAGAGAGAGAGGAGTTGGGAAAGAGAGGGCAAATAAAACGGCAAGGGTGAAGTGGGGGAGAGGAAAACGAGAGGCAAATGGCAAATAAAGTAAATGCAAGGGAGATGATTTTGTGATGGGTACTTGGTATGTCTTGACTTGAGCGAAGACCTCCCCGGCAACGGCGCCAGAAATCCTTCTTGCTACATCTTGAGCTTGCGTTGGCTTTCCTTGAAGGAAAGGGTGATGCAGCAATAGTAGCGTAAGTATTTCCCTCAGTTTTTGAGAACCAAGGTATCAATCCCGTAGGAGACTCCTCAAAAGTCCCACGCACCTACACAAACAAACAAAGAACTCGCAACCAACGCAATAAAGGGGTTGTCAATCCCTTCACGGCCACTTGCGAAAGTGAGATCTGATAGAGATAGTATGATAAGATAAATATATTTTTGGTATTTTATATTATAGATTGGAAAAGTAAAGATGCAAATAAAAGTAGATTGAAAGCTTATATGATAAAAGATAGACCCAGGGGCCATAGGTTTCACTAGTGGCTTCTCTCAAGATAGCATAAGTATTACGGTGGGTAAACAAATTACTGTCGAGCAATTGATAGAAAAGCGAATAATTATGAGATTATCTAGGCATGATCATGTATATAGGCATCACGTCCGTGACAAGTAGACCGACTCCTGCCTGCATATACTATTATTACTCCACACATCGACCACTGTCCAGCATGCATCTAGAGTATTAAGTTCATAAGAACAGAGTAACGCATTAAGCAAGATGACATGATGTAGAGGGATAAACTCATGCAATATGATATAAACCCCATCTTTTTATCCTCGATGGCAACAATACAATACGTGCCTTGCAACCCTTATTGTCATTGGGTAAGGACACCGCAAGATTGAACCCAAAGCTAAGCACTTTTCCCATGGCAAGAAAGATCAATCTAGTAGACCAAAGCAAACTGATATTTTGAAGAGACTTGCAAAGATAACTCAATCACACATAAAAGAATTCAGAGAAGATTCAAATATTTCTCATAGATAAACTTGATCATAAACACACAATTCATCGGATCACGACAAACACACCGCAAAAAGAGTTACATCAAATAGATCTCCACAAGAGAGGGGGAGAACATGGTATTGAGATCCAAAAAGAGAGAAGAAGCCATCTAGCTAATAACTATGGACCCGAAGGTCTATGGTAAACTACTCACAACTCATCGGAGGGGCTATGGTGTTTATGTAGAAGCCCTCCATGGTCGATTCCCCCTCCAGGGGAGCGCCAGTGAAGGCTCCAAGATGGGATCTCGCGGATACAGAAGGTCACGGTGGTGGAAATTGTTTTTCGTTGGCTCCCTGGATGTTTTCGGGGTACGTGGGTATATATAGGAGGAAGAAGTAGGTCGGTGGCCGCCCGAGGGGCCCACGAGATAGGGGGCGCGCCCTGTAGGGGTGGGCGCGCCCTCCACCCTCGTGGCCGCCTCGGCTGCTTCTTGGATTGCACTCCAAGTCCTCTGGATCACGTTCGTTCCAAAAATCATGCTCTCGAAGGTTTCATTCCATTTGGACTCCTTTGATATTCCTTTTCTTCGAAATACTGAAATAGGCAAAAAAAACAACAATACGGGCTAGGCCTCCGGTTAGTAGGTTAGTCCCAAAAATGATATAAATGTGTAAAATAAAGCCCATAAACATCGAAAAGGGGTAATATAATAGCATGGAACAATAAAAAATTATAGATACGTTGGAGACATATCATTGCCGAATTGAGGTTTTGCCTAAGAAGGATATTCTGTACTTCTGCTGCAAGGGCCGCGGTGTGCTCCTCAGTACGGAGGGAGCGCTTCGTATTTCCATTGACTGTTATAACACCGCGAGGTCCGGGCATCTTGATCTTAAGGTAGGCATAGTGCGGCACCGCATTGAAACGAGCAAATGCGGTTCGTCCGAGCAGTGCGTGATAACCACTTCGGAAGGGCACGATATCGAAGATTAATTCTTCGCTTCAAAAATTATCCGGGGATCCAAAGACCACTTCCAGTGTGATTGAGACCATACAGCAGGCCTCTACACCTGGTATGACACCTTTAAAGGTGGTTTTGGTGGGCTTGATCCTTGAGGGATCAATACCCATTTTGTGCACTGTATCCTGATAGAGCAGGTTCAGGCTGCTACCACCGTCCATGAGGACGCGTGTGAGGTGGAATCCGTCAATGATAGGGTCTAGCACCAGTGCGGCTGAACCGACATGACGGATACTAGTCGGATAGTCCCTTTGATCAAAAGTGATCGAACAGGAGGACCACGGGTTGTATTTCGGGGTGACTGGCTCCATCGCGTAGACGTCCCTTAGTGCGCGCTTCTGCTCCCTTTTGGGGATATGGGTAGCATATATCATGTTCACCATTTTAACTTGGGGAGGAAACTTCTTCTGTCCCCCTGTGTTTGATGGCCAGGGTTCCTCGTCGTCATCGCTTTGCGGTCCCTTTTCCTTGTTTTCGGCATTTAACTTGCCGGCCTTTTTAAAGACCCAACGTTCTCTGTTGGTATGATTGGTTGGTTTATCGGGGGTGCCGTGGATTTTTCGATGGACGATCGAGTATGCGGTCCAGACTGGACGGGCCCGGATTGTTTCTCTTAAATGGCTTTTTCCGCTGATCGGACTTGGAGCCACTGAATCCGGCATTGACGGCTGTGTCTTCGGAGTTATCGCCAGTATTTCGACACTTGTGTCTACTGCGTCGGGGCTTGCCGTTACTGTCTCTGGCTTCAGAAGTGCCAGGTTACTTGAGGTGCTGTTGCTATGAGCTAGCCAACTATCCTCGCCCGCACAAAAATGGGTCATGAGCGTCGTAAGGGCTGCCATGGACTTCGGCTTCTCTTGGCCGAGGTATCGGGCGAGCCACTCGTCATGGATGTTATGCTTAAAGGCCGCTAGGGCTTTGGCATCCGGACAGTCGATGATTTGGTTCTTTTTAGTTAAGAACCGAGTCTAGAATTTCCTGGCTGACTCTCCGGGCTGTTGGATTATATGACTTAAGTCATCGGCATCCGGAGGTCGGACATAAGTGCCTTGGAAGTTGTCAAGGAATGCATCTTCCAGGTTCTCCCAACTGCTAATGGAGTTTTCAGGCAGACTGTTCAACCAGTGCTGAGCTGGTCCCTTGAGTTTTAGAGGGAGATACTTGATGGCATGGAGATCATCACCACGGGCCATATGTATATGGAGAAGGAAGTCCTCGATCCATACCGCGGGATCTGTTGTTCCATCATATGAATCAATGTTTATGGGCTTAAACCCTTCTGGGAATTCATGCTCCATTACTTCATCAGTGAAGCATACGAGGTGCACGGTGCCTCTGTGTCGGGCTACGTCGGGATGCAGCTCGAATGGAGCCTGTCTGCGGTATTTGGCCCGGAAAGGTTTGTATTTGTTATATCCGGCTTGGTGGCCGTCGTTGCCTGTTGGGGCGCACCCCCACGATCCATAGATCGATCTGGTTTGTCCTGCTCAGTTTTCCAAGTCGTACCACAGGTCATGTATGAATCCCCGAGCTATTGTGTTTCTATTTGTTCGGCGAGGCAGTGCCGTCTGGTGTTCGGGCTGAATTGCCGTTTTATCTCGGCCACGCGGTGGCATGCGCTGGTAGTGCTGGCTGCAGCGCCTCATCATTGAATTGAGGTAGCAATTTGCGCTTCGGGTAACTTTTGGTTGGGCGTTCGAGTCCGTATTCCTCGGCTGCTAGGACCTCAGTCCATCCATCAGTGAGTAGATCTTGATCAGCTTGAAGCTGCTCTTCTTCTTCTTCAGGCTCTTTGCCGTGGCTATAAGCCGACGCTTAAAACGCTCCTGCTCGACGGGATCCTCTGGCACGATAAATTCTTCGTCGCCGAGGCTCACCTCATCCTCGAAGAGAGGCATGTAATTTCTGTCCTCCGAGTCATCGTTCACAGCCTGTTCATCAGGGCTGGCTCGCCCGTCTTCCCATTCAGCCTGTTCGAAACTTGGCTTGGCGGGGTCTTTGTTGTCTTCGGCATCGTCCGGAGTGCTATTTTCTCTTGTGTCAGTATCGCTATTTTTACCATGGCATGGTTTAGAGTGGCGCCACTAACGTCGACGCTTAGGCTGCTTCTCAGGAAGTTTATCCTCAACTAGATCCTTTTTGTCATCACCATTGTCTTCTTTGGGTGTATCCACCATATATATGTCGTATGAAGAGGTGGTTGTCCAGCGCCCTGTGGGCGGTGGTTCCAGTTCTTCTCCGGCATCATCGTCCATACCGTTGATGTCTTCGGAGTGGAAATCAAGCATGTCGGTCAAATTGTCGACAGTGGCTATCAAGTGGGTAGTGGGTGGGTAACGAAGTTCTTCATCGTCCGCTTCCCACTCAAGCCGGATATAGTTCAACCAAGAATCTCCTGGCAAGGAGAGAGACTTTAGTGAGTTTAACACATTGCCTAGGGGTGAGTGTTGGAAGATGTCCGCGGAGCTGAACTCTAAGATCGGCGCCCGATCAGAATCGATGGGTGCGAATACACGCGGTTCAGAGCCTATGGCAGGAGACGAGTCCGAGGTTCCGATGACACAGGACTCGTTGGAGGTCAGATCTGTGTTCGGCTCTAGCGCCGTTGAGTCTGCGGCCTCCGTGGCGAGGTTGAGCTTCCCGTCCTTGGATGGCATGCTCTGCTCTGGATCTAGGGCCAGAGAAATTACAGGCGCTATCTCCTGCACATAGTCTGATGCCAGATTTAGGTCATATTCATCATGGCGGCAGGGCGCGGCTGTCATGGGCTCGAATCCGTCGAAGATCAAGTCTCCGCGGATGTCGGCGGTGTAGTTCAAGCTTCCAAACCTGACCTGATGGCCAGGGGCGTAGCTGTCGATCTGCTCCAGATGGCCAAGTGAGTTGGCCCGCAGTGTGAAGCCGCCGAATACGAAAATTTGTTGTAGATGATTGAAGGAGCCATCAAGCCTTACGGTGACGACACAGTGGAACTCTCAATGAAAGCACCAATGTCGGTGTCAAAACCGGCGGATCTCGGGTAGGGGGTGCCGAACTATGTGTCTAAGGCTAATGGTAACAGGAGGCGGGGGACACAATGTTTACCTAGGTTCGGGCCCTCTCGATGGAGGTAATACCCTACTTCCTGCTTGATTAATCTTGATGATATGAGTATTACAAGAGTTGATCTACCATGAGATCGTAGAGGCTAAACCCTAGAAGCTAGCCTATGATTATGATTGTTCCCTTCCTACAGACTAAACCCTCCGGTTTATATAGACACCGGAGGGGCTAGGGTTACACAGAGTCGGTTACAAAGGAAGGAATCTTCATATCTGAATCGCCAAGCTTGGCTTCCACGCAAAGGAGAGTCCCATCCGGACACAGGACGAAGTCTTCTATCTTGTATCTTCACAGCCCAACAGTCCGGCATATGCATATAGTCCGGCTGTCCAAGGACCCCTTAATCCAGGACTCCCTCAAGCGCGAACTATCTTTTCTGCAGGTCGACCATCGTCATGGACACCGCGTTCATCCTCTCACTGCACCAGCACCTCCATCAGGTGCCACCTCCAGCCGTGATACAAGAAAGCAGGCACAACCACCACTATCTGCCAAGAGCACACCTGCTGGGCCTGCACAGAGCTCTTCTTCTTCCATGGCATCAACATGGCACACAAGTAATATTATTTGTCATCGTTGTAAGGGAAGAGGACATTATGTGCGAGAATGCAAATCTCAACGTGTGATGATTGCTACGTGGGTATGAGCCTACTAGTGACCATGATGAGGAGACTTTGGCTCTTATTACAAGTGAAGAACACAGTGGAGATTATTCTGGTCATGAGACGCAATACATGGCTCCTGAAGACGCAGAGAGGTATGAATGTTTAGTTGCTCAACGTGTTTTGAGTGTGCAGGTTACACAAGCTGAGCAAAATCAGAGGCATAATTTGTTCCATACAAAGGGAGTTGTGAAGGAACATTCTGTTCGCGTCATCATAGATGGAGGGAGCTGCAACAACTTGGCTAGCATGGAGATGGTGGATAAGCTATCTCTCACCACAAGACCACATCCACATCCTTACTACATCCAATGGTTCAAAAACAGCGGCAAGGTTAAGGTGACACATACTGTTCGTGTGCATTTTAGTATCTCTACATATGCTGATTATGTTGATTGTGATGTGGTACCTATGCAAGGATGTTCCTTATTACTTGGTAGACCATGGCAATTTGATAAAAATTCTGTACATCATGGTAGAAACAATTAGTATACTCTTGTTCATAAGGATAAAAATATTACTTTGCTTCCTATGACTCGTGATTCCATTTTGAAAGATGATATGAATAGAGTTAGTAAAGCAAAACAGGAGAAAAATAAGAGTGAAAATCATATTGCGGCAAAAGAATTTGAGCTACAAATGAAGCCTAATAATAAACCATCTAGTGTTGCTTCTGAAATTAAATTGAAAAGTGCATGTTTACTTGCCACCAAATCTGATATTGATGAGCTAGATTTCAGCAAATCTGTTTGCTATGCTTTTGTGTGCAAAGAGGCATTATTTTCATTCGAGGACATGCCTTCCTCTTTGCCTCCTGCTGTCACTAACATTTCGCAGGAGTTCGCTGACGTCCTTCCACAAGAGGTGCCACCGGGATTACCTCCCATTCGAGGGATCTGTTGGAAATATGCCCTAGAGGCAATAATAAAAGTATTATTATATTTCATTGTTCATGATAATTGTCTTTTATTCATGCTATAACTGTATTATCCGGAAATCGTAATACACGTGTGAATACTTAGACCCCAATATGTCCCTAGTGAGCCTCTAGTTGACTAGCTCGTTGTGATCAACAGATAGTCATGGTTTCCTGGCTATGGACATTGGATGTCGTTGATAACGGGATCACATCATTAGGAGAATGATGTGATGGACAAGACCCAATCCTAAGCATAGCACAAAGATCGTGTAGTTCGTTTGCTAGAGCTTTGCCAATGTCAAGTATCTCTTCCTTCGACCATGAGATCGTGTAACTCCTGGATACCGTAGGACTGCTTTGGGTGTATCAAACGTCACAACGTAGCTGGGTGACTATAAAGGTGCACTACATGTATCTTCGAAAGTGTCTATTGGGTTGACACGGATCGAGACTGGGATTTGTCACTCTGTATGACAGAGAGGTATCTCTGGGCCCACTCGGTAATGCATCATCATAATGAGCTCAAGGTGACCAAGGTGTTGGCCACGGGATCATGCATTACGGTACGAGTAAAGTGACTTGTCGGTAACGAGACTGAACAAGGTATTGGGATACCGACGATCGAGTCTCGGGCAAGTAACGTACCGATTCAAAGGGAATTGTATACGGGATTTGATCGAATCCTCGACATCGTGGTTCAACCGATGAAATCATCGAGGAGCATGTGGGAGCCAACATGGGTATCCAGATCCCGCTGTTGGTTATTGCCCGAGAGTCGTATCGGTCATGTCTGCGTGTCTCCCAAACCCATAGGGTCTACACACTTAAGGTTCGGTGATGCTAGGGTTGTATGAATATGAGTATGCAGCATACCGAATGTTGTTCGGAGTCCTAGATGAGATCCCGGACGTCACGAGGAGTTTCGGAATGGTCCGGAGGTAAAGAATAATGTATAGGAAGTGGTATTTCGGCCATCGGGAAAGTTTCGGGGTCACCCGGTAATGTACCGGGACCACCGGAAGGGTCCCGGGGGTCCACCGGGTGGGGCCACCCATCCCGGAGGGCCCCATGGGCTGACGTGGGAGGGGAGCCAGCCCATAGTGGGCTGGTGCGCCGCCCTAGGCTCACCCCCTGCGCCTCGGGTTGAAACCCTAGGGTGGGGGGAGGGGGGCGCACCACATGCCTTGGGGGGCACTCCTCCCCCCTAGGCCGCCGCCCCCTTGGGAGATTGGATCTTCCAGGGTCGGCGCCCCCCCTGGGGTCCTATATAAAGGAGGGCAGGGGGGAGGGCAGCCGCACCCATTGCCTTGGCGCCTCCCTCCCCCTGCTACACCTCGTCCTCCTCCCGTAGACGCTTGGCGAAGCCCTGCTGGAGTTCTGCTGCATCCACCACCACGCCGTCGTGCTGCTGGATCATCATCAACCTCTCCTTCCCCCTTGATGGATCAAGAAGGAGGAGACGTCTCCCGTCCCGTACGTGTGTTGAACGCGGAGGTGCTGTCCGTTCAGCACTTGGACATCGGTGATCTGAATCACGTCGGGTACGACTCCATCATCATCATCACCTTGCAAGCTTCCGCACGTGATCTACAAGTGGTATGTAGATGCAAACTCTCTCCCATGACTCGTTGCTTAGATGAACTCATAGATGGATCTTGGTGAAACCATAGGAAATTTTTTAATTTTCTGCAATGTTCCCCAACAGTGGTATCAGAGCTAGGTCTATGCGTAGTTCTCTAATGCACGAGTAGAACACAATTTTGTTGTGGGCGTGGATCTTGTCAACTTGCTTGCCTCTACTAGTCTTTTCTTGCTTCAGCGGTATTGTGGGATGAAGCGGCCCGGACCAACCTTACACGTACGCTTACGTGAGACCGGTTCCACCGATTGACATGCACTAGTTGCATAAGGTGGCTGGCGGGTGTCTGTCTCTCCCACTTTAGTTGGAGCGGATTCGATGAAAAGGGCCCTTATGAAGGGTAAATAGAAGTTGACAAAATCACGTTGTGGTTATTCGTAGGTAAGAAAACGTTCTTGCTAGAACCCAATTGCAGCCACGTAAAAGATGCAACAACAATTAGAGGACGTCTAACTTGTTTTTGCAGCGATTGTTCATGTGATGTGATATGGCCAGAAGTTATGATGAATGATGAATTGTGATGTATGAGATCATGTTCTTGTAATAGGATTCACGACTTGCATGTCGATGAGTATGACAACCGGTAGGAGCCATAGGAGTTGTCTTTATTTTTTTGTATGACCTGCGTGTCATTGAAGAACGCCATGTAAACTACTTTACTTTATTGCTAAACGCGTTAGCCATAGAAGTAGAAGTAATCGTTGGCGTGACAACTTCATGAAGACACGATGATGGAGATCATGATGATGGAGATCATGGTGTCAAGCCGGTGACAAGATGATCATGGAGCCCCGAAGATGGAGATCAATGGAGCTATATGATATTGGCCATATCATGTCACAACTATATAATTGCATGTGATGTTTATTATGTTTATGCATCTTGTTTACTTAGGACGACGGTAGTAAATAAGATGATCCCTTAAAACAATTTCAAGAAGTGTTCTTCCCTAACTGTGCACCGTCACTACAGTTCATCGCTTCTAAGCACCACGTGATGATCGGGTGTGATGGATTCTTACGTTCACATACAACGGGTGTAAGACAGTTTTACACAGCGAAAACACTTAGGGTTAACTTGACGAGCCTAGCATGTACAGACATGGCCTCGGAACACGAAGACCGAAAGGTCGAACACGAGTCCTATGGAAGATACGATCAACATGAAGATGTTCACCGACGATGACTAGTCCGTCTCACGTGATGATCGGACACGGGCTAGTCGACTCGGATCGTGTGACACTTAGATGACTAGAGGGATGTCTAATCTAAGTGGGAGTTCATAATTTGATTAGAACTTTATTATCATGAACTTAGTCTAAAACCTTTGCAAATATGTATTGTAGATCAAATGGCCAACACTAATGTCAACATGAACTTCAACGCGTTCCTAGAGAAAACCAAGCTGAAAGATGATGGCAGCAACTATACGGACTGGGTCCGGAACCTGAGGATCATCCTCATAGCTGCCAGGAAGCAATATGTCCTAGAAGGACCGCTAGGTGACGCTCCCGTCCCAGAGAACCAAGACGTTATGAACGCTTGGCAAGCTCGTGCTGATGATTACTCCCTCGTTCAGTGCGGCATGCTTTACAGCTTAGAACCGGGGCTCCAAAAGCGTTTTGAGCATCACGGAGCATATGAGATGTTCGAAGAGCTGAAACTAGTTTTTCAATCTCATGCCCGGGTCGAGAGATATGATGTCTCCGACAAGTTCTACAGTTGTAAGATGGAGGAAAACAGTTCTGTCAGTGAGCACATCCTGAAGATGTCTGGGTTGCACAACCGTATGACCCAGCTGAACATTAACCTCCCAGATGAGGCGGTCATTGACAGAATCCTCCAGTCGCTCCCACCAAGCTACAAGAGCTTTGTGATGAACTACAACATGCAGGGGATGGTGAAGACCATTCCTGAAGTGTTCTCGATGCTGAAATCAGCAGAGGCTGAAATCAAAAAGGAACATCAAGTGTTGATGGTCAATAAGACCACTAAGTTCAAGAAGGGCAAGGGCAAGAAGAACTTCAAGAAGGATGGCAAGGATGTTGCCGCGCCCGGTAAGCCAGTTACCGGGAAGAAGTCAAAGAATGGACCCAAGCCTGAGACTGAGTGCTTTTATTGCAAGGGGAAGGGTCACTGGAAGCGGAATTGCCCCAAATACTTAGCGGATAAGAAGGCCGGCAACACCAAAGGTATATTTGATATACATGTAATTGATGTGTACCTTACCAGTACTCCTAGTAACTCCTGGGTATTTGATACCGGTGTCGTTGCTCATATTTGTAACTCACAGCAGGAGCTGCGGAATAAACGGAGACTGGCAAAGGACGAGGTGATGATGCGCGCCGGGAATGGTTCCAGAGTCGATGTGATCGCCGTCGGCACGCTGCCTCTACATTTACCTACGGGATTAGTTTTGAACCTTAATAATTGTTATTTAGTGCCAAGTTTGAGCATGAACATTGTATCTGGATCTCGTTTAATACGAGATGGCTACTCATTTAAGTCTGAGAATAATGGTTGTTCGATTTATATGAGAGATATGTTTTATGGTCATGCTCCGATGGTCAATGGTTTATTCTTAATGAATCTCGAGCGTAATATTACACATGTTCATAGTGTGGATGCCAAAAGATGTAAAGTTGATAACGATAGTCCCACATACTTGTGGCACTGCCGCCTTGGTCACATTGGTGTCAAGCGCATGAAGAAGCTCCATGCTGATGGACTTTTAGAGTCTCTTGATTATGAATCGTTTGACACATGCGAACCATGCCTCATGGGCAAAATGACCAAGACTCTGTTCTCCGGAACAATGGAGCAAGCAACCAACTTGTTGGAAATCATACATACCGATGTGTGCGGTCCAATGAGCGTTGAGGCTCGCGGAGGATATCGTTATGTTCTCACTCTCACTAATGACTTGAGTAGATATGGGTATGTTTACTTAATGAAACACAAGTCTGAAACCTTTGAAAAGTTCAAGGAATTTTCAGAATGAGGTGGAGAATCAACGTGACCGAAAGATAAAGTTCCTACGATTAGATCGTGGAGGAGAATACTTAAGTCACGAATTTGGTACACACTTAAGGAAATGTGGAATCGTTTCACAACTCACGCCGCCTGGAACACCTCAGCGTAACGGTGTGTCCGAACGTCGTAATCGCACTCTATTAGATATGGTGCGGTCTATGATGTCTCTTACCGATTTACCGCTATCATTTTGGGGATACGCTCTAGAGACAGCTACATTCACTTTAAATAGGGCACCGTCTAAGTCCGTTGAGACGACACCGTATGAATTATGGTTTGGGAAGAAACCTAAGCTGTCGTTTCTAAAAGTTTGGGGATGCGATGCTTATGTCAAGAAACTTCAACCTGAAAAGCTCGAACCCAAGTCGGAAAAATGCGTCTTCATAGGATACCCTAAGGAAACTGTCGGGTATACCTTCTACTTAAGATCCGAGGGCAAGATCTTTGTTGCCAAGAACGGATGCTTTCTGGAAAAAGAGTTTCTCTCGAAAGAAGTAAGTGGGAGGAAAGTAGAACTCGATGAAGTACTACCTCTCGAACGGGAAAGTGGTGCAGCTCAGGAAAATGTTCCTGTGATGCCCACACCAACCGAAGAGGAAAACAATGATGATGATCAAGGTACTTCGGATCAAGTTGCTGCTGAACTTCGTAGGTCCACAAGGACACGTTCCGCACCAGAGTGGTACGGCAACCCTGTCCTGGAAATCATGTTGTTAGACAACGGTGAACCTTCGAACTATGAAGAAGCGATGGCGGGCCCAGATTCCAACAAATGGCTTGAAGCCATGAAATCCGAGATAGAATCCATGTATGAAAACAAAGTATGGACTTTGACAGACTTGCCCGATGATCGGCGAGCGATAGAAAACAAATGGATTTTTAAGAAGAAGACGGACGTGGATGGTAATGTTACCATTTATAAGGCTCGACTTGTCGCTAAGGGTTATCGACAAGTTCAAGGGATTGACTACGACGAGACATTCTCTCCCGTAGCGAAGCTGAAGTCCGTCCGAATCATGTTAGCAATTGCCGCATACTATGTATGAGATATGGCAGATGGACGTCAAAACGGCATTCCGTAACGGACATCTTAAGGAAGAGCTGTATGTGATGCAGCCGGAAGGTTTTGTCGATCCTAAGAACGCTAACAAAGTATGCAAGCTCCAGCGATCCATTTATGGGCTGGTGCAAGCATCTCGGAGTTGGAATATTCGCTTTGATGAGATGATCAAAGCGTTTGGGTTTATGCAGACTTATGGAGAAGCCTGCGTTTACAAGAAAGTGAGTGGGAGCTCTGTAGCATTTCTCATATTATATGTAGATGACATACTCTTGATGGGAAATAATATAGAACTTCTGGACAACATTAAGGCCTACTTGAATAAGTGTTTTTCAATGAAGGACCTTGGAGAAGCTGCTTATATATTAGGCATCAAGATCTATAGAGATAGATCGAGACGCCTCATAGGTCTTTGACAAAGCACATACCTTGATAAGATTTTGAAAAGGTTCAAAATGGATCAGTCCAAGAAAGGGTTCTTGCCTATGTTACAAGGTGTGAGATTGAGCTCGGCTCAGTCACCGACCACGGCAAAAGATAAAGAAGAGATGAGTGTCATCCCCTATGCTTCAGCCATAGGATCTATTATGTATGCCATGCTGTGTACCAGACCTGATGTAAACCTTGCCGTAAGTTTGGTAGCATGATACCAAAGTAATCCCGGGAAGGAACACTGGACAACGGTCAAGAATATCCTGAAGTACCTGAAAAGGACAAAGGACATGTTTCTCATTTATGGAGGAGACGAAGAGCTCATCGTAAAGGGTTACATTGACGCTAGCTTCGACTCAGATCTGGATGACTCTAAGTCACAAACCGGATACGTGTATATGTTGAATGGTGGAGCAGTAAGCTGGTGCAGCTGCAAGAAGAGTGTCGTGGCGGGATCTACGTGTGAAGCGGAGTACATGGCAGCCTCGGAGGCAGCGCATGAAGCGATTTGGGTGAAGGAGTTCATCACCGACCTAGGAGTCATACCCAATGCGTCGGGGCCGATCAAACTCTTCTGTGACAACACTGGAGCTGTTGCCCTTGCAAAGGAGCCCAGGTTTCACAAGAAGACCAGGCACATCAAGCGTCATTTCAACTCCATCCGTGAAAATGTTCAAGATGGAGACATAGAAATTTGCAAAGTACATACGGATCTGAATGTTGCAGATCCGTTGACTAAACCTCTCTCGCGAGCAAAACATGATCAACACCAGAACTCTATGGGTGTTCGATTCATCACAATGTAACTAGATTGGTGACTCTAGTGCAAGTGGGAGACTGTTGGAAATATGCCCTAGAGGCAATAATAAAAGTATTATTATATTTCATTGTTCATGATAATTGTCTTTTATTCATGCTATAACTGTATTATCCGGAAATCGTAATACACGTGTGAATACTTAGACCCCAATATGTCCCTAGTGAGCCTCTAGTTGACTAGCTCGTTGTGATCAACAGATAGTCATGGTTTCCTGGCTATGGACATTGGATGTCGTTGATAACGGGATCACATCATTAGGAGAATGATGTGATGGACAAGACCCAATCCTAAGCATAGCACAAAGATCGTGTAGTTCGTTTGCTAGAGCTTTGCCAATGTCAAGTATCTCTTCCTTCGACCATGAGATCGTGTAACTCCTGGATACCGTAGGAGTTCTTTGGGTGTATCAAACGTCATAACGTAACTGGGTGACTATAAAGGTGCACTACAGGTATCTCCGAAAGTGTCTATTGGGTTGACACGGATCGAGACTGGGATTTGTCACTCTGTATGACGGAGAGGTATCTCTGGGCCCACTCGGTAATGCATCATCATAATGAGCTCAAGGTGACCAAGGTGTTGGCCACGGGATCATGCATTACGGTACGAGTAAAGTGACTTGCCGGTAACGAGACTGAACAAGGTATTGGGATACCGACGATCGAGTCTCGGGCAAGTAACGTACCGATTGACAAAGGGAACTGTATACGGGATTTGATCGAATCCTCGACATCGTGGTTCAACCGATGAAATCATCGAGGAGCATGTGGGAGCCAACATGGGTATCCATATCCCGCTGTTGGTTATTGCCCGAGAGTCGTCTCGGTCATGTCTGCGTGTCTCCCGAACCCATAGGGTCTACACACTTAAGGTTCGGTGACGCTAGGGTTGTATGAATATGAGTATGCAGCATACCAAATGTTGTTCGGAGTCCCGGATGAGATCCCGGACGTCACGAGGAGTTTCGGAATGGTCCGGAGGTAAAGAATAATGTATAGGAAGTGGTATTTCGGCCATCGGGAAAGTTTCGGGGTCACCCGGTAATGTACCGGGACCACCGGAAGGGTCCCGGGGGTCCACCGGGTGGGGCCACCCATCCCGGAGGGCCCCATGGGCTGACGTGGGAGGGGAGCCAGCCCATAGTGGGCTGGTGCGCCCCCCTAGGCCCACCCCCTGCGCCTAGGGTTGAAACCCTAGGGTGGGGGGGGGGGGGCGCACCACATGCCTTGGGGGGCACTCCTCCCCCCTAGGCCGCCGCCCCCTTGGGAGATTGGATCTCCCAGGGTCGGCGCCCCCCCTGGGGTCCTATATAAAGGAGGGCAGGGGGGAGGGCAGCCGCACCCATTGCCTTGGCGCCTCCCTCCCCCTGCTACACCTCGTCCTCCTCCCGTAGACGCTTGGCGAAGCCCTGCTGGAGTTCTGCTGCATCCACCACCACGCCGTCGTGCTGCTGGATCATCATCAACCTCTCCTTCCCCCTTGCTGGATCAAGAAGGAGGAGACGTCTCCCGTCCCGTACGTGTGTTGAACGCGGAGATGCTGTCCTTTCAGCACTTGGACATCGGTGATCTGAATCACGTCGAGTATGACTCCATCATCATCATCACCTTGCAATCTTCCGCACGTGATCTACAAGTGGTATGTAGATGCAAACTCTCTCCCATGACTCGTTGCTTAGATGAACTCATAGATGGATCTTGGTGAAACCGTAGGAAAAATTTTAATTTTCTGCAACGTTCCCCAACAGGATCGAGCATCAAATTGACTTAATTCGCGGTGCATCATTACCCAACCGTGCACCATACCATACCAATCCAGAGGAGATGAAGGAGATTATGCGTCAAGTACATGACCTGCTTGACAAAGGTTATATACGCGAATCCTTTAGTCCTTGTGTTGTTCCTATCATTTTAGTGCCAAAAAAGGATGGTACTTCGCGTATGTGCATTGATTGTAGAGGCCGTAATAATATTACTGTTCGTTATCGTCAACCTATTCCTAGACTAGATGATATGCTTGATGAATTGAGTGGCTCTAGAATATTCTCCAAAGTTGATTTGCATACTGGATACCATCAAATTCGTATGAAATTGTGAGATGAATGGAAAACATCATTTAAAACTAAGTTTGGATTATATGAGTGGTTAGTCATGCCTTTTGGGTTAACTAATGCACCTAGTACTTTCAAGAGATTAATGAACGAAGTTTTACGTGCTTTCATTGGACGATTTGTGGTAGTTTACTTTGATGACATATTGATTTATAGCAGATCTTTGGAGGAACATTTGGAACATTTACGTGCTGTTTTTATTGCTCTACATGATGCACGTTTGTTCGGTAACCTTTGGAAGTGCACCTTTTGCACCGACCGAGTGTCTTTTCTTGGCTATGTTGTTACTCCATAGGGAATTGAAGTTGATAAAGCCAAGATTGAAGCTATTGAGAGTTGGCCGCAACCCAAAATGGTCACACAAGTGAGGAGTTTTCTTGGCCTCGCTGGATTCTATAGGCGTTTTGTGAGAGATTTTAGCACCATTGCTGCACCTCTTAGTGAGCTTACAAAGAAGGATGTGCCTTTTGTTTGGGGTACCGCGCAGGAAGAAGCCTTTACGGTGTTGAAAGATAAGTTGACACATGCTCCTTTACTCCAACTTCCTGATTTTAATAAGACATTTGAGCTTGAATGTGATGCTAGTGGAATTGGATTAGGAGGTGTGTTATTACAAGATGGCAAACCTGTTGCATACTTTTCTGAAAAATTGAGTGGGCCCAGTCTGAATTATTCTACTTATGATAAAGAATTATATGCTCTTGTTCGGACTTTAGAAACATGGCAACATTATTTATGGCCCAAAGAATTTGTTATACATTCTGATCATGAATCTTTGAAACATATTAAAAGTCAAGCTAAACTGAATCGTAGACATGCTAAATGGGTTGAATTCATTGAGACTTTCCCTTATGTCATTAAACACAAGAAGGGTAAATAAAATGTTATTGCTGATGCATTGTCTCGTCGTTATACTATGCTTTCACAACTTGACTTTAAAATATTCGGTTTGGAGACCATCAAAGATCAATATGTGCATGATGCTGAATTTAAAGATGTATTGCAGAATTGTAAAGAAGGGAGAAGATGGAACAAGTTCGTCGTTAATGATGGATTTGTGTTTCGTGCTAACAAGCTATGCATTCCAGCTAGCTCCGTTCGTCTTTTGTTGTTGCTGGAGGCGCATGGATGAGGATTAATGGGACATTTTGGCATGAAGAAGATAGAGGATGTACTTGCTACACATTTCTTTTGGCCAAAGATGACACGGGATGTTGAGCGTTTTGTTGCTCGCTGCACTACATGTCAAAAAGCTAAGTCACTCAATCCTCATGGTTCATATATGCCTTTGCCTGTACCTAGTGTTCCTTGGGAGGATATATCTATGGACTTTGTTTTAGGTTTACCTCGAACAAAGAAGGGGATGGCTAGTATATTTGTTGTCGTGGATAGATTTTCAAAAATGGCACATTTTATACCATGTCATAAAAGCGATGGTGCTACTAATGTTGCTGATTTGTTCTTTTGTGAAATTATTCGCTTGCATGGTGTGCCAAATACAATTGTTTCAGATCATGATACTAAGTTTCTTAGCCACTTTTCGAGATGTTTATGGGCTAAGTTGGGGACTAAACTGCTTTTCAGTACTATATGTCATCCCCAAACTGATGGACAAACTGAAGTAGTCAATAGAACATTGTCTACCATGCTTAGGGCTGTTTTGAAGAATAACAAGAAAATGTGGGAAGAATGATTGCCTCATATTGAATTTTCTTATAATCGGTCGCTGCATTCTACTACTAAGATGTGCCCTTTTGAAATTGTGTATGGTTTCCTACCTCGTGCACCTATTGATTTGTTGCCTCTTCCATCTTCGGAGAAGGTTAATTTTGATGCTAAACAATGTGCTGAATTGGTCTTAAAAATGCATGAGTTAACTAAGGAAAACATTGAGCGTATGAATGCTAAATATAAAATTGCTGGAGATAAGGGTAGAAAACATGTTGTGTTTGCACCTGGAGAACTTGTTTGGTTACATTTGCGTAAGGATAGTTTTCCTGATTTGCGCAAATCAAAACTAATGCCACGTGCTAATGGTCCTTTTAAGGTGTTAGAGAAAATAAATGATAATGCATATAAACTTGAGCTGCCTGCAGATTTTGGGGTTAGTCCCGCTTTTAACATTGCAGATTTCAAGCCTTATTTGGGAGAGGAAGATGAGCTTCCATCGAGGATGACTTCATTTCAAGAAGGGGAGGATGATGAGGACATCAATGCAATTGTTAAACCCACAGCCCCTGCTGCTATACATACTGGACCAATTACTAGAGCTCGCGCACGCCAATTAAATTACCAGGTACTTTCATTTCGTGGTAATGATTCTAATGTTCATGAGAATATGATGCAGCCTAAATTGGATACATTTGTTTTGCTTACATATGAAGGGCCTAGCTTGGAGAAGGATGAGCATTGGAGCAAGAACAAGCATGGAGATGATGGCATGCACAAGGGGAACAAGAATGGAGTTACAAGTGATGATTTCAGGACGTTGAAGCCACCATAATGAGTGCATGAAGCCTTGGACGAAATATACAAGATGCTACTTCATAATTTTCATGCAGAGGCTATTCTAGGTGCTGCATCACCTTATTATTGGGCCAGGCCCATGTAATTTCGAAATACTTTATTATAGGCTATTTTTAGAGTCTGTATGTGTGGGGAAGCAAGAGTTAGGGTTGGTTTCGGACCCCTCCCTCAAGGGCCACGAAATCCCCCCTCTTCATCCATATATACAACCCTTAGGGCGTCGTTTAGACTTTGGGTTTCGTTTAGATTAAAGTTCGCCATAGCTGCAACTTCGTGTACTTTGTTTGTGTTGAACGACCAGACAAAGACGTCACAGAACCCGACGTTCGTCAATAAAGCTTTCCTCTTATATTCACAATATCCAGATTGCAATCTTAGTTTCTTGCTTGTTCTTCGTTTGCTTGCAGGAAATAGACCTTCGTGGTCAGGTTGATCATGCTCTGGCATGGTTAATAACCTCTCGGACTTGGTTTATGGATTGCTAAGGCGCGACGTCCTCCCACGTACGTAGTCGGATCATCAAAGTCTACTCCCCCGAAACGATAATCACCATCTCATCGAAAGGCGGGACACCTTTGCCTCTATCAGGTCCTGCCGGTGGTGGTGCTGTGGATGCACGTAGTTCTGATTTTGATCAACCTCATCCTCATAATAGTCCTCCACCTCTACAGTAGCAGCAGGTGCTACAGAAGCATCAACAACTATAGCAGCGGCACCAGAATTTGGTCCTGGCTCAAGAGGAACACGCTGTGCTCGCCCTACTGTATCGCGGCGTGGTGGTGTTTGTGGGAGACATTTGAGTACTTCATCAAACTTGGCGTCCAACTTGGTGTCAATTGTCTTCTCAATGTCATCCATCTTCTCCATTGCCTTTCCAAAGCTGGCCATCACGTCTTCCACCTGTTGACCCAACATTTGATGAAACTTATCATGAAGCTCCTTGTTCGTCATGTTCTCCCAGTCAATCTTGTCGGCTTGTGGTCCTACCATAGTTAGCTGCAATAGAAACACACAAGAATATTGATGCGGATCATCCCATGATCATCCCCATGGACATATCTACATCACCCACGACACCACCTGGACCAATGACAAGAGCTCGAGCAAAGGCTATCGAAGATAAGGTGAACTCGCTCCTCTCCAAACTTCCACTTTCGACCTATGAGTCATGGCTACTACCTCATGCGGAGACCCTATGTGTGATCAGGTATTTGGAGGGAAGCCACGAATCAGCTGCACCCAACGGACAAGACGGCAAGGACACCAAGTTCAATGGACAAGAAGAAGGACTGCTCGAAACTCCTAGTCATCGGACGACCGACGTCTCTCGGATGTCCGACGCCTGGAGGCTCTGACCAGCTAGCCAAGTACCAGCCAGCGCACGCTCTAGCGCCCGGACATTCGAGCAACACCGGACAACCAACACCTTCGAGCACCCGAACGACCGAGCGACTCCGGAGGATTGGCACCACCACACCCGAGCCAAAACATTGGAAGAATGGAGACTTCCAGATGACCGACCGACCGGACGACCGAACCCTGACCGGACGTCTGACAAGTCCTGACCAGAGCCGAAACATCGGACGCCCGACCAGCACCGGACGCCTGGACCCTTGCGAGCCTTTGTACGACCGGTGATCGTCGGTCGTCCGACGCCTATGTGATCGCCCACGTGTTGGGCCGAAGCCACTTACCCTTTCGTCCACTTAGACTATAAATAGACCTCTTCCGCCCTCTTTCTAGGGTTAGCATTGTGATAGCTCATATTTGAGATAGAGCTTTGCTCATCGACTTGGTTACTTCTCCTCGGAGCTCACCACCTCTTCGGAGAAGATCCCCCAAGCGGATTCAAGACCCCATCATGAGAAGAACCATCAAGACCTCCTCATGGAGAAGACCCTTTGTATCGTCCCTTGTTGACTTTGAATCGTGTATCACTCTTTGTGTTTTGAGGATCTAGCATATGTGTGACTATATCTGATTGGTTGAGTGATTTCTCTCGTGTTTCACTTGTTTCCCCACTCGTGTTCTTCATGTTTTTGGTAGGATTCCCTCCAAACGTGAAAGATCGGGCATCTAGGGTTCTACCCTACATCATCTTGGTATCATGAGCCACGTTGATCACGTACTTGGATCCCATATCCCTTGTTTCTAGCTTGATTTTGTTGTGTTTCTTCCCCAATTTCGAAAATCGCCATTGAGGGAGTCCGGGGTTAAGGGGTCCTCGGACAGCCGGGCTATATACTTTGGCCAGACTGTTGGACTATGAAGATACAAGATTGAAGACTTCATCCCGTGTCCGGATGGGACTCTCCTTTGCGTGGAAGGCAAGCTTGGTGGTTAAGATATGAAGATTCCTTTCTCTGTAACCGACTCTGTGTAGCCCTAGCCCCCTCCGGTGTCTATATAAACCGGAGGGTTTAGTCCGTAGGAGAAGAACAATCATAACCATAGGCTAGCTTCTAGGGTTTAGCCTCTATGATATCATGGTAGATCAACTTTTGTAATACTCATATCATCAAGATCAATCAAGCAGGAAGTAGGGTATTACCTCCATTGAGAGGGCCCGAACCTGGGTAAACATCGTGTCCCCCGCCTCCTGTTACCATTAGCCTTAGACGCACAGTTCGGGACCCCCTACCCGAGATCCGCCGGTTTTGACACCGACATTGGTGCTTTCATTGAGAGTTCCACTGTGTCGCCACCATAAGGCTTGATCGCTCCTTCAATCACCTACAACAACACTGTCTAGGGTGGAGTTTTTCTTCCCGGATAGATCTTCGTATTCGGCGGCTTCGCACTGCGGGCTAACTCTCTTGGCCATCTGGAGGAGATCGACAGCTACACCCCTGGCCATTAGGTCAGGTTTGGAAGCTTGAACTGCACCGCCGACATCCATAGAGACTTGATCTTCGACGGATTCGAGCCTATGACGGCCGCATCCTGCCGCCACGATGAGCATGACCTAAATCTGTCATCATATGGTGTGCGGGAGATTGCACCTGTAACCGCACTGGCCCTAGATCCAGAGCAGACCGCGCCATCCGAGGACGGGAGGCTCAACCCCGCGACGGAAGCCGTGGACCCAACAGCGCTAGAGCCAAACACAGATTTGACCTCCAACAAGGTCTATGTCATCGCAACCTCAGACTCGTCTCCGGCCATAGGCTCCGAACCGCGTGTATCCGCACCCATTGAATCTGACTAGGCGCCGATCTTAGAATTCAGCTTCGCGGACATCTTCCAACACTCACCCTTAGGCGATGCGTTAAACTCACTAAAATCCCTCTCCTTGTTAGGAGATTCTTGGCCGAACTATGTCCGGCTCGAGTGGGAAGCGGACGACGAAGGACTTCGCTGCCCACCCACCACCCACTTGATAGCCACTATCGACGATTTAACTGACATGCTTGATTTTGACACCAAAGACATCGACAGTATGGACGACGATGTCGGAGAAGAACAGGAACCACCGCCCACAGGGCGCGGGACAGCCACCTCCTCATACGATATATACATGGTGGATATACCCAAATAAGACAACTGCGATGACAAAAAGGACCAAGTCGAGGATAAAACTCCTGGAAAACAGCCAAAGCGCCGACGTCAGCGGCGCCGCTCGAAACCATGCCATGGCAAAAATAGTAATACCGGCACAAGAGGGAATAACACCCCGGACGATGCCAAAGACAACAAAGAAACTGCGGACCCAGCGATGGAGCTGGACGAGCAGGGTGATGGCGAACAGAGTCCGGGGCCCCTGTCCGATCATAGCGATGCCGAAGACTCCAATTACCAACCTGTCTCCGAAGAGGAGAGCAGTCGGGGTGACGATGCATTCATCATCCCGGAAGAACAACAGGAACAAGAGCACCTCCACCAAAGACTTATTGCCACCGCGAGGAGCTTGAAAAAGCAGAAGCAACGGCTTAAAGCCGTACAGGACACGCTCAATGATAAATGGAACGAAGTGCTCGACACTGAGGAAAAATACGGCGGTGATCGCCAAACAAATAGCTACCCCAAACGCAAACTGCTGCCCGAATTCGATGATGCTATCGTGCCCATACTGCCGAATAACAATACAACCGGTCAGCCAGGCCGACCACCTCGTAATCGAGGTAGAGCGGCCAACAACGCCGCACACAAAACAACACCCCTTACCCATAAAGGAAAAGAGGTCGCAACCCACCACCAGAAACACGATTTACGTGAGGACCTGGACAAAAGAGCTGGCAGAACCAGGTCCATTTATGGATCCAGGGAACATATTCCCACGTAGGATCAGGGCCATCAAATCAAATATGCAGGTAACTTACCAATTCGAAACCAACACTGAACACTGCAACCATTGGGCCCGTGCCGCGACACAGCCAAATACAGGGGTGCTGCACACCCCTTGTGCTTCACCGATGAGGTGCTGGATCACGAATTTCCAGAAGGGTTTAAACCCGTGAACATCGAGGCATACGACGGAACGACAGACCCTACGGTCTGGATAGAAGACTTTATTCTTCACATCCATATGGCCCACGGAGACGATCTCCATGCCATCAAATACCTACCCCTCAAGTTAAAAGGACCAGCTCGGCATTGGCTGAAAAGCCTCCCCAAAAATTCCATTGGAAGCTGGGAAGAATTTGAGGACAATTTCAGTGCCAATTTTCGAAGGACCTATGTCCGACCTCCGGATGCAGACGATCTAAGTCACATAACCCAACAACCCGGAGAGTCAGCCCGTAAGCTTTGGAACCGGTTTCTCACTAAGAAGAACCAAATCGTCGATTGTACGAACGTCAAAGCCTTAGCAGCTTTCAAACACAGTGTTTGGCACGAATGGCTGGCCAGACACCTAGGCAAGGAAAAGCCAAGGACAATGGCAGCCTTAACTACACTAATGAACCGCTTCTGCGCGGGAGAGGACAGCTGGTTGGCCCATAGCAGCACCAACGACCCTGGCACACCTCAAGTCAGGGATGGCAATGGAAAGCCATGACGAAGTAAAAACAAATGCCGGAACAACGGAGAAAGCCCAGACAATACAGCGGTAAACGCCGGATTCAGGGGCTCCAGACCCGGTCAACAGAAAAAGTCATTTAAAGGTAGCAGAGATGGTCCGTCTAGCCTAGATAAAATCCTCGAAAGATCCTGCCAAATTCATGGCACTCCCAACAAACCAGCTAATCATACCAACAGAGAGTGTTGGGTCTTCAAGCAGGCCGGCAAGCTCAACACTGAACACAAGGGGAAGGGACCACAAAGCAAAGATGAGGACAAATCTCGCCAGCCGAATATGGGGGGACAAAAGAAATTTCCACCAGAGGTCAAGACAGTGAACATGATTTATGCCGCTCATATCCCAAAGAGGGAACGCAAATGCGCACTCCGAGACGTATATGCTATAGAGCCTGTCGCCCCCAAGTTCAACCAATGGTCGGCCTGTCCGATTACCTTCGATCGCAGGGATCATCCGACTAGTATCCGTCACGGGGGCTCGACTGCCCTAGTGCTCGACCCAATAATCGACGGATACCACCTCACCCGAGTCCTCATGGACGACAGCAGTAGCCTCAATCTGTTATACTAGGACACTGTCCGCAAGATGGGGATAGACCCATCAAGAATCAAGCAAAGCAGCACTACCTTTAAAGGAGTAATACCAGGCGTAGAGGCCCGCTGCACGGGCACCCTAACACTGGAGGTCGTCTTCGGCTCCCCCAATAACTTTCGAAGTGAGGAACTAGTCTTTGACATTGCTCCGTTCCGAAGTGGCTATCACGCACTACTCGGACGAACGGCCTTCGCCCGTTTCAATGCAGTCCTGCACTACGCTTATCTTAAGCTCAAGATGCCTGGGCCACGTGGTGTTATCATGGTGAGCGGAAGTACAGAGCACTCTCTTCGTACAGAAGAATATGCGGTGGCTCTAGTAGCCGAAGCTTGAAGCAGCCTTTTTAAACCAAACAGGTCATCGGTCCTCAAGACCGCGGATACAGCCAAACGTGTTCGGTGTACACCTACATGTAAAAGCTCAGATAAACCTGCGCTTGTTTAACAAAACTACCCCCCCCCCCAAGATCGCCCCATAAGAAGACTGTACATATCTTCCCGTATACGTAAATATACACTCAAAATTCCTTGGGTAGCGTTGGGGGCACCCTGCATGCAATAAGTCCATAGTTCGGCTCGACCCTATTCGGACTCAAGAAGCTACAGTTCACGGTTCATCAAAACCAACAAATTATACACACGGCTGTACCAGATTTTTTCAACTGGTTCTCTCTTCTTTACAGATAGGCCATCATGATATACCCTTCAAGGACATAGCACAACAGAGACAAAGGCGTAGACGTGCAGCAGGGCCCCATTTCAAGGTTTCTCTTTAGATTAAGACCCTGTGTAAACCTTTTTTTCTCATTTTTAATCTCTTGTTGTTGCATACCCTCTTGGCATATAAAATGCCCTTGATATGGGCAGTACTTGTGAACTTATGATTCATCGTACTTAAATGGATGCGATAGAAGCAGCCAAGCAGTGAGCTTTGAGAACTACATTCTCACCACTGGCGCTCTCTCCTCACGCCGGGTCGTAGCACGTACCTTGAATTCAGGGTTAATTACCGGGGGCTGTACCCAGCCCAGTATGTATTGAAAAGTCCGAATACCTTCGGGAGTGTTCGGCGTTGCGAGTTTTGGCCTTATATGCATCAGCTCCGAATCATGTCTTGGGTCAATAGTTGGGTTTGCCCAGCTCCTGTGTTTGCTGCCTTACGTTCCGTTCTATCGGCTAAGGCGGCCAAAGGAGAACTACTGCGATTGTGCCCTAGTTCATCTGGACGAGCACCTCAGTAGAGCAAGCCGAAAATTGACTGTCATGATAAAGCGAGAGCTGGTCAACCACTCGATGACTCAGTGGAATCTTTGCGATTCCTCCGCATTAACGAAGGACCGGTTTCTTGGTCATGTATGTAAACGCACCGTATTCGGATAAACGCGGACATACCAGGGGCTATATAGTAGCCCCACCGTCAAACTCCTATGGCTAAGTGAAAGTGTTAAAGCTCAATAGTCCGATTGCGTAGTTCGACGCACTAACACCTCCTTAAACGGACCAACATTGGGTCAAGTGTGATCAAGTGCTTTTCCGAACACCTCCGCGTTATACGTGAGGGGGCTGAAGCCGACGACTGCAAACTTTCAGGTTACATACATACATACATAAACGGCCGCAAAGGAGGCACTAAAATACTTTACGGGCAAAAGTATAAACACAACCTTCATTATCATAAGCATTGTTTTTACAATTCGGATACATGTTACTCGAACATAACGTTCTTCGAGTACTGACCCTCTATTAAGCGGGCACCCTCCAACACTTCCTCAAAATATTGATCTGGCGTGTCCTTACCCCCGGGCGGACCGCCCGTCGCAATATCGGTGGCCTTCATCTTCACCCAATACATCTTCACGTGGGCAAGGGCCATCCGTGCACCTTCTATGCACGTTGATCGCTTGACAGCGTCGATATGCGACACTGCACAAACAAGTTGCTGCACTAAACCAAAATAACTGTTCGCAGTTGCTCCCCAAGCCACAGCCTGTCCACGACAGCCTTCATGGCAAGTCCGGATATCTTGTGGAGCTTGGCCCATTCGGCCATCTGCTCATTCAACAACAGCGGACGCTTTGGCATGCTAAACTGCGACCAGAAAAGGTGTTCCGCTTCATGGCCTTCTTGGGCCTGGAAAAACTGCGTTGCATCAGAAGCACTCTTCTATAAGTCCAAATATGCATCCGTAGAACTCAACATTTGATCAAGCGGGGAATACTTCGGATCGCCGAACTAAGTTCGTAATAAAAAGGGCTTCCCAGCCGCAATCTCCCCGGCTTGCCGGATCTCCTCCCGTGCCGCTCTGGCCTCTGACCGGGTTTCCTTCGCCACTTGTAAGGCCTTCTCAAGGTCAGCCGCTTTCTCTTTGGTCTTTTTCTCGAGAAGCGCATATTTGCTAGCGGCATCCCTTAGCTCAAGCGCCATGTTGGATATTTTCTCCTCACTCAGGCGATGAGCAGCCTGTTCGGCTTTTAGTTCACCAACTGCCTTCTTGGCAGCCGTGTTGCTTATCCTGGCTTGCTCCTTAGCCCGGGCAAAGTCAGCCCAAAGGGTCTCTACGGCGGCAGCACCATCTGCAGTAAAGCATACTATAAATTCCAGCGTCATGCTCTAATTTCTACTCATTGACCGCCCAAAATACATACCTTACGCTTCATCAAGTCGCTTGTTCACGAGCGTGATGTCTTCATCCGCCACATCAAGTTGCCACTTCAGTTCGGCAAATTGGGCAGCCTGGGCATTGGCCGGGGCCGCAGCCGCCTGTATACGAATTAGCACTATTATTACATGAGCATGTTTATCTTTTGATCCTCTGATCGTCACTAGTTGGTGGGCAACCAGAGTCTCAGGGGCTACTATCTATACAAAGTGCACATGGCATCCACAGTACAAAACAAGAGGCTACACTACGTACCTCAAAGCCTCTTAGCAGGCTCGTAAAAGCTTCATTCAGTCCACTTTTTGCGGACGAAATCCTCTCAATCACCGTACCCATCAAGGTACGATGTTCCTCTACGATAGGCGCTTGCCGTAGTAGATTCGTCCATGTGTCCGGTTGTATATCAGATGGTCCGGGGCTTTTGTTGTTGGTCTCTCTAGGAGCCGAACACCCCGGACCTCGGGCGGCCGAAGAATCATCTTCTGGCCTGGCGCTCCCTCGCGGCGGAGAAATCCTCCGAGACGACACCTCGGGGTCAACCGCCCCATGAGGTGGGGAAGTGGGAGGCGGCGTCTCGCTCTCCATCATCTCCGAAAGAAGATCCCCCGAGGACGAAGATTGTTGAGGGAGGCTATGGGCCGAACTGCAAAACATACGTTTCAAAATATTACCATCACAAACGGGGAAAGAGCGGGGTATGCTTATTAAGCACCCTTGTTCACTTACGGTTCGGCTGAGGGCTGGCCCCCTTGGGGGCACTGTGCGGCAATATCGCCTCCTGAATCCAGGCCCCCTGATAGGGATTTCTTCCCTCGCTTGGAAGCCTCTGCCTTCAAGTCTTCGGGAGCGGCTCTTTTCTTCCCATCAGGGGAGGGAATGATAGATTCACCTCCCCGTTCACCCTCCGACACGGAGGTTCCAATTTCTCATGATACGGTGTGTGATGCATCTCCGGTATGATGGCCGCTTTGGGCCTCTCCACTCCTCTCCTTTCCTTCCCTTGACGGCACTTGATAGGGTGCCGGGGCCAGCATTCTAGTTAACACTGGGTCCGCTGAGTTTTCGGGAAGGGGACTGAACACCTGATCCTCTCCGCCTTCCTTACCCAACCCTGGCAGAGTATGGTTTTCTCAGTTGTGTTATGAGAAACTTAAGCTAAAAATGTGTTCAGAAATTGAGTACTTACCGGGGAATCCGGATGGTTGCAGTCGAGGCCTGCGTCCTCTGTGGTGTTCGGATACCTTTTTTGTGACCCGAAGACTAATTCATACATCCCTTCGAGCATTGTGCCGAAGAAATGCTGAATGGTTCACGGTCCTTTTGGATTGAACTCCCACATACAGAGAGGTAGGCGCTGGCATGGCAAGGCCCGACGGACTAGCATAACTTGGATTACCTTGACAAGGTCGATGTCCTTCTTAATAAGGTCTCCAATGCGGCTTTGCAGTATTTGAACTTCATCCGGCGATCCCCAGTCCAGCCCCTTGTTGACCCACGATGCAAGCTGTGGTGGAGGGCCGGGTTGGAAGGCTGGTGAAGCTACCCACTTGGTACCACGGGGCTCCGTGATATAAAACCACTCCTATTGCCATAGGCCGGAAGTTGCGGTAAAAGAACCCTTTGGCCAGACGGCGCCGACCGATTTGCTTATCAGAGTGCCTCCACACTCCATGCGCTCCCCGTCTATTATCCTCGGCCTTACATCGAAGGCCTTGAGCCACAAGCCGAAGTGTGGGGAGATACGGAGGAAAGCCTCACATACGATAATAAACGATGAGATGTGAAGGAGTGAGTCCTGAGCTAGATCATGGAAATCTAGTCCGTAGTAAAACAGGAGCCCTCGAACGAAGGGATTGAGGGAGAAACCTAACCCCCGAAGGAAGTGAGGGATGAATACGACCCTCTCATTAGATCTAGGAGTAGGGATAACCTCCCCTGGTGCAGGAAGTTTGTGAAGGATTTCTGCGGTCAAGTACCTCGCCTCCCTAAGCTTCTTGATATCCTCCTCGGTGACAGAGGAAGCCGTCGACCGACCCTGAAAGCTAGATCTGGACATGGCCTGAGGTTCGAAGTGATCGGTTAAGCCTTGGGTGTTGGAGCTCGAGGTGAGAGGAGGTGGGAATAGCGTAGAAGGGAAAAGGTGGGTCTCGGCCTCCTTATAAAGATGACGAATATCAAACGTCCACTACGTGGCCTTAAAACATACCTATTCCCAAGGAATCGTACCAATGGCACGGTTGGGTTACCCACGTCCGTGTTGATGAGAATCCTGTGATAAGGGGACACGATCTTCGCTTTGACAAGACGTGCCAATAAAACCGCCTCGCAAAGCGTGAAGCAGTAGGCCGGAAAAACAATTCAAATTAATGCCAGGACAAGAACGTAATATCGTGTCGCAATAGTTGTCAGCGGATTGGACTCATGAAAGCATTATGCTATCCACGGTGGTATATGGAATTTTTTTTGCAGAGCCGGACACGATTCTTTTGTTCAAGATCTAATTTGGAGTATTCGGAGAAGGAACCCGCCTTGCAATGCCGAAGACAATCTGCGCGCCAGACTCATCGTCTTTGAAGCCTGGTTCAGGGGCTACTGAGGGAGTCCGGGATTAAGGGTCCTCGGACAGCCGGGCTATATACTTTGGCCGGACTGTTGGACAATGAAGATACAAGATTGAAGACTTCGTCCCGTGTTCGGATGGGACTCTCCTTTGCATGGAAGGCAAGCTTGGTGGTTAAGATATGAAGATTCCTTTCTCTGTAACAGACTTTGTGTAACCCTAACCCCCTCCGGTGTCTATATAAACTGGATGGTTCAGTCCGCAGGAGGAGAACAATCATAACCATAGGCTAGCTTCTAGGGTTTAGCCTCTACGATCTCGTGGTAGATCAACTTTTGTAATACTCATATCATCAAGATCAATCAAGCAGGAAGTAGGGTATTACCTAAATTGAGAGGGCCTGAACCTGGGTAAACATCGTGTCCCCCGCCTCCTGTTACCATTAGCCTTAGACACATAGTTGAGGAACCCCTACCCGAGATCCGCCGGTTTTGACACCGACAGCCACCAAAAATAGCCCCAATTTTTTTGGTGATTTGTTGGTGTGATGAAGTTTTGTTGGATTTGATCCATGGATTTGCTTTGCCACATGTGGATCTAGCTTTCCCCCATCATCTCCACCATTTCCATCCACAAAATCGCTCGGATTTGACCAAATTCATCATCTCCACCACGAACCCGAGTTGTTCATCCCGTGCCCGAAATCACCCAGGCACCGGATGTCCGCTAACCACCGGACGTCCGACGACCGAACGACCGCTCCCCACCGGACGTCCGCTGATCCCTTACGAAACTGAAAAATTTCAGTTCGCTCACCACCACCTCTCCACCTTCCACCACCGTTTGTGAACTCCAATTCCACCACCGCTTTCCGCAAGAACCACCATCGTTTAACCACTACCACCACCAACAATATTGACCTGTTTTGGTCTTTGAGATTTTGAGTTGTGGTTCCCGTGTCCTATTGTGTTTTGCCTATATAGGTACGGTTAAACATCAACATCACCACCGCTCATCTTCTCCAAGGACTCTTCATCGCCAACAACCGTCCGTGCTTACAAACGACTACCGCGACGGTAACCTCGACGACATCTTTGTCTATTCCATGCCATTGCATTGATAACCACATAGCCTTACTTTTGCGTCGCTTACCCACCGAGACTAGCCTTTGAGTATTGCAGGCAACATGACTTGTGAACATTAGTGATAATACTTAACATAGCATACATACCATAGCATCGTGGTGCATATCTTGGTATCATCTTTTGTGTCACAAGGTTGTCATCGCATATACACAATTGCTATCTTGGTTCATGAAGTTTTGCATGACCAAAGAGTGAAAGAGTGAAAGAGCCAAACAAGCTTTTAAGGAAAAGGGAAAGATAAGCAAAGAGATTATAAGCAAGAACCATAGCATCATACTATATTAAGATTCTCATATTTGATCATCTTGCATCATATCACCGGGATACCATACATATAGCATATTTGGGATAGAAGTCGTTGCATTTTTGCTTAGTAGGTTGTGCACAAGTTCTGTGTCCGCCTATTGTGCAATCGTGCTAGCGTCTCTCTAGTGTTGTGCAACAAGAGCATTTTTGTGGTTTCCACATTTTGGCTCATTCTTTGGTTGCATGACCCCACTTATCTATTTGCGTGAGTGTTTCTGTGTACTATATCTTGCTATTGGTCTACTTGCTGCATTTGCAAATTTGTGCATCTTTTCCAACATTATTGAAGCTCACTAACAATTGCATCAAATTTTGTGCCACCATCCTAACTGAGCTCCACAATAAGCTTTTATCTGTGCAGGTTTGAGAACCGACAAGAATTGGTACCAATTGTGCTATTTCCTTGTTCCACATTTGAGTGATCATTGATCCATCTTCAACATCGGACAGGGTACATTTGGTATAAGTTCTTCTCTTTCTCCCACTCACATATTTGCTTGGAATGGTGGATAGGCCAAGTTCTTCAACCAACCCACTCTTCATCGAGCAAGGCGACGACATGTCATCCTATGTCACCAAGAGCCACCTCTTTAGTGCACAACAAGCTTTTGCATCAAGAACAACAAGCAATGAGCGACCGCATCGACAATCTTGCCACCGACTTGCGACTCTCCGAGCAATGAACAAGAGACTACTTCGACAACAAGCTCGACGCTCACAAACAAGAGAACGATGCAAGAATGGACGAGATCCGTGCCTTATTGGTGAATCGCCATTCTTCCACTTCTTCCTAGTCAAGACGGAGCTGCTCGAGTCGACACTCCGATGACAAACTGTCGGGCTCAAGTACACCGACATCAAACACTCTACGTCGAGCCGCGTGTCAAGACCGGCAAGCATTTCGCAATCCTCTACACGGCAATCATCCACAAGAGCAATTTGATGAGCAAGCAAATCGTCATGGACAAAACCAAGTCCCTCTTGCACAAGCTCAAGAACGACAATGTCAACGTCACCAAGAGGAAGAGCGAGCGTGACAACATCAAGACGACCAAGACGCCGAAGCTCAACGTCTTCAACAACAACAATAACGTGAAGCACAAGCTCTTGAGGCGCAACGTGCCCTTCAAGAATCAAGTCGAGCCATTGCTAACCGCAACCAAGATAGGCGCATAGAGAACAAGAGCTTGGCGCATAGAGTCTTCCAAAAGTAACTCATGAACTTGACGTCGCAGTCCGAGACAATCGTCTTTGGCACTCCATGGAGGCGCAAGATTTCCCTACAAAAAAGATTTGCAATATGTGAAGCATCGTCTATCTTGTTGCATGGGATAAAATGATCCATCTTAGAGAATCGATCCACAACAACAAACATGGAATCCTTTTCATTTTGAGTTCTAGGCAAACCAAGTACAAAATCCATGCTAATGTCTTCCCAAGGTTGATAAGGAATAGGAAGGGGCATGTAAAGACCATGTGATTAAGCTTTTGACTTAGCTTTGCGACATGTAAAGCATCGGTTGATGAAGCGTGAGACGTCGCGGAACATCTTGGGCCAAAAATATTTCTTTGAGAGCGTAGAGAATGTCTTGTCGCGTCCAAAATGTCCCATTAGTCTGCCTCCGTGAGCCTCTTGCAAAAGGAGCAAACGAACAGAAGACTTGGGAATGCAAAGTTTGTTAGCTCTCAAAGGGTAATCATCCTTGATGTGACAGCGTTCCCAAGATGATGCATCAAACACTTGGCATAAGGAATTGCAAAAGTAGGATCATGCACATACAAGTCTTTTATGTGCTCAAAGCCAATGACATTCAATTCAAGTTTAGTGACAAGCATGCATATGAGGGAAAGAGCATCCGCCACAACATTTTCCTTACCCTTGATGTACTTGATGACATAAGGAAAAGACTCAATGAATTCACTCCGTTTAGCATGATGCTTGTTCAACTTAGTTTGACCCTTAAGATACTTAAGCGTTTCATGATCGGTATGAATGATAAATTCATGAGGGCGAAGGTAATGTTCCCATTGACACAAAACTCGCACTAAAGCATATAGCTCTTTATCATAGATGGGGTAATTGAGTTGCGCTCCGGAGAGTTTCTCACTAAAGTATGCTATGGGGCGCTTCTCTTGTGTTAACACACCTCCTATGCCATTACCACTAGCATCGCAATGAATTTCAAAAGGATTGTCAAAGTTGGGTAATGCAAGCACGGGGAGCATGAGTAAGCAAATTCTTAAGCTCATTAAATGCAGTGTCTTGGGATGGTCCCCAAACAAAAGGCACATTTTTCTTACTCAAATAATGTAAAGGTGAAGCAATAGTGCTAAAATCCTTCACAAATTGACGATACAAACCGGCTAAAACAAGAAAATACGCACTTGGTGCAACTAGTTGGTTGGGGCCAAGTTTTAATAGCATTGATCTTATATTCATCTACATGAACACCCTTAGAAGACACAATGAAACCCAAGAAAACAAGCTTATCGACACCAAAAAGGCATTTGTCCATTCATCACCTTCTTGGATGCGTATTTGATAGTAGCCACTCTTAAGATCAATCTTATAGAAAATGGCGGCTCCGCTAAGCTCAACAAGCATATCATCTAGGCATGGAATAGGGTAACAATATCTAACACTGATAGCATTGATGGGACGGCAATCGGAACACATGCGATAAGTACCGTCTTTCTTTGGAACAAGAATGACCGGAACGGCACAAGGGCTTAAGCTTTCACGTACCTGACTATTGTCGATGAGTTGTTGTACTTGCCGTTGGATCTCCTTAGTTTCCTCGGGGTTGACACGGTAGGGAGCCTTGTTAGGTAGAGGTGCTCCGGGGATGAGGTCAATTCGGTGTTCAATGCCTCGTAGTGGAGGTAGACCCGGAGGTAGCTCACCAGGGAAAACATCTTGGAATTCCTGCAAAAGAGAAGACAACACTAAAGGTAGATCGTGAGAGGTGTTAGTTTTTGGTGCCTCGTCCTTGCACACAAGGACATAGTGCATAACACTTGATGGGTTCGCGCACACTTCTCTCATCTCACTTTTGGTGGCAAATAGAACTAAGGTTTTCTTGTCGCTCATCATGGAGGCACTCGATTTTGGCTTGTGGCACTCACTCTCTTTTGGGTGGGTCACTCTCTCACTCTTTTCTCCATGATGGGTGGCTTGCTTGTCGATGGTCACTTGACTTGGAGACAAAGGTTGTAGCCTATACTCCTTTCCTTTAATCTTGAAGCTATAGTGATTGGTACACCCATTGTGGATGACGCCACGGACAAATTGCCATGGTCAACCAAGAAGGAGGTGCCAAACGGACATCGGGACGACATCACACCCCGAAGTGTCTTCATATGCTTCGATTTTGAAGGAGACTTTGACGTATGCTCGACTTGGATAGTGCCGGAATCGCTTAGCCATTGAACCTTGTAGGGGTGCGGGTGATTCATCTTGACCAATTGGAGCTTGGAGCATAGTTCTTCACTTTCCAAGTTATGGCAACTCCCTCCATCCATGATGACCTTGACGGGCCATCCATTGATGCCGGCCTTGGTGTGGAAGATGTGGCATGTTTGGTCTTCGTCTTGTTGATGTTGAAGAGTCAAGACTTTGGGGACAAGGAGAGCGAGGCTCGAATCCTCATCAGAAAAGACTTGATCATCTTCATCTTTGTGGCCTCGGCCGCCGCATGTGAAACACTTAATGGAACTTGTCTTGACGGTCTCATCGGTTGGAGTAGATGATGAAGAGCGCGGCTTGAATTTGCTTGTAGTAGGAGGACGACTTGAGGTTATCGAAGTTTTCTTGTAACTCGACTTGTCACTGTTGTTTGTAGATGGCTTGGTTGAGGTAGAAGGTGTTGGAGTCGTTGAAGCTTGGGTGTTGGAGAAGTCGTAGCTCTTGGACGAGTACTTGGCGTACTTGAAGTCATCTTGCACTTGACGTTCCGCTTTGGTAGCTTGATGCATGAGCTAAATGAGGTTGGAGTAGGGTTGGAAGTCGGCAATCTTCTTGATGGGATGATTGAGGCCATTCAAGAAACGGGCCATAGTTTGCTCATCATATTCCGTGACATTGGCTCTTATCATGGCAATCTCCATTTCCTTGTAGTATTCTTCAACGGTCTTTGTTCCTTGCTTGAGGAGTTGGAGTTTCTTGAAGAGGTCGCCGGTTGTAGTATGTTGGCATGAAGCGTGCTCGCATGACATCCTTCATTTGATCCCATGTGGTGATTGGTGGTTCACCTCCTGCCTCTCGGCGCTCAAGGACTTGTTCCCACCATATGAGCACATAGTCTTGGAACTCAAGGGATTCCATAGTGATCTTATTCTCTTCCTCATAGTTGTGCAAACGAAAGATCTTATCGACCTTCAATGCCCATGAAAGGTACTCTTCGGGATCATTGCTTCCATGGAACTTGGGCATGGTGAACTTGAGCTTGCTGTAGCGTTGCTCTTCATTGTGTTGGAGTTGAGGGTGATGATTACGTCCTTCACGTGGAGGATTGTCAACCTCATATTGCTCTTGGCATGGAGGATTTGCGTAGTCATCATGCTCTTGATGAACTTGAGGTTGTGGAGGAGCTTGTCGAGCTTGTGGAGGATCTTGAGGAACTTGACGATGCACTTTTCCTTGGTAGTGTCACTCTTGAATTTCTTCGCGATGTGCATCCACTTGATTGCGTCTATCTCGGTTGCGGTTGGCGACGGCTTGACTTGACTCTCGAAGGGCACGTTGCACCTCAAGTGCTTGTGCTTCACGTTGTTGTTGTTGAAGACGTTGTGCTTCAACGTCTTGTTCGTCTTGGTGTTGGCGCGCTCGCTCATCCTCTTGGAGACGTTGACGTTGCCTTTCTTGTGCTTGAGCAAGAGGAGCTTGGTTTTGGCGACGACAATGTGCTTGCTCGTCGAATTGCTCTTGTGGATGATTGCCGTGTAGAGGATCGCGAGTTGCTTGACGGTCTTGGCACGCGGCTTGACGTAGAGTGTTTGATGTTGGTGTACTTGAGCCGGAGAAGGTGTCGTCGGTGTGTCGAATCGAGCGGCTCCATCTTGAGAAGGATGAAGTGGTAGAATGGCAGTTCACCAACAAGGCACGAATCTCGTCCATTCTTGCACTCTTGTTTGTGTGCGTCGAGCTTGTTGTCGAAGTAGTCTCTTATTCTTTGCTCGGAGAGTCGCAAGTCGGTGGCGAGATTGTCGATGTGATCGCTCATTGCTTGTTGTTCTTGATGCAAAGCTTTTTGTGCACTGAAGAGGTGGCTCTTGGTGACATAGGATGACATGTCGTTGTCTTGCTCGATGAAGAGTGGGTTGGTAGAAGAACTTGGCCTATCCATCATTCCAAGCTAATATGTGAGTGGGAGAAAGAGAAGAACTTATACCAAATGTACCTTGACCGATGTTGAAGATGGATCAATGATCACTCAAATGTGGAACAAGGAAATAGCATAATTGGTACCAATCTTGTCGGTTCTCATACCTACACAAGTAAAAGCTTATGGTGGAGCTCGGTTAGGATGGTGGCACAAAATTTGATGCAATTGTTAGTGAGACTCAAAGATGTTGAAAAAGATTTGCAAATTCGCAAATGCAACAAGTAGACCAAGCAAGTAGCGGTACATGGAAACACACATGCAAATAGATAAGTGGGGTTGTGCAAACCAAAAATGAGCCAAAATGTGGAATCCATGAAAATGCTTTTGGTGCACAACACTAGAGAGACGCTAGCACGATTGCACAATAGGCGGATACAGAACTTGTGCACAACCTACCAAGCAAAAGTGCAACGACTTCTATGCCAAGTATGCTATATGTATGGTATTCCGGTGATATGACAAGATGATCGAGTATGACAATCTTAATGTAGTATGATGCTACGGTTCTTGCTTAAAAGCTCTTTGCTTATCTTTTCCTTTTTGCTTAAAAGCTTGTTTGGCTCGTTCTCTTTTGAGCTCTTTTCTCATGCAGAACTTCACGAACCAAGGTAGCAATTGTGTATGAGATGACAACTTTGTGACACACTAGATGATAGCAAGATATGCACCACTATGATATGGTATGTATGCTATGGATAGTATGATCACTAATGTGCACAAGTCACATTGCCAGCAATACTCAAAGGCTAGTGTCGATAGGCAAGGTATGCAAAAATTGGGCTATGGTGGTTATCAATGCAACTGTAAGGAGTAGACAAAGATGTCGTCGAGGTTACCGTCGAGGTAGTCGTTTGTAAGCACAGACGGTTCTTGGCGATGACGAGTCCATGGCGAAGATGAGCAGTGGTGATGTTGATGTCGCGCCGTACCTATATAGCCAAAACACAATAGGACACGAGAATCACACCTCAAATCCTCAAAACCAAAGTCGAATGGTGGTACAGCGTGGTATGTTGTGGGGTTGGCGAAGTATAGGTGGTGGTGGATGAAGTGGGTATGCGGAGGCGTAGGTGGCGGTGGACAAAAACTACAGAAAATACAGTTTCGGCAGAGATAGCCGGATGATCCGGGCCAGGAGTCGGATGATCCGAGCGGGTCTGGATGATCTGGGTCAAGGTCTGGATGATCCAGGCGGGTCAACTGCACACGGGAATGGCTCGGGATTGATGAGGACATCAATACCATTGTTACACCCACAACCCCTGCTGCTATACATACTGGACCAATTACTAGAGCTCGTGCACGCCAATTAAATTACCAGGTACTTTCGTTTCTTGGTAATGATTCTAATGTTCATGAGGATATGATGCTGCCTAAATTGGATACATTTGTTTTGCTTACAAATGAAGGGCCTAGCTTGGATAAGGATGAACATTGGAGCAAGAATAAGCATGGAGATGATGGCATGCGCATGGGGAACAAGAACGGAGTTACAAGTGATGATTTCAGGACGTTGAAGCTACCATAATGAGTGCATGAAGCCTTGGACAAAATATACAAGATGCTACTTCATAACTTTCGTCCAAAGGCTATTCTAGGTGCTACATCACCTTATTATTGGGCCGGGCCCATGTAATTTCGAAATACTTGTGTATAGGCTGGTTTTTAGAGTTCGTATGTGTGGGGAAACAAGAGATAGGGTTGGTTTCGGACCCCTTCCCCAAGGGCCACGAAATTCCCCCCTCTTCCTCCATATATACAACCCTTAGGGTGTCGTTTAGACTTTGGGTTTTGTTTAGATTAAAAGTTCACCATAGCTGCAACTTCGCGTACTTCGTTTGTGTTCAACGACCAGACCAAGACGTCACATAACCCCATCTTGATCAATAAAGCTTTCATCTTATATTCGCAATATCCAGTTGGTTTAGCGATTGCTAAGGCGCGACATCCTCGCACGTACGTAGTCGGATCGTCAAAGTCTACTCCTCCGAAATGATAATCACCATCTCATCGAAAGACGGGAAACCTTTGCCTCTATCAGGGATGAACTCGAAAACGTGGAGAAATTCGCGGATTTCGTGGATTTTGGATGGATTTCGAGGGTGAGATGGTGGGGAAAGGCAAGATCCACTTGCAACACAACGAATTCACGGATACAGAGTCGAACTCCCTAACTTCCGTGCTACCCGCAGTAAAAAAATAGTTCCAGTTTAAAAAAAAACTAAGTCTGGAAAATTCTGGGTAGGCAGTTTTATACCATTTGTAGACTTTTTCGAAAAAAATTGTTGCGGAGCAAAAAAAGAAAAAGAGCAAAAAAAAGTGCAGAAAAAAGTGAAAAAAAGAGATTTTTTTCCAGAGTGTGCTCCTCCCTTGATTACGTGCCGCGCCGTGATTTTTTAGTGTTCTAGGCTCGCGTCTCTAGCACGGTCTAGCCTAGGACCAACACAGTACCGTCATTAAGCGTTTATTCAACTTTGCATCTCTGAATTGATTATTGCTGACCTTTTTGCTACCATATTATAAGCCTTCCCAGCTCCACATACATCTACGTCGTGCGTTTGACTCTCCCTGGTAATCTCTCTATCCAAGCTTTGAGAGTATTGACTACAACGATTGTCGATCACCACCTGCTGCTGGGTAAGAACTGGTAAGAATTTGAGATTCGCTTGACGGATTTGTGACACCCCACCACCGCCATTTTCCAGTAGTCTGTAGGATTATATTCTTGTTTGTTTCTATTGCTGCTAACTATGGCAAGACCACAAGCCGACGATATTGACTGAGAGAACATGATGAACAAGGAGCTTCACGATAAGTTTCATCAAATGTTGGGTCAACAGGTGGAAGACGTGATGGCTAGCTTTGGAAAGGCAATGAAGAAGATGGATGACACTAAGAAGACAATTGACACCAAGTTGGACGCCAAGTTCGATGAATTACTCAAACGTCTCCCACCACCAGCTTCACGCCGCGATATAGTAGTGCGAGCACAACGTATTCCTATTGAGCCAGGACAAAATTCTGGTGCCGCTGCTATTGTTGTTGATGCTTCTGTAGCTCCTGCTGCTACTGCAGAGGTGGAGGACTATTATGAGGATGAGGTTGATCAAAATAAGAACTACGTGCATCCACCAGCACCACCACCAGCAGGTCGACCTCAGGTATATATTCACAATGGTAGGCCTGCACCACCACCTCAGGTACGAGATCATGACCATGTTCCTAAACTAAAATTGAATATTCCATCGTTTGAGGGTAGATACATTCCTGATGTATATCTTACTTGGGAGTTAGAAACTGAACAACGTTTTACATGTTTACAATATCCCGAGGAGAGACGGGTTGGTGCTGCTATTTGTGCTTTCACTAGTCTTGCATGTGTATGGTGGTCTGAATATTGTAGATTATATCCTATTCTAGCTACTTGGGCTGCTTTGAAAACTACTATGCGTACTCGTTGGGTTCCACCATATTATCAACGTGAATTGCTTCAAAAATTGTTGCGTTTAAGACAAGGAAAAAATTCTGTAAAAGAATATTATCAGGAATTACAAACTGGCATGATTAGATGTGGTATCGTTGAGGAGAATGAAGCTATGCTTGCACATTTTATGGGTGGATTAAATAGAGAGATTCAGACCATTCTAGAGTGTAAGGAGTATACTAATATCACTCGTGAAGTGCAGGATCGACAAGCATTGGCGCGAACTAACTTTTCTGCAGGTCAACCTTCATCATGGACACCGCGTGCATCTTCTACTTGCACTACACCAGCACCTCCATCAGGTGCCCCCTTAGCCGTGATACAAGAAATCAGGCACAACCACCACTATCTACCAAGAGCACACCTGTCGGGCCTGCACAGAGCTCTTCTTCTTCCATGGCATCAACTAGGCACACAAGTGATATTATTTGTCGTCATTGTAAGGGAAGAGGTCATTATGCGAGAGAATGCAAATCTCAACGTGTGATGATTGCTATTGTGGATGGTGGGTATGAGTCCGCTAGTGACTATGATGAGGAGACTTTGGTTCTTATTACACGTGAAGAACATGGTGGAGATGATTCTGATCATGAGACGCAATACATGGCTCTTGAAGACGCTGACAGGTATGAATGTTTAGTTGCTCAACGTGTTTTGAGTGTGCAGGTCACACAAGTTGAGCAAAATCAGAGGCATAGTTTGTTCCATACAAAGGGAGTTGTGAAGGAACGTTCTGTCCGCGTCATCATAGATGGAGGGAGCTACAACAACTTAGCTAGCATGGAGATGGTATAGAAGCTATCTCTCACCACAAGACCACATCCACATCCTTACTACATCCGATGGTTCAACAACAGCGGCAAGGTTAAGGTAACACCTACTGTTCGTGTGCATTTTAGTATCTCTACATATGTAACGCCCCAGATCTGATGCGCCAGGTGTCCGCCAGTTATTCGCCGTAGTTGCCTTGTCATTTGCTTGCGTGTTGCACCTTTGTGATGCCCTCGATTCAATCGTACACTAATCATACACGCAAATGTGTACGATCAAGATCAAGGACTCACGGGAAGATATCACAACACAACTCTAGACACAAAATAAAATAATACAAGCTTTATACTACAAGCCAGGGGCCTCGAGGGCTCGAATACATAAGCTCGAATACACAAGAGTCAGCGGAAGCAACAATATCTGAGTACAGACATGAGTTAAACAAGTATGCCTTAAGAAGGCTAGCATAAAAGCATCTACGATCGAAAAGGCAAGGCCTCCTGCCTAGGAGCCTCCTAACTACTCCTGATTGTCGGCGGTCTACACGTAGTGGTAGGCACCCTCGTGGTAATAGCAGTCGTCGTCAAAGGTGGTGTCTGGATCCTAGGCTTCGACAACTGGTTGCATCAACCGGAAAGAAGAAGAAAGGGGGAGAAGGGGAAGCAAAGCAATCGTGAGTACTCATCCAAAGTACTCGCAAGCAAGGATCTACACTACATATGCAACATTATCAAAGGAAGGTTGTATATGTGGACTGGGCTACAGAAATGCAGAATAGAGAGAAGGCCTAGTCCTATCGAAGACTAGCATCTTCTGGAAACCACCATCTTGCAGTAAACAGGAGGGAGTAGAGTAGCATAAAGTAAAGTAGTAGTAGTAGTAGTGTTATCAACCTCGGCCAGAGATCCTTTCTCGACTCCCTGCGAGAAAGTAATCCCAGAGCCATACTATCCGGTTATCACCTCATCACAATCCAATTCTCATCACAAGTATCCAGTTCTAGTTGTATCGATCGGGATACAACTCCAAGTGTCCGTTACCGTAGGACAGGCTATGCATAGATTAGTTCTTCCCTGCAGGGGTGCACCAACTTACACACCACGCTCGATTAACTCCGGTCGGACACACTTTCCTGGGTCATGCCCGGCCTCGGCCAAACAATACGCCGCAACCCGACCTAGGCTTAATAGAGAGGCCAGCACGCCGGACTAAACCTATGCCCCCAGGGGTCATGGGCCATCTCCCCGGGAACTCCTGCACGTTGCGTACGCGGCCAGTGAGCGGACCTAGCCACCTCCTTCAACAAGGCAGGCGCTTACGCAGTCCAACCCGGCGCGCGCCACTCAGTCGTTGACGTCTATTAAGCTTCGGCTGATGCATACGACGCAGAACGCCCATACTATGCCCACGTGATGGTTAGTGCTATCAGGCCAAAGGCCCCTCGGATCAAATATCCAAATCATAGTGGATTAGGAACGCGCGGTAACAAGCAGAGACTCACGAAAGATGTGACCCTGTTGCCCCGTCTCGAGGACTTGCGGCAAGGGCTAGGAATGCCCGGCCACGACTCCTAATTATCTCGCGGGCACCCTCCAGGTCAACCCGTCTCCACATCACTCGCAATTAAGCTCATGCGGGTACCCCTCAGGGTCGACCCGTCTTTCCAAGTAATAGGGGTAAAGTCCAAGTATCCGTGTGTCCAAACATCAAGGGGAAAACTAGAGGAATCACCCCCGATGAATTCCACTAGATGTAATCATCAAGGTGAACGTGAGAGGAATCACCCCCGAGGTTCACACTTGAGGGGTTGCACGACAGAGTCGTATCGGAAGTGGATAAGGAGGAAATCACCCTCGATGACCACGACCGAATGACTACACTACAGGGTTAACATCAGAAGTGCTGAAGAGGTTCACCCTCGGTACTCGATAGTAACCCAGTAGTGTTGAGCAACTAAGGGGAAAGTGATGTGCGGTGCCGGGGCCTGGTCTTCGATCCCGTTGATCGGGTCTTCGATGATGAAGCAGGGGCAACAAGGACAAGGTGTGGGTCACTGATGGATCACTAGCCAACCTATACTAAGCAGTTTAGGATAAGCCGGTAAGGTAACAATAAGCAGGTTACAAAATCAGGCTATGCATCAGAATAGGAGCAAACAATAACAATATCAAAATCTAATGCAAGCATAAGAGAATGGAATGAGCGATATCGGGATGATCAAAGGGGGGGCTTGCCTGGTTGCTCTGACAAGGAGAGGTCATCAGTGACGTAGTCGATCACAGGGGCGGCATCGGTCTCGGGGTCTACCGGAGAGAAGAGGGGAAAGAAACAGTAAATATAAAGCAAACATAGCATCACAAAGAAAACATGACGATAAGCAGGATTAGGGTCGACCTAACGTAGTACTACACGTTACAGAGGGGATAAACATCCGAGGATGAATTCCCGACGTTAGGCGGATTTCGGACAAAGGAAAAGAGGGGAAAGTTCCATGTTTAGCATGCTAGGGGCATGTGAAAGATGAACGGACCATATATTCGGATTCGTTGGATTTTTCTGAGCAACTTTCATGTACAAAACATTTTCATCGGAGTTACGGATTATTTTCTATGATTTTTTTTAAGTTTTAACAATATTCCAAAATTATTATTAACTCGAAATAAAAGGGAAAATTGTTATGTGCACCCAGCAGAGTGCACACAGCAGAGCCACCGGAGGCTGACAATGGGTCCGGGAGTCCTAGTTGACTCAGTCAACAGTGAAGTCAACAGTCAACTGTTGACTGTTGACTGGTCAAAACTGTAGATGGGGCCTAGGTGTCACATATCTTGCATTTTCTTTTTTTAAGTGGATATTTAAAGGGGGAGGGGGTCCACCTGTCATTTGCACTATACCTAACCACTGATTAGACTAACTCGTAGGACTACTAATTAGCTTTTTTTTTTGAGAATCAGGACTACTAATTAGCTAACGGAGAGCTGGCCGTCCATCACATACAGAACATACACACGCACACACAATGCTAGGGTCAAGAGAAGATAGCATTTTGTGATTTTTGTAGGATTTAAACCATGCATCAAATGAATTTGGTCCAGTGGAGTAATATGAAGTTTGTCAAGTGTACATTCTACTCATATTTATTTTTGGCCAGTTAGTAGTTGTTTAACCGCTGATTAGAGGCTGCCTAGGGGTTAGTCAATGTAGATATTGAAAAGCTAACTAGTAGTACAGTAAGCAGCAGCAGTTAGCGCAGGAGCAGGGCAAGAGCTTCAGCAGAAGCAGCGCGGGCAGGCGCAGGGGTGCGCGCGGGACGGCAAGCAGGGCCGGGCGCGGCGTCGGGCGAGCAGCAGGCGACGGAGGCGGGCGCAGCCAGGCGGCAACTAGCGAGCGGGGCACGCGCAGCTATAGGCGGGCACGGCAACAAGGTACATGGTAGGGGCTGAGGCGGTGCTTGCGCATGGGCGACGGCAAACGGCTGCGGTGGCAGTAGGCGAGCGGGAGCGAGGCGTGCAGGGGCGCGCGACCAGAGAGGCCTGCGGGCACGACGCGGGCGTGCAGGGAAGGGCTCCGGCGGCAGTGGCAGCCGCTGGCGGTGGCGGACAGTGGCGACGAGGCTTGCCGGACTCGCGGCTCCGGCGACCATTTGGTCAGTCGAGAGCGGCTACGGGGAGAGGGCGACGACGGGCGTCGGGAAGAGGTGCCCGTGGGTGCGGTGGTGCCCGGAGTTGGGCGCATCGACCATGGAAGGCGGCGCCGACGTTCGGGACTACGCGGAAACGGCGATACGCCGCACGAGCGAGCAAGATGAGCGGCGGGGCAGCAACTGCGGGGCTTCATGAGCGCGCTAGGGCGGACGGGCGAGGCTGTAGTGGCTCGGGAGCGTGGTGCTCGCAACCATGGCGGCGGCCGAAGCACGGACACACGGCGTGGAAGCTACGGGGTGCAGGCGACCTAAAAGGGAGGAGGAGGAGCAGCAGTGGTGGAGGAGCTCACCGAGAGGCACGCCGATGGCCGTTGGTAGTTTAGGAGCAGCAGAGCGGAACGGATCGGCGGCGGCGGAGCGTCGGGATCCGTTGAGGAAGAAGACAGCTTGCCGGTGATGCAGGGCTCCTCGTCTCGGTCTGATCGGCGAAGAGGAAGCAGGGTACGGCGGCGGTTCTCCTGGGCATGGAGGAAGGGCGCGGGGAGGCCGGTGACCACGGCGGTGACGATGGCCATGGCGGCGATGGCGCTCGGGTGTCGATGGGGAACGAGGGGGAGAGGAAGTGAGCGTCTGATGGATCTGGGAGGAGGGCAGGCGAGTGGGGGAGTGGGTGGAGGTAGGTGGGGGAGGACTCGAGGAGCCGGAGGGGGCGCTCTTATCCTCTCCCTCGTCGTCGACGGCGACGTGGTCCGGGGCGACCGCGCCCCTGTAGCGATGGCGCCAGGGGAACAGGAGAAGGCGACCGAGGGAAGTGGGATGGCTGGGCCGACCTGTTGGGATGGGCTGAAGCCCAAGGGAAGGCCAGGGGCTCTCCCACCCCTTCTTCTTTCCTTTTCTTTTTCCTTTTTATTTCCCTCCTTTTTTGTAGCTTTTGCATTTTCTTCTAGCCACAATTGACTTTGAAAAAATATGCCACTGGCCAAAACAATTTTGAAAAATTATTGGGCACTGCCACAAAAAGTTTGGGGCCATCAGGAGTTGTCCAAGCATTTTAGAAAATGAAAAGGACATCTTAATTACTGTTGGACCAGATAATAAATTCTCATGGGCAATTTGGGAATTCAAAAAAAATGTTGGTTTCAACATGACGAATATCTATGGATTATTTGCCCTAGGATGAACTATTTATTTGCATGAAAGAAGAAGCAAATATTAACATGCAATTTGAATTTGAATTTGAAGCAGATTTTGGACAAGTGGCATTTTGGCATGATGATCATGATGACATGACCTTCATTAGGGGGAGATTACTGTAGTGTGATGCTGGGGATGTTACAAATCTCCTCCACTACAATAAATCTCGTCCCGAGATTTAAGTGGGGAAGTAAAGAGTAACTTCGGGTGAACTGGCCCTTATAGGGTTAATTGTCTGGTGAACAATTCAGGGAATGAGGCACAAGTATCTCTCGAGTTGAAACTTAATAAAACATCGAGAGCAAAGTATGAAGGTACCATGAGAAGTTTTAATGGGCAGGCAATCATTCGATGCCTAATCACAAGGTGAAAGGGGTTCAGAGCAACAACAACAAAAATTATTGCGTCTGATACTAGAATAGATCACTAGGAAGGTGGCTCATGAATTATATACGAAGGCAAGTGAAAAAGGATACTTCGGAATCAAGGATGTACAGGAGTCAGGTTTTGATCCTGTGGAACTGAGGGTTATGGGCCCACCATGTGGTTCAAAAGTAGGAAGGACGCCGACATATTGCACGGTCATGGTAGCAAGGCATGGCAGAGGATAGCTTTTCAGTTATGTTGGCAACAACGTTGGTACCAAGGGCGAGGGACAAAGAGAACCATTTTCCTGCTCGTTGAAACGAGGTGAACCAATAGGCGAAGTTCTCGTCCATCGGGGGTTACCAGGATGTCGTCAGCAATAGTAACAGGGTCACACTAACAGAGTTGTAAACCGAGGTGTTTCCATAAGCAGGGAATTATTTCTGCTTATAACATATATAGATCACAAGAAAGGTTAAGCAAACCAATGGAAAGGAAAATGTGTTTATACACAAGATTTAGGAGTGTAACTTTTCCCAAGGAAAAGTAGAGCATGATATACATGTTAGATCAACAAGTACATCACCATTTGGTTAAAGGGGCAAGGGGATTCATGATGTTATACATACAACGGTGTTTGTATAATAGAGCAAGAAACATTTGGCAATGCACTTCCAATGTTCTTGTTGTTGTTCGGCGTACCACAGTCATGCTTCGAGGTAACATTAACATGGTGTTTCAAGCAAGATTGAAACTGCAGGTCACAAGAAGTACAAAGGAACAATTCCAAGAATGTCAAGGAACGTAAGATATAATCAAAACATGACCAAGTCTGTATTGGCAGGAAGTCAAGGATGGTGTCGATGACAATCACGAATCATTGACGGGCAAGGATGGTATTTCTCAAGAATTTGATTGATATCTTAGAACAAGGCAGTATATTGATGGTGATCACGACCAATTTTGTCGAGAGGCTCTATGAAGATGCCATCAAGCAGCAACGACATCAAGCAAAAGGAATGATGAAGCAAAGGCTATTGCAACCATGTATATGACACAAGCTCGGAGTCAAGCTTGTTGTTCGAGGTGAAATGATAAGATGAGGAAGATCGACGTAAGCTTAGCTCATCGTCGAAAGTTGCTCCGAGCATAAGGACCAGGTAACACAGTTAAAAGTAGACACGATAAAAATATAGCCGATCAGGCTAGGAATGACTTGAAGGATTATTAAACTCGTAAGCAACAAAAATTACTTAAGAGTTATAGAATCGGAGTGTGGAATCGATTCACTTATCGGCGTTCTCGAGTGACTAACAACTCAAAACCCGGGGAAATTTGAAATCGATGAGAAGCAATACCAAATGAAGACTCGTCGGAAGCAACACGGTTCTTTGTTATTCTCGAGGTACCGAAGGGTAATACTCGGAGGAAGATCAAAATAAAGGTTGCGGAGATGCATTGATCTGCAGAAGACAAGTGCTTTAACTTGTCCGAGAAATGGAATTAAAGGGGAACAATCATGGTGAGAACCACGGTTGCAAAGGACTAAACATAGATACCATATGAACTTATAATAAGGGGATTATTATATCACAAGAAGCTTCCATGATAAGTTCCACATCGGGTCCATGGGCATGAACACAAAGTTCAAGGTCGACTCCCACTTCTTCAATGCATAACCTTCCATTCACTTCTTGTTTTCAATGAAGTCGTAGTGTTTATATCAGGCAAAATGCCAGAAGAGTATGACTCGTGAAAACTCTCGGGTTCACATGGATTAAGGAAGGCATAGGTTCAACCCATAGGGGTATCTTGGGAACATATACCACAAACTCCACGAGTAAAATAACACAAGCTTGAAGGCAGAGCATGGTTGAGAAGGCAGAGGATACAATTTACCAAAGGCAATGTGTATCAGGGGAAGAGCGCACAAAATTTTGAATATGAAGGAAACTGTCGGTTAACAATCCAAGAAAGGATTAAGCGGCCCTTAATAGATCTGATGTGAGTATCAGTACTCAATCAGAAGAAGGAAAGAATGCAAGGCATCGGATTATAGATATATCTGGATAACTTCAAAGCTTGAATACAAAGGAATTACGATTTTCATATCAGAAGATCAAAAGTAGAGGCTCTGATCAAAAGATGAGTACGTTGAATAGACTTAGAGGTGCACCCGATCAAATCTTGATTGGGCAAGAACCAGCTCATAACCGGAGCGATGTCGGAGACGGAAAGAAAATTTCCAAGGATTAATTGATGATTGCGAGTATTCGCTCACACGTTGAATCCATAGGAACAGAATGACAACCACAAAGAATTTTAAAGAATATTGCTAGACATATGGAATTAATCCTAATGCAAGCAGGCATGAATTTCAAGAGCAATAGGGGGTGCAGAGAAATTTCGGAAGATTGATTAACAATGGAAATGATATTGCAAAGCACATGATCAACTAGGGATGAACGAATCCCTGATAAGTGTGAGGATTTATACGCAGTGCGAAAGAAGCTGCAAAGCAGAAGCACAAGGGTTCTCGGAACAACGAATAGTATTGGGGTAACTTGTAATCATCAAGAGCAATTGGGAATGATTGTATGAACGACACGCGTAAGTCGTTATCCATATGAATATAACGGTGGTAGGGAATTGCAAGGGCAGAGGTCACAAGGGTCTCCGGAAAACATCGGAATCTTCTGGTGCAGTAAGCGGTCATCGGTAATGTCAGGGCTCTCCGGGAGGAAGTGGGTCCGAGAACCTAAGTGTCGGTGTTAGTAAATCCATTTTAACCCGAATAGGAGAGAGATCAGAGTCCCAGAGTATAGTCGAGGAATAAAAGGTCCTAATACCACCCAATTGGCGACGTGGGCCCGTAAGCCACACAGCCAAGTTAGTAAAACGGTTTCCGGTTTCTAGACTCAACATCGGCCAAGGAGTTGGAAAGGGGGCTACCTACAGGCAGTCGGCTCTGATACCAACTTGTGATGCCCTCGATTCAATCGTACACTAATCATACACGCAAATGTGTACGATCAAGATCAAGGACTCACGGGAAGATATCACAACACAACTCTAGACACAAAATAAAATAATACAAGCTTTATATTACAAGCCAGGGGCCTCAAGGGCTCGAATACATAAGCTCGAATACACAAGAGTCAGCGGAAGCAACAATATCTGAGTACATACATGAGTTAAACAAGTATGCCTTAAGAAGGCTAGCATAAAAGCATCTACGATCGAAAAGGCAAGGCCTCCTGCCTGGGAGCCTCCTAACTACTCCTGATTGTCGGCGGTCTACACGTAGTGGTAGGCACCCTCGTGGTAGTAGCAGTCGTCGTCAAAGGTGGCGTCTGGATCCTGGGCTTCGACAACTAGTTGCATCAACCGGAAAGAAGAAGAAAGGGGGAGAAGGGGAAGCAAAGCAACCGTGAGTACTCATCCAAAGTACTCGCAAGCAAGGATCTACACTACATATGCAACATTATCAAAGGAAGGCTGTATATGTGGACTGGGCTGCAGAAATGCAGAATAGAGAGAAGGCCTAGTCCTATCGAAGACTAGCATCTTCTAGAAACCACCATCTTGCAGTAAACAGGAGGGAGTAGAGTAGCATAAAGTAAAGTAGTAGTAGTAGTACTAGTGTTATCAACCTCGGCCAGAGATCCTTTCTCGACTCCCTGTGAGAAAGTAATCCCAGAGCCATACTATCTGGTTATCACCTCATCACAATCCAATTCTCATCACAAGTATCCAGTTCTAGTTGTATCGATCGGGATACAACTCCAAGTGTCCGTTACCGTAGGACAGGCTATGCATAGATTAGTTCTTCCCTGCAGGGGTGCACCAACTTACCCACCACGCTCGATTAACTCCGTCCGGACACACTTTCCTGGGTCATGCCCGGCCTCGGCCAAACAATACGCCACAACCCGACCTAGGCTTAATAGAGAGGCCAGCACGCCAGACTAAACCTATGCCCCAGGGGTCATGGGCCATCTCCCCGGGAACTCCTGCACGTTGCGTACGCGGCCGGTGAGCGGACCTAGCCACCTCCTTCAACAAGGCAGGCGCTTACGCAGTCCAACCCGGCGCGCGCCACTCAGTCACTGACGTCTATTAAGCTTCGGCTGATGCATACGACGCAGAACGCCCATACTATGCCCACGTGATGGTTAGTGCTATCAGGCCAGAGGCCCCTCGGATCAAATATCCAAATCGTAGTGGATTAGGAACGCGCGGTAACAAGCAGAGCCTCACGAAAGATGTGACCCCGTTGCCCCGTCTCGAGGACTTGCGGCAAGGGCTAGGAATGCCCGGCCACGCCTCGTAATTATCTCGCGGGCACCCTCCAGGTCAACCCGTCTCCACATCACTCGCAATTAAGCTCACGCGGGTACCCCTCAGGGTCGACCCGTCTTTCCAAGTAACAGGGGTAAAGTCCAAGTATCCGTGTGTCCAAACATCAAGGGGAAAACTAGAGGAATCACCCCCGATGAATTCCACTAGATGTAATCATCAAGGTGAACGTAATAGGAATCACCCCCGAGGTTCACACTTGAGGGGTTGCACGACAGAGTCGCATCGGAAGTGGATAAGGAGGAAATCACCCTCGATGACCACGACCGAATGACTACACTACAGGGTTAACATCAGAAGTGCTGAAGAGGTTCACCCTCGGTACTCGATAGTAACCCAGTAGTGTTGAGCAACTAAGGGAAAAGTGATGTGCGGTGCCGGGGCCTGGTCTTCGATGCTGTTGATCGGGTCTTCGATGATGAAGCAGGGGCAACAAGGACAAGGTGGGGGTCACTGATGGATCACTAGCCAACCTATACTAAGCAGTTTAGGATAAGCCGGTAAGGTAACAATAAGCAGGTTACAAAATCAGGCTATGCATCAGAATAGGAGCAAACAATAACAATAGCAAAATCTAATGCAAGCATGAGAGAATGGAATGAGCGATATCGGGATGATCAAAGGGGGGGCTTGCCTGGTTGCTCTGGCAAGGAGAGGTCGTCAGTGACGTAGTAGATCACAGGGGCGGCATCGGTCTCGGGGTCTACCGGAGAGAAGAGGGGGAAGAAACAGTAAATATAAAGCAAACATAGCATCACAAAGAAAACATGACGATAAGCAGGATTAGGGTCGACCTAACGTAGTACTACACGTTACAGAGGGGATAAACATCCGAGGATGAATTCCTGACGTTAGGCGGATTTCGGACAAAGGAAAAGAGGGGAAAGTTCCATGTTTAGCATGCTAGGGGCATGTGAAAGATGAACGGACCATGTATTCGGATTCGTTGGATTTTTCTGAGCAACTTTCATGTACAAAATATTTTCATCGGAGTTACGGATTATTTTCTATGATTTTTTTTAAGTTTTAACAATATTCCAAAATTATTATTAATTCGAAATAAAAGGGGAAATTGTTACGTGCACCCAGCAGAGTGCACACAGCAGGGCCACCGGAGGCTAACAGTGGGTCCAGGGGTCCTAGTTGACTCAGTCAACAGTGCAGTCAACAGTCAACTGTTGACTGTTGACTGGTCAAAACTGTAGATGGGGCCTAGGTGTCACATATCTTGCATTTTCTTTTTTTTAAGTGGATATTTAAAGGGGGGTCCACCTGTCATTTGCACTATACCTAACCACTGATTAGACTAACTCGTAGGACTACTAATTAGCTAATGGAGAGCCGGCCGTCCACCACATACAGAACATACACACGCACACACAATGCTAGGGTCAAGAGAAGATAGCATTTTGTGATTTTTGTAGGATTTAAACCATGCATCAAATGAATTTGGTCCAGTGGAGTAATATGAAGTTTGTCAAGTGTACATTCTGCTCATATTTATTTTTGGCCAGTTAGTAGTTGTTTAACCGCTGATTAGAGGCTGCCTAGGGGGTTAGTCAATGTAGATATTGAAAAGCTAATTAGTAGCAGCAGCAGTTAGCGCAGGAGCAGGGCAAGAGCTTCAGCAGAAGCAGCGCGGGCAGGCGCAGGGGCGCGCGCGGGACGGCAAGCAAGGCCGGGCGCGGCGTCGGGCGAGCAGCAGGCGACGGAGGCGGGCGCAGCCAGGCGGCGACTAGCGAGCGGGGCACGCGCAGCTGTAGGCGGGCACGGCAACAAGGTACATGGCAGGGGCTGAGGCGGTGCTTGCGCACGGGCGACGGCAAACGGCTGCGGTGGCAGTAGGCGAGCGGGAGCGAGGCGTGCAGGGGCGCGCGACCAGAGAGGCTTGCGGGCACGACGCGGGCGTGCAGGGAAGGGCTCCGGCGGCAGTGGCAGCCGCTGGCGGTGGCGGACAGTGGCGACGAGGCTCGCCGGACTCGCGGCTCCGGCGACCATTTGGTCAGTCGAGAGCGGCTACGGGGAGAGGGCGACGACGGGCGTCGGGAAGAGGAGCCCGTGGGTGCGGTGGTGCCCGGAGTTGGGCGCATCGACCATGGAAGGCGGCGCCGACGTTCGGGACTATGCGGAAACGGCGATACGCCGCGCGAGCGAGCAAGATGAGCGGCGGGGCAGCAACTGCGGGGCTTCATGAGCGCGCTAGGGCGGACGGGCGAGGCTGTAGTGGCTCGGGAGCGTGGTGCTCGCAACCATGGCGGCGGCCGAAGCACGGACACACGGCGTGGAAGCTACGGGGTGCAGGCGACCTAAAAGGGAGGAGGAGGAGCAGCAGTGGTGGAGGAGCTCACCGAGAGGCACGCCGATGGCCGTTGGTAGTTTAGGAGAAGCAGAGTGGAACGGATCGGCGGCGGCGGAGCGTCGGGATTCGTTGAGGAAGAAGACAGCTTGCCGGTGATGCAGGGCTCCTCGTCTCGGTCTGGTCGGCGAAGAGGAAGCAGGGGACGGTGGCGGTCCTCCTGGGCATGGAGGAAGGGCGCGGGGAGGCCGGTGACCACGGCGGTGACGATGGCCATGGCGGCGATGGCGCTCGGGTGTCGATGGGGAACGAGGGGGAGAGGAAGTGAGCGCCTGATGGATCTGGGAGGAGGGCAGGCGAGTGGGGGAGTGGGTGGAGGTAGGTGGAGGAGGACTCGAGGAGCCGGGGGGGGCGCTCTTATCCTCTCCCTCGTCGTCGACGGCGACGCGGCCCGGGGCGACCGCGCCCCTATAGCGATGGCGCCAGGGGAACAGGAGAAGGCGACCGAGGGAAGTGGGATGGCTGGGCCGACCTGTTGGGATGGGCCGAAGCCCAAGGGAAGGCCAGGGGCTCTCCCACCCCTTCTTCTTTCCTTTTCTTTTTCCTTTTTATTTCCCCCCTTTTTTGTAGCTTTTGCATTTTCTTCTAGCCACAATTGACTTTGCAAAAATATGCGACTGGCCAAAACAATTTTGAACAATTATTGGGCACTGACACAAAAAGTTTGGGGCCATCAGGAGTTGTCCAAGCATTTTAGAAAATGAAAAGGACATCTTAATTACTGCTGGACCAGATAATAAATTCTCAGGGGCAATTTGGGAGTTCAAAAAAAATGTTGGTTTCAACATGACGAATATCTATGGATTATTTGCCATTGGATTAACTATTTTATTTGCATGAAAGAAGAAGCAAATATTAACATGCAATTTGAATTTGAATTTGAAGCAGATTTTGGACAAGTGGCATTTTGGCATGATGATCATGATGACATGACCTTCATTAGGGGGAGATTACTGTAGTGTGATGCTGGGGATGTTACAACCTTGCCATGTCATCATGTGCATTTCATTTTGCATACGTGTTCGTCTCATGCATCCGAGCATTTTCCCCGTTGTCCGTTTTGCAATCCGGCACTCCTATGTCCTCCGGCGCCCCCTTTTGCCTCTTTTTGTGTGCGGGTGTTAAACGTTCTCGGAATGAACCGAGGTTTACCAAGCGGCCTTGGTATAGCACCGGTAGACCGCCTGTCAAGTTTCGTGCCATTTGGAGGTCGTTTGATACTCCAACGGTTAACCGGGTAACTTTAAAAGCATCTTTCTCTTTGCAGCCCAAAACCCCTTCAAAGTGTCCCAAAACCCAGCAAACTGCCTTCCATGCTCTCGGTCGTTCGATCATGATCGTGTGGGCGAAAACTACTCCTCATTTGGACTCTCCTAGCTCCCTCTACCTATAAATATGTGTGCCTCCCCCGAAATCCCGGTCTAACCCTAGCCATCTTCATCCTCGCGCCACCGGACACGTCCGCCCGAGCCGGACATGTCCGCCGGCCACCTCGCTCCGCCCAATCAGGGCGTGCCACGTCACCCGCCGCCGCCCGCAGCCAACCCGTGCGCACCACGTGCCCCTCGCCCGTGCCCTCTCTCTCCTCCGCCGCCCGCGGCCCGCAAGGCCCGCCGCAGGCCCTGCGGGCCCGTCTCTCCGCCGCCGGGCTCCGCCCGCGCCCCGCCAGACTCGCGCTGCCGCCGGTGTGCCCCGACCCGCTGGTGCGCGCGCTGCTCGCGCCGCGCCCCGCGGCCGCCGCCTTCGCATCCCCGCCGGCGCTCCCCGCCGTGGCCGCCTCCGCCGACCGCCGCCTCGTCGGGGCCCCGCCGCCCGGGTTTTCTCGCTGGCGCCCCGAGCCGGCCACCCCTCGCCTCGCCGGCGCGCCGTGCACCGCCGCCGCGCCCGGATCCGGCCGGGACCGACCCGGCCCCGCCATCCCCAACCCCGCCGGCGCCTCCTCCGGCCACCGCGACCTTCTTCTCCGGCGAACCTCGTGTTCCGCGCGTCCCGATCCGGATCTGGATCTGAAGGTTGACCCCAAGTTTTTCTCCAAGTCCCTGAATTTTAACATTCTGTTTCCATGTTCATAGCATTGTATCTCCATGCATACTGCTCCGTTTCGTGCATGCAATATGTCAAATTGTTCGCCTCGACGAGTACTTCATTTCATTACATTGCATCATTTTCATTTGAGCTCATCTTGATGCCCGAAATGCTGTTGGAAGAGTGCTATGTGATGTTAATCTGCTGTCTGTTAACAGAACATGCACTTTTGTCATTTTTACCATGATTGATGTGTGCATCTTATGAACTTGAGCCCTACATGTGTTTTGATCTATGCCATGCACTCTTCACATTGGAGCCATCCATGTATTTTTGTGATTCTTGTACTGAGTGCATCGAGCTCGTGAAGTAGGGTACTTGCTGTTGCTGTTTTCCTGACAGATTCTGTTATATTTTGTTGCTATGTAAACTTGCTGCTACAAGTCATTCTATGCTTAATCTGGATATGTTCACTAAGGATGTTTTGTTATACATGTCATTCTCTATCCATTCATGCTCCTGGTTGCATTTATAGACTACTGTAGCTTGTTGTAATCTTGCTCTCAACTTGCTAAATAATGTTGTTGTCATCCTGTTAACATTAAGTTCAATGTTGCCATGAATGTTGTTAGTGATCCATGCACCCGATGAATTTGTTCTTGCCATGCTTAGTTTCTCAAACATGTATTCTTACTGTTGGTTGCCTTGCCATGCCATGTATTGCTCTGTGGTGAGTGATTCAAGCTCACCAACATGCCTACTTATTGTTGTTTCTGCCATGTATGAATCTGTAATATAACTTGCCATGTTTACATGGGTGCCATCATATCTTCTGATCCTTTTTGGCTCATGGTCAGTAAGGGACTTTTGTTCTATGCCATTAGTAGATTCATGCCATGCCTTTGTTTGCCATGATAAGTTCCTGTAACATGTTGTTTGATAGCTCTAAACATTGCAACCTGATGTTATTTCTGCAAAGTCTGAAACTGTTATTATTTGCAATCTTTCCATGTCTTTTTGAGCATGATCTATTGATTTCTGGAGATAGCTCAGTGTTCATGTTTTGTCATGCTTTACCTGTACTTCATGCCCATGCCTTTTGTTATTACGTTGAGATGCTGTAGCTCGTTGGTTTGATGCTTGCAAGATGCCTAGTTGCTGTTTTGGACAGATTGTTGTCATACCTTGTATGGAGTGTATGTGTTGAACCGTTGCTTCGTTTTGAGTGTGCTCTATATGAAACTTGCTTGATTTTGCATGTAGCTTCATATTATCATGTTGCATCCTTGTTTTGGTGTGTTTGCTTGATGTTTGTATGCATTTTGCATCAATGCCATGCTTAACTTGTTTTGCTCATATCTTCTAGGCCGTAGCTCCGAATCTAATGAACTTTATATGTAACTTGACTAGAATCTCGTGTAGATCATCTTGGCGAATCTTAAGTTGCTGTTTAACAACTTGAACATAAGGTTTATTCAGATCTGGACCAACTTTGAAACTTGCATATGAGGACTTCCTCATTTAAACTTGCTTTGATGTGTTGTTCTTGTTTGCATCATCTCTTGCCATGAGTAGCCTCATGTAGCTTTGTCATGCATCATGCTTGTTGTACATCATGTCTTGTACATGTGTGGTGTGTTTACTATGTTGTGTGCTTCTTCTCGATAGTTCCCGTTTCGTTGCGATCGTGAGGATTCGTTCGTCTATGCTTGGTTCGTCTTCGTGGCTTCATCTTCTTCATGGACTCGTTCTTCTTCCTAGCAGGATCTCAGGCAAGACGACCGTTACCCTGGATCTCACTACTATCATTGCTATGCTAGTTGCTGCATTCTATCGCTTTGCTGCGCTACCTATCATTTGTTCTTCAAGCCTCCCAAATTGCCATGAACCTCTAACCTTTGACACCCTTCCTAGCAAACCGTTACTTGGCTATGTTACCGCATTGCTCAGCCCATCTTATAGCGTTGTTAGTTGCAGGTGAAGTTGAAGATTGCTCCATGGTGGACAGGATTATGGTTGGGATATCACAATATCTCTTATATATTATTAATGCGTCTATATACTTGGTAAAGGGTGGAAGGCTCAGCCTTATGCCTGGTGTTTTGTTCCACTCTTGCCGCCCTATTTTCCGTCATACCGGTGTTATGTTCCCGGATTTTGCGTTCCTTATGCAGTCGGGTGATTTATGGGACCCCCTTGATAGTTCGCTTTGAATAAAACTCCTCCAGCAAGGCCCAACCTTGGTTTTACCATTTGCCTCACCACCACCTACCTTTCCCTTGGGAGTAATTAACCCAAGGGTCATCTTTATTTTAGCCCCCCCGGGCCAGTGCTTGTCTAAGTGTTGGTCTAAACCGAGCCGCCTGCGGGGCCCCCTCGGGGCAACTCGAGGTCTGGTTTTACTCGTAGCCTGTCTCATCCGGTGTTGCCCTGAGAACGAGATATGTGCAGCTCCTATCGGGATTGTTGGCGCATCGGGCGGTCTTACTAGTCTTGTTTTACCATTGTCGAAATGTCTTGTAAACCGGGATTCCGAGACTGATCGGGTCTTCCTGGGAGAAGGTATATCCTTCGTTGATCGCGAGAGCTTATCATGGGCTAAGTTGGGACATCCCTGCAGGGTATAAACTTTTGAGAGCCGTGCCCGCGGTTATGTGGCAGATGGGAATTTGTTAATGTCCGGTTGTAGATAACTTGACACCAGATCCGAATTAAAATGCATCAACTGCGTGTGTAGCCGTGATGGTCTCTTCTCGGCGGAGTCCGGGAAGTGAACACGGTTTCTGTGTTATGTTTGACGTAAGTAGGAGTTCAGGATCACCTCTTGATCATTGCTAGCTTCACGACCGTTCCTTTGTTTCTCTTCTCGCTCTCATTTGCGTATGTTAGCCACCATATTATGCTTAATCGCTGCTGCAACCTCACCACTTTACCTCTTCCTTTCCCATTAAGCTTTGCTAGTCTTGATACCCATGGTAATGGGATTGCTGAGTCCTCGTGGCTCACAGATTACTCCAACAACAGTTGCAGGTACAGGTTTTGCGATGATCATGACGCGAGAGCGATGTTTGCTTGTTTTGGAGTTCTTCTTCTGCTTCTTCTTCGATCAGGGGATAGGTTCCAGGTCGGCAGCCTGGGCTAGCAGGGTGGAGCTTCTGTTTGTGTTTCATCCGTAGTCGTATGTTGATCTTATGGATGATGTATTGTTGTATTCGTGTGGCATTGTATGCCTCTTGTATGTATCCCCATCTATTATGTAATGTTGATGTAATGATATCCACGTTGCAAAAGCGTTTCAATATGCGGGTCTATCCTTGGTGGGACCTTCGAGTTCCTTTTGGATAGGGTCGCATATTGGGCGTGACAAGTTGGTATCAGAGCCTCGACCGACCCTAGGAGCCCCCTTGATTGATCGTGTAGTTTGGCCATTGTTGAGTCTAAAAGAAAACTGTTTTCAGAGTCTAGTTATATCGGAGAGTAGGAATTCTTTTTACTCCTCTGCCCCTTCGTCGCTCTGGTGAGGAATCTTGACATAGGTGTTTTGAACTACTCCTATTCCCCTTCAAATTTTTTCTTTAGGATCACGCGGTTAGTTTTCGTTCGTTGTTCATCCTCTTTTATCCGGTGCATCTCTCGTCAGGTCGACTCAAACCTCTTTGTCTTTCGGGAGATCAATCCTCAGTTCTTCCTCCGACGTCGTTGTTTTTCCCCATCCGAAGTTATCTTTCTTTTTCCCACCCACCCACCCCTTTTTCTTCTCGAAGCCGGAGTCCGTAATCGAGTTTCCATCCTACTCGTGCGAAGTTTTTGCTTTCTTTCCTCAATCATTTCAGCCGGTGTTTTCCTCTTCAAGATATTCATCGATTCCCCTTCCAAGTTGTCTTTGTTTTCCCGCCCTCCCACCCTCTTCTTCCCGGAGTCTGAGTCTCTTTCGAGCATCAATTTCATTCATGCGGAGTCTCTTTAGTCTTCCCTCAATTATTTCAACCGGTGAATTCTCTTTTGTTCGACATTCTTCATCTCTTTTCCGGTGGATTCAATTCAAGTTTTCGGTTTGATCACATTCTTTTCCTTGGATCAAGTGTTCTCCTTGCTCATTTGCCTCTCGCCAGATTATCCTTCCGGAGTGTTCAAGACATCTCAAGAGATTTGTCTGTGTTTGAATTAATTCGAGGGTGTCACCTCATTCAAATATTTCAATTGTTCCGGTGCATCATCTATCTGTTCAACATCCCTTTCCAACGGTGTTTCTCTTTAGTGGGCCCTAACCCACAGGTCTTTTCCCAGGATCTTACCTGACTCTTCTAATTATTCCGGAGCCATTCCTATTTCTTTTCAAGTCTGACGTAAGTATGATTTCACCAGTCAGATGCTTTTCTAAGATCGATTTTGAATCATTTCATTGTTGGCTCAACCCCTTCGCTTTTCATTCTCCCGGAGTATCTCAGTAATTTTGGTGGTGTTTCTCGTCATCATTTGAAGATCGAAGAAGAGTTTTTTCTCTAAATCTTGTCCATTCTCCCGAAGATTCGTGGTGCTAGCTCGATGTTATCCTATCAAATTGTTCCAGTCGTGCAATTCTTTTCATCCATCTGGAGTATTTCAGGATTTGCGTTCTCTCTCGATTATCCGGAGGCCATCTTTTTGGAAGATTTCTTCGTTCCAAGTTTTTCAGCTTCGTTCGTTCCATAGCTCTTCTTGTGCTTCGTTCAAGTATTCTTCAATCAGTTCGCGATCTCTTCGTTCTCTTGTCCCTAAATTCCCTCAAGTGTCTTCGTGTTTTTCTAATTCTTCCCGGTGATTCAATCTCTTTCATCAGTCATTTCTGAATTTTTACGGTGGTTCGTTCAAGATTCTCTTTCCTTGATTATCATTTTAATCCATCCATTCATTCTTCCAATCCTACCAGTGGTTCATGAAGACTTTCTCAAGTTTTGTGCTATACCCCCCCTTAATCCTTTTCAACAAGAATAAGTAGTATGCAAAATCCATTGCTTGTCATCAATTTAATTTGATGAAGGATAAGCATACAATAAATTTATTCTTATACCCTCCAAGCGAGTAATCCCTTCCTTCAGAGTTTGTTCTTGATGAATAAATTCTAGTTCCAAGTGTTTTCATCTTTTCTTTTCCGGAGTTCAAATTTCCTCGGCCATCTCGTTGGAACCTCCATCTAAATCATCGCAAGGCTCATCTTATTCTTTCTTACTTCATTCTATCTCATCATCCTTTTGTCACCGGAGTTCTTCATGGTGGTTCTTCATGATTTAATTCATTCTTTCAAGTGTTCATCAAGATTCTTGTTGGTGGAGTCCAAGTATCTTTTCTTCTCACGTCTCGAAGTGCAACTATTTCTCTGTATTCTTTTGAACTGGAGTTTTGCATTTCTTCATTCTTCTCAGCTATTTAATCTTTTCCGCTTGTGGTTGGTTATCACCTCATAATTTTGAGATGTTATCCATAAGTCCACAACAAGTTTATTCTTTTCGTTGTTGATTTTCTCAACAACTCCATTCCATCCTTCTAAATTCTTTTCATTCAATTCTCTTTCTATTCTTTCCGGAGGTTTTGTGTCATGTCTTCATCATGTATCATTCAGTCCTCTCAAGCTCGTGTTCTATTCCTCCATGTTTCAGCCGGAGTGCTGCCTAAATTCTTTCATTCTTATTCGTTTCTTATCTCGTTCTAACCGGAGTGGTTTCATAGTCTATCTGATTCCGTGAGCTTTCGATTCTTGTCATTCTCGTCATATTCGTCGTTTCCTTTTTTCCTACTCGAGTGTTCTCGACTTTGTTGATCCTCTCTCTTTTGTTCTTATTTCACCCCATCCTTTTCCCCTTCCGTCTCGGTCCTAAGATCTCGGGACGAGATCTCTTGTTTGTGGAGGAGTGTTGTAACGCCCCGGATCCGATGCGCCAGGTGTCCGCCAGTTATTCGCCGTAGTTGCCTTGTCATTTGCTTGCGTGTTGCACCTTGCCATGTCATCATGTGCATTTAATTTTGCATACGTGTTCGTCTCATGCATCCGAGCATTTTCCCCGTTGTCCGTTTTGCAATCCGGCACTCCTATGTCCTCCGGCGCCCCCTTTTTCCTCTTTTTGTGTGCGGGTGTTAAACGTTCTCAGAATGGACCGAGGTTTGCCAAGCGGCCTTGGTATAGCACCGGTAGACCGCCTGTCAAGTTTCGTGCCATTTGGAGGTCGTTTGATACTCCAACGGTTAACCGGGTAACCGTAAAAGCCTCTTTCTCTTTGCAGCCCAACACCCCTTCAAAGTGGCCCAAAACCCAGCAAATTGCCTCCCATGCTCTCGGCCGTTCGATCACGATCGTGTGGGCGAAAACCGCTCCTCATTTGGACTCTCCTAGCTCCCTCTACCTATAAATATGTGTGCCTCCCCCGAAATCCCGGTCTAACCCTAGCCATCTTCATCCTCGCGCCGCCGGACACGTCCGCCCGAGCCGGACATGTCCTCCAGCCACCTCGCTCCGCCCAATCAGGGCGTGCCACGTCACCCCGCCGCTGCCCGCAGCCAACCCGTGCGCGCCACGTGCCCCTAGCCCGCGCCCTCTCTCTCCTCCACCGCCCGCGGCCCGCCAGGCCTGCCGCAGGCCCTGCGGGCCCGTCTCTCCGCCGCCGGGCTCCGCCCGCGCCCCGCCGGACTCGCGCCGCCGCCGCCGGTGTGCCCCGACCCGCTGGTGCGCGCGCCGCTCGCGCCGCGCCCCGCGGCCGCCGCCTCCGCCTCCCCGTAGGCGCTCCCCGCCGTGGCCGCCTCCGCCGACCGCCGCCTCGCCGGGGCCCCGCCGCCCGGGTTCCTAGTCGGCCGCCCCTCGCCTCGCCGCCGCGCCGTGCGCCGCTGCTGCGCCCGGATCCGGCCGGGACCGACCCGGCCCCGCCATCCCCGACCCCGCCAGCGCCTCCTCCGGCCACCGCGACCTGCTTCTCCGGCGAACCTCGTGTTCCGCGCGTCCCAATCCGGCTCTGGATCTGAAGGTTGACCCCAAGTTTTTCTCCAAGTCCCTGAGTTTTAACATTCTGTTGCCATGTTCATAGCATTGTATCTCAATGTATACTGCTCTGTTTAGTGCGTGTAATATGTCAAATTGTTCGTGTCGACGAGTACTTCATTTCATTCTATTGCATCATTTTCATTTGAGCTCATCTTGATGCCCGAAATGCTGTTGGAAGAGTGCTATGTGATGTTAATCTGCTGTCTGTTAACAGAACATGCACTTTTGTCATTTTTACCATGATTGATGTGTGCATCTTATGAACTTGAGCCCTACATGTGTTTTTATCTATGCCATTCTGTCTTCACAGTGGTGCCATCCATGTATTTTTGTGATTCTTGTACTGAGTGCATCGAGCTCGTGAAGTAGGGTACTTGCTGTTGCTGTTTTCCTGACAGATTCTGTTATATTTTGTTGCTATGTAAACCTGCTACTACAAGTCATTCTATGCTTAATCTGGAGATGTTCACTAAGGATGTTTTGTTATACATGTCATGCTCTATCCATTCATTCCCCTGGTTGCATTTATAGACTACTGTAGCTTGTTGTAATCTTGCTCTCAACTTGCTAAATAATATTGTTGTCATCCTGTTAACATTAAGTTCAATGTTGCCATGATTGTTGTTAGTGATCCATGCACCCTATGAACTTGTTCTTGCCATGCTTAGTTTCTCAAACATGTATTCTTACTGTTGGTTGCCTTGCAATGCCATGTATTGCTCTGTGGTGAGTGATTCAAGCTCACCAACATGCCTACTTATTGTTGTTTCTGCCATGTATGAATCTGTAATATAACTTGCCATGTTTACATGGGTGCCATCATATCTTCTGATCCGTTTTGGCTCATGGTCAGTAAGAGACTTTTGTTCTATACTATTAGTAGATTCATGCCATGCCTTTGTTTGCCATGATAAGTTCCTGTAACATGTTGTTTGATAGCTCTAAACATTGCAACCTTATGTTATTTCTGCAAAGTCTGAAACTGTTATTATTTGCAATCTTTCCATGTCTCTTTGAGCATGATCTATTGATTTTTGAAGATAGCTCAGTGTTCATGTTTTGTCATGCTTTACCTGTACTTCATGCCCATGCCTTTTGTTATTACGTTGCGATGCTGTAGCTTGTTGGTTTGATGCTTACAAGATGCCTAGTTGCTGTTTTGGACAGATTGTTGTCATACCTTGTATGGAGTGTATGTGTTGAACCGTTGCTCCGTTTTGAGTGTGCTCTATATGAAACTTGCTTGATTTTGCATGTAGCTTCATATTATCATGTTGCATCCTTGTTTTGGTGTGTTTTCTTGATGTTTGTATGCATTTTGCATCAGTGCCATGCTTAACTTGTTTTGCTCATATCTTCTAGGCCGTAGCTCCGAATCTAATGAACTTTATATGTAACTTGACTAGAATCTCGTGTAGATCATCTTGGTGAATCTTAACTTGCTGTTTAACAACTTGAACATAAGGTTTATTCAGATCTGGACCAACTTTGAAACTTGCATATGAGGACTTACCGGAATTGTTATATGTTGTTCCCGGCCTCATTTAAACTTGCTTTGATGTGTTGTTCTTGTTTGCATCATCTCTTGCCATGAGTAGCCTCATGTAGCTTTGTCATGCATCATGCTTGTTGTACATCATGTCTTGTACATGTGTGGTGTGTTTACTATGTTGTGTGCTTCTTCTCGGTAGTTCCCGTTTCGTTGCGATCGTGAGGATTCGTTCATCTACGCTTGGTTCGTCTTCGTGGCTTCATCTTCTTCATGGACTCGTTCTTCTTCCTAGCGGGATCTCAGGCAGGATGACCGTTACCCTGGATCTCACTACTATCATTGCTATGCTAGTTGCTGCGTTCTATCGCTTTGCTGCGCTACCTATCATTTGTTCTTCAAGCCTCCCAAATTGCCATGAACCTCTAACCTTTGACACCCTTCCTAGCAAACCGTTACTTGGCTATGTTACCGCATTGCTCAGCCCATCTTATAGCGTTGTTAGTTGCAGGTGAAGTTGAAGATTGCTCCATGGTGGACAGGATTATGGTTGGGATATCACAATATCTCTTATATATTATTAATGTGTCTATATACTTGGTAAAGGGTGGAAGGCTCGGCCTTATGCCTGGTGTTTTGTTCCACTCTTGCCGCCCTAGTTTCCGTCATACCGGTGTTATGTTCCCGGATTTTGCGTTCCTTATGCAGTCGGGTGATTTATGGGACCCCCTTGACAGTTTGCTTTGAATAAAACTCCTCCAGCATGGCCCAACCTTGGTTTTACCATTTGCCTCACCACCACCTACCTTTCCCTTGGGAGTAATTAACACAAGGGTCATCTTTATTTTAGCCCCCCCCCAGGGCCAGTGCTTGTCTAAGTGTTGGTCCGAACCGAGCCGCCTGCGGGGCCCCCTCGGGGCAACTCGAGGTCTTGTTTTACTCGTAGCCTGTCTCATCCGGTGTTGCCCTGAGAACGAGATATGTGCAGCTCCTATCGGGATTGTCGGCGCATCGGGCGGTCTTGCTGGTCTTGTTTTACCATTGTCGAAATGTCTTGTAAACCGGGATTCCGAGACTGATCGGGTCTTCCTGGGAGAAGGTATATCCTTCGTTGATCGCGAGAGCTTATCATGGGCTAAGTTGGGACACCCCTACAGGGTATAAACTTTCGAGAGCCGTGCCCGCGGTTATGTGGCAGATGGGAATTTGTTAATGTCCGGTTGTAGATAACTTGACACCAGATCTGAATTAAAACGCATCAACCGCATGTGTGGCCGTGATGGTCTCTTCTCGGCGGAGTCCGGGAAGTGAACATGGTTTCTGTGTTATGTTTGACGTAAGTAGGAGTTCAGGATCACCTCTTGATCATTGCTAGCTTCACGACCGTTCCTTTGTTTCTCTTCTCGCTCTCATTTGCGTATGTTAGCCACCATATTATGCTTAGTCGCTGCTGCAACCTCACCACTTTACCCCTTCCTTTCCCATTAAGCTTTGCTAGTCTTGATACCCATGGTAATGGGATTGTTGAGTCCTCGTGGCTCATAGATTACTCCAACAACAGTTGCAGGTACAGGTTTTGCGATGATCATGACGCGAGAGCAATGTTTGCTTGTTTTGGAGTTCTTCTTCTGCTTCTTCTTCGATCAGGGGATAGGTTCCAGGTCGGCAGCCTGGGCTAGCAGGGTGGAGCTTCTGTTTGTGTTTCATCCGTAGTCGGATGTTGATCTTATGGATGATGTATTGTTGTATTCGTGTGGCATTGTATGCCTCTTGTATGTATCCCCATCTATTATGTAATGTTGATGTAATGATATCCACCTTGCAAAAGCGTTTCAATATGCGGGTCTATCCTTGGTGGGACCTTTGAGTTCCTTTTGGATAGGGTCGCATATTGGGCGTGACAAGTTGGTATCAGAGCCTCGACCGACCCTAGGAGCCCCTTGATTGATCGTGTAGTTTGGCCGTTGTTGAGTCTAAAAGAAAACTGTTTTCAGAGTCTAGTTATATCGGAGAGTAGGAATTCTTTTTACTCCTCTGCCCCTTCGTCGCTCTGGTGAGGAATCTTGACATAGGTGTTTTGAACTACTCCTATTCCCCTTCAAATTTTTTCTTTAGGATCACGCGGTTAGTTTTCGTTCGTTGTTCATCCTCTTTTATCCGGTGCATCTCTCGTCAGGTCGACTCAAACCTCTTTGTCTTTCGCGAGATCAATCCTTAGTTCTTCCTCCGACGTCGTTGTTTTTCCCCATCCGAAGTTATCTTTCTTTTTCCCACCCACCCACCCCTTTTTCTTCTCGAAGCCGGAGTCCATAATCGAGTTTCCATCCTACTCGTGCGAAGTTTTTGCTTTCTTTCCTCAATCATTTCAGCCGGTGTTTTCCTCTTCAAGATATTCGTCGATTCCCCTTCCAAGTTGTCTTTGTTTTCCCGCCCTCCCACCCTCTTCTTCCCGGAGTCTGGGTCTCTTTCGAGCATCAATTTCATTCATGCGAAGTCTCTTTAGTCTTCCCTCAATTATTTCAACCGGTGAATTCTCTTTTGTTCGACATTCTTCATCTCTTTTCCGGTGGATTCAATTCAAGTTTTCGGTTTGATAACATTCTTTTCCTTGGATCAAGTGTTCTCCTTGCTCATTTGCCTCTCGCCAGATTATCCTTCCGGAGTGTTCAAGACATCTCAAGAGATTTGTCTGTGTTTGAATTAATTCGAGGGTGTCACCTCATTCAAATATTTCAATTGTTCCGGTGCATCATCTATCTGTTCAACATCCCTTTCCAACGGTGTTTCTCTTTAGTGGGCCCTAACCCACAGGTCTTTTCCCAGGATCTTGCCTGACTCTTCTAATTATTCCGGAGCCATTCCTATTTCTTTTCAAGTCTGACGTAAGTATGATTTCATCAGTCAGATGCTTTTCTAAGATCGATTTCAAATCATTTCATTGTTGGCTCAACCCCTTCGCTTTTCATTCTCCCGGAGTATCTCAGTAATTTTGGTGGTGTTTCTCGTCATCATTTGAAGATCGAAGAAGAGTTTTTTCTCTAAATCTTGTCCGTTCTCCCGAAGATTCATGGTGCTAGCTCGATGTTGTCCTATCAAATTGTTCCAGTCGTGCAATTCTTTTCATCCATCTGGAGGTGTGTTATTACAAGATGGCAAACCTGTTGCATACTTATTTGAAAAATTGAGTGGGCCTAGTCTGAATTATCCTACTTATGATAAAGAGTTATATGCTCTTGTTCGGACTTTAGAAACATGGCAACATTATTTATGGCCCAAAGAATTTGTTATACATTCTGATCATGAATCTTTGAACATATTAAAAGTCAAGCTAAACAGAATCGTAGACATGCTAAATGGGTTGAATTCATTGAGACTTTCCCTTATGTCATTAAACACAAGAAGGGTAAAGAAAATGTTATTGCTGATGCATTGTCTCGTCGCTATACTATGCTTTCACAACTTGACTTCAAAATATTTGGTTTGGAGACCATCAAAGATCAATATGTGCATGATGCTGATTTTAAAGATGTATTGCAGAATTGTAAACAAGGAAGAACATGGAACAAGTTCATCGTTAATGATGGCTTTGTGTTCCGTGCTAACAAGCTATGCATTCTAGCTAGCTTCGTTCGTCTTTTGTTGTTGCAGGAGGCACATGGAGGAGGATTAATGGGACACTTTGGCGTGAAGAAGATGGAGGACGTACTTGCTACACATTTCTTTTGGCCAAAGATGAGACGGGATGTGGAGCGCTTTGTTGCTCGCTGCACTACATGTCAGAAAGCTAAGTCATGACTCAATCCTCATGGTTTATATATGCCTTTGCCTGTACCTAGTGTTCCTTGGGAGGATATATCTATGGACTTTGTTTCAGGTTTACCTTGAACAAAGAAGGGGAGGGATAGCATATTTGTTGTCGTGGATAGATTCTCGAAAATGGCACACTTTATACCATGTCATAAAAGCGATGATGTTGTTAATGTTGCTAATTTGTTCTTTCATGAAATTATTCGCTTGCATGGTGTGCCAAATACTATTGTTTCAGATCGTGATACTAAATTTCTTAGCCACTTTTGGAGATGTTTATGGGCTAAGTTGGGGACTAAACTGCTTTTTAGTACTACTTGTCACCCTCAAACTGATGGACAAACTGAAGTAGTCAATAGAACATTGTCAACTATGCTTAGGGCTGTTTTGAAAAATAATAAGAAAATGTGGGAAGAATACTTGCCTCATATTGAATTTGCTTATAATCATTCATTGCGTTCAAGTACTAAGATGTGCCCTTTAGAAATTGTGTATGGTTTCCTATCTCGTGCACCTATTGATTTGTTCCCTCTTCCATCTTCGGAGAAGGTTAATTTTGATGCTAAACAACATGTTGAATTGATTTTAAAAATGCATGAGTTAACTAAGGTAAACATTGAGTGTATGAATGCTAAATATAAACTTGCTGGTGATAAGGGTAGAGAACATGTTGTGTTTGCACCTGGAGATCTTGTTTGGTTACATTTGCGTAAGGATAGGTTTCCCGATTTGCGCAAATCAAAGCTAATGCCACGTGCTGATGGTCCTTTCAAGGTGTTAGAGAAAATAAATGATAATGCATATAAACTTGAGCTGCCTGCAGATTTATGGGTTAGTCCCACTTTTAATATTGCAGATTTGAAGCCTTATTTGGGTGAGGAAGATGAGCTTCCGTCGAGGACGACTCATTTCTAGAAGGGGAGGATGATGAGGACATCAATACCATTGTTACACCCGCAACCCCTGCTGCTATACATACTGGACCAATTACTAGAGCTCGCACACGCCAATTAAATTACCAGGTACTTTTGTTTCTTGGTAATGATTATAATGTTCATGAGAATATGATGCTGCCTAAATTGGATACATTTGTTTTGCTTACAAATGAAGGTCCTAGCTTGGAGAAGGATGAACATTGGAGCAAGAACAAGCATGGAGATGATGGCATGTGCATGGGGAACAAGAACGGAGTTACAAGTGATGATTTCAGGATGTTGAAGCCACCATAATGAGTGCATGAAGCCTTGGACGAAATATACAAGATCCTACTTCATAACTTCGTCCAGAGGCTATTCTAGGTGTTGCGTCACCTTATTATTGGGCCACGCCCATGTAATTCGAAATACTTGTGTATAGGTTGTTTTTAGAGTCCGTATGTGTGGGGAAACAAGAGATAGGGTTGGTTTCATACCCCTTCCCCAAGGGCCACGAAATTCCCCCTCTTCCTCCATATATACAGCCCTTAGGGCGTCGTTTAGACTTTGGGTTTTGTTTAGATTAAAAGTTCTCCATAGCTGCAAATACGCATACTTTGTTTGTGTTCAACGACCAAACCAAGACGTCATAGAAACCCTTCTTGATCAATAAAGCTTTCATCTTATATTTGCAATATCAAGATTGCAATCTCAGTTTCTTGCTTGTTCTTCGTTTGCTCGCAGGAAATAGACCCTCGTGGTCAGGTAGATCATGCTCCGGCGTGGTCAATAACCTCTCATAATTGTTTAGCGATTGCTAAGGCGCGACATCCTCGCACGTACGTAGTCGGATCGTCAAAGTCTACTCCTCTGAAACGATAATCACCATGTCATCGAAAGACGGGACACCTTTGCCTCTATCAGGGATGAACTCAAAAACATGGAGAAATTCGCGGATTTCATGGATTTTGGATGGATTTCAAGGGTGAGATGGCGGGGAAAGGCAAGATCCACTTGCAACACAATGAATTCATGGATCAAAATCAACAAAACATCATCAAAACCAACAAATAAAAAATTTGGGTGTGGGGGGGGGGCTATTTTTGTGGGGATTTTCGGATTAGGACGAAAAATAACAAAATCAAGCTAGAAAACAAACGGTAGGGCTCCAAATACGTGATCAACGTGGCTCATGATACCAAGATGATGTAGGGTAGAACCCTAGATGCCCGATCTTTCATGATTGGAGGGGATCCTACAAAGAACACAAAGAACATGAGGGGGGAAACGCGGGGAACACGAGGGAAAACACGAGAGAAATCACTCAACCAACAAGATATGGTCGCACATATGCTAGATCCTCAAAACACAAAGAGTGATACACGATTCACGGTCAACAAAGGACGATACAAAAGGTATTCTTGGTGAGGAGGTCTTGAAGAGTCTTACCGTGATAGGGTCTTGAATCCACTTGGGGGATCTTCTCCAAAGAGGTCATGAGCTCCGAGGAGAAGTAACCAAGTGGATGAGCAAAACTCTATCTCAAATATGACCTATCACAATGCTAAACCTAGAAAAGAGGCAGAGGAGTCGTATATATAGGCAAAGGGGGCGAAAAGGTGCACATGGGCCTCGGCCCAACACGCGCACGCAGGCGGGGGTCCGGATGATCCAGGCAAGGAACCAGATGATTCGGGCCTCAGGGAGCCGGATGATCCGGGGGACGGCCCGGATAAGGCGAAGGGGCAGGCGGTGGCGGTGACGGCCCGGATGTTCGGAGGGGGGTCCGGATGTCCGGCTGGGGTCCAGATGATCCGGGGCTCATCCAGATGGTCCGACTTTGGGGTCCAGCTTCGGGTTTCTTCGCGCACATTATCCGGATCGTCCGGACCGGGGCCCGGATCATTTGGGCTCTGCACGGATTGTCCGGGACCTCGTCCGGATCGTCCGGCCAGCCTGGGACTTGGCTGATTTCTTCTCCGTCTTCACGCATGTCTTCTGCTTCTGATTGTCCTTGCTCCTTAGCTTCTCCATGGCTAACTTCTTGGTACCTAAGTATGCAAAGCATCTCCATTTGAGGTAGTAGCCATGTCTCGTGTGATTTGAAAGGAAGTTGTGAGAGGAGTGATGTCACCTCGGTTTCGAGAGCTCTTGCACATGCTCTTGTCATTGGTCCAAGTGGTGTCGTAGGAGATGTAGATGCATCCATGGGGATGGTCGTGGGATGCTCTGCATCACAATGCGTTCGATACAAATGAAAGAATGGAATGAAAATAACGGAGAAGAAAACAACATCTTCTACCGCAAATTAATTTCAAAAAACATCCTTAGGAGAAAGGCCAGAATGGAGAATCAACAATCAAATGATATGCTCCTCATGGGCTTATGGAAACATCTCATAACTATGAGGTGACAACCAGCCACTAACGGAACATTTGATTGGATTGAGATCAACAAGGATACGAAAAACTTCTTTCACCGAGAGGATAAATGAAGAACTTGGATCATTTATAAGCACCAGAAAGCAACACTCCTTAGGGAAAGCTTTTAGGTGAGATACAAACCAAGATTACTCCAACGAATAAATTGAGATGTTGATAGGATCTCCTGAACAAAGAAAAATGATGTGTTTAAATATTTCATTCCTTACAACTTGTGAATCATGAAACATGCAGGAAATCGTCAAGAATGACATAACACCACCTCAAAAGATAAGGGAGAAAATATTTGCACTTCAAAGTGCAAAGATAAGAATACTTGAGCTCCTCCAACAAGAATCTTGAAGAACACTTCGAGGATGAATTAAATCATGGTGAACCACCATGAAGAACTCCAGTAACACAAGGATGAGAAGTGAAGGATGAAAAGAATAAGATTGAAGCCTTGCAATGATTTAGATGGATCTTCGCAATGAGAAAATTGAGAGAGCTTAGAACACTGGGAGACAAGACGAACAACTTGAAACCAAGAATTTATTCCTCCTGAACAAACTCCGATGGAAGGGATTAATCACTTGGATGAAACAAGAATAAGTATCATGTTATGCGTATCCTTCACCAATTTAAATTGACGAGAAGCATTGTATTTGCATACTACTTATTTGCGTTGAAAATGATTAAAGAGAGATATGGCGCGAACTTGAGAAGGTCTTCACGAACCACCGGTAGGAATTGTAAACAATGAGTAGATAGATTTGATAATATGGAAGTGGAATGTTGAGTGAACCACCGTAAGAAATAGAGAACAATTGAAGGAAACCGAAGGAATCACCGGGAAGAATTAGAAAACAACGAAGGCACTTGAGGGAATTTAGATGCAAGAGAACAAAGAGATGACAAGATGACTAGAGAATACTTGAACGATGCACCGGTAAGAATATGGGGAACGAGAGCTGAAAATTGAGAATGAAGAATTTCTTCTAGAATGACAGCCTTCAGAGAATCGAAACGAAAACAACTCATGAAAAGGATTTGGGGCGGTCATGAAAAGAATTTCTCACGACTTGAAACATTTGAGAGGATGGCATGAAGCTTGCACCATGAATCTTTGATAGAACGGACAAGATTTGGAGGAACCTCTTTGTCGGTTTACAACATTGAGAATGCCGACGAGGAACACCACCAAATTGTTGAGACACTTCGGAAAAATGAAAAGAGCAAAGGTTGAGCCAACGATGAAAAGAATTTGAAAGCAATCTTGGAAAAGGCATCTGACTGATGAAAGTTCATTCTTACGTCAGACTTTGAAAGGATTTTGATAATAACTTCGGAAAAAAATTGAAGAGTCAGGTAAGGTCCTGGGAAAACACCTGTGGGTTAGGGCCCACTGAAAAGAAACATTGCTGAACGATTTTAAAGAGAGATTGCACCGGTTGAATTAAATGGCTTGAATGAGATATCAACGTCGAAGTAACTTCAACGGATTAAGAATGGAAACATGGATCTTCTGACATATCTTCTACTCGACGGATATGATAGAGGTGAATAAATAAGAGAGCCTTGGATAAGAAATTGCCACATGGGAAAGCATGTGAAACAAAAGGAAGAGATATGATTAACACCAAAGCTTGAATTGAATCCACTAGAGAGAGAGAAAAAGATGAGAATGAAAGAATGATGAACTTGAAACTCTTGTGCGTCTTCATGAGAATCACCGTATAAGAACATTGATTGAAAAGAATGAAGAGACTTCACTTCAGTAAAATGGATACTTGATTGAGATATAAGAGTCCTTGAAGTAAAGGGTGGAATGGTGGGAAAACGAAGGTAACTTGGGATGGATGAAATAAACACCATTGCGGAGAACTGAGAATTGATCTAGCAAATATTGAATGGATAGGATTAACTTGAAGAGAAGCACGCCGGTTAGAAAAGAATGAACATGACAATCTTGATGATCAAGAAGGATTAGGACTCCCATAGAAATATGAGAACATCGCTTAGAAAAGGTATGGAACCAACACTTGACTTCGAAGCAACTTGAGTACCACAAATAAAACAAAACAACGGATTGAGCTTGCAAAATAAGCTGGAAACAAATACATAACCCCCATGCATTTGTTGGAAGGATAAACCTAGGTAACTACTTGAATTCCCACCTGAGAACTCCCAAAACTTCTTGGTTATGCAATCTGGTCCCACGGCTACACGGAGCAAAAATAATCACACAGTCCTAGCAGAATTCTATGCTCCAATGTTCTGAATGCGTTCAACACACAACCAAGAAATCTCGGAATTTCGTGTACCTTAGACCTTCGAACACACAATGATACTAGTCATGGAAGATCATCCGTGCTACCTCCTCCAGTACTAGGGATAAGTCACGACACTATTTGCCACCATGAAAAGTATGGAAGCGTTTTGATGTTGGCATCCTCTGGTATTCCAGAACTGAAATGATAGCACTATGACAAAAACACCTTGGAGCTCAACTCCCAGGGTCCAATCCATACAATCGAAGGAACCAAGACAGAATTCCCATCATATCGATATCACAACGATTCCAACAATACCCGCGTGATCCAAAGAAAATTGAGTGAAAAAGGAGAAGAGTAATGGAAACAAAAACACCTACGTCACGATTCCTCACCAGAGCGACGAAGGGGTGAGGAGTGAAAAGAATTCCTACTCTCTGACATATAGCTAGACTAAAAATAGTTTTTGCTTTTAGACTCAACAACGACAGCGGTACGATCAATCAAGGGGGCTCCTGAAGGAAATATGCCCTAGAGGCAATAATAAGGTTATTATTTATTTCCTTATATCATGATAAATGTTTATTATTCATGCTAGAATTGAAGGAAATATGCCCTAGAGGCAATAATAAAGTTATTATTTATTTCCTTATTTCATGATAAATGTTTATTATTCATGCTAGAATTTTATTAACCGGAAACATGATACATGTGTGAATACATAGACAAACATATAGTCACTAGTATGCCTCTACTTGACTAGCTCATTAATCAAAGATGGTTATGTTTCCTAACCATAGACATGTGTTGTCATTTGATTAATGGGATCACATCATTAGGAGAATGATGTGATTGACATGACCCATTCCGTTAGCCTAGCACTTGATCGTTTAGTATGTTGCTATTGCTTTCTTCATGACTTATACATGTTCCTGTAACTATGAGATTATGCAACTCCCGTTTACCGGAGGAACACTTTGGGTGCTACCAAACGTCACAACATAACTGGGTGATTATAAAGGAGTACTACAGGTGTCTCCAAAGGTACATGTTGGGTTGGCGTATTTCGAGATTAGGTTTTGTCACTCCGATTGTCGGAGAGGTATCTCTGGGCCCTCTCGGTAATGCACATCACTATAAGCCTTGCAAGCAATGTGACTAATGAGTTAGTTGCGGGATGATGCATTACGTAACGAGTAAAGAGACTTGCCGGCAACGAGATTGAACTAGGTATTGGATACCGACGATCGAATCTCGGGCAAGTAACATACCGATGACAAAGGGAACAACGTATGTTGTTATGCGGTTTGACCGATAAAGATCTTCGTAGAATATGTAGGAGCCAATATGAGCATCCAGGTTCCGCTATTGGTTATTGACCGAGAATAGTTCTAGGTCATGTCTACATAGTTCTCGAACCCGTAGGGTCCACACGCTTAAGGTTTCGATGCCAGTTTTATTATGAGTTTATGAGTTTTGATGTACCGAAGGAGTTCGGAGTCCCGGATGAGATCGGGGACATGACGAGGAGTCTCAAAATGGTTGAGACATAAAGATCGATATATTGGACGACTATATTTGGAGTTCGGAAAGGTTCCGAGTGATTCGGGTATTTTTTGGAGTACCGGAGAGTTACGGGAATTCGTCGGGGAGTATATGGGCCTTATTGGGCCATACGGGAATAGAGGAAAGAGGCCAAAAAGAAGGAGGCCTGCGCCCCCCCTGTGGTCCGAATTGGACAAGGGGCGCAGCCCCCCTTTCCTTCTTCCTCTCCCCCTCTTTCCCCTTCTCCTACTCCAACAAGGGAGGTGGAATCCTACTAGGACTAGGGAGTCCTAGTAGGACTCCACACTTGGCGCGCCCCCTCCTAGGGCCGGCCTCCTCCCCCCTTGCTCCTTTATATACGGGGGCAGGGGGGCACCCCATGACACACAAGTTGATCTACGGATCGTTCCTTAGCCGTGTGCGGTGCCCCCCTCCACCATATTTCACCTCGGTCACATCGTCGCGGAGTTTAGGCGAAGCCCTCCGCCGGTAGAACATCATCATCGTCACCACGCCGTCGTGCTGACGGAACTCATCCCCGACGCTTTGCTGGATCGGAGCCCGGGGATCGTCATCGAGCTGAACGTGTGCTGAACTCGGAGGTGTCGTACGTTCGGTACTTGGATCGGTCGGATCGTGAAGACGTACGACTACATCAACCGCATTGTCATAACGCTTCCGCTTACGGTCTACGAGGGTACATGGACAATACTCTCCCCTCTCGTTGCTATGCCATCACCCTGATCTTGCGTGTGCATAGGAATTTTTTTGAAATTACTACGTTCCCCAACAGTGGCATCCGAGCCTGGTTTTATGCGTAGATGTCATATGCACGAGTAGAACACAAGTGAGTTGTGGGCGATACAAGTCATACTGCTTACCAGCATGTCATACTTTGGCTCAACGGTATTGTGAGATGAAGCGGCCCGGACCGACATTACGCGTACGCTTACGCGAGACTGGTTTCACCGTTACGAGCACTCGTGCTTAAAGGTGACTGGTGGGTGTCTGTCTCTCTCACTTTAGCTGAATCGAGTGTGGCTACGCCCGGTCCTTGCGAAGGTTAAAACAGCACTAACTTGACGAACTATCGTTGTGGTTTTGATGCGTTGGTAAGAACGGTTCTTGCTCAGCCCGTAGCAGCCACGTAAAATTTGCAACAACAAAGTAGAGGATGTCTAACTTATTTTTGCAGGGCTTGTTGTGATGTGATATGGTCAAGACGTGATGAGATATAAATTGTTGTATGAGATGATCATGTTTTGTTGAAGTTATCGGCAACTGGCAGAAGCCTTATGGTTGTCTCTTTATTGCATAAGATGCAAGCGCCAAATAATTGCTTTACTTTATCGCTATGCGATAGCAATAGTTGCAAGAGCAATAGTTGGCGAGACGACCATGTGACGACACATTGATATAGATCAAGATGATGGAGATCATGGTGTCGTGCCGGTAACGATAGAGATCATGACAGTACTTTGGAGATGGAGATCAAAGTTGCAAGATGATCATGGCCATATCATGTCACATATTTTGATTGCATATGATGTTTATCTTTTATACATCTTATTTTGCTTAGTTTGACGGTAGCATTTTAAGATGATCTCTCACTAATTATCAAGAAGTGTTCTCCCTGAGTATGCACCGTTGCGAAAGTTCTTCGTGCTGAGACACCACGTGATGATCGGGTGTGATAGGCTCTACGTTCAAATACAACGGGTGCAAAACAGTTGCACACGCGGAATATTCAGGTTAAACTTGACGAGCCTAGCATATACAGATATGGCCTCGGAACACGGAGACCGAAAGGTCGAACGTGAATCATATTGTAGATATGATCAACATAGTGATGTACACCATTGAAAACTACTCCATCTCACGTGATGATCGAACATGGTTTAGTTGATTTGGATCACGTGATCACTTAGATGAGTAGAGAGATGTTGTCTAAGTGGGAGTTCTTAAGTAATATGATTAATTGAACTTAAATTTATCATGAACTTAGTCCTGGTAGTATTTTGCAAATTATGTTGTAGATCAATAGCTCGAGTTGTTGCTTTCATATGTTTATTTTGATATGTTCCTAGAGAAAATTGTGTTGAAAGATGTTAGTAGCAAGGATGCGGATTGGATCCGTGATCTGAGGTTTATCCTCATTGCTGCACAGAAGAATTATGTCCTTAATGCACCGCTAGGTGACAGACCTATTGCAGGAGCAGATGCAGACGTTATGAATGTTTGGCTAGCTCAATATGATGACTACTTGATAGTTTAGTGCACCATGCTTAACGGCTTAGAATCGGGACTTCAAAGACGTTTTGAACGTCACAGACCATATGAGATGTTCCAGGAATTGAAGTTAATATTTCCAGCAAATACCCGAGTTGAGAGATATGAAGTCTCCAACAAGTTCTAAAGCTAAAAGATGGAGGAGAATCGCTCAACTAGTGAGCATGTGCTCAGATTGTTTGGGTACTTCAATCGCTTGAATCAAGTGGGAGTTAATCTTCCAGATAAGATAGTGATTGACAGAATTCTCTAGTCACCATCACTAAGTTACTAGAACTTCGTGATGAACTATAGTATGCAAGGGATGACGAGAACGATTCCCGAGCTCTTCGTGATGTTGAAATCAATGAAGGTAGAAATCAAGAAAGAGCATCAAGTGTTGATGATTGACAAGACCACTAGTTTCAAGAAAAGGGCAAAGGGAAAGAAAGGGAAACTTCAAGTAGAATGGCAAACAAGTTGTCACTCCCGTGAAGAAGACCAAAGCTGGACCAAAGCCTGAAACTGAGTGCTTACACTGCAAAGGAAATGGTCACTGGAAGCGGAAATGCCCTGAATATTTGGTGGATAAGAAGGATGGCAAAGTGAACAAGGGTATATTTGATATACAGGTTATTGATGTGTGCCTTACTAGTGTTTATAGTAGCCCCTGAGTATTTGATACTTGTTCGGTTACTAATATTAGTAACTCGAAACAGGAGTTACAGAATAAACAGAGACTAGTTGAAGGGGAAGTGACGATGAGTGTTGGAAGTAGTTCCAAGATTGATATGATCATCATCGCACACTCCCTATACTTTTGGGATTAGTGTTAAACCTAAATAAATGTTATTTGTCATTTGCGTTGAGCATAAACATGATTTGATCGTGTTTCTTGCGATACGGTTATTCATTTAAAGTTAGAGAATAATTGTTATTCCGTTTACGTGAATAAGACCTTCGATGGTCATACACCCAATGAAAATAGTTTGTTGGATCTCGATCGTAGTGATACACATATTCATAATATGGATGCCAAAAGATGCAAAGTTAATAATGATAGTGCAACTTATTTGTGGCACTGCCGTTTGGGTCATATCGGTGTAAAACGCATGAAGAAACTCCATAAAGATGGATTTTCAGAATCACTTGGTTATGAATCATTTGATGCTTGCGAACCGTGCCTTTTGGGCAAGATGACTAAAACTCCGTTCTCCGGAACAATGGAACAAGCTGCTGACTTATTGGAAATAATACATACCGATGTATGCAATCCAATGAGTGTTGATGCTCGTGGCAAGTATCGTTATTTTCTGACCTTCACAAGATGATTTGAGCAGATATGGGTATATCTACTTGATGAAACATAAGTCTGAAATAGTTGAAAGGTTCAAAGAATTTCAGAGTGAAGTGGAGAATCATCGTAACAAGAAAATAAAATTTCTGAGACGAATATTTGAGTTACGAGTTTGGTCTTCAATTAAAAACAAAGTGGAATAGTTTCACAAGCTCACGCCACCTGGAACACCATAGCGTTATGGTGTGTCTGAACGTCATAACCGCACTTTATTGGATATGGTGCGATCTATGATGTACCTTACCGATTTACCACAATCGTTTTGGGGTTGTGCATTAGAGACAGCCGCATTCATGTTTAATAGGGCACCATCTAAATCCGTTGAGACGACACCGTATGAATATGGTTTAGCAATAAACCTAAGCTGTTGTTTCTTAAAATTTTTGGGGTTGCAATGCTTATGTGAAAAAGTTTCAACCTGATAAGCTCGAACCCAAATCGGAGAAGTGCATCTTCATAGAATACCCAAAGGAAACTGTTCGGTAATCCTTCTATCACAGATCCGAAGGCAAAACATTCATTGCTAAGAATGGATCCTTTCTAGAGAAGGAGTTTCTCTCGAAAGAAGTGAGTGGGAGGAAAGTAGAACTTGATGAGGTAATTGTACCTTCTCCCGAATTGGAAAGTAGTTCATCACTGAAATATGTTCCAGTGATGCCTACACCGATTAGTGAGGAAGTTAATGATGATGATAATGAAACTTCGGATCAAGTTACTACCGAACCTCGTAGGTCAACCAGAATAAGATCCGCACCAGATTGGTGCGGTAATCCTGTTCTGGAGGTCATGTTACTTGACCATGACGAACCTACGAACTATGAGGAAGCGATGATGAGCCCAGATTCCGCAAAATGGCTGGAGGCCATGAAATCTAAGATAGGATCCATGTATGAGAACAAAGTGTGGACTTTGGTGGACTTGCCCGATGATCGGCAAACCATAGAAAAATAAATGGATCTTCAAGAGGAAGATGGACGTTGATAGTAGTGTTACTATCTACAAAGCTCGACTTGTCGCAAAAAGGTTTTTGACAAGTTCAAGGTGTTGACTACAATGAGATTTTCTCAACTGTAGCGATGCTTAAGTCTGTCCGAATCATGTTAGCAATTGCCACAATTTATGAAATCTGGCAAATGGATGTCAAAACTGCATTCCTTAATGGTTTTCTTAAAAGAAGAGTTGTATATGATGCAACCAGAAGGTTTTGTCAATCCTAAAGGTGCTAATAAAATGTGCAAGCTCCAACGATCCATCTATGGACTGGTGCAAGCGTCTCGGAGTTGGAATATACGTTTTGATAAGTTGATCAAAGCATATAGTTTTGTACAGAGTTACGGTGAAGCCTGTATTTACAAGAAAGTGAGTGGGAGCACTACAGCATTTTTGATAAGTATATGTGAATGACATATTGTTGATCGAAAATAATGTAGAATTATTCTGCAAAGCATAAAGGAGTGTTTGAAAGGAGTTCTTTAAAAGAAAGACCTCAATAAAGCTACTTACATATTGAGCATCAAGATCTATTGAGATAGATAAAGACGCTTGATAAGATTTTCAATGAGTACATACCTTGACAAGATTTTGAAGTAATTCAAAATGAAACAGTCAAAGAAAGAGTTCTTGCCTGTGTTGCAAAGGTATGAAATTGAGTAAGACTCAAATCCCGACCACGGCGGAAAATAGAAAGAGAATGAAAGTCATTCCCTATGCATCAGTCATAGGTTCTATAAAAGTATGCCATGCTATGGACCGGACCTATTGTATACTCTGCCCTGGTTTGGCAAGGGAGTACAATTTTTATCTAAAAGTAGATCACTGGACAGCGGTCAAGAATATCCTTAGTGAGGACTAAGGAAATATTTCTCGATTATGGAGGTGATAAAAGAGCCCATCGTAAAGAGTAACATCGGTGCAAGTTTTTACACCGATCCAGATGACTCTAAGTCTTAATCTGGATACATATTGAAAGTGGGAGAAATTAGCTAGAGTAGCTCCGTGCAGAGCATTGTAGACATAGAATATTTGCAAAATACATACGGCTCTGAATATGACAGACCCGTTGACTAAGCTTCTCTCACGAGCAAAACATGATCACACCTTAGTACTCTTTGGGTGTTAATCACATAGAGATGTGAACTAGATTATTGACTCTAGTAAACCCTTTTCGGTGTTGGTCACATGAAGATGTGAACTATGGGTGTTAATCATATACAGATATGAATATTGGTATTAAATCACATGGCGATGTGAACTAGATTATTGACTCTAGTGCAAGTGGGAGAATGAAGGAAATATGCCCTAGAGGCAATAATAAAGTTATTATTTATTTCCTTATTTCATGATAAATGTTTATTATTCATGCTAGAATTTTATTAACCGGAAACATGATACATGTGTGAATACATAGACAAACATATAGTCACTAGTATGCCTCTACTTGACTAGCTCATTAATCAAAGATGGTTATGTTTCCTAACCATAGACATGTGTTGTCATTTGATTAATGGGATCACATCATTAGGAGAATGATGTGATTGACATGACCCATTCTGTTAGCCTAGCACTTGATCGTTTAGTATGTTGCTATTGCTTTCTTCATGACTTATACATGTTCCTGTAACTATGAGATTATGCAACTCCCGTTTACCGGAGGAACACTTTGGGTGTTACCAAAAGTCACAACGTAACTGGGTGATTATAAAGGAGTACTACAGGTGTCTCCAAAGGTACATGTTGGGTTGGCGTATTTCGAGATTAGGTTTTGTCACTCCGATTGTCGGAGAGGTATCTCTGGGCCCTCTCGGTAATGCACATCACTATAAGCCTTGCAAGCAATGTGACTAATGAGTTAGTTGCGGGATGATCATTACGTAACGAGTAAAGAGACTTGCCGGTAACGAGATTGAACTAGGTATTGGATACCAACGATCGAATCTCGGGCAAGTAACATACGGATGACAAAGGGAACAACGTATGTTGTTATGCGGTAAAGATCTTCGTAGAATATGTAGGAGCCAATATGAGCATCCAGGTTCCGCTATTGGTTATTGACCGAGAATAGTTCTAGGTCATGTCTACATAGTTCTCGAACCCGTAGGGTCCGCACGCTTAAGGTTTCGACGACAGTTTTATTATGAGTTTATGAGTTTTGATGTACCAAAGGAGTTCAGAGTCCCGGATGAGACCGGGGACATGACGAGGAGTCTCAAAATGGTTGAGATGTAAATATCGATATATTGGACGACTATATTTGGAGTTCGGAAAGGTTCCGAGTGATTCGGGTATTTTTCGGAGTACCGGAGAGTTACGGGAATTCGCCGGGGAGTATATGGGCCTTATTGGGCCATACGGGAATAGAGGAGAGAGGCCAAAAGGAAGGAGGCCTGCGCCCCCCCCCCCCCCCTGTGGTCCGAATTGGACAAGGGGCGCAGCCCCCCTTTCCTTCTTCCTCTCCCCCTCTTTCCCCTTCTCCTACTCCAACAAGGGAGGTGGAATCCTACTAGGACTAGGGAGTCCTAGTAGGACTCCACACTTGGCGCGCCCCTCCTAGGGCCGGCCTCCTCCCCCTTGCTCCTTTATATACGGGGGCAGGGGGGCACCCCATGACACACAAGTTGATCTACGGATCGTTCCTTAGCCGTGTGCGGTGCCCCCCTCCACCATATTCCACCTCGGTCATATCGTCGCGGAGTTTAGGCGAAGCCCTGCGCCGGTAGAACATCATCATCGTCACCACGCCGTCGTGCTGACGGAACTCATCCCCGACGCTTTGCTGGATCGGAGCCCGGGGATCGTCATCGAGCTGAACGTGTGCTGAACTCGGAGGTGCCGTACGTTCGGTACTTGGATCGGTCGGATCGTGAAGACGTACGACTACATCAACCGCGTTGTCATAACGCTTCCTCTTACGGCCTACGAGGGTACGTGGACAATACTCTCCCCTCTCGTTGCTATGCCATCACCATGATCTTACGTGTGCGTAGGAAATTTTTTGAAATTACTACGTTCCCCAACAAGAATTGTATTAACCGGAAACATAATACATGTGTGAATACATAGACAAACATAGTGTCACTAGTATGCCTCTACTTGACTAGCTCGTTGATCAAAGATGGTTGTGTTTCCTAACTCATTTGATTAATGGGATCACATCATTAGGAGAATGATGTGATTGACTTGTCCCATTCCGTTAGCTTAGCACTTGATCGTTTAGTATGTTGCTATTGCTTTCTTCATGACTTATACATATTCCTACAACGATGAGATTATGCAACTCCCGGTTACTGGAGGAACACTTTGTGTGCTACCAAACGTCACAACGTAATTGGGTGATTATAAAGGAGCTCTACAGGTGTCTCCGAAGGTACATGTTGAGTTGTCATATTTTGAGATTAGGATTTGTCACTCCGATTATCGGAGAGGTATCTCTGGGCCCTCTCAGTAATGTACATCACTATAAGCCTTGCAAGCAAAGTAGCTAATGAAGTTAGTTGTGGGATGATACATTACATAACGAGTAAAGAGACTTGCCGGTAACGAGATTGAACTAGGTATTGAGATACCGACGATCGAATCTCGGGCAAGTAACATACCGATGATAAAGGGAACAACGTATGTTGTTATGCGGTTTGACCGATAAAGATCTTCATAGAATATGTAGGAGCCAATATGAGCATCCAGGTTCCGCTATTGGTTATTGACCGAAGACATGTCTCGGTCATGTTTACATAGTTCTCGAACCCGTAGGGTCCGCACGCTTAAAGTTTGATGACGGTTATATTATGAGTTTATGTGTTTCAATGTACCGAAGGTAGTCCGGAGTCCCGGATGTTATCACGGACATGACGAGGAGTCTCAAAATGGTCGAGACATGAAGATTGATATATTGGATGACTATATTCGGACACCGGAATGGTTTTGGGGGGGTTATCGATCGGATGTATACCGGAGTACTGGGGGTTTACCGGAACCCCCCGGGGGGTTAATGGGCCTCATGGCCCCAAAGTGGAGCAGAGGAGGGGTGGCCAGGGCAGGCCGCGCGCCCCCTCCCCCTCTTGTGCGAATAGGACAAGGAGGGGGGCGGCGGCCCCCCTTTCCTTCCTCTCCTCTCTCCCCTTCCTTCCCCTCTCCTACTTGGATAATGAAAGGAGGGAGTCCTACTCCCGGTGGGAGTAGGACTCCTCCCTGGCGCGCCCTCCCCTGGCCGGCCGCCCCCTCCCCCTTGGTCCTTCATATACGGGGGCAGGGGCACCTCTAGACACAACAATTGATCCCTGAGATTTCTTAGTTGCGTGCGGTGCCCCCCTCCACCATAATCCACCTCGATAATATCGTAGCGGTGCTTAGGCGAAGCCCTGCATCGATAGAACATCATCATCGTCACCACGCCATCGTGCTGACGGAACTCTCCCTCAAAGCTTGGCTGGATTGGAGTTCGAGGGACGTCATCGAGCTGAACGTGTGCTGAACTCGGAGGTGCCGTGCGTTCGGTACTTGATCGGTCGGATGGTGAAGACGTACGACTACATCAACCGCGTTGTGCTAACGCTTCCGCTTTCGGTCTACGAGGGTACATGGACACACTCTCCCCTCTTGTTGCTATGCATCACCATGATCTTGCGTGTGTGTAGGAATTTATTTGAAATTACTACGTTCCCCAACAGTGGTATCAGAGCCAGGTTTTATGCGTAGATGTTATATGCACGAGTAGAACACACGTGAGTTGTGGGCGATACAAGTCATACTACTTACCAGCACGTCATACTTTGGTTCGGCGGTATTGTTGGATGAAGCAGCCCAGACCGACATTACACGTACGCTTACGCGAGACTGCTTCTACCGACGTGCTTTGCACATAGGTGGCTGACGGGTGTCAGTTTCTCCAACTTTAGTTGAACCGAGTGTGGCTACGCCCGGTCCTTGAGAAGGTTAAAACAGCACTAACTTGATGAACTATCGTTGTGGTTTTGATGCGTAGGTAAGAACAATTCTTGCTCAGCCCATAGCAGCCACGTAAAACTTGCAACAACAAAATAGATGGCATCTAACTTGTTTTTGCAGGGCATGTTGTGATGTGATATGGTCAAGACGTGATGCTATATTTTATTGTATGAGATGATCATGTTTTGTAACCGAGTTATCGGCAACTGGCAGGAGCCATATGGTTGTCGCTTTATTGTATGCAATGCAATCGCCCTATAATTGCTTTACTTTATCACTAAGTGGTAGAGATAGTCGTAGAAGCAATAGATGGCGAAACGACAACGATGCTACGATGGAGATCAAGGTGTCGCGCCGGTGACGATGGTGATCATGACGGTGCTTCGGAGATGGAGATCACAAGCACAAGATGATGATGGCCATATCATATCACTTATATTGATTGCATGTGATGTTTATCCTTTATGCATCTTATTTTTCTTTGATTGATGGTAGCATTATAAGATGATCTCTCACTAAATTTCAAGGTATAAGTGTTCTCCCTGAGTATTCACCGTTGCGAAAGTTCTTCGTGCTGAGACACCACGTGATGATCGGGTGTGATAGGCTCTACGTTCAAATACAACGGGTGCAAAACAGTTGCACACGCAGAATACTCGGGTTAAACTTGACGAGCCTAGCATATACAGATATGGCCTCGGAACACTGAGACCGAAAGGTCGAGCGTGAATCATATAGTAGATATGATCAACATAATGATGTTCACCATTGAAAACTACTCCATCTCACGTGATGATCGGACATGGTTTAGTTGATTTGGATCACGTGATCACTTAGATGATTAGAGGGATGTCTATCTAAGTGGGAGTTCTTAAGTAATATGATTAATTGAACTTAAATTTATCATGAACTTAGTACCTGATAGTATTTTGCTTCTCTATGTTTGTTGTAGATAGATGGCTCGTGCTATTGTTCCGTTGAATTTTAATGCGTTCCTTGAGAAAGCTAAGTTGAAAGATGATGGTAGCAATTACACGGACTGGGTCCGTAACTTGGGGATTATCCTCATTGCTGCATAGAAGAATTACGTCCTTAAAGCACCGCTGGTTGCCAGGCCTGCTGCAGATGGAACTGACAATGTTAAGAACGTCTGGCAGAGCAAAGCTGATGAATACTCGATAGTTCAGTGTGCCATGCTTTACGGCTTAGAACCGAGACTTCAACGACGTTTTGAACATCATGGAGCATATGAGATGTTCCACGAGTTGAAGTTAATATTTTAAGGAAATGCCCGGATTGAGAGATATGAAGTCTCCAATAAGTTCTATAGCTGCAAGATGGAAGAGAATAGTTCTGTCAGTGAACATATACCCAAAATGTCTGAGTATAATAATCACTTGATTCAACTGAGAGTTAATCTTCCTGATGATAGTGTCATTGACAGAATTCGTCAATCACTGCCACTAAGCTACAAGAGCTTCATGATGAACTATAATATGCAAGGGATGAACAAGACTATTCCCGAGGTCTTCGCAATGCTAAAAGCTGCGGAGGTAGAAATCAAAAAGGAGCATCAAGTGTTGATGGTCAACAAGACCACCAGTTTCAAGAAAAAGGGTAAAGGGAAGAAGAAGGGGAACTTCAAGAAAAATTGCAAAAAAGTTGCTGCTCAAGAGAAGAAACCCAAGTCTGGACCTAAGCCTGAGACTGAGTGCTTCTACTGCAAGCAGACTTGTCACTGGAAGCGGAACTGCCCCAAGTATTCGGCGGATAAGAAGGATGGCAAGATGAACAAAGGTATATGTGATATACATGTTATTGATGTGTACCTTACTAATACTCGCAGTAGCACCTGGGTATTTGATACTAGTTCTGTTGCTAAAATTTGCAACTCGAAACAGGGACTACAGACTAAGGAAGATTGGCTAAGGACGAGGTGACGATGCGCGTGGGAAATGGTTCCAAAGTCGATGTGATCGCGGTCGGCATGCTACCTCTACATCTACCTTCGGGATTAGTTTTAGACCTGAATAATTGTTATTTGGTGCCAGAGTTAAGCATGAACATTATATCTGGATCTTGTTTGATGCCAGACGGTTATTCATTTAAATCAAAGAATAATGGTTGTTCTATTTATATGAGTAATATCTTTTATGGTCATGCACCCTTGAAGAGTGGTCTATTTTTATTGAATCTCGATAGTAGTGATACACATATTCATAATGTTGAAGTCAAAAGATGCAGAGTTGATAATGATAGTGCAACTTATTTGTGGCACTGCCGTTTGGGTCATATTGGTGTAAAGCGCATGAAGAAACTCCATACTGATGGACTTCTGGAATCACTTGATTATGAATCCCTTGGTACTTGCGAACCGTGACTCATGGGCAAGATGACTAAAACGCCGTTCTCCGGAACTATGGAGCGAGCAACAGATTTGTTGGAAATCATACATACTAATGTATGTGGTCCAATGAACATTGAGGCTCGTGGCGGGTATCGTTATTTTCTCACCTTCACAGATGATTTGAGCAGATATGGGTATATCTACTTAATGAAACATAAATCTGAAACATTTGAAAAGTTCAAAGAATTTCAGAGTGAAGTGGAAAATCATCGTAACAAGAAAATAAAGTTTCTACGATATGATCGTGGAGGAGAACATTTGAGTTACTAGTTTGGTTTACATTTGAAACAATGCGGAATAGTTTCGCAACTCACGCCACCCGGAACACCATAATGTAACGGTGTGTCCGAACGTCGTAATCGTACTTTACTAGATATGGTGCGATCTATGATGTCTCTTACTGATATACCGCTATCGTTTTGGGGTTATGCTTTAGAGACGGCCGCATTCACGTTAAATAGGGCACCATAAAAATCCGTTGAGACGACGCCTTATGAACTGTGGTTTGGCAAGAAACCAAAAAATTTTGTTTCTTAAAGTTTGGGGCTGCGATGCTTATGTGAAAAAACTTCAACCAGATAAGCTCGAACCCAAATCAGAGAAATGTGTCTTCATAGGATACCCAAAGGAGACTATTGGGTACACCTTCTATCACAAATCTGAAGGCAAGACTTTTGTTGCTAAATTTGGATCCTTTCTAGAGAAGGAGTTTCTCTTGAAAGAAGTGAGTGGAGGAAAGTAGAATTCGATGAGGTAACTGCACCGCTCCCTTATTGGAAAGTAGTTCATCACAGAAACCGGTTCCTGTGACGACTACACCAATTAGTGAGGAAGCTAATGATATTGATCATGAAACTTCAGATCAAGTTACTACTGAACCTCGTAGGTCAACCAGAGTAAGATCCGCACCAGAGTGGTACGGTAATCCTATTCTGGAGGTCATGTTACTTGACCATGGCGAACCTACGAACTATGAGGAAGCGATGATGAGCCCAGATTCCGCAAAATGGCTTTGAGACCATGAAATCTGAGATAGGATCCATGTATGAGAACAAAATGTCGACTTTGGTTGACTTGCCCGATGATCGGCAAGCCATCGAGAATAAATGGATCTTCAAGAAGAAGACTAACGCTGATGGTAATGTTACTATCCACAAAGCTCGACTTGTTGCGAAAGGTTTTCGACAAGTTCAAGGGGTTGACTACGATGAGACTTTCTCACCTGTAGCAATGCTTAAGTCTGTCTGAATCATGTTAGCAATTGCCGCATTTTATGATTATGAAATATGGCAAATGGATCTCAAAACTGCATTCCTGAATTGATTTCTAGAAGAAGAGTTGTATATGATGCAACCAGAAGGTTTTGTCGATCCAGAAGGTGCTAACAAAGTGTGCAAGCTCCAGCGATCCATTTATGGACTGGTGCAAGCCTCTAGGAGTTGGAATAAACGCTTTGATAGTGTGATCAAAGCATATGGTTTTATACAGACTTTTGGAGAAGCCTGTATTTACAAGAAAGTGAGTGGGAGCTCTGTAGCATTTCTGATATTATATGTAGACGACATATTGTTGATTGGAAGTTTATGGAATTTCTGGATAGCATAAAATGATACTTGAATAAAAGTTTTTCAATGAAAGACCTCGGTGAAGCTGCTTATATATTAGGCATCAAGATCTATAGAGATAGATCAAGATGCTTAATTGGACTTTCGCAAAGCACATACCTTGATAAAGTTTTGAAGAAGTTCAAAATGGATCAAGCAAAGAAAGGGTTCTTGCCTGTATTACAAGGTGTGAAGTTGAGTCAGACTCAATGCCTGACCACAGCAGAAGATAGAGAGAAAATGAAAGATGTTCCCTATGCTTCAGCCATAGGCTCTATCATGTATGCAATGCTGTGTACCAGACCTGATGTATGCTTAGCAATAAGTTTATCAGGGAGGTACCAAAGTAATCCAGGAGTGGATCACTGGACAGCCGTCAAGAATATCCTGAAATACCTAAAAAGGACTAAGGATATGTTTCTCATTTATGAAGGTGACAAAGAGCTAGTCGTAAATGGTTACATGGATGCAAGCTTTGACACTGATCCGGACGATTCTAAATCGCAAACCGGGTACGTGTTTATATTGAACGGTGGAGTTGTTAGTTGATGCAGTTCTAAACAAAGCATCGTGGCGGGATCTACATGTGAAGCGGAGTACATAGCTGCTTTGGAAGTGGCAAATGAAGGAGTCTGGATGAAGGAGTTCATATTCGATCTAGGTGTCATACCTAGTGCATCGGGTCCAATGAAAAACTTTTGTGACAATACTGGTGCAATTGCCTTGGCAAAGGAATCCAGATTTCACAACAGAACCAAGCACATCAAGAAACGCTTCAATTCCATCCGGGACCAAGTCCAGGTGGGAGACATACAGATTTGCAAGATACATACAGTTCTGAATGTTGCAGACCCGTTGACTAAGCCTCTTCCACGAGCAAAACATGACCAGCACCAAGGCTCCATGGGTGTTAGAATCATTACTGTGTAATATAGATTATTGACTCTAGTGCAAGTGGGAGACTGAAGGAAATATGCCCTAGAGGCAATAATAAAGTTATTATTTATTTCCTTATATCATGATAAATGTTTATTATTCATGCTAGAATTGTATTAACCGGAAACATAATACATGTGTGAATACATAGACAAAAATAGTGTCACTAGTATGCCTCTACTTGACTAGCTCGTTGATCTAAGATGGTTGTGTTTCCTAACCATAGACATGAGTTGTCATTTGATTAATGGGATCACATCATTAGGATAATGATGTGATTGACTTGATCCATTCCGTTAGCTTAGCATTTGATAGTTTAGTATGTTGCTATTGCTTTCTTCATGACTTATACATGTTCCTACAACTATCAGATTATGCAACTCCCGTTTACCGGAGGAACACTTTGTGTGCTACCAAACATCACAACGTAACTGGGTGATTATAAAGGAGCTCTACAGGTGTCTCCGAAGATACATGTTGAGTTGGCATATTTCGAGATTAGGATTTGTCACTCCGATTGTCGGAGAGATATCTCTGGGCCCTCTCGATAATGTACATCACTATAAGCCTTGCAAGCAAAGTAGCTAATGAAGTTAGTTACGGGATGATACATTACATAACGAGTAAAGAGACTTGCCGGTAACGAGATTGAGCTAGGTATTGAGATATCGACGATCGAATCTCGGGCAAGTAACATACCGATGACAAAGGGAACAACGTATGTTGTTATGCAGTTTGACCGATAAAGATCTTCATAGAATATGTAGGAGCCAATATGAGCATCCAGGTTCTGCTATTGGTTATTGACCGGAGACGTGTCTCGGTCATGTCTACATAGTTCTCGAACCCGTAGGGTCCACACGCTTAAAATTCGATGATGATTATATTATGAGTTTATGTGTTTTGATGTACCGAAGGTAGTTCAGAGTCCCGGATGTGATCACGGACATGACGAGGAGTCTCAAAATGGTCGAGACATGAAGATTGATATATTGGACGACTATATTCGGACACCGAAATGGTTCCGGGGGGTTATCGGATGTATACCGTAGTATCGGGGAGTTACCGGAATCCCCCCCCCCCCCGGGGGGGGGGGGGTTAATGGGCCTCATGGGCCCAAAGTGGAGCATAGGAGGGGCGGCCAGGGCAGGCCGCACGCCCCCTCCCCCTCTAGTTTGAATAGGACAAGGAGGGGGGGCGCCCCCCTTTCCTTCCTCTCCCCTCTCCCCTTCCTTCCCCTCTCCAACTTGGACAAGGAAAGGAGGGAGTCCTACTCCCGGTGGGAGTAGGACTCCTCCCTAGCGCGCCCTCCCCTGGCCGGCCGCCCCTCCCCCTTGGTCCTTTATATACGGGGGTAGGGGGGCACCTCTAGACACAACAATTGATCCCTGAGATTTCTTAGCCGTGTGCGGTGCCCCCTTCCACCATAATGCACCTCGATAATATCATAGCGGTGCTTAGGCGAAGCCCTGCGTCGGTAGAACATCATCATCGTCACCACGCCGTCGTGCTGACGAAACTCTCCCTCAAAGCTCGGCTGGATCGGAGTACGAGGGACGTTATCGAGCTGAACGTGTGCTGAACTCGGAGGTGCCGTGCGTTCGGTACTTGATCGGTCGGATCGTGAAGACGTACGACTACATCAACCGCGTTGTGCTAACACTTCCGCTTTCAGTCTACGAGGGTACGTGGACACACTCTCCCCTCTCGTTGCTATGGATCACCATTATCTTGCGTGTGCGTAGGATTTTTTTGAAATTACTACGTTCCCCAACAGCTCCTAAGGTCGGTAAGGCTCTAATACCAACTTGTATCGCCCAAGATGCGATTCTATCCCAATTACGTGATGAACTCATGATTGGGGCACAACCGCATTTTGAGCGCATAACAAGGTGGATATCATTACAACATACCATGTACTGAATAGATGAGAATACAAGATAAAGGCTTACACTCGCCACAAGCTACAATAGTAATACAACAGTTCATCAATACATAGCAATATCATACAGAAGAGCAAGATCCGACTACGGATGAAATCAAATGAAAAAGAAGAACGACATCCACCCCGCTAATCCTAGTCTCCCGACTCGGAACATGTATCCCTTGATCGAAGAAGAAGCAGAAGAAGAACTCCAAACAAGCAAGCAACGCACTCGCATCAGATCATCGCATTACCTGTACCTGTAACTGTTGTTGTAGTGATGTGTGAGCCGCGATGGCTCAGCAATCCCATTACCATGGGTATCAAGACTAGCAAAGCTTAATGGGTATGGAATAGATAAGTGGGGAGGTTGGAGAAAGCGACTAAGCATTGTATGGTGGCTAACTTACGAGTACAAGAGTAAGATGAGAAACTACGAAAACGGTCACAAACTAGTACTGATCAAGAAGTGATCCTGACCTACTTACGTTCAAACATAACCCCACCGTGTTCTCTTCTCGACTCACTCGCAAAGAGACGGTCACGGTTACACACGCGGTTGGTGTATTTTATTTCGGATCTGGTATCAAGTTCTCTACAACCGGATATTAAAAATTCTCATCTGCCACATAACTACGGGCACAGCTTTCGAAAGATTAAACCCTGCAGGGGTGTCCCAACTTAGCCCACAACAAGCTCTCACGATCAACGGAGGAAAATCCTCCTCCCGGAATAACCCGATCAAACTCGGAATCCCGGTTCACAAGACATTTCGACAATGGTAAAACAAGTCCCGCAAGACCTCCCGATGTGTCGACAATCCCGATAGGAGCCGTGTATTTTGTTCTCAGGACACGACGGATGAGCTACGCTTACAATAACTGAGGTCCCGGGTTGCCCTAGCTAGCCCGCACAGTGCTCTAGTTTGGACCAACACCATCAGCACTAGCCCCACCTATAAGTAGAATAACGAACCTCGGGTAGCGCTAACTCCCTATGCGTCAAATTTATTATCATGTTTAGTTATTATGTTGGGCAAATGGTAAAACCAATGTTGGGCCTTGCTGGAAGTGTTTTATTCAAAGCGAACTATCTACGAGGGCCCATAAACCCCAACCGTGTTAGGAACGCAAAATCAAGGAACATAACACCGGTATGATGGAAACTAGGGCGGAAAGAGTGAAACAAAATACCAGGCAAAAGGCCGAGCCTTCCACCCTTTACCAAGTATATATGTGCATTAATTAAATATAAGAGATATTGTGATATTCCAAGATATCCATGTTCCAATATGGAACAACCTGCAACTGCATCTGCAACTAGCAATGCTATAAGAGGGGATGAGCAAAGCGGTAACATAGCCAAACAACGGTTTGCTAGGATGGTGGAGAAGGTTAGAGGCTGTCATGACAATTTGGGAGGCTTGATAAACAAGTGGTACGGTAGCGCGACATAGCGATAGCATCGAGACAACTAGCAAAACAAATACAGTAGTGAGATCCAAGGTGACTGTCAGCTTGCCTGAGATCCCGCTAGGAAGAAGACTGAGTCCATGAAGAAGATAAACAGGCATAGACGAACTAAGCATAGTCGAACGAGTCCTCACGATTGCAACGAAATAGGAACTATCGAGAAGAAGAAGAACTGGAAAGAAGCAAGCAACATGATAAACACACAAGCATAAACATGACATGATGCACAATCAAGTATGATGCATGTCCGGTTTAGTGAGTCATGGCATGGCAAAGTACAACAAACAATACTACAAATGTTGCATATTGACGGAACTTCACAACAATTATTTAGTTCTCTCTTGTTATGTATATGACAAGATTAAATGTTGGTTAACATGGCAAGAGGTGAATCATAAGTAAACTAACTATTTAGACAAGTTTAAATGAGGTCGGAACAACAAACAACAATTCCGGAAAAACCCCATGTGCATATTTTAAAATTGCTACTGTTCTGTACTATACAAAATTTTATAGTTATTAAACATGCAAAATAAAGCCACCGTGTTAATCTACGCATTTTCTATCCCATTTATATATAAAGTTTATTTAATTCGGAGCTACAGTTATTAAGTTATGAAATAAACCATTTTAACATGTCATTTATGCAAATTTAAACAAACAACAAGTTTAAACATTTTAAACAGGGATGAAAGTTGGAAATTATTAACCTACACAAAATTCTAAGCATTTTACATGTTTAAATCATTTTAATCCGATCCACGGTTTGTGAGCTATTAAATGCATGAACGTTGATGGGTTTTTTTAAAATTGTTTTACTCTGGATAATTAGCAAATTCGCAGACAGAAAAAAAAAGGCGGGCTGAAATGGCGGGCGCGGGATGGCAACGAGGCGCACAGGGTGTAGGACAACAGCTAACGCTCACCAGAGGGCCACTGGGATTTACAGGCTTTTACAGGATGGTTAACCTTGATTGGTCAATAGGTGAGCGGGGCGGCCCACCCCCCTGAAAATTAGGGGGGGGGGTGTGGTTGGTTGTTAGATGGAAGGAGCGTGTAAAAGCGTGTAAGTCTTTGTATGTCTAGCATTTTTGGGGCCACTGGCCGGTCAGTGATGGGCTGGGCGCGGAGGCAGAAGGCAGTCCATGCGAGGGCGTGGCTGGCGCTTGAGGGAGACCAGGGCGGTCAACTCAGGGGCGGCGCTTGTTCTCTGCTCGAACGAGGACGAGGCAGCAGGCAGGGCTCGAGTGCGACGGGGTCCTGGACGACGACACGGGACTTGACGCGGGGGGGGGGGGGGGGGTTGTTCTGACGAGGAGGTCGGGGACGGCTCGTCCTGGCCAGAGCCGAGGCGATTGGCGGCGGCGAACTCCCGCAGCACTGGGTGGCAGAAGTGGTGACTGTCAGAAGCAACCAGGGGCAGGGAGGGAAAATAAATGAAGATAACGGAGGAGGAGGTCCGATTGGGAGGGGCACCGACCTGCGGAGCTCCAACTCCGGCGCGTGGCGCGACCTGTCGGGGTCCTGGATGGCAGCGCGTGGGAGGCAGCGGACGGGACGGCTCGGGCAGGAGGCGCATGGCCCACGTGAGCGAGCAGGGGAGGTGGACAGGTAAGGCGCTCGCTCGCTTGGTCCCGAGCGAAACGATAGCAGGCGGCGGCGCGATGTAGGAGACTTGGCGAAATGCACCACGACGGTAGTTGTATGCTGATCGGAGGGGAATTTGATGAATCCAAGTGCTTCAGGTCGACAGTAGTGGAACTTGATGCATACGAGCATAGAGGTACACTTTGTCGTCGAGGAACTTGACGTCCAAAACGTAGCAGAACAAAGGTCCTAGTTGCGGTCCTGTATTTGGACTTGGTGGACACCCGAGCCTCGCGGGGATCTTGTCGGTGATGGGTTCTTGGAGCTGGGGTCTCTCACGCAGCGAACAACAATGCGTGCATCACAATAGAGAAGGAAGTCAGGGGCGGAGCAAATTTAGCCATTGGGTTCACTCAATGCTTCGTCTTAGGGATTTGATTTGAGTTAACTAAGTACTAAGACTAAATTTACATACACGATTGTGTACTCTGTTCGGTGACTACTTTATATCTCAAGCGGGGCGAAAGCCTCTTTCAAGAGACTAAATTTACATTATCTTAGAACAGTAATATAGAACCCAAATACAACATAACAAATAGAAATATATAATCATTTATCACATAATATATCTTTCCCTAATAATAAAGCACTGATTGACTTTGTCGGGTTCACCGTCACAATACGCTTTCTTCTCATGTCATAATACGTTTTTACAATTTGTATAGACAAAATCGTAATATAAACGAGGTGGTACTAATTTGGGATGAGAAATCTGTGATTGGGCCGTCGATCCCGCACGCACACGGGACAGGGTCATGTTCTCCTCTTCGAGCCGCCTCTCTCCCATCACGCACAGCCCCCACGCCGCCGCCCCATGTATGCGGCTGCCTAGCCTCCTCCGTTCTACCTCGCTGCCGTCAGCTCTGCCCTACCCCAACCCGCCCTCTATCAAGGATCTCTGCCGATTCAAGCGGGTCTCTCAGATCCAAAACAAAATTCGTGCGAGAGATTTGGGGCTGATTGATCAATCCTTGGTTGGGATCTAGGCACGACTATGGGGAAGATAGTGGTGGTTGTGTGCATCGCGGCGGGACGGCAATGTTTACGCTGGTGCCAGCGGTGGAAGGGGGTGGAGCTTGTGGGCTCCGCGGAGGCTGACTTGAAGACGAAGGTGGCGGCGGTGATTAAGGAGTTGGCCCTCACGCTCCTTGAGCTCGATTAATCCGATGTGTGAGTCCCATGTGTTCATCATCAAACTCATCCTCTCAAAGTACAATTAGTACAAGTTTATCTCTTTTTTTTCTTTACTACTGAACTTTATTTTTCTACATACTTTTTTCTCTCTGTAATGACTTAGGATCATTACGATGTATTCAACCAGGGTTAATCAATATTTTCTCACAACATGCATGTCAGAAAACAGCTTCCACCTACAAAGAATTACAAATTTACAAGACAGGAAACTCGGGGTTAAGAAGCTTGAGAAATTGTATGTGGACATGGCCTTGCAAGAAGAACTTAAGGTGCGTTCTCTATGAGAAACTGAAAATATTTAAAAAAAAATTATGTCAGGTCTATATACTATATTTGGTAACTGAACCATGGATGTTATGCTTATTGTGAAAATAATTTAAAATTTACAAGGAAGTGGAGCCAGTTCATATTTTGTGAGCAACCAAAGTGCAAGCAGCCTAAATTAGTAATCTTTGAATAAACTGGCTTATGAAATTTTGATGGTTTTGTCAATAGTACAGTAGCACTGGATATTCTGTTGTTTCTTATATTTAGAATTTACCCTGACCTGATTTTACTACTGTGGCATGCAGAAACCTTGATGCAAAAGGAAACTCCATGAAGAAGAGATTGAAAATCCAACATCACAACATATATAAGATTTCTTATTTTCATGATTAGCAAAGTTATTGCAGACTGCTTGTTTGTTGTCTGATAAAACACATCTCTGAAAATTCGATAGACCCTTTGATCGAGTTTACATCTGTTATCGTGTCTGTTCCAAATTTGATTTAGGTCTATAGGCAACGGCTAAACTGAATCATGCTACTACACAAGGGCTAAACTAAACCATACTACTACTTCCTACATGCCCAATTACTGATGATAGGAACTAATAGTTGGGTTGGGCGATGTTCCCATGCATGGTCGTGCTATGTTAATTAGTGTGTGCTGACCATAACATGTTACTATTATTTTTCCGCAGAGGAGCGAGGGCCCGGCGAAGTACGTGGACCAGTTATCGTTACGGTGGATTTTGCACGACGCGCGCGCTTTGGTCTAATTAGCGCGTACGCTAAGAAATAAAGTGCGCAGGCTTAATTTAGCATGTCTAAACACTTTCTTTGACTGCTGAATTTAGAACTGCTGTTTGGTACGCACTATTAATTTTCATACTGATAGGCTTAACCAAATGTTGTATCAATTGGGTAAAGTACTCCATTGCACTTCCAGGCAAACTTCAGCAATTAGTCAGAATTCAATGTCACCCATGATTGGTATTATGGGTATCCATTAGTACTACCAATGTACTGTAGCCATGTACAATCAGTACGGACATGCACTAATCAACATCACCTCTGCATCCTAATTATGCAGTGAATTTGCCGCTGATCTATTACAGTTTTGAAACAATACTGAAACTCTCACACTTTTTCTTGGCAGAAAACAACTTACAGAACATAGCCAACCAATTTTTGTACGAATCCGAGCTTACTAATTTATTCATCTGGAGATAAATTGATTGTAGTTTGACACTTGGTTGTTGCTTCCTTATTTTTCAAATGTACCCCCCTTTCAAGCACACACTAGGTTGATTCAGGTATTGTAGAACTCTACATTCTATTATATATATTATTTCTGTTATTTTTCAGCTTAGCGGAAAATTTCATTCGAAGATTTGACTAGCATCCAACCAGAGGAATAACACGAAAGGTTAGCAATCTTACAAGTTTGAAAAGTGAGACAACGGTAGGGATTTTGTTTTTCCGGTAACACAGTACTTGGTCAGGTTTTACAGTGTGGTCCCAGGTCTCATAGGTGTGAAAGCTTTGCTATATGTATGCTGTTGGAGAAATTATATAGCTGTTGTGGTGAAAATCCCTATTTATGGTTAAATAAATCATGTTGTTTCTGCTTTGTTAATAACCATGCCTACTATGATCCTGCACTTCTTACTCTTTGTGTAGGCTTGCTGTCAAAACAACAAACTTAACATGTGCTTGATTAAATCAGTCAAGCTATTGTTGTAGTTGTCTGATGTATGAAAGTGTAATGTTCTCCTCATGTCTATTCTGATGTTTAAACTATACTACTTCTCTTGAGAAGTTTGCACGGTCCCACCCAGATTATAAGCCATATTAGATCATCAGATTACCTACTAATCGACCTGCCAATGACTACAACGATTGTTTGATTGCTTGTGGATGATTCTGCAATGTAGTGAAAGAATTTCAGTAACTAAATCCGCACGCTGTTCTTCAGCAATGGACAATTTCTGAAACTTTTCTGAATTGTGACCGATATGATTTAGGTGCAGAAACGTTAGATATTGAATGCTATAGGACTGGCGATACATATGCTATCTGTGAATCGATTGACCCAATCTTGCCTCACTAGCTATGAGAAATAATTTAGATGAGAGTTTATAAAGAGCATGTCTAATACCATGCGCTACAGTGGATACCGTCTTTGTTTATCGGTTCAGTTTAGTAGCACATCTTCTCGTGATCTCATTTGCTTTTATATTCCACGAAAGAAACATTTACGCAGGGTTTGGTTTTGTATTGAAGTTCATAGTATATTGTAGGAATCGATCATGACATTGATGGATTTCAAAGAAAAGTGAGTCTGGTTCATGATGGTGCGCGAAGGGTGAGGCTGCTTTGCGCTCAGGACAGTTGATTAGGAACTCTTTGATTTGTATCACTACCACTGGCTTGGTATCTATACGTAGATGTGTATGCGTACCTGTAAAAATTAACGTTTTGTTTAGTATTTTTCTTAATTCTCAAGAGCAAAAAGAAAATATGTTATCAGTGTGTACGTACAATAGTATACACATCAAGTCGGAATCAAAGTCGAATCGAAAGCAAAGAAATGGCTAACCCTGACCGTGCACCTCTCCAGCCCTTGGGTTTACTGCTTTGAACGCTTTAACCAGTTTGTTATTATTATTGCTGTTCAATCAGGTTGCAACAAATCGGATCGGGATGAGTAGCTAGATGTGGATCGATGGTGGTGGCTGGAAAGGGTTAACCCTCACCGTCTACCTCTCCTGCTGCTCGGTGGTGACATGTGATCATCCACAGCTATCCGACGTATGAGGACTCGAATGTGGTGTTTGCTCCACAGTGAAGCACAAGACCTTTCCTTGAAGGATGCAGGCACATGTGCGGACCATCCCCCACCCCCCTCCAATGAAACAAGTCTGCAACATTGATTCAGAAGCAAGAGGGCGCATGAGGGTCGGTGTACGTATGGACCAGGTGCATGGTGTAGCTTGCGCAAGGTGGCCCTCAAGTCTAGCTCAACGAGATTAGTTTTAAACATTTCACTGCGCTAACATGGTTCAATGACAAGTGTGTCATGCAATGCTTGAACTCATTGCCTTGGCATTGACCATGTTCGGGCGCATTGTGATCAGGTGGATACCACGACCACTGTGTCGGCGAGGGTGGAAGGACTATAAGCAATTACATGGCTGGGGTAGAGGATGTGGGCCTGCATGGGTCTTTGAGTCATGTTCGGCATGTGAGTTTGTTTCTCCCGTTGCAACGCACGGGCATTTGTGCTAGTTACAATAAAACTAAAGAGTGTGTGTAGGACATACCTGTTGTACCATGAGATAAGCATAAAGATCAACCCACTTCAATTATGGAACATGGATTCTTACATATTATCAGTAGACTTGTAGGAAAATAACTTTGCAGCTCCAGGCATAGCTTATCGTCTTCTTCAAAACGTTAAAAAATGCTGTCATGATAGTTTGACATTTTTTAAATAAGTACCATCAGTCAAAAGAAAGCCAATCAGATTTTAGAGTTCCCCCTTTCATTTTTATATCATCTTATAAAAGATCAAACCCCTCATTAGTGATTATTACTACTGGTTTAAGACATATCTTTTTCCACATAGACAATTATACCATCACTCATAATTTTCTTGCGCAATTTGTACTTGAGAACATTCATAGCTGTAAAGCTTCTCCCAATCGATGTTCTGGCAACTAGCAAAATAACTACTAGCTTTAAAAGTTGATAGGCCAAAGAAAAAGTAACATGTTTATTTGTCTGCACCATTAGTTTATCAAGATCAGCAAGTGCAGTCAAATTGGCCAACCACCATATTCATCAAACGGCTCTGGATTAAATCTCTGTTGTGGATAATCAAAATTGTGAGTTGCTACACATAGGTTCCATGCTTAATTCCATCTTGCTAATTAGGATTTCTGAAAGCATCTTCCAATCAGTCGGATCGTAAGGCCAAATTACTTTTTCTCTGAACAGAAGGCTTCAGGAGATTACTTAAAGGGAGATTTGATGCTTGCCTACGTGACTACGTCTGACAGGTGACCTTGACGTGGTTGGACCATTAACCAGATTTGGTGATCGATTTCTCTTTGAAAATTAATTTCCTGTACCCAATAAAAATACATGGAAAAAAAACAATTAGAAAACTAGGGCAAAAAACCATTACAGTTCTAGGTTATTAGGATAAATAAAACATGCACAAGGGGGAAGAGATATGGCGATCTAGCCTCGCTATTTCTATTTGAGACTGCAGTTGCCCGATTGCCGCTGTCGATCTTCAATTTTCCCCTTGCCGCTGGATCCGCCGACGGAGCAATAGGAACAGGGGAGATGAGACGAGAGAGCAGTTGGGAAGCGAACAGGAAGGGCGCGCGATTGCTGCGTATACATCTAAGGCTTTTTTAGCGATACAAGTCACGAACAGGCCTGGGCAGTTGGTACAAAGGCAATTAGCTTGTGGGCTTTTGGGCCTTTAGTTCACGGTGCATTGTGATGGGGTCAGCTTTGATTTTTCACTGGGTTCACGCCACTAAGGACCTATACATCTGTACGTAGCTGACAAGAATCGTTGGGTTCATCTGAACTGAACCCAACAACTATATGCTGGCTCCGCCACTGAAGGAAGCAGGGTTGGCCAGTGGTGGTCATGGCCAAAGCAGCGGCGACCTTGGAGGCGGTAGCTGTTAGAGTTGTGTCGAATATTATTGTATAAGGTAGGTTACAGTTGGACTTGGTTTTGGACTGTGTGTAGACAGAATAGGAGTTGTGTCCTAATAAACACTTGTATCCTAGGCCTCTCATATATATATCGGGGGTAGACACACGATGTAACCTATGCCAACATAATAGCACGGGCACGCGGGGGAGCCGGCGGCATGTGCCGGTGCCCGGGCGGCCGGGGTGTGGTATTGTAGCGGTGTCATGGGGAGGAGCGCCGTAGTCAGGCCCTGGGGATGTAGCCATATCGGTGAACATCGTTAACAAATCTCAGTGTCGTGCCTTGTGTGATTGCTTGGTCCTCGGTAGATCGACGACGACCTCGGATTTATTCTAACAAGTGGTATCATGAGCAAGGTTACGAGGAGGTTGCAGATAGTTGATCTAGAGTTAGAAAACGGAAGATTTTGTCAGGTTCATATTGCGGGAATCAACCACGAAGAAGTTGCGTCGGTTTTAGGAGCCGAGGAGAGCAGCATCAGTGGCGGTTAGCAAGATGGATCGGTGACGAGGATTTCTTTCGTGGAGGCGATCCGCTGTTTCGAAGCGATGGGAATCGGCATGTCAGATCGGATCGGCGGCTCGACCGTTTTTGGCGGCGGCGTACAGGAAGCTATCGGAAGCGGGATGCAGTTCGGTTCGCAGCAGGAGTTTCTCGGCGAGATAGATCATGGGCGTGGTGGATGGCTGCCGCGTGAGGCAACTGCGGCCGCGCGTACGCACAGTGTGTCTCGTTCGTGAGCTGGCTGGTCAGCAAGTCCAAAGCTTATAAGTCAGGGGCAGCGGCAAGAGAAGGCCCATGTGTCCTGATCAGTACGGAAGCTGCGGAGGCCCAAGAGTTGCTGGGTGATTGGCTGCGGTGGGATGGCCCTGCCGGTGCGTGCCGCGGAGCTAGCTGGTGCGATGCAGGTGCGTGGTCCAGGCTGAGATCGATTCCGTGTGAGCAATTGGTAAACAGATTTGTTAAGGAAAAAGGAGTGTCACGAGCCAGCACATTGCAATCAGGAGCAGGAGAGTAAAGGAATTAAGTCTAAGCTTGGTGTGGTGTATGTCAAGATGGTTTTTGCATGGACACAGAAAAAGCTAAGCTACGTGGGATTTTATTGGCTCTTTTGCTTGGTACATGGTCATGTATGGAGATGGCAGCGTGTAGGTATTGTTTCGGCTGTGGCCGGATGGTAATCGAGGCGCGGGAGTCGCGGGTCCAGTACAGGTCGACAGAAGTTGTATTTTGGGTTAATGCTTACATTGACAGGCTACCCGAATTCAAGTGTTGCAGGAATTGTTTGTGAGACGGATATGCTTGATGGAGTAGCAGGATGCCAAGTTGATCAAGATGGACATTGTACGGCGAGAGGCAACATGCGTATAATGCTCGGAGAAGTTGGAGCGTGTTGGTGAGGGATCATGCATACACAGGACGTCAAGCAATGCACGGATATGTGCGGGGCAGACACGACGGAGGGTGGAGCATGGTTGCAGTCGAATAATTTTGACTGGGTCGGACTAGACTGTCTGACGGATCGACGGGGATGCCGGTCAAAGTAGAAGACGGCGGTGATTTCAGCGATGACGACATAGGAGCGTGATGCTGATGGTGACCGACTTCTGGGGTGTGGAAACACGTGGTGCAGGCCCGAGGGCTTGTGCGGCTTCGACATGACTATGGTGCAGGGTTGATTCAAGTCAGTGTACACATGAGAGCTTGAAGTCGACAGGGCGCAGGGTAGCATAGCACAGCTACATGGAGTCGTGTTGAAGGTGGAGCTAGAGTCTGATGAACGACTTCACTCTGTGCTGATGGAGGGGCTACGGCGTAAGAATTCGGAGAGTCGAAGCCTATTTCAGCGGGATAGCGAGAGACACGTGGATCGGACTGGGGCCTAGTGGTCTGATGGAGGCGTGATACTCGGCATCGGTCGGTGATGATCGGTGGTTCTCTGCAGTGGGGGTTGAGACAGTGGGGGCTAGCTACCCGGGAGACTCGACCAGGACAGCAGAGGCTCGACGCAGTGATAGCGGCGAGGCGTGCAATAAGCACGGGACACAACGACAGACCAAGGCACTGGTGGTCAGACATGTGGTCAGAAAAAATTGTGCAGTGGGTGCTGAAAAAGTGTTGACGAGTACCAGATTCAAGTTGGTGACTGGGTCTGTCGGCGCTAGTTGATGGACAGGAGTTGACCATGGAGAATTTGAGAAAGTGGCGGATGGTCTGAAATTGTCAAAAGCTGAGAGTACATGGTCGTATATTCTGTGGTGTTCAGTGCGCATGGCAAAGTGCGGATGACAAGTACAGAAGGAGGTGGAGTGCTATAGCTATGGGATATGTCAGACACTATCCGGGAAAAAGGGATGAGACAACTGTGAATTTGACTCAGGGTGACACAGGGCGATGGTGAAATTCTTTCAAGTTTCAGACATGCGGTCAAGAAAGAGCGGTGATGTTGAGTTCAGGTAACTCTTATATGTTGGTGTCCAATATGTGAGTTGTTCACTTTCACGCAGGTTAATGATCGGTGTGTGATGGCGTTGAACGGATTCTTCGGAAGTTGGGAGTACAAAGTAGAGTAATGAGGAACTTAATTTTGCTCAAGTATTGACTGTGAAGAAGACGAGAAGGGACTACAGTTGCAGGTAGAGTCACATGGAGTCTGAGAGTAGCAGCGGTGCTCATGGTGTATCTCAGGTCCAATGTACATGGACGTTCGACGCACGGATGAATGCAAGGTGGTGGAGAATATTCGCCAAGGTGGAGTTTATTAGAGTTGTGTCGAATATTATTGTACAAGGTAGGTTACAGTTGGACTTGGTTTTGGACAGTGTGTAGACAGAATAGGAGTTGTGTCCTAATAGGACACTTGTATCCTAGGCCTCTCATATATATCGGGGGTAGACACACGATGTAACCTATGCCAACATAATAGCACGGGCACGCGGGGGAGCCGGCGGCATGTGCCGGCGCCCGGGCGGCCGGGGTGTGGTATTGTAGCGGTGTCATGGGGAGGAGCGCCCGTAGTCAGGCCCCGGGGATGTAGCCATATCGGTGAACCTCGTTAACAAATCTCGGTGTCGTGCCTTGAGTGATTGCTTGGTCCTCGGTAGATCGACGGCAACCTCAGATTTATTCTAACAGTAGCATCGACGATGGATGACTGGAAGGTGCAGAGTGGTGGCCTGGAGTAGGACGACGTGCTGCTGCAAAATCGGCGAGGCGGAGGTTAGGCTCGCTGGCGGGCGAGGCAAGGAGGCACGTGGGACGCGGTAGCAGAGGAGGGCGGCACTAGCGAGCAGGTAGAGGGAGGTTGGGAGGCGACGAGGAGGAGGCGCGCGATGGAGGAGAAGGACGGCGGGGACAGGCGGAGGTCGCCGGATCCGTCGAGGGGCTTGACCGGAGCGATGACCTTGCGTGGTCGGGGACGGCGCGGCTTGCCGGAAGCTGGGAGCTCCGCGGCGGCAGTCATGGCAGGCGGCGAGACCGCGAAGGAGGTCGAGCGCTGCTTGGATGAGCTCGAAGCTCCCGGAGGAGTGACGGCAACATGGGGCGGCGTCGGGAACAAGGAGGAGATCGGGCGCGATGCACACGCTCGCTGCGGCGTAGGAGGGGATCGAGGGAGTTGGGGATCGGGCGCTGGGTGCGGGCTAGGGTTAAGGTATAGGTGGGGCGGCTACGAAGAATTGAGGAGAAAGGTGGAGGCTTTGGTTGGTTTGGGATCGAGGAGAAGGTGGAGGCGAAGGGTTGGTGGGATGTAGATCCGATGTGGAAGATGAGACAGGGTGACGGCGGCGGAGGGATTCGATGGATGGGACAACTCTCCTACAAATTAGGGCTGGACTGATATTTATAGCTTTAGATTTTGGGTAGAGGCTACCTAGTCCCTCCGATCGTAATCGTGCAGTTGAGAATAAATAGGCTAGGGAAGTCCAATGAGAAACCAAAGATGTTTTAGGGATGTCTGGGGATGAACCGGACCCATCGGTCACGAGTGCCCAGCTTGGGTTCGGGAAAGTTTTCGGACGACACGAGGGGGTTTGAGAGAGTTCGACAACGATAAAGTGGCCTGGCGGAAGGTCAATGGAGACAAAGAGAGAGGCAACAACTACGAACGGCTACTAGTTTTATGAAAACTTGCGGATGCAATGCGCATGATGTGATGATGAATGCAACAAACAAAATAAAACACATGGCAACAACGAAATAACTCGAAGGCTGCGTCGATCTCGGGCTGTTACACTCCGACTTCCCCGATCATGCCCGCCGATGGCGCTCCTGCCACCGCAAGAATGCCATTGAGGAGAGAAGAGCCATGGCCGATGAGAACAAAGCCATGGCCAAGCTTCTTGCCGAGGAGAACAAGATCATGCTCATGAATCGGAATGAGATGGATGAGGTCACCAAAGAATGGCATGACATTGCAAGGTTGGAGATCTTGGAGAGGAGAAGGCTAGCCGCAAGAGGCCATGCAGTGCCAAGGTTCGATGGTGGTTCGGCAAGTGGTGGTGTCTCAGGAAATGGCAATGGGGACGGGGAAGGTTTCATCTTGTGATGATGATGATGATGATGATGATGATGATGATGATGATAATGAAGTGACGATGGATGCGATGTCTTTTGAGTTGTGGCGCAAAAACTACATTTAAATGTCTCGAAAGCTATGTTTGAATTCTCGTAATTTGTGTTTTATTTGTCAAAATTGTGGCCAATTGCATTATTTGGTTTTACAGTTTGAGGGCTGAAATCGGCTGTGGCGGAACAACGCCGGCAAACCCGACCGGTGAAAGAGAATATCCGCAGCCGATTTCAACCTTTATAACGTGTTTTCTTGGCCGTTAAAACTGTTATATGGGTCTTAGTTTTAAGGGGTCTGCTAGAGTTGCTCTAACAATGCCGTGGTCAAAACCCGCTGCTTTTACCACCACAATGTAGAAAAGGTGCACAAAAAATGACATGTTATGTAAATTTTGGAGCTACAGGTAGTATAAACTTACACACGCATACTCAATGTGTTTTTTGAGGAAATACTAAATGGGTTTGCTATGTAAATTTGTGTGGAATGTGTCAATAGGTGTCAGTAGCATTTTATGGCACACACATGTTGTTCTTTTAGATGAAAGATAAATAATAGGAAAAATGTCATGTCATACCCACTAAAACTATCTTTTTTTTCTCGAATACGCACAAGCATGTGTATCATATATTGATAGAAGAAAGGGTGAAGAGACCCATCCACGGTTTGAGTACAATGCCAAAAGGCAAAACACACCAAGCTAATCCTCGGGATTAGAACCACACCTACTACAAACGAGAATGAGAGAACTTGCCTTGCCCTATCCCTAGCCAAGAAAGCAAAGAAGACGGGACACCGAGCAAACAAGTCGCGTCACTACCATTGCAAGCAACATCCAAGGCACACCAACGACTACAGAACTAACTAGATCAATGTACCTCCCACCACATAGTGCCTAGAAGAGTCGGCAGGTGGATGGCAGGACCTAGCTGGGCATGAAGAAGAAGATGCGCAGCAATGGCATACATAGCGCCCTAGAGGCCCACTTCCCGAGGGGCAACCCACACCAAAAGCGAGACGCTCCAAACTCTAGCTCCTAGGACTCCGTGAGTAGCCAAGGCGCCGCCTTCATGAAGGTAACGACGCTGTGACGCCGCTGCTGCCTGTTCTGGAGGGCCGGAACAAGGGTTCCCTGCTACCTCTTGAGCACTGCGTTGGATTTCCCCGAAGAGGAGAGGATGATGCAGTAAAGTAGCGTAAGTATTTCCCTCAGTTTTTGAGAACCAAGGTATCAATCCAGTAGGAGACCACACACAAGTCCCTCGTACCTACACAAAACGATAGCAACTCGCAACCAACGCTTAGGGGTTGTCAATCCCTTCACGGTCACTTACGAGAGTGAGATCTGATAGAGATAATATTTTTGGTATTTTTGATAGATAGATGCAAGGTAAAAAAGTAAAGGCAAAGTAAAAACAAAGCAAGTAAATAAAGTGATATAGATTGATATGATGAGAATAGACCGGGGGGCCATAGGTTTCACTAGTGGCTTCTCTCAAGAGCATAAGTACTCTACGGTGGGTGAACAAATTACTGTTGAGCAATATACAGAATTGAGCATAGTTATGAGTATATCTAGGCAATGATCATGTATATAGGCATCACGTCCGAGACAAGTAGATCGAAACGATTCTGCATCTACTACTATTACTCCACTCATCGACCGCTATCCAGCATGCATCTAGAGTATTAAGTAAAAACAGAGTAACGCCGTAAGCAAGATGACATGATGTAGAGGGATAAATTCATGCAATATGATATAAAAAAAACCCATCTTGTTATCCTCGATGGCAACAATACAATACGTGCCTTGCTGCCCCTTCTGTCACTGGGTAAGGACACCGCAAGATTGAACCCAAAGCTAAGCACTTCTCCCATTGCAAGAACTACCAATCTAGTTGGCCAAACCAAAAAGGATAATTCGAAGAGACTTGCAAAGATAACTCAATCATACATAAAAGAATTCAGAGAAGAATCAAATATTTTCCATAGATAATACTGGATCATAAACCCACAATTCATCGGTCTCAACAAACACACCGCAAAAAGAAGATTACATCGAATAGATCTCCACGAGAGAGGGGGAGAACATTATATTGAGATCCAAAAAGAGAGAAGAAGCCATCTAGCTACTAGCTATGGACCCGAAGGTCTGAAGTAAACTACTCACACTTCATCGGAGGGTCTATGGTGATGATGTAGAAGCCCTCCATGGTGGATGCCCCCTCCGACGGAGCTCCAGAATAGGCCCCAAGATGGGATCTCGTGGATACAGAAGGTTGCGGCGGTGGAATTAGGTTTTTGGCTCCTGTTCTGATCGTTCGGGGATACGTAGGTATATATAGGAGGAAGGAGTACGTCGGTGGAGCTCCGAGGGGCCCACGAGGTAGGGGCACGCACAGGGGGGGGGGCGCCCTCCACCCTCATGACCTCCTCGGACACTGCTTGGAGTAGGGTCCAAGTCTCCTGGATCACATTCGGTTGGAAAATCACGATCCCGAAGGTTTCATTCCATTTGGACTTCGTTTGATATTCTGTTTCTTCGAAATACTGAAAAAGGCAAAAAACAGCAATTCTGGGCTGGGCCTCCGGTTAGCAGGTTAGTCCCAAAAGTAATATCAAAGTGGAAAATAAAGCCCAGTATAGTCCAAAACAGTAGATAAAGTAGCATGGAGCAATCAAAAATTATAGATACGTTGGAGACGTATCATTCCCCCAGTGCTCGAGAAGGGACATGATCAGGACCATGGTAGCACCCCAAGAAGGAAATGACACCCACAGGCATCGTCGCTGCCAGCATTGGCAAGCCGTGCAGAGATTTCGCCCCATCCATGAACAAAATCCAAACCACCGGAGCCACGACCAGGGAGCTGGTTGTCGGGTGAGTTCACCACTACAGAAAGGTGAGACACACTCATCAACGTTGCAGAGAGGTGACACCGGATGCCGCCGGCCTCCTCTCCACCAACGATGACCACGACCGACCGTCCTCATCACACGAGGCAGACCCATCGGACCACCGCCGAGAGCCGCCGCTTTGGCATCCGGGATCCACAACAGGCCGTAGCTTACCGAAATCCCACCGCCTGGCACGCCGACTGTCGAACAGAGGCAACCTTGAGCACCGCCGACACCACACCACTAGCCATCCTCAACCATGCCAAAGAAGGGACCAGCCCAGGCGCACAACCACCACCTCTCAGGGCCGCCGGCCGGTGCCCGAGCCCACACCACCCAGAGAAAACCGGATCTGGGCCGGATGCCCAAGATCCGTCACCACCAGCTGCCAAGGCCACCCCACGCTGCCCCTGTAGTCGTGGCGGCACAACCATCGCTGGAGTCCCCTGGGGCCACTGCCCCAGCATCCCGCTTCCTCCACGCCATCGGGCGCCCAGGGGCGCCGTCGCACCATAGCCGGAGGCCTCCTCGCGAGGTGTGGAGGTGAGCCCGCTACCGCCGTCAGCCAAGCGAGCTTCGCTCGCCAACCTTCTTCGACGGCGGCGGCGAGAGGAGAGGGGAGGAGAGTTGGGAGCGGCGGATAGGGTTCACCCAAGGCGCCCCCTGTGGAGGCAGCGTGGGCGACGAGAAGAAAAGTCGGGCACCCCCCAGCTTTTCAACTCTGAATGTGCTCAGCCACTAAAACTGTCATGCCATATAATCAGCCATATGTACTAAAACTGTCACCTGAAAGCTGCTAAAAATGCCAAATGAGTAGTACTAAAATTGCAAGGTGAGTGCTACTAAAAATGTCTGGTGAGTAGTACTAAAACTGCCATGTGAGTGGTGCTAAAGGATGCCATGCTAAATCCACTAAAACTACCATGCATTCCATACTATGATCCACCAAAACTACCATGCATTCCATACTATGATCCACCAAAACTACCATGCTAGGGAAAATTAAAAATGACATGCCATATCCAATAAAACTGCACATGTCAGTTTAGGGAGGGGAAGGGGACAACCATATGTATGCCGCTGGGAAAAATGTCTAATGAGTACTACTATAACTGCCATGTAAGTACTGCTAAGAAACCTAATAAACTGCAAATCAAAAAACATGTCATCCCTACATTTTAGACTGTGTACTTTGGTGTGGGTGTTCAATTGCATGGTTGAGATACAAAAACTGTTATGCAATCTTCAAAAAAATAAAAGGGCATGTGACTACTACTATAAACTGCCATGTCAGTGCTACTGAATGCTGCCATGTGATATCTGATAAAACCCTACTAAAAATGTAATTTAAAAGAGCATTGTTTTTTAAGAAAAAAGAAAATGTCATACTTTGTAATACAAAATGTCATGGCATACACGCATCTTATGAAAAGACATGTTTATCTATTTACATTAAGGTTTTAACCCCCCGAAAAACAATTAGCATACCTATAAGAGAGGCATCGTTTCGGCATGGGGGCACGAAGACAACATGGATCAAGGGTGACGCGGAGCATCCTTCCATCATCCCCATGGACTCTACACCGACACCTCAAGCACCACGTGGACCCATGACAAGAGCTAGAGCACGTGCAATGGAAACCAAGGTGAACTCCTTCCTAGTTGACATGCATATGGATACAAATGGAACTTGGTTGCTACCTCACCAAAATACTCTATGCCTCATTAGGTACAAAGAGGAACACCACCAAGGAGAAGGAGGACCATCCCAAGGCCACATGGAGCAAGACGGAGCACTACAGCAGCTCGACAGGAAGTCCCGGGCGACCTCATGCGCACGGGCCCCCGATACCTCGTGCCCACGGACTATCCAGGGAGTTGACGCTGGAGCACCCCGTGCGCACGGGCGTGTACCGTGCACACGGGACCCACGTGCGCACGGGCCCAACTTACCCCGTGCGCTTGGGCTCTACAGGATGGGTGGCTGAGATGGCGCTTTGGACCTCCCCTTCTTCCACTTCGACCCCAAGCCCATATATTTCGTACCTAGGGTTATGTTTAGGGTTGGGAAAGTATTAGATGAGATATTTGTGAGCTTTGCTCCTTCTACCACCTCCATTGGAGATCATGGCCTCTTTGGAGAGGATCCACTTGTGGATTTCAAGACCTCCACCTTGGAGAAGACTACCATCATCAAGACCTCATCTCCTAGGAGTGGGAAGAACTCTAACATTGTATCTTTCCTTTGATTGTGTTTTTGAACTTGTGGATCTTGTGTTGCTATTCTAGTGGATGTGTAACTTGGTATTGTTGGATTGAATTCCGCTTGTGTTCTTGGTGTTCTTCCTCCTTTCCCCCTCCAAGTGTGAAAAGATCCATCTTAGGGTTTCACCGTACAACATCTTGGTATCATGAGCAAGGTTGATTCACATCTTGGAGTCCCTACCCTCCACTTTCTAGCTTGATTTTGTTGTTTTTCGTCCTAATTCGAAAATCCCCACCAAAAATAGCCCCAAAATTTTTTCTTGCAATTTGTTGATCTTGTGAGATTTTGTTGATTTGATCCACAAATTTGGTGTTTGGCAAGTGGATCTACCCCCTACCATCTTCCCCACCCTTCCATCCTTCGGATTTGGCCTCAAGTTTGGAAATCACCACGGATCTGGAGCAATTTGTCCACTCGCTAAGGACCCCGTGCACACGGGCCATCGAGACCTCATGCACACGGGCCTCACTTACCTCGTGCGCACGGACTATCTAGAGACTTTCGCCAGTTTTGTTTTCCACCATTTTGTCACCCCACCACCACTTGTGTTCTTCCGCACTATTTCTCGTGGTTGTTGAGTTTTGGGTTGTGGTTTATCTCATGTCCTAAGGTGTTTCGGCTACTTAGACGCGATTTGACTTCATCATCACCGCCACTCGACCATCGACTCGGACTCCACATCGGCTTCGACCACTCCATCTTCATAACAACCGTAAGCAAGGACGTAACCTTGATGACACCATTGTTTTCCCCTTGCCATTACCTTCATAGCCTCGAGCCTCTTTTGCGTAGCTTACCCGTTGAGACTAGCTTGTCGAGTATTGCCAGGCCATGCCTTAGTGCACCATTAGTATTATGTCTCTCCCGTGCATATACTATTTGTTATCTCGTGTTGTGGCTCGCATACCAAGCATTGAGGCATAGTCAAAAGCTTTTAAGGAAAAGATAAGAGAAGCAAAGATCTTGTAAGCAATAGTATCAAGCCTCATAGCATAGATACATCATTTGGTAACTACATACATAAGCATACTTGGAATAGTAAAACGACTCGTTTCTCTTCTAGGTTGGTGCACTAGCGCATCTAGCCCATTAGAGCAATCGAGCTAGCGTCTATCTAGTATCCGTATAACAAGAGCATTTTTGTGGTTACACATCTTAGAGCTCACTCCTTGGTTGTGCGGATCCCATTTATCTTCCGTGTGTGTGTTCCTAGTGATACTAGTAGTATGTCCGTGCGTTGCTACGGGCAATAATGTAGGCAAATGAGTCAAAAGTCATGCTTTAGCAGTTCCGTCAATAAAGTGCACAATTTTAGTTGATATATCACAATGTTGTAATTTCTCCTTCACATGAAGGTACACAGGAAGAGGAATCATGGAATCCTCCATTTTGTCAGCACTGAAGTTAGAACTGAGCATATTATCCCATTTTCAAAGCACGAACTTGACACGTTCTCTGTTTTTTTTTTAAATCCTATATGAGCAAGAACTATCTTGTGGAACAAAATTTTAAAATGAGGAATGGTAAAATCACAATAAATGGCAAGTCCGCACCTCGAGGGCAATTAACTCAATACAATGGGTAATCGGGAGTTTGGGCAGCACTGCTCCTTGTTCCGGCAACATGAGGGGTTAAGTCCACCTAAGAGGTGATCAAGCATGGAATCGCCTCGGTGTTAATGTGTGATTGGTAATAATTCAGAAACTGAAGATAAAAAATGGTAGTTAAAATAGTAGGTTGCAAGGTTTCACGTAGCTCACATTACCACCACATCCACTGCTATTGTATGTGATATCAGCATCATTGTACAACATTAAGAAATGCTACATTGTGGCATGCTGGAGAGAGCACCAGACACTTACCCAGATCAACCCTCATGCATTTATAATACTATGATATAGTGAAACTGTGCACTTCTGTAAGACATAATAATAACAATCATATTATGAAATTCTCTATGCAGACATGCAATATGGACTTACAAAACCAAATCAAACAACAGAAAATTCTCTATGCAGACACACAGACAAGCAACATTGACCTCCAAGCACTCTTTGCCCATGTCACCCACCACCTCCTTATCGTCGTCCGCAGCTGTGGGAAGCGGATGTGGTGACCTGCAGCAGTGGATCTTTCAGCCTTTGAGATGAGAACGAACCAGCCCTTACCGGCTACACATACATTCAAACCGATGCACCTCATGCTGCACTTTGCCCTCGGCCTCCCCACCTAGCCCACTTTCTACAAAGCTCAAGAGAGAAAGAGGAGAAGTAAACCGAGAGATTTACCGAGCCGGCGGCGAAGAAGATGACAAGAGACTCGCAGAAGCAGCTACCATGACATCGGTGTGGATGAGCTTGAGTAGGATCAAGACCATATCTCTGTATCACCACTATGAAAGCGTCATCAACACATACAACATGTACTGTTTTCAGGAAGGTGAAAAGGGAGCATAAATCATGCTTATTTTTCATACACTAACTACTAACTAGTACAACTCTGCATAAAGCACAATTGGCAGGTCATGTTATTGTAAAAATATAGGAAATGCACCTGTATAAGTTGCTGCTGGGTAGTGTAGTAGTTTGTTCTCGCCTTCAACTCATCAATCTTGGCCTGCATTTCAGCACAAAGCTTTAATAGTTTACAGAAAGTACACAAGCTTCTCAGCCAACCGATGGTGATATCCTTCCAATGGTTCAAGCCAATCAACATTGCTCAAAACAAAATAAATCGAAGGCGTGGAAGGCCTCTGTATTTATTTTGTTTGGTTCAAGATGCTCTGCCGTACTTTATATTTTTGGAAGAGCTATGCACCGAACCCCAAGTCATATCATCTAAGTCCAAGTGTCAAACGACAATAGCAAGCTACGGAGCACACATTCAGAAGGCATAAACAAGCATCAACAACAAGTTATGAAGTAATCTATGAAATTTGATGGACTCTTGGACTCCAGGGGCAAAACTAAATAATGACAACTAACAAGTTACGATCCATCAACAAAATAGTATGCTTCTCAATGACAATTAACTCCATGGGAAAAACTAAATAATTAAATCCAATGCATCTTCAATGAACCTCTATGATTATTTTCACCTAGCATCAGGTACATTTTGGCTGGCCATGAAGATTTTCATAACCAGATCACTTGCGTACCATGTTTGCCTTCAGATATGTGCATGGGTATAACTCCAGGTGACAAGATGAGTAGCTAACTATACAATGGCTGCTGAAAACATGGCATGCAGGTCCAAATCAAAAAATGACACTCTGATAACCATATAATGTCTTGAAATTCACCTAAGAAAATTATTACGTGTGGTACTGAAATCAGCTGTCCTAAAAAAAGTGTAAGCAGACATTTCAAAGATATATATATGTAAACCGTTCTGATCATATATAGGCAAAGGAAATTTGGCATCAAATTATGAGATGCTAATTGGCATTAGTAACCATGATATTTAGTGAGAGTTTGGACTATCACATAGCTTCATACACTGCTTACTTGAACTTTTTTTTTCGAGAAAATGCAAAAGGCCTTTGCATTTCATTTCATTGAAAATTTGGAAGACCTCCTACGAGGTGGTTGGTACATAGTTATGTGTTCAAACAAGATATGCTACACACAAATTGAAAGAACCAGGCCACTTAAATCAAATTGCTACCCACGGGTTCAAAGAACATAGCAGCTTACAAGATCTGCCTTCAGGGGAAAAAATAGTAAACACATATCCTGCAATTTGATTACACAAAAATTTAAATTTTAATCAATTTAAGCCAAATAACAATTTGGAACTTGTGAAGAAGCATGGAAAAATGAAACATAAAATGTCGAGTTCATTAAGTATTCGTGTTCGGAATCTTGGCCAAACACATGCTGAATCAAATCACTATTTTTCAGGATGGTAGATTTGCTGCTTCTGAAGTATGGACAATTACAAAGGCCGCTGGAGAGCACAAATGATATGTAGTAGAATAAAGAGTTTTTATTGATTGTTCTGATTTAATCAATGTATTCTTTGAACTCTGTTCCCACATGTTAGAAAATTTAGGGAGATTCCGCTGGTTCGAGGAGTTGCAAAATTCCTAATAGAAAATTCAGTCCTAAATACATTAAATTGCAATGGTAGCCTATGTTGTGTATCTCTAAATTAAATTGCAATGTACTTGTTATAATCATATGTTTGCGCACTTTTTCATTGCATCATGGTAAACCTTTTCCTCTCTCCCTCAACCCCCACCCCCTCTCTCTCCCTGCCTCCCTCTCTATCTCCCATCCGCTCTCTCCCGCCACCCACCCCTCTCTCCCTTCCTCTCTCTTTCTCTCTTCCTTCGCCTGGGGCCCTGCGGCATGCTATGAGAAGACATGCCATGCCAAGATATGGGCAACCAAGATTTACTGAATATGCTCTCAAAACTTGGCTGAACACATCCACAAAAATCTAGCGGATACAGCCAGCCACCCCACTATCGTTCCTTTGATGACGTACCTGGTCCAGCACCAGTAGCAGATCATTGCTGCTGCGCTCGGCCTCCAACGCTTCCTCTAGCAGCCTCCGCACCTTCCCGACCTCGAGCAGTATATGAGAGACTTCCCCAATATTAATGTATCTGAATCAGTGCCCAACAGAGAATGCAATTTCCATCGATAATCTATAACGGCGATATAGTTTCAGAAAACAGACATCAGACTGTCCAAATTATATTAAGAAATAAACTTCACCTTATGCTTGGAAAGAGCCTTTCCAATCATCTTTTTTGGTCGTATGGCTCTAGTAAGGAAGAATCTATCCAGATGTCTCTCACGTCTACCAGCAGACTGTGACAGAAAATCAACAACCAGCACTATGTTAAACACTGAGGTGTTGGCATATGATTCCAAAAAAATACATCCACACAATTGCTAAACTGAATGAGCAACCTGCCTGCACCTCGATCGCTGACTTGACAATCTCGTCCTTCTTGGCTTCTCTGTGACGCCAAGAAATTGCATGGTCAGAGATGCATCATAAAAAGAGTACATATGATCCACTCAGTTATAAATCCTCTGCACCTGTATACTCCAAATAGAAAAAGGGAGGCGTGTGAAACTACAGGGCGTCGAACTACGACGATAAAATCCACGACTATTTAACCCGTAACCGCATCAACCATGGGGGCGCATTTCGGGGAAATTCAAACTCAGGAGCAGAAAACAAACTCAGGAAATTCAACAACATGCACAGTATGTCAAAGATTAAAGCAACAGTAACATGTGACACAAATAACCTCACGGAAATAAAGGATGAGTCACCTCCATGGTTAACTTAAACCTGAACTCCAGAAACAGCCAGAAGCACCTAGATCCAAACTGAAATCACAAAGATGAACATAATTTTGACAGTTTGCAGAACTGTAGAACACACATACTCCTTTTATTTATTATTATTAAATATAAGCATAGATGCCCCATAACTGAGTGCAAAAATGGTAGTGCCATGCCCAGATTCATTTATTAATTAGTTGCTTATAAGCAGAAAAGGAAGAGTGGGGCATTTTGGAGACCGAGCTCCATGGAGCCCTTATTTTGAAAAATTTAAATTCATAAATTCAAGTTTCAAAAAAATCTGAAAAAAAGATAAACATGTATGCAAGGATGTAAAGTGTATGTGTGAAAAATTCCAGGATGAAATACCTTGAATTGCGAGCTGCACAAAAAAAAACAAAATCATGGACTTTGAAGATGAACAATACATATGGTAAAAAGCCACAGATTTGTCTTTTTTGTGTAGCTCACATTTTAATGTATTTCCACTTAAAAAATTGCACACATGTACATTATGTATCTAGGTATATGTGTATTTATTTATAGAATTTTTTGAAACCGAAAAGTTTAAATTTTGAAGTTTTCAAATAAAGGCCTCCATTGAGCTCGGTCTCCGTTTGGCATTTTCGGAGAAGGAAGCCTATCTTCATGGCCTACATTAAGAGCTAAACCATATCCAATAGAGGATTAACATGCATGAACGTCTGGATGTATGTGATTCAAGCTGAGCTCCTGCCCACAAAGGAAAAAAAATACATATGCAAGTGAATCAAGCCGAGCTCCTGCCCACACAGTCGAACCCCTAGATGATTGCGTTAATGGAGCAGAAGCTGTGCGCTCACCTAAAGGCTGCTCGAGGGGCTCGATGGGAATGGCAGCTTCCTGAACCAGAGCACGGCAGGTCCAAAACTCAAGGGGCCAACACGGGCGATGTCGCTGACACCAGCACCTTGCCCCCGAGTTGTGGTCACGGTCTCCGGCGCCGGCACGAACATCGGCATCTCGCCCTCATTGCAGTCACTATCGTTGGTGCGATGCCCCACCCTTGGCTGCTGTAGAACTGAATAAATTACATGTAATTTTTTTGAGGGAATAAGTTACATGTAATTTGAATCAGTAGAGACAGAGACAAGATGATGTCCGTCCCAGCCCGTACTGCACTGGTGTTCGAACCACCCTGCCCTGGGGTTGGCGTAGACCTCCAGGCCCAGAAAAACACAATGATCAAAATGATTGGTAGATTCCAACACAGTAACCAGCATCTGAATCGACCTTGACAACCACCAGAGTGAAACACAGCAACAGTAAACTATTTCTGAAGACACAATTCAGGAGTTTCTCCACTTTACTTGAAAAAACATACAAACAGATCACCTCCGCCACGAGCATGTCCACACAGTTCAAGAAAGACATATCCTAGCTCTACTTTTATAACATGGTAATATAGCACAATCCCAGTCATATAAAATGATATGTATAGGCTGCTAGGCGAAAGCAAATATATCAGTTCCGACCTAACAAACCTCTTTCCAACTTGCTCTAATTCTTATTGAGTCTGACTAACTATGAAGAAACGGGATCAAAAGAAGAAAAAAATACTGCCAAATTTTGACTATCTGAACTATCTCCAACACGCTATTTTTCACCGCAAAAATAGGAAGCACTTTGTACGCAGAACATTACTGAATCACCTTGAATTGAACAGAACCATCAAAACTGAAACCACACCCTTTCCAAAGCAGCAAGGTTCAGAACACGGTACCACTATCAACAGAACATACAAGGAGAAATCACCGAGACTAAGACCTCGACATCGACGGAAGGAGCACCTGAAATGAATCAAACGAAGAATAGTGAATCAAGGGTGCGAGATTGGAACCGATTACGAATACAATACCTGCCACTTACCCGACGACGAGAGGTGGAAGAGAGGAGAGGAGAGGATCCAGCCAAGGAGCCGCCGGTCTTGGCAGGGGAAGGCCACACCGACGCCATCGACGCAGATGACCAGCGCGGCTTGCCCCCACGGGTCCCGATGCAGAAGATGCCGATGGGAACAGGGACCTGGCCGACATCAACTCCATCATCCCGGACACGGCGTGCCCGGATGGCCGCCGGGTGGCGCGGTGGGGCATGGCTTCCACATCAGCGATTCATGTAGAGATGGAAGACGGGGCGTAGCAGCGGAGCTGGGAGAGATAGAAGCACGCGGGGCGGCCGGGGGAGGGAGTGCGGCGGCGGCCCGTGATGCCGAAAGAGGAAACGTGAGGCGGGAGGCCTTGACGTACGGGAGGAGACCCCTCCACCAGATTAGATCGAGGGTAGCGAGATCCCACACGATCCGGCAGCGTCTTCTTTATGAGGTCGGCGGCGGCGGTGGCGACGACGTGTCCTCCAGGGGATTGATAGAAGCAATGTTTTGTGCGTGTTGGTTTTTCTTCGGGTGCGTGCGTGGGTGGGGTGGGAGGAGGGACGAATGAAACCAGCGAAAAAACCCGGACGTAAGTGGTGGGACGAAAGTAGTGATACGAAAATAAACCCGGAACGGAGACTACCAACTGAGACATTAAGAGTAAAGATCCTTGGGTTTGATCTATTTGTCTTACTTACCATTTGTGAATCTTCTCAACTTTGTCAACATCTTGACTAATATTTGCTTGAATTATTTGTGCCACTTCTGATGTGGAGCATCCCACGATCATCCCCATAGACGTGTCAACATCTCCCACGACACTACATGGACCAATGACAAGAGCTCGAGCAAAGGTTATCAAAGATAAGGTGAACTCGCTCCTCTCCAAACTTCCACTTTCTACCTATGAGACATGGCTACTACCACATGGGGAGACCCTACGTGTGATCAGGTATTTGGAGGGAAGCCACAGATCAGCTGCGCCCAAAGGACAAGACGACGAGGACACCAAGTTCAATGGACTAGAAGAAGGACCGCTCGAAACTCCTAGTCATCAAGCGACCGACGTCTCTCGGACTTCCGATGCCTAGAGGTTCCACCGATCAACCAAGTCCCAGCCAGCGCATGCTCCAGCGCCTGGACGTCTGAGCAACACCGGACGACCGACACCTTCCAGCGTCCGGACAACCAAGCGACACCGGACGACCGACACCACCACACCCGAGCCAAAACATCGAAAGAATGGAGACCCCTGGACGACCGACCGATCGGACGATCGACCCCGACCGGACGACCAACAAGTCCTGACCAGAGCCAAAACATCGAACGCCCGACCGACACCGGACGTCCAGACCCTCGCGAGCCTTCGGACGACCGGTGACCATCGGACGTCCGACGCCTATGTGACCGCCCGCGTGATGGGCCGAAGCCACTTACCCCTTTATTCCACTAAGACTATAAATATACCTCCTCTGTCCTCTTTCTAGGGTTAGCATGGTGATAGCTCATATTTGAGATAGAGCTTTGCTCATCCACTTGGTTACTTCTCCTCGGAGCTCACGACCTCTTCGGAGAAGATCCCCCAAGCAGATTCAAGACCCCATCACGGGAAGACCCTTCAAGACCTCCTCACGGAGAAGACCCTTTATGATGTAGGGTAGAACCCTAGACGCCCGATCTTTCATGTTTGTAGGGAATCCTACCAAGAACACGAAGAACATGAGAGGGGAAACGAGGGAAACACACGAGAGAACACTCAACCAACGAGAATATGGTCACACATACGCTAGATCCTCCAGACACAAAGAGATACAAGATCCGAATCCAACAAGGGACGATACATAGGGTAACCGGTTCTTCTCCGAGAGGAGGTCTTGAGTTCTTCCCGTTAGGGGCCTTGAATCCAAGTGGATCTTCTCCGTAGAGGCATGGACTCTCTCGGAGGAGCAGATCCGGATGGATGAGCGAGGCTCTATCTCACAAATGAGCTATCACAACGCTAACCCTAACTAGGAGGAGGTGGAGGAGTATATATTGTTTAGGGCCACGAAGGGGTAAGTGGGGGATACATGGGCCTCAGCCCGCAACTGGACACAACCAGGGACCGGACGTCCGCTGGGCACCGGACATCCGGTGGTTCCAGGGGGACCGGTCGTCTGCTAGCGTCGGACGTCCACTGAAAGTGTTTTGTGGTGGGGACACCAGACGTCCGGAAGTCTCGGACTTTCGTTAATATTGCCGGACGTCCGGTGCGGGTCGGTCGTCCACTCGCTGGGAGGTCTGTAGCTAGCGTAGGCTGGTCTTCAGGCGCTGGTCGTCCGCCGAGGGCCGGACGTCCGCTCGCTGGAGCTTCTTCGGTAGTTCCTCTTCCTGTTCCCCGCACTTGGTGTCCTCGCCGTCTTGTCCAATGCTCCTAGCTATTCCATGGTCTTCTTTTTGGTTCCTGATCATGCATAGCACACACGTTTGAGGTAGTAGCCATGTCTCACATATGGAAAGAGAAGGTTCAGAGAGGAGCGAGTTCACCTTGTGTCCAACGGCGTATAGTCGAGGTCTCATCTTATGTATCCTTGGGTCATGGGGAGTGGTCGAAGTGGACATGGGGATGATCGTAGGATGCTCCGCATCTTCTCTCCCCCCCATGGGAAAGATCCTACCTCGGATTGTGATCCTCATCACCATGAAATCGGTTTGTCGTGGATAAACTTGTAGTTGGACGAAGTTGAAAGCATTGCGCAATCCAAGTACTTCAAGGTGTCTCCAGAGTGATAGACATGCAAAAAGAGCAAACACAAGCGACACTCAGAAATACAATGGTTAGCGCACACAAAGTGTCCATCAAGTAAGTATGAGTCGTTCGGTAAGATTGTTCGTGACAGAGCGCATGAAGCTTATCAAGATGATCTAGAATGATATGCAAAGCATTCATGGAAGCAAATGCAATCATTGTGCACACAAATGTGTTGTGAATATGATCAATGCAACCACGGTGCAAAATGATGTCATAGTGAGACGGTTTATCAGTAGCATGAATATGGCAATGGATGCTCAATATGTGTATTGTATGATGCAATTGATGGTGGACAATATGATCATGATGTATGAATATGCCATCAAGAAAGATCACAACAAATTTGCTAAGGAAATGCACAAGTTCATATATAATGGATGACATGGGAATACAAGATGCAACAAGGCAATCATAATGTGAGTCAATCCATGCATAGGGTCCAAACTTGTGGTGAGTATGATATGTCCATCGAGCGTGACATGTGTGAGCACAATCAACAAATATGTATGTGTTGGTGCAATGTGTCAAAGGAGTGTTGATGTGCCAATGCTCGATGTCGTGGCATGAGTGGAGTTCCGAAGGTGCATCCAATAAGTGTGAGCACTCCTCAATGTGAAGGTCCATAGAGCCAATATCCAATGTCGCTCCTCCATTCGCGAGATGTATCATGTAGAGAACAAGAAGGAAACAAGAATGAAAAAGGGACCCATCCAATATGCGTATTTGAGGATGGCTCAAAGGGAAGGAGTTCACCTCAAGAATGTTCCCAAAGATGTTGGAGTTGGACATCATGTATGCCTTCACATAACCAATATGTCTCATGAAGGTAATGCCTTGTGAATCCTTCAAAACGAAATAACATGACAAACACTCAGAAAAACAAATGAGGTTAGCGGAAGTGCAAAACCTATCATTCGTGTGGTAAGATACCAAACAAGTGCATGCATCATGCTCATCATAATAAAGGACAAGGGAGCATTGCATAGTATGGAGGCATATGATGCGAGAACAACCAAATACAATAGGCTCAAGTAAACAAGCATGCATCACAAGTAAGGTGTCAAAGTCTCCAAGATCAATAAGCATAGTGTGGTTGCACTCACTACAAGTGGATATGAGAGAGGCAACTAATGGAGACAAGAGACAATGATCAAGACAAATCAAGTGAGAGGCATGAACATATATGTCATCAACCCAAGAAAGTGAGTAAGAGTGGAACATGGGTGATGCAACATAGCAAGCAATCATAGCGGTCAAGTCAAGCAAGCTAGTAGTGCGAAGATGCAACATACTAGAGGGAATCATGGCAAGCATGTCATGTGTGCAAATAGTGGGCATGAATAATGCACATGACATATCACAAGCATGAAAGCAAGATATGAGAAAAATATCATCAATGTATTGGTGAGAGGCCATATGTAAATAGCAATGGGACATCATGACTCTCCCAACACAACAAGCATAAATAGCATGGGGCACAAAGAAATAATGGTAATAGCTACAAGGATCTCCACCAAGCATGCATATACACATAGAAGTAGCATAATGGTGAATCATGGGTAGATGCAAGCAAGGGTCACAATTGCATGGCAAAATCATGTAAAGAGGCATAGACTCCAAAGTGAACACGATAGTAAGGGCATAAGGTGACAAGTGGTAAATAGCCCATAGCCGTGTGAGAGACAAGTAAAAGAGATATGCGTAGTCCTTGCGTGAAGGGAACGGTGGTAAGGATAGTTCACGTGATCCCAAATTGTAATTGCTCTCAAGAGCTCGTTTCGTCAACTCTTCGGATTGAGAGGTTGACGAGTATACGTGAGTACCTACACAAAACAAAGACAAAGGGAAAATTGTGTGTGCGTGGTATATGTACACATCATGCATCATGATGCGCACGTGCTTGTGTTGGTTAGCACAAAATATCCAATGCTCAAATAGATGAGATGCGTGATATAGAAACATGTCATCCATCATGAGAGGTTTGTTATTATGTATGACATAATGGAGACTCAAATTGTGTAATGCATCATGAGATATATGTAGAGCATTGTTATTCATGGAATGCATATGGTGCAAGCAATTATGGGAATCATGCCAAGTATGGAATGCATCAAAATCTCCTAATATGTATGGGGAAACTATGGGGGTCTCCTCATGAGCATTTGGGGAAACATTACATGGAGAATATTGACAACATCCAAAACAATGCATATTCGAAACAATGTGATCATGGCATGTCATAGTAGATGAATTACGCAAATCATGTAAAGTAAGCATGACAATATCATCACATGAAAAACAAAAGCCAGTGACCATCATCTCTTCATCTATGTCATAAGTGCAAATAGGATTTATTTTAATGGGGCATGCATAGTTACTATGTTGAGATTGAAATGATGCAATATGGGAGATCTCACTCTAGCATATGACAAGTTCAATGGATTGTCAAACATGAAGTGGCCAAAAGAATTTTCACATGATATCCTATGGAGCATAGCATCACAACTAGGCAACTCAACATGCTCATCATCATATTCATCATAAATAGGTAAGTCAAGACATGAAGAAGTTGCACTAGCATGAGGCATGGGAATAGGTGGATCAACATCATGCAAGCAATCATTGGTAAGATAGTCCTCTAGTGGGACAAGAGAAGCACCATCACCTATGTTACCTTTGGAGCATCGCTCATGTGTTGTAGGTGAGGTGTTGAAGATCCAATCGTTGCCATCTTCATCTTGATGGAACCATGTGGGGGGGGGGGTGCATCATCGTCCACCATGGCCATCGTCGTCTCCTTTGGAGGTATGGAGTCGTCGAAGATAGGCATGTTGTCATGTAGGAGACCTAGCACCAAAGAAGAAAACACACTAGGAGTAGAGGTTAAGTCGTTAGAAATCATGGTGGCCTCACATGCCGTGTCAACTACCTCAGTCGCTAAGTGTTGTTGCTTGCTCACTCCCTCAAGGATGCTCTCATTCATATGGTTGGTGGAGTCACTCAAATGGCGCTCAACCTCACATGGGATGTGTGGCATGCTCTCATGTGTGGGGCAAGTGGTGGTCACACTCATCCTCTCATAGAAAATGCTCTCAGTGTCACGTATGGTGGAGTCACTCATGTCACTCATGTGGTAGTGGCTCTCCTCACATGGCACTTGGGGCATCTCGACATATGTGGGTGTTGGAGAGATGTAGGTGCAAATGTCTCCATGCTCAACTCCTATCCCCGTGGTCGAAGGGGATGGCCCTTGCTCGACCTTCTTGTCACCGTCTTGGTGTGGGAGGCCCATATGATGTTGCACCTCGTAGCTCGTCTCCATGACTGAAGGGAATTTCCCATGCTCAGCCATCTTCCTTGAGCGGCTTCCGAAGATGGAAGTGTCGCCCTCACTTGTAGGTGATCGCCTTGGACTTGATGAAGTCGTTGTAGGCGTACTCATGGGAAGTAGGCGAAGATGCCGTACGTCCAAAGGCGAAGATGCCTTGATAGCACTTGGTGAAGATGCCGAAGTGGTGGTGGTAGCCGTAGCTCCGTCTTGGTGGTGCTCATCTCGCGGTCTTCTCTTTTGCTCATGAAGCATGAACTTGGCATGAAGTAGGGCTTGTTGGGACTTGTGCATTTGTGCTTGTGGAGAATCTTCATGATGATGGTGTCATTGTCGTGCTTGAGCTCGTAGTATATGTCGTTCGTCGTCGTCGTGCACATGTTGCTTGGAGGTGACTTGCCCTTCATGACGATGTGGATCACGAACGTGATGGTGGTCGCCATGTAGATGTGGACGTGGACAAATTGTGCTTGCATCGCTTGGGCGCTCCGAAGATGATCGACTTGGTCGCCGCCGCCTTGAAGATGACGAAGGGGAAGTAGACTTGATTAAGGCCCGAATCTCCTCCATCCTTGCAACTTGCTTCTTCTTTTGTGCGGAAAGATTATTGTCGATGTAGTCCCTTTTCGTTGCTTCAGAGTGTCGAATGTCTATGGAGAGGTTGTAGATGCGCTCTCGCGATCTTGATTGTGCGCCTTGCATTTATCGTTGTAGACCGAAGATGGACGCTTTGGTGATGTAGTTGTTCACGCCATCATTGTTGTCGTAGACCGAAGATGAAATGCCTTTCCTATCCATCACAAGACTCGAGCAAATATGAGTGGAAGAAAGGAGAGAACTATACCAAATGTACCTTGACCGATGTAGAAAATGGATCAATGATCACTTAATGATGTAACAAGGAAATAGCACAATTGGTACCAATCTCGCCAATTTCTCACACCTACACAAGTAAGGCTTATGGTGGAGCTCGGTGAGGATAGTGGCACAAAAAAATTGATGCAAAATGTTAGCAAGAGTCAATAATGTTGAAAGAGATTCACAAATTCGCAAGCGAAACAAGTAGACAAGGCAATATGGATGGCATACGGAAACACACACACGGATAGATAAATGGGGTCGTGCAACCAAGGAATGAGCACAAAATGTGGAATCCGCGGAAAACGCTCGTGATGCACAACGCAAGAGAGACTCTAGCACGATTACTTAATAGGCGGATACGACACTTGTGCACAACCTATAAGATGCAAAATGGATAAACTTTCTATCCTGAGTATGCTATGTATGTATGGTTCTCGGTGTTTCTCACAAGATGATCCAAGATGATCGGATATGACAATCTTAATGTAGTATGACGCTATGGTTCTTGGTTACAAGCTCTTTGTTCTCTTTTTCTTTGCTTAAAAGCTTTATTCTTTTTTTTGTATGGCCACTTTTGCACAAGCACAAACCAAGATAGCAATTGTATATATGCGGGAATAAACTTGTGACACAAGATATGATACCAAGATATGCACCACGATGATATGGTATGTATGCAATGGGAGGTGTAGACCAATGATCACTAATGTGCACAAGTAACGTTGCCGGCAATATTCAAATGGCTAGTCTTGATAGGCAAGTAACGCAAAATGGGCTAGGGGTTATCAATGCAATTGCAAGGGGAATATACAGTGATGTCGTCGAGGTTACCGTCTGTGGCGATGAAGAGTGGCGGTGTTGCCGATGTCGACTCGTTCATAGTTAGCCGAAACACCCTAGGAAACGGAAAAACCGCAAACTAAAAATCTCAAAGGAAAATGTCAAATGGTGGTAGTGGAAATGCGGTGGTGATTTGCACTTGGCAATGCGGAAGTGTAAATGATGGGCTATACACATGTTGGAGTTGAAGTTGCCGTCCCTAAGTAGCCGAAACACCTTAGGAGACACAAGCCACAACTCAAACAAGCTCAAACAAAATTGGGTTAAGTTGGGTGGTGGAAGTGTATGGTGGACAAGGTTATGCGGAAATGGTGGTGGTTGTTGATGAAGAAGCAACCGTCCCTAAGTAGCCGAAACACCTTAGGAGACTCGAATCACTACTCAAGCAACCACTAATGCTATATGGAACAAAATGGGTTAGGTTGCGGAAGTCGGTGGCGGTTATGTGGATGATGTGGAGGAAGACCTAGGCAAAGATGCCAAAATTCCAAAAATTTGATGGAGTCAAATGATGTTGGTGGTATTTTTGTGGGATGGGGGATGTCAATAACTTCAAAACGAGCTAAAGAACGTCAAAATCGGAGTTCGGATAAATTAGTTATGGCCGAAACAAAAATCAGCCGAAGTGGGAATCTACAGGTAGCGGACGTCCGGAAATGGACGAATATCTGGTGGCCGGACGTCCGGTGGGCTCGGAAATCCGTAAAATATGTTCTGTAATGGGTTGCCGGACGTCCGGTGGTTCCTGGGGCTTCAGACGTCAGGTAAAGTGGCGGTCGTCCGGTGGGTCGGGTCAACGCGAGATTTGAGCTACGGGACGCGATTTTGGGCGGAAAATGGAGATTTCGGGGTCAAAATTGATGAGATTTCTTGGATGAAAGATAGGGAAACTTGGGGAAATGCTAGATCCACTCGAAACCAAGCAAATCCATGGATCAAAATCAACAAAATATCATCAAACCAACAAATCACAAAAAAAAATTGGGGCTATTTTCGGTGGGGATTTTCGAAATTGGGGAAGAATACAACAAAATCAAGCTAGAAAAGAAAGGGTAGGGGCTCCAAAATCGTGATCACGTGGCTCAAGATACCAAGATGATGTAGGATAGAACCCTAGACACCCGATCTTTCACGTTTGGAGGGAATCCTACCAAGAACACGAAGAACACGAGAGGGGAAACAAGGGAAACACATGAGAGAACACTCAACCAACGAGAATAAGGTCACACATATGCTAGATTCTTGAGACACAAAGTGATACAAGATCCGAATCCAACAAGGTACGATACATAGGGTAACCGGTTCTTCTCCGAGAGGAGGTCTTGAGTTCTTCCCATTAGGGGCCTTGAATCCAAGTGGATCTTCTCCGTAGAGGCATGGACTCTCTTGGAGGAGCAGATCCGGATGGATGAGCGAGGCTCTATCTCACAAATGAGCTATCACAATGCTAACCCTAACTAGGAGGAGGTGGAGGAGTATATATAGTCTAGGGCCATGAAGGGGTAAGTGGGGGATACATGAGCCTCAGCCCGCAACTGGATAGAGCCAGGGACCGGACGTCCGGTGGTTCCAGGGGGGCCAGTCGTCTGCTAGCGTCGGACGTCCGCTGAAAGTGTTCTGTGGTCGGGACACCGGATGTCCGGAAGTCTCGGACTTCCGTTAATATTGCCGGACGTCCGGTGCGGATCGGTCATCCGCTCGCTGGGAGGTCTGTAGCTGGCGTAGGCTGGTCTTCAGGCGCCGGTCGTCTGCCAAGGGCCCGACGTCCACTCGCTGTGAGAGGTCGGTCGTCCGGTGTCGTCCGGACGTTCACTCGCTGGAGCTTCTTCGATAGTTCCTCTTCCTGTTCCCCTCGCTTGGTGTCCTCGCCGTCTTGTCCAATGCTCCTAGCTGTTCCATGGCCTTCCTCTTGGTTCCTGATCATGCATGTCACACACGTTGAAACAACATGTGGTGCCCCCATGTTTGGATTTGGTAATTGATGACAATCTCTATGGACTAATGGTTGTCTTGAGTTATGTTTGAAGGATTTGTCCATAGGCTTTTCTTGAAGTCCATGTGTTGGTTTCAAGGAGTTTATGAGTTGACCAAGGTGCTATTAAGGAATTATCCAAAGATTGGTCATGTGAGTGTTAAGCTTATTGCAAGCATGTCTTGAAGAAGAAGATTGTGTGATCATTCATGTTTACCTTCAAGACATCATCCAAATGAAGAGAGTTGGAAAGATTCAAGGTTGATCAAGACTAAGTCAATAGTGAATTAAGTTGATCAACTCACAAAGCATAGAAGATGTACCGAGAGGGATCAAGTGATCCCATAGTATGGTAAGCATTGTCCATTGCACTTTGTGTACTAACCCATGGTCTATGTGAGAGTTCTATGTGGGGTTAGGTATGTGTCCATGGGCTTGCGTCAAGAGGAAGATATCATACAACCCATGGAAAGGATGACATCAAGTGGTGATCTTCATCAAGATTGCCGTGTGCAAGTTCAAGTGGAGCATCACGAAGATATCAAACGCTTGAATCTTGCCATGCATTGTGGTGTCAATGGACTTGTGAAGATGTGCTGAAGAGTGGCTCACCCATAGTGGACTATGGGGGAGCAATCATCTAGTCTTCATCGAGCCAACGCAATCAAGAAAGGTGGTCCAATTGAGGGAGTCAAGATCGTCATCATAAAGCTCAAGTGGACCATCTGCAAGGCAAAGGTTCGACCTTGATAGGTTTTCTATTTCACCGGTCTCGTGGTGGTAGTTGGGAGACCGGGTTATAGGATCGTTTGCCGTACTATCAAGGGGGGCTCTCAAGTTGGTAGCTTGATCGTATCATTAGTAGAGAGCTCAAACCATTGCATCCTTGCATCATGTTTCTTGGTTCTTGTTTGGTTCTCTTTGTGAGTCTTAGAGCTTATGGTCTTCTTGATGACAAGCTTGGGTTCATCGAAAACGGAGTTCGCATGCATCTTCTATGATGTTTTCGGTGTTGGAGGTTTTACCGGTCTTATCCGAGGAAGGGTTCTCACCATTTTCTTATGGACCTTTTCTCATTTTCTTATTATTGATATTTCTTTCAAGATTGTGTTATCCCATGTCGTTAGCTTTCCAACAAATTTGGTTTCGTTGAATTCGGAGTCCGTTTGCAAAAGTTGTGGCTGTTTTGGTAAAGGCTGCAGCGGTACTACCGCGACTAGAGCGGATGTAAATTTTTACTACCACTCTAGAGCGGTACTACCACGGCTCCTGAGCGGTAGTACCGCTCCGGACCAAAATCTCATGTTTTGCTCAGCGGAGGTAGGCACGGAAGTATTTTTTAGTACCGCTCGCAAGCAGTAGTACCGCTACCATTTGCGGTAGTACCGTGAGGTCGAGCGGTAGTACCGTGAGGACGAGTAGTAGTACCGCTCCGGCGGTTCTACTGGCCTTTTGCCTCCTTGCTGTTATTTTTCAATGGGGTACTACCGCCCTAGTGGTAGTACCTCTCCTTGGAGCGGTAGTACCGCTCTGTGCGGGCTGTGAGCATAACGGTTGGATTTTTCCCCTCCTATAAAAGGGATTCTTCTTCCCCATTGAACCTCATCTCTTAAGCTCGCGTTCTTCCCCCATTGTTGACCTTCTTCGAGCTTGCTAACTCTCAATCCCTCTAATGATTCTTTCTAGTTCTTGAGGGAAAAGAGAAAGGAGATCTAGATCCACGTTTCCACCAATCACTTTCTCCTCTAAGTGAGGGGAACCCCTTGGATCTAGATCTTGGAGTTCTTCGTGTTCTTCTTTCTTTCTTCCTCTCATTTTCCTCCCTAGCATTAGTTGCTTTGGTGCGATTTGGGAGAGAAGGACTTGGGCACTCCGTTTCCCTTGCCATTGCATTTGGTGCATATGTTTGAGTTCTCCACGTGATACGTGGAAGTTACAAGTTGAGAAGCTTATTACTCTTGGGTGCTTGGTACCCTTGAGCTTGTTACTCTTGGGTGTTTGGACACCCTAGAGCTTGTTCCTCTTGGGTGCCTTGGCATCCTAGACGGTTGGTGTTGTTCGGAGCTCAGTCATTGTGGTGTAAAGCTTCGGGCAAGCATCGGGGTCTCCAATTAGGTTATGGAGATCGCCCCGAGCAATTTGACTGGTACCAGTGACCGCCCCCAAGGGTTGCCAAACTGTACGGGTTCGGTGACCGCCCCCAAGGGTTGCCATTTGTATGGGTTCGATGACTGCCCTCAAGGGTCCCTTAGTGGAATCACTACATCTTGCATTGTGCGAGGGCGTGAGGATATTACGGTGGCCCTAGTGGCTTCTTGGGGAGCATTATGCCTCCACACCGCTCCAAACGGAGATTAGCATCTGCAAGGGTGTGAACATCGGGATACATCGTCGTCTCCGCGTGCCTCGGTTATCTCTTACCCGAGCCCTTTACTTATGCACTTTACTTTGTGATAGCCATATTGTTCTTTGTCATATATCTTGCTATCACATAGTTGCTTATCTTGCTTAGCAAAAGTTGTTGGTGCACATAGGTGTTAGCCTAGTTGTTGTAGGTTTTGTGCTTGACAAATTAACCGATAGGTTTATTCCGCATTTGTTCAAGCCTCTACCGTAATTATTTTAAAATGCCTATTCACCCCCCTCTAGGCGACATCCACAATCTTTCACACGTTTGAGGTAGTAGCCATGTCTCACATGTGGAAATAGAAACTTTGGAGAGGAGCGAGTTCACCTTGTGTCCAATGGCGTATAGTCGAGGTCTCATCTTATGTATCCTTGGGTCATGGGGAGTGGTCGAAGTGGACATGGGGATGATTGTTGGATGCTCCGCATCACTTTGTATCATCCTTTGTTGACCTTGAATCGTGTATCACTCTTTGTGTTTCGAGGATCTAGCATATGTGTAACCGGATCTTGTTGGTTGAGTGATTTCTCTTGTGTTTTCCCTCGTGTTCCCCTCGTTTTCCCCCTCATGTTCTTTGTGTTCTTTGTAGGATCCCCTCCAATCGTGAAAGATCGGGCATCTAGGCTTCTGCCCTACATCATCTTGGTATCATGAGCCAGGTTGATCACGTATTTGGAGCACCTACCGCTTTTTTTCTAGCTTGATTTTGTTGTGTTCTTCCCCAATTTCGAAAACCCCTAGCAAAAATAGCCCCATTTTTTTGTGATTTGTTGGTGTGATGAAGTTTTGTTGGATTTGATCCATGGATTTTCTATGCCACGAGTGGATCTAGATTTCTCCCATCATCTCCACCATTTCCATCCACAAAATCGCTCGGATTTGTGTTGGGGAACGTAGCAGAAATTCAAAATTTTCTACGCAACACCAAGATCAATCTATGGAGTAATCTAGCAACGAGGGAAGGAGAGTGCATCTACATACCCTTGTAGATCGCTAAGCGGAATCGTTCAAGAGAACAGGGTTGATGGAGTCGTACTCGTCGTGATCCAAATCACCGATGATCCTAGCGCCGAACGGACGGCACCTCCGCGTTCAACACACGTACAGAGCAGCAATGTCTCCTCCTTCTTGATCCAGCAAGGGGGGAGGAGAGGTTGATGGAGATCCAACAGCACAACAGCGTGGTGGAAGTAGCGGGATTCCAACAGGGCTTCGCCAAGCGCTGCGGGAGGAGGAAGATGTGTCACGGGAGGGAGAGGGAGGCGCCAGGGCTCAGGTCTTTTTTGCTCCTCCTTTTCCCCACTATATATAGGGCCAAGGGAGAGGGGGAGGCGCAGCCCTTGCCCCTTCCTCCAAGGAAGGGTGCGGCCAAGGGGGGGAGGAGTCCATCCTCCCCAAGGCACCTCGGAGGTGCCTTCCCCTTTTAGGACTCTCCCCTTTTTCTCTTCTCTTGGCGCATGGGCCTCTTGGGGCTGGTGCCCTTGGCCCATGTAGGCCAAGGCGCACCCCCTACAGCCCATGTGGCCTCCCGGGGCAGGTGGCCCCACCCGGTGGACCCCCGGGACCCTTCCGGTGGTCCCGGTACAATACCGGTGACCCCGAAACTTGTCCCGATGGCCGAAATAGCACTTCCTATATATAATTCTTTACCTCCAGACCATTCCGGAACTCCTCGTGACGTCCGGGATCTCATCGGGGACTCCGAACAACTTTCGGGTTACCGCATACTAATATCTCTATAACCTTAGCGTCACCGAACCTTAAGTGTGTAGACCCTACGGGTTCGGGAGACATGCAGACATGACCGAGATGACTCTCTGGTCAATAACCAACAGCGGGATCTGGGTACCCATGTTGGCTCCCACATGTTCCACGATGATCTCATCGGATGAACCACGATGTCAAGGACTTAATCAATCCCGTATACAATTCCCTTTGTCTAGCGGTACGAGATTCGATCGTCGGTATCCTGATACCTTGTTCAATCTCGTTACCGACAAGTCTCTTTTACTCGTTCCGTAACACATCATCCCGTGATCAACTCCTTGATCACATTGTGCACATTATGATGATGTCCTACCGAGTGGGCCCAGAGATACCTCTCCGTTTACACGGAGTGACAAATCCCAGTCTCGATTCGTGCCAACCCAATAGACACTTTCGGAGATACCCGTAGTGCACCTTTATAGTCACCCAGTTACGTTGTGACGTTTGGTACACCCAAAGCACTCCTACGGTATCCGGGAGTTGCACAATCTCATGGTCTAAGGAAATGATACTTGACATTAGAAAAGCTTTAGCATACAAACTACATGATCTTGTGCTAGGCTTAGGATTGGGTCTTGTCCATCACATCATTCTCCTAATGATGTGATCCCGTTATCAATGACATCCAATGTCCATGGTCAGGAAACGTAACCATCTATTGATTAACGAGCTAGTCAACTAGAGGCTTACTAGGGATATGGTGTTGTCTATGTATCCACACATGTATCTGAGTTTCCTATCAATACAATTATAGCATGGATAATAAACGATTATCATGAACAAGGAAATATAACAATAACTAATTTATTATTGCCTCTAGGGCATATTTCCAACAGTCTCCCACTTGCACTAGAGTCAATAATCTAGTTCACATCGCCATGTGATTAACACTCACAGGTCACATCCCCATGTGACTAACACCCAAAGAGCTTACTAGAGTCAATAATCTAGTTCACATTTACCATGTGATTAACACTCGATGAGTTCTGGGTTTGATCATGTTATGCTTGTGAGAGAGGTTATAGTCAACGGGTCTGAACCTTTCAGATCCGTGTGTGCTTTACAAATCTCTATGTCATCTCCTAGATGCAGCTACCACGCTCTATTTGGAGCTATTCCAAATAACTGTTCTACTTGGAGCTATTCTAAATTGTTGCTCCATTATACGTATCTGGTATCTCTACTCAGAGCTATCCGGATAGGTGTTAAGCTTACATCGACGTAACCCTTTACGACGAACTCTTTTACCACCTCCATAATCGAGAAAATTCCTTAGTCCACTAGTTACTAAGGATAACTTTGACCGCTGTCCTGTGATCCATTCTTGGATCACTCTTGTACCCCTTGACTGACTCATGGCAAGGCACACTTCAGGTGCGGTACACAGCATAGCATACTGTAGAGCCTACGTCTTAAGCATAGGGGACGACCTTCGTCCTTTCTCTCTATTCTGCCATGGTCGAGCTTTAAGTCTTAACTTCATACCTTACAACTCAGGCAAGAACTCCTTCTTTGACTGATCCATCTTGAACACCTTCAAGATCATGTCAAGGAATGTGCTCATTTGAAAGTACCATTAAGTGTTTTGATCTATCCTTATAGATCTTGATGCTCAATGCTCAAGTAGCTTAATCCAGGCTTTCCATTGAAAAAACACTTTCCAATAATCATATATGCTTTCCAGAAATTCTACGTCATTTCTGATCAACAATATGTCAACAACATATATTCATCAGAAATTCTATAGTGCTCCCACTCACTTCTTTGGAAATACAAGTTTCTCATAAGCTTTGTATACACCAAAATCTTTGATCATCTCATCAAAGCATACATTCCAACTCCAAGATGCTTACTCCAGTCCTTAGAAGGATTGCTGGAGCTTTTCATACTTATTAGCATCTTTCGAGATTTGACAAAACCTTCCGGTTGTATCACATACAACCTGTCCTCAAGAAAAAAACATCGAGGAAACAATGTTTTGACATCCTATCTGCAAGATTTCATAAATAATGCAGTAATTGCTAATATAATTCCAACAGACTCTTAGCATCGCTACGAGTGAGAAAGTCTCATCGCAGTCAACTCCTTGAACTTGTCGGAAAACATCTTAACGACAAGTCGAGCTTTCTTAATGGTGATACTTACCATCACTGTCCGTCTTCCTTTTAAAATCCATCTGCACTCAACAGCCTTACGACCATCGAGCTGTTCTGCCAAAGTCTACACTTTGTTTTCATACATGGATCCTCTCTCGGGTTTTATGGCCTCGAGCCATTTATCGGAATCCGGGCCCACCATTCCATATCTCGTAGGTTCATTGTTGTCTAGCAACATGACTTCCAAGACAGGATTACGTACCACTCTGAAGTAGTATGCATCCTTGTCATCCCACGAGGTTTGGTAGTGACTTGATCTGAAGTTTCATGATCACTATCATAAGCTTCCACTTCAATTGGTGTAGGTGCCACAGGAACAACTTCCTGTGCCCTGCCACTCACTAGTTGAAGAAACGGTTCAATAACCTCATCAAGTCTCCACCATCCTCCCACTCAATTCTTTCGAGAGAAACTTTTCCTCGTGAAAGGACCTGATTCTAGAACAATCCCTTATTGCTTTCGGATCTGAGACAGGAGGTATACCAACTGTTTTGGGTGTCCTATGAAGATGCATTTATCCGCTTTGGGTTCGAGCTTATCAGCCTGAAACTTTTTCACATAAGTGTCGCATCCCCAAACTTTTAAGAAATGACAGCTTAGGTTTCTCTAAACCATATTTCATACGGTGTCATCTCATCGGAATTACGTGGTGCCCTATTTAAAGTGAATGTGGTTGTCTCTAATGCCTAACCCATAAACTATCGTGGTAATTCGATAAGAGACATCATGGTATGCATCATATCCAATAGGGTGCAGTTATGATGTTCAGACACACCATCACACTATGGTGTTCCAGGCTATATTAGTTGTGAAACAATTTTCACAATGTCTTAATTCTGTGCCAAACTCATAATTCAGATATTCATCTCTATGATCATATCATAGATACTTTATCCTCTTGTCACGACGATCTTTCAACTTCACCCTGAAATTACTTGAACCTTTCAATAATTCAGACTCGTGATTCATCAAGTAAATATACTCAACATCTACTCAAATCATCTGTGAAGTAAGAACATAACGATATCCACTACACGCCTCAGCACTCATTGGACTGCACACATCAAAATGTATTACTTCCAACAAGTTGCTTTCTAGTTCCATTTTACTGAAAACGAGGCTTTCAGTCATCTTGCCCATGTGGTATGATTTGCATGTCTCAAGTGATTCAAAATCAAGTGAGTCCAAACGGTCCATTTGTATGGAGTTTCTTCATGCATATACACCAATAGACATGGTTCGCATGTCTCAAACTTTTCAAAATGAGTGAGCCCAAAGATCCATCAACATGGAGCTTCTTCATGCGTTTTATACCGATATGACTTACGTGGTAGTGCCACAAGTAGGTGGTACTATCTTATATCTTTTGGCATGAACATGTGTATCACTACGATCGAGATTCAATAAACCATTCATTTTAGGTGCAAGACCATTGAAGGTATTATTCAAATAAACAGAGTAACCATTATTCTCCTTAAATGAATAACCGTATTGCGATAGACATAATCCAATCATGTCTATGCTCAACGCAAACACCAAATAACAATTATTTAGGTTTAACACCAATCTCGTTGGTAGAGGGAGCGTGCGATGCTTGATCATATCTACATTGGAAACACTTCCAACACATATCGTCAGCTCACCTTTAGCTAGTCTCCGTTTTATTCCGTAGCTTTTATTTCGAGTTACTAACACTTAGCAACCGAACCGGTATCTAATACCCTGGTGCTACTAGGAATACTAGTAAAGTACACATTAACATAATGTATATCCAATATACTTCTATCGACCTTGCCAGCCTTCTCATCTACCAAGTATCTAGGGTAATTCTGCTCCAGTGGCTGTTCCCCTTATTACAGAAGCACTCAGTCTCGGGTTTGGGTTCAACCTTGGGTTTCTTCACTAGAGTAGCAGCAGCTGAATTGCCGTTTCATGAAGTATCCCTTCTTGCCCTTGCCCTTCTTGAAACTAGTGATTTCACCAACCATCAACAATTTATGCTCCTTCTTGATTTCTACTTTCGCGGTGTCAAACATCACGAATATTTCAAGGATCATCATATATGTCCCTGATATATTATAGTTCATCACGAAGCTCTAGCAGCTTGGTGGTAATGACTTCGGAGAAACATTACTATCTCATCTGGAAGATCAACTCCCACTTGATTCAAATGATTGTTGTACTCAGACAATCTGAGCACAAGCTCAACGATTGAGCTTTTCTCCCTTAGTTTGCAGGTTAAGAAAATCGTCGGAGGTCTTATACCTCTTGACGTGGGCACGAGCCTGAAATCCCAATTTCAGCCCTCGAAACATCTCATATGTTCCATGACGTCTCGAAAACATCTTTGGTGCCTCAACTCTAAACCATTTATCTGAACTATCATGTAGTTATCAAAACGTGTATGTCTGATGTTCGTAACATCCACAAACAACGTTCGAGGTTCAACACACTGAGCGGTGCATTAAGGACATAAGCCTTCTATGAAGCAACGAGGACAATCCTTAGTTTACGGACCTAGTCCACATAATTGCTACTATCAACTTTCAACTAATTTTTCTCTAGGAACATATCTAAACAGTAGAACTAAAGCACGAGCTACGACATAATTTGCAAAATCCTTTTGACTATGTTCAGAATAATTAAGTTCATCTTATGAACTCCCACTCAGATAGACATCCCTCTAGTCATCTAAGTGATTACATGATCCGAGTCAACTAGGCCGTGTCCGATCATCACGTGAGACGGACTAGTCAACATCGGTGAACATCTTCATGTTGATCGTATCTTCTATATGACTCATGCTCGACCTTTCGGTCTTCTGTGTTCCGAGGCCATGTCTGTACATGCTAGGCTCGTCAAGTTAACCCTAAGTGTTTGCATGTGTAAATCTGTCTTACACCCGTTGTATGTGAACGTTTGGAATCTAACACCCGATCATCACGTGGTGCTTCGAAACATGAACTGTCGCAACGGTGCACAGTTAGGGGAGAACACTTCTTGAAATTGTTTGTAAGGGATCATCTTATTTACTACCATCATTCTAAGCAAATAAGATGTATAAACATGATAAACATCACATGCAATCAAATAGTGACATGATATGGCCATCATCACTTTGCTCCTTTTGATCTCCATCTTCGGGGCTCCATGATCATCATCGTCACCGGCATGACACCATGATCTCCATCATCATGATCTTCATCATCGTGTCTTCATGAAGTTGCCTCGCCAACTATTACTTCTACTACTATGGCTAACGGTTAGCAATAAAGTAAAGTAATTACATGACATTTAAGTTGACACGCAGGTCATAAGTAAATAAAGACAACTCCTATGGCTCCTGCCGGTTGTCATACTCATCGACATGCAAGTCGTGATTCCTATTACAAGAACATGATCAATCTCATACATCACATATATCATTCATCACATCCTTTGGCCATATCACATCACATAGCATACCCTGCAAAAACAAGTTAGACGTCCTCTAATTGTTGTTTGCATGTTTTACGTGGCTGCTATGGGTTTCTAGCAAGAACGTTTCTTACCTACGCAAAGACCACAACGTGATATGCCAATTGCTATTTACCCTTCATAAGGACCCTTTTCATCGAATCCGATCCGACTAAAGTGGGAGAGACAGACACCCGCCAGCCACCTTATGCAACTAGTGCATGTTTGTCGGTGGAACCGGTCTCACGTAAGCGTACGTGTAAAGTTGGTCCGGGCCGCTTCATCCCACGATGCCGCCGAATCAAGATAAGACTAGTAACGGCAAGCATATTGAACAAAATCAGCGCCCACAACTACTTTGTGTTCTACTTGTGCATAGAAACTACGCATAGACCTAGCTCTGATACCACTGTTGGGGAACATAGCAAAAATTCAAAATTTTCTACGCGTCACCAAGATTAATCTATGGAGTAATCTAGCAACGAGGGAAGGAGAGTGCATCTACATACCCTTGTAGATCGCTAAGCGGAAGCGTTCAAGAGAACAGGGTTGATGGAGTCGTACTCGTCGTGATCCAAATCACCGATGATCCTAGCGCCGAACGGACGGCACCTCCGCGTTCAACACACGTACGGAGCAGCGACGTCTCCTCCTTCTTGATCCAGCAAGGGGGGAGGAGAGGTTGATGGAGATCCAACAGCACGACGGCGTGGTGGAAGTAGCGGGATTCCAACAGGGCTTCGCCAAGCGCTGCGGGAGGAGGAAGATGTGTCACGGGAGGGAGAGGGAGGCGCCAGGGCTCAGGTCTTTTTTGCTCCTCCTTTTCCCCACTATATATAGGGCCAAGGGAGAGGGGGAGGCGCAGCCCTTGCCCCTTCCTCCAAGGAAGGGTGCGGCCAAGGGGGGGGGAGGAGTCCATCCTCCCCAAGGCACCTCGGAGGTGCCTTCCCCTTTTAGGACTCTCCCCTTTTTCTCTTCTCTTGGCGCATGGGCCTCTTGGGGCTGGTACCCTTGGCCCATGTAGGCCAAGGCGCACCCCCTACAGCCCATGTGGCCTCCCAGGGCAGGTGGCCCCACCCGGTGGACCCCCGGGACCCTTCCGGTGGTTCCGGTACAATACCGGTGACCCCGAAACTTGTCCCGATGGCCGAAATAGCACTTCCTATATATAATTCTTTACCTCCGGACCATTCCGGAACTCCTCGTGACGTCCGGGATATCATCCGGGACTCCGAACAACTTTCGGGTTACCGCATACTAATATCTCTATAACCCTAGCGTCATCGAACCTTAAGTGTGTAGACCCTACGGGTTCGGGAGACATGCAGACATGACCGAGATGACTCTCCGGTCAATAACCAACAGCGGGATCTGGATACCCATGTTGGCTCCCACATGTTCCACGATGATCTCATTGGATGAACCACGATGTCAAGGACTTAATCAATCCCGTATACAGTTCCCTTTGTCTAGCGGTACGATACTTGCCCGAGATTCGATCGTCGGTATCCCGATACCTTGTTCAATCTCGTTACCGGCAAGTCTCTTTTACTCGTTCCGTAACACATCATCCCGTGATCAACTCCTTGATCACATTGTGCACATTATGATGATGTCCTACCGAGTGGGCCCAGAGATACCTCTCCGTTTACACGGAGTGACAAATCCCAGTCTCGATTCGTGCCAACCCAACAGACACTTTCGGAGATACCCGTAGTGCACCTTTATAGTCACCCAGTTACGTTGTGACGTTTGGTACACCCAAAGCACTCCTACGGTATCCGGGAGTTGCACAATCTCATGGTCTAAGGAAATGATACTTGACATTAGAAAAGCTTTAGCATATAAACTACATGATCTTGTGCTAGGCTTAGGATTGGGTCTTGTCCATCACATCATTCTCCTAATGATGTGATCCCGTTATCAATGACATCCAATGTCCATGGTCAGGAAACCGTAACCATCTATTGATTAACGAGCTAGTCAACTAGAGGCTTACTAGGGACATGGTGTTGTCTATGTATCCACACATGTATCTGAGTTTCCTATCAATACAATTATAGCATGGATAATAAACGATTATCATGAACAAGGAAATATAACAATAACTAATTTATTATTGCCTTTAGGGCATATTTCCAACAATTTGACCATTTTCGCCATCTCCATATCGAAATCCCGAGTTCATCCCGTGCCCGAAATCGCCCAGGCACCGGACGTCCGACCGTCACCGGACATCCGACGACTTCCAGTTGTCCGACCACCATCGGTCGTCCGACCATCCCTGACGAAACTGCATATTTCACTTCGGTTTCCCCCTCCGTTCCACCGCCACTTTCGAATACGCACTTGCATGCCACCACCGCTTTCCGCAACCACCATCGCTCACCCGTTTCGCACTCTGACAAATTTTGACACATTTTGGTCTGTGAGTTTTGAGTTGCGGCTTCCGTTTCCTAACGTGTTTCGGCTACTTAGGGATGGTTCGACAACAACAACACCGCCGCTCATATTCATCATCGACATCAACCGCTGCACAATTTTGACACCTCGACCGTAAGCAAGAACGGTAACCTCTATATCACCTTGGTATCGTGGTATTCTTTCATGGTACATCCCTTGCCATTGCATTGATAACCACCATAGCCTTACTTTTGCGTTGCTTACCCATCGAGACTAGCCTTTGAGTATTGACGGCAATGTGACTTGTGCACATTAGTGATCATACTCTCCATAGCATACATACCATATCATCGTGGTGCATATCTTGGTATCATCTCTTGTGTCACAAAGTTTTCATCGCATACACAATTGCTATCTTGGTTCGTGAATGTAGGTGTACTAAAGTAGGGGGGTACCTTAGTATCCCGAACTTGTGCACGGGCAGTCGCAGCGACCCGCGGCAGGGCTTGCCGGGCGTCCGCCAAGATCCTCCACGGCTACTTTGATGCCATTCAAGAACAGAGTACTCAAGCTAAAGCCCCGGCAAGAGGAGCTTGCCGGGAAGGCCAACCAAGGCCCCGGCAAGAGGAGCTGGCCGGGAAGAATACAAGGTCCCAGCAAGAGGAGCTTGCTGGGAAGGCCAACCAAGGTCCCGACAAGAGGAGCTGGCCGGGAAGAAGACAAGACCCCGGCAAGAGGAGCTTGCTGGGAAGGCCACTCAAGGCATTTCTAGAAACTTGCCGCAACGCCCCGCGCGTCCCGGCAAGGCCTGACGGCCGGCAAGCTTGCCGGCACGACAAGAGAAGGGCCGCGGCAAGGCGGCCACCCAAAATCTAGCACATCCGACGACGTGTCGCCACAGGATCGCTCCTGGTGCACGTGGCGGGCAGCTGTGCGGCATGGCGGTGCGAGGTGGCAAGCGAAGCTGACAAGGAAGCCATCGTGGCAATCGGTGGCGCCCCTAACGGTCGTTTCCTTGCACTGTTGGGGCGACCAGACAGGCATTAAATTCCCTTGTCCCCTACTGTCAGAGTTAGGTAGGGGACACTGTTGGTAGTAGTTGTACCAACCCGCATTTTTACCTTTCTACCCCTCTTTCTACGCTGCCACCTGTCGGTGACCCCTTTAACCTATAAAAAGGAGGCCCATGCGCACGTAGAGGAGGTTCGGAATTTTTGGTTCCGCAGCTTGGAGGTTCGGTCCAGTCGACACACACAACACCACCATACGCTCGCTCTCAAGCAAGATCAAAATAAAAACACAAAGCAGCAGTAGGAGTTTTATCTCTCCGGAGAGCTCCGAAGCTGGGTAAAAATCGCCCGTCTCCCCGCGCGCGCCCGACCTCAATCTGCTCTGCGCGCGGCCTCCGCCCCCTTGCCGGACTAGAAGGGGCCCCCCGTGCCCCATAGGTGCTCGTGGCCACAGAAAGAAATGGCCCCGACATCTCTGGCGCGCCAGGTAGGGGGCGCGTCGAGGTCGTGAGCATCTGATCCAGTCTCCGCGCGCGCTGCATCAACGCCTTCATCAACATGCCACCGAAGAAGAAGCCTTCGGAAGTGGCCGCTCCGTCTACATCGATTCCGCCACCACCGCCGGAGCAAACGGGCGGTGGAGTGGACGCCGGCGGAGGAGTGGGCGCTGACGGTGGGACTCACGTCGTCACCAGATCCAAAAACAAGGCCCCGCAAGCGTCGGCGACCGTGCAGACACCGCGCCCTTCCCAGGAAGTGCAAGGTCGACAACGCCCCGGTGCTCCTAGCACCGTGCTCGCGTTGGAACAAGGCCAAGCTGGTGGGTCGCGGGACGCTCGAGGTCAGCATGCACGCCCGCATGCTGGCGCGAGCGAGGTACGGTCGCCCGGGCGGGGTGTTGCGCCTCCCAATCCAGTTGGGAGTCCGAGCACATCCCGCTCCTCGCGCCGCTCGTCGCCACCACCACCCAAGACAGAAGAGGAAGCGCTGGCCCGAGCCCAGCTGCTTCTAGACTACCCTCCGGCGCCGCACAAGATCGACGACTGGAGGATGACCATATACAGTCTCATCGGCTTCGCCAACGGCGACAAGCCCCGGCAACCGAGCGCATCGAGGCCCCGGCAAGGCGCCCAGGCGCAAGCCGACACCGACAAGACCACCAGGGGTGCCACCTCCGTGCACTCCCAGCCCCGAAGGCCAAGATCGCCGGCTCGTCGGGCCAACCCCGGCGGCGACTCCACCGCGTCGTCGGACCCGCGAACCCGACGCGATCAACGCCATGTTCTCCAAGAACGGCGGCACGAAGACGCTCGCACTCGCATCGAGCGCAGAAGGGAAGCGCGACGTCAATCCGACCAGCGCGCTGGGCCCACTGTCAAAAGTCAAGTCCGGCAAGAGCAGCTCTGATGCCCACTCCGGCAAGCGCACCTCCCCGGAGTGCTGCGCTGCCGTCGAGGACGCACCATCGAGCTCCACCGGCAAGTGCAAGAAGACAAAGGCAGATCCACCAAAGACTAAGCCCGGCAAGAGCAGCTCTGGTGCCTACTCCAGCAAGCACGCCTCTCCGGAGTGCCGCGCTGCCATCGAGGATGCGCCATCGAGCTCCACCGGCCAGTAGGGCGAAGGAAGCATCCAGTTTCGAGCTTTTGAATTGTATTCCCCGAGAATCCGTACCTTGTACAAAGAACCTGTGCGCAGAAGGGTCGAATCGTGGCTAAGTTGCGCCCTTGATCTATTTCGAGTCCGCTCAACGATGAAAGCGCGCCGCAACTAGCCCGACGAGTTCTTCCTGCCGGAAGCAACACCGCCAGCGGGCTGCTGATGTCCCGCACTCAGCGAGTGTGTTTGCGCCGGCGGGTTCCCTGAAAGCATGGGGGTGAAAGCGTACAAGGGAGGAAGTCAAGGGAGAAGTGCGGCTTCGCCGGATCGCGGAGGACGGAAAAGCTAAGTCGCCCGATTTTGAGTACAGAGCACTTTTTAGTTCCAAGCTCTTATGTTATATTCCTCGAACGTTCGTCCCTTGTATGAAAAACCTGTGCGCGGAGGAACCAACTCGTGGTTAAGTTGCGTCCTTGCTTTGTTTTCGAGTCCGCTCAACAATACAAGTGCGCTGCAACTGGCCCGAGAAGGTTTCTTGCCGGGTACAACACCGCCAGCGGGCTGTTGATGTTCCGCACTCAGCGAGTGTGTTAGCGCCGGCGGGTTCCCTAGAAGCGTAGGGTAAAAACGTACAAGGGATGTAATGAAGTAGAGGACGTAACATAGCAAGCCTTGCCGTGGGACGTCCTTCGTATGTATAACTTGTGCGCAGAGGAGCTAACTCGCGGCTGAGTTGCGCCCTTGATTTGTTTCCGAGTCCGCTCGACAATGAAAGCGCGCTGCAACTAGCCTGACGAGGTTTCTTGCCGGAGGCAACACCGCCAGCGGGCTACTGATGTTCCGCACTCAGCAAGTGTGTATGCACCGGCAAGTCCCCTAAAAAGCGTAGAGTGTAAACATACGAAGGGCGAAGCATGGCATTGCGTTGCCCAACCTAAATAGTCACGCCAAGAAAGAGTAACTTATTACAGCGCTGTCTTAGTTATTTTCGTGACTATAATGACAGCGACAAGGAAAAACCAGAAGGGCGCACTGGTGCAGGGGCCCCGGCAAGCCAATTTCGCTGGGGGCTGCAAGCACCGAAGTTCCTTCGCGGCAGGCCAGGATCCCCGGAGGCCGCAGCGTCAGCGACAAGGGCAAGGAAAGGCGCACCGGCACCTAGGTCTCGGCGGAGCCAGAGTTGCCGGGGGCTGCAAACGCCAAGATTCATCCCCGGCGAGCTAGAGTCGCCAGGGGCTGCGGTATCAGATAAGTTTTTCATCCCTCATCATGCATCCTCTTATGGGCTGGGGAAAGCGAGGCCGCGTCCTTGAACGAATGTGTCTTGTAAAAAAAAAACCCCCATGCGCGGAGGAGCCAAGTCGCGGCCAAGTTGCGCCCTGGGTTTGTTTCCAAGTCCGCTCAAACAATACCAGTGCGCTGCAACTGGCCCGACAAGGTTTCTTGCCGGAAGCAACACCGCTAGCGGGCTGCTAACGTTCCGCACTCAGCAAGTGTGTTTGCGCCGGCAAGTTCCCTAGAAGTGTAGGGTGGGAACATACAAGGCACAAAATCAAGTAAAGGGCATAATCCGGCAGGCATTCCCCTCTTTTCATTAAAAAAACATCCCAATTTAGTACAAGTCCATAGAGGATGAAAAACATGACAGAGAGGATTACAAATTTAAAATGCAGCTAAGGCCTGAAGGCTTACAAACTAAAAGATAAGATGCCCGTAACCCCTCTCCTGTTTCTCTCTTCAGGAGGTAGGTCAAGGAGGCCCCGGCAAGAGAAGCTTGCCGGGGAGGGCAAAAGGGGCGCCTAGGCGAGCCACGGGTGCCAGAAGACACCAAGAGAACATCCCGGGGGCCGGCCAGGAGCTTGGCGGAGACGGAGGCGCCGGAGGCAGAGCTCGAAGACGGGGCGGCAGGACGTCAGCACGCTGTCGAGGGCACCTCGCCCTCGTACTCCGACTTGACGGCCTTGCCGCCACCCCTCTTCCTCTTCCGCAGCCTCCCTACGCCAGCCGCCCAAGGAGACGCCCCCGGGGAGTTCGGAAGGCCGGCGACCCGGATGATGGGGTCGCCGGTGGCGCGCGAGGCGGCGTCCGGCGCCTAGTCGGACCCGCCGTCCTCGTCGTCGCTGTCGCTCCCCTCCTCGTCACTCTCGCTCGAGGAGGGGCCTTCGCTATCGGAGGAGCTGTCCACGCAGCACCTTGCCCGGATGCCGGAGTCCCCGAAGACCTTGACGGAGAGGAGGTCGCCCTCCATTAACTTAAAATGGAGGGTAAACCCCGCCATCAAGCTGTGGATACGGGCGAACGTCTTCCATCCACGGTCAAGATACATCACGCCAGGGGCTGGGGATACAACGTGGACTCGCGTGCCGCTGATCCCGCAGCCCCTCATCTGCAGTCTCAGCATATCGGGCGGGTCCGGTTCCATCGCACTTGCGAACGGAGTTGGAAGCCGGAGGCGACGACGAGGCGCCCGACGCAGCCTGACGAAGAACTCGCAAGGGTCGTCCCCCATGTGGACCGCCGTGGGGGGAGGAACCGCCGGCGGAGGCGAAGCTGGCGCGCCGCCCCGTCCGCCTCTTCCCCGAGCGCCTCGGCCTCGTCCTCGACCTCGTCCGCGACCATGCCCCCTCCCTCTTCCCCTTATGGCCGGTTCCCCCGCCAAGGGTGCAAGAGAGGGAGAGGTGCGCTGTCTGGCGGCGACCCTCGCCGCCACCGATGAAGGGCCAGGGTTCCCTTTCTCCATGGCGAATGGGAGAAAGGAGAACAGAAGTTGAAGAAAGAAGGAGATGAGAGAGTGCGGGCTTCCGTGCCCCCCCTCCTGCTCTTTATAAAGGAGCAGGGTGGGAGCCCGGCCGCCCCACTTAGCGAATCAAGGCACGGGAAGAGCAGGGAATCGGGACCGACCCGCTGCCTCTGCTCACAACGGCCTAGATTCCCACTCCCACCGTCCGTGACCCCAAGCGCATGGGAGCCGCGTGGCGAGGATGCAGAGCCGAGGGGACGGGTGAGGCGGCCTCGCCTCACCCCGTGATCATGGGAGTGGACGCCTCGAAAGCCGCGCACTGGCCCCGTCCAGTAAGTGCACCACACCCCCACGCCTACCTCCGTTTAGGTAGGAGGGCGTGAGCCATCCCCTTCATCATGGCTTGATGCATGCTCGCGAGGCTCAACCCCGCACGCGCCGCCCACGTCACCCACGATGCCGCGTTTGACGCGTGCCGCTCTGGGCGTGCGCGGTGGAAGCGGAGATATATGCGGTGTGACCTAGGCCGCGCGTGCCCGTGCACTGTTTTGGGCCTGGCCCAACTGCGCTCGGCACCGTGTATGGCCCAGGCCCGGGGGCTCCTGTCGGTGTACTAAAGTAGGGGGGTACCTTAGTATCCCGAACTTGTGCACGGGCAGTCGCAGCGACCCGCGGCAGGGCTTGCCGGGCGTCCGCCAAGATCCTCCACGGCTACTTTGATGCCATTCAAGAACAGAGTACTCAAGCTAAAGCCCCGGCAAGAGGAGCTTGTCGGGAAGGCCAACCAAGGCCCCGGCAAGAGGAGCTGGCCGGGAAGAATACAAGGTCCCAGCAAGAGGAGCTTGCCGGGAAGGCCAACCAAGGTCCCGACAAGAGGAGCTGGCCGGGAAGAAGACAAGACCCCGACAAGAGGAGCTTGCCGGGAAGGCCACTCAAGGCATTTCTAGAAACTTGCCGCAACGCCCCGCGCGTCCCGGCAAGGCCTGACGGCCGGCAAGCTTGCTGGCACGACAAGAGAAGGGCCGCGGCAAGGCGGCCACCCAAAATCCAGCACATCCGACAACGTGTCGCCACAGGATCGCTCCTGGTGCACGTGGCGGGCAGCTGTGCGGCATGGCGGTGCGAGGTGGCAAGCGAAGCTGACAAGGAAGCCATCGTGGCAATCGGTGGCGCCCCTAACGGTCGTTTCCTTGCACTGTTGGGGCGACCAGACAGGCATTAAATGCCCTTGTCCCCTGCTGTCAGAGTTAGGTAGGGGACACTGTTGGTAGTAGTTGTACCAACCCGCATTTTTACCTTTCTACCCCTCTTTCTACGCTGCCACCTGTCGGTGACCCCTTTAACCTATAAAAAGGAGGCCCATGCGGACGTAGAGGAGGTTCGGAATTTTTGGTTCCGCAGCTTGGAGGTTCGGTCCAGTCGACACACACAACACCACCATACGCTCGCTCTCGAGCAAGATCAAAATAAAAACATAGAGCAGCAGTAGGAGTTTTATCTCTCCAGAGAGCTCCGAAGCTGGGTAAAAATCGCCCGTCTCCCCGCGCGCGCCCGACCTTGATTTGCTCTGCGCGCGGCCTCCGCCCCCTTGCCGGACTAGAAGGGCCCCCCCGTGCCCCATAGGTGCTCGTGGCCACAGAAAGAAACGGCCCCGACAGTGAAGTTTTGCATGAGAGAAGAGTTGAAAAGTGAAAGAGCCAAACAAGCTTTTAAGCAAAAGGGATAGATAAGCAAAGAGCTTATAAGCAAGAACCATAGCATCATACTACATTAAGATTGTCATACTCGGTCATCTTGGATCATTCCATCGGAATATCATACATATAGAATACTTGGGATAGAAGTCGTTGCATTTTTGTCTAGTAGGTTGTGCACAAGTTTCGTATCCGCCTATTATACAATTGTGCTAGCGTCTCTCTAGTGTTGTGCAACAAGAGAATTTTCGTGGATCCCACATTTTGGCTCATTCCTTGGTTGCACGACCCCACTTATCTATTTGTGTGTGTGTTTCCGTGTACCATATCTTGCTATTGGTCTACTTGTTGCATTTGCAAATTTGTGAATCTTTTCCAACTTTATTGAGGCTCACTAACAATTGCATCAAATTTTGTGCCACCATCCTAACCGAGCTCCACCATAAGCTTTTACTTGTGTGATAGAGGCAAAGGTGTCCCGTCTTTCGATGAGATGGAGATTATCGTTTCAGAGGAGTAGACTTTGACGATCCGACTACGTACGTGCGAGGACATCGCGCCTTAGCAATCGCTAAACCAACTCCGAGAGGTTATTGACCACGTCGGAGCAGGATCAACCTGACCACAAGGGTCTATTTCCCGCGAGCAAACAAAGAACAAGCAAGAAACTGAGATTGCAATCTGAATATTGCGAATATAAGATGAAAGCTTTATTGATCAAGATGGGGTTCTGTGACGTCTTGGTCTGGTCGTTGAACACAAACGAAGTACGTGAAGTTGCAGCTATGGCGAACTTTTAATCTAAATAAAAGCCAAAGTCTAAACGGTGCCATAAGCTGTATATACGGAGGAAGAGGGGGGGGGGGGGAATTTCGTGGCCCTTGGTGGAGGGGTCCGAAACCAACCCTATCTCTTGTTTCCCCACACATACGGACTCTAAAAATTGCCTATACTTATGTATTTTGAAATTACATGGGCCTGGCCCAATAAAAAGGTGACGCAACACCTAGAATAGCCTCTGGACGAAATTTATGAAGTGGCAGCTTGTATATTTTGTCCAAGACTTCATGCACTCATTATGGTGGCTTCAAAGTCCTGAAATTATCACTTATAACACCGTTCTTGTTCCCCTTGCGCATGCCATCATCTCAATGCTTGGTCTTCCTCCAGTGTTCATCCCTCTTATCCATGCTAGGCCCATCATTTGTAAGCAAAACAAATGTATCCAATTTAGGCAACACCATATTCTCATGAACATTAGAATCATTACCAAGAAACAAAAGTACCTGATAATTTAATTGGCGTGCGCGAGCTCTAGTAATTGGTCCAGTATATGTAGCAGTAGGGGCTGTGGGTGTAACAATGGTATTGATTTCCTCATCATCCTCCCCTTCTTGAAATGAAGTCATCCTCGACGGAAGCTCATCTTCCTCACCCAAATAAGGCTTCAAATCTGCAATGTTAAAAGTAGGACTAACCCAAAAATCTGCAGGCAGCTCAAGTTTATATGCATTATCATTTATTTTCTCTAACACCTTAAAAGGACCATTAGCACGTGGCATTAGCTTTGGTTCGCGCAAATTAGGAAACTTATCCTTACGCAAATGTAACCAAACAAGATCTCCAGGTGCAAAGACAACATGTTTTCTACCCTTATCTCCAACAAGTTTATATTTAGCATTTATAGGCTCTATGTTTTCCTTAGTTAACTCATGCATTTGTAAGATCAATTCAGCATGTTGTTTAGCATCAAAATTAACCTTCTCCGAAGATGGAAGAAGCAACAAATCAATAGGTGCACGCGGTAGAAAACCATACACAATTTCAAAAGGGCACATCTTAGCAGTAGAATGCAATGAACGATTATAAGCAAATTCAATATGAGGCAAGCATTCTTCCCACATTTTCTTATTGTTCTTCAAAACAGCCCTAAGCATAGTAGACAATGTTCTATTGACTACTTAAGTTTGTCCATCAGTTTGGGGGTGACAAGTAGTAATAAAAAGCAGTTTAGTCCCCAACTTAGCCCATAAACATCTCCAAAAGTGGCTAAGAAATTTAGTATCATGATCTGAAACAATAGTATTTGGCACACCATGCAAGCGAATAATTTCATGAAAGAACAAATCAGCAACATTAACAACATCATCGCTTTTATGACATGGTATAAAATGTGCCATTTTCGAGAATCTATCAACGACAACAAATATGCTATCCCTCCCCTTCTTTGTTTGAGGTAAACCTAAAACAAAGTCCATAGATATATCCTCCCTAGGTACATGGAAAGGCACATATAAACCATGAGGATTGAGTCGTGACTTAGGTTTTTGACATGTAGTGCCGCGAGCAACAAAACGGTCAACATCCCGTCTCAACTTTGGCCAAAAGAAAAATGTAGCAAGTATATCCTCCGTCTTCTTCACGCCAAAGTTTGCCATTAATCCTCCTCCATGCGCCTCCTGCTACAACAAAAGACGAATAGAGCTAGCTGGAATGCATAGCTTGTTAGCACGAAACACAATCCATCATTAACGACGAACTTGTTCCATGTTCTCCCTTCTTTACAATTCTACAATACATCTTTAAAATCAGCATCACGCACATATTGATCTTTGATGGTCTCCAAACCAAATATCTTGAAGTCAAGTTGTGAAAGCATAGTATAGCGATGAGACAAAGCATCAACAATAACATTTTCTTTACCCTTCTTGTGTTTAATGACATAAGGGAAAGTCTCAATGAATTCAACCCATTTAGCATTTCTACAATTCAGTTTGGCTTGACTTTTAATATGTTTCAAAGATTCATGATCAGAATGTATAACAAATTCTTTGGGCCATAAATAATGTTGCCATGTTTCTAAAGTCCGAACAAGAGCATATAATTCTTTATCATAAGTAGAATAATTCAGACTAGGCCCACTCATTTTTCAGAAAATTATGCAACAGGTTTTCCATCTTGTAATAACACACCTCCTACTCCAATACCACTAGCATCACATTCAAGCTGAAAAGTCTTATTAAAATCAGGAAGTTGGAGTAAAGGAGCATGTGTCAACTTATCTTTCAATACCGTGAAGGCTTCTTCCTGTGCGGTACGCCAAACAAAAGGCACATCTTTCTTTGTAAGCTCATTGAGAGGTGCAGCAATGGTGCTAAAATCTCTCACAAAACGCCTATAGAATCCAGCGAGGCCAAGAAAACTCCTCACTTGTGTGACCGTTTTGGGCTGCGGTCAACTCTCGATAACTTCAATCTTGGCTTTATCAACTTCAATTCCCTGTGGAGTAACAACATAGCCAAGAAAAGATACTCAGCCGGTGCAAAAGGTGCACTTCCCAAGGTTACCAAACAAACGTGCATCACGTAGAGCAATAAAAACAACACATAAATGTTCCAAATGTTCCTCCAAAGATCTGCTAGAAATCAATATATCATCAAAATAGACAACCACAAATCATCCAATGAAAGCACGTAAAACTTCGTTCATTAATGTCATGAAAGTACTAGGTGCATTAGTTAACCCAAAAGGCATGACTAACAACTCATATAATCCAAACTTAGTTTTAAATGTTGTTTTCCATTCATCCCCCAATTTCATATGAATTTGATGGTATCCACTACACAAATCAACTTTGGAGAATATTGTAGAGCCACTCAATTCATCAAGCATATCATCTAGCCTAGGAATAGGATGACGATAACGAATAGTAATATCATTAATGCCTCTACAATCAACACACATACGCGATGTACCATCCTTTTTGGCACTAGAATAATAGGAACATCACAAGGACTAAGGGACTTGCGCATATAACCTTTGTCGAGAAGCTCCTGTACTTGACGCATAATCTCCTTCATCTCCTCTGGATTGGTACGATATGGCACACGGTTTGGCAGTGAAGCACTGGGAATTAAGTCAATCTGATGCTCAATCCCTCGAATAGGCGGTAATTCTGGTGGCACGTCTTGTGGAAAGACGTCAGCGAACTCCTGCAAAATGTTAGTGACTGCAGGAGGCAAAGAGGAAGGCACGTCCTCGAATGAAAATAATGCCTCTTTGCACACAAAAGCATAGCAAATAGATTTGCTGAAATCTAGCTCATCAATATCAGATTTGGTGGCAAATAAACATGCACTTTTCAATTTAATTTTGGAAGCAACACTAGATGGTTTATTATTAGGCTTCAGTTCTTGCTCAAATTGTTTTGCTAAAATATGATTTTCACTCTTATTCTTCTCCTGTTTTGCTCTATTAATATCATCTTTCAAAATGGAATCAGGAGTCATAGGACGCAAAGTAATATTTTAATCCTTATGAACAAGAGTATAATGATTGTTTATACCATGGTGTACAGAATTTTTATCAAATTTCCATGGTCGACCAAGTAATAAGGAAGATGCTTGCATAGGTACCACATCACAATCAACATAATCAGCATATGTAGAGATACTAAAATGCACACGAACAGTACGTGTTACCTTAACCTTGCCGTTGTTGTTGAACCATTGAATGTAGTAAGGATGTGGATGTGGTCTTGTGGTGAGAGATAGCTTCTCCACCATCTCCATGCTAGCCAAGTTGTTGCAGCTCCCTCCGTTTATGATGACGCGCATAGAACGTTCCATCACAACTCCCTTTGTGTAACGCCCCGGATTCGATGCGCCAGATGTCCTCTAGTTATTCGCCGTCGTTGCCATGTCATTTGCTTGCGTGTTGCACTTTGCCATGTCATCATCTGCATTTCATATCATGTCATCATGTGCATTTCATTTCGCATACGTGTTCGTCTCATGCATCCGAGCATTTTCCCCGTTGTCCGTTTTGCAATCCGGCACTCCTATCTCACCCGGCGTCCCCTTTTGCCTCTTTTCGTGTGCGGGTGTTAAACTTTCTCGGAATGGCCCGAGGTTTGCCAAGCGGCCTTGGTATAGCACCGGTAGACCGCCTGTCAAGTTTCGTGCCATTTGGAGGTCGTTTGATACTCCAACGGTTAACCGGGTAACCGTAAAAGCCTCTTTTGTGTGCAGCCCAACACCCCTTCCAAAGTGGCCCAAAACCCATCTAACTCCCCTCCATGCTCTCGGTCGTTCGATCACGACCGCGTGGCCGAAAACCACTCCATATTTGGACACTCCTAGCTCCCTCTACCTATATAAACACCTCCCCCTCCGAATTTTCGGGTCCAAACCCTAGCTTCTTCCTCCTCCCGTCAACGGACACGTCCACCCGCCGCCCGGACGTGTTCGCCCGCTCCGCCGGACCAACCCGTGCGTGCCACGTGGCCCGCTGCCGTCCCTCCGCCGCCGCGGCCCGCGGAGCCCATCCGGGGCCCGCGCGGGCCCGATCCCGCCGCCTGCCGCCCGCGCTCCTCCGGGCCGCGCCCCGCCCGTGCGCCGCCGGCCGGCCCCCGCCCGCCGGCGCCGCCGCACCGCCCCGCGCCGGAGCGCCTCACCGCGCCGCCGCCCTGTGCGGTCGCGGCTCCTCCTGCCCCGCCGCCAAGTCGCCATCGCCGCCGCCTCCGCGTTGCCGCTCGCGACGGCCTGGGCTGCCGCCGAGCCGCCTGGCCGCGCCGGCCACGAGCTCCGGCGGGGCGCCGTCCCGCGCCCGAGCCCCTGGTTCCGCCCCGCGCCGCCCTTCGCCTCCGCCGCGCCGGATCCGGCCGGATCCGGCCGGGCCAGCTCCTCCTCGCGCCTCCCCGGCCTCTCCCTCGTCTCCGGCCGCCATCCTCCTCTTCTCCGGCGAAGATTCCGGCGAACCTCGGAAACCATGCCGCGGTCAACCCTAGCCGCGAGGGTATATTTTTGCCTAAGTCCCCGAAATATTTACATTATCATGCCATGTTCATCATGCTGTATCTCTGCATCCGTGGCTCCTTTTCGTGCGTGTAATATGTCAAATTGTTCGCCTCAACGAGTACTTCATTTCGTTCCATTGCATCATTTTCATTTGAGCTCATCTTGATGCCCGAAATGCTGTTGGAAGAGTGCATGTTGATGTTAATCTGCTGAAACTGTTATAACTTGCTCATTTGTCATTTTTGCCATGTTTGATGTGTGCATCCTATGAGGTTGATGTCTACATGTGTTTTGATCTATGATATGCCATCTTTCCAGGGGTGCCAACCATGTATCTTTGTGATCAATGTGGTGACTAGCACAAGCATGCAAACTAGGCTTCGTGATATTGCTGATTCTAGTCCCTGTTCTGCTGTTATTTTGATGCCATGTAAACTTGATGCTACAGAGAGATCCATGCATATTTTGAGATACTTCGGTAAGGGTGTTTTGAACATATGGTTATTGTATATCCATTCATGCCCTTGTTTGAAATTATGGAGTAGTCTAGCATGTCATTTGAGTGCTCTACTTTTGCTACAAAATGTTTCCTGGCAGATTGTTTACTTGTTATTCAATATGGCCAAGCTTGCTATAGTTGATCCTTGCATGCTATGGACTTGTACTTGCCTTGGTTTGTTTCACAAACATGTCTTATTGATGATGCTATGCTTATCTTGTCATGCAATGACTTGTGGTGAGTGAATCGAGCTTGTTAAGTAGTGTACTTGCTGTTGCTGTTTTCCTGGCAGATTCTGTTATATTTTGTTGCTATGTAAACATGCTTCTACTAATCATTCTATGCATAATCTGGAGATGTCCTATAAACATGTTTTGATCTACATGTCTTGGTCTATCCATCCATGCCCCTGGTAGCATTTATAGCTTGCTGTAGATTGTTCATATCTTGCTCCAAAGTTGCTTGATAATGTTGCTGTCAGCCTGTTTACATTAAGTTCAGTTGTTTCCATGTGTTTTCCTAGTGATCCATGAACCCTATGACCTTGCTATTGCCATGCTTAGCTTCATAAACATGTCTTCTTACTGTTGGTTGCCTTGCCATGCCATGTATTGCTCTGTGGTGAGTGATTCAAGCTCACCAACATGCCTACTTATTGTTGTTCCTGCCATGTTTGGATCTGTAATATAACTTGCCATGTTTACATGGGTGCCATCATATTTGCTATGCCTTTTTGGCTCATGGTCAGTAAGGGACTTTTGATCTATGCATTTAGTAGTATCATGCCATGCCTTTGTTTGCCATGATATGTTCCTGTAACGTGTTGTTTGCTTGCTCTAAACATTGCAACCTGATGTTATTTCCTGTTAAGTCTGAAACTGTTATTATTTGCAATCTTACCATGTCATTTTGAGCATGTTCTAGTTGTTTCTGGAGATAGCTCAGTGTTCATGTTTTGTTATGCTTTACCTGTACTTCATGCCCATGCCTTTTGTTTTTATGTTGGGGTGCTGTAGCATATTGTTTTGATGCTTGTAAGATGCCTAGTTGCTGTTATGGACAGATTGTTGTTATGACTTGTATAGAGTGTATGTGTTGCACCGTTGCTCCGTTTTGAGTGTGCTTTATATGAAACTTGCTTTTTTTTGCATGTAGCTTCATATTATCATGTTGCATCCTTGTTTTGAGGTGTTTGCTTGATGTTTGTATGCATTTTGCATCAATGCCATGTTTAACTTGTTTTGCTCATATCTTCTAGGCCGTAGCTCCGAATCTAATGAACTTTATATGTAACTTGACTAGAATTTCGTGTAGATCATCTTGGTGCATATTAACTTGCTGTTTAACAACTTAAACATAATGTTTATTCAGTTCTGGACCAATTTCGAAATATGCATATGAGGACTTACCGGAATTATTATATGTTGTTTCCGGCCTCATTTAAACTTGCCTTGATGTGTTGTTCTTGTTTGCATCATCTCTTGCCATGAGTAGCTTCATGTAGCTTTGTCATGCATCATGCTTGTTGTGCATCATGTCTTGTTCATGTGTGGTGTGTTTACTATGTTGTGTGCTTCTTCTCGATAGTTCCCGTTTCGTTGCGATCGTGAGGATGCGTTCGTCTACGTGTGGTTCGTCTTCGTGGCTTCATCTTCTTCATGGACTCGTTCTTCTTCCTAGCGGGATTTCAGGCAAGCTGACCGCTACCCTGGATCTCACTACTATCATTGCTATGCTAGTTGCTTCGTTCTATCGCTATGCTGCGTTACCTATCTTTTGCTCATCAAGCCTCCCAAATTGCCATGAACCTCTAACCTTGACACCCTTCCTAGCAAACCGTTGTTTGTCTATGTTACCGCTTTGCTCAGCCCCTCTTATAGCGTTGCTAGTTGCAGGTGAAGTTGAAGATTTCTCCATGGTGGACAGGATTTTGGTTGGGATATCACAATATCTCTTATATTATTAATGCATCTATATATTTGGTAAAGGGTGGAAGGCTCGGCCTTATGCCTGGTGTTTTGTTCCACTCTTGCCACCCTAGTTTCTGTCATACCGGTGTTATGTTCCCGGATTTTGCGTTCCTAACGCGGTCGGGTGATTTATGGGACCCCCCTGACAGTTCGCTTTGAATAAAACTTGTCCAGCAAGGCCCAACCTTGGTTTTACCATTTGCCTCACCACCACCTACTTTTCCCTTGGGAGTAATTAACCCAAGGGTCATCTTTATTATAGCCCCCCCGGGCCAATGCTTGTCTAAGTGTTGGTCCAAACTAGAGCACCGTGCGGGACCATTCCTTGGCAACTTGGATTCGTCGGTACCTGTACGCTTAGCTTATCCGGTGTTGCCCTGAGAACGAGATATGTGCAGCTCCTATCGGGATTGTCGGCGCATCGGGCGGTCTTGCTGGTCTTGTTTTACCATTGTCGAAATGTCTTGTAAACCGGGATTCCGAGACTGACCGGGTCTTCCTGGGAGAAGGTCTATTCCTTCGTTGATCGCGAGAGCTTGTCATGGGCTAAGTTGGGACACCCCTGCAGGGTATAAACTTTCGAGAGCCGTGCCCATGGTTATGTGGTAGATGGGAATTTGTTAATGCCCGGTTGTAGATAACTTGACACCAGATCCGAATTAAAACGCATCAACCGCGTGTGTAGCCGTGATGGTCTCTTCTCGGCGGAGTCCGGGAAGTGAACACGGTTTCTGTGTTATGTTTGACGTAAGTAGGTGTTCAGGATCACCTCTTGATCATTGCTAGGTTCACGACCATTCCGCTTGTTTCTCTTCTCGCTCTCATTTGCATATGTTAGCCACCATACTTGCTTAGTCGCTGCTGCAACCTCACCACTTTACCCCTTCCTTTCCCTTTAAGCTTTGCTAGTCTTGATACCCATGGTAATGGGATTGCTGAGTCCTCGTGGCTCACAGATTACTACAACAATAGTTGCAGGTACAGGTTATGCGATGATCATGACGCGAGAGAGATGCTTGCTTGCGTTGAGTTTCTTCTTCTGCTTCTTCGATCAGGGGATAGGTTCCAGGTCGGCAGCCTGGGCTAGCAGGGTGGATATTGTTTGAGTTTCTGTTTATGTTTCATCCGTAGTCGGATGTTAATCTTGTATTTGATGTATTGTTGTATTCATGTGATATTGTATGTCTTGGATGTATCCCCACTATTATGTAATGTTGATGTAATGATATCCACCTTGCAAAAGCGTCTTCAAGATGCGCTTCTATCCTTGGTGGGACCTTCGAGTTCCTTTAGGATAGGGTCGCATCTTGGGCGTGACACTTTGTCACTACAGGAATCAGCTAGTTTGCCGTCAGGCATGTATAGATGGCAAAGAGAGTAATACATACGACAAAGAGTTTGGTCAGCTGGCAAATGACAAACTTAGACGGCGAAGCCAAAGTAGGCAAAGGAATACTTTGCCGTCTGCTATTCGTCGGGATGACAGCAAAATAATTTCCCGTCAGGTTTTCTCCCGCGCACACGGCAAAGAGGGATATACGGTTTTCTGTTAGCAGGTGCCCCCCACATCGCTTTGCCGTATGCCACATCGCCGGTCGCCGGACGGACGCTGTTTTTTTAATTAACTAAAAGAGATCGAGGACTGGTTGGACTGTACGTGCACGTGGGCTGGGTTGATAGCTGGTGTGTGCGATGCGTGGTGGTGGTGGGCTGCCCCACCACGTCATCGATCCAGGGGACACTAGTTCCAGCCAATAGGAACACATGAAATTTTTTGTGTTTGTTTAGCCTACTAATGTTGACCAAATAAACATGTTAGAATACAGTAAATGTTCTCAAAAAATTTCCACGCATTTTAGGACTCATAAAGCTATACCACGCCAAATTTCATATTCTTTGGACCTTGTTTACATTTTCAAAAAAAAAATAAGAAGTTAATACAGTTATACGTGGGCTGTGTTTTCTCTTTGCCGTCTGTAGAAAAAATTGCAGACAGCAAAGATACTTTGCCGTCAGCATTTTTTTAAAGACGGCAAAGAGCTCATTTTGCCTTGTGTAAGAAAAACGCAGATGACAAAGAATCTTTACCGTCTGCGGTTTTTCTTACAAACAGCAAAGTGCTAACTTTGCCGTCTGTAGAAAAAATTACAGTCGGCAAAGTATCTTTGCCGTCAGCAATTGTCGGCAAAATAGGTCTTTGCCGTCTGCCTCGATGAAATGCTGACGACAAAGAGCAGTACTGGCGGCAAATCTCTTGTTTCCTGTAGTGTGTATGGAACAAATTATGCCTCTGATTTTGCTCAGCTTGTGTGACCTGCACACTCAAAACATGGTGAGCAAGTAAACATTCATACCTGTCTGCGTCTTTAGGAGCCATGTATTGCGTCTCATGATCAAAATCATGTCCACCCTGTTCCTCATGTGTAATAAGAGCCAAAGTCTCCTCATCATAGTCACTAGCGGACTCATACCCACCATCCTCAGTATCAATCATCACACACTCAGATTTGCATTCTCTCGCATAATGACCTCTTCCCTTACAACGACGACAAATAGTATCACTTGTGTTCCCTGTTGATCTCATGGAAGAAGAAGAGCTCTGTGCAGGCCCGGCAGGTGTCCTCTTGGCAGATAGTGGTGGTTGTGCCTGCTTTCTTATATCACGGCTGGAGGCGGCACCTGATGGAGGTGCTGGTGTAGTGGAAGTAGAAGATGCACGCGATGTCCATGATGAAGGTCGACCTGCAGAAAAGTTAGTTCACGCCAATGCTTGTCAATCCTGCACTTAACGTTCAGCTTTACAAGCAAGATGGAATCAAGTGATATTAGTATTCTCTTTATACTCTAGAATGGTCTGAATCTCTCTATTTAATCCACCCATAAAACGTGCAAGCATAGCTTCATTCTCCTCAACAATACCACATCTAATCATGAAATTTTGTAATTCCTGATAATATTCTTCTACAGATTTTTTTCCTTGTCTTAAATGCTGCAATTTTTGAAGCAATTCACATTGATAATATGGTGGAACCCAACGAGTACGCATAGCAGTTTTCAAAGCAGCCCAAGTAGCTAGAATAGGATATAATCTACAATGTTCAGACCACCAAACACATGCAAAACTAGTGAAAGCACAAACAGCAGCAGCAACACGTCTCTCCTCGGGATATTGTAAACATGTAAAACATTGTTTAGTTTCTAACTCCCAAGTAAGATATATATCAGGAACATATCTACCCTCAAATGGTGGAATATTCAATTTCAGTTTAGGAACGTGGTCATGATCTCATACCTGAGGTGGTGGTGCAGGCCTACCATTGCGATTATTTGCATGTGGACGACCTGGTGCTGGTGCTGGTGGTTGCACGTAGTTCTGATTTTGATCAACCTCATCCACATAATCGCCCGCATAATCATCATCCTCCTCGGCACCACTAGCAGCAGTAGCAGGAGACACAAAAGCATCAACAGTAGGTGCAGCGGCACCAGAATTTTGACCAAGCTCAAGGGGAACGCGTTCTGCTCGTCCCACTTGATTTCAAAAGCAACATTGTAGTTGATGTTGGTGTTGTTGTTGTAGAGGTGCGACAGGTGCAGCTGGCGGTGGTTGTGGAAGACGCACAAGCAATTCATTAAACTTGTTATCGAGCTTTGTCTCGAATGTGTCGGTGGGAAACGACACCTATGGGATCACAAGAATCCCTACTACGGTTGCGGGGCGCTGGGTGGTGAGGAGAGCAGGATCAGCAGTCAGTTCAAGCACGCGGATCGTTTACCCAGGTTCGGGCCACAGAGATGCGTAACACCCTAGTCCTGCTTTGATGTGTGTATTTGTGTTCTTGAGGTTCTTGAACTAGCTACAATGGGCATAACTTGTCCAAAAGTCCGAATCCTTCTCTTGGATGCCTTGGGCCTCCTTTTATAGACAAGGGGATCGCCATGGCATCGGGGTACTACGGTTGAGCCTATCGCTAGCTATTACGGGACAAGACACATTTAATGTGCCTCTGACGTGTCCCCTCCACTTTACCGCCGCTTCACCTCGTTTCGACACGCGCCTGGGCCAGCGAGGCGGCCAGCACCATGTAGGCTGGCAGGCTGCTGAGGTGGCGCGGTGGCGGGGTCTTCACAAAGATTTGCATGCCACCACGCAGGCATGCGCTAAGTTGGCTAAGAAGCCTTGTGCTGACACGCAGGTGCCTGCCCAGCTGGTGGGTTGGCAGCTGCATGGGAGTGGTGGCAGGAGCTTGGCGGGTGCGGGCCTGGTTGTGGCTATCGGTGTCAAAACCAGCGGATCTCGGGTAGGGATCCCAATCTGTGCGTCTTAGGCTGATGGTAACAGAAAGCAAGGGACACAATGTTTACCCAGGTTCGGGCCCTCTCGATGGAGGTAAAATCCTACTTCTTGCTTTATTAATATTGATGATATGAGTAGTACAAGAGTAGATCTACCACGACATTGTAGAGGCTAAACCCTAGAAGCTAGCCTATGATGATTATGATTGTGATCGTGATCGGCCTTCTAAGGAGCAACCTCTCTAGTTTATATAGACACCGGAGAGGGCTAGGGTTTACACGGAGTTGGTTACAAGGAAGGAAATATATTATACGGATCGCCAAGCTTGTTTTCCACGCAAAGGAGAGTTCCATCCGGACACGGGACGGAGTCTTGAGTCTTGTATCTTCACGCTCCAATAGTCCAAACAAAGTATATAGTCCGCCTGTCCGGATACCCCCTAATCCAGGACTCCCTCAGTAGCCCCTGAACCAGGCTTCAATGACGATGAGTCTGGCGCGCGGTTTTGTTTCGGCATTGCAAGGCGGGTTCCATCTCCGAATTCTCCAAAGTACCTATTACAACGAATAGTGTCCGGCTTCCCATCAATGTTATACTCCTCGGCTTCTGTGCCTCAATAATGACCTTCTCCACGTGTCGAGCGAATGCGAGGAGCTGAGGTATTTTTGCATTTGCCACCCCCCGATCCGGCAGGTTGACCGTCTATTTGAGGAGACGGGGATTCTCAGATCCAAACCTCATCCTCTTCCCTCGAGCAAGCATCCAACAGAGCGCTCCGGAAAAAACCATTTCAACATGGCCGATCGTCGCAACTCTTCTTCTCGCTCTCCTCGCTCCAAGCCGGGGGACTGGGAAGAGTGTTCAGTTCCTCATAGCCGTTTGATAGAGTTACAAACCCAAGTTCTTCCACCGGCGTTCATGGTCCCCATCCGAGCCGGAATAGCCACCTATAATGGCGGGGAGCAAGTGGAGGGATCTCCTAATCCATCTCCAGAGGAGCGAATATGCCTCATCCCACAACTGCTAAGGGGCGTCGGATTTCCTATCCACACATTTCTTCGCGGGCTCCTGGAGTTCTACGGCCTCCAGTTGCACAACTTCACCCCTGCCTCCATGCTACATATAGCAGGATATGTTGCCCTTTGCGAGCTGTTTCTAGGCTGCGAGGCTCACCTCGGGTTATGGAAGAAGCTATTCTGCCTCGTCCCTCGCAACCAGGGAGAATCCCTATGTCAAGTGGGCGGAGCCAAAGTATGGTGCATTGCCGATACCGGATACCTATCTGGCACTCCCAAGAAGGCACCAGAGAACTGGCCTTCGGAATGGTTTTACGTTGATGACGTTCCCCTTCCGGATCCAGTCTGGATAGGTCTCCCCAAGTTCAGTAACGCCCCACCAAGGGCACGTCGAAGCTGGCGCCCTCGGGGCCCCCAAGAGGAGGATACTAGGGAAATACACTTCCTAATGAGCAGGATAAAGTTACTGGCCAAATCCAGACTGACGATAGTCGAGGTAATGGAAATATGCATAATGCGGGGAGTGCAACCGCCTCAATATCGGGGGAAGCCCATGTGGCACTACAACAGGGAAGATGATGCCACCCGCTGTGGCCGTAAGGGTCCGGACTCCGCCACTGCTCTGGCGAGGATATTATCCGACCTGTATAAAGGAGGAGAAGAAGAATTCCTTCACATTAAACCACGGGATGGGTTTTCTATGTACAACCCCCCAAGCTGGGTAAGTCGTTATTCTTTTTCCCGCTTCACTTATTGTGGCGTTCTTCGCTAAGATTATCTGCCTCGATATTTTTGAGCAGGAACTGAGGAGGGCCGTAGAAGGGATCTCCAGCCCTTCCCCGCAGCCAGAGGACCCCGGAAGGGCCCTCGATCCAGGACTCGAAGAAGATCCGGATATTACTGTGGAGCTTGTCAACGGGATATTTTATCAGGTGAGCTGCAATGGCGCCTCAGTGGCTATTATTGCTGACTATCCCGGACTGCTACCTATGTCACGTGTAAGCCAAGCCAAAAACTCTATCCTCCGAAGAGGACTCCTTTTTGATGTCATGCCTTACCCCTGAAGTGTTGTGCTTTTGCAGAGACGATGGTCAGAGAGCGGGGCCGAGCCCCTAGGCATCCGTCGGCAATGAGCGTCCGGATCGGGCAGGCTTAAGAGGAAGGCGGTTAGGGTCGAAACGCCGCTACAGAGGTAAGGTAAAAACCTGTTCTGCGATTATTGTATTTGAAGTGTAACAGCGCCCTTTGTGTCCTGGCAGGAAGAGGAGTAGCCGGACTATATCCGGGGATCCTTCCAATCACACCTCCACCAGCCAGATTCCAGAACCGTCTTCGAGAGAGGAGGCAGACGTGGGGCCGATGCTGCATAGTCCTCTGACAGAGGACGCGCATATGCTCTCTGCCATGAATTTCGAAGTAGAGAGCGCCATGAATCACGGGCGCCGATGGGTCGTACTTCACAACAACATCTTTTCCGAAGAGGCATTTAATGCTTTCAATTCGGGAGACGCATACATCCGAGCTGCTCAAGGCGGGCTTGCCCGAGCGACGGACCACTATACCAAAGATATACGGGTAAGAAAATTTGATAAGCATGTATAGCAGTAGCCCCTGAGACTTGAAACGGTTGGAACAACTGTTTTAAGGATCAATTTATGCACAGGTCCTTGTAGATAAGAATGAGCAATTGTCTTGGGAGCTGGAGGAGTGCAAGGCCCAACTGAGGGCCACGGTTGCCAAGTTAGAGGAATCCCAGAAGGCTTCATCTGGTAACATTTGTCTCAATTGTACGAAGATGCACCAGTTAGTAAGTGGCTGGTATGAAAAGTCTAATAGAAAATTCTACAGACAATCCCGGGGTGAATCCGGAGGGCGCAAGAGATGACGAGCCGCATCTCAAAAGGCAGCTAACTGGCGAGCGCGTTCTTAGGCAAGTTAGGCAGGAGAAGAACAATCTTCAAGATGCCAATGTTCGGCTGGATGTGGAATTAAAAGACGTCCGCGCTCAGCTGGCGGACTCCGTGAAGGAGAACAAAAGGCTTCAACGCGGCATTTATGGTAAGTGCCTAGACGAACTATAGCACAGCTCGGCGAGGAAGCATATTGAAAGAATTTTTACTTGCAGGAATGTTAACGGGCCGCCCTGAGGAGGAGATGCCCTCGTCTGCAGGCGATTTACTGCAAGATCTCTCACAACTACACGAGCGAGCTCAGCAGGTGATGTAGGGCGTTGCTCAGGCCTTGTGGCCATCAAGCTTCCTGCCGAAGGGCATGGGGGAGCTTGTGGATATGCTTCAAGGAGCACGGCGGCGCTTCTGATTGTGGAAGATGTCAGCCTGCCGGCAAGGTGCAAGAGAAGCCTGGGCTATGGTGAAGACGCGCTACACCAGGCTGGACCCAAACCATATGGCCGAAGTCGGACCTGCGGGGCCAGATGGGCAAGAAATTCCCGTGAGTCTGGTGTATGACCAGGTAGCGTTAGCCGCAAAATATTCCCAACATGATTGTAAGCTAGATAGCCTGTTGGATGGTATAGAGGAGGAATATAGTCAGTCCAAGTGTTGGAAATATGCCCTAGAGGCAATAATAAAAGGATTATTATTATATTTCCTTGTTCATGATAATTGTCTTTTATTCATGCTATAACTGTATTATCCGGAAATCGTAATACACGTGTGAATACATAGACCACAATATGTCCCTAGTGAGCCTCTAGTTAACTAGCTCGTTGATCAACAGATAGTCATGGTTTCCTGGCTATGGACATTAGATGTCGTTGATAACGGGATCACATCATTAGGATAATGATGTGATGGACAAGACCCATTCCTAAGCATAGCACAAGATCGTGTAGTTTGTTTTGCTAGAGCTTTTCCAATGTCAAGTATCTTTTCCTTAGACCATGAGATCGTGTAACTCCCGGATACCGTAGGAGTGCTTTGGGTGTATCAAACGTCACAACGTAACTGGGTGACTATAAAGGTGCACTACAGGTATCTCTGAAAGTGTCTGTTGAGTTGACACGGATCGAGACTGGGATTTGTCACTCCGTATGACGGAGAGGTATCTCTGGGCCCACTCGGTAATGCATCATCATAATGAGCTCAAAGTGACCAAGTGTTTGGTCATGGGGTCATGCATTACGGTACGAGTAAAGTGACTTGCCGGTAACGAGACTGAACGAGGTATTGGGATACCGACGATCGAGTCTCGGGCAAGTAACGTACCGATTGACAAAGGGAATTGAATACGGGGTTGTTTAATCCTCGACATCGTGGTTCATCCGATGAGATCATCGAGGAGCATGTGGGAGCCAACATGGGTATCCAGATCCCGCTGTTGGTTATTGCCCGAGAGTCGTCTCGGTCATGTCTACGTGTCTCCCAAACCCGTAGGGTCTACACACTTAAGGTTCGGTGACGCTAGGGTTGTATGAATATGAGTATGCAGCATACCGAATGTTGTTCGGAGTCCCGGATGAGATCCCGGACGTCACGAGGAGTTCCGGAATGGTCCGGAGGTAAATAATTATATATAGGAAGTGTTGTTTCGGCCATCGGGAAAGTTTCGGGGTCACCCGGTATTGTACCGGGACCACCGGAAGGGTCCCGGGGGTCCACCGGGTGGGGCCACCCATCCCGGAGGGCCCCAAGGGCTGAAGTGGGGAGGGGAACCAGCCCATAGTGGGCTGGTGCGCCCCCCTTGCCCCACCCCCTGCGCCTAGGGTTGAAACCCTAGGGTGGGGGGGGGGCACTTGCCTTGGGGGCACTCCACCCCCCTGGCCGCCGCCCCCCTTGGGAGATTGGATCTCCCAGGGCCGGCGCCCCCCCTGGGGGCCTATATAAAGGAGGGCAAGGGGGAGGGCAGCCGCACCCTGTGCATTGGCGCCTCCCTCCCCCTGCTACACCTCATCCTCCTCCCGCAACAGCTTGGCGAAGCCCTGCCGGAGTTCTGCTACATCCACCACCACGCCGTCGTGCTGCTGGATCATCATCAACCTCTCCTTCCCCCTTGCTGGATCAAGAAGGAGGAGACGTCTCCCGTCTCGTACGTGTGTTGAACGCGGAGGTGCTGTCCGTTCGGCACTTGGTCATCGGTGATCTGAATCACGGCGAGTACGACTCCATCATCACCCTTCCCTTGAACGCTTCCGCGCGCGATCTACAAGTGGTATGTAAATGCAATCTCACTCCCTTGACTCGTTGCTTATATGAACTCATAGATGGATCTTGGTGAAACCGTAGGAAATTTTTTAATTTTCTGCAACGTTCCCCAACAGTGGCATCATGAGCTAGGTCAATGCGTAGTTCTCTATTGCACGAGTAGAACACAATTTTGTTGTGGGCGTAGATCTTGTCAACTTGCTTGCCACTACTAGTCTTTTCTTGCTTCAGCGGTATTGTGGGATGAAGCGGCCCGGACCAACCTTACATGTACGCTTACGTGAGACCGGTTCCACCGACAGACATGCACTAGTTGCATAAGGTGGCTGGCGGGTGTCTGTCTCTCCCACTTTAGTTGGAGCGGATTCGATGAAAAGGGTCCTTATGAAGGGTAAATAGAAGTTGACAAAATCACGTTGTGGTTATTCGTAGGTAAGAAAACGTTCTTGCTAGAACCCAATTGCAGCCACGTAAAAGATGCAACAACAATTAGAGGACGTCTAACTTGTTTTTGCAGCAATTGTCATGTGATGTGATATGGCCAGAAGTTGTGATGAATGATGAATGATATATTGTGATGTATGAGATCATGTTCTTGTAATAGGAATCACGACTTGCATGTCGATGAGTATGACAACCGGCAGGAGCCATAGGAGTTGTATTTATTTTTTGTATGACCTCCGTGTCATTGAAGAACGTCATGTAAATTACTTTACTTTATTGCTAAATGCGTTAGCCATAGAAGTAGAAGTAGTCGTTGGCATGACAACTTCATGAAGACACGATGATGGAGATCATGATGATGGAGATCATGGTGTCATGCCGGTGACAAGATGATCATGGAGCCCCGAAGATGGAGATCAATGGAGCTATATGATATTGGCCATATCATGTCACTACTATATAATTGCATGTGATGTTTATTATGTTTATGCATCTTGTTTACTTAGAACGACGATAGTAAATAAGATGATCCCTTACAAAAATTTCAAGAAGTGTTCTCCCCTAACTGTGCACCGTTGCTAAAGTTCGTCGTTTCGAAGCACCACGTGATGATCGGGTGTGATAGATCCTTACGTTCACATACAACGGGTGTAAGACAGTTTTACACATGCAAAACACTTAGGGTTAACTTGACGAGCCTAGCATGTACAGACATGGCCTCGGAACACAGAGACCGAAAGGTCGAACACGAGTCGTATGGAAGATACGATCAACATGGAGATGTTCACCGATGATGACTAGTCCGTCTCACGTGATGATTGGACACGGCCTAGTCGACTCGGATTGTGTAACACTTAGATGACTAGAGGGATGTCTAATCTAAGTGGGAGTTCATTGTAATAATTTGATTAGATGAACTTAATTATCATGAACTTAGTCTAAAACCTTTGCAAATATGTCTTGTAGATCAAATGGCCAACGCTCATGTCAACATGAACTTCAACGTGTTCCTAGAGAAAACCAAGCTGGAAGATGATGGAAGCAACTATAAGGACTGGGTCCGGAACCTGAGGATCATCCTCATAGCTGCCAGGAAACAATATGTCCTAGAAGGACCGCTAGGTGACACTCCCGTCCCAGAAAACCAAGACGTTATGAACGCTTGGCAGTCTCGCGCTGATGATTACTCCCTCGTTCAGTGCGGCATGCTTTACAGCTTAGAACCGGGGCTCCAAAAGCGTTTTGAGCAACACGGAGCATATGAGATGTTCGAGGAGCTGAAACTAGTTTTCCAAGCTCATGCCCGGGTCAAGAGATATGAAGTCTCCGACAAGTTCTATAGTTGTAAGATGGAGGAAAATAGTTCTGTCAGTGAGCACATACTCAAAATGTCTGGGTTGCACAACCGCCTGACCCAGCTGGACATTAACCTCCCTGACGAGGCGGTCATTGACAGAATCCTTCAGTCGCTCCCACCAAGCTACAAGAGCTTTGTGATGAACTACAATATGCAGGGGATGGTGAAGACCATTCCTGAAGTATATTCAATGCTGAAGTCAGCAGAGGTTGAAATCAAGAAAGAACATCAAGTGTTGATGGTCAATAAGACCACTAAGTTCAAGAAGGGCAAGGGCAAGAAGAACTTCAAGAAAGATGGCAAGAATGTTGCCGCGCCCGGTAAGCCAGTTACCGGGAAGAAGTCAAAGAATGGACCCAAGCCTGAGACTGAGTGCTTTTATTGCAAAGGGAAGGGTCACTGGAAGCGGAACTGCCCCAAATACTTAGCGGACAAGAAGGCCGACAACACCAAAGGTATATTTGATATACATGTAATTGATGTGTACCTTACCAGTACTCATAGTCACTCCTGGGTATTTGATACCGGTGCCGTTGCTCATATTTGTAACTCACAGCAGGAGCTGCGGAATAAACGGAGACTGGCAAAGGACGAGGTGACGATGCGCGTCGGGAATGGTTCCAGGGTCGATGTGATCGCCGTCGGCACGCTACCTCTACATTTACCTACGGGATTAGTTTTAAACCTCAATAATTGTTATTTAGTGCCAAGTTTGAGCATGAACATTGTATCAGGATCTCGTTTAATACGAGATGGCTACTCATTTAAATCTGAGAATAATGGTTGTTCTATTTATATGAGAGATATGTTTTATGGTCATGCTCCGATGGTCAATGGTTTATTCTTAATGAATCTCGAACGTAATGTTACACATATTCATAGTGTGAATACCAAAAGATGTAAAGTTGATAACGATAGTCCCACATACTTGTGGCACTGCCGCCTTGGTCACATTGGTGTCAAGCGCATGAAGAAGCTCCATGCTGATGGACTTTGAGAGTCTCTCGATTATGAATCATTTGACACATGCGAACCATGCCTAATGGGCAAAATGACCAAGACTCCGTTCTCCGGAACAATGGAGCGAGCAACCAACTTGTTGGAAATCATACATACCGATGTGTGCGGTCCAATGAGCGTTGAGGCTCGCGGAGGATATCGTTATGTTCTTACTCTCACTGATGACTTGAGTAGATATGGGCATGTCTACTTAATGAAACACAAGTCTGAGACCTTTGAAAAGTTCAAGGAATTTCAGAATGAAGTAGAGAATCAACGTGACCGAAAGATAAAGTTTCTACAATCAGATCGTGGAGGAGAATATTTAAGTCACGAATTTGGTACACACTTAAGGAAATGTGGAATCGTTTCACAACTCACGCCGCCTGGAACACCTCAGTGTAACGGTGTGTCCGAACTTCGTAATCGCACTCTATTGGATATGGTGCGGTCTATGACGTCTCTTACCGATTTACCGCTATCATTTTGGGGATACGCTCTAGAGACAGATACATTCACTTTAAATAGGGCACTGTCTAAATCTGTTGAGACGACACCGTATGAATTATGTTTTGGGAAGAAACCTAAGCTGTCGTTTCTAAAAGTTTGGGGATGCGATGCTTATGTCAAGAAACTTCAACCTGAAAAGCTCGAACCCAAGTCGGAAAAATGCGTCTTCATAGGATACCCTAAGGAAACCATTGGGTATACCTTCTACTTAAGATCCAAGGGCAAGATCTTTGTTGCCAAGAACGGATCCTTTCTGGAAAAAGAGTTTCTCTAGAAAAAATTAAGTGGGAGGAAAGTAGAGCTTGATGAAGTACTGCCTCTTGAAACAGGAAGTAGTGCAACTCAGGAAGATGTTCCTGTGGTGCCTGCACCGACAAGAGAGGAGGTTAATGATGATGATCAAGATACTTCAGATCAAGCTCCTACTGAACTTCGAAGGTCCACTAGGACACGTTCCGCACCAGAGTGGTACGGCAACCCTGTCTTGGAAATCATGTTGTTAGACAACGGTGAACCTTCGAACTATGAGGAAGCAATGGCGGGCCCAGATTCCAACAAATGGCTTGAAGCCATGAAATTCGAGATAGAATCCATGTATGAAAACAAAGTATGGACTTTGACAGACTTGCCCGATGATCGGCGAGCGATAGAAAACAAATGGATCTTTAAGAAGAAGACGGACGCGGATGGTAATGTTACCATCTATAAAGCTCGACTTGTCGCTAAGGGTTATCGACAAGTTCAAGGGGTTGACTACGATGAGACTTTCTCTCCCGTAGCGAAGCTAAAGTCCGTCTGAATCATGTTAGCAATTGCCGCATACTATGATTATGAGATATGGCAGATGGACGTCAAAACGGCATTCCTTAACGGACATCTTAAGAAAGAGCTGTATATGATGCAGCCGGAAGGTTTTGTCGACCCTAAGAATGCTAACAAAGTATGCAAGCTCCAGCGATCCATTTATGGGCTGGTGCAAGCATCTCGGAGTTGGAACATTCGCTTTGATGAGATGATCAAAGCATTTGGGTTTATACAGAATTATGGAGAAGCCTGTGTTTACAAGAAAGTGAGTGGGAGCTCTGTAGCATTTCTCATATTATATGTAGATGACATACTCTTGATGGGAAATGATATAGAACTTTTGGACAACATTAAGGCCTACTTGAATAAGTGTTTTTTAATGAAGGACCTTGGAGAAGCTGCTTATATATTAGGCATCAAGATTTATAGAGATAGATCAAGACGCCTCATAGGTCTTTCACAAAGCACATACCTTGATAAGATTTTGAAGAAGTTCAAAATGGATCAGTCCAAGAAGGGGTTATTGCCTGTATTGCAAGGTGTGAGATTGAGCTCGGCTCAATGCCCGACCACGGCAAAAGATAAAGAAGAGATGAGTGTCATCCCCTATGCTTCAGCCATAGGATCTATTATGTATGCCATGCTGTGTACCAGACCTGATGTAAACCTTGCCGTAAGTTTGGTAGGAAGGTACCAAAGTAATCCCGGCAAGGAACACTGGATAGCGGTCAAGAATATCCTGAAGTACCTGAAAAGGACAAAGGACATGTTTCTCGTTTATGGAGGTGACGAAGAGCTCGTCGTAAAGGGTTACGTCGACGCTAGCTTCAACACAGATCTGGATGACTCTAAGTCACAAACCGGATACGTGTATATGTTGAATGGTGGAGCAGTGAGCTGGTGCAGCTGCAAGCAGAGCGTCGTGGCGGGATCTACATGTGAAGCGGAGTACATGGCAGCCTTGGAGGCAGCGCATGAAGCAATTTGGGTGAAGGAGTTCATCACCGACCTAGGAGTCATACCCAATGCATCGGGACCGATCAAACTCTTCTGTGACAACACTGGAGCTATTGCCCTTGCCAAGGAGCCCAGGTTTCACAAGAAGACTAGGCACATCAAGCGTCGCTTCAACTCCATCCGTGAAAATGTTCAAGATGGAGACATAGGTATTTGCAAAGTACATACGGATCTGAATGTCGCAGATCCGTTGACTAAACCTCTCTCGCGAGCAAAACTGATCAACACCAGAACTCTATGGGTGTGCGATTCATCACAATGTAACTAGATTATTGACTCTAGTGCAAGTGGGAGAGTGTTGGAAATATGCCCTAGAGGCAATAATAAAAGGATTATTATTATATTTCCTTGTTCATGATAATTGTCTTTTATTCATGCTATAACTGTATTATCCGGAAATCGTAATACACGTGTGAATACATAGACCACAATATGTCCCTAGTGAGCCTCTAGTTAACTAGCTCGTTGATCAACAGATAGTCATGGTTTCCTGGCTATGGACATTAGATGTCGTTGATAACGGGATCACATCATTAGGAGAATGATGTGATGGACAAAACCCATTCCTAAGCATAGCACAAGATCGTGTAGTTTGTTTTGCTAGAGCTTTTCCAATGTCAAGTATCTTTTCCTTAGACCATGAGATCGTGTAACTCCCGGATACCGTAGGAGTGCTTTGGGTGTATCAAACGTCACAACGTAACTGGGTGACTATAAAGGTGCACTACAGGTATCTCTGAAAGTGTCTGTTGAGTTGACACGGATCGAGACTGGGATTTGTCACTCTGTATGACGGAGAGGTATCTCTGGGCCCACTCGATAATGCATCATCATAATGAGCTCAAAGTGACCAAGTGTTTGGTCATGGGATGATGCATTACAGTACGAGTAAAGTGACTTGCCGGTAACGAGACTGAACGAGGTATTGGGATACCGACGATCGGTCTCGGGCAAGTAACGTACCGATTGACAAAGGGAATTGAATACGGGGTTGTTTAATCCTCGACATCGTGGTTCATCCGATGAGATCATCGAGGAGCATGTGGGAGACAACATGGGTATCCAGATCCCGCTATGGTTATTGCCCGAGAGTCGTCTCGGTCATGTCTACGTGTCTCCCGAACCCGTAGGGTCTACACAGTTAAGGTTCGGTGATGCTAGGGTTGTATGAATATGAGTATGCAGCATACCAAATGTTGTTCGGAGTCCCGGATGAGATCCTGGACGTCACGAGGAGTTCCGGAATGGTCCGAGGTAAAGAATTATATATAGGAAGTGTTGTTTCGGCCATCGGGAAAGTTTCGGGGTCACTCGGTATTGTACCGGGACCACCGGAAGGGTCCAGGGGATCCACCGGGTGGGGCCACCCATCCCAGAGGGCCCCAAGGGCTGAAGTGGGGAGGGGAACCAGCCCATAGTGGGCTGGTGCACCCCCCTTGGCCCACCCCCTGCGCCTAGGGTTGAAACCCTAGGGTGGGGGGGGGGGGGGGGCGCCCCACTTGCCTTGGGGGGCACTCCACCCCCCTGGCCGCCGCCCCCCTTGGGAGATTGGATCTCCCAGGGCCGGCGCCCGCCCTGGGGGCCTATATAAAGGAGGGAAAGGGGGAGGGCAGCCGCACCCTGTGCATTGGCGCCTCCCTCCCCCTGCTACACCTCGTCCTCCTCCCGCAGCAGCTTGGCGAAGCCCTGCCGGAGTTCTGCTGCATCCACCACCACGCCGTCGTACTGCTGGATCATCATCAACCTCTCCTTCCCCCTTGCTGGATCAAGAAGGAGGAGACGTCTCCCGTCCCGTACGTGTGTTGAACGCGGAGGTGCTGTCCGTTCGGCACTTGGTCATCGGTGATCTGAATCACGGCGAGTACGACTCCATCATCACCCTTCCCTTGAATGCTTCCGCACGCGATCTACAAGTGGTATGTAGATGCAATCTCACTCCCTTGACTCGTTGCTTAGATGAACTCATAGATGGATCTTGGTGAAACCGTAGGAAATTTTTTAATTTTCTGCAACGTTCCCCAACACCAAGTGACTATGTAGTTCGATGGACATAAGTAGTCCCTAGCCGGATTAAAATCATTTGTCATGGCGGACCTTTTCGCTTCAGCCCCCGGGTCTGACAGTCCGGGTTGTATCCGAATACTCGCTCAGTTATGCAGAACCGGGATATGCATGGAAACCAAGCGTAGGGGTCATAAGTGCTTGAACAGACAAGTACCCAACTAGTTATGTTATATAACATGGATAGTAAGAAACATCTTCCAGGGAGAATAGTTCTGTTAGGGGTTCCTTTCCCTGGGTACGCATGCGACGGTGCACATGTCCGGACTGCGAACAATGACGCAGGATACAAAATTTCTGGGGATTTGCGTTGTAATAAATGAAAAACATCTGTTGTCCACCGACCGAATATTCCCTTAAGAACGCTAGCTTTCGGCTTCACCCAGTCTGAGGTACACATCCGGCTGAACTGGCAGTGACAATCGCAGAGGTGCTCCCCTTATGCCCTAGCCGAATTAACGGGAACGTAGGGCATAAACACAAGAGCCAGGCAACCCAGCATGGCCACATCTTAAGTCATATCGATGCATATAATGGTGAAGAAAAGGAACCTATGGAAAAAGAAGGCATATGTGATGGGCAAGAAGCCATTAAAGTAATTATATTTAGCTTCCGTATAGGAAGCCCCCAGGTATTGCTTACACACATAGTGCGGCCGGAGTGATCCGGGCATCCATACTATATTAAATACTTTGTGTGGAGAGGAAAAAAGGTCGAGAAAGGAAAAGGAAGGGAGCATAATTAAAAAGGAGAGGGTAAGGAGACGAACAATGAGTTCGGCGCTAGGCGTAGAATCTCCGGAGTCTGGCCGCATTCCATGGGTTCGGCTCGAGTCTGTTATCGGATGCATTACGTAAGCGGTACGCTCCTCCGGTGAGAACTTTATCAATGACGAAGGGACCTTCTCACTTAGGTTTGAGCTTGTCCTTCTTTTTCTCCGGTAGGCGTAGAACGAGTTTGCCAATATTATAAGTTTTGGCCTGCACTTCTCTGCTTTGGTACCGTCGAGCCTGCTGCTGATAGATTGCGGAGCGGGCTTTTGCGACGTCGCGCTCCTCCTCCAGGGCATCCAAGTTATCCCGCCGATCTAACTCGGGTTCCTTCTCTTCGTACATGTGTACGCGAGGCGAATCATGTATTATGTCGCAGGGTAGTACTGCTTTCGCGCCGTACACCATAAAAAATGGTTTATATTCGATGGTGCGATTCAGCGTGGTCCACAGTCCCCAGAGTACGGAGTCGAGCTCTTCGACCCAGTGCGTGTCCGACTCTGTCAAGGATCGCACTAGTCTGGGTTTGATGCCGCTCATGATGAGACCGTTTGCCCGTTCGACCTGGCTGTTTGTTTGGGGATGGTAGACGGAAGCGTAGTCGAGCTTAATGCCCATTTTGCCGCACCAAGTTTTCACTTCATCGGCTGTGAAATTTGAGCCATTATGAGTGATGATGCTGTGGGGGACACCATATCGGTGTACGACCCCAGATATGAAGTCTATTACTGGTCCGGATTCGGCCATTTTGACTGGTTTGGCTTCTATCCATTTGGTGAACTTGTCCACCATGACCAATAAGTATTTTTTCTTATGGCTTCCCCCTTTAAGAGGTCCAACCATATCCAGCCCCCAGACCGTGAAGGGCCAAGTTATGGGGATTGTTTGGAGAGCAGTAGGGGGCATATGACTCTGATTGGCAAAGAGCTGGCAACCGACGCAGTGTTGGACAAGGTCCTGTGCGTCTGCTCGGGCCGTCGGCCAGTAGAAGCCTGTACGGAAGGCCTTGCTAACTAGTGCTCGAGCCGCGGCATGGTGCCCGCCCAGTACGACATGGATTTCAGCCAAGAGCTACCGCCCTTCCTCTTCGGAGATGCACCTTTGGAGCACTCCGGTCGCACTTTTCTTATAGAGTTCCCCTTCATGGACTTTGTAAGCTTTAGAACGTCGAACGATGCAACGTGCTTCATTTTGGTCTTCGGGGAGCTCCTGCCTATTTAGGTAGGCCAAGAAGGGCTCAGTCCACGGGGCAATTACAGCCATGATTTCGTGGGCCGAAGATGTTATTTCGGTGGATGAGCGTCCGATTATGTCTGATAGTTCGGAATCTGGGGGTGTATTCGGATCCGTGCTAGTGTTGCCGGACTCCCCTTCCCATACCACAGATGGCTTGAACAGCCTTTCCAGGAATATGTTAGGTAGGACAGGGTCGCGTTTAGCGCCGATGCGGGCAAGGATATCCGCCGCTTGATTGTTTTCTCGAGCCACATGGTGGAATTCGAGCCCCTCGAACCGAGCTGACATTTTGAGAACGGCATTATGGTAGGCTGCAATTTTCGGATCCTTGGCATCGAAGTCTCGGTTTATTTGTGATATTGCGAGGTTTTAATCCCCGCACACTTCTAGGCGTTGAATACCCATAGAGACTGCCATCTGAAGACCGTGCAACAGAGCCTCGTATTCGGCTGCATTGTTGGAGTCTGTGTATAATATTTGGAGGACGTACTGGACCGTGTCTCCGGTGGGAGACGTCAGGACTACACCTGCTCCCAATCCGGCCAGCATTTTAGAGCCATCGAAGTGCATGATCCAGTTAGAGTATGCGCCGTACTCTTTAGGGAGTTCGGCTTCTGTCCATTCGACAATGAAGTCAGTCAGTACTTGCGACTTGATGGCCCGCCGTGGCTTGTATGTCATGTCGAACGGAAGGAGCTCGATGGCCCATTTAGCAATCCGGCCCGTAGCATCGCGGTTATTTATTATGTCGTTGAGTGGTACTTCAGAGGCCACCGTAATCGAACACTCTTGAAAGTAGTGTCATAGCTTCCGGGATGCCATGAAGACCGCGTATGCTATTTTTTGATAGTGTGGGTATCGGGATTTGCATGGGGTGAGGACCGTGGATACGTAGTATACTGGCTTCTGGAGCGGGAATTTGTATCCGTCAGCCTCTCATTTGACGACGAGCACTGCGCTAACAACTTGATGTGTTGCAGCTACGTACAGCAGCATAGTTCGCCAATATTTGGCGATGTTAGGACTGGATTACTGGCCAATAAGGTCTTTATTTTGTCCAGTCCGGCCGCGGCTGCATCCGTCCATATGAAGTGTTCGGTGCGCCGAAGAAGGCGGTAAAGAGGTAATGCCTTTTCTCCTAACCTGGAGATAAAGCGCCTTAAGGCAGCCACACATCCAGCTAGTTTCTGGATGTGCTTGAGGTCTGTTGGTATAGCCAACTGCGACAGAGCTCGGATTTTTGCTGGATTCGCTTCAATTCCTCTATTGGAAACAATGAAGCCGAGCAGTTTCCCAGAGGGGACGCCGAAAACACATTTTTCCGGGTTCAGCTTGATGTCGTATGTTCGGAGGTTATCGAACGTAAGCCTCAAGTCGTCTATTAGGGATTCGACGTGTCTTGTTTTTATGACCACGCCATCCACGTATGCCTCCACTGTCTTGCCGATTTGCTTTTTCAGGCATGTCTGAATCATGTGCTGATAGGTTGCACCGGCATTTTTAAGCCCGAAAGGCATAGTGTTGAAGCAGAAAGGACCATATGGCGTTATGAAAGCCGTTGCAGCTTGGTCGGACTCTGCCATCTTTATTTGATGGTATCCAGAGTATGCTTCGAGGAAACACAGCGAGTCGTGTCCTGCTGTGGCGTCGATGATTTGGTCGATGCGAGGGAGGGGGAAGGGATCCTTGGGGCAAGCCTTATTAAGGTGTTTGATGTCGACACATAGGCGCCAGGATTTGTCCTTCTTTGGTACCATTACCAGATTTGCCAGCCAATCCGGATGCTTGATATCTCTGATGAATCCGGCCTCGAGTAGTTTGGCTAGCTCTTTCCCCATGGCTTGTCATTTGGGCTCTGAAAAGCGCCTTAGAGTCTGCTTGACAGGCTTGTATCCTTTTAGTATATTGAGGCTGTGTTCGGCCAGTCTGCGTGGGATGCCCGGCATGTCCGAAGGGTGCCAAGCGAAAATGTCCCAATTTTCGCGCAAGAAGTCTCGCAGTGCGACGTCCATTGTGGGGCTCAACTGTGTCCCAATGGAAGCTGTCTTCGTGGGGTCCGTTGGATGGACCTGGAATTTGACTATTTCGTCCGTGGGTTTGAATGAGGTGGACTTGGGCCGCTTGTCAAGTATCACGTCGTCCCTGTCCATAGTGGCGCACAACGTTGTTAGTTCTTCGGCTGCTAGGGCTTCGGATAATGCTTCCAGGGCTAGTGCTGCGGTTTTGTTTTCGGCGCGAAGTGCGACGTCCGGATCGCTGGCTAGAGTGATGATTCCATTGGCTCCGGGCATTTTAAGCTTCATGTACCCGTAATGGGGTATAGCTTGAAAGCTTGTAAACGCATCCCGCCCTAGAAGGGTGTGGTATCCGCTACTGAAAGGAGCTACTTGGAATGTGATTTCTTCAGACCTGTAGTTCTCCGGAGTGCCGAATACCACATTGAGTGTGATTTTTCCCGCGCACCGTGCTTCCTGACTGGGGATGATTCCCCTGAAGGTTGTGCCGCTTTGCTCAATGCGGCTTTTATCGATTTCCATCTTGCTGAGTGTTTCTTCGTAGATCAGGTTTAATCCGCTTCCGCCATCCATGAGTACTTTAGTGAGCCGAAAGTCGTCTACAATTGGGCTAAGAACCAAAGCGGCTGGTGCCCGGACGGTCTGGAATTGAGGTTCATCACTGGCATTGAAAGTTATAGCAGTGTCGTTCCACGGATTTATTTTTGCCACATGGCAGATTTCAGCGGAGCTTCGATGAGCTCGCTTGCGCCTATTGTTTGAGGCGAATGTCTCGAAGACTGTTAGTACCATATTGTTTTCTTTGGCGGGACGTCGTTCTGCTGTATGGCTTACAAGAAGATCCTCGCCACTTTTTGCTACGTGCCGGAGTATCCAACATGCTCTAAGGCTATGTGTTGGTGTAGTGTCCAGCGTGCTGTGGAGTTTACATGGCCCGTTGAGCCATTCTTCCAATACAGTTCCACGCCCTGGGGTGGGCTTTGGTTTCTTGTTGGTTGGATCGGCCGACTTTCTAGAGTTCGTCCGTTTAGCTCCGACAAAGGTTTTAGTGAGAGCTGGACTATCCCAAAATTCCGTTTGGGTTTTCCAGGCACTTTCCATCGCACAGTACTTCTGTACTATGGTTGCCAAGTCTGCGAAGTGTGCTATGTCACAGCGACTTATAGCGTTGAGGATTCCTTTGTTCGTGCAGTTTTTGCAGAAAAGTGAGACCGCGTCCTCCTCAGGACAGTCCTCGACCTTGTTTAACACAAGAAGGAATCTGGCCCAGTAGCGATGTATCGTCTCTTGGGGCTCTTGTCTGATATGGGAGACGGGGTTTAAGTACGGGTGAGTGGGTGTAGCTGAATCTTGATTCTGATCCGATCTAACGCCCTGGGGCAGGGAAGCTTCCGGGCTTGCCAGCTCGGGATCCGGCATGCTGCCCAATTTCTCCAGCCCAGTATCCGATTCTAAGTCCGGGCTCTAGGTCATGTCTTCCCCTGAGCGGGTGTCCGGCTTGGGGAGCTCGGTGATCCGGACATAACTCGTCCTCAAGATAGAGGGGTAATCCATATATGGCTCCTCCACTACCGCTATCTCGTGGGTGACCGACGAGGATTTAATGTCCCTTTGGTCGGGTTTAATCCCAACCTGGTCATAGTCTGTGGCTACTCCTAGAGCGGTGATGCGATCCAAGAGCTCATTAAGGGAGGAGAGCTCCATCGGATCCATCTGTTCGGCGAGTTCCGAATTGACATGGAGGTTATGCGTGATGACTCGAGAGGTCATCGTCGGCGCGACAACCGACGGGGCAGCCATGATGAAGCCGCCTAGTCGGAGAGTTTGGCCTACACCCAGCGCTCCCCCAGAGGTGATGTTGTCCTTGACAACAAGACGTGCCATCGAGCCTTGCGGCGACTACACAGAGGAACTCTCAGTGAAAGCACCAACGTCGGTGTCAAAACCGGCAGATCTCGGGTAGGGGGTCCGGGTCTGTGCGTCTTAGGCTGATGGTAATAGAAAGCAAGGGACACAATGTTTACCCAGGTTCGGGCCCTCTCGATGGAGGTAAAACCCTACTTCCTGCTTGATTAATATTGATGATTTGAGTAGTAGAAGAGTAGATCTACCACGAGATCGTAGAGGCTAAACCCTAGAAGCTAGCCTATGATGATTATGATTGTGATCGTGATCGGCCTTCTAAAGACCAACCTCTCCGGTTTATATAGACACCGAAGAGGGCTAGGGTTTACACGAAGTCGGTTACAAGGAAGGAAATATATTATCCGGATCCCCAAGCTTGTCTTCCACGCATAGGAGAGTTCCATCCGGACACGGGACGGAGTCTTGAGTCTTGTATCTTCACGCTCCAATAGTCCGGACAAAGTATATAGTCCGGCTGTCTGGATACCCCCTAATCCAGGACTCCCTCAGTGGCATCATAGACGTCCTCGGCAAGGGCCTTGCCGGGGGCCCCGGCAAGGGTCTTGCCGTGGCGCTGCGGTCGTCCCCGGCAAGGGTGGGTTTCTTCGGCGAGGATCTCGTCGAGGTTTGTCGTCTTCTACTCTTCTGATTTGAAGTGTTCCTTGTTTTCACAAAGATCTGCATGCCACCATGGAGGCGCCTCCCGAGACCTGGTCCCAACACTGTTGGCAGCGCTGGAGGAACTAGGGCTCAAGGTTGGCGCGCCCTGCTGGCGCCGGGTAGGCTGCCCCTCCAAGGGCCTTGCCGGGGCCATGGGGCTGCCCTGGCAAGGACCTTGCCGGGGGAAACCACTTCGCCTTCTGGCTCTTGATGCTTCTGTTGCTTTGACTCTGTGTTGTGGCTCTGATTTCCTGTCTCTGCCCTGCTTTAGTGTGGTCGTGGGCGCGGCTCTGACTGCCCGTGCACAAATAAGGGTACAAAAGAGCGCCCCTATTTTGGTACACCGATAGGAGCCCCCGGGCCTGGGCCACACATAAGCGCGACACGTTGTTGGGCCAGGCCCAGAACGGTGCGCGGGCAGGCGGGGCGGTTTTTACCATGGTATCTTTCGGTCTGCTACGCTTCCCCACGACCTGCGTTGAATGCGTGACGTGGGGGTTGCGCGCGCGGGTGATCGAAACACGCTTGCGTCATCTTGCGGTGAACAGTAAAGAGGCGGCTTGCTTGTCCCTTCGAGACCGCGGGGCCGCCGCTCATTTACTATCCTTACCTGGGTACCGTCGCTCCACGCGTCCCATTACCCCGTCTCTCGCGCCACGTACGCCGCATGCCCGACGCAAAGCGAATGACAGGCGTGCAGGATACGGGAAGACGTGCGCGCGTGGGTCGATTCCCACGCGCCTTCAATTGGGCGGGGAGGGCGGTCGACGGCCTCGCCCGCTGCCACCTTTAATGGGCTAGTTGGCCGAGAGGGGCGGCCGAGCCCCGCCCCCGTCTCTTTATAAGGAGGGGAGCGAGAGGAATGGCGCCTCTCAGTTCTTCATCATCTGCCTCTCCCCATCCCTGCTATTTCCTCTCTTCTACCATGGCGAGAGGGCATGGTGATGCTTCATCGGTGGCGGCGAGGGTCTCTGCTCGACAACGCATCGCCCCTCCCCAAGAGCTCATGGTGGCGGAGCCAGCCATTAGAGGTAGGGGGAGGGGGCAAGGTCGAGGGCGTCGCGGTGCTCGGGGAAGAGGAGGACGGGGCGGCGCATTAGCCTCGCCTCCGCCAGCGGCCCCTCCCCCGGTGGAGGGCCACGTCGGGGACAATCCCTACGAGTTCTTCATTAGGCTGCGCCAGCCGCCACACCGTCGTCTTCGCCTCTTGATCCCATTTGCGCGGGAGATGGAGCTGGACCCGCTGCAGGCGTTGCGGCTGCATATGAGGGGCTGTGGGAACAACGACACATGGGACGACGTCGAGTTCTCTGCCCCTCACGTCATGTATCTTCACCGACGGTGGAAGACTTTTGCCCGCATCCACAGCCTGATCGAGGGGCTCACGCTCCATTTCATATTAATGGAGGGTGGCCTCCTCTCCGTCAAGGTCTTTGGGCACTTCGGGACTCGCATAAGGTGCTGCGTGGAGAGCTCCTCTGATGATGAAGATTCCTCCTCGAGCGAGAGTGGCGAGGAGGACAACGGCAACAACGACGAGGGTAGCGGGCGGCAGGATGACGGGTCCGACTAAGCGTCGGGCGTGCCACTCCGGGGCGACATCGGCGACCCCATCATCCGTGTTGCCAGCTCCTTGAACTTCTCAGGGTCGCCTCCTTGGGCGGCTGGCGTAGGGAGGCCGGAGAAGGCGAAGAAGGCGGGTGGCGGTCCATCAAGTCGGAGTACGATAGCACTGACGCCTTCATAGTGTACTGACGGACCGTTGCCTCATCTTCTAGTTCTTCCTCTAGCGCCACCACCGCAAACCCTCTCCTAGGCGACCGCCGGCATGTTCTCTTGGTGCCTTCTGCTGCTCGTACCTCCCCTGGGCGCTCCTTCTGCCCTTTTGCCTTCTTGTTTCATTTCCTGAGGAGAGGGACAAGAAAGGGATTACGGGCATCTTATCTTTTTTCAATTTGTAAGCCCACGGGCCTTATTTAGATCTAAAACCTATAATCTCCCTGTTCATGTTTTCATTCCATACTCACTGTACCTGTATGGAACGTATTAATGGAAAAAGGGTGCTTGCCGGGTCTTGTGTGTGCGCGTGAGCAAAGCCCATACCAAGGAACAAATCCTTGTTATTTTTAATATAAGAACCGTTGCCCGGCAGCAGGCCTTGCCGTTTCCCACTCCGTTCGTCCATACTCACGCCTTTGGTGGAGGCAGGGACGAAGTGGGGGTGGGCCCTACGCTTGCCTCCTTCCCGCTGCGGCTACAACCGTATTCCGAACCAAGAAGCTCTTGGGTGATAGGAACGAGGGGAGCACGGCAGCCTTGGAACAAAACGAGGTTCCAAACTGAATGGGATCGAGAAGAGGTGTCTAGAGGGGGGGGGGGGGGGTGATTAGACACTAAGTACCTAAAGTTGCAATATTTAACTACTTTAAGTTCAAGTGGATTTTGGCACAAGTTTAACACACACAATACATATCAAGCAAGCATGCAAAGAGTATATGAGCAGCAGAAAGTAAAGCATGCAACTTGCAAGAATGTAAAGGGAAAGGTTTGGAGGATTCAAACACAATTTGGAGACACGGTGATTTTTGAGCCATGGTTCCGATAGGTGGTGCTATCGTACATCCACGTTGATGGAGACTTCAACCCACGAAGGGTAACGGTTGCATAAGTCCACAGAGGGCTCCACCCACGAAGGGTCCACGAAGAAGCAACCTTGTCTATCCCACCATGGCCGTCGCCCACGAAGGACTTGCCTCACTAGCGGTAGATCTTCACGAAGTAGGCGATCTCCTTTCCCTTACAAACTCCTTGGTTCAACTCCACAATCTTGTCGGAGGCTCCCAAGTGACACCTAGCCAATCTAGGAGACACCACTTTCCAAGAAGTAACAAATGGTGTGTTGATGATGAACTCCTTGCTCTTGTGCTTCAAATGATAGTCTCCCCAACACTCAACTCTCTCTCAAAGGATTTGGATTTGGTGGAAAGAAGATTTGAGTGGAAAGAAACTTGGGGAAGGCTAGAGATCAAGATTATGGTAGGAATGGAATATCTTGGCCTCAACACATGAGTAGGTAGTTCTCTCTCAGAAAATGTATGCTAGAAGTGTAGGTTCATTCTGATGGCTCTCTCCACGAATGAAGAGGAGGTGGAGGGGTATATATAGCCTCCACACAAAATCTAACCGTTACACACAACTTGCCAAACTCGGTGGGACCAAATTGATAAACTCGGTCGGACCGATTCAGCAAATCTAGTGACCGTTAGGATTTTCGGTGGGACCGACATGCAACTTAGTAGGACCGATATGGTTAGGGTTAGGGCATAACGTAATCTCGGTGAGACCGATTACGCAAACTCGATGGGACCGATTTTGGTAATAAGCTAACCAGAGAGTTGGTCAGGCAAACTCGGTTTGACCGATTACACAAACTCGGTAGGACCGATTTTGGTAATAAGCCAGCTAGAGAGTTTGCATTGTAATCTCGGTAGTACCGATTGCTCAAACTCGGTGAGACCGATTTGCCTAGGGTTTGTGGCAGTGGCTATGACATCTGAACTCGGTGGCGCCGGATGGAAAGAATCGGTGGGGCCGAGTTTAGACTTTTTGGTTTAGGACATATGTGGATGTGGGAAAGTAGTTGAGGGCTTTGGAGCATATCACTAAGCACTTTGAGCAAGCAAGCCATTAAGCAACACCTCATCCCCTCTTGATAGTATTGGCTTTTCCTATAGACTCAATGTGATCTTGGATCACTAAAATAGAAAATGTAGAGTCTTGATCTTGGAGCTTGAGCCAATCCTTTGTCCTGAGCATCTTGAAGGGGTTCCACATCCTTTTAGTCCATGCCACTCCATTGTTGAACTTGTCTGAAACATACTAGGTAAAAGTGTTAGTCCAACAAGAGATATGTTGACATTAATTACCAAATCCGCCCAGGGAGCACTTGTGCTTTCACATACATCCCAAGTTTCTTACAAAAATGCATGGTAGGGGATGGGGAAAACTTATCTGAATCTGCAGCCCCCAGCAACCCTGACTTGCCGTGGGCGGACCTTCGTGTCTTCAGCCCTTGGAAAGCTTGGCTTGCCGGGCCCGGGGCGCCGGCTTGTTCTCTTCCTTCCACTTGGCTTGGAAGAAACACATCATGTACCCTGCATACCAAAGAGGATGGATAGGAACAAAATGACGCAGACTCGACCTCTATGCTAGGGGTTAGTCGCTGCTAAGCACTATCAACCCTAACCAAGGGAGAGACTCAATCTAGCATGCATGCTATAACTTAGGGCGCCAGCGCTTTGTTTATTTATGCTCAGGGTCTGCGCTTGGCTTTGTACAGAGGGTTACATGCCTTGCAGGCAAGGCTTGTACAAAAGGTGGCTTGCCGGGGGGCCCGGCAGCCGCGCCTTATGGGTAAAACTTGCAAAGATGCTCGATGTTCCAGGAGTTGCTCACTAGAATGGCATCTTCGGTCTCCAAGCGGAATGCACCAGGCCTGGTGACTCGTGTTACCCGATAAGGGCCTTCCCACTTTGGCGTCAACTTGTTGGAATTCTTGGCCGATTGAATGTGCCGAAGAACAAGCTCACCTTCCTCAAAGCTCCGGGCATGAACCTTGCAGCTATGGTAGTGATGCAAGGCTTGCTGGTAGCATGCTGCTCTCACAGCCGCCCAGAGACGATCTTCCTCAAGGAACATTGCGTCATCTTGCCGCAATCGCTCTTGCTCAAGTTCATCATAAGCGAGCACTCGAGGTGACCCGTATATGAGTTCTGTGTGGAGAACTGCTTCTGCTCCGTAGACCAGGGCAAAGGGTGTCTGGCTGGTGGCTCGATTTGCCGTCGTTCTGATCGACCAAAGAACCACTAGCAACTCCTCAATCTAGCGCCTTCCACTCTTGCGCAGCCTGTCAAAAGTCTTCATTCTTAGGCCTCGCAGAACTTCAGCATTTGCTCTCTCTGCTTGGCCGTTGCTTCTTGGGTGTGCCACAGAAGCGAAACAGACCTTGCTACCGAGATCCTCGATGTACTGCATGAAGGCGTGGCTTGTGAACTGTGTGCCGTTGTCGGTGATGATCCTGTTGGGTACACCGAAACGGCAAACTAGCCCTTTGAAGAACTTGATGGCCGACTGTGTTGTCACCTTCCTCACTGCTTCCACCTCCGCCCACTTTGTGAACTTGCCGATTGCAACGTATAAGTACTCAAAGCCCTCGACGACGCGGGGAAAGGGGCCCAGTATGTCGAGCCCCCAGACCGAGAATGGCTAGGAGACGGATCGTCTGCAAGGCTTGAGCTGGCTGATGAAGTTTCTTCGAATGGAACTGGCATGCATCACACTTGGTTACCAGTGTCGTCGCATCCTGGAGGGCAGTGGGCCAGAAGAAGCCTTGCTGGAAAGCCTTACCAGCAAGGGCCCTTGACTCTATGTGGGAGCCACATATGCCTCCATGTATCTCTGCCAACAGCTCCAGTCCTTCCTCCCAAGAGATGCACTTCAATTTCACCCCATTCGGTCTTTTTCTGTACAAGACGTTGTCAACGAATTTGTACAGAGCAGACCAGCGGGCTACTGTCTCTGCCTCTTCCCGATCCTTAGGAAGCTCTCCTATTTGGAGGAATCGGACAGTGTGCTGCGCCCATGCCGGAGCCTGTGGCTCGACAGCGAGGACCAATGGCATTTCCTCTGCCGTGGGAACAGTTGCCTCCGCGGCAAGGGCCTGACGCCCCGCCGGAGTCGGTTGTCCCACGGCAGGCTCGGCGTCCATGGCAACTCCTTTGCTGGCGGCTCCAGGGAGTTCGGTGGGGAAGTACTTTCCGGGGCATAGCTTCCTCCGCTTGTTCTACCCTATTGATGGTTCGACGGATGGTTGAGTTAACTGAAGCACAAAAGTACCTGGTTCCACAGGTAGCTTGAGGGCAGCATGCTTTGATAGATAGTCGGTGATGTCATTCTCCACTCAGGGGACATGCTCCGCCTGTATCCCGTCAAAGCGCTCCTCCAGTTTCCTCACTTCATCGACGTAAGCTTCCATCAGCGGGTTTTGATAATCCTTGTTGATTTGCCGGACGACGAGCTGTGAATCACCCCTGACGATGAGCTTCTTGACTCCGAGGTCCGCTGCAATCCTGAGACCGGCAAGCAAGCCCTCGTACTCGACGGTGTTGTTAGTTGACATCTCCTGGGGAAAGTGCATTTGGATGACGTACTTGAGGTGCTCCCCGGTGGGTGCGACAAGCAGCACGCCAGCACCGGCGCCTTGCAGCGAGAAAGCCCCATCAAAGTACATGATCCAGTTGCGGCTCGTTTCCTTGCCGGGGAGAGTGGTCTCCTGTACCTCTTCGTCGGGCGTCGAGGTCCATTCTGCAATGAACTCCGCCAAGACTCTGCTCTGAATCATCGAGGTGCTCTCGAACTTTAAACCAAACTTGACAGCTCCAGGGCCCATTCCACAATCCTCCCCATTGCATCTGGGTTATGCAGTATCAATTGCAATGGGAGGCGGGTGACAACAGTGATGTCGTGCGCTTAGAAGTAATGACACAGCTTCCTTGGGGCCATAAGGAGGCCGAAGAACAATTTCTGCAAACCAGAGTACCTCGACCTAGCCCCCTGCAAGAGGGAGCTGACGAAGTAAACTAGGTGCTGCACCATTTTCTTCTTCTGCTCCACTTCACCTAGTCGCGTGGGCCCTGTTGCACTGGCATCATCCCCTGTCGGGGGCTCAGTCTTGCCGGGACCGAGCCCTGCCGGGGAGGGTTCCGGCTCGCCATTCGTTGATTCTTCCGCTGCCGCTGCCTCTTCGTCGACCTCTCTCTGCGCCCCCAGTGCGTCGCTAACCACCTGATTCATTGCCGCTAGGTACAGCAGCAACGGTTCTTGTGGTTTGGGCGCAACTAACACTGGGGTAGAGGAGAGGTATCTCTTCAAATCCCGCAGCGCTGCCTCGGCCTCCGGGGTCCACTCCATTGGGCTCGCCTTCTTCAAGATCTTGAAGAAGGGAAGGGCACGCTCTGCGGACTTGGAGATGAATCTGCTCATTGCGGCAATGCAGCCAGTGAGCCGACGCACGTCTTTGATCTGCTTAGGTGCCTCAATCTGCTCGATGGCCTTGATTGTATCAGGGTTTGCCTCAATCCCACAGTGTGACACAAAGAACCCGAGAAGCTTGCCGGACGGGACACCGAAGAAACGCTTCTCAGGGTTCAACTTGAGGTTGACCTTGCGCAGGTTTGCAAACGTTTCCTCCAGATCTTGCACAAGTGTTGCCTTGTCCTTGGTTTTGACCACCATGTCATCCATATAAGCTTCCATATTTCTATGTAGCTAGGGCTCAAAACCAATTTGGACTGCTCTTGCAAAGGTTGAGCCAGCACTCTTCAACCCGAAAGGCATCCGTAAAAAGCAATACGTACCACATGGGGTTATGAATGCTGTCTTCTCCTCATCTTCTTTTGTCATGAAGATCTGGTGGTACCCTGAGTAGGCGTCGAGGAATGATAGCAGGTCACACCCGGCTGTGGAGTCAACAATCTGGTCGATGCGCGGCAACGGGAAGGGATCCTTTGGACAAGCTTTATTGATGTCTGTGTAATCAATACACAGTCTCCACTTCCCGTTTGCCTTGCGCACCACTACCGGGTTGGCCAACCACGTCGGATGGAGCACCCCCCTTACCAAGCCTGCCGCCTCTAGTTTTCTGATCTCCTCAGTGATGAACTCCTGCCTCTCCAGAGCTTGCTTCCTGACCTTCTGCTTGACGGGCCGTGCATGAGGACAGACAACAAGATGGTGCTCAATCACTTCCCTGGGAACGCCGGGGATGTCGGATGCTTGCCATGCAAACACATCGACATTTGCCCGCAGGAAAGTAAAGAGCTCGCTTTCCTACTTGCCGTCAAGGGTGGAGCTTATGGTAAAAGCTCCTCCCGTGCCGTCCTCCTTGACGGACACCTTCTTGTTCTCTGGTGGTGCAGCTCTGGACTTGTTGCTCTTGCTGGTAGAGCTCTCTGGCATGTCCTCGACGGGAGCGCAACACCCTGGGGAGGTGCACTTGCCGGAGTGGGTGCGAGGAGTCTCCCCGATCCTCTTTCTTCTAGGGCTCCGTCGGCAGGAGCAGGTGCCTTGGCGGCAGCCGCTGCAACCGCTTCCCAGTAGAGTTGGTTGGCGCAAATCAACGTGTCTTTCTTGTCGGAGGGGACGGTGATGATGTTCATCGGCCCGGGCATCTTCAGCGTGTTGTAGGCATAGTGGGAAGCCACCATGAACTTTGCTAGTGTCGGGCGGCTGAGAATCCCATTGTAAGGCAAGGGGATCTCGGCTACATCGAAGACAATCCTCTCCGTCCTGTAGTTTAACTCGCCTCCAAACATCATGGGCAGCATGACCTTTCCCTTTGGTTGGCTCCTCCCCGGATTGACCCCTTGGAACGTGCCTGTCTCCTCGAGGTCTCCATCAGGGATCTGCAGCCTCTTGATCACAACAGGCGAGATCAAGTTCAGACTGGCCCCGCCGTCAACTAGCATCTTCGTCACCTTGAGGTTGCGGATTGTTGGTGAGACTAGCAACGGCAAGCACCCGACCGCAGTAGTGCGGTCAGGGTGGTCCTTGGTGTCGAAGATGATAGGCATGCTGGATCACTTCAGTGGCTTCCGTGCATCGAGCGACGGCTCCACCGCTGTGATCTCACGCGCCCACTGCTTGAGCTGGCGGTGGGATGTATGCAGTGAGGCGCCACCATCGATGCACATGGCCTCTGTAGCTTTCTGGAACTCGTGTTCGCTGGACTCATCGTGCTCGTCATGATCATCGTCTTCCTGCTTCTTGTCGCGGCCCCGGGCGGGCTCTCCTACTGATTATCTTTGCCGCGGCGGCCTCCTTGGCCGCCACGCTTCTTGACGGATCCCTCGGGACCCTCTTGGCCCTTCTACTTGTCCCGCCGCTCATACTCGGCTTTATACTTCTCAGCAAGCAGCTCAACTTGCCGGCAGTTCTGGAGGTCATGGCCCTTGGTGTGGTGGATCTTGCAATACTGCTTGTCGGAGCTCCCTGGCTTGTCGGCAGCCCCCAAGGCCCGGCAAGCGGCACACCCAGCAACCTCCTTGCTGGGGTCGCTTGCCTTGGCCTTCTTGGTGGCGCCGGTGTCATCAGACCCCTCGACGGCAAGCACGGTCTTGCCCTTATGCTTCCTGTTACGACGCCGACCCTTCTTTGCCGGGGTGGTGGTGTCATCTGTGGAGTCAGTTTCCGCACCGGCGTCTTCGCCGGGGTACTTCCTCCCCTCTTCAGCTGGAGCGCACCAATCGGCCAGAACATAAAGCTCGGCCACATCCTTGACCTTGTTCATCGCTAGCTCCTCACGCATCTTGCGGTTGCGCACATTCTGATGGAATGCACTAATCACGGCGGTAGGATGAATGTCTGGAATATTTTACTGCACTCAACTGAACCTTTGGATGTACTTAAGCAAGTTTTCTCCTTCCTTCTGGGGGATGATATGCAGATCACCCGCCTGGCCATGAGCTTGGTGGCCTCCGGTAAAGGCGCCAACAAACTCATGACACATATCCGCCCAAGAAGAAATGGAGTCCACCGGCAAGTGCATCAACCATGACATAACATTGGGTTTGAGTGCCAACGGAAAGTAATTGGCGATCACCTTATCGTCGCGAGCCCCAACAGCTTGCATCATGATGGTGTAGATGCTGAGGAACTCCGATGGGTGGGTCTTGCCATTGTACTTCTTGCCCACGTCGGGCTTGAACGTGCGGTGGGAGGGCCACTGGAACTGCCGCAGCTCACGGGTGAAGGCCGGGCAGCCCACCTCGTAGGGTAGGCCACCGTAGCCTCTTGGTGCTACGTGGTCCATAGTGGGCCCTGCCCGCCTGTCCGACTGGTGGCGCGCATCGCATCGGCGCTCAATGGTGGTTCGGGCGTCTTCATGAGCTCGCTCTCGAAGAACTTGACGTTGGTCGTGGTAGGTCCGTGGATCGGACGATGCTATGGAGATATCATCATGAGCGTCGTCGCGACGGATTGACGCCCGCGGTAGCTGATGTGGAGGAGGAGAGTGCACCGTGGCTGCATTGCCTCTGGCCCGTCCACCGCTCGCAAGCGGTGGCTCGACGGAGCGACGGCCTGCGGGCCCCGCCAGTCACAACTCATCTTTGTTGGCGATGCCAACGAGGCTCCGGATGGTGGCCCTCCATTCGTCTAGCTTCTCCGCAGCGGGAGAAAAGTCGAGGATGAGCTGCGCGCGTGCTAGGTCTTCTGCTGGTGTGGGCGGCGGCGAAAGCTGCATGGACCGTGATGCGCTTCGACTTCTAACTACGTTAGAAGGAGCTCCATCACGGCCCTGCGACCGTCCGCCACCTCCGCCAACACCTCGGCATGCATGCTGGCCCTCCCCGTCATGTGAAGGGCGCACATGACTCTTCCTAGGGCGGCACCCAGGGTCACCAGCGGGGCGGCGCTGCTCATCGCGCACGACCTGAGAAGTGCGCGCCACGGGTGCCGGTGTTGGTGTCTTGGAGGTCGCCGCGCCGCTGTCTGGTGGCACGACGACGCCCCTAGAGGGCCCCGCGCCGCCTGCGGGGGGCCAACTCCGTCTCTGGAGTTCGCGACGTGTGGCTCGTCGCCTGGCGCACGAACGACGCCGCTCACCAGGCCCGGACTGCTAGGGTGATGTGGATGTTTGCGGGCTGCGCCACGGGTTCTCTCCGCGACTGGCCCGCTACTGGTCCGCACCGGTACAGGCAGTCCGGTCCCGGACGAACCGAGAGCCGTGGTCATATTCTTCTTAGGAGCCATGGCGATGAAGAACTGTGCCACTGGCTGCAAAACCAAATGCTCACTACTGCGCCGCCTACCTGGTGCGCCAAAGATGTCGGTGGGAAATGACACCTATGGGATCACAAGAATCCCTACTACGGTTGCGGGGCGCTGGGTGGTGAGGAGAGCAGGATCAGCAGTCAGTTCGAGCACGCGGATCATTTGCCCAGGTTCGGGCCGCAGAGATGCATAACACCCTAGTCCCGCTTTGATATGTGTATTTGTGTTCTTGATGTTCTTGAACTAGCTACAATGGGCGTAACTTGTCCATAAGTCCGAATCCTTCTCCTGGATGCCTTGGGCCTCCTTTTATAGGCAAGGGGATCGCCACAGTGGCACACAGGAGGTGGCATCGGGGTACTGCAGTTGAGCCTATCGCTAGCTATTACGGGACAAGATGCATTTAATGCGCCTCTGACATGTCCCCTCCACTTTACTGCCGCTTCGCCTCGTCTCGACACGCGCCTGGGCCAGCGAGGGGGCCAGCGCCATGTAGGCTGGCAAGCTGCTGAGGTGGCGCGGTGGCGGGGCCTTCACGAAGATTTGCATGCCACCACGTAGGCATGCGCTGAGTTGGCTGAGATGCCTTGTGCTGACATGTAGGTGCCTGCCCAGCTGGTGCGCTGGCAGCTGCATGGGAGTGGTGGCAGGAGCTTGGCGGGTGCGGGCCTGGTTGTGGCCCCCCAGACGTCGTCGGCAAGGGCCTTGCCGGGGCGCTGCGGTCGTCCCCGGCAAAGGCCTTGCCGGGGGTCTTGTGGGTTTCTTCGGCGAGGATCTCGTCGAGGTTTGTCGTCTTCGACTCTTCTAATTTGAAGTGTTCCTTGTTTTCACAAAGATCTGCCTGCCACCATGGAGGCGCCTCCCGAGCCCTGGTCCCAACGCGGTTTGTAGTACTGGAGGAACTGGGGCTCAAGGGTGGCGCGCCCTGCTGGCGCCGGGTAGGCTGCCCCGGCAAGGGCCTTGCCTGGGCCGTGGGGGCTACCCAGGCAAGGACCTTGCCGGGGAAACCACTTTGCCTTCTGGCTCTTTATGCTTCTGTTGCTTTGACTCTATGTTGTGGCTCTAATTTCCCGTCTCTACCCTGCTTAAGTGTGGTCGTGGGCGCGGCTCTGACTGCTCGTGCACAAATAAGGGGTACAAAAGAGCGCCCCTATTTTGGTACAGCGACGGAATGTCTTCTCAATGCCATCTATCTTCCCCATGGCCTCTTCAAATCTGTTTAGCACATCTTGCACCTGTCCACTCATCATTTGCTGAAATTTATCATGTAGTTGTTTGTTCGTCATGTTCTCCCAATCAGTCTCATCAGCTTGTGATCCTGCCATGGTTAGTAGCAATAGAAACACAAAAGAATATGATCCTATAGACTATAGGGAGCGGTGGTGGTGGTGGTGGTATGTCATAAATCCTTCAAGCGAATCTCAAATTTTTACCAGTTCTTACCCAGCAGCAGGTGGTGATCGGCAACCGTTGTACTCAAAACTTTCATAGCTTGGATAGAGCGATTACCAAGGAGAGTCAAAAGCACGACGTATATATATGTGGAGCTGGGAAGGCTTATAATATGGTAGCAAAAAGGGTCAGCAATAATCAATTCAGAGATGCAAAGTTGAATAAACACTCAACGACGGTACTGTGGTGGTCCTAGGCTAGACCGTGCTAGGAGCACACTGATTTTTTTTCTCTTTTTTCCCTCTTTTTTTTTGCTCTGCAACATTTTTTTTTCAAAAAAGTCTACAAATGGTCTAAAAACTGCCTAGCCAGAATTTTCCAGACTTAGTTTTCTACTGCGGGTGGCACAGAGGTTGGGGAGTCCAACTTGGTCACGACTCGTAGTATCGTGTGATCTGGAAATCGAAAACAAAGGAACAAATACTGGACTCAGACTAGGACTGGTGGCGGAGATGAATCTGGTGGAAACTCAGACTTGTGGCGGTATGTAGGACGGTGGAACGCGGACTGGTGGTGAATCTCTGATGGAGGTGGACTCGGATCATCGTGATGGCGGTGAATATGTGGTATATGGAAACGGTGATGACGATGGTGGTATATGGCAGCGATGATGACGAGGGTGGTATATGGTAGCGGTGATGATGATGGTGGTTTATGGCAGCGGTGACGATGATGGTGGTATATGGCAGTGGTGATGACGGTGATGTGGCAGCGGCGTGACAACTTGTGAACAGAACTCGAAACTCCAAGGACTAGACACTAAGACCAGCAACTAGACACGACGATGCAACCACAAATTCAACAATGCAAAACACTAAAAAGATTATGCAAAGGCTCAGATTGGTTTGGATATAATGAACTATAATTTTTTTTGTCTTTTTTGTGGATTGTAGGTATAAAGGACAGACCCGATCTAAACTACGAAAAACTGTAAAATCTCACCGAGCAACCTGGAAATCTGATACCACTTGATAGAGGCAAAGGTGTCCCATCTTTCGATGAGATGGTGATTATCGTTTCGGAGGAGTAGACTTTGATGATCCGACTACGTACGTGCGAGGACGTCGCGCCTTAGCAATCGCTAAACCAACTCCGAGAGGTTACTGACCACGCCGGAGCACGATCAACCTGACCACGAGGTTCTATTTCCTGCGAGCAAACGAAGAACAAGCAAGAAACTGAGATTACAATCTGGATATTGTGAATATAAGATGAAAGCTTTATTGATCAAGATGGGGTTCTGTGATGTCTTGGACTGGTCGTTGAACACAAACGAAGTACGCGAAGTTGTAGCTATGGCGAACTTTTAATCTAAACAAAACCCAAAGTCTAAACGGTGCCCTAAGGGCTGTATATATGGAGGAAGAGGCGGGAATTTCGTGGCCCTTGGTGGGGGGGGGGGTCCGAAACCAACCCTATCTCTTGTTTCCCCACACATACGGACTCTAAAAATAGCCTATACTTATGTATTTCGAAATTACATGGGCCTGGCCCAATAAAAAGGTGAGCAGCACCTAGAATAGCCTCTGCACTAAAGTTATGAAGTGGCATCTTGTATATTTCGTCCAAGGCTTCATGCACTCATTATGGTGGCTTCAAAGTCCCGAAACATCACTTGTAACTCCGTTCTTGTTCCCCTTGCGCATGCCATCATCTCCATGCTTGGTCTTGCTCCAGTGTTCATCCCTCTTATCCATGCCAGGCCCTTCATTTGTAAGCAAAACAAATGTATCCAATTTAGGCAGCATCATATTCTCATGAACATTAGAATCATTACCAAGAAACGAAAGTACCTGATAATTTAATTGGCGTGCACGAGCTCTAGTAATTGGTCCAGTATATGTAGCAGTAGGGGCTGTGGGTGGAACAATGGTATTGATGTCCTCATCATCGTGTAGGTGTGAGAACCGACGAGAATTGGTACCAATTGTGCTATTTCCTTGGTCCACATTTGAGTGATCATTGATCCATATTCAACATCGGTCAAGGTACATTTGGTATAAGTTCTTCTCTTTCTCCCACTCACATATTTGCTTGGAATGATGGATAGGCCAAGTTCTTCTACCAACCCACTTTTCATCGAGCAAGAGGACAACATGACATCCTATGTCACCAAGAGCCACCTCTTTGGTGCACAACAAGCTTTGCATCAAGAACGACAAGCAATGAGTGACCGCATCGACAATCTCGCCACCGAATTGCGACTCTCCAAGCAACGAACAAGAGACTACTTCGACAACAAGCTTGATGCGCACAAACAAGAGAACGATGCAAGGATGGGCGAGATTTGTGCCTTGTTGGTGAACCGCCCCTCTACCACTTCGTCCTACTCAAGACGGAGCTGCTCGAGTCGACACTCCGACGACACCTTCTCTGTCTTAAGTACACCGACATCAAACACTCTACGTCGAGCCATGCGCAAGACCGTCAAGCAACTCGCAATCCTCTACACGACAATCATCCACAAGAGCAATTCGATGAGCAAGCACATCGTCATCGCCAAAACCAAGCTCCTCTTGCACAAGCACAAGAAAGGCAACATCAACGTCTACAAGAGGAAGAGCGAGCGCGACAACATCAAGACGAACAATACGCTGAGGCTCAATGTTTTCAACAACAACAAAATGAAGCACAAGCTCTTGAGGCGCAACGTGCCCTTCAAGAATCAAGTCGAGCCATTGCCAACCGCAACCGGGATAGGCACAATCAAGAGGAAGCACTACACAAAGAAATTCAAGAGCGAAACTACCAAGCAAGAGTGCATCGTCAAGTTCCTCAAGCTCCTCCACAAGCTCGAAAAGCTCCTCCACAATCTCAAGTTCATCAAGAGCAAGATGACTTTGGGAATCCTCCACGTCAAGAGAAATATGAGGTTGACAATCCTCCACGTCAAGGGCGTCATCATCACCCTTCACCCCAACACAATGAAGAGCAACCCTATGCCAAGCACAAGTTCACCATGCACAAGTTCAATGGAAGCAATGATCCCAAAGAGTACCTTTCATGGGCATTGAAGGTCGACAAGATCTTTCGTTTCCACAAATATGAGGAAGAGAAGAAGATCGCTATGGCATCCCTTGAGTTCCAAGACTATGTGCTCATATGGTGGGAACAAGTCCTTCAGCACCGAGAAGCTAGAGGTGAACCACCAATCACCACATGGAGGAAATGAAAGATGTCATGCGCGCACGCATTGTGCCAACCTACTACAACCGCGATCTCTTCTAGAAACTCCAACTCATCAAGCAAGGAACAAAGAGCGTTAAAGAATACTACAAGGAAACGGAGATTGCCCTGATGAGAGCCAATGTCACGGAAGATGATGAGCAAACTATGGCCCGTTTCTTGAATGGCCTCCATCATGCTATCAAGAAGATTGCCGACTTCCAACCCTACTCCAACCTCATTGAGCTCGTGCATCAAGCTACCAAAGCGGAACATCAAGTGCAAGATGACTTCAAGTACGCCAAGTACTCGTCCAAGAGCTATGGCTTCTCCAACACCCAAGCTTCAACGACTCCAACACCTTCTACTTCAACCAAGCCATCTACAAACAATGGCGATAAGTCGAGTTACAAGAAAACTTCGACAAACTCAAGTCGTCATCCTACTACAACCAACTTCAAGCCGTGATCTTCATCATCTACTCCAACCGATGAGATCGTCAAGACAAGTTCCATCAAGTGTTTCACATGCAGCGGCTGAGGCCACAAGTCCTTTGAAAGTACCAACAAACACACCATGATCCTCAACGATGACGGAACCTATGACTCCATGAGTGAAGAGGAAATGGAAGCCCTTGAGCAAGTGGCCATGCACCGGCACGTGAACAAAGATGAAGATGATCAAGTCTTTTGTGATGAGGATTCGAGCCCCGCTCTCGTTGTTTCCAAAGGCTTGACTCTTCAACATCAACAAGACGAAGACCAAAGATACCACATCTTCCACACCAAGGCCGACATCAATGGAAGGTCTGTCAAGGTCATCATCGATGGAGGGAGTTGTCACAACTTGGCAGGTGAAGAACTATGCTCCAAGTTCCAATTGGTCAAGATGAAGCACCCACACGGCCACACGCCTACAAGGTTCAATGGCTAAGCAATTCTGGCACTATCCAAGTCGAGCATATGGTGCAAGTTTCTTTCAAGATAGGAGCATATGAAGACACTTTGGAGTTTGATGTCGTCCCTATGTCCGTTTGCCACCTCCTTCTTGGTCGACCATGGCAATTTGACCGAGGTGTCATCCACAACGGGCGTACCAATCAATATAGCTTCAAGATGAAAGGAAAGGAGTACGTGCTACGACCTATGTCTCCAAGTCAAGTGATTGCTGACAAGCAAGCCACCCATCATGGAGAAAAGAGTGAGAGAGTGACCCACCCAAACAAGAGTGAGTGCCACAAGCCAAAATCGAGTGCCTCCACCATGAGCGACAGGAAAAACTTAGTCCTATTTGCCACCAAAAGTGAGATGAGAGAAGTGTGTTAGAACCCATCAAGTGTTATGCACTATGTCCTTGTGTGCAAGGACGAGGCACCAAAAACTAACACCTCTCGCAATCTACCTTTAGTGTTGTCTTCTCTTTTGTAGGAATTCCAAGATGTTTTCCCCGACGAGCTACCTTTGGGTCTACCCCACTATGAGGCATTGAAATTCGAATCAATCTCATCCCCGGAGCACCTCTACCTAACAAGGCTCCCTATCGCGTCAACCCCGAGGAAACTAAGGAGATCCAATGACATGTACAACAACTCATCAACAACGGTCAAGTACGTGAGAGCTTGAGTCCTTGTGCCGTTCCGGTCATTCTTGTCCCAAATAAAGACGGTACTTATCGCATGGTTTCCGATTGCCGTCCCTTCAATGCTATCACCGTTAGATATTGTTACCCTATTCCACGCCTAGATGATATGCTTCATGAGCTTAGTGGAGCCGCCATTTTCTCTAAGATTTAACTTAAGAGTGGCTACTATCAAACATGCATCAAAGAAGGTGATGAACGGAAAACCGCATTTAAGACCAAATTTGGCTTATATGAATGGCTTGTTATGCAAATGGGTTTATCCGTAGCACCCGGTACTTTCATGCAAGTCATGCACTTTGTTCTTCATGCCTATATTGGTGTATTTGTTGTGGTCTATTTTGATATATTCTTGTCTTTGGCAAATCCCTCAAAGATCATGTCACCCATCTTAGAACCGTGTTGCAAACCCTTAGGAAAGAGCGCCTTTATCCTAATATGGAGAAATGCCTCTTTGGTGTTGATAAGCTTGTTTTCTCGGGTTTTGTGGTGTCTTCTAAGGGTGTTCATGTAGATGAATCTAAGATCAATGCTATTAAAACTTGGCCCCAACCAACCAACTTGCAACAAGTGCATAGCTTTCTTGATTTCGGCGGTTTTTATCGTAGATTTGCGAAGGATTTTAGCACCATTGCTTCACCTTTACATTCTTTGAGTAAGAAAAATGCGCCATTTGTTTGGGGACCATCCCAAGATACCTCATTTAATGAGCTTAAAAATTTGCTTACTCATGCCCCCGTGCTTGCATTACCCAACTTTGACAAACCTTTTGAGATTCATTGTGATGATAGTGGTAATGGCATAGAAGGTGTGGTAATGCAAGAAAAGCGCCCCATAGCATACTTTAGTGAGAAACTTTCCGGAGCGCAACTCAATTATCCCATATATGAAAAAGAGCTATATGCTTTAGTGCGAGTTTTGCGTGAATGGGAACATTATCTTCGCCCTCATGAATTTATCATTCATACCGATCATGAAACGCTGAAGTACTTAAAGGGTCAAACTAAGTTGAACAACCGTCATGCTAAATGGAGTGAATTCATTGAGTCTTTTCCTTATGTCATCAAGTACATCAAAGGTAAGGAAAATGTAGTGGCGCATGCTCTTTCCCGCATATACATGGTAGTCACTAAACTTGATTTGAATGTCATTGGCTTTGAGCGCATCAAAGACTTTTATGCGCATGATCCTACTTTTGAAATTCCTTATGCCAAGTGTTTGACGCATACAACTTGGGAACGATATTACATCAAGGATGATTATCTTATGAGAGCTAAGAAACTTTGCATTCCCGAGTCTTCTCTACGTTTGCTCCTTTTGCAAGAGGCTCATGGAGGCGGACTAAATGGTACACTTTGGATGCGACAAAACATTTGGTACGCTCTCCAAGAACTATTTTTGGCCCAGGATGTTCCGCGACGTCTCACGCTTCACCAATCGATGCTCTACATGTCGCAAGCTAAGTCAAAAGCTCAATCCCATGGTCTTCACATGCCTCTTCCTATTCCTTATCAACCTTGGGAAGACATTAGCATGGACTTTTTACTTGGTTTGCTAGACCTCAAAATGGAAATGATTCCATGTTTGTTGTTGTGGACCGATTCTCTAAGATGGCTCATTTTATCCCATGCAACAAGATAGACGATGCTTCACATATTGCAAATATTTTTTGTAGGGAAATCTTGCGCCTCCATGGAGTGCCAAAGACAATTGTCTTGGACCGCAACATCAAGTTCTTGAGTTACTTTTGTAAGACTCTATGCGCCAAGCTCAGAATCAAGCTTTTGTTCTCTTCGGCATACCATCCTCAAACCGATGGCCAAACGGAGGTGACGAACCAAACACTCTCCACTCTACTTCGCGTATTGATCAAGAGGAACATCAAGGAGTGGGAGGAGCGCCTACCCATCACCGAGTACGCCTATAACGGTGCAAGACATTCTACTACCGGCAAGTCCCCCTTCGAGGTCGTCTACGGTTTCAACCCGTTGTCCCCATTGGACATTCAACTCTTCCACTACAAGAGCGCACCAACATGGACGCGAGTGCACGAGCAAGCTACCTCAGGAAGATGCATGAAGATACAAGGCACACCATCGAGCGCCAAGTACAACGACTCGCGACCAAGATCAACATCAACAAGCAACCCACGATATTCAACATCGGAGATCCTGTGTGGCTACACCTTTGCGAGGACCACTTCCCCAACGAATGTAAGTCCAAACTTCTACCCCGAGCCGATGGACCCTTCAAGGTGCTAGCACGCTACAACAACAACGCTTACAAGATTGACCTCCCAAGCGACAAGTACAATGTGGGCGACATCTTCAATGTCAGAGACCTCTCGCCATACCATGGTGATGAAGCTTTCAATCTGAGGTTGGATCTTTCCCAGGGGGGGAGATGATGCAGAGCATCCCACAATCATCCCCATGGACGTATCTATATCTCCCACGACACCACTTGACCAATGACAAGAGCTCGAGCAAAGGCTATCGAAGATAAGGTGAACTCACTCCTCTCAGAACTTCCATTTCTACCTATGAGACATGGCTACTACCTCATGCGGAGATCCTATATGTGATCAGGTATTTGGAGGGAAGCCACAGATCAGCCGCACCCGACGGACAAGACGACGAGGAAACCAAGTTCAATGGACAAGAAGAAGGATTGCTCGAAACTCCCAATCATCGGACGACTAACATCTCTTGGACATCCGACGCCTGGAGGCTCCGACCGATCAGCCATGTCCCAGCCAGCGCATGCTCCAGCGCCCGGACATCTGAGCAACATTGGACGACCAACACCTCCCTGCGTCCGGACGACCGAGCGACACCGGACGACCGACACCACCACACCCGAGCCAAAACGCCGGAAGAATGGAGACCCCCGGACGACCAACCTACCGCACGACCGACCCCGACCGGACGACCGACAAGTCCTGACTAGAGCTGAAACATTGGACACCCAACCGACACCGGACATTCGGACCCTCGCTAGCCTTCGGACGACCGGTGACCATCGGACATCTGACACCTGTGTGACCGCCCGCATGTTGTGCCGAAGCCACTTACCCCTTTCATCCACTAAGACTACAAATAGACCTCCTCAGTCCTCTTTTGATGGTTAGCATTGTGATAGCTCATATTTGAGATAGAGCTTTGCTCATCCACTTGGTTTCTCCTCAGAGCTCACGACCTCTTCGGAGAAGATCCCCCAAGCGGATTCAAGACCCCATCACGGGAACACCCTTCAATACCTCCTCACAGAGAATACCCTTTGTATCGTCCTTTGTTGACATTGAATCGTGTATCACTCTTTGTGTTTCAAGGATCTAGCATATGTGTAACTGGATCTTGTTGGTTGAGTGATTTATCTTGTGTTTCCCCTCGTGTTCCCCTCGTGTTCCCCCCTCGTGTTCTTCGTGTTCTTCGTAGGATCCCCTCCAATCGTGAAAGATCGGGCATATAGGGTTCTACCCTACATCATCTTCCTAACCGAGCTCCTCCATAAGCCTTTTACTTGTAGGTGTGAGAAACAATACCAAGTACCAATTCTCCTATTATAGCATCATGTGGGATCGTACTTGTTACATCCACAATCTTCAGAACATGTGACTTTGGTTTTGTTCTCTCATTTCCTACTCACCACCACTTCCACATGATGGATAGGCCTTCTTCTTCGGCAAACCCTCTCTTTGAGGAGCAATATGGAGAACGGTACTACGTCACCAAGAATCACTTCTTCATCGTGCAACAGGCTTTACATCAAGAGAGTGAAGCTTTGGGTGAATGCATCGAACAACTCGCCACTGACCTACGAATCGGAAGCACGACAATGGGACTATTTGGACGCCAAACTCTCCAAACAAATGGATGAATTCCGCAACATGATCGTGAGGCAAGCATCTTCCTCAACTTCTTCACCAAGATAGCGTCACTCAAGTTGCCACTCATCTTCCGATGCGAGTCCTCCTCGACGCGACAACACTCAAGACCGCCAAGCGCAAGAAAATCCGTTCCATGGCAATGGCCTACAAGACCGAGTTCGAGCACGTGAGCAGGCGCGATGCCATGAACGAGACATCATGGGTTAAGAACAACCACCACCACCACATCGTACACATCAATAATATCAAGACGGTGAGGCAATTTGACAAGTGGAACAAAACCGTGAAGCTCAAGCTCAAGCGGCTCAAGACGCATTCCGAGAGTCCACTCGAGCTGTTGCCCAACGAAGTCGTCAAGTACATGAGCAAGAGGAAGCTCTTAGACAGGAAATACAAGAAGCCGCTCGACGTGAAGAACAACAAGAAAGGCGAAACCGGGAACATATGCCTCGACCTCCTACTCGACAACCAGATCGAGTGATAAATGACCCTCCTCCTGAAGGAAATATGCCCTAGAGGCAATAATAAAGTTATTATTCATTTCCTTATTTCATGATAAATGTTTATTATTCATGCTAGAATTGAATTAACCGGAAACTTAGTACATGTGTGAATACATAGACAAAACAAAGTGTCCCTAGTATGCCTCTACTTGACTAGCTTGTTAATCAAAGATGGTTATGTTTCCTAACCATAGACATGTGTTGTCATTTGATAAACGGGATCACATCATTAGGAGAATGATGTGATGGACAAGACCCATCTGTTAGCTTAGCATTATGATTGTTACAGTTTCATTGCTACTGCTTTCATCATGATTTATACATGTCTCCGAAGGTGTTTGTTGGGTTGTCATAGATCGAGATTAGGATTTGACACTCCATGTTTCGCAGAGGTATCTCTAGGCTCTCTCGGTAATGCTCATCACTATAAGCCTTGCAAGAAATGTGACTAATGAGTTAGTTACGGGATGGAGTATTACGAAACGAGAAAAGAGACTTGCCGATAACGAGATTGAACTAGGTATGATGATACCGACGATCGAATCTCGGGCAAGTAACATACCGATTACAAAGGGAACAACATATGTTGTTATGCAGTTTGACCGATAAAGATCTTCGTAGATTATATGTGAGCCAATATGAGCATCCAGGCTCCACTATTGGTTATTGATCAGAGATGTGTGTCGGTCATGTCTACATAGTTCTCAAACCCATAGGGTCCGCACGCTTGACGTTCGATGATGATTTGTATTATGAGTTATGAGTTTTGATGACCGAAGTTTGTTCGGAGTCCCGGATTAGATCACGGACATGACGAGGAGTCTTGAAATGGTCGAGACATAAAGATTGATATATTGGAATGCTATATTCGGACATCGGAGAGGTTCTGGAGAAGTTCGGGTATTTTCCGGAGTACCGGGAGGTTACCGAAACCCCCCGGGGAGTTGTTGGGCCTTAATTGGCTTTAGGGTAAAGTAGAGAAGGGCCTCAAGGGGTGGTCGTGCCCCCCATGGGCGGTCCTAATTGGACTTGGAGGGGGCGGCGCCCCCCTCCTTCCTTCTCCCCTCTTCCCCCTTCCCTCCTTATCCTAGTTGGAATAGGAAAGGGGGGATCCTACTTTGACCGGGAGTTCAAGTAGGACTCTCCCCTTTGGCGCCCCCCCTCTAGGGCTGTCCTCCTCTTCCCCCCTCCTTTATATACGGGGGCAGGGGGCACGCTAGAACATACCAAGTCTTCTCTTAGCCTTGTGCGGTGCCCCCTCCACAGTTACACACCTCAGTCATATTGTCGTAGTGCTTAGGCGAAGCCCTACGCCGGTAACTTCATCATCACCGTCGCCACGCCGTCGTGCTAACGGAACTCACCCTGTCCTCAGCTGGTACAAGAGCACGAGGGACGTCATTGAGCTGAACGTGTGCTGAACGCGGAGGTGCCTTATGTTCGGTACTTGGATCGGTTGGATCGCAAAGACGCTCGACTACATTAACCGCGTTACTAAACGCTTTCACTTTTGGTTACGTGGGTACGTGGACACACTCGTGATCGTAGGAAAATTTTGAAATTACTATGTTCCCCAACAGTGGCATCCGAGCTAGGTCTATGCGTAGATATTTTATGCATGAGTAGAACACAAAGAGTTGTGGGCGATAATAGTGGTACTGCTTACCACCAACATCTTACTTTGATTCAGCAGTATTGTTGGATGAAGCGGCCCGAACCTACATTACATGACCGTGTTCATGAGATTTGTTCGACCGACGAGCTTTTGCACATAGGTGGCTGGCGGGTCTCTGTTTCTCCAACTTCAGTTGAATCAAGTTTGACTACGTCCGATCCTTGTTGAAGGTTAAAACATCACACTTGACGAAAAATCATTGTGGTTTTGATGCGTATGTAAGAACGGTTCTTGCTAGAAGCCCATAGCAGCCACGTAAAATTTGCAACAACAAAGTAGAGGATGTCTAACTTGTTTTTGCAGGGCTTGCTGTGATTTGATATGGTGAAGACATGATGTGATATAAATTGTTGTATGAGATGATCATGTTTTGTAACAGAGTTATTGGCAACTAGCAGGAGCCATATGGTTGTATCTTTATTGTATGCAATGCAATCACCATGTAATTGTTATCACTAAGTGGTAGCGATAGTCGTAGAAGCAATAGTTGGCGAGACGACAACGATGGTACGATGGAGATCAAGGTGTCGTCCTGGTGACGATGGACATCATGATGATGCTTCGGTGATGGAGAACTTAAGCACAAGATAATGATGGCCATATCATGTCACATATTTTGATTGCATGTGATATTTATCTTTTATGCATCTTATTTTGCTTAGTATGGCGGTAGCATTATAAGATGATCCCTTACTAAATTTCAAGGTATAAGTGTTCTCCCTAAGTATGCACCATTGCTACAGTTCGTCGTGCCGAGACACCACGTGATGATCGGGTGTGATAAGCTCTATGTTCATATACAATGGGTGCAAGCCAGTTTTGCACACGCAAAATACTCGGGTTAAACTTAACGAGCCTAGCATATGAAGATATGGCCTCAGAACACTGAGACCGAAAGGTCAAACATGATTCATATAGTAGATATGATCAACATAGTGATGTTCACCATTGAAAACTACTCCATCTCACATGATGATCGGACATGGTTTAGTTGATTTGGATCACGTGATCATTTAGATGACTAGAGGGATGTCTATCTAAGTGGGAGTTCTTAAGTAATATGATTAATTGAACTTTAATTTATCATGAACTTAGTCCTGATAGTTATTTTGCATGTCTATGTTATTGTAGATCAATGGCCCGTGCTACCGTTCCTTTGAATTTTAATGCGTTCATAAAGAAAGCTAAGTTGAAAGATGATGGTAGCAATTACACGGACTAGGTCCATAACTTCAAGATTATCCTCATTGTTGCACAGAAGAATTATGTCCTGGAAGCATCATTAGGTGTACCACCCGCGCCAGCAACTGTAGACATTGTGAATGCCTGGCAGACGTGTGTTGATGACTACTCGATAGTTCAGTGTGCCATGATTTACGGCTTAGAATCGGGACTTCAAAGATGTTTTGAATGTCATAGAGCATATGAGATGTTCCAAGAGTTGAAGTTAATATTTCAAGCAAATGCCCAAGTTGAGAGATATGAAGTCTCCAACAGGTTCTATAGATGCAAAATGGAGGAGAATAGTTCTGTCAGTGAACACATACTCAGAATGTCTGGGTACCATAACCACTTGACTTAGCTGGGAGCTAATCTTTCTGATGATAGTGTCACTGACAGAGTTCTTCAATCACTGCCATCAAGCTATAAAGGCATCATGATGAACTACAATATGTAAGGGATGAACAAGACAATTCCCGAGCTCTTCGCGATGCTAAAAGTTGTGGAGGTAGAAATAAAAAAGGAGCATCAAGTGTCGATGGTCAACAAGACCACTAGTTTCAAGAAAAAGGGCAAAAGAAAGAAGGGGAACTTCAAGAAGAACGGCAAGAAAGTTGCTACTCAAGAGAAGAAACCCAAGTCTGGGCCTAAGCCTGAAACTGAGTGCTTCTACTGCAAAGGGACTGGTCATTGGAAGCAAAACTGCCTCAAGTACTTGGCGGATAAGAAGGATGGCAAAGTGAAAGGTATATTTGATATACATGTTATAGATGTGTACCTTACTAATGCTCATAGTAGCGCCTGTGTATTCAATACTGGTTCTGTTGCTCATATTTGCAACTCGAAACAGGGGCTATGGTTTAAACAAAGATTGGCTAAGGACGAGGTGACAATGCGCGTCGGAAATGGTTCCAAGGTTGATGTGCTCGCCGTCGGCACTCTACCTCTAGATCTACCTTCGGGATTAGTTTTAGACCTGAATAATTGTTATTTGGTGCCAGCGTTGAGCATCAACATTATATCTGGATCTTGTTTGATGTGAGACGGTTATTCATTTAAATCAGAGAATAATGGTTGTTCTATTTATATGAGTAATATCTTTTATGGTCATGCACCCTTGTTGAGTGGTCTATTTTTGTTGAATCTCGATCGTGGTAATACACATGTTCATAATATTGAAACCAAAAGATGCAAAGTTGATAATGATAGTGCAACTTATTTATGGACTGCTGTTTAGGTCATATTGGTGTAAAGCTCATGAAGAAACTCCATGTTGATGGGCTTTTGGAATCACTTGATTATGAATCACTTGGTGCTTGCGAACCATGCCTCATGGGCAAGATGACTAAAACTCCGTTCTCTGGAACAATGGAATGAGCTACTAACTTATTGGAAATAATACATACCGATGTGTGCGGTCCAATGAGTGTTGAGGCTCGTGGCGGGCATCGTTATTTTCTTACCTTCACAGATGATTTGAGCAGATATGGGTATATCTACTTAATGAAGCATAAGTCTGAAATGTTTGAAAAGTTCAAATAATTTCAGAGTGAATTTGAAAATCATCGTAACAAGAAAATAAAGTTTCTACGATCTGATCATGGTGGAGAATATTTGAGTTACGAGTTTGGTCTCCATTTGAAACAATGTGGAATAGTTTCGCAACTCACGCCACCTGGAACACCACGGCGTAATGGTGTGTCCGAACGTCATAACCGTACTTTATTAGATATGGTGCGATCTATGATGTCTCTTACTGATTTACCGCTATCATTTTGGGGTTATGCTTTAGAGACGGATGCATTCCCTTTAAATTAAGCACAATAAAAATCCGTTGAGACGCCGCCTTATGAACTGTGGTTTGGCAAGAAAACAAAGTTGTCATTTCTTAAAGTTTGGGGCTGCGATGCTTATGTGAAAAAGCTTCAACCTGATAAGCTCGAACCCAAATCGGAGAAGTGCGTCTTCATAGGATACCCAAAGGAAATTGTTGGGTACACCTTCTATCACAGATCTGAAGGCAAGATATTCGTTGCTAAGAATGGATCATTTCTAGAGAAGGAGTTTCTCCCGACAGAAGTGAGTGGGAGGAAAGTAGAACTTGATGAGGTAATTGTACCTTCTCCCGAATTGGAAAGTAGTTCATCACAAAAATCAATTCAAGTGATTCCTACACCAATTAGTGAGGAAGCTAATGATGATGATCATGAAACTTCAGATCTAGTTACTACAAAACCTCGTAGGTCTTCCAGAGTATGATCCGCACTAGAGTGGTACGGTAATCCTATTCTAGAAGTCATGTTACTAGACCATGATGAACCTACGAACTATGAGGAAGCGATGATGAGCCCAGATTCCGCGAAATGGCTTGAGGCCTTGAAATCTGAGATGGGATCCATGTATGAGAACAAAGTATGGACTTTGGTGGAATTGACCGACGGTCGGCAAGCCATAGAAAATAAATGGATCTTCAAGAAGAAGACTGACGCTGCTGGTAATGTTACTGTCTACAAAGCTCAAGTTGTTGCGAAAAGTTTTCGACAAGTTCAAGGAGTTGACTACGATGAGACTTTCTCACATGTAGCGATGCTTAAGTTTGTCCGAATCATGTTAGCAATTGCTGGATTTTATGATTATGAAATTTGGCAAATGGATGATAAAACTGCATTCCTTAATGGATTTCTTAAAGAAGAGTTGTATATTATGCAACCAGAAGGTTTTGTCGATCCAAAGGGTGCTAACAAAGTGTGCAAGCTCCAGCGATCCATTTGTGGATTGGTGCAAGCCTCTCGAAGTTGGAATAAACGCTTTGATAGTGTGATCAAAGCGTATAGTTTTATACAGACTTTTGGAGAAGCCTGTATTTACAAGAAAGTTAGTGGGAGCTCTATAGCATTCCTAATATTATATGTTGATGACATATTGTTGATTGAAAATGATATAGAATTTTTGGATAGCATAAAGGGATATTTGAATAAGAATTTTTCAATGAAAGACCTCGGTGAAGCTGCTTACATATTGGGCATCAAGATCTATTGAGATAGATTAAGAGGCTTAATTGGACTTTCACAAAGCACATACCTTGATAAAGTTTTGAAGAAGTTCAAAATGGATTAGTCAAAGAAAGGGTTCTTGCCTGTGTTACAAGGTATGAAGTTGAGTCAGACTCAATGATGGACCACTACAGAAGATAGAGAGAAAATGAAAGTCCTTCCATATGCTTCAGCCATAGGTTCTATCATGTATGCAATGCTGTGTACCAGACCTGATGTGTGCCTTGCTATAAGTATAGCAGAGAGGTACCAAAGTAATCTCGGAGTGGAGCACTGGATAGCGGTCAAGAACATCCTGAAATACCTGAAAAGGACTAAGGATATGTTTCTCGTTTATGGAGGTGACAAAGAGCTCGTCATAAATGGTTACATCGATGCAAGCTTTGACACTGATCCGGATGACTCTAAGTGACAATCTGGATACATATTTTTATTGAATGGTGAAACTGTCAGTTGGTGCAGTTCCAAGCAGAGCGTCGTGGCAGGATTTACATGTAAAGCGGAGTACATAGCTGCTTCGGAAGCAGCAAAAGAAGGAGTCTGGATGAAGGAGTTCATATCCGATCTAGGTGTCATACCTAGTGCATCGGTTCCAATGAAAATCTTTTGTGACAATACTGGTGCAATTGCCTTGGCAAAGGAATCCAGATTTCACAAGAGAACCTAACACATCAAGAGACGCTTCAATTCCATCCGACATCAAGTCGCGGAGGGAGACATAGAGATTTGCAAAATACATACGGATTTGAATGTTGCAGACCCGTTCACTAAGCCTCTTCCACGAGCAAAACATGATCAACACCAAGACTCCATGGGTGTTAGAATCATTACTTTGTAATCTAGATTATTAACTCTAGTGCAAGTGGGAGACTGAAAGAAATATGCCCTCGATGCAATAATAAAGTTATTATTTATTTCCATATTTCATGATAAATTTTTATTATTCATACTAGAATTGTATTAACCGTAAACTTTGTACATGTGTGAATACATAGACAAAACAAAGTGTCCCTAGTATGCCTCTACTTGACTAGCTGATTAATCAAAGATGGTTATGTTTCCTAACCATAGACATGTGTTGGAATTTGATAAACGGGATCACATCATTAGGAGAATGATGTGATGGACAAGACCCATCTGTTAGCTTAGCATTATGGTCGTTACAGTTTCATTGCTACTGCTTTCTTCATGACTTATACATATTCCTCAGACTATGAAATTATGCAACTCCTGAATACTAGAGGAACATCTTATGTGCTATCAAACGTCACAACATAACTGGGTGATTATAAAGATGCTCTATAGGTGTCTCTGAAGGTGTTTGTTGGGTTGGCATAGATTGAGATTAGGATTTGTCACTCCGTGTTTCGGAGAGGTATCTCTGGGCCCTCTCGGTAATGCTCGTCACTATAAGCCTTGCAAGCAATCTAAGTAGTGAGTTAGTTGCGGGATGAAGTATTATGGAATGAGTAAAGAGACTTGCCGGTAACGATATTGAACTAGGTATGATGATACCGACGATCGAATCTTGGGCAAGCAACACACCGATGACAAAGGGAACAACATATGTTGTTATGCGATTTGACCGATAAAGATCTTCGTAGAATATGTAGGAGCCAATATGAGCATCTAGGTTCCGCTATTAGTTATTGATCTTGGTCATGTCTACATAGTTCTCGTACCCGTAGGGTTCGCACGCTTAACGTTCGATGACGATTTGTATTGTGAGTTATGTGTTTTGATGACTGAAGTTTGTTCGGAGTCCCGGATGAGATCATGGACATGACGAGGTGTCTCGAAATGGTCGAGACATAAAGATTGATATATTGGAATGCTATATTCGGAGATCGAAATGGTTCCGGAGAAGTTCGGGTATTTTTGAGAGTACCAGGAGGTTATTGGATCCCCCCGGGGAGTTGTTGGGCCTTAATGGGCTATAGGGGAAAGGAGAGAAGGGCCTCAAGGGGTGGCCGCACGCCCCCCATGGGCTGGTCCAAATTGGACTTGGACGGGGTGGCGCCCCCCTCCTTCCTTCTCCCCTCTTCCCCCTTCCCTCCTTCTCCTAGTTAGTATAGGAAGGGGAGGAGCGAATCCTACTTGGACCGGGAGTACAAGTAGGACTCTTCCCTTTGGTGCCCCCCCTCTAGAGCCGGCTACCTCCTCCTACCTCCTTTATATACGGGGGCAGGGAGCACCCTAGAACATACCAAGTCTTCTCTTAGCCGTGTGCGGTGCCCCCCTCCATAGTTACACACCTCGTTCATATCGTCATATTGCTTAGGCGAAGCCCTGCGCCGATAACTTCATCATCTCCGTCGCCATGCCGTCGTCGGAACTCACCCTTGTACTCAACTGGATCAAGAGCACGAGGGACGTCATCGAGCTGAACGTGTGATGAACGCGAAGGTGCCGTAAGTTCAGTACTTGGATCGATTGGATCGCAAAGATGTTCTACTACATCAACTGCGTTACTAAACGCTTCCGCTTTTGGTCTACGAGGGTACATGGACACACTCTCCCCTCTCGGTGCTATGCATCTCCTAGATAGGTCTTGCGTGATCGTAGGAATATTTTGAAATTACAACGTTCCCCAACACCTCATCACCTAGTGCGGCATCAAGCAGATCAAGTGCTTGAAGATCCTCCTCCTCGACAAGACCAATACCAACATCATCACTATGAAGAAGAACTCCGCTACGACAAGCTCAAGTTCACCATGCCCATGTTCTCCGGAAGCAACGGCCCCGAGGAATACCTATCATGGGCATTGAAAGTCGACAAGATATTCCGTCTACACAACTACGACGAGGAAAAGAAGAGCCCCATGGCATCCCTCGAGCTTCAAGACTATGTCCTACTCTGGTGGCAACAAGTGATCAAGCGCCGTCGTGAGAAGGACGAGCCACCCATCACGACTTGGACACAAATGAAGGACGTCATGAGAGCTCGCTCGATGCCTACGTACTACACACGAGATCTCTTCAAGAAGTTTCAACTCCTCAAGCATGGCACGAAGATGGTGGAAGAATACTATAAATAAATGGAGATTTCCATGATACGAGCCAATGTCAAAGAAGATGATGACCAAACAATGACATGCTTTTTGAACGGCCTCAACCACCCAATACGGAAAATTGCCGACTTCCAACCATACTCCAACCTCCTCGAGCTAGTTCACCAAGCGACCAAGGCGGAACGTCAAGTACAAGAAGAGTTCAAGTACGCCAAGTACTCATCCAAGACCTATGGCTCATACACTCAAGCTACCCCTACTACGACTTCGACACCTCCTACTTCAACTAGAGCATCACCAAGTACCGGCGACAAGTCAAATTTCAAGCAACTGACGCCTTCCTCGACTCGTCGTCTGGCAAGCACCTACAAGACCAAGACTTCTTCTGCGGCACCACCGGACGATCCCGTAAAGACAAGTTCTATCAAGTGCTTCACATGTGGTGGTCGTGGAGACAAGTCTTTCCAATGCATCAACAAGCGAACCATGATCGCCAATGATGATGGCACGTACGACTCCATGAGTAAAGATGAGATGGAAGCTATCGAGCACGTCGCCATGCACCGTCAAGTGAATGACGAAGAATATGCTCAAGTCTATTGTGACAATAATTCAAGTCCCGCTCTCGTGGTCTCCAAGGTCCTGACGCTCCAACACCATCAAGACGAAGACCAAAGGTGCCACATCTTCCACACCAAGGCCGGCTTCAACGGGCGCTCCGGGAAAGTCATCATCGACGGAGGAAGTTGCCACAACTTGGCAAGTGAAGAGTGAAAGTGTGTTATATCGACTAGAGGGGGGGGGTCACTGAGGAAATTATAGGTGAGGAATTTCCTAAGCAACAACACACTAGCAGCAGAATAAGTACTCAGGTACAAGCATAACAGAGCAATAGCATAGTCATCATGATGAAACTAAAACAAGCACATAGTACAAGTATCGTGAAAACATGACAAGCAGGCTAAAGACAAAGTGACTGAAGAAATAGAGTTGAGGAAATAGAGAAACTCTTCAGTCAAAGTCTTCAAACAATAATGATTAGGCTCAGCAACACATGAATGAGGAAATGAAAGAGTTGAGGAAATAGAACCAATAGTTTGGTGAAGATGATGATTTGGTAGACCAGTTCCAACTGCTATGACAGTTGTACGTCTGGTTGGAGCGGCAGGGTATTTAAACCTGAGGACACATGGTCCTCATCGTATTCTCCTGGAGCTAAAGTCACACAGACCTCGCCCAATCACTCGTGGTAAGTCTTCAAGTGACTTCCAAACCTTCATAGACTTGGTCACTTGGCGATCCACAATTCCTCTTGGACGCTCTAGACCGTGACGCCTAACCATCTGGAGGATGCACAGTCTTCAAAGGTAACAAGCATTGGTTCCACACAGGAACAATCTCTTCAGTGATGCTCAATCACTTTGGGTTGTAGGTGTTTGGGTTTTGGGTTTTCCTCACTTGATGATTTTCACTCAAAGTCCTCGGAGGATGGGATTCTCTCAATGACAAGTGTCAGTTTCTTTCGGAGTAGCCAACCAACTAGCGGTTGTAGGGGGCAGCTATTTATAGCCTAGGGAGCAGCCCGACATGATAAGACATAAATGCCCTTCAATGATATGACAGTTAGGTGGATAAGATATTTGGGACAGCTGGCACGTAGCACAACAACGGTCGGAAATTTGAGCTCTCAAATTCCTCAGGGCTATCACGTTCCTCACTATGTAGGCAATCCGCACTGGCGAATTCCTAACTCCTCAGTCAAAACAAATTCCTTAGATATCAGAAGATCTTCGTCTCTGTCATTGAAGAAATTGACCGCATTGTATGAGAATTCCAAAGTCTTCACTCAAAAGGATTGGGTAGGTGTAGGCTTTGAGATGAGCATCACTTGGAAAGTGTTTCCTTAGTTTTACCTCAACCCCCTTTAACAATACGGTGTTTCCTATGACTCAAGAAAGAGAAAATGAAACTTCAAAAACAAAAGTCTTCACGCTTCATAGTCCTCGCATGAATATCCAAGTCTTCAAGGTCACACCAATTTCCTCACTTTCAAAGTCTTCAGGAGAACCAAAGTCTTCAGCTGAAGACATACATTTTTAGGGGTCGACTTTCATCGTAAATATAAAACTCCTCATCGACTTATAGAGCCCGTGTACACTCAAAAACACATTAGTCCCTTAACCTATAAGTCTTGAATACACCAAAATCACTAAGGGGCACTAGATGCACTTACAATCTCCCCCTTTTTGGTGATTGATGAAAAATAGGTTAAGTTTTCAACGAGGATAAACATATGAAGTGTAAATGCCAACATTGAGGAATTTAATTGCAAGATATAGAAGAACTCCCCCTGAAGATGTGCATATTTGAGGAATTTTTTGGGATTGAAAATGCACATTGTAGAGTAAAATCATGGATATCTCCCCCTATATATTGTAATTCATACACACATTTGTATGAAGAATTTGAAATGCATGATGAAATATGCCGTCTGACGAAATTCAGCATGCGTGCATTAAGGTACTTGAGGAAATAAGCATGCAGAAAGCAGTCAAAAGTATCAGAGCACCATAGGACTTAAGTTTACAATTCATCAGAGCAAACACCTCAGAAGAGCAAGAGTTGTAACTTAACAAAAAAACGCCCATATATAAGAGACCCGTTTGAAGACTAACTCAAATTTCTCCCCCTTTGTCATCAAATGACCAAAAGGGACAAAAAATGAGGACTAGCGCCCCTGAAGAATATCATCATGATGTCGATGGAGGAGCGCCAGCGTTGTTGGGGTCATCCGTTGAGGTAGGGCCTACCACGGTGTTGTTCAAATCTTCAGCTTCATCTGTATCGTGCGATGAAGAATATGAACTGGCGACCAATTGAGGAACTTTGACCTTCTTGAATTTCTTCGAAGGTGGCTGAGACCAGTCAAAGTCTTGTTGGAAGTCCATTTCCTTGAGTTCTTCAACACTTTAGAGATGTGAAAGAATAGCCCAAGTGCGGCCGAAGACTTGATGCAGATAATGGTGATTCTTCTTCACAATGTTTTGAGTGATTGTCATGTTCTGAAGAATTGCACCAAACTGACGCTTGACCCACTTGTGATTTCGATAAACCTTCTAGTGAAGACCGAGGAGAAGTTCACGATCAGTCATTACATGTGGAGCAGTGGCTTGTGGATTTGCCCTTCTCATCAGCTGAGGAAACAGTCCTTTTGAGGACTTCAATAGGTGGCAAATAGCTGAGATGATTTTGAAAGTCAGCCTTGTAATGAATTGAAGACCTTGATCTGTTGAATTTCATGATCCATGGAGCATAAGGCTTCAACTCAAAAGGTGACAGAGCAGCATTGGCCAAAGTCCTCATGAAGAAATCATGATAGTTGATAGGAATACCGTGCATGATATTGAAAAGCAGATTCTTCATGATGCCAACAACCACTTCTTCATCAGAGTTGTGGCCCATAATTGGACTGAGGGTTTTCGTCAAGATGCGATAAATTGTCCTTGGCACATAGAGAAATTCCTTCACGAGGAATGTGGTCATTGGATCTTGGCCAGCCTTCAAAGGCTTCATCATCACTTGCATAAAATGATTTGGGAGTTCAAGTTCCTCATAGAGGAGCAATGCACCTTTAGTGGGAGGACTAACTGGGACGGCGTGAAGCAATTCAGAGGCCGGTGCTTTGTGATGAATATTTTCAGACATCCAGTCAAGCACCCACGAATTCACATATTGCACATTTCTAGTGAGGTGCAGTGTTGCATAGAGTTGAAGAATAAGTTCTTCATTCTAGTCACAGATGTTAGTGCAGAAGTTTAATAGACCAGCGTCATGAAGAACACTCAGGACGGGTTGGAAGCAAGGAAGTGATTCCATATCCACATGAGGAATTTGTTGATGCTCAAATACCTTGTCCTTGTCAAATAGGATTGAAGAATAAAAGTTCATCTGACCGGCTATCCAGAAGCGCTTGCATTGAAGTCTTGCAGAGTCATATGGATTGTAATCCGTGAAGAAATGATGCTCAATAAAGAAATCGCCAGCTTTGAATTTCTGCTTCTTTGTATGAGGATTTTGTGGCTTGGGCTAAAGATTAACAGCTGAAGTCTTCACAGCCTCTTGTTGCACAACCTCTGGAGCCACAGACCATGGAATTTCAGCGGCAGATTCTTCAGCAGTAGTCTTGGCCTCCATTTCTTCAGCATTACTAGTTGGAGCTTCTTCAGGAATTGTATGAAGTGAAGCTTGACGTTCTTCAGATCCAGTATGAATTTCTTCAGTATGAACTAGAGACTCAGGAATTTGATGTAGAGTGGCCAGAGGTGAATTGGGATGGTGTCTTTCCCAATAATCATCATTTAGAATAGGAGTTGTAGACCCAATGTCCACATCCTCATCTTCTTTGTAAATTTCTTCAACTCCCTACTCTTCAACTATGAACTAAGGCATGAGCGATGATACCAACGGAGTTGAAGGGATTTTATCCACTTCAATTTCTTCATCCAACTGCTATGAAGTAGCAGTAGAGGGATTTTCTTCATCACTGTCATCTGGACTGACATATTCCTTAGCAAAGGGAACAATCTCCTTTGATGGCATGCTTGAGAGAGAAACAACATCAATGGGGTTGGCGTATGAACTCGTCAAAGTCTTCAATTTCTTAGGAGCTGAAGACTCTGAAGTTGCTGATGCTTTCCTTTTCTTTACTACTGCCCTCTTCGCAGCTTTGGTCTTCTTCTCTTCTGATGCAGAAGAAAGGTTGATATTTTTCATCTGTGATGTCTTTGCAGGAGGATCAGATGAAATTGGTTCAATTTCTTTAGGCACAACTGATTCAGTTGCCCTAGCAGGTTCAGATTCTTGAGGCACAACAACAGATTCTTCGGCTGGACTGGGTTGTTCTTTAGGCGCAACACTGGTGGTCGCCCTGGCAGTTTCTTCAGGAGCTGTAATTTCTTCAGCCCTGATACTTTCAGTTTCTTCAACAGTCTTTTTTTCATCAGCTGTGCTAGCATTTTTTTCAGTATGGTGAGTAGATGCTTTAGCCTAAGGAATTTCTTGTTGCGATGAAGCTGCAACATTTGGTTTCAGACCCTTTGCCAATTTGACAAATCTGACTTTGGCACCTAGCCAATCTACACGGTATGCATCAAATTCATCACTGAGTGTTTTGATCTTAGTTTGCAGAGTCACAAGTTCTTCAGGAGACATGTTTGCAACATTTTTCTTCAGAAAGTGATCCTTCTTGTACTGAGCTTTCTTCACTTGCCTGGCCTTCTCAAATTTCTATTTTTCTTCATTTATGAAGGCAGTCAACATATGTCTTTCACCAGGCGAGAGGTTTAATTCAGGCAAAGGTGTGTTGGTGTCCTTGTGCCATAGATCGATGAAATCTAGGATCTTCTTCGGATCCAGTAAGAGAGGCACATCACTGCCTTTGGCTCTAGAGACCCTTTGTTGTCTGTCTCTGATGATCTCAGCGAGTTCTTCATCATCAGCCTCATCGTCACTTGACGGAACTTGAAAGGCAACCTGCTTCTTGTGAGGACTTGGCCTTGAGCCGCGTCCAGCAGCATCCTTTTTCTTCAGCAAGGTTGGACCTGTTGAGAGCTGAGGCGGAGCTGAGGAACTTACAGAGGCTCCTGAAGCAATAGAGATTCTAGTAGTTCATTGGCACGTGAGAAGATGCATAGGTGTTGAGGACTTTGCAGGTGCAGCTGAGGATTTTGCAATTGAGGGAGCTGCATTTGAAGAAGTTTCTTGAGGAATAGGTCGTGAGGGCTTTGAAGAACTTGGCCTTGAGGCCGTTGCAGCTGAGGAAGATGGCTTCACAGCTGATTTCTTCATTATGGCCTTCTTGGGCTTGCTAGTAGAGGCCTCAGCAGCAACAGCACAGAATCTTCATTGAATATCTTCACTGCTTCCTTTGCTACTTTAGCCAACTTGGCTTGTCGCTTGGCCCATTCCTTGGGAAATTCCTCACCTCTTCTGATGCTAGAGGGATCAACTTCTTGGCCTAGATCCAATGGAGGTCTTGGGCATGGAGGGTTAACCGCGAATTTCTTCATGTACTTTGGAGTGACATAACGATATTCCCTCCATTCTCTTGCCCATCTTCTTTCAATCCGCTGAATGCGCACTTTGCGCTGACTTTTGTTCTCCTTGCCATGAGTGGCTTCATCAGGAGTGCAATATTCATCATAGATGTCTTCAGGGATTTCAAAAGTTGTATTTATTTCAGGCCTCTTTCCTCCTATCTGAGGACGCTTACCATCTGTCATTTTTTGCACTTGAGGATTTGAACAATCGAAGTTTCTGTGGAGGTATGCAATTTGTCTTCGAGGAACGCTGCAAATGTGTTAAGTTGATGAGAACCTAGTGATTCAGCAGCAGACATGTGTGATGTAGGGTAGAACCCTAGATGCCCGATCTTTCACGATTGGAGCGGATTCCGTGATGAACACGAAGAATACGAGGGGAAAATGCGAGGGGAAACACAAGAGAATCACTCAAACCAACAAGATTCATTTACACATGTGCTAGATCCTCGAAACACAAAGAGATACACAATCCAAATCCAACAAAGGACGATACAAGTGATGGTATTTCTTCTCCGTGAGGAGGTGAGGGAGTCCTGGACTAGGGGGTGTCCGGATAGCTGAACTATCACCGTCGGCCGGACTCCAAGACTATGAAGATACAAGATTGAAGACGTCATCCCGTGTCCGGATGGGGCTTTCCTTGGCGTGGAAGGCAAGTTTGGCGATACGGATATGTAGATCTCCTACCATTGTAACCGACTCTGTGTAACCCTAGCCCTCTCCGGTGTCTATATAAACCGGAGGGTTTTAGTCCGTAGGACGAACAACAATCATACCATAGGCTAGCTTCTAGGGTTTAGCCTCCTTGATCTCGTGGTAGATCTACTCTTGTACTACCCATATCATCAATATTAATCAAGCAGGAGTAGGGTTTTACCTACACCGAGAGGGCCCAAACCTGGGTAAAAACATCGTGTCCCTTGTCTCCTGTTACCATCCGCCTAGACGCACAGTTCGGGATCCCCTAGCCAAGATCCGCCGGTTTTGACACCGACATTGGTGCTTTCATTAAGAGTTCCTCTGTGTCGTCACCTATAGGTCCGATGGCTCCTTCGATCATCAACAACAACGCGATCCAGGGTGAGACTTTTCTCCCCGGACAGATCTTCGAATTCGGCGGCTTTGCACTGCGGGCCAATTCACTTGGCCATCTAGAGCAGATCGAAAGCTATGCCCCTGGCCATCAGGTCAGATTTGGAAGTTTGAACTATACGGCCGACATCCGCGGAGACTTGATCTTCAACGGATTCGAGCCACAGCCGAGCGCGCCGCACTGTCACGATGGGCATGATTTAGCTCTGCTGCCGGACAGTGCCCTGGAGGCCGCACAAGAGTCCGCTCCGACCCTTAGCTCGGAGCCGACTGCGTCGATCAAGGATGGGTGGCTGGACACCGCCTCGAGGGCTGCTACCTCTACAGCGATGGAGCCGAATACCGACCCTGTCCCCTGTGAAGCTCGTGACTCCAAGGTGCCGGACTCCTCTCCGGACCCCGAACCTTCCGCGCTCCTGCCAATCGAATCCGATCGGGCGCCGATCATGGAGTTCACCGCTGCGGACATCCTTCAGCACTCGCCTTTTGGCGACATCCTGAATTTGCTAAAGTGTCTCTCTTTATCAGGAGATCTCTGGCCGGATTACGGTCAGGACGATTGGGACGCGGACGACGAAGAAATTCAAAGCCCACCCACCACCCACTTCGTAGCCACTGTCGATGACTTAACTGACATGCCAGACTTCGACTCCGAAGACATCAACAGTATGGACGATGATGTAGGAGATGACCAAGACCCAGCGCCTATAGGGCACTGGAAGGCCACCTCAATTCACGATGTTTATATGGTGGACACACCTAAAGGAAGTGATAACGAGGAACAACAGGACGCTGCGAAGGATAACTCCCTCGAAAAACAGCCGAAACGGCGACGCAAGCGCCGCCCAAAGTCCCACCTCGACAACGACAGCACCCATACAGACCCAGCCATAGAGCAGGGCGAACCGGTGGACGATGAACATGCCCCCGAGCAACCATCTGAACAGGATGAATTGGATAAGCAATCCATCCCCGGCGAAAACAACTGTCTGGATGATCTCACGCCGGACACACCGTTGGAGCAGAGGAACCTCCAAAAAAGGCTCGTCGCCACTGCACGAAGTCTGAAGAAGAAGAAGCGGAAGCTCAAAACAGCGGAAGACGTACTCAGAATGAGATGGAGCAAAGTACTCAAGACCGCAGACAAATACGGCGATAGTCGCCAAGCAAAAAGCTACCCGAAGCGCAAACTACTGCCCGAATTTGACGAGGAGGCCTAGAGCCCCCACAATCAAAGAACAAAGAGGCCGCCCGGTCGGATAGAAGACCACATGACAAACAAAGAGCGGCAAGCGGCGCCGCACACAAGCCGGCACGTGATCCACACAAGGATCCTCACACAAAGGATGGCCCGGCCAGGTCCATCTATGGGCCAAGAAATCAAGCCCCAGAAAGAAATACAACACGTCGAGTATTCGAACATCACGGCACACCCAAATACAGGGGCGCTGCACACCCCTTATGTTTCACCAATGAGGTGCTGGATCATGAATTTCCAGCGGGATTCAAGCCCGTAAACATAGGGGCATACGATGGAACAACAGACCCTGGAGTCTGGATTGAGGATTACATCCTGCACATACATATGACTAGAGGAGATGACCTCCACGCCATAAAATACTTACCCCTCAAGCTCAAAGGGCCAGCTCGGCATTGGCTCAAAAGCCTCCCAGAAAATACCATTGGAAGTTGGGAAGAGCTCGAGGATGCGTTTCGGGCAAATTTTTAGGGGACTTGTGTCCGCCCTCCGGATGCAGACGATTTAAGTCACATAACTCAACAGCCCGGAGAGTCAGCCCGCAAATTCTGGAACAGGTTCCTCACCAAAAAGAACCAAATAGTCGAATGTCCGGACGCCGAAGCCTTAGCAGCCTTCAAACATAACGTCCGAGAGGAATGGCTCGCCAGACACCTCGGCCAAGAAAAGCCAAGAACAATGGCCGCACTAACAAGCCTCATGACCCGATTTGTGCGGGAGAGGATAACTAGCTGGCAACATGCAGCACCAGCGACCCAAATACATCTGAGGTCAGGGATGGAAATGGGAAACCACGACGCAGAAAGGACCAACGCCGGACTAAGGGAAATGGCCCAAAGAGCACGACAGTCAACGCCGGGTTCAAAAGCCCTCGGCAGAACAACAAAACACTGCCTCTCAAGGACAACAGCGACGAGCTATCCAACCTAAACAAAATCTTGGACAAGATATGCCAAATCCACAGCACCTCCGGGAAGCCTGCAAACCATACCCACAGAGATTTTTGGGTCTTCAAACAGTCCGGCCGACTTAATGCCGAACACAAGGGGCTCGAAACACCAAGTGAGGACGATGAAGAACTCCACAAGCAGAGCATCGGAAAACAAAGGAATTTCCCACAAGAGGTCAAAATAGTAAACTCACTTCATGTGACAACAGGCAAAAATAGAGCGGCGCCCATTAAAGTACATGCCGCACGGTCCACCCCAGCGGAGTCCCGACACTGGATGTCAAAACCAATAACTTTCGACCATCAGGATTACTCCGGAAGTATCCGAAATGCAGGATGGACTGCTTTGATATTAGATCCTATAATCGACGGACTACAATTTACACAAGTCCTAATGCACGGCGGCAGTGATCTAAACCTACTATATCAGGATACAATCCGCAGAGTGGGGATAGACCCAACCAAAATAAGCCATAGCAACACTTCCTTTAAAGGAGTGATGCCAGGCCATATGCCCATTGTACGGGCTCTCTACCACTAGAAGTTGTGTTCGGCTCATCCAACAACTCCCGTCGCGAAAAGTTAGTCTTCCACATCACCCCATTTAAAAGTAGCTATCAAGCACTGTTGGGACGCGAAGCTTTCGCCCGCTTTAACGTAATACCGCATTATGCATCTCTTACACTTAAAATGCCCGGTCCATGCGGCATCATCTCATTAAAGGGAAACCTCGAGTGTTCCTTGAATACAGAAGAAAGTGAGACTGCCTTGACAGCTACACATTAATCCGGCTTTGCTGATCAAAGCACCCAAACAAGTCATTCAGATCCCGGACACGGTTAGGCGAGTCCGGCACAAATAAACAAGGGGCTTACTAGCCACGTCCCCCCTTACAAGGGGCTGCAGGCATGTACAATAAGAGACAATAAAGCTCAATTTTATTCGTTTTTTGACTTATACTCTGTTTATACATTATTCGCACGATCCCTTTTTCGAACTAAGTTCTTCTCTTTTACAGATGAACACAGTGCTACGCCCGTCCAGGATACGGCACAACGGAGACACAGGCGCAGATGTGTAGTAGGGACCCGTTGCAAGGATTCTTTTCAGATTAAGACCCTGCGTAAACCTTTCTTACTGTCTCTTGTTGATACACATCCCCCGGTTTCTCACCATAACCGACGAGGAGGCTGGCGTTTTGTCATCGGCCGCGTTAGAAATCTTTGCGCGTACCTGGACACTAGGGGCTTAGGGCATTGTTCTGCCCGTTTTCATAAAGACCGAATACCTTAGGGAGTGTTTGGCGTCTCGAGTTAGGCCTTATATGCATCAGCTCCAAATCATGTTTTTGCTCAAATGTTGGGTTTGCCCAGCTCCTGTGTTTTGCTGCCTTACGTTCCGCTCTATCGGCTAACGCAGCACCAGGAGAACTACTGCGATTGTGCCCCGGTTCGTCCAGGTGAGCACCTTAGTAGAGAAAGCCGAAAACTGACTGTTATGATATAGCGAGAGACTGGTCAACCACTCGATCGACCACCGGAATGTTTAGAATTCCTCCACTTTAACAAAGGACCGTTTCCCGGTCAGGCACATACGCGCCCCGAAATTCGGAGAGCACAGTGCCCCTAGGGGCTATATATTAGCCCCACTATCGAACTCCTATGGCTAAGTGAAAGTGATAAAGCATTATAGTCCGGTTGCCTAGTTTGCTACGCTATCACCTCCTTCACAGGACCAAGACGTTGGATTAAGTGTGAAAATGCGCTCTTTTTTGCAAACACCCCCGCACTATGTGCGTGGGGGCTGAAGCCGAAGACTGCCATCTTTCAGGTTATATACACATATACGTTATCGGGCGCACAGGAGGTATTTCAACACTTGAACGCACAAGTATAAAAAGCCCTTATATTATATTTAAAACATGGTTTCACAAATCATACATGTCATTTGAACATAACATTTTTCGAGCACTGCGTCTCTATTAAACGAGCGCCCTGCAGGACTTCCTCAAAATAGTGCTCGGCTGGTAATCGGCTTCTGTTCGAATCCTGGATGCAACGCCGGTGGCCTCCATCTCTGCCCAGTATGTTTTGACACGGGCGAGAGCCATCCGTGCACACTCTATGCATGCCGAGCGCTTCATCGCCTCGATATGCGGCACCGCATCAAGGAACTGCTGCACCAAGCTAAAATAACTCTTCGGCTCGGGCCTTTTCGGCCACAAATGAGCCACGACATCCTTCATGGCAAGTCCGGACAACCTATTCAGCTCAGCCCACTCGGCTAACCGATCGGTTAATGGAAGTGGACGCTCCGAACTATGGAATTGCGACCAAAAAAGCTCTTCCATTCCATGATCCTTTTGGCCTCGGAAGTGTGCGACTGCGTCTGCGGCACTCGCCGCCAAATTCAGATAAGCATCCTCCGCACCCCACAACTGGCCCAACTGAGCATACTTCGGATCCATTAACTTCCTACGCAGCAGAAAGGGCTTTCCAGCCGCAATATCTCCGGCCTGACGTAGCTCCTCCTTTATAGCTCTCATCGCGGAGCGGGCATCCTTGGCTTCGGTGGTGGCCTTCTTCAGGTCCTCTTGCTCAGCTCGGCGTTCCCTTTTAAGAAACTCGCAGCGGTCGGTAGCATCCTTCAGCTTCATGGCCATCTTGGCCATTTCCTCCCTGCTTCGGCAGTGAGCAGCCTGTTCGGCTTTTAGCTCTTCGGCCGCCTTCAAGGCAGCCACATTACTCTTTCTGGCTTGCTCCTTGGCTTGGGCGAGCTCCGCCCGAAGGTCCTCCATAGCAACGGCACCATTTGCATTAAGCATACATGTAGTAAGGCACGGGCGTCAAGCTCCCTTACCAGGTGTCCGCGGAAAATCCACATACCTTGTGACTCGTCAAGTTGCTTATTGACCAGCGCGATGTCCGCATCCGCAACGTCAAGTTGCCGCTTCAGTTCGGCAAATCTATCAGTCCGGCTGGCCACCGAACGCTCTGCCACCTGAATAGGAAGGGCGACATCTTATAACTAAGATTATGATCCTCGGCACGCTGTCGATTTTGACAACGTACCGAGTCTCAGGGGTTACTATCTATACAGGGCGCATTCTATGTGCAAAACTGTCAGAAGGTATATCATTTTCGCGTACCTCAAACCCCGTCAGTAAACTTCTGATGGCCTCATGCAACCAGCTCTCAGCGGATGAAATCCTTTCAATCACCGTACCCATTAACGTACGGTGATCTTCTAAGATAGACGCCCGCCCGAGCAAATCCTTCAGCTCCTCCGGCCGTACACCAGTTGGTGCCAAACTTTCCGGCCCCGCCGGACTCGAGGAGACCCTCCACGACGACACCTCAGGGTCGTCCGCCCCGCCTGACGGTGCGGTAGATGGAGGCGTTTCGCTCTCCATCATCTCCGGACGAAGATCCCCCGAAGATGAGCTCTGCTGAGAAGGGCCGAGATCCGAACTACAAGGTAAGAACTTCGTTTATCGTCAGAAATAAAAACAGGGATGTCCCTTATTATAAAAACAGGTAAGAACTTTCTCGATCCCCCCTTCCTTAAGAGCCTCCTTAGCGGAGGCGGTAGCTTTCCTGTTCCCCCCTTCGCCCTCTTCCGAAGGCGCAGCCTCCAGCATCTTGGTTAACACTGGATCCGGCGTGGTCTCAGGGAGGGGGGCCGGACACCTTATTAGTTTTGCTTTTGCTATCCATTCCTGTTCAAGGGACAGCTCTTGAAAGGGCAAGTTTATGATAAATGTACGGATAGCATGTCCGGGCACATGACTACTTACTTGAGTATCCGGGCGATTGCAGCTCAGACCTGCGTCCTCGGTCAAGTCCGGACACATCTCTTGTGATCCGAAGACAGTTTATACATCTCCACGGGCGTCGCACCCATGAAGTGTTGGAGAGCTCGCGGTCCCTCCAGATTGAACTCCCACATGCGGAGGGGGCGACGTTAGTAGGGCAGAAGGTGCCGAATCAGCATGACCTGCGCCACTACAACCAGATTGATCTCCCTCTCTTGGAGGTCTCGAATACGGCCCTGCAATAATGGTACGTCCTTGGACGGCCCCCAGTCAAGCCCTTTGTTAACCCATGACGCCAGCCGTTGTGGAGGGCCCGAGCGAAAGGCAGGCGGCGCCACCCATCTGGTGCCCCTGGGAGCGGTGATGTGGAACCACTCCTATGCGGGATTTCACTGGTTAGATACCTGGCATCTCTCAGCTTTAGCAGATCTTCTTCCGTGATGGAAGAAGGCATCCACCGGCCTTGTAGGTCGGAGCCGGACATTGTCGAAGGTCCGAAGCGCCTGAATCTGGAGCCTTGGGTGTTGGAACTCGAGGCGAGGGGCGGATTCGATTGAGATCAAAGAAAAGGAAGAGGCCTTCGTCTCGTTATAAAGGGGTTGAATACCAAGAGCCGTCCCCGTGACCGTTTGGGACTCGCCTTCGATGGAGGGGGCGTGCCAACGGGCGCGGTTGGGTTACCCACGCCCTTATTGATGAGAATCCTAGAATAAGGGGGACACGATCTCTGCTTTGACAAGACGTGCCAAGGAAACCGCTTCGCTAAACGCGCTGAGGTGGAACAATAAAAACGACTCGAATAAAGGCTTGGCCGTGGTGTGACGTCATGCCGCGAAATACGTCAGCAGATGGAACTTGTGTATATATTATTCTCTCTACGGTGGAATGTGGAATTTATTTTGCAGAGCCGGACACTATCCTGGTGTTCAAAATCTTCTATGAATTATTCGGAGGAGGAACCCGCCTTGCAATGCCGAAGACAATATGCGCGCCGGACTCATCGTCATTGAAGCCTGGGTCAGGGGATACTGAGGGAGTCATGGACTAGGGGGTGTCCGGATAGCCGAACTATCACCGTTGGCCGGACTCCAAGGCTATGAAGATACAAGATTGAAGACGTCGTCCCGTGTCCTGATGGGACTTTCCTTGGCATGGAAGGCAAGCTTGACGATACGAATATGTAGATCTCCTACCATTGTAACCGACTCTGTGTAACCCTAGCCCTCTCCGGTGTCTATATAAACCGAAGGATTTTAGTCCGTAGGACGAACAACAATCATACCATAGGCTAGCTTCTAGGGTTTAGCCTCCTTGATCTCATGGTAGATCTACTCTTGTACTACCCATATCATGAATATTAATCAAGCAGGAGTAGGGTTTTACCTCCACCGAGAGGGCCCAAACCTGGGTAAAAACATCGTGTCCCTTGTCTCCTGTTACCATCCGCCTAGACGCACAGTTCGGGACCCCCTACCCGAGATCCGCCGGTTTTGACACCGACAGGAGGTCTTGAGGGCGGTCTTCCCATGAGTGGTCTTGAATCCGCTTGCGGGATCTTCTCCGAAGAGGTCGTGGACACCAAAGGAGAAGTAACCAAGTGGATGAGCAAAGCTCTCACACAAAAATGAGCTAATCCTTTGCTAAACCTCGAAAATAGGTGGAGGAGTCATTTATATAGGCAAAGGGGACGAGGTGATACCTGGTCCTCGACCCAACACGCGCGCGCAGGCGGGGGTCCGAATAATCCGAATGGGGAGCCGGATGATCCGGGCTTCAGGGACCCGAATGATCCGGGAGACGGTCCGAACATGGCGAAGGGGCAGGCGGTGGCGGCGACGACCCAGAAGTCCGGAGGGGGGGGGGGGTCCGGACATCCGGTTGGGGTCTGGATGATCCGGGACTCGTCCTGATGGTCCGACTTTGGGGTGTAGCTTCGGGTGCTCTCGGGTGGATTAGCCCGATCGTCCAGACCGTGGTCCGGATCGTCTGACCAGTCTGGGACTTGGCTGATTTCTTCTCCGTCTTCAGCATGTCTTTCACTTCCGATTCTCCTTGTTCCTTAGCTTCTCCCTGGCTAACTCCTTGGTACCTGAGTATGCAGAGCGTCTCTGTTTGAGGTAGTAGCCATGTCTCATGTGATTCGAAGGGGAGTTGTGAGAGGAGTGATGTCACCTCGGTTTCGAGAGCTCTTGCACGTGCTCGTGTCATGGGTCCCCTATGCACATGGTGAGGCGATGATAGGTCCATGGGGATGACCTTGGGATTCGCCGCATCATCTCCCCCCCTCCTTGGGAAAGATCCGACCTCAGATCAAAATCTTCATCACCATGGTAGGGAGAAAGATCCTTGACGTTGAAGATATCGCTCACATTGTACTTGTTGCGTGGGATGTCGATCTTGTAAGCGTTGTTGTTGTAACGTTCTAGCACCTTGAAGGGTCCATCGGCTCGTGGTAGAAGCTTGGGCTTGCGTTCGTTGGGGAAGCGGTCCTTACGAAGGTGTAGCCACACAAGATCTCCAACGTTGAATATCATGGGTTGCTTGTTGATGTTGAGCTTGGTCGCGAGTCGTTGTACTTCGCGTGCGATGGTGTGCCTTGTATCTTCATTCATCTTCTTGAGGTAGCTGACTCGTGCATTGGCGTCCATGTTGATGCGCTCTTGTAGTGGTAGAGGAAGAATGTCCAAAGGAGACAACAGGTTGAAACCGTACACGACCTCGAAGGGGGACTTGTCGGTAGTCGAATGTCTTGCATGGTTGTAGGCATACTCGGCAATGGGTAGGCATACTCGGCATAGAGTCTTCCAAAAGTAGCTCAAGAACTTGACGTCACAGTCCGAGACAATCGTCTTGGGCACTCCATGGAGTCGCAAAATTTCCCTACAAAAGAGATTTGCAACATGTGAAGCATCGTCTATCTTGTTGCATGGGATCAAATGAGCCATTTTAGACAATCGGTCTACAACAACAAACACAGAATCTTTGCCATTTCTAGTTCCAGGCAAATCAAGCACAAAATCCATGCTAATATCTTCCCATGGTTGATATGGAATTGGATGTGGCATATAGAGACCGTGGGATTGAGCTTTTGAATTAGCTTTGCCACATGTCGAGCATCGGTTTGTGAAACGTGAGACGTCGCGGAACATCTTGGGACAAAAGTAGTTCTCGGAGAGCATGGCGATTGTCTTGTCGCGTGCAAAGTGTCCCATGAGGCCTCTGATGTCTACTACACAACCTTCTTCTTGTAGACGTTGTTGGGCCTGCAAGTGCACAGGTTTGTAGGACAGTAGCAAATTTCCCTCAAGTGGATGACCTAAGGTTTATCAATCCGTGGGAGGCGTAGGATGAAGATGGTCTCTCTCAAACAACCCTGCAACCAAATAACAAAGAGTCTCTTGTGTCGCCAACACACCCAATACAATGGTAAATTGTATAGGTGCACTAGTTCGGCGAAGAGATGGTGATACAAGTGCAATATGGATGGTAGAAATAGGTTTTTGTAATCTGAAAATATAAAAATAGCAAGGTAACTAATGATAAAAGTGAGCGTAAACGGTATTGCAATGATAGGAAACAAGGCATAGGGTTCATACTTTCACTAGTGCAAGTTCTCTCAACAATAATAACATAGATAGATCATATAACAATCCCTCAACATGCAACAAAGAGTCACTCCAAAGCCACTAATAGCGGAGAACAAACAAAGAGATTATGGTAGGGTACGAAACCACCTCAAAGTTATTCTTTCGGATCGATCTATTCAAGAGTTTGTACTAGAATAACACCTTAAGACACAAATCAACCAGAACCCTAATGTCACCTGGATACTCCATTGTCACCTCAAGTATCCATGGGCATGATTATACGATATGCATCACACAATCTCAGATTCATCTATTCAACCAACACAAAGTACTTCAAAGAGTGCCCCAAAGTTTCTACCGGAGAGTCAAGAAAACATGTGCCAACCCCTATGCATAGGTTCATGGGAGGAACCCGCAAGTTGGTCAGCAAAACATACATCAAGTGGCACGTGATATCCCATTGTCACCACATATAAACACGGCAAGACATACATCAAGTGTTCTCAAATAAAGACTCAATCCGATAAGATAACTTCAAGAGGGAAACTCAATTCATCACAAGAGAGTAGAGGGGGAGAAACATCATAAGATCCAACTATAATAACAAAGCTCGTGATACATCAAGATCGTGCAATAGAGAGAACACGAGAGAGAGAGAGAGAGAGAGAGAGAGAGAGAGAGAGAGATCAAACACATAGCTACTGGTACATACCCTCTGCCCCGAGGGTGAACTACTCCCTCCTCGTCATGGATAGCACCGGGATGATGAAGATGGCCACAGGTGATGGGTTCCCCCTCCGGCAGGGTGCCGGAACGGGCTCCCGACAGGTTTTTGGTGGCTATAGAGGCTTGCGGCGGTGGAACTCCCGATCTATCTTGATATTCAATGTTTTTAGCGTACATAGGCTTATATAGGTGAAAGAAGTCGGTCGGGGGAGCCTCAAGGGACCCACGAGAGGGTAGGGCGCGCCCCCTGTCTCGTGGCCTCCTCGATGATCTTCTGACGTGAACTCCAAGTCTCCCGGATCATATTCTTCCTAAAACTCACGCTCCTGAAGGTTTCATTCCGTTTGGACTCCATTTGATATTCCTTTTCTTCGAAATACTGAAACAGACAATAAAACAACAATATGGGCTGGGCCTCCGGTTAATAGGTTAGTCCCAAAAGTAATATAAAAGTTTATAATAAAGCCCGTAATCATTCAAAATAGATAATAAAATAGTATGAATGCTTCATAAATTATAGATACGTTGGAGACGTATCAGCATCCCCAAGCTTAATTCCTACTGGTCCTCGAGTAGTAAATGATAAAAGAAAGAACTCATGAAGTGTGAATGCTAGAAGGTGCACAAGTTTGATCAATGATAATTTCAATCACCTTTTCTAGCATGATAATATGTCATAACAGTAGTTCATCTCATAAAAATTCTCATGATAAAGTAACAAACAATTCACATGTCAAAGCATAAACCATAAACTTTCTTAAAAACTGGCAAACTTCACATGTCAAAGTATAATACCATGGGTTTGAGCTTTAGACTTAGGTTTGCGACATGTAGAGCATCGGTTGGTGAAGCGTGAGACGTCGTGGAACATCTTGGGCCAAAGGTAGTTCTTGGAGAGCGTGGTGAATGTCTTGTCGTGTCCAAAGTGTCCCATGAGTCCGCCTCCATGAGCCTCTTGCAAAAGTAGCAAACGAAGAGAAGACTCGGGAATGCAAAGTTTGTTAGCTCTCATAAGATAATTATCCTTAATGTAATATCATTCCCAGGATGTATGCGTCAAACACTTAGCATAGAATAGCAAAGGTAGGGTCATTCACATAAAAGTCTTTTATGTGCTCAAAGCCAATAACATTCAATTCAAGTTGAGTAAGTAACATGCATTTGCGAGAAAGTGCATCCGCCATAACATTCTCTTTTCCCGTAATGTACTTGATCACATAGGGGAAAGATTCAATAAATTTACTCCATTTAGCATGCCGTTTATTCAACTTGGTTTCACCTTTAAGGTACTTAAGTGTTTCATGATCAGTGTGTATGACAAACTCATGCAGTCTAAGATAATGTTCCCAAACATGTAGCACATGTACTAAAGCATACAATTCTTTGTCATAGATGGGATAGTTAAGTTGAGCACCTGAGAGTTTTTCACTAAAATATGCAATAACTCATTTTTCTTGCGTTAAAACTCCACCAATTCCGTTACCGCTTGCATCGCAACGAACCTCAAAAGTTTTGTCAAAGTTGGGTAAAGCAAGAATCGGAGCATGAGTAAGCAAAGATTTAGCTCATCAAAAGCGGTAGATTTCAAAGGTCCCCAAACAAAAGGAGAATTTTTCTTACTCAAGGCATGCAAAGGTGCGGCGATAGTGCTAAAATCTTTCACAAAGCGAGGATAGAAACCTGCAAGGCCAAGAAAGCTACGCACTTGTTGCAAATTAGTGGGTTGGGGCCAAGTTTTAATTACTTCAATTTTAGATTCATCAACATGAACTATGAGGAAACAACAAAATCCAAGAAAACAAGTTTGTCAACACCAAACGTGCACTTTTTCATGTTGGCGTAGAGACGTACCTTGCGAAGAGTTTGCAAAACAGCCCTAACATGATTTAGATGATCTTTCATGGATTTGCTAAAAATAAGTATGTCATCGAAGTAGACCACAACAAACACTCCAATGTAAGGGTGAAGCACAAAATGCATAAGACGCATGAAAGTACTGGGAGCTTCCGATAAACCCATAGGCATAACCAACCACTCCTACAAGCCAAATTTTGTTTTGAAAGCGGTTTTCCATTCATCACCTTCTTGTATGCAGATTTGATAATAGCCACTTTTAAGATAAACTTTTGAGAAAATGGTGGCACCGCTAAGCTCATCTAGCATATCATCTAGGCGAGGAATGTGATGCCTATAACAAACGGTGATAGCATTGATGGATCTACAATCGGAGCACATACGAATACTAACATCTTGCTTGGGCACAAGTATAACCGGAACAACACAAGGGCCTAAGCTTTCACGTACATGTCCGTTGTCGATGAGTTGTTGTACTTGCCGTTGGATCTCCTTAGTTTCTTCGGGGTTGACACGGTAGGGAGCCTTGTTCGGAAGAGGTGTGCCGGGGATGAGGTCGATCATATGTTCAATGACACGTAGAGGGGGTAGACCCGGAGTTAGCTCATTGGGGAAAACATCTTGGAACTCCTGCAAAAGAGAAAACAACACTAAAGGTAGATCGTGAGAGGTGTTACTTTTTGTTGCCTCGTCCTTGCACACAAGGACAAAGTGCATAACACTCGATGGGTTCTCACACACTTCTCTCATCTCACTTTTGGTGGAAAATAGGACAAAGTTTTTCTTGTCGCTCATCGTGGAGGCACTCGGTTTTGGCTTGTGGCTCTCACTCTCTTTTGGGTGGATCACTCTCTCACTCTTTTCTCCACGATGGGTGGCTTGCTTGTCGGTGATCACTTGACTAGGAGACATAGGTCGTAGCACATACTCCTTCCCTTTCATCTTGAAGCTATAGTGATTGGTACGCCTGTTGTGGATGACGCCGAGGTCAAATTGCCATGGTCGACCAAGAAGGAGGTGGCAAATGGACAGCGGGACGACATCATACTCCAAAGTGTCGCTTGGACCGTATGCTCAACTCGTATAATGCCGGAATCGGTTAGCCATTGGACCTTGTATGGGTGCGGGTGCTTCATTTTGACCAATTGGAGCTTGGAGCAAAGTTCTTCACTTGCCAAGTTGTGAAAACTACCTCCATCGATGATGACCTTAACGGACCTTCCATTGATGCTGGCCTTTGTGTGGAAGATGTGGCATCTTTGGTCTTCGTCTTGTTGATGTTGAAGAGTCAAGACTTTGGAGACAATGAGAGCGGGGCTTGAATCCTCATCACAAAATACTTGATCATCTTCATCATCGTTCATGCGCCGGTGCATGGCCACTTTCTCAAGGGCTATCATTTCCTCTTCATTCATGGAGTCATAGGTTCCGTCGTCGTTGAGAATCATGGTGCACTTGTTTGTACATTGAAAGGACTTGTGGCCTCGGCCGCCGCAAGTGAAACACTTGAAGGAGCTTGTCTTGACGGTCTCATCGGTTGGAGTAGATGATGAAGCGCGCGGCTTGAAGTTTCTTGTAGTAGGAGGAGGATGGCTTGAGGTTGTCGAAGTTTTCTTGTAACTCGACTTGTCATCGTTGCTTGTAGATGGCCTGGTTGAGGTGGAAGTTGGAGGAGTCGTTGAAGCTTGGGTGTTGGAGAAGCCGTAGCTCTTGGGCGAGTACTTGGCATACTTGAAGTCATCTTGCACTTGATGTTCCGCTTTGGTAGCTTGATGCACGAGCTCAATGAGGTTGGAGTAGGGTTGGATGTCGGCAATCTTCTTGATGGGATGATTGAGGCCGTTCAAGAAACGTTCCATAGTTTGCTCATCATCTTCCATGACATTAGCTCTAATCATGGCTATCTCAATTTCCTTGTAGTATTCTTCGACACTCTTTGTTCCTTGCTTGAGTAGTTGCAGTTTCTTGAAGAGATCGCAGTTGTAGTAGGTGGGCACAAAACGTGCTCGCATGACATCTTTCATTTGAGCCCAAGTGGTGATTGGTGGTTCACCTCTCGCTTCTCGGTGCTCAAGGACTTGTGCCCACCATATGAGCACATAGTCTTGGAACTCAAGTGATGCCATAACGATATTCTTCTCTTCCTCGTAGTTGTGCAAATGAAAGATTTTTTCGACCTTCAATGCCCATGATAGGTACTCTTTGGGATCATTGCTTCCATTGAATTTGGGCATCGTGAACTTTAGCTTGCCGTAGCGTGGCTCTTCATTGTGTTGTGGTCGAGGGTGATGATGACACCCTTGACGGGGTGGATTGTCAACCTCATGTTGCTCTTGGTGTGGAGGATGTCCATAGTCGTCTTGCTCTTGTTGAACTTGAGGTTGTGGAGGAGATTGTCAAACTTGTGGAGGAGGTTGAGGAACTTGACGTTGCACTCTTGGTTGGTAGTTCCGCTCTGATTTCTTCTCGAAGTGCTTCCTCTTGATTGCGCCTATCGCGGTTGCGTTTGGCAATGGCTCGACTTGATTCTTGAAGGGCACGTTGCGCCTCAAGAGCTTGTGCTTCACGTCGTTGTTGTTGAAGACCTTGAGCCTCGGCGTCTTGTTCATCTTGATGTTGTCACGCTCGCTCTTCCTCTTGGTGATGTTGGCATTGTCGTTCTTGAGCTTGTGCAAGAGGAACTTGTTTTGGTTGACGACGATGTGCTTGCTTGTCGACTTTCTCTTGTGAATGATTGTCGTGTAGAGGATTACGAGATGCATGACGGTCTTGACACGCGGCTCGTTGAAGAGTGTTCGATCTCGGTGTACTTGAGCCGGAGAAGGTGTCGTCTATGTGTTGACTTGAGCGGCTCCGTCTTGAGTACGAAGAAGTGGAAGGATGGCGGTTCACCAACAAGGCACAGATCTCGTCCATTCTTGCATCGTTCTCTTGTTTGTGAGCGTCGAGCTTGTTGTCGAAGTATCTCTTATTCATTGCTCGGAGAGTCGCAAGTCGGTGGTGAGATTGTCAATGCGGTCGCTCATTGCTTATTGCTCTTGATGCAAAGCTCGTTGTGCACCAAAGAGGTGGCTCTTGGTGGCATAGTATGACATGTCGTCATCTTGCTCGATGAAGAGTGGGTTGGTAGAAGAACTTGGCCTATCCATCATTTCAAGCAAAAATGTGAGTGGGAGAAACAGAAGAACTTATACCAATGTACCTTAACCGATGTTGAAGATGGATCAAAGGTCACTCAGATGTAGTCAATGAAATAGCACAACTGGTACCAATTCCTGTCAGTTCTCACACCTACACAAGTAAAAGCTTATGGTGGAGCTCGGTTAGGATGGTGGCACAAAATTTGATGCAATTGTTAATTAGACTCAAAGATGTTGAAAAAGATTCACAAATTCGCAAATGCAACAAGTAGACCAAGCAAGTAGTGGTACAGGGAAACACACACGCAAATAGATAAGTGGGGTTGTGCAAACCAAAAATGAGCCAAAATGCGGAGTCCACGAAAATGCTCTTGTTGCACAATACTAGAGAGACGCTAGCAGGATTGCATAATAGGCGGATACGGAGCTTGTGCAAAACCTACGAAGCAAAAATGCAACAACCTCTATCCCAACCATGCTATATGTATGGTATGTCGGTGATATGATCCAAGATGATTGGATATGACAATCTTAATGTAGTATGATGCTATTGTTCTTGCTTATAACTCTTTTCTTATCTTTCTCTTTTGCTTAAAAGCTCGTTTGGCTCTTTGACTTTTGAGCTCTTTTCTCATGCAAAACTTCATGAACCAAGATAGCAATTGTGTTTGCGATGACAACTTTGTGACACAAGAGATGATATCAAGATATGCACCACGATGAAATGGTTTGTATGCTTATGGAGAGTATGATCACTAATGTGCACAAGTCACGTTGCCGGCAATATTCAAAGGCTAGTCTCGGTGGGTAAGCAACGAAAAAGTAAGGATATGGTGGTTATCAATGCAATGGCAATGCATAGACAAAGATGTCGTCGAGGTTACCGTCTGTAGCGATGATGAGTAGTCGACGAAGATGAGCGGTGGTGATGTTGAAGTCACGCCGTACCTATATAGCTGAAACACAATATGACACGGAAGCCACAACACAAATTCTTGAACCCAAAGTCAAATGGTGGTACAGTGTGGTATGTCGTGGGGTTGGCGGAGTTAAGGTGGTAGTGGTCGAAGTGGGTGTGCGGAGGCGTAAGCGGTGGTGGAGAAAAACTACAGAAAATGCAGTTTCGGCAGAGGAAGCCGGATGATCCGGGCCAGGACCCGGATGATCCGGGCAGGTCCGGATGATCCGGTTCAGGGTCCGGATGATACGGGCAGGTCTACTGCGCACGGGATTTCCTCGAGAATTTCGAAGATTTCATGGATTTCGGATGGATTTCGAGGGTGAGATGGTGGGGAAAGGCAAGATCCACGAGTTACACAACGAATCCACGGATCAAAATCAACAAAATATCACCAAAACCAACAAATCACAAAAACATTTGGGGGCTATTTTTGGTGGGGATTTTCAGATTTAGGACGAAATCAACAAAATCAAGCTAGAAAACGAAGGGTAGGGGCTCCAAAAACGTGATCAACGTGGCTCATGATACCAAGATGATGTAGGGTAGAACCCTAGAGGCTGATATTTCACGTTTGGAGGGGAATCCTACCAAGAACACGAAGAACACGAGGATGAGAATGAGGGAAAAACATGAGAGAACACTCGACCAACAAGAATAAAGTCACACATGCGCTAGATCATCGAGACATGAAGTGATACAAGATCCGAATCCAACAAAGAACGATACATAGGGTAACCAGTTCTTCTCCGTGAGGAGGTCTTGAAGAGGGTCTTCTCCGAAAGGAGGTCTTGAATCAAACGAGGATCTGGTGTCGGTCCCTCGCGGTGGAGTAGATCTGGATGGATGAGCAAGGCTCTATCTCAAAGTAAGCTATCACAATGCTATGTCTAGAAGAGAGGTGAAGGAGTCATATATATAGGCTAAGGGGGTGAAGGGGTACATGGGCCTCAGCCCAACACGCACACGTAGGCGGGGTCCGGATGATCTGGGTGGGGAGCCGGATGATCTGGGCTCAGTCCGGATGATCTGGGAAATGGCCCGGATGAGTTGATGATGCACGCGGTGGCGGCGTTGGCCCGGATGTCTGGAGGGGCATCCGGATGTTCGACTGGTGTCTGGATGATCCGGGTGGTCATCTGGATGGTTCGACTTCGGGGTCCAGCTTCTGGAGTCTTTGGGCAAGTTAGCCGGATCGTCCGGGCCCTGTGTCGGATCGTTCGGCCAGCCTGGGACTTAGCGGTTTTCCTCTTCGTCTTCATTCATGTCTTCCGCTTCCGATTCTCCTTGCTTCCTAGCTTCTCCATGGCTGACTCCTTGATACCTGAGTATGCAAAGCGTCTCCATTTGAGTTAGTAGCCATGTCTCGTATGATTCAAAAGGGAGTTGTGAGAGGAGTGATGTCACCTCAGTTTTGAGAGCTCTTGCACGTGCTCTAGTCATAGGTCCAAGTGGTGTTGTAGGAGATGTAGATGCGTCCATGGGGATGATCGTGGGATGCTCCGCATCATCTTTCATCTTCGGAGAAGGTTAATTTTGATGCTAAACAACATGCTGAATTGATTTTAAAAATGCATGAGTTAACTAAGAAAAACATTGAGCGTATGAATGCTAAATATAAACTTGCTGGAGATAAGGGTAGAAAACATGTTGTGTTTGCACCTGGAGATATTGTTTGGTTACATTTGCGTAAGGATAGATTTCCTGATTTGCGTAAGCTAATGCCACGTGCTGATGGTCCTTTTAAGTTGTTAGAGAAAATAAATGATAATGCTTATAAACTTGAGCTGCCTGCAGATTTTGGGGTTAGTCCCACTTTTAACATTGCATATTTGAAGCCTTATTTGGGAGAGCAAGATGAGCTTCCGTCGAGGACGACTTCATTTCAAGAAGGGGAGGATGATGAGGACATCAATACCATTGTTACACCCGCAGCCCCTGCTGCTATACATACTGGACTAATTACTAGAGCTCGCGCACGCCAATTAAATTACCATTGACGTACTTTCGTTTCTTGGTAATGATTCTAATGTTCATGAGAATATGATGCTGCCTAAACTGGATACATTTGTTTTGCTCACAAATGAAGGGCCTAGCTTGGAGAAGGATGAACATTAGAGCAAGAACAAGCATGGAGACGATGGCATGCGCAAGGGGAACAAGAATGGAGTTACAAGTCATGATTTCAGGACGTTCAAGCCACCATAATGAGTGCATGAAGCCTAGGACGAAATATACAAGATGGTACTTCATAATTTTCGTCCAGAGGCTATTCTAGGTGCTGCGTCACCTTATTATTGGGCCAGTGATGGGGAGCATCCCACGTTCATTCCCATGTACACTTCGACTACTCTCCAAGCCCCAAGAGGACATATGACGAGACCTCGAACATACTCCATTGGACACAAGGTGAATTCACTCCTCTTCGAACCGTCACTTTCCGCATGTGAGACATTGCTACTACCTCATGCATGGACATTGCATATACTTTGGTACAACCAAGATGACCATGGAGAATCCAAGGACCAAGGCCAAGCATGGAAGAGGAGAAGGAAGAAGAAGAATGGAGCAAGACAGGACTTGCCCGGATCATCGGGACCCCCAGCCGGACGATCTGGACCAAGCCCGGATGATCCGGACCCCCGCCCAGACGATCCGGGTATTGTGCCCGAACACACCAGAAGCCTACTCGACGAAGCTGGATCATCCAGACAGCTTCCCGGATCATTCGGACCAACACCCGGATCATCCGAGTCACCTTCCGGATCATCCGGACCACGCCTGCGTGTGTGACTTGGGCCGAGGCCCGTGTACCCCTTTGCCCTTCACTTACCCCTCTGTGGCTTAGCACTATAAATAGACCCCCTCCTCCTCCTAGTTAGGGTTAGCATTGTGATAGCTCATATTTTGAGATAGAGCCTTGCTCATGCATCTGGATCTACTCCACCGCGAGGGACCGACACCTCTTCGGAGAAGATCCACTTGGATTCAAGACCTCCTCTCGGAAAAGACCATCTTCAAGACCTCATCATGGAGAAGAACCGGTTACCCTAAGTATCATCCCTTGTTGGATTTGGATCTTGTACCCTTTTGTGTTTCGAGGATCTAGCACAGGTGTGACTTTATTATTGTTGGTTGAGTGTTCTCTCGTGTTTTTCCCTCGTTCCCCTCCTCGTGTTCTTCGTGTTCTTGGTAGGTTTCCCCTCCAAATGTGAAAGATTTGCCTCTAGGGTTATACCCTACATCATCTTGGATCAGAGCAAGGTTGATCATGAATTTGGAGCCCCTACCCCTCTTTTTCTAGCCAAATTTTGTTGTGTTCTTCCCCAATTTTGAAAATCGCCACCAAAAATAGCCCCAAATGTTTTTGTGATTTGTTGGTTTTGATGATGTTTTGTTGATTTTGATCCATGGATTTGCTTGGTTTCGAGTGGATCTAGCATCTCCCCAAGATTACTCACCTTTCATCCACAAAATCTCCTCAATTTTGCCCCAAAAATCATCCACTTCCGCCCAAAAATTCGTCCCCGAGAGGAAATCCCGAGCAGTTTGACCTGCCCGGATCATCCAGACCTTCTCCCGGATCATCCGGACACCTCCCGGATCAGCTGGACCCTCTCCCGGACGTCCGGATAACCCATGCACCCAAACAACATAACTGGCCTTGACGAACCCGGATCATCCGGAAGTAGTCCTGATCATCCGGACCAAGCCCGGATCATCCGGACCGCCTCCCGGATGTCTGGCTAACCCTGAAACTAACACGACTGAATGTTTTCGCCATAACTAATTCATCCGGAGTCCGTTTTTGACGTTCTTTAGCTCGTTTGGAAGCTATTGACATCCCCTATCCCACAAAAATACAACCACCATCATTTGACTCTGTCATATTTTCTGAAATTTGGAAAGTTTGCCTAGGCCCTCCACAATGTCATCTGCATTACCACCACTGACTTCCGCAACCTAACCCATTTTGATCCCCATTGCATATGTGGTTGTTTGTGTTGTGCCTTGAGTCTCCTAAGGTGTTTCGGCTACTTAGGGACGGTTGCTTCTTCATCAACCACCACCACCATAACTTCCACATAACTTTTCCCACCATACACTTCCGACATCCAAACTTAACCCAATTGTTGTTTGAGCTTGTTTCAGTTGTGGTTTGTGTCTCCTAAGGTGTTTCGGCTACTTAGGGACGGAAACTTCAACTCCAACATGTGTATATCCCATCATTCCACTTCCACATTGCCGAGTGCAAACCACCACCGCTTTTCGCTACCACCATTTGACTTTTGTCCTTGAGATTTTGAGTTGTGGTTTTTCCGTTTCCTAGGGTGTTTCGGCTAACTAGGAATGTGGGTCAACATCGGCAACACCGCCTCTCATCATAGCCAAGGACGGTAACCTCGACAACACCATTGTATATTCCCCTTGCAATTTCATTGATAACCCATAGCCCATTTTTGCGTCACCTGCCTATCGAGATTAGCCTTTGAGTATTGCCGACAATGTTACTTGTGCACATTAGTGATCTACACCTCCCATTGCATACATACCATCTCATATTGGTATTGTCATATCATCTCTTGTGTCACAAGATTGTTTCCGCATATACACAATTGCTATCTTGGTTTGTGCATTGTGCAAAAGTGGCCATACAAAAAAAGCGAGAAAATAAAGCTTTTAAGCAAAAGAAAGAGAGCAAAGAAGTTTGTAAGCAAGTGCCATAGCATCATACCACATTGCATGTAAGATTGTCATATCCAATCATCTTGCAACATTTTGAGAGAAACACCGGGAACCATACATACATAGCATACTTGGGATAAAAGTCCATATATTTTGCATCTTATAGGTTGTGCACAAGTGTCGTATCTGCCTATAGAGCAATCATGCTAGCGTCTCTCTTGAGTTGTGCAACAGGAGCGTTTTCCGTGGATTCCACATGTTGTGCTCATTCCTTGGTTGCACGACTGCATTTATCTATCCGTGTGTGTGTTCCCGCATGCCACATATTGCTATTGGTCCATTTGTTTCACTTGCGAATTTGTGAATCTCTTTCAACATTATTGACTCTTGCTAACATTTTGCATCAAATTTTTGTGCCACTATCCTCACCGAGCTCCACCATAAGCTTTACTTGTGTAGGTGTGAGAACCGACAAGAATTGGTACCAATTGTGTTATTTCCTTGTTACACATTTGACTGATCATTGATCCATCTTTAACATCGGTCAAGATACATTTGGTCTAGTTCTCGTCTTTCTCCAACTCATACTTGCTCGAGTCTTGTGATGGATAGGCAAGGAATTTCATCTCCCGTATTCGACAAACACGAAGGCGGGAACAACTACATCACCAAAGCATCCATCTTCGATCTACAACGACAAATGCAAGGCGCACAATCTAGATTGCGAGAGCGCATCGAGAACATCTCCATCGACATTCGTCACTCCGTAGCAAGGAAAAGAAACTACATCGACAAGAGGCTTTCCACACATAAAGTGGAGCAAGATGCAAGGATGGAGGAGATTCGGGCCTTGATCAAGTCTTCTTCCCCTTCGTCATCTTCAAGGCTGCCATGTTCAAGCCACAAGTCTTCGGAGCGCGAAAATGATGCAAGCGCAATTCGTCCACGTCCACATCTTCGTGATGACCACTGTCACAATCGTGATCAACATCAACATGAAGGGCAAGTCACCTCCAAGCAACATGTGCACGACGACGACGAACGACATCTACTACGAGCTCCAGCACAACAACGACACCATCATCATGAAGATGCTTGCCAAGAGAAAATGTACAAGTCCCAACAAGCCCTACTTACCGCCAAGTCCAAGATTCATGAGCAAATGAGAAGACCGCAAGACGAGCACCACCAAGACGGAGCTACGACTACACCGACCACTTCGGCATCTTCGCCAAGTGCTATCAAGGCATCTTCGCCTTTGGACGTATGCCATCTTCGCCTACTTCCCATGAGTTTGCGTACATCGAAACCCTTAACAACAAGGCGACCACCTACAAGTGAGGGCGACACTTCCATCTTCGGAAGCCCCTCAAGGAAGATGGTCGAGCATGGGAAATTCCCTTCGGTCATGGAGATGAGCTATGAGGTGCCACATCATATGAGCCTCCAACAGCAAGGCGGTGACAAGAAGGTCGAGCAAGGGCCATCCCCTTCGACCACGGCGATAGGAGTTGAGCATGGAGACATTTGCACCTACATCTCTCCGACACCCACATATGTTGAGATGCCCCATTTGTCATGTGAGGAGAGCCACCACCCCACGAGTGAGATGAGTGACTCCACCATATGTGACATTGAGAGCATTTCCTATGAGAGTATGAGTGTGACCACCACTAGCCCCACACATGAGAGCATGCCACACATCCTATGTGAGGTTGAGCGCCATTTGAGTGACTCCACCAGCCATATTAGTGAGAGCATCTTTGAGGGAGTGAGTGAGCCACAACACTTAGAGAGTGAGGTAGTTGAGAGGGCACGTGAGGCCACTATGATTTCTAACAACTTAACCTCTACTCCGAGTGTATTTTCTTCTTTGGTGCAAGGTCTCCTACATGACGACACGCCTATCCTCGACGAGTCCATCCCTCCAAATGAGACGACGATGGCCATGGTGGAAGATGATGCCCCCCCACATGGTTCCATCAAGATGAAGATGACAACGAGTGGATCTTCAACACTTCACCTACAACACAGGAGCAATGCTCCAAAGGTAACATAGGTGATAGTGCTTCTCTTGTCCCACAAGTGGACTTTCTCACCAATGATTGCTTGCATGATGTTGATCCACCTATTCCCATGCTTCATGCTAGTGTGACTTCTTCATGTCTTGACTTACCTATTTATGATGCATATGATGATGAGCACCTTGAGTTGCCTAGTTGTTATGCTATGCTCCATAGGATATCATGTGAAAATTCTATTGGTCACATTATGTTTGATAATCCTTTAAACTTGTAATATGCTATGAGTGAGATCTCCCATATTGCATCATTTCAGTCTCAACATAGTAACTATGCATGACCCATCAAAATCAATCCCATTTGCACTTATGGCATAGATGACGAGATGATGGCCATTGGCTTTTGTTTTTCATGTGATGATATTGCGATGCTTCCTTTACATGATTGAAATTCATCTACTATGTCATGCCATGATCACATAGAACCAAATATGCTTTGTTTTGGATGTTGTCAATATTCTCCAGGTGATGTTCCTACTAATGCTCATGAGGAGACCCCCATAGTTTCCTCATACATATTAGGAGATTTTGATGCATTCCATACTTTGCATGATTTCCATGATTGCGTGCACCATATGCGTTCCATGAATAACACTGCTCTAGCTATTTCTCATGATGCATTACATCCTCTGAGTCTCCATTATGCCATACATAATAACAAACCTATCATGATGGATGACATGTTTCTATATCACGCATCTCACTTATTTGAGCATTGGATATTTTGTGCTAACCAACACAAGCACGTGCGCGTCATGATGGATGATGTGTACATATACCACGCACACACAATTTTCCCTTTGCCTTTGTTTTGTGTAGTTACTCACATATACTCGTCAACCTCTCAATCCCAAGAGTTGATGAAACGAGCTCTTGAGAGAAACGATGACTTGGGATCCCGTGGACTATCCTTACCACCGTTCCCTTCGCGCAAGGACTACGCGCATCTCTTCTACTTGGCTCTCACACGGCTATGGGCTATTTACCACTTGTCACTTTATGCCCATACTATCGTGTTCACTTTGCATGTTATGCCTCTTTACATGATTTTGCAAGGCAATTGTGACCCTTGCTTGCATCAACCCATGATTCACCATTATGCTACTTCTATGTATATTTGCATGCTTGGTGGAGATGCTTGTTGCTATTGCCATGTTTACCATGTGCCACATGCTATTATTGATTCTTGTGTTAGGAGAGTCATGATGTCCCATTGCTATTTACATATGGCCTCTCGCCAATACATTGATGATATTTTTCTCATATCTTGCTTTCGTGCTTGTGATATGTCATGTCCATTATTCATGCCCACTATTTGCACACATGAAATGCTTGCCATGATTCCCTCTAGTATGTTGCATCTCTGCACTACTAGCTTGCTTGACTTGATCGCTATGATTGCTTGCTATGTTGCATCACCCATGTTCCACTCGTACTCGCTTTCTTGGGTTGATGACATATATGTTCATGCCTCTCACTTGATTTGTGTTGAGCATTGTCTCTTGGCTCCATTAGTTGCATCTCTCATATCACCTTGTATGAGTGCCAACTTGCTATGCTTATTGATCTTGAAGACTTGGACACTTTACTTGTGATGCATGCTTGTTTGATTGAGCCCCTTGTATTTGGTTGTTCTTGCATCATATGCCTCCATACTATGAAATGATCCCTTGTGCTTTATTATGATGAGCATGATGCATACACTTGTTGGGTATCTTACCACACGAATTATAGGTTTTGCACTTCCGCTAACCTCATTTGTTTTTCCGAGTGTTTGCCATGTTCTTCCGTTTTGAAGGATTCACAAGGCATTACCGTCATGAGAATATTGGCTATGTGAAGGCATACATGATGTGCAACACCAACATTTTTGACATCCTTATAAAGGTGAACTCCTTCCCTTTGAGACATCCTCAAGTATGCATATTGGATGGGTCACTCTTTCATTGTTGTTTCCTTCTTGTTGTCTACATGATACATCTCGCGAACGGAGGAGCGACATTGGAGTTCGGCTCTATGGACCTTCACATTGAGGAGTGATCGCACTTATTGGATGCACCTTCGGAACTCCACTCATGCCACAACAGCGAGCATTGGTACTTGAACACCTCCATATTTGCTGATTGTGCTCATACATGTCATGCTCGATGGACATCTCATACTCACCACTAGTTTGCGCCATATGCATGGATTGACTCACATTATGCTTGTCTTGTTGCATCTATTTCCATGTCATCCATGATATATGAGCTTGTGCACTTCCTTAGCAAATTTGTTGTGATCTTCCTTGATGGCATATTCATACATCATGATCATATTTTTAGCAAATTTGTTGTGATCTTCCTTGATGGCATATTCATACATCATGATCATATTTTCCACCATCAATTGCATGATAGCATACACATATTGAGAATCCATTGCCACATTCATGCTATTGATGAACCGTCTCTCTATGACATCATTTTGCACAATGGTAGAATTTGTCGCTTTGTGCACCATGCTATTTACCCCATGAATGCTTTACGTATCATTTTACATCTTTTGGATAAGCATCATCTGTCTTGCCATGCACAATCTTGCCGCACAGACTCATACTTACTTCATGGACACTTTGTGTGCGCTAACCATTGTATTTCCAAGTGTACTTTGTGTTTGCTCATTTTGCATGTACCACATACTGAAGACACCTTGGAGTACTTGGATTGTGCAATGCCTTCATCTACGTCCAACTACAAGTCCGTCCACGACAACCATTTCCATGGTGATGAGGATCACGATCCGAGGCCGGATCTTTCCCAAGGGGAGGGGGGAGATGATGCAGAGAATCCCATGTTCATCCCCATGTACACTCCGACTACTCTCCAAGCCCCAAGAGGACATAGGACGAGACCTCAAACTTACGCCATTGGACACAAGGTGAATTCACTCCTTGAGGGAGTCCTGGACTAGGGGGTGTCCGGATAGCCGAACTATCATCATTGGCCGGACTCTAAGACTATGAAGATACAAGATTGAAGACTTCGTCCCGTGTCCGGATGGGACTTTCCTTGGCGTGGAAGGCAAGCTTGGCAATACGAATATGTAGATCTCCTACCATTGTAACCGACTCTGTGTAACCCTAGCCCTCTCCGGTGTCTATATAAACCGGAGGGTTTTAGTCCGTAGGACGAACAACAATCATACCATAGGCTAGCTTCTAGGGTTTAGCCTCCTTGATCTCATGGTAGATCTACTCTTGTACTACCCATGTCATCAATATCAATCAAGCAGGAGTAGGGTTTTACCTCCATCGAGAGGGCCCAAACCTGGGTAAAAACATCGTGTCCCTTGTCTCCTGTTACCATCCGCCTAGACGCACAGTTCGGGACCCCCTACCCAAGATCCGCCGGTTTTGACACCGACATTGGTGCTTTCATTGAGAGTTCCTCTGTGTCGTCGCTCATAGGCCCGATGGCTCCTTCGATCATCAACAACGACGCGTTCCAGGGTGAGACTTTTATCCCCTGACAGATCTTTGTATTCGGCGGCTTTGCACTGCGGGCCAATTCTCTTGGCCATCTGGAGCAGATCGAAAGCTACGCCCCTGGCCATCAGGTCAGATTTGGAAGTTTGAACTATACGGCCGACATCCGTGGAGACTTGATCTTCGATGGATTCGGGCCACAGCCGAGCACGCCGCACTGTCACGATGGGCATGATTTAGCTCTACTGCCGGACAGTGCCCTGGAGGCCGCACAAGAGTCCGCTCCGACCCTTAACTCGGAGCCGACTGTGCCGATCGAGGACGGGTGGCTAGACACCGCCTCGGGGGATGCTACCTCTACGGCGATGGAGCCGAATACCGACCCTGTCCCTTGTGAAGCTCGTGACTCTGAGGTGCCAGACTCCTCGCCGGACTCTGAACCTCCCGCGCCCCTTCCAATCGAATCCGATTGGGCGCCGATCATGGAGTTCACCGCTACGGACCTCTTTCAGCACTCGCCTTTTGGCGACATCCTGAATTCGCTAAAATATCTCTCTTTATCAGGAGAGCCCTGGCCGGATTACGATCAGGACGGTTGGGATGCGGACGACGAAGAAATTCAAAGCCCACCCACCACCCACTTTGTAGCCACTTTCGATGACTTAACCGACATGCTAGACTTCAACTCCAAAGACATCGACGGTATGGACGACGATGCCGGAGACGACCAAGGACCAGCACCCACAGGGCACTAGAAAGCCACCTCAACTCACGATGTATATATGGTGGATACACCTAAAGGAAGCGATAACGAGGAACAACGGGACGCTGCCAAGGATAATTCCCCCGAAAAACAGCCGAAAAGGCGACGCAAGCGCCGCCCAAAGTCCCGCCTCGACAACGACCCAACCATAGAGCAGGGAGAACCAGTGGATGACGAACATACCCCCAAGCAACCATCCGAACAGGATGAATTGGACAAGCAACCCATCCCCGGCGAAAACAACAGTCCGGATGATCTCACGCCGGACACATCGTCGGAGCAGAAGAACCTCCACAAAAGGCTCGTTGCCACTGCACGAAGTCTGAAGAAGCAGAAGCGGAAGCTCAAAACAGCGGAAGACGTACTCAGAATGAGATGGAGCAAAGTACTCAAGACCGCAGACAAATAGGTGATAGTCACCAAGCAAAGAGCTACCCGAAGCACAAACTGTTGCCCATATTTGACGAGGAGGCCGTAGAGCCCCCACAGTCAAAAAACAAAGAGGCCGTTCGGTCGGATAGACGACCACATGACAAACAAAGAGCAGCAAGCGGCGCCGCACATAAACCGGCACGTGATCCACATAAGGATCCTCGCAAAAAGGATGGCCCAGTCAGGTCCATCTATGGGCCAAGAAAGCAAGCTCCAGAAAGCAACACAAAACGTCGAGTATTCAAAAATCACGGCACACCCAAATACAGGGGCGCCGCACACCCCCTATGTTTCACCGATGAGGTACTGGATTATGAATTTCCAGCGGGATTCAAGCCCGTAAACATAGAGGCATACGACGGAACAACAGACCCCGAAGTCTGGATTGAGGATTACATCCTACACATACATATGGCTAGAGGAGATGACCTCCACGCCATAAAATACTTACCCCTCAAACTCAAAGGGCCAGCCCGGCATTGGCTCAAAAGCCTCCCAGAAAATACCATTGGAAGTTGGGAAGAGCTCGAGGATGCGTTTCGGGCAAATTTTCAGGGGACTTATGTCCGCCCTCCAGATGCAGACGATTTAAGTCACATAACTCAACAGCCCGGAGAGTCAGCCCGCAAATTCTGGAACAGGTTCCTCACCAAAAAGAACCAAATAGTCGACTGTCCAAACGCCGAAGCCTTAGCAGCCTTCAAACATAACGTCCGAGACGAATGGCTCGCTAGACACCTCGGCCAGGAAAAGCCAAGAACAATGGCCGCACTAACAAGCCTCATGACCCGCTTTTGCGTGGGAGAGGATAGCTGGCTGGCAAGATGCAGCACCAGCGACCCAAGTACATCCGAGGTCAGGGATGGAAATGGGAAACCACGACGCAGAAAGGACCAGCGCCGGACTAAGGAAAATAGCCCAAAGAGCACGACAGTCAACGCCGGGTTCAAAAGCTCTCAGCAGAACAACAAAACACTGCCTCTCAAGGACAACAGCGACGAGCTATCCAACCTAAACAAAATCTTGGACAGGATATGCCAAAATCCACAGTACCCCCGGGAAGCCTGCAAACCATACCCACAGAGATTGTAGGGTCTTCAAGCAGTCCGGCCGACTTAACGCCGAACACAAGGGCTCGACACACCAAGTGAGGACGATGACGAACCCCACAAGCAGAGCACCGGAAAACAAAAGAATTTCCCACAAGAGGTCAAAACAGTGAATTCACTTCAAGTGATAACAGGGAAAAATAGAGCGGCGCCCACTAAAGTACGCGCCACACGGTCCACCCCAGCGGAGTCCCGAAACTGGATGTCAAAACCAATAACTTTGGACCATCAGGATTACTCCGGAAGTATCCGAAACGCAGGATGGACTGCTTTGATATTAGATCCTACAATCGACGGACAACAATTTACACAAGTCCTAATGGACGGCGGCAGTGATCTAAACCTGCTATACCGGGACACAATCCGCAGAATGGGGATAGACCCAACCAAAATTCGCCATAGCAACACTTCCTTTAAAGGAGTGACGCCAGGCCCATATGCCAATTGTACGGGCTCTCTACTACTAGAAGTTGTGTTCGGCTCATCCGACAACTTCCGTCGCGAAAAGTTAGTCTTCCACATCGCCCCATTTAAAAGTAGCTACCAAGCACTATTGGGACGCGAAGCTTTCGCCCGCTTTAACGCAATACCGCATTATGCATCTCTTACACTTAAAATGCCCGGTCCACGTGGCATCATCTCATTAAAAGGAAACTTCGAGTGTCCCTCGAATACGGAAGAACGTGAGACTGCCTTGACAGCCACACATTCATCCGGCCTTGCTGACCGAAGCACCTAAACAGGTCATTGAGACCCCGGACACGGTTAGGCGAGTCCGGCATAAATAAACAAGGGGCTTACTAGGGGCTGCACGCATGTACAATGAGAGCCAATAAAGCTCAATTTTATTCATTTTTTGAATCATACTCTGTTTATTTTAAAAAATACATTTTTCGCACGATCCTTTTTTCAAACTAAGTTCTTCTCTTTTACAGATGAACAGCGTGCTACACCCGTCTAGGATACGGCACAACAGAGACACAGGCGCAGACGTGCAGTAGGGACCCGTTGCAAGGATTCTTTTCAGATTAAGACCCTGCGTAAACCTTTTTTACTGTCTCTTGTTCATACACATCCCCCGGTTTCTTCCCATAACCGATGAGGAGGCTGGCATTTTGGCATCGGCCGCGTCAGAAGTTTTCGCGCGTACCTGGACACTAGGGGCTTAGGGCATTGTTCTGCCTATTTTCATAAAGATCGAATACCTTAGGGAGTGTTCGGCGTCTCTAGTTAGGCCTTATATGCATCAGCTCCGAATCATGTCTTTGGTCAAATGTTGGGTTTGCCCGGCTCCTGTGTTTTGCTGCCTTACGTTCCGTTCTATCGGCTAACGAGGCACCAGGAGAACTACTGCGATTGTGCCCCAGTTCGGTCTGGTGAGCACCTCAGTAGAGAAAGCCGAAAACTGACTGTCATGATATAGCGAGAGACTGGTCAACCACTCGATCGACCACCGGAATGTTTAGAATTCCTCCGCTTTGACGAAGGACCGTTTTCCGATCAGGCACATACGCGCCCCGAATTCGGAGAGCGCGGTGCCCCTAGGGGCTATATAGTAGCCCCACCATCGAACTCCTATGGCTAAGTGGAAGTGATAAAGCATTATAGTCCGGTTGCCTAGTTTGCTACGCTATCACCTCCTTCACAGGACCAAGACGTTGGATTAAGTGTGAAAATGCGCTTTTTTGCAAACGCCCCCGCACTATGTGCGTGGGGGCTGAAGCCGAAGACTGCCATCTTTCAGGTTATATATACATATACATTAACGGCCGCACAGGAGGTATTTCAATACTTGAACGCACAAGTATAAAAAGCCCTTATATTATATATTTGAAACATGGTTTCACAAATCATACATGTCATTCGAACATAACGTTTTTCGAGCACTGCGACTCTATTAAACGAGCGCCCTGCAGGACTTCCCCAAAATAGTGCTCGACTGGTAACCGGCTTCTGTCCGAATCCCGGGATGCAACGTCGGTGGCCTCCATCTCTGCCCAGTATGTTTTGACACGGTCGAGAACCATCCGTGCACCCTCTATGCATGCCGACCGCTTCATCGCCTTGATATGCGGGACCGCATCAAGGAACTGCTGCACCAAGCCAAAATAACTCTTCGGCTCGGGCCTTTTCGGCCACAGATGAGCTACAACATCCTTCATGGCAAGTCCGGACAACTATTCAGCTCAGCCCACTCAGCCAACCGATCGGTTAATGGAAGTGGACGCTCCGGACTATGGAATTGAGACCAAAAAAGCTCTTCCATTCCGTGATCCTTTTGGCCTCGGAAGTGTGTGCCTGCGTCCGCCGCACTCGCCGCAAAATTCAGATAAGCATCCTCCGCACCCCACAACTGGCCCAACTGAGCATACTTCGGATCCGTGAACTTCCGATGCAGCAGAAAGGGCTTTCCAGCCGCAATATCCCCGGCTTGACGTAGCTCCTCCTTTATAGCTTCATCGCGGAGCGGGCATCCTTGGCTTCGGCGGTGGCCTTCTTCAGGTCCTCTTGCTCTGCTAAGCGTTCTCCTTCAAGAAACTCATAGCGGTCGGTAGCATCCTTCAGCTTCACGGCCATTTCGGCCATTTCCTCCCTGCTTCGGCAGTGAGCAGCCTGTTCGGCTTTTAGCTCTTCGGTCGCCTTCAAGGCAGCTGCATTACTTTTTCTGGCTTGCTCCTTGGCTCGGGCATGCTCTGCCCGAAGGTCCTCCATAGCAGCGGCGCCATCTGCATTAAGCATACATGTTGTAAGGCACGGGTGTCAAGCTCCCTTACAAGGTGTCCGCGGAGAAGCCACATACCTTGTGACTCGTCAAGTCGTTTATTGACCAGCGCGATGTCCGCATCCACAACGTCAAGTTGCTGCTTCAGTTCGGCAACTCTATCAGTCTGGCTGGCCACCGAACGTTCCGCCACCTAAATAGGAAGGGCGACATCTTATAACTGAGATTATGATCCTCGGCACGCTGTCGCTTTTGACAACATACCGAGTCTCAGGGGCTACTATCCATACATGGAGCATTCTATGTGCAAACCTGTCAAAAGGTATATCATTTTCACGTACCTTATACCCCGTCAGTAAACTTCCGACGGTCTCATGCAACCCGCTCTCAGTGGATGAAATCCTTTCAATCACCGTACTCATCAACGTACGGTGATCTTCTGAGATAGACGCTCGCCCGAGCAGATCCTTCAGCTCCTCCAGCCATACACCAGTTGGTGCCGAACTCTCCGGCCCCGCCGGACTCAGGGAGACCCTCCGCGACGACAACTCAGGGTCGTCCGCCCCACCCGACGGTGCGGCAGATGGAGGCGTTTCGCTCTCCATCATCTCCGAATGAAGATCCCCCGAAGATGAGCTCTGCTGAGAAGGGTTGAGATCCGAACTACAAGGTAAAACTTCAGTTATCTTCAGAAATAAAAACAGGGATGTCCCTTATTACAAAACTCCCCTTTCTACTTATGGCTCGCTGGAGGGCTGATTCCCTTGGGGAAATAGTGCGGCCGGGGCTTCTCCTGGCGCAGGACCCTCTGGTGAAGATTTCTTCCCCCGCTTTGAGGCCTTGGCCTCTGGATCTTCAGAAGCGGTCCTCTTCTCCCCCTGGAGGGAGGGAATCTCGATCCCCCCTTTCTTGAGAGCCTCTTTAGTGGAGGCGGTAGTTTTCCTGTTTTCCCATTCGCCCTCTTCCGAAGGCGCAGCCTCCAGCATCTTGATTAACACAGGATCCGGCGTGGTCTCAGGGAGGGGGGCCGGACACCGTATCAGTTTTGCTTTTGCTATCCACTCCTGTTCAAGGGATAGCTGGTTAAAGGGAAAGTTTATGGTAAATGTATGGGCAGCGTGTCCAGGCACAGGACTACTTACTTGAGTATCCGGGCGATTGCAGCTCAGGCCTGCGTCCTCGGTCAAGTCTGGACACATCTCTTGTGATCCGAAGAACAGTTTATACATCTCCACGGGTGTCGCACCCATGAAGTGTTGGAGAGCTCGCGGTCCCTCCGGATTAAATTCCCACAGGCGGAGGGGGCGAAGTTTGCAGGGCAGAAGGCGCCGAATCAGCATGACCTGCGCCACTACAACTAGATTGATCTCCCTCTCTTGGAGGTTTCGAATACGTCCCTGCAATAATGGCACGTCCTTGGACGGCCCCCAGTCAAGCCCTTTGTTGACCCATGACGCCAGCCGTTGTGGAGGGCCCGAGCGAAAGGGAGGCGGCGCCACCCATATGGTGCCCCTGGGAGCGGTGATGTAGAACCACTCCTGTTGCCACAAACCGAACTCCTTTTGAAAACAGCCCTCGGGCCATGGAGCGTTAGCTCTCTTGCTTATAACTGCCCTTCGCACTCTGCCTACCACTCCTCGATCATCTTTGGCTCCACGTTGAAGGTCTTGAGCCACAATCCGAAGTGAGGAGTGGTGTGGAGGAAGGCTTCGCATACAACAATGAATGATGAGATATGGAGGATTGACTCCGGATCCAAGTCATGGAATTCCAGCCCATAATAAAACATGAGCCCCCTCATGAAGGGATCCATCGGGAAGCCTAAACCCCGACGGAAGTGAGACACGAACACCACGCTCTCACCAGGCTCGGGAGTGGGAATGACTTGCCCTGGGGCGGGCAGCCTATGCGAAATTTCGCCGGTTAGATACCTGGCGTCTCTCAGCTTTAGCACATCTTCTTCCGTGATGGAAGAGGGCATCCACCGGCCCTGTAGGTCGGAGCCGGACATTGTCGAAGGTCCGAAGCGCCTGAATCTGGAGCCTTGGGTGTTGGAACTCGGGGCGAGGGGTGGATTCGATTGAAGATTGAAGAAAAAGAACAGGCCTTGGTCTCGTTATAAAGGGGTTGAATACCAAGAGCCATCCCCTTAACCGTTTGGGACTCGCCTTCGATGGAGGGGGCGAGCCAACGGGCGCGGTTGGGTTACCCACGTCCGTATTGATGAGAATCCCGGAATAAAGGGACACGATCTCTGCTTTGACAAGACATGCCAAGGAAACCGCTTCGCTAAACGCGCTGAGGTGGAATAATAAAAACGATTCGAGTAAAGGCTTGGCCGTGGTGTGACGTCATGCCGCGAAATACGTCAGCAGATTGAACTTGTGTAAATATTATTCTCTCTACGGTGGCATGTGGAATTTATTTTGCAGAGCCGGACACTATCCTGGTGTTCAAAATCTTCTATGAATTATTCGGAGGAGGAACCCGCCTTGCAATGCCGAAGACAATATGCGCGCCGGACTCGTCATCATTGAAGCCTGGTTCAGGGGCTACTGAGGGAGTCCTGGACTAGGGGGTGCCCGGATAGCCGAATTATCATCATTAGCCGGACTCCAAGACTATGAAGATACAAGATTAAAGAGTTCGTCCCGTGTCCGGATGGGACTTTCCTTGGCGTGGAAGGCAAGCTTGGCAATACGGATATGTAGATCTCCTACCATTGTAACCGACTCTGTGTAACCCTAGCCCTCTCCCGTGTCTATATAAACCGGAGGGTTTTAGTCCGTAGGACGAACAACAATCATACCATAGGCTAGCTTCTAGGGTTTAGCCTCCTTGATCTCGTGGTAGATCTACTCTTGTACTACCCATATCATCAATATCAATCAAGCAGGAGTAGGGTTTTACCTCCATCGAGAGGGCCTGAACCTGGGTAAAAACATCGTGTCCCTTGTCTCCTGTTACCATCCGCCTAGACGCACAATTCGGGACCCCCTACCCGAGATCCACCGGTTTTGACACCGACACTCCTCTTCGAACCGTCACTTTCCGCATGTGAGACATCGCTACTACCTCATGCATGGACCTTGCATATACTCAGGTACAACCAAGATGACCATGGAGAATCCAAGGACCAAGGCCAAGCATGGAAGAGGAGAAGGAAGAAGAAGAACAGAGCAAGACAAGACTTGCCCGGATCATCCGGACCCCCTGCCGGATGATCCAGACCAAGCCCGGATGATCCGGACCCCCGCCCGGACGATCCGGGTAATGTGCCCGAAGACACCCGAAGCCTGCTCGACGAAGCCGGATCATCTGGACAGCCGCCCGGATCATCCGGACCAACACCCGGATCATCCGGGTCACCTTCTGGATCATCCGGACCACGCCTGCTTGTGTGACTTGGGCCGACGCCCATGTACCCCTTCACCCCTCACTTACCCCTCTGTGGCTTAGCACTATAAATAGACCCCCTCCTCCTCCTAGTTAGGGTTAGCATTGCGAAAGCTCATATTCTGAGATACAGCCTTGCTCATCCATCCGGATCTACTCCATAGCGAGGGACCGACACCTCTTCAGAGAAGATCCACTTGGATTCAAGACCTCCTCTCGGAGAAGACCATCTTCAAGACCTCCTCCCGGAGAAGAACTGGTTACCCTATGTATCGCCCCTTGTTGGATTTGGATCTTGTACCCTTTTGTGTTTCGAGGATCTAGTGCATGTGTGACTTTATTCTTGTTGGTTGAGTGTTCTCTCGTGTTTTTCCCTCGTTCCCCTCCTCGTGTTCTTCGTGTTCTTGGTAGGTTTCGCCTCCAGACATGAAAGATCGGCCTCTAGGGTTCTACCCTACATCAGCCAGGCCGATGTATTTTCAAAATACTTGATTATAGGTTGTTTTTAGAGTCTGTATGTGTGGGGAAGCAAGAGTTAGGGTTGGTTTCGGACCCCTCCCTCAAGGGCCACGAAATTCCCCCCTCTTCCTCCATATATACAGCCCTTAGGGCATCGTTTACACTTTGGGTTTTGTTTTGATTAAAGTTCACCATAGCTGCAACTTCGCGTACTTCGTTTGTGTTCAACGACCAGAAAAAGGCGTCACAGAACCCCATCTTGATCGATAAAGCTTTCATCTTATATTTGCAATATCCTAATTGCAATCTCAGTTTCTGGCTTGTTCTTCATTTTCCTGCAGGAAATAGACCCTCGTGGTCAGGTTGATCGTGCTCCAGTGTGGTAAATAACCTCTCGGAGTTGGTTTAGCGGATATGCTAAGGCATGACGTCCTCGCATGTACGTAGTCGGATTGTTAAAGTCTACTCCTTCGAAACGATAATCACCATCTCATCGAAAGATAGGTGTCACGCCCAAGATGCGACCCTATCCTAAAGGAACTCGAAGGTCCCACCAAGGATAAAAGCGCATCTTGAAGACGCTTTTGCAAGGTGGATATCATTACATCAACATTACATAATAGATAGGGATACATACAAAAGGCATACAATGCCACAAGAATACATCAACATCTTACATAAGAGCACCATCCAACTACGGATGGAACACAAACAGAAACTCAAACGACATCCACCCTGCTAGCCCAGGCTGCCGACCTGGAACCTATCCCCTGATCAAAGAAGAAGTAGGAGAAGAACTCCAAAAACAAGCAAACATCGCTCTCGCGTCATGATCATCGCATAACTTGTACCTGCAACTGTTGTTGTAGTAATCTGTGAGCCACGAGGACTCAGCAATCCCATTACCATGGGTGTCAAGACTAGCAAAGCTTAAAGGGTAAGGTAGGGGTAAAGTGGTGAGGTTGCAGCAGCGACTAAGCAAGTATGGTGGCTAACATACGCAAATAAGAGCAACAAGAGAGCAAACGGAACGGTCGTGAAGCTAGCAATGATCAAGAAGTGATCCTGAGCTCCTACTTACGTCAATCATAACACAGAAACCGTGTTCACTTCCCGGACTCCGCCGAGAAGAGACCATCATGGCTACACACGCAGTTGATGCGTTTTAATTGGGATCTGGTGTCAAGTTATCTACAACCGGATATTAACAAATTCCCATCTGCCACATAACCGTGGGCACGGCTCTCGAAAGTTTATACCCTGCAGGGGTGTCCCAACTTAGCCCATGATAAGCTCTCGCGATCAACGAAGGATATTCCTTCTCCTAGGAAGATCCGTTCAGTCTCGGAATCCTGGTTTACAAGACATTTCAACAATGGTAAAACAAGACCAGCAAAGCCGCCCGATGCGCCGACAAATCCCGATAGGAGCTGCACATATCTCGTTCTCAGGGCACATCGGATGAACACTACGTATAACTAAAACCATCCCTCAAGTTTCCCCGAGGTGGCGCTGCAAGTGGCTCTAGTTTGGACCAACACTCGGAGGAGCACTGGCCCCGGGGGGGGGGGGGGGGGGGGTAAATAAAGATGACCCTCGGGCTCCGGAAACCCAAGGGAAAAAGGCTTAGGTGAGGCAAATGGTAAAACCAAGGTTGGGCCTTGCTGGAGGAGTTTTATTCAAAGCGAACTGTCAAGGGGGTCCCATAAATCACCCAACCGCATTAGGAACGCAAAATCTGGGAACATAACACCGGTATGACGGAAACTAGGGCGGCAAGAGTGGAACAAAACACCAGGCATAAGGCCGAGCCTTCCACTCTTTACCAAGCATATAGATGCATTAATTAAATAAGAGATATTGTGATATCCCAACCATAATCATGTCCATCATGGAGCAATCTTCAACTTCACCTGCAACTAACAATGCTATAAGAGGGGCTGAGCAAAAGCGGTAACATAGCCAAGCAATGGTTTGCTAGGAAGGGTGAAAAGGTTAGAGGCTGACATGGCAATTTGGGAGGCTTGAAGAACAAGTGATAGGTAGCACAACATAGCGATAGAACGAAGCAACTAGCATAGCAATGATAGTAATGAGATCCAAGGTGACGGTCATCTTGCCTGAAATCCCGCTAGGAAGAAGAACGAGTCCATGAAGAAGACGAACGGACGTAGTCGAACGAATCCTCACAATCACAACATTACCGGAACTAAGAAGCAACACCGGAAAGAAGCAAACAACATGGTAAACACACAAGCATAAACATGGCATGATGCACAATCAAGTATGATGCATGTCCGGTTTAATGAGGCATGGCATGGCAAAGTGCAACAACAATACTACAAGTTAAGTGGAGCTCAATATGCAACGAGTTGCATATTGACAAAACACCACATTTGATTATTTTGTTCACTCCCGTTTAGGTACTCAATAATATTAAATGTTGTTAAACATGGCAAGGGGTGAAGTATAAGAAAACTACCTCTCTAGGCAAGTTTAAATGAGGCCGGAACAATCAAACAACAATTCCGGAAAATCCCCATATGCATATTTTGAATTCGGTACTGTTCTGCCCAAAAACATATTTTATGGTTGTTAAACAGGAAAATAAAGTGGACCATGTTAAACTAGGCATTTTTCCACCCCATTTACATATAAAGTTTATTAAATTCCGAGCTACGGTTATTTAGTTATGAAATAAAACATTTTAGCATGGCAATTATGCAAATTTAAACAAACAACATTTTAAACATGGATGAAAGTTGGATATTGTGAAACTAGATGAAAAACTAAGCATTTTCCATATATAAATTATTTACATATGATGCACGGTTGTGGAGTTATTAAATGCATGAACATGAGGGTTTTTGTGTAAAACTGCAAAACCTGGGATAATTGCTAAAATCACTGGAAAGGAAAAAAAACAGAACAGGTTGAAACTGAGGCGAACTGGGCTGGGGTTCTCACCATGGGCTTAGCCCAGTCGGTGAGGAGGAGGCCGGGCAGGGAGCGCTGGGCCTTGGAGCCAGGCTGGCGCGCTGGGCCTTGAGGCACTGCGGCCTAGCCGGATCGGTCAGCGGGCAAGGGGTGGAGCGAGCTGCTCTGTTCATTTCTGAAGAAGGAACAGCTGCATGTCGAGGCAGGGGCCAGGTGCAGCGGCGCGATGCAGAGGAGGCAGGGGTGCGCGCGAGGTTCGCCAGGAAGACGGCAGCGGGCGGCGGACTTGACGCGTGGGATCCGGCGAGGAGGCGTCGGAGATGGCCGGATCGGGCCAGTTCGTGTTGGGGAGGCAAGGAGGCAAGGGTTCGTCCTCGTCTCGCAGAAGCAGGGGAGGCAGAGACGGAATGAAGGGGAGCGGCGGCGGCGAACTTGGCGCTCAGGGCGACTCGGCGGCTTGGCGAGGGGAGAGGTCAATGCAGGCGTGAGGGCTTCCCTCCCTGGAACGAGGCGGAGGCGACAGGAACCTCCAGGAGCTCCATGGGCGGCAGGTTCCTGCAAAATGGCGGTGTCGCGACACCATCAGAGAGAGCGAGAGGGAAGAAATGGAGGAAGGAAGGAGAGGGGCGATGGGGCTGGTCCTGCTGGGTTTGCCGGAGACGGTCGGCGGCTGGATCCGGTGGGCTCTCGGCAGCGAGAGGCATGGTCAGGAGCCCCTCTCCCAAACCAAAACGAGCATGGAGGTCGGCGAGTGCTGTTGGTCTTCGAGAAGAACGTGCGGAGGCGAATGGCTAGGAGAGCTCCGGGCACGAGGGGCTTGAGGCCGCGGGGTCCTGGTGACGCGGTTCCTGTTGGAGCTCGAGGGAGAGGGTGCCGCAAGGCGGCTGGCTACGGTGTGGTTGGGTGGATGGATCGAGGGGAGACGTTGGTTGGCCCGGGATGGATCTAGGAGGATCCCAAGGTGAGAGACGAGTGGGTGGATGGCTGGCGGCAGGGACGAGACTGATGGGACAAGCCTCCTAAAGATTAGGGTTGGACTAGTTTATATATAGCCTGTGGATTAGATTAGGGACTAATCCGGTCCGTCCGATCAAAATCGAGCGGTCGAGAATAAATATGTTAGGTGGCCCAAATAAGAAACCGGAGATGTTTTATAGATGTTTGGGGATGAACTGAATCCAACGGTGATGACTGAGCAGGTCGGGTTCGGGAAAGTCTCGGACGCGCGCGAGGGGGGTCAGTGCACTATGCAGAAAGGGCCAAACAGTCGGACAACAAAAGAACGGTTGGTCTGAGAAACGTCAACAGAGGCGAGGGAGAAGCGACAACTAACAACGGATGCACGTTTTATGAAAACATGCTGATGCAATGCGCATGATGCTATGAGATGAAATGCAAGACATGAACAAAATGCAAAACAAACGACAAAACCCCAACAACGAAGGAAATATCATATCGCATCTCCGGAAAAGCCAAGAGTTGGAGTTACGAATATGGAAAGTTGTATCCGGGGCGTTACGACACTCCACCACTACAAGAGGATCTCGTCCCGAGATCTAGGATGGCACCGGAGGGAAAAGGAAGAGGAGAGGTAAAACAAAGTTGCTTCTTTGACAAACGAGTGAAACCACGAACCATGAGAGGTTGAGCAAAATGAAAGAAAGAAAACAATGAAGATGAACAAAGTTGAAAACACTCCGTTAGAAAAGAGGAATAGGGGATACGGCGAGTACCAAGAGGTTTAGTGATAAGATAGATATTGAAATCCCTCCGGTTAAAACTAGATAGAGAAGGAATAAGATTGATATAATTTGGGCAGCACTCTGACTGAAAGAAGAAGGAAAACTTGATAAGATGAAAAGCACTTGAAGAGGTGACACCACACTCTGGTTAAATGGATAAGCATGAAAAGAACACGATCCTCACAATTCGAGATGATGAGTGAAGAGAGCAACATCACCATTCCTCCAGAAGAAAGAATAGAAGATAGATCATTGGAAAGAAAAGAACGGAGAAGAAAAAGACAACTTCTACCACAATTGAAATTGAAAAGCATCCTGACATGAGGAATTGAATGTAGTTGTTGGAACACCAACAACGAAAAGAATAAGCTTGTAGTGGGCTTATGGAAAACGTCTCAAAATTATGAGGTGAAATTCTGCCACTAACGAAAACAATAGATTGGATTGAGGTCAACAAGGATATGACAACTCCTTTCGCCGAGAGGATAGGAGAAAAACTTGGATCATTGATAGACACCACAATGAGCAACATTCCTTAAGGAAGGCTTTAGGTGAAATCTAACCCAAGATAACTGCAACAAAGAGATTGATTGGTCGAAAAGATCTCTTGAACAAAGAGAAAATGATGGATTTAATTAACTCATTCCTGACAACTTGTGAATCATGAAACACGAGGAGAAATTGCCAAGGATGACATAACACCATCTCAAAAGATAAGGTAGAAAGAATTGCATTTCAAAATGCAAGAAGAAGAATACTTGAACTCCTTAGGAAAAACATGTGTTGGGCACCATGTTTATTTATTTAGTATAGCTTGGCGGGTCATAACTTCGAGAGAAATCTTGAAGAACAATTGAAGAATGAAAAGAATCCTTGACGAACCACCATGTAGAGCCTCCATGAAGAACTCCGGTAATAAAAGGATGATAAAAAGAAAGAGAAGATGAAAACACAAGGTGAACCCTTGCAATGATTTAGATGGAACTTCGCGAAGAGATAATGCAGAAAACTTGGAACTCCGGAAAAAGAATAGATGAAACACTAGAACCGAGAATTACTTCATCATGAACAATCTCCGGAAGAAAAGAATTCAATCACCTCGAGGAAATAAGAATAAGATTTATTGTATGCTTATCCTTCATCAAATTAAATTGATGGCAAGCAATGGATTTGGCATACTACTTATTCTTCTTGAGGGATTAAGGATAGAGATAGCGCAAACTTGAGTAGGTATTGATGGAACCACTGGTGGGATTTGGAAACAACGAATGAATTAGTATGATAACGAAAGAAGTGAAATCTCGAACGAATCACCATAAAAATTGGAAAAGAGAGTAGCAAGGGCACAATTCACCGAAAAGAGTTTGAAAATGAATGAAGATACTTGAAGGGATTTAGATACATGAGAATGAAGAGACATGAACTTATTAGAGGATATTTGAACGATTCACCGGTAAGATTTGGAGAACGATAGCTACACGCTGAGAATGAAGAATTACGACATGATGGCCTTTGGAGGAAAGAAATGGAAACAACTCATGAAATGCTCCGAATGGGTGAAAAGAATTCTCACCATCGAAAACAATTATGAGAGGATGGCATCAAGCTTGAACTACGCCTCTTGGGAAGAAAGGGTAAGGACTTAAGAGGAACTCTTCTTCGGTCTTCAAATGTTGAGAATGATGATGAGAACCACCATGAATTGTTGAGATACTCTAGGAGAATTAAAAGAGGAAAGGTTGAGCCAAAGATGAAAAGAATTTGAAAGCGATCTTGGACAAGGCATATGACTGATGGAATCCATTCTTACGTCGCACTTTGAAAAGAATTTGGGAATAGCTCCTGAATAATTAGAAGAGTCAGGTAAGATCCTGGGAAAAGACCTGTGGGTTAGGGCCCACTGAAAAGAAACACACCGTTGAAATGATTACTTGAAAAGGAGATTGCACCGGTTGAATTAAATGGCTTGAATGAGGTAACAACCTCGAAATAGCTAAAAAAGGATTAAGACTAGAAACTTGAATCTTCTGAGATAATCTGAAGCACTCCGGAGAAGAAAAAGAGGGAGGTGAATAATTAAGAGGTGCACCAAACATGACAAAGCAATTGACACGAGGAAAGGAATATGATCAACACTAAAAGCTTGAATTGGATCCACCGGAGAAGAAACAACAATGAAGGATGATGAACTTGAAACTGTTGAGCATCTTCATGGGAAATCACCGAATAAGAACATTGAAAGAAAAGAATGAAGAGACTTCACATGAATAAATGGATACTTGATTAAAATAAATGAGTCCTTGAAGAAAAGGGTGGGAGGGTGGGGAAAAACAAAGACAACTTGGGATGAACGAAACAAACACCGTTGAGAAAACTTAGAATTGATCTTGCGGATGGGGAGAATGATGGGATCATCTCGAAGAGAAGCGCACCGGTTGGAAAAGAATTAACATGACAACCTCAATGATCAAAAAGGATTAGTATTCACATAGCAATATGAGAACACCGTTTAGGAAAGGTATGGATTCAACATTTGACTTCGAAGCAACTCGAATACCACAAATAAAACAAAACAAAGGATTTGGCTTGCAGAATAAGCCGGAACAAATACATATGATAGAGATTTACCCAATCCCATATCATGCATCTGTCGGAAAGATATTCTAGGAGCTACTTGAATTCCCACCTATAAACTCCCAAAACTTTCTGGTTATGCAATCTGGTGTTGGGGATACAGGGGAAGCAATATATCTCACCCAAACTAACAATCCCTACATCCAGCTGTATCCAATCCGTCAACACATAACCAAGAAAACTCCGGAAATCATGTACCTCAACCTTCGAAAAGCATCCGTTATACTAGCTATGGCAATACTCCCGAACTCCCCAGTACTGGGTGGCGTCGAGGTTATCTCACCAACAACTGCATAAAAGAGATTTTCGATGTCGGCAAAACTCAGGTATTCCAGAACTGCAACGATAAAATTGTGACGACAACACCTCGGAGCTCAACTTCCCGGGACACTGCCACAACCCCTAAATGTCAGGAGGCACCAAGAACAATGTTCTCGTCATAAGAATATCGGAACGATCCCAAGATACCCGCGTGATCCTAAAATTTTTTTTAGTGAAATTTCAGGAGAGGAAAGACAAAACATCTACGTCAGGAGTCCTCACCAGAGCGACGAAGGGGGCTGAGGAGTAAAAAGAATCCTACTCTCCGATATATATAATCCTAGGACTCAAAATAGTTTTTTTTTTCTAGACTCAACAATGGCCAACAATCAAGGGGGCTCCTATGGTCGGTCGAGGCTCTGATACCAACTTGTCACGCCCAAGATGTGACCCTATCCTAAAGGAACTCGAAGGTCCCACCAAGGATAGAAGCGCATCTTGAAGACGCTTTTGCAAGGTGGATATCATTACATCAACATTACATAATAGATAGGGATACATACAAAAGGCATACAATGCCACAAGAATACATCAACATCTTACATAAGAGCACCATCCAACTACGGATGAAACACAAACAGAAACTCAAACAACATCCACCCTGCTAGCCCAGGCTGCCGACCTGGAACCTATCCCCTGATCGAAGAAGAAGCAGAAGAAGAACTCCAAAAACAAGCAAACATCGCTCTCGCGTCATGATCATCGCATAACTCGTACCTGCAACTGTTGTTGTAGTAATCTGTGAGCCACGAGGACTCAGAAATCCCATTACCATGGGTATCAAAAACTAGCAAAGCTTAAAGGGTAAGGAAGGGGTAAAGTGGTGAGGTTTCAGCAGCGACTAAGCAAGTATGGTGGCTAACATACTTACGTCAATCATAACACGAAACCGTGTTCACTTCCCGGACTCCGTCGAGAAGATACCATCACGGCTACACACGCGGTTGATGCGTTTTAATTGGGATCTGGTGTCAAGTTATCTACAACCGGATATTAACAAATTCCCACCTCCCACATAACCGCGGGCACGGCTCTCGAAAGTTTATACCCTGCAGGGGTGTCCCAACTTAGCCCATGATAAGCTCTCGCGCTCAACGAAGGATATTCCTTCTCCTAGGAAGACCCGTTCAGTCTCGGAATCCTAGTTTACAAGACATTTCAACAATGGTAAAACAAGACCAGCAAAGCCGCCCGATGCGCCGACAAATCCCGATAGGAGCTGCACATATCTCGTTCTCAGGGCACACCGGATGAACACTACGTACAACTAAAACCATCCCTCAAGTTTCCCCGAGGTGGCGCTGCAAGTGGCTCTAGTTTGGACCAACACTCGGAGGAGCACTGGCCCCCGGGGGGGGGGGAGGGGGGGTAAATAAAGATGACCCTCGGGCTCCGGAAACACAAGGGAAAAAGGCTTAGGTGAGGCAAATGGTAAAACCAAGGTTGGGCCTTGTTGGAGGAGTTTTATTCAAAGCAAACTGTCAAGGGGGTCCCATAAATCACCCAACCGCGTTAGGAACGCAAAATCCGGGAACATAATACCGGTATGACGGAAACTAGGGTGGCAAGAGTGGAACAAAACACCAGGCATAAGGCCGAGCCTTCCACTCTTTACCAAGTATATAGATGCATTAATAAAATAAGAGATATTGTGATATCCCAACCATAATCCTGTCCATCATGGAGCAATCTTCAACTTCACCTGCAACTAACAACGCTATAAGAGGGGCTGAACAAAAGCGGTAACATAGCCAAGCAATGGTTTGCTAGGAACGGTGAAAAGGTTAGAGGCTGACATGGCAATTTGGGAGGCTTGAAGAACAAGTGATAGGTAGCACATCATAGCGATAGAACGAAGCAACTAGCATAGCAATGATAATGAGATCCAAGGTGATGGTCATCTTGCCTGAAATCCCGCTAGGAAGAAGAACGAGTCCATGAAGAAGACGAGCGGACGTAGTCGAACGAATCCTCACAATCGCAACATTACCGGAACTAAGAAGCAACACCGGAAAGAAGCAAACAACATGGTAAACACACAAGCATAAACATGGCATGATGCACAATCAAGTATGATGCATGTCCGGCTTAATGAGGCATGGCATGGCAAAGTGAAACAACAATACTACAAGTTATGTGGAGCTCAATATGCAACGAGTTGCATATTGACAAAACACCACATTTGATTATTTCGTTCACTCCCATTTAGGACTCAACAATATTAAATTTTGTTAAACATGGCAAGGGGTGAAGTATAAGAAAACTACCTCTCTAGGCAAGTTTAAATGAGGCCGGAACAATCAAACAACAATTCCAGAAAATCCCCATATGCATATTTTGAATTCGGTACTGTTCTGCCCAAAAACATATTTTATGGTTGTTAAACAGGAAAATAAAGTGGACCATGTTAAACTAGGCATTTTTCCACCCCATTTACATATAAAGTTTATTAAATTCCGAGCTACGGTTATTTAGTTATGAAATAAAACATTTTAGCATGGCAATTATGCAAATTTAAACAAACAACATTTTAAACATTTTAAACATGGATGAAAGTTGGATATTGTGAGACTAGATGAAAAACTAAGCATTTTCCATATATAAATTATTTACATGTGATGCACGGTTGTGGAGTTATTAAATGCACGAACATGAGGGTTTTTCTGTAAAACTGCAAAACCTGGGATAATTGCTAAAATCGCTGGAAAGGAAAAAAAACAGAATAGGCTGAAACTGAGGTGAACTGGGCTTGGGTTCTCACCATGGGCTTAGCCCAGTCGGTGAGGAGGATGCCGGGCAAGGAGCGCTGGGCCTTGGAGCCAGGCTGGCGCGCTGGGCCTTGAGGCGCTGCGGCCTAGCCGGATCGGTCAACAGGCGAGGGGTCGAGCGAGCTGCTCTGTTCATTTCTGAAGAAGGAACAACAGCAGGTCGAGACAGGGGCCAGGCACAGCTGCGCGATGCAGAGGAGGCAGGGGTGCGCGCGAGGTTCGCCGGGAAGACGGCAACGGGCGGCGGACTTGACGCATGGGATCCGGCGAGGAGGCGTCGGAGATGGCCGGATCGGGCCAGTTCGTGTTGGGGAGGCAAGGAGGCAAGGGCTCGTCCTCGTCTCGCAGAAGCAGGGGAGGCGGAGACGGGATGCAGGGGAGCGGCGGCGGCGAACTTGGCGCTCAGGGTGACTCGGCGGCTTGGCGAGGGGACAGGTCAACGCGGGCGTGAGGGCTTCCCTCCCTGGAACGAGGCAGAGGCGACAGGAACCTCCAGGAGGTCCATGGGCGGCAGGTTCTTGCAAAATGGCGGCGTCGCGGCACCATCAGAGAGAGCGAGAGGGAAGAAATGGAGGAAGGAAGGAGAGGGGCGACGGGGCTGGTCCTGCAGGGTTTGCCGGAGACGGTCGGCGGCTGGATCCGGTGGGCTCTCGGCTGCGGGAGGCACGGTCGGGAGCTCCTCTCCCAAACCAAAACGAGCATGGAGGTCGGCGAGCGCTGTTGGTCTTCGGGAAGAACGTGCGGAGGCGCACGGCTAGGAGAGCTCCGGGCGCGAGGGGCTTGAGGCCGCGGGGTCCTGGTGACGCGGTTCCCGTTGGAGCTCGAGGGAGAGGGCGCCGCAAGGCGGCTGGCTGCGGTGTGGTTGGGTGGATGGATCGAGGGGAGACGGTGGTTGGCCTGGGATGGATCTGGGAGGATCCCAAGGTGGGAGGAGAGTGGGTGGATGGATCGAGGGGAGACGGTGGTTGGCCTGGGATGGATCTGGGAGGATCCCAAGGTGGGAGGAGAGTGGGTGGATGGCTGGCGGCGGGGACGAGACTGATGGGACAAGCCTCCTGAAGATTAGGGTTGGACTAGTTTATATATAGCCTGTGGATTAGATTAGGGACTAATTCGGTCCGTCCGATCGAAATCGAGCGGTCGAGAATAAATATGTTAGGTGGCCCAAATAAGAAACCGGAGATGTTTTATAGATGTTTGGGGATGAACTGAATCCAACGGTGATGACTGAGCAGGTCGGGTTCGGGGAAGTCTCTGACGCGCGCGAGGGGGGTCAGTGCACTATGCAGAAAGGGCCAACGGTTGGACAACAAAAGAACAGTTGGTCTGAAAAACATCAACGGAGGCGAGGGAGAAGCGGCAACTAACAACGGATGCACGTTTTATGAAAACATGCTGATGCAATGCGCATGATGCTATGAGATGAAAAGCAAGACATGAACAAAATGCAAAACAAATGACAAAAACCCAACAACGAAGGAAATATCATATCGCATCTCCGGAAAAGGCAAGAGTTGGAGTTACGAATATGGAAAGTTGTATCCGGGGTGTTACAACAGGACACCTTTGCCTCTATCATATATGGACTCGAATTGGCGGTGAATATGTGGTGGTGGTATATGGCAGCGGCGATAAAGTTGGTGCGGTGGTGGTATATGGCAGCATCAATGATGATGATGAGGTGGTGATATATGGCAGCGGCGACGTGACAACCTTTAAACAGAACTCGAAACTCTAAAGGACTAGACGCTAAGACCAGCAAGTTGACACGACGATGCAACCACAAATTCAACAAAATAAATACAGAAAAGATTATGCAAAGGCTCAGATTGCTTCGGATGGGATGAGCTAACCCTAATTTTGTTTGGCTTTTTTGTGGACTATAGGTATGAAGAAATAGACTCGATCTAAACTAGGAAAAACTGTAAAATCTCATTGAGCAACCTGAAAAATCTGATACCACTTGATAGAGGCAAAGGTGTCCCGTCTTTCGATGAGATGATGTATATCGCTTTGGTGGAAGTCGACTTTGATGATCCGACTACGAACATGCAAGGACGTTGCACCTTAGCAATCGCTAAACCAACTCCGAAAGGTTATTGACCACGCCTGAGCACGATCAACCTGACCACGAGGGTCTGTTTCTTGCGAGCAAACGAAGAACAAGCAAGAAACTGAGATTGCAATCTGGATATTGCGAATACAAGAGGAAAGCTTTATTAATGAAGGTTGGGTTCTGTGACGCCTTTGTCTGGTCGCTGAAGACAAACGAAGTACGCGAAGTTGCAGCTATGGCAAACTTTTAATCTAAACAAACCCAAAGTCTAAACGACGCCCTAAGGGCTGTATATATGGCGGAAGAGGGGGGGATTTTGTGACCCTTGGAAGAGGGGTTCAAAACCAACCCTATATCTTGTTTCCCCACACATCCGGACTCTAAAAACAACCTATACTTGTGTATTTCGAAATTACATGGGCCTGGCCCAATAAAAAGGTGACGCGGCATTTAGAATAACCTCTAGACGAAATTTATGAAGTGGCATCTTGTATATTTCGTCCAAGGCTTCATGCACTTATTATGGTGGCTTCAAAGTCCTGAAATCATCACTTGTAACTCCGTTCTTGTTTCCCTTGTGCATGCCATCATCTCCATGCTTGGTCTCGCTCCAGTGTTCATCCCTCTTATCCATGCCGGGCCCTTCATTTGTAAGCAAAACAAATGTATCCAATTTAGGCAGCATCATATTCTCATGAACATTACAATCATTACAAAGAAACGGAAGTACCTGATATTTTATTTTGCGTGCGCAAGCTCTAGTAATTTGTCCAGTATATGTAGCAGTAGGGGTTGTGGGTGTAACAATGGTATTGATGTCCTCATCACTAAGCTACGCAAAAGGGGCTCGAAGCTATCAAGGTGAAGGAAAAGGTAATACAATGGTGTCGTCGAGGTTACCGTCCATGGTTTGTTGAGTGTAAGCAAAGACGGATGATGATGTCGTGGATGAAGTGGAGTCTGAGTCGATGATGAGTGGCGGTGATGATGACGCCAAATCGCACCTAAGTAGCCGAAACACCTTAGGACATGAGAGAAACTGCAACCCGAAACTCAAACAACATGAGAAATATTGCGGAAGAACACAAGTGGTGGTGGGGAGTCAAAATGGTGGAAACCAAAAACTACTCGAAAGTCTCTGGATAGGTCGTGCGCGGGAGGTAAGTGAGGCCCATGTGCATGGGCTCTCGTGTGCACGGGGTCCTCAGAGAGAGGACGGACTGCTTCGGATCTGTGGGGATTTCCAAATTTGAGGTCGAATTCGATGGTTGGGAGGGTGGGGAAGATGGTAGGGGTAGATCCACTTGCCAAACACCAAATTCGTGGATTAGATCAACCAAATCTGACAAGATCAACAAATTGCAAGAAAATTTTTGGGGCTATTTTGTTGGGAATTTTCGAATTAGGATGAAAAACAACAAAATCAAGCTAGAAAGTGGATGGTGGGGACTCCAAGATGTGAATCAACCTTGCTCATGATACCAAGATGCTATAGGGTGAAACCCTAAGATGGATCTTTTCAGACTAGGAGGGGGGAAAGAGGAAAAACACCAAGAACACAAAGAGGAATTCACTCCAACAATGCCAAATTACACATCCACTAGAATAGCAACACAAGATCCACAAGTTCTCAAACACAATCAAAGGAAAGATACAATGGTACAGTTCTTCCCACTCCTAGGAGATGAGGTCTTGATGATGGTAGTCTTCTCCAAGTTGGAGGTCTTGAAATCCACAAGTGGATCCTCTCCAAAGAGGCCTTGATCTCCAATGGAGGTGGTAGAAGGATCAACGCTCACAAATATCTCAACTAATACTTTGCTAACCCTAAACATAACCCTAGGTATGGAATATATAGGCTTGGGGTTGAAGTGGAAGAAGGGGAGGTGCAAAATGCCATCTCAGCCGCCCATCCTATAGAGCCCGTGCGCATGGGGTAAGTTGGGCCCGTGCGCATGGGGGTCCCATGTGCATGGTACACGCCTGAGCGCACGGGGTGCTCGAGCGTCAATTCACTGGATAGTCCATGGGCATGGGGTCCCGGGGGCCCGTGCGCACGGGGTCGCCTAGGACTTCCTGTCCACCTGCTGTAGTGCTCCATCTTGCTTCGTGTGGCCTTAGGGTGGTCCTCGTTCTCCTTGGTGATGCTCATGAGCTCCTTGGTCGTGTTCCTCTTTGTACCTAATGAGGCATAGAGTATTTTGGCGAGGTAGCAACCAAGTTCCACTTGTATCCATATGCATGTCAACAAGGAAGGAGTTCACCTCGGTTTCCATTGCATGTGCTCTAGCTCTTGTCATGGGTCCACGTGGTGCTTGAGGTGTCGGTGTAGAGTCCAAGTGGATGATGGAAGGATGCTCCGCATCATGATGCTTCACATGTTGCCAATCTCTTTTGTACGGAAATCTTGCATCTTCATGGAGTGCCCAAGACTATAGTTTCGAACCACGACGTCAAGTTACTAAGCTACTTTTGGAACACCCTATGCACCAAGATCGGAGTCAAGCTACTCTTCTCATCTGCATACCATCCACAAACCGAAGGCCAATCAGAGGTGATACGAGGCTAACCGGGTGTAGGCCGGTCTTTCACGATTGGAGTGGATTCCCTTGAAGAACACGATGAACACGGGGAAGAACGGGGAGAAATCACGAGGGGAAACACTCAAGAACAAGTCCAATCACACATACACTAGACCATCAAACACACAAGATCCACATGGGTACATGAACAACAAAGGGAAAGATACAAGGTAAAATTCATCTCCAATAGGAGGTCTTGATGGGGGGTCCTCCCGTGAGGGGGTCTTGATGATATCCCGCAGGATCTTCTCCTAGATGGAGGTCTTGGCTTCTAGTGGAGTAGTGGTCTCTCTCTCTCTCTCTCTCTCTCTCAAGAGGAGGAGTGGTAGGAGCAAAGCTCACATACAAATGAGCTATTACTTTGCTAGCTCTAACTAGGAGGAGGAGAGGTCTATTTATTGTCTACGTGCAAATGGGGGTGAAGTGAAAGGGTACATGGGCCTCGGGCCCAAAACTGTGCACACGCGGGCAGTGTACGTCCGGTCTTTACCAGTAGTCCGGTGGCTCATGAGGGTCCGGACTTTTGGTAGGGTTCGGACTTCTGCTACGCTCTGTTGAAGTGGTACCGGACGTCCGGAGATGGCCGGTCGTCCGGTCGGGATGGATATCCGGCCACTATAGCTTGCGCTTGCAGGCTAGTACTTCCAGGTGTCGGACGTCTGGTCCCTACTGGTCTTCCAGCCACTGTAGAGTGTCGGACGTCTGGTGGCACTCGGACGTCCGACCGCTATAGGCTCCGCAGCTCCGTCTTCTTCCGTGTTCTCTTCCATGTTTCCCTCGCGGATGGTGTAGGTGTTCCTTGGCGCTTGCACTCCACCTCGTCGTCCATGAAGCTCCGGCAATACCTATGCATGCACACGAGTGGAGTGTCAAGTAGTATACCATCCTCAAAGGGGTCAAGTGACAACGTGCAAAGGAGATGATTCACCTTTGTGTATGTGAAGTAGATGCGGCATGTGTCACTTGCCAAACAGACACTTGACATGGTGATGTCCATGGGATGCTCTGCATCATCTCCCCCCCCCCCCTTGGGAAAGATCCGACCTCGGATCAAAAACCAAATCACCATGGTAAAGGGATGGCTTCGCCATGTAGAAGTGGACTTTCACCAAGTACTCGTCATCTTCAAGCTTGCAATGGGCACTCTCCAATGTCGCATCATCTAGTGATTCCTTCAAAAGGAGCAAGGACAACAAACACTTGGAAAAAACAAATGTGGTTAGCGTTAGTGAAAAAACAAGCATTCAAGTGGTGATTCACCCAACAACTTTCGTCATCAAGCCTAGCATATGGTTTGACAAAGGATTGTGACATGGAATGTAAGAACATAAATTGAGCACAAGCAAAGATATCATGGGGACAAGCATGTAAATGTGAGGTACAGATGCAAATATGTGTGACAAGGGAATAAGTATCTACCTCAAGTGATGCAAAGCATCCTATGGTCATTCCCATGGACACTACTTCGACTACTCAAGCTCCAAGTGGACCCATGACAAGAGCTCGAGCACGTGCTATTCAATCCGAGGTTAACTATCTCCTTGTTGAACTTCCCTTTAACCCACTTGAGACATGGCTACTACGTCAAACGGAGATGCTTTGTGTGCTTAGGTACCAAGAAAGCAACCAAGGAGAAGTTACAATGCAAGATGAACATCAAGAGCATGGAGAGGGATTTTCCCAGCGCAGAGATAGAGGTACTACCGGTCCACCGGTACTACCACTCAACTATCACACAACTACCGGTCAACCTTCTGTAATCAAATGGTATAAGGCCGGTATCGCCCCGGTTTATACCGGTAACTGCCAAAAGATCGGTACTACCGTCCCAACCACTGGTACTAATGCTAATCCCTTCCGAGAACACCTCCAGGAAGCAGCATCTGAGCTCCTAGCGGTACAACTGCCCCAAGACCGGTACTACCGCTCTGCCTGCACGCAGTAAAAGGGCCAATGACCTGTGTAACCCCAACTTACCACTTGAACTATAAGAACTCGTCCCCTAGCTCCAAATTAAGGCCAACATTGTGATAGCTCATTTGAGATAGAGCTTTGCTCATCCATCCAGATCTACTCCACTGCGAGGGACCGACACCTCTTCGGAGAAGATCCACTTGGATTCAAGACCTCCTCACGAAGATGACCATCGTCAAGACCTCCTTACGGAGAAGAACCGGTTACCCTTTGTATCATCCCTTGTTGATCATGGATCGTGTATCTCTTTGTGTTTCGAGAATCTAGCACATGTATAATCGAATCTCGTTGGTTTGAGTGATTTCTCTCCTTGTTTTCCCCTCGTGTTCTTCGTGTTGTTGGTACAATCCTCTCCCAATCATGAAAGATCGTCATCTAGGGTTCCACCCTACATCATCTTGGTATCATGAGCCACGTTGATCACGTTTTTGGAGCCCCTACAATTTTTTTCCTAGCTTGATTTTGTTGATTTCGTCCTAAATCCGAAAATCCCCACCAAAAATAGCCCCAATTTTTCTTGTGCTTTGTTGGTGTGATGAAGTTTTGTTGGATTTGATCCATGGATTTCGTGTGTAGCAGGTAGATCTAGCTTCCCCACAACTTTCCCCACCTTCCATCCAATTTTGCCTCCGAAATCATCCATTTCCGCCCAAAATCACCCAGTTCCAAGTTTCTCGACCCCAGCAGTACTTCCGCCCTCCCAAACCGGTACTACCGCTGAGCTTCAGGACCGGTACTACTGCCCCACCAAGCGGTACTACCGCCTTTCCCAGTTTCAGTTTTGGCTGTTTGACAGTTTTCCCCATAACTTCCACATCCGGAGTCCGATTTTTGCGTTCTTTAGCTCGTTGAGAAGCTATTAACATCCCCCATCCACCTAGATAGGTTACAACATCAATAGAGAAGATCAAATTTTCTGAACTTTGGAATCTTTGCCTAGGGCTTTCACCACATCATCCGCTATACCACCACCACTTTCTGCTACCACCATTTGCTTTTGGTCTTTGAGAATTTGAGTTGTGGTTCCCGTGTCCTATTGTGTTTCGGCTATATAGGTATGGTTCGATGTGAACATCACCACCACTCATCTTCGCAAAGGACTCATCATCGCAAAGGACGGTAACCTTGATGACATCTTTGTCATCTCCATGCCATTTGCATTGATAACCACATATCTTTAATTTTGCGTTGCTTACCCATCGAGACTAGCCTTTGAGTATTGCCGGCAACGTTACTTGTGCACATTAGTGATCATACTTCCCATAGCATACATACCATATCATAGTGGTGCATATCTTGGTATCATCTTTTGTGTCACAAAGTTGTCATCGCATACACAATTGCTATCTTGGTTCATGAAGTTTTGCATGAGAAAAGAGCTCAAAAGAGAAAGAGCCAAACAAGCTTTTAAGCAATAAGGAAGATAAGCAAAGAGCTTATAAGCAAGAACAATAGCATCATACTACATTAAGGTTGTCATATCCAATCATCTTGGATCATACCATAGGAATACCATACATATTAACATACTTGGAATAGAATTCATTGCATTTTTGCTTCGTAGGTTGTGCAAAGTTCCGTATCCGCCTATTGTGCAATCGTGCTAGCGTCTCTCTAGTGTTGTACAACAAGAGCATTTTCGTGGTCTCCACATTTTGGCTCATCCCTTGGTTGCATGACCCCACTTATCTATTTGCGTGTGTGTTGCCGTGTACCATATCTTGCTATTGGTCTATTTGTTGCATTTGCAAATTTGTGAATCTTTTCCAACATTATTGAGGCTCACTAATAATTGCATCAAATTTTGTGCCACCATCCTAACTGAGCTCCACCATAAGCTTTTACTTGTGTAGGTGTGAGAACTGACAAGAATTGGTACCAATTGTGCTATTTCCTTGTCCACATTTGGGTGATCATTGATCCATCTTCAACATCGGTCAAGGTACATTTGGTATAAGTTCTTCTCCTTCTCCCACTCACATATTTGTTTGCAATGATGGATAGGCAAAGTTCTCCTACCAACCCACTCTTCATCGAGCAAGATGACGACATGTCATCCTTTGTCAGCAAGAGCCACCTCTTCGGTGCTCAAAGAGCTTTGCACCAAGAACAACAAGCAATGAGCGACCGCATCGACAATGTCGCCACCGACTTGTGACTCTCCGAACAACAAACAAGAGACTACTTTGACAACAAGCTCGACGCTCACAAACAAGAGAACGACACAAGAATGGACGAGATATGTGCTTTGTTGGTGAATCGCCATTCTTCCACTTCTTCCTACTCAAGACGGAGTCACTCAAGTCGACACACCGATGACACCTTCTCCGGCTCAAGTACACCGACATCGAACACTCTACGTCGAGCCGCGTGTCAGGACCGTCAAGCATCTTGCAATCCTCTACACGGCAATCATACACAAGAGCATGTCGACGAGTAAGCACATCGACCTCATCAACACGAAGTTCCTTTTGCACAAGCTCAAGAACGACACCGTCAACGTGTAACATCCCAAATTTCCAATTTGGAATGTTATACATTAGATCATCATTGCATATCATATTTTATTGCAGTTTTGGTTGATCCTAGAAATTCTATGCAACTCAAGGACCCACGGAGAGAGTTGGGGATTTCGTTATTTTCATATTTGAGTTTTCTCAAATTTTGAAAGAGGATCATTTGGTTTTAATCATTTTTCTCTTCAAATATTTCTTATATAAAAATAAAAGAGAGAGAATAAAATGACTTCTCCAAACTAAACAAATATTGGAGGAAAAATATTAAAATCAAATAAGAATTTTATTACTATTTTATTGGAATTAGGAAAAAAATGCGTTTTTCAAAATTGCGTTAGAGGCCCAAATAAATGTTCACTTTATCTGCAATAATATTAGAGGACTGTAAAATTTTTTTTCAGGATTTTTGGAGTCCGTTAATATTTCTTTTATTAGTTTTTCTGCGTTAGGATTTATTTAAAAAAAGTTACCGCCTTACGGGCCGTAACCGACCCGGACTCCGCCGCCGCCCAGGCTTTATAAGCCGGACCCCCTGCCCCGCAGCCCACCCCACCGCCAGCCCACGCCGGCGCCCCAAACCCTAGCTGCGCTGCCGCATCGAGCCACGTGTCGCACCGTCGCCACTCGCCCGCGCCGCCGCCGCCAGCCGCCGCCGCCGCCAGCTGCCGCTGCCGCGCCGTGTCGCCGCCGACCGCCGCCGCCGTTGCCGGAGTATCGCCGGAGTTGCCGCGATTTGTTTTTGGTTTTTTAGGTAAACCCTAGATCTAGATCTAGATCCGGTTTCTTTAGTTTTTCCCGGTTTAAGTTATTAGATCAGTTTTATTTTTTTCTCTGTTTAGTTAATTAGCGAACATTCGTTTGTACGTTCGTTTTAACGAATGTTGTTCGTCCTTAGCCGCAGATAGCGAACGTTTGTTTGTTAGCCTGTTCGACGCGTTTTATTTTCCAGGGTTTTTCTGTGATTATTTTCGATCACAATTTCTGCCCTGATCTTCGTTTTAGTTTATCTTTTCGCTCGTTTATCCAATTCAGGTGATTCAAGCGCCTAGATCTTCGTCTCGAAGCCCTCTTTCTGTTTAACGAACTTGAACAAGATTTTGGTACTGTAAAATTTGACTTTTGTCTAGATTAGTAAATGGATCTTGTTTCTTTCGTAGTTTGAGTTTCGTTGCTCCGTTTGATTTGATTCTTTTTGCAAACCGGAGTTCTTCAGTTGAACTTTTTTTAGATCTTTTATTTGAGTTTTACCCATGCTTTTAGTTGAGTGCTTATGTATGTTAATGTTTGTTTGTGATAGAGTACCCGGAGTGCGAAGCGTGCTACTACGAGTCTCTAGGTTTTGCGGATCATCAGCAAGGCAAGTAACACTTTGATCATATCTCTTTACTACCCAATTTTTATGCATTAGTCTCAACCCTCAAACATTGCATGGTTAGGATCTGATTAATATGTGGGTTTTGGGAAGTAGATGATGAGATAGAACCTATTGCCCTGTTTATTACCAAACCTTTGGGAGTTACTGCAACGTTATGCTTATATTGCTATGCTATGCTTGTAGACGTGGTTTGGCTGAGTGTATCCATGACAGATGTGAGTATTGTTAATTACTGGTTAACTTAAGGTGGCTACTTAAATACACATATGGGTGGATTGGTTGAGGCACCCTGGAGTACCCAGTGGTTGTAAGGGCACCTGGAGGATCCAATGTTGTCCTAGGATTTCCCGGAGTACCCATGTGATCATCCTACGGTTCGCCACCCAGGCTCAAAGGGATCACAAGATTATTCATGCTAGAAACTTCCGTGTGTAGCCACAAGCCAATATGGGCTTTGGCATAGTTGAGTAAGTTGCGTGAAGCTCTTGAAGAGGTAGACTAGCAGATGTAGTGGGTTGTAGGTGGTACTGTCTACCCAGAGTAAAGAGTTAATGCTTCCGAAAGACTATGTCTCGGTCATCCGTTTCTCAAACATCATGTAGTGCAAGAAATCCAATGGAGGAGATCGAGTCTTGTGGGGAAAAGTGCGCAAACCTCTACAGAGTGTATAAACTAATCATGGTTAGCCGTGTCCCCGGTTATGGACATCTTGAGTATCTGGTTCTTGGATTATCATGTTGATCTCATCACACTAAATTAAATTTGATTGGGTTTAATGATGATGCTTAATTGGGATTGAGTTGGAGGAACCTTCTCAATGTTTAACAACCACCATGATAGTTAAATAAAATTTATTCCTTTATTGTAGGGAAAAATTGGCTTTATGCAAAACTGTAACCATAGAGCTTTCCACCAGCCATATATGCATGTAGTGATAGCATTCATTTCTGTTCATTAATCTATGTGTTACATTGCCAGCATATTCCATGTGCTGACCCGTTTCGGGCTGCAACATTTCATGTTGCAGACTTTTCAGACGACGAGTAAGGTGCCATAGGTCGTTGTCGTTCACTCAGCTATGCCGTTGGAGTTGATGGACTCACTTTATCTTCCAAGCCTTCCACTATTATCGTTTTTAGATGACCTTAAGCCATATTATTGTAATAAGTTCTCTTTTGAGAAATTCGATGTAATAAGTGTGCGATTGAAACTGTGTTATAAATCCTCAAGTACTATGCGTGTCAGCATTACCGATCCAGGGATGACACTGATGCATAGAGACTAGACTATTTGAGGTCTGGTCGCTACAAGATGGTATCAGAGCACACGCTGACTGTAGGACACGACCACTAAGCTAAATTATAGGTCACTCCTCTCTTCTCATTTCTGACTCCTCCCGCTTTTCTACTCTATAGGATGGCAGATGCAAGGAACAAGTTTACACAATCGGATGAAGACACCCCTTTCGGACGACACTTGAAGGAAGTTACTAGTACCTGAACATCGGAATACCAAGTTTCGCTGGGACCTACATCGCCACTTTACCAGAAGAGGAGCATTGGATGATTCAAGTTCAAGTACCAGGAAGGACGTTCTTGCCAGTCATCGAGCCCATAGAGGTTTCCTTTGATGCACCAACCTGGAGTCTAGGAAAGAGCATGGCAGCCCACATCACCATGGATCTCAAGGATACTATCTACCAGATTTGTGGGTGCTGAGATGAGCAATGGGAGATGATCAGCACCAGGAGGGATAGGTCCATTGCAGCTTTCATCCAGGAGTTAAACCAGCACATTCGACGCCAGGAGAACCAGATGTGCGCAGGCATGATAAATCTGAAGAAGGCAATGACCAGGATCATGGAGCTGGAGGAAGAACTCAAGTCTACATGCGATGGATATGAGGAGGAAATGAGGATACTCGTGGAGAAGAATGACGACCTAACAAGGAAGCTAGGAGTATTCATGGGAGACCCTGCACCAGGAGGAGATGACGATGATTCCAAGGACATTCGCTCGGAGTACTACATCATCATCGATGACACCGACTCAGACCCTGAAAACAGCGATGATGACTATGTTGATGAAGCTGGAGCAGACATCATGGAGTCTTCCACCGATTTAAACTTCTAGTCGACCACCATATCAGTAGTAGTATTCCCCCATGTATATAGTATAGTTCGAGCACTTTTGTAACGATAGTTAGACCGCTTGTATTATGCCCTTGTTTGAATTGATTGAAGTGATATGATTGTGTTTGTCTCATGTGCATATGGGTAGTGTTTCCCTCTAGACCTCATTCTATTCTGTTTTCTCACCTTTTCTAAACCCATCAGATGCCTCCAAGACATGACAATGGATTTGCTTTCCCACCGGAGCTCACTCAGTTGATCCAGCAGCAGAATACCCTGATGCAGCTTCTAGTCCAAAATCAGAACCAGGGGAACAACAACAAGAACAACAACAACAACAACAACAACAACAACAACAACAACAACAACAACAACAACAACAACAACAACCCAACACCACCACCACCTATTGATCACTTAGCCCGTTTTCTAAGGCTGATCCGCCGGTGTTCTCTAGTAGCACTGAGCCGATTGTTCCAGAAGATTGGCTCCGCAAGATTTTAAGGGAGCTGACCACTGCGGGATGCACAAATGCGGAGAGAGTGCGTTTTGCTGCACATCAACTTGATGGACCCGCAACATCATGGTGGGAGAATTTCACAGCCACTTACCCCGTTGACACTGTCACATGGGACCAGTTTCAGCACGAGCTATGTCCATGAAGAAGCGCGAGTTCCGCAATTTGCGCCAAGGAGGACGCACAGTGGGACAGTATGTGGATGATTTTAGTAAGTTAACACGTTATGCACCAGATGACGTCCCTACAGATGCCGCTAAACAGGAGAAGTTTCTGCAAGGACTGAATGATGAGCTGAGCATGCAGTTGATGGTGGCAAACTTCAACAACTACCAGGAGTTGGTAGATAAAGCTCTCATGATTGAAGGGAAGCAGTAGCAGATTGACAACCGCAAGAGGAAGTATGGATGTAACACCCGGATAATTAAGCTATAGTAATCCCTTGATAATGATGCCATGTCATCATTTTCACTGTTGCTAAATCCCCCTTTGATTCAAACCAATTCAAAATTCACTTTTAAAATAAAGTCAAATTATTATTTCTTCAAATGTCAAACCTAAAATGTTCAAAGTGTTGCAAATATTCCATAACTAATTATGGCGCTGGCTCAAATTTTTTTTAAAAGTATTTAACTGCTCTTTTGTGAATATAACAGTGGTAAAACAATTAATTAAATGCCCTTTTAATCAATAGAAATATGCAAACTAAATTATTTAGCTACTACACCTTTCGTGGCAGTGGGCTAGATGATAATTCTAATTTAGGAGTTTACTTTGTATTTTATTAAACTAAAATAAATTTGGATTTAAAAAAAGCCATAAAAAGATAAAAGAAAAGGCAAATGTAAGAAAAGAAAAGGCCCCCGCGCTGTTCCCCCTGGGCCAGTTGGCCCAGCTGGCCTCACTGACCGAGCCAGGCCAGCCCACCTCGCCCTGGCTCCCTCGCTCCCCTGTTCACAGGAGGGCATGGCCACGCCAATGCCCGCGACGGCACCGGCCATCGCCGTGGCGGCCATCTGCCGGCTCCCCCGGGGCTATAAGGCGGCCCCGACGCCTCTCCCTCGCGCCCCTAACCATAGCTACCCAAAATCACTCCCCCCCTCTTTTTCTTTATCTGGACCGGGGAATCCCCCTCGCGCCCGACGCCGTGGCCCGTCGCCCTCGCCGTTGTCGCCTCGTCCTTCTTCTCCGTCGTCGTCCACTGCTTCGTCTGCGTCACTGGATCGAAGCCCAGGAGCGTCAATGCCGTCTCCGATGCTGTCTTCTTCCACGGATCCCCGCCGTCGGTCGCCGTCGATTCATTCGCCTCCAGCAACCCCGGCCTCCCCAAGATGCTCTCCCTCTCCGCTGTGAGCTCCCCACTACTTCCCCTCTTCCTCCTACCCTGCTACCGTGCCGTAGCTAGCTAGGCCGAGGCCGCGCACTCCATGTCACTGTTGCCATTGCTTGGCGTCGATGCCGTCGTTCAAGACCTTCTCCCCCGCTCCAACCCATCAACAGGGCGATGTGCCGCACTGTGCTCGACTAGTTGGAGTCCTCCGCCACTGATTTGGTCGCTGGGGCGGCGATCTCAACCGGCGCTGCCGCGCTTTGTCAGCGACGTCCGCGAGCCCTGCGTCGATCCCCACACCCCGCGCCGCGCGCGTATGCCTGCAGCCGCCAGCCGCCTGTTGTCGCGGCTGCTGCTGCTTCCGGTCGTCTCCGGCCGTCGCTGGCCACCGCCTCGCCGCTGCAGTCCACCCCCAACTAGATGCGCTGCCGCCTAGCGTGGCCCTGCCTCACCTCGCGCTCGACCGCGCCACACCGCTGCCCGCTGCTGCTTTGCTGAATCTACTGCTGCTGCTGAATGCTACGGTAGTAGTAGCTAGCTTTGCTACTACTACACTGACTACCCCTCTGTACTGCAGCAAAACAACAGCAAAAAGAACTTTAATGTGGATAAAAATTATGTGGACAGATTGTACACTTGACAAACTTCATATTACTCCACTGGATCAGATTCATTTGATGCATGGATTAAATCCTATAAAAATGGCAAAATGCTATCTTCTATTAACAGAAAGCAGAATTAACCCCTAGAAATATGTGTTGCGTGTTGTGCACCGCTCTGTGCTGTGTGTGTGCGTAGCGTGTGAGTTGAGTGTGTGGCCGCCTCTTTTAGTGCTAGTTTAGGTTAGTAGTACTTAATTAGTAGTCTATGTACAGATGGCATGTGGCCCCACTAGTTTTACTTAGTTTAGGCTACCTATTACATTTACATGTGGGCCACACCCTCCTCTTTTGACCAGTCAAATTGACTTGGTCAACTCGAATTATTATTAGTTCCACGGTAATTTTAGAAAATCTTTTAAACTTTAGAAAATCATAGCAATTAAACTGTAGCTCGGATCGAAAAACTTTCTACATGGAAGTTGCTCAGAACGACGAGATGAATCTGAACTCGCGGTCCGTTCGCCCGCCACACGTCCCTAGCATAGCAAACATTGAACTTTTCCCCTCCGGTTCATCTATCTGACAGACGTCCGGAACCGGGAAAACTTTCCCGGATGTTATCACCATTCGCTGGTATTGTGTAGCACCGTGTTAGAACACTTCTAGCTCTACCTATTGTCCTGTTATGCTCTTGCTTGCTATGTATTTACTGTTTCTTCCCCCTCTTCTCTCCGGTAGACCCTGAGACCACTGCTGATGCCACTGTGATCGTCTACATCACCGACGACCCTCCTCCTTGTCTAAGCAACGAGGCAAGCCCCCCTTTGATCATCCCGATATCGCCCATTCTATACTCTCATGCTTGCATTAGATTTTGCTACTGTTATTGTTTGCTCCTATTCTGATGCATAGCCTGCTTTTGTACCTGCTTATTGTTACCTACCTGCTTATCCTAAACTGCTTAGTATAGGTTGGCTAGTGATCCATCAGTGACACCCACTTGTCCTTGTTGCCCCTGCTTCATCATCGATGCCTCGATCGACGTGATCGAGGGCCAGAGCCTGACACGTCACATCACATCACGCCCCTTTAGTTGCTCGACTCTGTAGAGCTACTATCGAGTGTCGAGGGTAATCCCTCATAACGCACTCCTGATGATAATTCTGTAGTGTAGCTATTCGGTTGTGGTCATCGAGGGTGATTTCCTTTTTCACCATTCCCGATACAGCTCTGTCGTTCAACACCTCAAGAGTGAACCTCGAGGGTGATCCCTCTTACGTTCACCTATATGATTACATTGAGTGGAATCCACCGGGGGTGATTCCTCGGATTTTCCCCTTGATGTCTGGACATACGGTTACAATGAATTTACTTCAGACCTTGGTGAAAGTCGGGCGGGCCCGGAGAGCACCCGCAAGATAATGACGTGGCACGGCTGGGCATTCTAGGCCCTTGTCGTAAGTCCACGAGACGGGGCGACGGGGTCACTTTCGATCGTGAGTCTCTGCTCGTCTCCGCAAGCTAATAATACACTACGGTTTGGGTATTTGTTCTGAGTTGGCCTTTGGCCTTTACGCACCAACCACCACGTGAGAATAGTTATGGGTCGCGACGACGTAGTATCAGCCGAAGCTTTGTCAGACGTCCAGTTCAGCAGTGCGGCACGGCTGGGCCGGCATCATCCTGTAGTGGTGGAGCCTGTACCCGCCCTACGTGCAACGATCCGGAGTGCAACGGGCGATGGGCCCAGACCCCGGAGTGCTTAGGATGTAGACCAGCGGGGACCTCTCTGCTGAGCCTAGGTAGGGCTACGACATGTTGATTTTCCGAGGCCGGGCATTGACCCAGAAAAGTGTGTCCGGCCAGAGTAATCAAGCGTGTTGGAAAACGTGGTGCACCCCTGCAGGGAAGATTATCTATTAATAGCCGTGTCCATGGTAACAGACGTTCAGACTTATATCCTGATCTTATACAACTACAAATGGATACTTGAGATATGTGGCTTCGGGATTGCTTTCTCGCAGGGAGTCGAGGAAGGATCTCTGGGCATTAATGTTACAACATTCTTGTTAATTATAAATTGCTATTCTTTACTCTTCTACATGCTGCAAGATGCTCGGAGCTGCTTGAAGATGCTAGTCTTTGATAGGCTAGGCCTCCCCCCTCTATTCTGGCATTCTACAGTTCAGTCCACAGACACAACCTTTCCATTTGATACCAATGCATACTTAGTATAGATCTGATGCTTGCGAGTACTTTGGATGAGTACTCACGGTTGCTTTGCTCCCCCTTTTCCCCCTTCTTTCTTTTTTGCGGTTGATGCAACCAGATGGTGGATCCTTAGAGCCAGATGCCACCGCCGACGGATTCTGCTATGTGGAGACCGCCAACGACCAGGAGTAGTTAGGAGGTCCCAGGCAAGAGGCCTTGCCTCTTCGATCATGTTGCTTTTGTGCTAGCATTCTTAAGGCATCCTTGTTTAACTTATGTCTGTACTCAGATATTGTTGTTTCCGCTGACGCTTGTGTACCGAGCTTATGTATTCGAGCCCTCACCCCTGGCTTGTAATATAAAGCTTGTATTATTTTATTTGTGTCTAGAGTTGTGTTGTGATATCTTCCCATGAGTCCCTGATCTTGATCATACACATTTGCGTGTATGATTAATGTACAATTGAATTGGGGGCGTCACAATGGACAGGGGAAGTACAACTCAAGAGCTCAGCAGAGGCCCCGTTTTACCCCGAACTCGGGAGGACACATTCACCATAACCATGGAGGCCATAATTCCAATGGAGGAAGTTCACATAACCATAGTGGTCCGAAGAATGGGAATGGGAATGGAGGAAGCAACGGCCAGAACCGTTCCAACCCAGCAACGCCCGCCAAGAAGGATTTAAGTCACATTACTTGTTTCAAGTGCGGGAAGAATGGACATTACGCCAGGGAGTATTCTTAAGCAAAGAATGGAAATGGAAACGGAAGCTCTGGGAAGAAGCCCAACCCTTTCAACAGCGGACAAGTGAACCACATTAGCGTGGAGGAGGTTGAAGCGCAACTCGATGCAGTTATAGATAAGTTTTTGGTTAAGTCATTTATTGCAATCGTTCTTTTCGATACTAGTGCATCGCATTCATACATATCAAGGGGATTTGTGGATAAGTATAACCTGCCAACCCAAGCCCTTAGGTCACCCATGTTAGTAACCTCGCCAGGAGCAGAGTATATGGCTAGCCTACGGTGTGATCGGTTACCATTAAGGATTGGCAACTACGTGTTCCCCTCAGACCTAATAGTATTGGAGTCAAAAGGATTGGATGTAATATTAGGCATGGATTGGTTATCGAAGTATGGAGGGAACATTGACTGCGCCAGTAAGTTGATTTTGCTCACTACCCCAGAAGGAAGAAGGATTAAGTATGTATCCCGCCATGTGCCAAAGAGGACTCAAGTGAATTCCTTATCAGGAGTTGTACAGGAGGAAGTACCAGTGGTGAAGGATTTCCCTGATGTATTTCCAAAGGAGTTGACAGGCATGCCACCGGATAGAGACATTGAGTTTTTGATTGAGCTTTTGCCAAGCGCAGGGCCAATATCAAAGAGACCGTATCGGATGCCCGCAAAGGATTTGGAAGAAATTCAGAATCAGATAAAGGAGTTACTGGATAAAGGCTATATTCGCCCAAGTTCGTCACCTTGGGGATCACCACTGCTTCTAGTGGAGAAGGATGGATCGTTGAGGATGGTTGTTGATTATCGTGGATTGAATGAAGTGACAATCAAGAACAAGTACCCACTGCCGATGATCAATGATCTGTTCGACCAGTTGCAAGGAGCTAAAGTATTTTCCAAGATTGATCTGTGGTCAGGATACCACCAGCTGAAGATTCGAGAGTAGGATATACCTAAGACAACTTTTACCACAAGGTACGGGCTATATGAGTATACCGTTATGTCATTCGGTCTGCCTAACGCACCTGCCTATTTCATGAACATGATGAACAAGGTGTTTATGGAGTTTTTGGATAAGTTCGTCGTGGTGTTCATTGATGACATATTAGTCTACTCAAAGAATGAAGAGGAGCATAAGGAGCATTTGCGTTTGGTACTTGGGAAGCTCAGAGAACATCAGTTATATGCCAAGTTCAGCAAGTGTGAGTTTTGGTTGAAGGAAGTTGGATTCCTCGGACATGTTATATCCGGAGAAGGAATAGCAGTAGACCCCACCAAGGTTGTCACTGTGACTAAATGGGAAGCACCCACGTCAGTTGGAGAGATCCGGAGTTATCTTGGACTCGCAGGATACTACAGGAGGTTCATTGAGAATTTCTCTAAGATTGCAAAGCCCATGACGGAGTTGTTGAAGAAGGACACCAAGTTCAATTGGACTGAAGAATGTGAGGCCAGTTTTTCAGGAGTTGATGAAACGTCTGGTTACATCCCCAGTGTTGATTCTTCCAGATCACGCAAGGATTATCAAGTGTATTGTGACGCTTCTCGTCGAGGATTTGGAGCAGTGCTTATGCAGGAGGGAAGAGTTGTTTCATATGCCTCACGACAGCTTAAACCCCATGAGCTAAATTATGCTACACATGATTTGGAGCTAGCAGCCGTAGTGCATGCATTGAAGACATGGAGACGTTTTCTCATCGGAAACCATTGTGAGGTGTATACGGATCACAAGAGTTTGATGTATATTTTCACACAGAAGGAGTTGAATCTCAGGCAGAGGAGATGGTTGGATCTCATCAAGGATTATGATATGAAGTTGCATTATCATCCCGGAAAGGCTAATGCAGTAGCCGATGCGTTGAGTCGCAAGAGTCATGTCAACACTCTTATGACCGGAGGATTACCCAAGGAGTTAGCAGAGGATCTTCGCGAGCTATGTTTGGAAATAGTTTTGAGAGGTTATGTAACAGCATTGGAAATTCAGTCTACTTTGATGGATAAGATCAGAGAAGCTCAAAAGACTGATAAGGAGATTGCTGAGATAAAGGAAAGGATGAGCAAAGGAAAGGCTAAAGGATTTCGTGAGGATGAGCACGATAGTTTATGGTTTGAGGATCACGTATATGTGCCTAATGACCCCGAGATCAGGAAGTTGATTCTGCAGGAGGCCCATGATTCACCGTATTCGATTTACCCAGGAAATACCAAGATGTATCTGGATTTGAAGGACAATTTTTGGTGGACCGGAATGAAGAAGGATATTGCGGAGTATGTAGCAATTTGTGATGTATGTCAGAGAGTGAAGGCAGAGCATCAGAAGCCAGCAGGTTTGTTACAGCCATTGCCGATACCCGAATGGAAGTGGGATAAGCTAGGCATGGATTTTATTACGGGATTGCCCAGGACTCGTTCAGGCTATGACTCTATATGGGTAATAGTCGATCGGTTGACGAAGGTAGCTCATTTCATCTCAGCGAAGACCACTTACACCGGTGCGAAGTTGGCCAAGATGCACATGACCAGGGTCATATGTCTACTTGGAGTTCCGAGGACCATTGTATCAGATAGAGGAACCCAATTTACCTCAAAGTTCTGAAATCAGTTGCATGAGACTTTGGGTACCATGCTAGAGTTCAGTACAACCTTTCATCCATAGACAGATGGAGAGACCGAGAGAGTCAATCAGATTCTGGAGGACATGTTGAGAGCTTGTGCGATAGATTATGGATCTAGTTGGGACGACAATTTGCCATATGCAGAGTTCTCTTACATAACAGTTATCAAGCCAGTCTGAAGATGGCCCTTTTCGAAGCTTTGTACAGAAGGAGGTGTAGGACACCGTTGTTATGGGATGAAGTTGGAGACCGTCAGTTGTTTGGACAAGATTTGATTAAGCAGTCTAAAGAGAAGGTTAAACTGATTCGTGATAGACTCAAGGTAGCCCAGTCCAGGCATAAGAGCTATGTGGATTCTAAACGCAAGGAGACAGTTTACGAAGTCGGAGACAGAGTGTATCTTCGTGTGTCCCCATTTCGAGGAGTTAAGCGTTTTCGAGTTAAGGGAAGCACCACGTTTTGTGGGACCATGCAAAGTTTTGGAACGTATGGGAGAAGTTTCTTACAAGCTGGAATTACCAGAAGGATTGTCAGGAGTTCACCATGTGTTCCACGTTTCCCAGTTGAAGAAGTGCCACACAGAGATGGTCGATATTCCTCTGAGAGATACAGTGCCACTGGAAGCGATTTAGTTGGATAGTGATTTGACTTACAAGGAGAAACCAGTGAGGATTCTCGAGTTTGCCAGCCGAGTCACAGGCAACAAGGTTATCAAGTTCTGCAAAGTTCAGTGGAGCCACCATACCGAGGATGAAGCCACCTGGGAACGAGAGGAGGATCTAGGGAAGGACCACCCGCACCTATTTTCTAGCCAACCTGAATCTCGAGGGCGAGATTCATCTTAAGGGGATAGGTTTGTAACATCCCAAATTTCCAATTTGGAATGTTATACATTTGATCATCATTGCATATCATATTTTATTGCATTATTCTTTGATTCTAGAAATTATAGACAACTCAAGGACCCACGTAGAGAGTTGGGGATTTCGTTATTTTCATATTTGAGTTTTCTCAAATTTTGAAAGAGGATCATTTGGTTTTAATCATTTTTCTCTTCGAATATTTCTTGTATAAAAATAAAAGAGAGGGGATAAAATGATTTCTCCAAAATAAAGAAATGTTGGAGGAAAAATATTAAAATCAAATAAGAATTTTATTGCTATTTTATTGGAATTAGGAAAAAAATGTGTTTTTCAAAATTGCATTAGAGGCCCAAATAAATGTTCACTTTGTCTGCAATATTATTAGAGGCCCGTGAAAATTTATTTCAGGATTTTTGGAGTCCGTTTAGTATTTCTTTTATTAGTTTTTCTGCGTCAGGATTTATTTAAAAAAAAGTTACCGCCTTACCGGGCCGTAACCGACCCGGACTCCGCCGCCGCCCAGGCTTTATAAGCCGGCACCCTGCCCTGCAGCCCACCCCGCTGCCAGCCCACGCCTCCACCCAAACCCTAGCCGCGCCGCCGCCTCGAGCCGCGTGCCGCGCCGCCGCCACTCGCCCGCGCCGCCACCGCCAGCCACCAGCTGCCGCCGCGCCTTCTCGCCGCCGACCGCCACCGCCGTCGCTGGAGTATCACCGAAGTTGCCGCGGTTTTTTTTGGTTTTTTAGGTAAACCCTATATCTAGATCTAGATCCGGTTTTTTTAGTTTTTCCCGATTTAAGTTATTAGATCGTTTTTTCCTCGGTTTAGTTAGTTAGAGAACGTTCGTCCGTACGTTCATTTTAACGAACGCTGTTCATCCGTTAGCCGCAGATAGCGAACGTTCGTTCGTTAGCCTATTCGTCGCGTTTATTTTCCAGGGTTTTTTGGCGATTATTTTCGATCGCGATTTCTGCCCTGATCTTTGTTTTAGTTATGTTTTCACTCATTTATCCGATTCAGGTGATTCAAGCGCCTAGATCTTTGTCTCGAAGCCCTCTTTCCGTTTAACCAACTTGAACAAGATTTTGGTACTGTAAAATATGACTTTAGTCCAGATTACAAAATGGATCTTGTTTCTTTCGTAGTTTGAGTTTCGTTTCTCCGTTTGATTTGATTCTTTTTGCAAACCGGACTTCTTCAGTTGAACTTTCTGGTTAGATCTTTTATTTGGGTTTCACCCATGCTTCTAGTTGAGTTCTTATGCATGTTATTGTTTGTTTGTGATAGAGTAACCGGAGTGCGAAGCGTGCTACTACGAGTCTCTAGGTTTTGCGGATCATCAGCAAGGCAAGTAACACTTTGATCATATCTCTTTATTACCCAGTTTTTATGGATTAGTCTCAACCCTCAAACATTGCATGGTTAGGATCTGATTAATATGTGGGTTTTGGGAAGTAGATGATGAGGTAGAACCTATTGCCCTGTTTATTATCAAACCTTTGGGAGTTACTTCTACGTTATGCTTATATTTCTATGCTATGCTCGTAGACGTGGTTTGAGTGAGTGTATCCATGACAGATGTGAGTATTGTTAATTACTGGTTAACTTAAGGTGGCTACTTAAATACACATCTGGGTTTGTTGGTTGAGGCACCCTGGAGTACCCAGTGGTTGTCAGGGCACCTGGAGAATCCAGTGTTGTCCTAGGATATCCTGGAGTACCTGTGTGATCATCCTACGGTTCGCCACCCAGGCTCAAAGGGATCATAAGATTGTTCATGCTAGAAACTTCTGTGTGCAACCACAAGCCAATATGGGCTCTGGCATAGTTGAGTAAGTTGCGTGAAGCTCTTGAAGAGGTAGAATAGCAGATGTAGTGGGTTGTAGGTGGTACTGTCTACCCAGAGTAAAGAGTGAATGCTTCTGAAAGGCTGTGTCTCGGCCATCCGTTTCTCAAACATCATGTAGTGCGAGAAATCCAATGGAGGAGATCGAGTCTTGTGGGGAAAAGTGTCCAAACATCTGCAGAGTGTATAAACTAATCATGGTTAGTCGTGTCCCCGGTTATGGACATCTTGAGTATCTGGTTCTTGGATTATCATGTTGATCTCATCATACTAAATTAAATTTGATTGGGTTTAATGATGATGCTTAATTGGGATTGAGTTGGAGGAACCTTCTCAATGTTTAACAACCACCATGATAGTTAAATAAAATTTATTCCTTTGTTGTAGGGGAAAATTGGCTTTATGCAAAACTGTAACCATAGAGCTTTCCACCAGCCATATATGCATGTAGTGATAACATTCATTTCTGTTCATTACTCTATGTGTTACATTGCCAGCATATTCCATGTGCTGACCCGATTCGGGCTGCAACATTTCATGTTGCAGACTTTTCAGACAATGAGTAAGGTGCCATAGGTCATTGTCGTCACTCAGCTATGCCGTTGGAGTTGATGGACTCACTTTATCTTCCAACCCTTCCACTGTTATCGTTTTTAGATGGCTTCAAGCCATATCATTGTAATAAGTTCTCTTTTGAGATATTCGATGTAATAAGTGTGTGATTGAAACTCTGTTGTAAATCCTCAAGTACTGCGCGTGTCAGCATTACCAATCCAGGGATGACACTGATGCACAGAGACTAGACTGTTTGAGGTCTGGTCGCTACACAACGTCACCAAGAGGAAGAGCGAGCGCGACAACATCAAGATGAACAAGACGCCAAAGCGCAACGTCTTCAACAGCAACAATGTGAAGTACAAGCTCTTGACGCGCAACGTGCCCTTCAAGAATCAAGTCGAGCCATTGCCAACAACAACCAAGATAGGCGCAATCAAGAGGAAGCACTTCGCAAGAAATCCAAGAGCGGAACTACCAACCAAGAGTGCAACATCAAGTTCCTTAAGCTCCTCCACAATCTCGACAAGCTCCTCAACAACCACAAGTTCAACAAGAGCAAGATGACTATGGAGATCCTCCACGCCAAGAGCAACATGAGGTTGATTATCCTCCACGTCAAGGGCATCATCATCACCCTCGACCCCAACACAATGAAGAGCAACTCTGCGGCAAGCTAAAGTTCACCATGCCCAAGTTCACTGGAAGCAATGATCACGAAGAATACCTATCATGGGCATTGAAGGTCGATAAAATCTTTAGTTTGCTCAACTACGAGGAAGAGAAGAAGATCTCTATGGCATCACTTGAGTTCCAAGACTATGTGCTCATATGGTTGGAACAAGTCCTTGAGAGCCGAGAAGCAAGAGGTGAACCACCAATCACCACTTGGGATCAAAAAGAAAGATGTCATGCGAGCAAGCTTTGTGCCCACCTACTACAACCGCGATCTCTTCAAGAAGCTCCAACTCCTCAAGCAAGGAACAAAGAGTGTTGAAGAATACTACAAGGAAATGGAGATAGCCATGATAAGAGCCAATGTCACGGAAGATGATGAGCAAACTATGGCACGTTTCTTGAATGGCCTCAATCATCCCATCAAGAAGATTGCCGACTTGCAACCCTACTCCAACCTCATTGAGCTCGTGCATCAAGCTACCAAAGCGGAACGTCAAGTGCAAGATGACTTCATGTACGCCAAGTACTCGTCCAAGAGCTACGGCTTCTCCAACAACCAAGCTTCAACGGCTCCTCCAACTTCTACCTCAACGAAGCCATCTACAAGCAACGGCGACAAGTCGAGTTACAAGAAAGCTTTGACAACCTCAAGTCATCCTCCTACTACAAGCAACTTCAAGCCGCGCGCTTCATCATCTACTCCAACCGATGAGACCGTCAAGACAAGCTCCTTCAAGTGTTTCACTTGCGGCGGTCGAGGCCACAAATCTTATGAGTGCACCAACAAGCGCACCATGATCCACAACGACGATGGAACCTATGACTCCATGAGTGAAGAGGAAATGGAAGCCCTTGAGCAAGTGGCCATGCACCGGCGCGTGAACGAAGATGGATATGATCAAGTCTTTTGTGATGAGGATTCGAGCCCCGCTCTCGTTGTCTCCAAAGTTTTGACTCTTCAATATCAACAAGACGAAGACCAAAGATGCCACATCTTCCACACAAAGGCCGGCATCAATGGAAGGTCTGTCAAGGTCATCATCGATGGAGGTAGTTGTCACAACTTGACAAGTGAAGAACTATGCTCCAAGCTACAATTGGTCAAGATGAAGCATCCGCACCCCTACAAGGTCCAATGGCTAAGCGATTCCGGCACGATACGAGTTGAGCATACGGTCCAAGTCTCCTTCAAAATTGGAGCATATGAAGACACTTTGGAGTGTGATATCGTCCCGATGTCCGCTTGCCACCTTCTTCTTGGTCGACCGTGGCAATTTGACCGCGGCGTCATCCACAACGGGCGTACCAATCACTATAGCTTCAAGATGAAAGGGAAGGATGTAACATCCCAAATTTTCAATTTGCAATGTTATGCATTAGATCATCATTGCATATCATATTTTATTGCATTTTGGGTTGATCCTAGAAATTCTATGCAACTCAAGGACCCACGGAGAGAGTTGGGGATTTCGTTATTTTCATATTTGAGTTTTCTCAAATTTTGAAAAGAGGATCATTTGGTTTTAATTATTTTTCTTCCCTAATATTTCTAAAATAAAAATATATGAGAGGAAATAATACGACTTCTCCAAAATAAATGGAATATTGGAGGAAAAATATTAAAATCAAATAAATAGTTTTATTTTGATTTTGTGGCGATTTTATTTGAATTAGAAAATTACACGTTTTAAAAAATTGCATTTTTAGGCCAAGAAAATGTTCATCTTGTTCTAAATATTTTATTTAGATGGTGAAAATTTGTTTTGGCATTTTTAGATTTTTTATTTTATTTTCTAGGTTTGTTTTGTTTTGGCGAAATTTATTTTAAAAAATGTTTGCGCGCCCGACTGGGCGAGCGACCCAGCCGAGCCGGGCCGGCCTCGCCAGCACTGCCGCCTCGCCCCGCCGTGTTGCCGCGGGACTCGGGGAGTCCGATCCCGAGCCGACGCCGCCGTTGCCCCTTGCCCAAGCCGGCCACGCCCCCTCCTATGTATATACCGCCGCCCCCGCCGCCTCACCACCACCCACCACCGCGCCGTCCCGCACCTGCAGCCGCCGCCGCCTCAACAACGCCGCCCGACATCGCCGTCGCCCCCTCACTGCCCCGCCGCCCAAGCCGAGCCCCGCTAGAGCTGCCCCGCCTCGCCGGAGCCTTGTCGGAGGTAGAAACCGCCGTCGCCGCCGATTCATTTTTTTTGGAAAACCGCTCGGTTTTTTTTAGAAACCTAGGTTTATTTTTTTTAGATTAGATTGGTTCGGTTTTCTCGGTATACCTAAATAGTGGACGTTCGTCCGTACGTTCGTTTTAACGAACGGTGTTCACCCGTTAGCCGCAGGCAGCGAATGTTCGATCGTTAGCCTATTCGTCAGTTTTTCTTTTTCTAGGGTTTTTCTGCGATTATTTTCGATCGTGATTTCTGCCCTGATTTTCGTTTTAGTTTTTCTTTCCGCCCGTTTATCGGAATCGGGCGATTCAAGCGCCTAGATCTTCGTCTCGAAGCCCTCTTTCTGTTTAACCAACTTGAACAAGATTTTGGTACTGTAAAATTTGACTTAAGTCCAGATTAGTAAACGAATCTTGTTTCTTTCGCAGTTTGAGTTTCGTTGCTTCGTTTGATTTGATTATTTTTACCGGAGTTCTTAAGTTGAACTTTTTGGTTAGATCTCTTATTGGAGTTCTACCCGTGCTTCTAGTTGAGTACTTATTGTATGCTTGTTGGTTTGCGATAGAGTACCCGGAGTGCGAAGCGTGCTACTACGAGTTTCTAGGTTTCACGGATCATCAGCAAGGCAAGTAACACTTTGATCATACCTCTTTGCTACCCAGTTTATTGCATTAGATCAATCTTCAAACAATTGCATGGTTAGGATCTGATTAATATGTGGGTTTTGGGAAGTAGATGATGAGGTAGAACCAATTACCCTGTTTACTATCAAACCTTTGGGAGTTACTTTTACGTGATGCTTATATTGCTATGCTATGCTTGTAGAAGTGGTTTGGTCCGAGTGATTCATGACAGTTGTGAGATTTATTATTAACGGTCAACTTAAGGTGGCTACTTTAATACACATCTGGGTGGATTGCTTGAAGGCACCCTGGAGTACCCAGTGGTTGTCAGGGCACCTGGAGAATCCAGTGTTGTCCTAGGATATCCTGGAGCACCCGTGTGATCATCCTACGGTCCGCCACTGTGACGCCCCTGATTCAATCGTACACTAATCATACACGCAAACGTGTACGATCAAGATTAGGGATTCACGGGAAGATATCACAACACAACTCTACAAATAAAATAAGTCATACATGCATCATAATACAAGCCAGGGGCCTTGAGGGCTCGAATACAAGTGCTCGATCATAGACGAGTCAGCGGAAGCCACAAAATCTGAGTACAGACATAAGTTAAACAAGTTTGCCTTAAGAAGGCTAGCACAAACTGGGATACAGATCGAAAGAGGCGCAGGCCTCCTGCCTTTGATCCTCCTAACTACTCCTGGTCGTCGTCAGCAGCCTGCACGTAGTAGTAGGCACCTCCAGTGTAGTAGTTGTCATCGACGGTGACATCTAGCTCCTGGGCTCCAAAGTCTGGTTGCGGCATCTGGGAAGAAGAGGAAAATGGGGGAAAAGAGGGAGCAAAGCAACCGTGAGTACTCATCCAAAGTACTCGCAAGCAAGGAGTTACAGTACATATGCATGGATATATGTGTAAGGAGGCCATATCAGTGGACTGAACTGCAGAATGCCAGAATAAGAGGGGGATAGCTAGTCCTATCGAAGAATACGCTTCTGGCAGCCTCCGTCTTGCAGCATGTAGAAGAGAGTAGATTGAAGTCCTCCAAGTAGCAACGCATAGCATAATCCTACCTGGCGATCCTCCCCTCGTCGCCCTGTGGAAAAGCGATCACCGGGTTGTCTGTGGAACTTGTCTGGGTGTGTTTTATTAAGTATCCAGTTCTAGTTGTCATAAGGTCAAGGTACAACTCCGGGTCGTCCTTTTACCAAGGGACACGGTTATTCGAATAGATAAACTTCCCTGCAGGGGTGCACCACATAACCCAACACGCTCGATCCCATTTGGCCGGACACACTTTCCTGGGTCATGCCCGGCCTTGGAAGATCAACACGTCGCAGCCCCACCTAGGCACAACAAAGAGGTCAGCACGCCGGTCTAAATCCTATGCGTGCAGGGGTCTGGGCCCATCGCCCATTGCACACCTCCACGTTGCGAGGGCGGCCGGAAGCAGACCTAGCACCTCCATTACAAAGGAAGTTGCGTTACGCAGTCCAACCCGGCGCGCGCCGCTCCGTCGCTGACGTCAAGAAGGCTTCGGCTGATACCACGACGTCGAGTGCCCATATCTTTCACGCGTAGTTGGTTAGTGCGTATAGGCCAGTGGCCAGACTCAGATCAAATACCAAGATCTCGTTAAGCGTGTTATTATGAAGCAACCGCGAACGCCGACCAAGGCCAGACCCACCTCTCGCCTAGGTGGTCTCAACCTGCCCTATCGCACCGCCACAATGATCCACACAGAGGGTCGTCGGGACAAAGGTCCTTTCAGCCCCCAACCCGTGAATCACTCATGGGTACTCTTCAAGCCGACCCGACTTTAGTCACCATCTATAGTATGTATATATGTATAGTATATACCCGTGATCACCTCCCAAGTGATCACAGCCCGATAGTATAGCAAGGCAGACCGACAAGAATGTAGGGCCACAGATGATAAACTAGCATCCTATACTAAGTATTTAGGATTGCAGGTAAGGTATCAACAGATGTAGCAACAATGTCAGGCTATGCATCAGAATAGGATTAACAGAAAGCAGTAACATGCTACACTACTCTAATGCAAGCAGTATAGAGGAGAATAGGCGATATTTGGTGATCAAGGGGGGGGGCTTGCCTAGTTGCTCTGGCAAGAATTAGTGGTCATCTTCGGTGTAGTCGAACACATGGACATCGGCACCGGTCTTAGAGTCTACCGGAAAGAAGTAACGGATGGGGAACACAATAAATAACAGAGCAATCAAATGTAACACAAAGCAAGACGCGGCAATATGCGGTGCTAGGGGTGGCCTAACGTAGTGGTAGGTGATACCGGCGAGGGGGGGGGGGACCTCCAGGAAAGTATTCCCGATGTTTCGCGTTTTCGGACAGACGGACCGGAGGGGCAAAGTTTCATGTTTGCTATGCTAGGGATGTGTGGCGGACGAATGGGCTGCGAATCCAGATTTGTCTCGTTGTTCTGAGCAACTTTCATGTACAAAGTTTTTCCATCCGAGATACGTTTTATTTTATATGATTTTCTAAAGTTTTTAATAATTTTCAGAATTTATTTAATTAATTTAATTCAACATTATCCAGAACAGTGCATGTTGACGTCAGCATGACGTCAGCAGTCAACAGTGGTGTTGACTAGTCAACTAACGTGTGGGTCCCACCTGTCATACTCTGTTTAGTTAATTAACAGTAGTTAATTAGGTTAACTAGTCAGTAGGTTAATTAATCTTAATTAGTTAATTTAATCAAAATTATTTAAGTTAATTAATTTAGTTAATCAATTAATTATTTTTATTATTAATTATTTATTTATATATTTTTTAATTCTTTAAAAAAACGTTCTGGGCGGGCCCCCCTGTCATTGTCCCTAGGGCCAAACCGGGGTGGGCGCTACTGGTAATGGGCGCGGCTGTGGGCGCCGGGTCGGCTGGACCAGGGCGCGCTGTCTTGCCGGCAGCCACGGCGGGGCACGACGCCGGCCATGGAAGGGAGCGGGCCGCGGCAGATGTGGTGGCAGGGGTGGTAGCTGGGGCGGTCGGAGGCGGGACGGAGAGGGCTGGCAAGAGCGGCGATAGTGGGCGCGAGGTGAGCGCGGCCACGGCGCCGGCGTCCTGGGAGGCACGGGGGAAAACGGGGTCAGCCCGGTGCGGCGGCAACCGGAGAAAGCCCTGGCGGCGGCGAGCGGAGAGGGGGGGGACAAGGCGTGCGCGCATCAGGCGCGGTCGGGGTTGGCGTCCACGGGGAGTAACGGGGCGGCGCGGGCGAGACAGGGCCGCGGCGATGCGGTGGCTGGCCGGGACGGGGACGCGGGCGTAGAGAGGCGTCGGGGGTGTCCACGGGCGCGGTCAGCTCGGCGACCACGAGCGTAGGGAGCAGAGGGGAGTGGAGAGGGGTGAGGCCTCACAGGGGTTCGCAGGGTCCGTGGCAGCGGGGGTCGAGGGGGGCGACGGGGACGACGGGCGATGTGGGAGCAGGCCGGTGGGAAGGAGAAAGCAGGCCAGCGGGGAAGAGGCGCCGACGAGTTCCAGGCGGCGACGGACACGCGGGGTCGAGGGGCGAGGGGATCGGGATCCCGATCCCGATCCAGCGGGGGGGGGGGGGGGGGGGGGAAGAGGACTGGTGCGAGTGGGAGTGGTGGGTGGATTAGGGTTTCGGGAGTGGGGGTGGCCTAAGTAGGCCAGGGGGTGGGCCGGCAGGTCACTCGGCCACACGGCCAACTGGGCCAAGGCCCAGTCGGAGGGGGGGGGGGGGTTAAAGTTGTTTTCCTTTTATTTTATTTTTGTTTTATTTTATATTTCTGTTTTACTGTTTTTATTTTAGTTTCCTTTTGAATTTGGTTTTATAAACTACACCACTGGTTCCTAATTTATTTTTAATAAGTATGCCACTGCCCCATAATTTTTTGGCAATAAAACAAATAGTTTAATATTTTATCAAATTGAAAAGGGTTGTTAGTTAAATGTTTTGCTGCTGTTTTAAATATTTTAGTGCACTTAAACCTTTTATAAAATTGTGGTTTCCCCACAATAATTACCTATGCATTATTTGGCAACACCCCAACATTTTTGTTTTAATGTTTTGAAAACTTTGACTGTTTGCTGAATTTAAATTTGAATTTGAATCGGTTTCTAATCAACGCGAGTTTATCATTAGTAACCGAGGTGACGTGGCATCATTACGAGGGGGTTACTGTAGCTTAATTCCTCGGGCGTCACAATTCTCCTCCACTACAAGAAATCTCGTCCCGGGATTTAAGCGGTGGAGTAAGGGGGGGGGGGGAGATGCTGGTAGCGAAAAACCTAACGAGTCTTCTCGGTCTTGGCTGTCCTTTCGAAGAGGTTGATCCCTTTCATTGATGTCTTCATTTCTCTGCTTCAAGTCACCATGATCAAGTCGTCATCCTTTCTTCGGGATCTCCATCGTCCTACGAACGCGACCAAGGGGAAAAACTCCGGAAGAATGCATTTGCACAAATCTGGGCATCTGACGGTGAACTCAATGGGAAATACACAAGGTACACCACGAGTTGTATTTCTGTGAATTCGTTGAGTGCAATATACGATTGTACCAAAGTTTCAAATGGGTAGGCAATCGTTCGAGGCCTGAAACAAGGCGTGAAAGGGGTTCAAAGCAACGGGAATAAGTATTGTGTCTGATTCCAGAATTGATGGTCTCTCGAAAAGTGGCTCATGACTTAAGCACGAGGCCACTTGCGAGGAACAACCTTGGGAACATGGGGGTGTACAGGAGAGTTGGGTTCGATCCTGTGGAACTGTGGGTTATGGGCCGACCATGTGGGTTAAAAGTAGAAGGAGCAGTGACATCTTGCGCGATCATGTAAGCAATTCATGTCAGAGAATAATCGGTCAGTTATGTTGACAGCATCGTTGGTACCAAGGGCGAGGGACGAAGAGAACCTTTTTCCTGCTTGTTGAACGAGGCGGACCAATTGGCAAAGTTATCACCCATCGGTGGTTACCGAATGTCATCAACAATAGTAACAGGATCTTACAGATAGAGTGGTACAACAAGGTGCCTACCTAGGCAGGGAATTATCTCTGCTTAGTTAAGTCAGATTCAGGAAAGATTAAACAAAGAATGGAAAGGAAAACACGATTATCAGATTAAACAGAACAATGGAAAGGAAAATTGTGATTACACAAAATTATTAGGACAATATCCTTTCCATGTACAAGCAGAACATGGCATATAGGGTAGGAGAGCAAGTACCCAACCATTCAGATAAGAGGCAAGGATTAATCAAGATGTTACCCATACAACGGTGTTTGGATAACTAGGCAAGAAACATTTCGCTTTGGGCTTCAAATGTTTTTGTTGAAAATTGAAGTACCATAGACATGCTTCGAGATAGCATTGACATGGTCTTCAAGCAAAGGTCGGACTTTGGATACACAAAGAATCCATCAGGATAAACTTATTAAACAAGGCATTCAATTTCCTCATGGAAAAATGGTTAACCTTGTCAAAAAGGAAACTATAACACTAGGTCCTTCAGCCAGGTGTGCCAGGAATGACATCACCTTACCGGGTCATAAAAGACCAATGTTATAACTCTTGGAAACATGTTCCAACCATCATATCTGACCGAGATTCAGATCTGATTGGTGTCAGGATACCTCAGACTCAGGATGCCTGAGAAGAAAGGTGCAACACAAATTGACAGGATGACACTGTAAGATTCTCGGGAAATGAACTATGAAGTGATTTCCGTTAACAAGAGTTCATCATTAACCCAAGGAGAGGACAAGGAGGTGGCTGATGAACTCAGCGACAATTCATCAAAATTTCCAAAGGATGGATTTCCACAATTATGTGAACAAGGAGATAACATTTGTCATATCAAAATGATATATTGATGTATGCTTGAGGAAAACATACACAATTTAACAATGGTTGAAAGGTGCACCCGAAATATGGGCTGGGTTGCACGACCAACATTGGAATGGTGATTCAATAATCAATAGTCTAAGAATGAACGGCCGACCATTAACTTCAAAGCAATAGGGTTGCTAGAAAGGCGGAATCCAAACAGCACTGCTCACTTGTTGGTACCCAGGTTGGAATCAACACGAGGACCCAAGAAAGAATGGTGATGGTGAGAAGTATCACCATACCAAGAATTCTTAAGAGGTGATGAAATTCCCACGACATTCTTGACATAAAAGGTGGCAATATTCCAAGGTAAAGAAGAACAAGGCTGGGTAGCAAGGAACTCAAGGTATAATACAAAACATGAACAAGTTTGTGTTGGAGGGAAGGCAGTAAAGTGGTTGATGATAACACAAATCATCGAGGCAAGGATGGTATTTCTCATCATGAATCCGATTGATATCCTAGAAGAGCTCATAAGGTTGATGATGATCACGACACATTTGTCGAGAGGTTACACGAAGATGTAATTGATCGACGATGACATCAAGTCAAACGAATGATGAAGCGAAAGGTTATTGGAACCACGGTTAGGACACAAACTCCAAAGCAAGCTTCCTGTACAAAGCGAAATGATATGATTAGGAAAGATCGACGTAAGCTTAGCTCATCGTCAAAAATTATTCTCTAGGAAGAGGACCAGGTAGCACAGTTAAAATTGGCACGACAAGGATATAGCCAAACAGGCTAGGAATGATGTGATTGAGTTCAAACTCGTAAGTAATGAAGGTTACCAAGAGTTGCTTAATCGCGATGCAGACTCGGGTCAGTTATCGGTGTCTTTGAGTGTTAAATAACTCAGAGCCCATGAAAAATTGGAATCAATGAGAATGTAGCACTTGATGAAGAACTCATAAGAAGTATATGCAGTTCCGTGATAATCTTGAGATACCAGGGGGGGGGGGTAATACTCGAGGACAAATCAAAGTAGAGGTTGGACTGGGGTATTACTCTACAGAAGACAAGTGCTTAAACTTGCACGAGAAATGGTATTTAAAGGAGAACATGGTCGGAAACCTCGATCATAAATGATCAAACCACGGATACAGGATGAACTTATAACAAGGGGGTAACTATTTTTACGAGCAGCTTCCATGATAAGTTATACATCGTGTCCATGGGCATGAATGCAAGGTTCAATGTCGACTCCCACTTCTTCAATGTATAACCTCCCATTCACTTCTCGCTTTGATAAAGGCATTAGTGTTGAAAGTTTTACCTGGTGTAATACCAGATGAGTATGACTCGTGAAAACTTTCGAGTTCACACATATTAAGGAAGGCATAGGTTCAACCCGTCGGGGTATCGTGGAAACATATACCACAAGCTTCAATAGTAAATAACACAAGCTCGATAGTAGAGCATGGTTGACAAAAACAGAGGATACAATTTGCCTAAGGCATTATGTATCATGGAAAGAACTTCTTGAGGTTTTTGTATACGAAGGACACTGTCGGATGATATTTCAACAAAGGATCCGACGGTCCTTAGTGAAACTGATGTGAGTATCGGCACACAACCAGAGGAAGAAACAATGTGAAGGCATTGGATTATAGAAGCAACTGGATAGTTCAAAGCTCACATGTAAAGGAATTATGATTACCAAATCAAAGGATCAGAAGCAAATGCTCTGATTAAGGATGGATAAGTTGAGTAAGCTTAGGGGTAAAATCGACAACAATTTGATTGGTCGAGATCAAGCTCATGTTTAAAGTGACGTCTGAGTCGGAAAGATAATTTAAAAGGATTAACTGATGATTTCGTGCATTCGCACTCATGTTGAATCAATATGATCAAAATGACGGTGCCTAAGGATACTAACGAATATTGCCAGACATATGGAAAGCATCCACAATGCAAGCAGACAAGTATTGCAGAGCAATAAGCTACTAAGGATTTTTGGAGGATCGAATAGTATTCCGAAGACCATTGTGGAACACATGAACAACGGTGAAAGAACGGATACTCGGTAACTGTGAGGAATTCCATAGGGGGTATTCATGTGGCAAAGATCTGCAATGCAATGGCTCAAAAGATTCATAAAAGTCGAAGAACAATTCGATGCATCTTGTAATAACAAGAGCAGCTAGGGATGAATGTAAGAATGGCAAGGGTAATAAGTTATCCATAATGATTTATCGGTGGTAGGGGATTGCAAAAGAAGTGGGCACAAAGTCTCGAGAGAACTTCAGCGAGTATCTTCGGAATCTTCTGGTGTAGAAAACGATCATCGGGAGTGAGGGGCTCTCCGGGAGAAAGTATTTTCGAGAACCTAAAGTTAGTTTTGTTTTTAGCAAAATAATTTAACCCGAATAGAAGAGAGATAAGAGTACCGGAGTATAGGTCGAGGAATAAAAGATCCTAATACCACCCAATGGCGACGTGGGCCCTAAGGCACACAGCCACGTTAGTAAAAGTTTTTGCAATGTCTAGACTCGACTTAGGCCAAGGACTGCGGAAGGGGGATTCCTACAGGCAGTCGGCTCTGATACCAACTTGTGACGCCCCGATTCAATCGTACACTAATCATACACGCAAACGTGTACGATCAAGATCAAGGACTCACGGGAAGATATCACAACACAACTCTATAAATAAAATAAGTCATACAAGCATCATAATACAAGCCAGGGGCCTCGACGGCTCGAATACAAGTGCTCGATCATAGACGAGTCAGCGGAAGCAACAATATCTGAGTACAGACATAAGTTAAACAAGTTTGCCTTAAGAAGGCTAGCACAAACTGGGATACAGATCGAAAGAGGCGCAGGCCTCCTTCCTGGGATCCTCCTAACTACTCCTGGTCGTAAGCAGCCTGCACGTAGTAGTAGGCACCTCCAGTGTAGTAGTTGTCATCGACGGTGATATCAAGCTCCTGGGCTCCAAAGTCTGGTTGCGGCATCCGGGAAGAAGAGGAAAATGGGGGAAAAGAGGGAGCAAAGCAACCGTGAGTACTCATCCAAAGTACTCGCAAGCAAGGAGCTACACTACATATGCATGGATATATGTGTAAGGAGGCCATATCAGTGGACTGAACTGCAGAATTCCAGAATAAGAGGGGGATAGCTAGTCCTATCGAAGAATACGCTTCTGGCAGCCTCCGTCTTGCAGCATGTAGAAGAGAGTAGATTGAAGTCCTCCAAGTAGCAACGCATAGCATAATCCTACCTGGCGATCCTCCCCTCGTCGCCCTGTGGAAAAGCGATCAGCGGGTTGTCTGTGGAACTTGTCTGGGTGTGTTTTATTAAGTATCCAGTTCTAGTTGTCATAAGGTCAAGGTACAACTCCGGGTCGTCCTTTTACCAAGGGACACGGTTATTCGAATAGATAAACTTCCCTGCAGGGGTGCACCACATAACCCAACACGCTCGATCCCATTTGGCAGGACACACTTTCCTGGGTCATGCCCGGCCTTGGAAGATCAACACATCGCAGCCCCACCTAGGCACAACAGAGAGGTCAGCACGCTGGTCTAAATCCTATGCGCGCAGGGGTCTGGGCCCATCGCCCATTGCACACCTGCACGTTGCGAGGGCGGCCGGAAGCAGACCTAGCAACCTCCATTACAAAGGAAGTTGCGTTACACAGTCCAACCCGGCGCGCGCCGCTCCGTTGTTGACGTCAATAAGGCTTCGGCTGATTCCACGACGTCGAGTGCCCATATCTTTCCCGCGTAGTTGGTTAGTGCGTATAGGCTAGTGGCCAGACTCAGATCTCGTTAAGCGTGTTATTATGAAGCAACCGCGAACGCCGACCAAGGCCAGGCCCACCTCTCACCTAGGTGGTCTCAACCTGCCCTGTCGCTCCGCCACAAAGATCCACACAGAGGGCCGTCGGGACAAAGGTCCTTTCAGCCCCCAATCCATGAATCACTCGCGGGTACTCTTCGAGCCGACCCGACTTTAGTCACCATCTGTAGTATGTATATATGTATAGTATATACCCGTGATCACCTCCCAAGTGATCATGGCCTGATAGTATAGCAAGGAAGACCGACAAGAATGTAGGGCCGCAGATGATAAATAGCATCCTATACTAAGTATTTAGGATTGCAGGTAAGGTATCAACAGATGTAGCAACAATGTCAGGCTATGCATCAGAATAGGATTAATGGAAAGCAGTAACATGCTACACTACTCTAATGCAATCAGTATAGAGGAGAATAGGCGATATTTGGTGATCAAGGGGGGGGGGGGGCTTCCCTGGTTGCTCTGGCAAGAAGGAGGGGTCATCTTCGGTGTAGTCGAACACACGGACATCGGCACCGGTCTCAGAGTCTACCGGAAAGAAGTAACGGAGGGGGAACACAATAAATAACAGAGCAATCAAATGTAACAAAAAGCAACATGCGGCAATATGCGGTGCTAGGGGTGACCTAACGTAGTGGTAGGTGATACCGGCGAGGGGGGGGGGGGGACATCCGGGAAAGTATTCCCGATGTTTCGCGTTTTCGGACAGATGGACCGGAGGGGGAAAGTTCCATGTTTGCTATGCTAGGGATGTGTGGCGGACGAACGGGCTGCGTATCCGGATTCGTCTCGTCGTTCTGAGCAACTTCCATGTACAAAGTTTTTCCATCCGAGCTACGGTTTATTTTATATGATTTTCTAAAGTTTTAAATCATATTTAGAATTTATTTAATTAATTTAATTCAACATTATCCAGAATAGTGCATGCTGACGTCATCATGATGTCAGCATGACATCAGCAGTCAACAGAGGTGTTGACTGGTCAACTAACGTGTGGGTCCCACCTGTCATACTCTGTTTAGTTAATTAACTGTAGTTAATTAGGTTAACTAGTCATTAGGTTAATTAATCTTAATTAGTTAATTTAATCAGAATTAATTAAGTTAATTAATTTAGTTAATCAGTTAATTATTTTTATTATTAATTATTTATTTATATATTTTTTAATTCTTAAAAAAACGTTCTGGGCGGGCCCCCTGTCATTGGCCCTACGGCCAAACCGGGGCGGGCGCTACTGGTAACGGGCGCGGCTGCGGGCGCCGGGTTGCCTGGACCCGGGCGCGCTGTCTTGCCGGCAGCCACGGCGAGGCACGACGCCGGCCATGGAAGGGAGTGGGCCGCGGCGGATGTGGCGGCAGGGGTGGTAGCTGGGGTGGCCGGAGGCGGGACGGAGAGGACTGGCGAGAGCGGCGACAGTGGGCGCGAGGTGAGCGCGGCCACGGCGCCGGCGGCGTGGGAGGCACGGGGGAAAACGGGGTTAGGCCGGTGCGGCCAACTGGTGGAAGCCCTGGCGGCGGCGAGCGGAGATGGGGGGACAAGGCGTCCGCGCATCAGGCGCGATCGGGGTTGGCGTCCGCGTGGAGGAATGGGGCGGCGCGGGCGAGACAAGGCCGCGGTGATGCGGTGGCTGGCCGGGACGGGGACGCGGGCGTAGAGAGGCGTCGGGGGTGACCGCGGGCGTGGTCAGCGCGGCGACCACGGGCGATGGGAGCAGAGGGGAGTGGAGAGGGGCAAGGCCTCACAGGGGTTCGCAGGGTCCGTGGCAGCGGGGGTCGAGGGGGGCGACGGGGACGACGGGGACGACGGGCGACGTGGGAGCAGGCCGGTGGGGAGGAGGAAGCAGGCCGACGGGGAAGAGGCGCCGGCGAGTTCCAGGCGGCGACGGGCGCGCGGGGTCGAGGGGCGAGGGGATCGGGATCCCGATCCAGATCCAACGGGGGGGGGGGGGGGGAAGAGGAGTGGTGCGAGTGGGAGTGGTGGGTGGATTAGGGTTTGGTAGTGGGGGTGGCCTAAGTAGGCTAAGGGGTGGGCCGGCAGGTCACTCGGCCACACGGCCAACTGGGCCAAGGCCCAGTCGGAGGGGGGGTTAAAGTTGTTTTCCTTTTATTTTATTTTTGTTTTATTTTATATTTCTGTTTTACTATTTTTATTTTAGTTTCCTTTTGAATTTGGTTTTATAAACTACACCACTGGTTCCTAATTTAGTTTTACTAACTACGCCACTACCCCATAAATTTTTGGCAATAAAACAAATAGTTTAATATTTTATCAAATTGAAAAGGGTAGTTTGTTAAATGTTTTGCTGTTGTTTTCAATATTTTAGTGCACTTAAACCTTTTATAAAATTGTGGTTTCCCCACAATTATTACCTATGCATTATTAGGCAACACCCCAACATTTTTGTTTTAATGTTTTGAAAACTTTGACTGTTTGCTGAATTTAAATTTGAATTTGAATCGGTTTCTAATCAACGCGAGTTTATCATTAGTAACCGAGGTGACGTGGCATCATTACGAGGGGGTTACTGTAGCTTAATTCCCCGGGCGTCACAGCCTCCAGGCTCAAAGGGATCATAAGATTATTCATGCTAGAAACTTCCGTGAGTAGCCACAAGCTATTATGGGCTCTAGCATAGTTGAGTAAGTTGCAAGACCTCTTTCAATGGTGGGCTAGCAGATGTAGGGGAAAGTAGGTGTAACTGTGCACCCAGAGTAACAAGTTATTTTTTCAGAAAGACTGTGTCTCGTTTCTCCCATCATGGATGTATTCGAGTCTTGTGGGGAAAAGTGCGCAAAACTCTGCAGAGTGTAGAAACTAATCATGGTTAGCCGTGTCCCCGATTATGGACGTCTTGAGTATCTAGTTCTTGGATTATCATGTTGATGTCACCACTATTAATATAATTTGATTGGGTTTAATGATGATGCTTAATTGGGATTGAGTTGGTGGAACCTTCTCAATGTTTAACAACCACCATGATAGTTAAATAAAAATTTATTCCTTTGTTGTAGGAAAAAATTGGCTTTATGCAAAACTGTAACCATAGAGCTTTCCACCAGCCATATAGGCATGTAGTGATAGCATTTATTCTGTTCATTACTCTCTTGTGTTATATTGCCAGCATATTCCATGTGCTGACCCGTTTCGGCTGCAATGTTCATGTTGCAGACTTTTCAGACGACGAGTAAGGTGCCATAGGTCATTGTCTTTCACTCAGTGATGCCGTTGGAGTTGATGGACTCACTTTATTCTTCCAAGCCTTCCCCTGTTATCGATTTTAGATGGCCTTTTCCATATTTTTGTAATAAGCTCTCTTTTGAGACATTCGATGTAATAAGTGTGTGATTGAAACTCTATTATAAATCCTTGAGTATTGTGCGTGTCAGCATTACCGATCCAGGGATGACACTGATGCACAGAGATCAGACTGTTTGAGGTCTGGTCGCTACAAGATGGTATCAGAGCACACGCTGACTGTAGGACACGACCACAAAGCTAAAGCCCTAGATCACGACTCTCTTCTCATTTCTGACTCCTCTCCCTTTTCTACTCTTTAGGATGGCGGATGCAAGGAACAAGTTCACTAAACCGGATGAAGATACACCTTTTGGACGACACTTGAAGGAAGTTACTAGATATCTGAACATTGGAATACCAAGCTTCATCGGGACCTACATCGCCACTTTACCAGAGGAGGAGCGTTGGATGATTCGAGTTCAAGTTCCAGGAAGGACGTTCATGCCAGTCACTGAGCCTATAGAGTTTTCCTTTGATGCACCAACCTGGAGTCTAGGAAAGAGCATGCCAGCCCACATCACCATGGGACACATTGGAGAAGTTTACCACAAGGATCTCAAGGATACTATCTACCAGATTTGTGGGCGCTGAGATGAATAATGGGAGATGATCAGCACCAGGAAGGATAGATCCATTGCAGCTTTCATCCAGGAGTTAAACCAGCATATTTGTCGCCAGGAGAACCAGATTAGCGGAGGCATGATAGATCTGAAGAAGGAAATGACCCGGACCACAGAGCTGGAGGAAGAACTCAAGTCTACACGCGATGGATATGAGGAGGAAATGACGATACTCATGGAGAAGAATGACGATCTGATAAAGAAGGTAGGAGTATTTATGGGAGACCCCGCGCTAGGAGGAGAGGACGACGGTTCCACTTGTCCGGAGAACTACATCATCATCGATGACACCGACTCGGACCCTGATGATAGCGATGATGACTATGTTGATGAAGCTGGAGCAGATATCATGGAGTCTTCCACCGATCAAGTTTTCTAGTCGACCACCATATCAGTAGTAGTATTTCCCCATGTATATAGTATAGTCCGAGCACTTTTGTAACGATAGTTAGACCGATGTAAGCCCTTGTTTGAAATTGATTGAACTAACATGTTTGTGTTTGTCTCATGTGCATATGGGTAGTGTTTTCCCTCTAGATCTATTTCTATTCTGTTTTCTCATCTTTTCTAAACCCATCAGATGCCTTCGAGACGCGACAATGGATTTGCTTTCCCACCGGAGCTCACTCAGTTGATCCAGCAGCAGAATGCTTTGATGCAGATACTAGTCCAGAATAAGAATTAGGGGAACAACAACAACAACAACAACAACCCACCACCACCACCACCGGTTGATCACTTAGGCCGTTTTCTAAGGCTGAATCCGCCGGTGTTCTCTAGTAGCACCGAGCCGATAGTTGCAGATGATTGGCTCCGCAAGATTGGAAGGGAGTTGACCACTGTAGGATGCACATATGGGTAAAGAGTGAGTTTTGCCGCACATCAGCTTGATGGACCCGCAACATTATGGTGGGAGAATTTCACAGCCACTTACCCCATCGACACTGTCACATGGGACCAGTTTCAGCAAGCTTTTCGCACAACCCATGTTTCAGCAGGAGCTATGGCCGTGAAGAAGTGCGAGTTTCGCAACTTGCACCTAGGAGGACGCATAGTGGGCCAGTATGTGGATGACTTTAGTAAGTTAGCACGTTATGCCCCAGATGACGTTGCTACAGATGCAACTAGGTAGGAGAAGTTTCTGGAAGGACTGAATGATGAGCCGAGCATGTAGTTGATGGTGGCAACTTTCCACAACTATCAGGAGTTGGTAGATAGCGCTCTCATGATTGAAGGGAAGTAGCAGCAGATTGACAACCGCAAGAGGAAGTATGGACAAGGGAAGTACAATTCTGGAGCTCAGCAGAGGCCCTGTTTTACACCGAACTCGGGAGGACACCTTCACCATAACCATGGAGGTCACAATCACAATGGAGGGAGTTCGCATAACAATAGTGGCCCCCCAAAATGGGAATGGTAATGAAGGAAGCAACGGCCAGAACTGTTCCAACCCAGAAATGCCCGCCAAGAAGGATCTAAGTCACATTACTTGTTTTAAGTGTGGGAAGAATGGACATTACGCCACGGAGTGTTCTAAATCAAAGAATGGAAATGGCAATGGAAGCTCTGGGAAGAAGTCCAACCCTTTCAACAGGGGACAAGTGAACCACGTTAACGTGGAGGAGGTTGAAGCGCAACCAGATGCAGTAATAGGTAAGTTTTTGGTTAAGTCATTTACTGCAATCGTTCTTTTTGATACTGGTGCATCACATTCATACATATCAATGGGATTTTTTGATAAGTATAAGTTGCCCACCAATGTTCTTATAACACCTATGTTAGTAATCTCGCCAGGAGCGGAGCATATGGCAAGCCAAGGATGTTTTCAGATGCCATTGACCATAGGTAGGCATGTTTTCCCCTCAGACCTGATAACTTTGGAGTCGCAAGGTTTGGATGTGATTTTGGGTATGGATTGGCTATCGATGTATGGGGGAAACATCGATTGCGCCAGTAAATCAAGTATGCTCACCACCCAGAAGGAAGGAGGATCAAGTATGTATCCCGGCATGTGCCGAACAGGACTCAAGTGAATTCCTTATTAGGAGTTGTACAGGAGGAAGTACCAGTGGTGAAGGATTTCCCTGATGTATTTCCAGAGGAGTTGACAGGCATGCCACCGGATAGAGACATTGAGTTTTTGATTGAGCTTTTGCCAAGCGCAGGGCCAATATCAAAGAGACCGTATCGGATGCCCGCAAAGGATTTGGAAGAAATTTAGAATCAGATAAAGGAGTTACTGGATAAAGGCTATATTCGCCCAAGTTCGTCACCTTGGGGATCACCACCGCTTCTAGTGGAGAAGGATGGATCGTTGAGGATGGTTGTTGATTATCGTGGATTGAATGAAGTGACAATCAAGAACAAGTACCCACTACCGATGATCAATGATCTGTTCGACCAGTTGCAAGGAGCTAAAGTATTTTCCAAGATCAATCTGTGGTCAGGATACCACCACCGGAAGATTCGAGAGCAGGATATACCTAAGACAGCTTTCACCACAAGGTAGGGCTATATGAGTATACCGTTATGTCATTCGGTCTGACTAACGCACCTGCCTATTTCATGAACATGATGAACAAGGTGTTTATGGAGTTTTTGGATAAGTTTGTCGTGGTGTTCATTGATGACATATTAGTCTACTCGAAGAATGAAGTGGTGCGTAAGAAGCATTTGCGTTTGGTACTTGGGAAGCTCAGAGAACATCAGTTATATGCCAAGTTCAGCAAGTGTGAGTTTTGTTTGATGGAAGATGGATTCCTCGGACATGTTATATCCGGAGAAGGATAGCAGTAGACCCCACAAAGGTTGTCACTATGACAAATTGGAAAGCACCCACGTCAATTGGAGAGATCCGGAGTTTTCTGGGACTCGCAGGATACTACCGGAGTTTCATTGAGAATTTCTCGAAGATTGCAAAGCCCATGACGGCGTTGTTGAAGAAGGACACCAAGTTCAAATGGACTGAGGAATGTGAGGCCAGTTTTCAAGAGTTGAAGAAACGTTTGGTTACAACCCCAGTGTTGATCCTTCCAGATCAACGCAAGGATTACCAGGTGTATTGCGACGCTTCTTGTCGAGGACTTGGAGCAGTGCTTATGCAGGAGGGAAGAGTTGTTTCATATGCCTCACGATAGCTTAAACCACATGAGTTGAATTATGCTACACATGATTTGGAGTTAGTAGCCGTAGTGCATGCGTTGAAGACATGGAGACATTTTCTCATTAGGAACCATTGTGAGTTGTACACGGATCACAAGAGTTTGAAGTATATCTTCACGCAAAAGGAATTGAATCTCAGGCAGAGGAGATGGTTGGAGCTCATCAAGGATTACAATATGAGATTGCATTATCATCCCGGAAGGGCTAACGTAGTAGCCGATGCCTTGAGCCGCAAGAGTCATGTCAATACACTCATGACCGAAGAGTTACCCAAGGATTTCGCAGAGTATCTTCGTGAGCTATGTATGGAGATAGTTCTGAGAGCCTATGTAGCAGCATTGGAGATTCAGTCTACTTTGATGGATAAGATCAGAGAAGCTCAGAAGACGGACAAGGAGATTGCCGAGATAAAGGAAAGGATGAGGAAAGAAAAGGCTAAAGGATTACGTGAGGATGAGCATGATACCTTATGGTTTGAGGACCGCGTATATGTGCCTAATGATCCGGAGATCAGGAAGTTGATTCTGCAGGAGGCCCCTGATTCGCCGTATTCGATTCACCCAGGAAATACCAAGATGTATCTGGATTTGAAGGATAGTTTCTGGTGGACCGGAATGAAGAAGGATATTGCGGAGTATGTAGCAGTTTGCGATGTATGTCAGAGAGTGAAGGCAGAGCATCAGAAGCCAGCAGGATTGCTATAGCCATTGCAGATACCCGAATGGAAGTGGGATAAGCTAGGCATGGATTTTATCATGGGATTGCCCAGGACTCGTTCAGGCTATGACTCGATATGGGTTGTAGTCGATCGGTTGACGAAGGTAGCTCATTTCGTCCTAGTGAAGACCACTTACACCAGTGCTAAGTTGGCAAAGATATACATGACCAGGATCGTATATCTGCATGGAGTTCCGAGGACCACTGTATCACACAGAGGAACCCAGTTTACCTCAAAGTTCTGGAATCAGTTGCATGAAACTTTGGGTACCAGGCTAGAGTTCAGTACAGCCTTTCATCCACAGACAGATGGACAGACCGAGAGAGTCAATCAGATTCTGGAGGACATGTTGAGAGCTTGTGCGCTAGATTATGGATCTAGTTGAGACGACGATTTGCCATATGAAGAGTTCTCTTACAAGAACAACTATCAAGCCAGTTTGAAGATGGCCCCTTTCAAAGCTTTGTACGGAAGGAGGTGCAGGACACCATTGTTATGGGATGAAGTTGGAGACCGCTAGTTGTTTGGACCAGATTTGATTAAAGAGTTTGAAGAGAAGGTTAAACTGATTCGCGATAGACTCAAGGTAGCGCAGTCCAGGCAGAAGAGCTATGCGGATTCTAAACGCAAGGAGACAGTCTACAAAGTTGGAGATAGAGTATATCTTCGTGTGTCCCCACTTCAAGGAGTTAAACGTTTTGGAGTTAAGGGAAAGTTAGCACCACGTTTTGTGGGACAATACAAAGGTTTGGAACGTATGGGAGAAGTTGCTTACAAGTTCGAGTTGCCCAAAGGATTGTCAGGAGTTCACGACGTGTTCCACGTTTCTCAGTTGAAGAAGTGCCACGCGGAGATGGCCGATATTCCTCTGAGAGATATAGTGCCACTGGAAGCGATTCAGTTGGATAGCAATTTGACCTATGAGGACAAACCAGTGAAGATTCTCGAGTTTGCCAGCCGAGTTACGCGCAGCAAGGTTATCAAGTTCTGCAAAGTTTAGTGGAGCCACCATACCGAGGATGAAGCCACTTGGGAAAGAGAGGAAGACCTACGGAAGGACCATCCGCACCTATTTTCTAGCCAACCCGAATCTCGAGGGCGAGATTCATCTTAAGGGGGGTAGGTTTGTAACATCCCAAATTTTCAATTTGGAATGTTATGCATTAGATCATCATTGCATATCATATTTTATTGCATTTTGGGTTGATCCTAGAAATTCTATGCAACTCAAGGACCCATGAAGAGAGTTGGGGATTTCGTTATTTGCATATTTGAATTTTCTCAAATTTTGAAAAGAGGGTCATTTGGTTTTAATTATTTTTCTTCCCTAATATTTCTAAAATAAAAATATATGAGAGGAGATAATATGACTTCTCCAAAATAAATGAAATATTGGAGGAAAAATATTAAAATCAAATAAATAGTTTTATTTTGATTTTGTTGCAATTTTATTTGAATTAGAAAAATTGCACGTTTTAAAAAATTGCATTTTTAGGCCAAGAAAATGTTCATCTTGTTCTAAATATTTTATTTAGATGGTGAAAATTTGTTTTGGCATTTTTAGATTTTTTATTTTATTTTCTAGGTTTTGTTTTGTTTCGGCGGAATTTATTAAAAAAAGAATGTTCGCGCGCCCGACTGGGCCAGCGGCCCAGCCGAGCCGGGCCGGCCTCGCCAGCACCGCCGCCTCGCTGCGCCGTGTCGCCGCCAGACTCGGGGAGTCGGACCCCGAGCTGGCTCCGCCATCGTCCCTTGCCTAAGCCGGCCACGCCCCCTCCTATATATATACCGCCACCCCCGCCGCCTCACCACCACCGCCCCGCCCCGCACCCGCACCCGCCGCCGCTCGCCGCCATTGCCGCCGCTGCCTCGACGCCGCTGCCCGACATCGCTGTCTCCCCATCGCTGCCCCGCCGCCCAAGTCGAGCCCCGCCGGAGCTGCCCCGCCTCGCCGTAGGTAGAAACCGCCGCCGCCGCTGATTCGTTTTTTTGAAAAACCGCTTGTTTTTTTAGAAACCTAGGTTTATTTTTTCTAGATTAGATCGGTTTGGTTTTCTCGGTTTACCTACATAGCAGACGTTCGTCCGTACGTTCGTTTTAACAAAGGGTGTTCACCCATTAGCCGCAGACAGCGAACGTTCATTTGTTAGCCTGTTCGTCAGTTTTTCATTTTCCAAGGTTTTTCCGCGATTATTTTCGATCGTGATTTCTGCCCTGATTTTTGTTTTAGTTTTTCTTTTCGCCCGTTTATCGGAAGCAGGTGATTCAAGCGCCTAGATCTTCGTCTCGAAGCCCTCCTTCTGTTTAACCAACTTGAACAAGATTTTGGTACTGTAAAATTTGACTTAAGTCCATATTAGTAAATGAATCTTGTTTATTTCGCAGTTTGAGTTTCGTTGCTTGGTTTGATTTGATTTTTTTTTGCAAACCAGAGTTCTTAAGTTGAACTTTCTGGTTAGATCTCTTATTGGAGTTTTACCCATGCTTCTAGTTGAGTACTTATTGTATGCTTGTTTGTTTGCGATAGAGTACCCGAAGTGCAAAGCGTGCTACTACGAGTCTCTAGGTTTCACGGATGATCAGCAAGGCAAGTAACACTTTGATCATACCTCTTTGCTACCCAGTTTTATTGCATTAGATCTTTCCTCGAACAATTGCATGGTTAGGATCTGATTAATATGAGGGTTTTGGGAAGTGATGATGAGGTAGAACCTATTACCCAGTTTACTATCAAACCTTTGGGAGTTACTTCTACATGATGCTTATATTGCTATGCTATGCTTGTAGACGTGGTTTGGTTCGAGTGATTCATGATAGTTGTGAGAATTATTATTAATGGTTAACTTAAGGTGGCTACTTTAATACACACCTAGGTGGATTGCTTGAAGGCACCCTGGAGTACCTAGTGGTTGTCAGGGCACCTGGAGAATCCAGTGTTGTCCTAGGATATCCTGGAGTACCCGTGTGATCATCCTATGGTCCGCCACTCAGGCTCAAAGGGATCATAAGATTATTCGTGCTAGAAATTTCCGTGTGCAGCCACAAGCTATTATGGGCTCTAGCATAGTTGAGTAAGTTGCAAGACCTCTTTCAGTGGTGGGCTAGCAGATGTAGGGGAAAGTAGGTGTAACTGTCCACCCAGAGTAAAGAGTTATTGTTTCAGAAAGACTGTGTCTCGTTTCTCCAATCATGGATGTATTCGAGTCTTGTGGGGAAAAGTGCGCAAACCTCTGCAGATTGTACAAACTGATCATGGTTAGCCGTGTCCCCGGTTATGGACGTCTAGAGTATCTAGTTCTTGGATTATCATGTTGATGTCATCACTCTTAATATAATTTGATTGGGTTTAATGATGATGTTTAATTGGGTTGAGTTGGAGGAACCTTCTCAATGTTTAACAACCACCATGATAGTTATATAAAAATTTATTCCTTTGTTGTAGGGAAAATTGGCTTCATGCAAAACTATAACCATAGAGCTTTCCACCAGCCATATATGCATGTAGTGATAGCATTTATTATGTTCATTACTCTCTTGTGTTACATTGCCAGCATATTCCATGTGCTGACCCGTTTTGGGCTGCAATGTTCATGTTGCAGACTTTTCAGACGACGAGTAAGGTGCCATAGGTCGTTGCATTTCACTCAGTGATGCCATTGGAGTTGATGGACTCACTTTATTCTTCCAAGCCTTCCGCTGTTATCGATTTTAGATGGCCTAAAGCCATATTTTTGTAATAAGCTCTCTTTTGAGACATTCGATGTAATAGGTGTGTGATTGAAACTCTGTTATAAATCCTCAAATATTGTGCGTGTCAGTATTACCGATCCAGGGATGAAACTGATGCACAGAGATCAGACTGTTTGAGGTCTGGTCGCTACAAAGGAATATGTGCTACGACCTATGTCTCCTAGTCAAGTGATCGCCGACAAGCCAGCCACTCATCATGGAGAAAAGAGTGAGAGAGTGATCCACCCAAAAGAGAGTGAGAGCCAGAAGACAAACCCGAGTGCCTCCACAATGAGTGACAAGAAAACTTCGTCCTATTTGCCACCAAAAGTGAGATGAGAGAAGTGTGTGAGAACCCATCAATTGTTATGCACTATGTCCTTGTGTGCAAGGACGAGGCACCAAAAACTAACACCTCTCACGATCTACCTTTAGTGTTGTCTTCTCTTTTTGCAGGAATTCCAAGATGTTTTCCCCGATGAGCTACCTCCGGGTCTAACTCCACTACGAGGCATTGAGCACCGAATTGACCTCATCCCCGGAGCACCTCTTCCTAACAAGGCTCCCTACCGCGTCATCCTCGAGCAAACTAAGGAGATCCAACGGCAAGTGCCACAACTAATCGACAATGGTTAAGTACGTGAAAGTTTCAGCCCTTGTGCCGTTCCGGTCATACTTGTTCCAAAGAAAGACGGTACTTATAGAATGGTTTCCTTTTGTCGTCCCATTAATGCTATCACCGTTAGATATGGTTATCCTATTCCACACTTAGATGATATGCTTGATGAGCTTAGAGGAGCTACCATTTTCTCTAAGATTGATCTTAAGAGTGGCTACTATCAAATAGGCATCCAAGAAGGTGATGAATAGAAAACCGCATTTAAGACCAAATTTGCTTATACGAATGGCTAGTTATGCCAACGGGCTAATCCGAAGCACCCGGTACTTTCATGCGAGTCATGCAGTTTGTTCTTCATCCCTATATTGGTGTATTTGTTGTGGTCTATTGATAGAGGCAAAGGTGTCCCGTCTTTCGATGAGATGGTGGCTATCGTTTTGGTGGAAGTCGACTTTCACGATCCGACTACGAACGTGCGTGGACGTCAAGCCCTAGCAATCGCTAAACCAACTCCGAGAGGTTATTTACCATGTCGGAGCATGATCAACCTAACCACGAAGGTCTATTTCCTGCAAGCAAACGAAGAACAAGCAATAAACTAAGATTGCAATCTAGATATTGCGAATAACAGAGGAAAGCTTTATTAATGAAGGTGGGGTTGTGTGACGCCTTTGTCTGGTCGTTGAACACAAACGAAGTACGTGAAGTTGCAGTTATGGTGAACTTTTAATCTAAATAAAACCCAAAGTCTAAACGGTGCTCTAAGGGCTGTATATATGGAGGAAGAGGGGGGCATTCGTGGCCATTAGTGGAGGGGTCCGAAACCAACCCTATCTCTTATTTCCCCACACATACGAACTCTAAAAATAGCATATACTTATGTATTTTAAAATTAAATGGGCCTGGCCCAATAATAAGGTGACGCAGCACCTAGAATAGCCTCTGGACGAAATTTATGAAGTGGAATCTTGTATATTTCGTCCAAGGTTTCATGCACTCATTATGGTGGCTTCAAAGTCCTGAAATCATCACTTGTAACTCTGTTCTTGTTCCCCTTGCGCATGCCATCATCTCCATGCTTGGTCTTGCTCCAGTGTTCTTCGCTCTTATCCATGACAGGCCCTTCATTTGTGATCAAAAACAATGTATCCAATTTAGGCAGCATCATATTCTCATGAACATTAGAATCATTACCAAGAAATGAAAGTACCTAATAATTTAATTGGCGTGTGTGAGCTCTAGTAATTGGTCTAGTATATGTAGCAGTAGGGGCTGTGGGTGTAACAATGGTATTGATGTCCTCACCCATCATCCCCTTCTTGAAATGAAGTCGTCCTCGACGGAAGCTCATCTTCCTCACCCAAATAAGGCTTCAAATCTGCAATGTTAAAAGTGGGACTAACCCCAAAATCTATAGGCAGCTCAAGTTTTTATGCATTATCCTTTATTTTCTCCAACACCTTAAAAGGACCATCAACACGTGGCATTAGCTTTGATTTGCTCAAATTAGGAAATCTATCCTTACGCAAATTTAACCAAACATGATCTCCAGGTGCAAACACAACATGTTTTCTACCCTTATCTCCAACAAGTTTATATTTAGCATTCATACGCTCAATGTTTCCTTAGTTAACTCATGCATTTTTATAATCAATTCAGCACGTTGTTTAGCATCAAAATTAACCTTCTCCGAAGATGGAAGAGGCAACAAATCAATAGGTGCACGAGGTAGGAAACCATACACAATTTCAAAAGGGCACATCTTAGTAGTATAATGCAATGAACGATTATAAGCAAATTCAATATGAGGCAAACATTCCTCCCACATTTTCTTATTATTCTTCAAAACATCCCTACGCATAGTAGACAATGTTCTATTGACTACTTCAGTTTGTCCATCAGTTTGGGGGTGACAAGTAGTACTAAAAAGCAGCTTAGTCCCCAATTTAGCCCATAAACATCTCCAAAAGTGGCTAAGAAATTTAGTATCACGATCTGAAACGACAGTATTTGGCACACCATGCAAGCGAATAATTTCACGAAAGAACAAATCAGCAACATTAACAACCCACAATAGAATTACTCCTCCTCCTCCTCCTCCTAGGCGCCTCCTAGGCGACTCCTAGGTGACCACCGCCGGTGGCCACTCCGGCCCCGGCGTCCACCACCTTCTCCCCTGCCGATGGCCACCCCGGCCTCGGCAGCCACCTCTTCCTGTGGTGTGCCACTCCGGCCCCAACAGACACACCATGGCACCTTTTGCCCTCAACTTTGATCGGGGTAAGAAATTCCAAACGGACATGAGGCAGAAGTTTGGCACCCGGTGGTTTTCTCACTGGGGTTTCGTCAACGAGAGATCACGATGGAGGTTTCCTTTTGCAGAGCTATGTTCAAACTTGATCCTCACACTGTTAGTGTTTCCCTCCACGCTATGTTTGGTGGATATGCTCAAGGTTTTAGGGTTCGTCATCTCAAAGATAGATCGTTCAAGTTTTCAGTTGCTTCCAAATCAGTGGATTTTGAGATTTATAATGCGGGTAAAGTGGTTGAGAAAGAGTTTGAAATGGTTTTTAATCTCTGGAATTATGGTGGTCCAAATTGGCTTAGAGAAGAGAGAGCCTTTTATGCTAAGCTTGATCAAGAATGGACGTTAGTGGGTAGGCATGGTAAAGCTGTTCAACCAAACTCCGGTGATCGCCGGACTGAGGCTCCGGCTAGCCGCAATACCAGATCAGTGTTTGAGCGTTTATTAGGCCGCATTCATGAGGGGAATGATCGGGGGGGTATGATGGCCATGGCTTCGAGTCATAATGATGGACAACGTAATGAGCTCCAAGTTATTGCGCAAAGGCAACGTACCAATATGCATGTCTCATGCTATGCATGCGGGGAGCAGGGGCATTACACGCGTAATTGCACTAGGCCCAATCTTCCTGGGCTTTGGCCTTTTATTCCTTTTGCCTCTTTCCAAAGTCCTCCGGAGCAGGCCTGGGCCGACGGCCAGGTGGAATCTTGGTTTCGCCTCAATGGGCCAGCATTACCGTTAAGGAAAGTCTCGACATTTCAGGAGCTAGTCAAGGACGTTTTTCCAAATTTTCAGCCGAGACCCCTACTTTCCTCCTCGCATTCCCCCTCACCTACCAGCTCTGCTGCAACCTCGTCAAGCTCGCCAACTTCATCTTCTTCGGGGAGGCCTTTGAGGCTCTGCGCGTCGACAGCGACAGCAATGGCTAACATCCCCATTGATCCAGCCCCGTTCGTCCCGCAAGGCTTTCAGATACTGCCAGTGGAGGGGCGCAATGGGGTTTCCAGGGTGGTATTGCCGCGCCGCCCACATTGGCACGAAGATTGGGCGATTGTCACTATACACCCACATCCTAATGAGGTATTTGTCGGATTTCGGGTTCCGGCAGAGCCTCAAGGTTCGAACTCTGGGGTGCACGCGGAGATCACACCTACTGCCTACCAGTGTTTCATCGCCTCGCAAGGATCTAAACTACACAAAGAACAACACAGAGGACACAAGGTTTATACTGGTTCGGGCCACCATTGTGGTTTAACACCCTACTCCAGTGTGTGGTGTGTGGATTGCCTCTGGGGCTGATGATGAATAGTACAGGGAAGAACAGCCTCGTGAGGGTTTGTTCTTGGCTGGTGCAATGAACAGCTAGGGGGAGTTCAGTCGCTTCTCTCTCTCTCTCTATCTCTCTATCCTCATTCTTTCGATCCTCCTACCCTGTGGGTGGCTAGTCCTATTTATAGGTGGAGGCCCTCGGCCTCTTCCCAAATATCGGGCGGGAAGGGGGCCAACAGTTGGCCATTTTGAAGGGGAACATCTAGTACACTTATCCTGACTAAAGTTGGTCATCGCCTGCCAAAGACCCTGACGATGATGCCGGCTTGGGCTCCACGATGACCTCCATTCTTCCGTCCTGCTGGTCTTGGTCTTGTTGCACCGAAATGGTTGCCTTTGCTTGATACTCCTGCCTGCGCTTGCCCTCTCTGCACCAAAGAGGAAACAAGGACTCTACGCAGGCCGGCGCCCGCCTGGCGCCCACCTGGCCTTGGTCGTCATGGCTTGCGTCATGGGCACCTCGTGAGGTACCCTGCCTTGACCTCTCTGCCTCCTCATGAGCCAGCTTGACGAGGCTGTGCCCGAGGAAGCCTCCTGTCGTCCGCCCCGCGAGGCTTGGCCCCTCGCGAGGGTCTTGAGCATGTGTTGATGAAGATGGGCCGTACTGGGCCACTCCTTGAGTCACGCCACAGGCCGCAGGCAGGCAAGTCTGGGTACCCCCGTTCCCAGAACGCCGGCAGTAGGCCCCGGGCCCAAGGCGCGCCCGGACTTGGCTTAGCAGTGAAGCGAAGGGGCAAGTACGAAGCACCGTGGGTCCCATCAGCCTGCGGCCTTGGGCGCCGCATGGCGGTTGATTGGACGTGGGTGCCCTGGCTCTCCCGCGACGCCTTGGCAACTGCACGAATTGACAAAAGAGCGGTGCCCGCCTAGGCTTACCTTCCTTACCTTCTCCTTCACTGCCCAGATCCCCTTTCTCGCTCCTATCCTTCTTGCTTCCAAAATCCCCAGATCTACTCCAACTCTGCATCCTAGCAAGGCATGGCGCCTCACCAGACCCAAGCCGGAGCATGGTACTCACCCGCTCTGGATCCTCCGAATGTGTCGGAGAAGAACCTTGCCCGAACGCGCCAGATGATGGCGGTGCAAGGCAACGACGGGGCAGCCGCGCTCAAGGTTGGCTCCGCCCTTCCTGAGGGCAGGGGAAGCACCTTCTACCCACTCTTCGTGAGCGCCATCGCCGCCGGTCTGGTGTCCCCCTTTTCCGAGTTCTTCCTTTCTGTTCTCCACCATTACAACCTGCAAGCTCTGCACCTCCATCCCAACTCTGTTCTTCTCCTGGCGATTTTCGCCTACTATTGCGAGGCCCATGTTGGGGTAAGGCCCTCGGTGGCTTTGCTGCACCATTACTTCTACCTCCGGGTCTCTCACGGCCCCATCACCGCGTGCGCGAGCTTCGTCACGTATGGCAGTTCCAATGCCATCTCGAAGCCCGGGAAGAGGATCGAGGGCTTCAGGAGCAAGTGGGTCATGGTGGATGCTGGGCGCATCCACTCCCGGCTGATTCTGCCCACAGGGCAGCCCAAGTCTGTTGACGCTTGGTCCCGCGCGGAGCTCGTTCATCCCCGCGCGAAGCCAGTGCTAGAGATGATGGACGCGGACCTGTGGCCGGAAAACATGGCGACGGCGAAACTGAACGGGGCGTCGCTCCTGAGGGAGTTCCTGGAGCACCGGGTGGCTCCGCTCCGGGAACACTCGCTTCAGCTGTGGAGGCTCGGGGGGGGGGGGGGGGGGGGGCGACGCCGCCCTTCGCCCGAACCTCGAAGTCCTGGCCGACGAAGATCTGGCCGCGGTCCTCCAATCCTTGGTTGGGGGTGACGTGGTGAGACTGGAAGGTGCTCTTGTGCCCCTGTTCCTTCGGGAGGATTGGGAGCAGGTGGTGAACTCCAGGCCCGCTTTCGACGAGACGGGCTTGTGACCGCGGAGGTTCCCGAGGAGCTGGCGGCCCTGGCGACGGTGAACGTGTCCTCCGGCGACTCCGGCGGAGAGGAGGAAGAAGAGGAGCAGGAAGAGGAGCCCGATTCCGAGGCGACCGACGGGGAGTCTAAAGCACCCCTCCCTTGGCGCAGGTCCCGCGCCCTTCATCTCATGCCGGATGACGACGAGCGAGGTGGCGAGAGCTCGCACCTGATCCTGAAGAAGGACAGGACGGGGCTGGTTCCCCGCGGGTCTGCTCCGGCTCCGAGGCGATCTGCAGATGCGCCTCCTGCTCCCGAGCCTCTTGAGGTTGATCCCAGCCGCCGGCTCTCGGGCTTCAAGTTCGGCCGGAGGTTGCTTGAGTCCGCGAGCGATGACCAGTAAGTGCTTGATTCTCGTTTTGCTTCTTGCTTCGTTGTTGAGGCTTGACGTCCATATTCCTGGGCTAGGTCGGTGCCTGCGGCGAAAAAGCTGAAGGGGGCTCCTGAGGCTTCATCCAGGGCAGCACCTCCATCCGCGGGAGAAGGGGGCGGCAAGACACGGGCCTCCCCTGCCCGGTCATCCTCGCGAGGCCTGGCGGGGCTAGCTGGGGCGAGCTCAGCCCCCATGACCCAAGCGACTCCCGAGGTGTCCTTGCCTAACGCCACTGCCGCGGTCGTCGGGGCGCAGAAGGTCCCGACTCATGGCGCCGTGATTACGCTGCCGTCTTCTCCCCCTACTCCGCCAACTGCCGTCTCTCCGACTCCTTCTACTGTCCTGGATCATGCTGCTGCTGAGCTAGACCGTCTGCGGAAAGATCTTCTAGGCGCCGACCCTCGCTTGGTGGCCGGGCGCCTGGAGCTGGCCTCCAGCTGGGGTCGCTCTGATGCTTCAGTCCGAGCGGCGCTGGCTCAGGCCATGACGGCTTGCGATGAGGAGAAGCAAGCCATCCTTGAGGCGAAGGCCGCTCGCGACACCGCCTTGGGTGAGGTTGCGGATGTCCAGGGTCGCTAGAAGGTGCTGGAGAGAGAGCTGCAAGGCCTGCACGACCAGCTTGCCAAGGAGGCCCGTGTCTGCCAAGAGAAGGAGGAAGACATGAAGGCTCGCGAGGCGGCCGCCAAGGACCGGGATGCCAAGCTTGATGAGCGCCATGGCCGCTTAAGCGCGCTGGAGCAGGCATTGGAGGTGAAGAGGATCGAGCTGGACGGCAAGGCGCGGGTCCTGGCCGAGGACCGCGTGGCCTTCGCGAAGCTAGAGGAGAAGGCTCGCACCTTGCTGAAGACACTTTATGACAGCGGCCTGGAGAGCCCGCTGGCCGGCGGCGAGGATGGCCCTTCCAAGTTGCTTCCCTTCCCGGTCCGCACCCTCGAAGATGTCGCCCTTGCCCTTGGCCCAACGACTGAGGCCGAGGCGCATGTCCTTTCTTCCGCAGCACTGACGCACATCTTCACCCACGTCTACCTTCGCGACCCCGACGTTGACCTTGATAGCCTGCTGGAGCCCGTGAGCGGCGAGCTTGCCGCTGTCGCTGCTGAGGCCGTGAAGGGTCGAGTGGAGGCTCTGCTGGCGAAGTTCCGGGCCTTCAGCACCAAGCCGAAGCGAGGTGCTGCCGGTCCTGAGGCTCCATGAGGTGAAGCCGCCCAGCGCAGCTCCGTCACCAGCGATGGCACCACCAGAAAGTGACCCCTTTGCGGCTCCCGTCCTGCTTTTAGCTCCTGCAACATGCATCATGCCTCATGGAGGCGTTTAAACTTGTGTTTGGCGTTGTCAAAGCACTCTATGGACTGTAATGTTTGCTTTTGAATTCCTTGAGATTTGCGCTTTTCCTTCCTACTTGCTTGTGTTCTACGTTGGTAGAGCCCGGCCCCGCGCATACCTCGGCCGCCATTAGCCCCGACCGGAAACCAGGACGGGACCAAGGAGTGAGGGGCTATGTGACAAGTTAGGATCCTGAGTCGTGATGCTCAGGAGTCCCCCTTGACGCATGAACAACAAGTAGGGAGGTGAGATGTATGAGCAAATTTACCGTTCTACGTCGGCAGAACCCGGCCCCGCGCATAGCTCAACTGCCGTTAGCCTTTCGAAACTAAAGAGTGAGGGGCTACGTGACCAGTTAGGCTCCTGAGTCGCGATGCTCAGGAGTCCCCCTTGACGCATGAACAACAAGTAGGGAGGTGAGATGTATGAGCAAATTTACCGTTCTACGTCGGCAGAACCCGGCCCCGCGCATAGCTCAACTGCCGTTAGCCTTTCGAAACTAAAGAGTGAGGGGCTACGTGACCAGTTAGGCTCCTGAGTCGCGATGCTCAGGAGTCCCCCTTGACGTTCAAACAGACTTCGTACCTTGGCTCCACTCGGGGAGAGGCGTGCGACGAATCGGGCCCGAGGGGCCGGCTGGGTGGCGTGCACCTGGGCGTGACCCAGGCGTAGCCCCCGTGCCCAGCCCCCTCGCGCGGCGCTCCCGAGGGGATGCATTACAATGGGGCCGGACACTGAGCTCTGGGCTCCCTGAGGTTGATGCGGCCGGGGGCCACCCTCAGTTGTTTATCACCAGCGCGGAGCATGGCGCTTCTGTATGTATACAGGCATAGCCACTCCTCGGTAGTGTTGTCAGCCAGCGCGGAGCATGGTGCTTCCACTGGTGCATGGGAGGGGCCTCCCCTCCGGGAGGAGCCCCCGGGGCGTGTACAGCCCCGCCCTGACACGTGGCTGGCACGATAGGGCCTGGCGAGGTGTATCTGGGCACCCGTGAGCCAGCACGGGACTCACGGGGCCCTACCTCAAGGCGGGTTGCGCCTGGCTCTGGGCCTTTACTTGTGATGTGTTAATGCAGATTTGGTTAGATGTCGGCGCTCTACGTCCTTGGGTCTCGGCCCTCGAGCGGGCTCAGCCGTCGCTGGTATGCCAGGTCGCGATGCCGTGGACAAGGCCAGAGGGTGAGGGCTGGAGTGTCACACCCTAGCTAGTCATGCATTAGAGTGTTGCATCATGTTTACTCTTTCATCAGAAACTTGAAATGGGGATCTGTGAAACCCTCAGAATCATTTTGAAAATGACCCAAATAAAAATTTCTCCAAAAGGGTCCAAGAAAATGCTCATGTTGATCTCTGAAAATATTGGACAGAGATAAAAAAATCAAACCAATATTTTTAGTGGCTCATGGACATTTATTTTGGGCATTTGGAATTAATGCATAAATATTTGCTTTGGAAATATATTTCTATATATATTGATATATGTCCAAATATTATGCCAATTATAAAGGAGCTCTGGAATAATATATCTAGCCCCTGAAAAATTTGGCATAAGTTAAATAAATGATTTAATATATTATTTAAATCAAAACAAATGTCAGAAATTAGAAAACAAAAAAAAATAAAAGGGAGAAGCTTACCTGGGCTCCTCCACTGTGCAGCCCATCCAGCTGGCCGGCCCAGCCAGCAGGCGGCCCAGCCCGTCTCCCTCCTCTGTCGTCTTCGTCCCGACAGAGGGAGGGGAGTGTGGCCGGCGCGCGCGCGTGCCACCGCGCCACGCCACCTCTCTCCCTGCCTGCCTGCCCTCCCCTCCTCGCCTCGATGCCCTGGACGACGCCACGCCTCCCCCCCTGCTCTCTCTCACTCGCCCTCGGCTCTTCCCTCCTCTCCCTTGCTCTCTCTCTCACGGCCGAACACCACCGTCGCCGCCGTTCGCCTTAGCAGCCGTCTCCGGCCACCCCTCGCTCCCCCGACTAGCTCAGAAGCTCCGCCACAACCCCCTCTTCCTCCCCACCGCTCCACGGGCCTCCGGAAGCCCTGCATCGCCGCCACGTCGCCGTTCCCCTCTTCGGGCTCCGACCATCATCACCGTCGAATTCGCCGTCTCCAGCGCGTCCCCGAGCCCGCTTCGACGCCCACTGCAACCGCGGTGAGCTACGCCACCGTTTCCCCCTCTTCTCCCCCTCGTTCCCTCACCGTAGCCTCCTCCCCACCACGGCCGAACCTCCGCCGTCGCCGAGCTCGCCGTCGACGCAGCTCCGGTGACCATTTGGTCACCCCGGCGAGTCCAACGAGTTCGTAAGGCTCCATAGAGCATCCCTAGCGCCTCGCTTCGCTCGCCTTCGAGCTCTAACCCCGTTTCCGTGCACGACCGAACTCCGGCGGCCGCAGCCGAGCTCGCCGCCGTCGACTCCGGCCACCTCAGGCATGGCCACCACCACCGTTCGACGCGCGGGAGCAAGGGCTCTCCAACGAGCCCAAGCACAGCCTCGCCCGTGCCCTGTAGCGCGATCCCGCTTCACGCCGCCGTCTCGGACCTCGCCGGCGTCATGTCGCCGGTGGGGTTTGACTTGTCCGACCTGGGGTTTGACCCCCCAGGGTCACTGACGCGTGGGCCCCGTCGGCCAGGTGGACATCATCAGCGCTAACCACTGTTAGTTAACCCCCTGACACTGACCAGTGGGCCCCAGCGCCACTAATTAGTAATTAGGATTAATTTAACCCTGTTTGACCCCTCTGTCACCGACGTGTGGGCCCCACACGTCAGGTTTGACCCTGGTCAGCCCTGTTGACTCTGCTGAGCTCAGGATGACGCCATGCTGACGTAATATTCCATTTCTGGAATTTAGTTTATTTTTCTAAATAATTCAGGAAATTCCAGAAAATACTACAAACTTCAAAAATTCATAGAAATTCAACCGTAACTCCAAATTAAATAAATTATATATGAAAAATTATCAGAAAAATCCAATCTATCCATCTGTACCATTTTCATGCATGTTTGAACAATGTTTGTCCTCTGTTTTGGACAAAACAAATAAAGGACATTTAAATAATCATATATGGAGTTTGAATTTGAATCTTGGATTCAAACCAACTTCATTTAACTTGTTGCTAGGTGCATTAGCCCAAAACACATGCATATTGCCATGTCATAGCATGCATCATATTGTGCATTGCATTGATCGTGTTTCCTCTGTGTTTTGCCGGTGCTGCTCCCCCCTCGGTAGACGTTGTACCGACGATGTGATCATTGACACTGATGAAGACTCAATGTTATCTTCAGAAGTGCCAGGCAAGCAAAACCCCCTTGTTCATTCCGATACAATCCCACTCTCTCGCTCCTGCTCTCTTTTACTGCATTAGGACAACAACGATTCATCTGTTACTTGCTGCGGTAGCTGAACCCCTTTATCCTTTGCATGACCTGTCATTCCACAGTAAATAGATGAAACCCACTAGCATGAGTAGGAGTTGTTTGAGCCCTGTTGTGCCTACTCATTCATGCTTGTTTGTCATGCCTGCTATTGCTTAGAGTTGTGTCAGGTTTGATTCATCGGGAATGAATCAGAGGTGTATGAACATGTCCTACTGTGGTGAGCTAAGTGTGTGAACACGATTTGGTAAAGGTAGCGGTGAGAGGCCATGTAGGAGTACATGGTGGGTTGTCTCATTGCAGCCGTCCTCAGGAACTGAGTTCTGTGTTTGTGATCCATGATTCAGCTACTACCACGCATTGGGCCCGAAACCAATGGACCCTCTCGGCTTCTTAATCGCCCTTGTCCTCTGTCCAGGAGTTGCAAGTAGTTTCTGGTGTTTGTAGTATGCTGGAGGCCGTGCGCAGCGCTGACCATAGGGGTGGGCTGTGATGCGGTAGGCACGTGGCCGGGTAAACCGGGCGCCCGTTTGGTGTCACGGAACCCTGTTCACATCGTTTGGGGCTGTGAGCGAAACTTCGGCCGGATCTCCTCATGGATGGAACCCAAATAGGCGATGAACCTGGACTAGGGACTTGAGTGTTTAGGTAGGTCGTGGCCAACACCCACGTTGGGCTTCCGCTTGAAGGTTGCCGAGTACATGTCGTGTAAACGGCGGTAAGTGGTGAGAGCGTGTGTGAAGAAGTACACCCCTGCAGGGTTAACATCATCTATTCGAATAGCCGTGTCCGCGGTAAAGGACTTCTGGGTTGCCTATATCAGTTCATAGACAAGTGAAAGTGGATACTTTAAAATGCGCAAGATAAGCGTGAGTGCTATGGATGGCGTTCTCGTAGGGAGACGGGAGCGGATCCATAGTGGTGTATTGATATGGTGAATATGTGGACTCGTTTGCGCCACCTCAAAAGAGTTACTTGCAGTCGTAGTTTAGGATAGCCACCGGGTCAAAGCTGGCTTGCTGCTGTTAAACTCCACCATCCCTTTTATTGATAATGATGCATATGTAGTTAGTTCTGATGTAAGTCTTGCTGGGTACATTTGTACTCACGTTTGCCTATTTTATGTTTTTGCAGAGAGACTTCAGTCTCGCTAGTAGTTCCATGTGGACTTCGACGTTTAGCTTGTTACCTCAGCTACGATCTTGTGCCCTCGGCAGGATCTGGTAGATAGTCAGGCTTCCAAGCCTTTTTCATTTGTAGATGTCTGTACTCAGACATGTTAGCTTCCGCATGTGTTTGATTTGTATGCTCTGAATGTTGGGTCATGAGACCCCTGTTTGTGATATCTTGCTCCTCGGAGCCTAATGAATAAATACTTGAGTCGTAGAGTCATGATGTGATGCCATGTTGTATTTGCACATATCGAGCATATTGTGTGTATGTTATTGAAATGCTTGGTATGTGTGGGATCTGACTATCTAGTTGTTTATCTTTAGTAGCCTCTCTTACCGGGAAATGTCTCCTAGTGTCTCCACTGAGCCATGGTAGCTTGCTACTGCTCCGGAACACTTAGGCTGACCGGCATGTGTCCTTCTTCGTTCCTGTGTCTGTCCCTTTGGGGAAATGTCACGCGTTGAGTACCGGAGTCCTGTTAGCCCGCTACAGCCCGGTCTACCGGAGTCCTGCTAGCCCAGTGCTATAGCCCGGAACTTACTCGCTGATGACCGACACGTTCGATGCTGGGTCATGGATGCCTGTCCCCGTAAGTCTGTGCCACTTTGGGTTTACGACTAGCCATGTCAGCCCGGGCTCCTTATCATATGGATGCTAGCGACACTATCATATACGTGTGCCAAAAGGCGCAAACGGTCCCGGGCAAAGGTAAGGCGACACCCGTGGGAATACCGTGCGTGAGGCCGCAAAGTGATATGAGGTGTTACAGGCTAGATCAATGTGACATTGAGTCGGGGTCCTGACAGCTTTGGTATCAGAGCTTGACTGCCTGTAGGATTACCAAGCCAAACCGGTCGAAGTTGAGTCTAGAAATACTTTAGTTATATGTAGGGGAATTGATTGTGGGATGGAACGTAAGGCTCTTTTTACTCCTTATACCTCATGGCCTTCTGATCTGAGTCAACCTCTTCTTTTCTACGGGGATTAAGAACTAGGCCTTCTCATCTATCTATCAGGATGACGTGTTACTAATCCATAGACTTGTAGAATTGATAGTTTCAAGTCTCAATTCAGTTTTTACTACTTCCGTATGTTCATAACTGTTGATCTCGAAACCTTGATATTGTGCTTCGGAGTGGCTATGCCACCATTTTTGCAGGATGTCTCAAATCTTTTTGAGCATTTACAGCCGTTATGCTGTCCGAGTCATCCCAGGTTTCTAAATAGTCTGATGCATTTGCAAATCCTTTCTTTCCGTTCCCGATGTCCTTTGGGCCAGATTAACCACACTAATCGGTGAGTTGAGGTATTCTATTGCCTCGACATATATGTTGGAGCTATATTATGACCCTAGGTGTTTTAGGGGATCATCTAGTGGTCTAGCCATGAATCTGTGTTTCCAGTGTGATGATTCTGGCCATCATTCTCGAAAGCATCTCGTGATGCCATTTAGTAGTAGGTATTCTATCTCTGGGTTTTGAACCCAAGACTCACTCTACTTACCTCATGTTGATAGTGCTTGCTCGTTCCTTTAGGTTATTAGTAACCTTTGCATTAGTCCTCGAGGTCCGTGGTATTTCCTTCTTCCAAATACTATGAACCACTTATGGCAGAAGTTCCTCGCTGAACCGAAGGATCACAATCAGAGTACTCTTGAGGAGTTCTCCATTCATAATTGTGAATCTGCCAGTTCTACCCTTTCCGCATGGGTTATCCGGAAGAAATGTTGAGCTTCGCTCGACATACTAATCTATGCATCCACAACTCAGAAAGTTATATGTTCCTTTGAGTTGTTCTCTTTAGTTGTGTCCTGACCCTCGTCTGTCAATTGATAGTCAAGAGTATGTGTGCATTCGTTCATCGGTGCCTATTATTCTTGTGGTCCGTCAAGCCATTCTATTCTAGAATGACTAGGAGAAACGAACTCCAGTACCTTGTCCATTTCCAGGATTGGGTCAAAGCAGTCGTACTCCACAGATCAAATACTAATCCAGCTTTTGTTCTGCTCTACCTTGGAGTAATACCATCTTTATATCGAGAATGTCATGGGAATTGCACACCATCCTATGAATTCTTTATGTAGTAATACTCCTCGCCATCATTGTTCATTCCTCGGTTTCTGTGTTATTGTAACCGGAATGCCGACAAGTGAATCGTGGTGTGTGAAATCAATACTGCTAGCAACTCCGTTGCTTGGTAGTTAAATGGACGATAACCTCATTCTTAGCGTGTTGATTATTGAATCGTCACCCTAAGGTTGATTGTGCTACCTAGTCCTTTTTTTTCTGGTGCACTCCTCGATTGATGAGTTAGGGTTTTGTCAATCCCTCGCTTATTTGATCATATCGTTTTGCCCTGAAAAGCAAGATTGTTCTCGAGCTTAGTAACATATCGGTGGTTCGTGATGTTCCGAATATCTTCTCGGAAGTATTACCAGGTTGCCACCTGGCCGCTATGTTGAGTTCGTGATCAAGTTGGTTTTCTTATAAATCACCCCTTCTCCAAGAATCTGTGTTGTATACCCCTGAGCTAGTTGGTTAAGCTAAACAACAACTTGGAGAGTTGGAAGATAAAAGCTTGTCCGACTTAGCTCATATTAAGGGATATCCTGTATATGTGTTGAAGAAAGATGATATCTTCATCAATTGGTCCTTGTGATCAGTTGTTGGACCCATTGTCTTACCCCATCTTTGATTTGAGTATGGGCTATCGTCAAATCAAATCAGAACCAACGATATTTGTAATGTTGTCTTACTCGTAATTGTTTCTTCGAGCATACACCATTATATCTATTGGGTCTGACCAATGCTATCACCTTGTTCACATAATTGTGGAATTCCACTTATATGGAAACCTGGATGAATTGTTGTTGAATCCATCAGCAACATTTTTATCTTGTCCATAATTTTGTCGAACATTAAGCTAGTGTTGGAAACTTTGTAAGCAATGCCTTCGTGTTCCGTTCATGAAGCCTATGTTTGGACGAAAGAAGTGAGTCCCTCTAATTCATGTGCATTTGATGCAAGTTGCCGCCATGAGTTTGAGAAGTCTTATTTTACCTCCTCTGGAATCATCCCAAGTCAGTCATGCACACGTGCGAAGTATTCTGTGGTCTGGAGACTTGCAACCTTCATTCCATATGTGTCCCGAGAACACCAAGCCACTGATTGATTTGTTCAAGGAGAAGAAGTTCCTTCATAAGAGCTAATCATATGACTTATGTTAGGACTTCGCTATCCTCGTTGATGGTTTCCCACCTGAATTCGGTAGTGTTTTATTATAAGACTACCATGGGATAATGTTTGTCTGGGACAACGTGTTCGCATGTTTGTAGCAGAACCAGCTCATGTTTTGGAGCTTACTATCGTAGTCCATTTCCCGAGAATCTCGCAACGTCGTCTCGTCGATTTGTGTTGCAAACTATCTTTTTCTTCCTAGACTCGATGAGTCTGGAATATCCTGACATTAACCAGATCTGAATCTCAGGCAGATATGATGGTTGGAATGTTTTCCAATGGTTACAATATTGGTCTCTCTGTAACCCGGTAAAATGGATGTCATGGCCAACACACCCAGCTAGAAGACCTATTATTGTAGTATCTTGATTGAAGAAGTTGGCCACCTCCCCATAAGGACATCGTAGGATTTACTCCCTAGCTGTCCCTTATGGATTTTTGTGCTCCAGAAGTCCGACCTTTACTTGATGTTCTAGATACCAAACCATATCTATGAATGGGATACGCTAGTACATCAACGAGAACATTAGAAGCGGAGTGCTAAATGTCTCTCGGTCGATCATCCGGATTTTGTTTCCTTGGCCCCGCTAAGGTGAAATCTGAGAAGGTTATCTTCCTTTGCATCTGCATCGTCCATCGAAATCCATCATGGTAGTATGTTGTGTTGCCAGGATCCTTGACACGGATATTGGTAAAACCTTGATGAATATGGAAATGCTCAAGTTCTTGAGAGCACGCACAAGCGCTAGGTGTTATCCTCGGCACTAACTGGATTGCCCTCAGTCTCCTTGATTATGCTATAACTTTCAAACAGTGGACTCACTCTCTATTGTTGGGTTCTCCCCAGTTACCAGAATCATTCCCAGCATTTGCATTCTGTTCCCAGCTTGCACCGCCAATGTACCATTCTACCATGGGTCCCATCCATTTCCGATGATAAGCAAAATCATCCCTTGTGTTGTCTTCAACAAGGTAATCCACATCATCCATTCTGCCCCGAGAATGTCATTCTTTCGGACTCCTTCAAATGATCGATGGTGAATTGCCTTAGGCTGGTATAAAGAATTTCAGTGATCTCTGAATCAAAGGTAATTCTTTTGCCACTTAAGGGGATATCTCTATGAGTCACCTTCCCTAAGGTGCCCCGTTATAGTATCATGGCAACTCAAACTCTCGCTACGTTGACAACCGTTCACCACCCTCTTAGGTGTGGAATTGTTGTCTACCTAGTGCACCCTCGTCATCTGCTCCACTTCATTCCTCTAGACGTGTGCTTTGTATCTCAGCTTGAGAGATGTTTTTATGACTCACCCCGTGAGCTGATCCTGAGTTGTTTGATCTTCAAGAAGATCGATTCTTTTAGAGTTTCCCTTTCCTCTCATTGTCATGTTAGTTGGAGTTCTCAGAGCAAGACTTCGAGACAATGATGGTGATCGAATCAACGTTCATTTAAAGTGCAACTTGGATCGTGAAGATTATTTTAGTTTGCGTTTCCCTTTTATCTTACCCTACGCTTGAATCTCGGGTCGAGATTCTTGTTTAGTGGGGGTGAGTTGTCACACCCTAGCTAGTCATGCATTAGAGTGTTGCATCATGTTTACTCTTTCATCAGAAACTTGAAATGGGGATCTGTGAAACCCTCAGAATCATTTTGAAAATGACCCAAATAAAAATTTCTCCAAAAGGGTCCAAGAAAATGCTCATGTTGATCTCTGAAAATATTGGACAGAGATAAAAAAAATCAAACCAATATTTTTAGTGGCTCATGGACATTTATTTTGGGCATTTGGAATTAATGCATAAATATTTGCTTTGGAAATATATTTCTATATATATTGATATATGTCCAAATATTATGCCAATTATAAAGGAGCTCTGGAATAATATATCTAGCCCCTGAAAAATTTGGCATAAGTTAAATAAATGATTTAATATATTATTTAAATCAAAACAAATGTCAGAAATTAGAAAACAAAAAAAAAATAAAAGGGAGAAGCTTACCTGGGCTCCTCCACTGTGCAGCCCATCCAGCTGGCCGGCCTAGCCAGCAGGCGGCCCAGCCCGTCTCCCTCCTCTGTCGTCTTCGTCCCGACAGAGGGAGGGGAGTGTGGCCGGCGCGCGCGCGCCACCGCGCCACGCCACCTCTCTCCCTGCCTGCCTGCCCTCCCCTCCTCGCCTCGATGCCCTGGACGACGCCACGCCTCCCCCCCTGCTCTCTCTCACTCGCCCTCGGCTCTTCCCTCCTCTCCCTTGCTCTCTCTCTCACGGCCGAACACCACCGTCGCCGCCGTTCGCCTTAGCAGCCGTCTCCGGCCACCCCTCGCTCCCCCGACTAGCTCAGAAGCTCCGCCACAACCCCCTCTTCCTCCCCACCGCTCCACGGGCCTCCGGAAGCCCTGCATCGCCGCCACGTCGCCGTTCCCCTCTTCGGGCTCCGACCATCATCGCCGTCGAATTCGCCGTCTCCAGCGCGTCCCCGAGCCCGCTTCGACGCCCACTGCAACCGCGGTGAGCTACGCCACCGTTTCCCCCTCTTCTCCCCCTCGTTCCCTCACCGTAGCCTCCTCCCCACCACGGCCGAACCTCCGCCGTCGCCGAGCTCGCCGTCGACGCAGCTCCGGTGACCATTTGGTCACCCCGGCGAGTCCAACGAGTTCGTAAGGCTCCATAGAGCATCCCTAGCGCCTCGCTTCGCTCGCCTTCGAGCTCTAACCCCGTTTCCGTGCACGACCGAACTCCGGCGGCCGCAGCCGAGCTCGCCGCCGTCGACTCCGGCCACCTCAGGCACGGCCACCACCACCGTTCGACGCGCGGGAGCAAGGGCTCTCCAACGAGCCCAAGCACAGCCACGCCCGTGCCCTGTAGCGCGATCCCGCTTCACGCCGCCGTCTCGGACCTCGCCGGCGTCATGTCGCCGGTGGGGTTTGACTTGTCCGACCTGGGGTTTGACCCCCCAGGGTCACTGACGCGTGGGCCCCGTCGGCCAGGTGGACATCATCAGCGCTAACCACTGTTAGTTAACCCCCTGACACTGACCAGTGGGCCCCAGCGCCACTAATTAGTAATTAGGATTAATTTAACCCTGTTTGACCCCTCTGTCACCGACGTGTGGGCCCCACACGTCAGGTTTGACCCTGGTCAGCCCTGTTGACTCTGCTGAGCTCAGGATGACGCCATGCTGACGTAATATTCCATTTCTGGAATTTAGTTTATTTTTCTAAATAATTCAGGAAATTCCAGAAAATACTACAAACTTCAAAAATTCATAGAAATTCAACCGTAACTCCAAATTAAATAAATTATATATGAAAAATTATCAGAAAAATCCAATCTATCCATCTGTACCATTTTCATGCATGTTTGAACAATGTTTGTCCTCTGTTTTGGACAAAACAAATAAAGGACATTTAAATAATCATATATGGAGTTTGAATTTGAATCTTGGATTCAAACCAACTTCATTTAACTTGTTGCTAGGTGCATTAGCCCAAAACACATGCATATTGCCATGTCATAGCATGCATCATATTGTGCATTGCATTGATCGTGTTTCCTCTGTGTTTTGCCGGTGCTGCTCCCCCCTCGGTAGACGTTGTACCGACGATGTGATCATTGACACTGATGAAGACTCAATGTTATCTTCAGAAGTGCCAGGCAAGCAAAACCCCCTTGTTCATTCCGATACAATCCCACTCTCTCGCTCCTGCTCTCTTTTACTGCATTAGGACAACAACGATTCATCTGTTACTTGCTGCGGTAGCTGAACCCCTTCATCCTTTGCATGACCTGTCATTCCACAGTAAATAGATGAAACCCACTAGCATGAGTAGGAGTTGTTTGAGCCCTGTTGTGCCTACTCATTCATGCTTGTTTGTCATGCCTGCTATTGCTTAGAGTTGTGTCAGGTCTGATTCATCGGGAATGAATCAGAGGTGTATGAACATGTCCTACTGTGGTGAGCTAAGTGTGTGAACACGATTTGGTAAAGGTAGCGGTGAGAGGCCATGTAGGAGTACATGGTGGGTTGTCTCATTGCAGCCGTCCTTAGGAACTGAGTTCTGTGTTTGTGATCCATGATTCAGCTACTACCATGCATTGGGCCCGAAACCAATGGACCCTCTCGGCTTCTTAATCGCCCTTGTCCTCTGTCCAGGAGTTGCAAGTAGTTTCTGGTGTTTGTAGTATGCTGGAGGCCGTGCGCAGCGCTGACCGTAGGGGTGGGCTGTGATGCGGTAGGCACGTGGCCGGGTAAACCGGGCGCCCGTTTGGTGTCACGGAACCCTGTTCACATCGTTTGGGGCTGTGAGCGAAACTTCGGCCGGATCTCCTCATGGATGGAACCCAAATAGGCGATGAACCTGGACTAGGGACTTGAGTGTTTAGGTAGGTCGTGGCCGACACCCACGTTGGGCTTCCGCTTGAAGGTTGCCGAGTACATGTCGTGTAAACGGCGGTAAGTGGTGAGAGCGTGTGTGAAGAAGTACACCCCTGCAGGGTTAACATCATCTATTCGAATAGCCGTGTCCGCGGTAAAGGACTTCTGGGTTGCCTATATCAGTTCATAGACAAGTGAAAGTGGATACTTTAAAATGCGCAAGATAAGCGTGAGTGCTATGGATGGCGTTCTCGTAGGGAGACGGGAGCGGATCCATAGTGGTGTATTGATATGGTGAATATGTGGACTCGTGTGCGCCACCTCAAAAGAGTTACTTGCAGTCGTAGTTTAGGATAGCCACCGGGTCAAAGCTGGCTTGCTGCTGTTAAACTCCACCATCCCTTTTATTGATAATGATGCATATGTAGTTAGTTCTGATGTAAGTCTTGCTGGGTACATTTGTACTCACGTTTGCCTATTTTATGTTTTTGCAGAGAGACTTCAGTCTCGCTAGTAGTTCCATGTGGACTTCGACGTTTAGCTTGTTACCTCAGCTACGATCTTGTGCCCTCGGCAGGATCTGGTAGATAGTCAGGCTTCCAAGCCTTTTTCATTTGTAGATGTCTGTACTCAGACATGTTAGCTTCCGCATGTGTTTGATTTGTATGCTCTGAATGTTGGGTCATGAGACCCCTGTTTGTAATATCTTGCTCCTCGGAGCCTAATGAATAAATACTTGAGTCGTAGAGTCATGATGTGATGCCATGTTGTATTTGCACATATCGAGCATATTGTGTGTATGTTATTGAAATGCTTGGTATGTGTGGGATCTGACTATCTAGTTGTTTATCTTTAGTAGCCTCTCTTACCGGGAAATGTCTCCTAGTGTCTCCACTGAGCCATGGTAGCTTGCTACTGCTCCGGAACACTTAGGCTGACCGGCATGTGTCCTTCTTCGTTCCTGTGTCTGTCCCTTCGGGGAAATGTCACGCGTTGAGTACCGGAGTCCTGTTAGCCCGCTACAGCCCGGTCTACCGGAGTCCTGCTAGCCCAGTGCTATAGCCCGGAACTTACTCGCTGATGACCGACACGTTCGATGCTGGGTCATGGATGCCTGTCCCCGTAAGTCTGTGCCACTTTGGGTTTACGACTAGCCATGTCAGCCCGGGCTCCTTATCATATGGATGCTAGCGACACTATCATATACGTGTGCCAAAAGGCGCAAACGGTCCCGGGCAAAGGTAAGGCGACACCCGTGGGAATACCGTGCGTGAGGCCGCAAAGTGATATGAGGTGTTACAGGCTAGATCAATGTGACATTGAGTCGGGGTCCTGACATGGAGAGCCAGTAAGAACCCATGAGTCGCGATGCTCAAGTACCCCCCCTTTAATGTGCAAGCGGCCGTCATGAAGGAAGAAGGGTGCCGTGGACGACATCAAATAACGATCATGACGGGTCAAATGCACGACTTGAATAAATGCAAGAGGAATACGTGCCACTAGGTCTGGCCCGGGTGGCTTGGGGATAATGCAGCCCGAGGGGCGCCCCCGAAAAAGTAAACTGAAAACATGAACTAAAGGGATACATGCCGCAGGGACGGACCCACGCGGCCTGGGAATGATGCAGCCCTGGGGGGGCGCTCCCAGCTGAAAACGAAACTCGAAGGATGTCACCTGATGATGCTGAAGACGAAGGGATGCTGAAGTAGCGGCCGGCGCGCGCTGCGGAAGTCGATCTTCACGAGCCCCCAGGCGCAGGAGCCTCGGGAGGCTCCAGGGGCGCTGTCGGCTCCTCGCGGACCATCTCCATCTCCGCCAGGACTGTGGAATGCCTGACCGCTTGAGCCTCCAAGATGCTCCTCATGAGGCGCTGACGCACAACGGCCGCGTTCGGCAGGCCTTAAGGCATGGGAACATAGCTGTGGGGTGGACCTTCGCAGCGTCCCACGCGTGAGGGCCAGTGGCGCTCCTGAGAGGCGGCTCGGTTGAGTCCTGGTATGTCGATGCAGATGCGCAGCCCACCATCCTCGCCTGGATGGGGAGCTACGGCGGGTAAGCGGCGGCTGCCACTCATGACTCTTGACTCCTGCAGCTCCTGAATGATCTGGCTGACGAACTCCCGAGGGTTTGGCCTTCCTCGACTTGCTCCTTCCTGAGGAAAACGTCCGTTGAAGCACGCCTCCAAGTGGTGCCCGAGCGCCTCCCTCGTGATCTTAGCAAAGTCGATGGCCCTCCAGGAGAGAGCCCCCGAGCCTTGCTCGAAGAGGGCGCCGGGCGCGCCTTCTTATGCGACAGAAGGAGGCGCCCCCTGAACAGGCGCGGACCCTGAGGGGCCTGCCTCCCGAGTGGTCGGAACAGGCAATGTCTTCTTCTTCTTAGGAGCAGCCTCGGGAAGCCTCCCGCTCCTGTGATCTGGGTCTTCATTGATGCATCTTGGAAGGCATGTTCCAGAGAAAACACAGACGAAAATCCCCACCAAAAATAGCCCCAAATTTTTTAGTGATTTGTTGGTTTTATAAAATTTTGTTGATTTTGATCCATGGATTTGCTTGGTTTCAAGTAGATCTAGCATCTCCCCAAGTTTCCCCATCTTCCATCCACGAAATCTCATCATTTTTGACCCCAAAATCTCCATTTTTTGCCCAAAATCGCGTCCCGAAATTCGCATCTCGCGTTGACCCCGACCCACCGGACGACCGATGTTTTTTCGGACGTCCGGACCCACCCAGAACCATCGGACGACCGACCATCACTGGACGTCCGACACCCCTGATCCAGTACCAAAACATCGGATTTCTGGCCATTTCCGGACGTCCGTCCCGTGCTCCAACCACCGGTCGTCCGACCTTTATCGGACGTCCGACCCCTGTGAAAATTGACTTCGGCTGATTTTTGTTTCGGCCATAAGTAATTCATCCAAACTCCGATTTCGACGTTCTTTAGCTCGTTTTGAAGCTCTTGACATCCCCCATCCCACAAAAATACCACCAACATCATTTGACTCCATCAAATTTTCCAAAATTTGGCAAGTTTGCCTAGTCCTTCCACCATATCATCCGCATAACAACCATAGCCTTCTGCAACCTAACCCATTTTGATCCCCATAGCATTAGTGGTTGCTTGAGTAGTGATTCGAGTCTCCTAAGGTGTTTCGGCTAGTTAGGGACGGTTGCTTCTTCATCAACCACCACCTTCACTTCCGCATAACCTTGCCCACCATACTCTTCCACCCCCACTTAACCCAATTTTGTTTGAGCTTGTTTGAGTTGTGGCTTGTGTCTCCTAAGGTGTTTCGGCTACTTAGGGACGGCAACTTCAACTCCGACACGTGTATAGCCCATCATTCCACTTCCGCATTGCCAAGTGCAAGCCACCACTGTTTTCCGCTGCCACCATTTGACTTTACCTTTGGAGATATTGAGTTTGCGGTTTTTCCGTTTCCTAGGGTGTTTCGGCTAACTAGGAACGGGTCGACTTCGGCAATACCGCCTCTCATCATCGCCAAGGAAAGTAACCTCAACGACACCGTTGTATATTCCCCTTGCCATTGCATTGATAACCCCTAGCCTATTTTGCGTTACTTGCCGATAGAGACTAGCCATTTGAGTATTGCCGACAACGTGACTTGTGCACATTAGTGATCATACTTCCCATAGCATACATACCATATCATCGTGGTGCATATCTTGGTATCATATCTTGTGTCACAAGTTTGTTCCCGCATATACACTATTGCTATCTTGGTTTGTGCATTGTGCAAAAGTGGCCATACAAAAAAAGCTTTTAGGCAAAAGAAAGAGAGCAAAGAAGCTTGTAAGCAAGTGCCATAGCATCATACCACATTGCATATAAGATTATCTTATCCGATCATCTTGGACCATCTTGAGAGAAACACCAGGAACCATATATACATAGCATACTTGGGATAGTAAGTTTATCCATTTTGCATCTTATAGGTTCTGCACAAGTGTTGTATCCGCCTATAGAGCAATCGTGCTAGTGTCTCTCTTGAGTTGTGCAACACGAGCGTTTTCCGTGGATTCCACATTTTGTGCTCATTCCTTGGTCGCACGACCCCATTTATCTATCCGTGTGTGCGTTTCCGTGTGCCACATATTGCTATTGGTCTACTTGTTTCGCTTGTGAATTTGTGAATCTTTTTCAACATTATTGACTCTTGCTAACATTTTGCATCAAATTTTTGTGCCACTATGCTCACCGAGCTCCACCATAAGCCTTACTTGTGTAGGTGTGAGAACCGACAAGAATTGGTACCAATTGTGCTATTTCCTTGTTACACATTTGAATGATCATCGATCCATCTTCAACATCGGTCAAGGTACATTTGGTCTAGTTCTTATCTTTCTCCCACTCATATTTACTCGAGTCTTGTGATGGATAGGAAAGGCATTTAATCTCCGGTCCTCGACAACAACGACGGCGTGAACAACTACATTACCAAAGCGTCCATCTTCGATCTACAACGACAAATGCAAGGCGCACAATCAAGATTGCGACAGCACATTGAGAACATCTCCATCGACATTCGTCACTCCGAATCAAAGAAAATGGGACTACATCAACAAGAAGCTTTCTGCACATAAAGAGGAGAAAGATGCGAGGATGGAGGAGACTCGGCCCTTGATCAAGTCTTCTTCCCCTTCGTCATCTTCAAGGCAGTGACGTTCAAGTCACAAGTCTTCGGAGCACAAACAAGATGGAAGCGCGAGTCGTCCACATCCACATCTAGATGGTGACCACTATCATGTCCGTGATCCACATCATCATGAAGGGCAAGTCACCTCCAAGCAACATGTACACGACGATGAACAACGACATCTACTATGAGCTGAAGCACGACAACAACATCACATCATGAAGATGCTCCACAAGCACAAATGCACAAGTCCCAACAAACCCTACTTCACGCCAAGTCCAAGCTTCATGAGCAAAAGAGAAGACCGCGAGACGAGCACTACCAAGACGGAGCTACGGCTAAACCAATCACTTCGGCATCTTCGCCAAGTGCTATCAAGGCATCTTCTCCTTTGTACGTATGGCATCTTCGCCTACTTCCCACGAGTACGCCTATAATGACTTCATCAAGTCCAAGGCGACCACCTACGACCGAGGGTGACACTTCCATCTTCGGAAGCCCCTCAAGAAAGATGACCGTGGAGGGGAAATTCCCTTCGGTCATGAAGACGAGCTACAAGGTGCCACATCATATGGGCCCCTCACACCAAGACGGTGACAAGAAGGTCGAGCAAGGGCCATCTCCTTCGGCCACGACGATAGGAGTTGAGCATTGAGACATTTGCACCTACATCTCTCCGACACCCACATATGTCAAGATGCCCCATTTGTCATGTGACGAGAGCCACCACCACATGAGTGACATAAGTGACTGCACCATACGTGACATTGAGAACATTTCCTATGAGAGGATGAGTGTGACCACCACTAGCCCCACACATGAGAGCATGCCAGACATCCTATGTGAGGTTGAAAGCCATTTGAGTGACTCCACCAACCATATGAGTGAGAGAATCCTTGAGGGAGTGAGTGAGCCACAACACTTAGCGAGTGAGGTAGTTCACATGGCATGTGAGGCCACTATGATTTCTAATGACTTAACCTCTACCTCGAGTGTGTTTTCTTCTTTGGTGCTAGGTCTCCTACATGATGACATGCCTATCCTCGACGAGTCCATCCCTCCAATGGACAAACCGATGGCCATGTGGACGATGATGCACCCCCCACATGGTTCCATCAAGATGAAGATGACAACGATTGGATCTTCAACACCTCACCTACAACATATGAGCCATGCTCCAAAGGTAACATACGTGATGGTGCTTCTCTTGTCCCACTAGCGAACTATCTTACCAATGATTGCTTGCATGATGTTGACCCACCTATTCCCATGCTTCATGCTAGTGCGAATTCTTCATGTCAAGACTTACCTATTTATGATGAATATGATGATGAGCATGTTGAGTTGCCTAGTTGTGATGCTATGCTCCATAGGATATCATGTGAAATTTCTATTGGTCACATCATGTTTGACAATCCATTGAACTTGTCATATGCTATGAGTGAGATTTCCCATATTGCATCATTTCAATCTCAACATAGTAACTATGCATGCCCCATTACAATAAATCATATTTGCACTTATGGCATAGATGACGAGATGATGGTCATTGGATTTTGTTCGTTGTGATATTGCCATACTTCCTTTACATGATTTGCGCAATTCATCTATTATGCCATGCCATGATCACATAGAACCAAATATGCTTTGTTTTGGATGTTATCAATATTCTCCATGTGATGTTTCTACTCATGCTCATGAGGAGACCCCCATAGTTTCCTCATACATATTAGGGATTTTGATGCATTCCATACTTTGCATGATTCCCATAATTGCGTGCACCATATGCATTCCATGAATAACAATGCTCTAGATATTTCTCATGATGCATTACACAATTTGAGTCTCCATTATGTCATACATAATAACAAACCTCCCATGATGGATGACATGTTTCTATATCATGCATCTCATTTATTTGAGCATTTGATATTTTGTGCTAACCGACACATGCACGTGCGCATCATGATGGATGATGTGTACATATACCACGCACACACAATTTTCCCTTTGTCTTTGTTTTGTGTAGGTACTCATGTATACTCGTAAAATTCTCAATCCCAAGAGTTGACGAAACAAGCTCTTGAGAGCAACAACGATTTGGGATCCCGTGGACTATCCTTACTACCGTCCCCTTCGCACCAGGACTACGCGCATCTCTTCTACTGGGCTCTCACACGGCTATGGGCTATTTACCACTTGTCACCTTATACTCATTTTACCGTATTCCTGCCCCCATGCCTTTGCAATGCAATTGTGACCCTTGCTTGCATCTACCCATGATTCACCATTATGCTACTCCTATGGGTATTTCCATGCTTGGTGGAGATACTAGTAGCTATTGCCATGATTTCTTTGTGCCCCATGCTATCGACGTTTGTTGTGTTGGGAGAGTCATGATGTCCCATTGCTATTTACATATGGCCTCTCGCCAATACATTGATCATATTTTTCTCAGAACTTCCTTTCATGCTTGTGCTATGTCATGTGAATTATTCATGCCCACTATTTGCACACATGACATGCTTGCCATGATTCCCTCTAGTATGTTGCATCTTCGCACTACTAGCTTGCTTGACTTGATCGCTATGATTGCTTGCTATGTTGCATCACCCATGTTCCACTCTTACTTGCTTTCTTGGGTTGATGACATATATGCTCATGCCTCTCACATGATATATCTTGATCATTGTCTCTTGTGTCCATTAGTTTCATCTCTCATATCCACTTGTATTGAGTGCAACCATACTATGCCTATTGATCTTGGAGACTTTGACACTTTACTTGTGATGCATGCTTGTTTGATTGAGCCTCTTGTATTTGGTTGTTCTTACATCATATGCCTCCATACTATGAAATGCTCCCTTGTACTTTCTTATGATGAGCATGATGCATACACTTGTTGGGTATCTTACCGCACGAATGATAGGTTTTGCACTTCCGCTAACCTCATTTATTTTTCGAGTGTTTGCCATGTTCTTTCGTTTTGAAGGATCCACAAGGCGGTACCATGACAAGAAAACTTGGTCATGTGAAGGCGTACATGATGTGCAACTCCAACATCTTCGGGAACATTCCTAAGGTGAACTCCTTCCTTTTGAGCCATCTTCAAATACACATATTGGATGCGTCACTCTTTCATTGTTGTTTCCTTCTTGTTGTCTACATGATACATCTCGCGAACGGAGGAGCAACATTGGAGATTGGCGCTATGGACCTTCACATTGAGGAGCGCTCGCACTTATTGGGTCCACCTTCTGAACTCCACTCATGCCACGACATCGAGCATTGGTACACCAACACCTACATATTTGTTGATTGTGCTCATACATGTCATGCTCGATGGACATATCATACTCACCACAAGTTTGCACCCTATGCATGGATTGACTCACATTATTATTGCCTTGTTGCATCTTGTATTCCCATGTCATCCATGACATTTGAGCTTGTGCACTTCCTTAGCAAATTTGTTGTGATCTTCCTTGCTGGCATATTCATACATCATGATCATATTGTCCACCATCAATTGCATGATAACATACACATATTGAGCATCCATTGCCATATTCATTCTATTGATGAACCGTCTCTCTATGACATCATTTTTCACAATGGTAGAATTTGTCGCTTTGTGCACCATGCTTTTGTTCCCATGAATGCTTTGAATATCATTCTAGATCATCTTTGATAAGCTTCATGCGCTTTGTCACGAAAAATCTTACCGCACGGAGTCATTCTTACATAATGTACACTTTGTGTGCGCTAACCATTGTATTTCCAAGTGTTGTTTGTGTTTGCTCCTTTTGCATGTATACCACTCCGGCGACACCTTGGAGTACTTGGATTGCGCCATGCCTTCAACTACGTCCAACTACAAGTCCGTCCACGACAATTGTTTCCATGGTGATGAGGATCACGATCCGAGGTCGGATCTTTCCCAGGGGGAGATGATGCAGAGCATCCCATGTTCATCCCCATGTACACTCCGACTACTCTCCAAACCCTTAGAGGACATATGACGAGACCTCGAACATACGCCTTTGGACACAAGGTGAACTCACTCCTCTCCGAATCGTCACTTTCCTCATGTGGGACATGGATACTATCTCATACATGTGTGCTATGCATGTCCAGGAACCAACCGGAAGGCCATGGATCAGCTAGGAGCATTGGACAAGATGGCGAGTGCACCAAGCACAAGGAACAAGAGGAAGAGCTGCCCGGAAGCTACAGCTCTCGGACGTCTGACGACCTCTTGAAGACCGACGATCTTTGGACGTCCGACGCCTGGAGACTTCACCAGCCAGATCGACTCCAACCGAGGCTGCCTACAGCGCCCGGACGACCGTCCGACGCCGGATTTCCGACAATCATCAATGCCCGGAAGACCGACCCCGACCGGACGTCCGACACCAACAGTTTAGTACGGAAACATCGGAAGTACGGAGACTTCCGGACGTCCGATGCCACCTTTCCAGAGACAAAACGCCGGACATCCGACATGCGTCGGACGACCAGACCCTCGCGAGCCACCGGACGTCTGATACCTGTCGGACGACCGATGCCTGTATGTGCACAGCTTCGGGCCCGAGGCCCATGTACCCTTTCACTTTGCCCCATTTGCACTTAGACTATAAATAGACCTCCTCCTCCTCCTAGAGAGGGTCAACATTGTGATAGCTCATATTTCAAGATAGGGCTTTGCTCATCCATCTGGATCTACTCCATCACGAGGGACCGACACCTCTTCGGAGAAGATCCTTGTTGGATTCAAGACCTCCTTTCATAGAAGACCCTCTTCAAGACCTCATCGCGGAGAAGAACCAGTTACCCTATGTATCGTCCCTTGTTGGATTTGGATCTTGTACCCATTTGTGTTTCGATGATCTAGCACATGTGTGACTTTATTCTTGTTGGTTGATTATTCTCTCATGTTTTTCCCTCGTTCCCCTCCTCGTGTTCTTTGTGTTCTTCGTAGGGATCCGCTCCAAACGTGGAAGATCGGCCTCTAGGTTTCTACCCTACATCAGGTTGGTAGAGGTCAAACGGTGGTAGGGTTTGGTGTAACAAAGTGTAATGGAAGTTGGCTTGTGGATGTCGAGGGGCTTGCAGAAGTGGGGTTGTGGTGGCCGAGGTGGGTATGCGGTGGTGGAACTGGTGGTGAAGAAAACTACAGAAAATGCAGTTTTGGTAGAGGTTCAGCTAAGTGGCGGCCTGCACCCTCCATTGAAGAGCATGACTAGTCATCATCTGCCCCAATTGTCGTTGCGCGCGTCATTGATGAGGAGGACAACACTACTTCACCAGTTATGGCTTCACTACATCATGATGCTGCATCAGGCCCTTCTGCACCGCCCAACACAAACATCGACCCGGCTGCCCCAACATCTTCACCGACACCTCCGAGGAACGCTTAGACACCCTATGTCTTCATTCATTTTTGGTCATTCAATGACAAAGGGGGAGAAGCATATGGGTTGATAGTCTTTAAGCGGGTTCATATGGGCCGGCTGCTATATTTTTGTTAAGTCTGCAACTCACGTTCGTGAAATGTTGGTTTTTGAGTTGTAACACTTAAGTCCAGATAGGACGTTTGCTACATTTTCTGTAGTTTTAACTGCGTGGTTGAATGCCTCTCTTATGCGGATGAAATCATTCTGCAGACGCCAATTTATCATTGTGCATGTCATTTCTTCAATACATTTTTGTATGCGGGATGACTTGACTTCATGAACAAAAGGAGATCTCCACAAAGCAGAACCTGCAATGTGAATTTGCATTCAAAGGCGTACTTAAACGCACATCTTCAAGGGGAGGCCTTTCAACTTCATGAAGCCAATGACCATGTTCTTGAACTTTCACATATTTTTAATCCCCGTTGAAACATTCAACCAGTTTGTCATCAATTACCAAAAGGGGGAGATTGTAAGTGCATCTAGTGCCACCCCTAGTTGGTTTTGGAGTATTGATGACAAACCTGGTTGAGGGACTAATGTGCTTGTGAGATTCATAGGAGAACACAGGTAGAAGTCCCTTTTGATTCGGTTTACCCATCTAAGATGACCCCCAAAAATGTATGAAGACATTGAAGACAACGGTGGTTCGTGAAGACATTCTCGTCGAAGATAATGACGTGTGAAGACATTCACTTGAAGTCAATGAAGTACTGATGAGGACATCAATACCATTGTTACACCCACAACCCCTGCTGCTATACATAATGGACCAATTACTAGAGCTCGTGCACGCCAATTAAATTACCAAGTACTTTTGTTTCTTGGTAATGACTCTAATGTTCATGAGAATATGATGTTGCCTAAATTGGATACATTTGTTTTGCTTACAAATGAAGGGCCTAGCTTGGAGAAGGATGAATATTGGAGCAAGAACAAGCATGGAGATGATGGCATGCGCAAGGGGAACAAGAACGGAGTTACCAATGATGATTTCAGGACATTGAAGCCACCATAATGAGTGCATGAAGGCTTGGATGAAATATACAAGATGCTACTTCATAATTTTCGCCCACAGGCTATTCTAGGCGCTGCGTCACCTTATTATTGGGCCAGGCCCATGTAATTTCGAAATACTTGATTATAGGCTGTTTTTAGAGTCCGTATGTGTGGGGAAACAAGAGTTAGGGTTGGTTTCGGACCCCTCCCTCAAGGGCCACGAAATTCCCCCCTCTTCCTCCATATATACATCCCTTAGGGCGTCGTTTAGACTTTGGGTTTTGTTTAAATTAGAAGTTCGCCATAGCTACAACTTCGCGTACTTCATTTGTTCAACGACCAGACCAAGACATCACAGAACCCCACCTTCATTAATAAAGCTTTTCTCTTATATTCGCAATATCCAGATTGCAATATCAGTTTCTTGCTTGTTCTTTGTTTGCTCGCAGGAAACAGACCCTTGTGGTCAGGTTGATCGTGCTTCGGCATGGTCAGTAACCCCTCGGAAGTTGGTTTAGCGATTGCTAAGGCGCGGCGTCTCGCACGATCGTAGTTGGATCATCAAGGTCGACTCCCACAGAAAACGATAGTCACCATCTCATCGAAAGACGGGACACCTTTGTCTCTATCAAGTGGTATCAGATTTCTAGGTTTCTCGGTGAGATTTTACAGTTTTTCATAGTTTAGATTGAGTCTGTTCTTCATACCTACAGTCCACGAAAAAGCCAAAAAAAATTAGGGTTAGTTCATCATATCGGAACCAGTCTGAGCCTTTGCATAATCTTTTCAGTATTTTGCTTTGTTGAATTTGCGCTTGCATCGTCGTGTCAAGTTGCTGGTCTTAGCGTCTAGTCTTTTAGAGTTTCGAGTTCTGGTCATAAGTTGTCACGCCGCCGCCGTACCATCATCATCGCCGCTGCGATATATCACCACCGCATCACCATCATTGTCGCGGCCATATATCACCACCGCATCATCATCTCGTCGCTGCCATATACCACCAACGCACCAACATCCTCGCCGCTGCCATATACCACCCCACATATTCGCCACCAATCCGACTCCATATACGCCACCACATATCCTCCGCCATCACGCCAATCCGAGTCCACCTGCAACATATATCTGTCACCAGCATGAGTTCCACCAGATTCATCTCCGCCAGCAGTTTGAGTTCCACTAGATTCATCTCCGCCACCAGTCCTAGTCCGAGTCTAGTATTTGTTAATCTATTTTAGATTTCCAGATCACGCTATACTCCGAGTGGTGACAGAGTCGGACTCCCTAGCTTCCGTGTCACCTGCAGTAAAAAAATAGTTCCAGTTTAAAAAAACTAAGTCTAGAAAATTCTGGCTAGGTAGTTTTTAGACCATTTGTAGACTTTTTCAAAAAAAAATTGTCGCGGAGTAAAAAAAGAGGAAAAAAAGTGCAAAAAATGAAAAAAAAAGATTTTTTTTTAGAGTGTGCTCCTCCCTTGATTACGTGTCGCGCCGTGATTTTGTTAGTGTTCTAGGCTCGCGTCTCTAGCACGGTCTAGCCTTGGACCAGCATTGTACCGTCGTTGAGCGTTTATTCAACTTTGCATCTCTGAATTGATTATTGTTGACCCTTTTTGCTACCATATCATAAGTCATCCCAGCTCCACATATATCTACGTCATGCTTTTCACTCTCCCTTGCCATTGCTCTATCCAAGCTTTGAGAGTTTTGACTACAACGGTTGCCGATCACCACTTGCTGCTGGGTAAGAACTGGTAAGAATTTGAGATTCGCTTGACGGGTTTGTGACACACCACCACCACTTCCTAGTAGTCTGTAGGATCATATTCTTGTGTGTTTCTATTGCTGCTAACGATGGCAGGATCACAAGCCAATGAGACTGATTGGGAGAACATGATGAACAAACAGCTACATGATAAATTTCAGCAAATGATTAGTTGACAGGTGCAAGATGTGCTAAACAGATTTGAAGAGGCCATGGAGAAGATAGATGGCATTGAGAAGACGTTCGAAACAAAGCTTGATAACAAGTTTAATGAATTGCTCGGATGCCTTTCACAACCACCGCCGGTTGCACCTATCGCACCTCTGCAACGACAACAACAACGCCCCCTTCCGAATCAGTTTGGACGAGCGAAGCGTGTTCCTCTTGAGGATGGCCAAACTTCTGGTGCTGCTGTACCTATTGTTGATGCTTCTTTAGCTCCTACTACTGTTGCTGCTGGTACCGAGGAGGATGATGATTATGCGGATGATTATGAGGATGAGGTTGGTCAAAATCAGAACTACGTGCAACCACCAGCACCAGCAATAGGTCGTCCACATGCAAATAATCGCAATGGTAGACCTGCACCACCACCTCAGGTACGAGATAATGACCATATTCCTAAACTGAAATTGAATAATCCACCATTTGAGGGTAGATATATTCCTGATATATATCTTATTTGGGAGTTAGAAACTAAACAACCTTTTACATGTTTACAATATCCCGAGGAGAGACGAGTTGTCGCTGTTGTTTGTGCTTTCACTAGTTTTGCATGTGTATGGTGGTTTGAACATTGTAGATTATATCCTATTCCAGCTACTTGGGCTACTTTGAAAACTACTATGCGTACTCGTTGGGTTCCACCATATTATCAACGTGAATTGCTTCAATAATTGTAGCATTTAAGACAAGGAAAAAATTCTGTAAAAGAATATTATCAGGAATTAAAAACTGGCATGATTAGATGTGGTATTGTTGAGGAGAATGAAGCTATGCTTGCAAGTTTCATGGGTGGATTAGATAGAGAGATTCATATCATTCTAGAGTATAAGGAGTATACTAATATCTCTCGTTTATTCCATCTTGCTTGTAAAGCTGAACGTGAAGTGCAGGATCGACAGGCATTGGCGCGAACTAACTTTTCTGCAGGTCGACCTTCGTCATGGACACCGTGTGCATCCTCTACTCCCACACATCCTACTGCAGGACCACTTAATTCAACCTTCGGTTCCAACCGAGATACAAGAAAACATGCACCATCACCACCATCTGCCAAGAGTACACCTTCTAGTTCAGCACAGAGCTCTTCTTCATCCATGGCATCAACAGGGCAAACACATGATATTATTTGTTGTCGTTGCAAGGGTGGAGGTCATTATGCGAGAGAATGCCCATGTAAGCGTGTGATGATTGCTACTGAGGATGGTGGGTATGAGTCCGCTAGTGACTATGATGAGGAAACTTTGGCTCTTATTACAAGTGAAGAACACAGTGGACATGATTCTGATAATGAGACGCAATACATGGCTCCTGAAGATGCTGAAATTATGAATGTTTATTTGCTCAACGTGTTTTGAGTGTGCAGGTCACACAAGCTGAGAAAAATCAGAGGCATAATTTGTTCCATACAAAGGGAGTTGTGAAGAAACATTCTATTCGCGTCATCATAGATGGAGGGAGCTGCAATAACTTGGCTAGCATAGAGATGGTGGAAAAGCTCTCTCTCACCACAAGACCACATCCACATCCTTACTACATCCAATGGTTCAACAACAGCGGCAAGGTTATGGTAACACGTAGTGTTCCCATACATTTTAGTATCCTACATATGTTGATTATGTTGATTGTGATGTGGTACCTATGCAAGCATGTTCCTTATTACTTGGTAGACCATGGCAATTTGATAAAAGTTCTGTACACCATGGTAGAAAAAATCATTATACTCTTGTTCATAAGGATAAAAATATTACTTTGCTTCCTATGACTCCTGATTCTATTTTGAAAGATGATATTAGTAGAGCTAATAAAGCAAAACAGGAGAAAAATAAGAGTGAAAATAAGATTGTGGTAAAAGAATTTGAGCAATAAATGAAGCCTAATAATAAACCATCTAGTGTTGCTTCTGAAATTAAATTGAAAAGTGCACGTTTACTTGCCACCAAATCTAATATTGATGATCTAGATTCAGCAAATCTGTTTGCAATGCTTTTTTGTGCAAAGAGGCCTTATTTTCTTTCGAGGATGTGCCTTCCTCTTTGCCTCCTGCCGTCACTAACATTTTGCAGGAGTTCGCTGACGTCTTTCCACAAGACGTGCCACCGGGATTACCACCCATTCGAGGGACTGAGCATCAGATTGACTTAATTCTGGGCGCATCACTACCCAACTGTGCACCATACCGTACCAACCCAGAGGAGACGAAGGAGATTATGCGTTAAGTACAGGAGCTGCTCGACAAAGCTTATATACGCGAATCTCTTAGTCCTTCTGCTGTTCATATTATAATAGTGCCAAAAAAGGATGGTACGCCATGTATGTGTGTTGATTGTAGAGGCATTAATAGTATTACTATTCATTATCGTCATCCTATTCCTAGGCTAGATGATATGCTTGGTGAATTGAGTGGCTCTACAATATTCTCCAAAGTTGATTTGCGTAGTGGATACCATGAAATTCGTATGAAATTGGGGGATGAATGGAAAACAACCTTTAAAACTAAGTTTGGATTATATGAGTGGTTAGTCATGCCTTTTGGGTTAACTAATGTACCTAGTACTTTCATGAGATTAATGAATGAATTTTTACGTGTTTTCATTGGACGATTTGTGGTAGTTTACTTTGATGACATATTGATTTATAGCAGATCTTTGGAGGAACATTTGGAACATTTGCGTGCTGTTTTTATTGCTCTACGTGATGCACATTTGTTTGGTAACCTTGGGAAGTGCACCTTTCGCACCGACCGAGTGTCTTTTCTTGGCTATGTTGTTACTCCACAGGGAATTGAAGTTGATAAAGCCAAGATTGAAGCTATTGACAATTGGCCGCAACCCAAAACGGTCACACAAGTGAGGAGTTTTCTTGGACTCGCTGGTTTCTATAGGCGTTTTTTGAGATATTTTAGCACCATTGCTGCACCTCTCAATGAGCTTACAAAGAAGGATGTGCCTTTTGTTTGGGGTACCGCACAGGAAGAAGCCTTCACGTTATTAAAAGATAAGTTGACACATGCTCCTTTACTCCAACTTACTAATTTTAATAAGACTTTTGAGCTTGAACGTGATGCTAGTGGAATTGGATTAGGAGGTGTCTTATTACAAGATGGCAAACCTGTTGCATACTTTTCTGAAAAAATGAGTGAGCCTAGTTTGAACTATTTTACTTATGATAAAGAATTATATGCTCTTGTTCGGACTTTAGAAACTTGGCAACATTATTTATGGCCCAAAGAATTTGTTATACATTCTGATCATGAATCTTTGGAACATACTAAAATTCAAGCTAAACTGAATCATAGACATGTTAAATTGGTTGAATTCATTAAGACATTCCCTTATGTCATTAAACAAATGAAGGGTAAAGAAAATGTTATTGGTGATGCATTATCTCATCGCTATACTATGCTTTCACAACTTGACTTCAAAATATTTGGTTTCGTGACCATCAAAGATCAATATGTGCATGATGCTGATTTTAAAGATGTAATGCAGAATTTTAAAGAAGGAAGAATGTGGAACAAGTTCGTCGTCAATGATGGATTTGTATTCCGTGCTAACAAGCTATGCATTCCAGCTAGCTTCGTTCGTCTTTTGTTGTTGCAAGAGGCGCACGGAGGAGGATTAATGGGACACTTTGGCGTGAAGAAGACGGAGGACGTACTTGCTACACATTTCTTTTAGCCAAAGATAAGACAGGATGTTGAGCGTTTTATTTCTCGCTGCACTACATGTCAAAAAGCTAAGTCACGACTCAATCCTCATGGTTTACATATGCCTTTGCATGTACCTAGTGTTCCTTGGGAGGATATATCTATGGAATTTGTTTTTGTTTACCTAGAAAAAAGAAGGGGAGGGATAACATATTTGTTGTCGTGGATAGATTCTCGAAAAAGGCACACTTTATACTATGTCATAAAAGTGATGATGCTATTAATGTTGCTGATTTGTTCTTTCGTGAAATTATTCGCTTGCATGCATGGTGTGCCAAATACTATCGTTTTAGATCGTGATACTAAATTTTTAGCCACTTTTGGAGAAGTTTATGGGCTTAGTTGGGGACTAAACTGCTTTTTAGTACTACTTGTCACCCCCAAACTGATGGACAAACTGAAGTAGTCAATAGAACATTGTCTACTATGCTTAGGGCCGTTTTGAAGCATAATAATAAAATGTGGGAGGAATGCTTGCCTCATATTGAATTTGCTTATAATCGTTCATTGCATTCTACTACTAAGATGTGCCCTTTTGAAGTTGTGTATGGTTTCCTACCTCGTGCACCTATTGATTTGTTGCCTCTTCCATCTTCGGAGAAGGTTAATTTTGATGCTAAACAACATGCTGAATTGATTTTAAAAATGCATGAGTTAACTAAGGAAAACATTGAGCGTATGAATGCTAAATATAAACTTGCTGGAGATAAGGGTAGAAAACATGTTGTGTTTGCACCTGGAGATCTTGTTTGGTTACATTTGCATAAGGATAGATTGCTGACGGACATTTTAAGGTGTTAGAGAAAATAAATGATAATGCATATAAACTTGAGCTGCCTGCAGATTTTGGGGTTAATCCCACTTTTAACATTGCAGATTTGAAGCCTTATTTGGGAGAGGAATATGAACTTCCATCGAGGACGACTTCATTTCAAGACGGGGAGGATGATGAGGGCATCAATACCATTGTTACACCCACAACCCCTGCTACTATACATACTGGACCAATTACTAGAGCTCGTGCATGCCAATTAAATTACCAGGTACTTTTGTTTCTTGGTAATGATTCTAATGTTCATGAGAATATGATGCTGCCTAAATTGGATACATTTGTTTTGCTTATAAATGAAGAGCCTAGCTTGGAGAAGGATGAACATTGGAGCAAGAACAAGCATGGAGATGATGGCATGCGCAAGGGGAACAAGAACGGAGTTACAAGTGATTTCAGGACGTTGAAGCCACAATAATGAGTGCATGAAGCTTTGGATGAAATATACAAGATGCTATTTCATAATTTTCGTCCACAAGCTATTCTTGGTGCTGCGTCACCTCATTATTGGGTCAGCCCATGTAATTTTGAAATACGTAATTATAGGCTGTTTTTAGAGTCCGTATGTGTGGGGAAACAAGAGTTAGGGTTGGTTTCGGACCCCTCCCTCAAGGGCCATGAAATTCCCCCCTCTTCCTCCATATATACATCCCTTAGGGCGTTGTTTAGACTTTGAGTTTTGTTTAGATTAAAAGCTTTCCATAGCTGCAACTTCGCGTACTTTGTTTGTGTTCAACGACCAGACCCCCACCTTCATTAATAAAGCTTTCCTCTTATATTCGCAATATCCAGATTAAAATCTCAGTTTCTTGCTTGTTCTTTTTTTGCTCGCGGGAAATAGACCCTCGTGGTCAGGTTGATCGTGCTCGGGATTGGTCAATAACCCCCGGAAGTTGGTTTAGCGGTTGCTAAGGCGCGACGTCTCGCACGATCATAGTCGGATCATCAATGTCGACTCCCACAGAAAACGATAGTCACCATCTCATCGAAAGAGGGGACACCTTTGCCTCTATCAAGTACGAAGACATAGTTTTTTTCGTAGTTTCATTTTCTTATTTCTTGAGTCATAGGAACCACCGGACTGTCAATTGGGGTCCAAGTGAAAAAAGTCAGAAGACTGACGTGATGCTCAACCAAAATCCTATGTATTCGAGTAAAGACAATGAAAGAAAATCTTATCTTGAGTTGGATAAGTCAGCTTCGCTTGTAGCCCAAGTCAAGTTGTCGTGTGTGTTTCAAATCTGACCGGTGTACATGTGTTGGTTCCTTAGTGACCCAGGGTGATGCGGAGCATCCCACGACCATCCCCATGGACATGCCTACATCTCCCATGACACCACTTGTACCTATGACAAGAGCTCGAGTAAAGGCTATCGAAGATAAGGTGAACTCGCTCCTCTCTGAACTTCCACTCCCTACTTACGAGACATGGCTACTACCTCATGCGGAGACTCTATGTGTGATCAGGTGTTTGGAGGAGAGTCACGGATCAGCTACACCCATTGGACAAGACGGCGAGGACACCAAGTTCAAAGGACAAGAAGAAGGCCCGCTCGAAACTTCCAGTTATCAGACGACCGACGCCGACCGGACGTCCGACGCCTGGATGCTCCAAACGACCAGCCAAGTCCCAGCCTTCACACTCTACAGTGGCCGGACGACTGACGTCAACCGGATGCCCGACACCTCCCACCGCCCGGACGATTGAGCCTTTCCGGACGACCGGCACGACCACACCCGAGCCAAAACATCGGAAGAATGAAGACTTCTGGATGACCGGACGACCGACAATTACTGTCCAGAACTGAAACATCGGACGCCCGACCGGCACCGGACGTCCAAACCCTTGTGAGCCTTCGAACGACCGATAACCATCGGACGTCCAACGCCAGTGCGTCTGCCCGTGTGTTGGTCTGAAGCCACTTACCCTTTCGTCCACTTAGACTATAAATAGACCTCTCCCACCTCCTAGCTAGGGTTAGCATTGTGATAGCTCATATTTTGAGATAGAGCCTTGCTCATCCATCCGAATCTACTCCATCACAAGGGACCGACACCTCTTCGGAGAAGATCCTTGTTGGATTCAAGACCTCATTTAAGAGAAGACCCTCTTCAAGACCTCCTGTCAGTGTCAAAACCTGCGGATCTCAGGTAGGGTGTCCCGAACTGTGCGTCTAGGCGGATGGTAACAGGAGACAAGGGACACGATGTTTTTACCCAGGTTCGGGCCCTCTCGATGGAGGTAAAACCCTACTCCTGCTTGATTAATATTGATGATATGGGTAGCACAAGAGTAGATCTACCACAAGATCAGAGAGGCTAAACCCTAGAAGCTAGCCTATGGTATGATTGTTGTTCGTCCTACGGACTAAAACCCTCCGGTTTATATAGGCACCGAAGAGGGTTAGGGTTACACAGAGACGGTTACAATGGTAGGAGATCTACATATCCGTATCGCCAAGCTTGCCTTCCATGCCAAGGGAAGTCCCATCCGGACATGGGACGAAGTCTTCAATCTTGTATCTTCATAGTCCAGGAGTCCAGCCAAAGGTGATAGTTAGGTTATCCGGACACCCCCTAATCCAGGACTCCCTTAGTAGCCCCTGAACTAGGCTTCAATGACGACGAGTCCGGCGCGCATATTGTCTTCGGCATTGCAAGGCGGGTTCCTCCTCCGAATACTTCATAGAAGATTTTGAACACAAGGATAGTGTCCGGCTCTGCAAAATAAGTTCCACATACCACCGTCGAGAGAATAATATTTACACAAATTCAATCTGCTGATGTATTCCGTGGCGTGACATCACACCACGGCCAAGCCTTTATTCGAATCGTTTTTACTGTCCCACCTCAGCGCGTTTAGCGAGGCGGTTTCCTTGGCACGTCTTGTCAAAGCAGAGATCGTGTCCCCTTATTCCGGGATTCTCATCAATACGGGCGTGGGTAACCCAACCGCACCATTGATTACGACACGTGGGAGATAAGAGAGTTTTACCAGGCTGGTGGGGACGCATAGCTTCGTTCGTCCATATAAGGGGATAAGGATCCACCTTTTTACCTACACCTTCTTCCTCCTTTGCTCATCCATTTCCGCGCACTAAGCTCCAGCGCCCAAGTCTGCACATCCCACCTCAACCTTCTCCAGCCATGTCCGGAGCGAGAGGCAAGTGAATGGCCTCCTCCGTCACGGAGGGGCACATCAAAAAGCTGCGGAAGGCCGGATACTTGTCCAACGACATCGCGCATCGGCTCCCCGACAAGGGGCAGCTCATCCCCACCCACAGGCCCCATGAGAGGGTGGTGTTCCTCACCCACTTCCTCCGCGGACTAGGTTTTCCACTTCATCCATTCGTCCGGGGGCTCATGTTCTACTACGGCCTGGATTTCCACGATTTGGCCCCGAATTTCATCCTCAACATCTCGACGTTCATCGTCGTGTGCGAGGCCTTCCTCTGCATCCAGCCCCACTTCGGCTTATGGCTGAAGACCTTCAATGTCAAGCCGAAGGTAGTGGGCGGCCGCCACGCGGAGTGCGGAGGTGCCATGGTGGGCAAGATGGCCAAAGTCCTATGGCTCGAGGGCTCCTTCGTGGAGACCATAAAGGGGTGGCAATCGGGGTGGTTCTACATCACCGAGCCGCGTGACCTTGAATGGGCAGCGGCCCCCGAATTCCGATCTGGCTTCCCTACACGGCTCACCTCTTGGAAAGAGATGGGCCTGACGTGGGGTAATTCGGAAGGCTGACCGGACTCCAAACCCGCGTCCAAAACCTGGTGAACAAGAAGCTCAAGCTTGTCCACGTAGTCCAGGTCATGCTCATCTGCCGGATCCTCCCGTGCCAACTACGGGCCTTCAACTTGTGGGAGTTTGATCCGGCACAACACCAAAACCTGAGAAGGCTTTTCGACACTACGTACGAAGATGCCTGGAAGGTGCTGTTCAAGGGCACCGAGGCTCCCGCATCCGCTACCGAAGATCGCGAATTCAGCTCGCAGCGTCAAGCCAGCGAGGTAAGCTATTTTACCCTTTATAGGACACTTGTTTCTCATAGTTTGACTCCACACGGGATCTAAACTCCCTTACCTTTGACAGGCCTGGCAAAAGACGTCCGGGCAGGCTAACTGTCCGGCTCCCTTGCCAGAAGACCCAGCGGACGCCAGATTAACAGGGCTGCTGGTTCCGGCACCTCACGTGGTGCCGGAGAAGAAGGCCAAGAAGAAGGCCATGGGAACTCGAAGGAGTTCCCGGCGCCAGGTGTTGTCAGACTCATCATCCGATGACTCCGAGGTGGACTCCTCCCGCGAAGATGAGGAGGAGGAAAAAGAGGCCTCTCCCCCAGCGGGGGGAGAGAAGAAAAGGAAGGCCGCCCCAACTAGGGAGGTCGGAGGGTCCAAGAAGGGAAGGACCCTTCCTCCGGACTACTCCACCAATGCCGACGACGACGAGGAGGAGTCGCCACCGAGAGCTAAGCCCCTGGCGACATCGTAAGTGTCTGGATACCAGAGTAACTCATGGCGTTTCGTTTGTCGTACAGAATCTCCTAACACCGAATATAACCCTGCAGCCCACCCAAGGACGGGCTCGACGCTTCAACGAGCGGCTCCCTGGATTCGTCGGACGTGAATAGCACCTCACTTCCGGCTGCCTCCTCTCCACACGCTGCGGATGATGCCGAGGTGGGGTCCCAAAAGGGGAGGAGGCGGTCCCAGAGGCGCCGCAAGGCAACCTCCCGGACTCCAGGCGCAAGGGGGATAAAACCCCAAAGGGCTCTAAGTCCGGCCCTGGGCCGGACTCCGCACCGGAACCTTTAGTGGTTCCGGAGTTCGGCAGGCGGCCCCTTCATAAGAAGGGCGAGACTACGACACCGGTGACCTCCGTCCATCCAGAGGCACCGGATAATTTGCTGGAGGCGCTTGACGGCGCCTCCATCGACGAGGAGCACCGCACTGTTATGAGTGTGGTGATCTAGAAAGTTCAGTCCGCCAAGAGCGGGCTGACTGAAGCCTGTGCCAGCCTTCTAACACGCTTTGAGGTATGTATTTAAGATATGTAAAAATATTACTGCATAGACAGTAGCCCCTGATGCTCATTTTGGTGTTTGGAAAGAAAAGCCGAACTGAGGATCTAAAAAGATGTACGCAGGAGTCTAACATAAGTATGTCAATATGGGAATGCAGGCTACGCTGCTGACCTCTGCCGCACTGACTGCGGAGGTCAATGCATTGAAGCAGAGCCTCGAGTGGTCCAAAAACGAGCTCGGCCTTGCCAAAAAGCAGCTCGAGGACAAGGAAGGTAAGTAATACCTTATGGAAGTATATAAAAGATGTGGTTGCAAAAGATGACAGGAATAACGTGAGTATTGCAGGGTCCACGAACGAGGTGGCGACCTTGAAGGAAGCGGTGTCCAAGGCCGAAGGCAATGCGGCCGCGGAGCGCACCGAGCGAGAGAAGCAGGAGGCGCGGGTGGCGGAGGTGTGGCAAGAGCTCTAGGCTCTCGTGAAAAAACACGAGAGTTTGGAGCGTGACTCAAAGACTCGAGAGTCCGAGCTCGCCTCGGCCCTTGAGAGCGCCAAAGCCGCTAAGGTCGAAGCCCAAAAGGCCCTGCAGGAAATTGAGGCAATGAAGAAGATAGCGGCGGGTAAGGCATTCTTTATGCAAAGCAAGCACGTGAAAGTGAATTACTTGTTACTTATCCAAATCCGGAGCTCTCCAGGAGCATTCGCAGATCTGCCCTGTAGTGTGTCCGACGCTGTCGTATTCTACCAGGCCAAGGAGGGGAGCTCGACGGAGAAGGTGTTCTGGTCTCGGTATGCTGCGGCCGGACACCCGGTGCCCTTAAGCGACCAGCTGAAGCAGCTGGTTGAGCTCCATAAGGTGGCTGAACAGGCCATGAAGGGCCTCATAGTTCGGCTGTGGCCTAAGGAAGCCATGCCTGGGAGCTACTTCGGGCTGGTGAGGTGGCTGGTGGACACATGTCCATGGATTGAAGTCGTCAAGCGCTCCGTCTACATCGAAGGTGCCCGTAGGGCCCTTGCCCGTGCTAAAGTGCACTGGGGCAAGATGGATGCTGTGAAGCTTGTGACGGACAGACCACCGCCGGGCAGGGAGTATCGCAAGCCCGAGATGTATTATGAGGGCGTCCTGAAGGGTGCCCGCCTTATAGCGGGTGAATGCTCCAAATATATAATTTTTGAGTAAACTCGCATTTGTTATCCTGTACGCTGAAAACTTGTTCGTATGCGCTAAGCAACGCGTGTGAATTTAAAATATTACCTTCTGTGCGGCCATTTATTAAATTTGAGAGATGGCGAGTCGTCGGCTTCTGCCCCCATGCCACGAGTGCTGGGGTGTTCGGGATAAACTTGGGCGCTCTTTTTCCCATTCTTGGGTCCTTCGAGGGAGGCGCTCAACGCAACGAACAAGGCAACCAGACTATAATGCTTGAACACTCTCACTTAGCCATAGAATTCTATAATTTTAAATTTCGGCGAAGCCCCTAGTATTCGGAAGACCGAGTTTGGGGCGCTATCCACTCCTGGGCCGGACAAAGACGACTCCTCGCTCTAAGCGGCATAAGTCTTTAGTGACTCGAAAACCTCTCGAACAGCGACCGGCTCTCGCCCTATCATGACGGTCAGTTTTAGCTTTCTCCACTAAGGTGCTTAACCCAGCTCAACCGAGGCACAATCGCAGTGGTTCTCCCAGCGTTACCTTAGCCGATATAATGGAACGTAAGGTACCAAAACATGGGAGCCGGGCAAACCCAACTATTGACCCAAGACATGATTTGGAGCCGGTGCATATAATGCTATAAGTTCAGGGTGCCGCACTTGTGAAAGTGTTCAGACTTATCACACCATATTTTGGGGTACTTAAGCCCCTGGTGTATTTGGCCATACCGAAGTGTACGGTGCAACATGTCAGAAGTGAACATATATAAAAAATAAAAAGGAATGCAATGATAGGAAGAAGCTATGTATGGTTTATTCAAAAAGGCTGCGGTAAAAGCAGAACAAGACAGATAGTGCGATAAGCAATGGACCAGACTATTTGACATGTCCCCCTCCAGGGGCTAGCTGCGGGATGATATGTGAAACAAGTATACTGCTCGTTATAGAGACCACCTGGACATTCGACGTAGCTTTCTGCTTCCCTGGCTGTTGCATCGTGTGTTCGACGATTCTACTGCCGGACAGGGCTTCTTGAGAAAGGAGTCCTGAAAGTAATAGAAAAAAGAATGACACAATCGGGAGCCCCTGGTGCGGTTGAGCCGCATTCTGGGCCTGCCGTGGTCGTGCCCCTCCCCCTATGCCCATGGTATTTCCAGAGCGTAATTATGTACGCGTAGTGCTGGTTTCGCAATTTTGCGAGGGCTGCGGTTGGGGCCGCATTGCTACGCGTGCTCGGGACGTGCTAGGCGGTCTTGTTGTAGGTTATTCCGGGCGTGCTTGACGGTGTCCGGACGTTTAATAACCGGGACTCGAGAATTTCCTTGAGAGGCTTCTTTGTACTTCCGTCGCGAGGGCCGCCGTATGCTCCTCCGTTCAGAGAGAGCGTTCGGTGTTTCCGTTGACCGTGATGACTCCTCGAGGGCCTGGCATCTTGAGCTTGAGGTATGCGTAGTGCGGCATCGCATTGAACTTTGCAAATGCGGTTCGTCCGAGCAGTGCGTGATAGCCGCTGCGAAACGGGACTATGTCGAAGATTAACTCCTCACTTCGGAAGTTATCCAGGGATCCGAAGACCACTTCAAGTCTAACTGAGCCTGTACAGTTGGCCTCTACACCTGGTATGACGCCTTTAAAGGTCGTCTTTGTGGGTTTAATCCTTGAGGGGCCTATGCCCATTTTGCGCACTGTATCCTGATAAAGCAGGTTCAGGCTGCTGTCGCCGTCCATCAGGACTCTAGTGAGGTGAAATCCGTCAATGATTGGGTCTAGAACCAATGCGGTGAATCCGCCATGGTGGATGCTAGTGGGGTGGTCCCTTCGATCAAAAGTGATCGGGCAGGAGGACCACGGATTGATCTTTGGGGCGACTGGCTCCATCGCATATACGTCCCTTAGTGCACGCTTCCGCTCCCTTTTGGGTATGTGGGTTGCGTATATCATGTTCACCATCCACACTTGTAGGGGGAAGCCCTTCTGTCCTCTATTGTTCGGCGGCCGGGGCTCCTCCTCGTCGTCGCTATGCAGCCCCTTGTCATTGTTTTCGGCATTTAACTTGCCTGCCTTCTTGAACACCCAACAATCCCTGTTGGTGTGGTTGGCTGGTTTTTCGGGGGTGCCGTGTATCTGGCACGAGCGATCGAGTATTCGGTCCAAATTGGATGGGCCCGGAGTATTTCTTTTGAATGGCTTTTTCCACTGACCGGGTTTTGAGCCTCTGAATCAGGCATTGACTGTCGTATCTTTAGCATTATCACCATTAATGTGGCGCTTGTGCTTGTTGCGACGCGACCTGCCGTTGCTGTCCTTGGTATCCAAATTATCAGGGCTCTTGGTCATGTTGTTACTATGAGCTAGCCAGCTGTCCTCTCCTGCGCAAAAGCGGGTCATGAGTGTTGTGAGGGCTGCCATGGATTTCGGCTTTTCCTGTCCTAGTTGTCGGGCAAGCCACTCGTCGTGGATGTTATGTTTGAAGGCTGCAAGGGCCTCTGCATCCGGACAGTCGACGATTTGATTTTTCTTGGTTAGGAACCGTGTCCAGAATTGTCTGGCCGATTCCTCTGGCTACTGAATTATGTGGCTTAGGTCATCGGCGTCTGGTGGTCACACATAAGTGCCCTGGAAATTGTCGAGGAATGCGGCTTCCAGGTCTTCCCAACAACCAATTGACTCTGCTGGCAAGCTGTTGAGCCAATGCCGAGCTGGTACTTTAAGCTTGAGTGGGAGGTATTTGATGGCGTGTAGGTCATCACCGCGGGCCATGTGGATGTGAAGGAGATAGTCCTCGATCTAGACCACAGAATCTGTTGTGCCATCGTATGATTCAATGTTTACGGGTTTGAAACCCTCAGGGATTTGATGATCCATCACTTCATCTGTGAAGCATAGTGGGTGCGCGGCGCCTCTGTATTGGGCTATATCATGACGCAGCTCAAATGAGCTTTGTCTACTGTGTTCGGCCCGGCCGGAATTGCCATATCTGGCGTGACGGTTATCACCACGTGTAGTGGGGCGCCCACGCGATCCGTAGATCGATCTTGTTTGCCTTGCCCTGTCCTCCAATATATCTCGCAGGTCCGGCGCACTTCCCCGTGCCTTGGTATTTTTTGAGCGGCCTCTCTGTCGCGGCCACGAGGTGGCCGGTCGGCCGTATCATGCGCTGGTGATGTAGGTTTAGGTGCTTCCTCCTCTAATCGGTGTAGCAGCTTGCGTTTTGGGTAGCTCTTGGAGGGGCGTTCGAGTTCATACTCTTCGGCCGCAAGGACTTCAGTCCATCTGTCAGCTAGCAAGTCTTGGTCAGCTCTAAGCTGTTGCTGCTTTTTTTGAGGCTGCTTGCCGTGGCCATAAGCCTGCGTTTGAAACGCTCCTGTTCGACGGGATCCTCAGGCACGACAAATTCGTCGTCGTCAAGCTTGCCTCGTCTTCGGAGGGAGACATGTAATTATTGTCCTCTACCTCTTTGTCTGCCGCTCTCTCATGAGGGCTGGCTTCTCCATCCTCCTGCGCTGAATCCTGCTGGAGGGGGTTGTCTTCGGCATTGTCCGAGGTGTTATTGTCTCTCATGCTGGAATCACCGTTTTTGCTGTGGCGGGATTTAGAGCGGCGTCGCTGACGCCGACGCTTAGGCTGTTTCTTGGAGGGGTCATCCTCCATTGCTCCATCGCCATTCCCATCTTTTGGGATGTCCACCATGTATATGTCGTATGATGAGGTGGCCTTCTAGTGTCCTGTAGGCGCTGGTTCTTGGTCGCCTCCTGCATCGTCGTCCATACCGTTGATGTCTTCGGAGTCGAAGTCGAGCATGTCGGTTAAATCATTGACAGTGGCTACGAAGTGGGTGGTGGGTGGGCTTTGAATTTCTTCGTCGTCTGCATCCCAACCTTCCTGACCATAGTCCGGCCGGGGCTCTCCTGATAAAGAGAGAGACTTTAGCGAATTCAGGATGTCGCCAAAGGGCGAGTGCTGAAAGATGTCCGTGGCAGTGAACTCCATGACCGGCGCCCAATCGGATTCGATTGGCAGGGGCGATGAAGGTTCGGAGTCCAGAGAGGAGGCCAGCAGCTTGGAGTCACGAGCTTCGCAAAGGACAGGGTTGGTGTTCGGCTCAATCGCCGTAGAGATAGCAGCCCCCGAGGCGGTGTCCAGCCACCCGTCCTCGATCAGCGCAGTCGGCTCCGAGCTAAGGGTCAGAGCGGACACTTGTGCGGCCTCCAGGGCACTGTCTGGCGGCAGAGCTAGATCATGCCCATCATGACAGTGCGGCGCGCTTGACTGTGGCTCGAACCCGTCAAAGATCAAGTCTCCGCGGATGTCAGCCGTATAGTTCAAACTTCCAAATCTGACATGATGGCCAGGGGCATAGCTTTCAATCTGCTCCAGATGGCCAAGCGAATTGGCCCGCAGTGCAAAGCCGCCGAATACGAAGATCTGTCCGGAGAGAAAAGTCTCACCCTGGACCGCATCGTTGTTAATGATCGGAGGAGCCATAGGGCCTAAAGATGACGACACAGAGGAACTCTCAATGAACGCACCAATGTCGGTGTCAAAACCGGCGGATCTCGGGTAGGGGGTCCCGAACTGTGCGTCTAGGCGGATAGTAACAGGAGACAAGGGACACGATGTTTTTACCCAGGTTCGGGCCCTCTCGATGGAGGTAAAACCCTAATCCTGCTTGATTAATATTGATGATATGGCTAGTACAAGAGTAGATCTACCACAAGATCAGAGAGGCTAAACCCTAGAAGCTAGCCTATGGTATGATTGTTGTTCGTCCTATGGACTAAAACCCTCCGGTTTATATAGGCACCGAAGAGGGTTAGGGTTACACAGAGTCGGTTACAATGGTAGGAGATCTACATATTCGTATCGCCAAGCTTACCTTCCACGCCAAGGAAAGTCCCATTCGGACACGGGACGAAGTCTTCAATCTTGTATCTTCATAGTCCAGGAGTCCGGCCAAAGGTGATAGTTCGGTTATCCGGACACCCCCTAATCCAGGACTCCCTCACCTCCTCTCGGAGAAGAACCGGTTACCCTATGTATCATCCTTTGTTGGATTCGGATCTTGTATCATTTTGTGTCTCGATGATCTAGCGCATGTGTGACTTTATTCTTGTTGGTTGAGTGTTCTCTCGTGTTTTTCCCTTGTTCCCCTCCTCATGATATTCGTGTTCTTCGTAGGGATCCGCTCCAATCGTGAAAGATCGGCCTCTAGGGTTCTACCCTACATCATCTTGGTATCATGAGCCAAGTTGATCACGTTTTGGGAGCCCCTACCTCGTGTTTTCTAGCTAAATTCGAAAATCCCCACCAAAAATATCCCCAAATTTTGTTGTGATTTGTTGGTGTGATGAAGTTTTGTTGGATATGATCCATGGATTTGATTTGCCACATGTGGATCTAGCTTTTCCCCATCTTATCCACCATTTTCGTCCACAAAATCGCACGGATTTGACCTCTCCACCATCCTCCACCACAAAAACGAGCTGTTCATCCCGTGCCTGAAATCGCCCAGGCACCGGACGTCCGACCGACACCGGATGTCCGACGACTTCCGGTCGTCTGACCAACATCGGTCGTCTGACCGTTCCTGATGAAACTGAATATTTTCAGTTCGGTTTCCTCCCATTCCACACTTCCACCGCCACTTCCGCTTACGCACTTGCAAACCACCACCGCCTTCCACAACCACCATCGCTTACCCGTATCGCACTCCGATAAGTTTTGACACATTTTGGTCTTTGAGAATTTGAGTTCTGATTCCCGTGTCCTATTGTGTTTCGGCTATATAGGTACAGTTCGAAATCAACATCACCACCACTCATCTTCGCCAAGGACTCGTCATCGCCAAGGACGGTAACCTCGACGACATCTTTGTCATTTCCTTGACATTGCATTGATAACTACATAGCCTTACTTTTGCATTGCTTAACCATCGAGACTAGCCATTGAGTATTGCTGGCAACATGACTTGTGCACATTAGTGATCATACTCCATAGCATACATACCATATCATAGTGGTGCATATCTTGATATCATCTTTTGTGTCCACAAGTTGTCATCGCATACACAATTATTATCTTGGTTTGGAAGTTTTCCATGAGAAAAGAGCTCAAAAGAGAAAGAGCCAAACAAGCTTTTAAGCAAGAAGGGAAAGATAAGCAAAGAGCTTATAAGCAAGAGCCGTAGCATCATACTTCATTAAGATTGTCATATCCGATCATCTTGGATCACATCACCGAAATACCATACATATAGCATACTTGGGATAGAGGTCGTTGCATTTTTGCCTAGTAGGTTGTGCACAAGTTACGTATCCGCCTATTGTGCAATCGTGCTAGAGTCTCTCTAGCGTTGTGCAACAAGAGCAATTTTGTGGACTCCACATTTTGGCTCATTTTTGGTTTGCATAACCCCACTTATCTATTTGCGTGTGTGTTTCCGTGTACCAATACTTGCTTGGTTTACTTGTTGCATTTGCAAATTTGTGAATCTTTTCCAACATTATTGAGACTCACTAACAATTGCATCAAATTTTGTGCCACCATCCTAACCAAGCTCCACCATAAACTTTTACTTGTGTAGGTGTGAGAACCGACAAGAATGGGTACCAATTGTGCTATTTCATTGTCCACATTTGAGTGATCATTGATCCATCTTCATCATCAGTCAAGGTACATTTGGTATAAGTTCTTCTCTTTCTCCAACTCACATTTTGGCTTGGAATGATGGATAGGCCAAGTTCTTCTACCAACCCACTCTTCATCGAGCAAGACGACGACATGTGATCATACGTCACCGAGGGAGTCCTGGATTAGGGGGTCCTCGGACAGCCGGACTATATGCTTATGTCGGACTATTGGACTATGAAGATACAAGATTGAAGACTTCGTCCCGTGTCCGGGTGGGACTCTCCTTTGCGTGGAAGGCAAACTTGGCAATTTGGATGTGTAGATTCCTTTTATCTGTAACCGACTTTGTGTAACTCTAGCCCCCTCCGGTGTCTATATAAACCGGAGGGTTTAGTCCGTAGGACAACAACAATCATAATCATAGGCTAGCTTCTAGTGTTTAGCCTCTACGATCTCGTGGTAGATCAACTCTTGGAATAATCATATCATCAAGATCAATCAAGAAGTAAGTAGGGTATTACCTCCATAGAGAGGGCCCGAACCTGGGTAAACATCGTGTCCCCCGCCTCTTGTTACCATTAGCCTTAGATGCATAGTTCGGGACCCCCTACCCGAGTCCGCCGGTTTTGACACCGACATTGGTGCTTTCATTGAGAGTTCCACTGTGACATCGAGAAAAGTTTTGATGGCTCGCCTTGTTATCAAGGACAACATCACCTCTGGGGGAGCCCTGGCTTTAGGCCAAACCCTCCGACTAGGCGGCTTCGTCATGAACGCCCGTTCGGCCACCGTGCCGATGATGACTTCTCGGGTCATCAAAAACAGCCCCCTCGTCAGCTTGGAATACGCCAAGCAGATGGATCCAATGGAACTTTCGTCCCTAATCGAGCTCTTGGATCATATCGCCGCCTTGGGAGTCGCTATGGACTATGATCGGATTGGGCTTAAACCCGATCAGAGAGAGATTAACTCTCCGCCAGTCACCCATCACATAGCGGTGGTGGAGGAGCAATGCAGCGATTCTTCCTCTATCTTGAGGACGAACTATGTCCGGATTCCCGAGCTCTCCGAGCCGGATACCCATTTGCGGGAGGACATGACCCAAACTCCGAACTTAGAATCGGACAGCGGGCCAAAAAAATTGGGCAACATCCCGGAACCCAAACTGCCAAGTTCGGAAGTTCCTCTGCCCCTGGGTCTCAGATCGGGTCAGGGTTCGAACTTAAATAAACCCACCCACCCAGATACAAGCGATCTTTCCCACATTAGACAACAATCCCAAGAGACAGTACATCACTTTTGGGCCAGATTCCTCCTTGTAATGAGCAAGGTCAAGGATTGTCACGAGGAAGACACAATCTCATTCTTTTGCAAAAATTGCACGAACAAGGGAATCCTCAACGCCATAAGTCGTCGTGACATATCACACTTCGCTAACTTGGCGGCCATAGTGCAGAAGTACGGTGTGATGGAAAGCGCCTGGAAAACCCAGGCTAAATTCTGGGATCCTCCGACTCTCACTAAACCCCTTGTCTGAACTAAAAGGGTGCACACTCGGAAGTCACCCGATCCAATTACAAAGAAACCAAAGCCCACTACAGGGCGGGGAACCGTATTGGAGGGATGGCTCAATGGGCCATGCAAAATTAACACCACACCGGATACCATACCAACACACAGCCTTAGAGCATGTTGGATACTTCGGCAGGTGGCCAAGAGCAGCGAGATCTCCTCCTTAACAATGCCGCAGAGCATCATCCCATAGAAAACAACAATACGGTATTGACAGTCTTTGAGACTTGTGCCTCAAATAACAGGCGCAAGAGAGCACTCCGTGGCTTCACCGAAGTCTTCCACATTGCAGCAATAAATCCATGGAACGACACGGCCATAACCTTCAATGCCAGTGACGAACCTCAATTCCGAACAGTCCGAGCACCAGCCGCTTTGGTCCTTAGTCCAATGGTGGACGGCTTACGGCTTACTAAAGTGCTCATGGACGGTGGCAGCAGATTAAACCTCATCTCCGAGGAAACTCCCAACAAAATGGAAATAAACAAGAGCCGCATTGAGCAAAGCAGCACAACCTTCAGAGGAATTATCCCTAGTCGGGAGGTACGATGTGCGGGAAAAATCACACTTGATGTGGTATTCGGCACGCCAGAGAATTACAGGTCCGAAGAGATAACATTCCAAGTGGCCCCGTTCAGCAGCGGATACCACGCCCTTTTAGGGCAGGACACATTCGCGAGCTTCCAAGCTATACCCCATTACAGGTACATGAAGCTCAAGATGCCCGGGCCCAACGGAATCATCACTCTAGCCAGTGATCCAGATGTAGCACTCCGCACCCAAAATAAAACCGCCACCCTGGCCCTTGAGGCATTATCCGAAGCCCTCGCGGCCGAAGAACTAACTGCGCTGTGCTCCACAGTGGACAGAGACGACATGATACTCGACAAATGATCCAAGTCCACCTCTTTCAAACCAGCGGACGAAATAGTCAAATTCCAAATCCATCCAACGGATTCTACAAAAAAATCATCCATCGAGGCACAGGTGAACCCCACAATCGACGCTGCACTGCGGGCGTTCTTACGCGAGAATTGGGACATCTTCGCCTGGCACTCTTCGGACATGCCAGGGATCCCACGCTGGCTGGTCGAGCATAGCCTAAACATATTGAAGGGATACAAGCCGGTCAAGCAGACTCTACGGCGCTTCTCAGAACCTAAACGACAAGCCATGGGAGAGGAGCTACCCAAGTTACTCGAAGCCGGATTCATCTGAGAAATAAAACACCCGGACTGGCTAGCAAACATGGTGATGGTACCAAAGAAGGACAAATCCTGGCGCCTATGTGTCGATTTCAAGGACCTCAATAAGGCTTGCCCCAAGGATCCCTTCCCATCCCCCGCATCGATCAAATAATCAATGCTACCGCAGGACACGACTCATTGTGCTTCCTCGATGTATACTTCATACGTCTTGAGCTTGCGTTGGTTTTCCTTGTAGAGGAAAGGGTGATGCAGCAATAGTAGCATAAGTATTTCCCTCAGTTTTTGAGAACCAAGGTATCAATCCAGTAGGAGGCTCCTCAAAAGTACCACGCACCTACACAAACAAACAAAGAACTCGCAACCAACGCAATAAAGGAGTTGTCAATCCCTTCACGGCCACTTGCGAAAGTGAGATCTGATAGAGATAGTATGATAAGATAAATATATTTTTGGTATTTTATGATATAGATTGGAAAAGTAAAGATGCAAATAAAAGTAGATTGAAAGCTTATATGATAAAAGATAGACCCGAGGGCCATAGGTTTCACTAGTGGCTTCTCTCAAGATAGCATAAGTATTATGGTGGGTGAACAAATTACTGTCGAGCGATAGAAAAGCGAGTAATTATGATATTATCTAGGCATGATCATGTATATAGGCATCACGTCTGCGACAAGTAGACCGACATGTAGAAAAGCCAAGTTACTCCTACCTGCATCTACTACGATTACTCCACACATCAACCGCTATCCAGCATGCATCTAGAGTATTAAGTTCATAAGAACAGAGTAACGCATTAAGAAAGATGACATGATGTAGAGGGATAAACTCATGCAATATGATATAAACCGCATCTTTTTATCCTTGATGGCAACAATACAATACGTGCCTTGCTGCCCCTGTTGTCATTGGGAAAGGACACTGCAAGATTGAACCCAAAGCTAAGTGAGGGAGTCCTGGACTAGGGGGTGTCCGGACAGCCGGACTATCATCGTCCGCCGGACTCCAAGGCTACGAAGATACAAGATTGAAGACTCCATCCCGTGTCCGGAGGGGACTTTCCTTGGCGTGGAAGGCAAGCTTGGCAATACGGATATGTAGATCTCCTACCATTGTAACCGACTCTGTGTAACCCTAGCCTCCTCCGGTGTCTATATAAACCAGAGGGCTTTAGTCCGTAGGACACAACATACATCACAACAATCATACCATAGGCTAGCTTTAGGGTTTAGCCTCCTTGATCTCGTGGTAGATCCACTCTTGTACTACCCATATCATCAATATTAATCAAGCAGGACGTAGGGTTTTACCTCCATCAAGAGGGCCCGAACCTGGGTAAAACATCGTGTTCCTCGTCTCCTGTTACCATCCGCCTAGACGCACAGTTCGGGACCCCCTACCCGAGATCCGCCGGTTTTGACACCGACATTGGTGCTTTCATTAAGAGTTCCTCTGTGTCGTCACCGATAGGAAGGATGCCTCCACCCGTCTTCAAGGACGGTATTTTCGCCGAAGAGGCCTTGGCCGCCGTCCAACTATCCGGCTAGGCGGTTTTCTTATGACCGCCTGTCCGGCCACTGCTTCGACAATGACTTCTCAAGTCGTCAAAAGCAATCTCCACATCAGCTCGGAATTTGCCGAGCGGCTGGATCCGATAGAGCTCTCGTCTGTCAACGAACTCTTGGATCGCATCGCCGCCCTGGGAGTCGCTACGGACTACAACCAAATTGGGCTTAAAACCGATCTGAGAGAGATCAACTCTCCCCAGGTTACCCACCACATCGCTGTGGTAGAGGAACAATGCGGCGATCTTCCTCCTGTATTGAAAACTAGACATGTCCGGGCTCCCGAACCCCCCACGCTGGATTTCCGCGAGGGAACGGACTCCGATCGAGCACTGAACTTAAAGTCAGGCATCGGACCGGACTCGTTGGACAACGTCCAGCAATCCAGGCTTCCAAAATTGGAAACTTCACGGCCTTTAAGCCCCAAGATGGGTAGGGATCCGGATTTTATTCCACCCACCCGCCCAGACATGTGCGATCTATCTCTAATATGGCAAGAGCCCGCTGAAATAGTACATCACTACTGGGCCAGATTCCTCCTGGTTATGGACAGGATAAAGGACTGCCGAGAGGAAAACGCAATCTCAGTCTTTTGCAATAATTGCATGGACAAGGGAATATTGAACACCATCGGCCGTCGTAAAATCACACGCTTCACCGATCTGGCGTCCATAGTATGAAAGTACTGTGCGATGGAGAGTTTTCGGAAAACCAAAAACCAGTTTTGGGACAATCCGGCCCCGAATACAACCCTAGTCTGCAACAAAAGGGTGCATTATACTCAGGCCCCAGATACAAAAACCAAAAAACAAAAACCCCTTAGAGGGCACGGAACCGTACTGGAGGGATGGCTCAGCGGACCCTGTAAGCTCCATAGTACAGAGGGCGCTGTCCCAACACATAGCCTTCGAGCATGTTGGATATTGCGGCAGGTGGCCAAAAGTGGCGAGGAGCTTCTAGCCCCAGAAAACCACTCCAACAATACCGGTACGATATCAACAGTCTTTGAGACCTTTGCATCAAATAATATGCGAAAACGAACAATCCGCAGCCTCGCCGAAGTCTACCAAGTAGCAATAGCAAACCCATGGAGTGACACAGCCATCACCTTCAACGCCAGCGACGAACCTAAATTCCGAACAGCCCGAGCACCAGCTGCACTGGTGCTTAGTCCCATAGTGGACGGCTTTCAACTTACAAAGGTCCTCATGGACGGCGGCAGCGGACTAAACCTCATCTACGAGGAAACTCTTCAAAAAATGGAAATAGACTGGAGCCATATTGAGCGAAGCAGCACAACCTTCAGAGGAATAATCCCTAGCCAGGAAGCGCGCTGCACTGGAAAAATCACACTCGATGTGGTGTTCGGCTCGCCGGACAACTACAGATCCGAAGAAGTCACGTTCCAAGTGGCCCCATTCAATAGCGGATATCACGCTATCTTGGGACGAGAGGCGTTCACAATTTTTCAAGCCGTACCCCATTACGGGTACATGAAGCTCAAAATGCCCGGGCCCGGTGGAATAATCACTCTCGCTAGTGATCCAAACATAGCACTCCACGCCGAAAACAAGACAGCCGCACTAGCCCTGGAGGCACTATCCGAAGCCTTAGCGGCAGAAGAAATCACCGCGCTATGCTCTATGGTGAATAGGGACGATGTGATACTCGATAAAAGATCCAAGTCCACATCCTTCAAACCAGCAGATGAAATAATAAAATTCCAGGTCCACCCAACGGACCCAACAAAGACGGCCTCCGTTGGGGCACAATTGAACCCCGAGGTAGACGCCGCACTGTGAGAATTCCTTCGGGAAAATTGGGACATTTTTGCCTGGCATCCTTCGGACATGCCCGGAATCCCACGCAGACTGGCAGAACATAGCCTAAACATCCTAAAAGGATTCATGCCGGTCAAACAGGCTCTTCGACGATTTTCCGAACCCAAAAGACAGGCAATGGGAGAAGAGCTAGCCAAACTATTGGAAGCCGGATTCATCAGAGATATCAAAGACCCGGATTGGCTAGCAAATATGGTAATGGTACCAAAGAAGGACAAATCCTGGCGCCTATGCGTCGATTTTAAAGACCTCAATAAGGCTTGCCCAAAGGATCCCTTCCCCCTCCTCCGCATCGAACAAATTATCGATGCTACCGCAGGGCACGATTCGTTGTGCTTCCTCGACGCATACTCTGGCTACCATCAAATCAAGATGGCGGAAGCAGACCAAGCCGCAACGGCATTCATCACTCGATACGGACCATTCTGCTTCAACACGATGCCCTTCGGACTTAAAAACGCCGGCGCAACATATCAGCGCATGATTCAAACATGTCTGGCTACCCAGATCGGCAAAACAGTCGAGGCATACGTAGACGACGTAGTCGTCAAAACAAAACACGTCGAAACTCTAGTAGACGATTTGAGGCTCACGTTCGACAACCTCAGAGCATATGACATCAAGCTGAATCCGGAAAAATGTGTTTTCGGCGTACCAGCCGGAAAGCCGCTGGGCTTCATTGTATCCGGTAGAGGAATTGAAGCAAACCCGGCTAAAATCCGAGCTCTATCACAGCTGGACATTCCAAAAGACCTCAAACAGATACAAAAATTGATAGGATGCGTGGCAGCCCTAAGCCGTTTTATATCCCACTTGGGAGAAAAGGCACTGCCCCTTTATCGCCTCCTTAGGCGCACCGAACACTTCGAGTGGACGGATGCTGCCACTGCCAACTCGAAGAAATAAAGGCCATATTGGCAACAAATCCGGTCCTAGCCGCACCAAACCTAGGCAAACCTATGTTGTTATACATCGCAGCAACACATCAAGTTGTAAGTGCGGTACTCGTCGTTGAACGGGAGACAGAATGGCATAAATTCCCTCTTCAAAAACCAGTGTACTACGTATCCACTGTGTTAACACCCTGCAAGTCCCGTTACCCGCACTATCAAAAGATAGCGTACGCGGTCTTCATGGCATCCCGGAAGCTCCAACACTACTTTCAGGAGTGTTCGATAACAGTGGCCTCCGAAGTACCACTCAATGACATTATAAACAACCGCGACGCAATGGGTAGGATTGCAAAATGGGCCATTGAGCTCCTACCATTCGATATAACCTACAAACCTCGGCGAGCTATAAAGTCACAAGTTTTGGCTGACTTCGTCGCCGAATGGACAGAAGCCGAACTCCCTAAAGAGTATGGCGCATACTCCAATTAGACTATGCACTTCGACGGCTCCAAAATGTTGGCCGGACTGGGGGCTGGCGTCGCCTTGACGTCCCCAACCGGGGACACAGTCCAATACGTACTTCAAATAATGTACACGAACTCCAACAACGTAGCCGAATACGAGGCCCTCCTACATGGTCTCCGGATGGCAATCTCCATGGGCATTCAACGCCTAGAGGTGCGCGAGGATTCAAACCTTGCAATATCCAAAATAAACGGAGACTTTGACGCCAAGGATCCGAAAATGGCAGCATATCGCAACGCTGTCCTAAAAATGTCGGCTCGGTTTGAAGGACTTGAATTCCATCACGTAGCCCGAGAAAATAACCAAGCAACTGACGTACTGGCACACATCGGCGCAGAACGTGACGCTGTCCCTCCAAATATCTTCCTGGAACGGCTCTTCAAGCCATCCGTACTATGGGAAGGGGAATCCGGAAATGACAAACCAGAAACAACCGCGCCAACCGGCGATTCAGCCGATGACATAACACCTTCAGCCCATGACATAATGGCAGTAATTGCCCCGTGGACGGAACCATTCCTAGCCTATCTTCTTAGACAGGAACTTCCCGAAGACCAAAATGAGGCCCGCTGCATAGTCTGGCGATCGAAAGCCTACAAGGTCCATGAGGGAGAACTTTATAAGAAAAGTACAACCGGAGTCCTTCAAAGGTGTATCTCCGAAGAGGAAGGGCGAAACCTCCTGGCTGAAATTCATGCCGGACTAGGCGGACACCACGCAGCAGCCCGGGCCCTTGTAGGAAAGGCATTCCGTACAGGATTTTATTGGACGACGGCCCGGGCAGATGCCCAGGACTTAGTCCAGAGATGCGTCGGTTGTCAGCTCTTTGCTAATCAGAGCCATATGCCACCCACCGCCCTCAAAACTATACCCATTACCTGGCCGTTCGCGGTCTGGGGTCTTGATATGGTTGGACCCCTTAAAGGGGGAACCCACAAGCAAAGGTACCTATTGGTCATGGTGGATAAATTCACCAAATGGATAGAGGCCAAACCGGTCAAAACGGAAGAGTCCGGACCAGTGATAGACTTTATATCCGGGGTCGTACACCGTTATGGTGTCCCCCACAGCATCATCACCGACAATGGCACGAACTTCACGGCCGACGAGGTTAAGTCATGGTGCAAAAACATGGGCATTAAGCTCGACTACGCCTCAGTCTATCACCCTCAAACCAACGGTCAAGTGGAACGAGAAAATGGTCTAATAATGAGAGGCATTAAACCCAGACTAGTGCGGTCACTTACAAAATCAGACACGCACTAGGTAGAGGAGCTCGACTCCGTACTCTGGGGGCTGCGGACAACGCCCAACCGTACTACCGGATTTACACCATTCTTCATGGTATACGGCGCGGAGGCAGTTCTGCCCTGCGACATCATTCATGACTCACCTCGAGTGCGCATGTACGAGGAACGAGAAGCCGAGCTAGATCGGCAGGACAGCTTGGATGCATTGGAGGAGGAACGCGACGTCGCCAAGGCTCGTTCCGCATTTTATCAGCAGCAGGCTCGAAGATATCAAAACAGAGAAGTACGGGCCAAGACTTACAACGTTGGCGAACTAGTTCTACGCCTGCCGGACAAGAAAAAGGACAAGCTCAAGCCCAAATGGGAGGGCCCCTTCATCATCGACCAAGTCCTGACTGGCGGGGCGTACCGTCTACGAAATGCGTCGGACAACCGACTCGAGCCGAACCCATGGAACGCAGCCCGCCTCCGAAGATTTTACGCCTAGTGCCGGACTAAGGGTTCGTCCCCTCCCCCCGTTCAAATTTTCATACTGCATATGTCCTTTGTTTTCCTTTCATTTCATAACCCCTCTACTAAAAGGTCCTCGAAGGGCCTGCTAGCATACACTTGATGTGCTATCCGCACTCATTATACCTGGGGGCTTCTTTCCAGAAGCTCAACTATAAGGGCTTCATGCCCAACATGTGTCATGCTTCCACATGTACCTTTTACTCACCATTATATGCATCGATATGACTTAAGTTTTGGCCAAGCTGGGTTGCCTAGCTCCTGTGCTTACGCCTACGTTCCCGATTGTTCGGCTAGGAGGTAAAGGGAGCACCTCTGCGATTGTTACTGCCGGGTCAGCCGGACGTGTACCTCAGACTGGGTGAAGCCGAAAGCTAGCGTTCTTAAGGGAATATTCGGTCGGTGACCTAAAAGATGATTTTTTTACCTACCTATTTATCTGCCCCCAGATGTTTTTCTGCTTTTTTCGCAGTCCGGACATGCACTTTAGGGCATGCCTCCCAGGGAAAGGAACCCTTAACGGAACTATTCTCCCTGGAAGATGTTTCTTACTAACCATGTAATATAACATAACTAGTTGGGCACTTGTCTGATAAAGCACTAATGACCCCTACACCTGGTCTCCACGCATACCCCGGTTGTTTTTTTAACCATAAAGGTATTCGGACACACTCCGGACTCTAGGGTCCCGAGGTCGAAGCGAAAAGGTCGGCAAAGACAAACGATCTACAATCTGGCTAGAAGGCATTTCACATGTCATTTTCAATACATCATCAAATTTACTGATTGTATTCCTCCTCAATCCTGTCTAACAGGCTGTCTAACTTACAGTCCCGTTGGGAAAATTTAGCAGCCACCTCCACTTGGCTGTATACTAAACTCACAGGGATCTCCTTCCCATTGGGCCCCACCGGTCCAACTTCGGCCATATGGTTGGGATCCGCCTTCTTGTACCGCGTCTTCACCATGGCCCAAGCCTCCCTGGCACCCTAGCGGCAGGCCGAAATCTTCCATAAACGGAAGCGTTGCCGCACTCCCTGGAGTTTCTCCGCAAGCTCCCCAAGGCCCTCGGGTAGGGAGACGGCTGGCCATAATGCCTGGACGACGCCGCTCATCGCCTGCCGAACTCGTTCGAGCAGTTGCGACAGCTCGGGAAGTTGATCACCCGTCGATACAGGCATCTCCTCTGCAGGGCGACCTGTGAGTATACCTACAAGACATATTCTGTCAATCGACTTCCTCGTCGGACTCTTCTTTTCAAAGGAGTTCGTTCAAGCACTTACTATAGATGCCGCGACGAAGCTGCTGATTCTCCTTAACGGAGCCGGACAGCTCGGCCCTAACGCCTTTCAGCTCCTCTCCAAGATGGGCGTGGGCATCTTGAAGCTTGTTCCTTTCCTGCTGTACTCTATTCAGCGCCCTCTCGCCGGCCTTCAGCTGGCGAAGCAGTTCCTGCCTGTCCGGATCTTGTCCGGCAGCACCTGCAATGTCATTATTAGACTTACGCGCGCCGCACAGCGCTTATATTTACCAAACAAATGTGTTACCAGGAGGGGCCTCTGTGTTTCCTCCTGCGGCAGCAAGTGCGGCCTCAAGCTGGGCCTTGCATTCTTGCAGCTCCTGAGACAGCTGGGCATTCTTCTCGGTAAGAGCCTGCGTTTCAAATGATCCTTAAATCAGTTAACATAACTACTTTAAGTCTCGGGGGCTACTGGTATATATAACCACTAAAATTCCCTTACCCGTATGTCTTTCACATACTGCTCCGTGGCTCTGGTAAAACCATCTTGAGCGGCACGGAGGTGCGCGTCCCCCGCGTTGAAGGCGTCCAGCGCCTCAGGGGAAAAGCACGCTTCCCGAAATACTGTCCGGCGGCGCCTATGGTTCATGGCGCTCTCCACCTCGGACTTGGTGGCGGACAGTCGGTCGGCATCCTCCGTTGGAGGAGTATCCGGCCCGCGCCTTGCGCTTGCCTCCCCCTCCTGACCAGGCGCTGGAGCCTGGCCGGTATAGGCTGGATTGGCAACCTCTACGCCCGCAGTCCGGCGGGCGCTTTTTCTCCTATAAAGGATTATGAGCACTCAGACGCTTCCTAGGAACGTTGCTCTGAATATTTAAATATGAGCTATACCTTTGCGGCGACATTTCGGTCTGTGCCGCGCTCCTTTTCCGCCTGCTGGTCCGGACAGGCCTTTGTTGGTCAGCTGCCGCAGGCTCGGCTTCCCACCTTGAAGGTGCTTCCTGTAAAACACCATCGTTCGCGAAGGTCAGAAATGGGCAAGGAAGAGATAATGGTGTCCGAACCTCGGTCACAATCACCTGGGAAGCCGGATATAATCCGGGGTAGTCCGCCGTAATGGCGACCAAAGCATTGTCCATGCTGAGCTGGTGAAACACCCTGTCGATCAGCTCCACCTTGATATTCGGATCCTCTTCGGAGGCCGAATCTTGGGATCTCCCTGGATCCTCAGGTTGCGGAGCCGGACTTATCATGTCCTCCACAATCCGGCGCAGTTCCTGCGCCGAAGACATAGTGTAAGAAGCTTAAACTCTAAAAGCACGGGTTGAGCCCTTAAAAGGTGTTCGCTTACCCAGCCCCGAGGGTTGTTCATGGAAAACCCATTCAGAGGGTTCGTTCGGAGGAAGTCCTCCTTTTCCCCCTTGTACAGGCCGGACAGGATCTGCACCAAGTCCTCGGTCGAATCCGGTCCTTTGCGGCCGTGGCGGGTGGCGTCGTCCTCCCCGTTGAAATCCCACATAGGTTGGCCCCTGTATTGCAGTGGCTGTACTCCCCGCATGATGCATATTGCCATGATTCCGATCATGGTCAATCCGGAATGGGATAGTAATCTTATTCGGCCCATCGGGTAATGGACGCTCTTGTCTTCTTCCAATTGGGGACTCCGCGGGCGCCAACTAAGGCGTTTCTTCAGAGGAGCAGCATTGAACTCCGGGAGGCCGACCCGGATTGGGTCCGGCAGCGGAGCGTCTTCTATGTAAAACCATTCCGCAGGCCAGTCTTTGGACACCTTCTTAGGGGTCCCGGATGGATATCCGGTCCCGGCAATGCGCCATACTTCGGCGCCGCCCACTTGGTATATAGATCCCTCGTGAGAACGGGGTACGAGGCAGAACAACCTCTTCCACAGCGGAAAATGGGGCTCGATGCCCAGGAACAGCTCGCAAGAGCTACGTAACCCGCGACATGCAGGACAGAGGCGGGTGTGAGGTGATGGAGCTGGAGTCCGTAGAACTCTAGGAGCCCGCGGAGGAACAGATGTATAGGAAATCCGAGTCCCCTTATTAGATAGGGGACGAAGCATACCCGCTCCCCTTTGTTGGGACTTGGGGCAGCCTCCGCTTGCTTCCCACCTTGGTAGGTGGCCAGCCCGGCTCGAACCGGGACCATGAGGGCCAGAGGGAGATATCCCCCCGCTTGGAGCTTCACTAGCTCGTTGTGTGGAACAGAGCATCTCCTCCAATCTCCTGGCAGTGGGCTGGGAGCGCGAGAGGAGGAGCTGCGCCGACGGTCCATGGTGGAATGGGTTGTTGGGTCAAAGGCACTCCGATGAGTATTCGCGGAAGGAAGATGGTGTGATTTGGATCTGGATTTTTGCCTCTTTTGTAGGCGGATGACTTGCACGACTAGGGGGTGAAACGTAAAAAACACCCTGGCTTTTTGCATTCATGCGACGCGTGGAGGAAGACCATTATTGGGCGTAGAAGCCAAGAAGCACGGCATTTATGAGGAAACCGGACACTGTTCGGCCGGTACGTGGAACTTAAAAGGAGAACCCGCCTTGCAACGATGAAGACTGTATACGCGCCAGACTTATCGTCATTGAAGCCTGGTTCGGGGGCTACTGAGGGAGTCCTGGACTAGGGGGTGTCCGGACAGCCGGACTATCGTCGTCCGCCGGACTCCAAGACTACGAAGATACAAGATTGAAGACTCCGTCCCGTGTCCGGAGGGGACTTTCCTTGGCGTGGAAGGCAAGCTTGGCAATACGGATATGTAGATCTCCTACCATTGTAACCGACTCTGTGTAACCCTAGCCTCCTCCGGTGTCTATATAAACCGGAGGGCTTTAGTCCGGAGGACAGAACATACATCACAACAATCATACCATATGCTAGCTTTAGGGTTTAGCCTCCTTGATCTCGTGGTAGATCCACTCTTGTACTACGCATATCATCAATATTAATCAAGCAGGACGCAGGGTTTTACCTCCATCAAGAGGGCCCGAACCTGGGTAAAACATCGTGTCCCTCATCTCCTGTTACCATCCGCCTAGACACATAGTTCAGGACCCCCTACCCGAGATCCGCCGGTTTTGACACCGACACTAAGCACTTCTCCCATTGCAAGAAAGATCAATCTAGTAGGCCAAACCAAACTGATAATTCAAAGAGACTTGCAAAGATAACTCAATCATAGATAAAAGAATTTAGAGGAGATTCAAATATTTCTCATAGATAAATTTGATCATAAACCCACAATTCATCGGATCTCGACAAACACACCGCAAAAGAGTTACATTGAATAGATCTCCAAGAAGATCGAGGAGAACATGGTATTGAGATCCAAAAAGAGAGAAGAGCCATCTAGCTAATAACTATGGACCCAAAGGACAGTGGTAAAGTACTCACAACTCATCGGAAGGGCTATGGTGTTGATTTAGAAGCTCACCGTGGTCGATTCCCCCTCCAGCGGAGCGCCGGCGAAGGCTCCAAGATGGGATCTCGCGGACACAGAAGGTTGCGGCGGTGGAATTAGGTTTTCGTGGCTTGTTCTGATGTTCCTGGGGTACGTAGGTATATATAGGAGGAAGAAGTAGGTCGGTGGCCGCCCGAGAGGCCCACGAGATAGGGGGCGCCCTACAGGGGTGGGCGCGCCCTCCACCCTCGTGGCCGCCTCAGCTGCTTCTTGACTTGCACTCCAAGTCCTCTGGGTCACGCTCATTCCAAAAATCACACTCCCGCAGGTTTTATTGCAGTTGGACTCCGTTTGATATTCCTTTTCTTCAAAATATTGAAATAGGCAAAAAACAGCAATACGGGCTGGGCCTCCGGTTAGTAGGTTAGTCCCAAAAATGATATAAATGTGTAAAATAAAGCCCATAAACATCCAAAACAGGTAATATAATAGCATGGAACAATAAAAAATTATAGATACGTTGGAGACGTATCAAGCATCCCCAAGCTTAATTCCTGCTCATCCTCGAGTAGGTAAATGATAAAAATAGAATTTTTGATGTGGAATGCTACCTAGCATAAATCTCGATGTAATTTTATTTATTGTGGCAGAATGTTGAGATCCAAATGATTCAAAATAAAAGTTCATATTGACATAGGAAATAATAATACGTCAAGCATACTAATCAAAGCAATCATGTCTTCTCAAAATAACATGGCTAAAGAAAGTTATCCCTACAAATTCATATAGTCTGGCTGTTGCTCTATCTTAATCACACAAAGTATTTAATCATGCACAACCCCGATGACAAGCCAAGTAATTGTTTCATACTTTAGCAATCTCAAACCTTTTCAATTTTCACGCAATACATGAGCGTGAGCCATGGACATAGCACTATATGTGGAATAGAATTGTGGTTGTGGAGAAGACAAAAAGGGGAAGATAGTCTCACATCAACTAGGCGTATCAACGGGCTATGGAGATGGCCATTAATAGATACCAATGTGAGTGAGTAGGGATTTCCATGCAACAGATGCACTAGAGCTATAAATGTAGGAAAGCTCAACAAAAGAAACTAAGTGGGTGTGCATCCAACTCGCTTGCTCACGAAGACCTAGGACATTTTGAGGAAGCCCATCAATGGAATATACAAGCCAAGTTCTATAATGAAAAATTCCCACTAGTAAATGAAAGTGACAACATAGGAGACTCTCTATCATGAAGATCATGGTGCTACTTTGAAGCACAAGTGTGTTAAAAAGGATAGTAGCATTATCCCTTCTCTCTTTTCTCTCATTTTAATTTTTTTCTTTTTTTCCTTTTTTTCTTTCTTTTTTTGGGCCTTTTTTTGGCCTTTCACTTTTTTTCTTTTTTTTCTTTAGTCCGAAGTCTCATCCCGACTTGTGGGGGAATCATAGTCTTCATCATCCTTTCCTCACTGGGACAATGCTCCAATAATGAAGATCATCACACTTTTATTTACTTACAACTAAAGATTACAACTCAATACTTAGAACAAGATATGACTCTATATGAATGCCTCCGGCGGTGTACAGGGATATGCAATGAATCAAGAGTGACATGTTTGAAAATTAATAAGGTGGCCATGCCACAAATACGATGTCAACTACATGATCATGCAAAGAGCAATATGACAATGATGATGTGTGTCATATAAACGGAATGGTGGAAAATTGCATGGCAATATATCTCGGTATGGCTATGGAAATGCCATAATAGGTAGGTATGGTGGCTATTTTGAGGAAGGTATATGGTGGGTGTATGGTACCGGCGAAAGTTGCGTGGCACAAGAGAGGCTAGCAATGGTGGAAGGGTGAGAGTGCGTATGTTCCATGGACTCAACATTAGTCAAAAGAACTCATGTACTTATTGCAAGAATCTACAAGTAATCAGAAACAAAGTATTACGCGCATGCTCCTAGGGGGATAGATTGGTAGGAAAAGACCATCACTCATCCCCGACCGCCACTCATAAGGAAGACAATCAATAAATAAAATTGTGCTCCAACTTCGTCACAAAGCGGTTCACCATACGTGCATGCTATGGGAATCACAAACTTCAACACAAGTATTCTTTAAATTCATAATCACCCAACTAGCATGACTTTAATATCACTACCTCCATATCTCAAAACAATTATCAAGTATCAAATTGATCATGGCATCCAATTCACTTTCTATGATAGTTTTTATTATACCCAACTTGGATGCCTACTATTCTAAGACCAATTTTATAACCATAGCAAATACCATGCTGTTCTAAGAGAATCTCAAAATAATATAAGTGAAGCATGAGAGACTAGAAATTTCTACAAAAATTAAGCCACCGCCGTGCTCTAAAAGATATAAGTGAAGCACTAGAGCAAAAACTATCAAGCTCAAAAGATATAAGTGAAGCACATAGCATATTCTAATAAATTCTAATCAAGTGGGCTTCTCCCAAAAGGTGTGTACAGCAAGGATGATTGTGGGAAACTAAAAAGCAAAGACTAATATCATACACGATGCTCCGAGCAAAACACATATCATGTGGTGAATAAAAATACAGCTCCAACTAAAGTTACCAATGAACAAAGATGAAAGAGGGGACGCCTTCCGGGGGCATCCCCAAGCTTAGGCTTTTTCCACTCCTTATTCCATAGTCCATCAAATCTTTACCCAAAACATGAAAACTTCACAACACAAAACTCAGGAAATCTCATAAGTTCCGTTAGTGAAAGAAAGCAAAACCACCACATAAGGTACTGTAATGAACTCATTCTTTGTTTATATTAGTGTTAAACCTACTGTATTCCAAGTTCTCTATGGTTCATACCACTTAATACTAGCCATAGATGCATCAAAATAAGCAAACAACACACGAAAAACAGAATTTGTCAAAAACAGAATAGTCTGTAACAATCTGTAACCCACGAATACTTCTGGAACTCTAAAAATCCTACCAAAATAGGAAGTCCTGGAAAATTTGTCTATTGATCTGCAGCAAAAGGGATCAACGCAAAATCACGTTTATGTGATTTAACAAAACTAATTTCGTGCGTGCAAAGTTTCTGTTTTTCAGCAGAATCAAATTAACTATCACCGTAGGTTATCCTATAGGTTCTACTTGGCACAAACACTAATTAAAACCTAAAAACACATACAAACAAAAGGTAGAAGCAAAATTTATTACTAAACAGAAACAAAAACAAAAAACACAAATAAAATTGGGTTGCCTCCCAACTAGCGCTATCATTTCACGCCCTAGCTAGGCATAAAAGCGAGGATAGATCTAAGTAGTGCCATCTTTGGCACTCAATTCATAAGTAGCTCGCATGATAGATTTATAAGGTAATTTAATTTTCTTTCTTGGAAAGTGCTCCATGCCTTTCCTTAATGGAAATTGGAATCTAATATTCCCTTCCTTCATATCAGTAATCGCGCCTATCGTTCTAAGGAAAGGTCTACCAAGAATAATAGGGCAAGAAAGATTGCAATCTATATCAAGAACGATAAAATCTACGGGCACCAAATTTCTATTTGCAACAAGGAGAACATCATTGATCCTTCCCATTGGCTTTTTAATGGTGGAATCCACAAGGTGCAAATTTAAAGAGCAATCATCAAGATCATGGAAACCTAGAATATCACATAAACTTTTCGGAATCGTGGAAACACTAGCACCCAAATCACACAAAGCAAAACACTCATGATCTTTAATTTTAATCTTTATAGTAGGTTCCCACTCATCATTAAGTTTTCTAGTTATAGAAACTTCCAAATTAAGTTTTTCATCAAAAGATTGCATCAAGGCATCAACGATATGTTTGGTAAAAGCTTTATTTTGACTATAAGCATGAGGAGAATTAACAACGGATTGCAACAAGGAAATACAACCTTCTAAAGAACAATTATCATAATTAAATTCCTTGAAATCCAAGATAGTGGGTTCAATGCTATTTAAAGTCTAGACCTCTCCAATCCCACTTTTACCAAAATTAGCATCAAGATCTAAAAACTCCAAATTATTGGGACGCCTTTTAACTAAAGTTAACTCATCTCCAGTCCCATTATTATTGAGATTCATATTGCAAAACAAAGATCTAATAGGGGACACATCAATAACTTTAAGATCTTCATCATTATTTTCATGGAAACTAGAAGAACACGCCTTTACAAAGCAATCTTTCTTAGCGCGCAATCTAGCGGTTCTTTCTTTGCACTCATCAATGGAAATTCTCATTAATTTGAGAGACTCATTGATATCATGCTTAGGAGGAGTAGATCTAAGTTTAAGAGAATCAACATCAAGCGAAAGTCTATCAACGTTCCTAGCCAAATCATCAACTTTGAGCAACTTTTCTTCAAGCAAGGCATTAAAATTCTTTTGAGAGATCATAAATTCTTTCACGCTATTCTCAAAATCAGAGGGCATCTTATTAAAATTACCATAAGAATTATTGTAGGAATTTCCATAGTTATTAGAGGAAGTACTAGGGAACAGTCTAGGATTATAGTTTCCTCTATAAGCATTGTTTCCAAAACTATTCCCACCAACAAAATTCAAATCCATAGATTCATTATTATTCTCAATCAAAGTAGACAAAGGCATATCATTGGGATCAAGAGGAGCACTCTTAGTAGCAAATAGTTTCATAAGTTCATCCATCTTTCCACTCAAAACATTGATTTCTTCTATAGCATGCACTTTTTTACTAGTAGATCTTTTGGTGTGCCATTGAGAATAATTATCCATAATATTATCAAGAAGTTTTGTAGCATCTCCTAAAGTGATTTCCATAAACGTGCCTCCCGTGGCTGAATCTAAAAGTTTTCTAGAAGCAAAGTTCAAACCGGCATAAAAAATTTGTATGATCATCCATAAATTCAAACCATGAGTAGGGTAATTGAGAATCATCAATTTCATTCTTTCCCAAGATTGGGCAACATGCTCATGATGAAGTTGTTTAAAATTCATAATATCGTTCCTAAGAGTGATGATCTTAGCGGGAGGGAAATACTTAGAGATAAAAGCATCTTTGCACTTGTTCCAAGAATCAATACTATTTTTAGGCAAAGACGAAAACCAAACTTTAGCACGATCTCTAAGTGAAAACGGAAATAACTTCAATTTAACAATATCGCAATCCGTATCTTTCTTCTTTTGCATATCACACAAATCAACAATGTTGTAGAGGCATCTTCACTAGAAAGGCCGGCGAATTGATCTTTCATAACAAGATTCAGCAAAGCAGTATTGATTTCACAAGACTCAACATCATTAAGAGGAGCAATCAAAGTACTAAGGAAATCATTATTATTGGTATTGGAGAAATCAATAAATTTGGTATTATCTTGCGCCATGGTGACAAGTAATCCGCACACAAGCAAATAGAAAAAGGCAAGCGAAAGAGAGAGGAGATTGGGAAAGAGAGGGCAAATAAAACGGCAAGGGTGAAGTGTGGAAGAGGAAAACAAGAGGCAAATGGAAAATAATGTAAATGTGAGGGAGATGAGTTTGTGATGGATACTTGGTATGTCTTGACTTGAGCGAAGACCTCCCCGGCAACGGCGCCAGAAATCCTTCTTGCTACGTCTTGAGCTTGCGTTTGTTTTCCTTGAAGAGGAAAGGGTGATGTAGCAATAGTAGCGTAAGTATTTCCCTCAGTTTTTGAGAACCAAGGTATCAATCCAGTAGGAGGCTCCTCAAAAGTCCCATGAACCTACACAAACAAACAAAAAACTCACAACGAACGCAATAAAGGGGTTGTCAATCCCTTCAAGGCCACTTGCGAAAGTGAGATCTGATAGAGATAGTATGATAAGATAAATATATTTTTGGTATTTTATGATATAGATTGGAAAAGTAAAGATGCAAATAAAATTAGATTGACAGTTTATATGATAAAAGATAGACCCGGGGGCCATAGGTTTCACTAGTGGCTTCTCTCAAGATAGCATAAGTATTACGGTGGGTGAACAAATTACTGTCGAGCATTTGATAGAAAAGCGAATAATTATGAGATTATCTAGGCATGATCATGTATATAGGCATCACGTCCGCGACAAGTAGACCGACTCTTGCCTGCATATACTACTATTACTCCACACATCGACCGCTATCCAGCATGCATCTAGAGTTTTAAGTTCATAAGAACAGAGTAACGTATTAAGAAAGATGACATGATGTAGAGGGATAAACTCATGTAATATGATATAAACGCCATCTTTTTATCCTTGATGGCAATAATACAATACTTGCCTTGCTGCCCCTGCTGTCACTGGGAAAGGACACCGCAAGATTGAACCCAGAGCTAAGAACTTCTCCCATTGCAAGAAAGATCAATCTAGTAGGCCAAACCTAACTGATAATTCGAAGAGACTTGCAAAGATAACTCAATCATACATAAAAGAATTCAGAGGAGATTCAAATATTTCTCATAGATAAACTTGATCATAAACCCACAATTCATCGGATCTCGACAAACACACCGCAAAAAGAGTTACATCGAATAGATCTCCAAGAAGATCGAGGAGAACATGGTATTGAGATCCAAAAAGAGAGAAGAAGCCATCCAGCTAATAACTATGGACCCAAAGGTCTGTGGTAAACTACTCACAACTCATCGGAGGGGCTATGGTGTTGATGTAGAAGCCCTCTATGTCGATTCCCCCTCCAGTGGAGTGCCGTCGAAGGCTCCAAGATGGGATCTCGCAGATACAGAAGGTTGCGGCGGTGGAATTAGGTTTTCGTGGCTTGTTCTGATGTTCTCGGGGTATGTGGGTATATATAGGAGGAAGAAGTAGGTCGGTGGCCGCCCGAGGGGCCCACGAGATAGGGCGCGCGCCCTACAAGGGTGGGCGCGCCCTCCACCCTTATGGCCGCCTCGGCTGCTTCTTGACTTGCACTCCAACTCCTCTGGGTCACGTTCGTTCCAAAAATCACGCTCCCAAAGGTTTCATTGCATTTGGACTCTGTTTGATATTGCTTTTCTTCGAAATACTGAAATAGGCAAAATAAACAGCAATACGGGCTGGGCCTCCGGTTAGTAGGTTAGTCCCAAAAATGATATAAATGTGTAAAATAAAGCCCATAAACATCCAAAACAGGTAATATAATAGCATGGAACAATAAAAAATTATAGATACATTAGAGACGTATCAATACTCCGGGTACCATCAAGTCAAGATGGCGGAGTCCGATCAAGCCGCAACGGCACTTATTACTCCATACGGCCCTTTCAGTTTCAACACCATGCCTTTCGGGCTCAAAAATGTTGGTGCAACCTACCAACGCATGATTCAGTTGAGGCATACGTAGATGATGTGGTCATCAAGACCAGGCACGTCGAATCTTTAATAGACGGCCTGAGGCTCACGTTCAACAATCTCTGAACATATGACATCAAGCTCAATTCGGAAAAATGTGTTTTCAGCGTTCCTGCCGGAAAACTCCTGGGCTTCATCGTTTCCAATAGGGGAATTGAAGCAAACCCGGCTAAAATCCGAGCTCTGTCACAGTTGGCTACCCCAACAGACCTCAAACTAATCTAGAAATTAACTGGATGTGTGGCTGCCTTAAGCTGCTTTATCTCCTGATTGGGAGAAAATGCGCTACCTCTTTATCGCCTTCTTCAACGCACCGAACACTTCAAGTGGACGGATGCGGCTACAGCCGGACTAGAAGAAATAAAGGCCCTCTTGGCCAGCAACCCAATCCTGGCACGCACCAAACATTGGCGAACCCATGCTATTCTATATAGCTTGCAACACACCAAGTTGTAAGCGCAGTGCTTGTCATCGAACAAGAGGAGGACGGACATAAGTTCCCGCTTCAAAAGCCGGTGTACTACGTATCCACTGTCCTCACACCATGCAAGTCACGGTACCCACATTATCAAAAGATAGCATATGTGGTGTTTATGGCATCTCAGAAATTACGACACTACTTTCAAGAGTGTTCAATCACGGTGGCCTCCGAAGTACCGCTCAACAATATAATAAATAACTGCGATGCCACGGGCCGGATTACTAAGTGGGCCATCGAGCTCCTCCCATTCTACATCACATATAAACCACGGCAAGCCATTAAGTTGCAAGTACAGGTTGACTTCGTCGCCGAATGGACAGAAGTCGAACTCCCTAAAGAGTATGCCGCATACTCCAATTGGATCATGCACTTTGACGGCTCTAAGATGCTGGCTGGTCTGGGAGCGGGCGTTGTCCTAACATCCCCCACAGGAGATACAGTCCAATACATACTCCAAAAACTATATACAGACTCCAACAATGCAGCCGATCTGTTGCACGATCTTCGGGTGGCAGTCTCCATGGGCATCCAACGCCTAGAGTTGCGTGGAGATTTGAACCTCGCAATATCTCAAATAAATGGAGACTTCGATGCCAAGGATCTGAAAATGGCGGCTTACCATAATGCCGTCCTCAAGATGTCAGCTCGGTCCGAGGGGCTCGAATTTCACCATGTGGTCCGAGAAAACAATCAAGCGGCGGATATCCTTTCCCGCATCGGCGCTAAGCGCGAACCCGTCCCACCTAACATCTTCTTGGAAACTTGTTCAAGCCATCTGTGGTGTGGCAAGGGGAGACCAGCAACACTAGTCCGGAGCCGACCACAACCCCAGATACAGAACACAACATAATTGGAGGCTCCACCACCGAAATAACACCTTCGGCCCACATAATCATGGCTGTCATCGCCCCATGGACCGAACCCTTCTTATCCTACCTAAATAGGAAAGAACTCCCCGAAGACCAAAATGAAGCATGTTGCATTGTGCGACGCTCTAAAGCCTACAAGGTCCGCGAGGGAGAGCTTTATAAGAAAAGCGCTATCGGAGTACTCCAAAGATGTATCTCCGAAGAGGAAGGGCGGCAGCTCTTGGCCAAAATTCATCCAGGACTCGGCGACCACCACGCCGCAGCTCGGTCCCTTGTAAGCAAGGCCTTCCGAGCAGGTTTATACTGGCTGACTGCCCGAGTAGACGGACAGGACCTCGTCGAACATTGCGTTGGTTGCCAGCTTTTCGCCAACCAAAGCCATATGCCACCTACCGCTCTCCAAACAATCCCCATAACTTGGCCCTTTGCGGTCTAGGGGCTCGATATGGTCGGACCCCTTAAAGGAGGAAGCCATAAGAAAAAATACCTATTAGTCATGGTGGATAAATTCACCAAATGGATAGAGGCCAAACCAGTTAAAACGGCCGAATCCGGACCAGTGATAGACTTCATATCAGGGGTCGTACACCATTACGGTGTCCCCCACGGCATCATCACCGATAATGGCTCCAACTTCACAGCCGACGAGGTGAAAACTTGGTGCGGCAACAAGGGCATTAAGCTCGATTACGCCTCCGTCTATCACCCCCAAACAAATGGTCAAGTTGAATGAGCAAATGGTCTTATTATGAGCGGCATCAAACCTAGACTAGTGCGATCCTTGAAGGAATCAGACACACACTGGGTCGAGGAGCTCGACTCCGTACCATCGGGACTGTGGACCATGCCGAATCGCACTACCGGATACACACCATTCTTCATGGTGTACGGCGCAGAGGTGGTATTGCCCTGTGATATCATTCATGACTCACCTCGAGTGCACATGTATGAAGAGAGAGAAGCCGATCTTGATCGGCAGGATAGTTTAGATGCACCGGAGGAGGAGCGCGGCGTTGCAAAAGCCTGTTCCGCATTCTATCAGCAACAGGCTCGAAGGTATCAAAGCAGAGAAGTATGGGCCAAAACTTATAATGTTAGTGAACTCGTTCTACGCCTACCGGAGAAGAAAAAGGACAAGGTCAAGCCCAAGTGGGAGGGTACCTTCATCATTGATATAGTTCTCACCGGAGGAGCGTACCGCCTGCGTGATGCATCAGATAATTGAATCGAGACGAACCCATGGAACGCGGCCAGACTCCGAAGAATTAATGCCTAGCGACGAACTCTGTGTTCGTCCACTTCCCTCCGCCATTTTTATTATTATTATTATTTATACATATCCTCTCTCTTTCCTTTCATGGCTCTGAAGCTTTAAGTGTGACTCGACCACACACTCTTGAAGCGCTATGCGTGCTCACCATACCTGGGGGCTTCTTATACAGAAGCTTAATATAATTACCTTCAGGGCATCATGCCCACCGCATATGTGTCACTTTTCCATATGTACCTTTTCTTCACCATTGTATGCATCGATATGACTTAAGTTTTGGCCAAGCTGGGTTGCCTGGCTCTTGTGTTTATGCCCTACATTCCCGTTAGTTCGGCTAGGGCATAAGGGGAGCACCTCTATGATTGTTACTGCCGGGTACGCCGGACGTGTACCTCAGACTGGGTGAAGCCAAAAGCTAACGTTCTTAAGGGAATATTTGGTCGGTGAACTAAAGATGTTTCTTACCTATTACAATACGAACCTCGAGATGTTTTATATACTGCATCACTATTCGCAGTTCGGACATGCACATTAATGCATGCGTACCCAAGGAAAGGAACCCTTAATGAAACTATTCTCACCGAAAGATGTTTCTTACTATCCATGTAATATAACATAGCTAGTTGGGTACTTCTCTGTTCAAGCACTTATGACCCCTACGCCTGGTTTCCACGCGTACCCCGGTTTACATAACTCAGCGGGTATTCGGAAACACTCTGGAGTGTTGGGTCCGGAGGCTGAAGCGAAAAGGTCCACCATGACAAATGATTTACAATCTGGCTAGGGACAAAATATGTCAATTGATGTACACAGTCACTTAGACCCACATATTTCTTCTTCTATACCATCCAACAGGATGTCTAGCCTACAATCATGTTGGGAATACTTTGCGGCTAATTCTACTTGGTCATATAGCAGACTAACGGGAATCTCTTTCCCATCTGACCCTACAGGTCCAACCAGGGCCATGTGATTCCGATCGACCTTGGTGTACCGTGTTTTCACCATGGCCCACGCTTCCCTCGCACGGCAGGCCGATATCTTCCACAAGTGGAAGCGCCGCCGCGCTCCCTTGAGTAGTTGTACAAGCTCCCCCATGCTTCCTGGCAGGGAGGCGGATGGCCACAAGGCCGCGGCAATACCCTGCATCACTTGCCAAACTTGTTCGTGCCGTTGCGAAAGCTCTTGCACAAGATCGCCTGAAGATCCGGGCATCTCCTCTTCAGGACGACCAGTCAGTATACCTACAGACATAACTCTATTATCATGTTTCTCTGCCGAACTATATAAAGGTTCGTTTTGAGCACATACTTAAAATGCCGCGTTGAAGCCTCCTGTTCTCCTTCACGGTGTCCGCTAGCTGGGCCCGAACATCTTTCAATTCCACGCCCAGCCGGGTATTGGCATCCTGGAGATCGTTTTTCTCTCGCCGAACCCATGTAAGCACATGCTCACCAGCCTCTAGCTGTCGTTGAGCTCGTTGTTCATCCTCTTGTAACATCACCAGATTCATACCGGGATTGTCTGCGGAATCTATTTTTAGATCTGCAAACATGCCGAATACCAACTGGTACACGTAATTACGTTTTTCATCGATCGAGAAAAATATTACCAGATGAGGCCTCCTTGGATTCCTCCATTTTGGCAGTTGCGGCCCTTAGCCGGGCTTTGCACTCCTCCAGCTCTTGAGACAAATGGGTGTTCTTCTCTGTAAGAACCTATTCATACAATGATCCTTAAATCAGTTGTGCCAACTGTTTCAAGTCTTAGGGGCTACTAATATACATAATTATTAGATTTTGCTTACCCGTATATCTTTTATATACTGGTCTGTGGCTCTAGCAAGCCCTTTTTGAGCAGCTCGGATGTACGCGTCTCCCGAGTTGAAGGCATTGAACGCCTCTTCGGAGAAATTAGGGTCGCGGAGTGCGGCCCGCCGATGCTGATGATTCATGGCGCTCTCCACTTTGGAATTTGTAGCGGATATTCTATCTACTTCCTCTGTAGGAGGACCGTCCGGTGTTGTCCCCACGTTAGCCTCCACCCTTGAGGCCGGTTCTAGAGTCCGGCTGGTAGAGGCGTGGCCGGTAGGATCTCCGGACACAGTCCGACGAGTACTCTTTCTGCCAGGGCACAATGGACATTGTTATATTTTAAAGACGATAATCACGGAGCAGGTTTAAAATCATACCTGTCCAACGGCGTCTCGGTCCTGACCGCCTTCCTTTTAAGCCTACCCGGCTTGGGCGCCCTTGTTGGTGAGTCGCCGCGGGCTCTCCACGGCGCCCCGATGGCTTTCCCTATAAAGCGCAATACATGTGCGGCGGGTAAGGCGTAAGGAAGGGATCCTTTTCAGAAGTTAAGGCTCCGATTTTACTTACATATGATGCAGGGAGTAGGCCAGGATAGTCGGCAATGATGGCCACCAGGGCGCCGTCACAACTTGCCTGGTAAAACATCCTGTCAACGAGCTCCACAAATACATCTGAATCTTCTTCGAGACCGGGGTCGAGGCCCCGATTGTGGTCCTCTGGCTGTGGAGGCGGGCTGTGGACCTCCCTTGCAGCTTTCCGTAGTTCCTGTTATGGACTAGCAAGGTAAATATTTGCAATGAGAGAATGTGGGAATGAATAGAGTTGAGTAAGATAGCAACTCACCCAGCTAGGGGGGTTGTACATGGAAAATCCATCCCGTGGTTTAATGTGGACGAACTCCTCTTCTTATCCTTTATACAAATCGGACAATATTTTTGCCAGAGCGGTGGCAGAGTCCGGACCTTTCCGACCACAGCAGGTGGCATCGTCTTCTCCATTGAAGTGCCACATGGGATGCCCCTGATACTGGAGTGGCTGCACCCCCCCGCATTATGCATATTGACATAACCTCGATTATTGTCAATCCAGATTTGGCAAGCATCTTTATCCTCCTTGGGGCTCTAGGGACGCCAGCTTCGGCGTTTCTTCAATGGGGCATTTGTGAACTCGGGAAGACCCATCCGGATAGGGTCAGGAAGGGAGACGTCCTCTATGTAAAACCACTCGGAAGGCCAATCTTCGGATGTCTTCTTCAGAGTACCGGACAGGTATCCGGTCCCGGCGATGGGCCATATATCGGCTCCGCCCACTTGGTATATTGATCCCTCCTGATTGCGAGGGACGAGGCAGAATAGCATTTTCCATAGCTCAAAATGAGCTTCGCAGCCCAGAAATAGCTCACGAAGGGCGACATAACCTGCGATGTGCAGGATGGAGGCAGGAGTGAAGTTGTGCAGCTGGAGGCCATAATACTCCAGGAGCCCGCGAAGGAACGGATGGATTGGAAATCCAATGCTCCTCAGCAAGTAAGGGACAAGGCATACTCGCTCCCCCTGGATGGGTTGGGGAAACTCTCCGCTTGCTCCCCGCCGTCATAAGTGGCTAATCCGGCTCGGACGGGGACAAGGTATGCAGGTGGGAGAAACCCCTGGGTCTACAACTCCACTAATTGGCCGTGGGATACGGTACACTTCTCCCAATCACCTGGCTTAGCGTTCCGGGAGCGAGAGGAGGAGCTGCAATGGCCGGCCATGATGGGATGGCTTTTTCGGGCGCGCTCTGATGAATCCTCGCTTGGGGAAGATAGTGTGGTTTGGATCTGAGGATCCCCGTCTCTTTAATATATGATTTACTTACATGGTCAGGGTGGCAACTCTAAAAAAGCCCTGGCTTCTCGCATTCGCTCGACACGTGGAGACTGACATTATTAAGGCACGGAAGCCGATGAGTGCAACATTAAATAGGAAGCCGGACACTGCTCGTTACAACAGGTACTCTGGAGAATTTGGAGAACCTGCCTTGCAATGTCGAAGAAAATCTGCGCGCGGGACTCATCGTCATTGAAGCCTGATTCAGGGGCTACTAAGGGAGTCCTGGATTAGGGGGTCCTCGGAAAGCCGGACTATATGCTTATGCCAAACTGTTGGACTATGAAGATACAAGATTGAAGACTTCGTCATGTGTCCGGGTGGGACTCTCCTTTGCGTGGAAGGCAAGCTTGGCAATTCGGATATGTAGATTCCTTTTCTCTGTAACCGACTTTGTGTAACCCTAGCCCCCTCGGTGTCTATATAAACCGGAGGGTTTAGTCCGTAAGACAACAACAATCATAATCATAGGCTAGCTTCTAGGGTTTAGCCTCTACGATCTCGTGGTAGATCAACTCTTGTAATACTCATATCATCAAGATCAATCAAGTAGGAAGTAGGGTATTACCTCCATAGAGAGGGCCCAAACCTGGGTAAACATCGTGTCCCCCGCCTCCTATTAGTATTAGCCTTAGACGCACAGTTCGGGACCCCCTACCCGAGATCTGCCGGTTTTGACATCGACAGACACCAAGAGCCACCTCTTTGGTGCACAATGATCTTTGCATCAAGAGCAACAAGCAATGGGCGACCGCATCGACAATATCGCCACCGACTTGCGACTCTCCGAGCAACGAATAAGGGACTACTTCAACAACAAGCTCGACGCTCAGAAGAAAGATAACGATGCAAGAATGGACGAGATCCGTGCTTTGTTGGTGAACCGCCCTCCTTCCACATCTTCATACTCAAGACAGAGCCGCTCAATTCGACACACTGATGACACCTTCTCCGGCTCAAGTATACCGACATCGAACACTCTTCGACGAGCCGCGCATCAAGACCGTCATGCATCTCGCAATCCTCTACACGGCAATCATTAACAAGAGAAATTCGACGAGCAAGCACATCGTCATCAACCAAACCAAGTTCCTCTTGCACAAGCTCAAGAACGACAACGTCTACATCAACTAGAGGAAGAACGAGCGTGACAACATCAAGATGAATAAGATGCCAAGGCTCAACGTCTTCAACATCAACAACGTGAAGCACAAGCTCTTGAGGCGCAATGTGCCCTTCAAGAATCAAGTTGAGCAATTTCCAAACGCAACCGCGATAGGCGCAATCAAGAGGAAGCACTTCGAGAAGAGATCCAAGAGCGGAACTACCAACCAAGAGTGCAACATCAAGTTCCTCAAGCTCCTCCACAAGCTCGACAAGCTCCTCTACAACCTCAAGTTCAACAAGAGCAAGATGACTATGGAAACCTTCCATGCCAAGAGCAACATGAGGTTGATAATCCTCCACATCAAGGATGTCATCATCACCCTCGACCCCAACACAATGAAGAGCAACACTACGGCAAGCTAAAGTTCACCATGCCCAAGTTCAATGGAAGCAATGATCCCGAAGAGTACCTATCATGGGCATTGAAGGTCGACAAAATCTTTCGTTTGCAAAACTATGAGGAAGAGAAAAAGATTGCTATGGGATCACTTGAGTTCCAAGACTATGTGCTCATATGGTGGGAACAAGTCCTTGAGTGTCGAGAAGCAAGAGGTGAACCACCAATCACCACTTGGGCTCGAATGAAAGATGTCATGCGAGCACGTTTTGTGCCCACCTACTAAAACCGCAATCTCTTCAAGAAGCTCCAACTACTCAAGCAAGGAACAAGAGTGTTGAAGAATACTACAAGGAAATGGAGATAGCCATGATAAGATCCAATGTCACGGAAGATGATGAGCAAACTATGGCAGGTTTCTTGAATGGCCTCAATCATCCCATCAAGAAGATTGCCGACTTCCAACCTTACTCCAACCTCATTGAGCTCGTGCATCAAGATACCAAAGAGGAACGTCAAGTGCAAGTTGACTTCAAGTACGCCAAGTACTCGTCCAAGACCTACGGCTTCTCCAACAACCAAGCTTCAACGACTCCAACAACTTCTACCTCAACCAAGCCATCTACAAGTACAGACGGCAAGTCGAGTAACAAGAAAACTTCGACAACCTCAAGTCGCCCTCCTCCTACTACAAGCAACTTCAAGCCACGCGCTTCATCATCTACTCCAACCGATGAGACCGTCAAGACAAGCTCCTTCAAGTGTTTCACTTGCAGCGGCCGAGGCCACAAGTCCTTTCAATGTACAAACAAGCGCACCATGATCCTCAAGGACGATGGAACCTATGACTCCATGAGTGAAGAGGAAATGGAAGCCCTTGAGCAAGTGGCCATGCACCGACGCGTGAACGAAGATGAAGATGATCAAGTATTTTGTGATGAGGATTTGAGCCCCGCTCTCGTTGTCTCCAAGGTCTTGAGTCTTCAACATCAACTAGACGAGGACCAAAGATGCCACATCTTCCACACAAAGGCCGGCATCAATGGAAGTTTGTCAAGGTCATCATCGATGGAGGTAGTTGTCACAACTTGGCAAGTGAAGAACTATGCTCCAAGCTCCAATTGGTCAAGATGAAGCACCCGCACCCATACAAGGTCCAATGGCTAAGTGATTCCGGCACTATACGAGTTGAGCATACGGTCCAAATCTCCTTCAAAATTGGGCCATATGAAGACACTTTGGAGTGTGATGTCGTCCCGATGTCCGTTTGCCACCTCCTTCTTGGTCGACCATGGCAATTTGACCGCGCGTCATCCACAACAGGCGTACCAATCACTATAGCTTCAAGACGAAAGGAAAGGAACATGTGCTATGACCTATGTCTCCTAGTCAAGTAATCGCCGACAAGCAAGCCACCCATCATGGAGAAAAGAGTGAGAAAGTGATCCACCCAAAGGAGAGTGAGAGCCACAAGCCAAAACCGAGTGCCTCCACAATGAACGACAAGAAAAACTTCGTCCTATTTGCCACCAAAAGTGAGATGAGAGAAGTGTGTGAGAACCCATCGAGTGTTATGCACTTTGTCCTCGTGTGCAAGGACGAGGCACCAAAAACTAACACCTCTCACGATCTACCTTTAGTGTTGTCTTCTCTTTTGCAGGATTTCCAAGATGTTTTCCCCGATGAGCTACCTTCGGGTCTACCTCCACTACGAGGCATTGAGCACCGAATCAACCTCATCCTCGGAGCACCTCTACCTAACAAAGCTCCCTACCACGTCAACCCCGAAGAAACTAAGGAGATCCAACGGCAAGTACAACAACTCATCGACAACGGACATGTACGTGAAAGCTTAAGCCCTTGCATCGTTCCGGTTATACTTGTGCCCAAGCAAGATGGTAGTTTCGCATGTGCTCCGATTGTAGACCCATTAATGTTATCATCGTTCATTATAGGCATCCCATTTGTCGCCTAGATGATATGCTAGATGAGCTTAGCGGTGCCACCATTTTTTCAAAAATTGATCTTAAAAGTGGCTATTATCAAATCCGCATACAAGAAGGTGATGAATGGAAAACTGCTTTCAAAACAAAATTTGTCTTGTACGAGTGGTTGGTTATGCCTATGGGTTTATCGGAAGCTCCCGGTACTTTAACGCGTCTTATGCATTTTGTGCTTCGCCCTTACATTGGAGTGTTTGTTGTGGTCTAATTCGATGGCGTACTTGTTTTTAGCAAATCCATGAAAGATCATCTAAATCATGTTAGGGCTGTTTTGCAAACTCTTCGCAAGGAACGTCTTTATGCTAACATGAAAAAGTGCACGTTTGGTGTTGACAAACTGGTTTTCTTGGGTTTCGTTGTTTCTTTAAAGGGTGTCCATGATGATGAATCTGAAATTGAAGCAATTAAAACTTGGCCCTAGCCCACTAATTTGCAACAAGTGAGTAGCTTTCTTGGCCTTGCGGGTTTCTATCATCGTTTTGTGAAAGACTTTAGCACCATCGCCGCACCTTTGCATGCTTTGAGTAAGAAAAATGCTCCTTTTGTTTGGGGACCTTTGCAATCTATAGCTTTTGATAAGCTCAAATCTTTGCTTACTCATGCTCCGATTCTTGCTTTACCCAACTTTGACAAAACTTTTGAAGTTCATTGTGATGCAAGCGGTAACGGCATTGGTGGAGTTTTGATGCAAGAAAAACGAGCTATTGCATATTTTAGTGAAAAACTCTTTGGTGCTCAACTTAACTATCCCATCTATGACAAAGAATTGTATGCTCTAGTACGTGTGTTACATGTTTGGGCACATTATCTTAGACCACATGAGTTTGTCATACATACCGATCATGAAATGCTTAAGTAATTAAAAGGCCAAACTAAGTTGAACAAGCGTCATGCCTTGGAGTGAATTTCTAGAGTCTTTTCCTTATGTCATCAAGTACATCAAGGGCAAGGAAAACATAGTGGCGAATGCCCATTCCCGCATATGCAAGCTTGTCACTAAACTTGAGTTGAATGTTATTGGCTTTCACCACATAAAAGACTTGTATGTGAATGATCCTTCCTTTGCTACTCCTTATGCTAAGTGTTTGATGCATACATCTTGGGAACGATATTACATCAAGGATGACTATCTTATGAGAGCTAACAAACTTTGCATTCCCGAGTCTTCTTTTCGATTTCCCCTTATGCAAGAGGCTCATGGAGGCGGACTCATGGGACACTTTGGACGCATCAAGACATTCGCAATGCTCTCCAAGAACTACTTTTGGCCCAAGATGTTCTGCGACGTCTCACGCTTCACCAACCAATGCTCTACATGTCGCAAAGCTAAGTCTAAAGCTCAATCCCATGGTCTTTACATGCCACTTCCTATTCCTTATCAACCTTGGGAAGACATTAGCATGGATTTTGTACTTGGTTTGGCTAGGACTCAAAATGGAAAGGATTCCGTGTTTGTTGTTGTGGACCGATTCTCTAAAATGGCTCATTTTATCCCATGCAACAAGATAGACGATTGAGGGAGTCCTGGACTAGGGGGTGTCCGGATAGCCGAACTATCATCATTGGCCGGACTCCAAGACTATGAAGATACAAGATTGAAGACTTCGTCCCGTGTCCGGATGGGACTTTCCTTGGCTTGGAAGGCAAGCTTGGCAATACGAATATATAGATCTCCTACCATTGTAACCGACTCTGTGTAACCCTAGTCCTCTCTGGTGTCTATATAAATCGGAGGGTTTTAGTCCATAGGACGAACAACAATCATACAATAGGCTAGCTTCTAGGGTTTAGCCTCCTTGATCTCGTGGTAGATCCACTCTTGTACTACCCATATCATCAATATCAATCAAGCAGGAGTAGGGTTTTACCTCCATCAAGAGGGCCCGAACCTGGGTAAAAACATCGTGTCCCTTGTCTCCTGTTACCATCCGCCTAGAGAGCACAGTTCGGGACCCCCTACCCGAGATCCGCCGGTTTTGATACCGACATTGGTGCTTTCATTGAGAGTTCCTCTGTGTCGTCGCTCATAGGCCCGATGGCTCCTTCGATCATCAACAACAACGCGGTCTAGGGTGAGACTTTTCTCCCCGAGCAGATCTTCGTATTCGGCGGCTTTGCACTGCGGGCCAATTCGCTTGGCCATTTGGAGCAGATTGAAAGCTACGCCCCTGGCCATCAGGTCAGATTTGATCTTCGACGGATTCGAGCCACAGCCGAGCGCGCCGCACTGTCACGATGGGCATGATCTAGCTCTGCTGCCGGACAGTGCCCTGGAGGCCACACAAGAGTCCGCTCCGACCCTTAACTCGGAGCCGACTGCGCCGATCGAGGATGGGTGGCTAGACACCGCCTTGGGGGTTGCTACCTCTATGATGAGCCGAATACCGACCATGTCCCTTATGAAGCTCGTGACTCCGAGGTGCCGGACTCCTCGCCGGACTCCGAACCTCCCGCGCCCCTGCCAATCGAATCCGATTAGGCACCGATCATGGAGTTCACCGCTGCGGACATCTTTCAGCACTCGCCTTTTGGCGACATCCTGAATTCGCTAAAGTATCTCTCGTTATCAGGAGAGCCCTGGCCGGACTACGGTCAGGACGGTTGGGATGCGGACAACGAAGAAATTCAAAGCCCACCCACCACCCACTTTGTAGCCACTGTCGACGACCTAACCGACATGCTAGACTTTGACTCCGAAGACATCGACGGTATGGACGACGATGCCGGAGACGACCAAGAACCAGCGCCTACGGGGCACTGGAAAGCCACCTCGTCATACGACATATACATGGTGGACATCCCAAAGGATGGGAATGGCGAGGGAACAGCGGAGGAAGACCCCTCCAAGAAACAGCCTAAGCACCGGCGTCAGCGGCGCCGCTCTAAAACCTGCCACAGCAAGAATGGAGATTCCGGCACTGGAGACAATAACACCTCGGACATTGCCGAAGACAACCCCCTCCAGCAAGATTCAGCACAGGAGGACGGAGAAGCCAGCCCTCACGAGAGAGCGGCAGACGAAGAGGTAGAGGACGATAATTACATGCCTCCCTCCGGAGACGAGGCATGCCTCGACGACGACGAATTTGTCGTGCCTGAGGATCCCATCGAACAAGAGCGTTTTAAACGCAGGCTTATGGCCACGGCAAGCAGCCTCAAGAAAAAGCAGCAACAGCTTAGAGCTGATCAAGATCTGCTAGCCGACAGATAGACCGAAGTCCTCGCGGCAGAAGAGGACGAACTCGAATGCCCCTCGAAAAGCTACCCCAAACGCAAGCTGCTGCCCCGATTGGAGGAGGAAGCATATAAACCTACATCACCAGCGCACAATACGGCCGACCGGCCACCTCGTGGCCGCGACAGAGAGGCCTCTAGGCCCTCCACTAAAGCCATACCCCGGCATCGCTTGAAAAGTACAAAGCCACAGGGGAATGCGCCGGACTTGCGCGACATATTGGAGGATAAGGCAAGACAATCAAGAATGATCTACAGATCGTGTGGGCGCCCCACGATACGCGACGACAACCGTCGCGCCAGATACAGGAATTCCGGCCGGGCCGAACACAGTAGACAAAGCTCGCTTGAGCTACATCGTGATATAGCCCAATATAGAGGCGCCGCACACCCAATATGCTTCACAGATGAAGTAATGGATCATCTAATCCCCGAAGGGTTTAAACCCATGAACATTGTATCCTATGATGGCACAACAGACCCCGCGGTTTGGATCGAAGACTATCTCCTTCATATCCACATGGCCCGCGGTGATGATCTTCACGCCATCAAATACCTCCCACTCAAGCTTAAAGGACCAGCTCAGCATTGGCTTAACATCTTGCCAGCAGAATCAATTGGGTGTTGGGAGGACCTGGAAGCCGCATTCCTTGATAACTTCCAGGGCACATATGTGCGACCACCAGACGCTGATGACCTAAGCCACATAATTCAGCAGCCAGACGAATCGGCCAGACAATTCTGGACACGGTTCTTAACCAAGAAAAATCAAATCGTCGACTGTCCAGATGCGGAGGCCCTCGCAGCCTTCAAACATAACATCCGCGACGAGTGGCTTGCCCGGCACCTAGAACAGGAAAAGCCTAAATCCATGGCAGCCCTCACATCACTCATGACCCGCTTCTGCGCGGGAGAGGACAGCTGGCTAGCCCGCAGTAACAACCTCAACAAAAATCTTGGCAGTCCGGATACCAAGGACCGCAATGGCAGGTCACGTCGCAACAAGCACAAACGCCGCATTAACGGCGATAATACTGAGGATACGGCAGTCAACGCTGGATTCAGAGGCTCCAAACCCGGTCAGCGGAAAAAGCCATTCAAAAGAACTACTCCGGGTCCGTCCAATTTGGACCGAATACTCGACCCCTCGTGCCAGATACACGGCACCCCCGAAAAGCCAGCTAATCACACCAACAGGGATTGTTGGGTATTCAAGCAGGCAGGCAAGTTAATTGCCGAAAACAATGACAAGGGGCTGCGTAGCGATGACGAGGAAGAGACCCGGCCGCCGAACAATAGAGGACAAAAGGGTTTCCCCCCACAAGTGCGGACGGTGAACATGATATACGCAAACCACATACCCAAAAGGGAGCGGAAGAGTGCACTCAGGGACGTATACACGATGGAGCCAGTCGCCCCAAAGTTCAACCCATGGTCCTCCTGCCCGATCACTTTTGATCAAAGGGACCACCCCACCAGCATCCTCCATGGCGGGTTCGCCGCATTGGTCCTAGACCCAATCGTCGATGGGTTTCACCTCACTAGAGTCCTGATGGACGGCGGCAGCAGCCTGAACCTGCTTTACCAGGATACAGTGCGCAAGATGGGCATGGACCCCTCAAGGATTAAACCTACAAAGACGACCTTCAAAGGCATCATACCAGGTGTAGAGGCCAATTGTACAGGCTCAGTTACACTGGAAGTGGTCTTCGGATCCCTGGATAACTTCCGAAGCGAGGAGTTAATCTTCGACATAGTTTCGTTCCGCGGCGGCTATCATGCACTGCTCGGACGAACCGTGTTTGCAAAGTTCAATGCGGTGCCGCACTACGCATACCTTAAGCTCAAGATGCCAGGCCCTCGAGGAGTCATCGCGGTCAACGGAAACACTGAACGCTCCCTCCGAACGGAGGAGCATACAGCGGCTCTCGCGGCAGAAGTGCAGTGCAGCCTCTTAAGGCAATTATCGAGTCCGGCCGTTAAGCGACCGGACACCGCCAAGCATGCCCGGAGTAACCTACAACAAGACCACCTGGCACGTTTCGAGCATGCGTAGCAATGCGGCCCCAACCTCAGCCCTCGCAAAATTGCAAGACCAGTACTTCGCGTACATCACTACGCTCTGGAGATACCATGGGCGTAGGGGGAGGGGCACGACCACGACAGGCCCAGAGTGCGGCTCAACCACACGTGTGTCATCCTTTTTCTTTCCTTTTTTCTTACCCTCAGGACTTCGTTTACCAGAGGACCTGTCCGGCAGTAGACCTGCCGAACTCACGATGCAACAGCCAGGGAAGGAGAAGAGCTACGACGAGTATCCAGGTGGTCTCCATTACGAGCATTATACCTATTTTATATACACCATCCCACAGCCTACCCCTGGAGGGGGACATGCTAAATAGTTCCACCCCTTGCTTATCGCACTATTTGTATCGCTCTGCATTCATGGTAGTATTTTTGATTAAACAATGCATCGCTTTTTGCCTATAATTGCATTCCTTTCTTATACATATGTTCATTTATGACATGTTGCATCCGTACACTTTGGTACGGCTAAATACACCAGGGGCTTAAGTTCCCCACATTATCGTGTGATAAGTCCGAACACTTTCACAAGTGCGGCACCCCGAACTTATAGCATTATATGCATCGGCTCCGAATCATGACTTGGGTCAATAGTTGGGTTTGCCCGGCTCCCATGTTTTGGTACCTTACGTTCCGTTATATCAGCTAAGGTAGTGCTGGGAGAACCACTGCGATTGTGCCCCAGTTGAGCTGGGTGAGCACCTCAGTGGAGAAAGCTAAAACTGACCGTCATGATGAGGCGAGAGCCTGTCGCTGTTCGAGAGGTTTTTTCGAGTCCCTAAAGACTTATGACGCTTAGAGCGAGGAACCGGCTTTGTTCGGCCCAGGCGTGGATAGCGCCCCGAATTCGGCCTTCCGAACACTAGGGGCTTCGCCGAAATTTAAAATTATAGAATTCTATGGCTAAGTGAGAGTGTTCAAGAATTATAAGTCCGGTTGCCTCGTTTGTTGTGTTGAGCGCCTCCCTAGATGGACCCAAAAATGGGAACAAGAGCGCTCAAGTTTAACCCGAACACCCCAGCACTCGTGGCATGGGGGCTGAAGCCGACGACTTGCCATCTCCCAGATTTGATAAACGGCCGCACAGAAGGTAATATTTTAAATTAACAAGTGTTGCTTAGCGCATATGAACAAAGTTTTCAGCGCACAGGATAACAAAATGCGAGTCTACTCAAATATTACATCTTTGGAGCACTCACCCGCAATAATGCGGGCACCCTTCAGGACACCCTTATAATACATCTCGGGCGTGCGATACTCCTTGCCCAGCGGGGGCGTGTCCGTCACAAGCTTCTCAGCGTCCATCCTGCCCCAGTGCACTTTAGCACGGGCAAGGGCCCGACGGGCACCTTCAATGCAGGCAGAGTGCTTGATGACTTCAACCCATGGACAAGCATCCACCAGCCGCCGCACCAGGCCGAAGTAGCTCCCAGGCATGGCCTCTTTGGGCCATAGCCGAACTATGAGGCCCTTCATGGCCTGTTCGGCCACCTTGTGGAGCTCGACCAGCTGCTTCAGTTGGTCGCTAAGGGGCACCGGATGTCCGGCCTCAGCATACTGAGACCAGAACACCTTCTCCGTCGAGCTCCCCTCCTCGTCTCTGTTGAAAGCGGCAGCATCGGACACGCTACAGGGCAGATCTGCGAACGCTCCTCGAGAGCTCTGAATTTGGGTAAGTAACAGGTAATTCACTTTTTATGCTTGCTTTGCATGAAGAATGCCTTACCCGCCGCTATTTTCTTCAATACCTCGATTTCCTGGAGGGCCTTGTGGGCTTCGGCCTTAGCGGCTTTGGCACTCTCAAGAGCCGACGCAAGCTCGGACTCTCGAGTCTTCAAGTCACGCTCCAAACTCCCGTGTTTTTCCATGAGAGCCTGGAGCTCTTGCCGTACCTCCGCCACCCGCGCCTCCTGCTTCTCTCGCTCGGCGCATTCCGCGTCCGCATTGCGTTCGGCCAGGGACCGGCTCCTTCAGGGTCGCCACCTCGTTCGTAGCCCCTGGAGTACCCACGTTATCCTTGTCATTCCTCTTGCAACCAAATCCTTTTCTGTAAGGTACAATTTTAATAAGGTGTTACTCACCTTCATTGTCCTCGAGCTGCTTCTTGGCACGGCCGAGCTCGCTCTCGGACCGCTCGAGGATCTACTTCAAGGCATTGACCTCCGTAGTCAGTGCGACAGAGGTCAGCAGCGCAGCCTGCATTCCCATATTGACATATTTTTGTTAAGACTCCTGCGTATATCTTTTTAGATCCTCAGTCCGGCTTTTCTTTCCGAACACCGAACCGAGCATCAGGGGCTACTGTCTATGCGGTATTATATTTCATATCTTAAAATTCTTACCTCAAAGCCTGTTAGAAGGCTGCTGCAGGCCTCGGTCAACCCGCTTTTTGCGAGCTGAACCTTCTGAATCACCGCACACATGATAGTGCGGTGTTCCTCCTCGATGGAAGCGCCGTTGAGCGCCTCCAGCAAGTTATCCGGCGCCTCCGGTTGGACGGAGGCCGCTGGCGTCAGAGTCTTGCCCTTCTTACGAAGGGGCCGCCCGCCGGACTCCGGAACCACTGAAGGTTCCGGTGTGGAGTCCGGTCCGAAGTCCGGGAGGTTGCCCTGCGGCACCTTCGGGGCCTCCTCCTCCTGGTGGGTCCCTTTCCGGGATCCCACCTCGGCATCGTCGGCGTCACTGGGGGAGGAGGCAGTCAGAAGTGAAGTGCTATTCACATCCGACGTACCCAAGGACCCGCTCGACGAAGCGGGAAGATCGTCCTTGGGCGGACTACAGGGTTGTATGTGGTGTTAAAAGATGTTGTGCGACAAAAAGAAAAATATCAGTCATTCAGGAGTCCGGATACTTACGATCTCGCCAGGGGCTTGGCCCTTGAGGGCCACTCCTCGTCGCCCTCGCCGGCGTTGGCAGAGCAATCCGGGGGAAGGGTCCTTCCCTTCTTGGACCCTTCGACCTCCCTCGTTGGGGAGGCCTTCCTCTTATTCTCTCCCCCCACTGGGGAGACACCTCTTTCTTCTCCTCCTCGTCCTCGTGGGAGGAGTCCGCCTTGGAGTCATCGGACGATGAATCCGATAACACATGACGCCGGGAACTCCTCCGGGTTCCTGTGGCCTTCTTCTTGGCCTTCTTCTCCGGCACTACGTAAGGTGCCGGGACCAGCTGCCCTGTCAGACGGGCATCCGCTGGGTCTTCTGGAAGGGGAGCCGGACAGTTAACCTGTCTGGACGTCTCCTGCCAGGCCTGTTAAAGGTATTGGCAGTTTAGATCCCATATAGAGTCAAACTATGAAAAGCAAGTGTCCCATAAAGGATAACATGGCTTACCTCGCCAACCGGGTGCTGCGAGCTGAATCCATGATCTTTGGTAGCGGATGCGGGAGCCTCGGCACCCTTGAACAGCACCCTCCAGGCCTCTTCGTACGTAGTGTCGAAGAGCCCGCTCAAGGTCCGGTGCTGTGCCAGATCGAACTCCCACAAATTGAAGTCCCGCTGTTGGCAGGGGAGAATCCGGCGGATGAGCATGACCTGGATTACATTGACAAGCTTGAGCTTTTTGTTCACCAGGGTTTGGAGACAGGATTGGAGTCCGGTCAGCTCTTCCGAACTACCCCACAGCAGGCCCTTCTCTTTCCAGGAAGTTAGCCGCATGGGGATGCCAGATCTGAATTCGGGGGCCGCTGCCCATTCAGGGTCACGCAGCTCGGTGATTTAGAACCACCCCGATTGCCACCCTTTGATGGTTTCCATGAAGGCGCCCTCAAGCCAAGTGACGTTGGGCATCTTGCCCACCATGGCGCCTCCGCATTCCGCTTGGCTGCCCTTCACAACCTTCGGCTTGACATTAAAGGTCTTTAGCCACAAGCCGAAGTGGGGCTGGATGCAGAGGAAGGCCTCGCACACAACGATAAACGCCGAGATGTTGAGGATGAAATTCGGGGCCAGATCATGGAAATCAAGGCCATAGTAGAACATGAGCCCCCGGACAAAGGGGTGGAGTGGGAAGCCCAGTCCGTGGAGGAAATGGGGAAGGAATACCACCCTCTCATGGGTCCTGGGGGTGGGGATGAGCCGCCCCTCGTCGAGGAGCTGGTGCGCGATGTCGCTGGACAAATATCCGGAGCTACGCAGCTTCTTGATGTGCCCCTCCGTAACGGAGGAGGCCATCCACTTGCCTCCCGCTCCGGAAATGGTTGGAGAGGGTTGAGGTGAGATGTGCGGACTTGGGCACTGGAGCTCGAATGCGCGGAGATGGATAAGCAAAGGAGGAAGAAGGCATAAGTAAAAAGGTGGATCCTTATCCCCTTATATATGGGCGGACGGAACTATGCGTCCCCACCAGCCTGGTAAAACTCACTTATCTCCCAAGCGCCACAATCAATGGCGCGGTTGGGTTACCCACGTCCGTATTGATGAGAATCCCGGAATAAGGGGACACGATCTCTGCTTCAACAAGACGTTCCAAGGAGACCGCTTCGCTAAAGGCGCTGAGGTGGAATAATAAAAACGATTCGAGTAAAGGCTTGGCCGTGGTGTGACGTCACGCCATGAAATACGTCAGCAGATTGAGCTTGTGTAAATATTATTCTCTCTACGGAGGTATGTGGATTTTATTTTGCAGAGCCGGACACTATCCTGGTGTTCACAATCTTCTATGAATTATTCGGAGGAGGAACCCGCCTTGCAATGCCGAAGACAATATGCGCACCGGACTCGTCGTCATTGAAGCCTGGTTCAGGGGCTACTGAGGGAGTCCTGGACTAGGGGGTGTCCGGATAGCCGAACTATCATCATTGGCCGGACTCCAAGACTATGAAGATACAAGATTGAAGACTTCGTCCCGTGTCCGGATGGGACTTTCCTTGGCGTGGAAGGCAAGCTTGGCAATACGGATATGTAGATCTCCTACCATTGTAACCGACTCTGTGTAACCCTAGCCCTCTCCGGTGTCTATATAAATCGGAGGGTTTTAGTCCATAGGACGAACAACAATCATACCATAGGCTAGCTTCTAGGGTTTAGCCTCCTTGATCTCGTGGTAGATCCACTCTTGTACTACCCATATCATCAATATCAATCAAGCAGGAGTAGGGTTTTACCTCCATCGAGAGGGCCCGAACCTGGGTAAAAACATCGTGTCCCTTGTCTCCTGTTACCATCCGCCTAGACGCACAGTTCGGGACCCCCTACCTGAGATCCGCCGGTTTTAACACCGACAACGATGCTTACATATTGCCAATATCTTTTGTAGGGAAATATTGCGCCTACATGGAGTGCCCAAGACGGTCGTCTCGGACCGCGATGTCAAGTTCTTGAGTTACTTTTGGAAAACTCTATGCGCCAAGCTCGGAATCAAGCTCTTGTTCTCTTCGGCATACCATCCCCAAACTGACGGCCAAATGAAGGTGACAAACCGTACGCTATCCACTCTACTTCACGTGTTGATCAAGAGGAACATCAAGGAGTGGGAGGAGTGTCTACCCATCGCTGAGTACGCCTACAACCGCGCAAGACATTCAACTACCGGCAAGTCCCCCTTCGAGGTCGTCGGCTTCAACCCGTTGTCCCCATTGGATATTCTACCTCTTCCACTAGAAGAGCGCACCAACAGGGACGCGAGTGCATGAGCAAGCTACCTCAAGAAGATGCATGAAGATACAAGGAACACCATCGAGTGCCAAGTACAGAGACTCGCGACCAAGCTGATCGTCAACAAGCAACCCATGATATTCAACATTTGAGATCTCGTGTGGCTACACCTTCGCAAGGACCGCTTCCCCAACGAACGCAAGTCCAACTTCTACCTAGAGCCGATGGACCCTTCAAGGTGCTAGCACGCTACAACAACAACACTTACAAGATTGACCTCCCAAGAGACGAGTACAACGTGAGCGAGATCTTCAATGTCAAAGACCTCTCGCCATACCATGGTGATGAAGCTTTCGATCCGAGGTTGGATCTTTCCCAAGGGGTGGGAGATGATGCGGAGCATCCCACGATAATCCCCATCGATGTGCCTACATCTCCCACGACACCACTTGGACCTATGACAAGAGCTCGAGCAAAGACTATCAAAGATAAGGTGAACTCGCTCCTCTCTGAACTCCCACTCCCTACTTATGATACATGGCTACTACCTCATGCAAAGACTCTATGAGTGATCAGATGTTTGGAGGAGAGTCACGGATCAGCTACACCCATTGGACAAGACTGCAAGGACACCAAGTTCAACAGACAAGAAGAAGGCCCGCTCAAAACTCCCAGTCATCGGACGACCGACACCGACCGGATGTCCGACGCCTAGAGGCTCCAAATGACCAGCCAAGTCCCAGCCCTCACACGCTACAGCGGCCGGGCGACCGACGCCGACCGGACGTCCGACACCTCCCAGCACCCGGACGACCGAGCCTTTCCGGACGCCGGCACCAACACACCCGAGCCAAAACATTGGAAGAACGAAGACTTCCGAACGACCGGACAACCAACCCCGACCGGAAGACCGACAATTACTGTCCAGAACCAAAACATCGGACGCCCGATCGGCACCGGACGTCCAGACCCTGGTGAGCCTTTGGACGACCGGTGACCGTCGAACGTCCGACGCATGTGCGTCCGCCCGTGTGTTGGGCCGAAGCCACTTACCCTTTCGTCCACATAGACTATAAATAGACCTCTCCCACCTCCTAGCTAGGGTTAGCATTGTGATAGCTCATATTTTGAGATAGATCCTTGCTCGTCAACTGGATCTACTCCATCGCGAGGGACCAACACCTCTTCAGAGAAGATCCTTGTTGGATTCAAGACTTCCTTTTGGAGAAGACCCTCTTCAAGACCTCCTCTCGGAAAAGAACCGGTTACCCTATGTATCATCCTTTGTTGGATTCGGATCTTGTATCATTTTATGTCTCGATGATCTAGCGCATGTGTGACTTTATTCTTGCTGGTTGAGTGCTCTCTCGTGTTTTTTCCTCGTTCACCTCCTCATGACCTTCGTGTTCTTCATTGGGACCCGCTCCAATCGTGAAAGATTGGCCACTAGGGTTCTACCCTACATCAAAGGGTCATTACGGACATATCATGTCAGGTTGTCTCCTGGCTATAAATAGCCCACCCCCTACACCAAAAATTGGTGGCTGCTCAGAGTTAGTACACGATTTTTGTCATTTGAGAGCAACCCACCTCCAAAGCCTTTGAGAGAGAATCCTTGCGAAGACAAAGACCGAAACACCCAAAGCATAAAGAATGTTTGGTATCACTGAAGTCTTTCAGTCCGCGTGATCTGAAGACTTATTACATTTGAAGACTGTGATCTTCCAGTTGGTTAGGCATCCGTTCTGAGGATCCAAGAGTAATTGTGAATCGCCGATGAACGAAGTCTGTGAAGGCTTGGAAGTCTACCTTGAATACTTAGCTGAGTTATTGGGCGAGGACTAAGTGACATTAGCTCAAAGGGATTAAGGTAAAGATGCGGTCTTCTGAGTTCAATCTCAGACTCCCTAACTAGATGTACAGTTGTCACATCAACTGGAACTGGTCTGCCAAATCCTTATCTTTGTCAAGCAACTGGTTCTATCTCTTCACTCCTTACTTATAGTTGTGCCTTGTGACGTGTTGTAGGGTGAAACCCTAGAGGGTATATTTTCACACTTGGAGGGGGAAAAGAGGAAGAACACTCAAGAACACAAGGCACAAATCACTCAAACAAACCCAAATATCACATCCACTAGAGTAGCATACATGAGATCCAAAAGATTACAAGATCAATTCAAGGAAAATAGCACTAGGATAAGGTTCTTCCCACTAGGTGAGGTCTTGCATCTAAGAGGATCTTCTCCAAGAGGAGGGCTTGATCTCCAAGAGGAGCTTCTCCAAGAGGAGGTCTAGATCTCCTAGAGGAGGAAGATGAGCAAAGCCCTCTTTTGTGTTCTAAATACTTTGCTATCCATCCAAATGAGCTAGGAGATGAGTATATAAAGCCTAGGGACAAAACAAGAGGGAGAGAGGAGTACAAGGGCCAAAAGGCCAAAAGCACACGGGCTGATCCAGAGGGGTCCGGGCACCCGGGGTCAAACCGGCCGGGCACCCGGACCGGCAAAGGGCGACGGCTGTAGGAGGACCGGGCACCTGGGGGTCCAAGGCCCGGGCACCAGGGGTGGCCGCAGGTGGCTGGGAGGGGTAGGTCGGGCACCCGGGGGTGAGTTGGGCGCGGCCCAGGTAGCAGGCCGGGCACCCGGGGTGGGCTGGGTGAGGCCCAGGTGGGGGACCGGGCACCCGGGGTTGGCTGGGGCGCTGCCCAGGCTATGGCCGGGTACCCAGGGCCAAAGCAGCCGGGCACCCGGGGTGTCCAGGGGATGCAACCCGTCCTTCTCCTCGTTCTCCTTTCCTTTCCCTTGCTCCGTGGATGCTCAAGTTCCCGTCCTCTCCTTCTCACGATCAACTTCTTGGTACCTAAGAATGCATAGCATATCTCTTTGAGGCAAAATCTCATTCTCATGGGAAACCGAATGAAACTCGGAGAGGAAAGAAGTTACCTCTTTCTCGATGTTGCGTGCACGTGCTCTTGTCATCGGTCCTCTCGGTGCTTGCGGTGGTGATGGAGTGTTATTGCGGGTAGACGAGGGATGCTCCACATCATCTCCCCCCCTTTGGTAGAGATCTGTCCACGGATCGTGCTCTTCATCACCATGGTACTTGGCCAAGTCTTTGACGTTGAAGATGTCGCTAACATTGTACTTGTCACGTGGAATGTTGACCTTGTAGGCGTTGTAGTTGTAGCATGCTAGCACCTTGAATGGTCCGTCGGCTCTCGAGAGTAGCTTGGCCTTGCGTTCCTTGGGGAAGTGGTCCTTGCGGAGATGTATCCATACTTGATCACCCGGTTGGAACACCATCAGAGATTTGTTGATGTTGAGCTTGGAGGCGAGTCGTTGTACTTGGCGCTCGATCGTAGAACGTGTTTCTTCATGCATCTTCTTGAGGTAGGCGGCTCTTGCACTTGCGTCCATGTTTGCTCATTCTTCAAGCGGTAGAGGAAGTATGTCCAATGGCGACAAAGGGTTGAAACCGTAGGCAACCTCGAAGGGGGACTTGCCGGTTCTAGAGTGTCTTGCGCGGTTGTAAGCATACTCGACGATGGGTAGGCACTCCTCCCACTCCTTGATGCTCTTCTTTATCAACACGCGTAGGAGAGTTGCAAGCGTCCGGTTGGTGACTTCCGTTTGGCCATCGGTTTGAGGGTGGTATGCCGTGGAGAAGAGTAGCTTGATTCCGAGCTTGGCGCATAGTGTCTTCCAAAAGTAGCTTAAGAACTTGACGTCTCGATCCGACACAATTGTCTTTGGCACACCATGCAATCTCAAGATTTCCCTACAAAAGAGATCGGCAACAAGTGAAGCATCGTCTATCTTATTACATGGGATAAAATGAGCCATTTTAGAGAATCGGTCCACAACAAAAAATACGGAGTCCTTGCCATTTTGAGTTCTAGGTAATCCAAGCACAAAATCCATGCTAATATCTTCCCAAGGTTGATATGGAATAGGTAGTGGCATATGCAAACCATGGAATTGAGATTGTGACTTAGCTCTATGACATGTAGAGCACAGGGTGGTGAAGCGCGAGACATCGCGGAACATTTTGGGCCAAAAATAGTTCTTAGAGAGCGTGGCAAAAGTCTTGTCGCTCCCAAAGTGTCCCAAGAGTCCACCTCCATGAGCCTCTTGCAGAAGTAACAAACGAAGAGAAGACTCGGGAATGCATAGTTTGTTAGCTCTCATAAGATAACTATCTTTGATATAGTATCGTTCCCAAGAAGTATGTGTCACACACTTAGCATAAGGAGTAGCAAAAGTCACATCATGCTCATACAAATCTTTGATATGATCAAATCCAATAACAGCCAATTCAAGTTGAGTAAGTAACATGCATTTGCGGGAAAGGGCATCTGCCACAACATTCTCTTTGCCCTTAATGTACTTGTTCACATAGGGGAAAGATTCAATAAATTCACTCCATTTAGCATGCTGTTTATTCAACTTGGTTTGACCTTTAAGGTACTTAAGTGTCTCATGATCGGTATGTATGACAAACTCATGCGGTCTAAGATAATGCTCCCAAACATGCAACACACGCACTAAAGTATACAATTCTTTGTCATTGATGGGATAATTGATTGAGCACCAGAGAGATTTTCACTAAAATATACAATAGCTCATTTTTTGCATCAAAACTCCACCAATTCCATTAGCACTCGCATCACAATGGACCTCAAAAGTTTTGTCAAAGTTAGGCAAAGCAAGAATCGGAGCATGAGTAAGCAAGGACTTGAGCTCATCAAAAGCAGTTGATTAAAAAGGTTCCCAAACAAAGGGTGCATTCTTCTTACTCAAATCATGGAAAGGTGCAGCAATAGAGCTAAAATCTTTCACAAAGCGACAATAGAAACCCGCAAGGCCAAGAAAACTACACATTTGTTGCAAATTAGTGGGTTGGGGCCAAGTTTTAATTGCTTCAATTTTAGATTCATCAACATGGACACCCTTTGAGGAAACAATGAAACCCAAGAAAATAAGCTTGTTAACACCAAACATGCACTTTTTCATGTTGGCATAGAGATGTTCCTTGCGAAGAGTTTGCAAAACAGCCCTAACATGATTTAGATGATCTTTGATGGATTTGCTAAAAACAAGTATGTCATCGAAGTAGACCACAACAAACACTCCAATGTAAGGACGAAGCACAAAATGCATAAGATGCATGAAAGTACCGGGATCTTCCGATAAACCCATAGGCATAACCAACCACTCGTACAAGCCAAATTTGGTTTTGAAAGTGGTTTTCCATTCATCACCTTCTTGTATGCAGATTTGATAATAGCCACTTTTAAGATCAATTTTTGAGAAAATGGTGGCACCACTAAGCTCATCTAGCATATCATCTAGGTGAGGAATGGGATGCCTATAACGAACGGTGATAGCATTGATGGGTCTACAATCGAAGCACATGCGAAAACTACCATCTTGTTTGGGCACAAGTATAACCGGAATGGCACAAGGGCTTAAGCTTTCACGTACATGGCCGTTGTCCATGAGTTGTTGTACTTGCCACTGGATCTCCTTTGTTTCTTCGGGGTTGACGTGGTTGGGAGCCTTTTTCTGAAGAGGCGCTCTGGGGATGAGGTCGATCCTATGTTCAATGCCATGTAGGGGAGGGAGACTGGGAGGTAGCTCATCAGGGAAGACATCCTCGAATTCCTGCAACAAGTTAGAAAACACTAGAGGAAGAGGATTAGGAGTGTTAGTCTTTGCAACCTCATCTTTGCATACGAGGACAAAGTGGATGACACTCGATGGGTTCTCACACACTTCTCTCATCTCTCTTTTTGTGGCTAGAAGGACTAGGTTTTTCTCTCTTGGCGAAGAGTCGCTCAATTTTGGCTTGTGGCGCTCACTTTCTTTTTGGTGGGACACTCTCTCACTAGGATCTCCATGACGGGTGGATGCTTGCTTGTCAGCTATCACTTGGCTTGGTGACATTGTTTGAAGCACATACTCTTTTCCCTTCATCTTGAAGCTATAGTGGTTGGTTCGTCCGTTGTGGGTGACGCCGCGGTCGAATTGCCAAGGTCGTCCCAAAAGAAGGTGGCACACGGACATAGGAACCACATCACACTCTAAGGTGTCCTCATAGGCGCCGATCTTGAAAGAAACTTGCATCGTATGCTCCACATGAATAGTGCCAGAGTCGCTTAGCCATTGCACCTTGTAGGGATGAGGGTGCTTCTTCTTGACCAATTGCAGCTTGGAACATAGCTCTTCACTTGCCAAGTTGTGACAACTACCTCCATCGATGATGACTTTCACGGAACGTCCATTGATGCCAACCTTGGTGTGGAAGATGTGGCAACGTTGGTCTTCTTCTTGGTGGTGTTGAAGCGTCAAGACCTTGGAGACCACGAGAGAGGGACTTGAATCGTTGTCACAAAACACTTGATCATCTTCATCTTCATTCATGAGCCGGTGCATGGCCACGTGCTCAATGGATTCCATTTCTTCTTCACTCATCGAGTCGTATGTGCCATCATCATTGAAGATCATTGTTCGCTTGTTGGTGCATTCGAAGGACTTGTGACCTCGGCCACCACATGTGAAGCACTTGAATGAACTTGTTTTGACGGTGTCGTTTGGTGGCGCCGAAGATGAGGGAGTCTTGGATTTGTAGGTGCTTGCCGGAGGACGAGTCGAGGAGGGCATCACTTGCTTTGAGCTTGACTTGTCGCCGGTACTTGGTGATGCTCTAGTAGAGGTAGGAGTTGCCGAAGTGGCGGGAGCTTGAGAGTAGGAACTGTAGGTCTTGGACGAGTACTTGGCGTATTTGAAGTCATCTTTCACTTCTCGCTCGACCTTGGTCGCTTGGTGAACTAGCTCGAGAAGGTTTGAGTATGGTTGGAAGTCGGCAATCCGCTTGATTTGGTGGTTGAGGCCATTCAAGAAGCGCGCCATAGTTTGCTCATTGTCTTCCTTGACATTTACTCGAATCATGGCAATCTCCATTTCTTGGTTGTATTCTTCCACCGTCTTCGTGCCTTGCTTGAGGAGTTGCAAATTCTTGAAGAGATCACGGTTGTTGTGAGTAGGCACGAAGCAGGCTCTCATGACTTCATTTCCTCCCAAGTTGTGATTGGTGGTTCGCCTCTTGTATGTCGTTGCTCGATCACTTGTTCCCACCAAATGAGGACGTAGTCTTGGAACTCGAGGGAGGCCATGGTGATCTTCTTTTCCTCGTCGTAGTTGTGAAGGCGGAAATTCTTGTCCACCTTCAAGGCCCATGATAGATATTCTTCAGGATCATTGCTTCCGGAGAACTTGGGCATGGTGAACTTGAGCTTGCCGTAGCGGAGTTCTTCATCATAGTAGCGGTTGTGATATCGCTCTTGCCGTGGAGGAAGATCCTCAAATGCTCGTTCTTGTCTTGGAGGACGACGAGGAATATGTGCTTGGTTGCACCTTTCGTGTTGCTCTTCGTGATGCGTGGCTTCTTCTTGTATCTCATGACGAAGAGCTTTCTCGCACTTGGCAGTTGCGCTCTTCAAAGGCTCTAGTGGCCTTGCGTAGTGCGCGTTGTGCTTCGAGTGCTTGAGCTTCACGGCGTTCTTGACCTTGTCGGATTGTATCACCGGCTTGAGGTTCTTGACGTTGCACTTGTGGAGTTATGTGCTCTTGCTCCTTTGCTTCTTGCGCTTGTTGTCATGCCCTTTCATGTGCTCGAACTCGGTCTTGTAAGCCATTGCCATGGAATGGATTTTCTTGCGCTTGGCGATCTTGAGGATCATCACGACGAGGAAAGCGAGCTCGTGGGGGACTTGCATCATAAGAGGAGTAGTCCGAAGATTGCCGACTTGTAACGGTGGCTTGAGTGGTGCCGTCTTGAAGAAGCGGTTGAGGAAGACGGGTGTCACATGATGATGTTGTGGAGCTCTTCCATTTGTGTGGTGAACTTGGCGTTGATGTAGTCTCAGTTCCTTGGTTCTGATTGGCGAAGGTCCGTGGCGAGTTGCTCAATGTGTTCACCCAATGCTTCACTTTCGTGATGGAGAGCTCGTTGCGCGACGAAGAAGTGGCTCTTGGTGATGTAGTCGCGATCATCACCTTGCTCCTCAAAAATTGGGTTCGCCGACGTGTTTGGCCTATCCATCATAACCAGGTGGGTGAGCAGGAAAATGAGAGAACAATACCAAAGTTACCTTTTCCGAGGATTGAGGATGTAACAAGTGTCCCTCATTGTAATGCCCCAATAGGAGAATTGGAACCGGGTTTGTTTCTCACACCTACAAATAAGAGTCTTATGGAGGAGCGCAGTTAGGGTGATGGCAAACTTTTCAAGCAAATTTTAGTCAAGATATCGATAAGGTTGAGAAGGTTCACAAAAATGCAAGTAAAGCAAATAGATCAAACCCAAGGATATCACTAGGAACACACGCACAAAAGATAGATGGGATCCGCACAACCAAGGAATGAGCTCAAAATGTGCAACCATGGAAAATGCTCTTGTTGTGCGAATGCTAGAGAGACGCTAGCTCAATTGCTCAAATGGGCAAGATATGCTTGTGCACCAACCTATGAGAGAAACGTGCCGTCTTCAATCCCAACTATGCTATGTATGCGATGACCAAGATGATATAACTATGCAAAATGGTTCAATGTTATTGCTTACAAGCTCTTTGTTTCTCCTCTTTTTCTTAAAAGGTTTTCTTTCTTCTTCTTTTTTCCTATGCTTGATGCTCGAGCCGAGTATGATAGGAGACAAGTATGTAAGATATGCACGGGAGAGACTTATGGCACAAAGATGATAACACGATCACTACCGTGCACAATAGCATGGCCCGACAATTCTCAACTTGCTAGTATCGATGGGTAAGTGACGCAAAATGGCTCGGGCTATCAATACACAAGAAAAGGTAAGTGTCGTCGAGGTTACCATCCTTTCTTACGGTTAGCGGTGGCAATGGTGATAATCGTTGGCAAAGATGACCCCGAGGCGATGATGAATGGCGGTGATGTCGATGTCACACGTTCCTAAGTAGCCTAAACACTTTAGGAAACGGAAACCGCAACTGAAAATCGGTCAAATGCGGAAGGTCGGTGCTATGATGATGAATTTTTGGGTGTAGGCTAACGGTGGTGGTAATGATATATGTGGATGGAGAGTGTCAAGAGCTTCCAAACGAGCTAAAGAGCACGAAAAACGAACTTGGGAGGTGGAAATTATGGCCAAACGGTGTTGGTAGTGGGCTGATTTGGGGGGTGCGGGAACCCGGGGGTGGGGGGTGCGGGTGCCCGGGGTGGATCGGGGCAAATAGCCTGGGGGTGCGGGTGCCCGGTGGTTCGAGGTGCGGGCAACCAGTGGTCTCAGATTTGGGCGGAAAATTTGGGAGAAATGCAAAATTCAGGGGATTTCGTGGTGTGAAGGGTGGGGATTGTTGGGGAGGGGCTAGATCCACTTTCCAAACATCAAATCCATGGACCAAAACAACCAAATCTCACAAGATCCAACAAATTGCAAGAAAAATTTTTGGGGCTATTTTTGTGGAGATTTTTGAATTTGGACGAAAAACAACAAAATCAAGCTAGCAAATGGGGGGATGGGACTCCAAGATGTGAATCAACCTTGCTCATGATACCAAGATGTTGTAGGATGAAACCCTAGAGGGGATTTTTTCACACTTGGAGGGGGAAAAGAGGAAGAACACTCAAGAACACAAGGCAAAACTCACTCAAACAAACCCAAATATCACATCCACTAGAGTAGCATACATGAGATCCACAAGATTACAATATCAATTCAAGGAAAATAGCACTAGGATAAGGTTCTTCCCACTAGGTGAGGTCTTGCATTCAAGAGGATCTTCTCCAAGAGGGGGGCTTTATTTCCAAGAGGAGCTTCTCCGAGAGGAGGTCTAGATCTCCTAGAGGAGGAAGATGAGAAAAGCCCTCTTTTGTGTTCTAAGTACTTTGCTATCCATCCAAATGAGCTAGGAGATGAGTATATAAAGCCTAGGGACAAAACAAGAGAAAGAGAGGAGTACAAGGGCAAAAAGGCCAAAATCACACGGGCTGATCTAGAGGGGTCCAGGCACCCGGGGTCAAAGTGGCCGGGCACCCGGACCTGCTAGGGGCGCCGGCTGTAGGAGGACTGGGCACCAGGGGGTTCAAGGCTCGGACACCCGTGGTGGCCGCAGGTGGCTGGGCGGGGCAGGTCGGCACACGGGGGTGAGCTGAGCGCGGCCCAGGTGGCAGGCCAGGCACCCGAGGCCAGTTGGTCGGGCCCTCGGGGTGGGCTGGGCGAGGCCTAGGTGGGGGACCAGGCACCCAGGGCCTTGGGGCCGGGGACCCGGGGTCGGCTGGGGCGCTGCCCAGGCTGTGGCCGGGCACCCGGGGCAGAAGCAGCCGGGCACCCGGGGTGTCTTGGGGCTGCAACCCTTCGTTCTTCTCATTCTCCTTTCCTTTCCCTTGCTCCGTGGATGCCCGAGTTCCCGTCCTCTCCTTCTCATGATAAACTTCTTGGTACCTAAGGATGCATAGCGTATCTCTTTGATGTAGAATCTAATTCTCATGGGAAACTGAATGAAACTCGGAGAGGAAAGAAGTGACCTCGTTCTTGATGTTGCGTGCACATGCTTTTGTCATCAGTCCTCTCGGTGCTTGCAGTGGTGATGGAGTGTTGGTGCGGGTAGATGAGGGATGCTCTGCATCATGAAGTCAGTGCTTGCCTACTCTGTTTGACTTCATAGTGTGAAGATATTCTCTGTGATTGCATATTTGGCTTCATACTATCTTCCAATTCTGATCTATTCTACGTAGCTGCTAGTTGTCTTTGTGCTTACTCTACATTGTTTATTTGACCATGGCATGGCTAGCGTAGTTTATCTTCCGCTACATACTGTGTAGGTGTTATTTGGTTGTCCGTCTTTGAAGACATTGCCTGTCTTGAAGACTTTCATAAAAATCACTGATTCACCCCCCGCTCTAGTCGATAACTAGCACGTTCAGTTGGAGTATATATAGTCTAGGGGTAGGTAGAGATACATTGGCTTCGGGCCAAGTGACACACCTGGATGATCCGGATGGTGGACCAGATGATCCGGGCGTTAGGCGTCTGGATGGTCCGGGTGATCGTTCGGATCGTCCGAATGTGTCATGGACGCAGCGAGGGGTCCGGTCGTGTGGGTCCAGGTCCGGATGTCCGGCTCCATCCGGATTATCCGGGACTTCGTCCGGATCGTCCGGCTTCATTGTAGAGGCTTCTGTCCTCTGGTGGCGACTTATCTGGATCGTCCGGCCTGGTGTCCGGATCATCCGGACGGCGGTCCGGATCATCCGGACAGGCTCTGACTTACCTGTTTCCTTCTCTGTCTTTGCGTTTGCTCTCCTCCCTCGATTGAACTTGCTACTTAGCTTCTCCATGACTAGTCTCTTGGTACCTGAGTATACAGAGTGTCTCCGCTTGAGGTAGTAGACATGTCTCATGTGTTTCAAAAGGAGAATAGCGAGAGGAGGGATGTCACCTCGGTCTCGAGGGCTCTTGCATGTGCACGTGTCATCAGTCCACTTGGCACACGGGGAGACGAAGGTGGATCGATGGGGATGACCTTGGGATGCTTCGCATCATCTCTCCCCCTCGGGAAAGATCCGACCTCGGATCAAAATCCTCATCACCATGGAAGGGAGATAGGTCTGTGATGTTGAATATGTCACTCACGTAGCACTTGTCGCGTGGGATGTTGAAATTGTATGCATTGTTGTTGTAGCGTTCTAGCACCTTGAAGGGTCCGTCGGCTCGAGGTAGTAGCTTGGACTTGCGTTTGTTGGGGAAGCGGTCCTTGTGAACGTGTAGCCACACAAGATCTTTGATGTTGAATATCATGGGTTGCTTGTTGATGTTGAGCTTTGTCGCAAGACGGTGTACTTGGCGCTCGATTGTTTGTCTTGTATCTTCATAGACCTTCTTGATATAACTCACTCGTGTGATCGCGTCCATGTTGATCCGCTCTTGTAGAGGTACCGGTAGAATGTCTAGTGGGGACAAAGGATTGAAACTGTAGACGACCTCGAAGTGGGACTTGCCGATAGTTGAATGTTTTGCTCGATTGTAGGCGTACCCGGCGATGGGCAAACATTCCTCCCACTCCTTGATGTTCTTCTTTATCAATACTCGTAGGAGGGTTGATAGCATCCGGTTGGTGACATCCTGGTGTGGAGCATCCCATGGACATCACCATGTCAAGAGTTTGTTTGGCAAGTGACACGTGCCACATCTACTTCACATACACAAAGGTGAATCATCTCCTTTACACGTGCTCACTTGACCCCTTCGAGGATGGTATACTACTTTACACTCCACTCATGTTCATGCATAGGTATTGCCAGAGCTTCACGGACGACAAGGTGGAGTGCAAGCGCCAAGGAACACCTACACCATCCGCGAGGGAAGCACGGAAGAGAAGACGGAAGAAGACGGAGCTGCAGAGCCTACAGCGGCCGGACGTCCAACGAGCCACCAGATGTCCACGCGCCACTAGACGTCCGACACTCCACAGCGGTCGGACGACTGGTAAGGACTGGACATCCGACGCCTGGAAGTACCAGCCTGCCAGCGCAAGCTACAGTGGTTGGACGTCCATCCCCGACCGGACGACCGGTGACCAGACGACCGGCCGTCTCCGGACGCCCGATAACACTTCAACAGAACGAAAATAGCAGAAGTCCGAACCCTACTAGACGCCCGGACCCTCATGAGCCACCAGACGACCGGTAAGGACCGGACGTCCGCTGCCTGTGTGTGCAAGTTTTCGGGCCCGAGGCCCATGTACCCTTTCACTTTGCCCCCATTTGCACTCAGACTATAAATAGACCTCCTCCTCCTCCTCCTAGTGAGAGCTGGCAAAGTAATAGCTCATTTGTATGTGAGCTTTGCTTCTACCACAACTCCTCTTGAGAGAGTGATAGAGGCAGGGGTGTCCTAATCTTTCGATGATGATAACTATCGATTTGGTGGATACGACTTTGACGATCCAACTACAAACATGCACCATGTTGCGCCTTAGCAATCGCTAAACCAGCTCCGAGAGGTTATTGACCACGCCGGAGCACGATCAACCTGAACACGAAGGTCTATTCCTGCAAGCAATTGAAGAACAAGCAAGAATATGATTAAGCAATCTGAATATTGCGAATATGGATGAAGTATTGATAGAAGTGGGGTTTCATAAGTGGTCTTGGTCTGGTCGTTGGACACAAACGAAGTACACAAAGTTGCAACGATGGCTAACTTTTAACTAAATAAAACCCAAGTCTAAACGAGGCCTTCAGGGCTATATTTATAGGGAAAAGAGAGGGGATTTCGTCCACCCTAGGCAAGGTGGGACTAAAACACCTTGTCGGTGTCAAAACCGGCGGATCTCGGCTAGGGGGTCCCGAACTGTGCGTCTAGGCGGATGGTAACAGGATACAAGGGACACGATGTTTTTACCCAGGTTCGGGCCCTCTCGATGGAGGTAAAACCCTACTCTTGCTTGATTGATATTGATGATATGGGTAGTACAAGAGTAGATCTACCACGAGATCAAGGAGGCTAAACCCTAGAAGCTATCCTATGGTATGATTGTTGTTCGTCCTACGAACTAAAACCCTCCGGTTTATATAGACACCGGAGAGGGCTAGGGTTACACAGAGTCGGTTACAATGGTAGGAGATCTACATATCCGTATTGCCAAGCTTGCCTTCCACGCCAAGGAAAGTCCCATCCGGACACGGGACGAAGTCTTCAATCTTGTATCTTCATAATCTTGGAGTTCGGCCAATGATGATAGTTCGGCTATCCGGACACCCCCTAGTCTAGGACTCCCTCAGTAGCCCCTCAACCAGGCTTCAATGACGACGAGTCCGGCGCGCATATTGTCTTCGGCATTGTAAGGCGGGTTCCTCCTCCGAATAATTCATAGAAGATTGCGAATACCAGGATAGTGTCCGGCTCTGCAAAATAAATTCCACATACCACTGTAGAGAGAATAATATTTACACAAGTTCAATCTGCTGACGTATTTCGTGGCATGACATCACACCATGGCCAAGCCTTTACTCGAATCGTTTTTATTGTTCCACCTCAGCGCGTTTAGCGAACTGGTTTCCTTGGCACGTCTTGTCAAAGCAGAGATCGTGTCCCCTTATTCCGGGATTCTCATCAATACGGATGTGGGTAACCCAACTGCGCCATTAATCGCGGCGCTTGGGAGATAAGCGAGTTTTACCGGGCTGGTGGGGACGCATAGTTTCGTCCGCCCATATATAAGGGGATAAGGATCCACCTTTTTACCTACGCCTTCTTCCTCCTTTGCTTATCCATCCCCGCGCACTCGAGCTCCAGCGCCCAAGTCCGCACATCTCACCTCAACCTTCTCCAACCATGTCCGGAGCGGGAGGCAAGTGGATGGCCTCCTCCGTCACGGAGGGGCACATCAAGAAGTTGCGCAAGGCCGAATATTTGTCCAGCGATATAGCGCACCGGCTACCCGACGAGGGGCAGCTCATCCCCACCCCCGGGCCCCATGAGAGGGTGGTATTCCTTCCCCATTTCCTCCACGGACTGGGCTTTCCACTCCACCCCTTTGTCTGGGGGCTCATGTTCTACTACGGCCTGGATTTCCATGATCTGGCCCCGAATTTTATCCTCAACATCTCGGCGTTTATCGTCATGTGCGAGGCCTTCCTCTGCATCCAGCCCCACTTCAGCTTATGGCTAAAGACCTTCAATGTCAAGCCGAAGGTAGTGGGTGGCAGTCAAGTGGAGTGCGGAGGCGCCATGGTGGGCAAGATGCCCAACGTCACCTGGCTCGAGGGCGCCTTCATGGAAACCATCAAAGGGTGGAAATCGGGGTGGTTCTACATCACCGAGCCGCGTGACCCTGAATGGGCAGCGGCCCCCGAATTCAGATCTGGCATCCCCACGTGGCTCACCTTCTGGAAAGAGAAGGGCCAGTTGTGGGGCGATTCGGAGGAGCTGACCAGACTCCAATCCTGTCTCCAAACCCTGGTGAACAAGAAGCTCAAGCTTGTCAATGTGGTCCAGGTCATGCTCATCCGCCGGATTCTCCCGTGCCAACAGTGGGGTTTCAACCTGTGGGAGTTCGATCCGGCACAGCACCAGACCTTGAGTAGGCTCTTCGACACTACGTACGAAGAGGCCTGGAGGGTGTTGTTCAAGGGCGCCGAGGCGCCCGCATCCGCTACCGAAGATCGCGGGTTCAGCTCGCAGCGTCCGGCTGGCGAGGTAAGCTATATTATCCTTTACGGGACACTTGCTTTCCATTGTTTGACTCTATGTGGGATTTAGACTCCCAAAACCTTTAACAGGCCTGGCAGAAGACGTCCGGACAGGTTAACTGTCCGGCTCCCCTTCCAGAAGACCCAGCGGATGCTCGTTTAACAGGGCTACTGGTCCCGGCGCCTTATGTGGTGCCGGAGAAGAAGGCCAAGAAGAAGGCCACGGGAACTCGGAGGAGTTCCCGGCGCCAGGTGTTATCGGACTCATCGTCCGACGACTCCGAGGCAGACTCCTCCCACGAAGATGAGGAGGAGAAGAAAGAGACATGTCCCCCAGCGGGGGGAGAGAGGAAGAGGAAGGCTTCCCCAACGGGGGAGGCCGAAGGGTCCAAGAAAGGAAGGACCCTTCCCCCGGACTGTTCCACCAAAGCTGACGACGGCGACGAGGAGCGGCCCTCAAGGGCCAAGCCCCTGGCGAGATCATAAGTGTCCGAACTCCTGAATAACTCATAATTCTTCTTTTTGTCGCATAGTGTCTTCTAATGCTGCATACAACCCTGTAGTCCGCCCAAGGATAATCTCCCCGCTTCGTCGAGCGGGTCCTTGGGTTCGTCGGATGTGAACAGCGCTTCACTTCCGACTGCCTCCTCCCCCCGTGACGCAGACGACGCCGAGGTAGGGTCCCAGAAGGGGACTCGCCAGGAGGAGGAGGTCCCGGAGGTGCCGCAGGGCAGCCTCCCGGACTTTGGACCGGACTCTGCACCGGAACCTTCAGTGGTTCCGGAGTCCGGCGGGCGGCCCCTTCATGAGAAGGGCAAGACGGCGACGCCGGCGGCCTCTGTCCAACCGAAGGCGCCGGATAATTTGCTGGAGGCGCTCAACGGCGCTTCCATCGATGAGGAACACCGCACTGTCATGAGTGCGGTGATTCAGAAGGTTCAGCTCACCAAGAGCGGGCTGACCGAAGCCTGCACCAGCCTTCTAACAGGCTTTGAGGTAAGAATTTTTAAGATATGTAAAATAGTACCGCATAGACAGTAGCCCCTGATGCTTAGTTCGGTGTTCGGAAAGAAAAGCCGAACTGAGGATCTAAAAAGATATATGCAGGAGTCTAACAAAAATATGTCAATATGGGAATGCAGGCTGCGCTGCTGACCTCTACCGCACTAACTGTGGAGGTCAATTCCTTGAAGCAGAGCCTTGAGCGGTCCGAGGTCGAGCTCGGCCGTGCCAAGAAGCAGCTCGAGGACAAGGAAGGTGAGTAACACCTTATTAAAGTTGTACCTTTTAGAAAAGAATGTGGTTGCAAGAAAAAATGACAAGAATAACGTGGGTACTCCAGGGGCTACGAACAAGGTGGCGACCCTGAAGGAGGCGGTGTCCGTGGACGAACGCAATGCGGCCGCGGAATGCGCCGAGCGAGAGAAGCAGGAGGCGCGGGTGGTGGAGGTACGGCAAGAGCTCCAGGCTCTTGTGGAAAAACACGAGGGTTTGGAGCGTGACTCGAAGACTCGGAAGTCCGAGCTTGTGTCGGCTCTTGAGAGTGCCAAAGCCGCTAAGGCCGAAGCCCAAAAGGCCCTCCAGGAAATCGAGGCAGTAAAGAAGATAGCGACGGGTAAGGCATTCTTCATGCAAAGCAAGCATGTAAAAGTGAATTACCTGTTACTTACCCGAATTCGGAGCTCTCCAGGAGCGTTCACAGATCTACCCTGTAGCCTGTCCGATGCTGCCGCGTTCTACAGAGCCGAGGAGGGGAGCTCGACGGAGAAGGTGTTCTGGTCTCAGTATGCTGAGGCCGGACATCCGGTGCCCCTGAGCGACCAACTGAAGCAGCTGGTCGAGCTCCACAAGGTGGCCGAATAGGCCATGAAGGGCCTCATAGTTTGGTTGTGTCCTAAAGAAGCCATGCCTGGGAGCTACTTCGGTCTGGTGTGGCGGCTGGTGGACGCCTGTCCGTGGGTTGACGTCATCAAGCATTCCGCCTGCATTGAAGGCGCCCGTCGGGCCCTTGCCCGCGCTAAGGTGCACTGGGGCAAGATAGACGCTGAGAAGCTTGTGACGGACGCGCCACCGCCGGGCAAGGAGTATCGCACGCCCGAGATGTATTATAAGGGTGTCCTGAAGGGTGCCCGCATTATTGCGGTTGAATGCTCCAAAGATGTAATTTTTTAGTAGACTCGCATTTTGTTATCCTGTGCGCTGAAAACTTTGTTCATATGCGCTAAGCAACGCTTGTTAATTTAAAATATTACCTTCTGTGCGGCCGTTTATCAAATCGTTGGCTTCGGCCCCCGTGCCGCGAGTACCAATGTCGGTGTCAAAACCGGCGGATCTCAGGTAGGGGGTCCCGAACTGTGCGTCTAGGCGGATGGTAACAGGAGACAAGGGACACGATGTTTTTACCCAGGTTCGGGCCCTCTCGATGGAGGTAAAACCCTACTCCTGCTTGATTGATATTGATGATATGGGTAGTACAAGAGTAGATCTACCACGAGATCAAGGAGGCTAAACCCTAGAAGCTAGCCTATGGTATGATTGTTGTTCGTCCTACGGACTAAAACCCTCCGGTTTATATAGACACCGGAGAGGGCTAGGGTTACACAGAGTCGGTTACAATGGTAGGAGATCTACATATCCGTATTGCCAAGCTTGCCTTCCACGCCAAGGAAAGTCCCATCCAGACATGGGACGAAGTCTTCAATCTTGTATCTTCATAGTCTTGGAGTCCGGCCAATGATGATAGTTCGGCTATCCGGACACCCCCTAGTCCAGGACTCCCTCACACCTCCTATGTCGTTTCCCCTGCAAAATGGACTCTAAAAAATTGTTACATGGGCCTGGCCCAAAATTAGGTGGTGCAACACCAAAAATAAGCTATGGACGAAATTTATGAAAGGACATCATGTATATTTCGTCCATCATCTTGTATGTCATCATGGTGGCTTCAAAGTCCGGAAATCTCCACTTGAGCCTCATTTCATGTTCTCTTCGCACGCACCTTAATCTCCATACTTGATGATGCTCCAATGTTCATCCTTCTTGTCTGTGCTAGGCCCTTCAATTGCAAGCAACACAAATGCATCTAAGTTCGGGAGCATCATATTCTCATGAACACTAGAAACATTACCAAGAAAAGAAAGTACCTGATAATTTAATTGGCATATTCTAGATCTAGCAATTGTTCCAACATGTAAAACAACAAGGGATATGAGTGTAACTATGGTAGCCATGTCCTCATAAGAGAGAGAGAGGGAGAGAGAGAGAGAGAGAGAGACCACTACTCAATTGGAGGCCAAGACCTCCATCTAGGAGAAGATCCTGCGGGATATCATCAAGACACCCTCACGAGAGGACCCCCCATCAAGACCTCCTTTTGGAGATGAACTTTAACTTGTATCTTTCCCTTTGTTGTTCATTGTCACATCCCTAGTCTGGTATGACCTAGACTAGCTAGTCATTTGTGCATCATGTTTATATTCCATTTAAATTTGAAATGAGGATTGGTGAAACCCTCAGAATCATTTTTGAAATGACCCAAATAAAAATTTCTCCAAAAGGGTCCAAGAAAATGCTCATGTTGCCCTCTGAAAATATTGGACAGAGATAAAAATCAAACCAATATTTTTAAGAGCTCATAAGTATTTATTTTGGGCATTTGGAATTAATGCATAAATATTTGCATTGGAAATATATTAGTTATATATATTAATATATGTCCAAAAATTATGCCACTTGTTGAGGAGCCCTGGAATAATATAGTTAGCTCCTACAAAAATGGGCATAAGGAAATAAATTGATTTAGTATTATTATCAAATCAAACAGATGTCAGAAAATTAGAAAACAGAAATAAAAGGGAGACTTACCTGGGCCTCCTCCCTGTGCAGCCCAGCAACAGCCAGCCCGGCCCAGCCCACCTGGCGCCCTCCTCTGTCGTCTTCGTCCTCGACAGGGAGATGGGCGCGTGCCCGACGCGCGCGCGCTCCGCCGCGCCACGCCACCTCCCTCTCTGCCTGCCTGCCCTCTCCCCTCCTCGTCTGGATACCCTGGGAGACGCCACGCACGCCCCGACCTCACTCTCCCCAGCCCTCTCCTCTCTTCTCCCTCGCTCTCTCACGCGCACGGCCGAACGCGCCGATCGCCGCCGTTCGCCGTTGCCGCGGCCACCGGCCTCCCCTCGCCCCTCCGTAGAGCCCAGAAGCTCCGCCACGACCCGCTCTACCCCCTCGTCAAGCCAAGCACCTCCGGACGGCCTCCATCGTCGCCACCGTCGTCGTCTTCATCGCCGGCCGCTGTAGATCTCCGGCGACCGTACGCCGCCGTCCGGCCTCCCCCGAGCCCTCCGACGACGTCTTCGAGCCCACCGTGAGCCCCCGCTTCGGTTCCCCCTTCCCCCTTGCCTTCCCGTGCTCTGTAGCTAGCCCCGCCATCGAAGCCGAGCTCCCGCCGCCGCCCCGAGCTTTGCTCCGGCGAGCTCCGGCCACCCCAGCTCCCCCTACCTGCTCCACCAGATGCGCGAGAGCCCGGGCTACGCCCCGGTGCTCTCCGACGCCGTCCCTGTGGCCCGTAACGCGGACGCCGCCGCGTCCAGAGGTCGCCGCCGACGACCTCGCCGGCCTGACGGGTGGGCCCCGTCGGCCAGGTGATTAGCTTAGTGCTAATCACCGTTAACTAACCCCCCCTGACACTGACAGTGGGCCCCAGCGCCACTAATCCTTTAGTTAGGATTAAATTAACCCTGTTTAATCCCCTGTCACTGACGTGTGGACCCCACACGTCAGGTTTGACCTGGTCAGCCACGTTGACTTGCTGACGGCACGCTGACATCATGCTGACGCAATTATTTATTTTCTGGAATTATAATTAATCAGGAAATTCCAGAAAATGATATAAACTTTAGAAATTCATATCAATTCAACCGTAGCTCAGATTGAAATAATTTATATATGAAAAATTATCAGAAAAATGCAACCTATCCATCTGTACTAGTTTCATGCATGACAAACCAACTTATACATGCTGAATATGAGGAAACACATTATGGCATATTAAGAGACTTAATTTAGAGTTGCATTTGAGCTTTTGGTTCAAATGGACTTCAAACCAAATGATTACTAGTTGCATTAGCTCAAACAACATCACATCTTCATGCCATGTTCATGCATCATATTGTTGCATATGTTTGTGTATTGATTGCCGACACTGTTCCTTCTCGATAGGTCCTGCTCCGGAGACCGTTCCAGAGTACCTGTCTATGAAGCAGTGCCTTCCTTGTTGATCTACCAGGCAAGCAAACCCCCTTGTTCATTCCGATACAATCCTACTCTCTCGCTCCTGCTCTCAGTTATTGCATTAGGACAACAACGATTCATCTGCTACTTTGTGCTGCAGTAGTTGAACCCATTCCTCTGCATGACCTGTCATTGCCACAGTAAATAGTTAAAACCCACTAGCATGTGTAGGAGTTGATTGAGCCATGTTGTGTTCCTACCATGCTATGCCTGCTATTGCTTAGAGTTGTGTCAGGTCTGATTCATTAGGAATGAATTGGAGTGTTATGAGTTGTTCTGGTGCTGAGAGTTAAGTGTGTGAACACGATTTGGTAAAGGTAGCAGTGAGAGGCCATGTAGGAGTACATGGTGGGTTGTCTCACTGGAACCGTCCTTAAGCACTGAGTTCTGTGTATGTTGTCCAATGACTAGCTACTACCACACATTGGAATGCTTAAGTGCCCCTCTCGACTTATTAGCCAACTTGATCTCTGTCCAGGAGTCGCAACTAGTTTCTGGTGTTTGTAGGTAGTGTTAGTAGTCTACCAAGTGGCACCCGGCCAGGTGGGCTTGGGACAGACTAGGCACAGTGGCACGGTGTACCAAGTGGCACCCGGATGGTGGGCTTGGGAACCCTGCTCACATCGTTTGGGGCCGTGAGCGACACCCCGGCCGGATCTCCTTGCGGATAGAACCCGAATAGGCGATAAACCTGGACTAGAGTCTTGTGTGGTTAGTCAGGTCGTGGCCGACTCCCTCGCCAGGCTTCCGATTGAAGGTAGCCGAGATACACGACGTGTACATGGTGGTAAGTGGCGAGAGCGTGTGTGAAGAAGTACACCCCTGCAGGGTTAACATGATCTATTCGAATAGCCGGGTCCGCGGATATGGACTTCTTGGATGCTTACATGGTACATAGATAACTTAAAGTGGATAGTATAAAATGCTCAAGACAAGTGTGAGTGCTATGGATGGCCTTCTCGTAGGGAGACGGGGATGAATCCATAGTAGTGTATTGAGTGGTGATTAGTGGACTCGTGTGCGCCATATCACCTCAAAGAAGTTCTGGTAGTCGTAGAACAGGATAGCCACAGAGTCAAAGCTGGCTTGCTGCAACTAAACCCCACATTACCCTCTTGATACAAATGCATGTATGATAGGATCTGATGTAAGTCTTGCTGAGTACCTTTGTACTCATGTTGCTTTATTTATGCTTTTTCAGCGGAGACTTCGGTCTTACTAGTGTTCTCGTGGACTTCGACAAGTAGCTTGTACCTCAGCTACGATCTTGATCGGATGTTGTAGATAGTCAGGCTATCCAGCCTTTTTCATTTATAGATGTCTGTACCCAGACATGTAATGCTTCCGCTTGTTGCTTGTATGCTCTGTATGATGGGTCTTGTGACCCCTGTTTGCAATAAATGCTATGATGGCTCTTTGAGCCTTATCTATATGAGTTGTTGAGTTATGCTGTGATGCCATGTTGTACAGCACATACTTGCATGTTATGCGTACGTGTAATGTGTATTGCTATGTGTGGGATCTGACTATCTAGTTGTTTATCCTTAGTAGCCTCTCTTACCGGGAAATGTCTCCTAGTGCTTCCACTGAGCCCTGGTAGCTTGCTACTGCTTCGGAACACTTAGGCTGGCCGGCATGTGTCCTTCTTCGTTCCTGTGTCTGTCCCTTCGGGGAAATGTCACGCGATGAATACCGGAGTCCTGTTAGCCCAGTGCTACAGCCTGGATTCACTCGCTGATGACCGACACGTTCGATGCTGGGTCATGGATGCCTGTCCCTGTAAGTTTGTGCCACTTTGGGTTTACGACTAGCCATGTCAGCCCGGGCTCCTTATCATATGGATGCTAGCGACACTATCATATACGTGTGCCAAAAGGCGCAAACGGTCCTGGGCAAAGGTAAGGCGACACCCGTGGGAATACCGTGCGTGAGGCCGCAAGTGATATGAAGTGTTACATGCTAGATCGATGTGGCATTGAGTCGGGGTCCTGACATTCATGTACCCATGTGGATCTTGTGTGTTTAATTGTCTAGTGGATGTGTGATTGGACTTGTTCTTCAGTGCTTCCCCTTGTGATTTCTCCCTGTTCTTCCATGTGTTCATCGTGTTCTTCGAGGGAATCCACTCCAATCGTGAAAGATCGTCCTCCACCGTGTTAGCCCCATATCATATGGTATCATGAGCCATGTTGATCACGTATTTGGAGTCCCTCCCACCATTTTCGAGCCTTCTTTTGCTTGATTTCGTCCTAAATTTCGAAAATCCCCACCAAAAGTAGCCCCAATTTTTTTGTGATTTGTTGGTTTGATGATGCTTTGTTGATTTTGATTCATGGATTTGCTTCGTTTCAAGTGGATCTAGCATCTCCCGAAGTTTCCCCATCTTTAATCCACGCAATTTGCTCAATTTTGACCCCAAAATCCCCAAATTCCACCCAAAATCGCGTCCCAGAGCTCAAATCCCGTGTTGACCCCGATCCACCGGATGTCCGGTCATTACCGGACGACCGGAACCCCTAACACGAGCTGAAACAATGGATATCCGAGCCCCACCGGACGTCCGACGACCGGACATCCGTTCATTACCGGACGTCCGACACCTGTAGATATCAACTTCGGCTGATTTTTGTTTTGCCCATAACTAATTTATCCGAACTCCGATTTTGACGTTCTTTAGCTCATTTTGCCCATCCAACATCATTTGACTCCATCAAATCTTGTGAACTTTTGCATCTTTGCCTAGGCCCTCCACCATATCATCCGCATTGCCACCGCCGACTTCCACAACCTAACCCATTTTGTTCACCATAGAATTAGTGGTTGCTTGAGTAGTGATTCGAGTCTCCTAAGGTGTTTCGGCTACTTAGGGACGGTTGCTTCTTCATCAACCACCACCTCCACTTCCACATAACCTTGCCCACCATACACTTCCGACAACCCAACTTAACCCAATTTTGTTTGAGCTTGTTTGAGTCATGGCTTGTGTCTCCTCGGGTGTTTCGGCTACTTATGGACGGCAACTTCAAGTCCAACACATGTGTAGACCATCATTCCACTTCCGCATTGCCGAGTGCAAACCACCACCGCTTTTTCACTACCACCATTTGACTTTTGTCCTTGAGATTTTGATTTGTGGTTTTTCCGTTTCCTAGGGTGTTTCGGCTAACTAGGAACGGGTTGATATTGGCAACACCGCCTCTCATCATCGACATGGATGGTAACCTCGATGACACCATTGTATATTCTCCTTGCATTTGCATTGTTAACCCGTAGCCCAACTTGCCTATCAAGACTAGCCGTTGAGTATTGCCGACAACGTTACATGTACACATTAGTGATCATTGATCCGCCCTTCCATTGCATACATACCATATCATATTGGTACCATATCATCTCTTGTGTCACAAGTTTGTTCCCGCATATATACAATTGCTTTCTTGGTTTGTGCATTTCGTAAAGTGGCCAATGAAACAAAAAAGAGAATAAGCTTTTAAGACAAAAGAGTGAACAAAGAGCATGTAAGCAATAGCCATAGCATCACAATATATCATATGGTATCATACTCGATCATCTTGGATCATCTTGTGCTAAAGCACCGGAACATACATACAGAACATACATGGGATAGAAAGTTTATCCATTTTGCATCTTATAGGTTGTGCACAAGTGTCATATCTGCCTATTGAGCAATCGTTCTAGCGTATCTCTTGAGTTCTGCAACACGAGCGTTTTCCATGGCTCCACATTTCGTGCTCACTCCTTGGTTGCAAGACCCCATTTATCTATCTATGTGTGTGTTTCCGTGTGCCACTTATTGCTATTGGTCTACTTGTTTCACTTGCGAATTTGTGAATCTCTTTCAACATTATTGACTCTTGCTAACATTTTGCATCAAATTTTTGTGCCACTATCCTCACCAAGCTACTCCATAAGCTTTACTTTATAGGTGTGAGTGAACAAGTCCGGTACCAATTCCACTATTCTGTCACTTCACATTGAGTGAAACGGGATACATCCTCAACTTTGGGAAAAGGTAACTTGGTATTGTTTATCTCATTTCCTACTCACCTCTACTTGAGTCTTGTGATGGATAGGCAAAGCACACCTCCTTCGGTCTACAACAATGACGAGTTTGATGCCACTAAAAACAACTTTGACGCCAAGATGCAAGATCAAATGGAGGAGATCAAAGCCATCATCAAGTACTACAAGCGATCTTCCTCATCCTCGAGAAGACGCTCAAGAGCACATGCTTCCAAGCTACCATCTCCGGCAAGATCACATCGGCATCGACACCACCACCCACAAGAACGTGATAGTCAATGGCTCAACACCAACAACCGCTCAACGACTTCACCATCTCCCTTGGCATCTTCGCCTTTGGATAGGCGGCATCTTTTCCAACAAGCACCCCAAGACTACACTCAAGAGAAGCTCCCCAAGCTCAAGTCTGTGACTTCCACGAGCTACTACGACCTCGACAACGACCACGACATTCCTCTCTATAGAACTCAAGAACCCGACGAGTATCTCGAGTGGGAGTGCTTGATGGACGACTACCTCAAGCTACATCATGTTCATCCCGAAGATCAAGTGAAGTGCGCCACAAGGAACTTCCACGACTACGCATACACATGGTGGCTTCACACACCTTCGGAAAGCTACGACATGAGTTGGCCCAAGACGAAGAGAGCTATGTGACGAGAGATCGTGCCTCCAACCTACACGGAACAACTTCTACGCCAATTGGAGAACACCATCCAAGGACCCAAGTCCACCGACGTGTACTTCAAGGAGATGAAGAATTTCTTGCGACGAGCCGGCGTGGACGACCCCATTTTGATGAAGTTCCACTTCATGATGGTATTGAACAACGACATCTCCAAGACTATCTTCCTCGAGAACTACAAGTCCCTCGACGACAACTACATTGGTGCTCTCAAGGAGGAACAATAACTCATGAAGGCCAAGGCTTCTCCACCCCGAGCTCACTTCGTGACGACCAAGCTCTACAGCAACGAGCATGAGGATAGTACCACCAAGATGTCCAAGCCCGATGAGCTCTAAAATGGTGCTCCCAAGTTCGACTTCACCGCCATCCCTCTTTGTGGCATTGATGGTGCCAAGTCTACTTTGACTCTTTTTCAAGACGGTGCCGTGACGAGTACGACTGTGGAGACCTTCAAGGACCAAGCTTTGGAGGCGAGCGACAAGGTGGCAAGCAAGGATGATGCTTCCATCTTAGGAGGCAAGAGTAATGATGTGCCATCTTCGGCCTTCATCCACAGCGATGGCGACGAGATGGTTGAGCATGGGATTTTCCCTTCGACCACGGCGACATCTGATGACTTGAGTGACTTGTGCCACCATATTGAGAGTGAGAGTGACTTCACCACTAGCCCCATATATGTCGAGTTGCCCCAATTCCCATGTGAGGAGAGCCAAAACCCCCACCACTTGAGTGATATGAGTGACTCCACTATATGTGAGACTGAGTGCACATATTTTGAGGGAGTGAGTGAACCACCACATAGAGAGAGTGTGATAGTTGATAGATCTCGTGAGGCCATTTGCATTTCTAACAACTTGACTTCTACCTCTATTGTTTCTTCTCATTTGGTGCTAGGTCCCATTTATGATGACGCGCCGATCCTCGACGACTTAGTCCTCCCTTTGGACAAGATGATGGCCATGGTGGAATATGATGCACCCCCCACATGGTTCCATCAAGATGCAGATGACCACCATTTGGTCTTTCCCACCTCACCTACACCACTTGAGTGGAATGAAAACGGTAACATAGGTGACGGTGATGCTCAAGTCCCACTAGTGGACATTCTTGACACTGATTGCTTGCATGATGTTGATCCACCTAGTACCATGCTTCATGCTAGTATAATTTCCCCATGCGATGATTTGCCCATTTATGATGAGTATGATGATTCTCATGTGGAGTCTCAGTTGTGATGCCATGTTACATAGGATTTCTTGTGACAATTCTTTAGGTCACATCATATTTGATAATCCGCTTGACTTGTCATATGCTATGCATGAGATCAATCATATGTCTTATTTGCAATCTCTTCATGGTGACTATGCTTATTCTATTAAAATAAACCCAATTTCCACATATGGCATAGATGACAAGCCCATGGTTATTGGCATTTGTTTTTCTTGTGATGATATTGATATGCTTCCTTTGCATCATTTATCTCATATGCCATGCCATGACCACCTAGCTTTAGATACTCATTGTTTTGGATGTTTTCCATTTTCTCCATGTGATGTTTCTGATATTGCTCATGAGGAGACCCCCATAGTTTCCTCATGCATTTTAGGAGATTTCAATCCATCCCATTCATTGCATGATCTCAATACTTGTGTGCACATATGCTCCCCATGAATAAATATGCTATTGATGTGCCATATAATTGCATTCTCAATTTGTGTTCCCATTGTGTCATACACAATAACTATTCTTTCATGATGGATGACATGTTCTTATACCATGCATCAAATTTCTTTGAGTGATGCTTACCTTGTGCTAACTCACATATGCACATACACATCATGATGGATGATGTGTACATTTACCAGGCGCACAATTTCTTTGGTTTGTGTCTCTTTTGTGTAGGTACCCATGAATACTTGTCAACCTCACAATCCCATGAGTTGACAAAACGAGCTCTAGAGAGCAATGATGACTTGGGATCCCATGGATTGTCTTTCCCACCGCTCTGTTCGCGCAAAGACGTCGCACATTTCTTCTACATGGACCTCAGTTGGCTATGGGTTATGGTCCATTACATATTATATGCCCATATTTCCATGTTCACTTTGCATGATATGCTCTTTACTATGCCTTTGCCATGCACTTGTGACCCATGCTTTGCATTATACATGATGATTGATTCTAGTACTTGTATGTGTATTTGCAAGCTTGGTGGGGATATTGCTTGTTATTGCCATGACTGCTTTGTTCTCAATGCTTATGATGATGCTTTGATCATGTTTCATTTTTGAGCTTGCGATATGTCATGTGCATTGCCTATATCTACTACATTATTGCCATGATTTCCTCTAGTGTGTTGCATCTTCACTCCACTAGTTTGGATGACATGGTTGATATGCTTCATTGTGTTGCATCACCCATGATTCATACTTGCTCATTTCATGAGGTTGATGACAACCATCTACATGCTTTGCACATGATTGTTATCGATTCTTGGCATATATCTCCATGTGTTGCCTCTCTCATGCTAGATTTTCCATGTGTTGAGTGCAACAATGATTTTAGTCTTGCTCATAAGATTGCCCCCATAACATTCTTGCATATATTTGGAGATTTTGACATAATTCTTGTGAAGCATGCTTGTCTTACATCTTTCCACCATATACCTAGTGCCATGAATATAGCCATTGTTGCATCATATTATTCATGCACTTATGTTTCTAATGGTTATGTGCAAGAGAAGAGAACCATCGTGATGGATGATGTGTTTATCTACCATGCGCATACGTTCTTTGTTTTGTTATGTGAATGTGTAGGATATCTGGACTTCGTGTCGACTTCCACTTCACGTGAGTTGACCCTTCGAGCTCTTCAGAGCGAGCCTCATATATTCTACCATGACTCGCTTCTACACCACATTTCCTACAACTTCGGCATTATGAAGAATGCACAAGGACATGCTTCCAAGGTGACATCCTTTTTGAGCTTGGATATTGTGGATCATACTTCATGTGTTGCTTGCACCATTTGCACGCATGTTTGAGATATTGCTTTCACCCATTATTGCCACATTTCCGTGCTTCATGACATACATACCTTGTGCGTTGCATCCAATTCTTAGACTACTTGCTACTAGCATATGGTTGGTTACACCAATATCATTTCTTCACACATGCCATGTCCCTTTACTTGTCACATGATTCACTTGATTGCCTCACACATGATGAACAATTGCTCTTTCTATTGTGTTGAGTGCCACACTATCTTCACTACACCCTATGCACGTTATGCTTGGATTGTCTTGCACTTGAACCATGTGTTTAGACACTTCATTTTATTTGGTGTTGTGAATGATTCTTGTGCCTACCATAGACCGTTCATTGAGAAATTTGTGAATGCTTGCTATGAACTTGATGATGTAGGGTGGAACCATAGATGACGATCTTTCATGATTTGGAGAGGATTCTACCAAGAACACGAAGAACACTAGGGGAAAACAAGGAGAGAAATTACTCAAACCAATGAGATTTTATTACACATGTGCTAGATTCTCAAAACACAAATAGATACACGATCCACGATCAACAAGGGATGGTACAAAGGGTAACCGGTTCTTCTCCATAAGGAGGTCTTGACGATGGTCTTCTACATGAGGAGGTCTTTAATCCAAGTGGATCTTCTCCGAAGAGGTGTCGGTCCCTCGTGGTGGAGTAGATCCGGATGGATGAGCAAAGCTCTATCTCAAATGAGCTATCACAGTGCTGACCTTAATTTGGAGCTAGGGGACGAGTACTTATAGTCCAAGGGGTAACTTGGGGTTACACGGGTCATTGGCCCTTTTACTGCGCGCAGGCAGAACGGTAGTACCGGTCTTGGGGGAGGTTGTATTGCTAGGAGCTCAGGTGCTGCTTGATAACCCATAAGTGTAGGGGATCGCAACAGCATTCGAGGGTAAAGTATTCAACCCAAATTTGTTGATTCGAAACAAGGGGAGCCAAAGAATATTCTTGAGTATTAGCAGTTGAGTTGTCAATTCAACCACACCTGGATATCTTAGTATCTGCAGCAAAGTATTTAGTAGCAAAGTAGTATGATAATAAAGGTAACGGTAGCAAAAGTAATGTTTTTGGGTTTTGTAGTAGTTGTAACAGTAGCAACGGAAAAGTAAATAAGGGAAGAACAATATGTGAAAAGCTCGTAGGCAATGGATCAGTGATGGATAATTATGCTAGATGTGATTCCTCATGTAATAGCTATAACATAGGGTGACACAGAACTAGCTCCAGTTCATCAATGTAATGTAGGCATGTATTCCGTAAATAGTCATACGTGCTTATGGAAAAGAACTTGCATGACATCTTTTGTCCTACCCTCCCGTGGCAGCGGGGTCCTAGCGGAAACTAAGGGATATTAAGGCCTCCTTTTAATAGAGAACCGGAACAAAGTGTTAACACATAGTGAATACATGAACTCCTCAAACTATGGTCATCACCGAGAAGTATCCCGATTATTGTCACTTTGGGGTTGTCAGATCATAACACATAATAGGTGACTATAGACTTGCAAGATAGGATCAAGAACACACATATATTCATGAAAACATAATAGGTTCAGATCTGAAATCATGGCACTCGGGCCCTAGTGACAAGCATTAAGCATAGCAATGTCATAACAACATCAATCTCAGAACATAGTGGATACTATGGATCAAACCCTAACAAAACTAACTTGATTACATGGTAAATCTCATCCAACCCATCACCGTCCAGCAAGCCTACGATGGAATTACTCACGCACGGCGGTGAGCATCATGAAATTGGTGATGGAGGATGGTTGATCATGACGACGGTGACGAATCCCCATCTCTGGAGCCCCGAACGGACTCCAGATCAGCCCTCCCGAGAGAGATTAGGGCTTGGCGGCGGCTTCGTGTCGTAAAACGCGATGAAACTTTCTCTCTGATTTTTTTCTCCCTGAACGTGAATATATGGAGTTGGAGTTGAGGTCGGCGGAGGTCTAGGGGGCCCACGAGATAGGGGGCGCGCCCCCCTGTCTCATGGATAGGGTGTGGGCCCCCTGGTCTTGATTCTTTAGCCAGTATTTTTTATATTTTCCAAAAAGTGCCTCCGTGGATTTTCACGACATTCCAAGAACTTTTCTTTTCTACACATAAAACAACATCATGGCAGTTCTGCTGAAAATAGCGTCAGTCCGGGTTAGTTTCATTCAAATCATACAAGTTAGAGTCCAAAACAAGGGCAAAGTGTTTGGAAAAGTAGATACGTTGGAGACGTATCAACTCCCCCAAGCTTAAACCTTTGCTTGTCCTCAAGCAATTCAGTTGATAAACTGAAAGCGATAAAGAAAATAAATTACAAACTCTATTTGCTCTTGTTGTTGTAAACATGAAAAGCCAGCATTCAAGTTTCAGCAAATATTATGAACTAACCATACTCACAATAACACTTAGGTCTCACAATTACTCATATCAATAGCATAATCAGCTAGCGAGCCATAATAATAAAACTCGGATGACAACACTTTCTCAAAACAATCATAACATGATATAACAAAATGGTATCTCGCTAGCCCTTTCTGAGACCGCAAAACATAAATGCAGAGCACCTTTAAAGATCAAGGACTGACTAAACATTGTAATTCATGGTAAAAGAGATCCAGTCAAGTCATACCCAATATAAACCAATAGTAATGAATGCAAATGATAGTGTGCTCTCCAGCGGGTGCTTTTTAATAGGAAGGATGATGACTCAACATAAAAGTAAATAGATAGGCCCTTCGCAGAGGGAAGTAGGGATTTGTAGAGGTGCCAGAGCTCGATTTTAAAATAGATATTGAATAACATTTTGAGCGGCATACTTTCGTTGTCAACGCAACAACTATGAGATGGATGTATCTTCCATACTACATGCATTATAGGCAGTTCCCAAATAGAATGGTAAAGGTTTATACTCCCCCAACCACCAACAAGCATCAATCCATGGCTTGCTTGAAACAACGAGTGCCTCCAACTAACAATAGCCATGGGGGAGTTTTGTTTAATTATTTTGATTGCTTTGATCTTTTGGATCATGGGATTGGGCATCCCGGTTACCGGCCCTTTCTCATGAATGAGGAGCGGAGTCCACTCCTCTTGAGAATAACCCACCTAGCATGGAATATATAGGCAGCCCTAGTCGAAACATGAGCTGCTCGAGCATACAAAACAGAATTTCATTTGAAGGTTTGGAGTTTGGCACATACAAATTTACTTGGAACGGCAGGTACATATCGCATATAGGAAGGTATAGTGGACTCATATGGAACAACTTTGGGGTTTAAGGAGTTTGGATGAACAAGAAGTATTCCCGCTTAGTACAGGTGAAGGCTAGCAAAAGACTGGGAAGCGATCAACTGAGAGAGCGACAACAGTCATGAACATGCATTAAAATTAATTTACACGAGTACAAACATGAGTAGGATATAATCTACCATGAACATAAATATCATGAAGGCTATGTTGATTTGTTTCAACTACATGCATGAACATGTGCCAAGTCGAGTCAATCAATTCATTCAAAGGAGGATACCATCCCATCATACCACATCATAATCATTCTAATAGCATGTTGGCACGCAAGGTAAACCATTATAACTCATAGCCAATCAAGCATGGCACAAGCAACTATAATCTCTAAATGTCATTGCAAATATGTTTACCTCATAATAGGCTGACTCAGAAACGATGAACTCATCATATTTACAAAAACAAGAGAGGTCGAGTTCATACCAGCTTTTCTCATCTCAATAAGTCCATCATATATCGTCATTATTGCCTTTCACTTGCACGACCGAACGATGTGTATAATAATAATAGTGCACGTGCATTGGACTAAGCTGGAATCTGCAAGCATTCAACTCAAGAGAGAAGACAAGGTAATATGGGCTCTAAGTTAAATAAACAATCATGCATATGAGAGCCACTAAGCATTTTCAATAAGGTCTTCTCTACCCCCAAAGGAAAGAAAAGAAAAGAAAACTATTTACACGGGAAAGCTCCCAACAAGTAAGAAGAAGAACGAGAAATCTTTTTGGGTTTTCATTTTAATTCTACTACAAGCATGGAAATTAGACTAACTAATTTTTTTGGTTTTTCTTAAGGTTTATCAAACACACAAGAAGAAAACTAGAAAAAGAAACTTAAACCAGCATGAATAATACAATGAAAGAGTATGAGCACCGACGACTAGTGTGTGAACATGAATGTAAAGTCGGTGAGAAATACGTACTCCCCCAAGCTTAGGCTTTTGGCCTAAGTTGGTCTAATACCAAGGACCATCGTTACTCTCCCAGTGTACAGGGAGGTGTAATCAGGATACCACTGGTTGGTCATCTTCGGATCCCACTGGACAGATGATGCACGATAAGGGTCCAGTTCAGGTTCCGGCTCAGGTTCATGTTCTGGAGTGAAAGCTTGAGATCGATGATTGTACACCGCTTCCGGCGTGACAAGAAAATTTTCTGCAAGCAAATCAAACAACAGAGGTGCAGGCAAAATAATAATCTCAATGTGTTTCTTATTAAATCTAAGTTTATACAAGAGCATCTCCTCTTTGTTGTCAACAATAAACATGTGTGCTACGATGCTCTTGTAATCTAAAATGTGAGGCAATTTTGTCTCCTCTTTCTCATGGTGCCTAATGGGTATGTGAAAATGTCTAGCAAGACGTGAAGCATAGATACCTCCAAATATGGGGCCTTTTGTACGATTCAGGGCTAGCCGTTTAGCAACGACGGCACCCATACTAAAACTATTGTCTCCAAGCAAGGCATGTTGAAGAATGATAATATCGGGAACACTAAAGTTTCCACTATTTCCATGACCAATCAAGCCTCTACTAGCAAATATGGCAAAGTAGCGTAAAACAGGAAAGTGTATGCTAGAGATTTTTGCCTCGGAGCCCTTCTTTTGCTCCTCTACAGCTATAGTGTTAACGAAGCCATCCACATATTTATGATGGGGTTCCTCTAATTCTCCCGCATAAGGTATCCTACACACCGCGCAAAAATTACGTAAAGACATTTCTCTGAATTCATCATATAAATGAAATGATACTACAGGCGGTGACTTCTTAGGATAATAATAAAAGTTTTGCACGAAAGTATTGGTGAGTAAGAGATACTGATCGATTCGGTCGTTGATGAAACCGGTGAGGCCTGAGTTCTCGATCAAAGAATAAAAATCTTCATGAATTCCAGCTTCTTTCAAGAAATCTTCACATGTCCATTCACATGACCGCACTTCCGCTAAGCAAGGAAGATTATACTTGGCTTTTTCCTTCTCTTTATCTTGCTTTTCCTGAGAGCCTTGGCTAGAAGAGCCCCTCAAATATTTCCTTAACATTTTCTGAAAATTTCTGAAATTTTAGTAACTTCAAAATACAAGCGAATAAAACTAAACAAGATTGGTAGCAACTACTCCTACAAGTGCCTAGAGCCTATATCACGCATTAGAATTGCTTGGGACCTCATAAATTTAACATGCAAGCTCAAGAACATGGTCACCTATGCAGCAAAGATTTGCAATGAATAAAGAACTAGAACAAAAACTAATTGGGCCAATGGAGGAGTCACATACCAAGCAACAATCTCCCAAAGCAGTTTTGTGAATGGAGCTTTGAGCAAGGAGATCGAAAATCACAGCAAAATGAGCTAGAACTCGTGCTTGAGCTGGATGGGGATTTTTTGGGTAGAAGAAGTGTGTGGGTGATGGCATAAGTGGAGGGGGGCCACCAGGGGCCCACGAGACAGGGGGGCGCACCCAGGTGGGGTGGGTGCGCCCTCCACTCTCGTGGCCTGGTGCTTGCCCCTCCTGCAGTGTTTTCAGTGCCTAAAATCCTCAAATATTCCATAAAAAATCATACTAAATTTGCAGGGCATTTGGAGCACTTTTATTTTCGGGATATTTTTTAATGCACGGATAATTCAGAAAACAGATAGATAATACTATTTTTGCTTTATTTATTCTAAATAATAGAAAGTAAAAAGAGGGTACAGAAGGTTGTGCCTTCTAGTTTCATCCATCTCATGATCGTCAAAATGAATCCACTAACAAGGTTGATCAAGTCTTGTTAACAAACTCATTCCGAATAACACGGAACCGGAGAAATTTCGAACAACACTAAGTTACCTCAACGGGGATATGAAAATCCCCAACAATAAGAATATCGTACTTTTTCTTGACAGTAGGGAGAGGAAATTCAAAACCTCCAATAATAATAGTTGGAACTTTTCCAATAGAATTGATGCTATGAACCTGAGATTGTTTCCTCGGAAAGTGTACCGTATGCTCATTACCATTAACATGAAAAGTGACATTGCCTTTGTTGCAATCAATAACAGCCCCTGCAGTATTTAGAAAAGTTCTACCAAGGATAATCGGCATACTATCATCCTCGGGAATATCAAGAATAACAAAGTCCGTTAAGATAGTGACATTTGCAACCACAACAGGCACATCCTCACAAATACCGACAGGTATAGCAGTTGATTTATTAGCCATTTGCAAAGATATTTCAGTAGGTGTCAACTTATTCAATTCAAGTCTACGGTATAAATAGAGAGGCATAACACTAACATCGGCTCCAAGATCACATAAAGCAGTTCTAACGTAATTTCTTTTAATGGAGCATGGTATAGTTGGTACACCCGGATCTCCAAGTTTCTTTGGTATTCCACCCTTAAAAGTGTAATTAGCAAGCATGGTGGAAATTTCAGCTTCCGGTATCTTTCTTTTATTTGTCATGATATCCTTCATATACTCAACATAAGGGTTTACTATGAGCATATCAGTTAAGCGCATACGTAAGAAAATAGGTCTAATCATTTCAGCAAAGCGCTCAAAATCCTCATCATCCTTTGACTTGGCTGGTTTAGGAGGAAAGGGCATGGGTTTCTGAACCCATGGTTCTCTTTCTCTATCGTGCTTCCTAGCAACAAAATCTCTCTTATCATAACGTTGATTCTTTGATTGTGGGTTATCAAGATCAACAGCGAGTTCAATCTCTACATCATTGTTTTTGCTAGGTTGAGCATCAACATGAACATTATCATTAACATTATCACTAGGTTCATGTTCATCACCTGATTGAGTTTCAGCATCAGAAATAGAAATATCATTGGGATTCTCAGGTGTGTCAACAGTAGGTTCACTAGAAGCATGCAAAGTTCTATCGATTTTCTTTTTCTTCTTTTTAGAAGAACTAGGTGCCTCTAAATTATTTCTCTGAGAATCTTGCTCGATTCTCTTAGGGTGGCCTTCAGGATACAAAGGTTCCTGAGTCATTCTACCAGTTCTAGTAGCCACTCTAATAGCAAAGTCATTTTTATTATTTAATTCATCAACAAAATCATTTTGAGCTTTGAGTACTTGCTCAGCTTGAGTAGCAACCATAGAAGTATATTTTCTAATGAGTTTGAGTTCACCTTTAACTCTAGCCATATTATCGCTCACGCGTCCTACCTCGAAAGCATTATTCTTTAACTCTCTACCAACATAAGCATTAAAACTTTCTTGTCTAGCCATAAAGTCATCAAATTCATCTAAGCATGGGCTATGAAATTTAGTAGAATGGGATTTCAACTTTATCATATGTATAGAGAGAATTACCTTTACTACCTGTGTTGGGTTATCAAGACAATATGGTTCTTCAATAGGCGGTATATTAAGACCATGTATTTCTTCAATAGGTGGTAAATTCTTAACATCTTCAGCATTTATGCCTTTTTCTTTCATTGATTTCTTTGCCTCTTGCATATCTTCAGGACTGAGAAATAAAATACCTCTCTTCTTCGGAGTGGGTTTAGGAATAGGCTCAGGAGTTGGCTCAATTGGTTCAGGAATTGGCTCAGGAAGAGTCTAATTATTTTCATTAGTCAACATATTATTCAATAGTAGTTCAGCTTCGTCGACTGTTCTTTCCCTGAAAACCCAACCAGCACAACTATCCAAGTAGTCCTTGGAAGCATCGGTTAGTCCATTATAAAAGATATCAAGTATTTCATTTTTCTTGAGAGGATGATCAGGCAAAGCATTAAGTAACCGGAGAAGCCTCTCCCAAGCTTGTGGGAGACTCTCTTCTTTGATTTGCACAAAATTTTATATTTCCCGCAAGGCAGCTTGTTTCTTATGAGCAGGGAAATACTTAGTAGAGAAGTAATAAATCATATCTTGGGGACTACGCACACAACCAGGAGCAAGAGAATTATACCAAGTCTTAGCATCACCCTTTAACGAGAAGAGAAATATCTTAAGGATATAAAAATAACGAGACTTCTCATCATGAGTAAACAGGGTGGATATATCATTCAACTTGGTAAGATGTGCCACAACAGTTCAGATTCAAGGCCATAAAAAGGATCAGATTCAACTAAAGTAATAATCTTAGAATCAACAGAGAATTCATAATCCTTGTCAGTAACACAAATAGGTGAAGTAGCAAAAGCAGGGTCAGGTTTCATTCTAGCATTAAGAGACTGCTGCTTCCATTTAGCTAATAATTTCTTAAGATCATATCTATCATTGCAAGCAAAGATAGCTCTAGCAGCTTCTTCATTCATAACATAACCCTCAGGAACAACAGGCAATTCATAATCATTGGGAGAATTTTCATCATCACTATCATCAATAATAGCATCTTTAATAATTTTATCCCCCCTAACTCTAGCAAGTTGTTCATCAAGAAATTCACCTAATAGCAAAGTAGTATCACGCACAGAAGTAGTTTCATCAAAAGTATCATGCATAGCAGAAGTGGCATCATCAATAACATGCGACATATCAGAACTCATAGCAGTAGCAGGTTTAGGTGTCGCAAGCTTACTAATAACGGAAGGAGAATCTAGTGCAGAGCTAGATAGCAGTTCCTTACCTCCCCTCGTAATTGAGGGCAAAATCATAGTTCTGTCGTCTTTCAAGTTCTTCATAGTGATTGACAAGATATAAATCCCAAGTGACTCAGAGAATAGAGCTATGCTCCCCGGCAACGGAGCCAGAAATTAGTCTTGATAACCCACAAGTGTAGGGGATCGCAACAACTTTCGAGGGTAAAGTATTCAACCCAAATTTATTGATTCGACACAAGGGGAGCCAAAGAATATTCTTGAGTATTAGTAGTTGAGTTGTCAATTCAACCACACCTGGATAACTTAGTATCTGCAACAAAGTATTTAGTAGCAAAGTAGTATGATAATAAAGGTAACGGTAGCAAAAGTAATGTTTTTGGGTTTTGTAATAGTTGTAACAGTAGCAACAGAAAAGTAAATAAGCGAAGAACAATATGTGAAAAGCTCGTAGGCAATGGATCAGTGCTGGATAATTATGCCAGATGCAATTCCTCATGTAATAGCTATAACATAGGGTGACACAGAACTAGCTCCAGTTCATCAATGTAATGTAGGCATGTATTCTGTAAATAGCCATACGTGCTTATGGAAAAGAACTTGCATGGCATCTTTTGTCCTACCCTCCCGTGGCAGCGGGGTCCTAGCAGAAACTAAGGGATATTAAGGCCTCCATTTAATAGATAACCGAAAAAAAGCATTATCACATAGTGCATACATGAACTCCTCAAACTATGGTCATCACCGAGAAGTATCCCGATTATTGTTACTTCGGGGTTGTCGGATCATAACACATAATAGGTGACTATAGACTTGCAAGATAGGATAAAGAACACACATATAATCATGAAAACATAATAGGTTCAGATCTGAAACCATGGCACTCGGGCCCTATTGAGAAGCATTAAGCATAGCAAAGTCATAGCAACATCAATCTCAGAACATAGTGGATACTAGGGATCAAACCCTAACAAAACTAACTTGATTACATGGTAAATCTCATCCAACCCATCACCGTCTAGCAAGCCTACGATGGAATTACTCACGCACGGCGGTGAGCATCATGAAATTGGTGATGGAGGATGGTTGATGATGACGACGGCGACGAATCCCCCTCTCCGGAGCCCCGAACAGACTCCAGATCAGCCCTCCCGAGAGATAGGGCTTGGCGGCGGCTTCGTGTCGTAAAACGCGATGAAACTTTCTCTCTGATTTTTTTCTCCCAGAACGTGAATATATGGAGTTGGAGTTGAGGTCGGTGGAGGTCCAGGGGGCCCATGAGATAGGGGGGCACGCCCAGGAGGAGGGGCCGCGCCCCCCTGTCTCGTGGACAGGGTGTGGGACCCTTGGTCTTGATTCTTTCGCCAGTATTTTTTATATTTTCCGAAAAGTTCCTCCGTGGATTTTCAGGACATTCCGAGAACTTTTCTTTTCTATACATAAAACAACATCATGGCAGTTCTGCTGAAAACAGCGTCAGTCCGGGTTAGTTTCATTCAAATCATACAAGTTAGAGTCCAAAACAAAGGGCAAACGTGTTTGGAAAAGTAGATACGTTGGAGACATATCACTGCTTCCTGGAGGTGTTCTCGGGAGGGATTAGCGGTAGTACCGGTGGTTGGGGTGGTAGTACTAGTCTTTTGGTAGTTACCGGTATAAACCAGGGCGATACCGGCCTTGTACCGTTTGATTACAGGAGGTTGACCGGTAGTTGCACTGTAGTTGGGCGATAGTACCGGTGGACCGGTAGTTGGCCGGTAGTTGACCGATTGTACCTCTGTCTCTGCGCTGGGAAAATCCCTCTCCATGCTCTTGATGTTCATCTTGCATCGTAACTTCTCCTTCGTTGCTTTCTTGGTACCTAAGCACACAAAGCATCTCCATTTGAGGTAGTAGCCATGTCTCAAGTGGGTCAAAGGGAAGTTCAACAAGGAGAGAGTTAACCTCGGATTGAATAGCACATGCTCGAGCTCTTGTCATGGGTCCACTTGGAGCTTGAGTGGTCGAAGTAGTGTCCATGGGGATGACCGTAGAATGCTTCGCATCATCTCCCCTCCCTTGGGAAAGATCCGACCTCGGATCGAAATTCTCATCACCATGGTACGGGGGAGATCGTTGATGTTGAAGATGTCGCTCACAGAGTACTTGTCGCGTGGTATGTCGATCTTGTAGGCGTTGTTGTTGTAGAGTTCAAGCACCTTGAAGGGTCGATTGGCTGGTGGTAGAATTTTGGACTTGCGTTCATTGGGGAAGTGTTCCTTTCGAAGGTGCAGCCACACAAGAGCTCCAATGTTGAATATCATGGGTTGCTTATTGATGTTGAGCTTGGTCTCGAGTCATTGTACTTGGCGCTCGATGGTGTGCCTTGTATCTTCATGCATCTTCTTGAGGTAGTTCACCCGGGCACGCGCGTCCATATTGGTGCGCTCTTGTAGTGGTAGAGGCAGAATGTCCAATGGGGATAACGGGTTGAAGCCGTAGACGACCTCGAAGGGGGACTTGCCGGTAGTTGAATGTCTTGCTCGGTGTAGGCGTACTCGGCGATGGGCAGACACTCCTCCCACTCCTTGATGTTCCTCTTGATCAACACGCGTAGTAGAGTGGAGAGCGTACGGTTCGTCACCTCTGTTTGGCCGTCGGTTTGGGAATGGTATGCCGAAGAGAACAAGAGCTTGATTCCGAGCTTGGCGCATAGTGTCATCCAAAAGTAGGTCAAGAACTTGACGTCGCGGTCCGAGACAATCGTCTTTGGGACACCATGGAGGCGCAAGATTTCCCTACAAAAGATATATGCAATATGAGAAGCATCGTCTATCTTGTTGCATGGAATGAAATGAGCCATTTTAGAGAATCTGTCCACAAAAACAAACACGGAATCCTTTCCATTTTGAGTTCTAGGCAAATCAAGTACAAAGTCCATGCTAATGCATTCCCAGGGTTGATAAGGAATAGGAAGGGGCATGTAAAGACCATGGAATTGAGCTTTAGACTTAGCTTTGCGACATGCAGAGCATCGGTTGGTGAAGAGTGAGATGTCGCGGAACATCTTGGGCGAAAAGTAGTTCTTGGAGAGCATGGCAAATGTCTTGTCACGTCCAAAATGTCCCATGAATCCACCTCCATGAGCCTCTTGCAAAAGGAGCAAACGAAGAGAAGACTCGGGAATGCAAAGTGTGTTAGCTCTCATAAGATAATCATCCTTGATGTAATATCATTCTAAAGATGTATGCATCAAACACTTAGCATAAGGAATAACAAAATTAGGATCATGCGCATACAAGTCTTTTATGTGCTCAAAGCCAATGACATTTAATTCAAGTTTAGTGACAAGCGTGCATATGCGGGAAAGGGCATCCGCCACTACGTTTTCCTTACCCTTGATGTACTTGATGACATAAGGAAAAGACTCTATGAATTCACTCCATTTTGCATGACGCTTGTTCAACTTAGTTTGTCCTTTTAAGTACTTAAGCGTTTCATGATCGGTATGTGATGAAGACATGACTACCTTGTATGCAACCAAAAATATTGCATACATGCATATTTGTCAGGTGCTTTCTAGTGTCAACTGTTCAATAATCTATTTATGTTATCCAGAACAAAAATACTTCACACACTTTTGTTTTTTGTCTAATTGCAGGTGTATGGGACATTTGTAAAATCCACATATGAAGATAAGGGAAAAGGAGAAGTTTAGGTTCTGTTCAAGAAGTCCTCTCACGTCACTTTTGGGCCAAGAGAAGAAAGAGTCCAAGTCTTTCACATTCTGGATTCAGATTCGGACTGAACAAACATACCTGACTCAAAAGGCCAACAACTTTTTAATACGGACTCCAAATTGGGTGATTCTTTTTCTGTTGGAAAGTAGATTTCGTGCTCTTTCCAACCGAATTCGATTCACATTCAAATTCGTCCGGAGCATTGAGATATCGATGAAACAATCTGACGCTGAAGCAGAATCCTTGTCAAACAACAAGTCCAAAGGTGTTGCATCACCTCCACATGGGCCCATGAGCCTTGTACGACCTAGGATTAGTTTTAGGCTGCCTTGGGACGTCCTTCCACCTCCTTGGCAGCCACCCTTTGCTCCTATATAAGTAGATCCATCTAGTAGCTTTTCCTGGGGATTTTTTTAGTTAATAGTTAGCCATTGCAACTTCGTGTACCTCGTTTGTGTCCAACGACCAGAACAAGACCGCTTACGGATCCCCACCTTTATCAATACTTCATATATACTCGCAATATTCAGATTGCTTTTATCATATTCTTGCTTGTTCTTCGATTGCTCTGGCGTGGTCAATAACCTCTCGGAGTTGGCTTAGCGATTGCTAAGGCGCAACGTCGTGGTCAGGCTGATCGTGCTTCTATATTCGCAATATTCAGATTGCTTTATCATATTCTTGCTTGTTCTTTGATTGCTTGCAGGAATGGACCTTCGTGGTCAGGCTGATCGTGCTTCCGGCATCGTCCGTAACCTCAGGAGATTAGTTTAGCGATTACTAAGGCGCAACGTCGTGCACGTTTGTAGTCGGATCGTCAAAGTTGACTCCACCAAATCGATAGTTATCATCTCATCGAAAGATCGGGACACCCGCCTCTATCAGTATGAATGGTAAATTCATCAGGCGAAGGTAATGTCCCCATTCACGCAAAACTCGCACTAAAGCATATAGCTCTTTGTCATAGATGGGATAATTGATTTGCGTGCCGAAGAGCTTCTCACAAAAGTGTGCTATGGGGCGCTTCTCTTGCGTTAACATGCCTCCTATGCCATTACCGCTAGCATCACAATGGATCTCAAAAGGGTTGTCAAAGTTGGGTAATGCAAGCACGGGAGCATGAGTAAGCAAATTCTTAAGCTCATTAAATGCGGTATCTTGGGATGGTCCTTAAACAAATGGCGCATTTTTCTTACTCAAAGAATGTAAAGGTGAAGCAATGGTGCTAAAATCCTTCACAAAGTGACGATAGAAACTGGCTAAACCAAGAAAACTACGCACTTGTTGCAAGTTGGTTGGTTGGGACCAAGTTTTAATAGCATTGATCTTAGATTCATCTACATGAACACCCTTAGAAGACACAACAAAACCCAAGCTTATCAACACCAAAAAGGCATTTTTTCCGCATTAGCATAAAGGCGCTCTTTCCTAAGGGTTTGCAACACGGTTCTAAGATGGGTGACATGCTCATTAAGGGATTTGCTAAAAACAAGAATATCATGAAAATAGATGATGAGGACATCAATAGCATTGTTACACCCACAGCCCCTACTGCTACATATACTGGACCAATTACTAGAGCTCGCGCATGCCAATTAAATTATCAAGTACTTTCGTTTCTTGGTAATGATTCTAATGTTCATGAGAATATGATGCTGCCTAAATTGGATACATTTGTTTTGATCACAAATGAAGGGCCTGGCATGGATAAGAGGGAAGAACACTGGAGCAAGACCAAGCATGGAGATGATGGCATGCGCAAGGGGAACAAGAACGGAGTTACAAGTGATGATTTCAGGACTTTGAAGCCACCATAATGAGTGCATGAAGCCTTGGACGAAATATACAAGATGCCACTTCATAAATTTCGTCCAAAGGCTATTCTAGGTGCTGCGTCACCTTATTATTGGGCCAGGCCCATCCAATTTCGAAATACATAAGTATAGGCTATTTTTATTGTCCGTATGTGTGGGGAAACAAGAGATAGGGTTGGTTTCGGACCCCTCCACCAAGGGCCACAAAATTCCCCCCTCTTCCTCCATATATACAGCCCTTAGGGCATCGTTTAGACTTTGGGTTTTGTTTAGACTAAAAGTCCGCAATAACTGCAACTTCGCGTACATTGTTTGTGTTCAACGACCAAACAAAGGTGTCACAGAACCCCACCTTCATTAATAAAGCTTTCCTCTGTTATTTCCAATATCCAGATTGCAATCTTAGTTTTCGCTTGTTCTTCGTTTGCTTGCAGGAAATAGACCTTTGTGGTCAGGTTGATCATGCTCCGGCGTGGTCAATAACCTCTCGGAGTTGGTTTAGCGATTGCTAAGGCGCGACGTCCCCGCACGTTTGTAGTCGGATCATCAAAGTCGACTTCCACCAAAACGATAGCCACCATCTCATCGAAAGACGGGACACCTTTGCCTCTATCAAGTGGTATCAGATTTCCAGGTTGCTCGGTGAGATTTTACAGTTTTTCATAGTTTAGATCGAGTCTGTTATCATACCTACAGTCCACGAAAAAGCCACAAAAAATTAGGGTTAGTTAATCATATCCGAACCAATCTGAGCCTTTGCATAATCTTTTTAGGGTTTTTGCATTGTTGAATTTGCGGTTGCATCGTAATGTCTAGTTGCTGGTCTTAGCATCTAGTCCTTTTGAGTTTTGAGTTCTGTCACAGTTTGTCACGCCGCCGCCGCACCATCTTCATCGCTGCTACCATATGCCACCACCGCTGCCATATACCACCATATATCCACCGCCAATCCGATTTCTTTTCATATTTGGTTTGCTTTCGAGATCCATCCATTTTCCGATTTGTGTTTCCTTGCCTGAGTATGTTTTGAAAAAAATTCCCTATCCTATTTTTAGGTTTCTGGAGCGTTTTTAGACACTAGCCATCAGTGCTTCTTTGTCGCATTTTTTCATCGTAGGTGCCCTGATTTCTAAAAAAAGTCAAAAAATTTCGTGCCTATCCTGTTACCTTGACTTGGGAAGAGTTTTGAGACACTCGCCATTATAGCGAATTTTTGCAAAAAAAGAGGAGAGAAAAAAAGAGCAATTTTTTTCCAGAGTGTGTTTTTCCCTTGTTTACGTGTCGCGCCGTGATTTTGTTAGTGTTCTAAGCTCGCGTCTCTAGCACGGTCTAGCCTAGGACTAGCACAGTATCGTCGTTGAGCGTTTATTCAAGTTTGCATCTCTAAATTAATTATTGCCGACCCTTTTTGCTACCATATTATAAGCCATCCCAGCTCCACATACATCTACATCATGTGTTTGACTCTCCCTGGTAATCGCTCTATCCAAGCTTTGAGAGTTTTGACTACAACGATTGCCGATCACCACCTGCTGCTGGGTAAGAACTGGTACGAATTTGAGATTCCCTTGACGGATTTGTGACACGCCACCACCACCATTTCCCAGTAGTCTGTGGGATCATATTCTTGTCTGTTTCTATTGCTGCTAACTGTGGCAGGACCACAAGCCAACGAGATTGACTGGGAGAACATGACGAACAAGGAGCTTCATGATAAGTTTCATCAAATGTTGGTCAACAGATGGAAGACATGATAGCCAGCTTTGGAAAGGCAATGGAGAAGATGGATAACATTGAGAAGACAATTGACACCAAGTTGGACGCCAAGTTCGATGAATTACTCAAATGTCTCCCACCACTAGCTTCACGCCGTGATACAGTAGGGCGAGCACAGCGTATTCCTCTTGAGCCCGAACAAAATTCTGGTGCCGCTGCTACTACTGTTGATGCTTCTGTAGCTCCTGCTGCTACTGCAGAGGTAGAGGACTATTACGAGGATGAGGTTGATCAAAATCAGAACTATGTGCAGCCACCAGCACCACCACCAGCAGGTCGACCTCAGGTATATATATTCGCAATGGTAGGCCTGCACCACCACCTCAGGTACGAGATAATGACCATATTCCTTAACTGAAATTGAATATTCCATCGTTTGAGGGTAGATACATTCCTGATGTATATCTTACTTGGGAGTTAGAAACTGAACAACGTTTTACATGTTTACAATATCCCGAGGAGAGACGGGTTGCTGCTGCTGTTTGTGCTTTCACTAGTTTTGCATGTGTATGGTGGTCTGAACATTGTAGATTATATCCTATTCTAGCTACTTGGGTTCCTTTGAAAACTGCTATGCGTACTCTTTGGGTCCCACCATATTATCAACGTGAATTACTTCAAAAACTACAGCGTTTGAGACAAGGGAAAAATTATGTAGAAGAATATTATTAGGAATTACAAACTGGCATGATTAGATGTGGTATTGTTGAGGAGAATGAAGCTATGCTTGCATGTTTTACGGGTGGACTAAATAGAGAGATTCAGACCATTCTAGAGTATAAGGAGTATACTAATATCACTCGTTTATTCCATCTTGCTTGTAAAGCTGAACGTGAAGTGCAGGATCGACAAGCATTGACGCAAACTAACTTTTTTGCAGGTCGACCTTCATCATGGACACGGCGTGCATCTTCTACTTCCACTGCACCAACACCTGCATCAGGTGCCACCTCCAGCTATGTTACAAGAAAGCAGGCACAACCACCACTATTTGTCGTCGTTGTAAGGGAAGAGGTCATTATGAAAGAGAATGCAAATCTTAGCGTGTGATGATTACTACTGAGGATGGTGGATATGAGTCCACGAGTGACTGATGAGGAGACTTTGTCTCTTATTACACGTGAAGAACGTGGTGGAGATGATTCTGAACATGAGACGCGATACATGGCTCCTGAGGATGCTGACAGGTATGAATGTTTAGTTGATCAACATGTTTTGAGTGTGCAGGTTACACAAGCTGAGCAAAATCAGAGGCATAATTTGTTCCATACAAAGGGAGTTGTGAAGGAACGTTCTATTCGCGTCATCATTGATGGAGGGAGCTACAACAATTTGGCTAGCATGGATATGGTGGAGAAGTTATCTCTCACCACAAGACCACATCCACATCCTTACTATATCCAATGGTTCAATAATAGCGGCAAGGTTAAGGTAACGCGTGCTGTTTGTGTGCATTTTAGTATCTCTACATATGCTCATTATGTTGATTGTGATGTGGTACCTGATAGAGGCAAAGGTATCCCATCTTTCAATGAGATGGTGATTATCATTTCGAAGGAGTAGGCTTTGACAATCCGACAATGTACGTGCAAGGACGTCGCGCCTTAGCAATCACTAAACCAACTCTGAGAGGTTATTGACCACGCCGGAGCATGATCAACCTGACCACGAGGGTCTATTTCCTTCGAGCAAATGAAGAACAAGCAAGAAGCTGAGATTGCAATCTGGATATTGTGAATATAAGATGAAAGCTTTATTGATCAAGATGGGGTTCTGTGATGTCTTTGTCTGGTCGTTGAACACAAACAAAGTACGCAAAGTTGCAGCTATGGCGAACTTTTAATCTAAGCAAAATCCAAAGTCTAAGCGACGCCCTCAGGGTTGTATATATGGAGGAAGAGGGGGGAATTTCGTGGCCCTTGGGGAAGGGGTCCGAAACCAACCCTATCTCTTATTTCCCCACACATACAGACTCTAAAAACAGCCTATAATCAAGTATTTCGAAATTACATGGGCCTGGCCAATATAAGGTGACGTAGCACCTAGAACAGCCTCTGGACGAAAATTTTGAAGTGGCATCTTGTATATTTCGTCCAAGGCTTCATGCACTCATTATGGTGGCTTCAACATCCTGAAATCATCACTTGTAACTCTGTTCTTGTTCCCCTTGCACAGGCCATCATCTCCATGCTTTTTATTGCTCCAATGTTCATCCTTGTCCAAGCTAGGCCCTTCATTTGTAAGCAAAACAAACGTTTCCAATTTAGGCAGCATCATATTCTCACGAACATTAGAATCATTACCAAGAAATGAAAGTACCTAGTAATTTAATTGGCGTGCGCGAGCTCTAGTAATTGGTCCAGTATGTATAGCAGCAGGGGTTGTGGGTGTAACAATGGTATTGATGTCCTCATCATCCTCCCCTTCTTGAAATGAAGTCGTCCTCGACGGAAGTTCATCTTCCTCTCCAAAATAAAGCTTCAAATCTGCTATGTTAAAAGTGGAACTGACCACAAAATCTACAGGGAGCTCAAGTTTATATGCATTATCATTTATTTTCTCTAACACCTTAAAAGGTCCGTCAGCACGTGGCATTAGCTTTGATTTGCGCAAATTAGGAAATCTATCCTTACGCAAATGTAACCAAACAAGATCTCTAGGTGCAAACACAACATGTTTTCTACCCTTATCTCCAGCAAGTTTATATTTAGCATTCATATGCTCAATGTTTTCCTTAGTTAACTCATGCATTTTTATAATCAATTCAGCACGTTGTTTAGCATCAAACTTAACCTTCTCCGAAGATGGAAGAGGCAACAAATCAATAGGTGCACGAGGTAGGAAACCATACACAATTTCAAAAGGGCACATCTTAGTAGTATAATGCAATGAACGATTATAAGCAAATTCAATATGAGGCAAACATTCCTCCCACATTTTCTTATTATTTTTCAAAACAGCCCTAAGCATAGTAGACAATGTTCTATTAACTACTTCAGTTTGTCCATAAGTTTGGGGGTGACAAGTAGTACTAAAAAGCAGGTTAGTCCCCAACTTAGCCCATAAACAGATCCAAAAGTGGCTAAGAAATTTAGTATCACGATCTGAAACAATAGTATTTGGCACACCATGCGAGCAAATAATTTCATAAAAGAACAAATCAGCAACATTAACAGCATCATCGCATTTATGACATGGTATAAATTGTGCCATTTTCGAGAATCTATCCATGACAACAAATATGTTATCCCTCCCCTTCTTTGTTCGAGGTAAACCTAAAACAAAGTCCATAGATATATCCTCCCAAGGAACACTAGGACCAGGCAAAGGCATATATAAACCATGAGGATTGAGTCGTGACTTAGCTTTTTGACATGTAGTGCAGCAAGCAATAAAACACTCAACATCCCATGTCATCTTTGGCCAAGAGAAATGTGTAGCAAGTACGTCCTCCATCTTCTTAGCACCAAAGTGTCCCATTAATCCTCCTCCATGCGCCTCATACAACAACAAAAGACAAACAAAGCTAGCTGGAATGCATAGCTTGTTAGCACGGAACAAGAGCATATAATTCTTTATCATAAGTAGAATAATTCAGACTAGGCCCACTCATTTTTTCAGAAAAGTATGCAACAGGTTTGCCATTTTGTAATAACACACCTCCTAATCCAATTCCACTAGCATCACATTCAAGCTCAAAAGTCTTATTAAAATCAGGAACTAGGAGTAAAGGAGCATGTGTCAACTTATCTTTCAATACCGTGAAGGCTTCTTCCTGTGCGGTACCCCAAACAAAAGGCACATCTTTCTTTGTAAGCTCATTGAAAGGTGCAGCAATGGTGCTGAAATCTCTCACAAAACGCCTATAGAATCTAGTGAGGCCAAGAAAACTCCTCACTTGTGTGACCGTTTTGGGCTGCGGCCAACTCTCAATGGCTTCATTCTTGGCTTTATCAACTTCAGTTCCCTGTGGAGTAACAACATAGCCAAGAAAAGATACTCGGCTGGTGCAAAAGGTGCACTTCCCGAGGTTACCAAACAAACGTGCATCACGTAAAGCAATAAAAACAACACGTGAATGTTCCAAATGTTCCTCCAAAGATCTGCTATAAATCAGTATATCATCAAAATAGACTACCACAAATCGTCCAATGAAAGCTTGTAAAACTTCACTCATTAATCTCATGAAAGTACTAGGTGCATTAGTTAACCCAAAAGGCATGACTAACCACTCATATAATCCAAACTTAGTTTTAAATGTTGTTTTCCATTCATCCCCCAATTTCATACGAATTTGATGGTACCCACTACGCAAATCAACTTTGGAGAATATTGTAGAGCCACTCAATTCATCAAGCATATCATCTAGCCTAGGAATAGGATGACGATAGCAAATAGTAATATTATTAATGCCTCTACAATCAACACACATACGCGATGTACCATCCTTTTTCGGCACTAGAATAATAAGAACTTCACAAGGACTAAGGGATTCACGTATATAACCTTTGTCGAGAAGCTCTTGTACTTGACGCATAATCTCCTTCGTCTCCTCTGGATTGGTACGGTATGGCACATGGTTTGGCCATGAAGCACCGGGAATTAAGTCAATCTGATGCTCAATCCCTCGAATAGTCGGTAATCCCGGTGGCACGTCTTGTGGAAAGACATCAGCGAACTCCTGCAAAATGTTAGTGACAGCTGGAGGCAAAGAGGAAGGCACGTCCTCGAATGAAAATAATGCCTCTTTGCACACAAAAGCATAGCAAACAGATTTGCTGAAATCTAGCTCATCAATATCAGAGTTCGTGGCAAATAAACATGCACTTTTCAATTTAATTTCATCAGCAACACTAGATGGTTTATTATTAGGCTTCATTTGTTTCTCAAATCTTTTGCCACAATCTGATTTTCACTCTTATTTTCTCCTATTTTGCTTTATTAGCTCTATTATCATCTTTCAAAATGGAATCAGGAGACATAGGAAGCAAAGTAATATGTTTATCCTTATGAACAAGAGTATACTAATTGTTTCTACCATGGTGTACAGAATTTTTATCAAATTGCCATGGTCTACCAAGTAATAAGGAACAGGCTTGCATGGGTACCACATCACAATCAACATAATCAACATATGTAGAGATACTAAAATGCACATGAACAACATGCGTTTCCTTAACCTTGCCGTTGTTATTGAACCATTGGATATAGTCAGGATGTGGATGTGGTCCTGTGGTGAGAGATAACTTCTCCACCATCTCCATGCTAGCCAAGTTGTTGCAGCTCCCTCCATCAATGATGACGCGAACAGAACATTCCTTCACAACTCCCTTTGTATGGAACAAATCATGCCTCTGATTTTGCTCAGCTTGTGTGACCTGCACACTCAAAACATGTTGAGCAACTAAAAATTCATACATGTCAGCATCTTCAGGAGCCATGTATTGTCTCTCATGTTCAGAATCATCTCCACCATGTTCTTCACGTGTTATAAGACCCAAATTATCCTCATCATAGTCACTAGCGGACTCATTCCCTCCATCCTCAGTAGAAATCATCACACACTGAGATTTGCATTCTCTTGCATAATGACCTCTTCCCTTACAACGACGACAAATAATATCACTTGTGTGCCCTGTTGATGCCATGGAAGAAGAAGAGCTCTGTGCAGGCCCGACAGGTGCGCTCTTGGCAGATAGTGGTGGTTGTGCCTGCTTTCTTGTATCATGGCTGGAGGTGGCACCTGATGGAGGTGCTGGGAAAGTGAAAGTAGAAGATGCACGCGGTGTCCATGATGAAGGTCGACCTGCAGAAAAGTTAGTTCGCGCCAATGCCTGTCGATCCTGCACTTCAAGTTCAGCTTTACAAGCAAGGTGGAATAAACGAGTGATATTAGTATACTCCTTATACTGTAGAATGGTTTGAATCTCTCTATTTAATCCACCCATAAAACGTGCAAGCATAGCTTCATTCTCTTCAACAATACCACATTTAATCATGCCAGTTTGTAATTCCTGATGATATTCTTCTACAGAATTTTCCCCTTGTCTTAAACGCAACAATACCATACTCATAGCAGTTTTCAAAGCAGCCCAAGTAGCTGGAATAGGATATAATCTACAATGTTCAGACCACCATACACATGCAAAACTAGTGAAAGCACAAACAGCAGCAGCAACCCGTCTCTCCTCGGGATATTGTAAACATGTAAAATGCTCTTTAGTTTCTAACTCCCATGTAAGATATATATCAAGAACATATCTACCCTCAAATGGTGGAATATTCAACTTCAGTTTAGGAATATGGTCATTATCTCGTACCTGAGGTGGTGGTGCAGGCCTACCGTTGCGAATATATACCTGTGGTTGACCTGCTGGTGGTGGTGCTGGTGGCTACACGTCGTTCTGATTTTGATCAACCTCATCCTCATAGTCGCCCGCATAATCGTCATCCTCCTCAGCACCAGCAGCCGCAGTAGCAGGAGCCAAAGAAGCATCAACAGTAGGTGCAGCGGCACCAGAATTTTGACCAGGCTCAATTGGAATGCGCTGTGCTCGTCCCCCTTGATTTGGAAGGCGACGTTGAAGATGTTTTGTTGTTGTTGTAGAGGTGCGACAGGTGCAGTCGGTGGTGGTTGGGGAAAACACTTGAGCAATTCATTAAACTTGTTATCCAGCTTTGTCTCGAACGACTTCTCCATGGCATCTATCTTCTATGTAGCCTCTTCAAATATGTTTAGCACATCTCCACCTGGCCACTCATCATTTCCTGAAATTTATCATGCAACTCCTTATTCGTCATGTTCTCCCAGTCAATATCGTCGGCTTGTGGTCCTGCCATGCTTAGCAACAATGGAAACACATAAGAATATGATCCTACAGACTACTAGAAAGTGGCAGGATGTCACAAATCCGTCAAGCGAATCTCAAATTCTTAACAGCTCTTACCCGGCAGCAGGTGGTGATCGGCAACCGTTGTAGTCAAAACTCTCAAAGCTTGGATAGAGCGATTACCAGGTAGAGTCAAACGCATGATGTAGATGTATGTGGAGCTGGGAAGGCTTATAATATGGTAGCAAAAACAGTCAGCAATAATCAATTCAGAGATGCAAAGTTGAATAAGCGCTCAATGACGGTACTGTGTTGGTCCTAGGCTAGAGCGTGCTAGAGACGTGAGCTTAGAACACTAACAAAATCAGGGCACTGCACATAAACAAGGGAGGAGCACGTTTTGATTTTTTCCTTTTTTTCACTTTTTTTTTGCATTTTTTCCTCTTTTTTGTTTTTGCTCCGCAACAATTTTTTTTCGAAAAAGTCTACAAATGGTCTAAAAACTGCCTAGCCAGAATTTTCCAAACTTAGTTTTTTTCTTGAAACTGGAACTATTTTTCTACTGCGGGTTGCACATAAGTTCGGGAGTCCTACTCTGTCACGACTCGGAGTAGGGCGTTATCTCAAAATTCAAAACAGAGTAACAAAATACTGGACTCGGACTAGGACTGTTGGCGGAGATGAATCTGGTGGAACTCGGACTGGTGGTGGAGATGAATCTGGTGGAACTCGGAGTAGTGGCCGATATATGTTGCTGGTGGACTCGGATTGGCATGATGGCGGCGGATATGTGGTGGCATATATGGACTCAGATTGGCGGTGAATATGTGTTGGTGGTATATGGCAACGATGATGATGATGATGCGGTGGTGATATATGGCAGCGGCGACGTGACAACCTGTGAACAGAACTCGAAACTCTAAAGGACTAGACGCTAAGACCACAAACTTGACACGACGATGCAACTGCAAATTCAACAAAGCAAATACGGAAAAGATCAAGCAAAGGCTCAGATTGGTTCGGACAGGATGAACTAACCCTTTTTTGGCTTTTTGTGGACTATAGGTATGAAGAAATAGACTCGATCTAAACTACAAAAAACTGTAAAATCTCATCGAGTAACCTGAAAATCTGATACCACTTGATAGAGGCAAAGGTGCCCGTCTTTCTATGAGATGGTGATTATCGTTTCGAAGGAGTAGACTTTGACGATCCGAGTACGTACGTGCAAGGATGTCGCGCCTTCGCAATCGCTAAACCAACTCCGAGAGGTTATTGACCACGCCGGAGCATGATCAACCTGACCACGAGGGTCTATTTCCTACGAGCAAACGAAGAACAAGCAAGAAACTAAGATTGCAATCTGGATATTGCAAATGTAGTATTAAAGCTTTATTGATCAAGATCGGGTTCTATGACATCTTGGTCTGGTCGTTGAACACAAACGAAGTACACGAAGTTGCAGCTATGGAGAACTTTTAATCTAAACAAAACCCGAAGTCTAAGCGACGCCCTAAGGGTTGTATATATGGAGGAAGAGGGGCGAATTTCGTTGCCCTTGGGGCCGGGGTCCGAAACCAACCCTATCTCTTATTTCCCCACACATACAGACTCTAAAAACAGCCTATAATCAAGTATTTTGAATTACATGGGCCTGGCCCAATAATAAGGTGACACAGCACCTAGAACAGTCTATGGACGAAAATTATGAAGTGGCATCTTGTATATTTCGTCCAAGGCTTCATGCACTCATTATGGTGGCTTCAACATCCTGAAATCATCACTTGTAACTCCGTTCTTGTTCCCCTTGCGCATGCCATCATCTCCATGCTTGTTCTTGCTCCAATGTTCATCCTTCTCCAAGCTAGGCCCTTCATTTGTAAGCAAAACAAATGTATCCAATTTAGGCAGCATCATATTCTCATGAACATTAGAATCATTACCAAGAAACGAGAGTACTTGATAATTTAATTGGCATGCGCGAGCTCTAGTAATTGGTCCAATATGTATAGCAGCAGGGGTTGTGGGTGTAACAATGGTATTGATGTCCTCATCAATACCCATGCAAGCATGTTCCTTATTAGTTGGTACACCATGGCAATTTGATAAAAATTCTGTACACCATGGTAGAAACAATCAGTATACTCTTGTTCATAAGGATAAACATATTAGTTTGCTTCCTATGTCTCCTGATTCCATTTTGAAAGATTATATTAAGAGAGCTAATAAAGCAAAACGGGAGAAAAATAAGAGTGAAAATCAGATTGTGGCAAAAGATTTTGAGAAACAAATGAAGCCTAATAATAAACCATCTAGTGTTGCTTCTGAAATTAAATTGAAAACTGCATGTTTATTTGCCACCAAATCTGATATTAATGAGAGAGATTTCAGCAAATCTGTTTGCTATGCTTTTGTGCGAAAAGAGGCATTATTTTCATTCGAGGACGTGCCTTCCTCTTTGCCTCCTGCTGTCACTAACATTTTGCAGGAGTTCGTAGATGTCTTTCCACAAGACGTGCCACCGGGATAACCGCCTATTCGAGGGATTGAGTATCAGATTGACTTAATTCCCGGCACTTCACTGCCGAACCATGCGCCATACCATACCAATCCAGAGGAGACGAAAGAGATTGTGCGTCAAGTACAAGAGCTTCTCGACAATGGTTATGTACACGAATCCCTTAGTCCTTGTGTTGTTCCTATTATTCTAGTGCCGAAAAAGGATGGTAATCGTATATGTGTGTTGATTGTAGAGGCATTAATAGTATTACTATTCATTATCGTCATTTTGTTCCTAGGCTACATGATATGATTGATGAATTGAGTGGCTCTACAATATTCTCCAAAGTTGATTTGCATAGTGGATACCATCAAATTCGTATGAAATTGGGGGATGAATGGAAAACAACATTTAAAACTAAGTTTGGATTATATGAGTGGTTAGTCATGCCTTTTGGGTTAACTAATGCACCTAGTACTTTCATGAGATTAATGAACGATGTTTTACGTGCTTTCATTGGACGATTTTTGGTAGTCTATTTTGATGATATACTGATCTGTAGCAGATCTTTGGAGGAACATTTGGAACATTCACGTGTTGTTTTTATTGCTTTACATGATGCACATATGTTTGGTAACCTTGGGAAGTGCACCTTTTGCACCGACCGAGTAATTTTTTTTGGCTATGTTGTTAGTCCACAGGGAATTGAAGTTGATAAAGCCAAGATTGAAGCTATTGAGAGTTGGCCGCAGCCCAAAACGGTCAAACAAGTGAGGAGTTTTCTTGGCCTCGCTGGATTCTATAGGCGTTTCGTGAGAGATTTCAGCACCATTGCTGCACCTTTCAATGAGCTTACAAAGAAAGATGTGCCTTTTGTTTGGGGTACCGCACAGGAAGAAGCCTTCACGGTATTGAAAGATAAGTTGACACATGCTCCTTTACTCCTACTTCTTGATTTTAATAAGACTTTTGAGCTTGAATGTGATGCTAGTGGAATTGGATTAGGAGGTGTGTTATTACAAGATGGTAAACCTGTTGCAAACTTTTCTGAAAAATTGAGTGGGCCTAGTCTGAATTATTCTACTTATGATAAAGAATTATTTGGTCTTGTTCGGACTTTAGAAACATGGCAACATTATTTATGGCCCAAAGAATTTGTTATACATTCTGATCATGAATCTTTGAGACATATTAGAAGTCAAGCTAAACTGAATCGTAGACATGCTAAGTGGGTTCAATTCATTGAGACCTTCCCTTATGTCATTAAACACAAGAAGGGTAAAGAAAATGTTATTGTTGATGCGTTGTCTCGTTGCTATACTATGCTTTCACAACTTGACTTCAAAATATATGGTTTGGAGACCATCAAAGATCAATATGTGCATGATGCTGATTTTAAAGATGTAATGCAGAATTGTAAAGAAGGAAGAATGTGGAACAAGTTCGTCGTTAATGATGGATTTGTGTTCCGTGCTAACAAGCTATGCATTCCAGCTAGCTCTGTTCGTCTTTGTTGTTGTGGGAGGCTCATGGAGGAGGATTAATGGGACACTTTGGTATGAAGAAGACGGAGGACGTACTTGCTTCACATTTCTTTTGGCCAAAGATGAGACGGGATGTTGAGCGTTTTATTGCTCGCTGCACTACATGTCAAAAAGCTAATTCACGACTCAATCCTCATGGTTTATATATGCCTTTGCCTGTACCTAGTGTTCCTTGGGAGGATATATCTATGGACTTTGTTTTAGGTTTACCTTGAACAAAGAAGGGGAGGGATAGCATATTTGTTGTCGTGGATAGATTCTCGAAAATGGCACACTTTATACCATGTCATAAAAGCGATGATGTTGTTAATGTTTTTTTTGAATATAAATAGTAGGGTAAAACCCCACTGTAGCTTTTATTAAATTAAATAATCAAGGCAGAGAGTCTAGTCTCAAGGGCTTGAGATAAGCCCAAAAAAAGAAAGAGAGAGAAAAAACCAAAACAAAAAAAGAGAAACTATTAAAAAAACCTACCCTATCTCTATATTTACAAGATTGAGTCGAACCAAACTGAATATTGAGGCAGTAATTTATTCTTCATCCTGAATTTCAATAGCTTGAGCTCCTCCAGAAAAGATATGCTTCCACCCCTGAAAAGAGGGGTTAATATGCTCAAAGATTTTGTTGTTTCTAGAGATCCAAATAGCCCAAGAACCCAGTATAATAATCTCCATGAAAAAAGGGAGGTGCAGTTTGTCCTTGAAGTCTTGAAATGCTTCCAACATAGATAAATTCCTGTCTCTGTTAGGGAAAATGAAGTCCCAACATTGTGCTGCAAAGGGGAGCTCCAAAAAATATGATGCAGTGTCTCCTCTTGCTGGCAATCCCTAACAGCACAATGATAATCCTCAAGCTCAAAATTCTTTCTTCTTAGCAGGTTTCTAGTGTTAACTCTATCATGCAGGAGTTGCCAGAAGAAAATTGTGTGCTTTGGTTGACATGAGCTCTTCCAAATCCAATTGAAGTGAGGTGGAGTTGGCTTATAACCAATTAACACCTTATAAGCTTTGGTTGCAGAGTATCTTTCATTTCCCCAAATATAGCTCCATGTATCTTTCAACTGCAGATACTCTGAGTTTCTTAATGAGATGCAAATATCTTCCATTTCAAGAAATTCCTCATAAGCTTGAGTTGTCAGTGGCAGGTGAAATAAATCTTGGAGATACTTAGTATGGATAACTTGGCTTACAGTGATAGAAGTGTCTCTGGCAAAAGTGATTAGGTGGTGAAATTTGTGCTTCAAGATGAAATCATGCCAGCAGTCATCCCAGAACAGGGCAGTAAGACCATCTCCCACATTGCATCTGGCAATAGCCTTGTAAGGGTCAATGAGAGCTAAATTAGATTTCCAGCAAAAGGAACCCTCCCTACTGTCTCCTGGTAGGTTTCCATTACTGTAGTAAGTCTCCCAAATTAGGTTTACCCAAGGAATATCATGTCTGTTAAAAAACTTATGGAGGTTCTTCATGAGCAAGGTCTTGTTGTGTGTAAAAATATCCAAGACACCAAGACCCCCTTGACTCTTGGGTCTACACACAGTTTTCCAGGCCACTAGTGCAGGTCTCTTATCCTCCATATCAGGGCTCCTCCACAAACAATGTCTCAAGTACTTGATGATCTGTTGTTTTATTGTAACAGGCACATCCAAGCAGCACATGAAAAAATAGTTAAAGATGCCAGTACTGATTTCACCAAAAGCAACCTTCCTGCTTGAGTCATGAATGTAGAAAGGCCAGCAAGTTTTTTTGCAATTCTCTGCACTAGAGGCAGGCATTGTTCCACAGTGGGTTTATAAATTCCCAGGGGCAGTCCCAAGTATGTGAAAGGGAAGTGCCCTCTAGAGCATTGCAATGTATTTGTGAAGATTTCAACTCTTTCTTCTGTGATGTTGATGGGCACCATGATTGATTTACCATAATTTACTTTTAAACTAGTGGCAGAAGCAAAGGTATTTAGGAGTGACTTGATACAAATTAGCTCTCTGGCATTAGCTTTCATGAGGACCAGTGTGTCATCAGCATACTGCACTATTGGGAAGTCAGGACAAGAATTTCTGTGTAGTGGGGGAGTTATAAGTCCCAGTCTCATAGCCTTATTCAAGATGGATTGAAGCAGATCAACTGCCAGAACAAATATCAAAGGTGAATAAGGATCACCTTGTCTGACCCCTCTTTTGCAATAAAATTTCTTCCCAGGGACTCCATTAAGCATTACAGCTGAAGTTGCAGATGTGAAAATCATATTCATCCAAGAGATCCACTTCTCACCAAAACCTTTTGCTCTGAATATATCAATGATTGCCTGATGTTCAATAGTATCAAAAGCATTTTCAAAATCTAGCTTGACCACTAGCATCTCCTCTCTTGATTTGTGACACTGATAGATATATTCATAAGCCCAGCCAAGCAGGGGCGGACCTAGAACAAAAATGTCCGAGTGTCCACGTATGCACTATACAATGTCTAAAAAAATGTATACACTATACAAGGAGTGATGACAAGCAATAATATACATGAAAGTAATACACCCAACAATTTAAAATATTCGACAGTAAAAATTCTTATCAAAAATGATTTCTTCTAGAGTTTGAGATGAACTCCCTGTAATTAATGGTTGCTAAATCTTGGTCATGTATCAAGGCATTATTTTGTTTCTGAGATGGAGCATCATCTGGTTCATGTGGCATTATCATCTTCTGCCGATGTCTTCATCTTTCTAAGAAACCTTTCAATAAACTCCCCTGATATTCACCGGTAATTATGTTATCACAAGTGCACAATGAGTTACATTATTTGTATTTAAAGAAGCGGGAATAAAAATAATAAGTAAAGCATATTGATCAAACTGTATGGCTACAAAGTTAAACTCCGCAAAAAAAAGCATAATTGACATTGTGTTGTATTGTCGTCGCGCGGTCTACAAATTATCCAAAGAGATGTGAACCAGTAGGAAAAGTTATCCAATCAATGCAATCCAATTCCCAATTTGCAATACCTTGATTTTAAAACCATAACCATTCAATTCAATTTAGACCTAAAAAACTAGATCTAGATTTGTCTAGATACGGATGTATCAAGTCACGACAAGAATTTTGAGACGGAGGAAGTACGCGTTTAGAGTGAGATTGACGGCCGTACCTATTTTGCTTCGATTATTTGTAGTATATATGCAACGGATCAGGGCCGGAGCGGGCATCCGGCGGCTAGCGTATGGGCACTGGCGGCAGGCTCTGACTTCCGGAGCCCTTGAGCAGGCAACGGCGAACGCGCTCACACCGTATCGCTGTGGGGGAAAGAACAGCCGAACAGACGCATGTACGACAGAGATCGATCCAATCGATCGATAGCTAAGCAGGCTGAGTGCCCGTTCCAAATTCCCAATGATACAATCAGTCGAAAGCAGCAGGATGGGCTGCTATTGCTAGATGGGCCGTGCTTGACGCCCGGTGTCCAGCTCAAGATTCTACCGGTGTCCAAGCCCAATGTATCTTACCTATATATACGTACGCACAAATTTCAACCGGTGTCCTGTGACACCGGGTAGCCTAACGTGCGTCCGCCCCTGCAGCCAAGACAATCTTGTATCATTCTCTGTTTTAAAAACCCATACTGATTGATATGAACCATTTGTAGAATCACTTTCTGAAGTCCGTTGGCTAACAATTTGGTGATGATTTTCATCATTCCATTTAGCAAAGAAATAGGTCTGAAGTCATTAGGTGTGAGGGGTACCTCCTTTTTTGGAATTAAGGTGATGAAGGAGGTGTTGATGCTCTCAAGATTCATAGTGCCAGCATGAAAAGCCATTATTAGTGCAGTAGTATCCTCCTTAATAATGTCTCAGCAGGCTTTAATGAATTCATTGTTGAAGCCATCTGGACCTGGAGATTTGTCATTTGGCAAGTTTTTCACTACATCATCTATCTCTTCTTGTGTGAAAGGTCTCTCCAGCTCTTGAAAAGTTTGAGGATCAATTCTGTGCTCATATAAGTCATGCAGATCAAAGTACATATTGTGGCCATTGGACTGTCCAAGTCTTTTTCTGAAAGCCTCCCAAAGAATAGCAGCTTCCCCTCATGGTCAGTGACTTTCATCTGATCCTCATTCACTAGCATTGCAATCTTATTGTGTCTATGATTTATTGAAGCCTTAGTGTGAAAGAATTTAGTGTTTTCATCACCAAACTGAACTCTTTTAATTTTCCCCCTGTGTTTCCAGTAAATCTTCTGATTATTAAGTACGACTAGCAAATATTCTTTTAGCAAAATCCTGCAATATGCTTCAACCTGTGTTAGGTCTCTATATTCCTCAATCATGTCCCAAAGAAAGATACAAGCATTTAGTTCTTCAATTTGCTTTTTCAAAAAAGAGATGCTCTTGGCCCAGAGTTTGAGTGCTCTTCTCAAATTCTAAATTTGGCATTAACCCTCTTAGCAGGATTAGTGAAACCCACTGGAATATTCCAGGCAGCTTGAACAATTTCCTTAAATGAGCTGTGCTTCAACCAATAATTTTCAAACCTGAAAACCTTAGACCTCGGAATACTTGTTCCAATTTTAATCATACAAGGGATGTGATCAGAGATAGGTTTGGCTAGAGGAAGAGCAGTAGAATCAGGGAAAGATGTCATCCAAGCAGCTAATGTGAAAATCCAATCAAGCTTTTCCAAAAGTGGGCTATCTTGCATGTTACTCCAACTAAATTGTCTACCTTTTAAGGGCAGCTCAACCAACCCAAGATTACTGATAGCCTCATTGAACAACATCTGATTGATATCCCCTCCTAGTTTATTTCTATCCTCCGGAGATCTTATGAAGTTGAAATCTCCCATGATTATCCATTCAGCCTCATTATCCATTTGAATAGAATTTAACCAATCAATAAATTCCAGTTTCTCCTCATGATTGCAAGGTCCTTAAATATTGGTAAGTATCCATGAGTGATTAGAAGTATTGCATGTAAACTGAACTGTGAGAGAGAATTTGTTTTGAAAGAGCATTTCCCCATTGAAGAGGGACCCATTCCATGTAGTCAAAATACCACCAGAAGCTCCAACTGAGGGTAGGAATTCAAACTTATTATATCTTTGTGGACAGAAGTTATGAATGTAAGCAAGATCAAACACTTCTCTTTTAGTTTCCAGAATACAAACAATACAAGCAGCACTCTTCTCAATTTTTTGTTTGATGGCTAACCACTTATCTGAGGAATTATTACCCCTGACATTCCAATTCAGTATGTTCCAAGATCTATTATTATTCATTAACACTAAGAATCAGATTGATTGTAAACACCAAGTACCATCCCCTGGTGCCAAACCCTGTATGAAATAGGTACACATGCATAACACCAACTGCATATCTCCACCTCACAAGAACAGGACAATCATAGGCATTGACACAAGCACTTTCCAGGAGAATCACATTACAGTTGTCCCACAAAACCCTCCTCACAAAGTCTTGGTTACACACATGAAATTGAAAAGACCTCCCACTAGTAACCCAAAAGTGGTAAAGAGCAGCATAACCATAAGCATTACATCTGTGTTCAGAATTAAGAACAACCATCCTACACTGTCCATGCTGAAGGAAAAACAGGTGGAGAAGCTTTCTGAATGATATGTAGGTGCGTTCTCCAATCATGGTTGCACAGCATGAGGGTGTTCAGCATCTCTAGTGGCCTTGGGAACCTTGGCCACCTCCTCCTTGTCCTTTTTCTTTAGTTTCTTGGACAACTTCTCATGAGCTTCTTCCTCAGATACCTTGCAGAAACTCTTTGTCAGATTTTTGACAATTTTATTAGGAATTGTTGGAGGTAAAGCATGACATGGTAAGCATGTTTGAGAAGCACAGGAATTCCTCCTATAACCATTATTATCTCTTTTAATCCTGTCACTCCTTCTTACCTCTTTTTCCACCAGAGGTTCTTTGTCCCTTCTCTTCCTTGAAACTGCCTCCCCAAGAGGCAGGATGAGGATTTTATTTGGGGACACCTGCTGCAGTGGGCTCCCAGTGCCACTAGAAGAGTGTGCAGCTGGGCTTATTCCCTCATTTTTCCTTGCCAGAGCCCTGCATGAAGTCCTTGTAGCTAGGAGCCTGAGAAGTGGAGCAAGTATCAGGAATATGAAAAGAGATAGTTTCTTCAGCGGAACAGTTTGCAGTCAGCAAAGTCTAGAGCTCTGATTTGAGCAGCTTCATAATCCAACCAAACTTATCAGGAGTTAATAGGAGATGTATTATGAAGTTGAACCAACTTACAGGTATATGAATCTTAAATGTGTTAGATTCCCCCTGGGTGGCTGGAGCAAAATGTTGGATCCAAAGGTCCAAACCTTCTTCAGAGATCAAATGAGAACCATCAATAATATCCATAGCATGTGATTGAACAATATTTTGCACATCAAAAGAGTTTGGGGAACAAGGAGCAGAGTGAGGACCAAAAGTACCTTTCTTACTAACATCAGAAGGCTCCAGCATTACATTTTCCTTTCCTTTAACAGCAGCCACCTCCACTTCATTCCTTGAAATCATACTCTCAGTGCACTTTGCTGTAATATTATCTCTCTCACTATCTGCAGCTCCTTCCAAAGCACTGTCACCTGCAGCAGAACTGCCAACAACCAGGATATTCTTACTTGCAACATTCTCAGCAACCTGCATAGATACTTGATCAACAGCTTGTGGTTGGGCCTCAAGAGCAATCTGGTCCTGCAAGATAAGAAGAGGGCCCTGCAGCTCCAATGGCTGGGGTCCAGGAGCTGGCATTTCCTCCACCCTGGCCTCCTGGATTGGCTCAGCCTCCTCTGGGTCTTCCTGGTAAGCTAGTGCAATAATATTTAATCCCATGCCCAATTGTGGTGCCTGAGCACCCTGGTTTACCTCCTCACTAGCAGAATGTGTAAGAGAAAGCAATCCATCAGACAGAGAAACTGTTGTTGTGATGCCCCTATGGGGAGCACCATCTTCAGGCAGAATAGGTATCTCCAACTATTGCTGCATAGGTGTAGGAGGGTTTTGTTGTGGAAAATCCCAGTGATCATTCTCCTCCTCTTCCTCATCCCACTCATCCCACTCATCATTGTTGTCATGATCATTTTGCATAGGTAAAGGCTGGAACCCAGGGAAGTCATTAGCATGCTGTGGCACTGGATGTGGGTCCACCCCAGGAGGAGGAATTGGATCCTCATCAGCAGGTCCACCTCCCAGCATTTCCTCCCACAGAACTTCAACAGAACATGTCCAAGATTCCTCCTCAAAACATTCACCTTCAGACCATCTGATACTTTTGGGTACATCCATGAGCTCAGTGACTCTAGCCTTGACCAAAATCTTTCCCCTAAGAGCATCTTATTTTTCCCAGCTAATGATCTTGCCCCATTTAGAAATGGCAGCAGCAATATCATCTGTGTTACAATAGTCAAAAGGCACACCCACAAATAGCAACCAACAGATTCTATTAAAATGGATTCTACGCGAGTTTCTGCCTTGATTATGGGGAGTAAAAGTGAGAAAAACATCCCCAAACTGATGAGGACTCTGCCTGACCAATCTGTCCCTGTCCCTGACATGCCTGAACTGAATATACGCTTCCCCAAAAGGACAGGGCTGAATCTCTCTAAACTGAAGTTCTTCAACCTCTTGAAAAAACTCCTCAAGAACATCTCGAACATTAGGGAAGAATACTGTCGGTGTTCTGGGAACGGGGGTACCCAGACTTGCCTGCCTGCGGCCTGCGGCGTGGCTCAAGGAGTGGCCCAGTACGGTCCATCTTCATCAACACATGCTCAAGACCCTCGCGAGGGGCCAAGCCTCGCGGGGCAGACGACAGGAGGCTTCCTCGGGCACAGCCTTGTCAGGCTGGCTCGCGAGGAGGCGGAGAGATCAAGGCGGGGTACCTCACGAGGTGCCCATGACGCAAGCCATGACGACCAAGGCCAGGCGGGCGTCGGCCTGCGCAGAGTCCTTGTTTCCTCTTTGGTGCAAAGGGGGCAAGCGTGGGCAGGAGTATCAAGCAAAGGCAACCATTTCGGTGCAAAAAGACCAAGACCAGTAGGACGGCAGAATGGAGGTCATCGTGGAGCCCAAGCCGACATCATCGTTAGGGTCTTTGGAAGGCGATGACCAACTTTAGTCAGGATAAGTATACTAGATGTCCCCCTTCAAAATGGCCAACTGTTGGTGCCCTTCCCGCTTGATATTTGGGAAGAGGCCGAGGGCCTCCGCCTATAAATAGGACTAGCCACCCACAGGGTAGGAGGATCGAAAGAACGAGGATAGAGAGATAGAGAGAGAGAGAAGCGACTGAACTCCCCCTAGCAGTTCATCGCACCAGCCAAGAACAGACCCTCGCGAGGCTGTTCTTCCCTGTACTACTCATCATCAGCCCCAGAGGCAATCCACACACCACACACTGGAGTAGGGTGTTACACCACAATGGAGGCCCGAACCAGTATAAACCTTGTGTCCTCTATGTTGTTCTTCGTGTAGTTTAGATCCTTGCGAGGCGACGAGACACGGGTAGGCAGTAGGTGTGATCTCCACGCGCACCCCAGAGTTCGAACCTTGAGGGTCTGCCAGAACCCGAAATCCGACATTTTGCGCGCCAGGTAGGGGTGTGCCGGAATTTGCCTTCCTTCGCCTCGTGTTTTCGCCGCCCGTCGCATCCATGTCAGACGCTCGTCGGGCCCGCGCCGAGCGCCAGGCCGCTCTCGCCACTCGCGTCGCCCAGACGGCCCCCATCGGCGGGCGGCCCCACCGTTCCCCATTGCCTGCCGTCAACGCCGCCACCGGCCCGGCGGGGAACGAGCAGCAGGCGTCGTCCCTGCATCCTTCGGTGCAGCGAGAAGGCCGCACCACCACCCTGTCGCTGACTCCAGCCAGTTCCTCGTCCCACGCCCGTCACACTCCTGCGGACGCGCACGTCGCGCTGCTCCTGGCATGGGAGCTCCTGCACTACCGTCCCATCGACGACCTCTACGACGAGTGGCTCGCTCGCATCACCGAGCTCGTCAGCGCCGCTGGGGGCTCCCCTGTGCCATCCCTCTCACTGCACCGCGCCCCGCCCTGCGCGGGCGACGAAGTTCCGGGAGCGCCTCGGCCGCCTCCCCCTCAAGGAGGCGCCTTGGCCCCAAGGCACGTGGCCCCTGGGCGGAACCCACTTCGTCCGGCGCCAGCACAGCAAGAGAAGAGCTGCCAAGAGATCCCTCATCCCCAAGAAGCTGCCCGTGTTCTCCCCGCACCGGCCCAGCACGAACGCGCTCCTGCTCCAGCACGCCAAGACCTCGCGCTACTCCAGGTGGCAGCGCACGGAGACCCGCAAGATCAAGCTCTCTGTCACCAAAGGGCTACCGCGGCCACTGCAGGCTGCCGCGCCTTCTCAGCCGAGCTGCGCGGCATGGCCTGGCCGGGCAAGTTCAAGCCAGATCTGCCCCCGCGCTACGATGGCATGGCTAACCCTGCTGAGTTCCTCTAGCTCTACGAGCTGGGCATCGAAGCCGCCAACAGGGACGAGAAGGTCATGGCAAACTGTTCCCCATGGCGCTCAAGGATGGCGCCTGCACCTGGCTCCTGAACCTGTCTCCTGGCACAATCTCCTCCTGGGATGAGATGCGCACCCGATTCATCGCCAACTTCCAAGGCACATGCGATCGACCCCCAGCCATGAGACTTGCGCTGCATCAAGCAGCAGCCGGGAGAGACCTTGCAGAAGTTCATCCAGCGCTTCAACAGCGCTCGCCTTAAGATCCCCAAGGTGTCTGAGGAGGCCATCATCTCAGCCTTCTCCGACGGCGTAAGTGACGTCAAGATGAAGGAGGAGCTTGCGATCCATGAGGACTTGTGCACTTCCCTGGAGCTGTTCAATTTGGAGACCAAGTGTGCTAGGGCTGAGGAAGGGCGCCTTTCCCTCCTCGAGTTACCAGCTACCGACCCAGAAGAGAAGAAGCCCAAGGCCAAGGACGTGAAGCGCAAGGGGGCTGCCGTACTTGCAGCAGAACCGGACACCAAGCGAGGCAGGGATCAGCCTGAGTCATCCAAGGGCAGCCGATACTGCGTGTACCATGACCTCCACACCCACAACACCAACGAATGCCAAGAGCTCAGGGCCGTGCGGGACATGCGTGCGGGCCGACGCCCCGAGCGCAGCAACCGGGGCTATGGCCGAGGAGGAGGAAGAGGTGGAGGCCGTTGGGAAGACTGTGGCCCTCGCCAAGGGTGGCGTGACTGACCTCGCGAGGACCGCTGGCAGGACCAGCCTCGTGAGGGAGGTTGGAGGACCCACCTCGCAAGGGGAGTTGGAGGGATCAGCCTTGCGAGGATCGCCCACAAGGCAATGCAGGCCTCCCTCCTCTGCCACCACAGTCGAGGAGGAATGAAGACCATCATTAGGATGAGGGGGCTGGAGGCTTCCAGGAGCCGCGTGCGATCGCTTGCATATTGGGCGGCGCTCAAGCCCCGGCCTCTCAGCGCATCTTCAAGCAGTTTGCTCGCGAAGTGAATGCAGTCCTCCCCAAGCTTGAGGCCACACGCCCTCTCAGGTGGTTAGCATGCGCCATCACATTCAGCTCAGCGGATCAGCTCAAGTGCGCGGCCACAGCCGGAGTCCTCCCGATGCTTTGTTCCCCAATCATCAGCAACGTGTAAGTCACCAGGACCCTCATCGATGGCGGACCAGGGCTCAATGTCCGATCTGTCGAGACGTTCAACAATCTCCAAGTGCCCTACAATCAGCTGCAGCCAACCAAGCCTTTCTCAGGAGTCACTGATGGTTCCACGGTTTCGATAGGGAAGGTCCGCCTTCCTGTTACCTTCGGGAAGCGTGACAACTACCGCACCGAGCTCATTGACTTCGACGTCGCTCACATTCGCCTGACGTACAATGCCATCCTCAGGTACCCAGCCCTGGCCAAGTTCATGGCCGTGACTCATCACGGCTACAATGTCCTTAAGATGCCAGGAAGCGGTGGATTCATCACGGTGCCTTGTGAAGAGAGGGACGAATTGGGGAAGAACACAACAAAATCATGCTAGAAAACACGGGCTAGGGGCTCCAAATACAAGATCAACGTGGCTCATGATACCAAGATGATGTAGGGTAGAACCCTATAGGCCGATCTTTCACGTTTGGAGCGGATACCTACAAAAAAATGAAGAACACGAGGAGGGGAACGAGGGAAAAACACGAGAGAACACTCAACCAACAAGAATAAAGTCACACATATGCTAGATCATCGAATCACAAATGGGTAGAAGATCCAAATCCAACAAGGGACGATACATAGGGTAACTAGTTCTTCTCCGTGAGGAAGTCTTGAAGAGGGTCTTCTCCGAAAGGAGGTATTGAATCCAACAAGGATCTTCTCCGAAGAGGTGTCGGTCCCTCGCGATGGAGTAGATCGAGATGGATGAGCAAAGCTCTATCTCAAAATATGAGCTATCACAATGCTGACCCTCTCTAGGAGGTGGAGGAAGTCTATTTATAGTCTAAGTGCAAATGGGGCGAAGTGAAAGGGTACATGGGCCTCGGGCCCGAAGCTGCACACACACAGGTGTCGGTCGTCCGACAGGTACCGAACGTCCGGTGGATCGCGAGGGTCCGGTCGTCTGGCAATTGTCGGATGTTCGGCATTTTGGCTCTGGACAGGTGGCGTGGACGTCCGGAAGTCTCCATACTTCCGATGTTTCCGTACTGGACTGTTGGTGTCGGACGTCCGGTCGGGGTCGGTCGTCCGGGCGCTGATGAGTGTTGGACGTCCGGTGTGGGGCGGTTGTTCGGACGCTGTAGGCAGCCTCAGTTGGAGTCGATCTGGCTAGTGAAGTCTCTAGGCGTCGGACGTCCGAAGATCGTCGGTCGTCCGGAGGTCGTCAGACGTCCGAGAGCTGTAGCTTCCTGGCAGCTCTTCCTCTTGTTCCTTGCGCTTGGTGCACACGCCATCTTGTCCAATGCTCCTAGCTGATCCATGGCCTTCTGATTGATTCCTGGACATGCATAGCGCACATTTTTTAGGTAGTAGCCATGTCCCACATGAGGAAAGTGACGATTCAGAGAGGAGCGAGTTCACCTTGTGTCCAAAGGCATATGTTCGAGGTCTTGTCATATGTCCTCTAGGGGTTTGGAGAGTAGTCGGAGTGTACATGGAGATGAACATGGGATGCTCTACATCACAACCCCGACAAATCTTAACACATTTGGTTTTGAGAATTTGAGTTGTGGTTCATCGTTTCCTATAGTATTTCGGCTAACTAGGAACGGTTCGACTTCGTCATCACCACCGCTCATCTTCGCCACGGACTCGTCATCGACGACAACTGCTCAACCATTTTGACACCCTCAACCGTAAGCAAGGACGGTAACTTCGATGACACCTCTGTGTACTCCTTGCCATTGCATTCATAACCGCATATCCCATTTTGCGTCACCTTTCTATCGAGACTAGCCATTTCAGTATTGCTGGCAACATTACTTGTGCACATTAGTGATCATAGTTCCAATTGCATAGATGCCATATCATCTCTTGTGTCACAAGGTTGTCACCGCACTTACACAATGCTATCTTGGTTAGTGAAGTTTAGCATAAATGGCCACCAAAAGAGCTCAAAAGAGAAAGAGACAAACAAGCTTTTAAGCAAAAGGAAGAGATAAGCAAAGAGCTTTTAAACATGAACCGTAGCATCATACTACATTAAGATTGTCATACTCGATCATCTTGGATCATATAACCGGAACACCATACATATAACATACTTGGGATAGAAGTCGTTTCATTTTGCTTAGTAGGTTGTGCACAAGTTTCGTATCCGCCTATTGTGCAATTGCGCTAGCGTTGTCAGTGTCAAAACCGGCGGATCTCGGGTAGGGAGTCCCGAACTATGCGTCTAAGGCTAATGGTAACAGGAGGCAGGGGACACAATGTTTACCCAGGTTCGGGCCCTCTCTATGGAGGTAATACCCTACTTCCTGCTTGATTGATCTTGATGATATGAGTATTCCAAGAGTTGATCTACCACGAGATCGTAGAGGCTAAACCCTAGAGGCTAGCCTATGATTATGATTGTCCTTGTCCTACGGACTAAACCCTCCGGTTTATATAGACACCGAAGGGGGCTAGGGTTACATAGGGTCGGTTACAGAGAAGGAAATCTACATATCTGAATTGCCAAGCTTGCCTTCCACGCAAAGGAGAGTCCCACCCGGACAAGGGATGAAGTCTTCAATCTTGTATCTTCATAGTCCAACAGTCCGGCACAAGTACATAGTCCGGCTGTCCGAGGGCCCCCTAATCCAAGACTCCCTCAGTAGCCCCTGAACCAGGCTTCAATGACGATGAGTCCGGCACACAGATTGTCTTCGGCATTGCAAGGCAGGTTCCATCTCCGAATACTTCAAGGTAAATTTTGAACATATGAATCATGTCCGGCTCTGCAAAAGAAATTCCTCATACCACTGTAGAGAGCACAATATTCCACAAATCTAATCTACTGACAACTTTTCATAGCGTGACATCACGCTGCGGCCCGGTCATTATTCGAACCGTTTTTCTCAACCTGCTACTGCACATCTTGCGAGGCAGTTTTACTGTCACGTCTTGTCGAAGCAGAGATCGTGTCCCCTTATCACGGGATTCTCATCAATACGGGTGTGGGTAACCCAACCGCGCCATTAACACGGCGCTTGGGGAATAAGCAAGTTTATAAGGAAAGTGGGGAGGTGTGCGGTTTCTACCGCCTTTATAATGGGATAAGGATTCCCCTTTTTCACCCACGCCTTCTTCTTCCTCTGCTCATCCATTCTCTCTCTTGAGCTCCAGCGCCCAAGCATTTGTCTTCTCCGCCCACAAAGGCCCTCCAAAAATGTCCGGATCCGGAGCAGGAGGCAAGTGGATTGCCTCTACCGTCCGGGAGAAGGATATCAAAAAGCTTCGGGAGGCCGAGTATCTGGCCAAGAAAATCAGCCATCGACTCCCGACGGTGGGACAGATCGTCTCTACTCCGGAACCCCACGAGAGGGTTGTATTCCTCCCCTACTTTGTCCGTGGGCTAGGCTTTCCCCTCCACCCATTCGTTCGTGGCATCATGTATTACTACGGGATCGATTTTCATGATCTATCCTCCAATTCCTTCCTCAACATCTCTACATTCATCGTTGTATGTGAGGCCTCCTCCGCATCTCACCACACTTTGGCTTATGGTTGAAGATTTTTAATGTGAAGCCCAAGGTAGTGAGCGGCGAGCACGCCGAGTGCGGAGGTGCCATGGTGAGCAAGATGCCCAACGTCACATGGCCATCATGTACTTTCAATGATTCCGTCAAAGGGTGGCAACAACAGTGGTTCTACATCACTGAGCCGCGCCGCACGAAATGGGCCGCAACTCCCGAATTCCGATCCGGAGCTCCTTTGTGGCTTACGTCCTGGCCCAAGAAGGGCCTGAACTGGTCTTCGCCAGACGAGTTGTCGGTGCTCCAGACGCGCGTCAAGGGTATGGAAGACAAGAATATCAAACTTGTCAATGTAGTCCAGGTGATGTTAGTTCGCCGGATTTTCGCTTGCCAACACAGGGCCTGCAATTTATAGGAATTTGACCCGGCCAAGCACCAGACCCTGCTAGAGTTCTTTGGCTCATCGCACAAAGACAACTGGAAGGTGCTCTTTAAGTCCGGCAAATCGTGGCCAGACCCAGCCGAGGACCGCGGGTATCAACTGTCCCGCCCTGCAAGTTCGGTAAGTCATTGTACGTTCGCAAGACATATGTTTTATTTGCATAATCCAAGGGAAATGCTTAATGCGTTTTTCACAACTCTCCTAGGGCTGGACGAAGAAGGCGGGGAAAATCTACTGTCCGACCCCACGGCCAGAAGAACCAGCCGGCCCACTTCTGACGAAGATGCTGGTCCCGGCACCGTATAAGGCGCCGAATAAGAAAGCCGAGAAGGAGGCCAAAGAGACCAGGGGCGGTCTTCGTCGCCGCGGCACTTCGGACACAATATTCGAAGACTCCTACGCCCGCTCGTCCTCCGAAGAGGATGAGGAAGAGCGGGAAAACCAATCCCCCAGCGAGGTGAAGAAAGAAAAGGTCGGCCTCCACACACTTGGAGACCGAGTCTCCTAAGAAGGGGAAAACTCCCCTTCCGGATGAGTCTGCCACTGCTACCAACAGCAGCCCGGAGTGGGATCCCAGGGTCCAACCCCTGGTGAAATCGTGAGTATATAAAATCCGAACACTATTGCGCATCCAGACTCACTATTGTGTGATGTTTTAGTCATTGAGCCACACTTTTTTGCAGTCCGGCGAGGTCCCTCACAGAACAATCCTCATCAGAGGATTTACTGGGCTCGGATCCTATGGACAGCGGGACACTGATGTCTACTATGCAACCTTCTTCTGGTAGACATTGTTGGGCCTCCAAGTGCAGAGGTTTGTAGGACAGTAGCAAATTTCCCTCAGGTGAATGACCTAAGGTTTATCAATCCGTGGGAGGCATAGGATGAAGATGGTCTCTCTCAAACAACCGTGCAACCAAATAACAAAGAGTCTCTTGTGTCCCCAACACACCCAATACAATTGTAAATTGTATAGGTGCACTAGTTTGGCGAAGAGATGGTGATACAAGTGCAATACGGATGGTAGATATAGGTTTTTGTAATCTGAAAATATAAAAACAGCAAGGTAACAAGTGGTAAAAGTGAGCATAAACGGTATTGCAATGATAGGAAACAAGGCCTAGGGTTCATACTTTCACTAGTGCAAGTTCTCTCAACAATAATATCATACTTGGATCATATAACTATCCCTCAACATGCAATAAAGAGTCACTCCAAAGTCACTAATAGTGGAGAACAAATGAAGAGATTATTGTAGGGTACGAAACCACCTCAAAGTTATCCTTTCTACTCAATCTATTCAAGAGTCCGTAGTAAAATAACACGAAGCTATTCTTTCTGTTCGATCTATCATAGAGTTTGTACTAGAATATCACCTTAAGACACAAATCAACCAAAACCCTAATGTCACCTAGATACTTCATTGTCACCTCAAGTAACTGTGGGCATGATTATACGATATGCATCACACAATCTTAGATTCATCTATTCAACCAACCCAAAGTACTTCAAAGAGTGCCCCAAAGTTTCTACCGGAGAGTCAAGAAGAAAACGTGTGCCAACCCCTATGCATAGGTTCATGGGTGGAACTCGCAAGTTGATCACCAACATACATCAAGTGGATCACGTGATATCCCATTGTCACCACAGATAAGCACGACAAGACATACTTCAAGTGTTCTCAAATCCTTAAAGACTCAATCCGATAAGATAACTTCAAAGGGAAAACTCAATCCATTACAAGAGAGTAGAGGGGGGAGAAACATCATAAGATCAAACTATAATAGCAAAGGTCGCGAGACATCAAGATCGTATCACCTCAAAAACACGAGAAAGAGAGATCAAACACATAGCTACTAGTACATACCCTCAGCCCGAGGGTGAACTACTCCCACCTCATCATGGAGAGCGTCGGGATGATAAAGATGGCCACCGGTGAGGGATCCCCCCTCCGGCAGGGTGCCGGAACAGGGCCCCGATTGCTTTTTGGTGGCTACAGAGGCTTGCGACGTCGGAACTCCCAATCTATTGTTGTCTTCGATGTTTTTAGGGTATATGGGAATATTTAGGCAAAAGAAGTCGATCGGGGGAGCCACGAGGGGCCCACGAGGGTGGAGGGCGTGCCCAGGGTGGGTGGGTGCGCCCCCCTGTCTCGTGGCCTCCTCGAAGATTCCCTGACTTGCACTCCAAGTCCCATGGATTGCTTCCGTTCCAAAAATAACGCTCCCGAAGGTTTCATTCCGTTTGGACTCCGTTTGATATTCCTTTTCTTCGAAACACTGAAATAGGAAAGACAACAATATGGGCTGGGCCTCCGGTTAATAGGTTAGTCCCAAAAATAATATAAAAGTGTATAATAAAGCCCACAAACATTCAAAACAGATAATAAAATAGCATGAATGCTTCATAAACTATAGATACGTTGGAGATGTATCAGCATCCCCAAGCTTAATTCCTGCTCGTCCTCGAGTAGGTAAATGATAAAAAAAAGAATTTATGAAGTGTGAATGCTAGCAGGTGCACAAGTTTGATCAACGATAATTTCAATCACCTTTTCTAGCATGATTATATGTCATAACAGTAGTTCATCTCATAAAACTTCTCAAGATCAAGTAACAAGCTATTCACATGTTAAAGCATAGACCATAAACTTTCTTGAAAACTAGCAAACTTCATTCTCAGTTATCAAACAATTACAATTCATCTTATTTTCAGGAAGGGTCTATGTCAAAGCTTTGATTTAGCAAACTCCACATACTCAACTATCATATAGTCTTCCATGATTGCAACCACTCAAAGCATATTCTTAGAACAAATAGCATCCATCAAACACAGAGAAAGATAGGGTCTTAGTGTTTCCCCTCCCAACTCACTTATCATTTAAAACAAAAAAGAGGCTAGCCAACTCACCTCCAGGAGGCTCCCCCGATTGGGCCTTCGTGGGCCGTCAGATCTGCCCTTCTGGCGTGTCCTGGCCGTCAGATCTTCACCTCGCTATAACAAATTTTTCACCTCGCGGTCGTTTTGACTGGCCAATGACGAGTGGGCTCGCGCCTATTCGTTGGCTAGGTTGGCCGTTTCTGCGTGAATGATACTTTGCCCCACCTGTTCCGCGTGCTACACACCCAATCTCACTCGCACACCAGGCGCCGCACAACCCTAGCTCCCACTTTCCCCTCGATCCACTTCCCCTCCCTCCTCCCCGCTCGTCACCAGGGCCTCGCTGCCGCCTACTCCTCCTCCGCAACCATTGCTGCTTCCCCACCTCGACTTCCCTCTCTCCGTTGTTTATCCGGTCATCAGCGGCGACTGGTTCCGGATCTGGCGCAACCATCAGAAAGGTGCAAGATGGTTCACCAATCCACTCCTCCCGCGACGCGCACTGGCGCACACGACGTGCGTGATGGGCGCCCGCACGAATCCCATTCCCCAATCCACAGCTGCTGCACCCTCCCTCCTCTTCACCCAATCCCTCGCCGACACAGCCACCGCGACCCTCCCCTCCTCCTCCATCCGTCCTCCTCGGCCATCGATGGTGCTTGGTTCGAGATCTCGCGATGGTTAGGCGAGCCCGATGGTGGGGTGAAGGAGCAGGCGAGGCGGGCGACGAGGGGAAACAAGGGAAGAGGGAGGAGGCCGGCAACAGGGTGAAGGAGCAGGCCTCCCATCTTGGAGGTGGCGCCGCCGGCTAGGTACCATTCACCGTCCCCGGTTAGGGGCTATTCGCTGTCGCTGGCCTCACTCGCCACCAATTTTGCCATGGAGATGGTACAAGAACTTCCATCGCCAGCCAATCGAGCCCCATCTCCAGTGCGCGACCCAAGGAGGATTTTGCGTCGCTGTCTTCCTGCGCTAGTTCGTGCCCTGGACGAATGACACCAGCCAAGGTAGGGCTCTCCCTCTCCGTACTCCACATGAGGTGTGCGGGTCGCCACCGTGGCCCTCCGTCTCCTGCCCTGCTTGCTGCTTGTATGATGTGTGCCGTGTGCGTGCTTGCTTCTGTCGTGTTGTGTGCGTGTGTTCTTGCGTGTCGTGTGCGTGCTTGCTGGGTGCTTTGTCGCTGGGTGTTGGGCTGCTGATGGCCTGATGCAGTTATGCTTTGTTGTATACTGACCTTGTTGCTTGCTGCTGCTGACCTACTAATGTTGCTGCTATGCTGGCCAGGGAGTGAGTCCAGTGACATCCTGATCATTCAGTCATTGAGGATTTGAAAAGAGGCATCAAGGCAGCAAATGGGGCAGTATTTTGATCTCATTTTGTGTGATGCATTTATAAATGGGGCAGTATTTTGATCTCATTTCCACTGATGCATTTATTATTTGTTGTCTTCATTACATACCACCAAGTTCGAGTTGCTTTTCTTCTATCATTATTTTGTAGTCTGCTTCACCGTGAAGTTGAATGAAGACCCAGATTGTTATCTAATTTGTGAAAGTCATTGAGCTGCTGCTACGCGCACTAGAAGATTGTGTTGGTAGGATTTTGTACTATTTGTTGAGTTCTTCTATTGTCTAGCTGATTCAGAATTTGGGTCAGGCCAGTGGACAAAATATGCTTATATGCATGGTTACGGGTGTATGTTGGTCATGCATCTGAAGCCACTTACTTTCCAGGATTTTTAGGATGGCGGCTAAGCTTCTCTTTAATGTTGCTTTCTCTAAAATATTTTTTAGTACAGTTGGTGATTCTGTTTCTGCCTGATGACTTGTTGTATTATTGTTCCAGTTTCCAGAATAAGCTAATGGAAACTGTATTTGGGTAGACATGATTTCAGGTTTGATTGCAACCATTTTCTTCTTCTGTTTTCCATATTTAGAAATCTAGCCTCTATTCCAATTATGACGACAATTCAGCTTTTGAAGTGTATTTCTTCTACAGGAAAGTTTCATCTATACCTTAAGATAAAAAGTACCTGATGATGAATCATACCATAGCAATCTTCAGTTATAAAAACTGGCTATGTTATCTGGAATTTTTATATTTTTCTTTACTGTGAGCATTTGTGAACCTTTGCTGGACTGCTTGCCCAGGATAAATAGTAGGGCATGATAATTGGTAAATATAGGAGCTGCATAGGAAAATTGACTACCACAAAAAGAGTTATATTGGCAATGGTTTCTGCATTTAGTATAAAATATATTAGTTGAAAGATTGCTTCAAATCTAAAGTCAGAAGTGGCAAGTATGTTGTCATCACGGCACCACATAGGTACATATGATCAGCCAAACATAGGCACATAGGATTACTACTCAGTTTTTATGCATATGCATCTAGCAACAACTCTTTTGTGTTCTCGTCTTAAATTTCCTATTCAAGTAGTTCAAGCAAATGGTTTCAAGTGGTGTGAAGGCTCCCAGTCAATGTTTGGTTTACAAATATAAGAATTAGCATCGGTAGTTTAGGTGAGCACCATGTGTACATACTCATCTCCCTGTTGTCTATATTACATTGTTTCAAATTTTAAAGTGCTTTAGGTAATTCTTGGGTGTCTTGTGGAACGTTTCAATTTCAAGCATCATTCCTAAATTGTTTGGCGTCCATGAATTTCCCGATGATGTTGTTCTGCACCACACTGCATCATGTAGGATTTTGGCGCTCGTGAAATTTCTTGCTTAGGTGACCTGCCCCAATCCTTCTTCCCCTCCCCAATCAGGTTCGTCGTGTGTTCTGGTTTAGATTTAACATGATTTTTTGATTTACTGTGTTTTGTGTGAGTGGCACCATGATTGGATTTTTGGAGAAATGGGTATTGTTGCTTACCTGCTATGTGTGGTTGATGCTTGGTTCAGAAAGGAACAAGTTCTAGAATTGGTAGAAGTGTCCTCGGTTCAAGTCAAATTGCTTTAGCCCATCTTTCGTATTTTTTCAGGATGCGTGCATCATAGGATGTGTATGGAAGCACAAAAGTACTATCAACAATAAAAAGGGTCGTTTCACATTTGTATCGAAACTATACATTTAAGAGCTTAGCAAAAGAATACTATTCCAGGAGAAGAATTAATGCTTTGTTTTTTGCATATGCATGCAACAACAACTCTTTTGTATTCTGGTTCAAGAAAATGTTTACTATGTCAAGTAAGGATTAGAATTGAAGAAACAATGCAACTTTCATAATGTAATATGTAATACGTACAATTTTTTGTGGTAGTCTGCGTCGCTAGAAAGCTCTTATTTAGATACAGTAATGATGCGGAGCATCCTTCCATCATCCCCATGGACTCTACATCAACGCATCCAACCCCACAAGGACCCATGACGAGAGCTAGAGCACGTGCTTTGGAAACCGAGGTGAACTCCTTCCTACAAGACTTGCATATGGACACAAATGGAACATGTATACTACCTCACCAAAATGTGCTATGCCTCCTTAGGTATGAAGAGGAACATCACCAAGAAGCTCAGGAGCATCACCAAGGACAAGGAGAACCACCCCAAGGCCACGAAGACCAAGAAGAAGGACAACAGCAGCAGCACAGGAAGCTCCAGGCCACCCCGTGCGCACGGGCCCCAGAAACCCCGTGCCCACGGACTACTCAGGGAGTTGACGCTGGAGCACCCCATGCGCACGGGCTTGTACCGTGCGCACGGGCCCAACTTACCCCGTGCGCACGGGCCTCCCAGGATGGCCGGCTGAGATTACACCTTCGGCTCCACTTCTCCTCCTTCGACTCCAAGCCTATATATTCCGTACCTAGGGTTATGTTTAGGGTTAGCAAAGTATTAGATGAGATCTTGGTGAGCTTTGCTCCACTACCTTTCCTCTTTGAGGATCAAGACCCCATAGGGAAGAATCCTTGAGGATTTCAAGACCTCCATTGGGAGAAAACTATCTATCACCAAGACCCCTCTTCCTTTGGATTTGGGATGAACTTTGCCATTGTATCTTTCCTTTGATTGTGTTTGAGACTTGTGGATCTTGTGTTGTTACTCTAGTGGATGTGTAATTGGGAATTGTTGAAGTGATTTCCTCTTTGTGTTCATCCTTGTGTTCTTGTTGTTCTTGTGATTTCCCTCCATTTTCCCCCTTCAAGTGTGAAAACGTCCTTCCTAGGGTTCTACCCTACATCATATGGTATCATGAGCCACGTTGATTCACACCTTGGAGTCCTTACCTTTCACTTTCTAGCTTGATTTTGTTGTTTTTCGTCCTAATCCGAAAATCCCTACCAAAAATAGCCCTAAAAATTTTTCTTGCAATTTGTTGATCTTGTGAGATTTGGTTGATTTGATCCACGAATTTGGTGTTTGGCAAGTGGATCTACACCTCCACCATCATCCCCACACATCCCCCACCGGAATTTGGCCAAAAAGTCGCAATCCCCACGAAAACACAAAAGTTCATACGCTCTCGGGAGACCCCGTGCACACGGGCCATCGGGACCCCGTGCACACGGGCCTCACTTACCCTGTGCGCACGGCCTATCCAGGGACTTTCGGCCATTTTCTGTTTTTCCCATTTTGTTTCACCACCACCTCTTGTACTTTTTCCACACTATTCCACTTGTTTGTTGAGTGTTAGGTTGCGATTTCTCTTGTGTCCTAATGTGTTTCGGCTACTTAGGCGCAACTTGGTATCATCATCGCCACTAATCATCGACTCGAACAACACTTCGGCTTCGACAAGATCATCTTCGACCGTAAGTAAGGACGGTAACCTCGACGACACTTTGTACCCCTTGCCATTAACTTGATAGCCTTGAGCCATTTTGCGTAGCTTACCCATCGAGACTAGCTTGTTGAGTATTGCCGGGCCACGTCTTAGTGCACCATTTAGTGTTCCGTCCATCTCGTGCATATACTACTTGTTACCTTGTTGTGTGGCTCGCATATCAAGCATTGTGGCATAGTTGAAAAAAAAGTGAGAAAAGCTTTTAAGCAAAAGAGAAGAAAAGCAAAAAGCTTATAAGCAATAGCATCGAGCCTTCGCATTCGTGCTTCATCTTGGTTACCACATACATAATCACACTTGGGAGAGTGAGACGAGTAGATTCTCTATTAGGTTGGTGCACTAGCGTATTTAGCCCATTAGTGCAATCGAGCTAGCGTCTCTCTAGTATCCGTACGACAAGAGCTTTTCCCGTGTGTCGATATCCTCGAGCTCATCCCTTGGTTGTACGGATCCCATTTATCTTCCGTGTGTGTGTTCCTAGTGTTATCTTGGGAGGTTGATCTATTTGTCTTATTTGCCATTTGTGAATCTTCTCAACTTTATCAACATCTTGACTAACATTTGCTTGAATTATTTGTGCCTTTCCTAACCAAGCTCCTCCATAGACCATTTACTTGTAGGTGTGAGAAACAATTCCCGGTACCAATTCCCCTATTGTAACATCACGTGGGATCGTACTTGTTACATCCACAATCTTCGGAAAAGGTAACTTTGGTTTTGTTCTCTCATTTTCCTACTCACCACCACTTTCTCATGATGGATAGGCCAAGTTCTTCTACAAACCCACTCTTCATCGAGCAAGACGACGACATGTCATCCTTCGTCACCAAGAGCCACCTCTTTGGCGCACAACGAGCTCTACATCAAGAGCAACAAGCAATGATCGACCGCATCGACAACCTCGCCACCGACTTACGATTCTCCGAGCAACGTACACGCGACTACTTCGACAACAAGCTCGACGCGCACAAGCAAGAGAACGATGCAAGAATGGACGAGATCCGAGCTTTCTTGGTCAACCGGCCTCCTTCAACTTCTTCCTACTCAAGATGGAGCCACTCAAGTCGCCACTCCGACGACACCTTCTCCGACTCAAGTACACCGTCATCGACCATTCTTCGCCGAGCCGCGCGTCAAGACCGTCATGCATCTCGAGATCCGCTACACGCCAAGCATTCACAAGAGCAAGTCGATGAGCAAGTCCCTCGTCATCAAGCAAATCAAGTCGCCTTTGCACAAGCTCAAGAACGACAATGTCTTAACCGTCAAGAAGAAGAAGAACAAGACGCCGAGGCCCAACGTCTTAAACAACAACAACGAGAAGCACAAGCTATTGAGGCGGAACGTGCCCTTCAAGAATCAAGTCGAGCCATCGCCAACCGCAATCGCGAACGGCGCAATCAAGAGGAAGCCCTTCGAGAAGAAATACAAGAAAGGAACTATGGACCACGTGTGCACCGTCAAGTTTCCCAAGCTCCTCCACAAGCTCGTCAAGCTCCACCTCAACCTCAATCGCAACAAGAGCGACACCAAGTAGAACACGTGCTTCAAGACCCTCCTCCACACCAAGAGCAACATCATGAGGAACGAGCATTCGAGGACCCTCCAAGGCAAGAGCGACACCGCAACCGCTACCAAAATGAAGAGCAACGCTATGGCAAACTAAAATTCACAATGCCCAAGTTCAATGGAAGCAATGATCCGGAAGAGTACCTCTCATGGGCATTGAAGGTCGACAAAATCTTTCGTTTGCACAACTATGAGGAAGAGAAGAAGATCGCAATGGCATCACTTGAGTTTCAAGACTATGTGCTCATATGGTGGGAACAAGTCCTTGAGCGCCGAGAAGCAAGAGGTGACCCTCCAATCACCACTTGGGCTCAAATGAAGGATGTCATGCGAGCACGATTCGTGCCCACCTACTACAACCGTGATCTCTTCAAGAAGCTACAACTCCTCAAGCAAGGAACAAAGAGTGTTGAAGAATACTACAAGGAAATGGAGATAGCCATGATTCGAGCCAATGTCAAAGAAGATGATGAGCAAACAATGGCACGATTCTTGAATGGACTCAATCATCCCATCAAGAAGATCGCCGACTTCCAACCCTACTCCAACCTCATCGAGATAGTACATCAAGCGACCAAGGCGGAACGTCAAGTACAAGATGACTTCAAGTACGCCAAGTACTCATCCAAGACATACGGCTTCTCCAACAATCAAGCTTCAACAACTCCTCCAACATCTACTTCAACCAAGCCTTCTCCAAGCAACGTCGACAAGACAACATACAAGAAACCTTCGTCAAGTTCAAGTCGTCCTCCTCCTACTACAAGCAACTACAAGCCGCGTGCTACTTCCTCTACTCCGACCGATGAGACCATCAAGACAAGTTCAATCAAGTGCTTCACATGTGGCGGCCGAGGCCATAAGTCCTTCCAATGCACCAACAAGCACACTATGATCCTCAACAACGATGGTACCTACGACTCAATGAGTGAAGATGAAATGGAAGCTATTGAGCAAGTGGCCATGCACCGGCGCGTGAACGAGGATGAAGATGATCAAGTCTATTGTGATGAAGATACGAGCCCCGCTCTCGTTGTCTCCAAGGTCTTGACACTTCAACATCAACAAGAAGAAGACCAATGATGCCATATCTTCCACACCAAGGCCGGCATCAATGGGAGATCCGTCAAGGTCATCATCGATGGAGGTAGTTGCCACAACTTGGCAAGTGAAGAACTATGCTCCAAGCTTCAATTGGTCAAGAGGAAGCACCCTCACCCCTACAAGGTCCAATGGCTAAGTGACTCCGGCACTATACGAGTTGAGCATACGGTCCAAGTATCCTTCAAAATCGGCGCATATGAAGACACTTTGGAGTGTGATGTGGTCCCAATGACCGTTGGCCACCCCCTTCTTGGTCGACCATGGCAATTCGACCGTGGCGTCGTCCACAATGGGCGTACCAACCACTATAGCTTCAAGATGAAAGGAAAAGAATATGTGCTACGACCCATGTCTCCTAGTCAAGTGATAGCCGACAAACAAACCACCCACCATAGAGAGAAGAGTGAGAAAGTGATCCACCAAAACATGAGTGAGAGCAACAAACCACATTTGAGCACCTCTTCGCCTAGAGAGAAAAACCTCATACTATTCGCCACAAAAAGTGAGATGAGAGAAGTGTGTGAGAACCCATCGAGTGTGATGCACTTTGTCCTTGTGTGCAAGGATGGAGAAACAGAAACTAACACCATTCACGAGTTACCTTTGGTGTTTCAATCTCTTTTGCATGAATTTCAAGATGGTTTCCCCGATGAGCTACCTCCGGGTCTACCTCCTCTACGAGGCATTGAGCATCGAATCGACCTCATCCCCGGAGCGCCACTTCCAAACAAAGCCCCATACCGTGTCAATCCCGAAGAAACCAAGGAGATTCAACGGCAAGTACAACAACTAATCGACAACGGTCATGTACGTGAAAGCTTGAGCCCTTGTGCCGTTCCAGTTATACTTGTGCCTAAGCCCGATGGAAGTTTCCGCTTGTGTTCCGATTGTAGACCTATAAATGCTATCACCGTTCGCTATAGGCATCCCATTCCTCGCTTAGATGATATGCTTGATGAACTTAGTGGAGCCAACTTTTTCTCAAAAATTGATCTTAAAAGTGGCTATTATCAAATCTGCATACAAGAAGGTGATGAATGGAAAACTGCTTTCAAAACAAAATTTGGTTTATATGAATGGTTAGTCATGCCTATGGGTTTATCGGAGGCTCCCGGTACTTTTGTGCGTGTCATGCATCATGTCCTCCGACCTTACATTGGAAACTTTGTTGTGGTTTACTTCGATGATATTCTTGTGTTTAGCAAAACCATGAAAGAGCATCTTGATCATGTTAAGCTTGTTTTGCAAACATTTCGCAAGGAAAGTCTTTATGCTAACATGAAAAAGTGCACATTTGGTGTTGACAAAGTGGTTTTCTTGGGTTTTGTTGTCTCTTCAAAGGGTGTCCATGTTGAAGAAACTAAGATTGAAGCAATTAAAACTTGGCCCCAACCCGCCAATTTGCAACAAGTGCGAAGTTTCCTTGGTCTTGCAGGTTTTTATCGTTGCTTTGTGAAAAACTTTAGTACTATTGCAGCCCCTTTGCATGCTTTGAGTAAGAAAAATGCTCCTTTTGTTTGGGGAACTTTGCAATCAACCGCTTTTGATGAGCTCAAGTCTTTGCTTACTCATGCTCCGATTCTTGGTTTGCCCAACTTTGACAAAACTTTTGAGGTTCATTGTGATGCAAGTGGTACCGGAATTGGCGGAGTTTTGATGCAAGAAAAACGAGCAATTGCATATTTTAGTGAAAAACTCTCCGGTGCTCAACTTAACTATCCCATCTATGACAAAGAATTGTATGCTTTAGTGCGTGTCCTACATGTTTGGGAACATTATCTTAGACCTCATGAGTTTGTCATACACACCGATCATGAAACGCTTAAGTAGTTAAAAGGTCAAACTAAATTGAACAAGCGTCATGCCAAATGGAGTGAATTTATTGAATCTTTCCCGTATGTGATCAAGTACATTAAGGGTAAGGAAAATGTAGTTGCCGATGCACTTTCACGCATATGCACGCTTGTCACCCAACTTGAGTTGAATGTTATTGGCTTTGAGCACATAAAGACTTGTACGCTAGTGATCCATCTTTTGCAACTCATTATGCTAAATGTTTGATGCATACATCTTGGGAACAATACTACATCAAGGATGGTTATCTTATGAGAGCTAACAAACTATGCATTCCCAAGTCTTCTCTTCGTTTGCTACTTTTGCAAGAGGCTCATGGAGGCGGACTCATGGGACACTTTGGACGCGACAAGACCTTCGCCACGCTCTCCAAGAACCACTTTTGGCCCAAGATGTTCCGCGACGTATCACGCTTCACTACTCGATGCTCTACATGCCGCAAAGCTAAGTCAAAAGCTCAATCTCATGGTCTCTACATGCCTCTTCCTATTCCTTATCAACCTTGGGAAGACATTAGCATGGATTTTGTACTTGGTTTGCCTAGAACTCAAAATGGAAAGGATTCCGTGTTTGTTGTTGTGGACCGATTTTCTAAGATGGCACATTTCATTCCTTGCAACAAGGTAGACGATGCTTCACATATTGCAAATCTCTTTTGTAGGGAAATCTTGCGTCTCCATGGAGTACCAAAGACAATCGTCTCCGACCGCGACGTCAAGTTCTTGAGTTACTTTTGGAAGACTCTATGCGCCAAGCTCGGAATCAAGCTCTTGTTCTCATCCGCACACCATCCGCAAACCGACGGCCAAACGGAGGTGACGAACCGGACTCTATCCACTCTACTTCGCGTGTTGATCAAGAAGAACATCAAGGAGTGGGAGGCATGTCTACCCATCGCCGAGTACGCCTACAACCGCGCAAGACATTCTACTACCGGCAAGTCCCCCTTCGAGGTCATCTACGGCTTCAACCCATTGTCCCCATTGGACATTCTACCTGTACCTCTACAAGAGCGCACCAACATGGATGCGAGTGCATGAGCAAGCTACATCAAGAAGATGCATGAAGATACAAGAAACATCATCGAGCGCCAAGTACATCGACTAGCAACCAAGCTCAACGTCAACAAACAACCCATAATCTTCAACATAGGTGATCTCGTGTGGCTACACCTTCGCAAGGACCGCTTCCCCAACGAACGCAAGTCCAAACTACTACCTCGAGCCGATGGACCATTCAAGGTGCTAGCACGCTACAACGACAACACCTACAAGATAGAACTCCCACGAGACAAGTACAACGTGAGCGACATCTTCAACGTCAAAGACCTCTCGCCTTTCCATGGTGATGAAGATCTTGATCCGAGGTCGGATCTTTTCGAAGGGAGGGGAGATGATGCGGAGCATCCTTCCATCATCCCCATGGACTCTACATCAACACATCCAACCCCACAAGGACCCATGACGAGAGCTAGAGCACGTGCTTTGGAAACCGAGGTGAACTCCTTCCTACTAGACTTGCATATGGACACAAATGGAACATGTATACTACCTCACCAAAATGTGCTATGCCTCCTTAGGTATGAAGAGGAACATCACCAAGAAGCTCAGGAGCATCACCAAGGACAAGGAGAACCACCCCAAGGCCACGAGGACCAAGAAGAAGGACAACAGCAGCAGCACAGGAAGCTCCAGGCCACCCCGTGCGCACGGGCCCCAGAAACCCCGTGCCAACGGACTACTCAGGGAGTTGACGCTGGAGCACCCCGTGCGCACGGGCTTGTACCGTGCCCACAGGACCCCCGTGCGCATGGGCCCAACTTACCCCGTGCGCACGGGCCTCCCAGGATGGCCGGCTGAGATTACACCTTCGGCTCCACTTCTCCTCCTTCAACCCCAAGCCTATATATTCCGTACCTAGGGTTATGTTTAGGGTTAGCAAAGTATTAGATGAGATCTTGGTGAGCTTTGCTCCACTACCTTCCCTCTTTGAGGATCAAGACCCCATAGGGAAGAATCCTTGAGGATTTCAAGACCTCCATTGGGAGAAAACTATCTACCACCAAGACCCCTCTTCCTTTGGATTTGGGATGAACTTTGCCATTGTATCTTTCCTTTGATTGTGTTTGAGACTTGTGGATCTTGTGTTGTTACTCTAGTGGATGTGTAATTGGGAATTGTTGAAGTGATTTCCTCTTTGTGTTCATCCTTGTGTTCTTGTTGTTCTTGTGATTTCCCTCCATTTTCCCCCTCCAAGTGTGAAAACGTCCTTCCTAGGGTTCTACCCTACATCATATGGTATCATGAGCCACGTTGATTCACACCTTGGAGTCCTTACCTTCCACTTTCTAGCTTGATTTTGTTGTTTTTCGTCCTAATCCGAAAATCCCCACCAAAAATAGAAAGAAAAGAACTCCATAAAGCTTCAGATTCTTGTTGTGTTGTGATTTTGTGAGAGTTATGTAGGTATTTTTTTAATACCTATGAATTTTAGAACTGAGACCATCTTGAAAGATATGCTTCCAGCTGTTGTTGATTTGTGTTGCCTTAGCAATCCTGCTGTTTCCCCTAAAAAATGTTGTACACAGGCTGGTTGTGACCAATTGGTAAAGAGCCCTATGTTATGAATGTGAATATCAAACAAATTAAATATCGTTCTCGTGATTCTAACGGGTAACAACTCATTAATATTTAGCGCGATATGATAGTGGTGGTATTAGATTATGATACATGGTGAGGTTCTTATTGTTTTCTCTCAGTAATATCTTCTTATTGTTCAATTCTATGATCCACAGTGTGATACTGAAAACCTTGATTACTGTCGTGTTACAGTTTGTTGCAGTTCCATTTTTCCTTGAGATTGTGGTTATAACATATATTATATTTTTAGCTTTTAGAATAATGTGTGTATATCTTGGTTTGAGTTGCTCGCAAAACCATTTTTATGAGCTTGCGTCCTATTAGAATAGAGTGTGTGTATATCTTGATTTGAGGTACCTTCCAAACTAATTTTTAGAAGCTTGCACATTTGTATTTGGGAATGAGATTTCTCTACTGAATATGTGATTCTCACTTCTGAGTGGTAGATTCTTTGATCTTTTTGTAATCTACTTTGACTTGTTGACATGTATACATCTAAGGAGCAGAAGGTGAAAGTGCAAATCAAAATCTCTATTTTGAAATGTGACGTTCTCTACTAAATATGATTATCACTTTTGTGTGGTAATTTTCTGAGCCTATAAATTTCTTTGATGGAGCAAACTCGTATGGTTGCTGATCAATCACAATATTGACCATGAACTTTTTGCCCATCTCCGTGGTTAGTAATTCCAGAATTCGAGTGGCACGTACTGTCGCACAGAGTAAGTGTCTTGCTGATGCTCTCAACGACACTAACTCATGGATTAATGTTTGTCTCTGTTTTTTGTTAGGTTGTTTTGCGTATACCCCTTTGCTACTATGTGGTATTTCATTGAAGCTGCCGTCGCAAGAGGAAACGGAGGATATATTCGTGATCAGCGCATCGGTGTCTAAGTCTGCTTCCTATAGTTTTTGTCACTGCGCCGTCAAGTGAGATAACAAACATGGATATATCAGTGTAGATAATTGTATCTTTATTTTCCGATTAATTTAAGGCACACACATATATAATGGTTACAATGCTCTATAATACCCACATAATTGTTGGTTCTAATTGGATCTTTGCACCACAACTTGACAAGTCTACTATCTTGTTCAGTAAAAAATATCAAGAATGATGTTCGGAAAGCTATGCTGGACCAGCTAGGACTGGCTCGTGAGACTTGGAATGAAAGATACCCGGGGCTCCTGGTGTATGTGGGACAATCAAGAACAAAAGTCTTTTGCGTATCTGAAGGATAGAATTTGGCAACGTATATAATGGTGGAAGGAAAAGATGCTAAGCAAGGCAGGGAAGGAGATTCTGATAATGGCTTGCGCCCAGGCCATACCCACTTTTGCCATGTCAGTTTTGACCTTACAAAGGGGCTATGTGAAAATGCACTTTTTTATATGTAAGGATCTAAGTTCTTGGCGTGTGTGTTTGTCTAGACAGAAGATTACTAAAAAGATACACGTATTTTTAGTGGCATGATTTTGAACTCTATTCTACCAAATCATGATTTTGAACTCTATTCTACCAAATTCAAATGTGTATCTACATCTTATTGTAGACAAAGACAACAAGCCCCCTGTTTTTTCCTAACTAAGAGATTAAATTTGTGTGTCATATGTGCTTTTGTGTAACTAAATCAATTAAACCATCGATTTATTTTCATCGCTAACATGGAATCAGCAGGTCTCTGCACCATTTGGCACAACGGGAGCTGGTCTTATCTTTTGACGACCCAAATATCAGGCTAGTTTGATCTGCCATTATATCGTCAACAAAGTATTACAAATCACACCAAATCAGTTTCAGTTTTGAGTATATGCAAGAATCTTTCACCAAATCAAACTACTGAAGCAGTTCGTTGCCCTTGTTATTCCTTCACCATCATAGACTGTAGCTATTTCCTACTTTTCGGAATGCATTAGCCATGTTAACAAATTGAAATACATCTCCGAGTTGACCTTCACATATATGCTCTAAATATTTGCCCATCTTCTCTTAACGTGTAAATGGATATAGTGGTATATGAAACTCAAATTGTTTCTTTGAATTGCAGATGGAGTCGATTCAAGCACCACATGCTGGAAATACTGCACCATAGTGACATAAGGGGCATCACATTTAGGAAACCAAATGATTCCATATACACCTTCCCAATGCCTGATTGCATGTGCCAACAAGATGGAATATGATCTAGGCGTTAGCATACATAACTAAGGGATGCATATCCTCTGCCTTTGTGCAACAAAGGCACCAAAGGCATGGCATTGTTGGCTGCATGATCAGGATTTGATGGTCATGATGTAAACTGGAGTGAAATAAAGCATTTGGTGCTTCTCAGGAGATTCTGAAACCCTCTCACATACCCCAAACCGTTCGATTCTGGATATAATGGTCAAAAGGTGCCTAATGACAATGAATTCCATAGGATCAGAAATTGAGAGGATGCGAGGGATTTTGTAAAGATAGTAATCTATCAGTAGTCTACCATATAGCAATCTCCATTTGTTCAATCTGTCTGCAGGTTGTAAAGTGAAAAGAGCTACAAGATTGTGTTGTAGATATGAGTACACCCTGAGTGCCTCGATGTATATTCGAAAAACAAGGGCTAACAACAACAAAGAAAGGAATTTTTCAGTATATCATTACTCATCAGTGCATGTTCTTTGTGTCACGAATGATTGTGATGTTTGTGGTCTTCTCTTTTCTTTTTCTTGATTTGTATTGGATATGCTACTCGCATCATTGAACATGCATAGGGGCTCTCAGTCTTTAACCCTGACTATAAAAATCCATTGATGGAAGCTGGGGAGGGCCGAGATGAACATCCGTACCCTAGGTCTAAGCCATCGAGATGGTAGAGACGATGTTTCCATGTCATCTACTCAGCCGGACAAGGCATATAAAAACCATGGATCCTTTGCTCCCCAGGCCGCCAAATGATCACAGTGATGTCTACGACCTCCTCCTAGATGTATTAATCTCAATCTCATGTTTGGTTTTCTTCCCTTTTCTCTTCTAATGATGTAATTTCTTTTACTAAGATAACACCATGTTTGTTGTAATGTCTTATTTGATGTAACATCCCTTTTCTACTTTGAATGAATTTATTGCGTATATTTATTATTTAGTTTAGTTCATCAGTCAGAGACGGTAGAATATTTTTGTCCTTCACATGTTAAATGAGCATTGCGTAGTCCTTCACAAGTTACATGAGCATTGCGTAAAATTATGTCTAAGTTCTCTTTCTTGAAGTGCTTCAAGTAAATGAAATTGTCTATTTTGAATTTAATGCCTTTTAATAATAATCATAATGAGAGAGGGGTATGCTTCTCTCTCTCTCTCTCTCTGGGCAAATGTTACTTTAGACAACATGTACTAAGAAATAAAAACTCTGGATATGTGTTTGAATCGCACAAAAAGAGTTCGTAGTTCTTATTCATACTTGAAACACATGAGGCTCTACAAATTAAACCATGTTTTTTTCAAGGCGCATATGGATTTAGCAGACCACAACAAAACCGACTGTATATACATGGCCTGTCCTTAGTAAAGGAAACTATTTTCATCGCGAACATGGCTTTGGTTGAAGGTTCTTGCAGCATGAAACTATTTTCATCGATAACATGTCTTCAGCAGGTCTCTGCGCCATTTGGCGCAACGGGTCAACTAGTATAGATAATTGTCAACAATAATAATTCATGATCAAATATATTTGCATGGCCATATATGCTTAGATCATTCCCCAACACACGATGCTTGCCAACTAAAGAGTAGGTAGGAATGAGAAGGAATACTACTGTCTCTTGCATAAAAGTAAAAGATAGGCCCTTCGCAGAGGGAAGCAGGGATTTGTAGAGGTGCCAGAGCTCGATTTTGAAATAGAGATGAAAATAATTTTGAGAGGTATGCTTTCATTGTCAACATAACAACCAAGAGTTCCCAATATCTTCCATACTGCATACATTATAGGCGGTTACCAAACAGAATGGTAAAGTTTTTACTCCACCTCCACCAACAATCACACTCCACGGCAATACGAAATAACGGGGTACCGTCCATACCAACAATAGTCCTGGGGGAGTTTTGTTTTAATTATTTTGTTTTACTTTGATCTCTTTGATCATGGGACTGGGCATCCTGGTTACCAACCATTTTTCTCATGAATGATGAGCGGAGTCCACTCACCATGAGAATAACCCACCTAGCATGGAAGATACTGACAGCCCCTAGTCGCTACATGACCGATTCGGGCATACAAAACAGAATATTATTTCAAGGTTTAGAGTTTGGCACATGCAAATTTACTTGGAACGGCAGGTAAATACCGCATATAGGTAGGTGTGGTGGACACTCATGGAAGAAACTTGGTTCAAGGGATTTGGATGCACAAGCAGTATTCCCGCTTAGTACAGATATTTTGGCTAGCAAAGGATTCTAAAAAGCAAGCACCACATGTTGGAGGATCTATAGCAATATAACTTCTATACAAATACACCCAAGCATAACTCATTACGTTGTCTTCCTTGTCCAATTTCAACTAATTTGCTCAGGTTTGAAAATAATTAATGGGGCTCACAATCATAGAAGATGTCTAATATAGTATATTTATATGTGAAATCTCTCTTCCTTCAATATTCTTTCATGAATTGTTCAAGTGACCAATACAATGATTGCTAACTTTCAATAAATTTACAACATCTACTTCTTAGAAGTGAAGTCATTACTCCCCATGGGATAAGCAAATGAGACATATAAATTTCAGATTTATGACATTCAACTCATTCAACCATTTACTCATAGGATATAAGTGAAGCACACGGGTAAATGACAAACTACTCCAAAAAGATATAAGTGAAGATCAATGAGTAGTTAAATAATTATGTAACTATGTGAAGACTCTCTCTCATTTAAGATTTTCAGATCTAATGTATTTTATTCAAATAGCAAACAAAACAAAACAAAATGGCATTGCAAGGATAGCACAACTCATGTGAAGAAGCAAAAACTTAGGTTCAACCGATACTAACCGATAATTGTTGAAGAAGAAAGGTGGGATGCCTACCGGGGCATCCCCAAGCTTGGATACTTGAGACTTCTTGAAATATTATCTTGGGGTGCCTTGGGCATCCTTAAGCTTGAGCTTTTGTGTATCCTTAATTTATTTTATATCTTGGTTCCTAAATCTTGAAAGCTTCGTCCACACCAAACTCAACAAGAACTCATGAAATAAGTTAGTATAAACCAATGCAAAAACCTTATCATTTTCTACTGTAAAAAATCACTAAAATTATTATTCAACATTGCATACTAAATGCCTCTGCATATTTAATACTCCTATCCTCAAATAGAATCATTAAACAAGCAAACATATGCAACCAATGCAACCATAACATCAATCTGCCAAAACAGTATAGTCTGTAAAGAATGCAAGATTCATCATTCTTCCCTAACTCCAAAACTTATGAGAAAAATACCTCAGTGTAGAAGATTTATCGGAGCTCAATATGTACAAAGTTTCAACATTATAGCGTTCTCTGACTTTTCTAGGGAATTTTTGCAACAGTGGTAAACTTTCTGTTTTCAAACAGCAACATGTATACTAGCAAAATAAGCATGGTAAAGGCTATCCTTGACATTTTTATTGAAAATATAGATACAAAACATTATTCTAAATAACAGAAAGCAAATACTAACAAGATAAAATGATGCTCCAAGCAAAACACATATCATGTGGTGAATAAAAATATAGCTCTAAGTAAAGTTACTGATGGACGAAGACGAAAGAGGGGATGCCATCCGGGGCATCCCCAAGCTTAGGCTATTAGTTGTCCTTGAATATTACCTTGGGGTGCCTTGGGAATCCCCAAGCTTAGGCTCTTGCCACTCCTTATTCCATAATCCATCAAATCTTTACCCAATACTTGAAAACTTCACAACACAAAACTCAACAGAAAACTCGTAAGCTCCGTTAGTATAAGAAAATAAAACCACCACTTAGGTACTGTAATGAACTCATTCTAAATTCGTATTGGTGTAATATCTACATTATTCCAACTTCTCTATGGTTCATACCCTCCGATACTACTCATAGATTTATCAAAATAAGCAAACAACACATAGAAAACAGAATCTGTCAAAAAACAGAACAGTCTGTAGTAATCTGTATCAAATGTATACTTCTGGAACTCCACAAATCCTGCAGAATTAGAAATACCTGAGAAATTTGTGTACCAATCCATAGAAAAAAGAATCATATCTAAAGCACGTTTCTGTGAATTATCAAAACTAATTTACTGGGTGCAAAAGTTTCTGATTTTCAGCAGGATCAACACAACTATCACCGTAAACTATCCTAAAGGTCTTACTTGGCACTTTATTGAAACAAAAAGCTATAAAACATGATTACTACAGTAGCATAATCATGTGAACACACAAAAATAGTAAGGGTAAATATTGGGTTGTCCCCCAACAAGCACTTTTCTTTAATGCCTTTCTAGCTAGGCATCATGATGATAATGATGCTCACATAAAAGATAAGAATTGAAACATAACGGGAGCATCATGAAGCATATGACTAGCACATTTAAGTCTAACCCACTTCCTATGCATAGGGATTTTGTGAGCAAACAACTTATGGGGACAATAATCAACTAGCATAGGAAGGCAAAACAAGCATAACTTTAAAACTTTAAGCACATAGAGAGGAAACTTGATATTATTGCAATTCCTACAAGCATATATTTCTCCCTCATAATAATTTTCAGTAGCATCATGAATGAATTCAACAATATAACTAGCACCTAAATCATTCTTTTCATGATCTACTTGCATAGAAAATTTACTACTCTCCACATAAGCAAAATTCTTCTCATTCGGAATAGTGGGAGTATCATAAGAGACTTGAATACTATAAATAGTTTCCACATTAAAAGAGTAATGTTCAGAATAAGGGTAATCATAAACATGACATGTTTTATAAATATAATCATCACTACTTTTTATAGCATAAGTTTCATCACAATAATCATCATAAGTAGCGACCTTGTTCTCATCATAATCGATTGAAACCTCTTCCAAGATAGTGGAATCATCACTAAATAAAGTTGACACTCTTCCAAATCCACTTTCATATTCATCACAATAAGATTCAACATCCTCCAAAATAGTGGGGTCATTACTTCCTAAAGTTGACACTCTTCCAAACCCAATTTCATCAATATAATCATCATAGGTAAGAGGCATGCTATCATCATAACAACTTTGCATATCAAAACTTGGGATGCTAAAAATATCATCTTCATTAAACATAGCATCCCCAAGATTGGGGCAAACATTAATTGCAGCAAATATATTCTCAAATATTTCATCCTCATCAAACATAGCTTCCCCAAGCTTGGGCCTTTTCATATCATAAGCATAATCACTCTCATCATTAATAGTATGGATAGCACTAATAGTATAGCAATTATCATCATCAAAATGAGTAGTAGGAGCAAGATCATTTGGGAGAGATACCTTTGTACCTTTGTTGCTCCTTCTTTTATTTTTCTTCTTCACATTATGTGTGGGTTCAACCTTCTTTTTTGAGCTTCTTATAGATGAGATTGGTTGAATAGAAAGCTCCTCCTCGTTACTTGATTCATCATAAGAAATAACAGGAGGATATTGGGAGGTCTCTTCCTTTTCATTAGTATTTTCTTCATCTTCTATTTGCTTTCTTTTCTTTATGTAATTGGCAATATAAGGATTTTCAATGCAATTCACCGCGCAAAACATGTAAATTGTCTCAAGATCAAAATCAAGAAGTTTATAACGGGAAAATTCTGGAAGGTGCTTAATTAAATGTTTCATTTCTTCATAACCCATAAGAAAACTAAGTTCATTATAATGTGCAAGGGAAATCAAATCATCACAATTTTTGGACACGATTCGATCTTGAAACAATTTGCATCGGAGATGTAAATGACCACTTTCATTGCAAAGTTCACAAGTACGACAAAGGAAATATAATTCTTCAGCACTCACCCTTAGCCTTTCTTGCAACAATTTAGTTTCTACATGCTTATGCCTCTTTCAATATCTATCTTCTCTATTTGGTGTGTCCATGCAAACCCAATACTCTCCACAAAAATTGACATGTTTATAGGAGACATTTTCATCATAACTAGTGCAACCATCATTAGTACTATGGATATTCAAAGAGTTCATACTAACAGCATTGCAATCATGCTCATCATTCAAAGATTTAGTACCAAGCATTTCAATGCATTCTTCTTCTAGCAATTGAGCACAATTTTCCTTTCCATCATTCTCACAAAAGATATTAAAAAGATGAAGCGTATGAGACAAACTCAATTCCATTTTTTGCTATTTTTTTATAAACTAAACTAATGATAAAACAAGAAACAAAAAGATTCGATTGCAAGATCTAAAGATATACCTTCAAGCACTCACCTCCCCGGCAACGGCGCCAGAAAAGAGCTTGATGTCTACTACACAACCTTCTTCTTGTAGACGTTGTTGGGCCTCCAAGTGTAGAGGTTTGTAGGATAGTAGCAAATTTCCCTCAAGTGGATGACCTAAGGTTTATCAATCCGTGGGAGGCGTAGGATGAAGATGGTCTCTCTCAAACAACCCTGCAACCAAATAACAAAGAGTCTCTTGTGTCCCCAACACACCCAATACAATGGTAAATTGTATAGATGCACTAGTTCGGTGAATAGATGGTGATACAAGTGTAATATGGATGGTAGATATAGGTTTTTGTAATCTGAAAATATAAAAAACAGCAAGGTAACAAGTGGTAAAAGTGAGCATAAACGGTATTGCAATGATAGGAAACAAGGCCTAGGGTTCATACTTTCACTAGTGCACGTTCTCTCAACAATAATAACATACTTGGATCATATAACTATCCTTCAACATGCAACAAAGAGGACACTCCAAAGTCACTAATACTGGAGAACAAACGAAGAGATTATTGTAGGGTACGAAACCACCTCAAAGTTATCCTTTCTGATCGATCTATTCAAGAGTCCGTAGTAAAATAACACGAAGCTATTCTTTCCGTTTGATCTATCATAGAGTTCGTTCTAGAATAACACCTTAAGACACAAATCAACCAAAACCCTAATGCCACATAGATACTCCATTGTCACCTCAAGTATCCATGGGCATGATTATATGATATGCATCACACAATCTCAGATTCATCTATTCAACCAACACAAAGTACTTCAAAGAGTGCCCCAAAGTTTCTACCGGAGAGTCAAGACGAAAACATGTGCCAACCCCTATGCATAGGTTCATGGGCGGAACCCGCAAGTTGATCACCAAAACATACATCAAGTGGATCACGTGATATCCCATTGTCATCACAGATAAGCACGGCAAGACATACATCAAGTGTTCTCAAATCCTTAAAGACTCAATCCAATAAGATAACTTAAAAGGGAAAACTCAATCCATTACAAGAGAGTAGAGGGGGGAGAAACATCATAAGATACAACTATAATAGCAAAGCTCGCGATACATCAAGATCGTATCATCTCAAGAACACGAGAAAGAGAGATCAAACACATAGCTACTGGTACATACCCTCAGCCCCGAGGGTGAACTACTCCCTCCTCATCATGGAGAGCGTCGGGGTGATAAAGATGGCCACCGGTGAGGGATCCCCCCTCTAGCAAGGTGCCGGAACAGGGCCCCGATTGGTTTTTGATGGCTAGAGAGGCTTGCGACGTCGGAACTCCCAATCTATTGTTGTCTTTGATGTTTTTAGGGTATATGGGAATATATAGGCGAAAGAAGTCGGTCGGGGGAGCCACGAGGGGCCCACCAGGGTGGAGGGCGCGCCCAGGGTGGGTTGGTGCGCCCCCTATCTCGTGGCCTCCTCGAAGCTTCCCTGACTTGCACTCCAAGTCCTCTGGATTGCTTCCGTTCCAAAAATAACGCTCCCGAAGGTTTCATTCCGTTTGGACTCAGTTTGATATTCCTTTTCTTCGAAACACTGAAATAGGCAAGAAAACAACAATATGGGTTGGGCCTCCGGTTAATAGGTTAGTCCCAAAAATATTATAAATGTGTATAGTAAAGCCCATAAACATTCAAAATAGATATAAAATAGCATGAATGCTTCATAAATTATAGATACGTTGGAGACGTATCAGACACCCCCGAAGGCCCCTTCCCCAAAACATGTGAACAACATCGAGATATCGTCCCAGAGGGACCCATACCAAGGAGGGGGGGATCGTCAAGGCGGAGCCAGGAGGTCAAACTTCAAGGGCCGGACACACGGGAGAAAAGGCTCCCATGGACGTCGACGGCGGGGGCTATCTCGAATTTGTCCCCCAGCCGGACACAATTCCAGAGACCGATATGACTCCAGAATCAGGCAAGCAGCCTCCTTCGACAAGAGGGGGTGCGCCTGTTCCACCGGCAACCTCTGTCCAACCAGAGGTGCCGGATACTTTATCGGCGGCACTGAAGAGTGCCTCCATTGTTGACGAGCACCGTGCCCTTATGGTTGCGGTGATTGAGAAGATTCAGTCCGCTGAGAATGGGCTGAATGAAGCCTGCATTAGCCTTATAACGGGCTTTGAGGTATGTTTTTTGAGGTTTCAAAGAGTGTTATAGTATAGGTAATAGCCCCTGATACACTGTTCGGCGAAAGAAAGAACCAGACAGAGGATCAAATATATGTTCGCAGGAGACTCACCTTATGCCATCCCTCTCTTTTTTATAAGCAGGCATCTGTAGCGACTGCCTCCTCTCATACTGCAAAAGTCTTCGGACTGAAGCAGAGTCTAGAGCGGGCCGAAGAAGAACTCGGCCAAGTGAAGAAGCAGTTGATGGATAACCAAGGTATGCAAAAACCTTGTTCGCATTCAGTGCGAATGAATAAGTTAGTATGATGAAAAATACTTTTATGATGTGCTCTAGGGATGACGGCCGAAATTGAGGCACTTAAGAAGGCTGTGGCTGAAGCCGAGAAGAAGGCTGCCGCAGAGCAGGCTCTTCGCGAAAAGCACGAGGCCAGAGTTATTGAAGCTGGGCAAGAGCTCCAAGAGGCCGTAAAGAAATGCGAGACATTGGAGCAGAGTGTAACAGAGAAAGAATCCGAACTCTCCCAAGCTCGTCAAGCCTCATGTGATGCCCGGGGGGAAACCCAAGGTGCCCTGCTGGAAATCCAGGAGTCGAGGAAGTTTGCGGCGGGTAAGGCTTTTTCTATGCAAAGCAGGTATTTTAAGTGAGAAAATCACGTTTGTTAATTTGAATTCGGATTTCTCCAGGGGTATTTGCGGAGTTGCCCCGCAGCATATCCGATGCCGTCCAATTCTCCCGGGCCGAAGAAAGGAGCACCATGGAGAAGCTCTTCTGGTCGCAGTATCTGGCGCCAAAATATCTAGTGCCTTTTGCCAATCAACTGAAACAGCTGATCGAACTACATAAGGCGGCCGAACTAGCCATGAAGGATTTAATTATCCGGCTATGGCCTGCCGAGCCGATTCCCAGCAGTTACTTCAGGCTCGTAAAGCGGCTTGTGAGTGCCTGCCCTCGACTTGAAGTCGGCCGGTCTGTATGGAGGGTGCACGAATGGCCTTCGCCCGCGCGAAGGTGCACTGGGCGAAGATGGATGCTGAAAATCTGATGACCGAAGGACCGCCGGAGGGGAAGGAGCGCCGTAAGCCCGAGTTATATTATGATAGTGTCCTGAAAGGATCCCGCCTTGTGGCGGAGCAATGCCCCAAGGACATCATATTCCCATGAATACAGTCATGTTGTCCTATGTAATGATAAAGAAGGTCATTTCTATTATTTATTGCATGTTATTTGAAAGTTTTTCCTCCGGTGCGGCCATTTTATATATTAATCCTGAGAGTTGGCCAGTCATCGGCTTCTCCCCATGTAGGAAGTACGGTAGTGTTCGGGATGAACCTGAGCACTCTTTACCCCAGTTTTGGGTCCTTGAAGGAGGTGTTCAGCGCAAAGAACTAGGCAATCGGACTATAAGGCTTTATCACTCTCACTTAGCCATAGGAGTTTGACAAAAGGAAGGTAGGCACAGCCCCTGGTGTTCGGAAGACCGCACTAGGGGCTCTATAAGAACCTGATCGGAAGAAAAGCCGATCCGTTGCACACTGCATTAGTGATCGCATAATGCGGAAGAAATCCTTAAAGATTTTGCAACCTCTCGAACAGCTGACCAGCTCTCGCCGGTTTTAGGCTTCCTCTACTGAGGCGCTCGTCCGGAAGAACCGGGACGCAATTGCAGTAGTTTTCCCTTTACTACCCTAGCTGATATAGCGGAACGTAGGCTAGCGAGCACAGGAGCCGGGTAACCCAACTATTGACCCAAGACATGATTTGGAGCCGATGCATATAATGATATAAGTTCGGGGTGCCGAACGACCGTGAGGGTGTTTGGACTTTATTGCCGAATTATGGGCACAACGAGGCCCCTGGCATATTAAGGCATATCGTAGTGTACGGATGCCATTTGACAAATGATATCAATAAGAAAGAGTAGCAAGTAAGCGTCATATAAAGCCACATATTGCAATTGAATAATACGTCGATGCGTACGAGTACAAGTAGCATGATAAAAAGAAATATGACTTCAGAACCTGCTGTGACCGGGGGAGGGAAGCCATGTGCGGATCCGGATAATAATGGGATGATCATCAAGGGGAATATCTAGGGGTTCCCGTATGCAATCGAGCTATTTCCTTCAATGGTATGTTCGTCCCCTCATGGTCTGGTCACCATGTCACCAGTGATGGCCTGCACAAAAAGTGGACCTGCAAAGAAAGTGCAAAAAGATGTTTGTGTGCCACGGAGCGGTTAAACCGTAATGTGTGTTCTAGCCTGGCATTGTCTCCGCCTACCGCCGGAGTGATTAATTGAGATCTTGATGAGCTGGGCTATCCTGCCGCATAGTAGTTCGGACTCTTTCGAATGTGTCCGGGAGTCTGGCTATTGAATGAAGGTTTGATGGAAAAAATCTCAGTATGCACTTCTACTACTAAGGCGGCGGTATAATCTTCGGCACGGAGGGAGCGTTCGGCCTTGCCATTAACTGTTATGACGCCACGCGCTCCGGGCATCTTGAGCTTAAGGTATGCATAATGTGGCACCGCATTGAATCGAGCAAACGCGGTTCGTCCGAGCAGTGCATGATAGTTGCTGCAAAAAGGGACGATGTCGAATATTAACTCTTCAGTACGGTAATTATTCGATGGTCCAAAGACTACCTCTAGAGTGATGGAGCCTGTATAATAGGCCTCCACACCTGGTATAACACCTTTAAAGGTGGTTTTAGTGGGTTTGATCATTGAAAGGATCGATACCCATCTTACGCACTGTGTCCTGATACAACAGGTTTAGGCAGCTGCCTCCGTCCATAAGGACTCGTGTGAGGTGGAATCCGTCAATTATTGGGTCCAGGATTAGTGCGGCTGAATTGCCCTGACTGATATTGGTCGGGCGATCCGTACGGTCAAAGGCGATCGGGCTACACGACCATAGGTTATATTTTGGGGCGACTGGCTCCGTTGCATCGTCATCCCTGAGAGTGCACATCCGCTCCCGCTTGGGAATATGGGTGGCGTTTATCATGTTCACCGTTTTGATTTGCGGGGGAAATTTCTTTTGTCCTCCTCTGTTCGGTGGCCGGTGCTCCTCGTCATCGTCATCGCTTTGTGACCCCTTCTCCTTGTTTTTGGCACTTTACCTGCCGGCTTGTTTGAAGACCCAGCATTCCCTGTTGGTATGATTGGCTGGTGTTCCTGGGGTGCCATGAATTTGGCATGGACAGTCGAGTATGCGGTCCATACTAGACGGGCCCGGATTATTCCTTTGGAATGGCTTTTTCCGCTGGCCGGAGCTAGAGCCACTGAAACCTCCATTGATGGCCGTGTCTTCGGTGTTATCGCCATTATTGCGACGCTTGTGTTTGTTGCATCGGGGCTTGCCGTTGCTATCTCTGGCATCTGAGGTGCCAGGATTTCTTGTTGTGCTATTGCTATGAGCCAACCAGCTATCCTCGCCCGCACAAAAGCGGGTCATGAGTGTCGTTAGGGCTGCCATGGACTTCGGCTTCTCTTGGCCGAGGTGTCGGGAAAGCCACTCGTCATGGATGTTATGCTTAGAGGCCGCTAGGGCTTCGACATTCGGACAATCGACAATTTGGTTCTTTTTAGTTAGGAACCGAGTCTAGAATTTCCTGGCTGACTCTCCGGGCTGTTGGGTTATGTGACTTAAATCATCAGCATCCGGTGGTCGCACATAAGTGCCCTGGAAGTTATCCCGAAATGCGTCTTCCAGGTTCTCCCAACTTCCAATAGAGTTTGCAGGCAAACTATTCAGCCAATGCCAAGCCGGTCCCTTGAGTTTTAGTGGGAGATACTTGATGGCATGTAGATCATCGCCGCGGGCCATGTGAATGTGGAGAAGGAAATCTTCTATCCATACCGCGGGGTCTGTAGTCCCATCGTAGGGCTCGATATTCACGGGCTCAAACCCTTATGGGAATTCATGCTCCATAACTTCGTCAGTGAAGCATAGAGGGTGTGCGGTGCCTCTACGCCTGGCTGCATCACAACGCAGTTCAGATGAGTCTGGTCTATTGTATTCGGCCCGGCCGGATTTGTATTTAGTATATCCGGCGTGGCGGTCATCGTCACGCGTTGGGGCGCGCCCCCGTGATCCGTAGATCAATATTGACTGTCCTGCTTTGTTTTCCAATTCATCTTGTAGGTCATGCGTGTAGCCCCGGGCCATCGTATTTTTGTTTGTTTGGCGACGGGGTGCGGGCTAGTGTTCGGGATGATACGCCATTTTGTCTCGGCCACGAGGTGTCCGGTCAGTCGCATCCTGCGCTGGTAGTGTAGGCTCTACTACCTCCTCCTCAAATTTAGGTAACAACCTGTGCTTGGGTAACTTTTGGTTGGGCGCTCGAGTCCGTATTCCTCGGCTGCCAGGACCTTAGTCCATCTATCAGTTAGCAGGTCTTAGCTTGAAGCTGCTGCTGTTTTTTCTTCAGGCTTTTTGGAGTGGCTATAAGCTGGCGCTTGAAGCGCTCCTGCTCGACGGGATCCTCAGGCACGATAAATTCTTTGTCGCCGAGGCTCACCTTGTCTTCAGAGGGGGGCATGTAATTATTGTCCTTCGAGTCTCCATCCATTGCCTGTTCATCAGGGCTATCTTGCCCATCCTCCCATCCGGCTTGCTCGAAGTTTGGCTGGGCGGGATTATTTTTGTCTTCGACATTATTTAGAGTGCTATTGTCTGTTGTGCCGGTATCGCTATCTTTGCTATGGCGGGGCTTAGAGCGGCGCCGCTGACGCCGGCGCTTAGATTGCTTCTCAAGGGGTTATCCTCCATTGCATCATCACCATTGCTTTCTTTGGGTGTGTCCACCATATATATATATCATATGATGAGGTGGCTGTCCAATGCCCTGTGGGCGTTGGTTCCTGTTCTTCTCCGGCATCGTCTTCCATACCGTCGATGTCTTCGGAGTCGAAATCAAGCTTGTCGGTTAAGTCGTCGACAGTGGCTATTGAGTGGGTGGTGGGTGGGAAACGAATTTCTTCATCGCCCGCTTCCCACTCAAGCTGGAAATAGTTCGGCCAAGAGTCTCCTGACAGGGAGAGGGATTTAAACGAATTTAGCACGTTGCCCAAGGGCGAGTGCTGAAAGATATCCGTGGAGGTAAACTCCATGATCGGTGCCCAATCAGGTTCGATAGGCACAGATTCGCACGGTTCGTAGCCTATAGCCAGAGACGAGTCCATGGGTCCGATGACACAGACCTCCTTGGGGGCGAAGTCTGTGTTCGGCTCTATCACAAATGAGTGTGCGGCCTCCGTGGTGGGGTCTATCCACCCGTCCTCGAATGGCACGGCCTGCTCCGAATCTAAGGCCAGGGCAGCTGCAGGTGTGTTTTCCTGAACACCGTCCGATGGCAGATCTAAGTCATGCTTATTGTGACTGTACGACGCACTTGTCATGGGCTCAAATCCGTCGAAGATCAAGTCTCCGTGGATGTCGGCAGTGTAGTTCAGGCTTCCAAACCTGACCTGATGGACAGGGCGTAGCTATCGATCTGCTCCAGATGGCCAAGCGAGTTGGCCTGCAGTGTGAAGCCGCTGAATACGAAGATCTGTCCGGGGAGGAAAACCTCACCTTGGATCGCACTGTTGTGGATGATTGAAGGAGCCATCAAGCCTTATGGTGACGACACAATGGAACTCTGAATAAAAGCACATATGTCGGTGTCAAAACCGGCGGATCTCGGGTAGGGGGTCCTGAACTATGCGTATAAGGCTAATGGTAATAGGAGGCGGGGGACACAATGTTTACCCAGGTTCGGGCCCTCTCTATGGAGGTAATACCCTACTTCCTGCTTGATTGATCTTGATGATATGAGTATTCCAAGAGTTGATCTACCACGATATCATAGAGGCTAAACCCTAGAAGCTAGCCTATGATTACGATTGTCCTTGTCCTACGGACTAAACCCTCCGGTTTATATAGACACTAGAGGGGGCTAGGGTTACACAGGGTCGGTTACAGAGAAGGAAATCTACATATCCGAATTTCCATGCTTGCCTTCCACGCAAAGGAGAGTCCCACCCGGACACGGGATGAAGTCTTTAATCTTGTATCTTCATAGTCCAGCAGTCCGGCACAAGTACATAGTCCAGCTGTCCGAGGACCCCATAATCTAGGATTCCCTCAAGCGTCTCTCTAGTGTTGTGCAACAAGGGCATTTTCCGTGGATTCCACATTTTGAGATGTGATAGAGGCGAAGGTGTCCCGATGTTTCGATGAGATAGCTATCATTTTCTATGGGAGTCGACTTTGACGATCCGACTAAACGTGCGAAGACGTCGCGCCTTAGCAATCGCTAAACCAACTTTCGAGGGGTTATTGACCACGCCGGAGCACAATCAACCTGACCACGAGGGTCTATTTCCTCCGAGCAAACGAATAACAAGAAAGAAACTGAGATTGCAATCTGGATATTGCGAATAAAAGAGGAAACCTTTATTTATGAAGGAGGGGTTTTGGGACGTCTTGGTCTGGTCGTTGAACACAAACGAATTACGCAAAGTTGCAGCTATGGCAAACTTTTAATCTAAATAAAACCCAAAGTCTAAACGACGACCTAAGGGTAGTATATATGGAGGAAGAGGGGGGATTTATTGACCCTTGGTAGAGGGGTCCGAAACCAGCCCCAACTCTTGTGTCCCCACACATACGAACTCTAAAAATAGCCTATACTTAAGTGTTTCTAAATTACAAGGGCCTGGCCCAAAAATAAGGTGACACAACACCTATAATAGCCTCTCGATGAAATTTATGAAGTGGCATCTTGTATATTTCGTCCAAGGCTTCATGCACTCGTTATGGTGGCTTCAAAGTCCTGAAATCATCACGTGTAACTCCATTCTTGTTCCCATTGCGCATGCCATCATGTCCATGTTTGATCTTGCTCCAATGTTCATCCCTCTTGTCCCAGCTAGGCCCTTCATTTGTAAGCAAGGCAAATGTATCCAATTTAGGCAGTACCAAGAAACGGAAGTACCTGATAATTTAATTGGCATGCACGAGCTCTAGTAATTGGTCCAATATTTATAGCAGCAGGGGCTGTGGGTGTAACAATGGTATTGATACCTTCATCATCCTCCCCTTCTTGAAATGAAGTCGTCCTCGACAAAAGCTCATCTTCCTCACCCAAATAAGACTTCAAATCTGCAATGTTAAAAGTGGGACTAACCCTAAAATTTGCAGGCAGCTCAAGTTTATATGCATTATCATTTATTTTATCTAACACTTTAAAAGGACCATCAGCACATGGCATTAGCTTTGATTTACGCAAATTCGGAAATCTATCCTTACACAAATGTAACCAAACAAGATCTCCAGGTGCAAACACAACACATTTTCTACCCTAATATAGAGCAAGTTTATATTTAGCATTCCGCATTCCTACGCTCAATGTTCTCCTTAGTTATGTCATGAATTTTTAAGATCAATTCAGCACACTGTTTAGCATCAAAATTAACATTCTCCGAAGATGGAAGAGGCAACACATCAATGGGTGCACAAGGAAGGAAACCATAATGATGCGGAGCATCCTATAGTCATCCCCATGGACCTACCATCGTCTCACCAAGTGCTAGGAGGACCTATGACATGAGCACGAGCAAATGAATCATGTGAGAAATGGCTACTACCTCAAATGGAAATGCTATGTGTGCTCAGGTACCTAGAAGACCCTCTCGGAGATGCTCATGAAGACGGACAAGTCCCCAAGTTAATGGTCGAGAAGAACCATTGGAAGGAGCCAAGAACAGCTCCCAGGACCCGGACATCCAGCCAGCACCCCGCACATCCGGCCCCTAGAGGTGCCGCCAACCTCAACGGCCCAACAACCAAGCAACAGGACCCGGACATCCGGCCCCTGGCCCGGAAATCCGGCGTTCGGCTCGGACATCCGGACAAGCCCATCTAGAGAGTAGAGGAATAGGCCCGTTAGCCTAGACATCCGGCCAAGGGCATGGACATCCGACTCTTCCCGAGCCGCCGAACATCCGGCCTCCCGCCTGGACATCTGAACAAGCCTATCTCAATAGAAGACCCAACCCGACAGCCCGGAGATCCGGCTTGATGCCAAGACATCTGGCCCCTCGTGAAGGCCCGGACATCCGGCCCGACACCCGGACATCCGGCCACGACTGTTTGCGCATAGTAAAGGGCCGAGACCCTTGTACCGCTTCGCCCATCTAGACTATATACTCCTCCTCCTCCTTCCTCTTTCTAGGGTTAGAAAAGGATTAGCTCATTTGAGAGATAGAGTTTTGCTCATCCATTTGGTTACTTCTCCATTGGAGTCTACGACCTCTTTGGGGAATATCCCCCAAGCGGATTCAAGACCCCTCACGTGAAGACCCCCCTCAAGACCTCCTCACGGAGAAGCACTTGCTACTTGTATCGTCCCTTGTTGATCGTGGATCGTGTATCTCTTTGTGTTTTGAGGATCTAGCACATGTGTAATCGAATCTTATTGGTGTGAATGTTTTCTCTTGTGTTTCCCCTTGTGTTTTCCCTCGTGTTCTTTGTAGGACCCACTCCAATCGTGAAAGATTAGCCCTAGTGTATCCACCCTACATCATCTTGGTATCATGAGCCCAGGTTGATCACGAATTTGGAGCCCCTACCCTTTGTTTCCTAGCCTTGTTTTGTTGATTTTGTCCCAAACTCAAAAATCCCCACAAAAATAGCCCTCCAATTTTTTTGTGATTTGTTGGTGTGATGAAGTTTTGTTGGATCCGACCCGCAGATTTTGTGTGTAGCAGGTAGATCTAGCTTTCCCCCACCTTTTCCCCCATTTCCATCTACAAAATCCCCCGAATTTGCCTTCTCCCCGCGAGTTCATCGAGTTTGATCACAGATCCATAGCCCAGACATCCGGCCAGTGACCCCCGGACATCCGGGCATCAAGCCGGACATCCGGCCCCTGACAGCATCACTTCCACCCACCACTCCATTTCCCGCCTAACTCTCGCCAATTTTTGACCGGGCATACCACCACTGCTTTCCACAACCACTGTTGCTTACCCGCTTCGCACTTCGACAAAATTTGACATGTTTTTGTTTTGAGAATTTGAGTGGCGGTTTCCGTTTCCTAACGCTTTTCGGCAACTTAGGGATGGTTCGACATCAACATCACCTCCGCTCAACTTCGCCACGGACTCGTCATCAACAACACCCGCTCAACAATTTTGACACCTTCAACCGTAAGCAAGGACGATAACCTCGACGACACTTTGATGATGTAGGGTGTTCAAGAACACTTTGCCGGAACGCATCCATAAAATACAACGAGACCTCAAACACACGCCATTGGACACGAGGTGAACCCGTTCCTACATGCTTCCCCATTCCACTCGTGCGAGACATGGTTTCTACCTAATGCAAAGACACTACATGTGCACAAGAACCGAGGAGAAAACCATGGAGATGCTCGAAGCATAGGACAAGTCCAGATGGAAGCGGATCAAGAAGTGCCTCAAGTGGAGTCGCCACGGAGCTACAGCGGCCGGACATCCGGCAGGAGCCCGGACATCCGGTGCCACCAACCAAAACAAGACCAGAGAGAGACGGACACCAGGTGACTCTATAGCGGCCGGACATCTGGCCGACCCCCGGACATCCAGCGTACTGCGATGGGCCGGACATCTGGCACCTGCCCGGAAATTCGGCGTAGGCTATCCAGAGAGCACCGAGACCAGCCCCGCAAGCCCAGACATCCGGCTCCGGCTGTCTGCGCACAGCGAAGGGTCGAGGCTCATGTACCCCTTCGCCCACCTAGACTATATATACTCCTCCTCCTCCCTCTTTCTAGGGTAAGCAAAGGATTAGCTCATTTGAGAGATAGAGCTTTGCTCATCCACTTGATACCCTTCTCCATTGGAATTCATGACCTCTACGGAGAAGATCCCCCAAGTGGATTGAAGACCCCTCATGGGAAGACCCCTCAAGACCTCCTCATGGAGAAGAACTACCGCCACTTGGATCGTCCTTTGTTGCGTTTGGATCTTGTATCACTCTTTATGTTCATCAATCTAGAACATGTGTGATCGTTTCTCGTTGATTTGAGTGTTTCCTCTCATTTTCCCCTCGTGTTTCCCCTCATGTTCTTCATAGGATCCGCTCCAATCATGAAAGATCGGCCCTAGGATTTCCACCCTACACCATATTAACACGTGAAAAATAGCCAATGTTCAACCGTAAGCAAGCAACACAAGTAGTATGTTCCAAACTCCAATTGGTCAAGATGAAGCACCCACACCCCTACAAGGTCCAATGGCTTAGCAACTCCAGCACTATTCAAGTGGAACATATGGTGCAAGTTTCCTTCAAGATCGGAGAATACGAAGACACTTTGGAGTGTGATGTCATTCCGATGTCCGTTTTCCACCTCCTTCTTGGAAGACCATGGCAATTTGACCCAGGCGTCATTCATAATGGGCGTACCAATCACTATAGCTTTAATATGAAGGGAAAGGAGTACGCGCTACGACCTATGTCTCCTAGTCAAGTGATCGCCAACAAGAAAGCTACCCATCACGGAAATAAAAGTGAGAAAGCGAGCCACCACAAAGAGAGTGAGCGCCACATGCCAAAATTGAGTGCCTCCATGATGAGAGACAAGAAAAACTTAGTGCTATTTGCCACCAAAAGTGAGATGAGAGAAGTGTGTGAGAACCCGTCAAGTGTTATGCACTATGTACTATTGTGCAAGGACGAGGCACCTAGCACTAACACCTCACACAATCTACCTTTAGTGTTGTCTTTTTATTGTAGGAATTCCAAGACGTATTCCCCGATGAGCTACCTCCAGGTCTACCTCCTCTTCGAGGCATAGAACACCGCATCGACCTCATCCCCGGAGCACCTCTTCCTAACAAGGCTCCATACCGCGCCAAACAAAGGAGATCCAATGGCAAGTACAACAACTCATCGACAATGGCCATGTACGAGAAAGCTTGAGCCCTTGTGCCGTCTCGGTAATCCTTGTTCCCAAGAAATATGGTACTTATCGCATGTGTCCCGATTGCCGTCCTATCAATGCTATCACAGTTAGATACCGTTACCCTATTCCACGCTGAGATGATATGCTAGATGAGCTTACCGAATCCACAATCTTCTCTAAGATTGATCTTAAAAGTGGCTATTACCAAATCCGCATACAAGAAGGTGACGAATGGAAACCCGCATTTAAGACCAAATTTGGCTTATATGAATGGATTGTTATGCTAATGGGTTTATCCGAAGCACACGGTACTTTCATGCGAGTCATGCATTTTGTTCTTCGCCCTACATTGGTGTGTTTGTTGTGGTACATCTTGACGATATTCTTGTCTTTAGCAAACCCTTAGGAAAGAGTGCCTTTATGCTAATATGGACAACTACCTTTTCGGTGTTGACAAGCTTGTTTTCTTGGGTTTTGTAGTCTCTTCTAAGGGTGTTGATGTAGTGTAGAACCCTAGAGGCTGATCCTTCACGTTTGGAGCGGATCCCTACGAGGAACATGAAGAACACGAGGAGGGGAACAAGGGAATAACACAAGAGAACACTCAACCAACAAGAGTAAAGCCACACATGCACTAGATCATCGAGACACAAGGTGATACAAGATCCAAATCCAACAAGGGACGATACATAGGGTAACCGGTTCTTCTCCGTGAGGAGGTCTTGAAGATGGTCTTCTCTGGAAGGAGGTCTTGAATCCAAGTGGATCTTCCCCGAAGAGGTGTCGGTCCCTCACGAAGGAGTAGATCGGGATGGATGAGCGAGGCTCTATCTCACAAATGAGCTAAATCAACGCTAACCCTAAAACGTAGGTAGGAGAAGAGTATATATAGTCTAGGGGGCGAAAGGGTACACAGGCCTCGGCCCAAGTCGCTGTGCGCACGTAGGGCCGGAAGTTCCAGGCGCCGGAGGTTTCGAGCCAGGTTCCCGGGAGGGTTCGGCCTAACCAGAGAGTTGGCACGGGCGGAGCTGGGTTGATGTCCGGGGGCCGGAAGGTCCGGGTGGTCAACCAAGAAGGAGGTGGCAAACGGACATCGGGACGACATCACACTCCAAAGAGTCTTCATATGCTCCAATTTTGAAGGAAACTTTGACCGTATGCTCAACTTTTATAGTGCCGGAATCGCTTAGCCATTGGACCTTGTATGGGTGCGGGTGCTTCATCTTGACTAATTGGAGCTTGGAGCATAGTTCTTCACTTTCCAAGTTGTGACAACTACCTCCATCAATGATGACCTTGACGGACCTTCCATTGATGCCGGCCTTTGTGTGGAAGATGTGGCATCGTTGGTCTTCATCTTGTTAATGTTGAAGAGTCAAGACTTTGGAGACAACGAGAGTGGGGCTCGAATCTTAATCACAAAAGACTTGATCATCTTCATCTTTGTTCACGTGCCGTTGCATGGCCACGTGCTCAAGGGTTTCCATTTCCTCTTCACTCATGGAGTCATAGGTTCTGTCATCGTTGAAGATCAAGGTGCGCTTGTTTGTACAATGAAAGGACTTGTGGCCTCAGCCACCGCAAGTGAAACACTTGAAGGAGCTTGTCTTGACGGTCTCATCGGTTGGAGTAGATGATGAAGCTCGCGACTTGAAGTTGCTTGTAGTAGGAGGAGGATGACTTGAGGTTGTAGAAGCTTTCTTGTAACTCGACTTGTCGTCGTTGCTTGTAGATGGCTTGGTTGAGGTAGAAGTTGTTGGAGTCGTTGAAGCTTGGTTGTTGGAAAGCTGTAGGTCTTGGATGAGTACTTGGTGTACTTGAAGTCATCTTGCACTTGACGTTCCGCCTTGGCAGCTTGATGCACGAGCTCTGTGAGGTTGGAGTAGAGTTGGAAGTCGGCAATCTTCTTGATGGGATGATTGAGGCCATTCAAGAAACGTGCCATAGTTTGCTCATCATCTTCCGTGCCATTGGCTCGTATCATGGCTATCTCCATTTCCTTGTAGTATTCTTCAACACTCTTTGTTCCTTGCTTGAGTAGTTGGAGCTTCTTAAAGAGATCGCATTGTAGTAGGTGGGCACAAAACGTGCTCGCATGACATCTTTCATTTGAGCCCAAGTGGTGATTGGTGGTTCACCTCTTGCTTCTCGGCGCTCAAGGACTTGTTCCCACCATATGAGCACATAGTCTTGGAAGTCAAGGGATGCCATGGCGATCTTCTTCTCTTTCTCATAGTTGTGCACACGAAAGATTTTGTCGACCTTCAATGCCCATGATAGGTACTCTTCAGGATCATTGCTTCCATTGAACTTGGGCATGGTGAACTTTAGCTTGCCGTAGCGTTGCTCTTCATTGTGTTGTGGTCGAGGGTGATTATGACGCCCTTGACATGGAGGATGATCAACCTCATGTTGCACTTGTGATAGAGGCAAAGGTGTCCCGTCTTTCGATGAGATGGTGATTATCGTTTCGGAGGAGTAGACTTTGACGATCCAACTACGTACGTGCGAGGATGTCGCGCCTTAGCAATCGCTAAACCAAGTCCTAGAGGTAATTGACCACACCGGAGCACGATCAACCTGACCACGAGGGTCTATTTCCTGCGAGCAAACAAAGAACAAGCAATAATGAGATTGCAATCTGGATATTGTGAACATAAGATGAAAGCTTTATTGATCAAGATAGGGTTCTGTGACGTCTTGGTCTGGTCGTTGAACACAAACGAAGTATGCGAAGTTGCAGCTATGGCAAACTTTTAATCTAAACAAAACCCAAAGTCTAAACGACGCCCTAAGGGCTGTATATATGGAGGAAGAGGGGGGAATTTCGTGGCCCTTGGGGAAGGGGTCCGAAACCAACCCTATCTCTTGTTTCCCCACACATACGGACTCTAAAAACAGCCTATACTCAAGTATTTCGAAATTACATGGGCCTGGCCCAATAATAAGGTGACACAACACCTAGAATAGCCTCTGGACGAAACTTATGAAGTAGCATCTTGTATATTCCGTCAAAGGCTTCATGCACTCATTATGGTGGCTTCAACGTCCTGAAATCATCACTTGTAACTTTGTTCTTGTTCCCCTTGCGCATGCCATCATCTCCATGCTTGTTCTTGCTCCAATGTTCATCCTTCTCCAATCTAGGCCCTTCATTTGTAAGCAAAAAAATGTATCCAATTTAGGCAGCATCATATTCTCATGAACATTAGAATCATTACCAAGAAGCGGAAGTACCTGTTAATTTAATTAGCATGCGCGAGCTCTAGTAATTGGTCCAGTATGTATAGCGGCATGGGCTGTGGGTGTAACAATGGTATTGATGTCCTCATCATCCTCCCCTTCTTGAAATGAAGTCATCCACGACGGAAGATCATCTTCCTCACCCAAATAAGGCTTCAAATCTGCAATATTAAAAGTGGGACTAACCCCAAAATCTGCAGGCAGCTCAAGTTTATATGCATTATCATTTATTTTCTCTTACACCTTGAAAGGACCATTAGAACGTGGCACTAGCTTTGATTTGCGCAAATCAGGAAATCTATCCTGACGCAAATGTAACCAAACAAGATATCCCGGTGCAAACACAACATGTTTTCTACCCTTATCTCCAGCAAGTTTATATTTAGCAATCATACGCTCAATGTTTTCCTTAGTTAACTCATCCATTTGTAAAATCAATTCAGCACGTTTTTTAGCATGAAAATTAACCTTCTCCGAAGATGGAAGAGGAAACAAATCAATGGGTGCACGAGGTATCGAACCATACACAATTTCAAAAGGGCACATCTTAGTAGTAGAATGCAATGAACGATTATAAGCAAATTTGCTATGAGGAAGGATTCTTCCCACATTTTGTTATTATTCTTCAAAATAGCCGTAAGCATAGTAGACAATGTTCTATTGACTAATTCAGTTTGTCCATCAGTTTGGGGGTGACAAGTAGTACTAAAAAGCAGTTTAGTCCCCAACTTAGACCATAAACATCTCCAAAAGTGGCTAAGAAATCTAGTATCACAATATGAAACAATAGTATTTGGCACACCATGCAAGCGAATAATTCCACGAAAGAACAAATCGGCAACATTAACAACATCATCTCTTTTATGACATGGTATAAAGTGTGCCATTTTCGAGAATCTATCCACGATAACAAATATGCTATCCCTCCCCTTCTTTGTTCGAGGTAAACCTAAAACAAAGTCCATAGATATATCCTCCCAAGGAACACTAGGTACATGCAAAGGCATATATAAACCATGAGGATTGAGTCGTGACTTAGCTTTTTGACATGTAGTGCAGCAAGCAACAAACCGCTCAACATCCCGTCTCATCTTTGGCCACAAGAAATGTGTAGCAAGTAGTTCCTCCGTCTTCTTTATGCCAAAGTGTCCCATTAATCCTCCTCCATGCACCTCTTGCAACAACAAAAGACGAACGAAGCTAGCTGAAATGCATAGCTTGTTAGCACGGAAGACAAATCCATTATTAACAATGAACTTGTTCCATGTTCTTTGTTCTTTACAATTCTGCAATACATCTTTAAAATTAGCGTCATGCACATATTGATCTTTGATGGTCTCCAAACGAAATATTTTGAAGTAAAGTTGTGAAAGCATAGTATAGCAACGAGACAATGCATCAGCAATAACATTTTCTTTACCCTTCTTGTGTTTAATGACATAAGGGAAAGTCTCAATGAATTCAACCCATTTAGCATGTCTACGATTCAGTTTATCTTGACTTTTAGTATGTTTCAAAGATTCATGATCAGAATGTTTAACAAATTCTTTGGGCCATAAATAATGTTGCCATGTTTCTAAAGTCCAAACAAGAGCATATAATTCTTTATCATAAGTACAATAATTCAGACTAGGCCCACTCAATTTTTCAGAAAAGTATGCAACAGGTTTGCCATCTTGTAATAACACACCTCCTAATCCAATTCCTCTAGCATCACATTGAAATCAGGAAGTTGGAGAAAAGGAGCATGTGTCAACTTATCTTTCAACACCATGAAGGCTTCTTCCTGTGCGGTACCCCAAACAAAAGGCACATCCTTCTTTGTAAACTCATTGAGAGGTGCAACAATGGTGCTAAAATCTCTCACAAAACGCCTATAGAATCTAGCGAGGCCAAGAAAACTCCTCACTTGTGTGACCGTTTTGGGCTGCGACCAACTCTCAATAGCTTCAATCTTGGCTTTATCAACTTCAATTCCCTGTGGAGTAACAACATAGCCAAGAAAAGACACTCGGTCGATGCAAAAGGTGCACTTCCCAAGGTTACCAAACAAACGTGCATCACGTAGAGCAATAAAAACAACACGTAAATGTTCCAAATGTTCCTCCAAAGATCTGCTATAAATCAATATGTCATCAAAGTAAACTACCACAAATCGTCCAATGAAAATATGTAAAAATTCGTTCATTAATCTCATGAAAGTACTAGGTGCACTAGTTAACCAAAAAGGCATGACTAACCACTCATAATCCAAACTTAGTTTTAAATGTTGTTTTCCATTCATCCCCCAATTTCATACGAATTTGATGGTATCCACTACGCAAATCAAATTTGGAGAATATTGTAGAGCCACTCAATTCATCAAGCATATCATCTAGCCTAGGAATAGGATGACGATAACGAATAGTAATATTATTAATGCATCTACAATCAACACACATACGCGATGTACTATCCTTTTTCGGCACTAGAATAATAGGAACAGCACAAGGACTAAGGGATTCACGTATATAACCTTTGTCGAGAAGCTCCTGTACTTGACGCATAATTGATGTCTACTACGCAACCTTCTCTTTGTAGACATTGTTGGGCCTCCAAGTGCAGAGGTTTGTAGGACAGTAGCAAATTTCCCTCAAGTGGATGACCTGAGGCGTAGGATGAAGATGGTCTCTCTCAAACAACCCTGCAACCAAATAACGAAGAGTCTCTTGTGTCCCCAACACACCCAATACAATGGTAAATTGTATAGGTGCACTAGTTCGGCAAAGAGATGGTGATACAAGTGCAATATGGATGGTAGATATAGGTTTTTGTAATCTGAAATTATAAAAACAGCAAGGTAACTAATGATAAAAGTGAGCACAAACGGTGTTGCAATGCTTCTAAACAAGGCCTAGGGTTCATACTTTCACTAGTGCAAGTTCTCTCAACAATAATAACATAACTGGATCATATAACTATCCCTCAACATGCAACAAAGAGTCACTCCAAAGTCACTAATAGCGGAGAACAAACGAAGAGATTATTATAGGGTACGAAACCACCTCAAAGTTGTCCTTTCTGATCGATCTATTCAAGAGTCTGTAGTAAAATAACGCGAAGCTATTCTTTCCGTTTAATCTATCAGAGAGTTCGTACTAGAATAACACCTTAAGACACAAATCAACCAAAACCCTAATGTCACCTAGATACTCCAATGTCACCTCAACTATCCGTGGGTATGATTATACAATATGCATCACGTAATCTCAGATTCATCTATTCAAACCAACACAAAGTACTTCGAAGAGTGCCCCAAAGTTTCTACCGGAGAGTCAAGACGAAAACGTGTGCCAACCCCTATGCATAGATTCCCAAGGTCACAGAACCCGCAAGTTGATCACCAAAACATACATCAAGTAGATCACGTCAATATCGCATTGTCACCATAGATAAGCACATGCAAGACATACATCAAGTGTTCTCAAATCCTTAAAGACTCAATCCGATAAAATAATTTCAAAGGGAAAACTCAATCCATTACAAGAGAGTAGAGGGGGAAAAACATCATAAGATCCAACTATAATAGCAAAGCTCGCGATACATCAAGATCGTGCCAAATCAAGAACTCGAGAGAGAGAGATCAAACACATAGCTACTGGTACATACCCTCAGCCCCGAAGGTGAACTACTCCCTCCTCATCATGGAGAGCGTCGGGATGTTGAAGATGGACATCGGTGAGGGATCCCCCCTCCGGCAGTGTGCCAGAACAGGGTCCCGATTGGTTTTTGGTGGCTATAGAGGCTTGCGGCGGTGGAACTCCTGATCTATTGTGCTTCTCGATGTTTTTAGGGTATATGGATATATATAGGCGAAAGAAGTCGGTTAGGGGAGCCATGAGGGGCCCACGAGGGTGGGGGCCGCACCTAGGGGGGTAGGGTGCGCCTCCCTGCCTCGTGGCTTCCTTGTTGCATCCCTGACGTATACTCCAAGTCTCCTGGATTGCTTCCGTTCCAAAAATTAACTCCCCCAAAGGTTTCATTCCATTTGGACTCCGTTGGATATTCCTTTTCTTCGAAACACTGAAATAGGCAAAAAACAACAATTTGGGTTGGGCCTCCGTTTAGTAGGTTAGTCCCAAAAATGATATAAAAGTGTATGGTAAAGCCCATAAACATCCAAAACGAGTAACATAATAGCATGGAACAATCAAAAATTATAGATACATTGGAGACGTATCAAGCATCCCCAAGCTTAATTCCTGCTCGTCCTCGAGTAGGTAAATGATAAAAACAGAATTTTTGATGTGGAATGCTACCTAGCATATTTCTCAATGTAATTTTGTTTATTGTGACCTGAATGTTCAGATCCAAATGATTCAATATAAAAGTTCATATTGACATAAAAACAATAATACTTCAATCATACTAACAAAGCAATCATGTCTTCTCAAAATAACATGGCTAAAGAAAGCTATCCCTACAAAATCATATAGTCTGGCAATGCTCTATCTTCATCACACAAAGTATTTAATCATGCACAACCCTGATGACAAGCCAAGCAATTGTTTCATACTTGAGTATTCTCAAACTTTTTTCAACTTTCATGCAATATATGAACGTGAGCCATGGACATAGCACTATATATGGAATATAATGGTGGTTGTGGAGAAGACAAAAAAGGAGAAGATAGTCTCACATCAACTAGGCGTATCAATGGGCTATGGAGATGCCCATTAATAGATATCGATGTGAGTGAGTAGGGATTGCCATGCAATGGACGCACTAGAGCTATAAGTGTATGAAAGCTCAACAAAAGAAACTAAGTGGGTGTGCATCCAACTTGCTTGCTCACGAAGACCTAGGGCATTTTGAGGAAGCCCATCATTAGAATATACAAGCCAAGTTCTATAATGAAAAATTCCCACTAGTATATGAAAGTGACAACATAGGAGACTCTCTATCATGAAGATCATGGTGCTACTTTGGAGCACAAGTGTGGAAAGAGGATAGTAGCATTGTCCCTTCTCTCTTTTTCTCTCATTTTTTTGGGCCTTTCTTTTTTTATGGCCTTTCCTTTTTTTTATATGTGACCTTTCTGTTTTTTATGGCCTTTCTCTCTTTTTTAGTCCGAAGTCACATCCCTACTTGTGGGGGAATCATAGTCTCCATCATCCTTTCCTCACTTCGGACAATGCTCTAATAATGAAGATCATCACACTTTTATTTACTTACAACTCAAGATTACAACTCAATACTTAGAATAAAATATGACTCTATGTGCATGCCTCCGGCGGTGTACCGGGATATGCAATGAATCAAGAGTGACATGTATGAAAGAATTATGAAGGTGGGTTTTCCACAAATACGATGTCAACTACATGATCATGCAAAAGCAATATGACAATGATGGAGCGTGTCATAATAAATGGAACGGTGGAAAGTTGTAGGGAAATATATCTCAGAATACCTATGGAAATGCCATAATAGGTAGGTATGGTGGCTGTTTTGAGGAAGGTATATGGTGGGTATATGGTACCGGCGAAAGTTGTGCGGCACAAGAGAGGCTAGCAATGGTGGAAGGGTGAGAGTGCGTATAATCCATGGACTCAAGTCATAAAGAACTCATATACTTATTGCAAAAATCTACAAGTAATTGAAACAAAGTACTACGCGGCATGCTCCTAGGGGGATAGATTGGTAGGAAAAGACCATCGCTCATCCCCGACCGCCACTCATAAGGAAGACAATCAATAAATAAATTATGCTCCAACTTCATCACAAAGCGGTTCACCATACATGCATGCTACAGGAATCACTAACTTCAACACAAGTATTCCTCAAATTCACAACTACTTAACTAGCATGACTCTAACATCACCATCCTCATATCTCAAAACAATTATCAAGCATCAAATTGATCATAGCATCCAATTCACTTTCTATGATAGTTTTTATTACACCCAACTTGGATGCCCATCATTCTAGGACCAATTTCATAACCATAGAAAATACCACGCTGTTCTAAAAGACTCTCAAAATAATATAAGTAAAGAATGAGAGATCAATAATTTCTACAAAATAAAACCACCGTCGTGCTCTAAAAAGATATAAGTGAAGCACTATAGCAAACAACAAACTACTCCGAAAGATATAAGTGAACATGAATGCGTAGTTGAATAATTATGCAACTATGTGAAGACTCTCTAACATTTAGGAATTTTAGATCTTGGTAATTTATTCAAACAGCAAGCAAAAAAAAACAAAAGAAAATGACGCTCAAAGCAAAACACATATCATGTGGTGAATAAAAATATAGCTCCAAGTAAAGTTACCGATGAACGAAGACGAAAGAGGGGATGCCATGTGGGTCATCCCCAAGCTTAGGCCCTTGGTCGTCCTTGAATATTACCTTGGGGTGCCTTGGTCATCCTCAATCTTAGGCTCTTGCCACTCCTTATTCCATAGTCCATCGAATCTTTACCCAAAACCTGAAAACTTCACAACACAAAACTCAACAGAAAACTCGTAAGCTCCGTTAGTATAAGAAAATAAATCACCACTTAGGTACTGTTGTAAACTCATTCTAAATTCATATTGGTGTAATATCTACTGTATTCCAACTTCTCTATGGTTCATAACCTCTGATACTACTCATAGATTTATCAAAATAAGCAAACAACACATAGAAAACAGAATCTGTCAAAAACAGAACAGTCTGTAGTATTATGTATCAAACGTATACTTATGGAACTCCCAAAACTCTACCAAATTAGGAAGTCCTAAGAAATTTGTTTAACAATCCATAGCAAAACGAATCAGTTCAAAATAACGTTTCTGTGAATTATCAATACTAATTTACTGGGTGCAAAAGTTTCTGATTTTCAGCAGGATCAACACAACTATCACCGTAAGCTATCCTAAAGGTCTTACTTGGCACTTTATTGAAACAAAATCTATAAAAATTGATTACTATAGTAGCATAATCATGTGAACACACAAAAACAGTAAGGGTAAATATTGGGCTGTCTCGCAACAAGCGCTTTTCTTTAATGCCTTTTTAGCTAGGCATGATGATGACAATGATGCTCACATAAAAAGATAAGAATTGAAACATAACGGGAGCATCATGAAGCATATGACTAGCACATTTAAGCCTAACCCACTTACTATGCATAGGGATTTTGTGAGTAAGCAATTTATGGGAACAATAATCAACTAGCATAGGAAGGCAAAACAAGCATAGCTTCAAGATTTTAAACACATAGAAGGGAAACTTGATATTATTGCAATTCCTACAAGCATAAGTTCCTCCCTCATAATAGTTTTCAGTAGCATCATGAATGAATTCAACAATTTAACCAGCACATAAAGCATTCTTTTCATGATCTACTTGCATAGAAATTTTACCACTTTCCACATAAGCAAATTTATTCTCATCAATAGTAGTGCTAGCAAACTCAACAAAATAACTATATGAGAAGCATAATCCAATTGAAAATTAAAATCAAAATGACAAGTTTCATGGTTATCTTTATTCTTTATAGCATATGTATCATCACAGTAATCATCATAAATAGGAGGCATGCTTTCATCATAATAAATTTGCTCATCAAAACTTGGGGGAAAAAATATCATCTTCATCAAACATAGCATCCCCAAGCTTGTGACCTTGCATATCATTAGCATAATGGGTATTTAAAGAATTCATACTAACAACATTCCAATCATGCTCATCATTCACATATTTTATGCCAAGCATTCTATGTAATTCTTCTTCTAGTACTTGAGCACAATTTTCCTTCCCAGTATTTTCACAAAAGACATTAAAAAGATGAAGCATATGAGGTAACCTTAATTCCATTTTTTGTAGTTTTATTTTATAAACTAAACTAGTGATAAAACAAGAAACTAAAACATTCGATTGCAAGATCTAAAGATATACCTTCAAGCACCCACCTCCCCGGCAACGGCACCAGAAAGGAGCTTGCTGTCTACTACGCAACCTTCTCCTTGTAGACGTTGTTGGGCCTCCAAGTGCAGAGGTTTGTAGGACAGTAGCAAATTTCCCTCAAGTGGATGACCTAAGGTTTATCAATCCATGGGAGGTGTAGGATGAAGATGGTCTCTCTCAAACAACCTTGCAACCAAATAACAAAGAGTCACTTGTGTCCCCAACACACCCAATACAATGGTAAATTGTATAGGTGCACTAATTCGGCGAAGAGATGGTGATACAAGTGCAATATGGATGGTAGATATAGGTTTTTGTAATCTGAAATTATAAAAACAGCAAGGTAACTAATGACAAAAGTGAGCACAAACGGTATTGCAATGCTTTGAAACAAGGCGTAGGGTTCATACTTTCACTAGTGCAAGTTCTCTCAACAATAATAACATAACTGGATCATATAACTATCCCCCAACATGCAACAAAAAGTCACTCCAAAGTCACTAATAGCGGAGAACAAACGAAGAGATTATTGTAGGGTACGACACCACCTCAAAGTTATCCTTTCTGATCGATCTATTCGAGAGTCCATAGTAAAATAACACAAAGCTATTCTTTCCGTTCAATCTATCATAGAGTTCGTACTGGAATAACACCTTAAGACACAAAACAACCAAAACCCTAATGTCACCTCAAGTATCCGTGGGTATGGTTATACGATATGCATTTCTTATACGATATGCATCACACAATCTCAGATTCATCTATTCAAACCAACAGAAAGTACTTCAATGAGTGCCCCAAAGTTTCTACCGGAGAGTCTAGACGAACACATGTGCCAACCCCTATGCATAGATTCCCAAGGTCACAGAACCCGCAAGTTGATCACCAAAACATACATCAAGTAGATCACGTGAATATCCCATTGTCACCATAGATAAGCACATGCAAGACATACATCAAGTGTTCTCAAATCCTTAAAGACTCAATCCGATAAGATAACTTCAAAGGGAAAACTCAATCCGTTACAAGAGAGTATAGGGGGAGAAACATCATAAGATCCAACTATAATAGCAAAGCTCGGGATACATCAAGATCATGCCAAATCAAGAACACAAGAGAGAGAGAGAGAGATCAAACACATAGCTACTTGTACAAACCCTCAGCCCCGAGGGTGAACTACTCCCTCCTCGTCATGGAGAGTGCTGGGATGATGAAGATGGCCACCGATGAGGTATCACCCCTCCGGCATGGTGTCGGAACCGGGTCCCGATTGGTTTTTGGTGGCTACAAAGGCTTGCGGCTGCGAAACTCCCAATCTATTGTGCTCCTCGATGTTTTTAGGGTATATGGATATATATAGGCGAAAGAAGTCGGTCAGGGGAGCCACGAGAGGCCCACAAGGGTGGGGGGCGCGCCTCCCTGCCTCGTGGCTTCCTTGTTGCATCCCTGACATATACTCCAAGTCTCCTGGAGTGCTTCCGTTCCAAAAATAACTCTCCCGAAGGTTTCATTCCGTTTGGACTCCGTTTGATATTCCTTTTCTTCGAAACACTGAAATAGTAAAAAATACAGCAATTTGGGCTGGGCCTCTGGTTAGTAGGTTTGTCCCAAAAATGATATAAAAGTGTATAGTAAAGCTCATAAACATCCAAAACGGGTAATATAATAGCATGGAACAATCAAAAATTATAGATACGTTGGAGACGTATCAATAATCTCCTTCGTCTCCTCTCGATTGGTACGGTATGGTGCATGGTTTGGCAGTGAAGCACCGGGACTTAAGTCAATCTGATGCTCAATCCCTCGAATAGGCGGTAATCCCGGTGGCACGTAATGTGGAAAGACGTCAGCGAACTCCTGCAGAATGTTAGTGACAGCAGGAGGCAAAGAGGAAGGCATGTCCTGGAATGAAAATAATGCCTCTTTACACACAAAATCATAGCAAACATATTTGCTGAAATCTAGCTCATCAATATCAGATTTGGTGGCAAATAAACATGCACTTTTCAATTTAATTTCAGTAGAAACACTAGATGTTTTATTATTAGGCTTCATTTGTTGCTCAAATTATTTTGCCACAATCTGATTTTCACTCTTATTCTTCTCCTGTTTTGCTTTATTAGCTCTATTAATATCATCTTTCAAAATGGAATTAGGAGTCATAGGAAGCAAATTAATATTTTTATCCTTATGAACAAAAGTATACTGATTGTCTCTACCATGGTGTACATAATTTTTATCAAATTGCCATGGTCAACCAAGTAATAAGGAACATGCTTGCATAGGTACCACATCACAATCAACATAATCAGCATATGTAGAGATACTAAAATGCACACGAACAGTACGTGTTACCTTAGCCTTGTCGCTGTTGTTGAACCATTGGATGTAGTAAGGATGTGGATGTGGTTTTGTGGTGAGAGATAGCTTCTCCACCATCTCCATGCTAGCCAAGTTGTTGCAGCTCCCTCCATCTATGATGACGCGCACAAAATGTTCCTTCACAAATTATGCCTTTGATTTTGCTCAGCTTGTGTGACCTGCACACTCAAAACACGTTGAGAAACTAAACATTCATACGTGTCTTCGTTTTCAGGAGCCATGTATTGCGTCTCATGATTAGAATCATCTCCACTGTGTTCTTCATGTGTAATAAGAGCAAAAGTCTCCTCATCATAGTCACTAGCGGACTCATACCCACCATCCTCAGTAGCAATCATCACACGCTGAGATTTGCATTCTCTCGCATAATGACCTCTTCCCTTACAACAACGACAAATAATATCACTTGCGTGCCCAGTTGATGCCATGGAAGAAGAAGAGCTCTATGTAGGCCCGTCAGGTGTGCTCTTGGTAGATAGTGGTGGTTGTGCCTGCTTTCTTGTATCACAGCTGGAGGTGGCACTTGATGGATGTGCTGGTGCAGTGTAAGTACAAGATGCACGCGGTGTCCATGATGAAGGTAGACCTGCAGAAAAGTTAGTTCGCGCCAATGCTTGTTGATCCTGCACTTCACATTCAGCTTTACAAGCAAGATGGAATAAACGTGTGATATTAGTATACTCCTTATACTCTAGAATGGTCTAAATCTCCCTATTTAATCCACCCATAAAACGTGCAAGCATAGCTTCATTCTCCTCAACGATACCACATCTAATCATGCCAGTTTGTAATTCCTGATAATATTCTTCTACAGAATTTTTTCCTTGTCTTAAACGCTGCAATTTTTGAAGCAATTCATGTTGATAATATGGTGGAACCCAATGAGTACGCATAGCAGTTTTCAAAGCAGCCCAAGTAGCTGGAATAGGATATAATCTACAATGTTCAGACCACCATACACATGCAAAACTAGTGAAAGCACAAACAGCAGCAGTAACCTGTCTCTCCTCGGGATATTGTAAACATGTAAAATGTTGTTCAGTTTCTAACTCCCAAGTAAGATATACATCAGGAATGTATCTACCCTCAAATGGTGGAATATTCAATTTCTGTTTAGGAACATGGTCATGATCTCATACCTGAGGTGGTGGTGCAGGCCTACCATTGCGAATATATACATGAGGTCGACCTGCTGGTGGTGGTGCTGGTGGCTGCACGTAGTTCTGATTTTGATCAACCTCATCCTCGTAATAGTCCTCCACCTCTGCAGTAGCAGTAGGAGCTACAGAAGCATCAACAGTAGTAGCAGCAGCACCAGAATTTCGTCCTGGCTCAATAGTAATACGCTTTGCTCGCCCTACTGTATTGCGGTGTGAAGCTGGTGGTGGGAGACGTTTGAGTAATTCATCGAACTTGGCGTCCAACTTGGTGTCAATTGTCTTCTCAATGTCATCCATCTTCTCACCTTTCCAAAGCTGGCCATCACGTCTTCCACCTGTTGACCCAACATTAGATGAAACTTATCATGAAGCTCCTTGTTCGTCATGTTCTCACAGTCAATCACATCTGCTTGTAGTCCTGCCATAGTTAGCAGTAATAGAAACAGAAAAGAATATGATCCTACAGACTACTGGAAAATGGTGGTGGTGGGGTGTCACAAATCCATCAAGCGAATCTCAAATTCTTACCAGTTCTTACCCAACAGCAGGTGGTGATCGGCAACCGTTGTAGTCAATACTCTCAAAGCTTGGATAGAGCGATTACCAGGGAGAGTCAAACACACGACGTAGATGTATGTGGAGCTGGGAAGGCTTATAATATGGTAGCAAAAAGGTCCGCAATAATCAATTCAGAGATGCAAAGTTGAATAAACGCTCAACGACGGTACTGTGCTGGTCCTAGGCTAGACCGTGCTAGAGACGCGAGCCTAGAACACTAACAAATCATGGCGCGACACATAATCAAAGGAGGAGCACACTATGAATTTTTTCTCTTTTTTTCACTTTTTTTTGCACTTTTGTTTCTTTTTTCCTCCGCAACAATTTTTTTCAGGAAAGTCTACAAATGGTCTAAAAACTGCCTAGCCATAATTTTCCAGACTTAGTTTTTTTTAAACTGGAACTATTTTTCTACTGCGGGTACCACGGAAGTTGGGGAGTTTGACGCTGTCACAACTCAGAGTATGGCGTGATCTGGAAATCTAAAATAGAGTAAAAAATATTGGACTCGGACTAGTGGCGGAGATGAATCTGGTGGAAAGTCGGACTTGTGGCGGATATATGTAGGGCGGTGGAACACGTTCTGGTGGCGAATCTCTGATGGAGGTGGACTCGGATTATCGTGATGGCGGTGAATATGTGGTATATGGCAGCGGTGATGACGATGGTGGTATATGGCAACAGTGACGATGATGGTGGTATATGGCAGTGGTGATGACGGTCATGCAGCGGCGACGTGACAACTTGTGAACATAACTCCAAACACTAAAGGACTAGACACTAAGACCAGCAACTAAACACGATGATGCAACCACAAACTCAACAATGCAAAACACTAAAAAGATTATGCAAAGGCTCAGATTGGTTCGGATATGATGAACTAGCCCTAAAATACATTTTTTGGCTTTCTGGTGGACTGTAGGTATGAAGAACATACTTGATCTATAGTACGAAAAGCTGTAAAATCTCACAGAGCAACCTGAAAATCTGATAGCACTTGATGGAGGCTAAGGTGTCCGGTCTTTTGTAACATCCCAAATTTCCAATTTGGCATGTTATACATAGATCATCCATGCATATCATATTTCATTGCTTTTTCGTTTGCAATCCTCGAAATCCTAAGCAACTCAAGGACCTTCGGAGAGAGTTGGGGATTTTCTAATTTTCATATTTGAAATTCTTATCAAATAGTGAAGACGAGGATTTGATTTTAATTATTTTCTCTCCGGAAAATATTTCATTTTAAAATATTAAAAAGAGGGGAGATAATATGACTTCTCCAAAATAATTGAAATATCGGAGGAAAAATGTTAAAATCATTTTTGGGATTTTGTTTGAATTTATTCGGGATTTTATTGCTCCTAGAAAAATGTTGCATATTTTAAAAAAATTGCATTTTAGGGGCCAAGAAAAGTTCATCTTGTTCTAAATATTTTATTTAGACGGAGAAAACTTGTTTTGGAATTTTTTTGATTTTTATTTATTTTTCTAGGAATTTTCTTCGGCGGAATGTTTTTTTTAAAAAAATAATAACCTCGCGCCCGACTGGGCCGAAGGCCCAGCCGAGCAGGCCGGCCCAGCCAGCCGCCGCCGCCGCCTTCCCCGCGCGCGCGCCGTGCGCAGCACGGACGCCGAGTGCGGGTCCGAGCCGGACTCCACCCCCGGGCGCCCCCTCGCCCAAGCCAGCCGTCCCGCCCCGCCCATTTATAAGCCGCCACACCACCGCCACACCACCGCCGCCACACCGCAGGACCCGCCGCAGCCGCCGCAGCCCCGATCCGCCGCCGCCGGAGCCGCCGCCGTCGCCCCGCGTCTCCGCCGCCGCCCGCCGCAGCCCCGCGTCGCCGCCGCCGCCCGCCGCAGCCCCGCCGCCGTCACCGAAGCCCCGCCGGAGCCGCCGCCCCGCCGGACGAGCCGCCGGAGGTACCCGACCCGCCGCCGGTTTTTTTTAAAATAAACCCTCGGTTTTTTTGAAAACACTAGATCGTTTTTTTCTAGATCGGTTTATTTTTTTCTGGTTTATTTACTTAGCGAACGTCTGTTCGTCCGTTCATTTTAACGAACGCATTCTCTGTTTAGTTTCTGTTAACGAACGTTCGTTCGTTTAGCATTTCGTTGTTTTTCTTTTTATCGGATTTATTCCGCGATTATTCTGATCGCGATTTTTGATCCGGTTTTCAAACCTGTTTATCTTTTCGCTCGTTTATCGGAATCAGGCGATTCAAGTGCCTGGAGTTTCATCTCGAAACCCTCTTTTCAAATAATCAACTCAAACAAGATTTTTCTTCTGTAAAATTTGACTTAGATCAGAATAGCAAAACGAAGTTGTTTCTTTTGCCGTTTGAGTTTCGTTGCTTTGTTTGATTTGATTCTTTTTGCAAACCGGAGTTCTTAAGTTGAACTCTCTGGTCAGACTCTTTTATTCGGAGTTCTACTTGTGCATCTTTGATTGTTGCTTATGTATGTTATTGTTTGCTTGCGCTAGAGTTCCCGGAGTGCGAAGCGTGTTACTACGAGTCTCTAGGATACCCGGATAGTCAGCAAGGCAAGTAACACATTGATCATACTCTTTTCATACCCAGTCTTTATGCATTAGATTCAATCCTCAAACATTGCATGATTAGGATGCCTTTAACATGTGGGTATTGGGAAGTAGTTGATGAGGTAGAACCTATTGCCCTGTTTATTATCAAACCCTTGGGAGTTACTTCAATGTTATGCTTATATTGCCATGCTATGCTCGTAGACGTGGATTGGGTTTGAGTGATTTCCATGACAGATGTAAGATTGTTAATTAATGGTTTGCTTAAGGTGGCAACTTTAATACACATCTGGGTGGATTGAGGCACCTGGGGTTACCAGTGATTGCCTGTTTTATTTTTTGGAAATCCCGGGGTTACCGTGTGATTCTCCTATGGACCGCCACCCAGGCTCAAAGGGAACTGAGCCTATTCATGCTAGAAACTTCCGTGTGCAGCCGCAAGCTATTATGGGCTCTAGCATAGTTTGAGTAAGTTGCGTGAAGCTCTTGAAGAGGTGGATCAGCAGGTAGTGGGTTTGTAGGTTTGGTATGGTCTGCCCGAAGTAGAGAGTTAATGCTTCTGAAATACTGTGTCTCGGTCATCCGTCTCTCAAACACCATGCAGTGCGAGAATCAACGGAGGCGATTGGGTCTTGCGGGGAAAAGTGTGCAAACCTCTACAGAGTGTACAATCTAATCATGGTTAGTCGTGTCCCCGGTTATGGACAATTCTGAGTATCTAGTACTTGAGTATTCGCATGTATCTCAACACTCTTAAAATTAATTTTGCTTGGGTTGTTAATTACTTCTAATTGGGATCATTGAGTTGGGGTTTATCTTCTCAAATGATGTTTCAACTACCATGATAGTTAAATTAAAATTGATTCCTTTGTAGTAGGGAAAAATTGGCTTTTCGCAAAAACTGTAACCATAGAGCTTTCCACCAGCCAAATATGCATGTAGTGGTAGCATTATTCTGTTATTGCTCTTTTGTGTTACATTGCTAGCATATTCCATGTGTTGACCCGTTCTTGGGCTGCAACGTATTATGTTGTAGACTTTTCAGACGAGGAGTAAGGTTCGTAGGTCGTTGCCGTGCAGCTCAGTTATGCCGTTGGAGTTGATGGACTCACTTTATCTTCCAAGCCTTCCGCTGTTATCGCATTAGATGGCCTTAAGCCATATTATTGTAATAAGTTCTCTTTTGAGACATTCGATGTAATAAGTGTGTGATTGCTACTCTGTTATAAATCCTTCGAAGTACTGTGTGGTGTCAGCATTACTGATCCAGGGATGACACCTGAGCACATAGACTTGACCATCTGAGGTCGGGTCGCTACAAGATGGTATCAGAGCACACGCTGAGTGTAGGACACGACCACTAAGATAAACCATAGGTCACACTTCTCTTCTCATTTCCGACTCCTCTTCTCTTTCCACTCTTTAGGATGAAGGAGATGAAGACCAAGTTTGCACAGCCGGATGAAGACACACCTTTTGGACGCCACTTGAAGGAAGTCACTAGGTACTTGAATATTGGAATACCAAGCTTCATTGGGACGAGCAACGCCACTCTAGCGGAAGAAGAATGCTGGATGATTCAAGTACGAGTTCTAGGAAGGACGTTCTCGCCAAATTCTAAACCCATAGAATTTTCTTTCGAAGCACCCACTTGGAGCCTTGGCAAGAGTATGGCAGCTCATATTACCATGGGACGCATTGGAGAAATCTACAACAAGGAACTTGAGGATACCACCTATCAAATATGTGGGCGCCGAGATGAACAATGGGAGATGATCAGCACCAGGAAGGATAGATCTGTTGCAGCCTTTATCCAAGAGCAAAACCAGCACATTCGACGTCAGGAGAACCAGATGTGCGTAGACATGATCGAGTTGAAAAAGGCGAAGACTAGGATCATCGAGCTGGAGGAAGAACTTAAGTTCACACGCGATGGATATGAGGAGGAAATCAAGACGCTATTGGAGAAGAATGACAACCTAGTGGAGAAGATCGGAATCTTTATGGGAGGACCAGTTCCGAAAGAAGACCTCATACGTCCGGACAACTACATCATCATCGACGACACCGACTCGGATTCAAGTGATGATGATTACGAAGATGAAGCTGGAGCAGACATCATGGAGTCTTCCACCGATCAAAATTTCTAGATGACCACCATATTATAATAGTATTTTCCCCCATGTAACTAGTAGTAGTGAGCACTTTTGCGATAGTCCTAGACCGTTTTTTATGCCCTTGCTTGTTTGATTGAATGAATGCTTGTGTTTGCCTCATATACATATGGGTAGTGTTTCTCCCCTAGATCTTTTTCTATTCTAAATCTCTTCCATCTAAACCCGTCAGATGCCTCCGAGGAGAGACCCCGAGTTTGTTTTCCCACCGGAGATCACCCAGTTGATCCAGCAGCAGAATGCCTTGATGCAATTGTTAGTTCAGAACTAGGGCAATGCCAATAACAACAATGCCAACAACAACAACCCGCCGCCAGTGGATAACCTCGCCCGTTTCTTAAGGTTACAGCCGCCGGTGTTCTCCAGTAGCATCAAGCCAATAGTTGCAGATGATTGGCTACGTCGTATTGGAAGGGAGTTAACCACCGCTGGATGCACAGATGCTGAGAAGGTGCGTTTTGCCGCACACCAACTGGATGGACCTGCAGCAGCATGGTGGGAGAATTTCACAGCCACCTATCCTATAGACACTGTCACATGGGCTCAGTTTCAGCAGGCTTTTCGCACTGCCCATGTCTCGACTGGAGCTATGCAGATGAAGAAGCGTGAGTTTCGCAACCTACGCCGGGGGAATCATACTGTTGGCTAGTACGTGGATGAGTTTAGCAAGTTGTCACATTATGCCCCTGATGATGTGGCCACAGATGCCGCGAAGCAGGAGAAGTTTATGGAAGGGCTGAATGATGAGATGAGTATGCAGTTGATGATAGCAACCTTCAACAACTACCAAGAGTTGGTAGATAAGGCCCTGCTGATTGAAGGGAAGCAGCAGCAGATTGATAATCGTAAGGGAAAGTATGGACAAGGAAAATACAATTTAGGAGCTCACCATAAGCCTCGTTTGACCTCGAACTCAGGAGGACTTGTTCATAACCATGGAGGACATAACCATGTTGGAAGAGGATCGCATAACCATAATGGTGCGAAGAACGGGAATGGGAATGGAGCCAACAATAATCAGAACCGCTCTAACCCATCCACACCCGCAAAGAGGGACTTAAGCCAAGTTGTTTGCTACAAGTGTGGGAAGACAGGGCACTACGCCAATGACTGCTCTGAAAGAAAGAACGGGAATGGAAACGGGAGCGCAGGGAAGAAGCCCAATCCATTCAACAAAGGACAAGTGAACCACGTTAACGTGGAGGAAGTTGAAGAGCAGCCGGACGCGGTAATAGGTCAGTTTTTGGTTCAGTCATTTACCGCTATTGTTCTTTTCGATACTGGTGCATCGCATTCATACATATCAAGGGGATTTGTGGAAAACTTTAAGTTACCAACCCAAACCCTTAGGACACCCCTCTTAGTGAGCTCGCTGGGATCAGAGTACATGGCTAGCAGATGGTGCACCCAGATACCCCTAATCATTGGCACACATGTATTTCCATCTGACCTAATTATCTTGGAGTCGCAAGGATTGGATGTGATATTAGGTATGGACTGGATGTCAAAGTATGAAGGAAGTATTGACTGTGCTAGTAAGTCAATTTATCTTACTACCCCGGAGGGAAAAAGGATTAAGTATGTATCTAGGCATGTGCCTAGGAGGAGCCAAGTAAACGCCCTCACGGGGGTTGTACAGGAGGAAGTACCTGTAGTAAAGGATTTTCCGGATGTTTTCCCCGAAGAGTTACCTGGTATGCCACCGGACAGAGACATTGAGTTTTTGATAGAGCTATTGCCAGGAACAGGACCGATATCTAAGAGACCCTATCGGATGCCAGCAAATGATCTTGAGGAAATTAAGAAGCAGATTAAGGAGTTGTTGGAGAAAGGTTACATTCGTAGAAGTTTGTCACCTTGGGGATCCCCAGTACTTTTGGTGGAGAAGAAGGACAAATCCCTAAGGATGGTTGTTGACTACCGAGCTCTGAATGAAGTAACTATAAAGAACAAGTATCCCTTACCAATGATCAACGATCTGTTTGATCAGTTGCAAGGAGCTAAGGTGTTTTCGAAGATTGATCTGCGATCGGGATACCATCAGTTGAAGATCCGAGAGCAGGATATACCCAAGACAACATTTACCACTCGGTATGGATTATATGAGTATACGGTCATGTCATTTGGACTGACTAACGCCCCTGCCTATTTCATGAGTATGATGAACAAAGTGTTCATGGAGTATTTGGACCAGTTTGTTGTGGTATTCATTGATGACATTATGATATACTCGAAGAACGAAGAGGAGCATGCGGAACACTTGCGTTTGGTTCTCGAGAAACTCAGGGAACACCAGTTATACGCCAAATTCAGCAAGTGTGAGTTTTGGTTGAAGGAAGTTGGATTTCTTGGGCATGTTATATCAGGTGGGGGTATAGCAGTGGATCCTAGTAAGGTTCAGTCGGTCACTGAATGGTTGGCACCCACTTAAGTTGGCGAGATCCGCAGTTTTCTTGGACTGGCATGATATTATCAGAGGTTCATTGAGAATTTTTCCAAGATTGCTAAACCAATGACTGAATTGCTAAAGAAAGATACTAAGTTCAAATGGACGGAGGAGTGCGAGACAAGTTTTCAAGAGCTGAAGGAGCGATTGACTACAGCCCCGGTGCTAACCTTGCCAGATATACGTAAGGAGTTTCAAGTGTATTGTGACGCCTCTCGCTTGGGACTTGGATGTGTGCTTATGCAGGTAGGAAAGGTTGTTTCGTATGCCTCACGACAACTGAAGCCACACGAGTTGAACTATGCCACGCATGATTTGGAGTTAGCAGCCGTAGTGCATGCACTAAAGACCTGGAGACATTATCTTATTGGAAACCGTTGTGATGTGTACACGGATCATAAGAGCTTGAAGTACATTTTCACACAAAAGGAGTTGAACCTCAGGCAGAGGAGATGGTTGGAACTTATAAAGGATTACGACATGAAGCTACACTACCATCCAGGAAAAACCAATGTCGTAGCAGACGCTTTGAGATGGAAGAGTTATGCTAATGTTCTTGTGAGCAATGGAATGCCAAAGGAGTTAGCTGCAGAGATCATGGAACTATGATTGGAGATTGTTCCAAGAGGTTTTCTTGCAACAATGGAAGTTTAGTCGACACTGCTGGATAAGATTCAAGAAGCTCAGATGGAAGACAAAGAGATTGCTGAGATAAGAGAGAGGATGGGCGAAGGTAAAGCCAAAGGTTTTCGTGAAGATGAGCACGATACCTTATGGTTTGAGGACCGAATTTATGTGCCCAACAATTCGGAGATCAGGAAGTTGATACTTCAGGAGGCCCATGACTCACCATACTCGATTCACCCCGGAAACACCAAGATGTATTTGGATTTGAAGGAACGTTTCTGGTGGACTGGAATGAAGAAGGATATTGCCGAGTATGTAGCCGTATGTGATGTATGTCAGAGAGTGAAGGCAGAACATCAGAAGCCAGCAGGACTATTACAGCCTATGCCAATACCCGAATGGAAGTGGGATAAACTTGGTATGGACTTTATTACCGGATTACCCAGAACCAAGGCAGGATATGATTCTATATGGGTAGTTGTGGATCGATTGACTAAGGTAGCTCATTTCATCCCGGTGAAAACAACATATACAAGTGCGAAGTTGGCCAAGATATATATGACCAGGATCGTATGTTTACATGGAGTTCCGAGGAGCATCGTATCAGATAGAGGAACCCAGTTTACTTCAAAGTTCTGGCATCAGTTACACCAGACTTTGGGAACCCGATTGGAGTTCAGTACAACTTTTCACCCGCAGACAGATGGGCAGACAGAGAGAGTCAATCAGATTTTGGAGGACATGTTGAGAGCCTGTGCGCTAGATTATGGATCTAGTTGGGATGAGAATTTGCCGTATGCAGAGTTTTCTTATAACAACAGTTACCAGGCCAGTTTGAAGATGGCACCATTCGAAGCTCTGTATGGACGCAGGTGTAGAACACCATTGATGTGGGATGAGGTAGGAGACCATCAGTTGTTTGGACCAGATTTGATCAAGGAATCAGAGGAGAAGGTTAAACTGATCAGAGACAGACTAAAGGTTGCTCAGTCCAGACAGAAGAGTTACGCAGATTCAAAATGCAAGGAAGTAACTTATAAAGTTGGAGACAGAGCCTATCTACGAGTATCACCCTTGAGGGGAGTAAAACGATTTGGTGTTAAGGGAAAGTTAGCCCCGAGATTTGTAGGACCGTATCGTATTTTGGAACGGTGGGAGAAGTTGCCTACAAGCTGGAGTTACCAGAAGGATTGTCAGGAGTTCACGATGTGTTTCACGTATCACATCTGAAGAAGTGCCATGCTGAGATGGCCGATATACCGTTGAATGATATAGTACCTTTGGAGGCGATTCAGCTGGATAATAATCTGACTTATGAGGAGAAGCCAGTTAAGATTCTTGAGTTTGATAGTCGAGTCACTCGCAACAAGGTGATCAAGTTTTGCAAAGTTCAGTGGAGTCATCATACTGAGGAGGAAGCCACCTGGGAGCGAGAGGAGGATATTCGCAGAGACCATCCGCACCTATTTTCTAGTCAACCCGAATCTCGAGGGCGAGATTCATCTTAAGGGGGGTAGGTTTGTAACATCCCAAATTTCCAATTTGGCATGTTATACATAGATCATCCATGCATATCATATTTCATTGCTTTTTCGTTTGCAATCCTCGAAATCCTAAGCAACTCAAGGACCTTCGGAGAGAGTTGGGGATTTTCTAATTTTCATATTCGAAATTCTTATCAAATAGTGAAGACGAGGATTTGATTTTAATTATTTTCTCTCCGGAAAATATTTCATTTTAAAATATTAAAAAGAGGGGAGATAATATGACTTCTCCAAAATAATTGAAATATCGGAGGAAAAATGTTAAAATCATTTTTGGGATTTTGTTTGAATTTATTCGAGATTTTATTGCTCCTAGAAAAATGTTGCATATTTTAAAAAATTGCATTTTAGGGGCCAAGAAAAGTTCATCTTGTTCTAAATATTTTATTTAGACGGAGAAAACTTGTTTTGGAATTTTTTTGATTTTTATTTATTTTTCTAGGAATTTTCTTCGGCGGAATGTTTTTAAAAAAAATAACCTTGCGCCCGACAGGGCCGAAGGCCCAGCCGAGCAGGCCGGCCCAGCCAGCCGCCGCCACCGCCTTCCCCGCGCACGCGCCGTGCGCGGCACGGACGCCGAGGGCGGGTCTGAGCCGGACTCCACCCCCGGGCGCCCCCTCACCCAAGCTAGCCGCCCCGCCCCGCCCCTTTATAAGCCGCCACACCGTTGCCACACCACCGCCGCCACACCGCCGCACCCGCCGCAGCCCCGATCCGCCGCCGCCGGAGCCGCCGCCGTCGCCCCGCGTCGCCGCCGCCGCCCGCCGCAGCCCCGCAGCCCCGCCGCCGTCGCCGAAGCCCCGCCGGAGCCGCCGCCCCGCCGGACGAGGCGCCGGAGGTACCCGACGCACCGCCGGTTTTTTTAAAAATAAACCCTCGGTTTTTTTTGAAAACCCTAGATCGCTTTTTTTCTAGATCTGTTTATTTTTTTCTGGTTTATTTACTTAGCAAACGTCCGTTCGTCCGTTCGTTTTAACGAACGCGTTCTCTGTTTAGTTTCTGTTAACGAACGTTTGTTCGTTTAGCAGTTCGTCGTTTTTCTTTTTATCGGATTTATTCCGCGATTATTCTGATCGCGATTTCTGATCCGATTTTCAAACCTGTTTATCTTTTCGCTCGTTTATCGGAATCAGGCGATTCAAGCGCCTGGAGTTTCATCTCGAAACCCTCTTTCCGAATAATCAACTCAAACAATATTTTTCTTCTGTAAAATTTGACTTAGATCAGAATAGCAAAACGAAGTTGTTTCTTTTGCCGTTTGAGTTTCATTGATTTGTTTGATTTGATTCTTTTTGCAAACCGGAGTTCTTAAGTTGAACTCTCCGGTCAGACTCTTTTATTCGGAGTTCTACTTGTGCATCTTTGATTGTTGCTTATGTATGTTATTGTTTGCTTGCGCTAGAATTCCCGGAGTGCGAAGCGTGTTACTACGAGTCTCTAGGATACCCGGATCGTCAGCAAGGCAAGTAACACATTGATCATACTCTTTTCATACCCGGTTTTTATGCATTAGATTCAATCCTCAAACATTGCATGATTAGGATGCCTTTAACATGTGGGTATTGGGAAGTAGTTGATGAGGTAGAACCTATTGCCCTGTTTATTATCAAACTTGGGAGTTACTTCAACGTTATGCTTCTATTGCCATGCTATGCTCGTAGACGTGGATTGGGTTTGAGTGATTTCCATCACAGATGTGAGATTGTTAATTAATGGTTTACTTAAGGAGGCATCTTTAATACACATCTGGGTGGATTGAGGCACCTGGGGTTACCAATGATTGCCTGTTTTATTTTTTGGAAATCCCGGGGTTACTGTGTGATTCTCCTATGGACCGCCACCCAGGCTCAAAGGGAACTGAGTCTATTCATGCTAGAAACTTCCGTGTGCAGCCGCAAGCTATTATGGGCTCTAGCATAGTTTGAGTAAGTTGCGTGAAGCTCTTGAAGAGGTGGATCAGCAGGTAGTGGGTTTGTAGGTTTGGTATGGTCTGCCCGGAGTAGAGAGTTAATGCTTCTGAAAGACTGTGTCTCGGTCATCCGTCTCTCAAACACCATGCAGTGCGATAATCAACGGAGGCGATCGGGTCTTGCGGGAAAAAGTGCGCAAACCTCTGCAGAGTGTACAATCTAATCATGGTTAGCCGTGTCCCCGGTTATGGACAATTCTGAGTATCTAGTACTTGAGTATTCGCATGTATCTCAACACTCTTAAAATTAATTTTGCTTGGGTTGTTAATTACTTCTAATTGGGATCATTGAGTTGGGGTTTACCTTCTCAAATGATGTTTCAACTACCATGATAGTTAAATTAAAATTGATTCCTTTGTAGTAGGGAAAAATTGGCTTTTCGCAAAAACTGTAACCATAGAGCTTTCCACCAGCCAAATATGCATGTAGTGGTAGCATTATTCTGGTATTGCTCTTTTGTGTTACATTGCCAGCATATTCCATGTGCTGACCCGTTCTCGGGCTGCAACGTATTATGTTGCAGACTTTTCAGACGAGGAGTAAGGTTCGTAGGTCATTGTCGTGCAGCTCAGTTATGCCGTTGGAGTTGATGGACTCACTTTATCTTCCAAGCCTTCCGCTGTTATTGCATTAGATGGCCTTAAGCCATATTATTCTAATACGATCTCTTTTGAGACATTCAATGTAATAAGTGTGTGATTGCTACTCTATTATAAATCCTTCGAAGTACTGTGTGGTGTCAGCATTACTGATCCAGGGATGACACCTGAGCACAGAGACTTGACCATCTGAGGTCGGGTCGCTACATCTTTCGATGAGATGGTGATTATCATTTCGGAGGAGTAGACTTTGACGATCCGACTACATACGTGTGAGGACGTCGCGCCTTAGCAATCACCAAACCAACTCCGAGAGGTTATTGACCACACCGGAGCATGATCAACCTGACCACGAGGGTCTATTTCCTGTGAGAAACGAAGAACAAGCAAGAAACTGAGATTGTAATCTGGGTATTGCGAATATAAGACGAAAGCTTTATTGATCAAGATGGGGTTCTGTGACATCTTGGTCTGGTCATTGAACACAAACGAAGTATGCGAAGTTGCAGCTATGGTGAACTTTTAATCTAAACAAAACCCAAAGTCTAAACGTTGCCCTAAGGGCTGTATATATGGAGGAAGAGGGCGGGGGGGGGGGGGGGGATTTTTTGGCCCTTGGGGAAGGGGTCCGAAACCAAAGCTATCTCTTTTTCCCCACAAATACGGACTCTAAAAACAGCCTATACTCAAGTATTTCGAAATTACATGGGCCTGGCCCAATAATGAGGTGACGCAACACCTAGAATAGCCTCTGGACGAAAGTTATGAAGTAGCATCTTGTACATTTCGTCCAAGGCTTCATGCACTCATTATGGTGGCTTCAACGTCCTAAAATCATCAGTTGTAACTCCGTTCTTGTCCCCCTTGTGCATGCCATCATCTCCATGCTTGTTCTTGCTCCAATGTCCATCCTTCTCCAGGCTAGGCCCTTCATTTGTTAGCAAAACAAATGTGTCCAATTTAGTCAGCATCATATTCTCATGAACATTAGAATCATTACCAAGAAACGAAAGTACCTGGTAATTTAATTGCCATGCACGAGCTCTAGTAATTGGTCCAGTATGTATAGCAGTAGGGGCTGTGGGTGTAACAATGGTATTGATGTCCTCATCAGCTTGGAGGTGAAGATTTCCATAGTCAACTTGCTCTTGTTGAACTTGAGGTTGTGGAGGAGCTTCTAGAGCTCGTGGAGGAGCTTGAGGAACTTGACGATGCACTCTTGGTTGGTAGTTTCGCTCTTGAATCTCTTCGCGAAGTGCTTCCTCTTGATTGCGCCAATTGCAGTTGCATTTGGCAATGGCTTGACTTGCTTCTTGAACGCCACGTTGCGCCTCGAGAGCTTGTGCTTCACGTTGTTGTTGTTGAAGACGTTGAGCCTCGGCGTCTTCTTCATCTTGATATTGTCGCGCTCTCTCTTCCACTTGGTGACGTTGATGTTGTTGTTCTTGAGCTTGTACAAGAGGAACTTGGTTTTGTTGATGACAATGTGCTTGCTCGTCGACTTGCTCTTGCGAATGATTGCTGTGTAGAGTATTTCGAGATGCATGACGGTCTTGACGCGTAGCTCGTCGAACAGTGTTTGATGTCCGTGTACTAGAGTCGGAGAAGGTGTCTTCGGTGTGTCGACTTGAGCGGCTCCGTCTTGAGTATGACGAGGTGGAAGGATGGTGGTCACCAACAAAGCATAGATCTCGTCCATTCTTGCATCGTTCTCTTGCTTGTGAGTGTCATGCTTGTTGTTGAAGTAGTCTTCTGTTCATTGCTCGGAGAGTCGCAAGTCGGTGGCGAGATTGTCGATGCGGTCGCTCATTGCTTGTTGCTCTTGTTGCAACGCTCGTTGTGCACTAAAAAGGTGGCTCTTGGTGACGTATGATGACATGTCGTCGTCTTGCTCGATGAAGAGTGGGTTGGTAGAAGAACTTGGCCTATCCATCATTCCAAGCAAAAATGTGAGTAGGAGAAAGAGAAGAACTTATACCAAATGTACCTTGACCGATGTTGAAGATGGATCAAAGATCACTCAAATGTGGACAATGAAATAGCACAATTGGTACCAATTCTTGTCAGTTCTCACACCTACACAAGTAAAAGCTTATGGTGGAGCTGGGCTAGGATGGTGGTGGAAAATTTGATGCAATTGTTAGTTAGACTCAAAGATGTTGAAAAAGATTCGCAAATTCGCAAATGCAACAAGTAGACCAAGCAAGTAGTGGTACACGGAAACACACGCGCAAATAGATAAGTGGGGTTGTGCAAACAAAAAATGAGCCAAAATGTGGAGTCCATGAAAATGCTCTTGTTGCACAACGCTAGAGAGACGCTAGCACGATTGCACAATAGGCGGATACGGAACTTGTGCACAACCTACTAGGCAAAAATGCAACGACCTCTATTCCAAGTATGCTATATGTATGGTATTTCGGTGATATGAACCAAGATGATCGGATATGACAATCTTAATGCAATATGATGCTATGGTTCTTGATCATAAGCTCTTTGCTTATCTTCTCTTTTTGCTTAAAAGCTTGTTTGGCTCTTTCACTTTTGAGCTCTTTTCTCATGCAAAACTGCACGAACCAAGATAGCGATTGTGTATGCGATGGCAACTTTGTGACACAAGATATGATACCAAGATATACACCATGGTAATATACTAATATGGTATGTATGCTATGGGAAGTATGATCACTAATGTGCACAAGTCACGTTGCCGGCAATACTCAAAGGCTAGTCTCGATGGGTAAGGTACACAAAGAAGGGTATGTTGTTTATCAATGCAATGGCAAGGGGAAGGCAAAGATATTGTCGAGATTACCGTCCTTGCTTACGGTTGAGAGTGTCAAAAGGATGTGATTGGTGTCGATGGCATAGTGCACGGTCTTCAGTACGTTGGTGAAGATGCCGCTGCACTGCGATCGGAGTTTTCGAAGTAGCGGAAGTCGCCGAAGTTCCGGGAAAGACGGAAGGTCCGGGCGAGGCCGGAAGTTCCGATGGTCGCGAATCTGCCAAGAATAGAGAATTGGGGATCATGGATTTGGGCGGAAGCAACTTGCGGAAAAACCCAAATCCGAAGGGGAAAAGAAAAAAATTGAAGGGAAAGGAGGGTGGGGTAGCTAGATCTACATGCCACACACAAAATTCACGGATCCAAATATACAAATCATCATCAAAACTAACAAATCACAAAAAAAGTTGGGGGCTGTATTTGGTGGGGATTTTCGGATTTAGGATGAAATCAACAAAAATCAAGCTAGAAAACAAAGGGTAGGGGCTCCAAAAATGTGATCAACGTGGCTCATGATACCAAGATGATGTAGGGTAGAACTCTAGAGGCCGATCCCTCACGTTTGGAGCGGATCCCTACGAGGAACACGAAGAACACGAGGAGGGGAACGAGGGCAAAATATGAGAGATCACTCAACCAACAAGAATCACTATAAAAATACACTTCCGTGATGATACGTGTTTGTCACAGTAGGTCGCGTTTTCTGTCATGCATGTACATTCATGACAATTTTATGACAGAATCAAGATAGTCATACCTGTACTGTCATAGAAGTGTTCCATGACATTACCAAAATTATCATCATGGAAGTGTCCACTTCCATGACGATAAATCGCGCGTCACAGAAGTGCTTTCGTCAAGGGTGACCGACACGTGGCATCCACCATAACGGAACGCCGTTAAGCTATCGGGTCGGGTTTTGGTTCTGATAACCCGTTAACAGCCCCGGCCAATGGGGATTTTCCACGTGTAAAATCATCATTGGCTGGAGGAAACATGTGTCAGCTCATCGCTGGGACAAATTTCATCCACTCATTGGACAGAAGGCGCCTATGATACGTCGAGACGTGGCACGGCCCAACAGAGGCCCATTCCTGTGAAATGGCCGGCCCATTTGACTTGGTCAAAAGGTGGCGGGCCGGCCCATGGAAAGCCTGTTAATGGCCTGTTCGCATATAGCCCATTTACAGCCCGCTAACCCAAGGCCCCTTACGCCCTATTCGAATTAGGCCCAGTAGCGTCATCTGGGCCATCCAATATGATTCCAGCCCGTTTTCACTTCTGGCCCATGTATGGCCCATGACGTCTTTCGGCCCATATGAGGCCCTATGTAACTCTTGGCCTATTAACGGCCCGTGGTGAAACTGGCCCGTAATGAACAGTGTATCACTTTACACCCATTAACGGCCCGTGGTGAAACTGGCCCGTAAAGAATAGTGTATCACTTTATACCCATTAATGGCCCGTTATTCCGTTGGGATGTTATCTTTCGGCCTTCTCAGAGCCCATTTATTCTTAGGCTCATTTCCAGCATTCATTTACTTACGGCCCGTTACTGTCATTTTCTGCTTGTGGGCCAAATTCAGCCCATGGTTACAGCCGGCCCGTTTGTGGTCCGTTAATACATTGGGCCGTTTCATAGCGTCATCAAATACGACCTATTAACGATGGCCCATTATGGTCGGCCCATGAACGGACGATTCCAACTCTAGCCCGTTTACGGCCAGAATGCGGTCTGTTTGGCCCATGTTTGGCCAATCGATCATACGGCCCATATAAGGCCCATTGATGATACGGCGCATAGAAGGCCCATTGTTTCTACGGCCCGTAGAAGGCCCATTGTTTCTACGGCCCATAGAAGGCCCACTGTTTCTACGGCCCGTAGAAGGCCCACTATTTATACGCTTGTAGAAGGCCCACTGTTTCTACGGCCCGTAGGAGGCCCAGTGTCACTACAGTAAATATTAGCCCATGGTTACTGTGGCCTAGTATTAAAAAATAGGTTATTGCAGCCACTAGCAAACCGCAGAAAAAGAACTGCACTGACTACAAGCAAACAAATAAACAAGACAGCAAGGAAATAAATAAGCAAGAAACTTACACTAGGCTATCACGGCTATTACACATATTACATCCACTGGGCATCAAAGTTCGCCACCAGTGCAAATATAGGGAAGACAACAGCATATAAATGCCGCAGCAAAACAAGTCTAGAGCTGAAACTACTTGAGAAGAGCTCAAGAAACAATATCCTGGGTACCCATAATGCTGGCAAGATGCTTAGCAAGCTTATTAACTTTCTCTTATTTGGCGCTTAAGTCCTCCAGCGCTTGCTGTTGCACCAGAAAGTATGCATCTGAATTCTGCAGGGACTTCCTCAGTCCTTCGGCTTCCTGTCGCATAACATCTGATTGATGTCTTTCAACTTGAAGTTGAGACTCAAGAAGCCGAACTGATTCAAGCAACGAGTTCGAAGAGCTGGTGCGAGAAGTGGTAGCCAGTAACTCGAACACTACATCAAGACAGGACTTTGGGGTTGTCTCAGTGTCTTCAATATAGTTTTTATCAGCTTTCTTAGAGACCAACAGGGATGTCTCACTATCTTGAACCTTATCTGCATTACTTCCTTTACCATTGCATAACAGGGTACTCTTCTTCAATATTTTATCCGCATTCTAAAAGGGAAACAAACAAACACATCTCAGGTTTACAATGTAGTATATGAAACTCATTTTGGTAAACCAGTTCAGTAGTAAGGTGGACAGGATAACAACATGAAACAAACATATATCTATGTAGTATGGTCACTGTATGGTCTATATCATTCTAGTTTATGTTGCCAAATCAAGATAGATACAGTTCGAATCATATCTATTTAAGACAAAGCAGCATAGACAGAATATAAGTGTGGGAAACTACACAACAATAACAACACTTGTAATGTGCATGGCATGAGAACATAACTGTTTCTTCAATTGAAACTGAAATCAACATAGAGCAAGTTACAATAGCAAACAGCCAAACACGTTGAAGAAACAGGTTTAAAACATACCTATTGCGCCATTGGAGTTTCAGTTGCATCCTTCAACTTTGAAATTAGTTGGTGTCAGTAAATACAGTGATGCAAGAGCAAAGTAGTATGAACCATAGCTACGGAACCTGACCTGAGAACAATTCTTCTGCTGCTTTAAGCGTTGACTTCGGGTTCAGAGTGGTGGTCCTCGTGATTTGGGCACTGCAGTTGCCTTACTAACTGCTCGTGTTTGGGTGCTCCGTGGTGGAGACGGTGCTGTGTCAACGGGAACTGGGTGTCTATCTGCTGGGGTTGGGGTTAGAAGGAGTGTAGCTGGTTCTCTGTCCAACTGGATAGGGGTACAATCTGCATGAGTGTGGGTTATGTGTGGTGGGGCTAGTTCTTGGGCAAGTACTACCGTGGTTCTATCTGCATCGACAGCTAGCACGATCTTTTCTGAAGATCGTGTTTTTACTCCCACAGATACTGCCATCACTACCTCCAATTAAAATGGCTGATAAACAAGAAGAGTAATTGAATGTATAGACATTGTAAGATAGACAGGTGCAATGGATAGTAGGGAAGAAAACAGGGCATGAAATAATTCACATTTATGTTGTCTAAGCAAACAGAATAGCAGGACATAATTTCACATATATGATGGCTAATTAAACAGGATAGCATGACACAATTTCACATGTATGATGGATAACTAAACAGGATAGAGTGACATACTTCAAAATATGATGACTATGTAAACATGATGACATGATATAACTATACAATGTGTCTATTAAAGTGGTTGGCATGCCATAAATCAAAAACATGCCATCGATGGAAACATGATGGCATGATATAATTCACGGATAGAATGATATAATTTAAAATATGATGACTATGTAAACAGGATGACATGATATAACTATATTATGTCTTTAGAAAATGGGTTGGCATGCCATAATTTAGATACATGTTGTCTATGTAAACATCATGGCATGACATAATTCAAATATATGATTTATATACTAAGGAAGTGAGCAGAGGGCAATCACATATATGATGTGTCAACTAAGGAGATGGCATTCAATATTGTGTATATGATGTAAAAACTAAGCATTGCAATACAACATATGCATTATATGAGTAATATAACCCTGCCAAGTTTGAGCATACACCTCAGGGGGATAATAGGACTGGTCATCTGCCTTTGAATCCTCCTCTGAAGAGTTATCTGTAACCAGCAAGATATCTGCTTTAGCAGGTAGCATTGTCTGCTCTGAAGACCTTGTTTTCACTCCAGATTTCTCCATCACCAATTCAAATGGCTGATGCACAGGAAGAGCAGTTGAATATACAAACATTGTCGACAAAAGCAATGAGAAATACAAAAAAAAGGACGGCATGATATAATTCACATAAATGACGCTTTCCTAAACAGCATGGCATTGCATAATTCACATACATAATGCCTTGCAACAAGATAACATTGCATAATTCACATATATAATGTCTTGCAACAAGATGGCGTTGCATAATTCACATATATGGTAATTAGACACTAAACAGGTGGCATTCATACAAAGCATGTCTAAACTAAGAAAATGACATAGCAATGCAAGATACCATACGCACGATATGAGCAACATAACCATGCCAAGTTAGGGCATGCACCTCCGGGGGGGGGGGGATATGAATGGTCATCTGTCTCTGAATCCTCCTCTGAGGAGCTATCGGTAACCAGCAAGACATGCTCTTCGTCAGATATTATTGTCTGCTCTGAAGACCTTGTTTCCACTCCAGATTTTTCCATGACCGTGCCGAATGGCTGATGCACAGGAAGAGTAATTGAATGTACTAAATTTTTTGACAAATTTAACACGTAATAAAAAAATGATGGCATGATATAATTCACATATAAGATGACTGGCTAACCAGGGTGGCATTGCAAAATTCACATATATGATGCCTGGCTAGACAAGATGGCATTGCATGATTCACATATATGATAAAGAAACTAAATAGATGGCATTGACACAAAGCATGTCTAAACTAAGCAGATGACATCTTTAATGCATACAGTAAGCAATGCAAGGCACCATATGCATGATATTACCAACATCAGCATGCCAAGTTAGAGCGAAGACCTCACGGGGTAAATAGGAGTGGTCTTCTCCTTCTGAACCCTCCTCAGAACAGTTATCTTCCTCTTGATTACGATCCGAAATGGGTGGAGGGGGGCTGCCTTTGCGCCCACCATGGAACGACGTCTGCATGAAATTTTATTGCCACGCAAGGCTCGTCTCTTTTGCTCTACACGATCAGTTCCATTGTGTACAATAACTGGCATGCATAGGAATAAAACATAGTGAGATTATGTAAGGAGTGCATGCACAAATCCAGAGTGATGGTAGCAAACTGTGGATAGACCCAAAACCAATGATAGCAGGCGGATAATAGCTTTAGTTAAAAAATACAGATAATGGATCCTTTAATGCTTGTTTGCACCCAACGTGAAACTCATAGTAGACACCGGAGATTAACTAGATAGTATTGATTGCTGCCCCAATATGTACCCCACAACCATTTAAAAACTCAAGTTTCAACATTTGTTTGGACCTGACTCGGAGTCTAATAGGTGAACATGACAATAATGTAGCTTGTCATCATATTAAGCGACGCATAACGTAAGTAGACATGGAAGAGTGCGACCTCTCTTGCGGACCCGTGTAGTCCTCAAGGTCATCTGCTCAGTTGATGATGGTAATGCAGTTGTCGTGGCTGCCGGCGGCGGGGAAGAAGATCTGAGGCGGCGAAAGACAGTCTGGAGAGCGGATCCCTGCTGTGGTGAACCCTTCCGTCATTGGAGCAGCTGAGCTGGGGTGGAACACAGTGCCACAGGAGTAGAACAAACCACACAAGGTTTTCTTTGACACATATCTGTAACAGAAGTAATTGAGTAAGGGCTTGTTTGAATTTGAGGATTCTAACAATGCAGGGATAGGAAATAGACAGGAATAGGATAGGAATGCATGTGCAAAACAGAGAATTTAAAAACACAGGATTTCTGCCAATCTGGGTGTTTGATTCACAACAATTGGAAGATCACGGGATGCAAAAACGCATGGTGGGATTAAGTCAAACCACAAGAAAATGTACGGTTATAATGCTATTATGCTACTATCTCTTAGTCTTGTGCTTGATGAACAGGAATCTGAAAAGGAGGAGAAGTGGAAATTAGAATTCCTACGGTTTTTCTTTCAAGAAGACACTAAAGGAACAAATCCTACAGTTTTCCTTTGCTCCATTCCTTTGCACCAAATTCATGAAAAGTAGTACCATAGGAAACTTTCCAATTACGATGTTTTTCATTCACTTTTTCTTTCAAGCACTGGCAATTCTAGTAGGCAGGCTTGAGCAAGGAAAATCCTACACTAAAAAAATGTTTTTGTGCTACTTCTATTACTTTGGACCCAGGCCACTGCCATACTAGCTCAACTCCCAGGCCCATCGACAAATGCACAGCTCAAACGCGCAGAGATAAATAATGATGGCGTTCAAGAGAGTCCATCACGGATAGCTAAGTTGCCTGGTACCTCACTGCTTGTCATATAGTAGGATAAAATAATCGTATTTCCCGTTACTACGAGTGCTCAATGGACAATATATATAAAATGTAGAGTAAAAAAGAGATGCAACAAGTGTACAACCTCTTTGGCGAAGCCATATCGATCTCAGCGTGATTGGGTTGTCCGGTGAGGATGCTTCGGCTGACTTTGTCGTCGGAGGAGGGGAAGAAGATCTTAGGCGTCTGGAGATGGAGCCCGAGGTACTGCTCCACTGTGATGGAGGGTTTCGTTGTTGGAGCAGCTCCGGTGAGTTGTACGACGCCGAGGCTGAAGCAGGACAAGAGAGACAACGAACAACGTTAACCTGAGTGGAATTCTAATAGCATCTCCAATACATGACGTAAAATACATAACCACAAAGTGCTAGATGTAAAATACATCAGCCGCTCATCTCTGAACTTAACTGTCAAAACTGAACTTAACTGTCGAAATTGAACTTAACTGTCGAAACTGAATTTTGCTGTCGAAACTGAATTTTGCTGTCGAAACTGAACGCACTAGCAAGGTGAGGCTACACGTCGGTCGACTGACTTTTTCATCTTTGGTCAGTCGATTTTGCAGCCGTTGGATACGAAATCAAGGGCCTGCAGTTCATCTTCAACCTCCACCCCCCTGAGCCGCCAGCCACCACCGGCTAAACAGCAGCCCCCTGCCGACCGCGGCTGGCGGTGCGCCGCCCCGCCCGCCCCGAAAACACTCTCCACCGCCGCTCTGCCACCGCCTAGCCATCCCTCTAGCCCCCCCCCGTGCTGAGCTTTTTCTCCGGCGATCCCCACGCCACCGCCCCGCCAACGCCCGCCACCGCCGGCGACCACCGCCCGCATCCTGAACCCTAAGATAGATAGTGTGGTACCTCTCTGGCGAGCCCCCCTCCCTGCTGCGGCTGGTTCTTCCTTGACCCTGGCAAGCCCCCCCACCCCCTGAAAATCGACTGACCCAAAAGTCGATTCAGTCGACTGAAGTGTAGCTACATCGGAGCAGCATCACAAGCAAGAGCAAGAGCGAGAGCAGCAGTGCGAGCAAGAGCAATAGCAAGAGCAGACCAGGTAGGGGACCAAGAGCAAGAGCAGAGCAGCAACGCGAGTGAGAGCTAAAGCAATAGCAGCTCCTACTGATGTGGACATCGCCGCCGAGGGAGCGACACCGTGGAGGAAGTGGTCGCCGATGCCACCGTGGATGGAGCCATGCCGTGTCGGCTCGTGACCGAGTGCCGGCAGCACCGTGAGAACGAATCAAGAAGAAAATGCGGCGATTAGTGTACAACCTCTTTGGTGGCGCCGATTAGGCCGCAACTTCATCCGAGGAAACGGTGATGATGATGCTCTTCCGATGGTGCAGGTGAAGACGGCGGTGTGGGAATGGAGGTGGCATGAAAGACGAGGGGAACGTCAGGGCAGCTCCTTGGAGGTGGAGGACGGGGTGGCTAAACCGGCGGGACGATGAGATCGACGAAGGATCCTCATCCGGTATGGTGGATGAGGGACGTCGAGATGTTGCTGTGGACGACGTCGTCGGAGAAGAGGCTCCGGCTGGGTGGCGGACGGAGTAGGGTGTGGGGTTTCGTCGCGGGTTTTCACGATCTCGGTGTACGAATGGGTGGGCGGATGGGATGGCAGTGGGGAACCATGGCTTAGAGACGCGCTTGTCCGAAATGTGGGGTAAGTTAAGAAAGTAACCCCCACCGATTTGAGGCGGTTCTTTCGGTTCAGGGGTACCACGGGCATTTCGCGTGTCAGGATTTCACAGGAGGTGGGAGTTTTTGTGCACATTGTAATTTCGGAATAGCAAGGCACGGGTTGAGATGGAGGGAGTTGTCGGAGCACAACAAGGCAAAGATATATCTTAAATATTTTGGGCTAACAAGGCGCGGGTTGAAGAGGCGGTAGTTTCGCAGCATGATAGACAGAGACGCTAGCTTGAATTTTCGGCATAACAAGGCGCGGCTTGAAATTTTGGAAGAACAAGCTTAATGTGTACCCAAAAAAGACAATTTGCACCTCAACACGCACAACACACACACAAACACCATTTAGACTAGAGTAAGGTACACGTGCATTGCACGCATGAGATTTGGCAACCAAATTACGAATAAATACCGAATTATAGCATGCAAGCTTTGAGTCATATATGCATGATGTAGATGTTTGTTTAATTCTTATAGTTCATTTCATTAAAAATCATCTAGTTTTTATAAGAAAGCTAATCTATTTTAAGATTCATGGAATTGTGCGTTGTAAGACATAAAGTAAAAAACAAATAATGGCAAATCATGTAGAAAAACATTTGGGCAATTCTGATACGGAAGATTCTAGAACAAATAAGAAGTGCTTGTGTTTTGATGTTTGTGCATTATGCTTATGTTCAACCATGGAGTCTTCTAGATTATACATGTGGCGAGATCTGGTGGAATCTAGATGATATCCAATGGCCAGTAGTGCTCAAATTTGCCATCTTGGGACCATCGGATTCGCCTCATCCAACGACCATCTTTCAATGTTAAACTTACACGCACACAATATAAAAACTATAAAATATAATATATATATATATATATATATATATATATATATATATATATATATATATATATATATATATATAGGGGTATAGATATAGATATGTGATGCGAAAGCCGCCCATCATCCCCAATTAGAATAGTGTGTCCATGCACGGATGCGACGTGGCCAAATGATGTCTGCCATCGGTATCTCAAATTCAAATCAGTCTGACCTTGTTCAATGTGTATACATTACAACATGCTCGTTTCCAAACCACACCGCGCAGATCTCCGTTATATTCATGCATGCATGGGATTCAAACATCAGGATCTCTTATTCAAATATTTAAATTCAACTTTACATTTATTATGACCTCACCTATTCTTTTACACCCACACAATAGTCTTCTCTTTATAATTGTACCACTAACTTTCTCTCGTGTATGCATGCACACACACAACTAGTCGGCATTATCCATCGCATGCATGCAATCTTTTTCTTCAGGTCGGTCTCCCATGAAGGCACACACCCACACACATCCCCCTCTCCATCATATCAGGCATTCTTTATCTCTCACGCGTGCATGCACAACGATTGATGTTCCTCCATGTACGTGTGTATATAGCTAGGTCTTTCATAGTTTTCCACACAAACCGATCAATCGATATATCCAGTGAGGTCTCACCCTCTTTCCCACGTCCACATCGATCAATCTATACCTCTCTATATAGGATTAACATATATAGCTAATACACCCACAATAATTATATACCCAACGTCCCCCTCTCATCATCCATGCCTTCCGCTTCATCTCTCAGACGCGTGCACAATGGCGAAGGCACGGGGAAGTAAGGGCCCTGCCCCCCTAACATCACTATATATCGAGGCTAATATCAATGTGATCATTAGACAATTGCTGCTAAAAATGGTTTAAGTTCATGAATTGACCCTCCTCGTAAAGGATTAGCAATGCTTGGCCCCCTAGCTCATTTATTTTTCATGGCTCCACCAGTGCGTGCAACAGCGCACGTGTTCGCCCCCTCTCTCTAAATATTGATCTCGCACTTGTGCATTCCTTCATAGTCTCCCTCCACTCGGCCCCTCGCACCATCTTCTAGCGCCCCACCGGATTTTGCCACATGTACAATCTAGTAGAGTCCATGGTTGAACTTAAGCATAATGCACAAACCTCAAAACAACAGTAGTTCTCTTTTGTACTAGAATCTTCCGTATCGTAATTGCCCAAACTTTTTTTCTAGTTGAATTGCCATTATTTGTTTTTACTTTATGCTTTACAACGGACAATTCCTTGAATCATAAAATAGATTAAGGGCTTCTTTGATTCAAAGGATTCTCAAAGGAATTTTGGAGGATTCTAATCATTAGGAATTTTTCCTATCTTGGTTGTTTGATTCGTAGGATTGTAAACCATAGGAATTTTTCCATATGATTCATTTGTGCTAGATTTCATAGGAAACATCCCATCCACTCAAACCTCTTTGAAAGAACTCTGCGTTTTTTCTATGGACAATCAAACACTCGTACAATCCTGTAGGATTCAAGACGACATTCCACTATAATCCATGTTTTTCCTATTCCCACGTTCTTAGCTTTTTTTATAAAAACTAATTGATTTTGAATGAGATGAACTATAAGAATTAAACGAAGGGCTACATCAGGCATATATGACTCAGAGCTTACATGCTATAGTGTGGTATTTATTCATAATTTGGTTGCAAAATCTGATGCGTGCAATGCATGTGTACCTTACTAGTACTTTGAGTATGTGCAAAACACGTAAATTAGAATACCAATGGCACACTACACAGTGTCTCTCTTACAGTTCATGAAGCCACGTGGCACATGTGGAGGTGTTGTCGTGACCTCCTTGCGTGGATTGATCACAGTGACATGCTGTTGGTTCCAGAAGAATGTACTCGTCCTCCCTGAGCCCTACTGGCGGTACATGCACGAAGCGAAGATGTGCACGCACGCCATACACGCACTCATTCCCTCGCACGCACACGCGGGTACATGGGTGGACGCAATTTTGTACCAAGATCCACCCCGTGTGATAATTTGACGCATGTAAAGTCGTTCACTTCATTGATGGCAATTAATACAGCGCATGCAATTTGAGTGGACGTGAGTGCGGAAGAAAGACATTATTACTCCACTGCGCGCAAGCGAGTAGTTAAATCGTGGGTTGCTAGTAGTACTTCCATTGGTCTCCTTCATATTTTGTGCCAATTTTTGACAGTAACATAATATTTACGCATTTGAGCAGTGTAGTACTTGAAATTTATGTTCCGTTAAACTCATCGGGAGCCGCTTCGGGCCTCGAAACCAAAACCATCAATTAATCTTTACCTTGACCCATCACATTCGAAAGCCTGCTCACACTTACTAGTACGTACCAAACCTGAACATGTTCCCACTATGAAGGTATTAGTACTAGTGCTAGTACTTAGGTTATAAAAAGGGGAACTACCTAACTGATAATTACTCTACCTTTCGTCCTCATAAGTGCTACTTCTTCGTCCGTCGTTGCCATGGCCGGTGTGCAGAGCTCTAGGTCGAGAACTACTCGTAACAAGGGAGCGGCAACCAAGGCTGCGGGAAAAAAGAGAGGGCTTTCCGCCATGCAGAGACCTCGAAAGATCTCTCACGGGCAGGCGACGGCTCCCAGGAGCGCCCTAGCCGCGGAGGCGAACATGCCGAGCCGGCGGAGCTGGAGTCGTTATCCCTCGATGACATGCCCGATCAGCTCAATAAGCACCCCAATAAGCAGAAGGAGTTCATCTAAGGCTTGATGGAGTTGCTGAAGGAGAGCCTCGACGACATGCCCGTTGAGCTCAATCAGCAGGGGGAGTTGACCGTCGGCTTGGTGTTGTTGCTGAAGAAGAGCATTGCCTCAGAGAAGAAGGCGACCAGTGAAATCCTGCGACTTCAGGAGGACAAGGCGAAGCTCTGCCACGAGATTGACCTGTTGAAGGAGAAGAACGCCGGCTGGAAGAAGCTGCATGAGAATAGTTGTTCCTCGATGAAGATGCTGCATGCCCTCGTCATGGAACAGAAGGAGGAGTTGGCGAAGCTCCGCATTGAGCACCCGGCTTCTATCAAGGTACGTAATGCGGCCGTGGAACAGATGATGAAGGCTTGCGTCGAGAAATCCCGCGTCATGGACAGAATGAAGAAGATGGCAGAGGAGACGCGCAAGGAGATGGAGGTCGTGGAGGCGATGAAGAAGCAGTTACGACTCCGCGGCGAATTAGATCATTTGGGGTGATAATCTTCCTTCTTCTTTTGATCCTGTGTTTCATCTTTTGCTTCGGGTGTTTGGCCGCACGTGTCACGTTCTCTGCGAGGCATGAATAGAACAATGTTTTTTTTGAGGGAATCAATAGAACAATGCTAACAATGAGATGACTAGCAAATTAGATCATTTTTTATCGCCATATGGCACTGGGCTGCCGTGTTTCATGCTCCTCCATCGCAGTACTACTCCAGTGGAAAACTTGAGTGTACCGCACGGTTCTTTGCTCCTCCTCGATCAGGTCGTTGGCGCATTTATATGAGCAGTCAAATCATAAGGCCCTGCCTTCCAGCAGTAATGAGCCGTCAAATCACAAAGGCCCTCGCCTCTCGTGAAACCGACCAAGCTAGACTGCCCTGCCCTCTAACCTTTTAAAAAATGTATACTTTTGTACAACAGTAGTATCGATGGATTGCGCCATGGAGCAAAACTTGAAGTTAAAAAAAAGGTGGTGCATATAGAGAGTGATTGTCGCCAAATTATGCATATAGTACTATTAAAAGGCTAGTCACAATAATGGTGTCCAGCACAACCCACCCCTCAAATAAAACTAAGCATCCTAGAATTCTATGAAAAAACTAAGCACCCTGAAATTCTTTGACAACTAAACTGCTGGCTATATGATGTTGGCCATATATATTGTACGTATATAATGTGAAGAAATGAGTGGTAGTACTATACCAACTAAAAGATGAAATGTAAGAAATACTAGTATGTACATACTGAAGAGTTAAAGTAACGAGAAGAAACATAACATAGTTCTGCCGGGGGCTCAACACAACACACCCCTCAAATTAAATTAAGCACACCTGAAATTAAACTTTGCAACTATTCCGGTAGACACTGCATTAGAACCACCATGAGCAATGACACTGCCACCTTACTCGGAGTCCCATGTCCTCGACTTCGTCATTGTCCCTCTTCCTCTTGGCCGATACTTCTTTGCTTGAACCGCACACTTGGCTGTTGCTCTTCATCCAACCCTTGTAGATATTGAAGCAAAGGTAGCCATCCATTGCAGCGTAGTGAATGTGGTCTATATCTAGTACATTCTGCTGCCATGCATGACGATGAAACGTGTATGGAGGTTTCTCCAGTTTACCGTACGAAGGATGAACCATGGCTCCTGCCATGGTCAGCATTGAAGGCTGACGAGAGGACACCAGCCGATTCTTCTGGAGGTCGAAGGTGTTGCCTACAACGAGGCCTATCCGACGCAGGACTTCTTTGTCGTTACCAAAGTCTACAGTAACGAATTTGACTAGGTTGCTCTCGAGGAACTCCTTAAAATCCGGGCACTCAACGTCGGCTTGGCATATGTGGTAGACCAAGCATAAGTCATGCACGCAAACCTGGATCATGGCGGGATTCTTCCTCTCTTTGTCCTTTAGATCCTTCTCTCATCCCATGACTGTGGTGTACTCAACATCTAGCCAAGCGACCAACTCATCATCTGAGTCTTCGAACATGCGTCTGAAGCGAGAAAGGCATCCTTTCACCGTCGCGGAAGAACGGGTGTAGATGACGTCAAACTCATCGCCGGTGATGGTTCTAACCTTGTACTCACCACCGATCGGGGAGATTTGGGATGCCATGGATTTGGGAGGAGGGTTAGGATTAGTGGAACTATCGTAATGTGAATGGACGGGACGACTAGGAGCGAACCGCCGTTGTATTGAAGGACATGCAGGGACGAGTAGGAGCGAACTGCCAGCGTGCGAACGGCATGGTAGTGGCTTTCCATTCTCCCATGATACGGGCTTCCGAGAGCCCTTGGATCTGAGATCGAACGGTTGCATGCAGTGATTCTAGACCTATGGGTGAATATCCTATCCTGGAGGGTTATTCTGCAAATTTTCAGCAACTTAGCATGCGACCGTTTGATCTCAGATCCAAGGGCTGCCAGCAGCCTGTATCATGGTCGCGCCTACCACGACTGTCGCATCGCTCGTGCGGTCGCGCCCTTGGAGATTTAACACGGTGTGTTAGGCTATCTGATGTTGGCATGTCATACATAGTCATCACTTAGTCACTCATACTACAACAAGGTTTTGGCTATAAGGTTGGCTATAAGTGTATTTTTTTTTACTTCTCTCTATCTCTTTCTTCGTACTCCCTCTGTCCCATAATATAAGAACATTTTTGACACTAGTGTAGTGCCAAAAATGTTCTTATATTATGGGACACAGGGAGTACTAGTATTTATTGCATTTGCCAAGGAGTGACCTCTTCCAATGAAATGGTGTTGCTAAGTTTGCTTCATTTAATTAGCTGTAGACTCAAAATTGTCTTTTCACCTAGGTGCACGCGCTTAGCACCGTTTCTTCCTTCGGTCACCAAACTAGTCTCTCTCTTCTTGATTACTTTATGCCTATGTGGCAAGCTCAAGCACCTGTAGGAGCAAGTAAGTACAATAGTGTGTTTTACATGGCATTTTTGCATATGTGAAGGAAAGAGAGGCAAGGAAAAAGTGGAGAAGTGGGCTCTCATGCAAGAGCCTGCCTCTACTACATGGTGGAGCATTGGGAGAGTGTAAGTGCATCTAGTGCCACCCCTAGTTGGTTTTGGAGTATTGACGACAAAGTTGGTTGAGGAACTAATGCGTTTGTGAGAATTGCAGGATAACGCAGGTAGTGTCCCTCATTGATTCGGTTTACCTACCGGAGATGACCCCTATAAATCTATGAAGACATTGAAGACAATGGTGGTATATGAAGATATTCATATTGAAGACTATGACATGAGAAGACATTGAGTGAAGACTATGAAGCACGAAGACTGTGTTGTTTCGCTGTTTCCTTTTCTTCTTTGTTGAGTCATAGGAACCACCGTACTGTTAAGTGGGGTCCAAGTGAACTAAGTCAGAATAACTGAAGTGATGCTCAACCCAAATCCTATGTCTTTGGGCGAAGACAATGAGAGCAAATCTTATCCAGAGCTGGATAAGTCAGCTTTGCTTGTAGCCCAAGTAAAGTTGCCGTGTGTGTTTGAAATCTGACCACTGGAACACGTGTCAGTTCCTTAGTGCCCAGGGTCATTTCGGACATATCAGGTCGGGTTGCCCGGTGGATATAAATAGCCTACCCCCTACACCATAAATTGGTGGCTGCTCAGAGTCAGTGCACTGCTTTTGTCGTTTGAGAGCAACCCACCTCGGAGCCTTCGAGAGAGAGAGAAATCCTTGCGAGGACCAAGCCCAAACACCCAGAGCCAAAGAGTGTTAGGCATCACTGAAGTCTTTCTGTCTGTGTGACCTGAAGACTTATTACACTTGAGGACTGTGAATCCTCCAGCCGGTTAGGCGTCGCGTTCTGAGCATCCAAGAGTCATTGTGGATCGCCGGTGAAAGTCTGTGAAGGTTTGGAAGTCTACCTTGAAGACTTACCAGAGTGATTGGGCGAGGACTGTGTGTCCTTAGCTCAAGGGGAATAAGGTGAAGACACGGTCTTCTGGGTTGAATCTCAGCCTCTCTAACCAGACGTACAGTTGTCACAGCAACTAGAACTGGTCCAACAAGTCCTGTGTCTTCAACAACTGACTGGTTCTGTCCTCTCCCTTCCTTTACTTAGAGTTTGTCTTCGTGAAGTCATTGCCTATCTGTGTACCTATTTGACTTCATTGCTTGACTACTACTGTTGATTGGCTTCATACTATCTTCCATCCTGATCCTTACTACTTAGCTGCTATTAGTCCTGTACTTTCACATCATTGCATACTTGACTATGGTTTGCTTATTGTAGTTTATCTTCCGCTGCATACCAATTAGGTCATTTCTACTGTTTGTCTTCGAAACTATTGTGTTTTGAAGACTTTCATAAAAATTGCCTATTCACCCCCCCTCTAGTCGATAGTAGCACTTTCAATTGGTATCAGAGCCAGGTACTCCCTTGTTCTGTGTGATTCAGTTTAACCACCTGGAGTTTTAGCTATGTCGACTGTAGGGATAATCAAAGTCCGCTGCTTGCCCCGTGTTCGATGGAACTGAATATCCCTACTGGAAGAATAAGATGCGTATGCATCTTGAAGCCATTGATGTCGACCTCTGGTATGTCGTTAAGAACGGCGTTCCCAAAACTGGTGAAGGTGTCACCCCTACTAATGTCAAGAAGTTCATTCAACTGGACTCTACTTCAAAGAACATCATCTGTGGTCATCTGACCAAAGGACAGTATGGCCGTGTGAGTGCTCTGGAAACGTAGAAGCTAGTCTGGGACTAGCTATTCAAGGTCAACGAAGGCGTCTCAACCCAGAGAGATCAAAGGATCAATGTTCTTCGCAACCTCTTCAACCACTTCAAGAGAAACGACAATGAAAATGTCTAGCTCACGTTCGATCGCCTCACTGACATCACAAATGAGCTTCAAGCTCTTGGCGCAACTGAGATTACCAAGCATGAAATCGTCAAGACACTACTGAGATCACTCGACAGCTCCTTTGACACCCTTGCCCTCATGATACAAGAACGTCCTGACTTCAAGACACTCGATCCGTCTGATATACTTGAGAGGCTCAACACACATGAGTTCCAGCTTTCTGAGAAAAGAGATATCTATGGTCCAAACTATGGTCGAACTCGCGCTTTGAAGGCAAAAGTTGTTTCCTCATCTGAAGAAGAATCTGACTGTAGTTCTGATGATCCTGAAGACATTGGAAAGGAACTTGCTATGCTTGTGAAAAAGTTCCAGAAGTTCACCAAGAAGAAAGGCTTCAGAAAGTCTTCACGATCCAGCTCAAGAAATGATGAAGCTTCCACTCATGACCACAAGAAGAGAACATGTCACAAGTGCAAGAAACCCGGACACTATATCTCTGAGTGTTCACAGTGGGACAATGAGAAGAAGAAGAAGAAGAAGAAGAGCAAGGAATATGATTCAGATGACAAGAAGAAGAAGAAATCTTCAAAGTCTTCTTCCAAGTCCTCATCAAGGTCTTCATCTCATAAGAAGAGCTCATCAGGCAAGGCTCGTGCTTTTGTTGGCAAGGAAATGGATTCAGAAGAGGAGTCTGCTTCTAAGGAGGTGGAGGTGGAGTCTGGAGAGGAGTCAGACGCTGGCGTTGCAAGTATGGTTCTAGCCACAGCCTATGTTGCCAAGTCCATCTTCAACACTGAAGACAATGACTTCCACACCAACGCTGAAGCTGATGATGAAGACGATCCTACTCCCACCTACTGCTTCATGGCACGTGGTGCTAAGGTAAAATCACGTGATGCTTACTTTCAAACATCAAGTGAAGATGACTCTGATTGTGAATCCAAACCTAGCTACAAAACACTTGCTAAAATTGCAACTGAACAACAAAAGGCTATGGAACATACTCAAAAACTGTTAGACAAAAGCGATGACCTGTTGGACGCGGAAATGACACGTTCACAGTCCTTAGTTGAAGATATAAAAAATCTTCATGCTAAGTACCAAGAACTTGAAAGTCGTCATGAAACGCTCTCAACCACTTATGAAAAGCTCTCCTATGATTATCTTCAAAGGAAGCAAGAGCTTGAGAAATTGACAGCGGGTCATGAAGACCTTCAAAAAGAGAATGAGTCACTTCGCGCTCAAAATATCAGTCCTGCTCAGGATGGATTTGAACCACCATGTCTAAAATGCATTGAGCGTGATAACGCTACATCTATTGCTGAATGTTCCACTGCTGCTACTGTTTCATTGCCTTCACCTACTGATGTGGTTACTAACCCCTCTGCGGAGGATACCACTACTATTGTTGATGAAAATGCTAGGTTGAAGACATTGCTTCAAACAGGGATGTATAAAAGTCTGAAAGGGCATCAGACACTTTGCAATGTCCTCAAAAAGCAGATTCTGAACCAAAACCCTAGGAAATAGGGTGTTGGGTTCGAGAGGAAAATGAATGTTGATGGCTCGTACTGGAAGCCTGAGCAGTACCCCAAAACCACATGGGTTGCTGCAAAGGAACCTTCAGTAGATCCATCCACTTTATCTGGCTTTACCTATGCTAATCCTATTATCATTGATGAATCCTTTGATGCAAACTATAAGCTGTTCAAGAATCAGAATGGTGAAGTGTTTGCCAGGTATATTGGTACTAACTGCAGGAATGGACCACCTATGAAGAAGATCTGGGTACCTAAGCAGTACATTGAGAATCTTCCTGTGAATGTCGTCATGACACCACCTAGGAAGAAGACAAACCCCAGACCTATGGCTTCTTATGGCCCAAAGGCTTCATACAGATACAAGACTCACCTGAGTCACCCTAACGCCAATGTTTTGCAGGGAAATCATACTCAGACTCATGAATATGAGCGTGTGTCTTCAAACCGCTATGTTCATAGAACTAAGAACTTTTCTGCTTATTCATATGAGTATCATTCATCTCCTACAAGGCTATTTGCTAGGGCTCCAAAGTCAAAATTCTTAGATGCTGCACTTAGACTCATTGCTTCTAAGCCACCCTTGAAAATGTGGGTGGCGAAGAAGAATTAACTTTCTTTTGCAGAGAAAGGTCTCCAGCCTGCAATCTAAGGCGTCTGATGCTATTGTTGGGGACCTAAAACACATTAAGGACGCATGATAAAATGTCTTTCTATATGCTTCACATCTGAATCACTTACCAGTCATACTATGTGTCCTAACCTTGATCTAAGCGGTGACAATCCTTGTATGTGTCAAATGCCTATGCTTCACAACACTCTTTGTGAAGCCTATCCTCCTAACTGCACTGTAGGGTATGTCACCAAAAGCTTCAGAATGGATTATGGACAGTGGATGCACAAATCATATGACTGGTGATCAAAGTCTACTCATGGACTCAACCTTACATCCATCCGACAAGAGTCACATCACATTTGCTGACACTGGTAAAAGCAAGTCTTTGAAGGGTATCGAAAAGATGATCTATACATGGTAGATTTCTCAGCAGGTCCACAGCTTGCCGTATGTCTTCTCGCAAAAGCTTCAGAATGCTGGCTCTGGCATCGGAGGCTAGGGCATGCTGGCATGAGGAACTTACACACACTCGTCAAGAAGAAGCATGTCATAGGCATCGAGGGTGTAAAGTTCAAGAAGGATCATCTGTGTGGTGCCTGCGAAGCTGGAAAGATGACTAGGGCAAAGCACCCCTCGAAGACAATCATGACAACATCTCAACCCTTCGAGCTGTTACACATGGACTTATTTGGACCTACTCATTACTCCACACTCACAACAACTGCTTGTCTCTATGGGTTCGTCATTGTTGGAGACTACTCAAGATACACATGGGTGCATATAATTCTCTACAAGACTGAAGTGCAAGATGTCTTCAGACGCTTCGCCAATCGAGCAATGAACAATTATGGCGTAAAGATCAAGCATATCAGAAGTGACAATGGCACTGAATTCAAGAACACCGGACTTGATCTTTATCTGGATACAATGGGAATCACTCATGAGTTCTCTGCTCCATACACACCTCAGCAAAATGGCATCGTTGAGCGCAAGAACAGAACCCTCATTGAGATGGCTCAAACAATGCTCGATGAATACAAGACACCAAGAAAGTTCTGGCCTGAAGCTATTGACACAGCATGTCACTTCATCAACCGTGTCTACATCCATAAGCTTCTGAACAAAACATCCTATGAGCTTCTTACTGGCAAAAAGCCAAATGTCAGTTACTTCAGAGTATTTGGAGCTAGATGTTGGATAAAGGATCCCCATCACAAGTTAAAATTTACACCTAAAGCTCACGAAGGCTTCATGCTTGGATATGGAAAGGACTCGCACTCCTACAGAGTCTTCAACCTCTATCTCTACAAAATCGTCGAAACTGTGGACGTGCGATTTGATGAAACAAATGGTTCACAAAGAGAACACCTTCCAAGTACACTAGATGAAGCTCCATCCAGTGAATCTATCAAGCTGATGGGAACTGGTGAAATCATGCCTTCTGAAGCACATCATGAAGAGGAACTTATCATTTCTGCACCTAACCAACCTAAAGACTATGCTCAGACAGAAGACAATCCTCCCAATGATGACAATGATCAGCAAGAGCAAAGTCTTCGTCCAGTTCATCCTCATGTTGCAAATGAAGTACAAATTGAGAAGATAATTGAAAGCATCAATGCACCTGGTCCACTTACTCGCTCAACAGCAACACAGTTAGCAAACTTTTGTGGGCACTTTTCATTTGTGTCAATATCAGAACCCAAGAAAGTTGCTGAAGCCTTTATGGAACTTGAATGGATTCAAGCTATGCAAGAAGAACTTCAACAGTTCAAGCTGAACAATGTTTGGGAACTTATCAAGCGACCTGACCCTCGCAAGCATAACATTATTGGAACAAAATGGATATATCGAAACAAGCAAGATGAGCATGGTCAAGTCATCAGAAACAAAGCACGTCTTGTGGCTCAAGGATATACTCAAGTAGAAGGAATTGAGTTCGATGAAACATTTGCTCCTGTGGCTATGCTTGAAGCTATTCGCATACTGCTAGCCTACACTAATCATCACAACATCTTGCTATATCAAATGGATGTGAAGAGTGCATTTCTCAACGGCAAGATTGAAGAAGAAGTGTATGTCGCTCAACCACCTGGCTTTGAAGATCCAAAACATCCTGATATGGTGTACAAGCTAAACAAAGCATTGTATGGCCTCAAACAAGCTCCTCACGCATGGTATGATACGATCAAAGACTTCCTGAAGAGAAAAGGCTTCAAACCTGGATCCCTTGATCCCACACTCTTCACGAAGACATATGATGGTGAACTGTTTGTGTGCCAAATATATGTGGATGACATAATCTTCGGCTGCACCAACCAGAAGTATAGTGATGAGTTTGGATACATGATGCAAGAGCAATATCAGATGTCCATGATGGGTGAGCTGAAGTTCTTCCTTTGTCTTCAAATTCGTCAGCAAAGGAATGGCATCTTCATATCTCAAGAAAAATACCTCAAAGATTGTCTGAAGAAGTTTGGAATGGAAGACTGCAATGGTTACACGACGCCAATGACAGCCAAACACCATCTTGGTCCCGATGACAATGGTAAAGAGTTCGATCAAAAGGTATACCGCTCCATGATTGGTTCTTTACTTTATCTATGTGCATCTAGGCCAGATATTATGCTTAGTGTTTGCATGTGTGCTCGATTCCAAGCGGCACCAAAGGAATCGCATCACTTAGCTGTGAAGCAAATTCTTCGATATTTGGCTTACACCCCAACACTCAGATTATGGTATCCAAAGGGCTCAAAATTTGATTTGGTTGGATTCTCGGATGCTGATTATGCTGGTGACAAGGTGGATCTCAAGTCTACATCAGGCACATGTCACTTTTCAGGTCGATCACTTGTCTGTTGGTCTTCAAAGAAGCAGAATTGTGTATCACTCTCAACTGCTGAATCTGAATACATTGCTGCTGGATCCTGTTGCACTGAGCTTCTATGGATGAAGCAAACTCTCAAGGACTATGGCATCAATCTGAAACAAGTACCTCTCTTCTGCGACAACGAAAGTGCCATCAAGATAGCCAACAATCCAGTCCAGCACTCGAAGACAAAGCACATTGAAATTCGTCATCACTTTCTCAGAGATCATGTCACGAAGAAAGATATCGACATCATTCATGTCGACACTAAAGAGCAACTAGCAGATATCTTCACAAAGCCCTTGGATGAGAAAAGGTTTTGCAAGTTATGGTGTGAGCTAAATATCTTGGAATCCTCTAATGTCCTGTGATCAGGCACACACCCTAACACTTATGCGTGTTGATGACTTAGATGTGCAACACACGAAGTAATGTATATCTTCAATCAATGAAGACTTACACTCTGAGTGTGAATACATTAACATGGAATTTGACTTCAGAGCGCCACGATAATTGTGCGCCGTGTCTGGGTCTAATACTTCCTATACGGTGGGTAACGCCACCACCAAATTTCTCTGTTTGAAGTGTTTCACTCATGGCATTATTTTTGCAATGACTTCGCATTTGGTTTGTCTTCAGTTTCAATTTATCTTCATGATTTTCTTCACTATGATAATTTGATTGCTTTCTGATATATATATATATATATATATATATATATATATATATATATATACTAGTGTTCTATCCTCTACAACATTCACTTATAGCTATGTCTTCTAGTTGAATCTTTTGAACTAAGTGAATGTGATCGGACCCTAATCTCTCTATGCTTTCAATCTCAAACTCTATCTGTCCAAATCATATGCATTCTATTGAAACTGTCGAATGTCTTCTCTGCGTCCTAGTCAGCAGAAGGCATAGAAACAAACATTAAGTCTGTTTTAAATAACTCATCTTTATTGTTGAAATCCGGAGAAGCCGGAACAACCATCCGACATGCCTGGTGGGCGTGGGAACGTGGGACAACTCTGAGTATGTTGCATGCTTGCCACGTGCCCCTCAGATGTGAACCGCCAGGGGCACCTGCGTAATTGCATTGTGCTGCACACTTCCTTATAAATACATGCCCCCCTGCAGTAAAGAAATCCTTCTTCCACCTCTCCACCTCGTCAAAACCCTAGCGCCACCGCTAGCTCTCGACGACGCCGGCAACGAAGCGCTTAGCTGCCGCGACTTCTCCGACGTCGTCCTCACACCGGCCGCGGACATCGTCTTCTCCGCTGTCGCCGTAGGTGTCCTCCATCGCCAAGTTAGGGAACGGTGGACTGAACTGCTCGGTCTCCTATTCATCCCATCTAGCAGTTCTTCGTGCGAATACTTACAGCATCACATTAACTCTCCCGAAGCCAATTCCTGCTTGACCAGCAAGCGTAAGTCTCTGAAGCCTTTGAACGTACAAAAGCCATTCAGTTTGAAGTTCATGGCTGCAGAGAAATCAGTAAGGAAGGGTGGCAGACAGCGTCAAGGGGGAACATCCAAAGATCTGCCTGATGACCTCGCCGAACTTTACAAGACTGATCCTGAAGAGAATTATCATTAGCGCAAGACACGAATCCAATGGATTCGACGCTATTGGGCTGAAGAATGGTTCAAGTACAAGTTCGTGACCTAGGAATATGAAGAGAAGAATGCTATCAAGAGTCCTTGGGGTGATATTCTCTATCGTGGTCTTCAACCCAAGAACAGAGTTGAAGCTATTGCACAGGGTTTCTATCCCTGCATGGTCCGTGGACCTCAGCCTGAGAATGCCGATCCCTCATCATTACTCTGGTGTCGTGATGGTACTCTCTTCAAGCGCAACTTCCAGCACGCCAAGGCATCGGCCAAGGAAAACAAGAAGTCATTGGGATTAGACTTCAACCCTGGTCCCTCTGCTCCCCGTGCTGACGGATCACGTGATGCAGAACCCAATGTCATCGGCCCCTTCTCCAACCTAGATGGCCTCATCACCTACATCTTGGTCCAAGGTGCCAGGGTAGATCATTCTGATCATGATGCTGACACTGATGAAGCCCCAGCTCCTCCTCCGAAGCCGCAGAAGCAAAAGAAGCCTAAGGCTTCAAGATCAGCTGCACCTCCAAAAGCTTCACGTGCGAAGCCACTGGCCACTGCACCTCCTGAAGAGAGTGTGCAGTCTGAAGATCAGTCACGTATCTCCAAGAAGACGGAGAAGAAAAATCAAACCATCAGGCATACTGATCAAACCTTGACTCCTGCTGCCATTCTGCGTGAAGAACCCACTGATCTGTCCAGCGATGAAGATCTTGCAGATGATGCCCTTGAGCAACTGATCAAGAGCAAGGAAGAAGCAGAGATCTTCAACAACTTGCCTCTCTTCTATGTGGCAATCATTCATAACTTCATTGATGAGTGGTTTGACACCCCAAATCTCAGCTTTGAAGATCTGCAGCTTCCCATTGGCCTTAGCGTCTCCTTCAATGGCGCCATTGCTTCTGAGCTAGCTCTCACTCAGCGCATCGTTGAGCTGAAGAACAAAATTGATTATGAGAAGGCTCAGTTCAAGAAGCATGTGGCGAAGCTCAGTGTGCAAGATGTCAGAAACTTCAAGGTCATGCTGCACAAGCTTAAAGAAGCTTTTCTCAAGAAGCGCAAAGAAGCTCAGGGCTCTCGTGAGCGTATGAAGAGTTTGGCTGATAAGTGTGTGCTGGCCTACAATGAGGCTGAGAAGCGCAAGTCTCTTGGCCGTCCTGGCATTGACCCCAGGATGGCTGCAAAGAAGAAGAAGCCATCAACCGCTCCACCTGCACCTTCAAGACAAGAAGCACCTCGCATTATCTTCCCAAGCAGCATGACTGGCTCGAAGCCAAAGGTCACGTCAACCGCTTCAGGACAGAAGAAGACGAGGGCTGCCGAGGCTGAAGCCAGAAAAAGGAAGAATACTGAAGTCTTTGATGCTGCTCCCTCCAAGAAGAAGTGCAAAACCAAGAAGAATAGGGCTGCTCCCACAGAGCCCTTAGTTGTTGAACCTATCTCAGTGGTTTGCCCTGTGTCTGAACATCAAGAACGACGGATGATAGTTCATGAGCCTGCTTCCACAGAGGCTCATGAAGCTGAAGACATTCCAGCAGCTCAACCCACCGCTGCTGAAGACATTGGTCACAATGACAATGTTGAAGATGATGAAGTTCTTCCTCAGATCGAAAACAACCTGGTATCATCGCCTGTTCTCACGAACAGCGAACTCATCAGCATTCGTCGTCCTCTGACGCCAATTGCTCAGGATGCATTGTGGGCTGATCACCCACAGCAACAAGACTCCCCAAGTACTCCCCAACAACAACTCCAAGTTACACCACCTGTGTAAGAAGAAGAAGAAGACTTTGAGGCCCAGCCAACTCCATCTCCAAAGGCGTTGCCAGCATTTCGCAGGCTTCGCAAAGGACAAAGGCCTCAAGTCCCTCTTGCGAGCGTTCCAGAAGGATAAGTGCATCACCAACCTGTTGCACGTCAAGTGTTTCCTGAAGCCACTCCAACTGTGAATGTCTCCGTGTCTGAAGCCCAAGCTGCTGAAGACAATCCAGCTGCATCAGCCAATGAAAGACAAGAAGACATATGTGTCCCTACTCCCCCCGTTATTGAAGAAGCTATTCTTGATGTGAACGTGCCAGTGCCTGACCCTCCAGCTCGTCAAGTGGAGGTTGAAAATCCTGAAGCTGCCACCACCAATGCAAGTGAAGCCAATGACGTAGTCATGGCTGAAGCTAATGTGGAGCTTGCACCAACCAGTGTGCCAGAAGCCAATGAGGCAACTGCTCCTGAAGCACCTGTTGTGCAGCCTGAAGCCTCAGTTGCTGCCACTGCTCCTGTACCGCCACCAAGGCCCTACACAATTGAGCAAGCATACAATCATGGTTAGCTAACCACTGTCCGATGGCCCATTCTGGTCCCTCCGCCTACTGCCTCTGGACCTCAATTTTATTATCATGTTGAGCATAGGCCTCAGGTCCAGAAACCAAAGCCAAGACTGCCAAGGTTCCCAGGCACCGCCAACTCTACAGGGTCCTTCAATGCAAATGGCTTCAAAAGCCACAATACCTTCTTTGACAGCGCCAAGAACCCCTACTCAAAGCCAAGGATATCAACTGATCGTTTCTGGAGCTATCAGCAACGAAGCTATTACTCCTGCATTCTATATGATCAAGGGCGCATTTTCCCTCATATGCGCCTCGACACTGAAGCTATTGCTGGACTGCCATGCCTCGAAGAAGCTCTTGACTGCTTTCGTGATGCAGGTCTGCTCCACTTTGTGACAGACAAAGAACACTGGAATGAGGAACTTTTGCTTCAATTCTATGCTACCCTCCACATTCGCGGCTACAATAGGGATATAAAGACATGGGTTCTTGAGTGGATGACCGGAAATGTTCATCATGAAGCCAAAGCTCTTGATGTCATTGAGCTTACAGGCCTACCCACTTCCGGAGAGCTATATGAACCTGATTGTCAACTACACCGCAATGCACTGGAGAGCATCTTCCATAAGCCTGAACCCAACATGAGCCATATGTTGAGCATGATGAAGCCTTTGCCATCTGACGCTGAATACCCAATGGAGTTCTTTGTTGAAGACCTTGAGTATCTGCCTCGCACCATATATCACATCATCAGGCGAACTCTATGGCCTATCAAGGGACATTCATCAGTGGCCAAACTTGAAGGAGCCATGAAGACATTGGTCTTCTACATCCTCAATGGCATCAGCTTCAATTCCCAAGAATTCTTCATCAGGCAACTTGCTACGTCTGGATCTGACCTTTTGGTCTGAAGTTCTATGCTCCATGGGTCATGCGCCTCATCAAGCGACACTCCTTTGTCAACTATCATCCCTCTGCTCGCAATCATCTGATCTTTTTACCAGAGGTTGATATGTCAGTTGAAGCCATATACTTTGACCCTGCCAAGAAGCCTCTTTGTCTTTAGAATGTCGAGCACCAAAGCACGTATCTATCCAATGGCTGGAAATACTCGTCTGCCTCATCGTGCGCAAACTGAAGCCACTGAAAGCACCATTGCCCAAAGGCCTAAGAAGCGCTCTCGTGTTCTAAATGACCGAGAACTTCTTGTGGCACTTCATCAGAAACAAGATAAGCATCACTATTGGCTCAAGAGACAGATGCAAAGCCTCTTGGTGGATGTTAATCGCATTCGAAATCTTGCCACCAAGAATGCATTTGTCACTCACGAGACTTGTCGGCGATCGTGGAAGAGTTTGACGCTGCTTAGTGCTGAAGCAGATCTTCAAGAGGATGGCTTCACTGAAAGATTCCAGTTTGACTCCACTCCTCCACGGACTGCTATCCTACGCCGAACTCCATCCCTTGAAGACTCTGACTATTCTTCCTCCGCGGCAACTGTGAATGCCAGAGTGATCGATGATGAAGATGATGCTACTTCACCGCCTCCTACTTCTGCACGCATCGACACTGCACCAAGTACATCTGCACCGCCAAGCAACAACGACAACCCTGCTGCTTCACCTACTCATGAGGACGAGTAGATGCTCTATGTCTTCAAACATTTTTCGTCCTTGCTGACAAAAGGGGGAGAAGCATATGAGTTTGATAGTCTTCAAGCGGGTTCATATGGGCGGTTGCTTTATATTTTGCCTCGTTTTTATAACTCTAGCTTTTTGGACATTTGGTTCTTTGAGTTGTAACACTTAAACTCGATGGTCGTCTGCTACTTATTTGCTTTACTGTGATGCGATGATAAATTCCGCATGTGCGATGATAACTTCCGCACTTAGATCATTCTGCAGACGTCCATTTTCCATTATGCATGTCAGTCTATTTGCTATATCATTTCATGCATGATGAATTATCTTCATAAGTTGAAGAGGATCTCCACAAGTACAACCTGCCATGTGCATTTGCATTCCAAAAGCAAATTACTTATATGCACATCTTCAGGGGAATCCCTTGCTACTTATGAAGACAATACCCTACCCTTTACAATTTCACATACTTTATCCCCGTTGAAAACTTCAACCAGTTTGTCATCAATCACCAAAAAGGGGGAGATTGTAAGTGCATCTAGTGCCACCCCTAGTTGGTTTTGGAGTATTGACGACAAAGTTGGTTGAGGGACTAATGCGTTTGTGAGAATTGCAGGATAATGCAGGTAGTGTCCCTCATTGATTTGTTTTACCTACTGGAGATGACCCCTAAAAATGTATGAAGACATTGAAGACAATGGTGGTATGTGAAGATATTCATATTGAAGACTATGACATGAGAAGACATTGAGTGAAGACTATGAAGCGCGAAGACTGTGTTGTTTCGCTGTTTCTTTTTCTTCTTTGTTGAGTCATAGGAACCACCGTACTGTTAAGTGGGGTCCAAGTGAACTAAGTCAGAATGACTGAAGTGATGCTCAACCCAAATCCTATGTCTTCGAGCGAAGACAATGAGAGCAAATCTTATCCAAAGCTGGATAAGTCAGCTTTGCTTGTAGCCCAAGTAAAGTTGCCGTGTGTGTTTGAAATCTGACTGTTGGAACACGTGTCAGTTCCTTAGTGACCCAGGGTCATTTCAGACATATCAGGTCGGGTTGCCCAGTGGCTATAAATAGCCCACCCCCTACACCATAAATTGGTGGCTGCTCAGAGTTAGTGCACTGCTTTTGTCGTTTGAGAGCAACCCACCTCAAAGCCTTTGAGAGAGAGAGAAATCCTTGCGAGGACCAAGCCCAAACACCTAGAGCCAAAGAGTGTTAGGCATCACTGAAGTCTTTCTGTTTGTGTGACCTGAAGACTTATTACACTTGAGGACTGTGAATCCTCCAACCGGTTAGGCGTCGCGTTCTGAGCATCCAAGAGTCATTGTGGATCGCCGGTGAACGAAGTCTGTGAAGGTTCGGAAGTCTACCTTGAAGACTTACCAGAGTGATTGGGCGAGGACTGTGTGTCCTTAGCTCAAGGGGAATAAGGTGAAGACACGGTCTTCTGAGTTGAATCTCAGCCTCCCTAACCAAATGTACAGTTGTCACAACAACTGGAACTGGTCCAACAAATCCTGTGTCTTCAACAAGTGACTGGTTCTGTCCTCTCCCTTCCTTTCCTTAGAGTTTGTCTTCGTGAAGTCATTGCCTATCTGTGTACCTGTTTGACTTCATTGCTTGACTACTACTGTTGATTGGCTTCATACTATCTTCCATCCTGATCCTTACTACTTAGCTGCTATTAGTCCTGTACTTTCACATCATTGCATACTTGACTATGGTTTTCTTATTGTAGTTTATCTTCCGCTGCATACCAATTAAGTCATTTCTACTGTTTGTCTTCGAAACTATCATCTTTTGAAGACTTTCATAAAAATCGCCTATTCACCCCCCCTCTAGTCGATACTAGCACTTTCAGAGAGGCACCTGTATGGAGGTGGTCAGGAATCGGGAGACTCGCGCCGATCGTAGCGCCGCATTTAAAATGATAATGGCAAGTCAAATCACGGGGCCCCACCTGTCCAGCAGTAACTCGCTGTCAAATCACACAGCCCTACGTTTGCAGCAGCCTACTCCCTCGTCGTCTCGCGTCTCTGTCGAACCGACTAGGCGGAACTGCCCCGCCGCCTACCGCACAGGAAGAGCCCCGCCCTCGACTTTTAAATAGTATACAATATACTAATATTGTATCCATGGATTGCGCCTGCGCCATGGAGCAAAGCGTTTAGAAAACGGCGGTACGCATGTACAGAGTATACAACACGCCCGTCGCGTTCGCGTCGCACCCCAGACGGTCGGCTGGTCTGGCACGCTGCTCTCCAAATGGAACACGCGTCATATTGCATTTGCACACACATGTGGGACGGCAATTGAGGACCGACCATAGGCACACTCCCCGACGCTGCAAGTCGGGTGACTTAATAGAAGAGGGAGACGAGCGATAGTACTAGAGAAGTGTTGTACTACGTTGATGCCTGGACGATCCCTGCAAGACACGGAAGATCAGTTCATCCATGCATGTGACCAGATTCCAGCAGACACGCCTGGATTGGCTATCGTCTACATATCGTGCAAGATGTGTTGTACATGGCTGTAGTTGTGGTGAGAAATCTAAAAAAAGGTTTCTTGTCATCTCGCAAAATTAGGTGTCATGTGCTTCGGATCACTGCGAGGGTTAAACAGCGACAACTGAGTTGGGCTAGTCATTGGGGGCACATGCACGAATAGTGACTACTCGGCTGCCATCTAGGTCAAGCCGGCTATGTTAGTTAGGACATCTATCGACGGACCCCTTTTCTACGAGTTTATCTTTAATTTGAGCTTTGTTCCTCATCTAGTTTGTCCGTCGGGATTCATGTTGTCTCCTTTCAGTAGTGAGGTTATGATTTCTTGTCATGTGGCATTTTTTCATGTTATATGTTATAATATGGCACTTCAGATCAAAATGATGACAACTGCGCCTCCGGGCCACGTGCATGAAGACTTCTCGACAGTCATTGACGAGGTCAAGCCGGCTCCGGTAGACAAAAGAAAACTAGTACTACTCCACTATATATGCAGGAGCCTCTGCGCTTGCTTGCTAGTGTTGCTCTCTTCACATTGTCTCGGCCTCTCCAGATCTAAACACGACAGAGGTGGCCACTCTCTCTCTCTCTCTCTCTCTCTCTCTCTCTGCTCACCGCTGGTCACAGATCTAGCTGGATCCTCTCTGCCAGGGAAGGTGAGAAGGTGCAACGTTCACGCGGTCGTCCTCAGCGATGACTCTTACCCACTGGTGGGCGCGTCCCGATCAGCCTGCCTTGCCGTTCTCTCCCAAGCACCGCTGGCAAGGGAGGGCCTCCGACCCCTTCTTCCTCGTTGTCGTAGTGTGGGCAGATCCGGCCTCCCGCCGCCCACCTAGAGACATCCTGGCGACCATCAGGTATAACTTCCTTTGAAACCGGCCTTTCTCTACATCCCGAGCTCCTGACGTCGCTGCATTTGTATCTTTTACTATTTCTCAGGCACCCTCGTAGATAGGATCAATTGGTTGTTCCAAAACCACCTAATTTTTTTACGTTTAAGAGGTAAAAATAGTTCATGCTCTCGAATCTAGTACTACTTGGTTCAAACAAGGAAGAAAGGGGGTGGGGGGTGGGGGAGGATTTGTTACCTGAATCTAGGACTTGGTCGAAAGAGACTGGCTATCCAACTGGTCTCTAGGTCTAATAGGGAAATAAAGGGAAACACAGTACAAACTCAATATAAACCCGATCTATTGGTTGAAAAAGGAAAGGAACTGGGGATTGGGGGACAAGTCAACAGAGTAAGTCCAGCACTAGATTTGCTAGCCTCACACAGTATAAGGTGGCTATACCGAACAAAAAAGGGACCAACCCAGATGTCCTGTTCTAATTTTTGTTGCCCCGAGCCACTCTTATGTAATGCCACTGTTAAAATGTAGCAGTCGCACTGTTAAAACTAAGGAAACGTTAAACCAATGTTGTTTTCAATGTAACACCTCCAGTAATATGAATCAATGTCACTTCTTTACATCTCCTGCTAAAATTTCCCATTAAGATAAGTTGGTTCTTTTTGTTAGAAATGCAACTGTCATGGTCTGCCTACTCTCCCGTGCCCAAAGTAATGTCGTATTTAATGATTGTCATAGTTAATTGTAATGCCCACACTAATATCTAGCAATGCCACTGCTTTAGAAATTGCTACTGTCCTTGTAGGATTGCCATTCAGATAAGGAACATGCTTCTTTTCATTTGATGCATGTTTCATCACTTGTTAGTCATCCTCCTTTCCACCTTTTTTGTGTAAACAGAGATATACATTTCACGCTCGATCTTAGTTGAACTGCACAAATGATATCCAAATTATAGTTGAGCATTCCAGGAGCTTCACAACCAACCTTGATGTTGCTCAATTTTATTGCAACTAATGAAGAAGAAGCTCTGTGGGTTTCGTTTTCTGATGGAAATGGAACCGGGGCTGGATCCCTTTTCTTAAAATTTTTTGAAGAAGAAGCTGCTAGCTCACAGGACATTGCTTCATTTTAGGTGAACTGCACCAAAAGGTCCCATGAATTGAATCATCCATGTTGGTGACTGAAAGAGCCAGCTTCAGCATCCCAGTCTAAGCACCCCCGGCCTCCATCCTTGCGATGCACGGTACACCTCATTTGCCACATGCTAAACCCTAGTGTCACTGATAAAATGAAGTAATAATATAGTTAAAATAGAGCAAGTGTCATCTCTATCATTTCATTTCTAATGTAGATAAAGAAAGTTCTTCTCTTTGTTAATGTATGTTTCATCAACTAGTCCCATTATTAATTTTTAAGCGTTTCTGCAAACTGGGGTGCTTAATTTTAGTTGATATGTACAAAAATAGAGATTTTAATGTCTAAAGGCGCCTCCTTGTACTACCTCTATACACTGATGTTCATCACTGGCACAAGGTGTATCTGGGAGACTTGGGACGATGTCCAGTATGAGGCGTACCATATGAGGCATCACAGGGCCCATCTCGCCCTCGCAACATGGCATACTATTATACTATCGTCATATTTTCTTCTATTTTTTGTGTGTTTCATCAACTAGTGCAACTATAATGTAATCATGCTTTTTCATTATCTATGCAAATAGGGTTATACAGCTGCATTTTGCTGGAACTGCACTAATGGCCGTATGGAACCGACATATATGCAGAGCGCGAGGTGTGCCAAGTAAAAATTACCGATACCAACCATGCTGCATTCACGCATTGGCATCCACCACCACCAATGGGATGTGTGGCGCTCTCTGTGGATGGATCTTTCTCGGCAGCAAATCCTCTAAGCAAATACTAGTAGCTTATATTGGCAGTTTTCTAGGGAGTACTCTTTTCTGAAAGAAGCACCAATCTATTTTTCTTATTGGTACACTGTGTCACAACTTTGACCCAAAGGACAGAGCTATTTTAGGGTGAATGGCATAGTACTCGGAGACTGATTGTAAGCATGATTTTCATTAGCTGTCACACTGATTGTAAGCATGAGCAGGTGGAAGATTAGGTTAGTGCGAAGCTTACCTTAAACCCTACCACCGCTGTTGAAATGAGGCGAGCATCGAGGGAACCGTGGAGAATGGCGGGGAAGCGACGTCGCGCCATTCGGCCTCCTCTTGCGGTGGGAGAATGAATACTCCTGTGGCTCCGGCTGGCTCTGCACCCTCACGAACGGCACACGATACTCGATCGATTCGTTATCCTCCGGGTGCTCGACCTTCGACCTCTACGCCCACCACCTCCGCCTGATTGTCACCTCGGGCGAATCTATTTGCTCCCTCGCCCAGAGGAGATACTCGATGAACTCGGAGGACTGCGGCATGACTGCCGCCGAGGACTACATGTACATCGCCGCCCTCATTGCCGCTGTCTCGCTCTTTCGCATACATTGCCAAATGGCCCGCACCGTCCTCGAAATCTCCCACTCATTTTCAAACCAACTAAGGATCTCCTTCAACCTAGCTAACTGCCTGGTCGCCGCCAGTGATCTGCCTTTATTCGCTACTGCATCCTCTCCATAGATGTCCTTCTGAGTGGTCTGGTGCTAGCTTTGGAAGACGGGAGGAGAGACGGTGGTCTCGCATTAGAGAAGAGGGAGAGGCGAGATGGTGGTTTTGAAATGGAGATGATGGAGAGGAGAGGAGGTGGTTTTGCAATGGAGAAGATCAGAAGTGGGAGAGGATAGACGGTGGTTTTGAAATGGAGATGATGGAGAGGAGAGGAGGTGGTTTTGCAATGGAGAAGATTAGAAGAGGGAGAGGCAAGACAGTGGTTTTGGAATGGAGATGATGGAGAGGAGAGGAGGTGGTTTTGCAATGGAGAAGAAGGAGAGGAGCGTGCGGCAGCGATTTAGGATTGGACAAGAGGGCCAGCGCGTTGTGACTGGATCAAAATCAAAATCAATTTACCCTTCAATTAAGAAAGCGACCCCACATTAACTACTCTCCCTTTTATTCTGGGTCATAATTGACCATGATTTTCGCACATAAAATACATGTTATACGTTGCAAAAATAATGTAATTTGAAAGTACATTCAGATACGAACCAAACGATACAATTTTTGGTGACATGCAGTCACATTTTGCTTGTCAAATACAATACATGGTCAAACTTTGACCCAAAATACGCAAAACAACAAAAAAATACTTCCAAGACCAGCGCCGCTCTTCCGCTCTTCTCCTCTTAAACCACCGCCTCTCCTCTCTTGTTCCAATCTAAATCCAGCGCCGCTCCTCTCCTCTTCCATTTCAAAACCACCGCCCCTCCTCTCCTGTTCCAGTCCAAAACCAGCGTCGCTCCTCTCCTGTTCTAATCCAAAACCAGCGCTGCTCCTCTCCTCTTCCATTCAAAAACCACCGCCAGCGAGTGAAGGTGCTGTGGAGAAGTAGATCAATGGAGGAGTACAACCGATACGTGAGGATCGCAGACGGCGACCCTGTGAAGCTAGCTAGGATGTTGGAGATATAGTCTTGGTTTGACAACAAGGACCAACTAACAGCGATGGCGACATCCATGGCCAAATATCTGCAACAGAGCGAAAAGGCGGCGATACTCCCAGAGGGAGTCGCGCCGGAGTACATAGAGCTGATCGTCTGGGCCATGGAGCAAACAGATTCACCGAATCCGATCGTGAGGGAGCGGTGTTGGGAGTATCGATCCCAGATGGAGTATCCACCAGAGATTGAAGGACCGAGCATCTACAGGGTGCCGTTTGTGAGGGTGTCCTACCAGAGCGAGCCGGTGGAGTCTTCGTCGATCGAACCCAACTGCAAGAGGAGAAAAGCAGTTGGCCCGATGACGCTTCCCCGCCATCGTCTCCCGCGCCGTTCACATCGTCTCATGGGGCAGCTGTCTGCCGTAGAGGAATAGGAGGGGGCTGCCCCCCCCCCCAGCCCAATAGTCGGACAGGTTGTGAATTGTCAGGAGGAGCTTAGGGTTGTCAGTATTTGGAGGTTGTGAATTGTGTTTTGTGTTGTGTATTTTGAGAGTACTTTCAGATATGAATGTCTTTTGAATTTTAGATTTGCAGTATTGAGCATATGAAGTATTTTATGAATTCTAGAGATCTATGCTTAGCACTTAAAAAATGTAGTTACATAGGAGTATAAAAGTGCAGACAATGTGATTCTCAAAGTAGAAACTGCAAGTTTCAGTTTCAGATAAGAAACTGCAAGTTCAGTTTCAGATAAGAGACTGCAACTTTCAGAGGCAGAGCATTTATATTAACACGACCTTTTCAAATAGGGTTAACATCATGTTGGAAGTTTTATTCATGGTCGAAAATGGAACTACCAGCCAGTTAACATCATGCTGATCAACATTCATGCATAGCACATCTTCATATGATGCACAATCAAAATGCCCACACAATGTCGAGTGTGCGAAACACACAGAAAACGAGGGATGAAGTTTTGGCAAGTGTTGGACGTGGTTTTGGGCTGCCCCGTCTAGGCTTTCATTTTTAACATGCACAGCCCACGACCTCGGATGGGAGGTCCATAGGCCTGTTTGTATTTTCTTAGGGCTGTCATGTATCGACCGGCCTATGGACCTCCCATCCGAGGTTTTATTTTGGCAGCCCAATTTATGTATTTTTTTGAAGAAAACTCAGAGGTCTATTCTATTTTTCTATATAAGAATAGGAATGCTAGGTCCAACTTATGTTTCCCTTCTAACTATATTATATATATTTAAAATATTTTATATGTTATTATATATTATTTTTATTGTCATCATATATTTAACAGATACTTACATATGTAAGAAAACAATATCCCACATCTTATTAAGTTATAAAAATAATTTCTTAACAAATAAAATCCTGGATTGTTTTGGCACGAAAATCCTAGTGATTGTGTACAAAAGCTTGGTAAGATTTAAGGACGAATGTAATAATATCACTTATTATATAAATATATTTATAACAAAATGTTGAGCCCTATTTTTTTGATAACATTGCTGGCCCAACACAACATTATAATTAGAATCAGCCCAGCAAAATCGTGTATTTCGAGAAAGTGCAAATGGTCTGTAATTTTTTAGGAAATAAAATAAATAGGCTGCATGGACGCTACATTATTTGTTGACCCAGCCCAGCTAATGGCCGTAATTCAAAAAAAAGATCAAATTGACTGTAAATTCTACCGCGCAAAAAAAGACTGTAAATTCTGAAAAATGTGTTGAATATGTGCCACATTTTTGGAGGCTGAAATGTGGGCCAATAGGTCGAAGCCAACGCAAGTCGTTGTCAATTTAGTCAACAAATGATTCTGACATGATAGCCGTTGGATTTACATCCAAAGACCGGCATCCATCTTCAATCTCTCGTCTTCTTCCTCCAGCGCCGCCGGGACCACCTCCCGCCTCCTGCTGCTAGCAGCTCTGCTTAGCACGCTTCGCTATGAAGCGCTACTCCACCGTTGGCCAGGCCATCCCTCCACCCCTCCACACCTCCTGTTCTTCTCCACCGACCGCCGAACCACACCGCACTAGAACCAGTTAACCCTCGTCCACCTCTCCGTCTGCGACTCTTCTCCCGCGTCTTCCCATCTCCGGCTCGTTGCTGCCGGGGCCTCGCCGTCGTCCACCACCTTGGATGCGCTCGGTGCGGCGTGGTCAAGGTGGTCAACGAACGACACCATCGGAAGTAGACTGTGCGTGCAGAGGCTGATAGCTGGGTCCATGGCCGCACACAAGGAAATGCCTCCTTATTACGCGCAAAATAATTATTCCTCCACCTGACATCTGGGACCCACCGGAAGGGCCTCTGTATTTCGCGAAAAAACATGCCCCCCTCTGACATGTCGGACCCACCAGCTATCTTCGCATGCAAGGAAGTGCCTCCTTATTACGCACAAAAAAAATGAATACTCCCCCTGCCAGCTGGAACCCAGCATAGTGGGAGGCTGACTTGTGGGCCTACCAAGTTGACGGGGATGGATGGCTTTGTCAACTTAGTCAATATGAATGAATCTAGCTCCTGTTACCGTATGATGTTCATCCAACGGTCGTAGTGCCTCTTCAACCTCTGGTCTTCTTGCTCCAGCCGCCCAAACTAGCGCCAGTCGTGCCGCGTGCTCCTGCCTCCCGTGGCCGGCTGTGATGCCGCGGAGGCCTCACCGCCCCCTACTACTCCCACCGCTGGCCAGGCCATCCCTCTACTCACCCACACCCCTGTTATTCTGCGGCGATAGCAGCCTCACACCGCAACCAAACCAGTGGACCCTCGTACTCCTCTTCGCGTGGGCATCCACTGCTGCGTCTTCCCCGGCTCCGAGTCGTCCACTTCCTAGTCCTCGCCGTCGTCCACCGCCGTGGTGCTCTCGGCGTGGCGTGGTCAACGTGGTTAGGGAACGATTTCCATCAGACGTGGACTGTATGTGGAGAAGCTGACAGTTGGATCCACGGCCGCAGCAAAGAAGTGCCTCCTTATTACGCGCAAAATAATGATTCCTCCACCTGACAGCGGGGACCCACCAGACGGGCAACCGTATTTAGCGAAAAAACATTTCCCCCTAACTGCTGGGACCCACCAGCTACATGTTCGCATGCAAGGAAGTGCGTCCGGGCAAAAAGAAATGATTCACCCCCTGACTGCTGGGACCCACAAGCTACATCTTCACACGCAAGGAAGTGCGTCCGGGCAAAAAAATGATTCGCCCCCTGACTGCTGGGACCCACCAGCTACATCTTCGCACGCAAGGAAGTGCGTCCGGGCAAAAAAAAAACGACTCGCCCCCCTGACTGCTGGGACCCACCAGCTACATCTTCGCACGCAAGGAAGTGCCTGACAGTCGGGACCCACCTGGTCGAAGCGTACGTAGTGTTGTCATTCTGGTCGCGAACGTGTACGTACATATTTACTGGTCGTTGTAGAGGCGCGCACGTGTCGTAGTAGAGGCGCGTACGTGTTGTAGTAGAGGCGCGCATGTAGCATATACACGTACGTACAACGGCCAGGGTGCAAGAAAGAAAATACGGCCACGTACGTACATATGGGCGGGGTCTCGAACGCCTACTCGCGCATACGTACGGCCAGGGCTCGTGTACATGGCTGGGTCGAAACGGAGAAACAACGTCGCCGTCGTGTTCATGGGGAGGCAACAGAATGCGTCGTGTTCATGGGGAGGCAACGGAATGCTCGTGTTCATGGGGAGGCAACAGAATGCGTCGTGTTCATGGGGAGGCAACGGCATGCTCGTGTTCATGGGGAGGCAACGGAATGTGTCGTGTTCATGGGGAGGCAATGGAATGCATCATGTTCATCGGGAGGCAACAGAACGCGTGGGAGCCAACCGGCTGGGTCGGAACGGAATGCGTGGTCGTGTTCATTGGGAGGGCTTGGATGGAACAGGCGATGGAAACGAGGCCTGGCGTACCGCAGAACGGAGGAAACGGACCTCCTACGTTCGGAACGGTGTCCTGTTGATCGGGAGGGGTGTGGCGTACGGCAAAACAGAGGAAACGGTCCTCCTACGGTCGAAACGGGGGTCCTGTTGATCGGGAGGGGTGTGGTGTACCGCAAAACGGAGTAAATGGACCTCCTATGGTCAAAACGGGGGTATTGTTGATCGGGAGGGGTGTGGCGTACCGCAAAACGGACGAAACGTACCTCCTATGGTCGAAACGGAGTCCTGTTGATTGGGAGGGGTGTGGCGTACCGCAAAACGAATGAAACGGACCTCCTACGGTCAAAACGGGTGTCCTGTTCATCGGGAGGGGTGTGGCGTAGCACAAAACGGGACTCCACGGGATACTGTTCATCTCCACCGTCGACCTCCTCCAGCCTCCACGGGCTACCGTCGACCTCCTCCAGCCTCCACGGGCTCCTGTTGTCGGTGTACTAAAGTAGGGGTACCTTAGTATCCCGAACTTGTGCACAGGTAGTCGCAGCACCCAGCGGCAGGGCTTGCCGGACGTCCGCCAAGATCCTCCGTAGACCCTATTGATGCCATTCAAGAACAAAGTGTTCTGACTGAGAAGACAAGACTCCGGCAAGAGTAGCTCGCCGGGAAGGACAAGACCCCGGCAAGAAGAGCTTGCCGGGAAGGCCAACCAAGGCACTACGAAGAACTCGTCGCGACGCGCCGCGCGTCCCGGCAAGGCCCGACGAGCGACAAGCTTTCGGGTGCAACAAGACAACGACCGTGGCAAGGAGCTTGCCGCGGCAAAGCCACCACTCTGCGCCCACGCTCCAGCGCATCCGACGACGTGTCGCGCCAAGATCATTCCTGGCACACGTGGCGGGCGGCTGTGCAGCCAAGCGGTGCGAGGTGGCAAGTGGAGATGACGAGAAGGCCATCGTGGTGATCGGTGGCGCCCCTAACGGTCGCTTCTCTGCATTGTTTGGGCGACCAGACGGGCATTAAATGCCCTTGTCCCCTGCCGTCAGAGTTAGGTAGGGGGCGCTGTAGATAGCGGTTGTACCAACCCCTCCTTTTACTTTTATACCCCTGTCTTCGTTGCCACCTGTCGGTGACCCCTTTAGCCTATAAAAGGAGGCCCATGCGCAACGTATAAGGGGTTCGACTCGTTCGAAAACACAGAACGCTCACGCCTTTGAGCAAGAACATAATACCACCACAAAGCAGCAGTAGGAGTTTTATCTCTCCGGAGAGCTCTGAAGCTGGGTAAAATCCCTCGCGTGCTTTGCCTCGATCTGCTCTTCATGCGCCCTCCGCTCCCTTGCCGAACCAAAAGGGCCCCTGCCCCATAGGTGTTCGTTCCCCACGACATCTTTGGCGCGCCAGGTAGGGGGGCATCGAGGTTGTGCGAACCTGATCCGGTGTTCGCGCGCTACATCAACATCTTCATCGACATGCCACCGAAGAAGAAGACTTCGGAGGTGGTTGGTCCGTCCGCGTCGATCCCACCGCCACCAGAGCAAACGGGCGGTGGGGTGGACGCCGGCGGAGGAGCGGGCGCCGACGGGGGGACTCACGTCGTCAGCAGGTCCAAGGGCAAGGCCCCGCAAGCTTCGGTGTCTGTACATACGCCGCACCCCTCCCAGGAGGTGCGGGATCGACAACGCCATGGTGCTCCTAGCACCGTACTCGCGTTAGAACAAGGCCAAGCTGGTGGGTCGCGGGACGCTCAAGGCCAACATGCGCGTCAACATGTTGGCAGGAGCGCGGTACGGTTGCCTGGACGGGATGTCGCTCCTTCTAACACTGTTACAAGTTTGAGCATATCCCGCTCCTCGCGTCATTCGCCACCGCCGCCCAAGACTCCAGAGGAAGCGTTGGCCCAAGCCCAACTGCTTCTAGATTACCCTCCAGCGCCAGACAAGATTGACGACTGGAGGGCCACCATTCAGAGCCTCATCGGCTTCGCCAACGGCGACAAGCCCCGGCAACCGAGCACGTCAAAGCCCCGGCAAGACGCCCAGGTGCAAGCCGACGCCGACAAGACTGCTGGGGGTGCCACCACCGTGCACTCCCCGCCCAGAAGGCCAATATCGCCGACCCGCCGGGCTAACCTCGACACCGATTCCACCGCGTCGTCGGACCCGCGAGCTCGTCGCGATCAGCGCCAAGTTCTCCAAGAACGACGACAAGAAGACGCTCGTACTTGCATCGAGCGTCGAAGAGAAGCGCGGCGTCAGTCAGACCAGCGCGCTGGGCCCGCTGTTGATATGCATGCGCCAGGGGAACCAGGCGACTTGCCGTACGCGGTAGGTTGCCCTGCGTTCACTCGTGAGCTGCGGCAGGTCCAGTGGCCTAGTACTAAGAACTTCAAGCCAGATGTACTCGAGAAGTACGATGGCAGGATACATCCGTCAGAGTTCCTTAGCGTCTACACCACCGCGGTGCAGGCTGCCGGGGGGCGTGACGAGAAGATCCTCGCCAATTACTTCGCGTTGGTGCTCAAGCCCAACGTCAGATCTTGGCTCATGCACTTGCCGGACAACTCCAACTCTTCATGGGCAGATCTGTGCCATCAGTTTGTCGGCGCCTTCACAGGCGGCCACAAGCCCCATGGACAGGAGAGTGATCTTCATCTGCTCGCCCAGAAAGAAGGAGAACCTCTGCGCAAGTACATTCAAAGATTCAGCCAAGTGCAGCGCAACATCCCAGACGTCCACCCTGCCGCGGTTATCAGCGCGTTCCATCAGAACGTGCGTAACCGCAGGATGAGGGAGGAGATGGCGATGTGCAAAATCAGAGATGTCAGCGAGCTATATGCTTTGGCCGACAAGTGTGCACGTGCTGAAGAGGGGAGGAAACTCCCCGGAGAGAACGCAGGAGTAGAGGGATCTGATAGTGAGGATGCCGCTCCGACAAAGAAGAACCGGAGGCGAAATAACAGGAAGAGGAAAGCTAAGGATGTGTTAGTTGTTGAGCAGTCCGGCAACGGAGGTGGCGCCGAGAAGGCCAAAGCTGGTGACTCCAGCGAGGCTGTGGTGGCCGCCGACAAGCAGGACGGCTCCGGCAAGCAGTACTGCAAGATCCACCGCACCAAGGGCCATGACCTCCAGACTTGCAAGAAGGTTGAGCAACTTGTTGAGCTACAAAAAGTTGAATACGAGCGCCGCGACAAGGAGAAGGCCCAGGAAGGTGGCGGAGGATCCGGCAAGAAGCGTCCCGGCCGGGGAGGACGCCGCGGCAAGGCCAAGCAGCGGCAAGGAGACAGGCCTCCCCGCGGCCGTGACAAGGACGAAGACGAAGACGAAGATGAAGAGATGGATGAGGATGAGACCGACGAGCAGGAGTTTCAGAAGGCAACAGAGGTTTTGTTCGTCGATGGTGGTGCTTCTCTGCATACTTCGCACCGCCAACTCAAACAGTGGGTGCGTGAAGTTAATGCGGCAGAACCATCGATTGAGTCGCGCAAGCCTCTGAAGTGGTCCAGCACGCCCATCATCTTTGACGTTGAGGATCACCTTGATCGCATAACTGCGGTCGGGTGCTTGCCGATGTTGGTTTCGCCAACTATATGCAACCTCAAGGTCACGAAGATGCTGGTTGATGGCGGGGCCGGCTTGAATCTGATCTCCTCCGCAGTGCTCAAGAAGCTCCAGATCCCCGACAGCGAGCTCGAAGAGACTGGTACCTTTCAAGGAATTAACCCGGGAAGGAGCAAGCCGAAGGGGAAGATTACACTGCCAGTGACATTTGGCAACGAGCTGAACTTCAGGACAGAGAAGGTCACCTTTGACGTTGCTGATTTCCCATTGCCCTACAATGGGATACTTGGCCGTCCAGCGGTCGCCAAGTTCATGGCAGCCTCTCATTATGCTTATAACGTGCTCAAGATGCCCGGTCCGATAAGTGTCATTTTGGTCGTTGGCGACAAGAAAGATGCCCTTATCTGTACCGACAAGATCTACCGGGAAGCAGCAGCCGCAGCAGATCGCAAGACACTTGCCGCTGAAGCTCCCGGGGGGAAGTAGAAGACCAAGTCCGACAAGAACAGTTCGGATGCCCACTCCGGCAAGCGCACCTCTTCGGAGTGCTGCGCTACCGTCGAGGACGCACCATCGAGCTCCACCGGCAAGTGCAAGAAGGCAAAGACAGCTTCACCAGAGACCAAGAAAGTGGCCGCCAAGGAGGACAGCACTGGTGGTACCTTCACCATCAGTGCCACGCTTGACCCTAAATAGGAAAGCGCGCTCGTTGCTTTCCTGCGGGCGAATGTCGATGTGTTTACATGGCAACCATCTGACATCCCCGGTGTTCCCAAGAAAGTAATTGAGCACCACCTTGCCGTCTGCCCTCACGCGCGGCCCGTCAAGCAGAGAGTAAGGAAACAGGCAGTGGAGCGTCAAGAATTCATCGCAAAAGAGATCAAGAAGTTGGAAGCAGCAGGCCTTGTCAGAGGAGTGCTCCATCCTACGTGGCTGGCCAATCCTGTAGTCGTACGCAAGGCGAATGGGAAGTGGAGGCTTTGTATTGACTTCAGTGATGTTAATAGAGCTTGTCCCAAAGATCCATTTCCCTTGCCGCACATTGATCAGATTGTCGACTCCGCGGCAGGATGTGATTTGCCTTCATTTCTTGATGCATACTCAGGATATCATCAGATCTTCATGGCAAAAGAGGATGAAGAGAAAACCGCATTCATTACTCCATGTGGCACGTACTGCTTTGTACGGATGCCTTTCGGACTAAAGAATGCTGGTTCAACATTTGCAAGAGTAGTCAGTCATGCTTTTGAGCCATAATTGCACAGAAATGTAGAAGCTTACATGGATGACATAGTGGTCAAGAGCAAGGACAAAGAAACTTTGATCCAAGACTTGGACGAGACCTTTGCAAATCTGCACAAGATCAATCTCAAGTTGAACCCCGAGAAGTGTGTGTTTGGAGTCCCTTCCGGCAAGCTTCTCGGGTTCTTTGTATCCCAGAGGGGGATTGAAGCTAATCCCGACAAGATCAAGGCCATTGAGCAGATCGAAGCACCGAAGCGCATCAAGGATGTACGAAGGCTTGCCGGCTGCGTTGCTGCTCTCAGCAGGTTCATTTCTAAGTCTACTGAACGCGCCCTGCCGTTTTTCAAAATTTTGAAAAAGGCAGGTCCAATGAAATGGACTCCAGAAGCGGAGGCTGCGCTGCAAGACTTGAAGAAATATTTGTCCTCCACTCCAATACTTGTCGCACCTAAGCCACAAGAGAAGTTGCTGCTATACTTAGCGGCAACCAATCAAGTGGTTAGTGCTGCGTTAGTAGCAGAGAGGGAGGCAGATGATGAGCCAGCGGCCGCGGCAAGCACATCCAGCGACAAGCAGGGAGCTTCCCCGACAAGCTCTGGTCCCGACAAGGATAGATCTGTGCAGCCAGAGGAAGAGAAGCAGAAGAAGATGGTGCAGCGCCCAGTTTATTTTGTCAGCTCCCTTCTACAGGGGGCTAGGTCAAGGTACTCTGGAGTGCAGAAGTTGCTTTTCGGCCTTCTCATGGCCTCAAGAAAGCTGCGCCATTACTTTCAAGCACATGAGATCACAGTTGTCACTCGCTTTCCGTTGAAGAGGATACTGTAGAATCCAGAAGCAACAGGCAGGATTGTCGAGTGGGCACTGGAGCTGTCGAGCTTTGGCCTCAAATTTGAGAGTACCTCAACTATCCAGAGCCGAGCATTGGCAGAATTCATAGCAGAATGGATGCCAACACCTAATGAAGAAACTCCGGAGACGAGCATCCCCATCAAGGAAGCAAGCAAAGAATGGAGCATGTACTTTGATGGTGCCTTCTCGCTGCAAGGCGCCGGTGCGGGCGTACTACTTGTCGCACCCACCGGAGAGCACCTCAAGTACGTGGTCCAGATGCACTTTCCCAAGGAGCAAGCGACAAACAATACTGCAGAGTATGAAGGCTTGCTTGCCGGACTCAGGATCGCGGCAGACCTTGGGATCAAGAAGCTTATTGTCAGGGGTGACTCGCAGCTTGTCGTCCGCCAAGTTAACAAAGATTATCAGAGTCCGTTGATGGAAGCCTACATTGATGAAGTGAGAAAACTAGAAGAGCATTTTGACGGCCTACAGATGGAACATGTTCCGAGAGCTCAGAACGACATGGCAGATGGCCTGTCAAAATGCGCCGCACTCAAGTCGCCTGTGGAACCAGGGATCTTTGTGCTCAAGTTGACTCAACCATCTATAACACCATCAACTGGACAGAGCAAGAAGAGAAAGTTGATTTCTGGTGACTGCTTTCCGGCTGAGCTCCCCGAAGCCACCACCAAGAAGGTCCCCAAGATCAACACCAAGAGTGCTGATGAGCAGTCTGCTCCGACAAGCCCTAGGGTTTGTTTCGTTGAAGCAGACGCTCCCGACAAGCTTTGCTCCGGCGAGCTTGCCGGGGAACATCAAGCTCCCGCTGAACCTCAGGTTCTTGCTGTAGAAGCAGATGTTCCTGCAGCAACATTTGCGCCTTTAGTCCTTGTCGTCGAGCCACAAGCTCCGGCATGGGCACAACCGATCGTCCGTTTCCTTCAAACAGGAGAACTTCCCAAGGAACAAGAAGAAGCGGAGAGAGTAGCCCGGCAATCAAGTATGTACCAGTTTGTCGATGACATACTGTACAGAAGGAGATTCAATGGAGTGAAATTGAAGTGCATTTCCCGGGAAGAAGGACAGGAGCTGTTGGCGGAGATACATGGAGGCATATGTGGTCACAACATTGGCGCAAGAGCACTTGCCGGCAACGCATTCCGGCAAGGTTTCTTTTGGCCGACAGCCCTCCAGGATGCAACTGCACAAGTAACCAAGTGTGAAGCGTGCCAGTCCCACTCCAAACAGATACATCAACCAACTCAAGCTCTCCAAATAATCCCTTTATCTTTGCCATTTTTGGTCTGGGGGCTCGACATCCTCGGCCCCTTTCCCCGAGCTGTCGGGGGCTTCGAGTACTTGTACGTGGCAATCGACAAGTTCACGAAGTGGCCGGAGGTGGAAGCTGTGAGGAAGGTGACAGCACAGTCAGCAGTCAAGTTCTTCAGGCCAATTGTTTGCCGCTTCGGAGTCCCTAACAGGATCATCACCGACAATGGCACACAATTCACGAGCCGCACCTTCATGCAGTACGTCCAAGATCTTGGCGCCAAGATCTGCTTCGCTTCTGTTGCTCACCCGAGAAGCAACGGTCAAGCGGAGAGGGCAAACGCTGAAGTGCTGCATAGGCTCAAGACCAGAACTTTCGATAGGCTGCACAAGTGTGGAAGAAATTGGATCGAGGAGCTGCCAGTGGTTCTTTGGTCGATCAGGACGACACAAAATCGAGCCACTGGCCAGAAACCTTTTGCTCTAGTCTATGGAGCAGAAGCAGTTCTCCCCACGGAACTCGTATACGGATCGCCTCGAGTGCTCGCTTATGATGAGCTTGAGCAAGAGCAGCTGCGGCAAGATGACGCGCTGCTCCTTGAGGAAGATCGTCTTCAGGCTGCTGTACGAGCTGCTCGATACTAGCAAGCTTTGCGTCGCTACCATAGCCACAAAGTTAATGCCAGAAGTTTCGAGGAAGGCGACCTTGTTCTTCGGCGCGTTCAATCCGCCAAGAATTCCAACAAGTTGACGCCGAAGTGGGAAGGCCCTTATCGGGTAAAACGAGTCACTAGGCCTGGCGCTGTCCGCCTTGAGACCGAAGATGGCTTTCCGGTGAGCAACTCCTGGAACATAGAGCATCTCCGTAAGTTTTACCCCTAAGGCGCGGTTGCCGGAACCTGCTGTTCCGACAACCACCTTTTGTACAAGCCTTGCCGCTGTTGCATGTAACCCTTTGTACAAAGCCGGGCGCAGATCCCGTGCATAAATAAAGTTCATGTGCTTCGCACATCTTGTCAAATTTCATGCATTCTTTCTTTTTTTCATGCTTTATCTGACACTTTGTGCAGCACCTGCCCCGGTAAACAATAACGAGCCTTAAGGTTCCATATCGTTATTTTCTCTTCTTTTTCTCAAAGAGAAGGTTCCTTCACCCACAAGTTCACCGGGGGGGGAGGAGAAGATAAGAAGATAATGGTGTGGACTAGGCGTCATTCAAAGAAGTTTGGCCTTGCCGGGACACAGACGACAAAAAGAAAAAGCTAAGTACCCAAAGTCTGAGCATGATCAGTTCTTAAAATTTTAAGTTATCTTCCTTGAATGACCGTGCTTTGTATGGAAAACCTGTGCACGGAGGAACCTCCTCGTAGCTAGTTGCGCCCTTACTTTTTTTCGAGTCTGCTCAACAACTTAAGTGTGCTGCAACTAGTTGCGACAAGGTTTCTTGCCGGAGGCGGTACCGCCAGCGGGCTGCAGATGTTCCGCACTCAGCGCTCGCGGCAAGCGTGCCTGCGCCGGCAAGTCCCCTAAAAGCGTAGGGTAAAAACATACAAAGAAAAGAATCAAGTAAAGGAGATAACGTAGCAAGCATTGCCCAGAATAAAGTTATATTACAAAAGTAACTTGTTGCAGCACTGACTAAATTGTTCTCATAACTTAAATAATAGCGACAAGGAAGGGAGAAGAAGGGTGGCCTAATCCACGCGCTCGCCGTCGATCCTCCTGACTTCATTCACCTTGTCCACAATGGGTGAGACAATGGCTTTGAGATCTTCAAGATCAGCACCCGCCGGCAGCTTCTTGAGGACGCGGGTGATGTCGAGGCCCGGATTGCGGAAGAGTATCTTCACCAACACCTTCTCCAAGACCTTGGCGCAGATTGCGCGCGACTCGTCAGCCGGCTTCTTTGGGATCCTTTCCCGGAGCTGCTGGAGAGCCGTCGCCACACCCTTGAAGAAAAGAGTAAGCTTGGCACTGGGCTGGAGGTTCTCGTCGGAGGAGTACCCGAAGCCCGCCAAGTCCAGTTCCTCCAGCTCTTCGTCGATGACTGCAGCGATGTTGACAAGGCCCTCCGTCCAGAGCTCCACCGTAGCCTTGAAGGTGTTTTGAGTCTCGGCGGCCCTCGTTAGCAGCTCCTCGTTGGCCTTGATCTCTTTCTTCAAATCCTCCTCTCGCTTCTTGGCGCCGCCCAGCATCTCCGTTAGTGTAGCCAGCTTCAGCTCCAAATCGGCATTTGAGTCCTTGGCGGCGTTCAGTTCCTTGCCCTTGTCGGCGAGTTGGACTTGCAGATCACCATGAGCAAGAGCATCCTTCTCGCGTTCGCGCTGGAGCGCGGCAAGCTCCTTATCTTTCCCTTTCAGCTCAGCCTCCAGCTGCGTCATCTTCATCTCTAATTCCTTCTTGGCGGCCTCGGTAGCTGCGGCAGCGTCCTTCGCTTCTTTGAGTGCCCCGCCAAGTGATTGCTCGTGTGCGACGAGCTCCTCCTCATAGCTGTCCAGATTGACTTTCCGTTGTGTTAGTTCACCTTCCCGGGTGGACAGCTCTTCAGCGGCAAGCCTCTGCTGCTCCTCGGCTTCAGCCTTCTCAAGGATGAACGCCTTCTTCGCCTCGACAAGCTGTGCCCTCTCCTCCGCGATAGACCGGAGGGCCTCTTGGTTGCGTCTCTGGAGCTCCTCTGCATGCTTCTCCATGTCAACTCCCGCCTATGCGACAAGCGCTTCCCGGGACTCCAGCTTCGCTTGTCGGGCGCGGTAGAGCGACACCAACTTCCGGAGCAGCTGCTCCTCTTCAGATTCGCCACTGCTGCTGCTTGGCGCGTCAACCACCGCCAGCCCAGCGGAGGCGAGTACTTCTCCATTGAAAGTCTCTCCCTCGACCGGCGCCCTGGAACTCGACGCCCAGGGGAGCCTGATGAAGATACCTTCGCCGGCCTTCCAGTAGGCGCCGGGCTGGGGCTCTTCGGGGCCTGGCGCTGCGTCAGCGGCGGAGGGATCGGCGTTCGGTGTAGCGCCCTGCGCTCCCGCGGCCCCCGGGTCGTCAGTACGATCGCCGGATCCCTCGCCAGCTCCAGCGCCAGCAGCCTTGGCGGCGCCTTCGTCGGCGGGGTCATCAGCGTCGGCCTCCTCTTCAGTAGCAGCGGCATCGCCGGTATCGCCGCGCAAGTTCTCCTCGCCGGTGGCCTTGGTCTCCATTGGCTCCGCAGAGGGAGGATCTGAAGGCAGGAAAAGGGGGGAGAAAAAGTCAAGAAAATATCCAAAAAAGAAGACCAGAAGAAGAAGAACCCAAGGTAAAATTTCCGACAAGGAGGGTTACCTGTGCTGGGCTCTGTGACCATGGGTTCCACCACCAAAGGCTCGCTGGTCCCGTCCCTTGCTGGGGAACTGCCCCTTGCCGGGGACCGCTCCCTTGCCGGAGAGCGCTCCCTTGTCGGAGGTCGCCCCTTGGCGGCGTAGTTGAAGCAGATTGCACCTCCGGAGCGGCTTCTGGTTGCTCCTGATGTGCCTGATCTGCTCCTACACAAGCAAGTCAACAATCAAGATATCAACAAGGAAAGGCACCCATGCGCACCCCATAACAGGAAGTGAACAAGTACTTACGCTGGGGGCTGCGCTGGGGGCTGCTTCGAGGAGATGGTGCCGGGTCCATCAAGGTAGTCTCGGACGTGTCCTCTGCCATCACAGCAGGATCGTCCTCGATGACAACCACGGGGACCTTGGCCCTCTTCGCCGCTCTCTCGGCCAGAGTCCTGAAATGGAACGAGGTTCAGAGGGAAGCAGATCAGATACAAGACAAGAAACAGCAAAAATCGAAGATACATAAGTACAACAAGAACAAAGTCTTACTCCTCCTCTTCTTCTTCCTCCTCGTCGGAGCTCAGCGCGGAGAGGTCAAAGTCCGGCACCCTCTCAGCGCGACGAGGCGGGGGAGTAGGCTCCCTTGGACGCTTGGTGGGAGCCGCGGCAGGATCAGGAGTAGCGGCTCGAGAAGATCCCGCTCCAGTTGCCGGCACGGCATGAGACGCTCCCGCAGCAACGGTGCTTGTCGCGGTAGAGCGTGTCCCGCGGCGCTGCGCCTGTTGGCCTGCCCGCCGCCCTGCTGTGTCTCCAGTCTTGCGGAGGCGCCTCCTGGGTTGAGCTGGGGGCTGCACTGAGGTCCCCGTCTGCGGCAAGCCGCTTGAAGATGGCTGGCCACTCGCGCCCCCGGCAGGCTCGCTCGCCTCGGCCTCGGGCTCCCCCTCACCAACGACCTCCCCGCCAAGGTCCTCCCGATCGGCAAGGCTTGCCGCCTCGGCCGTCTCCGCCTCCTCCAGCGTAAAACCAAACTCACCCGTGGCGGCGGTTGCCACCGCCTCTTCCGCCCTGGTGGCGATGTACTGCATCTCGTCATCAGTGGTGTCGCGGGTGAGGAGCTTCGGATCATCGGCATGGATCGCCACCTCTACCAAGCTGTCGAAGAAGTTCTGCACGACGTCGTCGGCAGGCTCCTGCCACGTTGGGATAATCCCATGCGAGTCGCACTCCGGCATCATTGCGTGGATGCGATCGAGCTGGGAGTTATTGCACAACGGCACGACGCCCTGCGGCAGCCTGAACCACTCCGGATGGTTGGAGTCATGCTTGAACAACTCCTTGAGCATCCCATCCAACTCCAAGACTGTGAAATTAAAATTGAGGCCTGGGTGAAGCCTCATGATATCTGTCGGGCCCCCGAACAGCCAGGCGGGCCTCCTCCTCTCCTGCAGAGGGGCGATGCGGCGGCGAAGGAAGTCCGCGCCAACAGCCCCTACAGTAAGCCCGGCAAGCCTGAGCTGCAGAATCCGCGTGGTGGCGATCTTCAATCTGGCGTCATCCGCCGCCAGGGCGCTCCAGTCGCCACCGCGCACTACTCGGGCTTGACGCAGGCTGGTGAATGGCTGCGGATCTGCGTCAACAATCCAGCACCACTCCGCCCTCCACTCATCCCACTTGCTGCGGAGCTCGCCTTCCAGATAAACCTCCTTCATGCCGACCCTCGAGATCCAGGCGATCCCGCTAGCTAAGGGCTCTCCCTTCTCGGCCCGGGGCATGAAGTAGTGGCGAAAGAGGGCGACATTTGGGTGGATCCCAACGAAGTTCTCGCAGAGGTGTGCGAAAACCGCCATTGTCAGAACGGCTTTGGGGGTGAAGTCAAGAAGATGAAACCCGTAGGTATTCATGATATCACAGAAGAAATCGGAAAAAGGTGGGCAAAGCCCGCAGTAGAAGAACAGAGGGAACAAATAGTATCCTCTTGGACACTTTTTCGAAGTAGAAGCTTCGGTGGAGAGTACCTGCGTGCGCGGATGCGCCCGCGTCTCCGTCGACCAGAAGAGATAGAACTCCTCCCGCAGTGCCTTCGGGGTGAGCTAGGGAGGGAAAAGTGCCCGTTCCTTGCACAGCGCCTCAAGCCGCAGCGCCTCGGCCGACTTCACGCTCTTCCCGGTCTTCGGAGCCATGGCGGAAGCGGTGGAGGAGGTTGGCGGCGACGGCGGCGGCGAGGGCGGAGCGCTGCTCTCTTTCAGCTTGGGAAGCGGAGGAGAGCGGTGGAGCTTTCTGGGGAAGAAACTGCAAGTGGCGATGGTGGGGGAATGGCCCCTGTTTCCCCTGCTTATAAAGAGGAGAGGCGAATGTTACGCCTTTCCTGATTAAAGAATTGCCCACGATCTCTCCCACGACGTCGCGTTTGACGCGTGCCGTTACGGGAGGGCGCGGTGGATACGGAGTCAGATTTGGTATGGACCCAGGCCGCGAGTGCCCGTGCCCTGTTTTGGGCCTGGCCCAATAGCGCTCGGCACCGTGTGTAGCCCAGGCCCGGGGGCTCCTGTCGGTGTACTAAAGTAGGGGTACCTTAGTATCCCGAACTTGTGCACGGGCAGTCGCAGCACCCAATGGCAGGGCTTGCCGGATGTCCGCCAAGATCCTCCGTAGACCCTATTGATGCCATTCAAGAACAAAGTGTTCTGACTGAGAAGACAAGACTCCGGCAAGAGTAGCTCGCCGGGAAGGACAAGACCCCAGCAAGAGGAGCTTGCCGGGAAGGCCAACCAAGGCACTGCGAAGAACTCGCCACGACGCGCCGCGCGTCCCGGCAGGGCCCGACGAGCGACAAGCTTTCGGGTGCAACAAGATAATGACCACGGCAAGGAGCTTGCCGCGGCGAAGCCAGCACTCTGCGCCCACGCTCCAGCGCATCCGACGACGTGTCGCCCCAAGATTGTTCCTGGCGCACGTGGCGGGCGGCTGTGCAGCCAAGCGGTGCAAGGTGGCAAGTGGAGATGACGAGAAGGCCATCGTGGTGATCGGTGGCGCCCCTAACGGTCGCTTCTCTGCACTGTTTGGGCGACCAGACGGGCATTAAATGCCCTTGTCCCCTGTCGTCAGAGCTAGGTAGGGGGCGCTGTAGATAGCGATTGTACCAACCCCTCTTTTTACTTTTATACCCCTATCTTCGTTGCCACCTGTCGGTGACCCCTTTAGCCTATAAAAGGAGGCCCATGCGCAACGTATAAGGGGTTTGACTCCTTCGAAAACACAGAACAATCACGCCTTTGAGCAAGAACATAATACCACCACAAAGCAGCAGTAGGAGTTTTATCTCTCCGGAGAGTTCCGAAGCTGGGTAAAATCCCTCGCGTGCTTTGCTTCGATCTGCTCTTCGTGCGCCCTCCGCTCCCTTGCCGGACCGAAAGGGGCCCTGCCCCATAGGTGTTCGTTCCCCACGACACCTGTTCATCTAGCCTCCACCATGCGCTACTCCCCCGGTTACTGTTCAACCACCCCTCCACGGGCACCCCTCCACCATCTACTGTACATCCAGCTCTCCACACCACGGGGTCCTGTTCAACCACCCCTCCACGGGCACCCCTCCACCATCTACTGTACATCCAGCTCTCCACACCACGGGGTCCTGTTCAACCACCCCTCCACGGGCACCCCTCCATCGTCTACTGTTCATCCAACCCTCCACACCATGGGGTCCTGTTCATCCAGAGGCAACGCCACTGCTCACTGTTCATCCAACCGCCCCCTCCCCACCTGCGACGCTCAATGTTCATCCAATCGATCAGCTTCAGTTAGCAGCCGTAGCGAAGGAATCGCTCGATTGGGTTCAGTTAACATCCATCGATCGATCGCTCGGGTTCAGTAACACGTAGCCTGCAGTGCAATCGCTCGGGTTCAGTTAGAGCCCAATGCCTTGCTCGGGTTCAGTTAGAGCCAACGCCTCGCACACACGTGCGTACGTGTACGATAGAAACACGCATCGCTGGGCCCCCGACCTCCAACCGTAACCGGGAACTCCCCGAAATTTTCCTCCCCCTTGCTTCTACCACGGGTTTTTCCGTCATGGACGGCCCAAAGAATGTCATGCAGCTGCGTCTCCGGCCCGCCCAGTACGAAAAGCCCATTTTCTGTCATGATTTTTTGTCATAGAAGTAGGAGCCCACCACATCTATGATGATATCGGGTTTTGTCACAACTATCATCATAGAAGTGTCATATGTATGACAGAAAAAAAATTCGTTCGGCCCAAAATGCAACGGATGTGTCTTTTTTTTGTAGTGAATAAAGTCACACATGCGCTAGATCATCGAGACACAAGGTGATACAAGATCCAAATCCAACAAGGAACGATACATAGGGTAACCGATTCTTCTCCATGAGGAGGTCTCGAGGATGGTATTCTCCGGAAGGAGGTCTTGAATCCCAGTGGATCTTCTACTAAGAGGTGTCGGTCCCTCGCGAAGGAGGAGATCCGGATGGATGAGCGAGGCTTTATCTCACAAATGAGCTAAATCAACACTAACCCTAAAATGTAGGTAGGAGAAGAGTATATATAGTCTAGGGGTGAAAGGGTACACAGGCCTCGGCCCAAGTCGCTGCAGGCAGGCAGGGCCGGAAGTTCCGGGTGAGGCCGGAAGTTCCGGGCACCGGAGGTTCCAGGCCAGGTTCCGGGGAGGGTCCGACCTGACCAGAGAGTTGGCACGGGTGGGGCTGGGTTGGCGTCCGGGGGCCGGAGGTTCCGGGGGCCGGAAGGTCCCAGCCGGGTTCCGGGCTAACCAGAGAGTTGGCACACCCGGGCTGGTCAAAACGGGGGTCCTGTTGATCGGGAGGGGTGTGGCGTACCGCACAACTGACGAAACAGACCTCCAACGGTCAAACGGGGGTCATGTTCATCGGGAGGGGTGTGGCGTACCGCAAAACGGGACTCCACATGATACTATTCATCTCCACCGTCGACCTCCTCCAGCCTCCACGGGCTACCGTCGACCTCCTCCAGCCTCCACGGGCTCCTGTTCATCCAGCCTCCACCGCGCGCTACTCCCCCAGCTACTGTTCAACCACCCCTCCACGGGCACCCCTCCACCATCTACTGTTCATCCAGCCCTCCACACCACGGGGTCCTGTTCAACCACCCCTCCACGGGCACCCCTCCATCGTCTACTGTTCATCCAACCCTCCACACCACGGGGTCCTGTTCATCTAGAGGAAACGCCACCGCTCACTGTTCATCCACCCCCTCCCCCGCAACGCTCAATGTTCATCCAATCGATCGACTTCAGTTAGCAACCGTAGCGAAGCAATCACTCGATTGGGTTCAGTTAACAGCCGTCGATCGATCACTCGGGTTCAGTAAAGCGTAGCCTGCAGTGCAATCGCTCGGGTTCAGTTAGAGCCCAATGCCTTGCTCGGGTTCAGTTAGAGCCAACGCCTCGCACACATGTGCGTACGTGTACGATAGAAACACGCATCGCTGGGCCCCCGACCTCCAACCGTAACCGGGAACTCCCCGAAATTTTCCTCCCCCTTGCTTCTACCACGGGTTTTTCCGTCATGGACGGCCCAAAGAATGTCATGCAGCTGCGTCTCCGGCCCGCCCAGGACGAAAAGCCCATTTTCTGTCATGATTTTTTGTCATAGAAGTAGGAGCCCACCACATCTATGATGATATCGGGTTTTGTCACAACTATCATCATAGAAGTGTCATATGTATGACAGAAAAAAAATTCGTTCGGCCCAAAATGCAACGGATGTGTCTTTTTTTTGTAGTGAATAAAGTCACACATGCGCTAGATCATCGAGACACAAGGTGATACAAGATCCAAATCCAACAAGGAACGATACATAGGGTAACCGATTCTTCTCCATGAGGAGGTCTCGAGGATGGTCTTCTCCGGAAGGAGGTCTTGAATCCCAGTGGATCTTCTACTAAGAGGTGTCGGTCCCTCGCGAAGGAGGAGATCCGGATGGATGAGCGAGGCTTTATCTCACAAATGAGCTAAATCAACGCTAACCCTAAAATGTAGGTAGGAGAAGAGTATATATAGTCTAGGGGTGAAAGGGTACACAGGCGTCGGCCCAAGTCGCTGCACGCAGGCAGGGCCGGAAGTTCCGGGTGAGGCCGGAAGTTCCGGGCACCGGAGGTTCCAGGCCAGGTTCCGGGGAGGGTCCGACCTGACCAGAGAGTTGGCACGGGTGGGGCTGGGTTGGCGTCCGGGGGCCGGAGGTTCCGGGGGCCGGAAGGTCCCGGCCGGGTTCCGGGCTAACCAGAGAGTTGGCACACCCGGGCTGGTCAAAACGGGGGTCCTGTTGATCGGGAGGGGTGTGGCGTACCGCACAACTGACGAAACAGACCTCCAACGGTCAAACGGGGGTCATGTTCATCGGGAGGGGTGTGGCGTACCGCAAAACGGGACTCCACATGATACTATTCATCTCCACCGTCGACCTCCTCCAGCCTCCATGGGCTACCGTCGACCTCCTCCAGCCTCCACGGGCTCCTGTTCATCCAGCCTCCACCGCGCGCTACTCCCCCAGCTACTGTTCAACCACCCCTCCACGGGCACCCCTCCACCATCTACTGTTCATCCAGCCCTCCACACCATGGGGTCCTGTTCAACCACCCCTCCACGGGCACCCCTCCATCGTCTACTGTTCATCCAACCCTCCACACCACGGGGTCCTGTTCATCTAGAGGAAACGCCACCGCTCACTATTCATCCACCCCCCCCCCCCCCCCCCCCCCGCAACGCTCAATGTTCATCCAATTGATCGGCTTCAGTTAGCAACCGTAGCGAAGCAATCGCTCGATTGGGTTCAGTTAACAGCCGTCGATCGATCACTCGGGTTCAGTAAAGCGTAGCCTGCAGTGCAATCTCTCGGGTTCAGTAAGAGCCCAACGCCTTGCTCGGGTTCAGTTAGAGCCAACGCCTCTCACATACGTGCGTACGTGTACGAGAGAAACACGCATCGCTGAGCCCCTGACCTCCAACCGTAACCGGGAACTCCCCGAAATTTTCCTCCCCCTTGCTTCTACCACGGGTTTTCCCGTCATGGACGGCCCAAAGAATGTCATGCAGCTGCGTCTCCGACCCACCCAGGATGAAAAGCCCATTTTCTGTCATGATTTTTTTTCATACAAGTAGGAGCCCAGCACATCTATGATGATATCGGGTTTTGTCACAATTATCATCATAGAAGTGTCATATTTATGACAGAAAAAAATTCGTTTGGCCCAAAATGACATGGATGTGTCTTTTTTTAGTGAATAAAGTCACACATGCGCTAGCTCATCGAGACACAAGGTGATACAAGATCCAAATCCAACAAGGAATGATACATAGGGTAACCTATTCTTCTCCGTGAGGAGGTCTTGAGGATGGACTTCTCCGGAAGGAGGTCTTGAATCCAAGTGGATCTTCTCCTAAGAGGTGTCGGTCCCTCGTGAAGGAGTAGATCCGGATGGATGAGCGAGGCTTTATCTCACAAATGAGCTAAATCAACGCTAATCCTAAAACGTAGGTAGGAGAAGAGTATATATAGTCTAGGGGATGAAAGGGTACGCAGGCCTCGGCCCAAGTCGCTGCACGCAGGCAGGGCCGGAAGTTCCGGGCGCCGGAGGTTCCAGGCCAGGTTCCGGGGAGGGTCCGACCTAACCAGAGAGTTGGCACGAGTGGGGCTAGGTTGGCATCTGGGGGCCGGAGGTTCCGGGGGCCGGAAGCTCCCGGCCAGGTTCCGGGCTGGTTCCGGGCTAACCAGAGAGTTGGCACAACCGGGCTGGTCAAAGTCGTCGGAGGTCGGAAGCTCCGGGTCAGCCGGAGGGTCCGGTGGCCAGTAGTTCCGGGCTGTCCTGAGAGTTGACGCATGTCTCTTCTTCTTCAGCTCTCGACTCCATGGCTTGCGCGTTGTACCTGATCACACACAACATCTTGGACTTAGGCAGTATCCATGTCTGACATGAAGAAGAGGGGAACTCAAGTAAGAGTGATGTCACCTCGGATTGAATAGCACGAGCTCTTGCTCTTGTCATGGGTCCAATTGGTGTCATGGTAGTTGTAGATACGTCCATGGGGATGATCGTGGGATGCTCTGCATCAGGTGTGCATGTAGATGAATCTAAGATCAATGCTATTAAAACTTGGCCCCAACCCACAAACTTGCAACAAGTGTTTAATTTTCTTGTCCTAGCCGGATTTTGTCATAGATTTGTGAAGGATTTTAGCACCATTGATTTATGGGATAATCAAATTTATGCCCCTAGTTGTGGCCCCCTCATTTGTTTTACCCCTAATTCCCAAAAGTCACCAGTTCTGTCCAAGTCACTTTGCTCCTCTTATGCTTTTGCCCTTTGACTGTTTGACCATCGGTTTGAAAACTTCATAACTAATTCATACTAAATCAGAAAAATGCAAATAAGATACCAAAATGTTCAGAAAAACATCACCTATGTGTTAGTGTCATTTGCATTCATGAAAAAAGTGTTGGAATGTGCCCATCCGAGTTTTAGCTCTTATGCTACCACCATGAATAGTAAAATCTAAAAAAGTTCAAAAAATACAAAAAAAAATTGGTGGAAAAGAATGACAAATGTTTTAAGTGCCTGCCAAGTTTCATCAGGGAATAACGTTTGTGGGTCCCGTGGCAAAAAAACAATCATCACTCCAAAATAGATTATTTTTTTGCCACGACTTCCTCGGATGTGATTCCCTAATGAAACTTGGCAAGCACTTAGAACATTTGTCGTTCTTTGCCACCATATTTATTTTGATTTTGTTAGAGTTTACTATCCATGGTGGTATCAAAAGAGCTAAAACTCAGATGTGCACTTTCCAACACTTTTTTCATGAATGCTAATGACACTGACATATAGGTGATGTTTTTCTGAACATTTTGGTATCTTATTTGCATTTTTTTGATTTAGTATGAATTAGTTATGAAGTTTTCAAACCGACGGTCAAATGGTCAAAGGGAAAAAGCATAAGAGGAGCAAAGTGACTTGGATAGAACCAGTGACTTTTGGGAATTAGGGGTAAAACAGACGAGTGGGATACAACTAGGGGCATAAATCTAATTATCCCTTGATTTATATTTGCATGCTTTGTGTAAGAAAAACACGCCTTTTGTGCGGGGATGATCCCAGGAGACCGCATGTAATGAGCTTAAGAATTTTCTTACACATGCTCCTTTGCTTGCAATTTGAGATACATTGCGATGCTAGCAATTATGGCATAGGAGGTGTGTTAATGCAAGAGAAGCGCCCCGTAGCTTACTTTAGTGAGAAACTCTCTGGAGCGCAACTCAATTACCCTATCTATGACAAAGAGCTATATACTTTAGTTCGAGTATTGCATGTTTGGGAGCATTATCTCCGTCCTCATGATTTCGTTCTCCACAACGCTCATGAAACACATAAGTATCTTAAGGGTAAAACTAAGTTAAAAAAGCGTCATGCTAAGTGGAGTGAATTCATTGAGTCCTTTCCTTATGTCATCAAGTATATAAAAGGTAAGGAACTTTTGTGGCGAATGCGCTTTCTCGTAGATGCATGCTTGTTACCCAACTTGAATTGAATGTCGTTGGTGTTGAGCACATAAAAGACTTGTATGCGCATGATCCTACTTTTGCTATTCCTTATGCCAATTGTTTGACACATACATCTTGGGAACGATACTACCTCAAAGATGATTATCTTATAAGAGCTAACAAACTATGTATCCCCTATTCTTCCCTTCGTTTGCTACTTTTGCAAGAGGCTCATGGGGGTGGACTAATGGGAAACTTTGGACCTGACAAGACATTTGCAACTCTCTCCAAGAACTATTTTTGGCCCAATATGTTCAGCGACGTCTAACGCTTCACCAACTGATGCTCGAGCATGTCGCAAAGTTAAGTCAAAAGCTCAATCTCATGGTCTCTATATGCCACTTCCTATTCCATATCACCCATGGGAAGACATTAGCATGGACTCTGTGCTTGGTTTGCCTAAAACTCGAAATGGCCAAGATTATGTGTTTGTTGTTGTGGACCGATTCTCTAAAATGGTTCATTTCATCCAATGCAATAAGATAGACAATGCTTCAAATATTGCGAATCTTTTATGTGGGGAAATTTGCGACTCCATCTAGTGCCCAAGACTATTGTCTCGGACTGCGACGTCAAGTTCTTGAGCTACTTTTCGAAGACCTTATGCTCCAAGCTCGGAATCAAGCTTTTGTTCTCTTCCGCATACCATCCTCAAACCAACGGCCAAATGGAGGTCACGAACCAGACACTCTCCAATCTACTACACATGTTGATAAAGAAGAACATCAAGGAGTGGGAGGAGTCCTTACCCATTGCATGTACGCCTACAACCATGCAAGACATTCACCCAACCATGGTGATGAAGATTTCGATCTGAGGTCGGATCTTTCCCAAGGGGGGCTTGGAGATGATGCGGAGCATCCTATGGTCATCCCATGGACCTACCGTTGTCTCACCAAGTGCCAAGAGGACCTATGACACGAGCACGAGCTAGAGCTCTCGAGACCAAGATGACATCTCTCCTGAATGAACTTCCAAATGAATCACATGAGACATGGCTACTACCTCAAACGAAAATGCTATGTGTGCTCAGGTACCTAGAAGACCCTCTCAGAGATGCTCGTGAAGACGGACAAGTCCCCAAGTTCATGGACGAGAAGAACCATTGGAAGGAGTCGAGAACAGCTCCCAGGACCCGGACATCCGGCTAGGACCCTGGACATCCGGCCCTTGGAGGTGCCACGACTGGCAACGACTGAACAACCAAGTTTACAGGGCCCAGACATCCGGTCGCCGGCCTGGAAATCCGACATTCAACCCGGACATCCGGACAAGCCCATCCAGAGAGCAGAGGAATAGTCCCGTCAGCCCGGACATCTGGCAAAGGGCCTGGATATCCGGGTCTTCCCGAGCCGCCAGACAACCGGCCTATGCCCAGACATCCGGATAAGCCTATCTCAACAGAAGACCCGGCCTGTGATGTAGGGTAGAACCTTAGATGCCCGATCTTTCATGATTGGAGGGGATCCTACAAAGAACACGAGGGAAAACACGAGAGAAAACACTCAAACCAACAAAGGACAATACAAGTGGCGGTATTTCTTCTCCGTGAGGAGGTCTTGAGGGGTTTTCACGTGATGGGGTCTTGAATCCGCTTGGGGTATCTTCTCCGAAGAGGTCGTGGACTCCAAGGGAGAAGTAACCAAGTGGATAAGAAAAGCTCTATCTCTCAAATGAGCTAATCCTTTCCTAACCCTACAAAGAGGGGGGTGAAGGAGTATTTATAGTCCAAGTGGACGAAGGGGTACATGGGCTTCGGCCCAACACGCAGTCAACGCACAGGCGTCACACGTCCGACAGTCACCAGTCGTCCGATGGCTCGCAAGGGTCCGGACGTCCGGTTCTTGTTGGAAGTCCGACGTTTCGCTCTGATAAGGTTGCACTGGTCGTCCGGTCGGTGTCGGGCATCCGAGACGTCGGTCGTCCGGTGGCTTCCATACTTCCGACGTTTTGGCTCGGTGATGGTGGTGTCGGTCGTCTGGTGGTGCTCAGCTGTCTAGACGCTAGGAGGTGTCGGTCATTCGAGCGCGTCGGACGTCCGTCCGCTGTAGCGTTCCTGGGCAGGGACTGGCCTGGCGGGCTGAAGCATCAGGCATCGGACATCCAGTGGCTAGAGACTTTCTGGCTGCTTGTCTTCTCGCTCCTTGTACTTGGTGTCCTCACCGTCTTGTCCACTGAGTGTAGCTGTCCCGTGGCCTTCCTCCAAGTACCTGATCACACATAGTATTTCCGCTTGAGGTAGTAGCCATGTCTCATGTGTAGAAAGTAGTATTTCAGAGAGAAGCAAGTTCACCTTATCTTTGATAGCGTTTGCTCGAGCTCTTGTCATTGGTCCGTGTGGTGTCATGGGAGACGTAGGTAGGTGATGTAGGGTGGAAACCCTAGGGACGATCCTTCACGATTGGAGCAGATCCTACAAAGAACACGAGGGGAACACGAGGGGAAACACGAGAGAAAACACTCAAACCAACAAGATTCGATTACACATGTGCTAGATTCTAGAAACACAAAGAGATTCACAATCCAAATCCAACAAAGGACAATACAAGTGGCGGTAGTTCTTATCCGTGAGGAGGTCTTGAGGGGTCTTCCCGTGATGGGGTCTTGAATCCGCTTGGGGGATCTTCTCCAAAGAGGTCGTGGACTCCAATGGAGAAGTAACCAAGTGGATGAGCAAAGCTCTATGTCTCAAATGAGCTTATCCTTTGCTAACCCAAGCTAGGAGGAGGGGTGGACCATTTATAGTCATATTGCAATTGGGGCCAAAGTGAAGGGGTACATGGGCCTCGGGCACGAAGCTGTGCGCAGATATGCGTTGAACCTCCGATGGTTGTCGGTCGTCCGGTCGTTCACGGGCGTCCGGTCGTCCCGAAGTCTTCGGACTTCTGACATTTTGGCTCTGGTTCGGTAGTGTCAGTTGTCCGGTCGGCATCGGTTGTCCGAGTGCTGATGAGTGTCGGACGTCCGGTATGAGTCGGAGGTCCGGCCGCTGTAGCGTGCGTAGGCTGGGACTTGGGCTGGCCGGCTGGTGCCTCTAGGCATCGGACGTCCGACAAGTGTTGGTCGTCCGAAGGTCGTCGGACGTCCGAGAGTTATTGCTTTCTAGCAGCTCCTCCTCTAGTTTGTCGGGCTTGGTGTCCTCGCCGTCTTGTCCAATGCTCCTAGCTGATCCATGGCCTTCCTCCTGGTTCCTGGACATGCACATATGTTTGAGGTAGTAGCCATGTCTCACATATAGAAAGTGAAGGTTAGGGGAGGAGTGAGTTAACCTTGTGTCCAATGGCGTATACGTGAGGTCTCGTCTTATGTCCTCTAGGGGCTTGGAGAGTAGACGTAGTGTATATGGGGATGATCGTAGGATGCTCCGCATCATCTCCCCCCCATGGGGAAGATCCGACCTCGGGTCGTGATCCTCATCACCATGGAAACGGTTGTCATGGACAGACTTGTGGTTGGATGAAGTTGAAAACATGGCGCAATCCAAGTACTCCAAGGTGTCTCCGGAGTGATAGACATGCAAAAAGAGCAAACACAAATGACACTTCGACATACAATGGTTAGCGCAGACAATGTGTCCATCAAGTAAGTATGGGCCCGTGCGGCAAGATTGTTGACAAAGCGTATGAAGCTTATGAAGATGATATAGAATGATATGTAAAGCATTCATGCGGGCAAATTCATTTGTTGTGCACGCAAAGTTGTGACAATTCACCCCCCGCCGCCGGTGGAGCTTCAGTGGACGGTAGCCTCGCCATCGATCACTTTTGGCACGGTCGTTCCTATACGATCGTCTTCTCCGAAACCCCTGACTCCATCTCCGGCGCGATCTTCGGGTGGGTGAGCTAATGATTTGAATGATGCCATGTTGGGCTCCCCTGCCATGTTGGGCTCTTTGGACTTGGTTGTCATTGGTCCTTCGCCCGCCTGCCTCCCCAGGCCAAGGTTCTCTCCATCGAATGGCAGGCCAATTCCTGTGGAGCCCAGTTCTCATGTTGCTGCCCTTTCTCCAGTTGGGCCTGATAGCCCTTCAATGATGGCTATTCCTTCCATGCAAGAGGCTCAGGATACTTTTGAGACCATGGTCAATGACATGGTGGACCAAGTGCTTACGTGTTCTCGTTGCTCCTTGGGGGGCCACCTATCTGTCAGCTGCACCGTCTCTGTTGGATGTTTGGCTTGTGGGGATCCTGGTCATTCTAGGAAGGACTGCGAGTATATTGCGATGGAAAAAGGTTTATGTTGGAAACGGAAGCATCCCGCTATCTCGGATAGGCCGGTCTCTCCTTCCTGCATTGGGAAGCACGCGCTACCGCCACCCTTGCAGGCCTGCCCTATCACATCACCATTAAGCCCGCCGGCTTGCGCTCCGCACACCCCAACTAGTCCGCCTCCGCCGATGCCTCCGCTTCCTTCTTTGCCTCTGCCCATGGCCAACTTCGCCCTGGATCCGCAGCGCTATGTGCCGGTGGGCCATCACATCATCGACGGTGGTGTTCATCGTCTTCCTCGTACTTTCGTCTCACCTCCATCGCCCATTGTTTGTTCGCATGAGAGATTCATGATCACTGAGGTTATGCCGGCCCCACCTTTGGCTCAGATGGGTCAGGTACGTGAGCAGGTGGTTGAGCTTATCAATCACATGGATTTCATGTCTGTTCTGGTCAAACTTGGATTTTTGGTGTGGGCTTGTTTGAGGTCATAGATGCTGGTGAGCGTTCTGCTTTGATTCAACTGCCTCCTCAAGATCTTGGTCAGGATAGATTTGTTTGCTTTATGAAGCATGACCATGGTGAGGGTTTTCGTGGGGTTCAAGGTTTCCGTGAAGGTTGTTTAATGTTTTTGGGTGTCCCCCTTGACCTGCATAATACTGAGAATCTGCCGGCTGCTGTTAATACCTTTGGAAAATTCCACCATTGGATTAGTGATGATTCGTATCTTGTCAGATCTGTCATCTTTGCTTCCTTCCCTGAGGACATCTTGGTTCCTAGGGAGGTGGTGTTCTCTGATTATGCAGCCTAGGGTGGTGCTAAAGTCTCTTGGACTGCACCCTGCTATATCCTTGGAGCCATGTTTTCTGAGCAAATGCCGCAAGATGAAGATCCCATGCCAATCGACGGCAATCCTCACCCCCTGCTCGGTCACTCAATTCATGAAGAAAATCTTTTTGCTCTTCCACCATATCCTGCTCTTGGGTGGAATGATGTGCTGCCGCCTCCGCCTCCTATGGATGATCTCAATCAGGGTGGTGGCTGGGGTTGGCATGCCAATGACCAAGTTACCCAGGATGATCTGGTTCTAGCTGAGGTGGTTCCTGATCTGGAGTCTATGGTCATTAACCAGCAGGATTTTTTAGGCTCTGTTAACCAGTCGGACAGTCAAAATCAGGTTGCTCCTCCTATGCATGTTCAGTTAAATGCTGCGGTGATTGTGGAAGATCCTCCACCTGTGGTTGTTGAGGCTGATCAGTTGCCTCCTGTTGTTTTTGACAATGAAGTTCTAGTTGCTCAGCATGATGTTGCACCAATGGTGCCAAGTTTGGTTGATGGTGACTTTCAGATTGGCGTGCATCCTCCTGTTTCTATGAATGGAAATGTCTTTCAGATTGATGTTCAACCTGTTGATCCTGATGCTTTGGCTATAGTGCCGTACCAGCCGCCTATGTTGCCGCAGCAAGATCTTGTCGTTAGACGTGTGCATGTTGTTTATTGCCCACCTCTGCCTCCTGATGGCCTGGAGAAGGACTTTTGATACTCTTTTGGGTCGTTGCTCTGTTCTCCAGGTTCCAAAGCCGATTTTTCAGTCTTCGTTTGGGCCCCTGGTTCTTTCTAAGAGATTGTGGTCTCTGGCTATTGAGCAGGTTAACTGGGTTTCTGATATCATTAGTGATGATTCTGTCAGCATGGTTGCCCCTTTGTCCACTTCCTCACCTCCCAGGGGACCTGCTCGTGATCTGTTTTCTGACAGCCAACAGGAGTTGGAGCGTGACCTCGGCCTGCAGTCTGCTTCTGCCTCTAATGAGCAGTTCTCCTTTTCTGCTTCCTCTTCAAAAAAGAAGAAAGTCTCCAAACGTGATCGTCCTCCTGTTGTGGATTCTGAACTGCGCTGCTGCACTCGTAGCTCTGAAAACAGGGATGGATTCAAGCCAATGCTTCAAGCCTTGGCAATGTCTAAACCTAAGAAGAAGAAACCTCGTTCCAAGCCTCTGACAGATGATGATCATGCTCGCCGTGCGCCACCAGCACCACCGCCAACGCCTATTCATCATATTCAGCAAATTGGAGCGGACCTGGGTCTCTCTGCTGAAAATCTCTCTGTGGATGCGCTTATGGCGGATCCCTCCTCTGCCAAGGACAAATCCTCCGATGTTTAGTTCGGGCTCTGCAAGCTGGGTGTGGTCGACCCATAACCGGACTACTTATCGTAGGTTTTATTTATGTCCTTTGTTTCTGGGATTTGTATGCGATCCTGTCTTTGCAAACTTCTTTTGTTAGGCTGCGCTGCATGTCTGAACTGCTTTATGTGCTGTCCGCTATGTGGGTATGCTGTTAAACCTGTAAACACTATGTTTTATGCATATTCGGTCTATTAGAAGTTGGCGTGTTATGTGTTGGAATGTTCGGGGTCTAAATTTTTATAACTGTCAGCATGCTGTTCGTAACAAGGTGGATGAAAGTCTGGCTACTGTTGTCTGTTTGTAGGAGACGAAAATGGAGTGTATTGACTCCAGAACTATCAGAAAATTTTTCCCTCATTGTTTCGTTTCGTTTGTCTACAGTCCTTTTGTTGGTGCTTCGGGGGGAATTGTTGTGCTGTGGAACTCCTCTGTCCTTACAGGGAGATTAATTGAGGTCAAGCAGTTTGGAATTGTTGTGCAATTTACCTCCAACCATAACAACGAGCAATGGACGTTGGTCAATGTTTACGGGCCGTGTCGTGGCCAAGCTAGAGATGATTTTGTGGACTAGCTCTATAACCTATCCATCCCTGACTCTGAAAATTGGCTGGTTTTGGGAGATTTTAATTTTATTAGATCAACTGAAAACAGAAATCTTTCTGGTGGTGATGCTAATGATATCTTCATCTTTAATGAGATTATTGGGCACCTTGGTTTACTAGAGTTACCTATTAAGGGGAGATCTTACACCTGGTCAAATATGCAGGATAATCCTCTTCTTGAGCAGCTTGACTGGTTTTTCACTTCTGCAAATTGGATCACATGCTACCCCTCCACCCAGGTGTTGCCACTTGCCAGGACTGCCTCGGATCATGTGCCTTGTGTAGTGGCTATCAACATTTCTATACCTAAGTGTAATATTTTTCATTTTGAAAATTACTGGGTGGAGCTGCAGGGTTTTATGGACTGTGTGTCTGCTTCCTGGTCTTCTGCTTCCAGCAAAACCCACATCATGGCCAAAATTGCTGACAAGTTTAAATCCTTGAGGAGGGGTCTTAAGAGTTGGCACATGAACGTCTCCAAAATGAAATCCTTAATTGCTAAATGTAACAGGGTGGTTCTCATTCTGGATTGCTTGGAGGAGTTGAGGCCCCTTTACAGGCATGAGTTTAACTTTCGTAATCTGGTCAAGCTGCATTTGGAGCATCTTCTGCACCTTTAGTTTCTGTATTGGAAAAAGAGGTGCACTATAAGATCTATTAAAGTGGGTGAGGAGAACACTAAATTTTTTCATGCTTTGGCTTCTGAAAGATATAGGCATAATTTCATTGCTTCTTTGCGGTTGGAAGATGGTACAATTGTTTATGATCATGAGCAAATGGTTGCTGCTCTCTGGCAAAATTTCAAAAATAGGATGGGCACTAGTCATGGTGTTGAAATGTCTTTTGATCTCGCCTCAATCCTGGACAGAGTGGAGGGCCTGGATTCCCTGACTAAATTGTTCTCCAAGCAGGAGATGGATAATACTGTTAAGAGCATGCCCATTGACAAGTCCCCTGGGCCAGATGGCTTTAATTTGCTGTTATTCAAAAGGTGTTGGCCCATAGTCAGTAAGGATTTCTATGAGTTGGCTTCTACTTTTTATGAGGGGACTGTTAATCTAGAGAACATCAACTATTCATATATCACCCTGGTTCCTAAGAAAAGATCTCTTGAATCTGTTAATGATTTTCAACCTATATCTCTCACTATTATGGGAGTAAAGTTTCTTTCTAAGATGGCTGCCAACAGATTGCAGTTGGATATTATGAGATGTTTGCATAAAAACCAATATGGTTTTATCAAATCCAGAACCATTCAGGATTGTGTTGCTTGGACCTTAGAGTACCTGCACCAATGCCATCAGTCAAAAAGGCCTATTGTCATTCTCAAGCTGGATTTTGAGAAAGCTTTTGACTCAATTGAGCATGAGGCTATTTTCCAGATTTTGAGGCATAAGGGCTTTAATGAGAAATGGATCTCCTGGGTTAAATAGTTCTTGGCTTCTAGAACCTCTTCTGTACTTCTTAATGGAGTACTTGGGAAACAATTTGCTTGCAAGAAGGGGGTTAGGCAGGGTGACCCTCTTTCACCTCTTCCGTTTGCCATTGCTGCTGATCTGTTGCAGTCAGTTGTGAATGATATGCATCGTAAAGGGCTCTTACAGCTTCCTATTCCCTGCCATGATAAGGATTACCCAATTATCCAGTATGCTGATGAGACCCTCATTATTATGTCTGCTGAGGAATCTCAATTGCTTGCCTTGAAGAAAATGTTGCTTCTGTTCTCAAAGTCCACTGGGTTGCATGTCAACTATCATAAGTCATCTATGCTACCTATTAATGTGGATTCAGTGGAGATTGCTAGGCTGGCTGCAGTCTTTGGTTGTGTAGTTGGCACTATTCCCTTTACTTATCTTGGGCTCCCTGTGGGAATTACCAAACCCAAGATCTTGGACTTAATGCCTCCGGTTGATAGCATGGAGAGGAAACTTTCTGTTAGCTCTTCTTTCCTTGCTCATGGAGGAAGGCTGCAGTATCTGATCTCTGCCCTTTCTTCTGTGCCAATTTTTTACCTATGTAGCCTGGACTTGCCTCCTGGTATATTAAAGTAGTTGGAGAGAATACAGAGGCAGTGCCTTTGGAGGAAGTATGGGCAAGATTCTGGTCAGTCTTTGGCTACTTGGGGTTTGGTTTGCCGGCCCAAAAACAAAGGTGGCCTGGGTATTTTGAATCTGAAGCTATAAAATGAGGCTCTGCTTCTCAAACATGCTAGCAAATTTTACAATAAAGTTGATGTGCCCTGGATCCAACTCATTTGGAATACTTACTACCATGGCAGAGTTCCTCATGCTACCCTCATTTGTGGCTCCTGGTGGAGGGATATTTGCAAGTTAATGGATAAGTTCAGGATGGTTTGTGCTGTGCATGTTAATAAGGGTGACACTGTTTTGTTCTGGTCTGATTCTTGGTCTTCGCGGGACTCTAGTATCCCTCTTGAACAAAGGTTTGCCAGGCTTTTCTCTTTTGCCATTGATCCTCTTATCTCTACTGCTAAGGTTTTTGACTGGACAGAGCTAGCTTCCTTATTTCATTTACCTCTCTCGGAGAGAGCCTTTGGAGAGCTACAGTCTTTGCAAAACCTGCTCCTGCATTCCAAGCATAACCTACAGCTGAATGATATGTGGGTATGGAAAGAGGATGGCAAGGGTTATTCTGCCAAGAAATATTACTCCTTCTTGCATAAGCACATTGCGTCCAACCCAATTTTATCTTGGATTTGGGCTAGTTGTTGCACTATGAGAATCAAGTTCTTTGCTTGGATGATGATCATGGATCGGCTGAACACTTAGGATATGCTGGAAAGAAGGCACTGGAATGTATCTGATTCAAACCTTTGTGTACTCTGTCCTACACACACCAAGGAGGATAGAGATCACCTCTTCTTTCAACGTAACTTTAGTTGCAGGGTTTGGAATTATCTTCAAATCAATTGGATGGCTGGAGATGATATGATTGCCATTGCTTATCATGCTAGAAGGGATTTTGGCAAGCCTTTCTTCTCTGAAGTGGTTTTCCTGGCATGCTGGAACATCTGGAATGTTAGAAATGACAGGGTTTTCAGGAATATTAGACCTTCTTTTCGTAGGTGGAGGTCTTCTTTTATTTTGTACATTTCCCTTTTGGTTCATAGGATTAAGCCTAAGTTCAAAGAGGATCTGCTTAGATGGATCTCCTTTTTGCCACCTTGAGGTTAGCATGTTGTTTTTTCTTATTTTTCCTTTTTGGGTCTCTTGGACCTTGTAAGATCTGGACATATGTAATCTTTTTATGGGAGAAATAAAATTGCCGTGGGGTCCAAGCCCTACAGTTCAGGTCAAAAAAAGTTGTGACAATTGTCATGGTGCACAAAGTGACAAATTCTACCATTGTGCAAAATGATGTCATGATGGGACGGTGTATCAAAAGCATGAACATTTTAATTGGTGCTCAAAATGACTATGTGATCATGCAAAAGATAGTGGGCTATATGATCATGATGTATGAATATGCCATCAAGAAAGATCACAACAAATTTGCTAATAAAGTGCACAAGCTCATATATCATGGATGACATGGAAATAGAAGATGTGACAAGGCAATCATAATGTGTGTTAATCCATGCATAAGATGCAAACTTGTGGTGAGTATGATATGTCCATCGAGCATCTTATGTGTGAGCACAATCAATAAATATGGATGTGTCTGTGTAATGTGTCAAAGGAGCATAGATGTATCAATGCTCGATGTCATGGCACGAGTGAAGGTTCGAAGGTGCATCCAATAAGTTCGAGTGCTCCTCAATGTGAAGGTCCATAGACCTAATCTTCAATGTCGCTCCTCCATTCGCGAGGTATATCATGTAGACAACAAGAAGGAAACAACAATGAAAGAATGACCCATCCAATATGCATATTTGAGGATGGCTCAAATGGAAAGAGTTCACCTTTAGAAGTTTCTCAAGTGTGAAGGAGTTGCGCATCTTGTATGCCTTCACATAACCAATATGTGGCATGACGGTACTGCCCTGTGAATCCTTCAAGATGAAAGAACATGACAAACACTTGAAAAAACTACTGAGGTTGGCAGAAATGCAAAACCTAGCATTCGTGTGGTGAAATACCCAACAAGTGTTCTCATCATTCTTATCATAAGAAAAGACAAGGGAATTTGGCATTGTATGTAAGCATATGATGCGATAACAACCAAAGGCGTTAAGGTCAATTCAACAAGCAGGCATCATAAGTAATATGTCCAAGTCTCCAAGATCAATAAGCATAGCATGGGTGCACTCACTATAATGGCTTATGAGAGGTGCCACTAATGGAGACAAGAGATAATGATCAAGACAAATGAAGTGAGAGGCATGAACATATATGTTACAAGGCTAACCCGGTGTAGCCGATCTTTCACGATTGGAGTGGGATCGCTCGAAGAACACAAAGAACACGGGGAAGAATGGGGAGAAATCACAAGGGGAAACACTCAAGAACAAGTCCAATCACACATCCACTAGACAATCAAATACACAAGATCACAAGGTACATGAACAACAAAAGGAAAGATACAAGGTAAAGTTCCTCTCCATAAGGAGGTCTTGTTGGGGGGTCCTCCCGTGAGGGGGTCTTGATGATATCCCGCAGGATCTTCTCCTAGATGGAGGTCTTGGCCTCCAATGGAGTAGTATCTCTCTCTCAAGAGAAGAGTAGTAGGAGCAAAGCTCACTTACAAATCAGCTATCACCTGGCTTCCCTAGAAAGGAGGTGGAGGAGGTCTATTTATAGCCCAAGGGGCGAAGGGGTAAGTGAGGGGGCGAAAGGGTACACGGGCCTCGGCCCAAGTCATGCACTCATGTAAGACCGGATGATCTGGACGGGGTCCCGGATGATCTGGGAGAACTTCTGAATGATCCGAACGGAGTCCCGGATGATCCGGCTTCGGTGGAAGCCTTCGGGTGTCTTCGGCGCACTTATCCGGACGATCCGGGGGAAGGTCCGAATGATCCGACTGGGCCTAGATGATTCGGACAGTGGTCCGGACGTCCAGCCTGGCTCCAGCAGCCGCTCGTCTTGTTCATCTCCTTTCTTCCGTCTTCTCTTCCATGCTTCCCTCACGGATGGTGTAGTTGTTCCTTGGCGCTTGCACTCCTCCTTGACATCCGTGAAGCTCTGACAATACCTATGCAAGCCCAAGGGAGAAGTGTCAAGTAGTACACCATCCTCGAAGGGGTCAAGTGAGCACGTGTAAAGGAGATGATTCACCTTTGTGTATGCGAAATAGATGTCACACGTGCCACTTTCCAAATGGACTCTTGACATGGTGATGTCTGTAGGATGCAACACATCATCCCCTCCCCCTTGGGAAAGATCCGACCTCGGATCGAAAACCGAATCACCATGGGAAAGAGATGGCTTCGCCGTGAAGAAGTGGACATTCACCAAGTACTTGTCATCTTCAAGCTCGCAATGGTGATGAGGACATCAATACAATTGTTACACCCCCCTACAGCTACATATACTGGACCAATTACTAGAGCTCACACACGCCAATTAAATTAGCAGGTACTTTCGTTTCTTGGTAATGACTCTAATGTTCATGAGAATATGATGTTGCCTAAATTGGATACATTTTTTTGCTTACAAATGATGGGCCTGGCATGGATAAGAGGGATGAACACTGGAGAAAGACCAAGCATGGAGATGATGGCATGCGCAAGGGGAACAAGAATGGAGTTACAAGTGATGATTTCAGGACTTTGAAGCCACCATAATGAGTGCATGAAGCCATGGACGAAATATATAAGATGCCACTTCATAAATTTCGTCTTGAGGCTATTCTAGGTGCTGCGTCACCTTTTTATTGGGCCAGGCCCATGTAATTTCAAAATACATAAGTATAGGCTATTTTTAGAGTCCGTATGTGTGGGGAAACAAGAGATAGGGTTGGTTTCGGACCCCTCCACCAAGGGCCACGAAATCCCCCACCCCTGTACCTCCATTTATACAACCCTTAGGGCACTGTTTAGACTTTGGGCTTTGTTTATATTAAAAGTTCACCATAGATACAACTTCTCGTATTTCGTTTGTGTTCAACGACTAGACCAAGACGTCACAGAACCCCATCTTGATCAATAAAGCTTTCATCTTATATTCGCAATATCCAGATTGCAATCTCAGTTTCTTTCTTATTCTTCGTTTGCTCGCAGGAAATAGACCCTCGTGGTCAGGTCGATCGTGCTCCGGCATTGTCAATAACCTCCCAGAGTTGGTTTAGTGATTTCTAAGCCACGGCGTCCTTGCACGTACGTAGTCGGATCGTGAAAGTCTACTCCTCCAAAATGATAATCACCATCTCATCGAAAGATGGGACACCTTTGCCTCTATCAAATGGGCACTCTCCAATGTCACACCGTCTTGGGATTCCTTCAAAATAAGAAAGGACAACAAACACTTGGAAAAACAAATGTGGTTAGCGTTAGTGCAAAACCAAGCATTCAAGTGGTGGTTCGCCAAACAAGTGTCGTAATCAAGCATAGCATATGGTGTGACATGGGATTGTGGTATGGCATAAAAACGCAGAATGTGAGCAAAATCAAGGTCATCATGGAAACAAGCATGTGAGGTAGTGATGCAGATATGTGTGACAATAGAATAAGCATCTACCTCATGGGCGTGGCAAGCATTCACAAGCTACTCAATGAAAGGTCTATGGTAAGCATAAGCATCATTCACAACACCAGAGAAGATGAGATGTCTAGACACACGGGTCAAGTGTAAGACAATCCAAGCATAACATGCATAGGGTGTAGTGAATATAGTGTGGAAGTCAACACAATAGAAAGAGCAATTGTTCATCATGTGTGAGGCAATCAAGTCAAGCATGTGACAAACAATGGGACATGGCATATGTGAAGCAATGATATTAGTGCAACCAACCATATGATAGTAGCAAGTAGTCCAAGAATTGGATGCAACACACAAGGTGTATATGTCATGAAGCATGGAAATGTGGCAATCATGGGTGAAAGCAATATCTCGAACATGCATGCAAATGGTGCAAGAAAAACATGAAGTATGATCCACAATATCCAAGCTCAAGAAGGAGGTCACCTTGAAAGCGTGTCCTTGTGCATTCTTCACAATACCGAAGTGGTAGGAAATGTGGTGTAGAACCGAGTCGTGGTAGAACGTATGAGGCTCACTCTCAAGAGCTCGAATTGTCAACTCACGTGAAGTGGAAGTCGACACGAAGTTCAAGTATCCTACACATGCACATAACAAAACAAAGAACATATGTGCATGGTAGATAAACACATCATCCATCATGATGGTTCTCTTCTTTTGCACATAACCATTAGAAGCACAAGTGCATGAATAATATGATACAATAATGGTGATATTCATCGCACTAGGTATGTGGTGCAAAGAGGTAAGACAAGCATGCTTCACAAGGAATATGTAAAAATCTCCAATTATATGTGAGAATACTATGGGGGCAATCTCATGAGCAAGATTAAGAGCATTGTTGCACTCAATACATGGCAAGTAATCTAGCATGAGAGAGGCAACATATGGAGATATGTGACAAGAAGCTATAGCAATCACGTGCAAAGCATGGAAATGGTCGTCATCCATTGCATGAAATGAGCAAGTATGAATCATTGGTGATGCAACAGAAGCAAGCATAGTAATCAAGTCGTGCAAACTAGTGGACCGAAGATGCAACACACTAGGGAAAATCATGGCAATCATGTCATGAGAGCAAATAATAGGCATAGGCAATCCACATGACATATCGCAAGCATGAATGCAAAGCAAGATCATAAGCATTGGGCACAAAGTAAACGTGGCAAGAACAAGCAATATCTCCACCAAGCTTGCAAATACACATACGAGTACTAGAATCAATCAACATGTGTAATGCAAAGCATGGGTCACAAAGCATGTCATCCAAATGGAAATGAGCATATCATGCAAGGTGAACATGGCAAGATGGGTAAAGGATATATAATGGACAATAACCCATAGCCAAGTGAGGTCCATGTAGAAGAAATGCGCGAAGTCTTTGCGCGAAGAGAGCGGTGGGAAAGACAATCCGTGTGATGCCAAGTCATTGTTGCTCTCTAGAGCTCGTTTTGTCAACTCGTGGGATTGCGAGGTTGACAAGTATTCATGGGTTCCTACACAAAAGAGACACAAACCAAAGAAATTGTGCGCGTGGTAAATGTCACATCATCCATCATGATGTGTATGTGCACATTAGAGTTAGCACAATATAAGCATCGCTCAAAGAAATTTGATGCATGGTATATGAACATGTCATCCATCATGAAAGAATAGTTATTGTGTATGACACGATGGGGACACAAATTGAGAATGCAAGTATATGGCACATCAATAGCATGTTTATTCCTGGAGAGCATATGGTGCACACAAGTATTGGGATCATGCAATGAATGGGATGGATCAAAAGCTTCGAAAATGCATGAGGAAACTATGGGGTTCTCCTCATGAGCAATGTTGGAAACATCAAATGGAAAAAATGGATAACATCCAAAACAATGCATATCCCAAGTTAGGTGGTCATGGCATGGCATATGAGATAAATGATGCAAAGTGAGCATATCAATATCATCGCAAGAAAAACAAATGCCAATAACCATGGGCTTGTCATCTATGCCATATGTGAAAATTGGGTTTATTTTAATGGCATATGCATAGTCACTACGAAGAGATTGCAAATATGACATATGATTGATCTCATGCATAGCATATGACAAGTCAAGCGGATTATCAAACATGATGTGACCTAAAGACTAGTCACAAGAAGTCCTATGTAACATGGCATCACAACTAAGAAACTCCACATGAGAATCATCATATTCATCATAAATGGGAAAGAAATCATCACATGAGGAAGTCGCACTAACATGAATCATGGAAACAGGTGGATCAACATCATGTAAGGAAGCAATGTCAAGAATGTCCACTAGTGGGACTAGTGCATCACTGTCACCTTTGTCACCTTTGCCATCCAACTCATGTGGTGTAGGTGAGGTGGGAAAGACCAAATGGTGGTCATGTTCATCTTGATGGAACCATGTGGGGGGTGCATCATATTCCACCATGGCCATCATCTTGTCCAAAGGGAGGACGAAGTCATCGAGGACCGGTGCGTCATCATAAATGGGACCTAGCACCCAATGAGAATACCCAATAGAGGCAGAGGCCAAGTTGTTAGAAATGCAAATGGCCTCATGAGACCTATCAACAATCTCACACTCTCTATGTGGTGGTTCACTCACTCCCTCAAAGTAGGTGCACTCAATCTCACATATGGTGGAGTCATTCATCTCACTCAAGTGGTGGGGGTTGTGGCTCTCCTCACATGGAAAGTGGGGCAACTCGTCATATATGGGGCTAGTGGTGAAGTCACTCTCACTCTCGATATGGTGGCAAAAGTCACTCATGTCATCATACATCATCGTGGTCGAAGGGAAACTCCCATGCTGAACCATCTCGTCGCAGTCGCCGTGGATGAGGCTGAAGATGGCGCATCATCACTCTCCCCCATGACCGAAGGGAAAATCCCATGCTCGATCATCTCGTCACTGTCACCATGGATGAAGGCTGAAGATGGGACATCATCACTCTCACCTCTAAAGATGTAAGCATCATCCTTGCTCTCCACCTTGTCACTCGCCTCCAAAGCTTGGTCCTTGAAGGTCTCCGTAGTCGTACTCGTCATCACACCGTCTTGAAAAAGAGTCATGGTAGACTCGGCACCATCAATGCCATAAAGAGGGATGGCGGTGAAGTCGAACTTGTGAGCATCGTCTTGGAGATCATCAGGCTTGGACATCGTGGTGGTACTAGCCTCATGCTTGTCGTAGAGCTTTGTTGCCGTGAAGTGTGCTTGTGGTGGAGAAGCCTTAGCCTTCATGAGTTCTTGTTCCGCCTTGAGAGCACCAATGTAATAGTCCTCGAGGGACTTGTAGTTCTCAAGGAATATAGTCTTGGAGATGTGTCGTTGTTCAATCCCATCATGAAGTGGAACTTCATCTAAATGGGGTCGTCCACGCCGGCTCGTCACAAGGCAATCATCATCTCCTTGAAGTACTTGTCAATGGACTTGGATCCTTGGATGGTGTTCTCCAATTGGCATCGAAGTTGTTCCGTGTAGGTTGGAGGCACGAACTCTCGCCGCATAGCTCTCTTCGTCTTGGGACAACTCATGTTGTAGCTCTCCGAAGGTGTGTGAAGCCACCATGTTGATGCGTATTCGTGGAAGTTTCTTGTTGCGAACTTTGTCCGTGTCAAAACCGGCGGACCTCGGGTAGGGGGTCCCGACCTGTGCGTCTAAGGCTAATGGTAACAGGAGGCATGGGACACAATGTTTACCCAGGTTCGGGCCCTCTTGATGAAGGTAAAACCCTACTTCCTGCTTGATTGATGATATGGGTGTTTACAAGATTTGATCTACCACAAGATCGTAGAGGCTAAACCCTAGAAGCTAGCCTATGATGATTATGACATCGTCTCTAAGGACTAAACTCTCCAGTTTATATAGACACTAGAGAGGGCTAGGGTTTACAGGGAGTCGGTTACAAAGAAGGAAATATAATATCCGGATCGCCAAGCTTGTCTTCAACGCAGAGAGTCACATCCGAACACGGGACGAAGTCTTGAGTCTTGTATCTTCACGGTTCTACAGTCTGGCCAAAGTATATAGTCTGGTTGTCCGGATACCCCCTAATTCAGGAATCCCTCAATAGCCGCTGAACCAGGCTTCAATGATGATGAGTCCAGCACGCAGTTTTGTCTTTGGCATTGCAAGGCGGGTTCCATCTCCGAATACTCCAAAGTACCTATTGCAACGAACAGTGTTCGGCTTCCCATCAATGTTGTACTCCTCGGCTTCTGTGCTTCAATAATGACCATCTCCACGTGTCGAGCGAATACGAGGAGCCGAGGCATTTTGGCATTTGCCACCCCCGGTCTGGCAGGCAAACCGTCTATTTGAAGAGACGGGGATTCTCAGATCCAAACCTCACCCTCTTCCCTTGAGCAAGCATCCAACAGAGTGCTCCGAAAAAACCATTCCAACATGGCCGGTCGCCGCAACTCTTCTTCTCGTTCCCCTCGCTCCAAGCCAGGTGACTGGGAATAGTGTTCAGTCCCTCAAATTCGTTTGCTAAAGTTACAGACCCAAGGGTTCCTTCCCCCGGTGTTCATGGTCCCCGTCCGAGCTGGACTAGCCACCTATAATGGCGGAGAGCAAGCGGAGAGATCTCCTAATCCATCCCCGGGGGAGCGAATATGCCTTATCCCGCATCTGCTAAGAGGCGTCAGGTTTCCAATCCACCCATTCCTTCGTGGGCTCCTGGAGTTCTACGGCCTCCAGTTGCACAACTTCACCCCTGCCTATGTGCTGCATATAGTAGGATACGTTGCCCTTTGTGAACTATTTCTAAGCTGCGAGGCTAACTTTGGGTTATGGAAGAAGTTGTTCTGCCTTGTCCCTCACAACCAGGGGGAATCCCTATGTCAAGTGGGCGTCGCCGAAGTATGGCCCATCGCCGAGACCGGATACCTATCCGGTACTCCCAAGAAGGCATCGGAGAACTGGTCTTCGGAGTGGTTTTATGTCAGCGATGTTCCCCTTACGGATCCAGTCCAGACAGGTCTCCCTGAGTTCAGTAATGCTCCGCCGAAGGCACGTCGAAGCTGGCGCCCTCGGGGCCCCCAAGAGGAGGATACCAAAGAAATACACTTCCTGATGAGCAGGATAAAGTTACTGGCCAAATCCGGGCTGACGATAGTTGAGGTTATGGCAATATGCATAATGCGGGGAGTGCAGCTGCTTCAATATAAGGGGAAGCCCATGTGGCACTACAACGGGGAAGATGATGCCACCCGCTGTGGCCGTAAGGGTCCGGACTCCGCCACTGCTCTTGTGAGGATATTGTCTGATATGTATAAAGGAGAAGAAGAAGAATTCCTTCATATTAAACTGCGGGATGGGTTTTCTATGTACAACCCCCCAAGCTGGGAGAGTCGTCGCTCTTTTCCCCCGCTTCATTCATTCTGGCGTCCTTCGTCAAGATTATTCACCTCAATATTTCTGAGCAGGAACTGAGGAGGGACGTAGAAGGGTTCAACAGCCCCCCGCCCCCCCCCCCCCCCCCCCGCAGCTAGAGGACCCCGGAAGGGTCTTCGATGCCGGAATTGAAGAAGAACTGGATATTACTGTGGAGCTTGTCAACGGGACATTTTATCATGCTAGCTGTGATGGTGCCTCGGTGGCTATTGTCGCTGACTATCCCGGACTCATGCCTTCATCGCGTGTAAGCAAGGCCAAAACCCTATCCTTCGAAGAGGATTCCTTTCTGATGTCATGCCTGAAATATCGTATTTTGTGTAGAGACGACCGTCGGGACGCGGCGCAGAGCCCCTGGGGGCTCATCGGCAAAGGGCGTCCGGATCGGGCAGGCTTAAGAGGAAGGCAGTTAGGGCCGAAACGCCGCTACAGAGGTATGGTAAAAACCTGCTCCATGATTATTGTGTTTGAAATGTAACATCGTCCTTCGTGTCCTGGCAGAAAGAGGAGTAGCCGGACTATATCCGGAGATCCTGCCAAAAGGCATGGGGGAGCTCGTGGATGTGCTCCAAGGAGCATGGCGGCGCTTCCGATTGTGGAAGATGCCAGCCTGCCGACAAGGTGCAAGAGAAGCCTGGGCCATGGTGAAGACGCGCTACACCAAGATTGACCCGAACCATATGGCCGAAGTTGGACCGGCAGGGACAGATGGGCAAAAATTACCGTTAGTCTAGTGTACGACCAGGTAGCATTAGCCGCAAAGTATTCCCAATAGGATTCCAAGCTAGATAGCCTGTTGGACGGTATAGAGGAAGAATATAGTCAGTCCAAGTGACTATGTAATTTAATGGACATATGTAGTTCCTAACCAGATTAAAAATCATTTGTCATGGTGGACCTTTTCACTTCAGCCCCTGGAGCCGATAGTCCGGGGTGTATCCGAATACCCACTCAGCTATGCAGAACCGGGGTATGCGTGGAAACCAGGCGTAGGGGTCATAAGTGCTTGAACAGACAAGTACCCAACTAGCTATGTTATATTACATGGGTAGTAAGAAACATCTTCCAGGGAGAATAGTTCCGTTAGGGGTTCCTTTCCCTGGGTACGCATGCATCGATGTACTTGTCTTGACTACGAACAGAGACGCAGGATACAAAACTTCTGGGGATTTATGTTGTAATAAACGAATGGAACATCTTTTGTTCACCGACCGAATATTCCCTTAAGAACGCTAGCTTTCGGCTTCACCCAGTCTGAGGTACACATCCGGCTGAACCGGCAGTAACAATAGTAGAGGTGCTCCCCTTTTGCACTAGCCGAATTAACGGGAACGTAGGGCATAAACACAAGAGCCAGGCAACCCAGCATGGCCACATCTTAAGTCATATCGATGCATATAATGGTGAAGAAAAGGCACATATGCAAAAAGAACGCATATGTGATAGGCAAAAAGCCATTAAAGTAATTATATTTAGCTTCCGTGTAGGAAGCCCCCAGGTATGGATTACACACATAGTGCGGCCGGAGTGATACGGGCGTCCGCACTGTATTGAGTACCTTGTGTGAAGAAGGAAAAAGGTCGAGAAAGGAAAAATGAGGGAACACAATTAAAAAGGAGGGGGTAAGGAGACGAACACTGAGTTCGGCGCTAGGCGTAGAATCTCCGGAGTCTGGCCGCGTTCCATGGGTTCGGCTCGAGTCTATTATCGAATGCATTACGTAAGCGGTACGCTCCTCCGGTGAGAACTTTATCAATGATGAAGGGACCCTCCCACTTAGGTTTGAGCTTGTCCTTCTTCTTCTCCGGTAGGCGTAGAACGAGTTCGCCAATATTATAAGTTTTGGCCCGCACTTCTCTGCTTTGGTACTGTCGAGCCTGCTGCTGATAGAATGCAGAATGGGCTTTTCCGATGTCGCGCTCGTCCTCCAGGGCATCTAAGTTGTCTTGCCGATCTAACTCGGCTTCGTTCTCTTCGTACATGCGCATGCGGGGCGAATCATGTATTATGTCGCAGGGTAGTACTACTTCTGCGCCGTACACCATAAAAATGGTGTGTATCCGGTGGTGCAATTCGGCGTGGTCCGCAGCCCCTAGAGTACGGAGTTGAGCTCCTCGACCCAGTGCGTGTCCGATTCTGCTAAGGATCGCACTAGTCTGGGTTTGATGCCGCTCATGATGAGACCGTTTGCACATTCAACCTGGCCGTTTGTTTGGGGATGGTAGACGGAGGCGTAATCAAGCTTTATGCCCATGTTGCCGCACCAAGTTTTTACTTCATCGGCTGTGAAGTTTGAGCCGTTGTCAGTGATGATGCTGTGGGGGACGTCGTATCCGTGTACAACCCCGGATATGAAGTCTATCACTGGTCCGGATTCGACCGTTTTGACTGGTTTGGCTTCTATCCATTTGGTGAACTTGTCTACCATGACCAATAAGTATTTTTTTCTTGTGGCTTCCCCCCTTAAGGGGTCCGACCATATCCAACCCAAAGACCGCAAAGGCCCAAGTGATGGGGATTGTTTGGAGAGCGGTAGGGGGCATGTGGCTCTGATTGGCAAACAGCTGGCAGCCGACGCAGTGTTGGACAAGGTCCTGTGCGTCTGCTCGGGCTGTAGGCCAATAAAAGCCTGTGCGAAAGGCCTTGCTGACAAGTGCCCGAGCCGCAGCGTGGTGTCCGCCGACTCCGACATGGATTTCAACTAAGAGTTGCCGCCCTTCCTCTTCGGAGATGCACCTTTGGAGCACTCTGGTCGCACTTTTCTTATAGAGTTCCCCTTCATGGACTTTGTAAGCTTTAGAACGCCGCACGATGCAACGTGCTTCATTTTGGTCCTCGGGGAGCTCCTGCCTATTTAGGTAGGCCAAGAAAGGCTCAGTCCACGAGGCGATTACAACCATGATTTCGTGGGCCGAAGGTGTTATTTCGGTGGTGGAGCCTCCGATTATGTCTGATGGTTCGGAATCTGGGGGTGTATTCGGATCCGTGCTAGTGTTGCCGGACTCCCTTTCCCATACCACGGATGGCTTGAACAGCCTTTCCAGGAATATGTTAGGTGGGACAGGGTCGCGTTTAACACCGATGCGGGCGAGGATATCCGCCGCTTGATTGTTTTCTCGAGCCACATAGTGGAATTCAAGCCCCTCGAACCGAGCTGACATTTTGAGGACGGCATTACGGTAGGCCGCCATTTTCGGATCCTTGGCATCAAACTGTAACACCCCGGATGTAACTTTCCATTATTGTAACTCCAACTCTTGCCATTCTCGGCTATGTGATATATTATTTCCTTCGTGGTTGGGTTTTTGTCTTTTGTTTTGCATTTTGTTCATGTCTTGCATCTCATGGCATCATGTGCATTGCATCCACATGTTTTCATAAAACTCGCACCCGTTCGTAGTTGTCGTGTTCCCCCCTTGCCTTCATTATCCCTTTCGAGAGCAACCGTTCATTTGTTGTCCGACCGTTTCAGCCTCTCTGCACAGCCACCGACCACCTCCGCAACCTAGTCCGAATACTTCTCCTGGACCCGACCCGGGCTGTCATGACTATTGGGTTCGGATCATCCCCAAACATCTATAAAACATCTCCATTTTCTTATTTGGGCTCCCCAACCTATTTATCTCGACCGTTTGATTTTAATCGGAGGGTCTGATTAGCCCCTAACAAAAATCCTTGCTATATATACTGCCTAACCCTAGATCCTAGGAGCCTTGTCCCATTGATCCCATCGTGCCGCCGCCACTCCTCCAATCCCCTCTTCCTCGGGATCCCCTCCCGATCCAGCCCACCAACCAGCGCAAGCCACTTCTTCCCTCGATCCCGAATGGATCGTATAGCTGCTCGAGGCCCGAGCAGGAGCGCTCGGCCTCGTCCCCTTGCGCCACCGCCGCCGGCAACCAGCACCACCAGGCCCTGCCCTGCTCCCTTCATCCTCTCGCAGCCAACCATCAATCCAACCACCACACAGCCTCACGCCTGAGCACCTCGTCCCCGCCTCCGGCCACGCCACCGACCGTCTCCGATGAACCCAACAAATGAGTTGCCACCTGTATCCTCTTTCTCTCCCATGTTTCCCTCTCCTTCCTTCTCTAATCTCTCTTGCTTCCTCGTTTGAATTCTTATCTGCTAGGAAACAAACGGGGCTCACCCCTGCTGCCATGGCCGCCAGCAACTGGAGCAGCCGTGTGTGTCCTTCCCGTCCCTGCCGTTCGTGCCGCTCGATTGGGTTGCCTCCACCCGGCTCCCCTCACCCCGATTGTCCGTGTCCGTGACCATCTGCTTCGTCTGTTCCTGCGCCCTCTTGCTTTGCATTGAGCCGCTGGCATGGAGAGGAGATGGCCCTGCACCGAGCCGTCCCCGACCTCCATCTCATCACCCACGTCGCCGCCTTGCAACGCCCTCGCCGTCATCCCGCCGGTGAACACCACCAGCAGATGAGCTCCGCGCCGCTCGAGCTCCTCCCGGCACAGCGCGTGCCCGCGCGACCCCGCCGCTGGCCTCCCGTCTCCGGCCATCCCCATCGTCAGCCACCTCACCACCCCTTTGGCCCGCTCGCCGGAGCTCTGCTCCCGGCCACCGCCGCCCCGCTCGCCTTCTCTGCTTCGTCTTTGCGCGAGGAGGATGACCCCAGCGCCAAGTCCCCTGCTCCAGATCGAGCCACAGCGCTCACGTTGACCAGTCGCCTAGGCCGCCAGCTCGCCCGCTTCGGCCTGCTTCCTCCACCGCCCTGGGCTAGTCCTAGCTGGGTGAGCCTCCAGCGCCCATGCTCCCATTGGGCCAGTCAGATTCAGCCCGTTCATGTTTTTTTCCGTTGCTGCGAATTTAGCTAATTTCCAGAGAGTGCCAGTTTTGCAGAAAAACCCCCTTAATGTTCATGCTCAATAATTAATTAACCATGCATCATATGTAAATAATTTATATATGCAAAATGCTTAGAATCTTATCTAGTTTCATAATATGCAACTTTTATCCATGTTAAAAATGTTTAAAAGTTGTTTGTTTTAATTTGTTCAAATGCCATGTTAAAATGGTTTATTTCATAACTAAATAACCGTAGCTCCAATCTTAATAATCTTTATATGTAAATGGGCTAGAATAATGCATAGATTAACATGGTGCACTTTGTTTTACTGTTTAACAACTTTAAAGTATGTTTTAGGGCAGAACAGTACCAAATTTGAAATATGCACATGAGGATTTTCCGGAATTGTTGTTTGTTGTTTCCGGCCTCATTTAAAATTGCCTAGATATTTAGTTTAATTATGCTTCACCTCTTGCCATGATTAACAACATTTAATATTGTTGGATACATAACCAAGAGTGAACCAAATACTTGAATGTGGTGTTTCGGCAATATGCAACTCGTTGCAAATTGAGCTCCACTTAACTTGTAGTATTGTTTGTTGCACTTTGCCATGCCATGCCTCATAAAACCGGACATGCATCATTCTTGATTTGTGCATCATGCCACGCTTATGTGGTGGTTGCTTACCATGTTGTTTGCTTCTTTCCGATTGCGCTTCTCCTTGATAGTTCCGGTAACGTTGTGTTTGTGGGGATTCGTTCGACTACGTCCATTCATCTTCTTCATGGACTCTTTCTACTTCCTAGCGGGATTTCAGGCAAGATGACCGCTACCGTGGATCTCACTACTATTATTGCTATGCTAGTTGCTTCGTTCTATCGCTATGTTGCGCTACCTATCATTTGCTCTTCAAGCCTCCCAAATTGCCATGTCAGCCTCTAACCTTTTACAACCTTCCTAGCAAACCGTTGCTTGGCTATGTTACCGCTTTGCTTAGCCCCTCTGATAGCGTTGTTAGTTGCAGGTGAAGTTGAAGATTGCTCCAGGATGGACAGGATTATGTTGGGATATCACAATATCTCTTATTTAATTAATGCATCTATATACTTGGTAAAGGGTGGAAGGCTTGACCTTATGCCTGGTGTTTTGTTCCACTCTTGCCGCCCTAGTTTCCGTCATACCGGTGTTATGTTCCTTGATTTTGCGTTCCTTACGCGGTTGGGTGATTTATGGGACCCCCTTGATTGTTCGTTTTGAATAAAACTCCTCGAACAAGGCCCAACCTTGGTATTACATTTTCCTAACAACCTATTACCTTTCCCTTGGGTCGGCCAACCCGAGGGTCATCTTTATTTTAGCCCCCCCACCAGTCCAGTGCTTCCCTAAGTGCTGGTCCGAACCGAGCTGCCTGCAGGGCCACCTCGGGGAAACTTGAGGGCTGGATTTACTCGTATCTAGTCTCATCCATTGTTTCCCTAACGAGATATATGCAGCTCCTATCGGGATTGTGGGCACATCGGGCGGCTTTGCTGGTCTTGTTTTACCATTGTCGAAATGTCTTGTAAACAGGGATTCCGAGACTGATCGGGTCTTCCTGGGAGAAGGATTATCCATCGTTGACCGTGAGAGCTTGTGATGGGCTAAGATGGGACATCCCTGTAGGGTATAAACTTTCGAGAGCCGTGCCCATAGTTATGTGGCAGATGGGAATTTGTTAATGTCCAGTTGTAGATAACTTGACACCAGATTCGAATTAAAATGCATCAACCGCGTGTGTAGCGGTGATGGTCTCTTTTTGGCGGAGTCCAAGAAGTGAACACAGTTTTGGGTTATGTTTGACGTAAGTAGGAGTTCAGCATCACATCTTGATCATTGCTAGTTTCACGACCGTTCCATTGCCTCTCTTCTCGCTCTTATTTGCGTATTTTAGCCACCATATCATGCTTAGTCGTTGTTGCAACCTCACCACTTTACCCCTTCCTTTCCCATTAAGCTTTGCTAGTCTTGATACCCATGGTAATGGGATTTCTGAGTCCTCGTGGCTCACAGATTACTACAACAACAGTTGCAGGTACAGGTTATGCGATGATCATGACGCGAGAGTGATGTTTGCTTGTTTTGGAGTTCTTCTTCTGCTTCTTCTTTGATCAGGGGATAGGTTCCAGGTCGGTAGCCTGGGCTAGCAGGGTGGATGTCATTTGAGCTTCTATTTGTGTTTCATCCGTAGTCGGATGTTGCTCTTATGTATGATGTTGTATTTGTGTGGCATTGTATGCCTCTTGTATGTATCCCCAACAATTATGTAATGGTACGATGTAAGGATATCCACCTTGCAAAAGCGTCTTCAATATGCACTTCTATCCTTGGTGGGCATTCGAGTTCCTTTAGGATAGGGTCGCATATTGGGCGTGAGATGTTGGTATCAGAGCCTTGACCGACCATAGGAGCCCCCTTGATTGTTGGCCGTTGTTGAGTCTAGACGAAAACTATTTTGAGTCTTAGGATTATATATATCGGAGAGTAGGATTCTTTTTACTCCTCAGCCCCCTTTGTCGCTCTGGTGAGGACTCTCGACGTAGATGTTTTGTCTTTCCTCCCCTCAATTTTTCACAAAAAATTTTTAGGATCACGCGGGTATCTTGGGATCGTTCCGATATTCTTGTGACGAGAACATTGTTCTTTGTGCCTCCTGACTTTTAGGGGTTGTGGCAGTGACCCATGCAGTTGAGCTCTGAGGTGTTGTCGTCACAATTTTATCATTGCAGTTCTGGAATACCTGAGTTTTGCCGACATTGAAAATCTCTTCTATGCAGTTGTTGGTGAGATAACTTCGAGGCCACCCAGTACTGGGGAGTTCGGGAGTATTGCCATAGCTCGTATAATGGATGCTTTTCGAAGTTTGAGGTACACGATTTCCGGAGTTTTCTTGGTTATGTCTTGACGGATGGATACAGCTCGATGTAGGGATTGTTAGTTTGGGTGATATATATTGCTTCCATTGTATCCCCAACACCAGATTGCATAACCAGAAAGTTTCGGGAGTTTATAGGTGGGAATTCAAGTAGCTCCTAGAATATCTTTCCGACATATGCCTGATATGGGATTGGGTAAATCTCTATCATATGTATTTGTTCCGGCTTATTTCTGCAAGCCAATCCTTTGTTTTGTTTTGAGTTGTGGTATTTGAGTTGCTTGAATGTCAGCTGTTGATTCCATACCTTTCAAGTGGTGTTCTCATATTTCTATGGGAGTACTAATCCTTTGATCATCGAGATTAAAATGTCAATTCTTTCCAACCGGCGTGCTTCTCTTCAAGTGGATCCGATCATTTCAACCGCGAGATCAAATTCTAAGTTTTTCTCAATGGTGTTTGTTTCATCCGTCCCAAGTTGTCTTTGTTTTCCCGCTCTCCCACCCATTTTCTTCAAGGACTCAGATTTCTTAATCAAGTATCCTTTTTATTGATGGGAAGTCTCTCCATTCTTTTCCGTCAATGTTCTTATCCGGTGATTCTCAGGAAGATACTAGCGGAGCTTCAAGTTCATTATTCTTCGTCTCTTTTCTTCTCCGGTGAATTTAACTCAAGCTTTCGGTGTTGATCATATCCCTTTCCTTGTTTCAAATGCTATCCCATGCCGGTGCATCTCATAATCGTTCACCTCTCTCTATTCGTATCCGGAGTGCTAAAGATATCTCAAAAGACTTGTGTTTCCATTCTCAATCTGTTCAAGATATTTCGATATTATTATCTCATTCAAGTCATTTAATTCAACCGGTGCAATATCTCTTTAAATCATTTCAACGGTGTTTCTCTTGAGTGGGCCCTAACCCACATGTCTTTTTCCAAGATCTTACCTGACTCTCCTAACTTATCCGGAGTGACTCTCAAATTCTTTTCCAAGTTTGACGTAAGAATGAATTCTTATCAGTTATATTCCTTCTCCAAGATCGCTTTAAAATCATTTTCATCTTTGGCTCAACCTTTCCTCTTTTAATCCTTCTAGAGTGTCTCAACAATTCATGGTGGTCTTTATCGTCGTCATTCTTGGATTTTGAAGACCGAAGAAGAGTTCCTCTTAAATCCTTACTCGTTCTTCCAAAGAGGCGTAGTTTAAGCTTGATGCCATCCTCTCATAATTGTTTTCAATTGTGAGAATTCTTTTCTTACCATCTGGAGCATTTCATGAGTTGTTTCCATTTCTTTCCTCCACAGGCCATCATGTCATAATTCTTCATTCTCAGCGTGTAGCTATCATTCTCCAAATCTGCTCAGTGCATCGTTCAAATATCCTCTAATCAGTCCATGATCTCTTCGTTCTCATGTATCTAAATCCCCTCAAGTATCTTCATTCGTTTTCCAATTCTTCCCGGTGAATTGTGCCTTTGCTACTTTCATTTCCAATTCTTACGGTGGTTCATTTAACATTCCTCTTCCGTTGTTATCGTATAAATTAATTCATTCGTTGTTTCCAAATCCCACCGGTGGTTCTATCAATACCTTCTCAAGTTTGCGCTATCTCTATCCTTAATCCCTCAAGAAGAATAAGTAGTATGCCAAATCCGTTGCTTGTCATCAATTTAAATTATTGAAGGATACGCATAACGTAATTCTTATTTTTGTTTCATCCAAGTGATCTAGCTTCTTCTTTCTAGAGTTTTTCATCATGCAACATTTCTCGGTTCGAGATGCTTCATATTTTCTTTTCCGGAGTTCCAAGTTTTCCGCATTATCTCGTTGCGAAGCTCCACCTAAATTATTGCAAGGCTTCACCTTATGTTTTCGACTTCTCTTCCTTTCTATCACCCTTTTATTACCAGAGTTCTTCATGGAGGCTCTACATGGTGGTTCGTCAAGTATTCCTTTCATTCTTCATTTGTTCTTCAAGACTTCTCTCGAGGCGATGATCCGCCAAGCTATACTCTAAAATAAACATGGTGCTCAACGCATGTTTTGTTTTGAGGAGCTCAAGTATTCTTCATCTTGCATTCCAAAGTGCAATTCTTTCTACCTTATCTTTTGAGGTGGTGTTATGTCGCTCTTGATAGTTTCCTTCATGTTTCATGATTCATATGTTGTCAAGAATGAGGTATTTTAAATCCATCATTTTCTCTTCGTTCAAGAGATCTTTTCTTAAGGGTTGCTGCTATTTGTGGTGATTATGCATGACCCAAGCTTGCTCTTTATCCTTTTGGTGGAAGAAGTTTTCATCTCTTTGGTGCTCTCAATCAAATCAATGGTTTCCATTAGTGGCCGGTTGTCACCTCATAGTCTTGAGATGTTTTCAATAAGCCCACTATAAGCTTATTCTTTTCGTTATTGGTTTTGCAACAACTCCGTTATAACCTTCTTGGAAGCGTGATTTCCAAGCTCATTGTGGCAAAAGTTGGCATTTCTCCTACATTTTGTTATTCCAATGATCTATCGTCCATTCTTTCTTCCGGAGGCATTGTGATGTTGCTCTCTTTACTCATGTTCTCGAATTGAGGATCATGTTCTTTTCATGCTTATCCATTTAGTCAGAGTGTTGTGATCTCATTCAAGTTCTTTTCATCTTATCAAGTCTTGCATCTCATTTCAACCGGAGTGCTGTCCGAATTTGTTCTTCCTTGTTCCTTTTTTATCTCGTTTCAACCAGAGTGGTTTCAATTCCTTCTTGTCCATTGTACTCGTCATTCATAGCTTTGCAACCTCCAAGGTTCACATGGTGTTCCTTGTTTCTATTTTCTATCGCAGTGCTCTCAATTATGTTCAACTCCGTTGTGTTCTTTCTTTCAAGTTTTTCAACTTCTCAAGGATCATGGTTTCACTCGTTTGTTAAAGAAGCAACTTTGTTTTACCTCTCACCTTCCTTTTCCGTTTCTCTCCGGTGTCATCCTAGATCTCGGGACAAGATCCTCTTGTAGTAGTGGAGTGTAGTAACACCCCGGATGTAACTTTCCATAATTGCAACTCCAACTCTTGCCATTCTCGGCTATGTGATATATTATTTCCTTCGTGGTTGGGTTTTTGGCTTTTGTTTTGCATTTTGTTCATGTCTTGCATCTCATCTCATGGCATCATGTGCATTGCATCCGCATGTTTTTCATAAAACTCACACCTGTTCGTAGTTGCCACGTTCCCCCCTTGCCTTTGTTATCCCTTTCAAGAGAAACCATTCATTTGTTGTCCGACCATTTGAGCCTCTCTGCACAGCCACCGACCACCTCCGCAACCTAGTCCAAAAACTTCTCCTGGACCCGACCTGGGCTGTCATGACCGTTGTGTCCGGATCATCCCCAAACATCTATAAAACATCTCTGTTTTCTTATTTGGGCTCCCCGGCCTATTTATCTCAACCGTTTGATTTTAATCGGAGGGTCCGATTAGCCCCTAACCAAAATCCTTGCTATATATACTGCCTAACCCTAGATCCTAGGAGCCTTGTCCCATCGATCCCATTGTGCCGCTGCCACTCCTCCAGTCCCCTCTTCCTCGGGATCCCCTCCCGATCCAGCCCACCAACCAGCGCAAGCCACTTCTTCCCTCGATCCCGAATGGATCGTGTAGCTGCTAGAGGCCCGAGCAGGAGCGCTCGGCCTCATCCCCTTGCGCCACCGCCGCCGGGAACCAGCGCCACCGTGCCCTACTCCCTTCCTCCTCTCGCAGCCAACCATCGATCCAACCACCACACAACCTCACGCCTGAGCACCTCGTCCCCGCCTCCGGCCACGCCGCCGACCGTCTCTGGCGAACCCAACAGATGAGTTGCCGCCTGTCTCCTCTTTATCTCCCCTGTTTCCTTCTCCTTCCTTCTCTAGTCTCTCTCCCTTCCTCGTTTGAATTCTTATCTGCCAGGAAATGAATGGGGCTCGCCCCTGCTGCCATGGCCGCCAGCAACCGGAGCCTCCGTGTGTGTCCTTCCCGTCCCTACCGTAAGTGCCGCTCGATTGGGTTGACTCCGCCCGCCTCCCCTCGCCCCGATTGTTCGTGCCCGTGACCATCTGCTTCGTCTGTTCCTGCGCCCTCTTGCTTTGCATCGAGCCGCTGGCATTGAGAGGAGATGTGTCAGGACCCCGATTCTAAGTCACACTTATCTAGCATGTAACACCTCATATCACTTTGCGGCCTCACGCACGGTATTCCCACGGGTGTCACCTTACCATGCCGGGATGGTTTGCGCCTTTTGGCACACGTATATGACTACGTCGCTAGCATCCATATGACAGAGAACCCGAGCTGACATGGCTAGTCGTGAACCTAAAGTGGCACTCACTTACAGGGACAGGCATACATGACCCAACAACGAACGTGTCGGTCATCAGCGAGTGAATCCGGGCTGAAGCAACTGGGCTAGTAGGACTCCGGTAAACCGGGCTGTAGCAGGCTAACAGGACTCCGGTAGACACCGCGTGACATTTCCCCAAAGGGACAGACACAAGAACGAAGAAGGACACATGCCGGCCAGCCTAAGTGTTCCGGAGCAGTAGCTAGCTACCAGGGCTCAGTGGAAGCACTAGGAGACATTTCCTGGTAAGGGAGGCTACTAAGGATAAACAACTAGATACTCAGGTCCCACACATAGCAAGACACATTACACGTACGCATAACATGCAAGTATGTGTTGTACAACATGGCATCACAACATAACTCAACAACTCATATAGATAAAGGCTCAGAAGAGCCATCATAGCATTATTACAAGCAGGGGTCACATGACCCAACATTCAGAGAAAACAAGCAACAAGCGGAAGCATTACATGTCTGAGTACAGACATCTAGAAAAGAAAAAGGCTGAAGAGCCCGACTATCTACAACATTCTATCAAGATCATAGCTGAGGTTCAAGCTACTTGTCAAAGTCCACAAGAACACTAGTAAGACCAAAGTCTTAGCTGCAAAAACATAAATAAAGCAACATGAGTACAAAGGTACTTAGCAAGACTTACATCAGATCCTATCATACATGCATTTGTATCAAGAGGGTAATGTGGGGTTTAGTTGCAGCAAGCCAGCTTGACTCAGTGGCTAGCCTATTCTACGACTACGAGAAACTTCTTTGAGGTGAGATGGCGCACACGAGTCCACTAATCACCACACAATACACTACTATGGATTCATCCCCGTCTCCCTACGAGAACGCTATCCATAGCACTCACACTTGTCTTGAGCATTTTACAGTATCCACTTCAAGTTGTCTATGTACCACGTAAGCATCCAAGAAGTCCATAACCGCTGACCCAGCTATTCGAGTAGATCATGTTAACCCTGCAGGGGTGTACTTCTTCACACATGCTCTCGCCACTTACCGCCATGTACACGTCATGTATCTCGGCAACCTTCAAGCGGAAGCCTGGCGAGGCTGTCGACCACGACCTAACTAACCACACAAGACTCTAGCCCAGGTTTATCGCCTATTCGGGTTCCATCTGCAAGGAGATCCGTTCGGGGTGTCGCTCACGGCCCCAAATGATGTGTGCAAGGTTCCCGAGCCCACCATCCAGGTGCCACTCGGTACACCAGGCCACGTGTGCCAAGTCTGTCCCAAGCCCACCCTGCCGGGTGCCACTTGGTAGAAAAATAGCACTACCTACAAACACCAGAAACTAGTTGCAACTCCGGGACAGAGATCAAGTTGGTTAATAAGTCGAGAGAGGCCGAGTTACCGGAACCCAATGTGTGGTAGTGTCGAGTCATCGGATAACATACATAGAACTCAATGCTTAAGGACGGTTCCAGTGAGACAACCCACCATGTACTCCTACATGGCCTCTCACTGCTACCTTTACCAAATCGTGTTCACACACTTCACTCTCAGCATCAGAACATAGAACTGCACTCCAATTCATTCCCAATGAATCAGACCTGACACACTCTAAGCATTAGCAGGCATGGCATGGTAGGAACACAACAATGGCTTCAATCAACTCCTACACATGCTAGTGGGTTTCAACTATTTACTGTGGCAATGACAGGTCATGCAAAGGAATGGGTTCAACTACCGCAGCACAAAGTAGCAGTGAATCATTGTTGTCCTAATGCAATAACTGAGAGCGGGAGCGAGAGAGTAGGATTGTATCAGAATGAACAAGGGGGTTTGCTTGCCTGGTAGATCAACAAGGGGGCACTGCTCCTCAGACAGGTACTCTGGAACGGTCTCCGAAGCAGGACCTATCAAGAAGGAACGGTGTCGACAATCAAAACACAAGCATATGCAACAATATGATGCATGATCATGGCATGTAGATGTGATGCTGTTTGAGCTAATGCAGCTAGCATTCTGTTTGAATGAAGTCCATTTGAACCAAGGGTTCAAATGCAACTCCAAACTTAACATATATAAATGCCATTCATATGTTTTCACCTATACAGCAGGTTTAGGTTGGTTTGTCATGCATGAAACTAGTACAGATGGATAGATTGAATTTTTCTGATAATTTTTCATATATAAATTATTTCAATCTGAGCTACGGTTGAATTTCTATGATTTTTTGAAGTTTGAATCATTTTCTGGATTTTCCTGATTTATTTTAATACCAGAAAATGAATAACTGCGTCAGCATAACAGAGGCATGACATCAGCGAGTCAACCGTGGTTGACCAGGTCAAACCTGATGTGTGGGGTCCACACGTCAGTGTCATAGGGGGTTAGATAGCGGGGTTGACCCGGTCAATCCCGCCGGTGTTTAGCCGCCGGCGAGGCCGAACACGGCGGAGGGGCTCGGGATCGTTGCTCCGGTGACCATTTGGGCGGCGGAGACCACTGACGAGGAGCCAGCGCTGGTCCGCGTCATCTGGAGCAAGTGGGAGGGTCGGGGACGGCCGGAGCTCGCCGGAGCGGAGCTCGGGGCGGCGGCCGGAGTTCGGCCGGGGGCGGGCGCATGGCTACGGCGCTCGGGGAGGCAGGAGAGGAGGGGGAAACGACGATGGGGCTCACAGCGGGCTGGCGGGCGTCGTCGGAGAGCTCGGGGAAGGATGGGCAGCCGGCGTGGTGGTGAGGCGAAGATGGCGATGTTGACGGCGTTCCAGGGCACTCTGGCTTGCGTGGCTTGGTGGAGAGCTTCAGAGCGAGGAGGCGGAGCTCCTACGCGCGTCGGAGAGGCGAGGGGGAGGGGGTGGCTACGGCAATGGTGGCTAGTGGCGATGGTGGCGCTCGGCCGTGAGAGAGAAAGCGAGGGAGAGGAGAGGAGAGGACTGGGGAGAGTGAGAGGGTCCGGGGGGTGCGTGGCGTCGTCCAGACGCTTCAGCGGAGGGACAGGCAGGCAGGGAGGGAGGAGGTGGCGCGACGTGGCAGTGCACGCGTCGGGCACGCGCCTGTCCTCCTGGCGGGAGGAAGACGATAGGGGAGGGGGGACTGGTGGGCTGGGCTGGCCAACTGGGCCGTCCAGGCCGCATAGTGCTGGGCCAGCACAGGAGCTGGCCGCAGGTAAGTTTTCTCCTGTTTTGTTTTTCTTTTCTATTTTCTGATATTTGTTTTGATTTAACAAAAATACTAAATCATTTTATTTACTCTGTCAATTTTTGTAGGAGCTAGTTGGATTGCTCCAAAACTCCTCACCAATTAACAGAAGTTTTGGACATATATTATATATATAACAAATATATATCCAAAGCAATTAATTATTGGATTAATTCCAAATGCCCAAAATAAATACTTATGAGCTCATTAAAAATATTGGTTTGATTTTTATCTCCAATATTTTCAGAGAGCAACATGAGCATTTTCTTGGACCTTTTTGGAGCATTTTTTCTTTGGGTCATTTCTAAAAATAATTCTAAGGGTTCCACAAATCCCCATTTCAAATTTAAATGAAATTTAAACATGATGCACACATGACTAGCTAGCCTTGAGCATACAAGTACTAGGGATGTGACAACTCGCCCCCACTTAAAAGAATCTCGTCCCGAGATTCAGGGGTCGACGGAAAGAAAGCGGGGTACTCCAGTCGAAGACGATCTTCTCGCTCCCAAGTAGCTTCTCTCTCGGAATGATGAGACCACAAAACCTTGAGAAACTTGATGTTATGATGTCGCATGACACGCTCTGCTTGATCAAGAATGCGAATAAGGTACTCTCGATATGTGAGGTTATCTTGGAGATCAAGCGTTTCGTGGTCCACTCCGCGAATGGGATCCGAGAAGCAACGCCTGAGTGGAGAGACGTGGAAGACATCATGAACTCGAGAAAGATGTGGGGGTAGTTCCAACTGGTAGGCAACCTCTCCTCGTTTAGCGAGAATGTGAAAAGGACCAATGTAACAAGGAGCCAACTTGCCCTTGATACCAAAACGATGGGTACCCTTCAAAGGAGTAACCCTAAGGTAAGCTTTGTCGCCAACTTCATAAGTCATATCCTTATGATGACGATCATACTGGCTCTTTTGACGAGACTGGGCTGTTTTTAAATTCTCACGAATGATGCGAACTTGCTCTTCTGCCTCCTGGATCATGTCCGGTCCAAAGAATTGTCTTTCACCAGTTTTTGACCAGTTCAAAGGTGTTCGACATCTTTGTCCATAGAGAATCTCAAAAGGAGCTTTCTTGAGGCTGGATTGATAGCTATTGTTATAAGCAAACTCGGCGAAAGGTAGACATTTCTCCCAATCCATACCGAATGAGATAACGCAAGCTCTAAGCATGTCTTCGAGAATTTGATTGACCCATTCCACCTGACCACTGGATTGAGGGTGGAAAGCGATACTGAAGGAAAGATGGGTTCCCATGGCAGTTTGGAAACTCTCCCAGAAATGAGAAGTGAAAAGACTACCACGGTCTGAATTGATCTCTAGTGGAACACCATGAAGTGACACTATTCGAGAAATGTATAAGTCAGCGAGCTGACTAGCAGTGATACTCTCTCAAACAGGTAGGAAGTGAGCCAGTTTGGAAAGACGATCAATGACTACGAAGATAGCGTTATTCCCTTTCTTGGTCCTGGGAAAGCCGGTGATGAAGTCCATACCAACTTTATCCCATTTCCATTCAGGAATAGCTAAAGGCTGAAGGGTGCCAGCAGGCCTTGGATGCTCTGCCTTAACGCGACGAAAAACATCACAATTAGCAACAAAGTCGGCGATTTCTCTCTTAATCCTAGTCCACCAGAACCTCTGGCGTAGGTCCTGATACATCTTAGTACTACCGGGATGAATTGTGAGAGGGGATTCATGCGCCTCCTTAAGAATCAATTGCTACATCTGCTGACTCTTGGGAAGCACCAAGCAGTTCCCAAAGTAAACAACACCTCGTTCATCCATAGAGAAACAACCAGCTACTCCCTTGGAGATATTTTTCTTGATTCGAGAGATTCCCGTATCATGCTTCTGGACTTCTATGATACGATCCGCAATAGTAGGTTTCGCCACCAAGGTAGAAAGGAATCCGTGAGGAGCAATGTGAAGGTTAAGCTTACAGAGTTCCTCATGGAGAAGTGGTTGGCCCTGCTGCAACATGAGATTGTTGCAATAGGATTTACGACTTAGTGCTTCAGCCATGACATTGGCTTTGCCTGGGGTGTATGTAATCCCTAGATCATAATCTGAGATCACCTCCAACCAACGTCTTTGTCTAAGATTCAGATCTGGTTGTGTGAAGATATACTTGAGACTCTGGTGATCTGGGTAGATCTCGCAACGTTTACCAAGAAGGTAATGTTGCCAGGTCTTGAGTTCATAGACTACGGCTACAAGCTCTAGATCATGTGTAGGATAATTCTCCTCATGTGGATTCAACTGTCGAGATGCATAGGCAATCACATGACGATCCTGCATAAGAATGCAACCTAGTCCCTGTCGTGAGGCGTCGCAGTAGATAACAAAGTCTTTAGTGAAATCCGGTGACACAAGTATGGGAGCAGAAGTCAGGCATCTTTTCAGTTCCTGAAAACTGTACTCACAATGTGGGGACCACTCAAACTTTTTATCTTTCTTGAGAAGTTCCGTGAGGGGTTTGGCTACTTTGGAGAAGTTCTCAACAAAGCAGCGACAATAGCTGGCTAGACCAAGGAAACTCCTAACTTGTTTAACTGTTTCAGGTGTAGTCCAATCAAGAACGGCCTTAACTCTCTCGGGATTGATAGCAATGCCCTTACCAGAGATTACGTGGCCTAGGTAGGTCACTTCTGGCAACCAAAATTCACACTTGGAGAACTTGGCATAAAGGCGGTGCTCTCTGATTTTTCTAACACAAGTCTAAGATGTTCGGCATGCTCTTCCTCGTTCTTCGAGTAGATAAGGATATCATCAAGGTAAACCACGACGAATTTATCTAAGTACTCCATGAAGACCGAGTTCATCAAACGGGAGAAAGTGGCTGGGGCGTTGGTTAGGCCGAAGGACATGACGGTGTACTCGTACTAGCCATAACGAGTGACAAAGGCCGTCTTGGGAATGTCCCCATTTCTGATCTTGATTTGGTGGTATCCTAACCTCAAATCCATCTTAGAAAAGACTGAGGATCCAGCGAGCTGATCGTATAGGTCGTTGATCCTGGGGAACGGATACTTGTTCTTTATCGTGACCAAATTAACGGGACGATAATCTACAATCATCCGGTCCGTACTATCCTTCTTCTTGACGAAGAGGATAGGGCAAGCCCAAGGAGAAGAACTAGGACGGATGAAACCCTTTTGCAAGGACTCATCAAGTTGTTTCTTAAGCTCGGCTAGTTCTAACGGTGCCATCTTGTAGGGTCTCCTAGAGATTGGAGCAGTTCCTAGGATAAGATCTATGACGAACTCTACATCTCTGTCAGGTGGAACACCTGGCAGTTCCTCTGGAAAGACATATGGAAAGTCACGGACTACTGGGATATCTTTAAGGTCTGGAAGAGGGCTGGCATTAAGAGAATAGAGCTGACGCTTTGCAACTCTAGTGGAGACAGTGACTATCTTGCTAGATGGGTGTATAAGCTGAACAGATCTGGTGTAACAATCAATCTTCGCATGATGAGCTGTCATCCAGTCCATACCCAAGATGATGTTAATATCTGAGAACTTGAGGGCTACAAGTGATGCAAGAAATACAAGTCTATCAACAAGGATTTCATTACCATAGCTAATTCTGGTAGTTTGCCATCTAGACCCTGGGGTTTGAATTTCAAGCAGAGTTGGCATATCACAAAATGACATGTCGTGCAAACGAGCATAGCCTTCAGAAATGAAGGAGTGAGATGCTCCAGTATCGAACAGAACTGATGCTGGGTGACAGTTGACAAGGAGTGTACCAAGAACGACATCCGGATCATCATGAGCGTCCTTAGCTGAGACGTGATGCACACGTCCACGTTTAGTGAGAGCTGGCTTGGCACTGATCGTCTTGCTTGATGGCTTAACACAGCCAACAGTCTTCTCGGGCTGGGGTGGAGCATAACTGGTCTGAGAGCAGTCACGTGCATAGTGTCCTGGCTTTCCGCATGTGAAGCAAGTCCCTAAAGTTGGACGTGGACCCGCACTGACAAGCGGTATACCAGTAGGCCTGGGTGGAACATATGACTGAGCTGGGGAAGGCACCACATGGGATGGCCTCGGTGTATATCCAGAAGGAAGAGCGGAGTTTGGAACCCAAATCCGGCGCTTCTGAGAACCAGAACCGGAGGGAGATCCCAAATCACGGGTGTGCTTACAAGACTCCTCGTAAGTGAGCTGAGCTGTCTCTGCATTGATGGCCTTGTTCACAAGAGCTTGGAGTGTATCACAATGATGCAGGTGGAGATCACGATGCAACTTGGGGTTGAGACCCTTCCGAAACCTAGCCTGCTTCTTGGCGTCCGTGGACACCTCTTCTGTGGCATAACGGGTGAGGTTCTCAAACTCTCTACTGTAAGCATCAACAGCCATCTTACTCTGGGTGAAACTATAGAAATCTTCTGTCTTGCGATCGATGAGGGCCTAGGGAATGTGATGCTCGCGAAAAGCCTGAGTGAAATCTCTCCAGGTAGGAATCTGGCCAGCTGGAAGCATAGCCTCATAGTTCTGCCACCAAAGACTAGCAGGACCTTCCAGGTGGTATGTGGCATAGGTGACCTTGTCATCTTCAGCTACGTTCGTGGAATGCAACTTATGAGTGATGCTACGGAGCCAGTCATCTGCATCGAGTGGCTCAATGGAGTGATGAAAGGTAGGTGGGTGAAGCGAATGAAGTCATGAATGGTTGCAGACCCTTTAATCTGATGTGTGGTGTTCTCCTCGATACGTGCCAACAAGCGGTTAGACTCACGCTTGTTCCTCTCCATTTCTAACATGAACTCTGCCAACGAAGGCTGGTCAGGAGGATCCTCATCCCTACCATCTCCGTGGTTTTGGCTACGAGCAACAGAACTTCGCTTAACTGATGACATCCTGAGAAACGAAACCAAGGACGGAATCAGCATCATCTATAGGCTATAGAATGTAGGATAAGGAAATTAGTAACTCTCGAACTCCTAGGGCAATTCCGGCAGCATAACGATAGTAAAATGCATAGAATGAGACATCCTGCTACAAATGAAGTAGTACAACAACTCAACATTACTAGTCAAGGTTCTGAGATCAAACTAAACAAACTACATCGGAAGTACTCGAAAACTGGGATATGACTCTGACCAACCAATCCTATGGGACTACGGAGTAGTAACACGTGATCCTGATAGATGGAAGAGAAAGCCTAGTTCCTTAACCACGTAGGAAAGGTAGGATGACTCAGATCAGAAGGCCATGAGGTATAAGGAGTAAAAAGAGCCTTACGTTCCTTCCCACAATCAATTCCCTTACATAACTAGAGAATTTCGAGACTCAACTTCGACCATCTTGGCTTGTTAAACCTACAGGCAGTCAGGCTCTGATACCAAAGCTGTCAGGACCCCGATTCTAAGTCACACTGATCTAGCATGTAAAATCTCATATCACTTTGCGGCCTCACGCACGGTATTCCCACGGGTGTCGCCTTACCATGCCCGGGACTGTTTGCGCCTTGTGGCACACGTATATGACTGCATCGCTAGCATCCATATGACAGAGAACTCGGGCTGAGATGGCTAGTCGTGAACCCAAAGTGGCACTAACTTATAGGGACATGCATACATGACCCAACAACGAACATGTCGGTCATCAGCGAGTGAATTCGGGCTATAGCAACTGGGCTAGCAGGACTCCGGTAAACCGGGCTGTAGCAGGCTAACAGGACTCCGGTAGACACCGCATGACATTTCCCCGAAGGTACAGACACAGGAACGAAGAAGGACACATGCCGGCCAGCCTAAGTGTTCCGGAGCAGTAGCTAGCTACCAGGGCTCAGTGGAAGCACTAGGAGACATTTCCCGGTAAGAGAGGCTACTAAGGATAAACAACTAGATAGTCAGATCCCACACATAGCAATACACATTACACGTACGCATAACATGCAAGTATGTGATGCACAACATGGCATCACAGCATAACTCAACAACTCATATAGATAAAGGCTCAGAAGAGCCATCATAACATTATTACAAGGAGGGGTCACCTGACCCAACATTCAGAGCAAACAAGCAACAAGCGGAAGCATTACATGTCTGAGTACAAACATCTACAAAAGAAAAAGGCTGAAGAGCCCGACTATCTACAACATTCTATCAAGATCATAGCTGAGGTACAAGCTACTTGTCGAAGTCCACGAGAACACTAGTAAGACCGAAGTCTTAGCTGCAAAAACATAAATAAAGCAACATGAGTACAAAGGTACTCAGCAAGACTTACATCAGATCCTATCATACATGCATTTGTATCAAGAGGGTAATGTGGGGTTTAGTTGCAGCAAGCCAGCTTGACTCAGTGGCTATCCTGTTCTACGACTACGAGAAACTTCTTTGAGGTGAGATGGCGCACACGAGTCCACTAATCACCACACAATACACTACTATGGATTCATCCCCGTCTCCCTTCGAGAAGGCCATCCATAGCACTCACAATTGTTTTGAGCATTTTACAGTATCCACTTCAAGTTGTCTATGTACCACGCAAGCATCCAAGAAGTCCATAACCGCGGACCCGGCTATTCGAATAGATCATGTTAACCCTGAGGGGTCTTCTTCACACACGCTCTCACCACTTACCGCCATGTACACATCATGTATCTTGGCACCTTCAAGCGGAAGCCTGTCGAGGGTGCGGCCATAACCTAACTAACCACACAAGAGTCTAGCCCAGGTTTATCGCCTATTCGGGTTCCATCCGCAAGGAGATCCGGCCGGGGTGTCGCTCACGGCCCCAAACGATCTGTGCAGGGTTCCCGAGCCCGCCATCCGGGTGCCACTCGGTACACCAGGCCACGTGTGCCTAGTCTGTCCCAAGCCCACCCTGCCGGGTGCCACTTGGTAGAAAAATAGCACTACCTACAAACACCAGAAAACTAGTTGTGACTCCTGGACAGAGATCAAGTTGGTTAATAAGTCAAGAGGGGCTGAGTTACCGGAACCCAATGTGTGGTAGTATCGAGTCATTGGACAACATACATAGAACTCAGTGCTTAAGGACGGTTCCAATGAGACAACCCACCATGTACTCCTACATGGCCTCTCACCGCTACCTTTACCAAATCGTGTTCACACACTTCACTCTCAGCATCAGAACATAGAACTGCACTCCAATTCATTCCCAATGAATCAGACCTGACACACTCTAAGCATTAGCAGGCATGGCATGGTAGGAACACAACAATGGCTTCAACCAACTCCTACACATGCTAGTGGGTTTCAACTATTTACTGTGGCAATGACAGGTCATGCAAAGGAATGGGTTCAACTACCGCAACACAAAGTAGCAGTGAATCGTTGTTGTCCTAATGCAATAACTGAGAGCAAGAGCGAGAGACTAGGATTGTATCGTAATAAACAAGGGGGTTTGCTTGCCTGGTAGATCAACAAGGGGGCACTGCGCCTCAGACAGGTACGCTGGAACGGTCTCTGGAGCAGGACCTATCGAGAAGGAACGGTGTCGACAATCAAAACACAAGCATATGCAACAATATGATGCATGATCATGGCATGTAGATGTGATGCTATTTGAGCTAATGCAGCTAGCATTCTATTTGAATGAAGTCCATTTGAACCAAGGGTTCAAATGCAACTCCAAACTTAACATATATAAATGCCATTCATATGTTTTCACCTATACAGCAGGTTTAGGTTGGTTTGTCATGCATGAAACTAGTACAGATGGATATATTGAATTTTTCTGATAATTTTTCATATAAAAATTATTTCAATCTGAGCTACGGTTGAATTTCTATGAGTTTTTGATGTTTGAATCATTTTCTAGATTTTCCTGATTTATTTTAATACCAGAAAATGAATAACTGCGTCAGCATTATAGAGGTGTGACGTCAGCGAGTCAACCGTGGCTGACCAGGTGAAACCTGACGTGTGGGGTCCACACGTCAGTGTCACAAGGGGGGTTAGTTAGTGGGGTTGACCTGCTCAATCCCGCCGGCGTTTAGCCGCCGGCGAGGCCGAACACGGTGGAGGGGCTCGGGATCGTTGCTCCGGCGACCATTTGGGCGGCGGAGACCACTGGCGAGGAGCCAGCGCTCGTCCGCGTCATCTGGAGCAAGTGGGAGGGTCGGGGAAGGCCGGAGCTCGCCGGAGCGGAGCTCGGGGCGGCGGCCGGAGTTCGGCCGAGGGCGGGCGCACGACTATGGCGCATGGGGAGGCAGGAGAGGAGGGGGAAACGACGGCGGGGCTCACAGTGGGCTGGCGGGCGTCATCGGAGAGCTCGGGGAAGGCAGGGCGGCGGCGTGGTGGCGAGGACAATCTCCGGCAGCCGGAGCCGAAGATGGCGATGTTGACGGCCTTCCAGGGCGCTCCGGCTTGCGTGGCTCGGCGGAGAGCTTCAGAGCGAGGAGGCGGATCTCCTGCACGTGTCGGAGAGGCGAGGGGGAGGGGGTGGCTACAGCAACGGTGGCCGGTGGTGACGGTGGCGCTCGGCCATGAGAGAGAAAGCGAGGGAGAGGAGAGGATAGGACTAGGGAGAGTGAGAGGGTCCGGGGGGCGCGTGGCGTCATCCAAACGCTTTAGCGGAGGGACAGGCAGGCAGGGAGGGAGGAGGTGGCGCGGCACGGCGGTGCGCGCGTCGGGCATGCGCCTGTCCTCCTGGCGGGAGGAAGACGGCAGGGGAGGGGGGACAGGTGGGCTGGGCTGGCCAACTGGGCCGGCCAGGCCGCACTGTGCTGGGCCAGCACAGGAGCTGGCCGCAGGTAAGTTTTCCCCTATTTTGTTTTTCTTTTCTATTTTCTGACATTTGTTTTGATTTAACAAAAATATTAAATCATTTTATTTACTACTGTCAATTTTTGTAGGAACTAGTTGGATTGCTCCAAAACTCCTCACCAATTAACAGAAGTTTTGGACATATATTATATATATATAACAAATATATATCAAAAGCAATTAATTATTGGATTAATTCCAAATGCCCAAAATAAATACTTATGAGCTCATTAAAAATATTGGTTTGATTTTTATCTCTGTCCAATATTTTTAGAGAGCAACATGAGCATTTTCTTGGACCTTTTTGGAGAAATTTTTCTTTGGGTCATTTCTGAAAATGATTCTGAGGGTTTCACAAATCCCCATTTCAAATTTAAATTAAAATTAATCACGATGCACACATGACTAGCTAGCCTTGAGCATACCAGAACTAGGGATGTGACAAGATGCCCCTGCACAGAGCCATCCCCGACCTCCATCTCGTCGCCCACGTCGACGCCTTGCTCCGCCCTCGCCGTCGTCCCACCGGTGAACACCACCAGCAGATGAGCTTGATACGTCTCCAACGTATCTATAATTTATGAAGTATTCATGTTATTATACTATCCTTCTAGGATGTTTTATATGCATTTATATGATATTTTATATGATTTTTGGGACTAACCTATTAACCTAGAGCCCAGTGCCAGTTTCTGTTTTCTCCTTGTTTTTGAGTTTTGCAGAAAAGGAATACCAAACGGAGTCCAATTGACGGGCCAATTTTTATGATTTTTTATGGACCAAAAGAAGACCAAAAAGTATCGGAGTTGGGCCAGAAGAGTCCCGAGCTGCCGACGAGGGTGGGGGGCGCCCCCCCCCCCCAGGGCGTGTGGGCCTACCTCGTGGACAGCTCGGGCACCTCCTTGACGTGAGACTGACGCCTAAACTTCCTATAAATACAGAAACCTCAGAAAATTAACCTAGATCGGGAGTTCTGCCGCCGCAAGCCTCTGTAGCCATGAGAAATCAATCTAGGCCCTCTGTGGCACCCTGCCGGAGGGGGCCATCATCACCGGTGGCCATGAAGGAGTATCCCGGAGGGGTATTCATCACCATGAAGGCCAAGGACCAGAAGGTGGAGGCCATGGAGGAAGAAGCACCAGGGGGAGAACCTCTCCTCCTCTCTTCCGGTGGCGCCGGAGTGCCATCGGGAGGGGAATCATCGCCACGGTGATCGTCTTCATCAACATCACCATCATCATCACCATCCTCATCACCATCCTCATCTCTTTTACGCGGTCCACTCTCCCGCACCCTGCTATAATACCTACTTGAACATGGTGCATTATGCCACAGATTATGATCCAATGATGTGTTGCCATCCTATGATGTTTTGAGTAGATATCTTTTGTCTTTGAGTTGATTGATGATCTAGATTGGTATGAGTTGTATGTTTTAATTTGGTGCTATCCTGTGGTGCCCTCCGTGTCGCGCAAGCATGAGGGATTCCCGCTGTAGGGTGTTGCAATACGTTCATGATTCGCTTATAGTGGGTTGGTGAGTGACTGAAACACAAACCCGAGTAAGAGGGATTTTTGCATATGGGAATAAAGAGGACTTGATGCTTTAATGCTATGGTTGGGTTTTACCTTAATGATCTTTAGTAGTTGCGGATGCTTGCTAGAGTTCCAATCATAAGTGCATATGATCCAAGTAGAGAAAGTATGTTAGCTTATGTGTCTCCCTCATATGAAACTGCAATAGTGATTATCGGTCTTGTTAACAATTGCCTAGGACAATTCCGCACACCGATCCACCATTATTCCACACTCGCTATTTATAATATTTAGGAATATATTCTAACTTTATGATAACATCACCTAATTTTATGTTTTAGCTCTCCGTTACCATGCAAAGTTATCCTCTTCATACCCACAACATAGTTTTATTTCTCGTTGCTAGTTGGAAGCAAACGTTCGGTGTACGTAGAGTCATATCAGTTGCAGATAGTGCTTGAGAGAATATTGATCTTACCTTTAGCTCCTTGTGGGTTCGACACTCCATACTTATCACTTCCACGTTTGGAAAGTGCTACGATGATTCCTTGCACTTGGGGATTATCAAGCTCTTTTCTGGCGCCGTTGCCGGGGAGCAATAGCGTGGGGTTGATATTCTCGTGTGTGCTTGTTTGCTTTTTCACTAAGTAGATTTTGTTTTTCCTTTTTGTTTCTGTTTAGTTGTGGGTGAAACATAATTTTTTTTAAAAGAATGAAAATACAAAAAAATTACTTGCCTTTCAGGCCTAAAAAGTTTTTCAAAAAGAGAAGTGATTGGAAGGTTTTGCATTGAAGAAGTGAGGGTCGACCTTGAGCACTTGTGCTCATGCTCACGGAAACAATGTAGAATTTTTCATGGAAGTTTCTCTGTAAATAATTATCCCCTTGTCTATATTCATTGTATTATAAAAATAATGTGCCAAGCCTTGGTTTTAGGATGATTAGATTGCTTGTTTGCTATGTGCAAAACAAAAACAGAAACTTTGGCTGTAGTGCGTGAATTTTTATTTTTTACTGGAAAGTCAAATGGGTCTGAAACTTTTTGCATATTAATTCTGTACAAATTTTTCAAACTGTCATTTTTATTTTATAATTTTAGGAGTTACAGAAGTTTGCCAAACATCCAGATTACTACAGACTGTTCTGTTTTTAACAGATTCTGTTTTGCGTGTGATGTTTGCTTATTTCAATGAATCTATGGCTAGTATAGGGGGTTATGAACCATAGAGAAGATGGAATACAGTAGGTTTAACACCAATATAAATAAAGAATGAGTTCATTACAGTACCTAAAGGTAGTGATTTGTTTTATTACACTAACGGATCTCACAATTTTTTGTTTAAGTTTTTGTGAATGAAGTGTTTGAAGAACGAGGAGTTACCGATGTGACAAGAATAACGAGAGGCAAGAGTTCAAGCTTGGGGATTCCCAAGGCACCCCAAGTAAATATTTCAAAGGATACTCAAGCATCTAAGCTTGGGGATGCTGAGGTTGGCATCCCATCTTTCTTCTTTAACGATTATCGGTATACCTCGGTTTTTGTTTTGTTCACATGATTTGTGTCCTTTGTATTTTTCTTTTTCTTCGAGAACCATGCTAGCATGAGATAGCCCTTCATTGATTTATAGAATACTTCATGAGCTTCACTTATATCTTTTGAGTATGGTTTTATAGAATGCTTCGTGTGCTTCACTTATACATTTTGAGCTTGGATATTCGTTAGTTGTAGAATGCTCCATGAACTTCACTTATATCTTTTGGAGTATGAATAATACTATCATTTAAAGTGGGTTTGGAAGAGTGTCAACTTTAGGAATTAGTGATCCCACTATTTTGGAAGTGTTGAATCTTAGTGTGATATTTATGAAAGTGGATTTGGAAGAGTGTCAACTTTAGCTAGTAATGATTCCACTATTTCGGAAGAGGTTCCAATTAAGTATGAGAACAAAGTTACTATCCATAATGCTACTGAAAATTATTATGAGGGGGGAATACATGCTTGTAGGAGTTGCATTAATATTAAGTTTCCTCTCTATGTGCTTAAAGTTTTGAAGTTATACTTGTTTTGCCTTCCTATGCTAGTGTGTGCTCACAAAATCCCTAGGCATAGGAAGTGTGTTAGATCTAAATATGCTTGTCATATTCTTCAAGATGCTCTCTTTGTGTTTCAATTCCTATCTTTAAAGTGAGCATCATTGAAATCATCATGCCTAGCTAAAAGGCATTAAAGAAAAGCGCTTGTTGGGAAACAACCCAATATTTACCCTTACTGTTTTTGTGTGTTCACATGATTAAGCTACTGTATTAATCATGTTTTATGCTTTTTGTTTTAATAAAGTGCCTAGTAAAACCTTTGGGAAGACTTGGGTGAAAGTTAATGTGATCTTGCCGTAAAAAACAGAAACTTTGCGCTCACGATAATAGATGTAATTTTTTACAGAAGAGTGCTATTGAGTTGATTCTTTTTGCAGAAGATTAATAGAAAAATTCCTCACGTCCACCAATTTATTTCATAATTTTTGGAGTAGCAGAAGTATGGCCATTGTTCAGATCATTACAGACTATTCTGTTTCTGACAGATTCTGTTTTCATTGCATAGTCTGCTTGTTTTCTAGTTTCTATGGCTTATATTTCTCAATATAATTTGTAGAAATGATATGTTACAGTAGGCATTGTGTGAAAACAATTATGAACCTTGTCTTTGTCAGTAACAAAGTGAATGGTTTGCTCTTTATCATACTAACCTATCTCACGAAGTTTGGCTAAGTTTTGTGTGATTGAAGTTTTCAAGTTTTGGGTGAGATGTTGATATGAGGATAATAAGGAGTGGAAAGACCCTAAGCTTGGGGATTCCCAAGGCACCCCAAGGCAATATTCAAGGAAGACTCAAGCTCCTAAGCTTGGGCATGCCCCGGAAGACATCCCCTCTTTCGTCTTCAAAACTATCGGTATACCTTACTCGGAGCTTTATTTTTATTCGTCACATGATATGTGTTTTGCTTGGAGCGTCAATTTATTTTGCTAGTATTTGCTTGCTGTTATGTAGAATAATGTTCTGCATCTTCATTTCCAATAAAAATGTCAAGGATAGCCTTTTACCATGCTTATTTTGCAAGTATACATGTTGCTGTTTGAAAACAGAAAGTTTACCACTGTTGCAAAAATTCCTTAGAAAAGTCAGAATGTGCTAAAATATTGAAACCTTTTGAATAATAAGCTCTGATAAATTTACTGTAGTGGGAATTTTATTTCATAATTTTTGGAGTTAGGGAAGTATGATGAATCTTGCATTCTTTACAGGCTGTACTGTTTTGGCAGATTGCTGTTATGGTTGCATTGTTTGCATATGTTTGCTTGTTTAATGATTCTATTTGAGGATAGGAGTGTTAAATATGCAGAGGCATTTAGTATACAATGTTGAATAATAATTTTAGTAATTTGTTACAGTATAAAATGATAAGGTTTTGCATTGGTTTATACTAACCTATCTCACGAGTTCTTGTTGAGTTTGGTGCGTATGAAGCTTTTGAGATTTAGGAAACCGACGTATAAAAGGAATTAACGAGACACAAAAGCTCAAGCTTGGGGATGCCCAAGGCACCCCAAGACATTATTTAAAGAAGTCTCAAGCATCTAAGCTTGGGTATGCCCCGGTAGGCATCCCACCTTTGCTCTTCAACAACTATCAGTTAGTATCGGTTGAACCTAAGTTTTTGCTTCTTCACATGAGTTGTGCTATCCTTGCAATGTTATTTTATTTTGTTTTGCTTGCTGTTAGAATAAAATCATTGGATCTGAAATATTGAATGAAAAAGAATCCTCCCTTGGCTAGTTATCTTTATGCATCTTTTGGAGTAGTTTGTCATTTGCTCACATGCTTCATGTCTATCCTATTAGTAAATGGTTGAATGAATTGAATGTCGTAGACCTGAATTTTTATATGTTTCATATGCTTATAACATGGTTAGTGACGACTTCACACATAGAAAGTATGAGGCATAAAAGTTGTTGAGAATTGGCAAATGTAGTTTTGGTCATTGTTGCAATTAATAGGAAGTGATAAGGAAAGAGAGGTTCACATACAAATATATTATCTTGGACATCTTTTATGATTGTGAAACACTCATTAAGTATGACATGCTAAAAGAGTTGACGTTGGGTAAGGAAGACAACGTAATGGTTTGTGTTTTCCGACATCTCAGTTAAAATATATTGTCATTGACCTTCCAAACATGTTGAGCTCGCCTTTCCCCCTCATGCTAGCCAAAATTCTCAGCACCAAGTAGAGATACTACTTGTGCTTCCAAAATCCTTAAACCCAGTTTTGCCATGAGAGTCCACCATACCTACCTATGGATTGAGTAAGATCCTTCAAGTAAGTTGTCATCGGTGCAAGCAATAAAAATTGCTCTCTAAATATGCATGACTTGTTAGTGCAGAGAAAATAAGCTTTGTACGATCTTGTTGTGGAAGTAATAAAAGCGACGGACTACATAATAAAGGTCCACATACAAGGGGCAATATAAAGTGACGTTCTTTTGCATTAAGATTTTGTGCATCAACCCTAAACGCGCATGACAGCCTCTGCTTCCCTCTACGAAGGGCCTATCTTTTCCTTTATGTTTTACTTTATGCTTGAGTCAAGGTGATCCTCACCTTTCCCTTTTTTATTTTATCCTTTGGCAAGCTCCTCGTGTTTGAAAGATCATGATATATATATCCAATTGGATGTAAGTTAGCATGGGCTATTATTGTTGACATCACCTAAAGGTGAATAAGTTGGGAGGCCACACAATAAGCCCCTATCTTTCTCAGTGTCCGGCTGAAACTCCATAACCACAAGTATTGCGTGAGTGTTAGCAATCGTAGAAGACTATATGATAGTTGAGTATGTGGACTTGCTGAAAAGCTCTATTCTTGACTCTTTCTGATGTTATGATAAATTGCAATTGCTTCAATGACTGAGATTATAGTTTGTTAGTTCTCAATGAAGTTTCTGAACCATACTTGACATTGTGATTAGATTGTTAATTGATCATGAAAAGTTTTATGAGATAAGCTACTATTATGACACATATTGATGCTAGAAGAGGTGATTGAAATTATCTTTGATCAAAATTGTGCACCTGCTAGCATTCACACTTCATAAATTATTTCTTTTATCATTTGCCTACTCAAGGACGAGCAGGAATTAAGCTTGGGGATGCTGATACGTCTCCAACGTATCTATAATTTATGAAGTATTCATGCTATTATACTATCCTTCTAGGATGTTTTATATGCATTTATATGATATTTTTATATGATTTTTGGGACTAACCTATTAACCTAGAGCCCAGTGCCAGTTTCTGTTTTCTCCTTGTTTTTGAGTTTTGCAGAAAAGGAATACCAAACAGTGTCCAATTGATGGGCCAATTTTTTATGATTTTTTATGGACCAAAAGAACACCAAAAAGTATCGGAGTTGGGCCAGAAGAGTCCCGAGCTGCCCACGAGGGTGGGGGCGCGCCCACCCCCCCCCCCCCCCCCCATGGCGTGTGGGCCTACCTCGTGGACAGCTCGGGCACCTCCTTGACGTGAGACCGACGCCAAAAATTCCTATAAATGTAGAAACCTCGGAAAATTAACCTAGATCGGGAGTTCCGGCTCCGCAAGCCTCTGTAGCCATGAGAAATCAATCTAGGCCCTCTCTGGCACCCTGCCGGAGGGGGCCATATCACTGGTGGCCATGGAGGAGTATCCCGGAGGGGTCTTCATCACCATGAAGGCCAAGGACCAGAAGGTGGAGGCCATGGAGGAAGAAGCACAAGGGGGAGAACCTCTCCTCCTCTCTTCCGGTGGCGCCGAAGTGCCATCGGGAGGGGAATCATCGCCACGGTGATCGTCTTCATCAACATCACCATCATCATCACCATCCTCATCTCTTCTACGCGGTCCACTCTCCCGCACCCCGCTATAATCCCTACTTGAACATGGTGCTTTATGCCACATATTATGATCCAATGATGTGTTGCCATCCTATGATGTTTTGAGTAGATATCTTTTGTCTTTGGGTTGATTGATGATCTAGATTGGTATGAGTTGTATGTTTTACTTTGGTTCTATCCTGTGGTGCCCTACGTGTCGCGCAAGCGTGAGGGATTCCCGCGGTAGGGTGTTGCAATACATTCATGATTCACTTATAGTGGGTTGGTGAGTGACTGAAACACAAACCCGAGTAAGAGGGATTTTTGCGTATGGGAATAAAGAGGACTTGATGCTTTAATGCTATGGTTGGGTTTTACCTTAATGATCTTTAGTAGTTGCGGATGCTTGCTAGAGTTCCAATCATAAGTGCATATGATCCAAGTAGAGAAAGTATGTTAGCTTATGCCTCTCCCTCATATGAAACTGCAATAGTGATTATCGGTCTTGTTAACAATTGCCTAGGACAATTCCGCACACCGATCCACCATTATTCCACACTCGCTATTTATAATATTTAGTAATATATTCTAACTTTATGATAACAACACCTACTTTTATGTTTTAGCTCTCCGTTACCATGCAAAGTTATCCTCTTCATACCCTCAACATAGTTTTATTTCTCGTTGCTAGTTGGAAGCAAACGTTCGGTGTACGTAGAGTCGTATCAGTGGCAGATAGGGCTTGAGAGAATATTGATCTTACCTTTAGCTCCTTGTGGGTTCGACACTCCATACTTATCACTTCCACCTTTGGAAAGTGCTACGATGATTCCTTGAACTTGGGGATTATCAGAGCTCTGCGCCACTCGTGCTCCTCCCTGCAGAGCGCGCGCCCGCGCGACCCCGCCGCTGGCGACCCGTCTCCGGCCATCCCCATCATTAGCCACCTCGCCGCCCCTTTGCTCCGCTCGCGGGAGCTCTGCTCCCGGCCACCGCCGCCCTGATCGCCTCCTCTGCTTCTTCTTTGCGCGAGGACAACCCCAGCGCCAAGTCCCCTGCTCCAGATCGAGCCGCAACGCTCGCGTTGGCCAGTCGCCTAGGCCGCTAGCTCGCCCGCTTCGGCCTGCCTCCTCCACCGCCCTGGGCTAGGCCTAGCTGGGTGAGCCTCCAGCGCCCATGCTCCCATCGGGCCAGTCAGATTCAGCCCGTTCATGTATTTTTTTCTGTTGCTGCGAATTTAGCTAATTTCCAAAGAGTGCCAGTTTTGCAGAAAAACCCCTTAATGTTCATGCATCAATAATTAATTAACCATGCATCATATGTAAATAATTTATATATGCAAAATGCTTAGAATGTTATCTAGTTTCATAATATGCAACTTTTATCCATGTTAAAAATGTTTAAAATGTTGTTTGTTTTAATTTGTTCAAATGCCATGTTAAAATGATTTATTTCATAACTAAATAACCGTAGCTCCAATCTTAATAAACTTTGTATGTAAATGGGCTAGAATAATGCATAGATTAACATGGTGCACTTTGTTTTACTGTTTAAAAACATTAAAATATGTTTTAGGGCAGAACAGTACCAAATTTGAAATATGCACATGAGGATTTTCCGGAATTGTTGTTTGTTGTTTCCGTCCTCATTTAAAATTTCCTAGATAGTTAGTTTAATTATGCTTCACCTCTTGCCATGTTTGACAACATTTAATATTGTTGGGTACATAACCGAGAGTGAACCAAATACTTGAATGTGGTGTTTCGTCAATATGCAACTCGTTGCAAATTGAGCTCCACTTAACTTGTAGTATTGTTTCTTGCACTTTGCCATGCCATGCCTCATTAAACCGGACATGCATCATACTTGATTTGTGCATCATGCCACGCTTATGTGTTGGTTGCTTACCATGTTGTTTGCTTCTTTCCGGTTGCGCTTCTCCTTGATAGTTCCGATAACGTTGTGTTTGTGAGGATTCGTTCGACTACGTCCGTTCATCTTCTTCATGGACTCGTTCTTCTTCCTAGCGGGATTTCAGGCAAGATGACCGCTACCCTGGATCTCACTACTATCATTGCTATGCTAGTTGCTTTGTTCTATCTCTATGTTGCGCTACCTATCATTTGTTCTTCAAGCCTCCCAAATTGCCATGTCAGCCTCTAACCTTTTACAACCTTCCTAGCAAACTGTTGCTTGGCTATGTTACCGCTTTGCTCATCCCCTCTTATAGCGTTGTTAGTTGCAGCTGAAGTTGAAGATTGATCCATGATGGACAGAATTATGTTGGGATATCACAATATCTCTTATTTAATTAATGCATCTATATACTTGGTAAAGGGTGGAAGGCTCGGCCTTATGCCTGGTGTTTTGTTCCACTCTTGCCGCCCTAGTTTCCGTTATACCGGTGTTATATTCCTTGATTTTGCGTTCCTTACGCGGTTGGGTGATTTATGGGACCCCCTTGACAGTTCGCTTTGAATAAAACTCCTCCGGCAAGGCCCAACCTTGGTATTACATTTGCCTAACAACCTATTACCTTTCCCTTGGGTCGGCCAACCCGAGGGTCATCTTTATTTTAGCCCCCCCCAGGGCCAGTGCTTCTCTAAGTGCTAGTCCGAACCGAGCTGCCTGCGGGGCCACCCCGGGGAAACTTGAGGGCTGGTTTTACTCGTAGCTAGTCTCATCCGGTGTTGCCCTAAGAACGAGATATGTGCAGCTCCTATCGGGATTGTCGGCACATCGAGCGTCTTTGCTGGTCTTGTTTTACCATTGTCGAAATGTCTTGTAAACCGGGATTCCGAGACTGATTGGGTCTTCCTGGGAGAACGATTATCCTTCATTGACTGTGAGAGCTTGTGATGGGCTAAGTTGGGACACCCCTGCAGGGTATAAACTTTCGAGAGACGTGCCCGCGGTTATGTGGCAGATGGGAATTTGTTAATGTCTGGTTGTAGATAACTTGACACAAGGTTCAAATTAAAATGCATCAACCGCGTGTGTAGCCGTGATGGTCTCTTTTCGGCGGAGTTCAGAAAGTGAAAACGGTTTTGGGTTATGTTTGACGTAAGTAGGAGTTCAGGATCACTTCTTGATCATTGCTAGTTTCACGACCATTCCGTTGCCTCTCTTCTCGCTCTTACTTATGTATGTTAGCCACCATATCATGCTTAGTCGCTTGCAACCTCATCACTTTACCCCTTCCTTTCCCATTAAGCTTTGCTAGTTTTGATACCCATGGTAATGGGATTGCTGAGTCCTCGTGGCTCACGGATTACTACAACAACAGTTGCAGGTATGGGTTATGCGATGATCATGACGCGAGAGTGATGTTTGCTTGTTTTGGAGTTCTTCTTCTGCTTCTTCTTCGATCAGGGGATAGGTTCTAGGTCGGCAGCCTGGGCTAGCAGGGTGGATGTCGTTTGAACTTCTGTTTATGTTTCATCCGTAGTCAGACGTTGATCTTATGTATGATGATGTTGTATTCGTGTGGCATTGTATGCCTCTTGTATGTATCCCCAACTATTATGTAATGGTACGATGTAATGATATCCACCTTGCAAAAGCGTCTTCAATATGCGCTTCTATCCTTGGTGGGACCTTCGAGTTCCTTTAGGATAGGGTCGCATATTGGGCGTGACACAAAGTCTCCGTTTATTTGTGATATTGTGAGGTTTGAATCCCTGCGCACCTCCAGGCGTTGAATGCCCGTAGAGACTGCTATCCGAAGACCGTGCAACAGAGCCTTGTATTCAGCTGCATTGTTGGAGTCTGTGTATAATATTTGGAGTACATATTGGACCGTGTCTCCGGTGAGAGACGTCAGGACTACACCTGCTCCGAATCCGGCCAGCATTTTAGAGCCCTCGAAGTGCATGATCCAATTATAGTACGCGCCGTACTCTTTAGGGAGTTCGGCTTCTGTCCATTCGGCGACAAAGTTAGCCAGTACTTGCGACTTGATGGCCCACCGTGGCTTGTATGTTATGTCGAACGGAAGGAGCTCGATGGCCCATTTAGCAATCCAGCCCGTAGCGTCGCGGTTATTTATTATGTCGTTGAGTGGTACTTCAGAGGCCACCGTAATCGTACACTCTTAAAAGTAGTGTTGTAGGTGCCGGGATGCCATGAAGACCGCGTATGCTATCTTTTGATAGTGTGGGTATCGGGATTTGCATGGGGTGAGGACCATGGATACATAATATACCGGCTTCTGAAGCGGGAATTTGTATCCGTCAGCCTCTCGTTCGACGACGAGCACTGTGCTTACAACTTGATGTGTTGCAGCTATGTACAATAGCATAGGTTCGCCAGTATTTGGCGCTGTTAGGACTGGATTACTGGCCAGTAAGGTCTTTATTTCGTCCAGTCTGGCCGCGGCCGCATCCGTCCACACGAAGTGTTCAGTGCGCCGAAGAAGGCGGTAAAGAGGTAGTGCCTTTTCTCCTAACCGGGAGATAAAGCGGCTTAAGGCAGCCACGCATCCAGCTAGTTTCTGGATATGCTTGAGGTTTGTTGGTATAGCCAACTGCGAGAGAGCTTCGATTTTTGCCGGATTCGCTTCAATTCCTCTATTGGAAACAATGAAGCTGAGCAGCTTCCCAGAAGGCACACCGAAAACACATTTTTCCGGGTTTAGCTTGATGTCATATGTTCGGAGGTTATCGAACGTAAGCCTCAAGTCGTCTATTAGGGTTTCGACGTGTCTTGTTTTTATGACCATGTCGTCCACATATGCCTCCACTGTTTTGCTGATTTGCTTTTCCAGGCATGTTTGAATCATGCGTTGATAGGTTGCGCCGGCATTTTTAAGCCTGAAAGGCATAGTGTTGAAGCAGAAAGGACCATATGGCGTTATGAAAGTTGTTGCAGTTTGATGGTATCCAGAGTATGCATCGAGAAAACACAGTGAGTCGTGTCCTGCGGTGGCGTCGATGCAAGGGAGGGGGAAGGGATCCTTGGGGCAAGCCTTGTTGAGGTCTTTGAAGTCGACGCATAGGCGCCAGGATTTGTCCTTCTTTGGTACCATTACCAGATTTGCCAGCCAATCCGGATGCTTGATATGTCTGATGAATCCGGCCTCTAGCTTGGCTAGCTCTTCCCCCATGGCTTGCCGCTTGGGCTCTAAGAAGCGCCTAAGAGTCTGTTTGAGAGGCTTGTATCCTTTCAGTATATTGAGGTTGTGTTCGGCCAGCCCGCGTGGGATGCCCGGCATGTCCGAAGGGTGCCAGGTGAAGATGTCCCAATTCTCGCGTAGGAATTCTCGTAGTGCGGCCTCCATTATGGGGCTCAACTGTGTCCCGATGGAAGCTGTCTTCGTGGGGTCCGTTGGGTGGGCCTGGAGTTTGACTATCTAGTCTGTGGGTTTGAATGAGGTGGACTTGGGTCGCTTGTCCAGTATCACATCATCTTTGTCCACGATGGCACGCAGCGCTGTTAGTTCTTCGGCTGCTAGAGCTCCGGATAATGCTTCTAGGGCTAGTGCTGCGGTTTTGTTTTCGGTGCAAAGTGTGACGTCCGGAGCACTGGGTAGAGTGATGATTCCATTGGGTCCGGGCATTTTAAGCTTCATATACCCGTAATGGGGTATAGCTTGAAAGCTTGTGAACGCGTCCCGCCCTAAAAGGGCGTGGTATCCGCTGCTGAAAGGAGCCACTTGGAATGTGATTTCTTCGGACCTGTAGTTCTTCGGAGTGCCGAATATCACATCGAGTGTGATTTTTCCCGCACACCATGCTTCCCGACTAGGGATGATTGCCCTGAAGGTTGTGCTGCTTTGCTCAATGCGACTTTTATCAATTTCCATTTTGTTGAGTGTTTCTTCGTAGATCAAGTTTAATCCGCTTCCCTCCATCCATGAGTACTTTAGTGAGCCGAAAGCCGTCCATCATTGGGCTAAGGACCAAAGCGGCTGGTGACCGGACTGTCTAGAATTGAGGTTCATCACTGGCACTGAAAGTTATAGCAGTGTCGTTCCACGGATTTAGTTTTGCCATGTGGCAGATTTCAGCGGAGTTTCGATGAGCTCGCTTGTGCCTATTTTTTGAGGCGAAAGTCTCGAAGACTGTTAGTACCAAATTGTTTTCTTTGGTGGGATGTTGTTCTGCTTTATGGCTTACAGGAAGATCCTCGCCACTTTTTGCTACCTGTCGGAGTATCCAACATGCTCTAAGGCTATGTGTTGGTGTAGTGTCCGGCGTGCTGTGGAGTTTACATGGCCCATCGAGCCACTCTTCCAATACGGTTCCACGCCCTGGGGTGGGCTTTGGTTTCTTGGGGATTGGATCGGCTGACTTAGAGAGTTCGCCCATTTAGCTCGGACAAAGGTTTTAGTGAGAGCTGGACTATCCCCAAATTCTATTTGGGTTTTCCAAGCGCTTTCCATCGCATAGTACTTCTGTACTATGGTTGCTAAGTCAGCAAAGTGTACTATGTCACAGCGACTTATAGTATTAAGGATTCCTTTGTTCATGCAGTTTTTGCAGAAAAGTGAGACTGTGTCCTCCTCACGACAGTCCTTGACCTTGTTTAGCACAAGGAGGAATCTGGCCTAGTAGCTGTACTGTCTCTTGGGGCTCTTGTCTGATATGGGAGAGAGGGTTTAAGTCCGGGTGGGTGGGTGTAGCTGAATCTGGATTCTGATCCGATCTAACGCCTTGGGGCAGGGGAGCTTCTGGGCTTGACAACTCGGGATCCGGGGCACTGCCCAATTTTTCCGGCCCCATACCCGATTCTAAGTCCAGGGTCTAGGTCATGTCTTCCCTTAAGCGGGTGTCCGGCTCAGGGAGCTTGGTGATCCGAACATAATTCGTCCTCAAAATAGAGGGATAATCCGTATGTGGCTCCTCCACTACCGCTATCTCGTGGGTGACCGGTGGGGATTTAATATCCCTTTGGTCGGGTTTAAGCCCAATCCGGTCATAGTCTGTGGCGACTCCCAAAGCAGTGATGCGATCCAAGAGCTCATTAAGGGAGGAGAGCTCCATTGGATCCATCTGTTCGGCGAGTTCCGAATTGACGTGGAGGCTATTCGTGATGACCCGAGAGGCCATCGTCGGCGCGACAGCCGATTGGGCGGCCATGATGAAGCCGCCTAGTCGGAGAGTTTGGCCTACAGCCACCGCTCCCCCAGAGGTGATGTTGTTTTTGACAACGAGATGGGCCATCGAGCCTTGTAGCGACGACACAGAGGAACTCTCCATGAAAGCACCAATGTCGGTGTCAAAACCGGCGGATCTCGGGTAGGGGGTCCCGATCTGTGCGTCTAAGGCTAATGGTAACAGGAGGAAAGGGACGCAATATTTACCCAGGTTCGGGCCCTCTTGATGGAGGTAAAACCCTACTTCCTGCTTGATTGATATTGATGATATGGGTGTTTACAAGAGTTGATCTACCACGAGATCATAGAGGATAAACCCTAGAAGCTAGCCTATGATGATTATGATATCGTCTCTAAGGACTAAACCCTCCGGTTTATATAGACATCGGAGAGGGCTAGGGTTTACATGGAGTTGGTTACAAAGAAGGAAATATAATATCCGGATCACCAAGCTTGTCTTCCATGCAAAGGAGAGTTCCATCCGGACACGGGACGAAGTCTTGAGTCTTGTATCTTCACGGTTCAATGGTTCAGCCAAAGTATATAGTCCGGCTGTCCGGATACCCCCTAATCCAGGACTCCCTCAAACTTCACTTGATCTTCGGGAGGAACTTGATGTAGCTTGAGGTAGTCGTCCATTAGGCACTCCTACTCGAGATACTCCTCAGGTTCTTGAGTTCCATAGAAAGGATTCTTGTGGTCAGTGTTGAGGTCGTCGTAGCTCGTGGAAGTCACGGACTTGAGCTTGGGGAGCTTCTCTTGAGCGTAGTCTTGGGGTGCTTGTTGGCGAAGATGCCGTATGTACGTAGGCGAAGATGCCTTGAAGTGGATTGGTGAAGATGCCAAGGGATATGGTGAAGTCCTTGAGCGGTAGTTGGTGTTGAGATCTTGACCTTCACGTTCTTGTTGGTGATGGCGTCGATGCCGATGTGATCTTGCCGGAGATGGTATGTCGGAAGCATTTGCTCTTGAGCGTCTTCTCCAAGATGAGGAAGATCGCTTGTAGGACTTGATGAGGGCTTTGATCTCCTCCATTTGAGCTTGCATCTTGGCGTCGATGGAGTTTTTCATGGCATCGTACTCGTCGTTGTTGTTGTAGACCAAAGGTGAAATGCCTTGCCTATCCATCACAAGAGTCGAGTAGAGGTGAGTAGGAAATGAGATAAACAATACCAAGTTACCTTTTCCCAAAGTTGAGGATGTATCCCATTTCACTCAATATGAAATGAAAGAATAGAGGAATTGGTACCGGACTTGTTCACTCACACCTATAAAGTAAAGCTTATGGAGTAGCTTGGTTAGGATAGTGGCACAAAAATTTGATGCAAAATGTTAGCAAGAGTTAAATAATGTTGAAAGCAATTCACAAATTTGCAAGTGAAACAAGTAGACCAATAGCAATGAATGGCACACAGAAACACACACATGGATAGATAACTGGGGCCATGCAACCAAGGAATGAGCACAAAATGTGGAATCCACAGAAAACGCTCGTGTTGCACAATTCAAGAGAGATGCTAGCACAATTGCTCAATGCGCGGATATGACACTTGTGAAGATGCAAAATGGATAAACTTTCTATCCCAAGTATCCTATTATGTATGGTTCCCGGTGTTTCTCAAGATGATCCAAGATGATCGGATATGACAATCTTAAATGCAATGTTGTATGATACTATGGCACTTGCTTACAAGCTTCTTTGCTCTCTCTTTTTGCTTAAAATATTATTCTTTTTTTGTATGGCCACTTTTGCACAATGCACAAACCAAGATAGCAATTATATATATGGGGGAACAAACTTGTGACACAAGAGATGATATGATGATACCAGTATGATATGGTATGTATGAAATGGAAGGTGTAGATCACCAATGTGCACAAGTAACGTTGCCAGCAATAATCAAATGGCTAGTCTCGATAGGCAAGTAACGCAAAAATGGGCTAGAGGTTAACAATGCAATTGCAAGGGGAATATACAATGGTGTCGTCGAGGTTACCGCCCTTGGCGATGATGAGAGGCAGTGTTGCCGATGTCGACCCGTTCCTAATTAGCCGAAACACCTTAGGAAACGGAAAAACCACAACTCAAAATCTCAAGGACAAAAGTCAAATGGTGGTAGCGGAAAGCGGTTGTGTTTTTGCACTAGGCAATGATGGGTTTTGGAGTATGCAAGGCGGAAGTGGAGGTTATGATGGTGGACTATACACGGTGTCGGAGTTGAAGTCACCGTCCCTAAGTAGCCGAAATACCTTAGGAGAGACAAACCACAACTCGTACAAGCTCAAACAAAATTGGGTTAAGTTGAGGTGGCGGAAGTGTATGGTGGACAAGCATATGCGGAAGTGGTGGTGGTGGTTCATGAAGAAGTAACCGTCTCTAAGTAGTCGGAACACCTTCGGAGACTCAAGTCACAACCCAAACAACCACTAATGCAATGGGGATCAAAATGGGTTAGGTTCCAAAGTCGGTGGTGGTAATGCAGATGATATGGTGGTGGCCCTAGGCAAAGATGCCAAAGTTCCGAAAATTTGATGGAGACCATATGATACTGGTATTCGGGGTGGGGGGAGTTATCCACACGTCCGCGAGAGGGTCTAGCTGATCCGGGAGGTGTCCGGATGATCTGGGAGCACTTCCCGATGATCCGGGTAGGTCAAACTGCTCGGGATTTCCTCTCGGGGACGAATTTGTGGGCGGAAATTGGGTGATTTCGGGGCAAAAATTGCGGAGATTTCATGGATGGAAGGTGGGGAAAAGATGGGAGATGCTAGATCCACTTGAAACCAAGCAAATCCACGGATCAAAATCAACAAAACATCATCTAACCAACAAATCACAAAAAAATTGGGGCTATTTTTTGTGGGGATTTTCGAAATTGGGGAAGAACACAACAAAATTAGGCTAGAAAACAAGGGGTAGGGGCTCCAAATACGTGATGAACGTTGCTCATGATACCATATGTTACGGGGCTAACCCGGTGTAGGCCGATCTTTCACGATTGGAGTGGGATCCCTCGAAGAACACGAAGAACACGGGGAAGAACGGGGAGAAATCACAAGGGTAAACACTCAAGAACAAGTCCAATCACACATCCACTAGACAATCAAACACACAAGATCACAAGGTACATGAACAAAAAAAAGTAAAGATACAAGGTAAAGTTCATCTCCATGAGGAGGTCTTGATGGGGGTTCTGTCGGTGTCAAAACCGGCAGATCTCGGGTAGGGGGTCCCGATCTGTGCGTCTTAGGCTAATGGTAACAGGAGGCAAGGGACACAATGTTTACCCAAGTTCAGGACCTCTTGATGGAGGTAAAACCCTACTTCCTTCTTGATTGATATTGATGATATGGGTGTTACAAGCGTTGATCTAACATGAGATCGTAGAGGCTAAACACTAGAAGCTAGCCTATGATGATTATGATTCTGTCTCTAAGGACTAAACCCTCTTGTTTATATAGACATCGGAGAGGGATAAGGTTTACATGGAGTCGGTTACAAAGAAGGAAATATAATATCCGGATCGCCAAGCTTGTCTTCTACGCAAAGGAGAGCCCCATCCGGACACGGGACAAAGTCTTCAATCTTGTATCTTCATAGTCCAATAGTCCAGCCAAGGTATATAGTCCGGCTGTCCGGATACCCCCTAATCCAGGACTTCCTTAGTAGCCCCTGAACTAGGCTTCAATGACGATGAGTCCGGCGCACAGTTCTGTCTTCGGCATTGCAGGGCGGGTTCCATCTCCGAATACTCCAAAGTAATTATCGAACACTTGAACCGTGTCCGGATCTGCAAGATGATCCACACATACCACCGTGGAGAGCATAGCACTTCATAAATCCGATCTGCTGGAAATTCAAAGCGACATGACACTACGGTCGGGCCATTATTCGAACCATTTTCCCACAACCAGCCATAGCACGTATTGCGAGGCGGTTTCCTCGGCACGTCTTGTCGAAGCAGAGATCATGTCCCCTTATCACGGGATTTCCATCAATATGGGTATGGGTAACCCAACCGCGCAATCAATCATGGCGCTTGGGAAACAAGCGATTCTCAACAGGAAAGTGGGGAGGCGCATCGTTCTTGTCGCCTCTATAAAGGGATAAGGATTCCCCATTTTCACCCACGCCTTCTTCCTCCTGTGCTTATCCATTCCCACACCCTCAAGCTCCAGCGCCCCTGGTTCACACCTTCTCCGCACAGCCAAACATGTCCGGAGCAGGAGGCAAGTGGGTGGCCTCCACCGTAAAGGAGGAGCATATTGCGAAGCTTCGGGCGGCCGGATACTTGGCCGCCGACATCGCGCACTGGCTACCAGACGAAGGGCAGATCATTCCAACTCCGGAACCCCATGAGAGGGTCATATTTCTTGCCCACTTCGTCCGTGGACTGGGATTTCCACTTCATCCCTTCGTCCGCGGGCTCATGTTCTACTACGGGCTAGATTTCCATGATCTAGCCCCAAATTTCGTCCTCAACATCTCAGTGTTTATCGTCATGTGCGAGGCCTTCCTCCGCATCAAGCCTCATTTCGGCTTGTGGCTACGAATCTTCTCCGTGAAGCCGAAGATCGTGAGCGGCCAACAAGCGGAGTGCGGAGGCGCCATGGTGGGCAAGATGCCCAACGTCACCTGGCTTGACGGCTCCTTCGCGGAGACCGTGAAAGGGTGGCAATCGGGGTGGTTCTACATCACCGAGCCGTGCAAGGCCAACTGGGCAGCGGCCCCCGATTTCCGATCCGAAATCCCCATGCGGCTCACCTCCTGGGAAAAGAAGGGCCTGGCCTGGGGCGATCCTGCAGAGCTGACCGGAATCCAGAACTGCATCAAGAATATGAAGGACAAGAAAATCAAGCTTGTCAATGTGGTCCAGGTCATGCTTGTCCGCCGGATCCTTCCGTGCCAAAGACGGGCATTTAATCTATGGGAGTTCGTCCCAGCCGAACACCAGACGCTCCAAAAGCTCTACGGCATGACACACAAGGGCGCATGGAAGGCGCTATTCAAGGCCTCCGAAATACCTCCTCCAACATCCAAGGATCGCGGACTTCACGCCACGCGGCTCCCCCGTTCGGTGAGTTTTCTGACTACCACCGGATTCAGTTTTTTCCAATGTACTCATGGGGGGATCTTAAGTCATTGTGTGTGTTTTTGATCAGGAATATGTGGAGACGGCGGAGCGGATAGACTGTCCGGCTCCACTGCCAGAAGTTCCAGCAGATGCTCTCCTTACGGAGATGCTAGTCCCGGCACCCTACAGGGCGCCGGAAAAGAAGGCCGAAAAGAAGGCCCCGGGGACCAGGATTGGTCTCCGGCGTAAGGTCATACTGGACGCCTCGTCCGAAGATGACGAGGCACACTCCTCCCCCGAAGGGGAGGAGGAAGAGAAAAGGGTCGCTGTCGGTGTCAAAACCGGCGGATCTCGGGTAGGGGGTCCCGATCTGTGCATCTTAGGCTGATGGTAACAGGAGGCAAGGGACACAATGTTTACTCAGGTTCGGGCCCTCTCGATGGAGGTAAAACCCTACTTCCTGCTTGATTGATATTGATGGTATGAGTAGTACAAGAGTAGATCTACCACGAGATCGTAGAGGCTAAACCCTAGAAGCTAGCCTATGATGATTATGATTATGATCGTCCTTCTAAGGACCAACCTCTCCGGTTTATATAGACACCGGAGAGGGCTAGGGTTTACGTGGAGTAGGTTACAAAGAAGGAAATATAATATCCGGATCACCAAGCTTGTCTTCCACGCAAAGGAGAGTCCCATCCGGACACGGGACGGAGTCTTGAGTCTTGTATCTTCACGCTCCAATAGTCCGGACGAAGCATATAGTCCGACTGTCCGGATACCCCCTAATCCAGGACTCCCTCACTAGCCCCTGAACCAGGCTTCAATGACGATGAGTCTGTCGCGCAGTTTTGTCTTTAGCATTGCAAGGCGGGTTCCATCTCCGAATACTCCAAAGTACCTATTACGCCGAATAGTGTCCATCTTCTAATCAAGGTTGTACTCCTCGACTTCTGTGCCTCAATAATGACCATCTCCACGTGTCGTGTGAATGCGAGGAGCCGAGGCATTTTTGCATTTTCCACCCCCGTTCTGGCAGGCTAACCGTCTATTTGAAGATACGGGGATTCTCAGATCCAAACCTCACCCTCTTCCTTCGAGCAAGATCCAACAGAGCGCTCCGGAAAGACCATTCCAACATGGCCGGTCGCCGCAAATCTTCTTCTCGTTCTCCTTGTTCCAGGCTAGGAGACTGGGAAGAGTGTTCAGTTCCTCACAGCCGTTTGATAAAGTTACAGACCCAAGGGTTTCTCCCACTGGCGTTCATGCTCCCCGTCCGAGCCGGAATAGCCACCTATAATGGCGGGGAGCAAGCGGAGGGATCTCCTAATCCCTCTCCAGAGGAGCGAATATGCCTCATCCTGCATCTGCTAAGGGGCGTCGGGTTTCCCATCCACCCATTTCTTCGCGGGCTCCTGGAGTTCTACGGCCTCCAATTGCACAACCTCACCCCTGCCTCCGTGCTGCATATAGCAGGATACGTTGCCCTTTGTGAGCTATTTCTAGGCTGTGAGGCCCACTTTGGGTTATGGAAGAAGTTGTTCTGCCTTGTCCCTCGCAACCAGGGAGAATCCCTATGTCAAGTGGGCGGAGCCGAGGTATGGCGCATCACCGAGAACGGATACCTATCCGGTACTCCCAAGAAGGCACCGGAGAACTGGCCTTCGGAGTGGTTTTATGTCGACGACGTTCCCCTTCCAGATCCAGTCCGGACAGGTCTCCCTAAGTTCAATAATGCCCCACCGAGGGCACATCGAAGCTGGCGCCCTCGGGGCCCCCAAGAGGAGGATACTAGGGAAATACACTTCCTGATGAGCAGGATAAAGTTACTGGCCAAATCCGGACTGATGATAGTCGAGGTTATGGCAATATGCATAATGCGGGGAGTGCAACCGCTTCAATATCGGGGGAAGCCCATGTGGCACTACAACAGGGAAGATGATGCCACCCGCTGTGGCCGTAAGGGCCCGGACTCCGCAACTGCTCTAGCGATGATATTGTCCGATCTGTATAAAGGAGAAGAAGAAGAATTCCTTCACATTAAATCGCGGGATGGGTTTTGTATGTACAACCCCCCAAGCTGGGTGAGTCACCGCTCTTTCCCCTGCTTTACTCATTCTAGCATTCCTCGTCAAGATCATTTACCTTGATATTTTCGAGCAGGAACTGAGGAGGGTTGTAGATGGAATCTCCAGCCCCTTCCCGCAGCCAGAGGACCCCGGAAGGGCCTACGATCTAGGACTCAAAGAGGATCCGAATATTACTGTGGAGCTTGTCAACGGGACATTTTTATCAGGTGAGCTGCGATGGTGCCTCAGTGGCTATTACCGCCGACTATCCCGGACTGCTACCTATATTGCGTGTAAGCCAAGCCAAAAACCCTATCCTCCGAAGAGGACTCCTTTCTGATGCCATGCCTTACACCTGAAGTGTCGTGTTTTTGCAGAGACAACGGTCGGAGCGCGGAGCCGAGCCCCTAGGGACCCGTCGGCAAAGGGCATCCGGATCGGGCAGGCTTAAGAGGAAGGCGGTTAGGGCCGACACGCCGCTACAGAGGTATGGTAAAAACCTGCTCCGTGATAATGGTATTTGAAATGTAACAACGTCCTTTGTGTCCTTGCAGAAAGAGGAGTAGCCGTACTATATCCGGAGATCCTGCCGATCACGCCTGCACCAGCCGGATTCCAGAACCGGCTTCGAGAGAGGAGGCGGATGCGGGGCCGATGCCGCATTGCCCTCTGACACAGGATGCAGATATGCTTTCCGCCACGAATTCCGAAGTGGAGAGCGCCATGAATCACCGGCGCCGACGGGCCATACTTCGCAACAACATCTTTTCCGAAGAGGCATTTAATGCTTTCAATTCGGGAGACGCATACATCCGCGCAGCTCAAGGCGGACTTGCCCGAGCGACGGACCAGTATACCAAAGATATACGGGTAAGAAAATTTGATAAGCATGTATAGCAGTAGCCCCTGAGACTTGAAACGGTTGGAACAACTATTTTAAGGATCAATTTATGCACAGGTTCTTGTAGATAAGAATGAACAATTATCTCGAGAGCTGGAGGAGTGCAAGACCCGGCTAAGGGCCACTGTTGCCAAGTTAGAGGGATCCCAGAAGGCCTCATCTGGTAAAATTTGTCTCACTTGTACGGAGATGTACCAGTTAGTAAGTGACTTTGTACGATAAGTCTAACAGAAAATTCTGCAGACAATCCCGGGGTGAATCCGGAGGTCATAAGAGATGACAAGTCGCATCTCCAAAGGCAGCTAAAGGCTGGCGAGCGTGTTATTACACAAGTTAGGCAGGAGAAGAACAATCTTCAAGATGCCAATATCCGGCTGGATGTGGAATTAAAAGATGTCCGCGCTCAGCTGGCGGACTCTGTGAAGGAGAACAAAAGGCTTCGTCGCGGCATTTATAGTAAGTGCCTTGACGAACTGCAATACAGCTCGGCGAGGAAGCATGTTGAAAGAATTTTTATTTGTAGGTATGTTGACGGGCCGCCCTAAAGAGGAGATGCCCTCGTCTGCAGGCGATTTGCTGCAAGACCTCTCACAACTACACGAGCGAGCTCAGCAGGTGATGCAGGGCATTGCACAGGCCTTGTGGCCATCAAGCTTCCTGCCGAAGGGTATGGGGGAGCTTGTGGATATGCTCCAAGGAGCACGGTGGTGCTTCCGATTGTGGAAGATGTCAGCCTGCCGACAAGGTGCAAGAGAAGCCTGGGCTATGGTGAAGACGTGCTACACCAAGCTTGACCCGAACCATATGGCCGAAGTCGGACCGGCGGGGCCAGATGGGCAAGAAATTCCTGTGAGTCTGGTGTATGACCAGGTAGCGTTAGCCGCAAAGTATTCCCAATAGGACTGTAAGCTAGATAGAATGTTGGATTGTATAGAGGAGGAATATAGTCAGTCCAAGTGACTATGTAATTCAATGGACATAAGTAGTCCCTAGCCGGATTAAAATCATTTGTCATGGCGGACCTTTTCGCTTCAGCCCCCGGATCTGACAGTCCGGGGTGTATCCGAATACCCGCTCAGTTATACAGAACCGGGGTATGCATGGAAACCAGGCGTAGGGGTCATAAGTGCTTGAACAGACAAGTACCCAACTAGTTATGTTATATTACATGGATAGTAAGAAACATCTTCCAGGGAGAATAGTTCCGTTAGGGGTTCCTTTCCCTGGGTACGCATGTGACGATGCACATGTCCGAACTGCGAACAAGGACGTAGGATACAAAACTTCTGGGGATTTGCGTTGTAATAAACGAAAAACATCTTTTGTTCACCGATCGAATATTCCCTTAAGAATGCTAGTTTCAACTTCACCCAGTCTGAGGTACACATCCGGCTGAACCGGCAGTAACAATCACAGAGGTGCTCCCCTTATGCCCTAGCCAAATTAATGGGAAAGTAGGGCATAAACACAGGAGCCAGGCAACCCAACATGGCCACATCTTAAGTCATATCGATGCATATAATGGTGAAGAAAAGGCACATATGGAAAAAGAACGCATATGTGATGGGCAAAAAGCCATTAAAGTAATTATATTTAGCTTCCGTATAGGAAGCCCCCAGGTATTGCTTACACACATAGTGCGGCCGGAGTGATCCGGGTGTCCGTACTGTATTAAGTACTTTGTGTGAAGAGGAAAAAAGGTCGAGAAAGGAAAAGGGAGGGAGCATAATTAGAAAGGTCGAGAAAGGAAAAGGGTAAGGAGACGAACACTGAGTTCGGCGCTAGGCATAGAATCTCCGGAGTATGGCCGTGTTCCATGGGTTCGGCTCGAGTCTGTTATCAGATGCATTACGTAAGTGGTACGCTCCTCCGGTGAGAACTTTATCAATGACGAAGGGACCTTCCCACTTAGGTTTGGGCTTGTCCTTCTTCTTCTTCGGTAGGTGTAGAACGAGTTCGCCAATATTATAAGTTTTGGCCCGCACTTCTCTGCTTTGGTACCGTCGAGCCTGTTGCTGATAGAACGCGGAGCGGGCCTTTGCGACGTCACACTCCTCCTCCAGGGCATCCAAGTTATCCTGCCGATCTAACTCGGCTTCCTTCTCTTCGTACATGCGTACGCAAGGCAAATCATGTATTATGTCGCAGGGTAGTACTGCTTCCGCGCCGTACACCATAAAAATGGTGTATATCCGGTGGTGCGATTCGGCGTGGTCCACAGCCCCCAGAGTATGGAGTCGAGCTCTTCGACCCAGTGCGTGTCTGACTCTGTCAAGGATCACACTAGTCTGGGTTTGATGCTGCTCATGATGAGACCGTTTGCACGTTCGACCTGGCCGTTTGTTTGGGGATGGTAGATGGAAGCGTAGTCGAGCTTAATGCCCATTTTGCTGGACCAAGTTTTCACTTCATCGGCTGTGAAATTTGAGCCATTATCAGTGACAAATGTCTATGGAGAGGTTGTCGATGCGCTCTCGCAATCTTGATTGTGCGCCTTGCATTTATTGTTGTAGATCGAAGATGGACGCTTTAGTGATGTAGTTGTTCACGCTGTCGTTGTTGTTGAGGACCAGAGATGAAATGCCTTGCCTATCCATCACAAGACTCGAGCAAGTATGAGTTGGAGAAAGAGAAGAACTAGACCAAATGTACCTTGACCGATGTTGAAGATGGATCAATGATGACTCAGATGTGTAACAAGGAAATAGCACAATTGGTTCCAATTCTAGTCAGTTCTCACACCTACACAAGTAAAGCTTATGGTGGAGCTCGGTGAGGATAGTGGCACAAAAATTTGATGCAAAATGTTAGCAAGAGTCAATAATGTTGAAAGAGATTCACAAACTCGCAAGTGAAACAAATGAACCAATAGCAATATGTGGCACGCGGAAACACACACACAGATAGATAAATGAGGTCGTTCAACCAAGGAATGAGCACAAAATGTGGAATCCAGGGAAAACGCTCGTGTTGCACAACTCAAGAGAGACTCTAGCACGATTGCTCTATAGGCGGATACGACACTTGTGCACAACCTATAAGATGCAAAATATATGGACTTTTATCCCAAGTATGCTATATATGTATGGTTCCCGGTGTTTCTCACAAGATGATCCAAGATGATCGGATATGAAAATATTATATGTAATGTGGTTTGATACTATGGCACTTGCTTACAAGCTTCTTTGCTCTCTTTCTTTTGCTTAAAAGCTTATTCCTTTTTTATGTATGACCACTTTTGCACAATGCACAAACCAAGATAGCAATACTGTATATGCGGGAACAAACTTGTGAAACAAGATATGATACCAAGATATGCACCACGATGATATGGTATGTATGCAATAGAAGGTGTAGACCAATGATCACTAATGTGCACAAGTAATGTTGCCGGCAATACTCAAATGGCTAGTCTCGATAGGAAAGTAACGCAACATGGGCTAGGGGTTATCAATGCAATTTGCACGGGGAATGTACAATGGTGTCATCAAGGTTACCGTCCTTGGCGATGATGAGAGGCGGTGTTGCCGATGTCGACCCGTTCCTAGTTAGCCGAAACACCCTAGGAAACGGAATAAAACGCGAAATCAAAATGTCAAATTTCAAATGGTGGTAGCGGAAAGTGGTGGTGGTTTGCACTCGGCAATGCAGAAGTGGAATGATGGGTTATACACGTGTCAGAGTTGAAGTTTCCGTCCCTAAGTAGCCGAAACACCTTAGGAGACACAAGTCACAACTCAAACAAGCACAAACAAAATTGGGTTAAGTTGGGGTGGCAGAAATGTATGGTGGGCAAGGTTATGCGAAAATGGTGGTGGTGGTTGATGAATAAGCAAACGTCCCTAAGTAGACGAAACACCTTAGGAGACTCTAGTCACTACTCAAGCGACCACTAATGTTATGGTGAACAAAATGGGTTAGGTTGCGGAAGTCGGTGGTGGTAATGCAGATGATATGGTGGAGGCCAAAATTCACAAAATTTGATGGAGTCAAATGATGTTGGTGTTATTTGTTGGGGGATGGGGGATGTCAGTAGCTTCAAAACGAGCTATCGGTGTTTGGATGAATTAGTTATGGACAAAACAAAAATCAGTTGAAGTCAGTTTTCACAGGGGTCAGACGTCCGATGATCGCCGCACGACAGGTGGCTGTGGCGCGGGACGGACGTCCGAAAAAGGCCAGAAATCCACTGTTTTGGTATTGTATCAGGGGTGTCGGATGTCCGGTGATGGTTGGTCGTCAGATGATTCTGGGAGGGTCCGGACGTCCGAAAAAACGTCGGTTGTCCGGTGGGTCGGGGTCAACGCGAGATGCGAATTTCGGGACGCGATTTTGGGCGGAAAATGGAGATTTTGGGGTCAAAATTGAAGAGATTTCGTGGATGAAAGATGGGGAAACTTTGGGAGATGCTAGATCCACTTGAAACCAAGAAAATCCATGGATCAAAATCAACAAAACATCATGAGACCAACAAATAAAAAAATTGGGGGCTATTTTTGGTGGGGATTTTCGAATTTAGAACGAAATCAACAAAATCAAGCTAGAAAAAGAGGGGTAGGGGCTCCAAAACATGATCAACGTGGCTCATGATACCGAGATGATGTAGGGTAGATCCCTAGAGGCCGATCTTTCACGTTTGGAGCGGATCCCTATGAAGAACACAAAGAACACGAGGAGGGGAACGAGGGAAAAACACGAGAGAACACTCAACCAACAATAATAAAGTCACACATGTGCTACAACATCGAAACACAAAAGGATACAAGATCCAAATCCAAAAAGGGACGATACATAGAGTAACCAATTTTTCTCTGTGAGGAGGTCTTGATGATGGTCTTCTCCGGAAGGAGGTCTTGAATCCAAGTGGATCTTATCTGAAGAGGTGTCGGTCCCTCGCGTAGGAGTAGTTCCGGATGGATGAGCGAAGCTCTATCTCACAAATGAGCTAAATCAACGCTAACCCTCTCTAGAAGGAGGAGGAGGTCTATTTATAGTCTAAGTGCAAATGGGGGCGAAGTGAAAGGGTACATGTGCCTTGGGCCCAAAGTTGCGCACACACAGGCGTCGGTTGTCCGACAGGTACCGGACGTCCGATGGCTCGCGAGGGTCCGGTCGTCCGGTGCTTGTCGGACATCCTATGTTTTGGCTCTGGACAGGTGGCGTCGGATGTCCGGAGGTCTTCGTACTTCCGATATTTCCGTACAGGACTGTTGGTGTCGGACGTCCGGTTGGGGTCGGTCATCCGGGTGCTGATGAGTGTCGGACGTCCGGCGTCGGGCGGACGTCCGGCGTCGGGCGGTCATCCGGGCGCTGTAGGGGGCCTCGGCTGGAGTCGATCTGGCTAGTGAAGTCTCCAGGCATCGGATCCAAAGATCTTCAGTCATCCGGAGGTCGTCGGATGTCCGAGGGCTGTAGCTTCGTGGCAGCTCTTCCTCTTGTTCCTTGCGCTTGGTGTATTCGCCATCTTGTCCAATGCTTCTAGATGATCCATGGCCTTCCGACTGGTTCCTGGAGAGGAGCGAGTTCACCTTGTGTCCAATGGCGTATGTTTGAGGTCTCGTCATATGTCCTCTAGGGGTTTGGAGAGTAGTTTGAGTGTACATGGGGATGAACATGGGATGCTCTACATCAGAGACTCAAATTGTGTAATGCATCATGAGATATATGTAGAGCATTTGATGCGGAGCATCCCACGTTCATCCCCATGTACACTCTGACTACTCTCCATGTCCCAATAGGACATATAACGAGACATGGCTACTACCTCATCCAAGTCCCAATTGGACACAAGCTGAATTCACTCCTCTTCGAACCGTCACTTTCCGCATGTGAGACATGGCTACTACCTCATGCATGGACCTTGCATATACTCAGGTACAACCTAGATGACCATGGAGGATCCAAGGACCAAGGCCAAGCATGGAAGAGGAGAAGGAAGAAGAAAAACGGAGCAAGACATGACTTGCCCGGGTCATCCGGACCCCCAGCCGGACGAACCGGACCAAGCCCGGATGATCTGGACCCCCACCCGAACGATCCGGGTAATGTTCCTGAAGACACCCGAAGCCTTCTCGATGAAGCCGGATCATCCGGACGGTCGCCCGGATTATTATGACCCCCAACGCCCGTATCATCCGGGACCCCATCCGGATCATCCGGATCATGCCTGCGTGCGTGACTTGGACCGAGGCCCGTGTACCCCTTCGCCCCTCACTTACCCCTTAATGGGTTAGCACTATATATAGACCCCCTCCTCCTCCTATAGAGGGTTAGCATTGTGATAGCTCATATTTTGAGATAGATCCTTGCTCATCCACCCAGATCTACTCCATCGCGAGGGACTGACACCTCTTCGGAGAAGATCCTTGTTGGATTCAAGACCTCCTTTTGGAGAAGACCATCATCAAGACCTCCTCATGGAGTAGAACCGGTTACCCTATGTATCGTCCCTTGTTGGATTTGGATCTTGTATTACCTCGGGCCTTGATGATCTAGCCCATGTGTGACTTTTCTTCTTGTTGGTTGAGTGTTTTTCCCTCGTTCCCCTCCTCGTGTTCTTCGTAGGGATCCGCTCCAAACGTGAAAGATCTACCCTACATCATCTTGGTATCATGAGCCAGGTTGATCAAATTTTTGGAGCCCCTACCCTTTGTTTTCTATCTTGACTTTGTTGATTTCGTCCTAAATCCGAATATCCCCACCGAAATTAGCCCCCAATTTTTTTTGTGATTTGTTGGTTTTGATGATGTTTTGTTGATTTTGATCTGTGGATTTGCTTGGTTTCAAGTGGATCTAGCTTTCCCCCAAGTTTCCCCACCTTCCATCCAGGAAATCTTGTCAATTTTGACCCCAAAATCCCCAAATTCCGCCCTAAAAATTGTCCCCGAGAGGAAATCCCAAGCAGTTTGACCTGCCCGGATCATCCGGGCCTTCTCCCAGATCATCCGGACACCTCCCGGATCAGCCGGGCCCTCTCCTGGACGTCCGGATAACCGACGCACCCGAATACCCGTACCGGAGCTGACGAACCCGGATCATCTGGAAGTACTCCCGGATCATCTGGACCAAGCCCGGATCATCCGGACCTCCTCCCGGATGTCCAGCTAACCCTGAAACTGACATGGCTGAAATTTTGTTTTGGTCATAACTAATTCATCCGGAGTCTGTTTTTGACGTTCTTTAGCTCATGTTGAAGCTATTGACATCCCCCATCCCAGAAAAATAACACGAACAACATTTGACTCCATCAAAATTTTGGAACTTTGGCATCTTTGCCTAGGGCCACTACTATATCATCCGCATTACCACCACCGACTTCCGCACCCTAACCCATTTCATTCCCCATAGCATTAGTGGTTGCTTGAGTAGTGATTCGAGTCTCCTCAGGTGTTTCGGCTACTTAGGGACGGTTGCTTCTTCATCAACCATCATCACCACTTCCGCATAACTTTGCCCACCATATATTTCCACCACCCCAACTTAACCCAATTTTGTTTGAGCTTGTTAGAGTTGTGGCTTGTGTCTCTTAAGGTGTTTAGGCTACTTAGGGACGGCGACTTCAACTCTGACTTGCATAGCCCATCATCCCACTTCCGCATTTCCAAGTGCAAACCACCACCGCTTTCCGCTACCACCGTTTGACATTTGCCTTTGGAGATTTTGAGTTTGCGGTTTTTCCGTTTCCTAGGGTGTTTCGGCTAACTAGGAACGGGTCAACATCGGAAACACCGCCTCTCATTATCGCCAAGGATGGTAACCTCGATGACACCATTGTATATTCCCCTTGCAATTGCATTGATAACCCCTAGCCCATTTTGCGTTACTTGCCTATCGAGACTAGACATTTGAGTATTGCCGGCAACGTTACTTGCACAACTACATCACCAAAGCGTCCATCTTCGATCTACAACGACAAATGCAAGGCGCACAATCAAGATTGCAAGAGAGCATCGACAACCTTTTCATAGACATTCCTCACTCCGAAGCAAGGAAAAGGGACTACATAGACAAGAAGCTTTTCGCACAAAAAGAGGAGCAAGATGCAAGGATGGAGGAGATTCGGGCCTTGATCAAGTCTTTTTCCCCTTCGTCATCTTCAAGGCAGCGACATTCAAGCCACAAGTCTTTGGAGCGCAAAAACGATGCAAGCGCAATTCGTCCATGTCCACATCTACATGGCGACCACCATCACGTTGGTGATCCACATCGTCATCAAGGGCAAGTCACCTCCAAGCATCATGTGCACGACGACGACGACCGCCATCGAGCTCAAGCACGATAACAACACCATCATCATGTAGATTCTCCACAAGCGCAAACGTGCAAGTCCCAACAAGCCCTACTTCACGCCAAGTCGAAGCTTCATGAGCAAAAGAGAAGACCGCGAGACGAGCACCACCAAGACGGAGCTACGGCTACCACCACCACTTTGGCATCTTTGCCAAGTGCTATCAAGGCATCTTCGCCTTTGGACGTAAGGCATCTTCGCCTACTTCCCACGAGTACGCCTACAACAACTTCATCAAGTCCAAGGCGACCACCTACAAGCGAGGGCAACACTTCCATCTTCGGAAACCCCTCAAGGAAGATGACCGAGCATGGGAAATTCCCTTCGGTAATGGAGACGAGCTACAAGGTGCCACATCATATGGGCCTCCTACAACAAGACAACGACAAGACGGTCGAGCAAGGGCCATCCCCTTCGACCACGGCGACGAGCGCGAACCTCTTCAACAACATGAAGACGGAGCCCATATTGGACTCATACTCCGAGTCAAGAAATGCGACCGCACATGGAGACATTTGCATCTACATCTCTCTGACATCCACATATGTCAAAATGCCCATTTGTCATGTGAGGAGAGCAACTACCCCATGAGAGAGATAAGTGACTCCACCATATATGACATTGAGAGCATTTCCTATGAGAGGATGAGTGTGACCACCACTAGCCCTACACATGAGAGAATGCCACACATACTATGTGAGGTTGAGCACCATTTGAGTGACTCCACCAACCATATGAGTGAGAGCATCCTTGAGGAAGTGAGTGAGCCACAACACTTAGCGAGTGAGGTAGTTGACACGGCATGTGAGGCTACTATGATTTCTAACAAATTAACCTCTACTCCTAGTGTGTTTTCTTCTTTCGTGCTAGGTCTCCTACATGACGACATGCCTACCCTCGACGAGTCCATCCCTCCAATGGGAAAATCGATAGCCATGGTGGATGATGATGCACCCCCCACATGGTTCCATCAAGATGAAGATGACAACGAGTGGATCTTCAACACGTCACCTACAACACATGAGCGGTGATCCAAAGGTAACATAGGTGATGGTGCTTCTCTTGTCCCACTAGCGGACTATCTTACCAATGATTGCTTGCATGATGTTGACCCACCTATTCCCATGCTTCATGCTACTGCGACTTCCTCATGTCATGCCTTACCTATTTATGATGAATATGATGATGAGCATGTTGAGTTGCCTAGTTGTGATGCTATGCTTCATAGGATATCATGTGAAAATTCTATTGGTCACGTCATGTTTGACAATCCTTTGAACTTGTCATATGCTATGAGTGAGATCTCCCATATTGCATCATTTCAATCTCAACATAGTAACTATGCATGCACCGTTAAAATAAATCCTATTTGCACTTATGGCATAGATGACGAGATGATGGTCATTGGATTTTGTTTTTCATGTGATGATATTGCCATGCTTCCTTTACATGATTTGTGCAATTCATCTACTATGACATGCCATGATCACATTGTTTCGAATATGCATTGTTTTGGATGTTGTCAATATTCTCCATGTGATGTTTCCACTAATGCTCATGAGGAGACCCCCATAGTTTCCTCATACATATTAGGAGATTTTGATGCATTCCATACTTTGCATGATTTCCATGATTGCGTGCACCATATGCGTTCCATGAATAACAATGCTCTAGCTATTTCTCATGATACATTACATCCTTTGAGTCTCCATTATGCCATAAATAATAACAAACCACTCATGATGGATGACATGTTTCTATATCACGCATCTCATTTATTTGAGCATTGGATATTTTGTGCTAACCAACACAAGCACTTGCGCATCATGATGGATGATGTGTACATCTACCACGCACACACAATTTTTCCTTTGCCTTTGCTTTGTGTAGGTACTTATGAACACTCGTCAACGTCACAATCCCATGAGTTGACAAACGAGCTCTTGAGAGCTACGACGGTTTGAGATCCCGTGGACTATCCTTACCACCGTTCCCTTCAAGCAAGGACTATGCGCATCTCTTCTACTTGGCTCTCACGCGGCTATGGGCTATATATCACTTGTCACCTGATGCTCATTTTACCATGTTCACTTTGCATGTTATTTTTGCTCCTATGCCTTTGCCATGCAATTGTGACCCTTGCTTGCATCTACCCATGATTCACCATTATGCTACTTCTATGTGTATTTGCATGCTTGGTGGATATCCTTGTTGCTATTGGCATATTTACCATGTGCTTCATGCTATTGTTGATTGTTGTGTTGGGAGAGTCATGATGCCCCATTGCTATTTACATATGGTCTCTCGCCAACACATTGATGATATTTTTCTCATATCTTGCTTTCATGCTTGTGATATGTCATGTCCATTATTCATGCACACTATTTGCACACATGACATGCTTGCCAGGATTCCCTCTAGTATGTTGCATCTTCGCACTACTAGCTTTCTTGACTTGATCGCTATGATTGCTTGCTATGTTGCATCACCCATGTTCCACTCTTACAAGCTTTCTTGCGTTGATGACATATATGTTCATGCCTCTCACTTGATTTGTCTTGAGCATTGTCTCTTGTCTCCATTAGTTGCATCTCTCATATCACCTTGTATCGAATGCCAACATGCTATACTTATTGATCTTGGAGACTTGGACACTTTACTTATGATGCATGCTTGTTTGATTGAGCCTCTTGTATTTGGTTGTTCTTGCATCATACGCCTCCATACTATGAAATACTCCCTTGTCTTTTCTTATGATGAGCATGATGCATACACTTGTTGGGTATCTTACCACACGAATGATAGGTTTTGCACTTCCGCTAACCTTATTTGTTTTTCGAGTGTTTGTCATGTTATTTCATTTTGGAGGATTCACAAGGCGATGCCATTATGTAACAACTTGGTCATGCAAAGGCATACATGATGGGCAACACCAACATTTACGAGAATCACCTAAAGGTGAACTCTTTCCCTTTGATCCATCCTCAATCACGCATATTGGATGTGTCATTCTTTCATTGTTGTCTCCTTCTTGTCTACATGATACATCTATTGGTGGGAGGACCGGCATTGAAGATTGGCTCTATGGACCTTCACATTGAGGAGCGCTCGCACTTATTGGATGCACCTTCGGAACTCCACTCATGCCACTACATCGTGCATTGGTACACCAACACCTTCATATTTGTTGATTGTGCTCATACATGTCATGCTCGATGGACATTTCATACTCACCACAAGTTTGCGCCGTATGCATCGATTGACTCACATTATGCCTGTCTTGTTGCATCTATTTCCATGTGATCCATGATATATGAGATTGTGCATTTCCTTAGCAAGTTTGTTGTGATCTTCCTTGATGGCATATTCATACATCATGATCATATTGTCCACCATCAATTGCATTATAACATACACATATTGAGCATCCATTGCCATATTCATGCTATTGATGAATCGTCTCTCTATGACATCATTTTGCACAATGGTAGAATTTGTCGCTTTATGCACCATGCTTTTGTTCCCATGAACGCTTTGCATATCATTCTAGATCATCTTGATAAGCTTCATGCGCTTTGTCATGACCAATCTTGCCGCACGGACTCATACTTACTTCATGGACACTTTGTGTGCGCTAACCATTGTATTTCCAAGTGTACTTTGTGTTTGCTCATTTCACATGTACCACATACTGGAGACACCTTGGAGTACTTGGATTGCGCAATGCCTTCATCTACGTCCAACTACAAGTTAGTCCACGACAACCGTTTCCATGGTGATGAGGATCACGATCTGAGGTCGGATCTTTCCCAAGGGGGGGAGATGATGCGGAGCATCCCACATTCATCCCCATGTACACTTCGACTACTCTCCAAGTCCCAAGAGGACATATGAGGAGACCTTGAACATACACCATTGGACACAAGGTGAATTCACTCCTCTTCGAACCGTCACTTTCCGCATGTGAGACATGGCTACTACCTCATGCATGGACCATGACTATACTCAGGTACAACCTAGATGACCATGGAGGATCCAAGGACCAAGGCCAAGCATGGAAGAGGAGAAGGAAGAAGAAAAACGGAGCAACACAGGACTTGCCTGGATCATCCAGACCCCCAGTCGGATGATCTGAACCAAGCCGGGAAGATCCGGACCGCCACCCACACGATCCGGGTAATGTGCTCGAAGACACCCAAAGCCTACTCGATGAAGCCGGATCATCGGGACGTTCACCTGGATCATCCGGACCCCCGACGCCCAGATCATCTGGGACCCCATCGGGATCATCCGGACCATGCCTGCGTGCGTGACTTGGGCCGAGGACCATGTACCCCTTCGCCCCTCACTTACCCCTTCGTGGCTTAGCACTATATATAGACCCCCCTCCTCCTCCTATAGAGGGTTAGCATTGTGATAGCTCATATTTTGAGATAGAGCCTTGCTCATCCACCTGGATCTACTCCATCGCGAGGGACCGACACCTCTTCAGAGAAGATCCATGTTGGATTCAAGACCTCCTTTTTGAGAAGGCCATCATCAAGACCTCCTCATGGAGAAGAGCCGTTTACCCTATGTATTGTCCCTTGTTGGATTTGGATTTGTATTACCTCGTTCCTCGATGATCTAGGGCATGTGTGACTTTGACTTTTCTTCTTGTTGGTTGAGTGTTTTTACCTCGTTCCCCTCCTCGTGTTCTTCGTGTTCTTCGTAGGGATCCGCTCCAAACGTGAAAGATCGGCCTCTATGGTTCTACCCTACATCAGCATTGTTATTCATGGAATGCATATGGTGCACGCAATTATGGGAATTATGCAACATATGGGATGCATCAAAATCTCCTAATGTGTATGAGGACACTATGGGGGTCTCCTGATGAGCATTAGTTGAAACATCACATGGAGAATATTGACAACATCCAAAACAAAGTATATTTGGTTTTATGTGATCATGGCATGGTATAGTAGATGATTGCGCAAATCATGTAAAGGAAGCATGGAAATATCATCACATGAAAAATAAAAGCCAATGACCATCATCTTGTCATCTATGCCATAAGTGTAAATGGGATTTATTTTAATGGGGCATGCATAGTTACTATGTTGAGAATGTAATGATGCGATATGGGAGATCTCACTCATAGCATATGACAAGTTCAATGGATTGTCAAACATGAAGTGATCAATAGAATTTTCACATGATATCCTATGGAGCATAACAACACAACTAGGAAATTCAACATGCACATCATCATATTCATCATAAATGGGTGGCATATCGAAAAAAGACATAGTATGCGATGAATCCATAAGGTGATCAACATCATGCAAGCAATCATTGGTAAGATAGTGCACTAGTAGGACAAGAGAAGTACCATCACCTATGTTACCTTTAGAAATCCGCTCATATGTTGTAGGCGAGCTTGCAACTTGATGGTACCATGTGGAGGGTGCATCTTCTTCCACCATCGCCATCGGTTTCCCCATTGGAGGGATGGACTCATCGAGGGTAGGCATGTCACCATGTATGAGACCTAGCACCAAAGAAACACACTCGAAGTAGAGGGTAAGTCATTAGAAATTATAGTGGCATCACATGCCCTCTAAACTACCTCACTCACTAAGTGTTGTGGCTCACTCACTCCCTCTTGCATGCTCTCACTCACATGGTTGGTGGAGTCATTAAAATGGCTCTCAACCTCACGTAGGATGTGTGGTATGCTCTCGTGTGTGGGGCTAGTGGTGGTCACTCTCATACTCTCATAGGAAATACTCTCAATGTCACGTATGGTGGAGCCACTCATGTCACTCATGTGGTGGTGGCTCTCCTCACATGGAAATTGGGACATCTCATCATATGTGGGAGTTAGAGAGATGTAGGTGCAAATGTCTCCATGCTCAACTCCTATTTCCGCCTTGGTTGAAGGGATGGTTCCATGCTCAACCTCCTCATCCATAACGCCTCCAATGATGAATGTCTTAGGACGTGGAAAATCATCACGCTCCTCTGAGACCAGAGAGAGGGTCTCATGTGCGGTCTCGTAGCTTGACTCGGAGTATGAGTCCAATATGGGCGCCATCTTCATGTTGTTCAAGAGGTTCGTGCTCGTCGCCGTGGTCAAAGGGGATGGCCCTAGCTCGACCTTCTTGTCACCGTCTTGTTGTTGGAGACCCATATGATGTGTCACCTCGTAGCTCATCTCCATGACCGAAGGGAATTTCCCATGCTCGGCCATCTTCCTTGAGGGGCTTTCGAAGATGGAATTATCACCCTCGCTTGTAGGTGGACGCCTTGTTGAAGATGTCGATGTAGGCAAACTTGTGGGAAGTAGGCAAAGATATCGTACATCCAAAGGTGATGATGCCTTGATAGCACTTGTCGAAGATGCCGAAGTGGTGCTGGTAGCCGTAGCACCGTCTTGGTGGTGCTCGTCTCGCGGTCTTCTCCTGTGCTCTTGAAGCTTGGCCTTAGCATGTAGTAGAGCTTGTTCGGAGTTGTACGTGTGCGCTTGGCGAGCATCTCCATGATGATGGAGTCGTTGTCGTGCTTGAGCTGGTAGTAGATGTTGTTCATCGTCATCGTGCACATGATGCATGGAGGTGACTTGCCCTTCATGAGGATGTTGATCATGATGAGTGCCATGGAGATGCGGACGTGGATGACTTGCGCTTGCAACATTCTTGCGCTCCGAGGACTTGTGTCTTGAACGTTGCCGCTGTGAAGATGATAAATGGTTAGAAAACTTGTAGTCGACCAGCACTTATTGTAGCTCCGCCATGTGTTTGTTTTGGTAGTCAAACAAGTTGTTGATGTAGTCCCTTTTTGATGTAGGGTAGAACCCTAGATGCCCGATCTTTCACGATTGGAGGGGATCCTACGAAGAACATGAGGGGGAAAATGAGGGGAATACGAGGGAAATCACGAGAGAAACCACTCAACCAATAAATATATGGTCACACATATGCTAGATACTCGAAACACAAAGAGTGATACATGATTCAAAGTCAACAAGGGACGATACAAAGGGTCTTCTCCGCGAGGAGGTCTTGAAGGGTCTTCCCGTGATGGGGTCTTGAATCCGCTTGGGGGATCTTCTCTGAAGAGGTGCTCGACTCCGATGGAGAAGTAACCAAGTGGATGAGCAAAGCTCTATCTCAAATATGAACTATCACAATGCTGACCCTAGAAAGAGGGCAGAGGAGGCCAATTTATAGTCTTAGTGGACGAAAGGGTAAGTGGATTCGACACGCAGGCGGTCACACAGACGTTGGATGTTTGACGGTCACCGGTCGCCCGAAGGTTCGCGACGGTCCGGACGTCCGGTACCGGTCGGTCTAGCATGTTTCGGCTCTGGTCCAGATTTGTCAGTTGTCCGGTCGGTCGGCCGTCCGGAGGTCTCCATTCTTCTGATTTTTTGGCTCGGGTGTGGTGGTGCCGGTCGTCCGTTGGGGCTCGGTCGTTTGGACGCTGGGAGGTGTAGGACGTCTGGTCATCGTCGGTCGTCCGGCTGCTGGAGCATGCGCTGGCTGGGACTCGGCTGGTTGGCTGGAGCCTCCAGGCATCGGACGTCCAAAAGACATCGGCTGTCTGATGACTGGGAGTTTCAAGCAGTCCTTATTCTTGTCCATTGAACTTGGTGTCCTCACCTTCTCGTCCGTTGGGTGCAGCTGATCCGAGGCTTCCCTCCAAATACCTGATCGCACATAGGGTCTCCTCATGAGGTAGTAGCCATGTCTCATAGGTAGAAAGTGGAAATTCGGTAAGGAGCGAGTTCACCTTATCTTCGATAGCCTTTGCTCGAGCTCTTGTCATTGGTCCAAGTGGTATCGTGGGAGATGTAGATATGTCCACGGGGATGATCGTGGGATGCTCCGCATCATCTCCCCCCCCCCCCTTGGGAAAGATCCGACCTCGGGTCGAAAGCTTCATCACCATGGTATGGCGAGAGGACTTTGACATTGAAGATGTCGCTCACATTGTACTTGTCGCGTGGGAGGTCGATCGTGTAAGCATTGTTGTTGTAGCATGCTAGCACCTTGAAAGGTCCATCGGCTCATGGTAGAAGTTTGGACTTGTGTTCGTTGGGGAAACGGTCCTTGCAAAGTTGTAGCCACACAAGATCTCTGATGTTGAATGACATGGGTTGCTTGTTGATGTTGAGCTTGGTCGTGAGTCATTGTACTTGGTGCTCGATGGCGTGCCTTGTATCTTCATGCATATTCTTGAGGTAGCTTGCTCGTGCACTCGCGTCCATGTTGGTGCGCTCTTGTAGTTGAAGAGGTAGAATGTCCAATGGGGACAACGGGTTGAAGCCGTAGACGACCTCGAAAGGGGACTTGCCGGTAGTCAAATGTCTTGCGCGGTTGTAGGCATACTCGGTGATGGGTAGGCACTCCTCCTACTCCTTGATGTTCCTCTTGATCAACACACGAAGTAGAGTGGAGAGTGTTTGGTACGTCACCTCTGTTTGGCCGTCGGTTTGAGGATGGTATGCCGAAGAGAACAAAAGCTTGATTCTGAGCTTGGCGCATAGAGTCTTCCAAAAGTAACTCAAGAACTTGATGTTGCAGTCGGAGAAGATCATCTTTGGCACAACATGGAGGCGCAAGATTTACCTACAAAAAAGATTTGCAATATGTGAAGCATCGTCTATCTTGTTGCTGGGATAAAATGAGCCATCTTAGAGAATCGGTCCACAACAACAAACACGGAATCCTTTCGATTTTGATTTCTAGACAAACCAAGTACAAAGTCCATGCTAATGTCTTCCCACGGTTGATAAGGAATAGGAAGAGGCATGTAAAGACCCTGGGACTGAGCTTTTCACTTAGCTTTGCCACATGTAGAGCATAGGCTAGTGAAGCATGAGACATCGCGGAACATCTTGGGCCAAAAATAGTTCTTGGAGAGCATAGCAAATGTCTTGTCGCATACAAAGTGTCCCATTAGTCCGCCTCCATGAGCCTCTTGCAAAAGGAGCAAACGAAGAGAAGACTTGGGAGTGCAAAGTTTGTTAGCTCTCATAAGATAATCATCCTTGATGTAATAGTGTTCCCAAGATGTATGCGTCGAACACTTGGCATAAGGAATTGCAGAAGTAGGATCATGCGCATAAAAGTCTTTGATGTGCTCAACGCCAATGACATTCAATTCAAGTTTAGTAATGAGCATGCATATGCGGGAATGAGCATCTGCCACTACATTTTCCTTACGCTTGATGTACTTGATGACATAAGGAAAGGACTCAATGCATTCACTCCATTTAGCATGACTCTTGTTCAACTTAGTTTGACCCTTTAAGTACTTAAGTGTTTCATGATCGATATGAATGATAAATTCACGAGGGTGAAGATAATGTTCCCATTCACGCAAAATGCGCACTACAACATATAGCTCTTTGTCATAGATGGGATATTTGAGTTGTGCTCCGGAAAGTTTCTCACTAAAGTATGCAACGGGGCGCTTTTCTTGCGTTAACACACCTCCTACGACATTACCACTAGCATCACAATGAATCTCAAAAGGTTTGTCAAAGTTGGATAATGCAAGCACGGGAGCATGAGTAAGCAATTTCTTAAGCTCATTAAATGCGGTATCTTGGGATGGTCCCCAAACAAATGGCACATTTTTCTTACTCAAAAATGTAAAGGTGAAGCAATGGTGCTAAAATCCTTCACAAATCTACGATAGAAACCGGCTAAAGCAAAAAACTACACACTTGTTGCAAGTTGGTTGGTTGGGGCAAAGTTTTAATGGCATTTATCTTGGATTCATCTACATGAACATCCTTAGAAGACACAACAATACCCAAGAAAACAAGATTATCAACACCAAAGAGGCATTTGTCCATATTAGCATAAAGGCGCTCTTTCCTAAAGGTTTGCAACACGATTCTAAGATGGGTGACATGATCTTTGAGGCATTTGCTAAAGACAAGAATATCATCAAAATAGACCACACCAAATACACCAATATAGGGACGAACATCAAAATGCATGACTCGCATGAAAGTACCGGGTGCTTCGGATAAACCCATTGGCATAACTAGCCATTCATATAAGCCAAATTTGTCTTAAATGAGGTTTTCCATTCATCACTTTCTTGGATGCGTATTTGATATTAGCCACTCCTAAGATCAATCTTAGAGAAAATGGCGGCTCCGCTAAGCTCATCAAGCATACCATCTAGGCGAGGAATAGGGTAACGATATCTAACGACAATCGGAAACCATGCGATAAGTACCATCTTTCTTTGGAACAAGTATGACCAGAATGGCACAAGGACTCAAGCTTTCACGTACTTGACCATTGTCGATGAGTTGTTGTACTTGTCGTTGGATCTCCTTCGTTTCCTCGGGGTTGACGCGGTAGGGAGCCTTGTTAGGTAGGGGTGCTCTGGGATTGAGGTCGATTCAGTATTCAATGCCTCATAGAGGAGGTAGACCCAGAGGTAGCTCATCGGGGAAAACGTCTTGGAATTCCTGCAAAAGAGAAGACAACACTAAAGGTAGACCGTGAGAGGTGTTAGTTTTTGGTCCCTCGTCCTTGCACACAAGGACATAGTGCACAACACTCGACGGGTTCTCACACACTTCTCTCATCTCACTTTTGGTGGCAAATAGAAGTAAGTTATTCTTGTTGCTCATCGTGGAGGCACTCGATTTTGGCTTGTGGTGCTCACTCTCTTTTGGGTGGGTCACTCTCTCACTCTTTTCTACACGATGGGTGGCTTGCTTGTCAGCGATCACTTGACTTGGAGACATCAGTCGTAGCACGTAATCCTTTTCTTTCATCTTGAAGCTATAGTGATTGGTACGCCGTTCTGGATGACACGTCAGTCAAATTGCCATGTTCGACCAAGTAGGAGGTGGCAAACGGACATCAGAACGATATCACACTCCAAAATGTCTTCATATACTCTGATCTTGAAAGATACTTTGACCGTATGCTCGACTTGGATAGTACCGGAATTGCTAAGCCATTGAACCTTGTAGGGATGCGGGTGCTTAATCTTGACCAATTGGAGCTTGGAGCATAGTTCTTCACTTGCCAAGTTGTGACAATTCCCTCCATAGATGATGACCTTGACAGACCTTCCATTGATGCTGGCCTTGGCGTGGAAGATGTGGCATCTTTGGTCTTCGTCTTGTTGATGTTGAAGAGTCAAGACTTTGGAGACAACGAGAGCGGCGCTCGAACCCTCATCACAAAAGACTCGATCATCTTCATCTTCGTTCATGGGCCGGTGCATGGCCAGTTTCTCAAGGACTTCCATCTCCTCTTCACTCATGGAGTCATAGGTTCTGTCATCGTTGAGGATCATGGTGCGCTTGTTGGTACACTCAAAGGACGTGTGGCCTCGGCTGCCGCATGCGAAACACTTGATGGAACTTGTCTTGACGGTCTCATCGGTTGGAGTAGATGATGAAGCACGCGGCTTGAAGTTGCTTGTAGTAGGAGGACGACTTGAGGTTGTTGAAGTTTTCTTGTAACTCGACTTGTCGCCGTTTCTTGTAGATGGTTTGGTTGAGGTAGTAGTTGTTGGAGTCATTCAAGCTTGGGTGTTGGAGATGTTGTAGCTGTTTGAAGAGTACTTGGCGTACTTGAAGTCATCTTGCACTTGCCGTTCCGCTTTGGTAACTTGATGCACGAGCTCAATGAGGTTGGAGTAGGGTTGGAAGTCGGCAACCTTCTTGATGGGATGATTGAGGACATTCAAGAAACGGGCCATAGTTTGCTCATCATCTTCCGTGACATTGGCTCTTATCATGGCAATCTCCATTTCCTTGTAGTATTCTTCAACGCTCTTTGTTCCTTGCTTGATTAGTTGGAGTTTCTTGAAGAGGTCGCAGTTGTAGTAAGTTGGCACAAAGTGTGCACGCATGACATCTTTCATTTCCTCCCATGTGGTGATTGGTGGTTCACCTCTTGCTTCTCGGTGCTCAAGGACTTGTTCCAACCATATAAGCACATAGTCTTGGAACTCAAGTGATAGAGGCAAAGGTGTCCCGTCTTTCGATGAGATGGTGGCTATCGTTTTGGGTGGAGTAGACTTCGATGATCCGACAATGAACGTGCGAGGACGTCGCGCCTTAGCAATCGCCAAACCAACCCCGAGAGGTTATTGATCACCCTGGAGCACGATCAACCTGACCATGAGGGTCTATTTCCTGCAAGCAAACGAAGAACAAGCAAGAAACTGCGATTGCAATCTGGATATTGCGAATATAAGAGGAAAGCTTTATTGATGAACATGGGGTTCTGTGACGTCTTTGTCTGGTCATTGAACACAAACGAAGTACGTGAAGTTGCAGCTATGGCAAATTTTAATCTAAACAAAACCCAAAGTCTAAATTGTGCCCTAAGGGATGTATATATGGAGGAAGAGGGGGAAATTTCGTGTCCCTTGGGGGAAGGGTCCGAAACCAACCCTATCTCTTGTTTCCCCACGCATACGGACTATAAAAATAGCCTATTCTTATGTATTTCGAAATTACATGGGCCTGGCCCAATAATAAGGTGACACGGTACCTAGATAGCCTCTGGATGAAATTTATGAAGTGGCATATTGTATATTTCGTCGAAGGCTTCATGCAGTCATTATGGTGGCTTCAAAGTCCTGAAATCATCACTTGTAACTCCATTCTTGTTTCCCTTGCGCATGCCATCATCTCCATGCTTGTTCTTGCTCCAATATCCATCCTTCTCCAAGCTAGGCCCTTCATTTGTAAGCAAAACAAATGTATCCAATTTAGGCAGCATCATATTCTCATGAACATTAGAATCATTAACAAGAAACGGAAGTACTTGGTAATTTAATTGGCGTGCGCGAGCTCTAGTAGTTGGTCCAGTATGTATAGCAGAAGGGGCTTTGGGTGTAACAATGGTATTGATGTCCTCATCATCCTCCCCTTCTTGAAATGAAGTCGTCCTCGACGGAAGCTCATCTTCCTCACCCAAATAAGCTTCAAATCTGCAATGTTAAAAGTGGGACTAACCCCAAAATCTGCATGCAGCTCAAGTTTATATGCATTATCACTTATTTTCTCCAACACCTTAAAAGGACCATCAGCACATGGCATTAACTTCGATTTGTGCAAATTAGGAAATCTAGCCTTACGCAAATGTAACCAAACAAGATCTCCAGGTGCAAACACAACATGTTTTCCACCCTTATCTCCAGCAAGTTTATATTTAGCATTCATACGCTCAACGTTTTCCTTAGTTAACTCATTCATTTTTAAGATCAATTCAGCATGTTGTTTAGCATCAAAATCGACCTTCTCCGAAGATTGAAGAGGCAATAAATCAATAGGTGCACGAGGTAGGAAACCACACACAATTTCAAAAGGGAACATCTTAGTAGTAGAATGCAATGAACGATTATAAGCAAATTCAATATGAGGCAAGCATTCCTCCCACATTTTCTTATTATTCTTCAAAACAACCATAAGCATAGTAGACAATGTTCTATTGACTATTTCAGTTTGTCCATCAGTTTAGGGGTGACAAGTCGTACTAAAAAGCAGTTTAGTCCCCAACTTAGCCCATAAACATCTCCAAAAGTGGCTAAGAAATTTAGTATCATAATCAGAAACAATAGTATTTGGCACACCATGCAAGCGAATAATTTCACGAAAGAACAAACCAGCAACATTAACAGCATCATCGCTTTTATGACATGGTATAAAGTGTGCCATTTTCGAGAATCTATCCACAACAACAAATATGCTATCCCTCCTCTTCTCTATTCGAGGTAAACCTAAAACAAAGTCCATAGATATATCCTCCCAAGGAACATTAGGTAGAGACAAAGGCATATATAAACCATGAGGACTGAGTGGTAACTTAGCTTTTTGACATGTAGTGCAGCGAGCAATGAAACACTCAACATCCCATCTCATCTTCGGCCAAAAGAAATGTGTAGCAAGTATGTCCTCCGTCTTCTTCACACCAAAGTGTCCCATTCACTACTAGGAAAAAGGGCTATAGATAATATGGACATTAATGGCGCACCACACATGTGGTGCGCCACTACTATATAGCAGTGGCGTACCATGTGTTGGTGCGCCATTAAACTCTAAATACTAATGGCGCACCACATCCACAGTGCACCACTACTAACAAATTTTTTTATTTTTTTCAAAACTAGTAATGGCGCACGAGGGGATAGTGCGCCATTACTAGTTAAACTAGTAATGGCGCACCACACCCTAGGTGCACCACTACTAATTTTTTTTCAATTTTTGTTTGAAACTAGTAATGGCGCACCGTGGGTGTGGTGCGCCATTACTAGTTTAACTAGTAATGGCGCACCACTCCCACGGTGCGCCATTACTAACTTGGCCCAAAAATTCCGCCGAATGCACCCCCCTTGTGGACCGCCTTTTTAGTTTAAAAAAAATAAAATAAAATGATGGAAATGTCAAAAAATAAAATAAAATAAGTTTCCCATGTGATATGTGGTCTACTTGTTGGGAAAATTTACAAATATGAATTTCGACTTTATTTGCAAAATCTCTCTGGAATTTGTAACATGGGCATAACTTTTGCATACGAACTCGGATTAAATTTTTTTTTATATAAAAGATCATCTACTCGAAAAGTTACATCCGAATTGAACTGGGGGAACAACGTTCAAGATTTTCAGAATCGCCAAAATCCTAACATAATAAAAGATACGAGGCTGTTAAGATCTAGAGGGGGGAAAATGGAAAAAAATTCAAACTTACTTGTGGCGCACCATTTGCTAGGTGCGCCACTAGTAACAGAAAAAAATTGTTTTTGAATTTTTTGTGTGGAATTTTTTTTCAAAAAATGATACGTAATATGACCGGGAAGTTTGAAATCTTTTTCAACATTTTATCATACTCATGAACATGAAGAAAGTCCTAGACATCAACAAGGTTTAATAGGATTGATATGATAGATATATCAACAAGTGCTTGTTAAGTGATTTGGTGCTGGGGTTTAATTACTAATGGCGTGATGCTAGTGGCGCACCTGTAGTGCGCCATTAGTAGCCAAAACAGGTGCGCCACTAGCAGGCCTTTTCCTAGTAGTGATTAATCCTCCTCCATGCGCCTCCTGCAACAACAAAAGACAAACGGAGCTAGCTGGAATGCATAGCTTGTTAGCACGGAACACAAATCCATCATTAATGATGAACTTGTTCCACATTCTTCCTTCTTTGCAATTCTGCATTACATCTTTAAAATCAGCATCATGCACATATTAATCTTTGATGGTCTCCAAACCAAGTATTCTGAATTCAAGTTGTGAAAGCATAGTATAGCAAACAACATTTTCTTTACCCTTCTTGTGTTTAATGACATAAGTGTAAGTCTCAACGAATTCAACCCATTTAGCATGTCTACGGTTCTGTTTAGCTTGACTTTTAATATGTTTCAAAGATTCATGATCAGAATGTATAACAAATTCTTTGGGCCATAAATAATGTTGCCATGTTTCTAATGTCCGAACAAGAGCATATAATTCTTTATCATAAGTAGAATAATTCAGACTAGGCACACTTAATTTTTCAGAAAAGTATGCAATAGGTTTGTCATTTTGTAATAACACACCTCCTAATCCAATTCCAGTAACATCACATTCAAGCTCAAATGCCTTATTAAAATCAGGAAGTTGGAGTAAAGGAGCATGTGTCAACTTATCTTTTAATACTGTGAAGGCTTCTTCCTTTGCGTTACCCCAAACAAAAGGCACATCCTTCTTTGTAAGCTTATTACAGCAATGGTGCTGAAATCTCTCACAGAACGCCTATAGAATCCAGGGAGGCCAAAAAACTCCTCACTTGTGTGACCGTTGTGGGTTGCGGCCAACTCTCAATAGCTTCAATCTTGGATTTGTCAACTTCAATTCCCTGTGGAGTAACAACATAGCCAAGAAAAGATACTCGGTCGGTGCAAAAGGTGCACTTCCCAAGGTTACCAAACAAACATGCATCACGTAAGGCAATAAAAACAACACGTAAATGTTCCAAATGTTCCTCCAAAGATCTGCTATAAATCAGTATATCATCAAAATAGTCCAATGAAAGCACGTAAAACTTCGTTCATTAATCCCACGAAAGTACTAGGTGCATTAGTTAACCCAAAAGGCATGAATAACCACTCATATAATCCAAACTTAGTTTTAAATGATGTTTTCCATTCATCACCCAATTTCATACGAATTTGATGGTATCCACTATGCAAATCAACTTTGGAGAATATTGTAGAGCCACTCAATTCATCAAGCATATCATCTAGCCTAGGAATAGGATGACGATAACCAAAAGTAATATTATTAATGCCTCTACAATCAACACACATATGCGATGTACCATCCTTTTTTGGCACTAGAATAATAGGAACTGCACAAGGACTAAGGGATTCGCGTATATAACCTTTGTCAAAAAGCTCGTGCACTTTACACATAATCTCCTTTGTCTCCTCTGGATTGGTACGGTATGGCGCACGGTTTGGCAGTGAAGCACCGGGAATTAAGTCAATCTGATGCTCAATCCCTCGAATAGGCGGTTATCCCGGTGGCACATCTTGTGGAAAGACGTCAGCGAACTCCTACATAATGTTAGTGACAGCAGGAGGCAAAGGCGAAGGCACGTCCTTGAATAAAAATAACGCCTCTTTGCACACAAAAGCATAGCAAACATATTTGCTGAAATCTAGCTCATCAATATCAGATTTGGTGGCAAATAAACATGCCCTTTTCAATTTAATTTCAAAAGCAACACTAGATGGTTTATTATTAGGCTTCATTTGCCACTCAAAATCTTTTTCAACAATCTGATTTTCACTCTTATTTTTCTCCTGTTTTGCTTTATTAGCTTTATTAATATCATCTTTCAAAATGGAATCAAGATACATAGGAAGCAAAGTAATATGTTTATCCTTATGAACAAGAGTATACTGATTGTTTCTACCATGGTGTACATAATTTTTATCAAATTGCCATGGTCTACCAAGTAATAAGGAACATGCTTACATAGGTACCACATCACAATTAACATAATCAGCATATGTAGAGATACTAAAATGCACACGAACAGCACATGTTACCTTAACCTTGCCACTATTATTGAACCATTGGATATAGTAAGGATGTGGATGTGGTATTGTGGTGAGAGATAACTTCTCCACCATCTCCATGGTAGCCAAGTTGTTGCAGCTCTCTCCATCGGCGATGACGCGAACAGAATGTTCCCTCACAACCCCTTTGTATGCAAAAAATTATGCCTCTGATTTTGCTCAGCTTGTTGCACACTCAAAACATGTTGAGCAACTAAACATTCATACCAGTCAGCATCTTCTGGAGCCATGTATTGCGTTCATGTTCAGAATCATCTCCACCATGTTCTTCATGTGTAATAAGAGCCAAAGTCTCCGCATCATAGTCACTAGCGGACTCATACCCACCATCCTCAGTAGCAATCATCACACGCTCAGATTTGCATTCTCTCGCATAATGACCTCTTCCCTTACAACGATGACAAATAATATCACTTGTGTGACATGTTGATTCCATGGAAGAAGAAGTGCTCTGTGCAGGCCAGGCAGGTGCGCTCTTGGAAGATAGTGGTGGTTGTGCCTGGTTTCTTGTATCACGGCTGGAGGTGGCACCTGATGGAGGTGCTGGTGCAGTGTCAGTAGAAGATGCACGCGGTGTCCATGATGAAGGTTGACCTGCAGAAAAGTTAGTTCGCGCCAATGCTTGTCGATCCTGCACTTCACGTTCAGCTTTACAAGTAAGATGGAATAAATGAGTGATATTATTATACTCCTTATACTCTAGAATGGTCTGAATCTCTCTATTTAATCCACCCATAAAATGTCCAAGCATAGCTTCATTCTCCTCAACAATACCACATCTAATCATGCCAGATTGTAATTCCTTATAATATTCTTCTACATAATTTTTCCTTGTCTCAAACACTGCAGTTTTTGAAGTAATTCAGGTTGATAATATGGTGGAACCCAACAAGTATGCATGGTAGTTTTCAAAGTAGCCCAAGTAGCTGGAATAGGATATAATCTACAATGTTCAGACCACCATACACATGCAACACTAGTGAAAGCACAAACAGCAGCAGCAACCCGTCTCTCCTCGAGATATTGTAAACATGTAAAACATTGTTCAGTTTCAAACTCCGAAGTAAGATTTATATCAGGAACATATCTACCCTCAAATGTTGGAATATTCAATTTCAGTTTAGGAATATGGTCATGATCTCGTACCTGAGGTGGTGGTGCAGGCCTACCATTGCGATTATTTGCATGTGGACGACCTGGTGTTGGTGCTGGTGGTTGTACGTAGTTCTGATTTTGATCAACCTCATCCTCATAATCGCCTGCATAATCCTCCTCCTCCTCTGTACCAACAGCAATAGTAGCAGGGGCCAAAGAAGCATCAACAATATGTACAACAGCACCAGAAGTTTGGCCATCCTCAAGAGGAACACGCTTCGCTCGTCCAAACTAATTCAGAAGGGGGCGTTGTTGTTTTCGTTGCAGAGGTGTGATAGGTGCAGCCATCGGTGGTTGTGGAAGACATGCGAGCAATTCATTAAACTTGTTATCGAGCTTTGTTTCGAACGTCTTCTCAATGTCATCTATCTTCTCCATGGCCTCTTCAAATCTGTTTAGCACATCTTGCACCTATCCACTCATCATTTGCTGAAGTTTATCATGTAGCTGTTTGTTTGTCATGTTCACCAAATTAGTCTCATCGTCTTGTGATCCTGCCATGGTTAGTAGCAATAGAAATACACAAGAATATGATCCTACAGACTACTAGGAAGTGGTGATGGTGTGTCACGAACCTGTCAAGCGCATCTCAAATTCTTACCAGTTTTTACCCAGCAGCAGGTCGTGATCGGGAACCGTTGTAGTTAAAACTCTCAAAGCTTGGATAGGGCGATGGCCAGGTAGAGTCAAACGCACGACATAGATATATGTGGAGCTGGTAAGGCTTATGATATGGTAGCAAAAAGGGTCAGCAATAATCAATTCAGAGATGCAAAGTTGAATAAACACTCAACGACGGTACTGTGCTGGTCCTAGGCTAGACCGTGCTAGAGACGCGAGCCTCGAACACTAACAAAATCACAAGGCGGCACATGATCAAGGGAGGACCACACTCTGAATTTATTTCTTATTTTTTCACTTTTTTTTTCACTTTTTTCCTCTTTTTTTGAAACTGGAACTATTTTTCTACTGCGGGTAGCACTAAAGTTGGGGAGTCCGGGTTGGTCACGACTCGGAGTATGCCGTGATCCAGAAATCAAAAACAAAGGAACCAATACTGGACTCGGAGTAGTACTGGTGGCGGAGATGAATCTGGTGGAAACATGAACTGGTGGCGGATATATGTAGGGTGGTGGAACACGAACTGGTGGCGAATCTATGATGGAGGTGGACTCGGATTATCGTGATGGCGGTGAATATGTGGTATATGGCAGCGGTGATGATGATGGTGGTATATGGCAGCGTTGATGACGATGGTGGTATATGGCAGTGGTGACGACGATGGTGGTATATGGCAGCGGTGATGACAATGGTGGTATATGGCAGCGCTGATGACGAAGGAACGACGGCAGCGTGACAACCTGTGAACAGAACTCAAAACTCTAATGGACTAGACACAAACACTAGCAACTCGACACGACGATGCAACCGCAAATTCAAGAAAGCAAAAACTCTAGAATGATTATGCAAAGGCTCAGATTGGTTCGGATAGGATGAACTAACACTAGTTTTTTTTTTGGCTTTTTCGTAGACTATAGGTATGAAGAACAGACTCGATCTAAACTACGAAATACTGTAAAATCTCACCAAGCAACCTGGAAATCTGATACAACTTGATAGAGGCAAAGTTGTCCTATCTTTTGATGAGATGGTGGCTATCGTTTTGGGTGGAGTAGACTTCGACGATCAGACTACGAACGTGTGAGGACGTCGCGCCTTAGCAATCGCCAAACCAACTCCGAGAGGTTATTGACCTTGCCGGAGCACGATCAACCTGACCACGAGGGTCTATTTCCTGCAAGCAAATGAAGAACAAGCAACAATCTAAGATTGCAATCTAGATATTGCGAATGTAAGAGGAAAGCTTTATTGGTGAACGTGGGGTTCTGTGACGTCTTTGTCTGGTCGTTGAACACAAACGAAGTACGCAAAGTTGCAGCTATGGTAAACTTTAACCTAAACAAAATCCAAAGTCTAAATGGTGCCCCAAGGGCTATATATATGGAGGAAGAGAGGGAAATTTCGTGGCCCTTGGGGGAAGGGTCCGAAACCAACCCTATATCTTCTTTCCCCACACATACAGACTCTAAAAATAGCCTATACTTATGTATTTTGAAAGTACATGGTCCTAGCCCAATAATAAGGTGATGCAGCACCCAGAATAGCCTCTGGACGAAATTTATGAAGTGGCATCTTGTATATTTCGTCCAAGGCTTCATGCACTCATTATGGTGGCTTCAATGTCCTGAAATCATCACTTGTAACTCCGTTCTTGTTTCCCATGCGCATGCCATCATCTCCATGCTTGTTCTTGCTCCAATGTTCATCCTTCTTCAAGCTAGGCCATTCATTTGTAAGCAAAACAAATGTATCCAATTTAGGCAGCATCATATTCTCATGAACATTAGAATCATTACGAAGAAATAAAAGTACCTAGTAATTCAATTGGCGTGCGCGAGCTCTAGTAATTGGTCTAGTATGAATAGTAGCAGGGAATGTGGGTGCAACAACGGTATTGATGTCCTCATCATCAAGGGATGCCATAGTGATCTCCTTCTCTTCATCATAGTTGTGCAAATAAAAGATCTTGTCGACCTTCAATGCCCACGAAAGGTACTCTTCGGGAGCATTGCTTCCGTTGAACTTGGGCATGGTGAACTTGAGCTTGCCATAGCATTGCTCTTCATTGTGTTGTGGCCGGGGATGATGATGACGTCCTTGACGTGGATGAATGTCAACCTCATGTTGCTCTTGACATGGAGGATTGTCAACCTCGTGTTGCTCCTTGTGTGGAGGATTGTCAACCTCATGTTGCTCTTGTCGTACTTGAGGTTCTTGTCGAGCGTGTGGGATTTGGCGATGTACTCTTGCTTGACAGTTCATCACTTGAACTTCTTCGCGAAGTGCTTCTTGGTACTCGTGATTTTGCTGGTTTTGTGTGGTTACGACTCGACTTGACTCTCAGAGGGAATGTTGCACTTCAAGTGCTTGAGCTTCGCGTAGTCATTGTTCTTGACGTTGAGCCTCGTCTTCTTGTTCGTCTTGGTGTTGTCGTGCTCGCTCTTCCTTTTGGAGACGTTGATGTTGCCTTTCTTGTGCTTGTGCATGAGGAGCTTGGTGTTGGCAATGATGATGTGCTTGCTCATCGAATTGTTGTTGTGATGATTGCTGTGTAGAGGATTGCGAGTTGCTTGACAGTCTTTACGCGTGGCTCGGGGTAGAGAGTTTGATGTCGGTGTACTTGAGCCGGAGAAGGTGTCGTTAGTGTGTCGAGTCGAATGCCTCCGTCTTGAGTAGGATGAAGTGGTAGAATGGCGGTTCACCAACAAGGCATGGATCATGTCCATTCTTGCATCGTTCTCTTGTTTGTGTGCGTCGAGCTTGTTGTCGAAGTAGTCTCTTGTTCGTTGCTCGGAGAGTCGCAAGTCGGTGGCGATATTGTCGATGCGGTCGCTCATTGCTTGTTGTTCTTGATGCAAAGCTCGTTGTGCACTGAAGAGGTGGCTCTTGGTGACATAGGATGACATGTCATCGTCTTGCTCGATGAAGAGTGGGTTGGTAGAAGAACTTGGCCTATCCATCATTCCAAACAAATATGTGATTGGAGAAAGAGAAGACCTTATACCAAATGTACCTTGACCGATGTTGAAAATGGATCAATGATCTCTCAAGTGTGGAACAAGGAAATAGCACAATTGGTACCAATTCTTGTCGGTTCTCACACCTACACAAGTAAAAGCTTATGGTGGAGCTCGGATAGGATAGTGGCACCAAATTTTATGCAATTGTGGGTGAGCTTCAATAATGTTGGAAAAGAATCACCAATTTGCAACTGCAACAAGTAGACCAATAGCAAGATATTGTACACGGAAACACACACACAAATAGATAAGTGGGGTCGTGCAACCAAGGAATGAGCCAAAATGTGGAAACCACAAAAATGCTCTTGTTGCACAACACTAGAGAGACGCTTGCACGATTGCACAATAGGTAGATACAAAACTTGTGCACAACCTACTAAGGCAAAAATGCAATGACTTCTATCCCAAGTATGCTATATGTATGGTATTCCGGTGATATGATCCAAGATGATCGAGTATGACAATCTTAATGTAGTATGATGCTATGGTTCTTGCTTATAAGCTCTTTGCTTATCTTTCCCTTTTTGCTTAAAAGCTTGTTTGGCTCTTTCTTTTGTGAGCTTTTTTCTCATGCAAAACTTCATGAACCAAGACAGCAATTGTGTATATGCGATGACAACTTTGTGACACAAAAGATGATACCAAGATATGCACCACCAGTATATGATATGTATGCTATGGAGAGTATGATCACTAACGTGCACAAGTCACGTTGTCAGCAATACTCAAAGGCTAGTCTCGATGGGAAATGATGCGGAGCATCCCAAGATCATCCCCGTGGATGTATCTACATCTCCCATGACACCACTTGGACCAATGACAAAATCTCGAGCAAATGCTATCGAAGATAAGGTGAACTTGCTCCTCTCCAAACTACCACTTTCTACCTATGAGACATGGCTACTACCTCATGTGGAGACCCTATGTGTGATCAGGTATTTGGAGGGAAGCCATGGACTAGATGCACCCAATGGACAAGACGGTGAGGATACCAAGTTCAATGGACAAGAAGAAGGACCGCTCGAAACTCCCAGTCATCGGACGACCGATGCCTCTCGGACGTCCAACGCCTAGAGGCTCCAACTGACCAGCCAAGTCCTAGCCTCCCAGCGGCCAGACGACCGAGCCTCTCCGGATAACCGACACCACCACACCCGAGCCAAAACATCGGAAGAATTAGGACTTCTGGACGACTGAATGACCGGACGACCGACAAGTCCTGACCAGAGCCGAAACACCGGACGCCCGACTGGCACTGGACGTCCGGACCCTCGCGAGCCTTCGAACGACCGGTGACCGTCGGACGTCCGATGCATGTGTGACCACTCATGTGTTGGCACGAAGCCACTTACCCTTTTGTCCACTTAGACTATAAGTAGACCTCCTCCGCCCTATTTCTAGGGTTAGCGTTGTGATAGCTCATTTGTGAGATAGAGCCTCACTCATCCATCCGGATGTGCTCCTCCAAGAGAGACCGTGCCTCTTCGGAGAAGATCCATTTGGATTCAAGGCACCTAACGGGAAGAACTCAAGACCTCCTCACGTAGAAGAACCGGATACCCTATGTATCGTCCCTTGTTGGATTCGGGTCATTTAGCTCTTTGTGTTTCTAGGATCTAGCATATGTGTGACTATCTCTTGTTGGTTGAGTGATTTCTCTCGTGTTTCCCTCGTGTTCCCCTCTCATGTTCTTCGTGTTCTTGGTAGGATTCCCTCCAAACGTGAAAGATCGGGCATCTAGGGTTCTAGCCTACATCATCTTTGGTATCATGAGCCATGTTGATCACATTTTTGGAGCCCCTACCCTTTGTTTTCCAGCTTGATTTTGTTGTTTTTCGTCCTAATCCCAAAATTCCCACCAAAAATAGCCCCAATTTTTTTTTGTGATTTGTTAGTGTGATGAAGTTTTGTTCATTTGATCCATGCATTTGCTTTGCCACGTGTTGGATCTAGCTTTCCCCCATCATCTCCACCATTTCCATCCACAAATTCGCTCGGATTTGACCATTTTCGCCATCTCCACCTCAAAAACCCTAGTTCATCCCGTGCCCGAAATCGACCAGGAACCGGACGTCTGACGACTTCCGGTCATCCGATCACCATCGGTCGTTCGACCATCCCTGACAAAACTGAATATATTCAGTTCGGTTTCCCGCACCATTCCACCACCATTTCCGCATACGCCCTTGCATGCCACCACCACTTTCCGCAACCACCATAGCTCACCCATTTAGCAGTCCGACAAATTCTGACATGTTTTGGTCTTTGAGTTTTGACTTGCGATTTTCGTCTTCTAACGTGTTTCGGCTACTTAGGGACGGTTCGACAACAACAACAACAACGCTCATATTCATCATCGGCATCAACCGCTACACAATTTTGACACCTCGACCATACGCAAGTACGGTAATGATGTAGGGTAGAACCCTAGATGCCCGATCTTTCACGAAATGGAGGGGATCCTACAAATAACACGAAGAACACGCGGAAGAACGGAGAGAAATCTGATAGAGGCGGAGGTGTCCCGATCTTTCGATGAGATGATAACTATCGATTTGGTGGAGTCGGCTTTGACGATCCGACTACAAACGTGCACGACATTGCGCCTTAGCAATCGCTAAATTAACTCTGGGAGGTTATTGACCACGCCGGAGCACGATCAACCTGACCACGAAGGTCTATTCCTGCAAGCAATCGAAAAACAAGCAAGAATATGATAAAGCAATCTGAATATTGCGAATATGGATGAACTATTGATAATGGTGGGGATCCGAAGGTGGTCTTGGTCTGGTCGTTGGACACGAATGAACTACACGAAGTTGCAATGGCTAACTTTTAACTAAACAAATCCCAAGGAAAAAGCTACTAGATGGATCTACTTATATAGGAGAAAGGGTTGCCGGCCAAGGAGGTGGGAGAATGTCCCAAGGCAGCCTAAAACTATCCCTAGGTCGTACAAGGCCAATGGGCCAAGTGGAGGTGACGTAACACCTTTGTACTTGTACTTTGACTCGGATTCTGCTGCAGTGTCAGATTGTTTCATCAATAACTCAACGCTTCGGATGGATTTTAAGATAACTCGAATTGGGTTGGAAAGATAACAAAATCTACTTTCCAACAAAAAAAGAATCACCTAATTTGGAGTCCATATGAACGAGTTCTTGGCGTTTTGAATCAGGTATGTCCGTGTAGTCCGAATCTGAATCCAGGACGTGAGAGACTTGGACTCTATCTTCTCTTGGCCCAAAAGTGACGTGAGATGACTTTTTGAACAGCACATAAACATATCTTTTCCTCTTATCTTCATGTGTGGATTGTACGAATGTCCCATACACCTGCAATTAGACATGACACAAAAGTTTGTGAAGTATTTTTGTCCTGGATGACATAAATAAATTATTGAATAGTTTGCATTAGAAATCACCTCCAAAATATATATGTATGCAATATTTTTTGTCGTATCCAAGGTAGTCATGTCCTCATCATCCTCCCCTTCTTGAAAACAAAGCCGTCCTTGGCGTTGCTTAATCTGGAATGTGGCTAACAAAAGAGACAAGGTGTACATGTTGTATATGTATATGTCATCCATTTTTACTTCCTTTGGTTTTTGCACATATGACACATGTATAAATGAGTAATCTTCATAGTTCATAAAATCTAAAGACAAAATATTATCACAAGAAGTAGAAGGCATGAAAATATTGCAACTCAGTTTGCACATATAAGCGAAGCTCTAATTCATTTCAAAAGGTTGACAAATTTTATCATTAAACCATCCTAATATTGGTGAAGAAACCTTACTTGCTTCAAATTTACATGATACAACATGCTTAAATAAGCAAACATGCAAGAAGTCATTGGTCACAGAATCATCACCAAGATTAGAGGTCATATCAAAATGATTAAACATGGGTTCTTTTGCATCAACAGTTAATTCAATGGGTGCACTCAAATTGTTGGTATTTTAGTTGTTTGATCACATGACGCATTCATGACAGTAACACAGTTCTCTAAAATAGGTGGTGTGCCAAAATAAATAGGTAACTAAACACATGGTGTATTCAAGTTAACTAGCCATGCATCATTCTCATGTGAAAGTGGAAAATCTGCATCTTTGTCATTACCTCTTATGATCAACTCATATGATGTAGGCACTCTCAGTGGTGATGTGTCACATGGTGGAGATGATGTAGTCCTCGCAACAACGGATGTGGTTGTCATAGTATGCCTAGTAGTTGAAGAAACATCTGTATCAACGCTTAGAATGTGCACTGTGCGCTTGTTCTCCTTGTGGGCACCATGTCATTTTATTTCCTGTTCAGCTTTGCAAGCAAGACAAAACAAATGGTCCATAGGATAACACTCTTCATGAATTAGTATCTCTTGAGTATCACAGTTTAAGCCTCCCCAAAATCTGTCCATAAAATCTTCTTCACTTTCTTCTAAAAATGAGTGCAACAATGCAGTTTGTAAATCATCATAATATTTTGCTAGCGTGTCAGTGCCTTATTTTAGATGTTGTAATTTTTTAATCATGCCACGAGTATAATAAACATCAACGAATCTACCTCTCATGACAAGTTTTAAATCATACCAAGTATTAGGTATAAAATCAGGGTTTAACCGACAATATTCACTCCACGGAACTAAAGCAAAGCTACTGAAAGTATTAACCACATCTTGAAATTTTCCACGCTCATCATAATTATGGGAAGCAAATATAGCATTTATTTCGTACTCCCATTCAATATATAAATCAAGCCTAAAACGACCAATAAATGGTGGCATGAAAACATTAACCTGATTATGTGCATTCTAATGTTGTTTCTCCTCTTGTGACGGTTGCTGTATTTTCTTAGGTGGTGGCAAATCTCTCACGATCGATGAAGCCTAAGAACTAACAACTTCGGAACCTACCATAGTTAGTAAAAAAGAAACAAAATCCAAGAATAATGTTCCTATGAACTACTAGGATGTGGTGGTAAAATGCTCACAGTGTAGCAAATATCAATATCTTACAAATTCTTACCATGCAGCAGGTAGTAACAGGCAACCAGTGGTGTCAAATAACTCCGAAGATTGAGTAAAGCGACTGCCAGGGGAATGTACACATATACACGGTGTAGAAATATGTGGAGCTTGGAAGGCTTAAATATTTTGTAGCAAAAGGTTTGCAATAATCAATTCAGAGATGCAATGTTGAATAAACGCTCAACGACGGTACTATGCTGGTCCTACGCTAGACCGGACTAGAGACACGAGCCTAGAACACTAATGAGGTCACGGCATAGCAAAACTAGCATCAATAAAGGATGTGAAGTAGCTCTGGATAGCAAGATAAAAGTGAAGATCACAATAGCAGTAAAGATAATGATGTGAAAGAATTGCCAAGCAGGATATACCAACAACTTTCTCTCCAACTTCCCTCCGGAAAATTTTGTGCCAATTTTCTGGTAATTGTTCTCAATAATGATACTGACTCAAACTTTCAAACGCAAAAAGAATTAATCAATTCCGAGTTGACATGAGGAGTCAAAAAATTCAAAAATTGGACTGAAAAACTGGAACAAGCCGTTTTCATGAACTTCAGAGGGCAAAAAGACCTATTTAGAAGCCGATTTTGAGGTGTCAAATATTAAATTAGCTTCTGCAACTATTTAGATGCGACTCGTCGCTTTTGAATACTCACAGAGCCAAAACGGACTTCATATGAGGAAGATACACCTGTTTTACTAAACAGTACGCAAAACAGATTCCAATCCGAATTCAGGTACGAGATTGATTCTAAATAGATCCGACTTTTTTTCTTCTCTCTTTTTTTCTCACATTTTTTTTCTTTCTCTCTTTTTTTCTTTTTTGCTTTATCTTTTGTTTCTCCCTCTTTCCAAGACAAACTAGATAAGATGCAGATGGATCAGGCGAAGATGTGAATGACCTCAACTATGATTATGACAATGAACAGTGCATAGCACATGGTGGAAATTGATGGATGGGATGGTGGACAGCGGAAGGGATAATGATGGAGCGGTGGTGTGACTAATGTGAACAGAACTCGAAACTCTAAAGGGACTTGACACTAAGACCAGCAACTCGGCACGGTGATGCAACCAATAATTCAATAATGCAAACAATGAAAAGAAAATTGCAAAGGCTCGACTGGCTTGGACAAAGGATGAATAGATCTAACTTCTTTTTGTGGCTTTTTCTTGGACAATAGGTAAGAAAATAAATCTAATCTAGGGAAAGCTGGGAATTCTCAACGAGCAACCTGAAAACTGATACCACTTGATAGAGGCGGAGTTGTCCAGATCTTTTGATGAGATGATAACTATCGATTTGGTGGAGTCGACTTTGACAATCCGACTACAAACGTGTACAACGTTGCGCCTTAGCAATCGCTAAACCAACTCCGAGAGGTTATTGACCATGCCGGAGCGCGATCAACCTGACCATGAAGGTCTATTCCTACAAGCAATCAAAGAACAAGCAAGAATATGATAAAGCAATCTGAATATTGCGAATATGGATAAACTACTGATAATGGTGGGGATCCGAAAGTGGTCTTGGTCTGGTCATTGGACACAAATGAACTACACGAAGTTGCAATGGCTAACTTTTAACTACACAAATCGCAAGGAAAAATCTACTAGATGGATCTACTTATATAGGAGCAATAGTTGCCGGCCAAGGAGGTGGGAGGACGTTCTAAGGCAGCCTAAAACTAACCCTAGGTCATACAAGGCCAATGGGCCCAAGTGGAGGTGACGTAACACCTTTGGACTTGTAGTTTGACTCGGATTCTGCTGCAGTGTCAGATTGTTTCATCAATAACTCAATGCTCCGGATGGATTTTAAGATAATTCCAATTGGGTTGTAAAGAGAACGAAATCTACTTTCCAACAAAAGAAGAATCACCCAGTTTGGAGTCCGTATGAAAGAGTTCTTGGCGTTTTGAGTCAGGTATGTCCGTGCAGTCCGAATCTGAATCCAGGACGTGAGAGACTTGGAATCTATCTTCTCTTGGCCCAAAAGTGACGTGACAGGACTTTTTGAACAGCACATAAACATATCTTTTCCTCTTATCTTCATGTATGGATTGTATGAATGTCCCATACACCTGCAAGTAGACATGACACAAAAGTTTGTGAATTATTTTTGTCCTGGATGACATAAGTAAATTATTGAATAGTTTGCATTAGAAATCACCTCAAAAATATACATGTATGCAATATTTTTGGTCATATCCAAGGTAGTCATGTCCTAATCAAAATCACAAGGGGAACACTCAAGAACAAGTCCAATCACACATCCACTAGACAATCAAACACACAAGATCCACGAGGCACATGAACTACAAAAAGGAAAGATACAAGGTAAGGTTCATCTCCAAGAGGAGGTCTTGATGGTATCCTAGACGGATCTTCCCGCAAGGGGGTATTGATGATATCCTGCAGGATCTTCTCACATGGAGGTCTTGAACTCCATGGGAGTGGTAGTCTCTCTCTCTCAAGAGTAGAGATAGGTAGGACCAATGCTCGCATACAAATGAGCTATCATATTTGCCTCCCCTAGAAAGGAGGTGGAGGAGGTCTATTTATAGTCTAGTGGGCGAAGGGGTAAGTGAGGGGGTGAAACAGGTACATCAGCCTCGGCCCGAGACATTGCACACAGGCAAGGCCGGATGATTCGGATGGGGGTCCGAATGATCCGGGCATCGTCCAGATGATCCGGGACCTCGTCCGGATGATCCGGCTCCGCCGAGCAGATTCTGCAAGGTTCGGCCGTCATGGTGTATGGATTACTCGGATGATCTAGGGGTCGGCCGGATGATCCAGCTCTCGTCCGGATGTCCGGCTAGTCTTCAGCAGCCATTCCATCTTCTTCTTCTCCTTTCTTCCTCTTTTCCACGCCTCCGTCGGGGATGATGTAGGTGTTCCTTGGTGCTTGCACTCCTCCTCGTCGTCCGTGAGGCTCTCGCAGTACCTATGCATGCACACGAGTGGAGTGTCAAGTAGTATACCATCCTCGAAGGGGTCAAGTGAACACGTGTAAAGGAGAAGATTCACCTTTATGTATGAGAAGTAGAGGTCGCACGTGTTACTTGCCAAATGAACTCCTGGCATAGTGATGGCCGGAGGATGCTCCGCATCATCCCCTCCCCCTTGGGAAAGATCCAACCTCGGATCGAAAACCAAATCACCTAGGGAAAGATATTGGAGTCGCCATGTAGAAGAGGACGATCACCGAGTACTCGCCGTCTAGTAGCTCGAAATGGGCACTCTCCATGTCACACCGTCCTGTGATTCCTTCAAAAGGAGCGAATAGAACAAACACATGGAAAAACAAATGTGGTTAACATTAGTGCAAAACCAAGCATTCAAGAGGTGATTGACCAAACAAGTGTTGTCATCAAGCATAGCATATGGTTTGACAAAGGATTGTGTCATGACATGTAAGCATATCAAGCAAGCACAAGCAAAGATATCATGGGGACAAGCATGTAAATGGGAGGTAGAGATGCAAATATGTGTGGCAACAGAATAAGCATCTACCTCAAAGTCATAGCAAGCATTCACAAATTGCTCAATGAAAGGTCTATGGTAGGCATAAGAACGATTCACAACACCTAATAAAATGAAATGTCTAAACACATGGGTCAAGTGCAATACAATCCAAGCATAACGTGCATAGGGTGTAGTGAAAATAGTGTGGCACTCAACACAATAGAAAGAGCAATTGTTCAACATGTGTGAGGCAATCAAGGTAATCATGTGACAAGCTGATGAGGCCATCAATGCCATTGTTACACCCACAGCCCCTGCTGCTATACATATTGGACCAATTACTAGAGCTCGCGCACGCCAATTAAATTACCAGGTACTTTCGTTTCCTGGTAATGATTCTAATGTTCATGAGAATATGATGTTGTCTAAATTGGATACATTTGTTTTGCTTACAAATGAAGGGCCAAGCTTGGAGAAGGATGGACATCGGAGCAAGAGTAAGCATGGAGATGATGGCATGCGCAAGGGGAACAAGAACGGAGTTACAGTTGATGATTTCAGGACGTTGAAGCCACCATAATGAGTGCACGAAGCCTTGGATGAAATATACAAGATGCTACTTCATAATTTTCGTCCACGGGCTATTCTAGGTGATGTGTCAGCTTATTATTGGGCCAGCCCTTGTAATTTCGAAATACTTGATTATAGGCTGTTTTTAGAGTCCGTATGTGTGGGGAAACAAGAGTTAGGGTTGTTTTCGGACCCCTCCCACAAGGGACACGAAATTCCCTCCTCTTCCTCAATATATAAAGCCCTCAGGGCGTCGTTTAGTCTTAGGGTTTTGTTTAAATTAAAGTTCGCCATAGCTGCAACTTCACGTACTTCGTTTGTGTTCAACGACCAGACAAAGACGTCACAGAACCCCATCTTGATCAACAAAGCTTTCATCTTATATTCGCAATATCCAGATTGCAATCTTAGTTTCTTGCTTGTTCTTCGTTTGCTCGGAGGAAATAGACCCTCGTGGTCAGGTTGATCGTGCTCCGGCGTGGTCAATAGACCCTCGTGGTCAGGTTGATCGTGCTCCGGCGTTGCTAAGGCGCGACGTCCTCGCACGTACGTAGTCGGATCATCAAAGTCTACTCCTCCGAAATGATAATCACCATCTCATTGAAAGACGGGACACCTTTGCCTCTATCAAGTGGTATTGGATTTTCAGATTGCTCAGTGAGATTTTACAGTTTTTCGTAGTTAAGATTGAGTCTTTTTCTTCATACCTATAGTCCACGAAAAAGCCAAAAATAATTAGGATTAGCTCATCCTATCCGAACCAATCTGAGCCTTTGCATAATCTTTTCTGTATTTGCTTTGTTGAATTTTCGGTTGCATCGTCGTGTCAAGTTGCTGGTCTTAGCGTCTAATCCTTTAGAGTTTTGAGTTCTGTTCACAGGTTGTCACGTTGCCGCTACCATATATCATCACCGCATCATCATCATTGTTGCTGCCATATACCACCACCGCACCAACTTCATCGCCGCTGCCATATACCACCACCACATATTCACCGCCAATCCGAGTCCATATACGCCACCACATATGTGCCGCCATCACGCCAATCCGAGTCCACCTGCAACATATATCCGCCACCAGTCCGAGTTCCACCAGATTCATCTCTGCCACCAGTCCGAGTTCCACCAGATTCATCTCCGCCACCAGTCCTAGTCCGTCTCCAGTATTTTGTTACTCTGTTTTGGATTTCGAGATCACGCCATACTCCGAGTCGTGACAGAGTAGGACTCCCGAACTTTCGTGCTACCCGCAGTAGAAAAATAGTTGCAGTTTAAAGAAAAATAGTTCCAGTCTGGAAAATTTTGGCTAGGCAGTTTCTAGACCATTTGTAGACTTTCTTGAAAAAAATTGTTGCGGAGCAAAAAAAAGAGGAAAAAGTGCAAAAAAACTGAAAAAAAATAAAAAAAATTCAGAGCGTGCTCCTCCCTTGTTTACGTGCAGCGCCGTGATTTTGCTAGTCTTCTAGGCTCGCGTCTCTAGAACGGTCTAGCATAGGACCAGCACAGTACCGTCGTTGAGCGTTTATTCAACTTTACATCTTTGAATTGATTATTGCTGACCCTTTTTTCTACCATATTATAAGCCTTCCCAGCTCCACATACATCTACATCGTGCGTTCGACTCTCCCTGGTAATTGCTCTATCCAAGCTTTGAGAGTTTTGACTACAACGGTTGCCGAGAACCGCCTGCTGCTGGGTAACACCTGGTAAGAATTTGTGAATCGCTTGACGGATTTGTGACACACCACCACCACCATTTTCCAGTAGTCTGTAGGATCATATTCTTGTCTGTTTCTATTGCTGCTAACTATGGCAGGACCACAAGCCGATGAGAATGACTGAGAGAACATGATGAACAAGGAGCTTCATGATAAGTTTCATCAAATGTTGGGTCAACAGGTGGAAAGACATGATGGCCATCTTTGGAAAGGCAATGGAGAAGATGGATGACATTGAGAAGACAACTGATACCAAGTTGGACGCCAAGTTCGATGAACTACTCAAACGCCTTCCAACACCAGCTTCACGTCGCGATACAGTAGGGCGAGCACAACGTATTCCTATTGAGCTAGGACAAAATTCCGGTGCCGCTGCTACTGCTGTTGATGCTTCTGTAGCTCCTACTGCTACTGCAGAGCTGGAGGACTATTACGAGGATGAGGTTGATCAAAATCAGAACTACGTGCAGCCACCAACACCACCACCAGCACGTTGACCTTAGGTATATATTCGCAATGGTAGGCCTGCACCACCACCTCAGGTACGAGAGAATGACCATATTCCTAAACTGAAATTGAATATTCCACTATTTGAGGGTAGATATGTTCCAGATATATATCTTACTTCGGAGTTAGAAACTGAACAACGTTTTACATGTTTACAATATGCTGAGGAGAGACGGGTTGCTGCTGCTGTTTGTGCTTTCACTAGTTTTGCATGTGTATGGTGGTCTGAACATTGTAGATTATATCCTATTCCAGCTACTTGGGTTGCTTTGACAACTTCTATGCGTACTCATTGGGTTCCACAGATTATCTACGTGAATTACTTCAAAAACTGCAGCGTTTGAGACAAGGGAAAAATTCTGTAGAAGAATATTATCAGGAATTACAAAATGGCATGATTAGATGGGGTATTGTTGAGGAGAATGAAGCTATGCTTGCACGTTTTATGGGTGGATTAAATAGAGAGATACATACCATTCTAGAGTACAAGGAGTATACTAATATCACTCGTTTATTCCATCTTGCTTGTAAAACTGAATGTGAAGTGCAGGATCGACAAGCATCGGAGCGAAGTAATTTTTCTGCAGGTCGACCTTCATCATGGACACCGCGTGCATCTTCTACTTTCACTGCACCAGCACCTCCATCAGGTGACACCTCCAGTCGTGATACAAGAAAGCAGGCACAACCACCACTATCTGCCAAGAGCGCACCTGCCGGGCCTGCATAGAGCTCTTCTTCTTCCATGGCATCAACAGGGCACACAAGTGATATTATTTGTCCTCGTTGTAAGGGAAGAGGTCATTATGCGAGAGAATGGAAATCACAGCATGTGATGATTGCTACTGAGGATGGTGGGTATGAGTCTACTAGTGACTATGATGAGGGGACTTTGGCTCTTATTATAAGTGAAGAACACGGTGGAGATGATTCTGAACATGAGAAACACTACATGGCTCCCGAAGATGCTGACATGTATGAATGTTTCGTTGCTCAATGTGTTTTGAGTGTGTAGGTCACACAAGTTGAGCAAAATCAGAGGCATAATTTGTTCCATACAAAGGGAGTTGTGAAGGCACGTTCTGTTCGCGTCATCATAGATGGAGGGAGCTGCAACAACTTGGCTAGCATGGAGATGGTGGAGAAGCTATCTCTCACCACATGACCACATCCACATCCTTACTACATCCAATGGTTCAAAAACAACGGAAAGGTTAAGGTAACACGTACTGTTCGTGTGCGTTTTAGTATCTCTACATATGCTGATTATGTTGATTGTGATGTGGTACCTATGCAAGCATGTTCCTTATTACTTGGTCGACCATGGCAATTTGATAAAAATTCTGTACACCATGGTAGAAACAATCAGTATACTCTTGTTCATAAGGATAAACATATTACTTTGCTTCCTATGTATCCTGATTCCATTTTGAAAGATGATATTAATAGAGCTAATAAAGCAAAACAGGAGAAGAATAAGAGTGAAAATCAGATTGTGGCAAAAGAATTTGAGCAACAAATGAAGCCTAATAATAAACCATATAGTGTTGCTTCTGAAATTAAATTGAAAAGTGCATGTTTATTTGCCACCAAATCTGATATTGATGAGCTAGATTTTAGCAAATCTGTTTGCTATGCTTTTGTGTGCAAAGAGGCATTATTTTCATTCGAGGATATGCCTTCTTCTTTGCCTCCTGCTATCACTAACATTTTAGAGGAGCTCTCTGACGTCTTTCCACAAGACGTGCCACTGGAATTACCGCCTATTCGAGGGATTGAGCAGCAGATTGACTTAATTTCCGGTGCTTCACTGCCAAACCGTGCACCATACGGTACCAATCCAGAGGAGATGAAGGAGATTATGCGTCAAGTACAGGAGCTTATCGACAAAGGTTATATACGCGAATCCCTTAGTCCTTGTGTTGTTCCTATTATTCTAGTGACGAAAAAGGATGGTACATCGTGTATGTGCATTGATTGTGGAGGCATTAATAATATTACTATTTGTTATCGTCATCCTATTCCTAGGCTAGATCATATGCTCGACGAATTGAGTGGCTCTAGAATATTCTCCAAAGTTGATTTGCGTAGTGGATACCATCAAATTCTTATGAAATTGGGAGATGAATGGAAAACAACATTTAAAACTAAGTTTGGATTATATGAGTGGTTAGTCATGCCTTTTGGGTTAACTAATGTACCTAGTACTTTCATGAGATTAATGAATGAAGTTTTACGTGCTTTCATTGGATGATTTGTGGTAGTTTACTTTGATGACATGTTGATTTATAGCAGATCTTTGGTGAAACATTTGGAACATTTACGTGTTGTTTTTATTGCTCTACGTGATGCACGTTTGTTTGGTAACCTTGGGAAATGCACCTTTTGCACTGACCAAGTATCTTTTATTGGCTATGTTGTTACTCCAGAGGGAATTGAAGTTGATAAAGCCAAGATTGAAGCTATATAGAGTTGGCCGCAGCCCGAAACGGTCACACAAGTGAGGATTTTTCTTGACCTCGCTGGATACTATAGGCGTTTCGTGAGAGATTTCAGCACCATTGCTGCACCTCTCAATGAGCTTACAAAGAAAGATGTGCCTTTTGTTTGGGGTACCGCACAGGAAGAAGCCTTCACCGTATTGAAAGATAAGTTGACACATGCTCCTTTACTCCAACTTCCTAATTTTAGTAAGACTTTTGAGCTTGAATGTGATGCTAGTGGAATTGGATTAGGAGGTGTGTTATTACAAGATGGAAACCTGTTGCATACTTTTCTAAAAAATTGAGTGGGCCTAGTGTGAATTATTCTACTTATGATAAAGAATTATATGCTCTTGTTCAGACTTTAGAAACATGGCAACATTATTTATGGCCCAAAGAATTTGTTATACATTCTGATCATGAATCTTTGAAACATATTAAAAGTCAAGCTAAACAGAATCGTAGACATGCTAAATGGGTTGAATTCATTGTGACTTTCCCTTATGTCATTAAACACAAGAAGGGTAAACAAAATGTTATTGCTAATGGATTGTCTCGTCGCTATACTATGCTTTCACAACTTGACTTCAAAATATTTGGCTTGGCAACCATCAAAGATTAATATGTGCATGATGATGATTTTAAAGATGTAATAAAGAATTGTAAAGACGGAAGAATGTGGAACAAGTTCGTCGTTAACGATGGATTTGTGTTTCGTGCTAACAAGCTATGCATTCCAGCTAGCTCCGTTCATCTTTTGTTGTTGCAGGAGGCACATGGAGGAGTATTAATGGGACACTTTGGCGTGAATAAGATGGAGGACGTACTTGCTACACATTTCTTTTGGCCAAAGATGAGACGGGATGCTGAGCATTTTATTGCTCGCTGCACTACATGTCAAAAAGCTAAGTCACGACTCAATCCTCATGGTTTATATATGCCTTTGCCTGTACCTAGTGTTCCTTGGGAGGATATATCTATGTACTTTGTTTTAGATTTACCTCGAACGAAGAAGGGGAGGGGTAGCATATTTGTTATCGTGGATAGATTCTCGAAAATGGCACACGTTATACCATGTCATAAAAGCGATGATGTTGTTAATGTTGCTGATTTGTTCTTTCGTGAAATAATTCGCTTGCATGGTGTGCCAAATACTATTGTTTCAGATCATGATACTAAATTTCTTAGCCACTTTTGGAGATGTTTATGGGCTAAGTTGGGGACTAAACTACTTTTTAGTACTACTTTTCACCCCCAAACTGATGGACAAATTGAAGTAGTCAATAGAACATTATCTACTATGCTTAGGGCTATTTTGAAGAATAATAAGAAAATATGGGAAGAATGCTTGCCTCATATTGAATTTGCTTATAATCGTTCATTGCATTCTACTAGTAAGATGTGCCCTTTTGAAATTGTGTATGGTTTCCTAGCTCGTGCACCTATTGATTTGTTGCCTCTTCCATCTTCGGAGAAGGTTAATTTTGATGCTAAACAGCGTGCTGAATTGATTTTAAAAATGCATGAGTTAACTAAGGAAAACATTGAGCGTATGAATGCTAAATATAAACTTGCTGGAGATAAGGGTAGAAAACATGTTGTGTTTGCACCTGGAGATCTTGTTTGGTTACATTTGCGTAAGGATAGATTTCCTGATTTGCGCAAATCAAAGCTAATTCCACGTGCTGATGGACCTTTTAAGGTGTTAGAGAAAATAAATGATAATGCATATAAACTTCAGCTTCCTGCAGATTTTGGGGTTAGTCCCACTTATAACATTGCAGATTTGAAGCCTTATTTGGGAAGGAAGATGAACTTCCGTCGAGGACGACTTCATTTCAAGAAGGGGAGGAAGATGAGGACATCAATACCATTGTTACACCCACAACCCCTGCTGCTATACATACTGGACCAATTACTAGAGCTCGCGCACGCCAATTAAGTTACCTGGTACTTTCGTTTCTTGGTAATGATTCTAATGTTCATGAGAATATGATGTTGTCTAAATTGGATACATTTGTTTTGCTTACAAATGAAGGGCCTAGCTTGGAGAAGGATGGACATTGGAGCAAGAACAAGCATGGAGATGATGGCATGCACAAGGGGAACAAGAACGGAGTTACAATTGATGATTTCAGGATGTTGAAGCCACCATAATGAGTGCATGAAGCCTTGGAAAAAATATACAAGATGCTACTTCATAATTTCCGTCCACGGGCTATTCTAGGTGCTGTGTCACCTTATTATTGGGCCAGCCGAAATACTTGATTATAGGCTATTTTTAGAGTCCGTATGTGTGGGGAAACAAGAGTTAGGGTTGGTTTCGGACCCCTCCCTCATGGGCCACGAAATTACCCCCTCTTCCTTCATATATACAGCCCTTAGGGCGTCATTTAGACTTTGGGTTTTGTTTAGATTAAAGTTCGCAATAGCTACAACTTCGCGTACTTCGTTTGTGTTCAACGACCAGACCAAGACGTCACGGAACCCCATCTTGATCAATAAAGCTTTCATCTTATATTCGCAATATCCAAATTGCAATCTTAGTTTCTTGCTTGTTCTTCATTTGCTCGCAGGAAATAGACCCTCGTGGTCAGGTTGATCGTGCTCCGGCTTGGTCAATAACCTCTCGGAGTTGGTTTAGCGATTGATAAGGCGCGACGTCCTCGCACGTACGTAGTCGGATCGTCAAAGTCTACTGCTCTGAAACGATAATCACCATCTCATCGAAAGACAGGACACCTTTGCCTCTATCACAAGAAATGGGATATAGCATATGTGAAGAAATTATATTGGTGCAACCAACCATATGATAGTAGCAAATAGTCCAAGAATTGGATGCAACACACAAGGTATATATGTCATGAGGCATGGAAATGTGGCAATCATGGGTGAAAGAAATATCGCATACATGCATGCAAATGGTGCAATCAACACATGAAGTGTGATCCACAATATCCAAGCTAAAGAAGGATGTCACCCTGAAAGCGTGTCCTTGTGCATTCTTCACAATTCCGTAGTGGTAGGAAATGTGGTGTAGAAACGAGTCGTGGTAGAATGTATCACTCTCAAGAGCTCGAATGGTCAACTCACGTGAAGTGGAAGTCGCCACGAAGTCCAAGTAACCTACACATGCACACAACAAAAAAAAGAATGTATGCGCATGGTAGATAAACACATCATTCATTATGATGGTTCTCTTCTCTTGCACATAACCATTAGAAGCACAAGTGCATGAATAATATGATGCAACAATGGCTATATTCATGGCACTAGGTATATGGTGCAAAGAAGTAGGACAAGCAAGCTTCACAAGGAATATGTCAAAATCTCCAAATATATGCAAGAATGCTATGGGGGCAATCTCATTAGCAAGACTAAGAACATTGTTGCATTCAATACATGGAAAATCTAGCATGAGGAAGGCAACACATGCAGATATATGACAAGAAGCAATATGAATCATGTGCAAAGCATATAGATGGTTGGCATCAACTGCATGAAATGAGCAAGTATGATTCATTGGTGATGCAACATAAGCAAGCGTAGTAATCAAGTCGTGCAAACTAGTGGAGCGAAGATGCAACACACTAGAGTAAATCATGGAAATCATGTCATGTGAGTAAATACGAGGCATAGACAATGCACATGACATATCGCAAGCACAAACACGAAGCGAGATCATAGCATGATCATAAGCATTGGGCACAAAGTAATGCAAGAACAAGCAATATCTCCACCAAGCTTGCAAATACACATACGAGGACTAGAATCAATCATCATGTGTAATGCAAAGCATGGCTCACAAAAGCATGTCATCCAAATGGAAATGAGCATATCATGCAAAGTGAACATGGCAAGATGGGTAAAGGATATATAATGGACAATAACCGATAGCTAAGTGAGGGACATGTAGAAGAAATGTGCGAAGTTTTTGCGCGAAGAGAGTGGTGGCAAAGACAATCCATGTGATCCCAAGTCATCATTGCTCTCTAGAACTTGTTTTGTCAACTCGTGGGATTGCGAGGTTGACAAGTATTCATGGGTACCTACACAAAAGAGATACAAAACAAAGAAATTGTGCACGTGGTAAATGTACACATCATCCATCATGATGTGTATGTGCATGTGTGAGTTAGCACAAGATAAGCATCGCTCAAAGAAATTTGATGCATGGTATAAGAATATGTCATCCATGAGGAAAGAATAGTTGTTATGTATGACATGATGGGGATGCAAATGAAGCATATAAATATATGGCACATCAATATCATGTTCATGCATGGGGAGCATATTGTGCACACAATTATTGGGATCATGCAAAGGATGGGATGGATCAAAATCTCCTAACATGTATGAGGAATCTATGGGGGTCTTGATGTAGGGTATAACCCTAGAGGCCGATCTTTCACGTTTGGAGGGATTCCTACCAAGAACTCGAAGAACACTAGGAGGGAAACAAGAGGAAAACACAAGAAAACACTCAACCAACAGGAATATAGTCACACATGCGCTAGATCATCGAGACACAAAGTGATACAAGATCCGAATCCAACAAAGGATGATACATAGGGTAACCGGTTCTTCTCTGAGAGGAGGTCTTGAGTTCTTCCCGTTAGGGGCCTTGAATCCAAGTGGATCTTCTCCGTAGAGGCACAGACTCTCTCGGAGGAGCAGATTCGGATGGATGATCGAGGCTCTATCTCACAAATGAGCTATGACAACACTGACCTTAGCTAGGATGTGGAAGAGGTATATTTATAGTTTTAGTACAAAAGGGGACCAAAATGAAGGGGTACAAGGGCATCATCCTGAGGCTGCGGGCACACAGGCAACAAACGTCCGTTGGGGACCGGTCGTCCGGTGGCTCTGGAACGGCCGGACATCCGGTAGTCGTCGTTCTTTCGCTGATTCTGTTCTGTGATGGTGGTTCCGGATGTCCGGTGTGATGCAGAGCATCCCACATTCATCCCCATGTACACTCCGACTACTCTCCAAGCCCCAAGAGGACATATCACGAGACCTCGAACATACGCCATTGGACACAAGGTGAATTCACTCCTCTTCAAACCGTCACTTTCCGCATGTCAGACATGACTACTACCTCATGCATGGACCTTGCATGTACTCAGGTACAACCAAGATGACCATGGAGAATCCAAGGACCAAGGCCAAGCATGGAAGAGGAGAAGGAAGAAGAAGAACGGAGCAAGATAGGACTTGCCTGGATCATCCGGACCCCCAGCCGGACGATTCGGACTAAGCCCGGATGATCCGGATCCCACCCGAATGATCCTGGTAATATGCCCGAAGACACCCGAAGCCTGCTCGACGAAGCCGGATCATCTGGACAGCTGCCCGGATCATCCGGACCAACACCCGGATCATCCTGGTCACCTTCCAGATCGTTCGGACCATGCCTGCGTGTGTGACTTGGGCTGAGGCCCGTGTACCCCTTCGCCCCTAACTTACCCCTCCGTGGCTTAGCACTATAAATAGACCCCCTCCTCCTAGTTAGGGTTAGCATTGGTTTAGCTCATTGAGATAGAGCTTTGCTCATCCATCCAGATCTAATCCAATACGAGGGACCGACACCTCTTCGAAGAAGATCCACTTCAATTCAAGACCTCCTCTCGGAGAAGACCATCTTCGAGACCTCCTCACGGAGAAGAACCGGTTACCCTATGTATCATCCCTTGTAGGATTTGGATCTTGTACCCTTTTGTGTTTCGAGGATCTAGCACATGTATGACCTTATTTTTGTTGGTTGAGTGTTTTCTCTTGTGTTTTCCTCGTGTTCCCCTTGTTTCCCCTCTCGTGTTCTTCGTGTTCTTGGTAGGACTCACCTCCAAACATGAAAGATCGGCCTCTAGGGTTCTACCCTACATCATCTTGGATCAGAGCAAGGTTGATCACGAATTTGGAGCCCCTACCCCTCTTTTTCTAGCCTAATTTTGTTGTGCTCTTCCCCAATTCCAAAAATCCGCACGAAAAATAGCCCCACATTTTTTTGTGATTTGTTGGTTTTGATGATGCTTTGTTGATTTTAATCCATCGATTTGCTTGGTTTCGAGTGGATATAGCATCTCCCCAAGTTTCCCCACCTTTCATCCACAAAATCTCCTCAATTTTGCCCCAAAAATCATCCATTTCTGCCCGAAAATTTGTCCCCGAGAGGAAATCCCTAGCAGTTTGACCTGCTCCGATCATCCGGAGCTTCTGCCGGATCATCCGAACACCTCCTGGATCAGCTGGACCCTCTCCCAGACGTCCGGATAACCCACGCACCCAGACAACAGAACCGGTCTTGACGAACCCGGATCATCCGGAAGTACTCCCAGATCATCCATACCAAGCCTGGATAATCCGGACCTCCTCCCAGATGTCCGGCTAACCCTAAAACTTACACGGCTGAAATTCTGTTTTGGCCACAACTAATTCATCCGGAGTCCGTTTTTGACGTTCTTGAGCTCGTTTTGAAGCTATTGACATCCCCCATGCCACAAAAATATCACTAACATCATTTGACTCCATCAAATTTTTAGAACTTTGGCATCTTTGCCTAGGGCCACCACCATATCATAAGCATTACTACCACCAACTTCCGCAACATAACCCATTTTGATCCCCATTGCATATGTGGTTGCTTGAGTTGTGATTAGGGTCTACTAATTTGTTTTAGCTACTTTGGGACGGTTGCTTCTTCATCAACCACCACCACCACTTCCGCATAACCTTGCCCACCATACACTTCTACCAACCCAACTTAACCCAATTGTTGTTTGAGCTTGTTTGAGTTGTGGCTTGTGTCTCCTAAGGTATTTCGGCTACTTAGGGATGGCAACTTCAACCCCGACACGTGTATAGCCTATCATTCCACTTCAGCATTGCCGAGTACAAACCACCACCGCTTTTCGGCTACCACCATTTGACATTTGCCTTTGGAGATTTTGAGTTTGCGGTTTTTCCGTTTCCTAAGGTGTTTCGGCTAATTAGGAACAGGTCGACTTCGACAACACCGCCTCTCATCATCACCAAGGACGGTAACCTTGACGACACCATTGTATATTCCCCTTGCAGTTGCATTGATAACCCCTAGCCCATTTTGCGTCACTTGCCTATTGAGACTAGCCATTTGAGTTTTTCCGGCAACGTTACTTGTGCACATTAGTGGTCCATACCTTCCATTGCATACATACCATATCATCTCTTGTGTCACAAGATTGTTCCCGCATATACACAATTGCTATCTTGGTTTGTGCAATGTGCAAAAGTGGCCATATCATACAAAAAAAGCTTTTAAGCAAAGAAAAAAAGAGTGAGAAAAGAGCTTGTAAGCAATAGCCATAACATCATACCACATTTCATATAAGATTGTCATATCCGATCATCTTGGATCATCTTTAAAGAAACACCTGGAACCATACATACATAGCATACTTGGGATAGAAAGTTGCTACATTTTGTATATCATAGGTTGTGCACAAGTGTCGTATCCGCCTAGAGCAATCGTTCTAGCATCTCTCTTGAGTTGTGCAACACGAGCGTTTTTTGTGGATTCCACATTTAGTGCTCATTTCTTGGTTGCACGACCCCACTTATCTATCCGTGTGTGCATTTCCATGTGCCATCCATATTGCTATCGATCTACTTGTTTCGCTTGCAAATTTGTGAATCTCTTTCAACATTATTGACTCTTGCTAACATTTTGCATCAATTTTTTTGTGCCACTATCCTCACCAAGCTCCACCATAAGCCTTACTTGTGTAGGTGTGAGAACCGACAAGAATTGGTACCAATTGTGCTATTTCCTTGTCACACATTTGAATGATCATTGATCCATCTTCAACATTGGTCAAAGTACATTTGGTCTTGTTCTTCTCTTTCTCCCACTCATATTTGCTCAAGTCTTGTGATGGATAGGAAAGGCATTTCATCTCCGGTCCTCGACAACAATGACGGCGTGAACAACTACATCACCAAAGCGTCCATCTTCGATCTACAACGACAAATGCAAGGCGCACAATCAAGATTGCGAGCGCATCGACAACCTCTCGGTACACATTCGTCAATCCGAAGCAAGGAAAAGGGACTACATCGACAAGAAGCTTTCCACACAAAAAGAGGATCAAGATGCAAGGATGGAGGATATTTGGGCCTTGATCAAGTCTTCTTCCCCTTCGTCATCTTCAAGGCGGCAACATTCAAACCACAAGTCGTCGGAGCGCGAAAACGATGCAAGCGCAATTCATCCACATCCACATCTACATGGCGACAACCATCACGTTCGTGATCCACATCATAATGAAGGGCAAGTCACCTCCAAGCAACATGTGCACGATGACGACGAACTACATCTTCTATGAGCTCAAGCACGACAACGACACCATCATCATGAAGATGCTCCACAAGTGCAAACGTACAAGTCCCAACAAGCCCTACTTCTTGCCAAGTCGAAGCTTCATGAGAAAAAGAGAAGACCTCAAGATGAGCACCACCAAGACGGAGCTACGGCTACATCAACCACTTCGGCATCTTTGCCGAGTGTTCTAAAGGCATCTTTGCCTTTGGACGTACGGCATCTTCGCCTACTTCCCATGAGTTCGCCTACATCGACATCTTCAACAATAAGGCGACCACCTAGGAGCGAGGGCGACACTTCCATCTTCGGAAGCCCCCCAAGGAAGATGGCCGAGCATGGGAAATTCCCTTTGGTCATGGAGACGAGCTACAAGGTACCACATCATATGGGCCTCCAACAACAAGGCAACGACATGACGGTCGAGCAAGGTCCATCCCCTTCGACCACAGCGACGAGCGCGAACCTCTTCAATAACATGAAGACCGAGCCCACATTGGACTCATACTATGAGTCAAGCTACGCGACCGAACATGGAGACATTTGCACCTACATCTCTCCGACACCCACATATGTCGAGATGACCCATTTGTCATGTGAGGAGAGCCACCACCCCATGAGTGAGATGAGTGACTCCACCATATATGACATTGAGAGCATTTCGTATGAGAGGATGAGTGTGACCACCAGTAGCCCCACACATGAGAGCATGCCACACATCCTATGTGAGGTTGAGTGCCATTTGAGTGACTCTACCAACCATATGAGTGAGAGCATCCTTGAGGGAGTGAGTGAGCTACAACACTTAGCGAGTGAGGTAGTTGACACGACATGTGAGGCCACTATGATTTCTAACGACTTAACCTCTACTCCTAGTGTGTTTTCTTCTTTGGTCCTAGGTCTCCTGCATGACGACATGCCTACCCTCGACGAGTCCATCCCTCTAGTGCGAAAACCGATGGCCATGGTGGACGATGATGCACCCCCACATGGTTCCATCAAGATGAAGATGACAACGAATGGATCTTCAACACCTCACCTACAACACATGAGCGGTGCTCCAAAGGTAAAATAGGTGATGGTGCTTCTCTTGTCCCACTAGCGGACTATCTTACCAATGATTGCTTGCATGATGTTGACCCACCTATTCTCATGCTTCATGCTAGTGCGACTTCCTCATGTCATGCCTTACCTATTTATGATGAATATGATGATGAGCATGTTAAGTTGCCTAGTTGTGATGCTATGCTTCATAGGATATCATGTGAAAATTCTATTGGTCACGTCATGTTTGACAATCCTTTGAACTTGTCATATGCTATGAGTGAGATCTCCCATATTGCATCATTTCAACATAGTAACTATGCATGCCCCATTAAAATAAATCCCATTTGCACTGATGGCATAGATGGCAAGATGTTGGTCATTGGCTTTTGCTTCTCTTGTGATGATATTGCCATGCTTCCTTTGCATCATTTGCGCAATTCATCTACTATGACATACCATGATCACATTGTTTCGAATATGCTTTGTTTTGGATGTTGTCAATATTCTCCATGTGATGTTTCCATTAATGCTCATGAGGAGACCCCCATAGTTTCCTCAGCCATATTTGGAGATTTTGATGCATTCCATACTTTGCATGATTTCCATGATTGCGTGCGCCATATGCATTCCATGAATAACAATGCTCTAGATATTTCTCATGATGCATTACATCCTTTGAGTATCCATTATGAAATACATAACAACAAACCCATCATGATGGATGACATGTTTCTATATCACACATCTCATTTATTTGAGCATTGGATATTTTGTGCTAACCAACACAAGCACATGCGCATCATGATGGATGATGTGTACATATACCACACACACACAATTTTCCCTTTGCCTTTGTTTTGTGTAGGTATTCACATATACTCGTCAACCTCTCAATCCCAAGAGTTGACAAAACGAGCTCTCGAGAGCAGCGATGACTTGGGATCCCGTGGACTATCCTTACCACCGTTCCCTTCGGGAAAGGACTACACACATTTCTTCTAGTTGGCTCTCACACGGCTATGGGCTATTTACCACTTGTCACCTTATGCCCATACTATCGTGTTCACTTTGCATGATATGCCTCTTTACATGATTTTGCAATGCAATTGTGACCCTTGCTTGCATCTACCCATGATTCACCATTATGCTAGTTCTATGTATATTTGCATGCTTGGTGGAGATACTTGTTTCTATTGCCATGTTTACCATGTGCCACATGCTATTGTTGATTCTTGTATTGGGAGAGTCATGATGTCCTATTGCTATTTACATATGGCCTCTCGCCAATACATTGATGATATTTTTCTCATATCTTGCTTTCATGCTTGTGATATGTCATGTCCATTATTCATGCCCACTATTTGCACACATGACATGCTTGCCATGATTCCCTCTAGTATGTTGCATCTTCGCACTACTAGCTTGCTTGACTTGATCGCTATGATTGCTTGCTATGTTGCATCACCCATGTTCCACTCTTTCTCTGTTGGTGTACTAAAGAAGGGGCGCTCCTTTGTACCCCTTGCTTGTGCACGGGCAGTCAGAGCCGCACCCACGACCACACTTATGCAGGGCAGAAACACAGGAAATCAAAGCCGCGGGACGGCCAAAGCAACGCCAAGACAGAGGCATAAAGAGACAGAAGGCGAAGTGGTTTCCCCGGCAAGATCCTTGCTGGGGCGGCTTCCACGGCCTCGGCAAGGACCTTGCTGGGGCAGCCTACCTGACGACAGCAGGGCGCGCCGCCCTTGGACCCTAGTTCCTCCAACGTCACCAACCGTGTTGGGACCAGGGCTCTGGAGGCGCCTCCGTGATGGCATGCAGATCTTTGTGAAGACAAGAAACACTCCAAATCAAGAAGAGGATCAGAAGATGATGAACCTCGGCGAGATCCTTGCCGATGAAACCCACAACACCCCCGGCAAGATCCTTGCCGGGGACGACCGCGGCGCCGCGGCAAGACCCTTGCTGGGGCCCCGGCAAGGCCCTTGGCGAGGACGTCCGCGAGTCCACAGCCAGGCCCGCACCCGCCAAGTTTCTGCCACCGCTCCCATGCAGCTGTCGGCCCACCCACTGGGCAGGCGCCTGCGTGTCAGCATGAGGCTTCTCGGCCAACTCAGCGCATGCCTACATGGTGGCATGCAAATCTTCGTGAAGGCCCTACCACTGTGCCACCTCAGTAGCCTGCTAGCCTAATGGCGCTGAACGCCTCGCTGGCCCAGGCGCGTGTCAACACGGGGCGAGGCGGCGGTAAAGTGTAAGGGACACGTCAGAGGCGCATTAAATGCATCTTGTCCCGTAATGACAAGCGATTGGCTTAACCACAGTACCCCGATGCCACCTCCTGTGTGCCACTGTGGTGATCCCCTTGCCTACAAAAGGAGGCCCAAGGCATCCAGGAGAAGGATTCAGACTCTTGGACAAGTTACGCTCATTGTAACTAGCTCAAGAACTCCAAGAACACAGATATACACATCAAAACAGGACTAGGGTATTACGCATCCTCACGGCCAGAACCTGGGTAAACGACTCGTGTGCTCGTACCGATTCTTGATCCTGCTCTTCTCACCACCCCGCACCCCGCAACCGTAGTAGGGATTCTTGTGATCCCATAGGTGTCATTTCCCACCGACATGTTTGGCGTGCCAGGTAGGGGGCGCAACAGTGAGAATCTAGTTTAGCACCTAGTAGCATAGGTCTTCATCGCCATGGCCCCCAAGAGGAAGACGACCACAACGATCAGTTCATCCGGGACCGGACTCCCTGTACCGGTGCGGAGTAGTAGCGGGCAAGTCGCGGAAAGAACCCGTGGCGCGGCCCGCTGACATCACCATCACCCTGGCAGTCCAGGCATGGTGAGCGGCGTTGTACGTGCGCCAGGCGACGTGCCACATGCCGCAAACTCGGGAGATGGAGTTCGGCTCCACGCAGGCGGCGCAGGTCCCTCCCGGGGCGTCGTCGTGCCGCCCCACAGTGTTGCGGCAACCTCCAAGACAGCAACACCGGCGCCCATGGCGCGCTCCTCTCAAGTTGTGCGCGATGAGCAGCGCCGCCCCGCTGGTGACCCTGGGGGCCGCCCTGGGAAGAACCCCGCGCGCCCTTCACATGACGAGGAGGGCCAGCATGCACCACGAGGTGCTGGCGAAAATGGCGGACAGCTGCAGGGCCGTGATAGGGCTCCTTCTAACATGGTTAGAAGTTGAAGCGCATCGCGGTCCACGCAGCTTTTGCCGCCGCCCACACCAGCAGAAGCTCTAGCGCGCGCAGCTGCTCCTCGACTTTCCTCCCGCTACGGAGAAGCTCGACGAATGGAGGGCCACTCTTTGGAGCCTCGTCGGCATCGCCAACAAAGATGAGCAACGACCGACGGGGCCCGTAGGCCGTCGCTCCGTCGAGCCACCGCATGCCAATGCTGGAAGGTCTGGGCGATGTAGCCACGGTGCATTCCCCTCCCCCACGCCAGCCACCGCGGATGTCGATCCGTCGCGATGACGCTCGTGATGATGTCTCCATAGCATCATCCGATCCGCGGACCCACCGTGACCAGTGTCACGTTCTTCGGGAGCAAGCCCTTGAAGACGCTCGAACCACCATCGAGCGCCGGCGTGATGGACGCCACCAGTCAGATAGGCGGGTAGGGCCAACTATGGACCACCTGGCACCGGGAAGCTATGATGGCCTGCCTTACTAGGTGGGTTGTCCGGCTTTCACCCATGAGTTGCGGCAGTTCCAGTGGGCCTCCCACTGCACGTTCAAGCCCGACGTTGGTGAAAAGTACAACGGCAAGGCCCACCCGTCGGAGTTCCTCAGCATCTACACCATTGCGATGCAGGCTGTTGTAGCTCGCGACGATAAGGTGCTTGCCAATTACTTCCCGTTGGTGCTCACGCCCAATGTCATGTCTTGGTTGATGCACTTGCCGATGGACACCATTTCTTCTTGGTCGGATCTGTGTCATGAGTTTGTTGGCGCATTCACTGGAGGGCATCAAGCTCATGGCCAGGCGAGCAATCAGCACATCATCCCCCAGAAGGAAGGAGAGAACCTGCGCAAGTACATCCAAAGGTTCAGCTGAGTGCAGTACAACATCCCAGACGTTCATCCCGCCACCGTGATTAGTGCATTCGGGAGCTTTATTGTTCTGGCTAATCGGTGCGCTCGGGCTGAAGAGGGGAGGATGTACCCCGTTGAAGACGTCGGCGCGGAAATTGACTCCACAGATGACAATGCCGCTGCCCCGGCAAAGAAGGGCCGGCGCCATAATAGGAAGCGCAAGGGCAAGACTGTACTTGCTGTCGAGGGGTCCGATGACACCAGCCCCGCCAAGAAGGCCAAGGCGGGCGACCCCGGCAAGGAGGTTGCCGGGTGTACCGCTTGTCGGGCCTTGGCGGCTGCCGACAAGCTAGGGGGCTCCGACAAGCAGTATTGCAAGATCCACCACACCAAATGATGGATTCATGTACCTAGGGTAGGGTCATAGGCCTAACCTGAATGTCCTACCCAGGGACAGCCTTAGAAGAGATCACCTTCCATTCGACCAACGAGGAACCCACTCGACTGACCAGAAGGACTCGACCATGGAGATTCACTCGACCATGAAGATACACTCGACCACCAGAAGGTCAGATGGCACTCTGCATTGTAACGGCCTGTAATTGAATAGACTTAATGATAGTTAAGGCACTTTATGTGGGGCGTTACCAGTAATGCCCCAGACTTAATATACTTTAAACCCTCCATTACGTGGGCTGGCAGGGGTCCTGGCGTACTCTATATAAGCCACCCCCCTCCACAGGCAGAGGGGTGGGCACTCTTGTAACACCTATACACATAATCCACTCGACCGCCTCAGGGCTCCGAGACATAGGGCTTTTACTTCCTCCGAGAAGGGCCTGAACTCGTACATCGCTTGTGTTTACAACCTCTCCATAGCTAGGACCTTGCCTCTACATACCTACCCCCCACTCTACTGTCAGACTTAGAACCACGACAGTTGGCGCCCACCGTGGGGCACGTGTTTTAGCGATTTTGTGGAGAAGTTGCAGTATTTCCGAGTACTTTCATCATGATGACTGCTGGAGTTTTGGTCGAGGGGCGCGAGATCCGTCTTGGCGCTCTCACCTTCGTCGCCGACGACTCCGCGTGGCTCCAGGAGGCACCACTCGACGTTGATGCGCTCCCCGTCCGCGGTGCGACGCATTTTCGCACATGTGTCCGCGGTGTTCTGCTGCGGCAACCGTCGGCCCCCTATCGGTCGACTCCTTTATCGGTCGCCCGTCCGGTCTCCCACCAGCGCAAGCGCTCTGGTTGGTCGAGGCTTCAGCGGTGGGTGAAACACGCGGTGGCTCGCCAGGCGGCCATCGCACAGGTTGCGGCAATCGAGCCCGACGAATCTCTCTACGGCCTGTTCGATCTGTCGACTGGCTCCATAGAGACTGCATCCGAATGCGATAGCAGTGATCCAGCGGCGGAAATTCTCATGGTCGACGGACCCCGCAGTCCTCCCGGCTTCGCCCATGGTGGTGGAGCGGGCGGTGGAGGTGGCCCCGCTCAGGACCACGAAGACTACCAGCCCGAGGCACTCGACTCTCTGCAGAGAAAAGAGCTTCGCCGCAGGAACATGGATGCCCTGCATACTCCCATTACAGGAGAAACCCCCGAGGCTCGCGCCTTGGAGGAGGCACGTTTGGCCAATATGGCTGAACGCGCTCGTCTGGAGAATCTTCAGCGAGCACTCGACGAGCGCGCGCGGCAACGAGTCCCCGAAGCCAGTCGACGTCGACTCTTCCCGCCGACTCAGGTATACCGCACGCCAATTCAGAATTTAGCAGCTGCAACCCGTATAGCAGAGTCCATCCAGCCTTCACAGTCGGAAGCTGGGAGAGGCTTGATGCAGATCAGAGATTTGCTCCGAGCAGCAGGGGACCAGAACTCAGCCGTGTCACAGTCGCGCAACAGAATTCACAGTCGATCCGTCGCTGTGAATACGGTTCAGTCGGCTCACAGTCCCAGATCGCCTCCGCGGCGGGAAGGGCGCGACAACCAGCGTGATCAGTATGGAGACCGACACGACCGAGATGACAGGCGTCGAGTGCCCGTTTCCCCTCCGAGGGAAGGGTCTTACGCTCCTCGGCGACAGGATGACAGGCGTCAGTTCAGTGCGGGGCGAAGAGTTCCAGTCGACCCCAGGGGACCAGGCTTTGACGCGTGATCCATTATCGTGCAAAGCTTGGTCGACCGGAACAGAGCCCATCGAGGTGGACCCGAGAGAGATGCACCCACGAGCAGTCGAGTGCATGTTTCTGGTCCAGAGTGTTTTAGCAGGGCTATCAGAGCCGCAGTGATTCCCCCCAATTTCAGGTTGGCGATAGGAGTCAGCAAGTTCACTGGGGAGTCCAAGCCTGAAACTTGGCTTGAGGACTACCGAGTGGTTGTTCAGATTGGCGGTGGGAATGACGAGGTGGCCATGAAGCATTTGCCCCTCATGCTGGAAGGTTCAGCCAGAGCGTGGTTGAATCAGTTACCTCCTGACAGTATTTACACTTGGCAAGATTTGTTCCGAGTGTTCGTTAGAACTTTTGAAGGAACCTGCAAGCGACCGGCTGGTTTGACAGAGCTGCAAGTTTGTGTACAGAAGACCAATGAGACTCTCAGAGAGTACATTCAGAGGTGGATCACTCTGCACCATACTGTGGAAAATGTGTCTAATCATCAAGCAGTCTGCGCCTTCAAAGATGGCGTCAAGAACAGGGAATTGAGTCTGAAGTTTGGTCGAACCGGGGACATGACCCTGAGTCGAATGATGGAGATTGCTACCAAGTACGCCAATGGCGAGGAAGAGGACCGACTCTGAAGCGGCAAGTATAAGCCAAGTCAGTCGGAGAAGGGAAATTTCAGTCGGAAACAGAAGCGGAAAGCCGAACCAGCAGCTCCTGGAGAGGCCCTGGCCGTGACTCAGGGAAAGTTCAAAGGGAAGCCAAAAGGATCCTAGAATCCTAAGAAAGTAAAGGATAAAGAAGGAAACGACGTGATGGATATGCCGTGCCACATCCACACGAAGAAAGATGAAGAGGGCAACATTATTTACCCAAAGCACACCACTCGCCAGTGTCGACTCGTGATCCAGCAGTTTCAGGGAAAACAGTCTAAGGACAAGGAGAAAGAGTTAGACAAGGCCAGAGACAAAGAGGACAGTGAGGAAGAATATCCGCATATCAACTCCATTCTGATGATCTTCGCGGATGTGGAAAGCAAGAGTCGACTGAAAGTCATTAACCGTGAGGTGAATATGGTTGCCCCAGCAAAACCAAGTTATCTGAAATGGTCCCAAACACCCATCACATTCGACCAATCTGATCACCCGACTCATATTGCCACCCCTGGGAGTCAAGCTTTGGTGGTCGATCCAGTTGTCGAAGGCACTCGACTGACGAAAGTGCTGATGGACGGTGGCAGTGGGCTGAACTTGTTGTATGCTGACACACTGAAGGGAATGGGCATCCCGATGTCCAGACTGAGCACCAGCAACATGAGTTTCCACGGAGTCATACCAGGGAAGAAAGCCAACTCACTCGGCCAAATAGCCCTGGACGTGGTTTTTGGCGACTCAAAACATTTTCGCAAGGAAAAGTTGACCTTTGAGGTTGTGGATTTTCAGAGTGCGTACCACGCCATTTTGGGGAGGCCCGCCTACGCACGGTTCATGGCTCGACCATGTTACATGTACCTCAAACTGAAAATGCCAGGTCCCAAAGGAGTGATCACTGTCACTGGCGATCGGAAAAAGGCAGAAGAGTGCTTTCAGAAGGGCTCGAACATTGCCGATTCCCAGGTGACAGCGGTCGAGTTCGAAGAATACAAGCAAAATGCAGATCCGAGTGATTTGTTGCGATCCAAGAAACCAGCCACAGAGTCTGCATTTCAGTCGTCTGGTGAGACAAAACCTGTTCACATTCACCCGACCGACCCCAATGCAGCCCCGACCCACATCTCCACGACACTCGACCCGAAATAGGAAGAAGCGCTCATCCAGTTCCTCCGTGAGAACTGGGACATTTTTGCATGGAAGCCAGCTGACATGCCAGGTGTTCCCAGGGGACTGGCTGAGCATCGCCTCAGAGTCGACAAATCAGCAAAACCAGTCAAAGAGCATCTTCGGCGGTCCGCCGTCCAGAAGAGAAAAGCTATTGGTGAGGAAGTGGCTCGACTGTTGGCGGCAGGATTTATCCGAGAGATATACCACTCCGAGTGGCTCGCTAATGTCGTCATGGTTCCCAAGAAGGACAAATCACTCCGCATGTGCATTGACTTCAAGCACATCAATCGGGCCTGCCCGAAAGATCATTTTCCTCTCCCTCGCATAGATCAAATTGTTGACTCGACCGCGGGATGTGAGAGATTGTCTTTTCTAGACGCATATTCCGGGTATCATCAGATCCGTCTGTATGGACCCGACGAAGTAAAAACAGCTTTCATCACTCCATTCGGGTGCTTCTGCTATATCACCATGCCATTCGGCCTCAAGAATGCCGGAGCCACATTTATGCGTATGATTCAGAAGTGTCTTCTCACTCAAATCAGTCGGAATGTGGAAGCGTATATGGATGATATCGTCGTTAAGTCGCGAAAAGGTTCCGACCTGCTTGCTGACCTCGCCGAAACATTTGCCAACCTCAGAAGGTACGATATCAAGCTCAATCCATCGAAGTGCACATTCGGAGTTCCTGGTGGAAAGTTACTCGGTTTTCTCGTTTCCGAGCGAGGGATCGACGCTAATCCAGAGAAGATCGGCACTATTCTCCGAATGAAACGCCCTGTGCGAGTGCACGATGTCCAGAAGCTCACTGGATGCTTGGCCGCATTAAGTCGATTCATCTCACGACTCGGTGAAAAGGCATTGCCTCTTTACCGACTGATGAAGAAGGTAGACAAGTTCGAGTGGACTCCAGAAGCTGATGCAGCGTTTGCCGAGCTAAAAGCTCTGCTCTCCACCCAGCCGGTGCTTGCTGCTCCAATCAGCAAAGAGCCTTTGTTGCTTTATATTGCAGCCACAGGACAAGTCGTCAGTACAGTACTTACGGTCGAGCGGGAAGAAGAAGGAAAGTCTTCAAAGTTTAGCGCCCGGTGTATTATTTGTCTGAAGTCTTGACTCCATCCAAGCAGAGATATCCTCATTATCAGAAGCTTGTGTATGGAATATACATGACCACGAAGAAGGTTGCTCATTATTTCTCTGATCATTCTATCACAGTCGTCAGCGACGCCCCACTATCAGAGATTCTGCACAACAGAGATGCAACTGGTCGAGTGGCGAAATGGGCGATTGAACTTCTTCTCCTTGATATCAAGTTTGAGGCAAAGAAAGCCATTAAGTCCCAGGCAATAGCAGATTTCCTCGCCGAGTGGATTGAACAACAACAGCCGACTGAAGTTCACTCGGAGCATTGGACCATGTTCTTCGATGGCTCTAAGATGCTGAATGGTTCTGGTGCTGGGGTTGTTCTAGTTTCCCCAGAGGAGATAAGCTTAGATATGTGCTCCAGATTCACTTTGATTCCTCCAACAATGAGGCAGAGTATGAGGCCCTTTTATATGGATTGCGCATGGCCATCTCACTCGGCGTCCGTCGCCTGATGGTTTATGGCGATTCAGATTTAGTGGTCAACCAGGTGATGAATGAGTGGGACGTGAGAAGCCCAGCCATGACTGGATACTGCAATGCAGTGAGGAAGCTGGAAAAGAAGTTCGAGGGGTTGGAGCTCCATCACATCCCTCGACTAAAAAATCAAGCAGCAGATGATCTGGCAAAGATAGGTTCCAAGAGAGAAGCCACTCCGAGTGGTGTGTTTTTGGAGCATATACACACTCCGTCAGTTAAAGAAGATCCCTTCACAGAGGAAGCTCCACAGCCCAAGAGTGCCACAGATCCGACTGAGGTTGAGGTCCCAGCAGTGGTCGACTTGGTCATGGAGGTGTTAGTGGTCACTCCCGACTGGACAATTCCCTATATCGCGTATATCCTGAGAAAAGAGCTCCCAGAGGATGAGGAAGAGGCTCGGCAGATCGTCCGTCGATCCAAAGCCTTTACCGTTATCAAAGGACAGCTGTATAGAGAAAGCCCGACTGGGGTGGGTCAAATATGCATAACGCCAGAAGAAGGTCGAATCATTCTTAATGATATCCACTCGGGGACCTGTGGTCACCATGCGTCCTCTCGGACCATTGTAGCCAAAGCATACCGAGCTGGATTTTACTGGTCAAGGGCGAATGAGATGGCAAAGGAAATAGTGGACAAGTGCGAAGGATGTCAGTTCTACTCCAATATGTCACACAAGCCTGCGTCAGCTCTGAAGACCATTCCACTCGTCTGGCCGTTCGCAGTATGGGGGTTGGACATGGTCGGTCCCTTGAGAACAGGTCGAAGTGGTTTCACGCACGTACTGGTCGCAGTCGACAAGTTCACAAAGTGGATCGAGGCTAAACCAATCAAGAATCTTGACGCCGGTACTGCATTTACCTTCATCAGGGAGCTGACGTTCAGATATGGAGTCTCGCACAGCATCATTACGGATAATGGGTCGAACTTTGACTCGGAAGAATTCAAGGATTTCTGCAATGCTCAAGGCACACGAGTCAACTACGCTTCAGTCGCTCACCCCCAGTCGAATGGACAAGCGGAGCGAGCCAATGGCTTAATCCTCAAGGGTTTAAAACCCCGACTGATGCGTGACCTCAAGCACGCGGCTGGAGCATGGGTCGACGAACTTCCTTCGGTGCTTTGGGGTTTGCGGACCACACCCAATCGGTCGACTGGAAGAACTCCATTCTTTTTGGTCTATGGAGCTGAAGCAGTCTTGCCGAGTGATCTTCTTCACAATGCTCCTCGAGTTGAACTCTACAACGAAGCAAAAGCTGAGCAAGCGCATCAGGACGCAGTCGACCTTCTAGAGGAAGAAAGGGAGATGGCTCTGATCCGATCGACCATCTATCAACAAGACTTGCGTCGCTTTCACGCCAGGAATGTGAGGGGTCGAGCCTTCCAAGAAGGAGATCTAGTTCTCCGAGTGGATCTGCAAAAACAGCATAAGCTCGCTCCTCCTTGGGAAGGACCCTTCATCGTCACCAAAGTTCTCCACAACGGGGCATACCGTCTCTACAACGTCGAACACAAAATCGAAGAGCCCCGAGCTTGGAATGCGAATCTGCTCCGCCCGTTTTACACTTAAAAGTTTTCCACTCGGATGAGTTGTAATAAAATACTTCTGTAGTTCATGGATCTCGAAATAATAGTGCCATAATTCCTTCATAATTTTTGTCACTTTTTCCCCCAGCGGGTGGCTTAGCCGCGAATCCGTTTCGCCTAAGTTTGTACAAATCCTACCGAGTGGTAAGCCAGACTTCCACTCGGAGGCTTAGCCGCGAATCCGTTTCGCCTAAGTTATAAAAAATCCTACCGAGTGGTAAGCCAGACTTCCACTCGGAGGCTTAGCCGCGAATCCGTTTCGCCTAAGTTATAAAAAATCCTACCGAGTGGTAAGCCAGACTTCCACTCGGGGGCTTAGCTGCAGCCCAGTGCTCGCCTAAGTTATAAAAATCCTATCGACTGGTAAGCCAGACTTCCACTCGGGGGCTTAGCTGCAGCCCAGTGCTCACCTAAGTTAAAAAAAAATCCTACCGAGTGAAGAGCAAACCTTTCACTCGGGGGCTTAGCTGCATCCTAGTGCTCGCCTAAGTACCACATACGCTTGCAAGGAGGACGAGGTGTAGGTCGACTGCGACCCTCTCCTCTGAGCTACGCCATAAGTATAATGTGGGCTCGCGAAGAGGACGAGGTGCAGATAGACTGCGACTCTCTCCTCCGAGCTTCGCCACAATTACAACGTGAAAATCCTACCGAGTGAAAAGCAAACCTATCACTCGGGGGCTTAGCTGCAGCCCAGCGCTCGCCTAAGTTATAAAAAATCCTACCGAGTGAAGAGCAAACCTCTCACTCGAGGGCTTAGCTGCAGCCCAGCGCTCGCCTAAGTTATAAAAAATCCTACCGAGTGAAGAGCAAACCTCTCACTCGGGGGCTTAGCTGCAGCCCAGCGCTCGCCTAAGTTATAAAAAATCCTACCGAGTGAAGATCAAACCTCTCACTCGAGGGCTTAGCTGCAGCCCAGCGCTCGCCTAAGTTATAAAAAATCCTACCGAGTGAAGAGCAAACCTCTCACTCGGAGGCTTAGCTGCAGCCCAGCGCTCGCCTAAGGTATAAAAATCCTACCGAGTGAAGAGCGAACCTCTCACTCGGAGGCTTAGCTGCAGCCCAGTGCTCGCCTAAGGAATAAGTCGACTGCAGTGGACATCTTGCTGTGAACCTGCAAAGGACAATTCGAACCAGGAGCAATCATATCCAAACATCAAATCCAAGTTTAGGTCGATACCTAAAGGAACCGAGAGTGCTCAGGCACTAAGCCTGTTAAGGTTTACCGGTTACAATTCCACTCGGCATACCGAGGCAAATTTAAAGTGTCGGGCTTAAAGAAAGTTTTTTACCCCTCCTGTGGAGGGCTGGAAGGAGCAACAAACTCGTCGAGGTCGATCCCGTCTGCGATCCGGGTAGCAGCAGCGATGAAAGTTTCCATGAAGGATCTGAAGTTGTGTTTCTTGGTGTTGGCCACTCGGAGAGCCGCCAGCTTCTCTTCTCGCGCATCCTTGCAGTGGACTCGGGCCAGACACAGGGCAACATCTGCGCCGCACCGAGCCGAGGACTTCTTCCACTCTTGCACACGATCGGGGACCGCGTTTAGTCGAGCCATCAACGACTCGAGGTCATTCTGAAGTGTCACCCCGGGCCAAAGCGTCGAGTCGATGCGAGAAGTGGCGGCCTTCAGCCTTGCAAGATAGTCCACGACAGCTGCAACGCGAGACTCCAGTCGGAAGACATTCATGGCAACTTCATCATTCACCGGAGAATTGACAGGGTCAAGGTTCGGCTCCAACTGGCTAGTCTCTTCTTCAAAGTTCCGACAGAATTCTGCAAGGACAAAACGCCGAATCAAGACAATGGTCGAATGGAAGCGTCACAGTTGAAAATGTTGGTCGAGTGAAAAAGGTTACCTTCTAGCATAAGGAACAATTTCTTGGTAAGACCACCCAGGAAGCCTTCCAGGTCATTCTTCTTCCCTGTCAATTGGTTGATCTTCTCGGTCAGGGTAGTCTTGTCAGCTTTCAGTCGGTCAACATCCTTGGAGGCAATCGCCAGAGCAGTTTTCAGATTGTGATTTTCCTGTTCAAGCTTGGTGACTGATGCTAACTTCTCGTCAGCAAGCTTGGTCTTCTCAGCTAGCTCAAGGTCCTTCTTCTTCCGGGCCTCCCGCACCTTGTCTGCAAGTTACAGCAAAGTCAGATTTTGAAACAAATGGAAGGAAAAAGGAGTCGTCAAGGTCTCATCGAACATACCTTTGGTCTCCTCCTTCGCCTTCGTCAAATTCTCCTGCACCAGCTTCAGATCCAACTCGAGCTGAATGTGCTTCTGCTCCAGTTCCGTATAGCGAGCCGCAAGGTCACAGGATTTCTACGAAGAACCAATCGACAAAATATCAAAGATGGTTCACTTCCGAGTGGATAGGGAAAAATCATACGTTTTTAAGACTACAGTCGAATGCAAGCATTCAACCGTAGTCTCGGGGACTACACCCAGTGGGTGCACTCAGCGTGCCCCCACTAGTTCTGTTCAAGACAGAGTCGACCAGTCGACCCAAAAAAAAAGAGGGACGTGCTCTTCAGACTGGAGTCGACTGCAAGCAATCGACCACAGTCTCGGGGACTACACCCAGTGGGTGCAATCAGCGTGCCCCCACCGGTTCCGGAAAACCATTCGATCCAGTCGAATGATGAACAACCTTTACTTATAAAGCCTAAGGCCGACCGCCAGCAGTCGACCTTAGCCTTGGGGACTACACCCAGCGGGTGCACTCAGCATGCCCCCGCTAACACGGAGTTTTTTATCGACACACCCACTGGGTGATTGCTATGGATTTCAGAAATCAGAAAGAAAAAGTTTTGATAGCATGACCTAACAGAACAGGCGGTGGTCGACTGACCTGAACATTGCTTTGAAGGGCGGAGCTAGCGTCATAAGCTGCTTGGCTTGCATCCCGGAGGATCTTCACCTGCTCCATCATGATCCCCGCTTGACGTATCGCCTCCTTAGCAGCACTGGCTTGGTCCTCTGGGACATGATGTGTTGTGAAGAGCGAAGGTTGTGCAGCACTCGACGAAGTAGGATGGGCACTCGTCAACGGCACCGCGAAAGACACGGTGTGTCGAGTGAGGTTCTCCCCTTCCGTGACCACAGTCTCGGGCGCCGTTGCACTCTGGGTTGCCTTACCAGTAGACGTCTTCCTGCTCATCCTGTGCCTCAGCAGTTCTTCATCCTCATCATCATCTTCAGGAAGGGTGATAATGTCATGGGGTGGAGCTTCAAAAAAAGAATCAAAGTTAGAAATCATGAGTCAGTCGACTAAGGACAGAATTGAGAGTATAGTACCAGGATTTGAGGTTGCTGCGTCCTCCATCTCATGGTCGTCAGCCTTGCCTGAGGTCTCAGAAGTTGCAGCACTGAAGTTCCAAAGGATCAGTCGACCAACTCAAGTATCAACCAGAGATAAAGCTTATACAAAACAAGAGAACTCAAGTAGCGTGTTTACCCGGATATGGTGGGGATGGACACTTTCATCTTCGGCAGGAGCTTGGTGGGTTTCGGCGGAGCCACCCTCGACTGTTTCAGAGCCCTTTCACTCGGCACCGGAGAAGCGGTCCGAGGGTGTTTGGTCGACTGCGAGGCAGTCGACACCCCCTTACCGCGTTCAGTCGCGGGGTCATGGACAAGCTTCGACCGCCTTTCCGAGCGCGGTGGTGCAACCTCCTCCTCCTCTTCCTCCTCTTCGTCCTCGTCATCGTCGTCGTCGTCATCGTCATCTTCGGCAGCGTCTGAATCCCACTCCTCCTGGCTCTCGCCCCCGCTGGCTTCTCCCTCCTCAGTCGGAGCCTGAGCTCCATTGGGCATTGAATACAGGTCGGTGAGGGCCTGGAAGACGTCAAGACAGAGATCAGTCGACCAAGTCGCAGAACATATAGAAACAAATTTGACGAATATACAATGGAAGGCAGAGCAAATATACCTTATCTGGAACGGTGTGGTGGTCGAGTGGAGGAACCCTCCCGGATCCACGGGGATTATCCTTATTCCCAGTGACCGCGGCCATCCATCTTTCCACCGTGGCGTCGTCGACTGCTTCCGGGTGGACTTGGGTATCGTCTTCAGTCCCGCAGTACAACCACATGCCATGGCTCCGGAACTAAAGAGGCTGGATCCGCCGCCGAAGGAAAACCTCCAGAAGGTCCATGCCAGTCACGCCGTCCCGGACCAACTGCACCACGCGGTCCATCAACATCTTCACATCAGCCCTCTCTTCCGGAACCACCTTTAGAGAGGAGGGCTTGTTCACTCGACTCATGGTGAATGGGGGGAGTCCACTTGACTGCCCCGACGTCAGCTCGTTCCGGCAGTAGAACCAAGTCGACTGCCAGCCCCTGACCGACTCGGGAAACGTCATAGCTGGGAAGGTGCTCTTGTTCCTCACTTGAATTCCCAGACCCCCGCACATTTGGACAACCTGGGTCTTCTCATCGCCTGGACTCGCCTTGTTCACGGTCTGAGAACGACACGTGAAGATGTGCTTGAACAAGCCCCAGTGCGGTCGACAGCCCAGGAAACTCTCGCACATGGATACGAACGCAGCAAGGTACGCGATGGAGTTCGGAGTAAAGTGGTGGAGTTGGGCTCCAAAGAAGTTCAAAAAACCACGAAAGAAAATGCTCGATGGCAAAGAAAACCCTCGATCAATATGAGTGGCCAGGAGCACACACTCACCCTCTTCCGGCTGAGGTTGCCACTCTTTCCCTGGAAGTCTTGCGGCGCCATGGGGGATCAGCCCGTCGTCGGCCATGTCGAGGAGATCCTTCTCCCTGATGGTCGACTGGATCCAATCTCCCTGGACCCAGCCCTTCGGCAAGCGGGATCTCGACGAAGACCCACTGTGGCTGGTGGATCTCCCCTTCGCCTTCTCCGCCGCCGGCGCCTTCTCTGTCGCTGATGCCTTTTTTGCGAGCTCCAGCGCCGCCGTCTTCTCCTTGACCATGGCTGCCGGCGAGGTGCGCGAGGAAGAGTTTTGCGGAGGCGAAAGCGAGCGCGTTGGGCGGAGACGAGGAGAGTAGAAGAGAAAGAATGGAGCACTGTTCAGAAAACCCTCGTTGGTTGCATTTATAACATCCCTTCCGAGTGGATGACAGGTGGACCCAGGCAACCTAATCATATCCCGAAACAGTTGCATCGACACGATACGTGGCGGAAAAAGCGGCGTGGAAATCGAGGCGTTTATGTCCCGTCCCGTCCGAGCACCGCGGTTCGTTCCGCTTCGCGCGCTCCCCCAAATTTTGCATCCCGTGGAATCCGCGAACGGTAGATCGGTCTGTCGGACGCGAGATCTCCTGCGATCCGTCGCTCGGGAACCTGCAAAATCTAAAAGATCACTCGACGAAAGACAAGAATGGATCGAGTCGACTGAAGAAAAGTTGCTCGATTATCGACAAAGAAGATCTTAATCCAGAACGACGCTTAGCCAGTATGCAAAGGTCAATCGGAGACAGCATCAACTCCTTCCTCATTCAAGCCTCAATCCATTCGGGGGCTAATGATGGATTCATGTACCTAGGGTAGGGTCATAGGCCTGACCTGAATGTCCTACCCAGGGACAGCCTTAGAAGAGATCACCTTCCAGTCGACCAACGAGGAACCCACTCGACTGACCAGAAGGACTCGACCATGGAGATTCACTCGACCATGAAGATACAGTCGACCACCAGAAGGTCAGAAGGCACTCTGCATTGTAACGTCCTGTAATTGAATAGACTTAATGATAGTTAAGGCACTTTATGTGGGGCGTTACCAGTAACGCCCCAGACTTAATATACTTTAAACCCTCCATTACGTGGGCTGGCAGGGGTCCTGGCGTACTCTATATAAGCCACCCCCCTCCACAGGCAGAGGGGTGGGCACTCTTGTAACACCTATACACATAATCCACTCGACCGCCTCAGGGCTCCGAGACGTAGGGCTTTTACTTCCTCCGAGAAGGGCCTGAACTCGTACATCGCTTGTGTTTACAACCTCTCCATAGCTAGGACCTTGCCTCCCCATACCTACCCCCCACTCTACTGTCAGACTTAGAACCACGACACCAAAGGCCACGACCTCCAGAACCGCCGACAAGTTGAGCTGCTTGCTGAGAAGCAAAAAGCTGAATATGAAATGCGGGACAAGGAGAAGGGCCAGGATGATGCCGAAGGATCCGGCAAGAAGCGTGGCAGCCAAGGAGGCCGCCGCGGCAAGGAGAACCAACAAGAGAGGTCCGCTTGGGGCCGCGATAAGAAGCAGGAAGATGATGATCATGGCGAGGACGATGAGTCTGGCGACCACGATTTCCAGAAAGCTCCAGAGGCCATGTGCGTCGATGGTGGCGCCTCGCTGCATGCATCCCACCGCCAGCTCAAGCAGTGGGTGCATGAGATCACGGCGGTAGAGCCGTCACTCGACGTGGGGAAGCCACTGAAGTGGTCCAGTATGCCTATCATCTTCGAGACCGAGGACCACCCTGACCGGACTACTGCGGTCAGGTGCTTGCCGTTGTTGGTTTCACCAACAATCCGCAACCTCAAGGTGACGAAGATGCTAGTTGATGGCGGGGCCGGTCTGAACTTGATCTCGACTGTTGTGATCAAGAGGCTGCAGATCCCCGATGGAGACCTCAAGGAGACAGGCACGTTCCAAGGGGTCAACCCGAGGAGGAGCCAGCCAAAGGGAAAGGTCACTCTGCCCGTGACGTTTGGAGGCGAGCTTAATTACAGGATAGATAGGCTTGTTTTCGATGTGCCCAAGATCCCTTGCCCTACAATGGGATCCTCGGCCGCCCGGCACTGGCCAAGTTCATGGCAGCATCCCATTATGCCTACAACATGCTGAAGATGCCCGGACCGATGAACATCATCGCCGTCACCTCCGACAAGAAGGATGCGCTAATTTGTGCTGACCAACTCTACCGGAGGCAGTTGCAGCAGCTGCCGCCAAGGCACTTTCTCCTGCTGTTGAAGCCCCGGGAGGAAAGAAAACCGGCGAGACCCCTCACACCCATTCCGGCAAAGCACCTCTTCGGGGTGTTGCCCTCCCGTCGAGGACGTGCCAGAGAGCTCCACCGGCAAGAGCAAGAAGTGTGTGTGTGTGTGTGTGTGTGAGAGAGAGAGAGAGAGAGAGAGTTTTTCATGTGCTCTATAGCATTCACTTATTGCTAATTCTTCAAGTTGCTTTTTTTCTAAGTGAATGTGATCAGACCCTTTCCCCCTCTATGCTAAACTCAACCCAATCTGTTCACAAATTCTTCTTGTGCATTATATTTGAAACCCGTTCAAAATCTTCACTGTGTCCTTGACAGCTGAAGAATTCGCGAATGAAACGTTAAAATTTCCATATCTAATTTTTCGGCTTTTGCCGCTCAAATCCTTTCGCATGCCACGTTAGGATTAAACTACTCACCCATGATCTAACATGATCTCCACCTCTTAGTATGTGGGTGACACATGTCGCTAGGATAGCAAGGGTCAAGGGCACATTCATCCAGTTTCCTCGGACGAGCGGTTTTTCACTTCGGCTATAAATACCCCTCCCCTTTCTCTGAGCTCATTTACTCTACTCAATCTCTCCCTCGCTCGAGCTCTCTGACCTAGTGCCGCTGCTACATTCCATCATTACCGGTGAGGAAGAGCTTCACTGCATCGACCTCGTCACCGTCGTAGTCGCGCCGGTCGTGGAAATCTTCACCTCCGCCGCCGCCGTAGTTGTCTTCCTCTGCCAAGTTAGGGCGTGGAAAATCTGATTGGATGAACTTGCATTGTTCACCTCTCAGTTCGTCATGTTCTTTGTCAAGGATAAATAAAATTTACTTTTACCGCCCTTGTTGATTCTGATGATTTCCACAAAATCTTCAAAAGGTGTTTATTGTTCAACTTTCATATCCGTAAACACAAAATGTTGGTTCTGTTCTTTATTTGTTTCCGTAAGATGTGTTTTTCTTCAAGATTCCTGAATTGTGTGGGTTTCCAATCTATACAACTCTGGAACCTAAGACATGAACTCTTATTAAAAATCCTCAAGACTCCATTGCTTAAATTCCTCAAACTTGTTTCTGTTTAAAAACAAAATTCCGAGAACACATATGACCTCTCCACATTCTTCACACCTATACTCTATTCATAGGTACACATGTTTGCTGCTGAATCTCTAGGTTCTCATCAACTTAACTCATTTGCAACGTTCCTCGAAGAAAAACTGCATACCTCTTTAGAGACCTCTATTGTTCAGAATCCTTAGGTGAAGAAAATGGCTGATGGAAAACGTCCTCGGAAGGGAGGAAATAGGCCTGAGACAAACACTGCTTTCAAAATCCCCGAAGAAATATATGAAGAATATTGTACTCCAGATGAAGCCAAGCATGGCAAGGAGAACAAAAATCAGCTGTAACGCCCCGGATTCGATGCGCCAAGTGTCTTCCAGCTATTCGTAGTCGTTGCCTTGTCATTTTCTTGCGTGTTGCATTTTATCATGTCATCATGTGCATCTCATTTTGCATACGTGTTCGTCTCTTGCATCCGAGCATTTCCCCGTTGTCCGTTTTGCAATCCGGCACTCCTATGGTCCCCGGTGTTTCCCTTTTGCCTCTTTTCATGTGCTGGTGTTAAACATTCTCAGAATGGACCGCGATTTGCCAAGCGGCCTTGGTATACCACCGGTAGACCGCCTGTCAAGTTTTGTGCCATTTGGAGGTCGTTTGATACTCCAACGGTTAACCGGGGAACCGTTAAAGCCCTTTCTCTTTGCAGCCCAACACCCTCCAAAGTGGCCCAAAAACCCATCCAAACCCCCTCCATGCTCTCGGTCGTTCGATCACGATCGTGTGGGCGAAAACCGTGCCTCATTTGGACTCTCCTAGCTCCCTCTACCTATTTAAACACCCCCTTCCCCGAAATTTCGGATCAATCCTCCTCTAACCCTAGATGAAACCTCCTCCTCGCCACCGGACACGTCCACTCGCCGCGTCCGCCGCCTTGCCCGCAGCCAACCAGGGGATGCCACGTCATCAGCCCGCACCCACATCGCCGCGGATCCCGCCGGCCCGCGAAGCCCGCCCCGGGCCCCCGAGGCCCATCGCCCCTCGCCGTCGCCTCCCGCGCCTCCTTCTTCCTCCTGCCCGAGCCTCCCGTCGCCTCGCCACGCGCCCAGCCGCCGCCCTCGCCGACGAGCTCCCGCCGCCGCCCGGCTGGACTCCGGATCCCCGCGCGCACGAGCGCCATTGGAGGAGCTCGACGCCTCCTCCTCCCTCACCGGCGCACCTCCTCGCCTCCTCCCCAGCACCGGCCACCGCGACTCCGGCCGAAGAACCTCGAAGCCCGCGCACTAGATCCAGATCCGAAGAGCCTTGGGTTGACCCCGTTTTTCCTCTAAGTATTTTTCTGCAGATATTTTGTTGCATGTTCATCGCATCATAACTTGCTGCATACTGCTCCATTTCGTGCGTGTAATATGTCAAATTGTTCGGCTCGACGAGTACATCATTTCGTTCCATTGCATCATGTTCATTTGAGTTCATCTTGATGCCTGAATCATCGTTGTAAGAGTGCTATATGGTGTTAATCTGCTGAAACTGTTATAACTTAATGATTTGTCATTTTTGTTGCATTTTGTGTGTGCATTCTATGAGCATGAGCTCTACATGTGTTTTGATATATGTCATGCCATCTTTCCAGTGATGCTATCCATGTATTTTTGTGAGTTGTGTGCTGAGTGCATCGAGCTTGTTAAGTAGGGCACTTGCTGTTGTTGTTTTGCTAGGCTGATTCTGTTATATTTTGTTGCTATGTAAACCTGCTGCTACAAGTCATTCTATTCATAATCTGGAGATGTTCACTAAGTATGTTTTGTTGTACATGTCATTCTATATCCATTCATGCCCCTGGTTGCATTTATAGCCTGCTGTAACTTGTTGTAATCTTGCTCCAAACTTGCTAAATAATGTTGCTGTCAGCCTGTTAACATTAAGTTCAGTTTTTCCATGAGCTTTGCTAGTGATCCATGTACCCTATGAACTTGTACTGGCCATGCTTAGCTTCATAAACATGTCTTATTGCTGCTGGTTGCCTTGCCATGCCATTTATTGCTCTGTAGTGAGTGGTTCAAGCTCACCAACATGCCTACTTATTGTTGTTCCTGCTATGTACGAATCTGTCATATCTTTTGCCATGTTTACATAGGTGCCATCATATCTTCTGATCCTTTTTGGCTCATGGTCATTAAGGGACTATTGTTATATGTAATTAGTAGATACATGCCATGCCTTTGTTTGCCATGTTAAGTTCCTGGAACATGTTGTTTGATAGCTCTAAACATTGCAACCTGATGTTATTTCTACTAAGCCTGAAACTGTTATTATTTGCAATCTTGTTATGTCCTTTTGAGCATGTTCTAGTAGTTTCTGGAGATGGCTCAGTGTTAATGTTTTGTCATGCTTTACCTGTACATCAAGTCCATGCCCTTTGTTCTTATGTTGAGGTACTGTGCATATTGTTTTGATGCTTGCTAGTTGCCTAGTTGCTATTTTGGATAGCTTGTCCTTTAAACTTGTATAGAGTGTATGTGTTGAACCGTTGCTCCGTTTTAAGTGTGATCTATATGAAACTTGCTTAGATTTGCATGTAGTTTCATATTATCATGTTGCATCCTTGTTTTGAGTTATTTGCTTGATGTTTGGATGCATTTAGAATCAATGCCATGTTTAACTTGTTTTGCTCATATCTTCTAGGCCGTAGCTCCGAACTAAATGAACTTTGTATGTAACTTGACTAGAATTTCATGTAGCTCATCTTGGTGCATCTTAACTTGCCGTTTAACTACTTGAACTTAAGGTTTATTCAGTTCTGGACCAACTTCGAAATTTACATATGAGGACTTACCGGAATTGTTATATGTTGTTTTCGGCCTCATTAAACTTGCCTTGATGTGTTGTTCTTGTTTGCCTCATCTCTTGCCATGAGTAGCCTCATCTAGCTTCCTCATGCATCATGCTTGGTTGTGCATCATGCCTTGTCTATGTGTGGAGTTTTTACTATGTTGTGTGCTTCTTCTCGATAGTTCCCGTTTCATTGCGATCATGAGGATTCTTTTGTCTACGCTTGGTTCGTCTTCGTGGCTTCATCTTCTTCATGGACTCGTTCTTCTTCCCTGCGGGATTTCAGGCAAGATGACCGTCACCTTGGGTCTCACTACTATCAATGCTATGCTAGTTGCTTCGTTCTATCGCTTTGCTGTGCTACTTATCATTTCCTCTTCAAGCCTCGCAATTTGCCATGTCAGCCTCTAACCTTTTCACCCTTCCTAGCAAACCATTGCTTGGCTATGTTACCGCTTTGCTCAGCCCCTCTTATAGCGTTGTTAGTTGCAGGTGAAGCTGAAGGTTGCTCCATGGTGGACAGGATTATGTTGGGATATCACAATATCTCTTATTTAATTAATGCATCTATATATTTGGTAAAGGGTGGAAGGCTCGGCCTTATGCCTGGTGTTTTGTTCCACTCTTGCCGCCCTAGTTTCCGTCATACCGGTGTTATGTTCCTGGATTTTGCTTTCCTGACGCGGTCGGGTGATTTATGGGACCCCCTTGACAGTTCGCTTTGAATAAAACTCCTCCAGCAAGGCCCAACCTTGGTTTTACCATTTGCCTCACCACCACCTACTTTTCTCTTGGGAGTAATTAACCCAAGGGTCATCTTTATTCTAGCCCCCCTGGGCCAATGCTTGTCTAAGTGTTGGTCCAAACTAGAGCACCATGCGGGACCATCCCTTGGCAACTTGGGTTTCGTCGGTACCTGTACGCTTAGCTTATCCGGTGTGTCCTGAGAACGAGATACGTGCGACTCCTATCGGGATTTTTGACACATCGGGGGGTCTTGCTGGTCTTGTTTTACCATTGTCGAAATGTCTTGTAAACCGGGATTCCGAGACTGATCGGGTCTTCCTGGGAGAAGGAATATCCTTCGTTGATCGCGAGAGCTTATCATGGGCTAAGTTGGGACACCCCTGCATGATATAAACTTTCGAGAGCCATGCCCGCGGTTATGTGGCAGATGGGAATTTGTTAATGTCCGGTTGTAGATAACTTGACACCAGATCCGATTTAAAATGCATCAACCGCGTGTGTAGCCGTGATGGTTTCTTCTCGGCAGAGTCCGGGAAGTGAACACGGTTTTTGTGTTTTGATTGATGTAAGTAGGAGTTCAGGATCACCTCTTGATCATTGCTAGCTTCACGACCGTTCCGCTTGTTTATCTTCTCGCTCTCTTTTGCGTATGTTAGCCACCATACTTGCTTAGTCGCTGCTGCAACCTCACCACTTTACCCCTTCCTTTCCCATTAAGCGTTGCTAGTCTTGATACCCATGGTAATGGGATTGCTGAGTCCTCGTGGCTCACAGATTACTACAACAACAGTTGCAGGTACAGGTTATATGATGATCATGACGTGAGAGCGATGCTTTCTTGTTTTGGAGTTCCTCTTCTGCTTCTTCTTCGATCAGGGGATAGGTTCCAGGTCGACAGCCTGGGCTAGCAGGGTGGATGTCGTTTGAGTTTCTATTTGTGTTTCATCCGTAGTCGGATGGTGCTCTTATGTAAGACAATGTTGTATTCATGTGGCATTGTATGCCTTTTGTATGTATCCCCATCTATTATGTAATGTTGATGTAATGATATCCACCTTGCAAAGCGTTTCAATATGCGGTTCTATCCTTGGTGGGACCTTCGAGTCTCTTTAGGATAGTATCGCATATTGGGCGTGACAAGTTGGTATCAGAGCCTCGACCGACCTTAGGAGCCCCCTTGATTGATCGTGTAGTTTGGCCGTTGTCGAGTCTAGAAGAAAACTTTTTTCGGAGTCTAGTTATATCGAAGAGTAGAAATTCTTTTTACTCCTCAGCCCCTTCGTCGCTTTGGTGAGGAATCTTGACGTAGGTGTCTTGAACTACCCCTCTTCTCGTTCAAATTTTTTCTTTAGGTTCACGCAGTTGGTTTTCTGATCGTTGGTTCTCAGCTCTTTCCATCCGGTGCATGTCTCGTCAAGTTGACTCGAGCCTCTTCATCTTTGCCAAGTTCAATCCTCAGTTGTTTTCTTTTCCCACCCGCCCTCCCCCTTTTCTTCTTGGAGCCGGAGCCTGTAATAGAGTATCCATCCTTCTCATGCGAAATCTTTGTTTTCTTTCCTCAATGATTTCAATCGGTGTTTTCTCTTCAAGATATTCGTAGCTTCCCCCTTCCAAGTTGCCTTTGTTTTCCCGCCCTCCCACCCTCTTCTTCCTGGAGCCTGAATCTCTTTCGAGCATCAACTTCATTCGTACGGAGCCTCTTCAGTCTTCCCTCAATTATTTCAACCGGTGAATTCTCGTCTCGTTTGTCGTTCTTCATCTCTTTTTCTTCTCCGGTGGATTCAATTCAAGTTTTCGGGTTGATCACATTCTTCTCATGCTCATTTGCCTCTCGCCAGAGTATCCTTCCGGAGTGTTCAAGACATCTCAAGAGATTCGTCTGTGTTCCAGTTAATTCGAGGTTGTCACCTCATTTAAATATTTCAAGTGTTCCTGTCCATCATCTATCTGGTCAACATCCCTTTCCAACGGTGTTTTCTTTTAGTGGGCCCTAACCCGCAGGTCTTTTCCCAGGATCTTACCTGACTCTTCTAATTCCCCCGGAGTTATTCTCAAATTATTTTCAAAGTGTGACGTAAGAATGGATTCCACCAGTCACATGCCTTCTCCAATATCGCTTTCAAATTCTTTTCATTGTTGGCTCAACCTCTTCACTTTTCATTCTCCCAGAGTACCTCAGTAATTTTGGTGGTGTCTCGTCGTCATTTGAAGATTGAAGAAGAGTTTTTCCTCAAAATCTTGCCCGTTCTCTCGAAGATTCGCGGTTCTAACTTCTTGTTATCCTCTCGAATTATTCCGATTGTCAGATATTGTTTTGTTACCCATCCAGAGTATTTTAGGAGTTTTTTTCCATCTCAATCATCTGGAGGCCATCTTTTCGGAATATTTCTTCGTTCTAAGTTTTCGAATTCGTTCTCCAATTATTCTTTATCTGTGTCCTTTCGTTCGTCTCAATATTCTTCCAGTGCTTCATTCAAGTATTCTTCAATCAGTTCGTGATCTCTTCGTTCTTTCGCATCTAAATTCCCTCCAGCATATTGGTTCTTCTAATTCTTCCCGGTGATTAAGTCTCTTTCATCAGTCATTTTTGAATTCTCACGGTGGTTCGTTCAAAATTCTTTTTCTTTGATTATCATAGTAATTCATTCGTTCTTTTCAATCCTACCGGTGTTTCATGAAGACCTTCTCAAGTTTGCAATATGTCACTTCTCAATTCTTTTTCAAGAAGAATAAGTAATATGCAAATCCATTTCTTCGCATCAATTTAATTGGTGGAGGATAAGCATAACGTAATTCTTATTCTTGTTTCATGCAAGTGATTAATACTTTTCTTCGGAGTTTGTTCGTGATGAATAAATTCTAGTTTCAAGTGTTTCATATTTTCTTTTCCGGAGATCAAATTTCCTCGGCCATCTCTTCGGAACCTCCATCTAAGTCACCACAAGCTTTAATCTTATTCTTTCATCCTTCATTCTATCTCATAATCTTTTGTTACCGGAGTTCTTCATGGTGGTTCTTCATGATTTAATTTATTCTTCAAGAGTTCATCTAGATTTTGTTGGTGGAGTTCAAGTATCGTTCCTTCTTGCTTTTTGAAGTGCAATTAAACCTCCGTATCCTTTTGAAGTGGAGTTTTGCATTTCTTCGTACTTATAAGCTATCCGATCATTTCCGTTTGTGGCCGGCTAATACCTTATGATCTTGAGACGTTACCTATAAGACCACAACAAGCTTATTATTTTCATTGTTGATTTTCTCAACAACTCCATTTAAACCTTCCTTCTAAAGATGCTTTCAATTTCATTCGTGGCACAAGTTGTCATTTTCTTCTCCGTTCTTTTCATTCAACTCTTTCAATTCTTTCCGGAGGTTTTGTGTCATGTCTTCATCAAGTGTCTTGCCATCTTGGTAAGCTCGTGTTCTATTCCTCCATGTTTCAGCCGGACTGCTGCCTAAATCCTTTCAGTCTTCTTCGTTTCTTATCTCGTTCTAACCGGAGTGGTTTCATAGTCTATCTGATTCCGTGAGCTTTTGATTCTCGTCATTCTCGTCGTTCCTCTCTTCTTCTCGAATGCTCTCGATTCTTTTCCTCTTCTCTGGAGTTCTTGTTTCACCTCATCCCTTTCCCTTCTATCTCGGTCCTAAGATCTCGGGACGAGATCTCTTGTTAGTGGAGGAGTGTTGTAACACCCCGGATCCGATGCGCCAGGTGTCTTCCAGCTATTCGCAGTCGTTGCCTTGTCATTTGCTTGCGTGTTGCCTTTTATCGTGTCATCATGTGCATCTTATTTTGCATACGTGTTCGTCTCTTGCATCCGAGCATTTCCCCATTGTCCGTTTTGCAATCCGGCACTCCTATGGTCCCCGGCGTTTCCCTTTTGCCTCTTTTCATGTGCGGGTGTTAAACATTCTCGGAATGGACCGCGATTTGCCAAGCGGCCTTGGTATACCACCGGTAGACCGCCTGTCAAATTTTGTGACAATTGGAGGTCGTTTGATACTCCAACGGTTAACCGGGGAACCGTTAAAGCCCTTTCTCTTTGCATCCCAACACCCCTCCAAAGTGGCCCAAAAACCCATCCAAACCCCCTCCATGCTCTCGGTCGTTCGATCACGATCGTGTGGGCAAAAACCGTGCCTCATTTGGACTCTCCTAGCAGCCTCTACCTATTTAAACACCCCCTTCCCCGAAATTTCGGATCAATCCTCCTCTAATCCTAGATGAAACCTCCTCCTCGCCACCGGACACGTCCACTCGCCGCCGGACGCGTCCGCCGCCTTGCCCGCAGCCAACCAGGGGCTACCACGTCATCAGCCCGCACCCACATCGCCGCGGATCCCGCCGGCCCGCGACGCCCGCCCCGGGCCGCGAGGCCCATCGCCCCTCGCCGTCGCCTCCCGCGCCTCCTTCCTCCTCCTGCCCGAGCCGCCCGTCGCCTCGCCACGCGCCCAGCCGCCGCCCTCGCCGGCGATCTCCCGCCGCCACCCGGCCGGCCTCCGGATCCCCGCGCGCAGGCGCGCCCGTGGAGGAGCTCGACGCCTCCTCCTCCCTCACCGGCGCACCTCCTCGCCTCCTCCCCAGCACCGGCCACCGTGACTCCAGCCGGCGAACCTCAAAGCCCACGCCCCAGATCCAGATCCGAAGAGCCTAGGGTTGACCCCGATATATTTTGTTGCATGTTCATCGCATCATAACTTGCTGCAGATTGCTCCATTTCGTGCGTGTAATATGTCAAATTGTTCGCTTCGACGAGTACTTCATTTTGTTCCATTGCATCATGTTCATTTGAGTTCATCTTGATGCCTGAATCATCATTGTAAGAGTGCTATATGATGTTAATCTGCTGAAACTGTTATAATTTGATGATTTGTCATTTTTGTTGCATTTTGTGTGTGCATCCTATGAGCATGAGCTCTACATGTGCTTTGATCTATGTCATGCCATCTTTCTAGTGATGCTATCCTTGTATTTTTGTGAGTTGTGTGCTAAGTGCGTCGAGCTTGTTAAGTAGGGTACTTGCTGTTGCTGTTTTGCTAGGCTGATTCTGTTATATTTTGTTGCTATGTAAACCTGCTGCTACAAGTCATTCTATGCATAATCTGGAGATGTTCACTAAGTTTGTTTTGTTGTACATGTTATGCTCTATGCATTCATGCCATTGGTTGCATTTATAGCCTGCTGTAACTTGTTGTAATCTTGCTCCAAACTTGCTAAATAATGTTGCTGCCAGCCTGTTAACATTAACTTCAGTTTTTCCATGAGCTTTGCTAGTGATCCATGTACCCTATGACCTTGTACTTGCCATGCTTAGCTTCATAAACATGTATTCTTGCTGCTGGTTGCCTTGCCATGCCATGTATTGCTCTGTAGTGAGTGGTTCAAGCTCACCAACATGCCTACTTATTGTTGTTCCTGCTATGTACGAATCTGTCATCTTTTGCCATGTTTACATGGGTGCCATCATATCTTCTGATACTTTTTGGCTCATGGTCAGTAAGGGACTTTTGTTACATGTAATTAGTAGATTCATGCCATGCCTTTGTTTTCCATGTTAAGTTCCTGGAACATGTTGTTTGATAGCTCTAAACATTGAAACCTGATGTTATTTCTGCTAAGCCTGAAACTGTTATTATTTGCAATCTTGTCTTGTCCTTTTGAGCATGTTCTAGTAGTTTCTGGAGATAGCTCGGTGTTAATGTTTTGTCATGCTTTACCTGTACATCAAGTCCATGCCTTTTGTTCTTATGTTGAGGTACTGTAGCATATTGTTTTGATGCTTGCTAGTTGCCTAGTTGTTGTTTTGGACAGCTTGTCCTTTAAACTTGTATAGAGTGTATGTGTTGAACCGTTGCTCCGTTTTGAGTGTGATCTATATGAAACTTGCTTAGATTTGCATGTAGTTTCATATTATCATGTTGCATCCTTGTTTTGAGTTGTTTGCTTGATGTTTGGATGCATTTAGCATCAATGCCATGTTTAACTTGTTTTGCTCATATCTTCTAGGCCGTAGCTCCAAACTAAATGATCTTTATATGTAACTTGACTAGAATTTCGTGTAGCTCATCTTGGTGCATCTTAACTTGCTTTTTAACTACTTGAACTTAATGTTTATTCAATTCTGGACCAACTTCGAAATTTACATATGAGGACTTACCGGAATTGTTATATGTTGTTTCCGGCCTCATTTAAACTTGCCTTGATGTGTTGTTCTTGTTTGCATCATCTCTTGCCATGAGTAGCCTCATCTAGCTTTATCATGCATCATGCTTGGTTGTGCATCATGTCTTGTCTATGTGTGGTGTGTTTACTATGTTGTGTGCTTCTTCTCAATAGTTCCCGTTTCGTTGCGATCGTGAGGATTCGTTCGTCTACGCTTGGTTCGTCTTCGTGGCTTCATCTTCTTCATGGACTTCTTCTTCTTCCTTGAGGGATTTCAGGCAAGATGACCGTCACCTTGGATCTCACTACTATCATTGCTATGCTAGTTGCTTCATTCTATCGCTTTGCTGCGCTACCTATCATTTGCTCTTCAAGCCTCCCAATTTGCCATGTCAGCCTCTAACCTTTTCACCCTTCCTAGCAAACCATTGCTTGGCTATGTAACCACTTTGCTCAGCCCCTCTTATAGCGTTGTTAGTTGCAGGTGAAGTTGAAGATTGCTCCATGGTGGACAGGATTATGTTGGGATATCACAATATCTCTTATTTAATTAACGCATCTATATATTTGGTAAAGGGTGGAAGGCTCGGCCTTATGCCTGGTGTTTTGTTCCACTCTTGCCGCCCTAGTTTCCGTCGTACCGGTGTTATGTTCCCGGATTTTGTGTTCCTTACGCGGTCGGGTGATTTATGGAACCCCCTTGACGGTTCACTTTGAATAAAACTCCTCCAGCAAGGCCCAACCTTGGTTTTACCATTTGCCTCACCACCACCTACTTTTCTCTTGGGACTAATTAACCCAAGGGTCATCTTTATTTTAGCCCCCCCCCCTGAGCCAATGCTTGTCTAAGTGTTGGTCCAAACTAGAGCACCGTGCGGGACCATCCCTTGGCAACTTGGGTTACGTCGGTACCTATACGCTTAGCTTATCCGGTGTGTTCTGAGAACGAGATACGTGCGACTACTATCGGGATTGTCGACACATCGGGCGGTCTTGCTGGTCTTGTTATACCATTGTCGAAATGTCTTGTAAACCGGGATTCCGAGACTGATCGGGTCTTCCTGGGAGAAGGAATATCCTTCGTTGATCGCGAGAGCTTATCATGGGCTAAGTTGGGACACCTCTGCAGGGTATAAACTTTCGAGAGCCGTGCCCGTGGTTATGTGGTAGATGGGAATTTGTTAATGTCCGGTTGTAGATAACTTGACACCAGATCCGAATTAAAACGCATCAACCACGTGTGTAGCCGTGATGGTCTCTTCTCGGCGGAGTCCGGGAAGTGAACACGGTTTCTGTGTTATGATTGACGTAAGTAGGAGTTCAGGATCACCTCTTGATCATTGCTAGCTTCATGACCATTCCGCTTGTTTCTCTTCTCGCTCTCTTTTGCGTATGTTAGCCACCATACTTGCTTAGCCGCTGCTGCAACCTCACCACTTTACCCCTTCCTTTCCCATTAAGCTTTGCTAGTCTTGATACCCATGGTAATGGGATTGCTGAGTCCTCGTGGCTCACAGATTACTACAACAACAGTTGCAGGTACAGGTTATGCGATGATCATGACGCGAGAGCGATGCTTGCTTGTTTTGGAGTTCCTCTTCTGCTTCTTCTTCAATCAGGGGATAGGTTCCAGGTCGGCAGCCTGGGCTAGCAGGGTGGATGTCGTTTGAGTTTCTGTTTGTGTTTCATCCATAGTCGGATGGTGCTCTTATGTGTCACGCCCAATATGCGATACTATCCTAAAGAGACTCGAAAGTCCCACCAAGGATAGAACCGCATATTGATACGCTTTTGCAAGGTGGATATCATTACATCAACATTACATAATAGATGGGGATACATACAATAGGCATACAATGCCACACGAATACAACATCATCATACATAAGAGCACCATCCGACTACGGATGAAACACAAACAGAAACTCAAATGACATCCACCCTGCTAGCCCAGGCTGCCGACGTGGAACCTATCCCCTGATCGAAGAAGAAGCAGAAGAAGAACTCCAAAACAAGTAAACATCGCTCTCGCGTCATGATCATCGCAAAACCTGTACCTGTAACTGTTGTTGTAGTAATCTGTGAGCCACGAGGACTCAGCAATACCATTACCATGGGTATCAAGACTAGCAAAGCTTAATGGGAAAGGAAGGGGTAAAGTGGTGAGGTTGCAGCAGCGACTAAGCATATATGGTGGCTAAACAACGCAAATAAGAGCGAGAAGAGAGCAAGCAGAACGGTCGTGAAGCTAGCAATGATCAAGAGGTGATCCTGAACTCCTACTTACGTCAAGCATAACCCAAAAACCGTGTTCACTTCCCGGACTCCGCCGAGAAGAGACCATCACGGCTACACACGCGGTTGACGCGTTTTAAATCGTATCTGGTGTCAAGTTATCTACAACCGGACATTAACAAATTCCCATCTGCCACATAACCGCGGGCACGGCTTTCGGAAGATAATACCCTGCAGGGGTGTCCCAACTGATCCCATCACAAGCTCTCATGGTTAATGAAGGATATTCCTTCTCCCAGGAAGACCCGATCAGTCTCGGAATCCCGGTTACAAGATATTTTGACAATGGTAAAACAAGACCAGCAAAGCCACCCGATGCGCCGACAATCCTGATAGGAGCTGCACATATCTCGTTCTCAGGGCAACACCGGATGAGACATCCTACGAGTAAGACCAGACCTCGAGTTTCCCCGAGGGGGCCCCGCAGTCTACTCAGTTCGGACCAGCACTTAGAGAAGCACTGGCCCGGGGGGGCTAAAATAAAGATGACCCTCGGGCTTCTGAAACCCAAGGGAAAAAGGGCTAGGTGAGGCAAATGGTAAAACCAAGGTTGGGCCTTGCTGGAGGAGTTTTATTCAAAGCGAACTGTCAAGGGATCCCATAAATCACCCAACCGCGTTAGGGACGCAAAATTCGGGAACATAATACCGATATGACGGAAACTAGGGCGGCAAGAGTGGAACAAAATACCAGGCATAAGGCCGAGTCTTCCACCCTTTACCAAGTATATAGATGCATTAATTAAATAAGAGATATTGTGATATCCCAACATAATCCTATCCATCATGGAGCAATCTTGAACTTCACCTGCAACTAACAATGCTATCAGAGGGGCTGAGCAAAGCGGTAACATAGCCAAGCAACGGTTTTCTAGGAGGGATGATAAGGTTAGAGGATGACATGGCAGTTTGGGAGGCTTGATCAACAAGATATAGGTAGTGCGGCATAGCGATAGAACGAAGCAACTAGCATAGCAATGATAGTAGTGATATCCAAGGTGACGGTCATCTTGCCTGAAATCCCGCTAGGAAGAAGAACGAGTCCATGAAGAAGACGAACGGGAGTAGTCGAACGAATCCTCACAATTGCAACACTACCGGAACTAAGAAGCAACACCGGAAAGAAACAAACAACATGGTAAATGCACAAGCATAAACATGGCATGATGCACAAACAAGTATGATGCATGTCCGGTTTAATAAGTCATGGCATGGCAAAGTGCAACAAACAATACTACAAGTTAAGTGGAGCTCAATATGCAACGAGTTTCATATTGACAAAACACCACATTGACATATTTAGTTTAATCTCATATAAGCTACCAAACAATATTAAATGTTTTTAAACATAGCAAGGGGTGAAGCATAATAAAACTACCTATCTAGGCAATTTGAATGAGGCCGGAAACGACAAACAACAATTCCGGAAAATCCTCATATGCATATTTTGAATTTGCTAATGTTCTGCCCTAAAACATATTTTATTGTTGTTAAACAGGAAAATAAAGTGTGTCATGTTAAACTAGGCATTTTTCCACCCCATTTACATATAAAGTTTATTTAAACCGAGCTACAGTTATTTAGTTATGAAATAAATCATTTTAACATGGCATTTAGCAAAATAAATGCAAACAACAATTTAAACATTTTAAACATGGATGAAAATGACAAATTATTAATCTACACAAAAGTCTAAGCATTTTACATGTTTGAATCATTTTAATCCGATGCATGGTTCATGAGTTATTAAATGCATGAATATTGAGGGTTTTTCTGAAAAACTGTAAAACCTGGATAAATAGACAAATTCGCGGAACTAAAAAAACCTATACGGCCCGAAACTTGTTGGGCCAACAGTGCACAGGAGGGGCTGGGGGGGGGGGGGTTTCTCACCATGGGCCAAGGCCCGGTTGAGGAAGAGAAGGCCGGGCAGGCCAGCAGCCCTGATGGAGTTGGCCAGGGGCGCGGTCAACGCAACGAGCAGAGGCGCGTCGTCCTCCCTGCTCGAACGAAGCAGAGGAGGCGAGCAGGGCGCTGGGGCAGCAGGTCAACGCTGCAGGGGCATCCGAAGGCGGCGACGCTTGGCATCAGGAGGCAGGGGCGCTTGGACGGGGACTCGCCTGGGTGGCGAAGGGCGCCGGCAGGTGGAGATCGGCGGTGGGGTCCCTGGCGTTCTAGAGGCGAGGCAAGGACGACGGGGAGGAGCTGCGGCGAGCTTCTCCGGCGAGGAGCCGGCCGGTGGCGGATCCGGTCCCTGGGCAATGGATCAGACCGGAGACAGGAGAGGGAGGCGCGGTCATGGAGCTCCAAGCGGCGGCGCCATGGTTCCCTGCAAGGAACAACGGGACGGGGAAGGCACGGTCAGGAAGGAGGAGCGTGAGAGGGAAGGAAGGAGAAGGCGGAGAGGGACGGCAGCCTACTAGCTCGAGCGAGGAACGAAGCAGCTTCGGCGGGCGGGGTACCAGAACCGGGCTCCATGGGAACTTCAAACGCCGGCGGAGGCAGATCAATGCGGCGGCGAGCTCCTGTCCATGGCAACAGAACAAAGAAAGGATTGAGAGAAAGAAACCAGAGGAAGGAGAAGAAGGGAGAGAGGGGTGGGCGCTCATCTTGCTAGCTGCAGGTTCGGTCGCCGGCGGCAGAGGAGCTGTGGATCTCGTGGATCGAGGGGAGGAGGCTGGTTGCGAGGGGATTTGGGCAGGTGATGGCTGCAGCGATCTGGTTGGGTGGAGATGGATCGGGATGGATCCCGAGGTGGAGGAGGACTGGCGGCGGCGGCTGGGAGGATGGGACAAGGCTCCTAATTTTTAGGGTTTGGTCTATAAATGGACAAGGGAGATTTATATATAGGAAAGGGGAGAAGAGTTTGTATCATCCGATCAAAATCGGATCGTTCGGAATAAAGGGTTTAGGGATTCCAAAAGAGAAAACAGAGATGTTTTATAGACATTAGGGGATGATCCGGATCCAACGGTGACGACTACTCGGGTCGTGTTCGGGAAAGGTTTCGGACGCACACGCATGGGGTCTAAGAGAGACTCCGGTTTAGGCAAGAGGGAAAGCGAAGAACAAGGTTGGTCTCAGAACGGTGAATGCAAGCAAGGGGAAAACGCGGCACTACGAACGGATGCAAGCTTTATGAAAAACATGCGGATGCAATGCGCATGATGCTATGAGATGAAATGCAAGACATGAACAAAATGCAAAACAAAAGGCAAAAACCCAACCACGAAGGAAATATCATATCGCATCTCCAGAAAAGGCAAGAGTTGGAGTTACGAATATGGAAAGTTGTATCCGGGGCATTACAGATGATGTTGTATTCGTGTTGCATTGTATGCCTTTTGTATGTATCCCCATCTATTATGTAATGTTGATGTAATGATATCCACCTTGCAAAGCGTTTCAATATGCGGTTCTATCCTTGGTGGGACCTTCGAGTCTCTTTAGGATAGTATCGCATATTGGGCGTGACATCAGCTTAAGGTGCGCATTCAGCAGATTGAATGCAGATGGGCAATAGAATGGAGGGAACATCATTATGTCACTCCCAAGTACATGAAGAAATTTGCTATCAATCCTCAATGCCCAAGACCTCCATTGGCTCTAGGACAAGAAGCTGATCCCATAAGCTTCAGAAGAGTTGAGGTATTTCCCAAGGAGTGGGCAAAGCGCCAAAGAAACTTGGCCGAAGTAGAAAAGGAAGCAGTGAAGAAATTCAATGAAGATTCTGCTGCTGATGCTAAAGCCTCTGCTAGCAAGCCCAAGAAGGCTATGCCGAAGAAGTCTGTTGTGCATCCACCTTCTTCTACTGCAATGCCCTCACGGCTCAGCTCATCAAAGCCCTCGCGGCCTACTGCTCAAGCAATACCCGCAAGTGTAGCACCTGCTCCTGCAAAATCCTCAGCTGCACCTACAAAGTCCTCAGAACCTGTGCATCTTGCCACGTGCCAAAGGACGACTGGCTTCTCAATTGCTTCAGGAACCTCAGCTAGTTCCTCAGCTCTATCTCAGTCCTCAACAGCTCCAATATTGCTAGAGAAAAAGGCTGTTGTTGGATGCGGTAGAAGGCAAAGTCCTCACAAGAAGCAAGTCGCCTTTGAAATTCCATCAGGTGGTGATGAAGTTGATGATGATGACTTGCTGAGAACATCAGAGACCGTCAACACCGGGCCGCTAGTGCCAAAGGCAGTGCTGTGCTACTTTTGCTGGATCTGAAGAAGATCCTCGAATTTATTGATCTTTGGCACAAGGATCCCAACACACTGCTGCCAGAACTGAATCTCTCGCCTGGAGAAAGTCACATCCTGACTGCCTTCATCGCTGAAGAAAAATGGAAATTTGACAAGGCTAGGCAAGTGAAGAAATCTCAGTACAAGAAGGAGCGATTTCTGAAGAAGAATGTTGTCAACATGTCTCCTGAAGAACTTGTGACTCTTTAGACTGAGATCAAAGCTCTTAGTGATGAATTTGACGCATACCGTGCAGATTGGCTAGGCGCCAAGGTCAGATTTCTCAGACTGGCGGAAGGCTTCAAGGCCAATGTTTCTGCTGAATCGCAACAAGAAATTCCTTAGGGTGAAGCATCTGCTCGGCCCACTAAAGAACATGCCAGCACACCTGATGAAAATCAGGCTATTGAAGATACTGACAGTGCTAGGGCTGATGAGGAAATTCCAGCTCCTAATGAAACTGATAGGACAACCATCAATGTTGTGCCTGAAGATCAACCTAGGCCAGCTGAAGAATCTACTGTTGTGTCTGAAGAAACTAAACCTGCCAGGGCAACTGCATCGGTTGTGCCTGAAGAAGCTATGCCTCTTTTATCTGCTCCTCCTGCAAAGTCATCATAGATGAAAAGCATCAACCATCCTTCTGCATCAGAAGCGAAGAGGACAAAGGCTGCAGAAGTGGAAGTTGTGAAGAAAAGGAAAGCGTCTACAACCTCAGAATCTTCAGCTCCAAAGAAAATGAAGACTTTGACAAGCTCATTCCCCAATACGATTGATGTTGTTCCTCTATCAGTGATGCCATCAAAGGAGATTGTTCTCTTTGGTGAGGAATATGTCATCCCTTGCGACACTGATGAAGAGAATCCCTCTGCTGCTACGTCAGAGCAGTTGGATGAAGAAATTGAAGTGGATGCAATCCCTTCACCTCTACAAGTATCATCGACCGTGCGTCAGTTCACTACTGACGAGGCAGGGGTTTAAGAAATTGATGCTAAAGATCGGGATGTGGACATCGGGTCTATGACTTAAGTACTGAACGATGATTATTGGGAAAGACATCATCCCAATTCTTCTCTGACCACTCCTCTATAGCAAATTCCTCAGTCCCCTGTGCAAACAGAAGAAATTCATACGGGTTTTGATGAACGTTAATCTTCACTTCTCTCTATTCCAGAAGAAGTTCCAGGCACTAGCGCTGATGAAATGGAGATCAAGATTGCTGAAGAAATTGCTCCTGAAATTCCTCAACCTGTGGCTCTCGAGGCTGTGCGATAAGAGGCTCTGAAGACTTCCACTGCAAATCTTTAGCCCAAGCCACAGAATCCTCACACCAACAAGCAGATGTTCAAGGCTGATGACTTCTTTGCTGAGCATCATTTCTTCTCTGACTACAATCCATACGACTCTGCTCGACTTCATCACAAGCATTTTTGGACTGCCACTCAGATAAATTTCTATTCCTCATTGCTATTTGGTAAGAACAAAGTGTTTGACCGTGAGCAACTTCCTCATGTGGATATGGAGTCTCTTCCATGTTTCACCCCAATCCTCAGTGTTCTTCATGACGCTGGGTTGCCCAACTTTTGCACCGACATCTGCAATTGGAATGAAGAACTCATTCTTCAGTTTCATGCTACTTTGCATCTAACAGGCAATGTTGATGATGTGAATTCATGCGTGCTAGATTGGATGACTGAAAATACTCACTACAAAGCTCCGGCCTCTGAATTGCATCATGCCATTCCAGTCAGTCCTCCCACTAAAGGCGCTCTGAAACTCTATGATGAACCTGAATTGTCAAATCATCTGATGCAAGTACTGATGAAGCCTTTGAAGGATGGCCAAGCTCCAAGGACCACATTCCTCGTGAGGGATTTGCTCTATGTGCCAAGAACCATTTACCGCATTTTGGCCAAAACCCTCAGTCCAATCAAGGGCCACAACTCTGATGAAGAAGAGGTTGTTGTCGGTGTCAAAACCGGCGGATCTTGGGTAGGGGGTCCCAAACTGTGCGTCTAAGGCTAATGGTAACAGGAGGCAGGGGACACGATGTTTACCCAGGTTCGGGCCCTCTCGATGGATTTAATACCCTACTTCCTGCTTGATTGATCTTGATGATATGAGTATTACAAGAGTTGATCTACCACGAGATCGTAGAGGCTATACCCTAGAAGCTAGCCTATGATTATGATTGTTCTTGTCCTATGGACTAAACCCTCCGGTTTATATAGACACTGGAGGGGGTAGGGTTACACAGAGTCAGTTACAGAGAAGAAAATCTACATATCCGAATTGCCAAGCTTGCCTTCCACGCAAAGGAGAGTCCCATCCGGACACAGAACAATGTCTTCAATCTTGTATCTTCATAGTCCAACAATCCGGACAAAGTATATAGTCCGGCTGTTGGAGGACCCCTTAATCCAGGACTCCCTCAGTGGCCCCTGAACCAGACTTCAATGATGATGAGTCTGGCGTGCAGATTGTCTTCGGCATTGCAAGGCGGGTTCCTTCTCTGAATACTCCATAGAAGATTTTGAACACAAGAATCGTGTCCGGCTCTGCAAAACAAATTCCACATACCACCGTAGAGAGCACAATATTCCACAAATCTAATCTGTTGACAACTTTTTATAGTATGACATCACACCATGGTCCGGTTATTATTCGAACCATTTTCGGCAACCAGACACTACACGTAACGCGAGGCGGTTTCCTTGACACGTCTTGTCGAAGAAGAGATCGTGTCCCCTTATCGTGGGATTCTCATCAATACGGGGATGGGTAACCCCACCGCACCATCAATCGTGGCGCTTGGGAAATAAGCGATTTTTACGGGCAAGCGGGGAGGCGCGCAATTTCTACCGCCTTTATAAAGAGATAGAGATCCTCCTTTTTCACCCACGCCTTCGTCTTCCTTCGCTCATCCATTCTCGCACGCTCGAGCTCCAGCGCCCTAGTTCTCACCTTCTCCGTACAACCATTCCAAACATGTCCGGAGCGGGAGGCAAGTGAATGGCTTCCTCCGTCACGGAGGAGGACATTACGAAGCTCTGGGAGGCCGGATACTTGGCCGCAGACATCGCGCACCGGCTCCCGGACGCGGGGCAGATCGTTTCGACTCCGGAACCCCATGAGAGGGTTGTGTCCCTTGCCCACTTCATCCGCGGACTGGGATTCCCCCTCCACCCATTTGTCCGCGGGCTCATGTTTTACTATGGGCTAGATTTTCATGTTCTGGCCCCTAAGTTTATCCTCAACATCTCGGCGTTTTTCGTCGTGTGCGAGGCTTTCCTCCGCATCAAGCCCCACTTCGGCGTGTGGCTGAAGATCTTCAACGTGAAGCCGAAGATAGTGGTCGGCCAGCAAGCGGAGTGCAGAGGCGCCATGGTGGGCAAGATGCCCAACGTCACCTGACTCGAAGGCTCCTATGTGGAGACCATGAAGGGATGGTAGTCGGGCTGGTTCTACATCACCGAGCCGTGCGACTCAAACTGGGCGGCGGCCCCCGAATTTAAATCTGGCATCCCCACGTGGCTTACCTCTTGTAAGAGGAAGGGTTTAGCCTGGTGTGCGCCTACGGAGCTGACCGGACTCTAGAACTGCATCAAAGACATGATAGGCAAGAATATCAAGCTTGTCAATGTGGTCCAGGTCATGCTCTTCCGCCGGATTCTCCCGTGTCAAAGATGGGCATTCAACCTGTGGGAGTTTCATTTGGCCAAACACTAGATGCTGCAGGAGCTCTTCGACATGACGCACAAAGATGTCTGGAAGGTCTTGTTCAAGGCCGCCGAAGTACCTCCTCCCACCGCCGAGGACCGCGGACTCAGCCCAAAGCGCCCTGCCAATCCGATTAAGCTCTCTATATTTCACAAGACGTGCCTTTCCTCAGCATGTTCGTGGGAGGAATCTAAGCCATCATACTGATTTAACAGGACTATGTGGCGACACCAGAGCAGATCGACTGTCCAGCTCCGTTGCCTGAAGAACCAACAACCGCTCTCCTAATGGAGATGTTGTTTCCGACACCCTATGAGGTGTTGGAGAAGAAGGCCAAGAATAAGGGCACGGGGACCAGGAAAGGTCTCCGGTGCAAGGTTGTGTCGGACTCATCGTCCGAAGACACCGAGGCGCACTCCTCCAACGACAACGAGCAGGAGGAAGAGGAAAACCCTCTCCCCCAAACCAAGGGGGAGAAGAAAAGGAAGGCCACCCCTTTCGGGGAGGCCGAAGGGTCCAAGAAGGGAAGGACCCTCCCTCCGGACCACTCCATAATAGCCGCCTACAGCGACGAGGAGTGGCTACCCAGGGCCAAGCCCTTGGCGAAGTCATAAGTATCCAGATACCATAATACTTCTTGCATGTTTTAGCTTTATGGCTTCTTATCATGTCAAAATATGTTTGTGCAGTCCGTCCAAAGCCCGCATCAACTTATCCTCCTCGGATGGGTCCTTGAGCTCGTCGGAGATGAACAGCTATTCTTTCCCGATGGCCTCCACTCCCCAGCCCGCGGATGACACAAAGGTGTTATCTAAGAGGATACCAGGCCAGGGAAAGATAGTTCTGAGGCGCCGCAAGGCGAAACCCCCGATGCTGGGCTCATGGGGGGGAAGATCCCCATGGATTCTGATGAGGTGGGTCGCAACGAGCATGGCCCCCAGCCGGATACTGCGCCGGAACCTCCAGTGGTTCCGAATTCAGGCAGGCAGCCCCTCGCCAAGGGGGGTGATCCATCTGTGCCGATGACCTCTGTCCATCCAGAGTCATTGGATAACTTGGTGGAAGCGCTTCAAAGTGCTTCCCTTGATGAAGGACACCGTACTCTTATGAGTACGATGATTGCGAAGGTTCAGTCTGCCAAAAGCGGATTGATCGAAGCCTGCGCCAGCCTCCTGACAGGCCTTGAGGTAACTAATTTAAATTATGAGAAAGTATCACAGTATAGACAGTAGCCCCTGATGCTCTGTTTGGTGTTCGGAAAGAAAGGCCAAACAGAGGATCAAATATTATTCCCAGGAGTCTAATCATACTGTGCCTATGTGAATAAGCAGTCGTAGCTGCTGGTCGCCGCCGCCGCCACTACGGAGGTCTCCGGACTGAGGCAGAACTTGGGGCGGGGCCGAAGAAGAGCTCAGCCTCGTGAAGAGGCAGCTTGAGGAGAACAAAGGTAAGTGATACCCCGTCTGAATGTTATATAAAGGAAAAAAATCGTTGATGCTAATAGAAGCATGATGAATTTTAATAGGGGCCACGACCGAAGTGGCGGTCCTTAAGAAGGCGCTATCTGAGGCCAAAGACAAAGCGGCCAGGGAGCGCACCAAGCGTGAAAAACAAGAGGCTCTGGTTGATGAGGTCTAGCAAGGGCGCCAGGATTTTGTCAAAAAATTCGAATCCTTGGAGCGTGATTCCAAGACGCAAGAGTCGGAGGTTGCGAAGGCCTGTCAGAGCGCTCAAGACGCCAAGGTCGAAGCCCAGAAGGCCCTCCAGGAGATTGAGACAGACAAGAAGATAGCGGCGGGTAAGGCTTTCATTATGCAAAGCAAGCATGTGAAGGAAACTTTCCTTTTATTTACCCGAATTTGGAGCTCTCCAGGAGCATTCGCAGATCTGCCGCATAGCATTTCTGATGACACAGAGTTCTACCGGGCTGAGGAAGGGAGCTCGACAGATAAGTTGTTTTGGTCCCAGTATATTGGGGCCGAACATTCGATGCCCTTGAGTGACCAGCTGAAGCAAATGGTCGAACTTCACAAGGCGGCCGAACTGGCCATGAAGGACCTCATAGCCCGACTGTGGCCTGGCGAGCCCCTACCCGGCAGCTACTTCAGCCTTATCAACCAGATGGTAAATTCCTATCCGCGGCTTGAAGTCATTAAGCGGTCTGTCTGCATTGAAGGTGCACACAGGGGGGCCGCCGAAGGGCAAGGAGCATCGCCAACCCAAACAGTACTATGACAATGTCATTAAGGGTGCCCGCCTTGTGGCGGATGAATGTACTAAGGACGTAATATTTGAATGAATGTACTCATGTCATCCTGTAATGTGAAAACGAGTTCATGTGCGCTATATGGCGCTTGTTAATTTAAAATATTACCTTCTTTGCAGCCGTTTATAAAATCTTGAGAGTTGCCTGTCGTCGGCTTCTGCCCCCATGTAACTAGTATTGGGGTGTTCGGGATAAAAAACACTCTTTATCCAAATTTTTGGTCCTTTTAAGGAGGTGTTTAGCGCAGCGAACAAGGCAATCGTACTATACAGCTTTATCGCTCTCACTTGTCCATAGGAGTCTACAATTTTAAATTTTGGTGAAGCCCCTAGTATCCGGAAGGCTGGACTTGGGGCGCTATACACGCCTAAATCGGACGAGGCCGATTCCTCGCCTGAAGCGGAAAAAATCTTTAAGGATTTGAGACCTCTTGAACAGCGACCAGCTCTCACCTTATCATGACAGTCAGTTTTCGGCTTTCTCTACTGAGGTGCTCGTCCGGAAGAACCGGGACACAATTGCAGTAGTTGTCCCTGCGCTACCTTAGTCGATATAGCAGAACGTAAGGTACCAAAACATAGGAGCCGGGCAAACCCAACTATTGACCCAAGACATGATTCGGAGCTGATTCATATAATGCTATAAGTTCGGGGTTCCGCACTGTTGAAAGTGTTCGGACTTGTCTTGCCATGTTATGGGGTACACTGAGGCCCCTGGCGAACTAAACATACCAAAGTGTATGGGTTCGGTTTGTAGTAAATAAGCCGCCAAGAAAATGTAATAATAATACGTCAAAGCGTGTGTGTACAAGTAGTGCGATAAGCAAAATGGGACTATTTGACATGTCCTAGCCAAGGGTAAGCTGTACGTGGGTATGTAAAACAGGTATAACGATCGTTATCAGAGACCACCTGAGTATTCCCTTATATGTCCTAGCTTCTTGTATTCTTGGGTTTTCCTTCCTGTGATGAGTCCGGTGATCCGGATACCTGAGAGGGCTTCCAGAAAGTAGGGTCCTGAAAGAAAGAAAGTGATGAAGGAATACAGGTCCTGGGGGCGGTTGAGCCGCGTTGTGGACCGCATCGTAGTCGTGCCTCCGTCCATGCCCATGGTATTTTGAGTGCGTAATTATGTACACACGACACAAATTTCGCCGCTTGGTTGGGACTAGGACTGAGGCCGAATTGCTAGTCGAGCTCTGGACGTGCCAGACGATCCTGTTGCAGGGTACTCCAGACTCGCTTGACGGTGTCCGGGGGCTTTATCGCCGGATTGGCTGACTGCCTAAGAAGGCGGCTCTGTACTTCTTCTACGAGGGCCGTAGTGTGCTCCTCCATACGGAGCGAGGGTTCTGTGTTTCCATTGACTATTATAACCCCGCCAGGTCCTGGCATCTTGAGCTTGAGGTATGCGCGGTACCGCATTGAATCGAGCAAATGCGGTTCGTCCTAGTAGGGCATGATAACCACTACGGAAAGGGACGATATCGAAGATTAACTCCTCACGTCAGAAATTGTCCGGAGGTCTGAAGACCACTTCCAGTGTGATTGAGCCCGTGCAATAGGCTTCCACACCTGGTATGACACCCTTGAAGGTGGTTTTTGTGGGCTTGATCCTTGAGGGGTCGATGCCCATTTTGCACACTGTATCCTGATAGAGCAGGTTCAGGCTGCTGCCACCATCCATGAGGACTCGTGTGAGATGGAATTCATCGATGATGGGGTCAAGGACCAATGCGGCCGAACCGCCATGACGGATACTGGTAGGATGGTCCCTGCGATCGAAAGTGATCGGACAAGAGGACCATGGGTTGAACTTTGGGGCGACTGGCTCCATCGCATAGATGTCCCTTAGTGCACGCTTCCGTTCCCACTTGGGAATATGGGTTGCGTATATCATATTCACTATTTTCACCTGAGGAGGGAATTTCTTCTGTCCTCCTGTGTTCGGCGGTCGGGGCTCCTCGTCATTATCACTATGCAGCCGCTTTTCCTTGTTTTCGGCATTCAACTTGCCGACCTGTTTAAACACCCAGCATTCTCTATTGGTGTGGTTGGCTGGTTTATCGGGGGGGCCGTGAATTTGATATGAGCGATCAAGTATGCGGTCTGGACGAGACCAGATTATTTCTTTTGAATGGCTTTTTCCGCTGTCCGGATTTAGAGCCTCTGAATCCGGCATTGACTGTCGTGTCTTCGGCGTTGTCGCCATTGTTGCGACGCTTGTGTCTATTGCGTCGTGGCTTGCCGTTGCTATCTCTGGCGTCTGAATCGCCAGAGTTTTTGGGGGTGATGTTGCTATGAGCCAGCCAGCTGTCCTCGCCCGCGCAAAAGCGGGTCATGAGTGTCGTGAGGGCTGGCATGGATTTTGGCTTCCCTTGGCCGAGGTGTTGGGCGAGCCATTCGTCACGGATGTTATGCTTGTAGGCTGCTAAGGCTTCGGCATCCGGACAACCTACAATTTGGTTCTTTTTGGTTAGGAACCGAGTCCAGAATTTCCTGGCTGACTCTCCAGGCTGTTGTGTTATGTGACTTAAGTCATCAGCATCCGGTGGTCGTACGTAAGTGCCATGGAAGTTGTCAAGAAGTACATCTTCCAGGTCCTCCCAACTGCCAATTGAGCTTGCTGGCAGGCTATTCAGCCAATGCCGAGCCGGCCCTTTGAGCTTAAGTGGTAGGTACTTTATGGCATGTAAGTCATCGCTGCGGGCCATGTGAATGTGTAGGAGAAAATGTTCAATCCATACCGCGGGGTCTGTTGTGCCATCATATGATTCAATGTTTACAGGTTTAAACCCTTCTAGGAATTCATGATCCATAACTTCATCAGTGAAGCATAGGGGGTGTGCGGCACCTCCATGCCAGGCTACATCCTGATGTAGTTCAAATGAATCTGGTCTATTGTATTCGACCCGGCCGGACTTTTGTTTATTGTATCCGGCGTGACGGTCATCGTCACGCGTTGTGGCGCGCCCCCGTGATCCGTAGATCGATCTTGACTGTCTTTCTTTGTTTTCCAATACGTCTCGCATGTCCTTCGTGTAGCCCCGGGCCTTTGATTGGCGACGGGGTGCGGTCTAGACTTCGGACTGATAGGCCGCTTTGTCTCGGCCACGGGGTGGCCGGTCAGCCGCATCATGCGCTGGTAGTGTGGGCTTTAACGCCTCCTCCTCGAGTTGAGGTAGCAACCTACGCTTTGGGTAAATTTTTGTAGGGCGTTCGAGTCCATATTCCTCGGCAGCCAGGACATCAGCCCATCTATCAGTTAGGAGATCTTGATCAGCTTGAAGCTGTTGTTGCTTTTTCTTCAGGCTTTTTGCAGTGGCTATAAGCGGGCGCTTGAAGCACTCCTGCTCGACGGGATCCTCAGGCATGATGAATTCTTCGTCGCCAAGGCTCACTTCGTCTTCGGAGAGAGGCATGTAATTATGATCCTCTGATTCTCCATCTGTTGCCTGTTCCTTTGGGCTAGCTTGCCCATCCTCTTGCTCGGCCTTCTCGAAGCCTGGCTGGGCAGGATTGTGTTCGTCTTCGGCACCATCCGGATTGTTATCTCTTGTGCCGATATCACTATTTTTGCTATGGCGGGGCTTGGAGCGGCGCCTATGACGCCGGTGCCTAGATTGCTTCTCCAAAAGGTTATCTTCCGTTGCCTCATCGTCATTGCTTTCTTTGGGGGTGTCCACCATATATATATATATATATATATATATATATATATATATATATATATATATATATATATCATATGATGAGGTGGTTGTCCAGCACCCTATAGGCAGTGGTTCTTGTTATTCTCCTGCATTGTCATCCATACCGTCAATGTCTTCGGAGATGAAGTCAAGCACGTTGGTTAAGTCATCGACAGTGGCTATTAAGTGGGTGGTGGGTGGGGAACGATTTTCTTCGTCGTCCGCTTCCCACTCAAGCCGAACACAGTTTGGCCAGGAATCTCCTGACAAGAAAAGAGACCTTAATAAGTTTAGCATATCGCCCAAGGGCGAGTGCTGGAAAATATCCGCGGAGGTGAACTCCATGACTGGTGCCCAATCAGATTCGATAGGAATGGATGTACACGGTTCGGATCCTGTAGCCGGAGACGAGTCCGAGGGTCCGATGACACCACCCTCACAGGGGGTGGAATCAGTGTTCGGCTCCAACGCCGATGAGTGTGCAGCCTCTGTGGCGGGGTCCATCCAACCGTCCTCGGAAGGCACGATCTGCTCCGGATTGATTCCCGGGGCCGCCGCAGGTGCGATCTCCCGAACACTATCTGGTGACAGATCTAAGTCAGGCTCGTCACGACTGTTCAGTGTACCTGACATGGGCTCAAATCTGCCGAAGATCAAGTCTCCGCGGATGTCGGCAGTGTAGCTCAAGCTTCCAAATCTGACCTGATGGCCAGGGGCGTAGCTATCGATCTGCTCCAGGTGGCCAGGTGAGTTGGCCCGCAGTACGAAGCCGCCGAATACAAAGATCTGTCCGGGAAGGAAAACCTCCCCCTGGACTGCATCGTTGAAGATGATTGAAGGAGCCATCGATCCTTATCGCGACGACATAGTTGTACTCTCAATGAAAGCACCAATGTCGGTGTCAAAACCGGCGGATCTCGGGTAGGGGGTCCCAAACTGTGCGTCTAAGGCTAATGGTAATAGGAGGCAGGGGAGACGATGTTTACCCAGGTTCGGGCCCTCTCGATGGAGGTAATACCCTACTTCCTGCTTGATTGATCTTGATGATATGAGTATTACAAGGGTTGATCTACCACGAGATCGTAGAGGCTAAACCCTAGAAGCTAGCCTATGATTATGATTGTTTTTGTCCTACGGACTAAACCCTTCGGTTTATATAGACACCGGAGGGGGCTAGGGTTACACAGAATCGGTTACAGACAAGGAAATCTACATATCCGAATTGCCAAGCTTGCCTTCCACGCAAAGGAGAGTCCCATCCGGACACAGAAAGAAGTCTTCAATCTTATATCTTCATAGTCCAATAGTCCGGCGAAAGTATATAGTCCGGCTGTCCGAGTACCCCTTAATCCAGGACTCCCTCAGTTGTTGGCATCATGAAGAATCTGCTTTTCAACATCGTGCATGGTATTCCCATCAACTACCATGATTTCTTCATGAGGACTTTAGCCAATGCTGCTCTGTCACCTTTTGAGTTGAAGCCTTACACTCCCTAGATCATGAAATTCATCAGATCAAGGTCTTCAATTCATTACAAGGTTGACTGTCAAAATTATTTCAGCTATTTGCCCCCAATTGAAGTCCTCAAACAGACTATTTCCTTAGCTGATGAGAAGGGCAAGGCTGATATCATTGATGAAGGCACTCGTCCTCTGGATGGTCAATTTCTCAAGTCTGCATCCTACTCAACCAATGATGACTCTGCCACACATGACACTACTGCAAATGCTTCAAAGCAAAATCCTCAAGCCACTGCTCCACGTGTGATGACTAGTCGTGAGCTGCTCCTCAGTCTTGATCAGAAAGTGGAAAGAAATCACTAGTGGTTATGGCGTCAGTTTGGTGCAATTCTTTAGAACATGACCGTTACTCAAAAGACTATGAAGAAGAATCACAATTATCTGCATCAAGTCTTCAACCGCACCTGGGCTATACTTTCGCATCTGTACACAGATGATGAACTCAAGGAGATGGACTTCCAACAGGACTTTGACTGGTCTCAGCCACCATCGAAGAAATTCAATAAGGTCAAAGTTGTTGGGGAACGTAGCAGAAATTCAAAATTTTCTACGCAACACCAAGATCAATCTATGGAGTAATCTAGAAACGAGGGGAAGGGGAGTGCATCTACATACCCTTGTAGATTGCTAAGCGGCAGCGTTCAAGTGAATGGGGTTGATGGAGTCGTACTCGTCATGATCCAAATCACCGATGATCCTAGCGCCAAACGGACGGCACCTCCACGTTCAACACACATATGGTTGGGAGAGACATCTCCTCCTTCTTGATCTAGCAAAGGAAGGAGAGGTTGATGGAGATCCAGCAGCACGACGGCGTGGTGGTGGAAGTAGCGGGATCCTAGCAGGGCTTCGCCAAGCGCGAGCGGGGAGGAAGAGGTGTCACGGGAGGGAGGGAGGTGCCAGGGACTCAGGTGCGGCAGCCCTCCCTCCCCTGCACTATACATAGGGGCCTAGGGGGATGCCGGCCCCTCGTAGATCCCATCTAGGGAGGGGGGCGGCTGCCCTAGGGGTGGCTTGGCCTCCAAGCCAAGTGGAGGCGCCTCCACCCCTTAGGGTTTCTAACCCTAGGCGCATGGGAGGCCCAAGGAGGGTGCACCAGCCCACCAGGGGCTGCTTCCCACGCCCCTTCAGCCCCTGGGGCCCTCCGGGATAGGTGGCCCCACCCGGTGGACCCCCAGGACCCTTCCGGTGGTCCCGGTACAATACCGATGACCCCCAAAACTTTCCCGGTGGCCGAAACTGGACTTCCTATATATAAATCTTTACCTCCGGACCACTCCAGAACTCCTCGTGACATCCGGGATCTCATCTGTGACTCTGAACAACTTTTGGGTTACCGCATACTAATATCTCTACAACCGTAGCGTCGCCGAACCTTAAGTGTGTAGACCCTACGGGTTCGGGAACCATGCAGACATGACCGAGACAACTCTCCGGCCAAAATAACCAACAGCGGGATCTGGATACCCATGTTGGCTCCCACATGTTCCACGATGATCTCATCAGATGAACCACGATGTCGAGGATTCAATCAATCCCGTATTCAATTCCCTTTGTCTACCGGTATAGTACTTGCCCGAGATTCGATCGTCGGTATCCCAATACCTTGTTCAATCTCGTTACTGGCAAGTCTCTTTACTCGTTCCATAACACATCATCCCATGATCAACTCCTTGGTCACATTGCGCACATTATGATGATGTCCTACCGAGTGGGCCCAGAGATACCTCTCCGTCACACGGAGTGAAAAATCCCAGTCTCGATTCGTGCCAACCCAACAGACACTTTCGGAGATACCCGTAGTGCACCTTTATAGCCACCCAGTTACGTTGTGACATTTGGTACACCCAAAGCATTCCTACGGTATCCGGAAGTTGCACAATCTCATGGTCTAAGGAAATGATACTTGACATTAGAAAAGCTTTCGCATACGAACTACACGATCTTTGTGCTAGGCTTAGGATTGGGTCTTGTCCATCACATCATTCTCCTAATTATGTGATCCCGTTATCAACGACATCCAATGTCCATGGTCAGGAAACCGTAACCATCTATTGATCAACGAGCTAGTCAACTAGAGGCTTACTACGGACATGGTGTTGTCTATGTACCCACATATGTATCTGAGTTTCCTATCAATACAATTATAGCATGGATAATAAACAATTATCGTGAACAAGGAAATATAATAATAATAACTAATTTATTATTGCCTCTAGGGTATATTTCCAACAGTCTCCCACTTGCACTAGAGTCAATAATCTAGTTCACATCGCCATGTGATTAACACTCACAGGTCACATAGCCATCTGACCAACATCCAAAGAGTTTACTAGTGTCAATAAACTAGTTCACATCATCATGTGGTTAAGACTCAATGAGTTCTGGGGTTTGATCATGTTTTGCTTGTGAGAGAGGTTTTAGTCAAAGGGTCTGCAACAATCAGATTTGTATGTACTTTGCAAATCTCTAGGTCATATTTTAAATGCTGCTTCCACGCTCCACTTGGAGCTATTCCAAATGGTTGCTCCACTATACGTGTCTGGTTTTCTACTTAGAGTCATTCGGATAGGTGTTAAAGCTTGCATCAACGTAACCCTTTACGCCGAACTCTTTATCACCTCAATAATCGAGAAACATGTCCTTATTACTCCAAGGACAATTTTGACCGCTGTCCAATGATCCATTCCTGGAACACTCTTGTACCCCCTTGCCAGACACGTGGCAAGGCACATATCAAGTGCGGTACAAAGCATGACATACTGTATAGAGCCTATGGCTATGACACAGGGGACGAAATTCATCCTTTCTCTTTCTTCTGCCATGGTCGAGCTTTAAGTCTTAACTTCATACCTCACAACTCAGGCAAGAACTCCTTCTTTGACTGATCCATCTTGAACACCTTCAAGATCATGTCAAGGTATGCGCTCATTTGAAAGTACCGTTAAGCGTTTTGATCTATCCTTATAGATCTTGATGCTCAATGTTCAAGCAGCTTAATCCAGGTTTTCTATTGAAAGACACTTTTCAAATAACCCTATATGCTTCCCAGAAACTCTACATCATTTCTGATCAACAATAGTCAACAACATATACTCATCAGAAATTCTATAGTGCTCACACTCACTTCTTTGGAAAAACAAGTTTCTCATAAACTTTGTACAAACCCAAAATCTTTGATCATCTCATCAAAGCGTACATTCCAACTCCGAGATGCTTACTCCAGTCCTTAGAAGGGTTATTGGAGCTTTGAATACTTGTTAGCATCTTCTAGGATTGACAAAACCTTCTGGTTGTATCACATACAACCTTTCCGCAAGAAAATTGTCGAGGAAACAATGTTTTGACATCCTATCTGCAAGATTTCATAAATAATGCAGTAACTGCTAATCCAATTTCAACAGACTCTTAGTATCGCTACGAGTGAGAAAGTATCACTGTAGTCAACTCCTCGAACTTGCCGGAAAACATCTTAGCGACAAGTCGAGCTTTCTTAATGGTGATACTTACCATCATTGTCCGTCTTCCTTTTAAAATCCATCTGTACCCAATAGCCTTACGACCATCAAGTAGTTCTTCCAAAGTCTATACTTTGTTTTTACACATGGATCCTCTCGGATTTTATGGCCTCGAGCCATTTTTGGAATCCGGGCCCACCATCGCTTCTCCATAGCTTGTAGGTTCATTGTTGTCTAGCAACATGACTTCCAAGACAGGATTACATACCACTTTGAAGTAGTACGCATCCTTGTCGTCCTATGAGGTTTGGTAGTGACTTGAAGTTTCATGATCACTATCATCAGCTTCCACTTCAATTGGTGTAGGCGCCATAGGAACGACTTCCTGTGCCCTGCTACATACTAGTTGAAGTGACGGTTTAATAACCTCATCAAGTCTATACCATCCTCCCACTCAATTCTTTCAAGAGAAACTTTTCCTCGAGAAAGGACCCGATTCTTGAAACAATCATTTTTGCTTCCAGATCTGAAATAGGAGGTATACCCAACTGTTTTGAGTGTCCTATGAAGATGCATTTATCTGCTTTGGTGTGGCGGCCGGTTTTCCGGGCATTAAATTCCAGAAAACTGGCCGTTGTGCTCACCAGCCCCAGGATAACTGTTAGCTGATGAGGCACCAACTTGATACAGAAATCCAAAGCAAAATACAACATATGTAGTACAAGACCATTCTGGCCTGTGAGTACAACAAATGGTTTCTAGTAGTTGATGGCGGAAGCGGGTTGTGAAACATCAGCGTCTATGGGACTCCATTTCCCACGGGAACAGCTGACCAGGCGAACTCCTATCTTCGCGAGGCTGCTATCTCCATTGTGTGGGTTCCGGGGCTGTCAACACGGTCGCTCCTTTCCGCGCAAGAAATCTGGCCAAGACAATAGCCAGGGACAAGCCAGTGAGTACTTTGAATGTACTCGCAAACATTATGAACACGGGTATAATATAACAACAATGTGCTGAAAATATTTTATACTCATGACGTCAGTCACAAAAGATAAATATAACTCCGATGTGTGTAAGCATGTAATATATGAATATGCAATGCCATAGAAGTATTAAAAATTATGAAATAAGTAACAAACATGCCATAGTCGGGCGTCTGAGCGACACCACATAAAGGGCTTTAAAAGAAATGCCACAGTCGGGCGTCTGAGCGACACCACATAAAGGGCTTTAAAAGAAATGCCACAGTCGGGCGTCTGAGCGACAACACATAAAGGGTTTTAAAAGAAATGCCACAGTCGGGCGTCTAAGCGACACCACATCAAGCGCTTTAAAAGAAATGCCACAGTCGGGCGTCTGAGCGACACCACATAAAGGGCTTTAAAAGAAATGCCACAGTCGGGCGTCTGAGCGACGCCACATAAAAGGCTTTAAAAGAAATGCCACAGTCGGGCGTCTGAGCGACGCCACATAAAGGGTTTTAAAATAAATGCCACAGTCGGGCGTCTGAGCGACACCACATAAAGGGCTTTAAAATAACAATCAGAGTGAATATCCCCGAGGTAGAACCATCCCAGAGATACTCGATGATAACAACAATATCACGGGTTAGTCAACAATAATAATAATCATAATTATCACAAGTCACAAGTAGTAATTCCCGTTCTGGTTTAAAAGTTTCACCTTCGAAGACCGACACTAAGACCGACACTTGACCCATCCCAGACTGTAATCCTTAACCATGGACACGGCTATTCGAATAGGTTTAATCTCTGCAGAGGGTGTACTCTTTACCCACGAGTAACGGATTTCTTTAGTCCATCAGGACTAATTCTGTCTACGGTCTTTTTGTTGAAAACACACCTAACTTGCACACACCAGCTTAACTCACACGTGTCTGGAATCACCCACGACACCTGTCAAGCAAACTCTAAGTGGGGAGGCTACAACCTCGCGTAGCATGGGATCAAACTTATATCGCGCACTCTAAGGGGTGGCCTCCCCTCTCGGTCCCAACCGGAAACACCCATGCCCCCAGACCAGGTGGCCTGCCTACCAGCTACAACCGGTATCTTCCACCATGGCCTCTCTGTACGGTGTGTGCTAGAAAGAGGTTGACAACTTATTGAACCGTACTCTACTTGCTGTAGAGACGAGTGGTAGTACGAAACAAGTATGGGGGGTATTGGCACAAGACTCGATCTACGGTCGACTCAGGAGGTTAAATATTCCCTGCATGATTAGCATAACGAATATATTTCAACCAACAGAGTCACCGCTCATATTACCTTACCATGCCATACCAGACATAACCGTCCCGACGGAGACCAGCGACAAACTCATGCCTACCCAAGGCAGAGGTTTTCCCGGGTTCCTGCTGGTATGCATGCAAGGCACATGAGGATGATTATCATCACAAGTGTGTTCATTTCCAACAACATGGAAATCTATAACATGCACCCATGCATATGATCATATCACATGAAATAAAAAGTTTCTCCAAAGTGAGGTGATGTTATAAACGTGTCATCGAACACACAAAAATATTATGCCGGGGTTCAGAATGCTTGCCTTCTGGTCACGGGAAGGCAGGGTGCATTTAAACTCTTGAAATATTTCTCCTCTCTTCAAAAATCCTATTTTAGCAATAAAAATGAATTAACACACAAAATAAAAACAGCACAAAAGTTGTTCTGAAATTTTTTCAAATAAATCTTAAAATAAACTAGATAGAATTTGAGAGATGTAGGAAAAAGAATCAATTCATTTGGAGTTATCCTTAAAAAGATATAACCAGTCAAAGTTCTGGTCAAAATCTGTTTTTAAAATAAAATCAGAAAAGAAAACGGTTCGAGCGGGATTACGCTTTCGCACGGAGGAGACGTACTTGAGCCTTTATGCCTCCACTTATCCAGCGTGGACGCGCGGGGTGTCACTGGAAGTGGGCCCGGGGGACCCATTGGTCAGGTTTGATTGGTCGACCTCCCTCCTCTTCCTCTGCCCCGAGAGGAGGCGGGTCTCCGGCGATGCTCGCCGGCGAACGGCGGAACCGTTCAGGAAACGGAGGTCACCCGTGGGCTCAGGGGATCGAGACGGTCACTCCGGTAGTCGTTACGGTGTCGGGGGGGACGGAGCTGTCGGCGGCGAGCTTTGCGGCTGACAGTGGCCGTCGGGCAAAGTGATTTTTCTCCCGCGGTGAGTCCCGATCAAAATTGAGTAGTGGGAATGGTTCACGGGAGGAAGAGGGAGTTCTTGGTGAAGAGAACGGAGAGGGGGAAGCTCTGGTGGCGCCGGAAGGGCTGGGGCAATGGCGGCGGCTGCGGTTGCCGAAGATGGGGAAGAAGGCCTCCCAGGGTCGTTTGGCTGCCAAAGGGGGCCCTAGGGAGATGGCTTGAGGTCGCCTGCGTGCGGAGACGAGCTCGGGGCTCCTTATATAGGTGAGGCAAGGCGGTTCCGCGGCGGCCGTGGATAAGTTCTCCGGCGGACCGCCTCTCTGTAGCTAGGGCGACGTGGCAGCGACGAGCGCTTGCAGACGAGCGAGGGGATAAGCTCGTGAAGCTCCAGGTGCAGGTGGCGAGAGCTGGCGGCTCGGGCGGTGCTGCACGTGGCAGAGGCCCACTGCGGATGCCGGCGTGCCGCCAAAAGTTCTCTGGCGGGGCGCTGTAGGGCGCCAGGGCGGGCTGGCGTGTTGTGGCGAGGAGGGGAGCGCGTGACGAGGTTCTGCAGTGTGGGCCAAGATAGGGGCGCGATGCGGTGGCTCGTGCGCGCGGCTGCAATTGGCGCGCTCTGGGAGCGCCAAGTGCACGCCCACCAGCTACTTGGCAAAATGCCATGGCCTGCTAGGTGGCTTGGTTGGAGCTGGGAATTAGCAGTTCTAGGCTAGGGCTTGCAAGGAGATCAGTGGACAAGCATGATGGGTCAGAGGATCAGGTTCACATTGCTAACTAAAATCCATGCCAAATCTGACCATGCACACAGGGTGTTTGACAAAATGCCAGAGGCATCTAGGCAGGTCTTGGAGTATTCAAAAACTCCAGATGGCGGTCTCTTTAGATGCATAAGAAGGTGGTGAGGTTAGTTGGTGGAAAGCACAAACTTGCTAGTGCAAGTTTTGCAGAACTCCAAATCTGGACAGGAGGTGAATGGCATTATTTCATGAACCAAAAATATGCCAAAGGTTGCATGCTCCTGGACATAGGAGTTTAACATGGAGGACTACAAGTAGGAGAAAGAATCAAGGGCTAAAGAGCAAGCAAAAATATGGTTGCTGTACAAACCATCATGTTGGACCAGAATGGAGATGAGGTTGTTTCACTCAAAATTTTCAAAGAACAACCCTGGATTTTTGCATATAATGGAATGATATGCTCCTACTGACATCCCAAAATTTTGGTGGAAGCTAGAAACAAATATTTAAAAGGGTTGTAGTGCAAAACTGCCCACTGAACCAGAGAAGGAAAACAGGTGTAGCACTCAACATATGCAATGAATTAAATATATTATTGCACCAAAGTGATTTAGAGACATCACATGACATCTCCAAATTTTGGTTGGATTTTTAGTTAAATCTATCAACTTGTTGTAGTACAAAAGGAGCTCCAAAACTTAAAACAAGTCATTTTAATGAATAAAGTTCAGGGTGAAATAATTTAATAAATAATCTACTGATTAAGAGATGTTTTTAAAAGAGAGGGAAAATAAGTCCAATATGCTTTGGAAGGATCCACTTGGGAAAAACTCCTTAATATTAAAAGAAAAGTTTTGAAACCAACAGAGATATTCTTGCAGGCAAAAAATTTAAACTCTTGGCAAAATTTTAATAACTAAAACCTGGTTAAAATTTTGGGATGTTACAATTACTACCCCCTTAAGAAAAAAAATCTCGTCCTCGAGATTTGCTAAGAGCCGTTGAGAAAAACAACTACTCCATATATGTTCGAGCGGTTGTGAGTCTGCTGCCGTGGTGCTGCGTGAATAAAAATAATAATCCACGTAGTGAGGGGATAATCGATGCGGCAATTCAGTAAAAAAAAAAACCATACTAGGATTTTTCACGGTTACACACATTATTCACGAAGACAACCACTCACATAAGTAGAAACTAAATACTCGACTCGTCGCACAAATTTGAGGTACCATGCATAAGATACACGTAATAATAAATGCTGAGATAACAAACACAGCAGTGACATCTAAAATGAGAAAGGTAACTGGACAAGGTCTTGAGAAAAAGTCTCTGGCAATGGAATACACTCCCCTTCTATCGGAGGAAGTGGATTGACCAGTCGATGTATGAGTCTCTTCGGTTCGGGCCTCAGAGGTCTGCCAATGGCAATCTGAGGATTCAAATCAGCGAGACTCTGGAGATATTCCATCACTCGCTGGTTCAAATGCTCTTGAGCGATGATGTACTGGATAAGGTTGGCTAGCACTGGGTCTCTCTCAATCCGTCCACCGGGAAAAGATGTTACTCCTCCGGGTGCTGCACGGCTCGGTAAGTAATAATATCCTTGTTCGCGGGCATAGGGTACTGCGGATCGAAGGCGAGCAATCGCTTCTTTCGTAGCAGCTTCTATGGCCAGGTGTGGGGTTGGCATAGATTTCCCCACGAAGGAAACTTCCATTGGATCTTGATTGGAGTCTACGGGAGGGATGTGCACTGCTTCCCAATATTCCGAGGTGGAAGGGGTGATCCTTGATTTGAACAGCTCGTACTGGGGTGGCTGGGTAGAACCCATGGTACTGCAGGTAAAGTCCCGCAATATTTTGACAAAGCTACCTGGGGTTGCATCTGGGGTTCTCTGATGAATACTGGGGCTCGGCATGACAGGAAAAGGTTGTGAGGGTGGTGCACAAGGTGTGGGGTGCTGGGTAAGATCACAAGGTGGCCTTCTTATATAGTATCTGGGATGGTTTATTTACCATGGTGAAAGGTAATAAATCTGCCAGATTAGCTCCAAAGGTCAGGTTAGTGTCAGAGATACACATACCTCATAAAGAGACGTGTTACTGTGGTTGTCGTCGGGGTTGGTTTTGGTAACTGTGCCCAGAAATGCAACTGTGCACTGACAAAATACGCAAGGCTACTATTAAAACAGAGGCACAACGACAGGCTGCGTTTATATACAAGGTCGCACGATTAGAAAGCGAGGATACACTGAAACTCGGTGCTACTCGCACGGCTTAATCTACCTCGTTTACGTCTAAACGGGCATGCCTGGTGGATGATGAGGCTTCTCCACGTGTCTCACTGCCGGGATTAGTCGGAGATGGCGGAGGAACTGCAGGGTCGGGGTAGCGATGATGACCATTGCGGGGATTGTTGGCCACAACCCCGTTGGAGTGTGCTCCCAAAAGGCAACGAAGCACTTCTAGGGTCATCAAAGCATCTCGGTTGGTGGCTGGAGCTGATCTCAGGGTCTCGATCGGTTGTCCGAACAGCACGACTGGGTTGTCGGCATCGGGCTCGTCTTCTCTTCTTGCTGGGGCTTGATGAACCAGCTCTCCTCGAGCTGCGATCAGATCAATGGTGATCTGGTCGTACAGTGCCTCTAGTGCCCTTACATAGCGCACTAGGTGCAATAATGCGGGATCCGTCTCGTGATCTCCGTTGGCAACTTGGGGTGGTCTATCATACCCTTCACGCCTGGGGTAGTAGTAGAATAAGCGACAGGTAACTCTGGGCGACAACTGCCAAAGTTGAACTATAGCCTCTCGAGCAGCTAGCTGGATGGCTTGTGGCTCGAAGGAAGTTGTTCTTCCGGTGAACCTGTAGGGGCGTTCTAGAGATAGACCCCTACCGTAGATGTGCACAGTGGCCCAAAATTGACGGTTTTCACCGCCCATGGGTCCTTGGTACACAACATATTCTGGAGGTTCTTCTAACGCGTAGGCATGACGGGTGAGGTTTGCGAGTATGGTCACAAAACCTCCAAGGTTGGTTGCTGTGGTCTCATTGTGCACGACGGGGCCGGGCATTGTGGCTGGGTTCGAGGCTGTGCTATGCTGGGTTGGGGCTTGCGTGCCCTTTTTATAGAAAAAGGGAACAAAGTCTTCTCTCGCACGCTTGCAAATGAGACACCTTGGGTGCTGGTTGCTGGTGCGTGATAGACAAGCTAGGTTGATAGGTTGGGCACCGACTGCCAAAGGTGTCGGGGTCACTGTGTGGCTATCTTGCATGAGAAGTTTGGCTGGGGTGTGGTTAAGGTCTGGTGGGTTGGTTTTCCTAAGTTTTTCGACCTGGCTAAGATAGGATTAGCCAATGGTCAGCCTGGCTCTGATACCAAGTCTGTGGCGACCGGTTTTCCGGGCATTAAATTCCAGAAAACTGGCCGTTGTGCTCACCAGCCCCAGGATAACTCTTAGCTGATGAGGCACCAACTTGATACAGAAATCCAAAGCAAAATACAACATATGTAGTACAAGACCATTCTGGCCTGTGAGTACAACAAATGGTTTCTAGTAGTTGATGGCGGAAGCGGGTTGTGAAACATCAGTGTCTATGGGACTCCATTTCCCACGGGAACAGCTGACCAGGCTAACTCCTATCTTCGCGAGGCTGCTATCTCCATTGTGTGGGTTCCGGGGCTGTCAACACGGTCGCTCCTTTCCGCGCAAGAAATCTGGCCAAGACAATAGCCAGGGACAAGCCAGTGAGTACTTTGAATGTACTCGCAAACATTATGAACACGGGTATAATATAACAACGATGTGCTGAAAATATTTTATACTCATGACGACAGTCACAAAAGATAAATATAACTCCGATGTGTGTAAGCATGTAATATATGAATATGCAATGTCATAGAAGTATTAAAAATTATGAAATAAATAACAAACATGCCACAGTCGGGCGTCTGAGCGACACCACATAAAGGGCTTTAAAAGAAATGCCACAGTCGGGCGTCTGAGCGACACCACATAAAGGGCTTTAAAAGAAATGCCACAGTCGGGCGTCTGAGCGACACCACATAAAGGGCTTTAAAAGAAATGCCACAGTCGGGTGTCTGAGCGACACCACATAAAGGGCTTTAAAAGAAATGCCACAGTCGGGCGTCTGAGCGACACCACATAAAGGGCTTTAAAAGAAATGCCACATTCGGGCGTCTGAGCGACGCCACATAAAGGGCTTTAAAAGAAATGCCACAGTCGGGCGTCTGAGCGACGCCATATAAAGGGTTTTAAAAGAAATGCCACAATCGGGCGTCTGAGCGACACCACATAAAGAGCTTTAAAATAACAATCATAGTGAATATCCCGGAGGTAGAACCATCCCAGAGATACTCGATGATAACAATAATATCACGGGTTAGTCAACAATAATAATAATCATAATTATCACAAGTCACAAGTAGTAATTCCCGTTCTGGTTTAACAGTTTCACCTCCGAAGACCAACACTAAGACCGACACTTGACCCATCCCAGACTATAATCCTTAACCATGGGCACGGCTATTCGAATAGGTTTAATCTCTGCAGAGGGTGTACTCTTTACCCACGAGTAACGGATTTCTTTAGTCCATCAGGACTAATTCCGTCTACGGTCTTTTTGTTGAAAACACACCTAACTTGCACACACCAGCTTAACTCACACGTGTCTGGAATCACCCACGACACCTGTCAAGCAAACTCTAAGTGGGGAGGCTACAACCTCGCGTAGCATGGGATCAAACTTATATCGCGCGGTCTAAGGGGTGGCCTCCCCTCTCGGTCCCAACCGGAAACACCCATGCCCCCGGACCAGGTGGCCTGCCTACCAGCTACAACCGGTATCTTCCACCATGGCCTCTCCGTACGGTGTGTGCTAGAAAGAGGTTGACAACTTATTGAACCGTACTCTACTTGCTGTAGAGACGAGTGGTAGTACGAAACAAGTATGGGGGTTACTGGCACAAGACTCGATCTACGGTCAACTCAGGAGGTTAAATATTCCCTGCATGATTAGCATAACGAATATATTTCAACCAACAGAGTCACCGCTCATATTACCTTACCATGCCATACCAGACATAACCGTCCCGACGGAGACCGGTGACAAACTCATGCCTACCCAAGGCAGAGGTTTTCCCGGGTTCCTGCCGGTATGCATGCAAGGCACATGAGGATGATTATCATCACAAGTGTGTTCATTTCCAACAGCATGGAAATCTATAACATGCACCCATGCATATGATCATATCACATGAAATAACAAGTTTCTCCAAAGTGAGGTGATGTTATAAACGTGTCATCAAACACACAAAAATATTATGCCGAGGTTCAGAATGCTTGCCTTCAGTTCACGGGAAGGCAGGGTGCATTTCAAACTCTTGAAATATTTCTCCTCTCTTCAAAAATCCTATTTTAGCAATAAAAATGAATTAACACACAAAATAAAAACAGCACAAAAGTTGTTCTGAATTTTTTTCAAATAAATCTTAAAATAAACTAGACAGAATTTGAGAGATGTAGGAAAAAGAATCAATTCATTTGGAGTTATCCTTAAAAAGATATAACCAGTCAAAGTTCTGGTCAAAATCTGTTTTTAAAATAAAATCAGAAAAGAAAACGGTTCGAGCGGGATTACTCTTTCGCACAGAGGAGACGTACTTGAGCCTTTACGCCTCCACTTATCCAGCGTGGACGCACGGGGTGTCACTGACAGTGGGCCCGGGGGACCCACTAGTCAGGTTTGACTTGTCGACCTCCCTCCTCTTCCTCTGCCCCGAGAGGAGGCGGGGCTCCGGCGATGCTCGCCGGCGAACGGCGGCACCGTTCGGGAAACGGAGGTCACCCGTGGGCTCAGGGGATCGAGACGGTCACTCCGGTAGTCGTTACGGTCTCAGGGGGGATGGAGCTGTCGGCGGCGAGCTTTGCGGCGGACGGTGGCCGTCGGGCAAAGTGATTTTTCTCCCGAAGTGAGTCCCGATCAAAATCGAGTAGTGGGAATGGTTCACGGGAGGAAGAGGGAGTTCTTGGTGAAGACAACGGAGAGGGGGAAGCTCTGGTGGCGCCGGAAGGGCCGGGGCAATGGCGGCGGCTGCGGTTGCCGGAGATGGGGAAGAAGGCCTCCCCGGGTCATTTGGCTGCCAAAGGGGGCCCTAGGGAGATTGCTTGAGGTCGCCTGCATGCGGAGACGAGCTTGGGGCTCCTTATATAGGTGAGGCAAGGCGGTTCCGCGGCGGCCGTGGATAAGTTCTTCGGCGGACCGCCTCTCTGTAGCTAGGGCGACTTGGCGGCGACGAGCGCTTGGAGACGAGCGAGGGGATAAGCTCGCGAAGCTCCAGGGGCAGGTGGCGAGAGCTGGCGGCTCGGGCGGCACTGCCCGTGGCAGAGGCGCACTGCGGATGCCGGCGTGCCGCCAAAAGTGCTCTGGCGGGGCGCTGTAGGGCGCCGGGGCGGGCTGGCGTGTTGTGGCGAGGTGGGGAGCGCGTGACGAGGTTCTGCAGTGTGGGCCAAGACAGGGGCGCGACGCGGCGGCTCGTGCGCGCGGCTGCAATTGGCGCGCTCTGGGCGCGCCCAGTGCACGCCCACTAGCTGCTCGGCAAAATGCCATGGCCTGCTAGGTGGCTTGGTTGGAGCTGGGAATTAGCAGTTCTAGTCTAGGGCTTGCAAGGAGATCAGTGGACAAGCATGATGGGTCAGAGGATCAGGTTCACATTGCTAACTAAAATCCATGCCAAATCTGACCATGCACACAGGGTGTTTGACAAAATGCCAGAGGCATCTAGGCAGGTCTTGGAGTGGTCAAAAACTCCAGATGGTGGTCTCTTTAGATGCATAAGAAGGTGGTGAGGTTAGTTGGTGGAAAGCACAAACTTGCTAGTGCAAGTTTTGCAGAACTCCAAATCTGGACATGAGGTGAATGGCATTATTTCATGAACCAAAAATATGCCAAAGGTTGCATGCTCCTGGACTTAGGAGTTTAACATGGAGGACTACAAGTAGGAGAAAGAATCAAGGGCTGAAGAGCAAGCAAAAATATGGTTGCTGTACAAACCATCATGTTGGACAAGAATGGAGATGAGGTTGTTTCACTCAAAATTTTCAAAGAACAACCCTGGATTTTTGTATATAATGGAATGATATGCTCCTACTGACATTCCAAAATTTTGGTGGAAGCTAGAAACAAATATTTAAAAGGGTTTTAGTGCAAAACTGCCCACTGGACCAGAGAAGGAAAACAGGTGTAGCACTCAACATATGCAACGAATTAAATATATTATTGCACCAAAGTGATTTAGAGACATCACATGACATCTCCAAATTTTGGTTGGATTTTTAATTAAATCTATCAACTGGTTGTAGTACAAAAGGAGCTCCAAAACTTAAAACAAGTCATTTTAATGAATAAAGTTCAGGGTGAAATAATTTAATAAATAATCTACTGATTGAGAGATGTTTTTAAAAGAGAGGGAAAATAAGTCCAATATGCTTTGGAAGGATCCACTTGGGAAAAACTCCTTAATATTAAAAGAAAAGTTTTGAAACCAACAGAGATATTCTTGCAAGCAAAAATTTTAAACTCTTGGCAAAATTTTAATAACTAAAACCTGGTTAAATTTTTGGGGTGTTACATTTGGGTTTGAGCTTATCAACCTGAAACTTTTTCACATAAGCGTCACAGCCCCAAACATTTTAGAAATGACAGCTTAGGTTTCTCTAAACCATAGTTCATATGGTGTCATCTCAACGGAATTACGTGGTGCCCTATTTAAAGTGAATGTGGTTGTCTCTAATGCCTAACCCATAAACGATTCGGTTAGAGACATCATGGTATGCACCATATCCAATAGGTTGCAGTTATGATGTTCGGACACACCATCACACTATGGTGTTCCAGGCGGTATTGGTTGTGAAACAATTTCCACAATGTCTTAATTGTATGCCAAACTCATAACTCAGATACTCATCTCTATGATCATATCATAGACATTTTTATCCTCCTGTCACGACGATCTCCAACTTCACTCTGAAATTACTTGAACCTTTCAACAATTCAGATTTGTGTCTCATCAAGTGAATATACTCAGTATCTACTCAAATCATCTATGAAGTAAGAACATAACGATATCCACTGCGTGCCTCAGCACTCATTGGACTACACATCGAATGTATTACTTCCAACAAGTTGCTTTCTTATTCCATTTTACTAAAAACGAGGCTTTTCAGTCATCTTACCCATGTGGTATGATTTGGATGTCTCAAGTGATTCAAAATCAAGTGTGTCCAAACGGTCCATCTGCATGGAGTTTCTTCATGCGCATATACCAATAGACATGGTTCACATGTCTCAATCTTTTCAAAAATGAGTGAGTCCAAAGATCCATCAATATGGAGCTTCTTCATGCGTTTTATACCAATATGACTTAAGTGGCAGTGCCACAAGTATGTGGTACTATCATTACTATCTTATATCTTTTGGCACGAACATGTGTATCACTACGATCGAGATTCAATAAACCATTCATTTTAGGTGCAAGACCGTTGAAGGTATTGTTCAAATAAACAGAGTAACCATTATTCTCCTTGAATGAATAACCGTATTGCGATAAACATAATCCAATCATGTTTATGCTCAACGCAAAGACCAAATAACAATTATTTAGGTTTAACACCAATCTCGATGGTAGAGGGAGAATCCGATGCTTGATCACATCAACCTTGGAAACACTTCCAACACACATCGTCATCTCACCTTTAGCTAGTCTCCGTTTATTCTGTAGCCTTTATTTCGAGCTACTAACACTTAGCAACCGAACCGGTATCTAATACCCTGCTGCTACTAGGAGTACTAGTAAAGTACACATTTAATATAATGTATGTCCAATACATACTTCTGTCAACCTTGCCGGCCTTCTCATCTACCAAGTATCTAGGGTGGTTCTGCTTCAGTGACCATTCCTCTTATTACAGAAGCACTTAGTCTCGGGATTGGGTTCAACTTTGGGTTTCTTCACTCGAGCAGAAACTGATTTGTCGTTTCATGAAGTATCCCTTTCTTGCCCTTGCCCTTCTTGAAACTAGTGGTTTTAACTAACCATCAACAATTGATGCTCCTACTTGACTTCTACTTTCGCGGTGTCAAACATCGCGAATAGCTCAAGGATCATCATATCTATCCCTGGTATGTTATAGTTCATCACGAAGCTCTAGTAGCTTGGTGGAAATGACTTTGGAGAAACATCACTATCTCATCTGGAAGATTAACTCCCACTCGATTCAAGTGATTGTTGTACTTAGACAATCTGAGCACAAGCTCAACGATTAAGATTTTCTCCCTTAGTTTGCAGGCTAAGAAACTCGTCGGAGGTCTTATACCTCTTGACGTGGGCACGAGCCTGAAATCCCAATTTCAGCTCTTGAAACATCTCATATGTTTCGCGACGTTTCGAAATCGTCTTCGGTGCCACAACTCTAAACCGTTTAACATTACTGAACTATCACGTAGTTATCAAAACGTGTATTTCAAATGTTGCGCAACATCCACAAACGACGTTCGAGGTTCAGCACACCGAGTGGTGCATTAAGGACATAAGCCTTCTACGAAGCAACGAGGACAATCCTCAGTTTACGGACCTAGTCCGCATAATCGCTAATTCCAACTTTCAACTGAATTTTCTCTAGGAACATATCTAAAACAGTAGAACTAAAGCACGAGCTACGACATAATTTGCAAAAACCTTTTGACTATGTTCAAGATAATTAAGTTCATCTTATGAACTCCCACTCAGATAGACATCCCTCTAGTCATCTAAGTGATTACATGATCCGAGTCAACTAGGCCATGTCCGATCATCACGTGAGACGGACTAGTCATCATCGGTGAACATCTTCATGTTGATCGTATCTACCATACGACTCATTCTCGACCTTTCGGTCTCTTGTGTTCCGAGGACATGTCTGTACATGCTAGGCTCGTCAAGTCAACCTAAGTGTTTCGCGTGTGTAAATCTGGCTTACACCCGTTGTATGTGAACGTTAGAATCTATCACACCCGATCATCACGTGGTGCTTTGAAACAACGAACTTTAGCAATGGTGCACAGTTAGGGGGAACACTTTCTTGAAATTATTATGAGGGATCATCTTATTTACTACCATCATTCTAAGCAAATAAGATGCATAAACATGATAAACATCACATGCAATCAAATAGTGACATGATATGGCCAATATCATTTTGCTCCTTTTGATCTCCATCTTCAGGGCTCCATGATCATCATCGTCACCGGCATGACACCATGATATCCATCATCATGATCTCCATCGTCGTGTCTCCATGAAATTGTCTCGCCAACTATTACTTCTACTACTATGGCTAACGGTTTAGCAATAAAGTAAAGTAATTACATGGCGTTGTTCAATGACACGCAGGTCATACAATAAATTAAGACAACTCCTATGGCTCCTGCCGGTTGTCATACTCATCGACATGCAAGTCGTGATTCCTATTACAAGAACATGATCAATCTCATACATCACATATCATTCATCACATTCTTTTGGCCATATCACATCACATAGCATACCCTGCAAAAACAACTTAGACGTCCTCTAATTGTTGTTTGCATGTTTTACGTGGCTGCTATGGGTTTCTATCAAGAACGTTTCTTACCTACGCAAAACCCACAACGTGATATGCCAATTGCTATTTACCCTTCATAAGGACCCTTTTCATCGAATCCGATCCGGCTAAAGTGGGAGAGACTGGCACCCGCAAGCCACCTTATGCAACAAGTGCATGTCAGTCGGTGGAACCTGTCTCACGTAAGTGTACGTGTAAGGTCGAACCGGGCCGCTTCATCCCACGATGCCGACGAATCAAGATAAGACTAGTAACGGCAAGTAAATTGACAATATCGACACCCACAACTGCTTTGTGTTCTACTCGTGCATAGAAACTACGCATAGACCTAGCTCATGATGCCACTGTTGGGGAACATAGCAGAAATTCAAAATTTTCTACGCAACACCAAGATCAATCTATGGACTAATCTAGCAACGAGGGGAAGGGGAGTGCATCTACATACCCTTGTAGATCACTAAGCGGAAGCGTTCAAGTGAATGGGGTTGATGGAGTCGTACTCGTCGTGATCCAAATCATCGATGATCCTAGCATCGAACGGACGGCACCTCCGCATTTAACACACATATGGTTGGGAGAGACATCTCCTCCTTGATCCAGCAAGGGGAGGAGAGGTTGATGGAGATCCAGCAGCACGACAGCGTGGTGGTGGAAGTAGCGGGATCCCGGCAGGGCTTCGCCAATCGCAAACGGGGAGGAAGAGGTGTCACGGAAGGGAGGGAGGCGCCAGGGACTCAGGTGCGGCTGCCCTCCCTCCCCACCACTATATATAGGGGCCTAGGGGGGCGCCGGCCCCTTGTAGATCCCATCTAGGGATGGGGGCGGCTGCCCTAGGGGTGGCTTGGCCTCCAAGCCAAGTGAAGGCGCCCCCGACCCTTAGGGTTTGTAACCCTAGGCGCATGGGAGGCCCAAGGGGGGTGCACCAGCCCACCAGGGGATGGTTCCCACGCCCCTTCAGCCCATGGGGCCCTCCGGGATAGGTGGCCCCACCCGGTGGACCCCCGGGACCCTTCCGGTGGTCCCGGTACAATACCGATGACCCCCGAAACTTTCTCGGTGGCCGAAACTGGACTTCCTATATATAAATCTTTACCTCTGGACCACTCCAGAACTCCTCGTGACATCTGGGATCTCATCCGGGTCTCTGAACAACTTTCGGGTTACCGCATACTAATATCTCTACAACCCTAGCGTCACCGAACCTTAAGTGTGTAGACCCTACGGGTTCGGGAACCATGCAGACATGACCGAGACAACTCTCCGGCCAATAACCAACAGCGGGATCTGGATACCCATGTTGGCTCCCACATTTTCCACGATGATCTCATCGAATGAACCACGATGTCGAGGATTCAATCAATCCCGTATTCAATTTCCTTTGTCTACCGGTATAGTACTTGCCCGAGATTCGATCGTTGGTATCCCGATACCTTGTTCAATCTTGTTACTGGCAAGTCTCTTTACTCGTTATGTGACACATCATCCCGTGATCAACTCCTTGGTCACATTGTGCACATTATGATGATGTCCTACCGAGTGGGCCCAGAGATACCTCTCTGTCACACAGAGTGACAAATCCCAGTCTCGATTCGTGCCAACCCACAGACACTTTCGGAGATACCCGTAGTGCACCTTTATAGCCACCCAGTTACGTTATGACGTTTGGTACACCCAAAGCATTTCTACGGTATCCAGGAGTTGCACAATCTCATGGTCTAAGGTAATGATACTTGACAATAGAAAAGCTTTAGCATATGAACTACACGATCTTTGTGCTAGGCTTAGGATTGGGTCTTGTCCATCACATCATTCTCCTAATGATGTGATCCTGTTATAACGACATCCAATGTCCATGGTCAGGAAACCGTAATCATCTATTGATCAACGAGCTAGTCAACTAGAGGCTTACTAGGGACATGGTGTTGTCTATGTACCCACACATGTATCTGAGTTTCCTATCAATACAATTATAGCATAGATAATAAACGATTATCATGAACAAGGAAATATAATAATAATAACTAATTTATTATTGCCTCTAGGGCATATTTCCAACAAAAGTTCCTCAATTGGTCGCCAGTTCATATATTTCGTCACGCGAGACAGACAAAGCTGAAGATTTGTACGGCAATGCGGCAGGCCCTACATCAATGGATGACCCCAACAACACTGGCGCTCCTCCATCGACATCATCATGATATTCTTCAGGGGCGTTAGTCCTCATTTTTCGTCCCTTTTGGTCATCTGATGACAAAGGGGGAGAAATTTGAGTTAGTCTTCTAGCTGGTCTATTATATGGGCATTTTTTGGTTAAGTTGAAACTCTTGTTCTTCTGAAGTGTTTGCTCTGCCGAGTTGTAAACTTAAGTCCTATGGTGGTCTGATACTTTAGACTGCTTTCTGCATGCTTATTTCCTCAAGTACTTTAATGCACACATGCTAAATTAAGTCAGACACCATATTTCATCATGCATTTGAAATTCTTCATGCTATATGTCAATTGTGTGTATGAACAGGATATAGGGGGAGATCTCCATGATATTACTCTACAATGTGCATCTTCTATCAAAGCAAATTCCTCAAATATGCACATGGTCAGGGGGAGTTCTTTATCTTGCTATCGAAATCCTCAATATTTAGAACTTTCAATTGGTATGTTTATCCCCGTTGAAAACTTAACCTATTTCTCATCAATCACCAAAAAGGGGGGGATTGTAAGTGCATCTAGTGCCCCTTAGTGATTTTGGTGTATTGAAGACTTATAGTGATGTAGGGTGGAACCCTATGGGGAGATCTTTCACGAATTGGAGGGGGAATCCCCAAGAACAAGATGAACAAAAGAGGGGAAAACAAGAGGAACACTCAAGAACAAGTCAAATCACACATCCACTAGACAATCAAACACATAAGATCCACAAGGTACATGAACAACGAAGGGAAATAAGATACATGGTAGAGTTCATCCCAAATCCTATGAAGGAGATGAGGGCTTGATGATCTACATAGATCCTTCCCTCAACGGGGTCTTCATCCACTAGGGATCTTCTCCAATGGAGGCCTTGAAATCCAATGGAGTGGAATCCCACAAGGGGAGGTACATGAGCTAAGCTCTAGTATTTTGATCTAATCTTCACTAAGTCTAAATGGAGGTGATGAAGGAGTATATATAGCCCTAGGCAAAGAGGGGAATAGGTGGGGGCGAAATGGTAAAACAAGGGCAAAGCCCGTAGCATCACATAGGGGGCCATGTGTGCACGGGGTAAGTGGAGCCCGTGCGCACGGGGTATCCAGGGACCGGATGCAAGGGCCCGTGCGCACGGGGTCCGTGAGGCCCGTGGATACGGGGGTCCCGTGGGCACGGTACACGCCCGTGCGCACGGGGTCTTGAGGACAGCCAGCCTGGGAGGCCCGTGGGCACGGGGTCGGAGGGGCCCGTGCGCACGGGGTCGCCTAGGAGCTGCTACCTTCCTCTTGGCGCTTCCTTCTCCGCTTCCAGGCTTCCGTCTTGGATGGTGTAGTTGTTCTCTTATGCTTGGACTCCTCCATGATGGATGTGTAGCTCCGCTCACACCTAAGTATGCACACAAGAGAGGGGTCAAGTAGTATACCATCCTCGAAGGGTACAAGTGGACACGTGTAAAGGAGATGATTCATCTTTGTATGCATGAAGTAGATGTGGCACGTGTCACTTGTCAAATGGACTCTTGACATGGTGATGTCCATAGGATGCTCCGCATCATCCCCTCCCCCTTGGGAAAGATCCGACCTCGGATCGAAATCCAAATAACCATGGGAAAGAGATGATGGCGGCATGTAGAAGTGGATGATCACCAAGCATTCGTCATCTTGTAGTTCCAAATGGGCACTCTCTAATGTCGCACCGTCTTGTAATTCCTTCAAAAGGAGCAAAGATAACAAGCACTTGGGAAAATAAATGTGGTTGTCGTAAGAGAAAAACCAAGCATTCAAGAGGTGATTCACCGAACAAGTGTTGTCATCAAGCATAGCATATGGTTTGACAAAGAAGTGTGGCATGGCATTTGAGCATATAAATTGAGCACAATCAAGTATATCATGGGAACAAGCATGCAAATGGGAGGTCAATATGCAAATATATGTGATAAGTGAACAAGCATCTACCTCAAGGTCATAGCAAGAATGCACAAAGTGCTCAACAAATGGTCTATGGTATGCATAGGAATCATTCGCAACACCAAGTATAGTGAAATGTCTAAACACATGGGGCAAGTGCAAGACAATCCGAGCATAACGTGCATAGGGTGTAGTGAAGATATCGTGGCACTCAACACAATGAAAGAGCAATTGTTCAACATGTGTGAGGCAATCAAGTCAAGCATGTGATAACCAAAGGGACATGGCATATGTGAAGAACTAGATGCAACACACAAGGCATATATGTCATGAGGCATAGAAATGGAGCAAGCAACACATGAAGTATGATCCACAATATGCATGCTCATGGTTTGTGTGTTCTCAAGATAGAATGATATCACCTCGAAAGCATGTCCTTGTGCGTTCTTCACAATGTCGAAGTGGTAGGAAATGTGGTGTAGAAGCGATTCATGGTCGAATGTATGAGGCTCGCTCTCAAGAGCTCGAATGGTCAACTCACGTGAAGTGGAAGTCAACACAAAGTCCAAGTATCCTTCACATGCACAAAACAAAACAAAGAACGTATGCGCATGGTAGATAAACACATCATCCATCATGATGGTTCTCTTCTCTTGCACATAACCATTAGAAGCACAAGTGAATGAATAATATGATGCAACAATGGCGATATTCAAGGCACTAGGTATATGGTGCAAAGAGGTAAGACAAGCATGCTTCACAAGGAATATGTCAAAATCTCCAAACATATGTAAGAATGCTATGGGGGGAATCTTAAGAGCAAGACTATAAGCATTGTTGCACTCAATACATGGCAAATCATCTAGCATGAGAGAGGCAACACATGGAGATATATGACACGAATCAATATGAATCATGTGCAAAGCATATAGATGGTTGTCATCAACCGCATGAGATGAGCAAGTATGACACAAGAGACAATGATCAAGATATATCATGTGAGAGGCATGAGAATATATGTCATCAACCCAAGAAAGCAAGTAATAGTGGAACATGGGTGATGCAACATGGCTAGCTATCATAGCAATCAAGTCAAGCATGCTAGTAGTGCGAGGATGCAACATACTAGAAGGAATCATGGCAATCATGTCATGTGTGCAAATAGTGGGCATGAGTAAATCACATGACATAGCACAAGCATAAAAGCAAGATATGAGTAGAATGGCATGAATGTATTGGCGAGAGGCCATATGTAAATAGCAATGGGGCATCATGACTCTCCCAACACAACAAGCATCAATAGCATGGGGCACATGATAAACATGGCAATAGCAACAAGGATCTCTACCAAGCATGCAAATACACATAGAAGTAGCATAATGATGAAACATGGGTAGATGCAAGCAAGGGTCACAATTGCATGGCAAAGGCATAGAAGCAAGCATAGCATGCAAAGTGAAAACGATAAAATGAGCATAATGTGACAAGTGGTAAATGGTCCATAGCCGTGTGAGAGCCAAGTAGAAGAGATGCGTGTAGTCCTTGCACGAAGGGAACGGTGGTAAGGATAGTCCATGGGATCCCAAAGCATCGTTGCTCTCAAGAGCTCGTTTCGTCAACTCTTGGGATTGAGAGGTCGACGAGTGTACATGAGTACCTACACAAAACAAAGACAAAGGGAAAATTGTGTGTGCGTGGTAGATGTACACATCATCCATCATGATGCGCACATGCATGTGTCGGTGAGCACAAAATAGCCAATGCTCAAATAAATGAGATGTGTGATATAGAAACATGTCATCCATCATGAGAGGTTTGTTATGATGTATAGCATAATGGAGACTCAAATTGTGTAATGCATCATGAGAAATATCTAGAGCATTGTTATTCATGTTATGCATATGGTGCACGCAATCATGGAAATCATGCAAAGTATGAAATGTATCAAGATCTCCTAATATGTATGAGGAAACTATGGGGGTCTCCTCATGAGCAATAGTGGAAACATCACATGGAGAATATTGACAACATTCAAAACAAAGCATATGCGGTTCAATCTGATCATGGCATGTCATAGTAGATGAATTGTGAAAATCATGTAAAGGAAGCATGGCAATATCATCACAAGAGAAGCAAAAGCCAATGACCATCATCTCGTCATCTATGCCATAAGTGCAAATGGGATTTATTTTAATGGGGCATGCATAGTTACTATGTTGAGATTGAAACGATGCAATATGGTTAATCTCACTCATAGCATATGACAAGTTCAATGGATTGTCAAACATGACGTGACCAATAGAATTTTCACAAGATATCCTATGAAGCATAGCATCACAACTAGGCAACTCAACATGCTCATCATCATATTCATCATAAATAGGTAAGTCAAGGCATGAAGGAGTTTCACTATCATGAAGCATGGCAATAGATGGGTCAACATCATGGGAGCAATCGATGTCAAGAGAGTCCACTAGTGGGACAAGAGAAGCACCATCACCTATGTTACCATTGGAAGGTCGCTCATGTGTTGTAGGTGAGGTGTTGAAGATCGTCTCATTGTCATCTTCATCTTGATGGAACCATGTGGGGGGTGCATCATCGTCCACCATGGCCATCGTATTGTCCATTGGAGGGATGGACTCATCGAGGATAGGCATGTCGTCATGTAGGAGACCTAGCACCAAAGAAGAAAACACACTAGGAGTAGAGGTTAAGTCATTAGAAATCATGGTGGCCTCACATGCCGTGCCAACTACCTCACTCACTAAGTGTTGTGGCTCACTCACTCCCTCAAGGATGCACTCACTCATATGGTTGGTGGAGTCACTCAAATGGCGCTCAACCTCACATAGGGTGTGTGGCATGCTCTCATGTGTGGGGCTAGTGGTGGTCACACTCATCCTCTCATAGGAAATTCTCTCAATGTCACGTATGGTGGAGTCACTCATGTCACTCATGTGGTGGTGGCTCTCCTCACATGGCAAATGGGGCATCTCGACATATGTGGGTGTCGGAGAGATGTAGGTGTAAATGTCTCCATGCTCAACTCCTATCGCCGTGGTCGAAGGGGATGGCCCTTGCTCGACCTTCTTGTCGTCGTCTTGGTGTTGGAGGCCCATATGATGTGGCACCTCGTAGCTCGTCTCCATGACCGAATGGAGTTTCCCATGCTCGGCCATCTTCCTTAAGGGGCTTCCGAAGATGGAAGTGTCACCCTCGATCGTAGGTAGTCGCCTTGGACTTGATGAGTCGATGTAGGCGTACACGTGGGAAGTAGTCGAAGATGCCGTACGTCCAAAGGCGAAGATGCCTTGAGAACACTTGGCGAAGATGCCTTGAGAACACTTGGCGAAGATGCCGAAGTGGTTGATGTAGTCGTAGCGCCGTCTTGGTGGTGGTCGTCTCGTGGTCTTCTTTTGTGCTCTTGAAGCTTGGACTTGGCGTGAAGTAGGGCTTGTTGGGACTTGTGCATTTGCGCTTGTGGAGCATCTTCATGATGATGATGTCGTTGTCGTGCTTGAGCTCGTAGGAGATGTCGTTCGTCGTCGTCGTGCACATGATGCTTGGATGTGACTTGCCCTTCATGACGATGTTGATCATGAACGTGATGGTGGTCGCCATGTAGATGTGGACGAGGACGATTTGCACTTGCATCGTGGCCGCGCTCCGAAGACTTGTGGCTTGAATGTCGCCGCCTTGAAGATGACGAAGGGGAAGAAGACTTGATCAAGGTTCTAATCTCCTCCATCCTTGCATCTTGCTCCTCTTTATGTGCGGAAAGCTTCTTATCAATGTAGTCCCTTTTCCTTGCTTCGGAGTGACGAATGTCGATGGAGATGTTCTCGATGCGCTCTCGCAATCTTGATTGTGCGCCTTGTATTTGTCGTTGTAGATCGAAGATGGTCGCTTTGGTGATGTAGTCTTTCACGCCGTCGTTGTTGTCGTAGACCGGAGAGGAAATGCCTTGCCTATCCATCACAAGACTCGAGCAAAGGTGAGTAGGAAATGAGATAAACAATACCAAGCTACCTTTTCCCAAAGTTGAGGATGTATCTTGTTTCACTCAATGTGAAATGAAAGAATAGTGGAATTGGTACTGGACTTGTTCACTCACACCTACAAGTAAAAGCTTATGGTAGAGCTCGGTGAGGATAGTGGCACAAAAATTTGATGCAAAATGTTAGCAAGAGTCAATAATGTTGGAAAAGATTCACAAATTCACAAGTGAAACAAGTTGACCAATAGCAAATGTGGTACACGGAAACACACACATGGATAGATAAATGGGGTCGTGCAACCAAGGAATGAGCACAAAATGTGGAGTCCACGGAAAACGCTCATGTTGCACAACTCAAGAGGGACGCTAGCACGATTGCTCAATAGGCGGATATGACACTTGTGCACAACCTATAAGATGCAAAATGGATATACTTCTATCCCAAGTATGCTATGTGTGTATGGTTCCCGGTGTTTCTCTCAAGATGATCCAAGATGATCGAATATGACAATCTTATGTGCAATGGGGTATGATGCTATGGCACTTGCTTACAAGTTTCTTTGCTCTCTTTCTTTTGCTTAAAAGCTCTTTTTTTCTATGGCCACATTTGCACAATGCACAAACCAAGATAGCAATTGCGTATATGCAGGAACAACCTTGTGACACGAGATATGATATGATACCAATATGATATTGTATGTATGCAATGGAATGGTGGATCACTAATGTGCACAAGTAACGTTGCCAGCAATACTCAAATGGCTAGTCTCGATAGGCAAGTAACGCAAAATGGGCTAGGGGTTATCAATGCAATTTGCAAGGTGAATATACAATGGTGTCGTCGAGGTTACCGTCCTTTGCGATGCTGAGTGGCAGTGTTCTTGATGTAGATACCAAGATGATGTAGACCCGTCCCTAAGTAGCCGAAACACCTTAGGAAATGGTAAAAAACCGCAAACTCAAAATCTCAAATGACAAATGTCAAATGGTGGTAGTGGTGGTGGTGGTGGTGGTGGTTGATGAAGAAGCAATCATCCCTAAGTAGCCGAAACACCTTAGGAGACTCAAATCACTCCTCAAGCAACCACTAATGCTAAGGGGATCAAGATGGGTTAGGTTGCGAAAGTCGATGGTGGTGTAGCGGATGATATGGTGGAGGGCCTAGGCAATCTTACCAAAATGACGAAATTTTTATGGAGTCAAATGGTGATGGTACCTATCTAGGTGGATGGGGAATGTCAATAGCTACTCAACGATCTAAAGAACGCGAAAATCGGACTCCGGATGTGGAAGTTATGGGCGAAATGGTGGACTACACGCGGCTGCTGTAGGGGGGCCGTGCGCACAGGGTCTAGGGCCCGTGGGCACGGGGTCCCTTGCGCACGGTACAAGCCCGTGGGCACGGGGTGTCCAGAGACTTTTCGGGGGCCCATGCGCACGGGTTCTGGGGTCCGTGGGCACGGGGAGGGCGGAAATTTCGCGATTTTGGGGCGGAAATTGAAGATTTCTAGCGCAAAATTCGGGAGATTTTGGGGATGGATGGTGGGGAAAAGATGGGGGAAGGCTAGATCCACTTTAAACCAAGCAAATCCATGGATCAAATCCAACAAAATCTCATCAAACCAACAAATCACAAAAAAAAATTGGGGCTATTTTTGGTGGGGATTTTCGGATTTAGGATGAAATCACACAAAACTAGGCTAGAAAACAAAGAGGGGGGCTCCAATTTTGTGAGAAACCATGGCTCATGATACCATATGATGTAGGGTGGAACCCTATGGGGAAATCCCCAAGAACAAGATGAACAAAAAAGGGGAAAACAAGAGGAACACTCAAGAACAAGTCAAATCACACATCCACTAGACAATCAAACACATAAGATCCACAAGGTACATGAACAACAAAGGGAAATAAGATACATGGTAGAGTTCATCCCAAATCCTATGAAGGAGATGAGGGCTTGATGATCTACATAGATCCTTCCCTCAAGGGGGTCTTCATCCACTAGGGATCTTCTCCAATGGAGGCCTTGAACTCCAATGGAGTGGAATCCCACAAGGGGAGGTACATGAGCTAACCTCTAGTATTTTGATCTAATCTTACCTAAGTCTAAATGGAGGAGATGAAGGAGTATATATAGCCCTAGGAAAAGAGGGGAATAGGTGGGGGCGAAATGGTAAAACAAGGGCAAAGCCCGTAGCATCACATAGGGGGCCCCGTGTGCACGGGGTAAGTGGAGCCCGTGCGCACGGGGTATCCAGGGACCGAACGCAAGGGCCCGTGTGCACGGGGTCCCATGGGAACGGTACACGCCCGTGCACACGGGGTCTTCAGGACCGCCAGCCTGGGAGGCCCGTGGGCACGGGGTCGGAGGGGCCCGTGCACACGGGGTTGCCTGGGAGCTGCTGCCTTCCTCTTGGCGCTTCCTTCTCCGCTTCCAGGCTTCCGTCTTGGATGGTGTAGCTGTTCTCTTGCGCTTGGACTCCTCCCTGATGGATGTGTAGCTCCACTCACACCTAAGTATGCACATGAGAGAGGGGTCAAGTAGTATACCATCCTTGAAGGGTACAAGTGGACACGTGTAAAGGAGATGATTCACCTTTGTATGCATCAAGTAGATGTGGCACGTGTCACTTGTCAAATGGACTCTTGACATGGTGATGTCCATAGGATGCTCCGCATCATATAGGTTAAAGGACTAATATGTTCGTGAGATGTACACAGGCTCTATAAGTCATTGAGGGGTTTGATATTTATGTTGAAAGTCAACCCCTAAAAATGTATGCCTTCAGCTGAAGACTTTGGTTCTCCTGAAGGTTTTGAAAGGGAAGAAATTGGTGTGACCTTGAAGACTTGGATATTCATGCGAGGACTATGAAGCGTGAAGACTTTTGTTTTCGTAGTTTTATTTTCTCTTTCTTGAGTCATAGGAAACACCGTCCTGTTAAAGGGGGTCGAGGTAATACTAAGGAAAGTGATTTCCAAGTGATGTTCAACTGAAAATCCTACACCTACCCAATCCTTTCGAGTGAAGCCATTGGAAAGCTCACATCAGTTCAGTCAAGTTCTTCATTGACAGAGACGAAGATCTTCTGGTTTCTTAGGAATTTGTTCTGACTGCGGAGTTAGGGCCAGTGTGGATTGCCTACACAGTGAGGAACATGATAGCCTTGAGGAACTTGAACCTCAAATATCCAACCGTTGCCATGCTATGCGCCAGCTGTCTCAAAATATCTACCCACCTAACGGTCATATCATTGATGGGCATTTATGTATTATCATGTTGGGCTGGTCCCTAGGCCATAAATAGCCACCCCCTACAACCACTAGCTCATTGGCTGCTCCGAGAGAAACTAACACTTCTCATTGAGAGAATCCCATCCTCCGAGGACTTTGAGCAAAAATCATCAAGTGGGGAAGAACCCAAAACCCAAACACCTACAACCCAAAGTGATTGAGCATCACTGAAGAGATTGTTCCTGTGTCGAATCGATGCTTGTTACCTTTGAGGACTGTGTATCCTCCAGACGGTTAGGCGTCATGGTCTAAGCATCCAAGAGGAATTGTGGATCACTGTGTGACCAAGTCTGTGAAGGTTTGGAAGTCACCTGAAGACTTACCGCGAGTGATTGGGCGAGGTCTGTGTGACTTTAGCTCAAGGACAATATGGTGCGGACTGTGTGTCCTCGGGTTTAAATACCCAGCCGCTCCAACCAGACGTACAACTATCACAGTAGTTGAAACTGGTCTACAAATCATTGTCTTCACCAAGCCAACTGGTTCTATTTCCTCAACCCTTTAATTTCCTCATTCATGTGTTGATGAACCTGATCATTACTATTTGAAGACTCTGACTGAAGACTTTCTCTATTTCCTGTATCCTACTTCTTCAGTCACATAGTATTCAGCCTGCTTATCCTGTTTTTATGCTATCTGTACTATGTGCTTGTTTTCATTCCATCATGATGACTATGTTATTGCTCTGTTATGCTTATACGCGAGTACTTATTCCGCTGCTAGTGTGTCGTTGCTTAGGAATTTCTTCACCTAGAAATTCCTCAGTGATGAATTTGTAAAAATCACCTATTCACCCCCCTCTAGTCGATATAATGCACTTTCATGGATATCATCAGATCTTTAGATCCAAGGAAGATGAAGAAAATACCTCATTCATCACCCCATATGGCACATACTACTTTGTGCGCATGCCTTTCGGGTTGAAGAGTGCCAGGTCCACTTTTGCAAGAGCAGTCCAAATTGGTTTTGAACCACAGCAGCATAGGAACATCGAAGCTTATATGGATGGTATTGTGGTCAAGACCAAGGACAGATCAACCCTCATCCAGGATTTAGAAGAGACATTTGCTAATCTGTGCAAGATCAACTTGAAGCTGAACCCGGAGAAGTGTGTGTTTGGCGTCCCTCCAGCAAGCTACTTGGTTTCTTTGCGTCCCACCACGGGATCGAGGCCAACCCAGATAAGATCAAGGCCATCGAGTAGATTCAGGAACCCAAGACAGTTAAGGATGTGAGGCGTTCGACAGGATGTTTTGCTGCTCTTAGCAAATTCATCTCCAAGTCTGCCGAGCGTGCCTTGTCGTTCTTCAAAATTTTGAACAAGGCAGGACCCATGAAGTGGACCCTGAAAGCTGACGCTATGCTGCAAGATTTGAAGACCTACTTATCTTTTGTGCCCACTTCGGTTGCACCCAAACCACAGGAGCAGTTGCTACTATATCTAGCAACGAAAAATTAAGTGGTTAGTGCATCATTAGTGGCACAGCGGGAAGTGGAGGAGATAGCAACCTCTGGAGATGTCCCATCCAGGGAAGAGAGGGAGAGAACAGCCCGGCAAAGCTAGATGTGGTTCAGGGAAAAGAGGAGCACGACAGCGGAGGCAACCCCAAGGACGTGGCAAGGAAGAAGGTGGTGCGGCGCCCAGTATACTTCATCAGCTCCCTGTTGCAATGTAGCACCCAAGATGCGATTCTATCCCAATCACATGATGAATTCATGATGGGGGCACAACTGCATTTCGAGCGTGTAGCAAGGTGGATATCATTACAACATATCATGTACTAAGTAGATGAGAATACAAGATAAAGGCTTACACTCACCACAAGCTACAACATTCATACAACAATTCATCAATACATAGCATCCATCATACAGAGGAGCAGGATCCGACTACAGATGAAATCAAACGAAAAATAAGAATGACATCCACCCTACTAGCCCAGTGTGACGACCCGAGACCGACGCTCCAGAAGCCTCCTAGCTATTTCATTGTCATCGTGTGTTTTATTTCCCTGTTGCATTGCATCATGTCATCATGCCATCATGTCATTTAAGTTTTGCAACTCAACTAAATAAATTGTGTGGATCTTCGATCCATTTAAATCGAGGGAATTCACATGGTGATTTCTCTTTAAAACATATCCTTACAATATTAGGGAGCTATATTAAAATATTCCATTGGTGTGGAATTACCTTTGACACACTTGCAAAATAATTCCCCATGCCTTTGTTATCTGACTTCTTGGCCTCAAACTTTGTCCATAAATTCTTTCACCACTTTCCCAAGCTCCCTCAAAATCCTCAACATTTTTGGACACTTCAAAAACCTAGTCCTAGTTCAAAACCGTTTGAATTCCAAATGAGTTTAAATTTAACTCTTGCAATCATGTCCACACCGTTTTTCATGGAACAAGCGCATTTTTGCGAGTCCGGGAAAATTAACCGCATGCCCAAATTCTTCCTCTAACCTTCTCTTATCTCCTTTCATTTCTTCCAGTTCTTTGTTAATGAAGAGAGTAGAGAGGGAGAGAAGAAGCCCAGCAGCCGCATGCCACTAGGGCAGGCCAGCCCACCAAACCCCTTGAGGCCCAACCCTTTCTTACCCTAGCGAGCATCTACCTGATCCTCATCTCCCTCGTTCCTTCACCTCGTTCCCCCTCCGTCGCCACTCACAAATGCATGCTTCAAAGGTATAACCCCGAGACGACGGCCATGAACGAATGCATGTGTGTTGTATGAGATGCTCGTGTTTGCACCGTGCCCAAGTTGTCATTGCACGTTCCTCCTTGTTTGCCATGCCACCGACATGTGGGACACCCGGTTGCCAGGATCACCCCACCATCCTTGAATGACTCGCTCATCCACACCCTCTTTTGCACCGATACCTTCATGGGTTACCGGAAGCGATATGTTGACGTGGCATCATTTTCGAATTCGCCGCCGTGGCACCTTTTCTTTCCACCACGGTGACAAAATGCTTCATAATATGCTGTTGTCAACATTTTCATAAAATTGCATAAAACTTGCATATGTCATTCGCATCATGATAACAACATTTAACATGTTTAAAATCGTTGTTTGCATTAAATTGCTAAATGACATGTGGGGATTTGCCGGAATTGTTGTTTGTTGTTTCTGGCCCAATTTAAGATTGCCTAGCTAGGTAGTTTTATTATGCTCCACCTCTTGCCATGTTAATTAACATATAATAATTGTTGAGTATTTTAACCGAGAGTAAACTAAATAATTCGATGTGGTGTTTCGTCAATATGCAACTTGTTGCATATTGAGCTCCACTTAACTTGTAGTATTGTTTGTTGCACTTTGCCAGGCCATGCATTATTTAAACCGGACATGCATCATACTTGTTTGTGCATCATGCCATGATTATGATTGTTGGTTTATCGTGTTGTTTGCTTCTTTCCGGTGTTGCTTCCTATTGATAGTTCCGCTTACGTTGCGATTGTGAGGATTCGTTCAACTACACCCGTTCGTCTTCTTCATGGACTCGTTCTTCTTCCTAGCGGAATTTCAGGCAGGATGACTGTTACCTCGAATCTCACTACTATCATTGCTATGCTAGTTGTCTCAATGCTACCGCTATGTCGTGCTTCCTACCACTTGTTTATCAAGCCTCCCAAATTGCCATGATAGCCTCTAACCTTTTTCCCCCTTCCTAGCAAACCATTGTTGCTTTGCTCAGCCCCTCTTATAGCGTTGCTAGTTGCAGGTTGTTCCATGTTGGGACATGGATATCTTGGGATATCACAATATCTAGTATTTAATTAATGCATCTATATACTTGGTAAAGGATGGAAGACTCGGCCTTTTGCCTGGTGTTTTGTTCCACTCTTGTCGCCCTAGTTTCCGTCATACCGGTGTTATGTTACCTGATTTTGCGCCCCTAACACAGTGAGGGGAATGGGACCCTCTTGACAGTTCGCTTTGAATAAAACTCTTCCAACAAGGCCCAACATTGGTTTTCCAATTTCCTAATAACAACTAAAACTTAAATAGGGGACTTTCTCTGGACCCCTAGTATTTTTAATCAACCCCCGGGCCAATGCTCCTCTGAGTGTTGGTCCAACGTGGGCGATGTCTGGCGCCCCCTGGGCAACCAGGGTCTCAGCCAACCCGACGTCTTGCCCATCCGTTGTGCCTTGAGAACGAGATACGTGCGGCTCCTATCAGGATTTGTCGGCACACCGGGAGGTCTTGATGGTTTTGTTTTACTATTGTCGAAATGTCTTGTGCAGCAGGACCCCGAGTCTGATCGGATGTCCCATGATGGAGGATTGTCTCCGCGGATGGTGAGCTTATAATGGGCTAAGTTGGGACACCCCTGCAGGGTTCAAACTTTCGAGAGCCGTGCCCGCGGTTATGTGGCTAAGTTGGGACACCCCTGCAGGGTTCAAACTTTGTGCGAAATATCTATCAAATGTTTTTTTCCGGCTCATTCTGCAAGCCAAATCCTTTGTTTTGTCTTGAATTGTGGTATTCGAGTTTCTTCGAAGTCAAGTGTTGATTCCATACCTTTTCCTAAGCGTTATTCTCATATTTCTATGGGAGTGCTAATCCTTCTTGATCATCAAGAATTGTCTTGTAAATTCTTTTCCAACCGGTGTGCTTCTCTTCAAGTTAATCCTATCCTTTCAATTGTTGCTAGATCAATTATCAGTTCTTCGCAACGGTGTTTGTTTCATCCGTCCCAAGTTGCCTTTGTTTTTCCCCGCCATCCCACCCTTTTATTCAAGGACTCGTATTTCGTAATCATGCATCCATTTCATTCGTGAGAAGTCTCTTCATTCCTTTCCTTTCATGTTGTACCCGGTGGTTCTCATGAAGATGCTCTACAAGTTCATCATTAATCGTTATCTTCCTTTACGGTGGATTCAATTCAAGATTTCGGTGTCGATCATATCCCTATCCTTGCTTCAAATGTTTTCAAATGCCAGTGCTCCTCATAATCATTCCCCACTTGCCATTCAATTGTTCCAGAGTGCTGAAGATATTTCTGAAGATTCGTGTTTCCACTCTGCATCAACTCAAGCTATTTTCAAGGTTGTTACCTCATTCAAGCCATTTAATTCAACCGGTGCAATCTCTCTTTTAAAAAATTGTTCAACGGTGTATCTTTGGGTGGTCCCTAACCCACAGGTCTTTTTCCAGGATCTTACCTGACTCTTCTAAATTTTTGGAGTTATTCTCAAATTATTTTTCAAAGTTTGACGTAAGATTGAGTTATCATCAGTCATATTCCTTCTCCAAGATCGCTTTCAAAACATTTTCGTCGTTGGTTCAACATTTCTGTTCTTCATTGCTCCGGAGTGTCTCATCAATTGTCAGGGTGGTTCTCATCATCATTCTCAACATTTGAAGACTGACGAAGAATTTTTCCTAAATCTTGGCCCGTTCTCTTGAAGATTCATGGTTCTAGCTCCATACCATCCTCATAATTATTTTTGATTGTGAGAAATTCTTTTCATACCCATCCGAAGAATTTCAAGAGTTGCTTTCCTTTCTCGATCATCCAAAGGCCATCATTTCTGAATATTACTCATTCTCAACTTTCAGCTCTCGTTCTCCCAATTCTTCCGGTGCTTCGCTCAAGTATTCTCTAGTCAGCTCATGATTTCTTCATTCTCTTGTATTCAAATTTCTTCAAGTATCTTCGTCGCTTCCTAATTCTTCACGGTGATTCGTCCCTTCGCTACGTTCATTCTCAATTCTTACGGTGGATCATTCCAGACTTCTCTTTCATTGTTATCAGATCAATTCATTCATTTTTTTCAAAAACCCTACCGGTGATTTGTTGAAGACCTTCCCAAGTTTGTGTTATATCTCTCCTCAATCCTTGCAAGAACAATAAGTAGCATGCGTATCTGTTGCTTGTCATCAATTTAAGTTGATGAATGGTAAGCATGACATAATTCTTATTCTTATTTCATCAAGCCAATTTAATTCCTTCTTACGGTGTTCGTTCATGATATCAAATTCTCGGTTCAAGTTGCTCCTCTTTCTTTTCCGGAGTTCCAAGTATTCTCAGTTATCTCGTCACGAAGCTCCATATAAATCATTGTAAGGCTTCAATCTTAGTATTTGAACCTTCACTTCATTTCTATCATCCTTTTGTTACCGAAGTCCTACATGGTGGTTCATCAAGGATTTAATTCATTCTCAAAGCGTTCTTCAAGATTCTTGTTGGAGGAGTTCAAGTATTCTTATCATGAATTTTGGATCGCAATTCTTTCTACCTTATCTTTTGAGGTGGTATTAGGTCAATCTTGATAGTTATCCTTCATGTTTCATAATTGACAAGCTATCAAGATTGAGATATTTAAACCCATCATTTTATCTTGTTCAGGAGAGCCTTTGCAACCCGTGAATGTCTTCATTGGAGTTATCTTGGGTTATATTTCACCTAAAAGCCTTCCCAAAGTAATATTGCTAATTGTGGTGCTTACCAATGATCCAAGTTTTCTCCTATCCTCTCGGCGAGAGAAGTTTTCATCTCTTTATTGATCTCAATGAATTGTTTCCATTAGTGGTAGAATCTCACCTCAAGTTTGAGACGATTTCCATAAGCCCACCACAAGCTTATCCTTTTTGTTGGTTTTCCAACAACTCCGTTCTAACCTTCTTGCAAGGATGCTTTCCAAATTCAATTGTGGTAGAAGTTGTCACTTCCTTCTCCGTTCTCTTATTCCAGCAATCTAGCTACTATTCTTTGGTTCCGAAGGCATTGTGATGTTTCTCTCTTCATCCATGACCTCGTCTTGTCAAGATCATGTTATTTTCTTGCTTACCCATTTAACCGGAGTGTTGTGTTCTCATTCAAGTTCTTTCATCTTATCAAGTCTTGCGTCTCTTTTCAACCGGAGTGATGCCGTCTTGCAGTTATTCGCCGTCGTTGCCATGTCATTTGCTTGCATGTTGCATCTTTGCCATGTCATCATCTGCATTTTTTCAAAAGTTGCATACGTTCGGGTTCCCCCGGCTCTCTCCGTTGTCCATTCTAAGCCATTAACACTCGCACGCACCCGTGTCACCTCCAAAATATTATTTTATAAGTGGCATAAAAATGTTCTCAAAATTGGATGAAAGTTGGCGTGCGGTCTTGTTATAGCGTAGGTAGACCGCTTGTCAAGTTTCATAGCATTTGGAGCTTGTTTGATAGCCCAACCGTTAAACATATAGCCGCAGTATAGCTGGTCTAGCGTCGGACATTTTCGGTCACCGAAAACCATTGCCGGGCTGCCATCTCTTCTCTCCCCAAAGCCTAGCCCACTCTACACAGCCCACCTAGGACTTCCTTCACTACCCCTCTGCTCCGGACTATCCAATGGAGATCAAACGGGTCCGAAATAGCCTCAAACCCCCTCTCCTAGCCCCCCTTATCCTATTTAAACTCACCCCTAGTCCATTTTTGGACTAACCTAGACCCTAACCCTATCCCGCAGTGGTAATCCCCACCTCCGCCTCATTTTCACCGCCGGTACTCTTCCCCGCCGCGCGCCACGTTGCCCTCCCCAGGACTACAGCCGCTACGGGCCCGCCAGAGCCCATGTGAGGACCGCCTGGCCCAGACCCCACAGTCGTAGGTTGCCCGAGCGCGGCGCGAAGCCTCCCGCTTGATCCAGGGATTGGGGGAGCGCCGCCGTCCTCCCAAGCACCTCAACCCCACCGCCGGCGAACCCTCTCCAATCACCCCTCGCTCCAGAGCGCCTCTAGCCCCGCCTCCACCACCGGATCTGCGCCTCGCCGACTCCCGGCGCCATCCCGTCGTCTCCTATGGTCGTCTCGCCGGAGCCACAGCCACCCTCTGTCGGCACTGCGTCCAAGCTCCTCACCACTGGCCTTCCCCGCGCTACCGCCGGGAATGGGTTCCCCACCATTGGATCTGGCGGATCCCAGACTCCCTTGCCCGTCCCCAGCCTTCTCCTCCACCCTGTCTCCATTGCCGCCTCGCCGGTCGCTGCCACTGCCCTGGTCGGGGTCGAGCAGAGGAGCTGCTCGACCCGCCTGCTCGCATCGGCCACGGGGGCCACGGCCTGGCCAAGGCCCGGCCCGGCTCCCTTAGGCCCAGCACCGGCCTCTTCCTCAACTAGGCTTTGGCCAATGGTGAGAACCCATGAAATCCCGCCCATGCGCTTTTTATGCTAACCGACACTCATCCATTTTTTTTCTTGGTTATGTGTTGACGGATGGATATAGTTGGAGTGTAGGATTTGTTAGTTGTGTGAGATATTTGTGCCTCCCTGTATCCCCAACACCAGATTGCATAACCTAAAAGTTTCGGGAGTTAATAGATGGGAATTCAAGCAGTTACCCAGGATTTGTTTCCGACAGATGTATGATTTGAGATTGGGGTCCAACGTCTAATGGTTCGCTTTTCACGGTCAATTTATAGTGGTCTTGAGGCGTCTTGAAGAATCCTTGGATATCCTGATTCGGGAACCTCTTGTTTGTCATTCGTGACGTCCGCTGAACGTCGTGCCTGTGGGGCCTCATCACAAACACTTTGGGCGAAATCTCTATCATATGTTTGCTTCCGGCTTATTCTGCAAGCCAAATCCTTTGTTTTGTTTTAAGTTGTGGTACTCGAGTTGCTTCGAAGTCAAGTGTTGGTTCCATACCTTTTCCTAAGCGATGTTCTCATATTTCTATGGGAGTGCTAATCCTTCTTGATCATCAAGAATTGTCATGTAAATTCTTTTCCAACCTGTGTGCTTCTCTTCAAGTTAATCCTATCCTTTCAATTGTTGCTAGATCAATTATCAGTTCTTCGCAACGGTGTTTGTTTCATCCGTCCCAAGTTGCCTTTCTTTTTTCCCGCCATCCCACCCTTTTCTTCAAGGACTCATATTTTGTAATCATGTATACATTTTATCCGTGAGAAGTCTCTTCATTCCTTTCCTTTCATGTTGTACCTAGTGGTTCTCATGAAGATGCTCTACAAGTTTATCATTAATCGTTCTCTTCCTTTCCGATGGATTCAATTCAAGCTTTCGGTGTCGATCATATCCCTATCCTTGCTTCAAATGTTTCCACATGCCGGTGCTCCTCATAATCATTCCCCACTTTCTATTCAATTGTTCCAGAGTGCTAAAGATATTTCTGAAGATTCGTGTTTCCACTCTACATCAAGTCAAGCTATTTTCGAGGTTGTTACCTCATTCAGGACATTTAATTCAACCGGTGCAATCTCTATTTTAAAAAATCGTTCAACGGTGTATCTTTGAGTGGTCCCTAACCCACAGGTCTTTTTCCAGGATCTTACCTGACTCTTCTAAATTTTTTGGATTTATTCTCAAATTCTTTTTCAAAGCTTGACATAAGTTTGAATTATCATCAGTCATATTCCTTCTCCAAGATCGCTTTCAAAACATTTTCATCGTTGGTTCAACATTTCTATTCTTCATTGCTCCGGAATGTCTGATCAATTGTCAGGGTGGTTCTCATCATCATTCTCAACATATAAAGACCGACGAAGAGTTTTTCTAAATCTTGGCCCATTCTCTTGGAGATTCATGGTTCTAGCTCCATACCATCCTCATAATTATTTTCGATTGTGAGAAATTCTTTTCATACCCATCCGAAGCATTTCAGGAGTTGCTTTCCTTTCTCGATCATCCAAAGGCCATCATTTCTGAATATTACTCATTCTCAACTTTCAGCTCTCGTTCTCCCAATTCTTCCGGTGCTTCGCTCAAGTATTCTCTAGTCAGCTCGTGATTTCTGCATTCTCTTGTATCCAAATTTCTTCAAGTATCTTCGTCGCTTTCTAATTCTTCACGTGATTCGCCCCTTTGCTACGTTCATTCTCAATTCTTATGGTGGATCATTCCAGACTTCTATTCCATTGTTATCAGATCAATTCATTCATTTTTTTCAAAAACCCTACCGGTGATTTGTTGAAGACCTTCCCAAGTTTGTGTTATATCTCTCCTCAATCCTTGCAGGAGAATAAGTAGCATGTGTATCCGTTGCTTGTCATCAATTTAAGTTGATGAATGGTAAGCATGACATATTTCTTATTCTTATTTCATCAAGCCAATTCAATTCCTTCTTACGGTGTTCGTTCATGATATCAAATTCTCGGTTCAAGTTGCTCCTCTTTCTTTTCCTGAGTTCCAAGTATTCTCAGTTATCTCGTCACGAAGCTCCATATAAATCATTGTAAGGCTTCAATCTTAGTATTTCAACCTTCACTTCGTTTCTATCATCCTTTTATTACCGGAGTCCTACATAGTGGTTCATCAAGGATTTAATTCATTCTCAAAGCATTCTTTAAGATTCTTGTTGGAGGAGTTCAAGTATTCTTATCATGAATGTCAAAGCGCAATTATTTCTAGCTTATCTTTTGAGGTGGTATTATGTTTTTCTTGATAGTTATCCTTCGTGTTTCATGATTCAGAACCTATCAAGATTGAGATATTTAAACCCATCATTTTATCTTGTTCAGGAGAGCCTTTGCAACCCGTGAATGTCTTCATTGGAGTTATCTTGGGTTATATTTCACCTAAAAGCCTTCCCTAAGGAATATTGCTAATTGTGGTGCTTACCAATGATCCAAGTTTTCTCCTATCCTCTCAGCGAGAGAAGTTTTCATCTCTTCGTTGATCTCAACGAATTGTTTCCGTAAGTGGCAGAATCTCACCTCAAGTTTGAGATGTTTTCCATAAGCCCACCACAAGCTTATTCTTTTCGTTGGTTTTCCAACAACTCCGTTCTAACCTTCTTGCAAGGATGCTCTCCAAATTCAATTGTGGTAGAAGTTGTCACTTCCTTCTCCGTTCTCTTATTCCAGCAATCTAGCTACTATTCTTTGGTTCTGGAGGCATTGTGATGTTGCTCTCTTCATCCATCACCTCTCTTGTCAAGATCATGTTATTTTCTTGCTTATCCATTTAACCAGAGTGTTGTGTTCTCATTCAAGTTCTTTCATCTTATCAAGTCTTGCATCTCTTTTCAACCGGAGTGATGCCGTCTTCCAGTTATTCGCCATTGTTGCCATGGCATTTGCTTGCGTGTTGCATCTTTGCCATGTCATCATCTGCATGTTTTTCAAAACTTGCATCCATTTGGGTTCCCTCGGTTCTCTCCGTTGTCCATTCTAAGCCATTCACACTCGCATGTGTCCGCGTCATCTCCAAAATATTTTTTTATAAGTGGCATAAAAATGTTCTCAAAATTGGGTGAAAGTTGGCGTGCGGTCTTGTTATAGCGTAGGTAGACCGCTTGTCAAGTTTCATAGCATTCGGAGCTTGTTTGATAGCCCAACCGTTAAACATATAGCGGCAGTATAGCTGGTCTAGCGTCGGGCATTTTCGGTCACCGAAAACCGTTGCCGGGCTGCCATCTCTTCTCTCCCCAAAGCCTAGCCCACTCTACACAGCCCACCTAGGACTGCCTACACTACCCCTCTGCTTCGGACCATCCGATGGAGATCGAACGGCTCCGAAACAGCCTCAAAGCCCCTCTCCTAGCCCCCCTTATCCTATTTAAACTCACCCCTAGTCCATTTTTGGACTAACCTAGCCCCTAACCCTATCCCGCAGTCGTAATCCCCACCTCCGCCTCATTTTCACCGCCGGTACTCTCCCCCGGCGCGCGCCACGTCGCCCTCCCCAGGACTACAGCAGCCACGGGCCCGCCAGAGCCCATCTGAGGCCTGCCTGGCCCAAATCCCACAGTCGCAGGGCACCCGCGCACAGCGCGAAGCCTCCTGCTTGATCCATGGATCGGGGGAGCGCCGCTATCCTCTCGAGCACCTCAACCCCGCCGCCGGCGAACCCTCTCCAAGCGCCCCCGCTTTAGAGTGCCTCTAGCCCCGCCTCCACCGCCGGATCCGCGCCTCGCCGACTCCCGGCGCTGTCCCGTCGTCCCCTATGGCCGTCTTGTCGGGGCCGTAGCCACCCTCTGTCGGCACCGCGTCCAAGCTCCTCGCCGCTGGCCTTCCCCGCGCTGCCGAACCCCGCTGCCGCCGGGAACGGGTTCCCCTCCATCGGATCTGGCAGATCCTGGACTCCCTTGCCCGTCCCCGGCCTCCTCCTCTGCCCTATCTCCGTCGCCGCCTCGCCGGTCGCCGCCGCCGCCCTGGTCGGGGTCGAGCAAAGGAGCTGCTTGACCCGCCTGCTCTCATCGGCCACGGGGGCCGCGGCCTGGCCAAGGCCCGGCTCGGCTCCGTCAGGCCCAGCGCTGGCCTCTTCCTCAACTGGGCCTTGGCCTATGGTGAGAACCCACTAAATCCTGCCCGTGCGCTTTTTATGCTAACCGATGCTCATCCATTTTTTTTCTAAAAACTGCCAAGTCCCAGAATTTTCAGCATATGTGCTCATGTTTGTCATATCATAACTTCATGCATGTTGCTCCATTTTGTGTGCATAATATGTGAAAATGTCATCTCAGAGTGCTCTTCATTATGGATTAGTTTGAATGCATGTTACTGTTCATCTTGATGCCTTAATCTTTGTTGCAATACTGCTAAGTGATATAAACTGCTGAAAACTACTGCATGTTAACATCATTTGGGTGTCTTGTGAGTGGTCTAACATTGTCTCTGTTGATCCTATGATGATGATCTTGATATACACATGTTATGCTCTTCATGATATACATGCTAGTTCCACTGACTGGCTTGTTTGAGGTCATCTAGCTATCATAATCTCTGTTGCAGAAGTGCATGTTGCTGTTAACTGCTGAAAACTGTTGTAACTTCCCCTTTTCATTTTTATATCTTTTTGTGTGATTTCCTTTTGAGCATCATGTCTACATGTTTTAGGAGCATAATTATGCCATCTTTACAGTGGTACAATCCATGTATTTTGATATGCCCTGTAGTGGGTGCATCAAGCTTGTGAAGTGGGCTACTTGTTAACGTGCTGTCAAGTCTGAATCTATTATACCATGATGCTATGTTTTCTTGATGCTACCAATTAATTCATGCATAATGTGGAGATGCTTAGTTCACATGTTTTTTGTCCATGTTACGATATATCATGCCATGCCTTTTGATGCCTCATATATGCCCTATAGCAGATGTTTTCATTGCCATGAACATGCCTATATAACATTTCAGTTTTCTATTAACTTCATGAAGCCATGTTCTGAGCTTGATATTAATTAATCTATACCTCTTCTGGAGATGCTCCAGTTACATGATTTGAAGTATTCTATGAGTACTTGTTCACATGCTATGGTTTTTAATTTTGGATATCATATTCCTTCGTTCCATGCTTGCAAACATGCTATCATAATGTTGCTGTTTTACACTTGTTGAAACAGTTTTAACATTTAATCTTGTCTTGTTGGTTCCTACTAATCCATGAGACATATGCCTATGATGTATTGATGTTATTTGCTATTTGTTATGTGTAATTTAAAACCATGCCCTTGGTTGCTATGTATAGTTGTTGTAGCATCTCTGTTTCATGCATCCAACATACCATCATATTAACTCTGCTCATGTATATGCTCCTGTGTTATAAAGTCGCATTTTCCATTGATCACATTGGTTTAATATCGATGCCTATTATCGGATTGTGGATCCGCAAACCCTTGAGAGGTTCAAACTCTGGGGTGCGTGCGGATATCTCAACCTACCCAGCCTGCCTACTCGCGATCCTCCTAAGCCTAGCGCGTCGAGCTCAAAGGGACAAAGGGACGCAGCAGTTTATACTGGTTCGGGCCACCGTTGTAGTAGTGTAATACCCTAATCCAGTGTGGTGTGGTGGATTGCCTCGGAGGGCTGAGGATGAACTAGTACATAGGATGAACAAGCCTTAGGAGGTGAGGTGTTCTTGGGCTGGTGTGGTGTATGCTAGCTCTACTTGTTCTGATCCCGTCCCCCTTCTATGGCGGTGGCTAGCCCTATGCATTGGTCCTCTTCCGAAATATGAGCGTGAAGGGATCCCACAACGGCCGGATTTGAAAGGGGACAAGTAGTATAGTCTATCCTGACAAAAGTAGTCTTCGCCTGTGAAAAGCCTCTGGTCGTGACGCTGCGGTGGGCTCGTCGATGACCTCCGTCCTGCCGTCCTGGCGGTCTTGGTCTTGTTGCACCGGAATGGAAACCTTTGGCTGGTTCCTTGGGACACCGCGCCTGTGGCTTGCCTCCTTTGCGCCGAAGAGGAAACCTACACTCTGCGCCCGCCTGGCCTCGGTCGTCATGGATCATGTCAGCTGAGCCTCGTGAGGTAACCTACATAGAACTCTCCGCCCCTCAGGAGCCCTCCTGAGGAGGCCAATTCCTTCGGGGGTCTTGGCGTTGCCCGCCTGGCAAGGGTCTTACGGTGTTGGTGTTGAAGCTGGGCCATACCAGGCCATCGATGGAGCCTCGTGGTGGGCTGCAGGCTGGCAGGGCTGGATACCCCCGAATCCAGGACGCCGACAGTAGCCCCCGGGCCCAAGGCATGCTCGGACTTGGCTGCGGCCTTGATGACGCGTGGAGATTGATTGGACGTGGGCGACTCCGCTTCCCCACGCTTCCCCACACTTCCGTCTGACAAAAGGGGTGTCGCCTACCTACAGGCTTTCATTGGTCCTTCTTCGTCTTGCTCCAGATCCCTTTCTCCCCACAGCGGAAGAACTCGCCAGATCTGCCGTTTCCCCCGGATCCTCTGCTCGATGGCCGCCAAGAAGACCATTGCTCCGGCCCCTGCTGCCGGCCCTGCCTGGTACGAGCCAGGGTTGCTGGCGCCCTACGTGGCCGGGGAGAAGCTCCAGACCACGCTCCTCCTGACGGTGAGCGACGACAACGAGTGGAAGGAGACCACGCTCCGGGTCGCCACCACTGCACCGGAGCCCACGTGCAGCACCTTCTTCCCCTTCTTTATGCACAACGTCTACTTGGGGCTGGTACCTCCATTCTCCCGCTTCTTCTTCGCCATCCTTCACCACTATGGTCTTCACGCGCTCCACATCCATGCCAACTACATCCTCCTCCTATCCATTTTCGCCCTCTATTGTGAGGCATTCGTGGGGGTGATGCCCTCCGTTGCTCTGCTCCGCCATTTCTTCTTCCTTCGCATGATCGGCGAAAATCCGGTTGGGTGCATCGGCTTCTTTGCTGTGCGGGGTGGTAACACAATTTCCCGCATCGGGAAGGTGGAGGATGCCGTGAAGAGGTGGGTTCTGATGGATGCCAAGTGCTCCCAAAACCCGCCGAAGCTGCCGACCGCATTCCCCATCTCCGAGAAGTGGTGGCGTTCTGAGAGGATCACCGACCCTTCCCTGACGCAGCTGGTGAGGAAGATGGAGAAGGAGCTGAAGAGCGAGAAGCTGACGCGGGCCATGCTGATCAAGGAGTTCCTGACGCAGCGCATCGCATCGCTGAAAACCACTCCCGCCCCTTTTGGAAGCTTGGTGGTGATGACGACAAAATCCACCTGTGCCAAGATGCCCTTCCCGAGGAGGAGTTGATCAAGGTGTTGCTCTATTTGATGGGGAAGGACCCGAGCGATCCTTCGGAAGATTGGCTTCTGCTGTACTACCGTGATGACGCCGAGGAGGTTGTCGCGGCCATGCCTGTCTTCGACGAGCCTGGGCTCGTGCGGCCGGGGCCTTCCCCGCCGCCTACTGCTTTGGTGCACCTGTCCTTCGATGATCATTCCTCCGAAGCCACCACGGACGAGATGGTGAAGAAATCCTCCGCCCCGCGGCAAAGGGAGCTCCTCCGCAACTTTCCCGATGATGATGATGATGACGAACCCCCGGTGGTGGAGGTGTCGCGCCCTTTTAGAGTCACCACGAGCTCCGGGGTGGCCTCCTCGAAGCAGCCCAAGCGGGCGGCCACGAAGAAGAGTAGGACCGCATTGATCCCTCTAGGAAGTAGCCCGCCTTCACCGACGTCGTCCCGAGTGGCTCCAACCGCAAGTTCTCCTGCTCCCAATAGCTCAGCAACAGCCGCTCTGCCTCTGCGCCCGCTGCTGAGCATGAAGAGGAGCTATGCCTTCGCCGGCCAATAAGTCTCTCCCTTAGCCTTGTTTGTTGGTTCTTGAAGCGACGCTTAGTGTATTTGCCTGTCGTTAGGCAACAGCCATCGAAGAAGCAGAAGGAGGACGTGGAGGTTGATGTGGCCACTGGCGCTGAAGTGGCTACTACGACCCTGGTGAAGGAGATTGTCGCTGCCTCCGCAGCCCCAGAGGTAAAGCCATCCCTCGAGAACGTGGATGCCCGTCCTCAGGAGGTGCCAGTGCCCTTGGCGGTCCTGACCCCTCCGGTGCCGAGCCTTACCACGGCTGCTGAGGTTAACCAGCCTCCGGAGCCCCCGGTCCTTCCTGAGGCTAAGGTTTCTTCTGCCTTGCATCGAGGGCGTCTCCTCCGTTGCCGAGCGTGTGGCCGAGTCATGGCGCTCCTGCCCCCTCCAGAACCCTGGAATAGGCAAGGGCGGCGCTGGACCTCCTCCAGGGTGAACTTCAGGGCCCAGATCTTCGTTCGGCGTAGGGACGCCTGGGGCTGATCTCTGGTTGGCTCAAGGCTGACGCGTCTGTTTGCGTGGCTTGGGGCTCTGCGGAGGAAGCCCAGAAGGTGCTTGGGGTGACTGCCACCGAGCGCGACCTGGCGCAGAAGGAGGTTGCAGAGCTGAGGACAGGTGCCACGTGGCGGAGGCTCATCTGAAGGCTCTCCAGGACCGGCAGGCCGCCCAGGCCAGCTAGCTCCAGGAGCATGAGGAGAAGCTGAAGGCCCAGGAAGCTTCCGTCGCCAACTGTGACACCGAGGTGAAGAAGACGGCCTTAGAGCAGGCTGGAGAGTGTGACCGTCTGATGAAGCTGAAGGAGAAGGCATATGTAGCCCAAGTGGCCCTTGCTGAGGCCAAGAAGGCGGCTGCCATGGAGCGCATCACTCTTACCTACCTCGAGGCACGTTTCCACAAGGCCTAGAAGGCGCTCTTTGGAGATGATCCGAAGAAGGTGGTGGTGACGACCCCGAGGGAGAGCCCAGCTGCTCTGCTTCCTGAAGTCTTGGTGGTGCTTGAAGATGTTGTCGACGGGTTTGCTTCCTTGGTGGAAAGTGAGGCGTGCTCACTTTCTTCCTTGGCTTTGACGTGCGTCTTTCGCCATCTTTATCTCCAGGATGCCGTCTTCGACCTCTCCTCCTTCCTTAATCCGGTGGACTCCAACTCCCAGGATGCTACTGCTGCCGCCATGAAGAGCTTTGTGGGTGCCATGCTGAGTAAGTTCCCGGTCGTTGGTCCTCCAACTAAAGCCGGTGGAATGGGTGACGCGCCTGGCGATGAGGCTCTGTTGGCGGGCGGTGGTGACGCCCAAGTCTGAAGAGGTGGCCCGGCGATTCTGATTTTCCTTGTCTGTCCTGTATCATGCAACATGCCTCGGGGAGGCGTTTAAAACTATTTGCTTGGAACAATATGTCTTGTAATAACTAGATTATGCTCCTTCAACTTTTCCGTTTGCTTGGTTGTTCTGCGTCGGCACAGCCCGGTCCCGCCGTACCTCAGCCGCGTTGGGTTGTCTGGATCACCAGGACAGGCCCAAGAGGTGAGGGGCTACATGACCAGTTAGGCTCCTGAGATGCGATGCTCAGCAATCCTCCTTGACGTGCGAACAGCTTAGGAAAAGGTGCAGTGACAAGCCTTGGTGTTCTGCGTCGGCAGGGCCCGGCCCCGCGCATTCCTCAGCTGTCGTTGAGTTGTCGGGATCACCAGGACGAGCCCAAGAGGTGAGGGGCTACGTGGCCAGTTAGGCTCCAGAGATGCGATGCTCAGGAGTCCCCGTTGACGTGCGAACGGCTTGAAAAAGAAGGGTGAAAGCCAGGTCTTGGCATTCTACGTCGGCAGGGCCCGACCACACGCATGCCTCAGCCGTCGTTGTGTCGTCCGGATCACCAGGACGAGCCCAAGTGGGGAGGGGGTACGTGGCCAGTTAGGCTCCTGAGACGCGATGCTCAGGAGTCCCCCTTGATGTACGAACAGACCATCATACCTTTTCCTCATCAAGCTCTCGCTTGGGAGGGGTGCGCGAAGACTAGGCCCCTGAGGCCTGGCGAGGTGGGGTATGCCAGTTGTGACCTGAGCATAGCCCCCGTGCCCAACCCCCTCGCGCTACCTTCCCGAGGGAGAGCAGCGCAGTGTGGCTAGTCACTAAGCCCGGAGGCTCCCTGAGGTTAATGAGGCCGCGAGGCCACCCCTAATTGTTTATCACCAGCGCGGAGCATGGCGCTTCTGCACTTGCACAAGCATAGCCGCTCCTCGGCAGTGTCGACGGCCAGCACGGAGCATGGTGCTTCCACTGGTGCGTGGGAGGGGCTCCCTCTGAGGAAAGCCCCCGGGGCGTGTACGACCCCGCCCTGACACGTGGCATGCACGGCAGGGCTGAAGGAGGTGTGTATGGGCACCCGTGAGCCAGCGCGGGACTCACGAGGCCCTACCTCAAGGCGGGTTGTGCCTGGTCTTGATGGGGGATGCATGAGTTAGTCCTACGAGATGGTTAGGTAGCCTGCATCAAATGAATCTCCTGGGGTTATTGCATGAGAAGGCCGGACACCAACGACCCCAGGAGGTGACGTGAACGGGACCGGCCCGCCAGACAGAGCTCAGCCGTTGGGTTTATCAATGCTGAAGGGACAGACCCGAACACAGACGCCGTGCCTAGTCTTCTCATGCAAAGATCATGAAGAAAAACAACCGGCGCGCGGTTCCTGTGGCCACGGGGGCACCAGGTCGCGCGCCATCACTCACCCACCCGTGATTAGCTCCTGCAAGAACAAGGCACCAAGAGCCATGGGAGGTGACATACACGGGGGCTAGCCCGCGAGCCAGAGCTCAACCACTTGGGTTTAGCGACGCTGCAGGGATGGACCCGAGCACAAACGCCGTTGAGGGAGTCCTGGATTAAGGGGTCCTCGGATAGCCGGACTATATACTTTGGCCGGACTATTGGACTATGACGATACAAGATTGAAGACTTCGTTCCGTGTTCGGATGGGACTCTCCTTTGCGTGGAAGGCAAGCTTGGGCAATTCGGATATGTAGATTTCCTTCTCTGTAATCGACTCAGTGTAACCCTAGCCCCCTCCGGTGTCTATATAAACTTGAGGGTTTAGTCCGTAGGACAAGAACAATCATAATCATAGGCTAGCTTCTAGGGTTTAGCCTCTACGATCTCGTGGTAGATCAACTCTTGTAATACTCATATCATCAAGATCAATCAAGCAGGAAGTAGGGTATTACCTCCATTGGGAGGGCCCGAACCTGGGTAAAACATCGTGTCCCCTGCCTCCTGTTACCATTGGCCTTAGACGCACAGTTCGGGACCCCCTACCCGAGATCCGCCGGTTTTGACACGGACATTGGTGCTTTCACTGAGAGTTCCACTGTGTCATCGCGATAAGGCTTGATGGCTCCTTCAATAATCCTCAATGACATAGTCCAGGGGGAGGTTTTCCTTCCCGGATAGATCTTCGTATTCGGGGGCTTCACACTGCGGGCCAACTCGATAGCTACGCCCCTGGCCATCAGGTCAGGTTTGGAAGCTTGAACTATACTGCCGATATCTACGGAGACTTGATCTTCGACAGATTCGAGCGCATGTCAGGTAAGCCGAACAGTCGCGACGAGCATGACTTAGATCTTCCATCAGACAGTGTTCGGGAGATCGCACCTGCGGCGGCCCCGGGAATCAATCCGGAGCAGATCGCGCCCTCCGAGGACGGGTGGATGGACCCCGCCACGGAGGCCGCACAATCATCGGCGTTGGAGCTGAGCACTGATCCCACCTCCTATGAGGATGGTGTCATTGGACCCTCGGACTCGCCTCCGGCTACAAGATCCGAACCGCGTACGCCCGTGCCTGTCGAATATGATTGGGCACCGATCATGGAGTTCACCTCCGGGGTTATTTCTCAGCACTCGCCCTTGGGTGATGTGCTAAACTAGTTAAAGTCTCTTTCCTTGTCTGGAGACTCTTGGCCGAACTATGTCCGGCTTGAGTGGGACGCGGACGATGAAGAAATTCGTTGCGCACCCACCACCCACTTCATAGCCACTGTCGATGACTTAACCGACACACTCGATTTCGACTCCGAAGACGTCGACGGTATTTACGTCGATGCAGGAGTAGAACAGGAACCACCGCCCACTGGGCGCTGGACTGCCATCTATATATATATATATATATATATATATATATATATATGGTGGACACACCAAAAGAAGGCGATGGTTATGATGCAACGAAGGATAATCCCCTCGATAAGCCACCAAGGCGATGGGATCAGCGCCGCTCTAAATCCCGCCACGGTAAAAACAGAGACAACTGCGCAAGAAAGAATAATACCCAGTCGACTCCAAAGGAAACGACGACCCCATGGACCCAGTGATGGAGCAAGATGAGCCAGGGGATGCTGAACATAGTCCGGAGCCAACGTCAGATGACGCTGATCTCAAGGGTACAATTCACCAACCTGTCTCCGGAGATGAGAACAGTCCGGACGATGATGCACTCATCATCCCAGAAAAACACTTGGAACAAGACAACCTGCACAGAAGGCTTATTGCCACCGCGAGGAGCAAAGAAGCAGAAGCAAAGGCTTAAAGCCACGCAGGATACGCTCAACCACAGGTGGAACAAAGTGCTCGACACTGAAGAGAAATATGGTGCCGATCGCCACACAAACAGCTATCCAAAGCGCAACCTGCTGCCCGAATTCAACGACGAGGCCAAAGAGCCCATTCAGCCGAAAATGACCGATCAGCCAGACCGACCACCCCGTGGCCGCGATAGGACGGCTAATGATGCCGCACACAAGACAGCACACGATTTACGTGAGCTCCTGGACAAAAAGTCCGGTATGGCCAGGTCCATCTAAGGATCTAGGAAGCGCGCTTTGACACAGGACCAGAGCTACCAAAACGATCACATTGATCGAATACCAGCTAGGAATCAGCACCGAACACAACAACCATCGACAGCATGCCACGACACGTCCAAATACAGGGGTGCTGCACACCCCATGTGCTTCACCGATGAGGTGCTGGACCATGAATTTTCGGAAGGATTTAAACCCATGAATATAGAGGATACGACGGAGCGACAGACCCTGGGGTCTGGATTGAGGACTTTATCCTTCACATCCACATGGCTCGTGGAGATGATCTCCACGCCATTAAACACCTACCCCTCAAGTTGAAAGGACCAGCTCGGCACTGGTTGAAAAGCCTTCCTGAAAACTATGTCCTACCCCTCAAGTTGAAAGGACCATCTCGGAAGTTGGGAAGAACTTGAGGATGCTTTTAGGGCCAATTTTCAAGGGACCTATGTCCGACCTCCGGATGCAGACGACTTAAGTCACATAATTCAACAGCCCGGAGAGTCAGCCCGAAAACTTTGGAACAAATTTTCTACTAAGAAGAATTAAATCGTCGACTGCCCGGACGCCTAAGCCTTAGCGTCCTTCAAGCACAGTATCCAGGACGAATGGCTTGCCAGACAGCTCAGCCAGGAAAAGCCGAGAACAATGGCAGCCTTAACAAGTCTTATGACCCGCTTTTGTGCGGCCGAGGACAGTTGGCTGGCCCGTAGCGGCACCAGCGACCCAGGTACATCCGAAGTCAGGGATGGCAATGGGAAGCCGCGACGCAATAAAATTAAGCGTCAAAACAATGAAGACGGCCCAGATAACACGACGGTCAATGCCGGATTCTGGGGCTCTCGACCCGGTCAACGGAAGAAGCCATTTAAAGGCAGCAGAGATGGACCATCCAGCCTAAACAAGATTCTAGACAAATTATGTCAGATTCACGGCACCCCCGAAAAACCTGCAAATCACGCTCATAGAGAGTGCTGGGTTTTCAAGCAGGCCGGCAAGCTAAATGTTGAACACAAGGGATGGGAGACGCCAAGCGAAGACGAGGATGAGCCACGCCAGCCGAACACTGGGGGACAGAAAAAATTCCCACCAGAAGTCAAAATAGTGAATATGATCAACACAACTCACATTCCAAAGAGTAGGCGCAAACGCGCACTCCGAGATGTATACGCTATGGAGCCCGTCGCCCCCAAATTCAATCCCTGGTCGGCCTGCCCAATCACCTTTGATCGCAAGGATCATCCAACTAGTATCCGGCACGGAGGATCGGCTGCCTTGGTGCTCGACCCAATAATTGATGGATACCATCTCACCCGAGTCCTTATGGACGGCGGCAGTAGTCTAAACCTGATATATCAGGACACTGTCCGTAAAATTGGGATAGACCCATCAAGAATCAGCCAAAGCAATACTACCTTTGAAGGAGTGATACCAGGCATCGAGGCCCGCTGTATGGGCTCTCTAGTACTAGAGGTTGTATTCGGTTCTCCCAACAACTTCAGAAGCGAAGAACTAATCTTCGACATCGCTCCATTCCGAAGCGACTATCACGCACTACTCGGAAGAACGGCATTTGCTCGTTTTAATGCAATACCGCACTACGCCTACCTTAAACTTAAGATGCCCGGTCCACGCGGCGTCATCATAGTTAGCGGAAATACAGAGTGTTCCATACGCGCGGAAGAATGTGTGGCGGCTCTAGCAGGCGAACACTGAGCGGTCCCTCCTACAAGAATAAACGGTCGTCAAGACCACGGACACGGTTAGACGAGTCTGGCACTGCACCAGATATAACAGACCAGATAAACCTGAGCTGGGGATACCCCCATAAGTGGTGCTAGGGGCTGCTCGCAAAAAAGGAAGCCCATAGTTTGGCTCGACCCTATTAATACAATAGCATATTGCATTTTCATTAAGATTAACCAACTCTTCGCACGAAGTCTTTCACCTGTGTTCTCCCCTTTTTACAGATGATCATCGTGCTACACCCTTCCAGGATACGGCACAACGGAGATAAAGGCGCAGACGTGCAGCAGGGCCCCGCTCAAAGGTTTCTCTTTAGATTAAGACCCTGTGTAAACCTTTTTTAATGTCTCTTGTTGCTTCTTCCCCTCCGGACACTTAACACAACCGGGGGGATACTGGCGTTCTTGACACTTCGTCACGCCAGACTAATGCATGTACCTAGAAACACAGGGCTCATTATCGAGGGCGTTATTGAGCCCAGTATATGTTGTAAAGTCCGAATACCTTAGGGAGTGTTCGGCGTCGCGAGTTTGGCCTTATATGCATTAGCTCCGAATCATGTCTTTGGTAAAATGTTGGGTTTGCCTAGCTCCCATGTTTTGCTACCTTACATTCCGCTCTATCGGCTAAGGCGGCACCGGGAGAACTACTGCGATTGTGCCCTGGTTCATCTCGATGAGCACCTCTGTAGAGAAAGCCGAAAACTGACTATCATGATATAGCGCAAGATTGGTCAACCACTCGATGACTCAGCGGAATCTTCGCGATTCCTCCGCATTAATGAAGGACCGGTTTCCCGGTCACGTACATACGCGCACCATATTCGGATGAACGTGGAACTACCAGGGGCTATATAGTAGCCCCACCGTTAAACTCCTATGGCTAAGTGGATGTGTTAAAGCTATATATTCCGATTGCCTGGTTCGCCGCGCTATCACCTCCTTAACGGACCAAGACGTTGGATCAAGTGTGACTACACGTTTTCTCGAACACCCCCGCATTATATGCGTGGGGGCTGAAGCCGACGACTTTAAACTTTCAGGTTATATGCATACATAAACGGCCGCATAGGAGGCACTATAATACTTTCAGGCAAAAGTATAAACACAGCCTTTATAATCAAAATAGGATTGTTTTTACAATGGAGATGCATGTCACTCGAACATGGCACTCTTCGAGCAATGAGCCTCTATTAAACGAGCGCCTTCTAGGACTTCTTCAAAATAGTGCTCGACTGGGTCCTGGCCTCCCGCCGGACCCCGGGTTGCAATAGCGGTGGTTTCCATCCCTGCCCAGTATGTTTTAACACGGGCAAGAGCCATGTGCGCACCTTCTATGCACGTCGACCTCTTCACAGCATCGATATGCGACACGGCACCAAGGAATTGTTGCACTATTCCAAAATAACTGTCCGGCCTTGGTCCCCGTGGGCAAAGATGATCCACGACAGACCTCATAGCAAGCTCGGACAACTTGTGGAGCTCGGCCAATGCATCCATCCTTTCATTCAACAGCAGCGGACTCGTCGGGGCACTGAACTGCGACCAGAATAACCTTTCAACCTTATGGTCTTTCCGATCTTTGTAAAACTCGGTCGCATCAGCAGCACCCTTTGCCAGGTCTGCATACACGTCCGCAAAAATCCACAACTGATCCAGAGGGGCATACTTCGGATCTCTGAACGTCATCCGCAACAAATAGGGCCTCCCAGCAGTGATATCTCCGACCTCACGAAGCTCCTCCCTTATCCCTCTCATTTCAGAGCGGGTTTTCTTGGCTGCCTCCAGGGCCTTCTTCAGGTCAGCCGCTTTCACTTGGTTTTCCTTTTCAAGGAGCTCATGACGGTCGGCGGCATCTTTCAATTCAGCAGCCATCTTGGCTATCTTTTCTTCGCTCTGGCGATGAGCAGCCTGTTCGGCTCTTAACTCTTCAAACGCCTTCAGAGCGGCCGCATCACTTATTCGGGCTTGCTCCTTGGCTCGAGCAAGCTCCACCCGAAGGGTCTCTATGGCAGCAGCTCCATCTGCAGTCACAGCATAGTATAGATACTAGCATCATGCTCCTCTTAAATATTTGCTGACAAGTTAAACATACATACCCTGGGCCTCGTCAAGCCGCTTGTTAACAAGCACGATGTCGGCATCGGCCACGTCAAGCTGCCGCTTCAGTTCGGCAAAATCAGCAGTCCGGTCAGCCGCCTACACATAAAGCAGCGTGATTATTACCAGAGATTATGATCCTCTGTTTTGCCACCTTTGGATGGCAACCAGAGTCTCAGGGGCTACTATCTATACAGAGCACACCTAGCATGTGTGGTACCGTCAAAAATACATTTTTTGCGTACTTGAAAGCCTCTCAGCCGACTCGTAAAAGCTTCATTCAAACCGCTTTTGGCGGATGAAATCCTCTCAACCACCGTACCCATTAAGGGACGATGTGTCTCTGAGATGGCCGCTCGCTCCAGAAGACCCATCAGTGTGTCCGACTATGTGCCGGACAATCCCGGACTCCTCCTAAAGCTCTCCTTGGGAGCCGGATATTCCGGATTATGGGCAGCCGAAGTGTCAACTTTTGGCATTGGCGGATCAGGAGAAATCCTCTGTGAAGACACCTCGGGGTCGTCCGCCCCATGTGGCGGGGAGGCAAGAGGAGGCATTTCACTCTCCATCATCTCCGAAAGATGATCCCCCAAAGACGAACTCTGTGGAGCAGGGTTACGAGCCGGACTGCAACAAATATGTCTCGGTTATTATTGTCAGAGACAAAACAGGATATACTTACCAAAGTAACTTTTTTCACTTACAGCTCGGTTGAGGGCTGGCCCCCTTGCAGGCATTGTACGGTAAGGACGCCCTCTGGGGTAGGGCCCCCTGGCGAGGGTTTCTTCCCTCGCTTGCAAACCTCCATTTCCAAGTCTTCAGAGGCGGCCCTTTTCTTACCTTGAGGAGAGGGGGTTTCAGATTCACCTCCCCGATTATCCTCCTTCGCGGAGGCACTTACTCCCCCGATTTGGATGTGTAAGGTATGAATCCCATCGGTTGCTTCTCTATTCCTCCCCTCATCTTCTCCTGATGGCACCTGGTATGGTGCATGCTCAAGCATCCTGATCAATAGAGGATCCGGCGAGCCTTCGGGAAGAGGGGCCGAACACCTAATCCTCTCCCCCTTCCTTATCCAGTCCTGGCGTAGAGCAATTTTTCAAAATGATGTTATAACAAACATAAAGGACGGTGTGTTCGGTAGCGGAATTACTTACTTGGGTATCCGGACGGTTGCAGTTCAGACCCACGTCCTCGGTGGTATCCAGACACTTTATTCATGATCCGAAGAATGACCCATACATCTCTTTGCGCATCGTGATGAAGAATTATTGAATGGTTCACGGTCCTTCCAGGTTGAACTCCCACATACGAAGAGGCCGGCGTTGGCAGGGCAGGACCGGGTGAACCAGCATTGCTTGCATTATCTTGACAAGACTGACATCCTTCTTAAGAACGTCTCGGATGCAGCTTTGTAGTGTCAGCACGTCATTAACTGGCCCCCAGTACAACCCCTTGTTGACCCATGACGCCAGCTGCGGCGGGGGGCCCAAGCGGAACACTGGAGCGGCCGCCCGCTTTGTACCTCGGGGAGCTGTGATGTAAAACCACTCCCGTTGCCATAAGTTAGAAGTTTCTGTGAAGGAACCCTTTGACCATGGGGCATCAGCGCCTTTGCTTATTATAGCGCCTCCGCACTCCGCGTGACGCCTATCGATCACCTTCGGCCTCACATTGAAAGTCTTGAGCCATAGGCCGAAGTGGGGGTGATGCGGAGGAAGGCTTCACACACGACGATAAACAACGAGATGCGAAGGATGGAGTCCAGAGCTAGATCATGGCAATCTAGCCCGTAGTAGAACATGAGCCCTCTCACGAAGGGATCAAGACTAAAACCTAGCCCTCGGAGGAAGCGGGAAATAAATACGACACTCTCGTTGGGTTCGGGAGTGGGGATGACCTGCCCTTGAGCAGATAGCCTGTGCGGGATTTCAGCGGTGAGATACCTGGCCTCCATAAGCTTCTTGATGTCCTCCTCTATGACAGAGGAGGCCATCCATCGGCCTTGAAGGTTGGATCCGGACATGGTTGAAGGTTCGAAGTGCCTAGCTTGAGCCTTGGGTGTTGGAACTCGAGGTGCGGGAGGAGGAGGATTGAGCATGGGGAGAAAAGGACAGGCCTTGGCCCCCTTATAAAGAGGATGAATATCAAGCGTCCCCCGCGTAACCGTTTGGGACTTGCCTAAAATCCAGGAGTCATGTTAAACAAACACGGTTGGGATACCCACACCTGTATTGATGAGAATCCCATGATAAGGGGAAAACGATCTCTGCTTCGACAAGACGTGCCAATAAAACCGCCTCGCAGCATGTGTAGTGGCTGGTGGTGAAAAACGGTAAAAATAAAGACCGGGCCATGGCGTGACGTCACGCTATGAAAAGTTGTCGGCAGATTAGATTTGTGGAATATTGTGCTCTATACGGCGGTATGTGGAATTTGTTTTGCAGAGCCAGACACAATTCTTGTGTTCGAAATCCTCTATGGAATATTCGGAGAAGGAACCCGCCTTGCAATGCCGAAGACAATCTGCACGCCGGACTCATCGTCATTGAAGCCTGGTTCAGGCGCTACTGAGGGAGTCCTAGATTAAGGGGTCCTCGGACAGCCAAAATATATACTTTGGCTGGACTGTTGGACTATGAAGATACAAGATTGAAGACTTTGTTCCGTGTCTAGATGGGACTCTCCTTTGCGTGGAAGGCAAGCTTGGCAATTCGGATATGTAGATTTCCTTCTCTGTAACTGACTCTGTGTAACCCTAGCCCCCTCCGATGTCTATATAAGCTGGAGGGTTTAGTCCATAGGACAAGAACAATCATAATCATAGGCTAGCTTCTAGGGTTTAGCCTCTACGATCTCATGGTAGATCAACTCTTCTAATACTCATATCATCAAGATCAATTAAGCAGGAAGTAGGGTATTACCTCCATCGAGAGGGCCCGAACCTGGGTAAAACATTGTGTCCCCTGCCTCCTGTTACCATTAGCCTTAGACGCACAGTTCGGGACCCCATACCCGAGATCCGCCGGTTTTGACACCGACAGTCGTGCTAGTCCTTAATCATGAGGCGGACGCGGGAGGGCTTGCAAGGGCGCGAGACGTTCCTAGCGGCAAAGCGCCGGTCAGGCAATCAATAATTCATAAGTAGCTTGCAAAGGATTGTAACTGGCTCTGATAAATGCGAAAGGAGTACATGCCGTAGGTACAGACCCTCACGGCCTGGGGATGATGCAACCCGAGGGGCACCCCCAAACTGAACGAACTATAGATATGTCACCTGGTACCATTGCTGAAGAGGTGTTGCAGTAGCCAAAAAAAGCGCGCAGCTGGAGCCGCTCCTCATGAGCCGCTCTGGTGCCGAGCCTCAGGAGACTCGGAGGGACCGAGAGGCTCCTGAAGGTCATCTCCGCCAGGACCGCCTGGTGCCTGGCCTCGCAGGCTGTCCGAGCGTCCCTTACGCAGCGCTGGAACAGCTCAGCCGCGCCCGCCAGGCCAAAAGGCATGCGGACGTAGCTGTGAGGCAGACCCTCGCATTGGCTGATACGAGACGGCCACATGAGCTACCGAGACGCGGCCCTGTTGAGCCCGGGGATGTCGATGCAGATGCGGAACTCCTTACCCTCGCCAGGGCAATGGGCTGTGCCATGCGGTAGGCGATGATCGCTTTGCAGAACCCTTCCTTCCTAAATATCCTCGATTGCCTTGTTGATGAACTCCTGAACGCCTGGTGCCTCACGTCTGCTGCCTTCTCCTAGGAAGCGTGCTTTGAAGAGCGCCTCCATATGGTGCCCGAGCGCCACTCTCGCGACAGTGGCTAGATCTAAGACTCTCCATAGGAGAGCCCCCGAGCCCAGCCTGAGAGGAGCGTCGGGCGCGCCTTCCTATGCAATGGGTGAAGTTGCCGCGTCCGGAGACGCAAGGCTCAGCGTTGCATCCTCGAGTGATGCTTCTTGACAAGACCCTTGTCCCAGCTGCAGCCTCTTCATCTTGGGGGCGACCTCAGGAGGGAGGGCGCCGTCTTCGTCGTCGGGGTTCTCGATTGCTTTAGCCCGGAAGGCGCGCTCGAGGGAGCACACTGCATCCTTCTCTTGACAGGAGACCGTGATGACGCCGCTGCTTCCTGGCATCTTGAGGATGTTGTAGCCGTGGTGCGTGGCTGCCATGTACTTGGCTAGTGCTGGGTACCCCAGGATGTCGTTGTAGGGCAGGCGGATGTCGGCGACTTCGAAGTCGATGAGCTCGATGCGGTAGTTGTTGCGCTCGCCAAAGGTGACAGGAAGGCGAACCTGCCCGATCGGGTGTGTCGAACCGTCAGTCACTCCTGAGAATGGCTTGGTGGGGTGAAGCTGGTAGTATGGCACCTAGAGCCTGTCGAACGTCTGAACAGATAGGACACTGAGCCCCGCTCCGCCATCAATGAGAGTTTTGGTGATGACCACATTGCTGATGACGGGGAGCGGAGCATGGGAAGCGCGCCAGCGGTGGCCGCACACTTGGGCCGGTCTGAGTAGTCGAAGGTGATGGCGCACTTGGACCACTTAAGAGGGCCAGTTGCTTCAGGCTTGGGGAGCGCTGCATTCACCTCGCGCGCGAACTGCTTGAAGACGCAGCCCCCTCATCCTGGTGGTGATCTTCATTCCTCCTCGGAGGTGGAGGCGAGGAGGCAAAGCTGCATTGCCCTGAGGTCGATCCTCACAAGGCTACTCCCTCCAGTTGTCCTCGCGAGGCTGGCCCTGCCAGCGGTCCTCACGAGGCTGGTCGCGCCACTCCTGACGATGGTCATGTCAATCCCAGCGTCCTCCACCTCGGCCACCTCCACGACCGTAGCCTCGTTCGTTGCACTTGGGCGTCGACCAAGGCGCCCGTCACGGGGAGCCATGAGCTCCTGGCAGTCGCTGGGGTTGTGGTTGTAAATGTTGTGGAAGGCGCAGAACGGCCACTTGCCCTTGGATGACTCGGGTGGTCGCAGCCGCGCTTCGTCTCTGGTTCGGCCGCAAGCACGGCTGGACCCTTGTGCTTCACGTCCTTGGTCTTGGTCTTCTTGTCTTCTAGATCGGCATCGGGGAGCTCGAGGAGGGAGAGGCGTCCTTCCTTAGCGCTTGCACACTTGTTCGCCATGTTGAACATCTCCAGAGTGGTGCAGAGATCCTCATGGATGGGGATCTACTCCTTCATCTTGACATCATGGAGGCCATCGGTGAACGCGGAGATGATGGCCTCGTCTAACACCTTGGGAATCTTAAGGCGAACGTTGTTGAATCATTGGATATAGTTCTGCAGGGTCTCTCCAGGTTGTTGCTTGATGCGGCATAGGTCACTCGCGGCCGGCGGACGGTCACGAGTGTCCTGGAAGTTGGCGATGAAGCAGATGCGCATCTCCTTCCAGGAAGAAACCGAGCCAAGAACATGCGCTATCCTTGAGGGCCATCGGGAACCAGTTTGACATGATCTTCTCGTCGCCGCTGGCCGCCTCAATGCTCAGCTCGTAGAGCTCTAGGAACTCGGCGGGGTCGGCGGTGCCGTCGTAACACGGAGGCAGGTCAGCTTGAACTTGCTTGGCCAGACGACGTTCGGAGCTCTGGGGTGAACGCGTGGCATCCCGATGTGGCCACCGGAGGTCGTCGAGGGGGTGGAATATGATCCTGGGGCACGCGCACCGCCACCTCCTGTGGCGGCACGTGAGCCTGGTGCTGGGGTGCTGGCAGCATGCGCGCTTCTCCTTGGGGACGTTGCACCACTTGGCAGCTCACGTCATCCCGAGCTGGCGCCGGATGCTGCGGGTCGCGCCGTCGAGCCACACACCTTGGCTCGATGATGGCGCCCCGGGCCGGAGGTGGTGGAGGAGCCCCGTGCACCACGTCGCCCACTGGAGGTGGTTGCTGAGCCAATGAGCGAACCGGGTCGGCGGAGCCCCCGTGCGCAACGCTGATGAGCTCGGCGATCCGCTCGAGCCACTCCTCGTAGAGATCACCCACAGGGCGGTAGCGAAGAAGCTCCCGCGCCGTGAGCAGAGCGGCCTGCGTGTCCACCTGGCCGCTACGTGTGTGGGATGACGAAGCTACGGGCGTCAGCGACGGAGTAGCGGTTCGGCCGTCACGGTGCACCGATGGGTGCAGCGATGAAGCTTGCTGCTCGTGGCTGGCAGGGCCCGTGGCGGCGTTGGCCACCAGAGATGGAGCGCGGTGGGCACAACCGTCACCCGCCGGAGCCGTCTGAGCGACGCGGGCGAGGACTGCAGCCCGATGCTCGGCGCGAGCCCGAGCGCGTCTTCCATGGAGGTGTCGGAGCGGTGGAGGATCAAACGACATAAGAGCGGATCCGACGCACCCCTACCTGGCACGCCAAATGTCGAATTGTGGGATCCGCAAACCCTTGAGAGGTTCGAACTCTAGGGTGCATGCAGAGATCTCAACCTAGCCAGCCTGCCTACTCGCGATCCTCCTAAGCCTAGCGCGTCGAGTTCAAAGGGACAAAGAGACACAATAGTTTATACTAGTTCGTGCCACCGTTGTGGTGTAATACCCTAATCTAGTGTGGTGTGGTGGATTGCCTCGGAGGGCTGAGGATGAACTAGTATAGAGGATGTACAAGCCTCAGGAGGTGACGTGTTCTTGGGCTAGTGTGGTGTATGCTAGCTCTACTTGTTCTGATCCCGTCCCCCTTCTATGGTGGTGGCTAGTCCTATTTATAGTGGCCTTGGTCCTCTTCCCAAATATGAGTGGGAAGGGATCCCACAATGACCGGATTTGAAAGGGGACAAGTAGTACAGTCTATCCTGACAAAAGTAGTCTTCACCTGCGAAAAGCCTCTGGTCGTGACACTGCGGTGGGCTCCTCGATGACCTCCGTCGTGCCGTCCTGGCGGTCTTGGTCTTGTTGCAGTGAAATGGAAACCTTTGGCTGGTTCCTCGGGACTCCGCGCCTGTGGCTTGCCTCCTTTGCACCGAAGAGGAAACCTGCGCTCTGTGCCCACCTGGCGCCCGCCTGGCCTTGGTCGTCATGGCTCACGGCAGCTGAGCCTCGTGAGGTAACCTGCATATAACTCTCCTCCCCTCAGGAGCCCTCCTGAGGAGGCCAATTCCTTCGGGGGTCTTGGCGGTGCCCGCCTCGCGAGGGTCTTACGGTGTTGGTGTTGAAGCTGGGCCATACCAGGCTGTCGATGGAGCCCCGTGGTGGGCCGCAGGCCGGCAGGGCTGCATACCCTCGAATCCAGGACGCCGACACCTATGAACATTAACCTTAATGATATTTGAAGTATGTTATCTGTACATGAAGTGCAAGTCAAGTTCGTGTTCATATGATTCCTTTAAACTTGCTAAGAGTGTATGTGTTGCACCGTTGCTCCGTTTTGAGTATGTTCCATATGAAACTTGCTTAGAATTGTATGTAGTTTCATCATGTCATGTTTAAACCTTGTTTTGAGTATGTTTGCCTGATATTTCAATGCATTGTGCATAAGTGCCATGTTTAACTTGTGTTGCTCATATCTTCTAGGCCGTAGCTCCGAATTAAATGAACTTTGTATGTAACTTGACTAGAATCTCGTGTAGATCATCATGGTGCATCTTAACTTGCTGTTTAACTACTTGAACCTAAGGTTTATTCAGATCTAGACCAATTTTAAAATTTGCATGTGAGGACTTACCGGACTTGTTATATGTTGTTTCCGGCCTCATTTAAACTTGCTTTGATGTGATGTTCTTGTATGTATCATCTCTTTTCATGAGTAGCATCATATAGCCTTGTCATGCATGATACTTGGTTGAGCATCATGTCATGTTTATGTGTTGTGTGTTTACCTTGTTGTTTGCTTCTTTTCGGTTGTGCTACTTCTCGATAGTTCATGTTTTGTTGCGATCGTGAGGATTCGTTCGATGATGCTTGGTTCATATATGCCCGTTCGTCTTCTTCATGGACTCATTCTTCTTCCTAGGGAGATTTCAGGCAAGATGACCGTCACCTTGGATCTCACTACTATCATTGCTATGCTAGTTGTCTCCATGCTATCGCTATGTTGAGCTTCCTACCACTTGTTTATCAAGCCTCCCAAATTGCCATGTCAGCCTCTAACCTTTTACACCCTTCCTAGCAAACCGTTGTTTGGCTATGTTACCGCTTTGCTCAGCCCTTCTTATAACGTTGCTAGTTGCAGGTGCAGTTGCAGGTTGTTCCATGTTGGAACATGGATTTCATGGATATCTTGGGATATCACAATATCTCTTATTTAATTAATGCATCTATATACTTGTTAAAGGGTGGAAGGCTCGGCCTTATGCCTGGTGTTTTGTTCCACTCCTGCCGCCCTAGTTTCCGTCATACCGGTGTTATGTTCCTTGATTTTGCGTCCCTAACACGGTGAGGGGTATGGGACCCTCTTTACAGTTTGCTTTGAAAAAAACTCTTCCAGCAAGGCCCAACATTGGTTTTCCATTTGCCTAATAACAACTAAAACTTAAATAGGGGATTTTCGCCAGCCCCCTAGTATTTTTAATCAACCCCGGGACAATGCTCCTCTGGGTGTTGGTCCAACCTGGGCGATGTCCGGCGCTCCCTGGGCAACCAGGGTCTCAGCCAACCCGGCGTCTTGCCCATCCGTTGTGACCTGAGAACGGTATACATGTGGCTCCTATCGGGATTTGTCAGCACACCGAGAGGTCTTGCTGGTTTTGTTTTACCATTGTTGAAATGTCTTGTGCACCGGGATCCTGAGTCTGATCGGATGTCCCGTGATGGAGGATTGTCTCCGCGGATCGTGAGCTTATAATGGGCTAAGTTGGGACAGCCCTACAGGGTTTAAACTTTCAAGAGCCGTGCCCGTAGTTATGTGGCAAATGGGAATTTTTAATATCCGGTTGTAGAGGACATGACACCAAATTCGAACTAAAATACCCAACTACGTGTGTAACCATGATGGTCTCTTTTTGAGTGGGTCGAGAAGAGAGCACGGTGTTGTTATGTTTGAACGTAAGTAGTTCAGGATCACTTCTTGATCATTACTAGTTTGCGACCGTTTGCGTAGCTTCTCATCTCATTCTTGTATTCGTAAGTTAGCCACCATACTTGCTTAGTCGCTTGCTGCAACCTCACCACTTATCCATTCCATTCCCATTAAGCTTTGCTAGTCTTGATACCCATGGTAATGGGATTGCTGAGTCTTCGTGGCTCACAGTTTACTACAACAACTGTTTCAGGTACAGGTAATGCGATGATCATGACGCGAGAGCGATGTTTTCTTATTTTGGAGTTCTTCTTCCACTTCTTCTTCGTTCAGGGGTTAGGTTCCTGGTCGGCAGCCTGGGCTAGCAGGGTGGATCTCGTTTGAGTTTCTGTTTGTGTTTCATCCATAGTCGGATGTTGCTCTCATGTATGTTATTGTTGTACTCATGTGGCAGTGTATGCCTTTTGTATGTATCCCCAACTATTATGTAATGGTATGATGTAATGATATCCACCTTGCAAAAGCGTCTCCAATATGTGGTTCTATCCTTGGTGGGACATTCGAGTTCCTTTAAGATAGGGTCGCATATTGGGCGTGACAAGTTGGTATCAGAGCCACGACCGACCGTAGTTGGCCGTTGTCGAGTCTAGAAGAAAAATATTTTGGAGTCTAGTTATATCAGAGAGTAAGAATTCTTTTCACTCCTCAGCCCCTTCGTTGCTCTGGTGATGAATCCTGACGTAGGTGTTTGACTTACTCCTCTTCCCTTCAAATTTTCTTTAGGATCACGCAGTTGGTTTTTCCGATCGTTGGTTCTCAGCTCTTTTCATCCAGTGCATTTCTTGTCAAGACGATTCAACCATCTTTGTTTTCGCAAGATCAAACCTCAGTTCTTTCTCAGCGACGAGGTTCTCCCCGTCCTCAATTGTTTTCTTTTCCCACCCGCCCACCCTTTTTCTTCTCAGAGCCGGAGTTCGTAATCGAGTATCCATCCTACTCGCGCGAAGCCTTTGCATTCTTTCCTCAATTATTGCAACCAGTGTTTTTCTCTTCAAGTTATTCATCGGTTCCCTGTTCCCAGTTGCCTTTGTTTTCCCGCCCTCCCACCCCTTTTCTTCCTGAAGTTTGTGTCTCTATTCGAGCATCAATTTCATTCATGTGGAGCCTCTTCAGTCTTTCCTCAATCATTTCAACCGGTGAATTCTCGTCAAGTTCATCATTAACTCATCTTGTTTTCTTTTCGGTGGATTCAATTCAAGTTTTTCGGGTTGATCATATTCGTTTCCTTGGATCAAGTGTTCCCCTTGCTCGTTCGCCTCTCACCATTTAATCGTTCCGGAGTGTGGAAGACATCTCAGGAGATTCATCTGTGTTCCAATTTATTCGAGGTTGACACCTCATTCAAGTCTTTCAGTTGTTCCGGTGCATCATCTCCTCTTCAATCCTTTTTAAACGGTGTTTTCTTTTTAGTGGGCCTAACCCACTGGTCTTTTCCCAGGATCTTACCCGACTCTTCTAATTTTCCGGAGTTATTCTCAAATTCTTTTCAAGTGTGACGTAAGAATGGATCCCATCAGTCACATGCCTTCTCCAGATCAATTTCAAATTATTTTCATTATTGGCTCAACCTCTTTGCTTTTCATTCTTCCAGAGTATCTCAACAATCTCAGTGGTGTTTCCCTTCGTCATCCTCAGCATTTGAAGATCGAAGAAGAGTTTCTCTTAAATCTTGTCCGTTCTTCCGAAGATTCTTGGTTCTAGCTTCTTGTTATCCTCTCAATTCTTCTGTTTGTTAGAAATTCCTTTTCTTACCCATCCGGAGTATTTCAGGAGTTGATTTCTGTTTTGTTTCACCAGAGGCCATCATTCTAGCTATCGTTCTCTATTTATCCCGGTGCATCTGTCAAGTATTCTTTAATCAGCTCGTGATCTCTTCGTTCTTTTGCATCTAAATCCCCTCGAGCATATTTGTTCTTCTAATTTTTCCCGGTGATTCATTCTCTTTTCTTCATTTGTTTTCGAATTCTTACGGTGGTTCGCTCAAAATTATTTTTGGTTGTTATCATATCAATACATCGTTCTTTCCAATCCTACCAGTGGCTCGTTGAAGACCTTCTCAAGTTTGCGTTATGTCACTCCTCAATCCTTTTCAAGAGGAATAAGTTGCATGCCAAATCCGGTTGTCATCAATTAAATTTGATGACGATAAGCATAACGTAATTCTTGTTCTTATTTCATCGTCGTCAAGTAATTCCTTTCTTCGGAGATTGCTCATGATGAATAATTTCCCAGTTCTAAGTTATTCATCTTTTTATTTTCCGGAGTTCAAAATTTTATCGGCCATCTCGTCGGAACCTCCATCTAAATCACCGCAAGGCGTTAATCTTATTCTTTTCATCCATCATTTCTATCTGATCATCCTTTTGTCACCGGAGTTCTTCATGGTGGTTCTTCATGATTTAATTCATTCTTTCTAGTCTTCATCAAGATTTTGTTGGAGGAGCTCAAGTATCTTTTCTTCTTGCGTCTCGAAGTGCAATTAATTCTTCGTATTATTTTGAAGTGGAGTGTCACATCCCTAGTTCTGACAATGCCTAGTGCATGCATTAGAGTGTTGCATCATGTTTAAATTTCATTTAAACCTGAAATGGGGATTGACTAAGCCCTAGCACCAAATGAATTCAACTAGGGTCAAAATAAAACCTTTTTCATTGAACTCAAAATGTCCTCTAAAAATATTCAACATTTCTGGTTTGAGGTGGAAGCATCTACCAAAAATGGTTTATATTTTTGCAGGACATATTTGGTCACTGAATTAAATCATATAGTATTTGCATTTGGGCATTTAAATGCTATTAAATATTTCAAATGCTCAAATAATCCCAAACTAAAATGTTCCATGTTGGATATATTCTATACAGTGGGCATGTGTAGTTTGGTGATTTTTGAAAGTGCTTAGCTATTTTTAATAAAGCCCAGAACAAAATAACATAATAGAAAACAGAAACAGAAATAAGAGAGAGAGAGAAAACCTTACCTGGCGCCTGCAACCCGGCCCACCTGCCGGCCCAGCCCAGCGCCGCGCCAGCGAGCTGCTTGCCCGGCTAGGCAGGCAGGCAAGGTGCTCGACGGCGAGCACCGCATGGGTGCCACGCACCTGGTCGCCGCCTCGCCGCTCCCCTCATCGAGCCGCGACATGGATCGCTTCCCCTCTCTCCCCCGAACCCCTCGGACATCTCCTCTCCTCCCTAGCTCCCCCCCCTTGCGCTTCCCAGCCATGGCCGACGCCACCGTCGCCGCCCCATCGCCGTAGCCGCGCTCCCCGCCACCCGTGCTCCGTCTCGTTGTGTCCAGGAGCTCCGCCGCCGTCCACTTCATCGAGCTAACCAAGCCCCGTGTGCTCGCGAGACCCGAGTCCACCGCACTGACCTCGCCCGAGTCCGCCGTCGCCGGAGATCCCCTTCAACGCCGTCGCTGCCTCAGCTCGTCCCCGACCCCGCCGGTGGCCTCTACGAGTGCTCTGTGAGCATAGCTACCCCTCCTACCCTTCCTCTCTCGCGCCCGAGCCGTGTAGCCACCGCACGAAGATCAACCGCACGCATCGTCGCGGATCTCGTCGCCGACGTGCTCCCGGCCATCCTCCGGCCACCTCACGGTGTCCAACGCACTCACCACGCTACGTTGAGTCCAACCGTGCACTCCCCGCACCTCATTGCACCCCCTAGCCCGAGTTCGTCTTCAACCGAACTCCGGTGGCCGCCTAGATCATCGCCGGCGCCAACTCCGGCCACCCCAACCCCAACGGACTCCACCAAGAGCCACGGCTCGTCCTCAGCTCCACCTCGATGCCCTCCGCGACCCTTTTGGTGGCCGGAACGGCCAAAACCACTTCCGCCGCCGCGTCGGGCTCGCCGGCGGCTAAACGCCGGTGCAGCCGACTTTGGCTTTGACCACGGGTGGGCCCTGGTTGACTCTGTTGAGTCAATGACAGGTGGGGCCCAGCCCTGTTACCGAAACTGGTTTAGTTTTAATTAATTTTTAGCTAAACTAATTACACTGACACCCTGGACCCACACGTCAGAGTTGACCCTGCTGACGTGGCCGTTGACCTGGCCCACCTGTCAGCGAGCTAAACAGCCCTGGGTCACTGACCAGTGGACCCCACTGGTCAGGTTTGACCTGGAGGCGCACAGTTGACCTGCTGACGTCATGATGATGTCAGGCTGATGCAGTAACTTATTTTCTGGATTTATTTCTATATAGGAAATTCCAGAAAATAACCAAAACTTCTAAAATTCATAGAAATTCAACCGTAACTCCAAATGAAATAAATTATATATGAAAAATGATCAGAAAAATCCAATCTATCCATCTGTACAACTTTCATGCATGTTAGAACAACTTACAGCTGCTGTTTAGCACAAATCTTATTAATGGCATTTAAACCTTCACATATGGAGTTTGAATTTGAACCTAGGGTTCAAACCAACTTCATTTAACTTGCTGCTAGTTGCATTAGCTCAATCAACAGCATATTGCCATGACATTATCATGCATCATATTTGTTGCATTGCATTGATTGTGTCCCTCTTTATTTGCCGGTAACTGTCCCCTCTCGATAGACGTGGTTTCGACGATGAGATCGATGACACCGATGAAGAGCTATAATATCTTCAGAAGTGCCAGGCAAGCAAAACCCCCTTGTTCATTCCGATACAATCCCACTCTCTCGCTCCTGCTCTCTTTTACTGCATTAGGACAACAATGATTCAACTATTACTTGCTGCGGTAGCTGAACACCTTTATCCTTTGCATGACCTGTCATTCCACAGTAAATAGATGAAACCCACTAGCATGAGTAGGAGTTGTTTGAACCCTGTTGTGCCTACTCATACATGCTTGTTTGTCATGCCTGCTACTGCTTAGAGTTGAGTCGGGTCTGATTCATCGAGGATGAACTAGAGGTGCGTGAACATGTCCTACTGTGTGTGAGCTAAGTGTGTGAACACGATTTGGTAAAGGTAGCGGTGAGAGGCCATGTAGGAGTACATGGTGGGTTGTCTCATTGCAGCCGTCCTCAGGAACTGAGTTCTGTGTTTGTGATCCATGATACAGTTACTACCACGCATTGGGCCCGAAACCAATGGACCCTCTCGGCTTCTTAATCACCCTTGTCCTCTGTCCAGGAGTTGCAAGTAGTTTCTGGTGTTTGTAGTATGCTGGAGGCCGTGCGCAGCGCTGACCGTAGGGGTGGGCTGTGATGCGGTAGGCACGTGGCCGGGTAAACCGGGCGCCCGTTTGGTGTCTCGGGAACCCTGCTCACATCGTTTGGGGCTGTGAGCGAAACTTTGGCCGGATCTCCTCATGGATGGAACCCGAATAGGCGATAAACCTGGACTAGGGACTTGAGTGTTTAGGTAGGTCGTGGCCGACACCCACGTTGGGCTTCCGCTTGAAGGTTGCCGAGTACATGTCATGTAAACGGCGGTAAGTGGTGAGAGCGTGTGTGAAGAAGTACACCCCTGCAGGGTTAACATCATCTATTCGAATAGCCGTGTCCGCGGAAAAGGACTTCTGGGTTGCCTGTACAGTTCATAGACAAGTGAAAGTGGATACTCTAAAATACGCAAGATAAGCGTGAGTGCTATGGATGGCGTTCTCGTAGGGAGACGGGAGCGGATCCATAGTGGTGTATTGATATGGTGAATATGTGGACTCGTGTGCGCCACCTCAAAAGAGTTCCTTGCAGTCGTAGTTCAGGATAGCCACCGAGTCAAAGCTGGCTTGCTGCAGTTAAACTCCACCATCCCCTTTTTTGATAATGATTCATATGTAGTTAGTTCTAATGTAAGTCTTGCTGGGTACATTTGTACTCACGTTTGCCTATTTTATGTTTTTGCAGAGAGACCTCAGTCTCGCTAGTAGTTCCACGTGGACTTCAACGTTTAGCTTGATACCTCAGCTACGATCTTGTGCCCTCGGCAGGATCTAGTAGATAGTCAGGCTTTCAAGCCTTTTTCATTTGTAGATGTCTGTACTCAGACATGTTAAGCTTCCGCTTGTGCTTTGACTTGTATGCTCTGAATGTTGGGTCATGTGACCCATGTTTGTAATATCTTGCTCCTCGGAGCCTAATGAATAAATACGTGAGTGGTAGAGTCATGTTGTGATGCCATGTTGTATTTGCACATATCGAGCATATTGTGTGTATGTTATTGAAATGCTTGGTATGTGTGGGATCTGACTATCTAGTTGTTTTTCCTTAGTAGCCTCTCTTACCGGGAAATGTCTCCTAGTGTTTCCACCGAGCCATGGTAGCTTGCTACTGCTCCGGAACACTTAGGCTGGCCGGCATGTGTCCTTCTTCGTTCCTGTGTCTGTCCCTTCGGGGAAATGTCACGCGATGAATACCGGAGTCCTGTTAGCCCGCTACAGCCCGGTTCACCGGAGTCCTGCTAGCCCAGTGCTACAGCCTGGATTCACTCGCTGATGACCGACACGTTCGATGATGGGTCATGGATGCCTGTCCCTGTAAGTCTGTGCCACTTTGGGTTTACGACTAGCCATGTCAGCCCGGGCTCCTTATCATATGGATGCTAGCGACACTATCATATACGTGTGCCAAAAGGCGCAAACGGTCCCGGGCAAAGGTAAGGCGACACCCGTGGGAATACCGTGCGTGAGGCCGCAAAGTGATATGAGGTGTTACAGGCTAGATCGATGTGACATTGAGTCGGGGTCCTGACATGGAGTTTTGCATTTCTTTGTTCTTCTCAGCTATTCAAGCATTTGGTTGTGGCATAATTTCACCTCAAGTTTCAGATGTTTTTCCATAAGCCCACAACAAGCTTATTCTTTTGTTGTTCATTTTCTCAACAACTCCGTTTAATCCTTCCTTCTAAGGATGCTATCTAATTCATTCATGGTGGAAGTTGTTGTTCTCTTATCTGTTCTTTTCATTGCACTATTTAAATTCTTCCGGAGGCATTGTGTTATTCATATCGTCAAGTGCCATCCCATCTTGTGAAGTTCATGTTCTATTCCTTCCATTTCAGCCGGAGTGCTGCCGGAATTCTTTCATTCTTATTCCTTTTCTATCTTGTTCTAACCGGAGTGGTTTCAGAGTCTATCTTGTTTCTTGAGCTTTTCATTCTCGTCATATCCATCGTTCCTCTTTTCTACCCGAGTGCTCTCGACTTTGGTTCTTGCGCTCTTATTTCACCTCTTCATCTTTCTCTTCCGTCTTGTTCCTAAGATCTTGGGACGAGATCTCTTTTTAGTGGAGGAGAGTTCTAACGCCCCGAGACCGATGCGCCAGGTGTCTTCCAGTTATTCACCGTGTTGCCATGTCATTTGCTTGTGTGTTGCATCTTTGACATATCATCATCTGCATTTCATCTGCATGTTTTTTCAAAACTTGCATCCGTTCGGGTTCCCTTGGTTCTCTCCATTGTCCATTCTGAGCCATTCACACTCGCACGCACCCGCGGCACCTCCGAAATATTATTTTATAAGTAGCATAAAAATGTTCTCGGAATGGGGTGAAAGTTGGCGTGCGGTCTTGTTATAGCGTAGGTAGACCGCCTGTCAAGCTTCGCCGCATTCGGAGCTCGTTTGATAGCCCAACCGTTAAACATATAGCCGCAGTATAGCCGGTCTAACGTCAAACGTTTTCGCTCTCCGAAAACCGTTGTCGGGCTGCCATCTCTTCTCTTCCCAAAGCCTAGCCCACTCTACACAGCCCACCTAGGCCTGCCTACACTACCCCTTTGCTTCAGACCGTCCGATGGAGATCGAACGGCTCCGAAACAGCCTCAAACACCCTCTCCTAGCCCCCCTTTTCCGATTTAAACTCACCACTAGTCCATTTTTGGACTAACCTAGCCCCTAACCCTATCCCGCAGCTGTAATCCCCACCTCATCCTCGTTTTCAGCACCGGTGCTCTCCCCCGCCACGCGCCATGTCGCCCTCCCCAGCGCTCCAGCCGCCGCGGGCCCGCCAGGGCCCATCTGAGGCTCGTCGGGCCTGGATCCCGCTGCCGTAGTGCGCCCGAGCGCAGCCCGAAGCCACCCGCTCGATGCAGGGATCAAGGGAGCGCTGCCGTCCTCCCGAGCACCTCAACCCCGCCACCGGCAATCTTGTTTGTCTCCGTTGTATTCTTTCTTTCAAGTTTTTGCAATCTCTAAGGCTCTTTGGTTTTCACTCGTTTGTCGAAGAAGCAACTTTGTTTTACCTCTTCCTTTTCCGCTTCTCTCCGGTGCCATCCCTAGGAGGATCTCGAGTCGAGATCCTCTGTTAGTGTGGGAGAGTTGTGACGCCCCGAGACCGACGCTCCAGAAGCCTCCCAACTATTTCATTGTCATCGTGTGTTTTATTTGCCTGTTGCATTGCATCATGTCATCATGCCATCATGTCATTTAAGTTTTACAACTCAACTAAATAAATTGTGTGGATCTTCGATCCGTCAAATCGAGGGAATTCACATGGTGATTTCTCTTTAAAACATATCCTTCAATTATTAGGGAGCTATATTAAAATATTCCATTGGTGTGGAATTACCATTGACACACTTGCAAAATAATTCCCCATGCCTTTGTTGTCTCACTTATTGACCTCAAACTTTGTCCATAAATTCTTTCATCACTTTCCCGAGCTCCACCGAAATCCTCAACATTTTTGCACACTTCAAAAAGCTAGTCCTAGTTCAAATCCATTTGAATTTCAAATGAGTTTGAATTTAACTCCTGCAATCATGTCCACACCATTTTTATTGGAACAAGCGCATTTTTGCGAGTCCGGGAAAATTAACCGCATGCCCAAATTCTTCTTCTAACCTTCTCTTCTCTCGTTTCCATTCTTCCAGTTCTCTATTAATGGAAAGAGTAGAGAGGGAGAGAAGAAACCCAGCAGCCGCATGCCACTAGGCCAGGCCGGCCCACCAAACCCCTTGAGGCCCAACCCTTTCTAACCCTAGCGAGCATCTGCCTGATCCTCATCTCCCCTTGATCCCTCACCTCGTTCCCCCTCTGCCGCCACTCACATACGCAAGCTTCGAAGGTATAACCCCGAGACGATGCCCGTGAACGAATGCATGTGTGTTGTATGAGATGCTCGTGTTTGCACTATGCCCAAGCTGTCATTGCACGTTCATCCTTGTTTGCCATGCCACCAACATGTGGGACACCTGGTTGCCGGGATCACCCCACCATCCTTGCAAGACTCGCTCATCCACACCTTCTTTTGCACCGATATCTTCATGGGTTACCGGAACCGATATGTTGTCGTGGCATCAATTTTGGATTCTCCACCGTGGCACCTTTTCTTTCCACCACGGTGACAAAATGCTTCATAACATGCTCTTGTCAACATTTTCATAAAATTGCATAAAACTTGCATATGTCATCCGCATCATGATAACAACATTTAAAATGTTTAAAATTGTTGTTTGCATTAAATTGCTACATGACATGTTGAGATTTGCCGGAATTGTTGTTTGTTCTTTCCGGTCCTATTTAAGATTGCCTAACTAGGTAGTTTTATTGTGCTTCACCTCTTGCCATATTAATTAACATATAATAATTGTTGAGTATCTTAACAAAGAGTAAACTAAATAATTCGATGTGGTGTTTTGTCAATATGCTACTTGTTGCATATTGAGCTCCACTTAACTTGTAGTATTGTTTGTTGCACGTTGCCATGTCATGCATTATTTAAACCGGACATGCATCATACTTGTTTGTGCATCATGCCATGATTATGCTTGTTGGTTTACTGTGTTGTTTGCTTCTTTCCGGCGTTGCTTCTTCTTGATAGTTCCGGTTACGTTGTGATTGTGAGGATTCGTTCAACTACGCCCGTACCTCTTCTTCATGGACTCATTCTTCATCCTAGCGGGATTTTAGGCAAGATGACCATTACCCTGGATCAAACTACTATCATTGCTATGCTAGTTGTCTCGATGTTATCGCTATGTCGCGCTTCCTACTACTTGTTTATCAAGCCTCCAAATTGCGATGACAACCTCTAACCTTTTTCCCCCTTCCTAGCAAATCGTTGTTTGGCTATGTTACCGCTTTGCTCAGCCCCTCTTATAGCGTTGCTAGTTGCAGGTTGTTCCATGTTGGGACATGGATATCTTGGGATATCACAATATATCTTATTTAATTAATGCATCTATATACTTGGTAAAGGGTGGAAGACTCGGCCTTTTACCTGGTGTTTTGTTCCACACTTGCCGCCCTAGTTTCCATCATACCGGTGTTATGTTCCTTGACTTTGCGTCCCTAACACGATGAGGGGTATGGGACCCTCTTGACAGTTCGCTTTGAATAAAGCTCTTCCAGCAAGGCCCAACATTAGTTTTCCATTTGCCTAATAACAACTAAAACTTAAATAGGGACCCCTAGTATTTTTAATCAACCCCCCAATGCTCCTCTGAGTGTTGGTCCAACCTGGGCGATGTCTGGCGCCCCCTGGGCAACCAGGGTCTCAGCCAACCCGGCGGCTTACCCATCCGTTGTGCCCTGAGAACGAGATACGTGCAGCTCCTATCGGGATTTGTCGGCACACCGGGAGGTCTTGCTGGTTTTGTTTTACCATTGTCGAAATGTCTTGTGCACCGGGACCCCGAGTCTGATCGGATGTCCTGCGATGGAGGATTGTCTCCGCGGATCGTGAGCTTATAATGGGCTAAGTTGGGACACCCCTGCAGGGTTTAAACTTTCGAGAGACGTGCCCGCGATTATGTAGCAGATGAGAGTTTTTAATATCCGGTTGTAGAGAACTTGACACCAGATTCGAATTAAAATACCCAACCGCGTGAGTAACCGTGATGGTCTCTTTTCAAGTGGATCGATAAGAGAACACAGTGGTGTTATGTTTGAACATAAGTAGTTCAGGATCACTTATTGATCATTACTAGTTTGCGACCGTTTGCGTAGCTTCTCATCTTATTCTTGTCTTTGTAAGTTTACCAGCATACATGTTTAGTCGCTGCTGCAACCTCACCACTTATCCATTCCATACCCATTAAGCTTTGCTAGTCTTGATACCCATTGTAATGGGATTGCTCAGTCCTCGTGGCTCACAGATTACTACAACAACAATTGCAGGTAAAGGTAATGCGATGCTCTGGCGCGAGTGCAATGCTTAATTGCCTTTGGAGTTCTTCTTCTTCGTTCAACGGAAATAGGTTTCGGGTCGGGGAGCCTGGGCTAGCAGGGTGGATGTCGTTCTTCTTTTTCGTTTGACTTCATCCGTAGTCAGATCTTACTCTTCTGTGTGGTGATTCCTATGTGTTGATGAATTGTTGTATTCATGGTGTATCTTGTGGCGAGTGTAAGTCTTTATCTTTTATTCTCATCTATTCAGTACATGGTATGTTGTAATGATATCCACCTTGCTATGCGCTCGAAATGCAGTTGTGCCCCAATCATGAGTTCATCACGTGATTGGGATAGAATCGCATCTTGGGCGCTACACCCGGCTCCCAACCGTGAACCTATATCCCTTGATCAAAGAAGAAGCAGAAGAACTCTATACAAGCAAGTGTCGCACTCGTGTCAGATCATTGCATTACCTGTACCTGCAACTATTGTTGTAGTAACCTGTGAGTCACGAGGACTCAGCAATCCCATTACCATGGGTATGAAGACTACCAAAGCTTAATGGGTATGGAAAGGATAGGTGATGAGGTTGCAGCAAGCGACTAAGCATTGTATGGTGGCTAACTTACGACTACAAGAATAAGATAAGAAACTACGCAAACGATTGCAAACTAGTAATGATCAATAAGTGATTTTGAACTACTTACGTTCAAACATAACCCCACCGTGTTCTCTTCTCGAACTCACTTGAAAAGAGACGGTCACGGTTACGCACATAGTTGGCGTATTTTATTTCGGATCTGGTGTCAAGTTCTCTACAACCGGATAATCAAAACTCCCATCTGCCACATTACCATAGGCATGGCTTTCGAAAGTTCAAACCCTGCAGCGGTGTCCCAACTTAGCCCATGACAAGCTCACGATCCGCAGAAACAATCCTCCATCATTGGACAACCTGATCAAACTCGGGATCCCGTTGCACAAGACATTTCGACAATGGTAAAACAAATCTAGCAAGACCTCCTGGTGTGCCGACACCCTGATAGTAGCCGCGCGTATCTCGTCTCACGCCACGACCGGATGAGCAATACGTACGGCAATAGAAAACCCCGGGTGAAGGGATGGCCCCGCAAGTGTCTCAGCTTTGGACCAACACTCATGAGGAACATTGGCCCAATATTGTTAATTAAGTCCTCGGGGTCCGGAAAGTCCCTATGCAAGTTTTAGATGTTATTAGGCAAATGGTAAAACCAATGATTGGCGTTGCTGGAAGAGTTTTATTCAAAGCAAATAGTCAAGGGGGCCCATAAAACCCCATCGTGTTAGGAATGCAAAATCAAGGAACATAACATCGATATGACGAAAACTAGGGCGGCACGAGTGCAACAAAACAACATGCAAAAGGCCGAGCCTTCCACCCTTTACCAAGTATATATGTGCATTAATTAAATAAGAGATATTGTGATATCCCAAGATATCCATGTCCCAACATGGAACAACCTGCACATGGAACAACCTACACTGCACCTGCAACTAGCAACGCTATAAGAGGGGCTGAGAAAAGCGGTAACATAGCCAAACAATGGTTTGCTGGGACGGTGAAAAATGTTAGAGGCTAACATGGCAAATAGGGAGGCTTGATAAACAAGTGGTAGGCAATGCGACATAGCGTTAGCATCAAGACAACTAGCATAGTAAAGACATTAGTGAGATCCATGGTGACGGTCATCTTGCCTGAAATTCCGCTCGGAAGAAGAACGAGTCCATGAAGTAAACGAACGGGCGTAGTTGAATGAATCGTCACAATCGCAACATGACCGGAACTATCGAGAAGAAGCACAACTAAAAATAAGCAAACAACGCGGTAAATGCACAAGCATAAACATGACATGATGCACAAATAAGCATGATGCATGTCCAATTTAAATATGCATGGCATGGCAAAGTACAACAAACAATACTACACATTAAGTGGAGCTCAATATGCAACAATTGCATATAGACGAAACACCACATTCAATTATTTAGTTCACTCTCGTTTATGCTACACAGCAAGTTTAAATGTTGATTAACATGGTAAGAGGTGAAGTAAAATTAAACAACCTACTTAGGTAAGTTTAAATGAGGCCGGAAACTACAACCACTAATTTCAAAAAATCCCCATGTGCATAATTTGGATTTGGTACTGTTCTGCCCTAAACCATATTTTAATGTTGTTAAACAGCAAAATAAAGTGCACAATGTTTAACTATGCATTTTTCTAGACAAGTTTCATGTATAGTTCGTTTAATTCGGAGCTACGGTTAATTAGTTATTAAACAAATCATTTTAGCATATCATTTAGCAAATTAAATGCAAACATCATTTTAAACGTTTTAAACTTGGATGAAAGTTGGATATTATGAAACTAGACAAAATTCTAAGCATTTTACATATATAAATTATTTTGATCTGATGCACGGTCGAAGAGTTATTAAATGCATGAACTAGAAGGGGTTTTCGGCAAATCTATAAAGGGACATTTACATCTGTGCCCCTAACTCGAAGCCACTATTCAGATTTGCCCCTAATTTTGAAGCATGCTCAAATTTGCCCCTCCGCCATTAAGTCACTACTCAGAAATGCCCTTCCGTACAGTACTGTAGCACTTTCCGTCTGCTACAGTACACATGGGCCTCTGACGGTCAAAGGCCTTTGACTGGATGAAAGGGCATTTCTGAGTAGTGACTTAACGGCAGAGGGGCAAATTTGAGCATGCTTTGAAATTAGGGGCAAATCTGAGTAGGTGGTTAGAGTTAGGGGCAGAAATCCAAATGGCCCATCTATAAAACCTAGGATAAATGCTAGAATCGCAACACAGAAAAAAACACGCATCGGGACCAATCCATGCACTGGGCCGAAACAGGACATGGGCGCTGGATCTGGGCTTCTCACCAGAGGGCTTGGGGCGCCGCTGGGCAGTGGCCTGGCGTGTTGGAGGCACGGTCTATATGAGGCAGGGGAACGGGGATCGAACTAGCTGCCCATCCCCTGGCTCGGGCTCGATGCAAAGGAAGCAGAGGCCGCGGGGATGGACATGGCGAAGCAGGAAGGTCCGAGATGGTGGCGGCGCGGCTGAAGAAGCCTGGGGCGACGGCGGCTTGGACCCGGCAGCAGAGCACCAGATCGATTTAGATCGGGACCCACCCTAGTGAACAACGAGGGCAGCTGCGCCATGGAAGTCTACGGCTACACCTGCAGGGAAGGGAGGCAAGGAGTTTCAGAGAGAGAGAGCAGCAGGGAAGGAGGAGAAGGTGGGCACGGCCTAGTGGTGGAGCTGGAGCTCCTGGCGGCAAGGTCGACGGGGAACGACGGAGATTTGCAAGCGTGGAGGCAGAGGAGCTCGAGGGGAGGCTCGGGCATGAAGGAACAGGGCGCAGGGACGCGGGGAGCTCCGGCTGGTCGAGCGACTTGTCGATGCGGATGCCGAGGTTGGGGTCCTCGGCCGCAGGTGTGGCAGGAGGAGCTCGGGCGGGGCAGCGCTGCTGCTGTTGGTTCCCGTGGCCGCGGACGAAGGCAGTTGCCAACGACATGTGGTGGCTGCAGGCGACGCTGGTTGGGGACGAGGCGGTCCTCGGGGCAAAGGCGTACGGGGCTCGGGCGACCTTGTGGCCGACGCGGGAAGGCATGGGCGCTGGAGCACCAGGAGGAGGCCCTGGATCGAGGCCTCGAGCAACTGTGGGCTGCGGGATTGGGTGGATTTCTTGGATCGGGAGTGATCCCAAGGAAGAAGGTGAGAGGGGGCCGGCTGGCGCGAGGAAAAAGAGGAGGTTGTATGGTGGCGGCAGCTCAGGGAATGGATGGATTGGACAGGCTAGACTAGGGTTTGATCCGGTATCTGGACCTTTCGATTAGATCGGACGGTCAAGAATAAATAGGTTAGGGAGCCCAAACAACGAACCAAAGATATTTTAGTGACGTTTGGGGATGATTCGGATCCATTGGTAACGACAGCTCGGTTCGGGTTTGGGGAAGTTTTTTGGACGCACAAGGGGCTTTGTGCACTGTCAGAGAGGGTGGGCATTTAAACGAGACGGGAAAATCAAATATAATGGGGATCTGACGAAAGGCCACAGGGACAAGGGGGGTTTGTTGGTCTTGGAGAAAGTGAGAAGAGAGCAGTCTGGTTGGTCTGAGAGAAGGTTAACAAAGCCTAGCGGTCTGACAACATGTCACAGAGGCAAGGAGTGAAGCAGCAATGACGAACGGCTATGGGTTTTTATGAAAACATGATATGCAATGCGGGTGATGCGATGATGAATGCAACAACCAAATAAAACACACAGCGACAACAAAATAACTGGGCGGCATCTGGGGCGTCAGTTCCGGGGCATCACAACACTCCTCCACTTATAAGAGATCTCGCCCCAAGATCTAGGGATGACAAACGGAAGAGAAAGAGAAGAGGTAAATCTAAGTTGCTTCTTTGACAAATGAGTGAAACCACAAACCTTGAGAGGTTGAACAAATTGAATGAAAGAATATAACACAGATGAACGAGATTGCAACACTCCGTTGGACATGAGGAACAAGGAATATGCCGATAACCAAGAGCTGACATGACAAGATAGACATTGAAAACCACTCCGGTTATAACGAGATACAGACGGAATAACAACGAAAGAATTCGGACAGCACTCCGACTGAAAAGCGAAGGAATTGAAGAAGAACTTGAAAAGATGGAATAATACTTGACGAGAGAAACAACACAATGCCTCTGGAACAAATGAAAGAATGGAATTAAAGGAATGAAGAAGAAAACAACATCTTCTACCACAAATGAATTTGAAAAACATCCTCAAGAGAAAGGCTTGAACGGAGAATCAACAATCAAATGATATGCTCCTCGCGGGCTTATGTAAACATCTCAAAGCTATGAGGTGACAACCTGTAACGCCCCGGATACAACTTTCTGCATTCGTAACTCCAACTCTTGCTTTTTCCGGAGATGCGATATGATATTTCTTCCGTGGTTGGGGTTTTGTCCTTTGTTTTGCATTTTGTTCATGTCATACATCTCATCTCTTTGCATCATTTGCATTGCATCATGTCATCATGCAACCCTTTTTAAAACTCATCTAAATAAAATCGTATGGATCTTCGGTCCATTTAAATCGAGGGAAATGCACATGGTGATTTCTCTTTACAACATATATCCTCCTAATATTATTAGGGAGCTATAAAACTAATATTCCATTGATGTGGAATTACCTTTGACACACTTGCAAAATAATTCCCCATGCCTTTGTTATCTTAATTCTTGGTCTCCAACCTTGCCATATATTCTTTCGTCATTTTCCGGAGCCCCACCGAAATCCTCAACATTTTTGGACCTTCCTTTTATCAAGTCCTAGTTCAAACCCATTTGAATTAAATTCAAATGAGTTTGAATTTACATCTTTCAATCATGGCTTTTTCTATTTTCTCGGAACAAGCATATTTTTGCGAGTCCGGGAAAATTGACCGCATGCCCAAATTCTTCCTCTAACCTTCACTTCTCTCCTATCCTTTCTTCTAGTTCTTTGTTAATGAAAAGAGTAGAGAGGGAGAGAAGAAACCCAGCAGCCAGGCCGGCCTGCTTCCCTGCAGTTCATTTGGCCCAAGGCCCAGCCGCGCCTTTAACCCTAGCTCCTCACCACACTCTCCCGATCCCCAGCTCTCTCCCTTCATTCTCGTCCTAGCGCCGCCACTCACAGGGAGAGAGAGGAGTAGAGCCCTCGCGCCGCCCCTCCCCTATGCTTCTCCCGCTGCAAAGCTCCGCCACGCCGGCGACCCCTCCGACCGCCTTGCCGCCTTTCCCGCACTCCTTCTCCTCCCCGACTTATCCTCGCCCGCCTCCTCATCTACCCAGCGTCGCCGCCTCACCAGCTCCTCCGCCAGATGTCGCCTCTGTCAGAGCCGGCAGCAACAACAGCTGCACCCTCCCCGATGCCATCTCATGCTCGCCTCTGACCCGATTCGCTGCCGTCGCCATCCTTCGCGCCTCCATGCGGTTCCCCTCGCCGCACCTCTCCGAGCAGGAGCTCCGCCTCCCCTGCTCCGCGCCAACCGGTGCCGAGCACCGCTCCTCCCGGCCTCCTCGCACCCATCCGCCCCTGCTGGCGTTGCTCAGCTCCGGCCCCGACCTCCGTGTCTCAACAGCAGTGTTGCCTGCTGCTGTTTCGCTCGTGCTGGTGGCCCCTCGGGCTGCCGTGTTGCCATTCGCTGGAGATCGCGCCATCTTCTTGCCTCTTGCCTCCATCTCCGCTGTGGACATGGTGCCGAAGACCAGCAGCTTTGTCCGCCTCCATGCGCCTCACCTACTGCTTGCTTCTGGCCGCCTCCTAGACCCTCAAGTCCTACCTAGAGGCCAAGTTTGGAGACTCCATGGATGTGTATCTCACTTGTGCCAATTTGGATCGCCAAGACCGGACCCGTCAAGTACCCCTTCGGATTCGTCAAGACCCTCATGACTACGAATGGTGACGACCCCGAACATCTACGGAGAGTGTACGACTACGGAATGTGAATCACTACTTCCACTACCGTCGCCGTGTACCACTACTTCCACTACCGTCGCGAGAACGTCTACTTCCACTACTTCCACTACAAACTCGACCCGCTCCGAAAATGCACGCTTCGAAGGTATAACCCCGGAACGACCGCCGTGGACTGAATGCATGTGTTGAATGAGATGTCCGTGTTTGCACCGTGATCAAATTGTCGCCTGCGATGCCCCTCTTTTGCCATGCCACCGACAAGTGGGACACCCGGTATCCGGGATCACTCCCCATCTCTTGCGTGTTTCACACATCACACAATTCTCGTTTGCATCGGTATCTCACTCAAGTTACCGGGACCGGAATGTTGTCGTGGCACCATTTTCGTTTTTCCATCGTGGCACCCTTTTCGTTCCGCTATGGTGACCAAATGCTTCATAACATGCTCATGTCAACATTTTCATAAAATTGCATAAAACTTGTTTATGTCATCCGCATCATGTTAACAACATTTAAATGTTTAAAATTGTTGTTGCATTAAATTGCTAGATAACATGAGGATTTATTGGAATTGTTGTTCGATGTTGTTCCGACCTCATTCAAACTTGCCTAGATAGGTAGTTTTATTATGCTTCACCTCTTGCCATGTTTAACAACATTTAATATTGTTTGGTAGCTTAAACGAGATTGAACTAAATATGTCAATGTGGTGTTTTGTCAATATGCAACTCGTTGCATATTGAGCTCCACTTAACTTGTAGTATTGTTTGTTGCACTTTGCCATGCCATGCCTCATTAAACCAGACATGCATCATACTTGATTATGCATCATGCCATGTCTTTGTGATGGTTGTTTACCATATTGTTTGCTTCTTTCCGGGTTGCTTCTCTCGTTAGCTTCGGTTTCGTTCCGGAGTTGTGAGGATTCGTTCGACTACGTCCGTTTGTCTTCTTCATGGACTCGTTCTTCTTCCTAGCGGGATTTCAGCCAAGATGACCGCTACCCTGGATCTCACTACTATCATTGCTATGCTAGTTGCTTCGTTCTATTGCTATGCTGCGGTTCCTATCACTTGTTCTTCAAGCCTCCCCAAATTGCCATGAACCTCTAACCTTTTGCACTTTTCCTAGCAAACCGTTGCTTGGCTATGTTACCGCTTTGCTCATCCCCTCTTATAGCGTTGTTAGTTGCAGGTGAAGTTGAAGATTGGTCCATGGTGGACAGGATTTTGGTTGGGATATCACAATATCTCTTATTTAATTAATGCATCTATATACTTGGTAAAGGGTGGAAGACTCGGCCTTATGCCTGGTGTTTTGTTCCACTCTTGCCGCCCTAGTTTCCGTCATATCGGTGTTATGTTCCCGGATTTTGCGTTCCTTACGCGGTCGGGTGATTTATGGGACCCCCTTGACAGTTCGCTTTGAATAAAACTCCTCCAGCAAGGCCCAACCTTGGTTTTACCATTTGCCTCACCTAGCCCTTTTTCCCTTGGGTTTCCGGAGCCCGAGGGTCATCTTTATTTTAGCCCCCCCCCCCCCCCGGGCCAGTGCTCCTTCGAGTGTTGGTCCGAACTGAGCTGCCTGCGGGGCTACATTGGGGAAACTCGAAGTCTGGTTTTACTCGTAGCTAGTCTCATCCGATGTTGCCCTGAGAACGAGATATGTGCAGCTCCTATCGGGATTTGTCGGCACATCGGGCGGCTTTGCTGGTCTTGTTTTACCATTGTCAAACTGTCTTGTAAACCGGGATTCCGAGACTAATCGGGTCTTCCTGGGAGAAGGAATATCCTTCGTTGATCGCGAGAGCTTATCATGGGCTAAGTTGGGACACCCCTGCAGGGTATAAACTTTCGAGAGTCATGCCCGCGGTTATGTGGCATATGGGAATTTGTTAATGTCTGGTTGTAGATAACTTGACACCAGATCCGAATTGAAACGCATCAACCGAGTGTGTAGCCATGATGGTCTCTTCTCGGCGGAATCCGGGAAGTGAACACGGTTTTTGGGTTATGTTTGACGTAAGTAGGAGTTCAGGATCACCTCTTGATCATTGCTAGCTTCACGACCATTCCTTTGCTTCTCTTCTCGCTCTCGTTTGCGTATGTTAGCCACCATACTTGCTTAGCCGCTGCTGCAACCTCACCACTTTACCCCTTCCTTTCCCATTAAGCTTTGCTAGTCTTGATAGCCATGGTAATGGGATTGCTGAGTCCTCGTGGCTCACAGATTACTACACCAATAGTTCCAGGTACAGGTTATGCGATGATCATGACGCGAGAGCGATGTTGCTTGTTTTGGAGTTTCTTCTTCTGCTTCTTCGATCAGGGGATAGGTTCCAGGTCAGCAGCCTGGGCTAGCAGGGTGGATATTGTTTGAGTTTCTGTTTATGATTCATCCGTAGTCGGATGTTGTTCTTGTATGTTGTATTGTTGTATTCATGTGACATTGTATGTATCGGATGTATCCCCACTATTATGTAATGTTGATGTAATGATATCCACCTTGCAAAAGTGTCTTCAAGATGAGCTTCTATCCTTGGTGGGACCTTCGAGTTCCTTTAGGATAGGGTCGCATCTTGGGCATGCCAAGTTGGTATCAGAGCCTCGACCGACCATAGGAGCCCCCTTGATTGTTGGCCGTTGTTCAGTCTAGAAGAAAACTATTTTGGGTCTTAGAATTAAATATATCGGAGAGTAGGATTCTTTTTACTCCTCAGTCCCTTCGTCGCTCTGGTGAGGTCTCCTGACGTAGATGTTTTGTCTTTCCTCTCCTCAAATTTCACTAAAAAAAATTTAGGATCACGCGGGTATCTTGGAATCGTTCCGATATTCTTATGACGAGAACATTGTTCTTGGTGCCTCCTGACATTTAGGGGTTGTGGCAGTGTCCCGGGGAGTTGAGCTCCGAGGTGTTGTCGTCATAATTTTATCGTTGCAGTTCTGAAATACCTGAGTTTTGCCGACATCGAAAATCTCTTTTATGCAGTTGTTGGTGAGATAACCTCGACGCCACCCAGTACTGGGGAGTTCGGGATTATTGCCATAGCTTGTATAACGGATGCTTTTCGAAGGTTGAGGTACACGATTTCCGAAGGTTTCTTGGTTATGTGTTGATGGATGGATACAACTTGGATGTAGGGATTGTTAGTTTTGGGTGAGATATATATTGCTTCCCCTGTATCCCCAACACCAGATTGCATAACCAGAAAGTTTTCGGGAGTTTATAGGTGGGAATTCAAGTAGCTCCTAGAATATCTTCCCGACAGATGCATGATATGGGATTGGGTAAATCTCTATCATATGTTTGTTTCCAGCTTATTCTGCAAGCCAAATCCTTTGTTTTGTTTTATTTGTGGTATTCGAGTTGCCTCAAAGTCAAATGTTGAATCCATACCTTTCCTAAACGGTGTTCTCATATTGCTATGTGAATACTAATCCTTTTTTGATCATTGAGGTTGTCATGTTAATTCTTTTCCAACCGGTGCGCTTCTCTTCGAGATGATCCCATCATTCTCCCCATCTGCAAGATCAATTCTAAGTTTTCTCAACGGTGTTTATTCCATCTTTTGTTTTCCCGCCCTCCCACCCTTTTTCTTCAAGGACTCAGATTTCTTAACTATGTATCCTTTTATTTGTGAGAAGTCTCTTCATTCATTTCTTTCAGTGTTCTTATCCGGTGATTTCCCATGAAGATGCTCAACAGTTTGAAGTTCATCATCCTTCATTGTTGTTTCTTCTCCGGTGGATCCAATTCAAGCTTTCGATAATCATCATATTCCTTTCCTCGTTTCTAATGTTTTTCCATGTCGGTGCACCTCTTAATTGTTCACCTCTCTCTATTCTTATCCAGAGTGCTCAAGATATCTCAGAAGAATCATGTTTCCATTCTTAATCCATTCGAGTTACTTCAAGGTTTTTCTCTCATTCAAGCTATTTAATTCAACTGGTGCAACCTCTCTTTAAAATTGTTCAACGGTGTTTTATTTTGAGTGGGCCCTAACCCACAGGTCTTTTCCCAGGATCTTACCTGACTCTTCTATTTTTCCGGAGCCATTCAAATTCATTTCCAAGTTTGATGTAAGAATGGGTTATCATCAGTCATATGTCTTTCTCCAAGATCTTTCAAATTCTTTTCATCATTGGTTCAACCTTTCCAATTTTCATTCCGAAGTGCATCAACAATTGTCATGGTGGTTCTCATCTTCTTTCTCAACATGTGAAGACCGAAGAAAGATTTCTCTTAAATCTTGCTCCATTCTCTTCAAGATTCATGGTTCTAGATTGATGCCATCCTCTCATAATTGCTTTCGATTGTGACAATTCTTTTCTTACTATTCAGAGCATTTCATGAGTTGTTTCCATTTCTTTCCTCCAAAGGCCATCATGTCATAATTCTTCATTCTCAGCGTAGCTAAAGTTCTCCAAATCTTACCGGTGAATCGTTCAGATACCTTCTAATCAGTTCATGATCTCTTCGTTCTCATGTATCTAAATCCCTTCAAGTATCTTCATTCATTTTCAAATTCTTTTCGGTGAATTGTGCCCTTGCTACTCTCTTTTCCAATTTTTATGGTGGTTCGTTCAAGATTTCACTTCCTTGTTATCATATCAATTCATTCGTTGTTTCCAATCCCACCGGTGGTCCCATCAATAACTTCTTCAAGTTGGCGCTATATCTCTTTTCAATCCCTCAAGAAGAATAAGTAGTATGCCAAATCCGTTGCTTGTCATCAATTTAAATTGGTGAAGGATACGCATAACATAATTCTTATTCTTGTTTCATCCAAGTGATTAATCCCTTCCTTTAGAGTTTGTTCATGTGGAATAAATTCTCGGTTCTAAGATGTTCATCTTTTCTTTCCGGAGTTTCAAGTTCTCTCGGTTATATCATCGCGAAGCTCCTTCTAAATCATCGCAAGGCTTCACCTTGTGTTTTCAACTTCTCTTTCTTTTTATCACCCTTTTATTACCGGAGTTCTTCATGGAGGCTCTACATGGTGATTCGTCAAGGATTCCTTTCATTCTTCATTTGTTCTTTAAGATTTCTCTCGAAGTTATGATCCGCCAAGCTATACTCAAAATTAAACATGGTGCTCAACACATGTTTTGTTTTGAGGAGATCAAGTATTCTTCATCTTGCATCCGAAGTGCAATTCCTTCTACCCTATCTTTTGAGGTGGTGTTATGTCACTCTTGACAATTTCCTTCATGTTTCATGATTCATATGTTGTCAAGAATGAGGTATTTTAAATCCATCATTTTTCCCTTCGTTCAAGAGATCTTTTCGACCAATCAACTTCTTCGTTGGAGTTATCTTGTGTCAGATTTCACCTAAAGCTCTTCCTTAAGGGTTGTTGCTATTTGTGGTGATTATGCATGACCCAAGCTTTCTATTTATCCTGTTGGGTGAAGAAGTGTTCATCTCTTTGGTGCTCTCAATCAAATCAATGGTTTCCATTAGTGGCCGGTTGTCACCTCATAGTCTTGAGATGTTTTCCATAAGCCCACTACAAGCTTATTCTTTTCGCTGTTGGTTTTGCAACAACTCCATTATAACCTTCTTGGAAGGATGCTTTCCAAGCTCATTTGTGGCAGAAGTTGGCATTTTCTTCTCCATTCTTTTATCCCAATGATCTATCTTCTATTCTTTCTTTCGGAGGCATGGTGATGTTGCTCTCTTCACTCATCATCTCGAATTGTGAGGATCGTGTTCCTTTTCTTGCTTATCCATTTAACCAGAGTGTTGTGTCATCCCTTCAAGTGCTTTTCCTCTTATCAAGTTTTCCTTCTTCTTTCAGACGGAGTGCTGCCCAAATTATTTCAATCTTCTTCCTCTCCCATCTTGTTTTAACCGGAGTGGTTTAGAATTCTATCTTGTCCATTAAACTCTTGATTCGTGTCTTTGCAACAGTCAAGTTCTCGTAATACTCCTTGTTCCTCTTTTCTAACGGATTATTTGCAATCTCGTTCATCTCTGTTGTACTCTTTCTTTTAAATTGCTCAACCTCTCAAGGTTCGTGGTTTCACTCATTGGTCGAAGAAGCAACTTAGTTGTACCTCCTCTCTTCCACTTCCGTTTCTCTCCGGTGCCATCCTAGATCTTGGGACGAGATCCTCTCGTAGTGGTGGAGTGTTGTAACACCCCGGATACAACTTTCCGCATTCGTAACTCCAACTCTTGCTTTTTCCGGAGATGCGATATGATATTTCTTCCGTGGTTGGGGTTTTGTCCTTTGTTTTGCATTTTGTTCATGTCATACATCTCATCTCTTTGCATCATTTGCATTGCATCATGTCATCATGCAAACCTTTTTAAAACTCATCTAAATAAAATCGTATGGATCTTCAGTCCATTTAAATCGAGGGAAATGCACATGGTGATTTCTCTTTATAACATATATCCTCCCAATATTATTAAGGAGCTATAAAACTAATATTCCATTGATGTGGAATTACCTTTGACACACTTGCAAAATAATTCCCCATGCCTTTGTTATCTTAATTCTTGGTCTCCAACCTTGCCATATATTCTTTCGTCATTTTCCGGAGCCCCACCGAAATCCTCAACATTTTTGGACCTTCCTTTTATCAAGTCCTAGTTCAAAACCATTTGAATTAAATTCAAATGAGTTTGACTTTACATCTTTCAATCATGGCTTTTTCTATTTTCTTGGAACAAGCATATTTTTCCGAGTCTGGGAAAATTGACCGCATGCCCAAATTCTTCCTCTAACCTTCTCTTATCTCCTATCCTTTCTTCTAGTTCTTTGTTAATGAAAATAGTAGAGAGGGAGAGAAGAAACCCAGCAGCCAGGCCGGCCTGCTTCCCTGCAGTTCATTTGGCCCAAGGCCCAGCCGCGCCTTTTAACCCTAGCTCCTCACCACACTCTCCCGATCCCCAGCTCTCTCCCTTCGTTCTCCTCCTAGCGCCGCCACTCACAAGGAGAGAGAGGAGTAGAGCCCTCGCGCCGCCCCTCCCCTATGCTTCTCCCGCTGCAAAGCTCCGCCACGCCGGCGACCCCTCCGACCGCCTTGCCGCCTTTCCCGCACCCCTTCTCCTCCCCGACTTATCCTCGCCCGCCTCCTCATCTACCCAGCATCGCCGCCTCGCCAGCTCCTCCGCCGTATGTCGCCTCTGTTAGAGCCGGCAGCAACAATAGCTGCACCCTCCCCGATGCCATCTCATGCTCGCCTCCGACCCGATTCGCTGCCGTCGCCATCCTTCGCGCCTCCATGCGGTTCCCCTCGCCGCACCTCTCCGAGCAGGAGCTCCGCCTCCCCTGCTCCGCGCCAACCGGTGCCGAGCGCCGCTCCTCCCGGCCTCCTCGCACCCATCCGCCCCTGCTGGCGTTGCTCAGCTCCGGCCCCGACCTCCGTCTCTCAACAGCAGTGTTGCCTGCTGCTGTTTCGCCTGTGCTGGTGGCCCCTCGGGCCGCCGTGTTGCCATTCGCTGGAGATCGCGCTGTCTTCTTGCCTCTTGCCTCCATCTCCGCTGTGGACATGGTGCCGAAGACCAGCAGCTCTGTCCGCCTCCATGCGCCTCACCTACTGCTTGCCTCTGGCCGCCTCCGAGACCCTCAAGTCCTACCTAGAGCCCAAGTTTGGAGACTCCGTGGATGTGTATCTCACTTGTGCCACTTTGGATCGCCAAGACCGGACCCGTCAAGTACCCCTTCGGATTCGTCAAGACCCTCATGACTACGAATGGTGACGACCCCGAACATCTACGGAGAGTGTACGACTACGGAACGTGAATCACTACTTCCACTACCGTTGCCGTGTACCACTACTTCCACTACCGTCGCGAGAACGTCTACTTCCACTACTTCCACTACAAACTCGACCCGCTCCGAAAATGCACGCTTCGAAGGTATAACCCCGGAATGACCGCCGTGGACTGAATGCATGTGTTGAATGAGATGTCCGTGTTTGCACCGTGATCAAATTGTCGCTTGCGATGCCCCTCTTTTGCCATGCCACCAACATGTGGGACACCCGATATCCGGGATCACTCCCCATCTCTTGCGTGTTTCACACATCGCACACTTCTCGTTTGCATCGGTATCTCACTCAAGTTACCGGGACCGGAATGTTGCCGTGGCACCATTTTCGTTTTGCCGCCGTGGCACCCTTTTCGTTCCGCCATGGTGACCAAATGCTTCATAACATGCTCATGTCAACATTTTCATAAAATTGCATAAAACTTGTTTATGTCGTCCGCATCATGTTAACAACATTTAAATGTTTAAAATTGTTGTTGCATTCAATTGCTAGATAACATGAGGATTTATCGGAATTGTTGTTCGACGTTGTTCCGACCTCATTCAAACTTGCCTATATAGGTAGTTTTATTATGCTTCACCTCTTGCCATGTTTAACAACATTTAATATTGTTTGGTAGCTTAAACGAGATTGAACTAAATACGTCCATGTGGTGTTTTGTCAATATGCAACTCGTTGCATATTGAGCTCCACTTAACTTGTAGTATTGTTTGTTGCACTTTGCCATGCCATGCCTCATTAAACCAGACATGCATCATACTTGATTGTGCATCATGCCATGTCTTTGTGATGGTTGTTTACCATATTGTTTGCTTCTTTCCGGGTTGCTTCTCTCGTTAGCTTCGGTTTCGTTCCGGAGTTGTGAGGATTCGTTCGACTACGTCCGCTTGTCTTCTTCATGGACTCGTTCTTCTTCCTAGCGGGATTTCAGGCAAGATGACCGCTACCCTGGATCTCACTACTATCATTGCTATGCTAGTTGCTTCGTTCTATTGCTATGCTGCGCTTCCTATCACTTATTCTTCAAGCCTCCCCAAATTGCCATGAACCTCTAACCTTTTGCACTTTTCCTAGCAAACCGTTGTTTGGCTATGTTACCGCTTTGCTCAGCCCCTCTTATAGCGTTGTTAGTTGCAGGTGAAGTTGAAGAATGGTCCATGGTGGACAGGATTTTGGTTGGGATATCACAATATCTCTTATTTAATTAATGCATCTATATACTTGGTAAAGGGTGGAAGACTCGGCCTTATGCCTGGTGTTTTGTTCCACTCTTGCCGCCCTAGTTTCCGTCATATTGGTGTTATGTTCCCGGATTTTGCGTTCCTTACGCGGTCGGGTGATTTATGGGACCCCCTTGACAGTTCGCTTTGAATAAAACTCCTCCAGCAAGGCCCAACCTTGGTTTTACCATTTGCCTCACCTAGCCCTTTTTCCCTTGGGTTTCCGGAGCCCGAGGGTCATCTTTATTTTAGCCCCCCCGGGCCAGTGCTCCTTCGAGTGTTGGTCCGAACTGAGCTGCCTATGGGGCCACCTCGGGGAAACTCGAAGTCTGGTTTTACTCGTAGCTAGTCTCATCCGATGTTGCCCTGAGAACGAGATATGTGCAGCTCCTATCGGGATTTGTCGGCACATCGGGCGGCTTTGCTGGTCTTGTTTTACCATTGTCGAAATGTCTTGTAAACCGGGATTCCGAGACTGATCGGGTCTTCCTGGGAGAAGGAATATCCTTCGTTGATCGCGAGAGCTTATCATGGGCTAAGTTGGGACACCCCTGCAGGGTATAAACTTTCGAGAGTCGTGCCCGCGGTTATGTGGCAGATGGGAATTTGTTAATGTCCGGTTGTAGATAACTTGACACCTGATCCGAATTAAAATGCATCAACCGAGTGTGTAGCCGTGATGGTCTCTTCTCGGCGGAGTCCGGGAAGTGAACACGGTTTTTGGGTTATGTTTGACGTAAGTAGGAGTTCAGGATCACCTCTTGATCATTGCTAGCTTCACGACTGTTCCTTTGCTTCTCTTCTCGCTCTCATTTGCGTATGTTAGCCACCATACTTGTTTAGCCGCTGCTGCAACCTCACCACTTTACCCCTTCCTTTCCCATTAGACTTTGCTAGACTTGATACCCATGGTAATGGGATTGCTGAGTCCTCGTGGCTCACAGATTACTACACCAACAGTTGCAGGTACAGGTTATGCGATGATCATGATGCGAGAGCGATGTTGCTTGTTTTGGAGTTTCTTCTTCTGCTTCTTCGATCAGGGGATAGGTTCCAGGTCGGCAGCCTGGGCTAGCAGGGTGGATATTGTTAGAGTTTCTGTTTATGATTCATCCGTAGTTGGATGTTGTTCTTGTATGTTGTATTGTGGTATTCATGTGACATTGTATGTATTGGATGTATCCCCACTATTATGTAATGTTGATGTAATGATATCCACCTTGCAAAAGCGTCTTCAAGATGCGCTTCTATCCTTGGTGGGACCTTCGAGTTCCTTTAGGATAGGGTCGCATCTTGGGCGTGACACAACCATCCACTAACGGAAAATTTGATTCGATTGAGATCAACAAGGATACGAAAAACTTCTTTCACTGAGAGGATAAATGAAGAACTTGGATCATTTATAAGCACCATAAACAGCAACAATCCTTTGGGAAAAACTTTTAGGTGAGATACATCCCAAGATAACTCCAACGAATAAATTAAGGGGTTGAAAGAACTCATAAACGAAGAAAAATGATGGGTTTAAATATCTCAATCTTGATAGCTTGTGAATCATGAAAAATGAAGGATAACTATCAAGATTGACATAATACCACCTCAAAAGATAAGGTAGAAAGAATTGCATTTCGGAATGCACGATGGAGAATGCTTGAACTCCTCCAACAAGAATCTTTAAGAACACTTCGAGAATGAATTAAATTCTTGATGAACCACCAAGTACAGCCTCCATGAAGAACTCTGGTAAAAAGAGAATGATAGAAAGAAAAGAGAAGTTGAAAGAACAAGGTGAAGCCTTGCAAGGATTTAGATGGATCTTCGTGATGAGACATCCAAGAAAACTTGGAACTCTAGAAAAGAAAGGTGAGCAACTTGAATCGAGAATTGATACCACGAATGAACTCCGAAAAGAATTGAATCACCTCGAGGAAACAAGAATAAGATTTACTGAATGTTTATCTTCATCAACTTAAATTGATGACAAGCAACGGATTTGGCATACTGCTTATTCTCGTTGAGAAGGATTAGGGAGAAATATAGTGCAAACTTGGAGAAGGTCTTCAACAAACCACTGGTAGGATTTGGAAACAATGAATAAATGGATATGATAATAAAGGAAGAGGAATCTTGAATGAAGCCGCCGTAAGAATTGAAAACGTGTGAAGCAAGGGAATGAATCACCGGAAAGAATTAGAAAGTGTATGAAGATAATTGAGGGGATTTAAAGACTAGAGAATACTTGAATGAAGGCACCACAAGAATTCGAGAACGATAGATGAGCTTTGAGAATGAATAATTTCTTATTGAATGATGGCCTTCGGAGAATCGAAATGAAAAACAACTCTTCAGACGCTTCGGATGGGTATGAAAATAATTTATCACAATCAAAACAATTTGAGAGGATGGCATCAAGCTTGAACTACGAATCTTCAAGAGAACAAACAAGGATTTAAGAGAGAAACTCTTTTCGGTCTTGAAATGTTGAGAATAACAATGAGAAACACCATGAAATTTTTTTAAATACTCCAGAAGAATGAAAAGAGGAACGGTTGAGCCAAAGATGAAATAATTTGAGAACCATCTTGGAGAAGGCATAAGATTGATGGAGATACATTCTTACATCAAACTTTAAAAAGAATTTGAGAATAGCTCCGGAAAAAAATTAGAAGAGTCAGGTAAGATCCTGGAGAAAGACCTGTGGGTTAGGGCCCACTCAAAGATACACCGTTGAAGTGATTTTTAAAAGAGAGATTGCCCCGGTTGAATTAAATGGCTTGAATGAGATAACAACCTCAAAATAGCTTGAATGGATCTTGAATGGAAACACGAATCTTTTGAGATATCTGGGGCTCTCCGGATATGAATAGAGAGAGGTGAATAAATAAGAGGTGCACCAGCATGAGAAAGCATATGAAAGGACGAAAGGGATATGATCAACACTGAAAGCTTGCATTGAATCCACAGGAGAAGAAAACGAGAGCGCGGAATGATGACTTGAAGCTCCTAAGCATCTTCACAAGAATCATGGGTCAGAACATTGAAGGAAAAGAATGAAAAGACTTCACATGAATAAAATGGATAGTTGATCGAGAGTTTTGACTTGTTGAAGAAGAAGGGTGGGAGGATGAAAAAATAAAGACAACTTGGGAGGGATAAACGAACACCATTGAGAAAAAAATCGAATTGATCTAGCAAATATTGAAAGGATAGGATTAAACTGAAGAGAAGCACACCGGTTGGAAAAGAATTGAGATGACAGTCTCAATGATCCAGAAGGATTAGCACTCCCATGGAAATATGAGAAATATGAGAACACCACTTAGAAAAGGTATGGAATCAACACTTGACATCGAAGCAACTCGAATACCACAACCAAAACAAAAACAAAGGACTTGGCTTGCAGAATAAGCCAGAACAAACATTTCATAGAGATTTCATCCAAAAAATTTGTGGTGGGGCCCACACGGGCTCGATCGTACAGCACCATCATGTACAAGGCAATGCACATGACATACAAAGCATGCTCGAGTCAGCATAGCCAAGGACTCTTTAAGACACAACGAGACCACTATAAAAGCAACCGTGGACAGGAGGACCACTAGACGTCGAACCCCAATCTCACATCATGCATATGTCAGAAAGATATCCTAGGTAACTACTTGAATTCCCACCTATGAACTCCCAAAACTTTCAGATTATGCAATCTGGTGTTGCTGATACAGTGACAGTGAGGGACAAATATCTCACACAACTAACAAATCCTACATTCCAACTGTATCCATCTGTCAAGACAAAACCAAGAAAACCTCGGAAATTGTGTACCTCAGACCTTCGAACACACAATGATACTAGTCATGGAAGATCATCCATGCTATCTCCTCGAGTACTGGGGATAAGTCATGACACTATTTGCCACCATGAAAAGTATGGGAGTGTTTCGATGTCGGTATCCTCTGGTATTCCGGAACTACGACGATAACAACTATGACGAAAACACCTTGGAGCTCAACTCCCCAGGTCCAATCCATAAAATTGGGAGGCACCAAGACAGAATTCCCATCACATCAATATCGCAACGATTCCAACAATACCCGCGTGATCCTAAAAAATTGGAGTGAAAAAGAGGAGAGTGAAGTCAAAACATCTACTTCACGAGTCCTCACCGGAGCGACGCGGGGATGAGGAGTAAAAAGAAATCCTACTCTCCGATATATATAGCTAGACTCAAAATAGTTTTTTTCTATACTCAACAACGGCAGCGGTTCAATCAATCAAGGGGGCTCCTAAGGTCATTAAGGCTCTGATACCAAATTGTAGCACCCAAGATGCGATTCTATCCCAATCACATGATGAATTCATGATGGGGGCACAACCCCATTTCGAGTGCATAGCAAGGTGGATATCATTACAACATACCATGCACAGAGTAGATGAGAATATAAGATAAAGGCTTACACTCACCACAAGCCACAACGTTCATACAACAATTCATCAATACATAGCATTCATCATATAGAGGAGCGGGATCCGACTACGGATGAAATCAAACGAAAAAGAAGAACAACATCCACCGTACTAGCTCAGGCTCCCGACCCGGAACCTATATCCCTTGATCGAAGAAGAAGCAGAAGAAGAACTCCAAACATGCAAGCATCTCACTCGCGTCAGATCATTGCATTATACCTGGAACTATTGTTGTGGTAATCTGTGAGTCACGAGGACTCAGCAATCCCATTACCATGGGTATCAAGACTAGCAAAGCTTAGTGGGTATGGAACAGATAAGTGGTGAGGTTGCAGCAAGCGACTACGCATTGTATGGTGGCTAACTTACGAGTACAAGAATAAGATGAGAAACTACGCAAACAGTCGCAAACTAGTAATGATGAATAAGTGATCCTGAACTACTTACGTTCAAACCTAAGCCCACTGTGTTCTATTCTCGAACTCACTTGAAAAGAGACAGTCACGGTTACCCGCATGGTAGGTGTATTTTATTTCCGGATCTAGTGTCAAGTTCTCTACAACCGGATATTAAAAACTCACATCTGCCACGTAACCGCGGGCACGACTTTTGGAAGATCAAACCCTGCAGGGGTGTCTCAACTTAACCCATGACAAGCTCACGATCCGCGAAGACAATCCTTGATGAGGAACAATAGATGAGGAACATGAAAATATAATCATATGTCAAATCTGTTTGGCTACTTCTAGATACTTATGTTGTGGTATAGTATTTCTTTTCTTTTCTTTATCCTACCTACTATTTTCTAGAGTCTTCTAGTTGTGAGTAGCTATGAGTAGAATGGTGAACCTTAAATAATGTTTCTAGAGTATTCCAGCTATAAGTAGAAGTATGTGAAGGCTTCCCAAAGCCCTATAAATAGAGGTCCTCACCTCCAAACTATGTATCCCTACCTATAATAGAACTTGTTGTTCTTATCTAAGATCTTGGAGTATATCTTGTTCCCAAGGAGTTCTGGATTGAACTCTTGTTGCCCTATCAGCCTACATTCGCCTCTAGAGCGATATCTAGCGCAGCACGTTGAAGCTGTTCCTTCAACACTTGTGCTGTACACATTGTAGCAACAAGGTGGAGTTGCTCCTCCACAACCTTTGTGCTGCTTCAGGTGGTATCAGAGCCTCGTTGACCCATAATCATTCTTGCTGTCCTCTTCGAGAGCAAGTTGCAGCAAGCAGTGGAGCAATTGGAGAAGAGGGTGGATGCTGCTGAACAACAAATCAAAGAGCTGCGTGAAGATCTAAATAGGAGATTTGACCAGCTGGTTGAGATGATAAGAAAGAGTGTCCCCCCTACTACCAATGAAGGAGATTCATCTAAAGAAGAGGAAGATGTTCATCAAGGAAGAAGGAGAGTTAATCTTGGAGCAAGACCGCCACGACAACATGTTGTTCAACGTGCTTCAAGAAGGCCAATTTATGTTGAGGCTTCTGAAGGTGAAGAATATGATGATGCCCTTGAAGAACCAAATCTCTACGCATATCGGACAACACCCAACCCTACATATGCAAGAGATACATACAAGGTAAAAGCTGAGATCCCAAGTTTTAATGGAAATGTTGACATTGAAGGGTGCCTGGATTGGTTATATGAAGTGGAGACTTTCTTTGAGGTCATGGAGGTTCCGGAAGATCGTAGAGTTCCTTTGGTCGCATACAAGCTGAAAGGAGGAGCCGGTGCATGGTGGCATCGCGTTCAAGAGGAGCGCAGGCTGAGAGGAGAACCTCGTGTTAGAACTTGGCGACAAATGAAAGGCCTCTTGAAAGGGAGATTTTTGCCCGCTGATTATGACCAGATCCTATTTATCCAATTTCAAAATTGTGCTCAAGGAAATAGGACTGTTTCATATTACACGGAGGAGTTTCTAAGGCTACAAGTGAGGTGCAACCTTGCTAAAACTGAAGAGCAACAAGTTGCAAGGTACATCAATAGTCTCAATGATGCTATTCAAGATCGATTGATGATGCAACAAATCTGGTCCGTTGATCAAGCACAAGCTCTAGACTTAAAGGCCGAGAGGTTTGTGAGGATGAGAAAGACAATAAGGCTCCATATCCTCCATACCCTCATACCGAAGGCTCATCTAGGAGCCAACCTAATAGACTGGAAGAAAAGACCTGTCACGCCCAATATGCGACCCTATCCAAAAGGAAATCGAAGGTCCCACCAAGGATAGACCCGCATATTGGAACGCTTTTGCAAGGTGGATATCATTACATCAACATTACATAATAGATGGGGATACATACAAAAGGCATGCAATGCCACACGAATACAACATCATCATACATAAGAGCACCATCTGACTACGGATGAAACACAAACGGAAACTCAAACGACATCCACCCTGCTAGCCCAGGCTGCCGACCTGGAACCTATCCCCTGATCGAAGAAGAAGCAGAAGAAGGACTCCAAAACAAGCATGCATCGCTCTCGCGTCAGGATCATCGCATAACCTGTACCTGCAACTGTTGTTGTAGTAATCTGTGAGCCACGAGGACTCAGCAACCCATTACCATGGGTATCAAGACTAGCAAAGCTTAATGGGAAAGGAAGGGGTAAAGTGGTGAGGTTGCAGCAGCGGCTAAGCATGATATGGTGGCTAGCATACGCAAAGGAGAGCGAGAAGAGAAACAAAGGAACGGTTGTGAAGCGAGCAATGATCAAGAGGTGATCCTGAACACCTACTTACGTCAAACATAACCCAAAGACCGTGTTCACTTCCCGGACTCCGCCGAGAAGAGACCATCACGGCTACACACGCGGTTGATGCGTTTTAATTCGGATCTGGTGCCAAGTTATCTACAACCGGACATTAACAAATTCCCATCTTCCACATAACCGCGGGCACGGCTCCCGAAAGTTTATACCCTGCAGGGGTGTCCCAACTTAGCCCATGAAAAGCTCTCGCGATCAACGAAGGAATAGACCTTCTCCCAGGAAGACCCGATCAGTCTCGGAATCCCGGTTTACAAGACATTTCGACAATGGTAAAACAAGACCAGCAAAGCCGCCCGATGCGCCGACAATCCCGATAGGAGCAGCACATATCTTGTTCTCAGGGCAACACCGGATGAGACTAGCTACGAGTAAAACCAGACTTCGAGTTTCCCCGAGGTGGCCCCGCAGGCAGCTCAGTTCGGACCAGCACTTAGACAAGCACTGGCCCGGGGGGGCTAAAATAAAGATGACCCTTGGGTTGGCCGACCCAAGGGAAAGGTATAGGTGGTGGTGAGGCAAATGGTAAAACCAAGGTTGGGCCTTGCTGGACAAGTTTTATTCAAAGCGAACTGTCAGGGGGGTCCCATAAATCACCCGACTGCGTTAGGAACGCAAAATCTGGGAACATAACACCGGTATGACGGAAACTAGGGCGGCAAGAGTGGAACAAAACACCAGGCATAAGGCCAAGCCTTCCACCCTTTACCAAGTATATAGATGCATTAATAATATAAAAGATATTGTGATATCCCAACATAATCCTGTCCACCATGGAGCAATCTTCAGCTTCAACTGCAACTAACAATGCTATAAGAGGGGCAGAGCAAAGCGGTAACATAGCCAAACAATGGTTTGCTAGGAAGGGTGTCAAAAGTTAGAGGTTCATGGCAATTTGGGAGGCTTGAAGAGCAAAAGATAGGTAGCGCAACATTGCGATAGAACGAAGCAACTAGCATAGCAATGATAGTAGTGAGATCCAGGGTAGCGGTCATCTTGCCTGAAATCCCGCAAGGAAGAAGAACGAGTCCATGAAGAAGACGAACGGATGAAGCCACGAAGACGAACCAAGCGTAGACGAACGAATCCTCACGATCGCAACGAAACAGGAACTATCAAGAAGAAGCACACAACATGGTAAACACACCACACAAGAACAACGCATGATGCACAACAAGCATGATGCATGACAAAGCTACATGAGGCTACTCATGGCAAGAGATGATGCAAACAAGGACAACATATCAAGGCAAGTTTAAATGAGGCCGGAAACAACATATAACAACTCCGGTAAGTCCTCATATGCAAATTTTGAAATTGGTCCAGAACTGAATAAACCTTGTGTTCAAGTTGTTAAACATTAAGTTAAAGAGCACCAAGAGGATCTACACGAAATTCTAGTCAAGTTACATATAAAGTTCATTAGATTCGGAGCTACGGCCTAGAAGATATGAGCAAAACAAGTTAAGCATGGCATTGATGCAAAATGCATACAAACATCAAGCAAACACCTCAAAACAAGGATGCAACATGATAATATGAAGCTACATGCAAAATCAAGCAAGTTTCATATAGAGCACACTCAAAACGGAGCAACGGTTCAACACATACACTCTATACAAGGCATAACAACAATCTGTCCATAACAGCAACTAGGCATCTTGCAAGCATCAAATGAATATGCTATAGCACCCCAACATAAAAACAAAAGGCATGGGCATGAAGTACAGGTAAAGCATAACAAAACATGAACACTGAGCTATCTTTAGAAAACACTAGATCATGCTCCAAAACACATGGTAAGATGGCAAATAATAACAGTTTTAGACTTTGCAGAAATAACATCAGGTTGCAATGTTTAGAGTTGTGAAACAACATGTTACAGAAACTTATCATGGCAAACAAAGGCATGTCATGAATCTACTAATTGCATAGATCAAAATTCCCTTACTGACCATGAGCCGAAAAGGATCAGAAGATATGATGGCACCCATGTAAACATGGCAAGTTATATGACAGATTCAAACATGGCAGGAACAACAATAAGTAGGCATGTTGGTGAGCTTGAACCACTCACCACAGAGCATTACATGCAATGGCAAGGCAACCAACAGTAAGAAGGCATGTTTGTGAAGCTATACATGGCAAGAACAAGTTCATAGGGTGCATGGATCACTAGAAAAGCATATGGCCAAAACTGAACTTCATGTTAACAGGTTGACAGCAACATTATCAAGCAACTATGGAGCAAGATTACAACAATCTACAAAAGGCTATAATTGCAACCAAGGGCATGAATGGATAGAGCATGACATGTATATCAAATCATCCTTAGTGAACATCTCCAGAATAATGCACGAAATGACTTGGAGGAGCAGGTTAACATAGCAACAAAATATAACAGAATCTGTCAGGAAAACAGCAACAGCAAGTACCCTACTTAGCAAGCTTGATGCACTCAACACACAACTCACAAAAATACATGGATGGCACCCCTAGAAAGATGGCATATCATATATCAAAACACATGTAGACATCAACCTCATAGGATGCACACATCAATCATGGCAAAAATGATAAATGAGCAAGTTATAACAGTTTCAGCAGATTAACATCAACATGCACTCTTCCAACAGCATTTTGGGCATCAAGATTAGCTCAAATGAAAATGATGCAATGGAAACAAATGAAGTACTCGTTGAGACGAACAATTTTACATATTATATGCATGAAACGGAGCTACGGATGCAGAGACATGTGGTGATGAACATGCGACAAAATAATGATAGATTAAGGACTTAGTGGAAAATTCGAGGGGAGTAAGAAAAGTCAACCGTGGATTGGATCTGGATCCGGCTGCGCGCGGGTCGAGGTCGTCGCCGGAGCGGGTTCGTCGGAGTGGACGGCGACGGCAGCCGGAGTAGGAGGGAGATGGCCGGAGGAGGACGCCGGCGACGAGATGCGGCCCGAGCGCGGGAGGCGCGCGTCGGAGGCGGGGCCGAGCGGCACCGGCGGCGCGGCCGCGGGGCGGCCGGATGGCAGGTTGCGGGACGCGGGAGCGGGCGGCCGGGCGGCGGAGGACTCGGGCGCGGCGGCGAGCGGACTGGGCCCGCGAGGGCCAGGAGCGGGCCGAGCGGGCCAGCGGCACGGGGCGGTGGCGCAGGCCACGCGGCGGCTCCCGATTCGCCGGGGGTGCGGCGGCGGACGCGTCCGGCTCCGTCCGGACGTGTCCGGCGGCGCGGAGAGGAGCGGGGCTAGGGTTAGGGTGGAAATGATCCGGGATTTTTGGAGGGGGAGACTTATTTATAGGTAGAGGGAGCTAGGAGAGTCCAAATGAGGAGCGGTTTTTCGCCGACACGATCGTGATCGAACGACTAGGAGCATGGAGGGGAGTTTGCTGGGTTTTGGGCCACTTTGGAAGGGGTGTTGGGCTGCAAACAAAAGAGGCTTTGCGGTTACTCGGTTAACCATTGGAGTATCAAACGACCTCCAAATGGTACGAAACTTGACAGGCGGTCTACCGGTGCTATACCAAGGCCGCTTGGCAAACCTCGGGCCATTCCGAGAATGTTTAACACCCGCACGTGAAAAGAGGCAAAAGGGGCGCCGGGGAACATAGGAGTGCCGGGTTGCAAAACGGACAACGGGGAAAATGCTCGGATGCATGAGACGAACACGAATGCCAATGCGATGCACATGATGACATGATATGAAATGCAGATGATGACATGGCAAAGTGCAACACGCAAGCAAATGACATGGCAACGACGGCGAATAACTGGCAGACACCTGGCGCATCAGATCCCGGGCGTTACAACACTCCTCCACTAACAAGAGATCTCGTCCCGAGATCTTAGGACCGAGACGGAAGGCAAAAGGGATGAGGTGAAACAGGAACTCAAGAGAGGAAGCAAAGAATCGAGAGCATTCGAGAAGAAGAGAGGAACGATGAGAATGACGAGAATCAACAGCTCATGGAATCAGATAGACTATGAAGCCACTCGTTCTAACCGGAGTGGTTAGAATGAGAAAAGAAACGGATAAGACTGAAAGGATTTAGGTAGCACTTCGGCTGAAACATGGAAGGATTAGAACAAGAACTTGAGAGGATGGAATGGTACTTGATGAACTCTTGAAGAATGAATTAAATCATGAAGAATCGCTATGAAGTACTCCGGTAAAATAAAGGATGACGAGATAGAATGAAAGATGAAAAGAATAAGATTAAATCTTACGATGATTTAGATGGAGGTTCCGACGAGATGGCCAAGGAAGTTTGAACTCCGGAGAAGAAAAGATGAGAACACTTGGAACTAGAATTTATTCGTCAAGAACAAACTCCGAAGAAAAGGGATTACTCACTTAGATGAAATAAGAATAAGATTTATCGTATGCTTATCCTTCATCAAATTAAATTGATGACAAGCAATGGATTTTTGCACACTACTTATTCTTCTTGAAAAGGATTGAGAAGTGACATATCGCAAACTTGAGAAGGTCTTCATGATCCACCGGTAGGATTGAAAAGAACGAATGAAATAATATGATAATCAAGGAAAAAGAATCTAGAACGAACCACCGTAAGAATTCAAAAATGACTGATGAAAGGGACTGAATCACCGGGAAGAATTAGAAGACAAATATGCTAGAGCGGATTTAGATGCAAAAGAACGAAGAGATCCTGAGCTGATAAAAAAACACTTGAACAAAGCACCGGGATAAATAGAGAACGATAACTGGAATGATGACCTCCGATGAAAAGAAACGGGAAAAACAACTCCTGACATACTCTGGATGGATGAAAAGAATTTGCATGACCTGAAACAATTTGATAGGATAACATCGAGCTAGCACCGCGAATCTCCGGGAGAACGGACAAGATTTAGAGGAAAAACTCTTCTTCTTCGGTCTTTAAATGATAACGAGAAACACCACCAAAATTACTGAGATACTCCGGGAGAATGAAAAGCAAAGGGGTTGAGCCAACAATGAAAAGAATTTGAAAGCGATCTTGGAGAAGGCATGTGACTGATGAAATCCATTCTTACGTCACACTTGAAAAGAATTTGCGAATAACTCCGGGGGAATTAGAAGAGACAGGTAAGATCCTGGAAAAAGACCTGTGGGTTAGGGCCCACTGAAGAGATAACACCATTGGAAAAATATGTTGAACAGATAGATGATGCACCGGAACAATTGAAATATTTGAATGAGGTGACCGCCTCGAATTAATTCGAACACAGACAATCTCTTGAGATGTCTTCTGAACTCCGGAATGATAAACTGGCGAGAGGCGAATGAGCAAGGAAAACACTTGAGCTGAGGGAAAGAATATAATCACTACCAAAAATTGGAATTGAATCCACCAGAAAAGAAAGGGATGAGGAATGACGAACAAGACGAGAATTCACCGGTTGAAATGATTGAGAGAAGACTGAAGAGACTCCGTACGAATGAAAATTGAAGCTCAAAAGAGACTCAGGCTCCGGGAAGAAGAGGGTGGGAGGGCGGGAAAAACAAAGGCAACTTCGAAGGGGAAAGCGACGAATAATTTCAAGAGGAAACACCGGTTGAAATCATTGAGGAAAGAAAGCAAAGACTTTGCACGAGTAGGATGGATACTCGATTACGGACTTCGGCTCCAAGAAGGAAAAGGGGTGGGCGGGTGGGAAAAGAAGACAACTGAGGATTGAACTTGGCAAAAATGAAGAGGCTCGAGTCAACTTGACGAGAAATGCACCGGATCAAAAGAGCTGAGGAACAACGATCGTAAAACCGACTGCATGAACCTAAAGAAAAATTTGAAGGGGAAGAGGAGTAGTTCAAAACACCTACGTCAAGATTCCTTACCAGAGCGACGAAGGGGCAGAGGAGTAAAAAGAATTCCTACTCTCCGATATAACTAGACTGAGAAAACAATTTTATTCTAGACTCAACAACGGCCAAACTACACGATCAATCAAGGGGGGCTCCTAAGGTCGATCGAGGCTCTGATACCAACTTGTCACGCCCAATATGCGACCGTATCCAAAAGGAACTCGAAGGTCCCACCAAGGATAGACCCGCATATTGGAACGCTTTTGCAAGGTGGATATCATTACATCAACATTACATAATAGATGGGGATACATACAAAAGGCATGTAATGCCACACGAATACAACATCGTCATACATAAGAGCACCATTCGACTACGGATGAAACACAAACGGAAACTCAAATGACATCCACCCTGCTAGCCCAGGCTGCCGACCTGGAACCTATCCCCTGATCGAAGAAGAAGCAGAAGAAGGACTCCAAAACAAGCAAGCATCGCTCTCGCGTCAGGATCATCGCATAACCTGTACCTGCAACTGTTGTTGTAGTAATCTGTGAGCCACGAGGACTCAGCAATCCCATTACCATGGGTATCAAGACTAGCAAAGCTTAATGGGAAAGGAAGGGGTAAAGTGGTGAGGTTGCAGCAGCGGCTAAGCATGATATGGTGGCTAGCATACGCAAAGGAGAGCGAGAAGAGAAACAAAGGAACGGTCGTGAAGCTAGCAATGATCAAGAGGTGATCCTGAACACCTACTTACGTCAAACATAACCCAAGGACCGTGTTCACTTCCCGGACTCCGCCGAGAAGAGACCATCACGGCTACACACGCGGTTGATGCGTTTTAATTCGGATCTGGTGTCAAGTTATCTACAACCGGACATTAACAAATTCCCATCTGCCACATAACCGCGGGCACGGCTCTCGAAAGTTTATACCCTGCAGGGGTGTCCCAACTTAGCCCATGACAAGCTCTCGCGATCAACGAAGGAATAGACCTTCTCCCAGGAAGACCCGATCAGTCTCGGAATCCCGGTTTACAAGACATTTCAACAATGGTAAAACAAGACCAGCAAAGCCACCCGATGCACCGACAATCCCGATAGGAGCTGCACATATCTCGTTCTCAGGGCAACACCGGATGAGACTAGCTACGAGTAAAACCAGACTTCGAGTTTCCCCGAGGTGGCCCCGCAGGCAGCTCAGTTCGAACCAGCACTTAGACAAACACTGGCCCGGGGGGGCTAAAATAAAGATGACCCTTGGGTTGGCCGACCCAAGGGAAAGGTATAGGTGGTGGTGAGGCAAATGGTAAAACCAAGGTTGGGCCTTGCTGGACAAGTTTTATTCAAAGCGAACTGTCAGGGGGGTCCCATAAATCACCCGACCGCGTTAGGAACGCAAAATCCGGGAACATAACACCGGTATGACGGAAACTAGGGCGGCAAGAGTGGAACAATAAACCAGGCATAAGGCCGAGCCTTCCACCCTTTACCAAGTATATAGATGCATTAATAATATAAGAGATATTGGGATATCCCAAGATAATCCTGTCCACCATGGAGCAATCTTCAGCTGCACCTGCAACTAACAACGCTATAAGAGGGGCTGAGCAAGGCGGTAACATAGCCAAACAATGGTTTGCTAGGAAGGGTGTCAAAAGTTAGAGGTTCATGGCAATTTGGGAGGCTTGAAGAGCAAAAGATAGGTAGCGCAACATAGCGATAGAACGAAGCAACTAGCATAGCAATGATAGTAGTGAGATCCAGGGTAGCGGTCATCTTGCCTGAAATCCCACAAGGAAGAAGAACGAGTCCATGAAGAAGACGAACGGATGAAGCCACGAAGACGAACCAAGCGTAGACGAACGAATCCTCACGATCGCAACGAAACAGGAACTATCGAGAAGAAGCACACAACATGGTAAACACACCACACAAGAACAAGGCATGATGCACAACAAGCATGATGCATGACAAAGCTACATGCGGCTACTCATGGCAAGAGATGATGCAAACAAGAACAACATATCAAGGCAAGTTTAAATGAGGCCGGAAACAACATATAACAACTCCGGTAAGTCCTCATATGCAAATTTTGAAATTGGTCCAGAACTGAATAAACCTTGTGTTCAAGTTGTTAAACATTAAGTTAAAGAGCACCAAGAGGATCTACACGAAATTCTAGTCAAGTTACATATAAAGTTCATTAGATTCGGAGCTACGGCCTAGAAGATATGAGCAAAACAAGTTAAGCATGGCATTGATGCAAAATGCATACAAACATCAAGCAAACACCTCAAAACAAGGATGCAACATGATAATATGAAGCTACATGCAAAATCAAGCAAGTTTCATATAGAGCACACTCAAAACGGAGCAACGGTTCAACACATACACTCTATACAAGGCATAACAACAATCTGTCCATAACAGCAACTAGGCATCTTGCAAGCATCAAATGAATATGCTATAGCACCCCAACATAAAAACAAAAGGCATGGGCATGAAGTACAGGTAAAGCATAACAAAACATGAACACTGAGCTATCTTCAGAAAACACTAGATCATGCTCCAAAACACATGGTAAGATGGCAAATAATAACAGTTTCAGACTTTGCAGAAATAACATCAGGTTGCAATGTTTAGAGTTGTGAAACAACATGTTACAGAAACTTATCATGGCAAACAAAGGCATGTCATGAATCTACTAATTGCATAGATCAAAATTCCCTTACTGACCATGAGCCAAAAAGGATCAGAAGATATGATGGCACCCATGTAAACATGGCAAGTTATATGACAGATTCAAACATGGCAGGAACAACAATAAGTAGGCATGTTGGTGAGCTTGAACCACTCACCACAGAGCATTACATGGCATGGCAAGGCAACCAACATTAAGAAGGCATGTTTTTGAAGCTATACATGGCAAGAACAAGTTCATAGGGTGCATGGATCACTAGAAAGCATATGGCCAAAACTGAACTTCATGTTAACAGGTTGACAGCAACATTATCAAGCAACTTTGGAGCAAGATTGCAACAATCTACAGCAGGCTATAATTTCAACCAAGGGCATAAATGGATAGAGCATGACATGTATATCAAATCATCCTTAGTGAACATCTCCAGAATAATGCACGAAATGACTTGGAGGAGCAGGTTAACATAGCAACAAAATATAACAGAATCTGTCAGGAAAATAGCAACAGCAAGTACCCTACTTAGCAAGCTTGATGCACTCAACACACAACTCACAAAAATACATGGATGGCACCCCTGTAAATATGGCATATCATAGATCAAAACACATGTAGACATCAACCTCATAGGATGCACACATCAATCATGGCAAAAATGATAAATGAGCAAGTTATAACAGTTTCAGCAGATTAACATCAACATGCACTCTTCCAACAGCATTTCGGGCATCAAGATGAGCTCAAATGAACATGATGCAATGGAAAGAAATGAAGTACTCGTTGAGGCGAACAATTTGACATATTATACGCATGAAATGGAGCTACGGATGCAGAGATGTGGGGTGATGAACATGCGACAAAATTATGACAGATTAAGGACTTAGTGGAAAATTCGTGGGGAGGAAGAAAAGTCAACCGTGGATTGGATCTGGATCCGGCTGCGCGCGGGTCGAGGTCGTCGCCGGAGCGGGTTCGTCGGAGTGGACGGCGACGGCGGCCTGAGTAGGAGGGAGATGGCCGGAGGAGGACGCCGGCGGCGAGATCCGGCTAGAGCGCGGGAGGCGCGCGTCGGAGGCGTGGCCGGGCGGCACCGACGGCGCGGCCGCGGGGCGGCCGGACGGCGGGCGGTGGCGGACGGCGGGCGCGGCCGGCTGCGGCGGCGGGACGCGGAGCGGGCGGCCGGGCGACAGAGGACTCGGGCGCGGCGGCGAGCGGACTGGGCCCGCGAGGGCCAGGAGCTGGCCGAGTGGGCCGGCGGCGCGGGGCAGCGGCGCAGGCCACGCGGCGGCTCCCGATTCGCCGGGGCGCGGCGGAGGACGCGTCCGGCTCCGTCCGGACGTGTCCGGCGGCGCGGAGAGGAGCGGGGCTAGGGTTAGGGTGGAAATGATCCGGGATTTTTGGAGGGGGAGACTTATTTATAGGTAGAGGGAGCTAGGAGAGTCCAAATGAGGAGCGGTTTTTCGCCCACACGATCGTGATCGAACGACCAAGAGCATGGAGGGGAGTTTGCTGGGTTTTGGGCCACTTTGGAAGGGATGTTGGGCTGCAAACAAAAGAGGCTTTGCGGTTACTCGGTTAACCGTTGGAGTATCAAACGACCTCCAAATGGCACGAAACTTGATAGGCGGTCTATTGGTGCTATACCAAGGCTGCTTGGCAAACCTCAGGCCATTCCGAGAATGTTTAACACCCGCACGTGAAAAGAGGCAACAGGAGCGCGGGGGAACATAGGAGTGCCGCATTGCAAAACGGACAACGCGGAAAATGCTCGGATGCATGAGATGAACACGAATGCCAATGCGATGCACATGATGACATGATATGAAATGCAGATGATGACATGGCAAAGTGCAACACGCAAGCAAATGACATGGCAACGACGGCGAATAACTGGCAGACACTAGGCGCATCAGATCCGGGGCGTTACAAGACCACTCCACCAAAGACAAAACAGCCCATCCTGAAGCAAACTAGAGGCAAGGGTAAGGCAAATGAAGGCCCAAAGTGCTATAAATGTGGTAAAGAGGGACACATATCCAGCAGTTGCCCACTAAGGAAATTTGATAACACGACTATCCATGATGGTGAAAGCGATGAGGAAGAATACAAATCTGAAGATGTAGACAGACAAGAGGTTTGTCAAGAAGAAGGTGAAGAGGTGGTATGTGTGATCCAGCGTGTCCTATGTTCCACACCACAACTCGATGACACACAACGGAAGAAAATATTTGAGAGCAAATGCATGGTGAATGGCAAGGTATGCAAACTAGTGATTGATAGTTGCAGCTGCGAGAATCTTATCTCCCAGAAGTTGGTGGACCATTTAAAGCTTGAAACCCATGATCATCCAAATCCCTACACTATTGGATGGATCAAGAAAGGAGTGAATATGAGGATCACCAAACAATGCAACCTGGCACTTTCTTTGGGTAAGCGTTATCGCTCAAATGTGTTGTGTGATGTGGTTGACATGGATGCCAGCCATGTTCTTCTTGGGAGGCCTTGGCAATTTGATGTGGATACTACACACAAGGGCAAGGAAAATTCTTACTCTTTTATTTGGAACAAGAGAAGGATCATTATCTTACCAAACAAAACTGAAGGTAATACCTCTAAGGAGGAGGGGAAAACTATGTTAACTATATCCCATACCTCTCATGAGTTTATGGAAGACTTGAAGGAGGCAGATTTGTGTGCTGCACTTGTTGTGAAGGGAGAAGATCACCTGACTGTTGAAATTCCAGCAAAGGTACATGGTTTATTGGCAGAATTGAAGAACCTACTTGGGGAGCCACATGGCTTGCCACCGATGAGAGGAATTCAACATAGAATTGACTTAATTCCGGAAGCAAGTCTTCCTAATCTTCCACACTATCGAATGAGCCCAAAGGAGCATGATATATTGAAGGAGAAAGTCGAGGAATTGTTGCAAAAGGGGCACATTCGAGAAAGTATTAGCCCATGTGCTGTACCAGCCCTACTCGCGCCAAAGAAAGATGGATCTTGGCGCATGTGTACGGACAGTAGAGCCGTTAACAAGATCACCATAAGGTATAGAATCCCTATTCCCCATCTGGATGATATGTTAGATCAGCTTAGTGGAGCAAGAGTGTTCACAAAGCTAGATTTAAGAAGTGGATATCATCAAATCCGTATAAGACCCGGGGATGAATGGAAGACCGCCTTCAAGACAAAGGAAGGGTTGTTTGAATGGCTAGTCATGCCATTTGGACTCTCAAATGCACCAAGTACCTTTATGCACTTAATGAATCAAGTCCTTAGACCCTTCTTATCCCACTTTGTTCTGGTCTATTTCGATGACATCTTGATCTATAGCAAGGATGAGGATGAACACTTTGATCACATTCGGAAGGTGCTAGAAGTACTAAGGAAAAATGAGCTCTACGTCAACTTGAAGAAATGTGTTTTCCTGCAAACACAACTTCTTTTCCTAGGATTCGTCATAACATGTGACGGCATTCGTGTTGATCATTCTAAGGTTGAAGCAATCCGAGAATGGCCAACTCCTAAGACCATTTCTTAGGTAAGAAGCTTTCATGGCCTTGCAACTTTCTATAGGCGATTTGTTAAGAATTTTAGCACTATCATGGCACCAATTACCGAGTGTTTGAAGAAAGGAAAGTTCCAATGGGCAGAAGCAGCTGAAGCTAGCTTCAATGAGATTAAACAAAAGCTATCACAAGCTCATGTCTTGGTACTACCTGGTTTCAACAAGACTTTTGAGTTGTAGTGTGATGCAAGTGGAGTAGGCATTGGAGCTGTCCTATCTCAAGAAAGGAAGCCCATTGCTTTCTTTAGCGAGAAGTTAAGTGAAGCTAGATAGAAATGGAGTACCTATCAGCAAGAATTATACGCCATTTTCAGAGCGTTGAAAACTTGGGAAGTCTATTTGCTGCCTAAAGAGTTCATTGTTTATAGCGACCATCAATCCTTGAAGCATTTTAGAAATCAAAGGCATGTTGACCGCATGCTAGCAAGATGGCAGCATATCTGGAGAGATTTAACTATCTCATCCTGCATAAATCTGGAATAACTAACAGAGTGGCCGATGCTTTGAGTCGTCGTGCATGCCTCTTGACTTCTTTTGAAGCTGAACTTCCAAGCATGGATCAAATAAAGGAGTTGTATGAGGGTGACGAAGACTTTGGCCATGTTTGGGTAAAGCACGCAAGGGGCCAACCATTAGGTGATGACTATTTGATGCAAGATGGATATCTCTTCAAAAATGGTCGTTTGTGCATTCCAAGAAGTTCTCTACGTGACAAGCTGGTTAGAGAGCTCCATTCAAGTGATCTTAGTGGCCATGTTGGACGGGACAAGACTATCGCTAACCTGGAAGCTCGCTACTTTTGGCCACAACTAAAGAGAGATGCCAGAAAGTTTGTTCAACGGTGCCCCGTATGTCAGACCTGCAAAGGCCAAGACCAGAACACAGGGTTATACATGCCTTTGCCTGTTCCTGTTGCTCCATGGGAGGACATTTCTATGGACTTCGTCTTGGGCTTGCCAAGAACAAGACGAGGAAGTGATGCTGTATTTGTGGTCATGGATAGATTCTCTAAGATGGCTCATTTCATCCCATGCCGCAAAACAACGGATGCTCATAATGTGGCAAACCTATTCTTTCGAGAAGTGGTCAGACTTCATGGAGTACTAAGGTCCATCATCTCAAACCATGATAGCAAGTTTCTTGCTGCATTTTGGCTCACTTTGTGGAAGCAATTCAACACTGAATTGAAATTTTCTAGCACTGCTCATCCACAAACAGATGGACAAACCAAAGTGGTGAACAAGTTTTTGGGAAATCTGATTCGTTGCATTGGTGGAGAAGAGAAAGGGACAATGGGATTTGGCTTTATCTCTTGCAGAATTCTCCTACAATAACTCCAAGCATAGATCCACAGGAAGGAGCCCTTTTTCCATTGTCTACACTAAAGTTCCATCACATGTGGTGGACCTGGTGAACCTACCATCAAGGGGAAACTCAAAATCAGCATTGTCCTTTGTTGATAATTAGACCGAGTTATTTGAAGAGATTCGCGGTGCTTTGGAAGCACAAAATCAGAAATATAAACAACTTGTTGATTGCAAAAGGAGGCTAAAATCATTCCAAGCCGGTGATAAGGTGATGGTCTACCTGCAAAAAGAGAGGCCGCCTTTAGGTGTTTAAGGGAAACATAGGCAGCGAAGGTATGGCCCTTCTCTATCGTGAGGAAGATAAATGATAATGCTTATGTGATAGATCTTCCAAGCGATATGGGTATCTCCAACACTTTCAATGTTGCGGACTTGACTCTCTACCATCCAGAAGAAGCACTCTATGAAGATAACTCGAGGGAGAGTTCCAAACAACCAAGGGAGAATGATGAGGAACAGTAAATGAGGAACATGAAAATATAATCATATGTCAAATCTGTTTGGCTACTTCTAGATACTTCTGTTGTGGTCTAGTATTTCTTTTCTTTTCTTTATCCTACCTACTGTTTTCTAGAGTCTTCTAGTTGTGAGTAGCTATGAGTAGAATGGTGAACCTTAAATAATGTTTCTAGAGTATTCCAGCTATAAGTAGAAGTATGTGAAGGCTTCCCAAAGCCCTATAAATAGAGGTCCTCACCTCTACTTTGTACCCCAGACTATGTACCCCTACCTATAATAGAACTTGTTGTTCTTATCTAAGATCTTGGAGTACATCTTGTGCCCTAGGAGTTCTGGATTGAACTCTTGTTTCCCTATTAGCCTACATTCGCCTCTAGAGCGATATCTAGCGCAGCACGTTGAAGCTGTTCCTTCAACACTTGTGTTGTACACATTGTAGCAGCAAGGTGGAGTTGCTCCTCCACAACCTTTGTGCTGCTTCAATCCTCCATCGCGGGAAACCCGATCAAACTCGGGATCCCAGTGCACAAAACATTTCGACAATGGTAAAAAAAATCCAGCAAGACCTCCTGGCGTGCCGACACCCTGATAGTAGCCGCGCGTATCTTGTCTCAGGCCACGACCAGATGAGAAGTATGTAAGGCAACCGAAAACCCCGGGTGAAGTGCTTGCATCGCAAGTGGCTCTGTTTGTTCCAACACTCGTGAGGAGCACTGGCCCGGGGGTTGTTAATTAAGTCCTTGGGGTCCAAAAAGTCCCTATGCAAGTTTTAGTTGGGCCTTGCTGGAAAAAATGTATTCAAAGCGAACTGTCAAGGGGGGCCCATAAACCCCCATCGTGTTAGGAAAGCAAAATCATGGAACATAACACCGGTATGACGGAAACTAGGGTGGCAAGAGTGGAACAAAACACCAGGCAAACGGCCGAGCCTTCCACCCTTTACCAAGTATATGTGTGCATCAATCAAATAAGAGATATTGTGATATCCCAAGATATCCATGTCCCAACATGGAACAACCTGCAATGTACCTGCAACTAGCAACACTATAAGAGGGGCTGAGCAAAGCGGTAACATAGCCAAACAACGGTTTGCTGAGATGGTGAAGAAGGTGAGAGGCTAACATGGAAATTTGGGAGGCTTGATAAACAAGTGGTAGGCAGCACGACATAGTGATAGCATCAAGACAACTAGCATAGAAAAGATAGTAGTGAGATCCAAGGTGACGGTCATCTTTCCTGAAATCTTGCTCGAAAGAAGAATGAGTCCATGAAGTAGACGAACGGGCGTAGTCGAACGAATCCTCACAATTGCAACATACCCGGAACTATCGAGAAGAAGCACAACCGAAAAGAAGCAAACATCACGGTAAATGCACAAGCATAAACATGGCATGATGCACAAACAAGTATGATGCATGTTCGGATTAAATATGCATGGCATGGCAAAGTACAACAAACAATACTACAAATTAAGTGGAGCTCAATATGCAAGAATTGCATATCAACTAAACACCGCATTCAATTATTTAGTTCACTCTCGTTTATGCTACAAAGGAAGTTTAAATGTTGATTAACATGGCAAGAGGTGAAGCATAATTAAACAACCTACTTAGGCAAGTTTAAATGAGGCCGGAAACAACAACCACTAATTCCGGAAATCCCCATGTGCATATTTTGGATTTGGTACTGTTCTGCCCTAAACCATATTTTAATGTGTTAAACAACAAAATAAAGTGCACCATGTTAAACTATGCATTTTTCTAGACAATTTTCATGTATAGTTCATTTAATTCGAAGCTATAGCTAATTAGTTTTTAAACAAATCATTTTAGCATATCATTTAGCAAATTAAATGCAAACATAATTTTAGACATTTTAAACATGGATGAAAGTTGAATATTATGAAACTATAAAAAATTATAAGCATTTTACATATATAAATTATTTTGATCCGATGCACGGTTGAAGAGTTATTAAATGCATGAACTAGAAGTGTTTTTCTGTAACTCTGTAAAACGTGGGATAAATGCTAAAATCGCAACAAAGGAAAAGAAAACATGCATCCAGCCGAATCTATGCACTCGGCCGAAACAAGACATGGGTGCTTGATCTGGGCTTGTCACCAGAGGGCTTGGGGAGCTGTTGGGCAGCGGCCTGGCGCGCTGGAGTCATGGTCAACGCGAGGCAGGGGAACGGGGATCGAACGAGCTGCTCGTCCGCTGGCTCGGGCTCGATTCGAAGGAAGCAGAGGCCGCGGGGACGGACATGTGAAGCAAGGAGGTCCGGGAAGGTGGCAGCGCGGCTGAAGAAGGCTGGGGCTGCGGTGGCTTGGACACGACAACAGAGCACCAGATCGATTCAGATCGGGACCCACCTTGGTGAACAACGAGGGCAGTGGTGCCATGGCAGTCTACGGCCACACCTGTAGGGAAGGGAGGCAGGGAGTTTCAAAGAGAGAGAGAGAATAGTGGGGAAGGAGGAGAGGGAGGGCACGGCCTGGTAGTGGAGCAGGAGCTCCTGGTGGCAAGGTCGACGGGGAACGGCGGAGACTTACGGGCGCAGAGGCATAGGATCTGGAGGGGAGGCTCGGGCATGAAGGATCAGGGTGCGGGGATGCGGGGAGCACCGGCTGGACGAGGGACTTGGCGATGCGGATGCGGGGGTTGGGGTCCTCGGCCGTGGGGTGTGGAAAGAGGAGCTTGAGCGGGGCGGTGCTGCTGCTGTTGGTTCCCATTGTTGCGAACGAAGGCGGTTGCCAGCAGCAGGTGGTGGCTGCAGGCGACACTGGTTAGGGACGAGGCAGTCCTCGGGGCAAAGGTGCACGGGGCTCAGGCAACCTTGCGGTCGACGCGGGAAGGCACGGACGCTCAAGCACGAGGAGGAGGCCCTGGATCGAGGCCTCGAGCGACTACGGGCTGCGGGATTGGCTAGAGTTCTCGGATCGGGAGCGATCCCAAGGAAGAAGGTGAGAGGGGGCTGACTGGCACGAGGAAAACTAGGGAGGTTGTCTGGTGGCAGTGGCTGAGGGAATGGATGGATTGGAGAGGCTAGACTAGGGTTTGATCCGGTACACATATATATAGCAGGTGGATTAGTTTAGGGGGTATCTAGACCCTCAGTTCAGGTTTGGGGAAGTTTTTCGGACGCGCGAGGGGCTCTGTGCACTGTGTAGAGAGGGTGGGCATTTAAATGAGAGGGGAAAATCAAAGATAATGGGGGTCTAACGAAAGGTGACGGGGATAAGGGGGTTTGTTGGTCTTGGAGAAAGAGAGAAGAGAGCGGTATGGTTGCGCCGAGAGAAGGTCAACAAAGCCAAGCGGTCTAACAACATGCCACGGATGCAAGGAGTGAAGCGGCAACGACAAATGGCTAAGATTTTTTGCGAAAACATGCAGATGCAATGGATGATGCGATGATGAATGCAACAATAAAATAAAACACAAGGTGACAAGAAAATAACTGGGCGGCATCTCGAGAGTTGGTTCCGGGGTGTCACATGTAGGGGCTTGATCTTGGTATTCTTGCGTGCAAAAATTGATTTTTGACCTTGTCATGGCCTCAAGGAAACTGCGCGACTACTTCCAAGCCCATGAGATCATGGTTGTCACACGCTTCCCGATGCAAAGGATACTCCGAAACCCAAAGGCTACCGGCAGGATAATGAATGGGCATTAGAGTTATCCATCTTTGGCCTAAAGTTTGAAAGCACATCAACGATTCGGAGTAGGGCATTGGCAGAGTTTATTCCCGAATGGACGCCAAGCCCTAATGAAGAAGTGCTAGAAACAATTATCCCCGACAAGGAAGCGCCCCAAGAATGGATCATGTATTTCGATGGTGCCTTCTCCCTACAAGGTGTTGGGGCTCGCGTGCTTATCATTGCTCCCACTGGAGAGCACCTGAAGTACGTCGTCCAGATGCATTTTCCCTGGCAGGAGGCGACCAACAATACAGCAGTGTATGAAGGGCTCCTTGCCAGGCTCAGGATTACCATAGAATTGGGAATCAAGAAGTTGTTCATTCGAGGAGATTCACAACTTGTGGTGAGACAAGTCAACAAGGATTACCAAAGTCCATTGATGGAGGCATATGTCAAGGAAGTGAGAAGATTGGAGGAGCGCTTTGACGGATTGCAACCGGAGCACGTACCCCGTGCGGAAAAGAGCATTGCTGATCATCTGTCAAAGTGCGCTACGCAGAAGCTTCCTGTGGAACCAGGAACTTTTATTCTCGATCTTACTCAACCCTCCGTATCCCGGACAGCAGTGCCCGAAAAAGGAGAAAATTGGAATCCGGTAAGCCTCTCCCAGTAGAGCCTCCCGTGGCTCATGGCAGGAACCTTGCCGGAAATTACTCCCCTTCAGTTGTCGGGCTGCACCCTCCTGCCGGGCCTCTGGTCCCCGCTGTCGGTGTCAAAACCGGCGGATCTCGGGTAGGGGGTCCCGAACTATGCATCTAAAGCTAATGATAATAGGAGGCGAGGGACACGATGTTTACTCAGGTTTGGGCCCTCTCTATGGAGGTAATACCCTACTTCCTGCTTGATTGATCTTGGTGATATGAGTATTACAAGAGTTGATCTACCACGAGATCGTAGAGGCTAAACCCTAGAAGCTAGCCTATGATTATGATTGTTCTTGTCCTACGGACTAAACCCTCCGGTTTATATAGACACCGGAGGGGGCTAGGGTTACACAGAGTCGGTTACAAAGAAGGGAATCTACATATCTGAACTGCCAAGCTTGCCTTCCACGCTAAGGAGAGTCCCACCCGAAAACGGGACGAAGTCTTCAATCTTGTATCTTCATAGTCCAACAGTCCTTCATAAGTATATAGTCCGGCTGTCCGATGACCCCCTAATCCAGGACTCCCTTAGTAGCCCCCGAATCAGGCTTCAATGACGATGAGTCCAGCACGCAGATTGTATTCGACATTGCAAGGCGGGTTCCCTCTCCAAATTCTTCAGAGTACCTGTGGTAACGAGCAGTGTCCGGTCTTCCCATTTAATGATGCACTCATCGGCTTCTGTACCTTAATAGTGTCATCGTCCACATGTAGAGCGAATGCGAGAAGCCAGAGCATTTTTACACTTGCCACCCCGACCATGTAAATAAATCGTCTATTGAAGAGACGGGGATCCTCAGATCCAAATCACACCATCTTCCCCAAGCGAGGATTCATCAGAGCGTGTCCAAAAAAACCATCCCATCATGGCCGGCCACTGCAGCTCCTCCTCTCATCCCCATAGCACCAGGCCAGGTGATTGGGAGAAGTATACCGTATCCCACAGTCAATTGGTGAAGTTGCAGACCCAGGGGTTTCTTCCACCTGCATATATTGTCCCTGTTCGAGCCGGAATAGCCACCTTTGACGGTGGGGAGCAGGCGGAGAGTTTTCCTAACCCATCCCCGGGGGAGCGAGTGTGCCTTGTCCCTTCCTTGCTGGGGGGGCATCGGATTTCCAATCCATCCGTTCCTCCGCAGGCTCCTGGAGTATTATGGCCTCTAGCTGCACAACTTCACCCCTGCCTCCATCCTGCACATCGCAAGTTATGTAGCCCTTTGTGAGTTATTTCTGGGTTGCGAAGCTCATTTCGAGCTATGGAAGAGGTTGTTCTGCCTCGTCCCTCGCAATCAGGAGGGATCAATATTCCAAGTGGGCAGAGCCGAAATATGGCGCATTGCCGGGACCGGATACCTGTCCGGCACTCCGAAGAAGACATCCGAAGATTGGCCTTCCGAGTGGTTTTATATAGAGGACGTCTCCCTTCTTGACCCTATCTGAATGGGTCTTCCCGAGTTCACAAATTCCCCATTGAAGAAATGCCGTAGCTGGCGTCCTCAGAGCCCCAAGGAGGAAGATAGCAGAGAGGTCCTTCAATTGATGGGCAGGATAAAAACGCTTGCCAAATCTGGATTGAAAATAATCGAGGTTATGTCAATATGCATAATGCGGGGGGTGCAGCCGCTCCAGTATCGGGGGCGTCCCATTTGGCACTTCAACAGAGAAGACGATGCCACCCACTGCGGTCAGAAAGGTCCGGACTCCGCCGCCGCTCCGGCGAAAATACTATCCAATTTATACAAAGGAGAAGAAGAGGAGTTTATCCGCGTTAAGCCACGGGATGGATTTTCCATGTACAACCCCCTAGCTGGGTGAGCTGCTGTCTTTTACTCAACTCTATTCATTCCCGCCGTATTTCATCACAAATATTTACCTTGCTAGTCCATAACAGGAAATGCGGAAAGCTATGAGGGAGGTCCACAGCCCGCCTCCACAGCCAGAGGACCACAACCGGGCCCTCGACCATGGACTCAAAGAAGATCCGGACATATTTGTGGAGCTCGGCGACAGGGTGTTCTACTAGGCGAGTTATGATGGCACCTTGGTGGCCATCATTGCCGACTATCCCGGCGTCCTCCCTGCATCACATGTATGTAAAATAGGAGACCTATATTCCGAAGAGGATTCACTCTTTCCCCCTTACCCACCGCGCATGTATTATGCCATAAAGGGAAGGCCATCGGCGCGCCATGCCGAACCCGCGACGACTCACCAACAATGGGCGCCCAGACCGAGTAGGCTTCCAAAAAGGAAAGCAAGCAAAGACATGGCCGAGCCGCCATCGAAGAGGTATGGTTTAAAGTATGCTCCGTGATTGTTATCTTAAAATATAACAACATCGATGTGTCCTGGCAGAAAGAATATTCACCAAACTGTATCTAGGGATCCTGCCCGTCACGCCTCGACCAGCCGGATTCCAGAACCAGCCTCGAGAGTGGAGGCTAACGTGAGGACGACACCGGACGGTCCTCCTACAGAGGATTCAGATAGAATATCCGCTACAAATTCCGAGGTGGAGAGCGCTATGAATCATCGGCGTCGGCGGGCCGCACCCCGCGACCCTAGTTTTTCCGAGGAGGCTTTCAATGCCTTCAACTCGGGAGACGCGTACATCTGAGCTGCTCAAGATGGGCTTGCTAGAGCCACAGACTAGTATTTAAAAGATATACGGGTAAGCAAAATCTTATAATTATGTATACCAGTAGCCCCTGAGACTTGAAATAGTAGGTACAACTGATTTAAGGATCATTGTATTAATAGGTTCTTACAGAGAAGAATACCCATTTGTCTCAAGAGCTGGAGAAGTGTAAAGCCCAGCTAAGGGCCGCAGCTGCTGAAATGGATGAATCCAAGAAGGCCTCATCTGGTAATATTTCTCTCGATCGATAAAAAAACATAATTACGTGTACCATTTGGTGTTCGGCATGTTGCAGATATAACAATAGATTCCGCAGGCAATCCCGGAGTGAATCCGGAGATCCTACAAGAGGATGAACAAAGAGCTCAATGACAACTAGAGGCTGGCGAGCGTGTACTTACACGGGTCAGGCGAGAGAAAAACGATCTCTAGGATGCCAATACCCGGCTGGGCATAGAATTGAAAGATGTTCAGGCCCAGCTAGCTGACTCCGTGAAGGAGAATAGAAGGCTTCAACGCGGCATTTTTAGTATGTGCTCAAATGAACCTTTATATAGTTCGGCGAAGAAACGGGCTAACAGAGTCCCGAAGAGGAGATGCCCGGATCCTCAGGCGATTTTCTGCAAGTTCGGCAGGTGATCCAGGGTGTCGCCAAGGCCTTGTGGCCATCCGCCTCCCTGCCAGGAAGCATGGGGGAGCTTGTACAACTGCTCAAGGGAGCGCGGCGGTGCTTTCGATTATGGAAGATATCTGTGTGTTGACAAGGTGCGAGGGAAGCTTGGGCCATGGTAAAAAGATGGTATACCAAGCTCGATCCGAATCACATGGCCCGGGTCGGACCTGTAGGGTCAGATGGGAAAGAGATTCCCGTTAGTCTGGTATATGACCAGGTAGGATTAGCCGCAAAGTATTCCTAACAGGATTGTAGGCTAGATAGCATGTTGGATGGCATAGAAGAAGAAGTATGTGAGTCTAAGTGACTATGTACTTCACTTGACATATTTTGTCCCTAGCCAGATTGTAAATCATTTGTCATGGCAGACCTTTTCGCTTCAGCCTCAGGGCCCGATAGTCCGGAGTGTTTCTGAATACCCGCTCAGTTATATAAACCGGGGTACGCATGGAAACCAGGCATAGGGGTCATAATTGCTTGAACAGACAAGTACCCAACTAGCTATGTTATATTACATGGATAGTAAGAAACATCTTCCAGAGAGAATAGTTCCGTTAAGGGTTCCTTTCCCTGGGTACGCATGCATTAATGTACATGTCCGAACTACGAGAAGAAACACAGTATATGCAACATCTGGGGTTTGTATTGTAATAAGTAAAAACATCTTTAGTTCGGCTTCACCCAGTCTGAGGTACACGTCCGGAGTACCCGGCAGTAATAATCGTAGAGGTGCTCCCCTTATGCCTTAGCCGAACTAACGGGAACGTAGGGCATAAACACAGGAGCCAGGCAACCCAGCTTGGCCAAAACTTAAGTCATATCGATGCATATAATGGTTAAGAAAAGGTACATATGGGGAAGCGACACATATGCAGTGAGCATGATGCCCGGAAGATAATTATATTAAGCTTCTGTATAAGAAGCCCCTAGGTATAGTGAGCGCGCATACTTGAGGATTTAGCGCGTCAAGAGTGTGTAGTCGAGTCACACTTAAAGCCTTAGAGCCATAAAACAAAGAGAGAGGATATAACTAAAAAAAGGCAGAGGGAAGGAGACGAACACAGAGTTTGGCGCTAGGCGTAGCATCTTCGGAGTCTGGCCATGTTCGATGGGTTCGGCTCGAGTTGATTATCTGATGCATCCCGCAGGAGGTACGCTCCTCCGGTGAGAACTTTATCAATGATGAAGGGACCCTCCCACTTGGGCTTGAGCTTGTCCTTTTTCTTCTTCGGTAGGTGTAGAACGAGTTTGCCAACGTTATAAGTTTTGGCTCGTACTTCTCTGCTTTGATACCTGTGAGCCTGTTGCTGATAGGATGCGGAACGGGCTTTTGCGACGTCGCGCTCCTCCTCCAGGGCATCTAAACTGTCCTGCCAATCAAGCTCGGCTTCTCTCTCTTCATACATGCGCACTCGAGGTGAGTCATGAATGATATCACAGGGCAATACCGCCTCTGCGCCATACACCATGAAGAATGGTGTGTATCTGGTAGTGCGATTTGGCGTGGTCCGCAGCCCCGATAGTACGGAGTCGAGCTCCTCGACCTAGTGCGTGTCTGATTCCTTCAGAGATCGCACTAGTCTGGGTTTGATGCCGCTCATAATAAGACCATTTGCTCGTTCGACCTGACCGTTTGTTTGGGGGTGATAGACGGAGACGTAATCGAGCTTAATGCCAATGTTGCCGCACCAAGTTTTCACCTTGTCGGTTGTGAAGTTGGAGCCATTATCAACGATGATGCTATGGGGGACACTGTAATGGTGCACGACCCCTGATATGAAGTCTATCACTGGTCCGGATTCAGCCGTTTTAACTGGTTTGGCCTCTATTCATTTGGTGAATTTATCCACCATGACCAACAGGTATTTTTTCTTATGGCTTCCTCCTTTAAGGGGTCCGACCATATCGAGCCCCCAGACTGCAAAGGGCCAAGTTATGGGGATTGTTTGGAGAGCACTGGGCGACATATGGCTTTGGTTGGCGAAGAGCTGGCAACCGACACAATGTTGGACGAGGTCCTGTGCGTCTGCTCGGGCTGTCGGCCAGTAGAAACATGTATGGAAGGCCTTGCTTACAAGGGCCCGAGCTGCGGCGTGGTGGACGCCGAGTCCAGCATGAATTTCGGCCAAGAGCTGCCGCCCTTCCTCTTCAGAGATACATCTTTGAAGTACCCCGGTAGTGCTTTTCTTAAAAAGCTCTCCCTCGTGGACCTTGTAGGCTTTAGAGCACCGCACAATGCAACGTGCCTCATTTTGGTCCTCGGGGAGTTCTTACCTATTTAGGTAGGCTAAGAAGGGTTCGGTCCACGGGGCGATGACCGCCATGATTAGATGGGCCGATGGTGTTATTTCGGTGGCGGAGCCTCCGATTATGTCAGTGTGTTCGGGATCTGGGGTTGTGTTCGGATCCAGACCAGTATTGCCGGTTTCCCCTTGCCACACCACGGATGGCTTGAACAGCCTTTCCAAGAAGATGTTGGGTGGGACGGGGTCGCGCTTAGCACCGATGCAGGCAAGGATATCCGCCACTTGATTGTTTTCTCGAACCACATGATGAAATTCAAGCCCCTCGAATCGAGCTGACATTTTGAGGACGGCATTACGGTAAGCCGCCATTTTCGGGTCCTTGGCGTCGAAGTCTCCATTTATTTGAGATATTGCAAGGTTCGAATCCCCATGCAATTCTAGGTGTTGGATGCCCATGGAGACCGCCATCCGAAGACCATGCAACAGAGCCTCGTATTCGGCTGCATTGTTGGACTATGTGTATAGTATTTGGAGTACGTAGTGGACTGTATCTCCGGTGGGGGATGTCAAGACAATGCCCGCTCCCAAACCAGCCAGCATCTTAGAGCCGTCAAAGTGCATGATCCAATTGGAGTATGCACCGTACTCTTTACGGAGTTCGGCTTCTGTCCATTCAGCGACGAAGTCAGCAAGTACTTGCGATTTAATGCCTTGCCGTGGTTTATATGTAATGTCGAACGGGAGGAGCTCGATGGCCCACTTAGCAATCCGGCCCATGGCATCGCGGTTATTTATTATATCATTGAGTGGTACTTCAAAGGCCACCGTGATTGAACACTCTTGAAAGTCGTGTCATAGTTTCTGAGATGCCATGAAGACCGCGTATGCTATCTTTTGATAATGTGGGTACCATGATTTGCATTGTGTGAGGACAGTGGATACGTAGTATAACGGTTTTTGAAGCGGGAACTTATGTCCGTCCTCCTCTTGTTCGACGACGAGCACTGCGCTTACAACTTGGTGTGTTGCAGCTATATATAATAGCATGGGTTCACCAATGTTCTGTGTGGCCAGGATTGGGTTGCTGGCCAAGAGGGCCTTTATTTCTTCTAGTCCGGCCGTAGCCGCATCCGTCCACTCGAAGTGTTCGGTGCGTCGAAGAAGGCGATAAAGAGGTAGTGCCTTTTCTCCCAATCGGGCGATAAAAGAGGCTTAAGGCAGCCACGCATCTAGTTAATTTCTGGATTTGCTTGAGGTCTGTTGGGGTAGCCAACTGTGACAAAGCTCGGATTTTATCCGGGTTTGCTTCAATTCCTCTGTTGGAAATGATGAAGCCCAGGAGCTTTCCGGCGGGAACACCGAAAACACATTTTTCTGGATTGAGCTTGATGTCATATCTTCGGAGGTTGTCGAACGTGAGCCTCAGGTCGTCTATTAAAGATTCGACGTGTCTGGTCTTGATGACCACATTGTCCATGTATGCCTCAACTGTTTTGCCGATTTGTTTTTTCAGGCATGTCTGAATCATGCGTTGGTAGGTTGCACCGGCGTTTTTGAGCCCGAAAGGCATGGTGTTGAAACAGAAAGGGCAGTATGGGGTGATGAATGTCGTTGTGGCTTGATCGGACTCCGCCATCTTGATTTGATGGTATCCGGAGTATGCCTCGAGGAAGTACAATGAATCGTGTCCTGCAGTAGCGTCAATGATTTGATCGATGCGGGGAAGGGGGAAGGGATCCTTGGGGCAAGCCTTATTGAGGTCCTTAAAATCGACACATAGGCGCCAGGATTTATCCTCCTTTGGTACCATCACCAGGTTTGCTAGCCAGTCCGAGTGTTTTATTTCTCTGATGAATCCGGATTCGAGTAACTTGGCTAGCTCCTCTCCCATAGCCTGTCATTTAGGCTCTCAAAAGTGCTGTAGTGTCTGCTTGACCGGCTTGTATCCCTTCAATATGTTGAGGCTATGTTCGGCCAGCCTGCGTGGGATCCCTGGCATATCTAAAGGGTGCCAGGCGAAGATGTCCCAATTCTCGCGTAAGAACACCCGTAGTGTGGTGTCGATTGTGGGGTTCAGCTGTGCCCCGATGGCTGCTATTTTTGTAGAGTCCATTGGGTGGACTTGGAATTTGACGATTTCGTCCGCACGTTTGAAATAGGTGGACTTGGATCGCTTATCGAGTATCACGTCATCCCTATCCACTGTGGAGCGTAATGCAGTTAGTTCTTTGGCCGCGAGGGCTTGGGATAATGCCTCAAGGGCCAGTGCGGCGGTTTTATTTTCGGCGCAAAGTTCTATGTCCGGATCACTGGCTAGAGTGATGATTCCGTTGGGCCCGGGCATCTTGAGCTTCATGTACCCATAATGGGGTATAGCTTGGAAGCTCGCGAATGTGTCTGGCCCTAAAAGGGCGTGGTATCCACTACTGGATGGGGCCACTTGGAATGTTATCTCTTAGGACCTGTAATTTTCTGGCGTGCCGAATACCACATCGAGTGTGATTTTTCCCGCACATCGTGGCTCCCGACTAGGGATAATCCCTCAGAAGGTCGTGCTGCTTTGCTCAATGCGGCTCTTGTCTATTTCCATTTTGTTGAGAGTTTCCTTGTAGATGAGGTTTAACCCGCTGCCGCCGTCCATGAGCACTTTAGTAAGCCGGAAGCTGTCCACAATTGGACTAAGGACCAAAGCGGTTGGTGCTCGGACTGTTTGGAATTGAGGTTCGTCACTGGCATTAAAGGTTATAGCCGTGTCATTCCAGGGATTTATTGCTGCAACGTGGCAGACTTCGGCGAGGCCGCAGAGTGCTCTCTTGCGCCTGTTATTCGAGGCTAAATTCTCGAAGACTGTCAACATTGTATTGTTGTTTTCTGTGGGATGACACTCTGCAGTATTGTTAATGGGGTGATCCTCGCCGCTCTTGGCCACCTGCCGAAGTATCCAACATGCTCTAAGGCTGCGTGTTGGTACTGTATCCGGTGTGGTGTGGATTTTGCACAGCCTATTGAGCCATCCCTCCAATAGGGTTCCACGCCCTGTAGTGGGCTTTGGTTTCTTTGTGATTGGATCGGGTGACCTGCGAGAGTGCACCCTTTTGGTTCGGACAAGGGGTTTAGTGAGAGCCGGAGGATCCCAGAATTTTGCCTGGGTTTTCCTGGCGCTTTCCATCGCACAGTATATCTATACTATGGCCGCCAAGTCAGCGAAGTGTGATATGTCACGACGACTTATGGCATTAAGGATTCCCTTGTCCGTGCAATTTTTGCAAAAGAATGAGATTGCGTCTTGCTCGCGACAATCCTTAACCTTGCTCATTACAAGGGGTAATCTAGCCCAAAAGTGATGTACTGTCTCTAGGGATTGTTTTCTAATGTGGGATAGATCGCTTGTATCTGGGTGGGTGGGTTGATTTAAGTCCGAACCCTGACCCGATCCGAGACCCAGAGGCTGAGGAACTTCCGAACTTGGTAGTTCGGGTTTCGGGATGTTGCCCAATTTTTCTGGCCCGCCGTTGGATTCAAAGTTCAGAATTTGGGTCGTGTCCTCCCGCGAGCGGGTATCCGGCTCGGAGAGCTCAGGAATCCGGACATAGTTCGTCCTCAAAGTAGAGGAAGAATCGCTGCATTGCTCCTCCACCACCGCTATTTGATGGTGACCGGCGGAGAGTTAATCTCTCTTTGATCGGATTTAAGCCCAATCCAATCATAGTCCATAGCGACTCCTAACCCGGCAATGCGATCCAAGAGCTCATTCAAGGACGATAGTTCCATTGGATCCATCCGCTCGGCGTATTCCAAGCTCACATGGACGCTGTTTTCGATGACCCGAGAAGTCATCGTCGGCACGGCGGCCGAACGGGCGGTCATGAAGAAGTTGCCTAGTCAGAGGGTTTTGCCTAAAGCCAGGGCTCCCCCAGAGGCAATGTTGTCCTTGATAACAAGGCAAGCCATCAAACCTTTTTTCGACGTCACAGTGGAACTTTCAATGAAAGCACCAATGTCGGTGTCAAAACCGGCGGATCTCGGGTAGGGGGTCCCGAACTGTGCGTTTAAGGCTAATGGTAACAGGAGGCGGGGGATACGATGTTTACCCAGGTTCGGGCCCTCTCTATGGAGGTAATACCCTAGTTCTTGCTTGATTGATCTTGATGATATGAGTATTACAAGAGTTGATCTACCACAAGATCGTAGAGGCTAAACCCTAGAAGCTAGCCTATGATTATGATTGTTCTTGTCCTACAGACTAAACCCTCCGGTTTATATAGACACCGGATGGGGCTAGGGTTACATAGAGTCAGTACAAAGAAGGGAATCTACATATCCGAACTGCCAAGCTTGCCTTCCACACCAAGGAGAGTCCCACCCGGACACGGAACGAAGTCTTCAATCTTGTATCTTCATAGTCCAACAGTCCGGCATAAGTATATAGTCCGGCTGTCCGATGACCCCCTAATCCAGGACTCCCTCACCCGCGGTCGAGGAATGCACTCCCACAAATGAGGAGGTGCCGCTAGTCCTCGCTACTGAGCCCCAGGCTCCAACTTGGGCAAGGCACATAGACCATTTCCCCCAAACTGGAGAAAGTCCCGAAGAGCAAGAAGAAGAGGAAAGAGTAGCCAGGAGGGCTAGTATGTATCAGTTTGTCAATGACACACTATACATAAGAAGGCTCAACGGTGTGAAATTGAAGTGCATTTGCCGGGAAGAAGGAAAGGAACTGCTAGCAAAAATACACAAAGGCATGTGTGGCTCCCACATTGAATCAAGAGCTTGAGTTGGGAAAGCATTTTGGCAAGGATTCTATTGGCCAACATCCCTCCAAGATGCGGTCAAGCTATTCACCAAATGTGAAGCCTACCAGTTCCATGGCAAGAATATTCATCTGCCTGCCCAAGCACTTCAGACAATCCCTTTGTCATGGTTGTTTTCGGTCTGGGGCTCGATATTGTCGGCCCTTTCCCCCGAGCTGTCGCGGCTTTGAAGTCCTATTCGTTGCAATCGACAAGTTCACAAAGTGGCCGAAAGTAGATGTCATGAGGAAGGTGAATGCTCAATCAGCTATCAAGTTCTTGAAAGGTTTGGTGTGCTGCTTCGGGGTCCCTAACCGGATCATCACTGACAACGGCACCCAGTTCATGAGCCGCGCCTTCATGCAATATGTTCATGCACTCGGAAGCAAGATCTCATTTGCTTCTGTTGCACATCCTAGAAGCAATGGACAAGCTGAGAGGGCGAACGCTGAAGTGTTGTAGGGACTCAAGACAAGAATATTTGATAAGCTGCAGAAGTGTGGAAGGCGATGGATCGGTCAGCTGCCGATGGTTGTTTGGTCCCTCAGAATGACACCGGCTACCGGGTGGACTCCCTTCTCCCTAGTCTTTGGGGCAGAAGCAGTTATCCCCATGGAACTCAACTATGGGTCACGTCGAGTACTTGCCTACGATGAAGTAGCGCAGGAACAGCATCTGCGTGACGAGGCTATGCTTCTTGAGGAGAACCGTCTTCGGGCTGCTACGCATGCTGCACGCTACCAGCAAGCCCTGCGTTCCTATCACAACAGCAGGGTTCATGCCCGGTGTTTTGAGGAGGGTGACCTTGTCCTTAGGCGCGTTCAATCGGCCAAGGGTACAAACAAGTTGTCACCGAAGTGGGTAGGCCCTTACCGGGTAGTACAAGTCACCCGACCCAGCGCAGTCCATCTGGAGACCGGAGATGGCACTCAATTGCAAAACTCATGGAATATTAAGCATCTCCGCAAGTTCTACCCGTAAGGCGCGGCTATCGGGCCCTGCCCGGCAGCCACCCTTTTGTACAGGCCTTGCCTCAGTTGCTTGTAACCCCTTGTACAATGCCAGCCGTAGACCGAGGGAGTCCTGGATTAGGGGGTATCCAGACGGCCGGACTATCTACTTTGGCCGGACTATTGGAGCGTGAAGATACAAGACTCAAGACTCCGTCCCATGTACGGATGGGACTCTCCTTTGCGTGGAAGACAAGCTTGGAGATCCGGAAATTATATTTCCTTCCTTGTAACCGACTCCATGTAAACCCTAGCCCTCTCCGGTGTCTATATAAACCGGAGAGGTTGGTCCTTAGAAGGCCGATCACGATCACAATCATAATCATCATAGGCTAGCTTCTAGGGTTTAGCCTCTATGATCTCGTGGTAGATCTACTCTTGTACTACTCATATCATCAATATTAATCAAGCTGGAAGTAGGGTTTTACCTCCATCGAGAGGGCCCGAACCTGGGTAAACATTGTGCCCCTTGCCTCCTGTTACCATCATCCTAAGACGCACAGATCGGGACCCCCTACCCGAGATCCGCCGGTTTTGACACCGACATTGGTGCTTTCATTGAGAGTTCCTCTGTGTCGTCGCTGCGAGGCTTGATGGCTCCTTCAGTCGTCAACAACCTGGTCCAGTGGGAGACTTTCCTCCCCGGACAGATCTTTGTGTTCGGCGGCTTCGCACTGCGGGCCAATTCGCTTGGCCAACTGGAGCAGATCAACAGCTACGCCCCTGGCCACCAGGTCAGGTTCGGAAACCTGAACTACACGGCGGATATCCATGGAGACTTGATCTTTAACGGATTCGGGCCTGTGCTGGGAGCGTGGGACAGTCACGATGAGCACGGCTTAGACCTGCTGTCGGACAATGCTTGGAATATCACCCCTCTAGAAGCCCCAGACCTAAATCCAGAGTAGACCGCGTTGCCCAAGGACGGGTGGATGGACCCCGCCCCGTAGGCCGCACACTCATCGACGGTAGAGCCGAACATAGGCCTCACCCCTAAAGAAGCCTATGACACAGGACCCCCGGACTCGTATCCGGCTGGAGGTTCCAGTCCGCGCGCTCCCGAGCCCGCCGAGCCTGGTTGGGCTCCGATAATGGAGTTCACTGCTGTGGATATTTTCCAACAATCGCCCCTTGGCGACGTGTTGGACTCGTTAAAGTCTCTCTCTCTGTCAGGAGACTCATGGCCAAACTATGTTCGGCTCGAGTGGGAAGCAGGCGACGAAGGAATTCACTACCCACCCACCACCCACTTCATTGCCACGGTCTACGACTTAACCGACGTGCTTGACCTCGACTCCGAAGACATCGACGGTATCGACAACGATGCAAGAGAAGACTCAGAATCACTGGGGCGATGGACCACCACCCCGTCATACGATATATACATGGTGGATATGCCTAAGGAGGACGACGGCGACAATCTGGAAGATAAAACCACCGGGCAAAAACCAAAACGACGACGCAGACGCTGCTCCAAGTCCAGCAACAGTAAAAATAGTGACAAGAGCGCCAGAAAGATCGACACCCAAGTCAACTCCGAAGGCAACAACGACCATATGGACACAGCGATGGAGCAGGATAAGCCAGGTCACGGCGAACACAGTTCGTAGCAGACGCCCGACCACAATGATCCCGAGGGACGAGTTCATCAAACCGCCCAAGGACAAGAACACAGTCCGGATGACGAGGCATTCATCATCCCGGAAACATGCGTGGAATGAGATAACCTCCACAGAAGGCTTATGGCCACCGCGATAAGTCTAAAGAAGCAGAAGAAACGGCTAAAGGCCGCACAAGAAACGCTCAATCGCAGATGGAATAAAGTGCTAGACACCGAAGAAAAGTACGGCGACGACCACCATACAAAGAGCTATCCAAAACACAAGCTACTGCCAGAATTCGACGACGAGGCCGTTCCACCAAAGAACAACATGGCCAGGAGGCCAGACGAACCACTTCATAACCGCAACAGAGCAACTACCGACGCCGCGCATGATTTACACGAGCTCCTGGATAAGAAAGACGGCGCGGCTAGGCCAGCTACGGATCTAAAGGACACACCCCGGCGCGGGATTATGGTCACCAAAACGATCATACCGATCGGATACCAGTTCGGAATAAGCACCGGACACAACAACAGTCGACGGCATGCCACAACACGTCCAGATACAGAGGGGCTGCTCACCCCCTATGCTTCACCGAAGAAGTACTGGACCATGAATTTCCACAGGGTTTTAAACCTGTGAACATAGAGGCATACGATGAAACGACAGACCCAGGGGTATGGATCGAGGATTTTATCCTGCATATACACATGGCTCGTGGGGATGATCTCCACGCCATCAAATACCTTCCCGTCAAGCTGAAGGGATCATCTCGACACTGGTTGAAAAGCCTCCCCGAAAACTCAATTGGAAGTTGGGAGGAACTTGAGGACGCTTTCAGGGCCAATTTTCAAGGGACCTATGTCCGGCCTCCGGATGCCGACGATTTAAGTCACATAATCCAACAGCCCGGAGAGTCCTCCCGCAAGCTTTGGAACAGATTCCTCACTAAGAAGAATCAAATTGTCGATTGTCCGGATGTCGAAGCCTTAGCGGCCTTCAAACACAACATCAAAGACGAGTGGCTCGCCAGACACCTCTGCCAAGAAAAGCCAAAGACAATGGCAACCTTAACAAGCCTTATGACCCGCTTTTGCGCGGGTGAAGATAGCTGGTTGGCCCGTAAAGGCACCAGCAACCCAAGCACATCCGAAATAAGGGATGGCAACGGGAAGCAACGGCATAATAAAAACAAACGTCAAAACAAGGAACAGAGCCCGGACAGCACAACGGTCAACGCCGGATTCAGGGGCTCTCGACCTGGTCAACAAAAGAAGCCATCTAAAGGCAGTAAAGAGGGACCGTCCAGTCTGAACAGAGTCCTGGACAGATTATGCCAAATTCATGGCACCCCCGACAAACCTGCGAACCACACTCACCGAGAATGCTGGGTCTTCAAGCAGGCCGGCAAATTAAATGCCGAACACAAGGGAAGGGAAACACCAAGTGAAGACGAGGATGAGCCTCACCAGCCGAACACTGGGGGACAGAAAAAATTCCCACCAGAGGTAAAAACAGTAAACATGATCCACGAGACTCGCACATCGACAAGAAGGCACGAATGCGCGCTCAGAGACGCATACGCTATAGAGCCCGCCGTACCCACACCTAACTACTGGTCGGCTTGTCCGATCACTTTCGATCACATGGACTACCTGACTAGTATTGGGTGCGGAGGATCAGATGCCTTGGTGCTCGACACAATAATCGAGGGATACCATATTACTCATGTTCTCATGGACGGCGGCAGTAGTCTGAATTTAATATACCAGGACACTGTCCGCAGGATGGGGATAGACTCATCCAGAATCAGCCAAAGCAACACCACCTTTGAAGGGGTGATACCAGGAGTTGAGGCCTACAGCAGGGGCTCCGTCGTACTGGAGGTAACATTCGGCTCCCCAGGCAACTCCAGAAGTGAAGAACTACTCTTCACCATCGCACCCTTCCAAAATGGCTATCACGCATTGCTTGGGAGAATGGCCTTCGCCCGCTTCAACGCAGCACCGCATTATGCCTACCTTACACTCAAGACGCCCGGTCCATGTGGCATCATCACCGTTAACAGAAACACAGAGTGCTCTTCACGCGTGGAGGAATACGCAACGGCCCCATCGGCCGGACTCTAAGTGGCCTCCAATACCAGAAAGCATGACTGGTCGTTAAGACCACAGACACGGTTAGACGAGTCCGGCAGCCCGGATAAAACTAAGCCAGGGCGCCGCATATGTAATCCCATAGAGGGCACCAGGGGCTATAAAAATTTAATACAACCCCACTCTTTGCTCAACCTTATTGGCAGGCCAACGTCTTACATTTTTACCATCCATCGCATGCTTATGTTGTACTCTTCTACACGAGTTTCCTTTTTTACAGACAACATTCGCGCGATACCCTTCCAGGATACGGCACAACGGAGATAAAGGTGCAGACGTGCAGTAGGGCCCCGCTCAAAGGTTTCTCTTCAGATTAACCTGTGTAAACCTTTTCTATTGCCTCTTGTTGTTTACACATCCCATGGGTACTACATCCATTGAGGATACTGCCGTTATTGGCATTTCGCTACGACAGAATAATGCACGTACCTGGAAATACAGGGTTTATAACGAAAGGGCATTCTTCAGCCCATTTTCTGTTATAAAGTCCGAATACCTTCGGGAGTGTTCGACGTCACGAGTTTGGCCTTATATGCATCAGCTCTTAGTCATGTCTTTGGTCAAATGTTGGGTTTGCCCAGCTCCTGGGTTTTCCGCCTTACGTTCCTTTCTTATCGGCTAAGGCGGCCAAAGGAGAATTACTGCGATTGTGCCCTGGTTATTCCGGACAAGCACCTTAGTAGAGAAAGCCGAAAACTGACTGTCATGATACAACGAGAGACTGTTCAACCACTTGAAGACTTACCGAAATCTTTAGGATTCCTCCGCATTAACGAAGGGTCGTTTCCCGGTCGTGTACATACGTGCCCGTATTCGTATGCACGCAAAAGTACTAGGGGCTACATAGTAGCCCCACCGTCAAGCTCCTATGGCTAAGTGAAAGTGTTACAGCTATATAGTCCGGTTGCCTAGTTCGACGTGCGATCACCTCCTTAATGGACCAAGACGTTGGATCAACTGTGATTATGCATATTTTTCGCGAACACCCCCGCATTGTATGCGTGGGGGCTGAAGCCAACGACTGCTAACTTTCAGAATCACACATAGACATAAAAACGGCCGCACAGGAGGCACAATAATACTTTCGGGCACAAAGTATAAATATAGCCTCATAATAAAAAAACGTTGTTTTTACAATGACACGATTTGTCACTCGAACATTACATTCTTCGAGCATAGAGCCTCTATCAAACGAGCACCTTCTGTTGCCTGCTCCAAGCAGTGCTCGGACGGATCCTGGCCTCCCACCGGATTCTAGGTTGCAACAATGGTGGCCTCCATGTCCGTCCAATATGCTTTAACACGAGCGAGAGCTATTCGTGCACCCTCTATACACGCTGGCCTCCTCATGGCATCGATCTGAGATATTGCACCGAGTAATTGTTGCACCAAACCAAAATAACTGTCCGGCTTAGGCCCCTTAGGCCAAAGATGGTCTATTACAGACCGCATGGCAAGCCCGGACAACCTATGAAGCTCCACCAAAGCAGCCATCTTCTCACTCAATGGCAATGGACACGCGGGAGCATTGATTGGGACCAGAACAACTTGTCCACTTCTTTATCACCTTGATCCTCGAAAAACTTGGCGGCATCAGCTGTACTCTTCGCCAAGTCCGCATAAGCATCTGCAGGACTCCAGTGTCGATCCAGGAGAGCATACTTCGGATCCAAAAACTTCATCCGCAACAAGTAGGGGCTCCCGGCCGCGATTTTTCCGGCCTGTCGAAGCTCCTCCCGCACATCCCTGATTTCGGTCCGCATCTCCTTGGCCGCATTAAGTGCCTTGCTCAGGTCAGCCGAATTAACCTGATTCTCCTTTTCAAGGAGCTCATACCGGTCGGCGGCATTTTTCAACTCCACAGCCATTTCGGCTATCTTGTCTTCGCTTCGGTAATGAGCAGCCTGTTCGGCTCTCAACTCTTTGGCGTCCTTTAGGGCAGCCGCATTGCTAGCTCGAGCTTGTTCCTTGGCTTGGGCAAGTTCCGCCCTCAGGGCTTCTACGGCAGCAGCACCATCTGCAGTCCAAGCATGTTGCATTAATATTATGCCCCTCTCATAGTTTCCTATACAACATAATAAGGAAAGCAGAGCACATATCTCGTGACTCGTTCAGCCGCTCGTTCACCAGTGTGATATCAGCATCAATAGATCCAATCTACCTCCTTAGTTCGGCAACTTCAACGGACTGGTCGGCTGCCGGATCCCTAGATACCTGTAAATATGTACAGCACAATCATTACTTACACAACATGATCCTCCGTTTGCCGCCTAGGGCGGGCAACCAGAGTCTCAGGGGCTACTATCCATATGGAGCACACCTAGCGCGTGCCTCACAGCCAAAAAATTGCGTATTTTTCACTACATACCTCAAAACCTCTGAGCAGGCTCGTAAATGCTTCCTTCAAACCGCTTGTGGCGGATGAAATCTTCTTGAGCACCGTGCTCATTAATGAGCTGTGCTCCTCCGAGAGCGCAGCTCGCTCCAGAAGGCCCGTCAGTATGTCCGGCTGGACACCGAACTGTGCCGAACCCTTCTCATCGCCCCCCCGTGGGAGCCGAACGCTCTGGGCTCAGGGCGGCTGAAGTATTAGCTTCTGGCTTCGGCAGATCCGGACTCCTCCATGACGACACCTCGGTGTCGCCCGCCTCATGAGGCGGAGAGGCTGGTGGGGTCTCACTCTCCATCATCTCCGGAGGAAGATCCCCCAAAGACGAACTCTGTTGAGAAGAGCTGCTAGCGGGACTGCAAAGAATGGATCCTGGTTAGTGTTCTCAGAGAAAAGTAGTACCTTCAAATTTACGGTTAACTTACAGCTCGGTGGAGGGCTGGCCCGTTGACGGGCATGACGCGGTAAGGACGCCCTTCGGGGCAGGCCCCCTAGTGACGCTTTCTTCCCCTGCTTGGGCATCTCCGTCTCCAAGTATTCTGAGGTGGCCCTTTTCTTCCCGCGCGGGGAGGAGGCTTTAGACTCCCCTTCTCGACTATCCTCCTTAGGGGAGGTAGCAATTCCCCCGATTTGGATGTGCAGTGTGTGAAGTTTGGCTTCTCTGTTCTTCCCTTCATCTTTCCCTGAGGGCATTTTGCTGAGCGCCCGGCCAAGCATCTTGGCAATGGTTGGACTAGGCAAGCCTTCGGGAAGTGGCGCCGGACACCTGATTCTCTCCACCTTGCTGAGCCATTCCTAGCCACGGAGGATTTTCAGAATGATAACTATGACAAATATAAAGCAAGTGTCCGGTTTCAAGGTTACTTACTTGGGTATCTAGGCGATTATAGCTTAGGCCCGCATCCTCGGTGGTGTCTGGACACTTTACTTGTGGTCCGAAGAATAATTTACACATCCCTTCGAGCTTCAGGCCGAATAAGTGCTTAATAGTCCGCGGACCCTCTGGATTGAACTCCCACATCCGGAGAGGCCGGCGTTTGCACGGCAACAGCCGTCGGATTAGCATTACTTGAATTATGTTCACAAGGTTAATGTCCCTCTCAAGAAGCTCCCGGATACGGCTCTGCAGTATTGGTACATCACTAGCGGGCCCCCAATTCCGTCCTACGCCGGTCCATGACGCCAGTTGTGATGGAGGGCCCGAGCGGAAGTCGGGGGCGGCCACCCACTTTGTGCCTCTGGGAGCCATGACGTAAAACCACCTCCGCTGCCATACATCGGATACTTCTGGGAAAGAACCCTCTGGCCATGGGGCATCAACGTTCCTGCTTATTATGGCACCTCCGCACTCCGCATGTCGCCCCTCGATCATCTTCGGCTTCACATTGAAGGTCTTGAGCCATAAGCCGAAGTGTGGAGTGACATGGAGAAAGGCCTCACACACAATGATGAACGACGAGATATGGAGGATAGCGTCCAGAGTTAGATCATGAAAATCTAACCCATAATAGAACATAAGCCCCCTCACAAAGGGATCAAGGGTGAGGCCCAAGCCACGGAGAAAGTGAGGAACAAATACGATGCTCTCATTGGGCTCGGGTGTAGGGATGACCTGCCCTGGAGCAGGAAGCCTGTGCTGGATGTCGGCAGTCAGATATCCGACCTCCCTAAGCCTCGTAATGTCCTCCTCTTTGATCGAGGAGGCCACCCACCGTCCTTGAAGGTTGGATCCGGACATATTGGAGGATCTGGGGTGTTTGAGTTTGAGTCTCGGGTGTTAGAACTGAAGATGCGAAGGGGCGCAAGGCTGGTGGAAAATAGGTGCAGGCCTCGGCCCCTTTATAAAGGGGGGTGAATATCAAGAGTCCTCAGCGTGACCACTCAAGACTTATCTAAAAACATGGAGTCATGCCAACAGTCGTCGTGGGGTGGCGCACGCCCATATTGATGGAAGATCCCGTAATAAGAGGAACACGATCTCTGCTTTGGCAGGGCGTGCCAATAAAACCGCCTCGCAACGCGAGTCGAGGTGGGCCAAGAAACATCGGTTCGTGTTGGGCTGGTCCACGATGCAAGGACAAGACGTACGAAGATTGCCAGTAGATCATATTTATGCTACGCTCCCTACAATGGTATGTGAGGATCATCTCCCGGATCCGGACACGGTCTAAGTGTTCGATAATTACATTGGAGTATTCAGAGATGGAACCCGTCTTGCAATGTCGAAGACAAGACTGCGCGCTGGACTCATCATCATTGAAGCCTGGTTCAGGGGCTATTGAGGGAGTCCTGGATTAGGGGGTATCCGGACGGCCGGACTATCTACTTTGTCCAGACTATTGGAGCATGAAGATACAAGACTCAAGACTCCGTCCTGTGTCCGGATGGGACTCTCCTTTGCGTGGAAGACAAGCTTGGCGATCCGGATATTATATTTCCTTCCTTGTAACCGACTCCATGTAAACCCTAGCCCTCTCCGGTGTCTATATAAACTAGAGAGGTTGGTCCTTAGAAGGCCGATCATGATCACAATCATAATCATCATAGGCTAGCTTCTAGGGTTTAGCCTCACGATCCCATGGTAGATCTACTCTTGTACTACTCATATCATCAATATTAATCAAGCAGGAAGTAGGGTTTTACCTCCATCGAGAGGGCCCGAACCTGGGTAAACATTGTGCCCCTTGCCTCCTGTTACCATCAGCCTAAGACGCACAGATCGGGACCCCCTACCCGAGAGCCGCCGGTTTTGACACCGACATAGACCCTGAGCAACCAAGAAATAAATGAAGCGCTAGGGGGCCCCTGACAAGTTGCATGCATGCATAAGCATAGCATGAGCATCAAATGTTCATGTAGATAAGATCGCATCTGGCATCATTTTCATATGCATAGACTGCAGGCTCCTGCCGTGAACTCAGTCCGCAAGAGGAAATGAGAAGACGAGCCAGTACTGCAGTCTCCGGCAAGCCAAACATATAAGTTCTTTCTCTTATCCATACGTGTTCTGTAAGTAAGGACTTGTGCACGAGAAAGCCCTGCTACCCTTTGAAACTTATGTGCTCCCACCCTTCGACTCGAATATTGCTTCGGTCGGGGTGGTCGTAGTGGCCTTTGATGGAAAAGGACTGGCAGGGGGCTGGTCCCTCTTTACGGTTCTGCCCGGTAGGCCTACTCCCGGCAACAAAACAGAGGGTACCGGTAGGATAGCCTGCCGAGGGAAACTCGTTTACTTAAATATATAGAGGCCTCCCACCTCTACATGGACATATACATGCACGAGTCCCCGACAATGTTTATCTTTTTCATTAATATGCAGATCAAACAAGTATAGACCTTACAAGACACAAACATGGATTAAAGAGATTACATTATTTGGACTAAAATTTGGCAAGTGCCTTGATACGTCTCCAACATATCTATAATTTTTTATTGTTCCATGCTATTATATTATCCATCTTGGATGTTTTATATGCACTTACATGCTATTTTATTTTATTTTTGGGACTAACCTATTAACCTAGAGCCGAGTGCCAGTTTCTGTTTTTTCCTTGTTTATGAGTTTGCAGAAAAAGAATATCAAATGGAGTCCAATTGACCTGAATATTTACGGTGATTATTTATGGACCATAAGAAGCCCACGAAGCATCGGAGATAGACCAAAAGCGTCCCGAGGCCACCACAAGGGTGGAGGGCATCCCCGCCCCCTAGGGAGCGCCCCCTACCTTGTGCTGCGTCGTGGACCCCCTAACTTGTTCCCGATGCCAACACCTTTTATATATCCCCAAACTTCCAGAACATAACCTAGATCGAGAGTTCCGCCGCCGCAAGCCTCCGTAGCCCCAAAAAACAAATCGGGACCCTATTTCGGCACCCTGCTGGAGGGGGGAATCATCACCGATGGCCATATTCATCATCCCGGCACTATCCATGACAAGGAGGGAGTAGTTTGCCCTCGGGGCTGAAGGTATGTACCAGTAGCTATGTGTTTGATCTCTCTCTCTCTCTCTCTCTCTCTCTCTCTCTCCCCCCCCCTCTCTCGTGTTCTTGATTTGGCATGATCTTGATGTACCGCGAGCTTTGCTATTGTAGTTGGATCTTACGATGTTTCTCCCCCTCTACCTTCTTGTAATGGATTGAGTTTTCCCTTTGAAGTTATCTTATCGGATTGAGTCTTTAAGGATTTGAGAACACACTACAAAAAAAATACACTTCCGTGATGATACGTGTTTGTCACAGTAGGTCGCGTTTTTTGTCATGCATGTACATCCATGACGACTTTATGATAGAATCAAGATAGTCATACCTGTGCTGTCGTAGAAGTGTTCCATGACATTACCAAAATTATCATCAAGGAAGTGTCCACTTCCATGACGATAAATCCCGCGTCACAGAAGCGCTTCCGTCAAGGGTGACTGACACGTGGCATCCACCGTAACGGAACGCCGTTAAGCTATCGGGTCGGGTTTTGGATTCGATAACCCGTTAACAGCCCTGACCAATGGGGATTTTCCACGTGTAAAATCATCATTGACTGGAAGAAACATGTGTCGGCTCATCGTTGGGATAGATGTCATCCACTCATTGGACAAAAGGCACCTATGATACGTCGACACGTGGCACGGCCCAATAGAGGCCCATTCCTGTGAAAAGACCGGCCCGTTTGACTTGGTCAAAAGTTGGCGGCCGGCCCATGGAAAGCCGGTTAACGACATGTTGTCATATAGCCCATTTACAGCCCACTAACCCAAGGCCCGTTACACCCTATCCGAATTAGGCCCAGTAGCGTCATCTGGGCCATCCAATATGATTCCAGCCCGTTTTCACTTTTGGCCCATGTATGGCCCATGATGTATTTCGGCCCATATGAGGCCCTTTGTAATTCTTAGCCCATTAACGGCCCGTGGTGAAACTGGCCTGCAGTGAATAGTGTATCACTTTATACCCATTAACGGCCCGTGGTGAAACTGGCCCGTAATGAACAGTGTATCACTTTATACCCATTAACGGCCCGTTATTCCGCTGGGCCATTTCCAGCCCATGTTATCTTTCGGCCTTCTCAGAGCTCATTTACTCTTGGGCTCATTTCCAGCATTCGTTTACTTACGGCCCGTTACTGTCATTTTCTGCTTGTGGGCTAAATTCAGCTCGAGGTTATAGTCGGCCCATTTTGTGGCTCGTTAATACATTGGACCGTTTTCATAGCACCATCAAATACGGTCAGTTAATGACGGCCCGTTATGGTCGGCCCATGAACAGCCGATTCCAACTCTACCCCGTTTGCGGCCATAATGCGGTCTATTATTGTCCCATGTTTGGCCAACCGATCATACTACCCGTAGAAGGCCCATTAATGATACGGCCCGTAGAAGGCCCATTGTGTCTACGACCCATAGAAGGCCCATTGTTTCTACGCCCCATAGAAGGCCCATTATTTCTATGGCCCTTAGAAGGCCCATTGTTTCTACGGCCCGTAGGAGGCCCATGGTGACTACAGTAAATATGTAGCCCATGGTTATTGTGGCCCAGTTTTAAAAAATAGGTTATTGCGGCCACTAGCAAACCGCGGAAAAAGAACTGCACTGACTACAAGCAAAGAAATAAACAAGACAATAAGCAAATAAATAAGCGAGCAACTTACGCTAGGCTATCACGGCTATTACACATATTACATCCACTGGGCATCAAAGTTCGCCACCAGTGCAAATATAGGGAACACAACAGCATATAAACGCCGCAGCAAAACAAGTCCAGAACTGAAACCACTTCAGAAGAGCTCAAGAAACAATATCCTGGGTACCCATAATGCTGGCAAGATGCTTAGAAAGCTTATTAACTTTCTCTTGTTTGGCGCTTAAGTCCTCCAGCACTTGTTGTTGCACCAGAAAGTATGCATCTGAATTCTGCAGGGACTTCCTCAGTCCTTCGACTTCCTGTCGCATAACATCTGATCGATGTCTTTCAACTTGAAGTTGAGACTCAAGAAGCCAAACTGATTCAGGCAATGAGTTCGAAGAGCTGGTGCCGGCAGTAGTAGCCAGTAACTCGAACACTACATCAAGACAGGACTTTGGGGTTGTCTCAGTGTCTTCAGTATAGTTTTATTCAGCTTTCTTGGAGACCAACTGGGATGTCTCACTATGTTGAACCTTATCTGCATTACTTCCTTTACCATTGCATAACGGGGTACTCCTCTCCAATATTTTATCCACGTTCTCAAAGAGAAACAAACAAACACATCACGGGTTTACAATGTAGTATATGAAACTCATTTTGGTAAACCAGTTCAATAGTAAGGTGGACAAGATAATAGCATGAAACAAACATATATCTATGTAGTATGGTCACTGTATGGTCTATATCATTCTAGTTTATGTTGCCAAATCAAGATAGATACAGTTTGAATCATATCTATTTAAGACAAAGCAGCATAGACAGAATATAAGTGTGGGAAACTACACAGCAATAACAACACTTGTAGTGTGCATGGCATGAGAACATAACTGTTTATTCAATTGAAACTGAAATCAACATAGAGCTTGTTACAACAGCAAACAGCCAAACACGTTGAAGAAACAGGTTTAAAACAAACCTGTTGTGCCATTGGAGTTTCAATTGCATCCTTCAAATTTGAAATTAGTTGGTATGAGTAAATACAGTGATGCAAGAGCAAAGTAGTATGAACCATAGCTATGGAACCTGACCTGAGAACAATTCTTCTTCTGCTTTAAGCGTTGACTTGGGGTTCAGAGTGGTGGTCCTCGTGCTTTGGGCATTGCAGTTGCCTTACTAACTGCTCGTGTTTGGATGCTCTGTGGTGGAGACGGTGCTGTGCCAATGGGAATTGGGTGTCTATCTACTGGGGTTGGGGTTAGAAGGGGTGTAGCTGGTTCTCTGTCCAACCGGGTAGGGGTACAATCTGCATGAGTGTGGGTTTTGTGTGGTGGGGCTGGTTCTTGGGCAAGTACAACCGTGGTTCTATCTGCATCGACCGGTAGCATGATCTTTTCTGAAGACCGTGTTTTTACTCCCACAGATATTGCCATCACTCCCTCCAATTGAAATGGCCGATAAACAAGAAAAGTAATTGAATGTACATACATTGTAAGATAGACAGGTGCAATGGATAGTAGGAAGAAAACAGGGCATGAAATAATTCACATTTATGTTGTCTAACCAAACAGAATAGCAAGACATAATTTCACATATATGATGGCTAATTAAACAGGATAGCATGACACAATTTCACATGTATGATGGCTAACTAAATAGGATAGAATGACATACTTCAAAATATGATGACTATGTAAACAGGATGACATGATATAACTATACGATGTGTCTATTAAAGTGGTTGGCATGCAGTAAATCACAAACATGCCATGGATGGAAACATGATGGCATGATATAATTCACGGATAGAATGACATAATTTAGAATATGATGACTATGTAAACAGGATGAGATGATATAACTATATTATGTCTTTAGAAAGTGGGTTGGCATGCCATAATTCAGATACATGATGTCTATGTAAACATCATGGCATGACATAATTCAAATATATGATTTATATACTAAGGAAGTGAGTAGAGGGCAATCGCATATATGATGTGTTAACTAAGGAGATGGCATTCAATATTGTGTATATGATGTAAAAACTAAGCATTGCAATACAACATATGCATGATATGAGTAATATAACCCTACCAAGTTCGAGCATACACCTCAGGGGGATAATAGGACTAGTCATCTGCCTCTTGATCCTCCTTTGAAGAGCTATTTGTATCCAGCAAGATATCTACTTCAGCAGGTAGCATTGTCTGCTCTGAAGACCTTGTTTTCACTCTAGATTTCTCCATCACCAATTCAAATGGCTGATGCACAGGAAGAGCAGTTGAATATACAAACATTGTCGACAAAAGCAATGAGAAATACAAAAAAAGGATGGCATGATATAATTCACATATATGACTCTTGCCTAAACAGCATGGCATTGCATAATTCACATACATAATGCTTTGCAACAAGATAACATTGCATAATTCACATATATAATGTCTTGCAACAAGATGGCATTGCATAATTCACATATATGGTAATTAGATAGTAAACAGGTGGCATTCACACAAAGCATGTCTAAACTAAGCAAATGACATAGCAATGCAAGATACCATACGCACGATATGAGCAACATAACCCTGCCAAGTTAGGGCATGCACCTCGGGGGGGGGGGGGCGGAATATGACTGGTCATTGTCTCTGAATCCTCCTCTGAGGATCTATCAGTAACCAGCAAGACATGCGCTTCGTCAGATAGCATTGTCTGCTCTGAAGACCTTGTTTCCACTCCAGATTTTCCATGACCGTGCCGAATGGCTGATGCACAGGAAGAGTAATTGAATGTACTTAAACTGTTGACAAATTTAACACGTAATAAAAAAATGATGGCATGATATAATTCACATATAAGATGACTGGCTAACCAGGGTGGCATTGCAAAATTCACATATATGATGCCTGGCTAAACAAGATGGCATTGCATGATTCACATATACGATAAAGAAACTAAACAGATGGCATTGACACAAAGCATGTCTAAACTAACCAGATGACATCTTCAATGTATACAGTAAGCAATGCAAGGCACCAGATGCATGATATTACCAACATTAGCATGCCAAGTTAGAGCGAAGATCTCATGGGGTAAATAGGAGTGGTCTTCTCCTTCTGAATCCCCCTCAGAACAGTTATCTTCCTCTTGATTACGATCCGAAATGGGTGGAGGGGGGGCTACCTTTGCGCCCACCATGGAACGACGTCTGCATGAAATTTTATTGCCACGCAAGGCTCATCTCTTTTACTCTACATGATCAGTTCCATTGTGTACAATAACTGGCATGCATAGGAATTAAACATAGTGAGATTATGTAAGGAGTGCATGCACAAATCCAGAGTGATGGTAGCATAATATGGATAGACCCAAAACCAATGATAGCAGGCAGATAATAGCTTTAGTTAAAAAATACAGATAATGGCTCCTCTAATGTTTGTTTGCACCCAACATGAAACTCATAGTTGACACCAGAGATTAACCAGATAGTAGACAGATAGTACTGATTGCTGCCCCAATATGTACCCCACAACCATTTAAAAACTCAAGTTTCAGCATTAGTTTGGACCTGACTCGGAGTCTAATAGGTGAACACGACGATAATGTAGCATGCCATCATATTAAGCGACGCATAACGTAAGTAGACACGGAAGAGTGCGACCTCTCTTGCGGACCCGTGTAGTCCTCAAGGTCATCTGCTCAGTTGATGATTGTAATGCAGTTGTCATGGCTGCCGGCGACGGGGAAGAAGATTCGAGGCAGCGAAAGACAGTCTGGAGAGCGGATCCCTGCTGTGGTGAACCCTTCCGTCGTTGGAGCAGCTGAGCTGGGGTGGAACACAGCGCCGCAGGAGTAGGACAAACCACACAAGGTTTTCTTTGACACATATCTGTAACAGAAGTAATTGAATAAGGGCTTGTTTGAATTTGAGGATTCTAACAATGCAGGGATAGGAAATAGACAGGAATAGGATAGGAATGCACGTGCAAAACAGAGAATTTAAAAACACAGGATTTCTGCCAATTTTGGTGTTTGATTCACAACAATTGGAAGATCATAGGATGCAAAAAAGCATGGTGAGATTAAGTCAAACCACAAGAAAATGTACGGTTATAATGCTATTATGCTACTATCTCTTAGTTTTGTGCTTGATGAATAGGAATATGAAAAGGAGGACAAGTGGAAATTAGAATTCCTACGGTTTTTATTTCAAGGAGACACTAAAGGAACAAATATTATTTTCCTTTGCTCCATTCCTTTGCAACAAATTCATGAAAAGTAGTACCATAGGAAACTTTCCAATTCCTATGTTTTTCATTCACTTTTCCTTTCAAGCACTGGCAATTCTAGTAGGCAGGCTTGAGCAAGCAAAATCCTACACTAAAAAATGTTTTTGTGCTACTTCTATAACTTTGGACCCAGGCCACTGCCATACTAGCTCAACTCCCAGGCCCATCGACAAATGCATAGCTCAAACGTGCAGAGATAAATAATGATGGCGTTCAAGAGAGTCCACCACGGATAGCTAAGTTGCCTGGTACCTCACTGCTTGTCATATAGTAGGATAAAATAATCTATTTCCCGTTACTACGAGTGCTCAGTGGACAATATATATAACATGTAGAGTAAAAAAGAGATGCAACAAGTGCACAACCTCTTTGGCGAAGCCATGTCGATCTCAGCGTGATTGGGTTGGCCGGTGAGGATGCTCCGGCTGACTTGGCTGTCGGAGGAGGGGAAGAAGATCTTAGGCATCTGGAGATGGAGCCCGAGGAACTGCTCCGCTGTGATGGAGGGTTTCGTCGTTGGAGCAGCTCCGGTGAGTTGTACGACGCGGAGGCTGAAGCAGGTAGGTTAACCTGAGTGGAATTCTAATAGCATATCCAATACATGACGTAAAATACATAACCACAAAGTGCTAGATGTAAAATACATCAGCCGCTCATCTCTTAACTTAACTGTCGAAATTGAATTTAACTGTCGAAATTGAACTTAACTGTCGAAACTGAACTTAACTGTCGAAACTAAATTTTGCTGTCAAAACTGAATTATGCTATCGAAACTGAACGCACTAGCAAGGTGAAGCTACACATCGGTCAACTGACTTTTTCATCTCTGGTCAGTCGATTTTGCAGCCGTTGGATACAAACTCAAGGGCCTGCGGTTCATCTTCAACCTCCACCCCCCTGAGCCACCAGCCACCACCAGCCAAACAGCAGCCCCCTGCCGCCCGCGGCCGGCGGTGCGCCACCCCGACCGCCCCAAAAACACTCCCCACCGCCAATCCGCCGCCGCCCCGGCCATCCCTCTAGCCCCCCTCCCCCGTGCCAAGCTTTTTCTCCGGCGATCCCCACACCACCGCCCCGCCACCGCCGGCGACCACTGCCCCCACCCTGAACCCTAAGACAGATAGTGGGGTGCCCCTTCGGCAAGCCCCCCTCCCCGCTGCGGCCGGTTCTTCCTTCACCCCGGCGAGCGCCCCCACCCCCTGAAAATCGACTGACCCAAAAGTCGATTCAGTCGACTGAAGTGTAGCTAAATTGGAGCAGCATCGCAAGCAAGAGCAAGAGCGAGAGCAGCAGCGTGAGCAAGAGCAATAGCAAGAGCAGACAAGGCAGGGGACCGAGAGCAAGAGCAGAGCAGCAGCGTGAGCAAGAGCTAAAGCAGCAACAGCTCCTACTGATGTGGATGTCCCCGCCGAGGGAGCAACACCGTTGAGGAAGTGGCAGGCGATGCCGCCGTGGATGGAGCCGCACCGTGTCGGCTCGGGACCAAGCGCCGGCAGCACTGTGTGATCGAATCAAGAAGAAAATGCGGCGATTAGTGTACAACCTCTTTGGTGGCGCCGATTAGGTCGCAGCTTCATCCGAGGAAATGGTGATAATGATGCTCTTACGGTGGTGCAGGTGAAGACGGCGATGTGGGAATGGAGGTGGCGTGAAAGACGAGGGGAACATCGGGGCAGCTCCTTGGAGGTGGAGGACGGGGTGGCTGAACCGGCGGGACGACGAGATCAACGACAGATCCTCATCCGGCACGGTGGATGAGGGACGTCGAGGTGTTGTTGTGGATGACGTCGTCGGGGAAGAGGCTCTGGCTGGGTGGCGGACGGAGCAGGGTGTGGGGCTTCGTCACGGGTTTTCGCGGCCTTGGTGTACGAACGGGTGGGCGGAGGGATGGTAGTGGGGAACCATGGCTTAGGGACACGCTTGTCCGAAATGTGGGGTAAGTTACGAAAGTAGCCCCACTGATTTGAGGCGGTTATTTCGGTTCAGGGGTACCACGGGCATTTCGCGTGTCGGGATTTCACAGGAGTTGGGAGTTTTCGCGCGCATTGTTATTTCAGAATAGCAAGACGCGGGTTGAGATGGAGGGAGTTGCCGGAGCACAACGAGACAAAGATATATCTTAAATATTTCGGGCTAACAAGGCGCGGGTTGAAGAGGCGGGAGTTTCGTAGCACGATAGACATATACGCTAGCTTGAATTTTCGGCATAACAAGGCACGGCTTGAAATTTTGGAAGAACAAGCTTAACAGGTACCACCCCAAAAAAAACAATTTGCACCTCAACACGCACAACACACACGCACAAACACCATTTAGACTAGAGTAAGGTACACATACATTGCACGCATGAGATTTGGCAACCAAATACCACATTATAGCATGTAAGCTTTGAGTCATATATGCATGATGTAGATGTTCGTTTAATTCTTATAGTTCATTTCATTCAAAATCATCTAGTTTTTATAAGAAAGATAATCTATTTTAAGATTCATGGAATTGTGCGTTGTAAGACATAAAGTAAAAACAAATAATGGCAAATCATGTAGAAAAACATTTGGGCAATTCTGATATGGAAGATTCTAGAACAAAGAAGAAGTGCTTGTGTTTTGTTGTTTGTGCATTATGCGTAAGTTCAACCAGGGAGTCTTCTAGATTATACATGTGGCGAAATCTAGTGGAATCTAGATGATATCCAATGGCCAGTAGTGCTCAAATTTGCCATCTTTGGACCATCGGATTCGCCTCATCCAACGACCATATTTCAAAGTTAAAGTTACCCGCACACAATATAAAAAAATACAAAATATATATGATGCGAAAGCCACCCATCATCTCCAATTAGAATAGTGTGTCCATGCACGGATGCGAAAGCCACCCATCATCTCCAATTAGAATAGTGTGTCCATGCACGGATGCGACATGGCCAAATGATGTCTACCATCGGTATCTCAAATTCAAACCAGTCTGACCTTGTTCAATGTGTATACATTACAACATGCTCGTTTCCAAACCAAACCGCGCAGATCTCCGTTATATTCATGCATGCATGGGTTTCAAACATCAGGATCTCTTATTCAAATATTTGAATTCAACTTTACATTGATTATGAACTCACCTAGTCTTTTACACCCACACAGTCGTCTTCTCTTTATAATTGTACCACTAACTTCCTCTCGTGCATGCATGCACACACACTACCAGTCGGCATTATCCATCGCACACATGCAATCTTTTTCTTCAGGCCAGTCTCCCACGAAGGCACACACCCACAACATCCCCCTCTCCATCATATCGGGCATTCTTTATCTCTCACGCGTGCATGCGCAACGATCGATGTTCCTCTATGTATGTGTGTATATAGATAGGTCTTTCATAGTTTTCCACACAAACCGATCAATCGATATATCCAGTGAGGTCTCACCCTCTTTCCCATGTCCACATCGATCAATCTATACCTCTCTCTATAGGATTAACATTTATAGCTAATACACCCACATTAATTATATATCCAACATCCCCCTCTCATCATCCATGCCTTCCGCTTGATATCTCAGACGCGCGCACAATGGCGAAGACAGGGGGCAGTAAGGGCCCTGCCCCCCCTAACATCACTATATATCAAGGCTAATATGAATGTGATCATTAGACAATTGCTGCTAAAAATGGTTTAAGTTCATGAATTGACCCTCCTCGTAAAGGATTAGCAATGCTTGGCCCCCTAGCTCATTTATTTTTCATGGCTCCGCCACTGCGTGCAACAGCGCACGTTCTCGCCCCCTCTCTCTAAATATCGATCACGCACTTGTGCATTCCTTCATAGTCTCCCTCCACTCGGCCCCTCGCACCATCTTCTAGCCCCCACCGGATTTTTCCACATGTACAATCTAGCAGACTCCCTGGTTGAACTTAAGAATAATGCACAAACCTCAAAACAACAGTGGTTCTCTTTTGTTCTAGAATCTTCCGTATCATAACTTCCCAAACTTCTTTTTCTAGTTGAATTGCCATTATTTGTTATTACTTTATGCTTTACAATGCACAATTCCATGAATCATAAAATAGATTAAGGGCTTCTTTGATTCAAAGGATTCTCAATGGAATTTTGGAGGATTCTAATCATTAGGAATTTTTCCTATCTTGGTTGTTTGATTCATAGGATTGTAAACCATAGGAATTTTCCATATGATTCATTTGCACTAGATTTCATAGGAAACATCGCATCCACTCAAACCTCTTTGAAAGAATTCTGCATTTTTTCTATGCACAATCAAACACTTGTACAATCCTGTAGGATTCAAGACGACATTTCACTATAATCCCATGCTTTTCCTATTCCCGCGTTTTGAAAATCCTACGAATCCAAGAGGCCCTAGTTGAGGGAGTCCTGGATTAAGGGGTCCTCGGACAGCCGGACTGTATACTTTGGCCGGACTGTTGGACTATGAAGATACAAGATTGAAGACTTCATCCCATGTGCGGATGGGACTCTCCTTTGCGTGGAAGGAAAGCTTGGCAATTCGGATATGTAGATCTCCTTCTCTGTAGCCGACTCTGTGTAACCCTAGCCCCCTCCGATGTCTATATAAACCGAAGGGTTTAGTCCGTAGGACAACAACAATCATAATCATAGGCTAGCTTCTAGGGTTTAGCCTCTACGATCTCGTGGTAGATAAACTCTTGTAATACTCATATCATCAAGATCAATCAAGTAGGAAGTAGGGTATTACCTCCGTCGAGAGGGCCCAAACCTGGGTAAAACATCGTGTCCCCTGCCTCCTGTTACCATTAGCCTTAGACGCATAGTTCGGGACCCCCTACCCGAGATCTGCCAGTTTTGACACCGACATTGGTGCTTTCATTGAGAGTTCCACTGTGTCGTCGCGATAAGGCTCGATGGCTCCTTCAATCATCGTCAACGACGTAGTCTAGGGGGAGGTTTTCCTTCCGAGATAGATCTTCATATTCGGCGGCTTCGTACTGCGGGCCAACTCGCTTGGCCACCTGGAGCAGATCGATAGCTACGCCCCTGGCCATCAGTCCGGGTTTGGAAGCTTGAACTATACTGCTGATATCCGTGGAGACTTGATCTTCGACGTATTCAAGCCCATGTCAGGTACGCCGAACAGTCACGATGAGCATGACTTAAATCTGCCATCAGACAGTGTTCGGGAGATCGCATCTGTGGCGGCTCTGAGAATCAACCCGGAGCAGATCGCGCCTTCCGAGGACGGGTGGATGGACCCGCCACGGAGGCCGCACACTCATCGGTGTTGGAGCCGAACACTGATCCCACCTCCTGTGAAGGTGGTGTCATCGGACTCCCGGACTCGTCTCCGGCTACAGGATCCGAACCGCGTAAGCCCATGCCTATCGAATCTGATTGGGCACCGGTCATGGAGTTCACCTCCGCAGATATTTTTCAGCACTCGCCCTTAGGTGACGTGCTAAATTTGTTAAAGTCTCTTTCCTTGTCAGGAAACTCTTGGCCAAACTATGTCCGGCTCGAGTGGGACGCGGACGACGACGAAATTCGTTCCCCAACCACCACCCACTTCATAGCCACTGTCGATGACCAAACCGACACGCTCGATTTCGACTCCGAAGACATCGACGGTATCTACGACGATGTAGGAGAAGAACAGGAACCACCGCCCACTGGGCGCTGGACTGCCACCTCATCATATGATATATATATATATGGTGGACACACCAAAGAAGGCGATGGTGATGATCAACGAAGGATAATCCCCTTGATAAGCCACCAAAGCGGTGCCGTAGGCACCGCCCTAAATCCCGCCACAGTAAAAACAGCGACAACAGTGCAAGAAATAATAATACCCCGGTCGACTCCAAAGGAAACGACAACCCCATGGACCCGGCGATGGAGCAGGATCAGCCAGGCGACGGTGAACATAGTCCGGAGCAGACGTCAGATGACGCCGATCCCGAGGGTAAACTTCACCAACCTGTCTCCGAAGAGGAGAACAGCCCGGACGATGATGCAGTCATCATCCCAGAAAAACTCTTGGAACAAGAGAACCTCCACAGAAGGCTTATTGCCACCGTGAGGAGCCTAAAGAAGCAGAAGCAAAGGCTTAAGGCCGCGCATGATATGCTCAACCACAGGTGGAACAAAGTGCTCGACACTGAAGAAAAATACGGCGGCGATCGTCACACAAAGAGCTATCCAAAGTGCAAGTTGCTGTCCGAATTCGACGACGAGGCCATAGAGCCCATTCAGCCGAGAACGACCAATTAGCCGGACCGACCACCCCATGGCCGCGACAGGACGGCTAATGATGCCGCACACAAGTCAGCACATGATTTACGTGAGCTCCCGGACAAAAAGTCCAGTATGGCCAGATCCATCTATGGACCTAGGAAGCACGCTTCGACACAGGATCAGAGCTATCAAAACGATCACATTGATCGAATACCAGCTAGGAATCAGCACAGAACACAACAACCGTCGACAGCATGCCACGACACATCCAAATATAGGGGTGCCGTGAACCCCCTGTGCTTCACCGATGAGGTGCTGGACCATGAATTTCCGGAAGGATTTAAACCCGTGAATATAGAGGCATACGACGGAACGACAGACCCCGGGGTCTGGATTGAGGACTTTATCCTTCATATCCACATGGCTCACGGAGATGATCTCCATGCCATTAAGTACCTACCCCTCAAGTTGAAAGGACCAGCTCGGCAATGGTTAAAAAGCCTTCCTGAAAACTCAATTGGAAGTTGGGAAGAACTTGAGGATGCTTTTAGGGCCAATTTTCATGGGACCTATGTCCGACCTCCGGATGCAGACGACTTAAGTCACATAATTCAATAGCCCGGAGAGTCATCCCAAAAACTCTGGAACAGATTTCTTACTAAGAAGAATCAAATCGTCGATTGCCCGGACGCCGAAGCCTGAGCGGCCTCCAAACATAGTAGCCGAGGACAATGTCAGCCTTAACAAGCCTTATCACCTGCTTTTGCGCGGGCGAGGACAGTTGGCTGGCCCGTAGCGGTACCAGTGACCTAGGCACATCCGAAGTCAGGGATGGCAACGGGAAGCCGTGACGCAACAAAAACAAGCGTCGAAACAATGATGATAGCCCAGAGAACACGACGGTCAATGCCGGATTCAGGTGTTCTCGACCCGGTTAAGGGAAGAAGCCATTTAAAGGCAGCAGAGATGTACTGTCCAGCCTAAACAAGATTCTAGACAAATTATTTCAGATTCACGGCACCCCCGAAAAACCTGCAAATCACACCCACAGAGAGTGTTGGGTTTTCAAGCAGGCCGGCAAGCTAAATGTCGAACGCAAGGGGAGGGAGACGCCAAGTGAAGACGAGAATGAGCCTCGCCAACCGAACACTGGAGGACAGAAAAAATTCCCACCAGAAGTCAAAACAGTGAATATGATTTACGCAACTCACATTCCAAAGAGTAGGCGCAAACGTGCACTCCGAGACGTATACGTTGTGGAGCCCGTCGCCCCAAAATTCAATCCCTGGTCGGCCTGCCCTATCACTTTTGATCGCAGGGATCATCCGACTAGTATCCGGCACGGAGGATCGGCTACCTTGGTGCTCGACCCAATAATCGATGGATACCATCTCACCCGAGTCCTTATGGACGGCGATAGTAGTCTAAACCTGATATATTAGGACACTATCCACAACATGGGGATAGACCAGTCAAGAACCAGCCTAAGCAATACTACCTTTAAAGGAGTGATACCAGGCGTCGAGGCCCGCTGTACGGGCTCTCTAGTAATAGAGGTTATATTCGGTTCTCCCGACAACTTCAGAAGCGAGGAACTAACCTTCTACATCGCTCCATTCCTAAGCAGCTATCACGCACTACTCGGAAGAACGACTTTTGCTCGTTTTAATGCAGTACCGCACTATGCCTACCTTAAACTTAAGATGGCCGGTCCATGTGGCGTCATCATAGTTAGCAGAAATACAGAGCGTTCCTTACGCGCGGAAGAATACGTGGCGGCTCTAGCAGCCGAACACTGAGTGGCCCCTCCAACCAGAATAAACGATCGTCAAGACCGCAGACACGGTTAGACGAGTCCGGCGCTCCACCAGATATAATAGCCCAGATAAACCTGAGCCGGGGATACCCCCATAAGTGGTGCTAGGGGCTGCTCGCAAAAAAAGAAGCCCTTAGTTTGGCTCGACCATATTAATACAATGGCATATTGCATTTTCATTCATGTTAACCAACTCTTCGCACGAAATCTTTCACCTGGGTTTTCCCCTTTTTACAGATGATCATCGTGCTACACCCTTCCAAGATACGGCACAACGGAGATAAAGGCGCAGACGTGCAGCAGGGCCCCGCTCAAAGGTTTCTCTTTAGATTAAGACCCTGTGTAAACCTTTTTTAATGTCTCTTGTTGCTTCTTCCCCTCCGGACACTTAGCACAACTGGGGGGATACTGGCGTTCTTGACACTTCGTCACGCCAGACTAATGCATGTACCTAGAAACATAGGGCTCATTATCGAGGGCGTTATTCAGCCTAGTATATGTTGTAAAGTCTGAATACCTTAGGGAGTGTTCGGCGTCGCGAGTTTGGCCTTATATGCATCAGCTCTGAATCATGTCTTTGGTCAAATGTTGGGTTTGCCCAGCTCCCATGTTTTGCTACCTTACGTTCCGCTCTATCGGCTAAGGCGGCACCGGGAGAACTACTGCGATTGTGCCCTGGTTCATCTGGATGAGCACCTCTGTAGAGAAAGCCGAAAACTGACTATCATGATATAGCGCAAGACTGGTCAACCACTCGATGACTCAGCGGAATCTTCGCGATTCCTCCGCATTAATGAAGGACCGGTTTCCCGGTCACGTACATACGCGCACCATATTCGGATGAACGCGGAAGTACCAGGGGCTATATAGTAGCCCCACCGTCAAACTCCTATGGCTAAGTGAATGTGTTAAAGCTGTATATTCCGATTGCCTGGTTCGCCGCGCTATCACCTCCTTAACGGACCAAGAAGTTGGATCAAGTGTGACTACACGTTTTCTCGAACACCCCCGCATTATATGCGTGGGGGCTGAAGCCGACGACTTTAAACTTTCAGGTTATATGCATACATAAACGGCCGCACAGGAGGCACTATAATACTTCGGGCAAAAGTATAAACACAGCCTTTATAATCAAAATAGCATTGTTTTTACAATGGAGATGCATGTCACTCGAACATGGCACTCTTAGAGCAATGAGCCTTTATTAAACGGGCGCCTTCTAGGACTTCTTCAAAATAGTGCTCGACTGGGTCCTGGCCTCCCGCTGGACCCCGGGTTGCAATAGCGGTGGTTTCCATCCCTGCCCAGTATGTTTTAACACGGGCAAGAGCCATACGCGCACCCTCTATGCACGTCGACCTCTTCACAGCATGGATATGCGACACGGCACCAAGGAATTGTTGCACTAATCCAAAATAACTGTCCGGCCTTGGTCCCCGTGGGCAAAGATGATCCACGACAGACCTCATAGCAAGCTCGGACAACTTGTGGAGCTCAGCGCATGCAGCCATCCTTTCATTCAACGGCAGCGGACTCGTCGGCGCACTGAACTGCGACCAGAATAACCTTTCAACCTTATGGTCTTTCCGATCTTTGTAAAACTCGGTCGCATTAGCAGCACTCTTTGCCAGGTCTGCATACACGTCCACAACACTCCACAACTGATCCAGAGGGGCATACTTCGGATCTCTGAACTTCATTCGCAACAAATAGGGCCTCCCAGCAGTGATATCTCCGGCCTCACGAAGCTCCTCCCTTATCCCTCTCATTTCAGAGCGGGTTTCCTTGGCTGCCTCCAGGGCCTTCTTCAGGTCAGCCGCTTTCACTTGGTTTTCCTTTTCAAGGAGCTCATGACGGTTGGCGGCATCTTTCAATTCAGCAGCCATCTTGGCTATCTTTTCTTCGCTCTAGCGATGAGCAGCCTGTTCGGCTCTTAACTCTTCAAATGCCTTCAGAGTGGCCGCATCACTTATTCGGGCTTGCTCTTTGGCTCGAGCAAGCTCCACCCGAAGGGTCTCTACGGCAGCAGCTCCATCTATAGTCACAGCATAGTATAGATACTAGCATCATGCTCCTCTTAAATATTTGCTGACAAGTTAAACATACATACCCTGGGCCTCGTCAAGCCGCTTGTTAGCAAGCGCGATGTCGGCATCGGCCACGTTAAGCTGCCGCTTCAGTTCGGCAAAATCAGCAATCCGGTCAGCCGCCGGACCCTCAGCCGACTACACATAAAGCAGTAGGGCCCCGCTCAAAGGTTTCTTTTTAGATTAAGACCCTGCGTAAACCTTTTTTGATGTCTCTTGTTGTTTCTTCCCCTCCGGACACTTAACACAATCAGGAGGGACACTAGCGTTCTTGACACTTCATCACGCCAGACTAATGCATGTACCTGGAAACACATGGCTCGTTATTCAGCCCAATATATGTTGTAAAGTTCGAATACCTTAGGGAGTGTTCGGCGTCACGAGTTTGGCCTTATATGCATCAGCTTCGAATCATGTATTTGGTCAAATGTTGGGTTTGCCCGGCTCCCGTGTTTTGCTACCTTAGGTTCCGTTCTATCGGCTAAGACGGCACCGGGAGAAATACTGCGATTGGGCCCTGGTTCATCTTGATGAGCACCTTTGTAGAGAAAGCCAAAAACTGACTGTCATGATACAGCGCGAGACTGGTCAACCACTCGATGACTCAGCGGAATCTTCGCGATTCCTCTGCGTTAACGAAGGACCGGTTTCCTAGTCACGTACATACGCGCACCATATTTAGATGAACGCGGAAGTACCAGGGGCTATATAGTAGCCCCACCGTCAAACTCCCATGGCTAAGTGAAAGTGTTAAAGCTATATAGTCCGATTGCCTAGTTCGCTGCACTATCACCTCCTTAACGGACCAAGACGTTGGATTAAGTGTGACTACGCGTTTTCTCGAACACCCCCACACTATGTGCGTGGGGGCTGAAGCCGACGACTGCAAACTTTCAGGTTATATACATACATAAACGGCGGCACAGATGGCACTATAAAACTTTCGGGCAAAAGTATAAATGCAGCCTGTATAATCAAAATAGCATTGTTTTTACAATTGAGATACATGTCACTCAAACATGGCACTCTTCGAGCAATGAGCCTCTATTAAACGGGCGCCTTCTAAGACTTCTTCAAACTAGTGCTCGTCCAGGTCCTGGCCTCCCGCCGGACCCCGGGTTGCAATAGCGATGGTTTCCATCCCTGCCCAGTATGTTTTAACATGGGCAAGAGCCATCCGCGCACCCTCAATGCACGCCAACCTCTTCAAAGCATCGATATGCGACACAGCGCCAAGGAATTGTTGCACTAATCCAAAATAACTGTCCGTCCTTGTCCCTCGTGGCCAAAGATGATCCACGAGAGACCTCATAGCATGCCCGGAAAACCTATGGAGCTCGGCCCATGCGGCAATCCTTTCATTCAACGGCAGCGGACGCTTCAGGGCACTGAACTGCGACCAGAATAACCTTTCCACCTTGTGGTCTTTCCGATCTTGGTAAAATTTGGTCGCTTCAGCAGCACTCTTTGCCAAATCCGCATACACATCCGCAATGCTCCACAACTGATCCAGAGGGGCATACTTCAGATCGCCGAACTTCATTCACAACAAATAGGGCCTCCTAGCCGTGATGTCTCTGGCTTCACGAAGCTCCTCCTTTATCCCTCTCATTTCAAAGGGGGTCTTCTTTGCTGCCTCTAGGGCCTTCTTCAGGTCAGCCGCTTTCACTTGGTTTTCCTTTTCAAGGAGCTCATGGCGGTCAGCGGCATCTATCAGCTCGGCAGCCATCTGGGCTATCTTTTCTTCCTAAGGCGATGAGCAGCCTGTTCGGCTCTTAACTCTTCGACCGCCTTCAGAGCGGCCGCGTCACTTACTCGGGCTTGCTCCTTGGCTCAGGCATAATCCGCCCGAAGGGACTCTACGGCAGCAGCTCCATCTGCGGTCACAGCATATTATAGATACTAGCATAATGCTCCTCTTAAATATTTGCTGACAAGTTAAACATACATACCCTAGGCCTCGTCAAGCCGCTTGTTACCAAGTGTGATGTCAGCATCGGCCATGTCAAGCTGCCGGTTCAGTTCAGCAAAATCAGCAGTTCGGTCAGCCGCCGGACACTCAGCCGCCTGCACATAAAGCAACACGATTATTACCAGAGATTATGATCTTCTGTTCGCCACCTTTGGATGGAAACCAGAGTGTCAGGGGCTACTATCTATACAGAGCACATCTAGCATGTGCGGTACCGTCAAAAATACATATATTATTTTTTGCGTACCTCAAAGCCTCTCAGCAGACTCGTAAAAGCTTCATTCAAACCGCTCTTGGCGGATGAGATCCTCTCAACCATCATACCCATTAAGGCACGATGTGTCTCTGAGATGGCCGCTCGCTCCAAAAGATCCATCAGTGTGTCCGGCGATGTGCCGGACAATCTCGGACTCCTCCTGAAGCTCTCCTTGGGTGCCGGATGTTTCGGACTATGGGCAGCCGAAGTGTCAACTTCTGGCCTTGGCGGATCAGGAGAAATCCTCCGTGACGACACCGCGGGGTCGTCCGCCCCATGTGGCGGGGAGGCAGGAGGAGGCGTTTCACTCTCCATCATCTCCGGAGGAAGATCCCCCAAAGACGAACTCTGTGGAGAAGGGCTACGAGCCACACTGCAGCAAATATGTCTCGGTTATTATTCTTAGAGACAAAACAGGATATACTTACCAAAGTACCTTTTTTCACTTACAGCTCGGTTGAGGGCTGGCCCCCTTGCGGGCGCTGTACGGTAAGGACGCCCTCTGGGGCAGGGTCCCCTGGCGAGGGTTTCTTCCCTCGCTTGGAAACCTCCGTTTCCAAGTCTTCAAAGGCGGCCCTTTTCTTACCGTGAGGAGAGGGGATTTCAGATCCACCTTTCCAATTATCCTCCTTTGCGGAGGCACCTATTCCCCCGATTTGGATGTGCAAAGTGTGAAGACCATCGGTGGCTTCTCTATTCCTCCCCTCATCTTCTCCTGATGGCACTTGATATGGTGCGCGCTCAAGCATCCTGGTCAATAGAGGATCCGGCGAGCCTTTGGGAAGAGGGGCCGAACACCTAATCCTCTCCGCCTTCCTTATCCAGTCCTGGCAGAGAACAATTTTTCAGAATGATGTTATAACAAACATAAAGGACAGTGTGTTTGGTAGTGGAATTACTTACCTGGGTATCCGGACGGTTGCAGTTGAGACCCACGTCCTCGGTGGTGTCCAGACACTTTATTCGTGATCCGAAGAACGACCCATACATCTCTTTGAGCGTCATGCTGAAGAATTGTAGAATGGTTCGCCGTCCTTCCGGGTTGAACTCGCACATACAGAGAGGCCGACGTTGGCAGGGCAGGACCTGACAAACCAACATCACTTGCATTATCTTGACAAGGTTGGCATCCTCCTTAAGAAGGTACCAGATGCGGATTTGCAGCGTCAGCACGTCATTAACTGGCCCCCAGTCCAGCCCCTTGTTGACCCATGACGCTAGTTGCGGCGGATGACCCGGGTGGAACGCTGGATCGGCCGCCCGCTTTGTACCGCGGGGAGCTGTGATGTAAAACCACTCCCGTTACCATAAGTCAGAAGTTTCTGTGAATGAACCCTTTGGCCATGGGGCGTCAGCGCCCTTGCTTATTATAGCGCCTCCGCACTCCGCGTGATGCCCGTGTCACGCCCAATATGCGATACTATCCTAAAGAGACTCGAAGGTCCCACCAAGGATAGAACCGCATATTGACACGCTTCTGCAAGGTGGATATCATTACATCAACATTACATAATAGGTGAGGATACATACATCATCTCACATAAGAGCACCATCCGACTACGGATGAATCACAAACAGAAACTCAAACGACATCCACCCTGCTAGCCTAGGCTGCCGACCTGGAACCTATTCCCTGATCAAAGAAGAAGCAGCAAAAGAACTCCAAAAGAAGAAAACATCGCTCTCGGCTCATCGTTGGGACAGATGTCATCCACTCAGTGGACAAAAGGCACCTATGATACGTTGACACATGGCACGGCCCAATAGAGGCCCATTCCTGTGAAAAGACCAGCCCGTTTGACTTGGTCAAAAGTTGGCGGCCGGCCCATGGAAAGCCGGTTAACGACATGTTGTCATATAGCCCATTTACAGCCCGCTAACCCAAGGCCCGTTACGCCCTATCCGAATTAGGCCCAGTAGCGTCATCTGGGCCATCCAATATGATTCCAGCCCGTTTTCACTTCTGGCCCATGTATGGCCCATGATGTCTTTCGGCCCATATGAGGCCCTTTGTAATTCTTAGCCCATTAACGGCCCGTGGTGAAACTGGCCCGTAGTGAATAGTGTATCACTTTATACCCATTAACGGCCCGTGGTGAAACTGGCCCGTAATGAATAGTGTATCACTTTATACCCATTAACGGCTCGTTATTCCGCTGGGCCGTTTCCAGCCCATGTTATCTTTCGGCCTTCTCAGAGCTCATTTATTCTTGGGCTCATTTCCAGCATTCGTTTACTTACGGCCCGTTACTGTCATTTTCTGCTTGTGGGCTAAATTCAGCCCGAGGTTATAGTCGGCCCATTTTGTGGCCCGTTAATACATTGGACCGTTTTCATAGCATCATCAAACACGGTCGGTTAATGACGGCCCGTTATGGTCGGCCCATGAACAGCCGATTCCAGCTCTACCCCGTTTGCGGCTATAATGCGGTCTATTATTGGCCCATGTTTGGCCAACCGATCATACTACCCGTAGAAGGCCCATTAATGATACGGCCCGTAGAAGGCCCATTGTGTCTACGACCCATAGAAGGCCCATTGTTTCTACGCCCCATAGAAGGCCCATTATTTCTATAGCCCATAGAAGGCCCATTGTTTCTACGGCCCGTAGGAGGCCCATGGTGACTACAGTAAATATGTAGCCCATGGTTATTGTGGCCCAGTTTTAAAAAATAGGTTATTGCGGCCACTAGCAAACCGCGGAAAAAGAACTGCACTGACTACAAGCAAAGAAATAAACAAGACAATAAGCAAATAAATAAGCGAGCAACTTACGCTAGGCTATCACGGCTATTACACATATTACATCCACTGGGCATCAAAGTTCGCCACCAGTGCAAATATAGGGAACACAACAGCATATAAACGCTGCAGCAAAACAGTTCCAGAACTGAAACCACTTCAGAAGAGCTCAAGAAACAATATCCTGGGTACCCATAATGCTGGCAAGATGCTTAGAAAGCTTATTAACTTTCTCTTGTTTGGCCCTTAAGTCCTCCAGCACTTGCTGTTGCACCAGAAAGTATGCATCTGAATTCTGCAGGGACTTCCTCAGTCCTTCGACTTCCTGTCGCATAACATCTGATCGACGTCTTTCAACTTGAAGTTGAGACTCAAGAAGCCGAACTGATTCAGGCAATGAGTTCGAAGAGCTGGTGCCGGCAGTAGTAGCCAGTAACTCGAACACTACATCAAGACAGGACTTTGGGGTTGTCTCAGTGTCTTCAATATAGTTTTATTCAGCTTTCTTGGAGACCAACTGGGATGTCTCACTATGTTGAACCTTATCTGCATTACTTCCTTTACCATTGCATAACGGGGTACTCCTCTCCAATATTTTATCCACGTTCTCAAAGAGAAACAAACAAACACATCACGGGTTTACAATGTAGTATATGAAACTCATTTTGGTAAACCAGTTCAATAGTAAGGTGGACAAGATAATAGCATGAAACAAACATATATCTATGTAGTATGGTCACTGTATGGTCTATATCATTCTATTTTATGTTGCCAAATCAAGATAGATACAGTTTGAATCATATCTATTTAAGACAAAGCAGCATAGACAGAATATAAGTGTGGGAAACTACACAGCAATAACAACACTTGTAGTGTGCATGGCATGAGAACATAACTGTTTATTCAATTGAAACTGAAATCAACATAGAGCAAGTTACAACAGCAAACAGGCAAACACGTTGAAGAAACAGGTTTGAAACATACCTGTTGTGCCATTGGTGTATCAATTGCATCCTTCAAATTTGAAATTAGTTGGTATGAGTAAATACAGTGATGCAAGAGCAAAGTAGTATGAACCATAGCTATGGAACCTGACCTGAGAACAATTCTTCTTCTGCTTTAAGCGTTGACTTGGGGTTCAGAGTGGTGGTCCTCGTGCTTTGGGCATTGCAGTTGCCTTACTAACTGCTCGTGTTTGGATGCTCTGTGGTGGAGACGGTGATGTGCCAACGGGAATTGGGTGTCTATCTACTGGGGTTGGGGTTAGAAGGGGTGTAGCTGGTTCTCTGTCCAACCGGGTAGGGGTACAATCTGCATGAGTGTGGGTTTTGTGTGGTGGGGCTGGTTCTTGGGCAAGTACAACCGTGGTTCTATCTGCATCGACCGGTAGCATGATCTTTTCTGAAGACCGTGTTTTTACTCCCACAGATATTGCCATCACTCCCTCCAATTGAAATGGCTGATAAACAAGAAAAGTAATTGAATGTACATACATTGTAAGATAGACAGGTGCAATGGATAGTAGGAAGAAAACAGGGCATGAAATAATTCACATTTATGTTGTCTAACCAAACAGAATAGCAGGACATAATTTCACATATATGATGGCTAATTAAACAGGATAGCATGACACAATTTCACATGTATGATGGCTAACTAAACAGGATAGAATGACATACTTCAAAATATGATGACTATGTAAACAGGATGACATGATATAACTATACGATGTGTCTACTAAAGTGGTTGGCATGCCGTAAATCACAAACATGCCATGGATGGAAACATGATGGCATGATATAATTCACGGATAGAATGACATAATTTAGAATATGATGACTATGTAAATAGGATGAGATGATATAACTATATTATGTCTTTAGAAAGTGGGTTGGCATGCCATAATTCAGATACATGATGTCTATGTAAACATCATGGCATGACATAATTCAAATATATGATTTATATACTAAGGAAGTGAGTAGAGGGCAATCGCATATATGATGTGTCAACTAAGGAGATGGCATTCAATATTGTGTATATGATGTAAAAACTAAGCATTGCAATACAACATATGCATGATATGAGTAATATAACCCTACCAAGTTTGAGCATACACCTCAGGGGGATAATAGGACTGGTCATCTGCCTCTTGATCCTCCTTTGAAGAGCTATTTGTAACCAGCAAGATATCTGCTTCAGCAGGTAGCATTGTCTGCTCTGAAGACCTTGTTTTCACTCTAGATTTCTCCATCACCAATTCAAATGGCTGATGCACAGGAAGAGCAATTGAATATACAAACATTGTCGACAAAATCAATGAGAAATACAAAAAAGGATGGCATGATATAATTCACATATATGACGCTTGCCTAAACAGCATGGCATTGCATAATTCACATACATAATGCTTTGCAACAAGATAACATTGCATAATTCACATATATAATGTCTTGCAACAAGATGGCATTGCATAATTCACATATATGGTAATTAGACAGTAAACAGGTGGCATTCACACAAAGCATGTCTAAACTAAGCAAATGACATAGCAATGCAAGATACCATACGCACGATATGAGCAACATAACCATGCCAAGTTAGGGCATGCACTTCGGGGGGGGGGGGGAATATGACTGGTCATTGTCTCTGAATCCTCCTCTGAGGATCTATCAGTAACCAGCAAGACATGCGCTTCGTCACATAGCATTGTCTGCTCTGAAGACCTTGTTTCCACTCCAGATTTTCCATCACCGTGCCGAATGGCTCATGCACAGGAAGAGTAATTGAATGTACTTAAACTGTTGACAAATTTAACACGTAATAAAAAATGATGGCATGATATAATTCACATATAAGATGACTGGCTAACCAGGGTGGCATTGCAAAATTCACATATATGATGCCTGGCTAAACAAGATGGCATTGCATGATTCACATATACGATAAAGAAACTAAACAGATGGCATTGACACAAAGCATGTCTAAACTAACCAGATGACATCTTTAATGTATACAGTAAGCAATGCAAGGCACCAGATGCATGATATTACCAACATCAGCATGCCAAGTTAGAGCGAAGATCTCATGGGGTAAATAGGAGTGGTCTTCTCCTTCTGAATCCCCCTCAGAACAGTTATCTTCCTCTTGATTACGATCCGAAATGGGTGGAGGGGGGGCTACCTTTGCGCCCACCATGGAACGACGTCTGCATGAAATTTTATTGCCACGCAAGGCTCATCTCTTTTGCTCTACATGATCAGTTCCATTGTGTACAATAACTGGCATGCATAGGAATAAAACATAGTGAGATTATGTAAGGAGTGCATGCACAAATCCAGAGTGATGGTAGCATAATATGGATAGACCCAAAACCAATGATAGCAGGCAGATAATAGCTTTAGTTAAAAAATACAGATAATGGCTCCTCTAATGTTTGTTTGCACCCAACATGAAACTCATAGTAGACACCAGAGATTAACCAGATAGTAGACAGATAGTACTGATTGCTGCCCCAATATGTACCCCACAACCATTTAAAAACTCAAGTTTCAGCATTAGTTTGGACCTGACTCGGAGTCTAATAGGTGAACACGACGATAATGTAGCATGCCATCATATTAAGCGATGCATAACGTAAGTAGACACGGAAGAGTGCGACCTCTCTTGCGGACCCGTGTAGTCCTCAAGGTCATCTGCTCAGCTGATGATTGTAATGCAGTTGTCATGGCTGCCGGCGACGGGGAAGAAGATTCGAGGCAGCGAAAGACAGTCTGGAGAGCGGATCCCTGCTGTGGTGAACCCTTCCGTCGTTGGAGCAGCTGAGCTGGGGTGGAACACAGCGCCGCAGGAGCAGGACAAACCACACAAGGTTTTCTTTGACACATATCTGTAACAGAAGTAATTGAATAAAGGCTTGTTTGAATTTGAGGATTCTAACAATGCAGGGATAGGAAATAGACAGGAATAGGATAGGAATGCACGTGCAAAACAGAGAATTTAAAAACACAGGATTTCTGCCAATTTTGGTGTTTGATTCACAACAATTGGAAGATCATAGGATGCAAAAAAGCATGGTGAGATTAAGTCAAACCACAAGAAAATGTACGGTTATAATGCTATTATGCTACTATCTCTTAGTCTTGTGCTTGATGAATAGGAATATGAAAAGGAGGACAAGTGGAAATTAGAATTCCTACGGTTTTTATTTCAAGGAGACACTAAAGGAACAAATACTGTTTTCCTTTGCTCCATTCCTTTGTAACAAATTCATGAAAAGTAGTACCATAGGAAACTTTCCAATTCCTATGTTTTTCATTCACTTTTCCTTTCAAGCACTGGCAATTCTAGTAGGCAGGCTTGAGCAAGCAAAATCCTACACTAAAAAATGTTTTTGTGCTACTTCTATAACTTTGGACCCAGGCCACTGCCATACTAGCTCAACTCCCAGGCCCATCGACAAATGCAAAGCTCAAACGTGCAGAGATAAATAATGATGGCGTTCAAGAGAGTCGATCACGGATAGCTAAGTTGCCTGGTACCTCACTGCTTGTCATATAGTAGGATAAAATAATCATATTTCCCGTTACTACGAGTGCTCAGTGGACAATATATATAACATGTAGAGTAAAAAAGTGATGCAACAAGTGCACAACCTCTTTGGCGAAGCAATGTCGATCTCAGCGTGATTGGGTTGGCCGGTGAGGATGCTCCGGCTGACTTGGCTGTCGGAGGAGGGGAAGAAGATCTTAGGCGTCTGGAGATGGAGCCCGAGGAACTGCTCCGCTGTGATGGAGGGTTTCGTCGTTGGAGCAGCTCCGGTGAGTTGTACGACGCGGAGGCTGAAGCAGGTAGGTTAACCTGAGTGGAATTCTAATAGCATATCCAATACATGACGTAAAATACATAACCACAAAGTGCTAGATGTAAAATACATCAGCCGCTCATCTCTTAACTTAACTGTCGAAATTGAATTTAACTGTCGAAATTGAACTTAACTGTCGAAACTGAACTTAACTATCGAAACTGAATTTTGCTGTCAAAACTGAATTATGCTAACGAAACTGAACACACTAGCAAGGTGAGGCTACACGTCGGTCAACTGACTTTTTCATCTTTGGTCAGTCGATTTTGCAGCCGTTGGATATGAACTCAAGGGCCTGCGGTTCATCTTCAACCTCCACCCCCCTAAGCCACCAGCCACCACCGGCCAAACAGCAACCCCGTGCCGCCCGCGGCCGGCGGTGCGCCACCCCGCCTGCCCCAAAAACACTCCCCACCGCCAGTCTGCCGCCGCCCCGGCCATCCCTCTAGCCCCCCTCCCCCGTGCTAAGCTTTTTCTCCGGCGATCCCCACACCACCGCCCCGCCACCGCCGGCGACCACTGCCCCCACCCTGAATCCTAAGACAGATAGTGGGGTACCCCTTCGGCAAGCCCCCCTCCCTGCTGCGGCCGGTTCTTCCTTCACCCCGGCGAGCCCCCCCACCCCCTGAAAATCGACTGACCCAAAAGTCGATTCAGTCGACTGAAGTGTAGCTAAATTGGAGCAGCATCGCAAGCAAGAGCAAGAGCGAGAGCAGCAGCGTCAGCAAGAGCAATAGCAAGAGCAGACAAGGCAGGGGACCGAGAGCAAGAGCAGAGCAGCAGCGTGAGTGAGAGCTAAAGCAGCAACAGCTCCTACTGATGTGGATGTCCCCGCCGAGGGAGCAACACCGTTGAGGAAGTGGCCGGCGATGCCGCCGTGGATGGAGCCGCACCGTGTCGGCTCGGGACCAAGCGCCGGCAGCACTGTGTGATCGAATCAAGAAGAAAATGCGGTGATTAGTGTACAACCTCTTTGGTGGCGCCGATTAGGTCGCAGCTTCATCCGAGGAAATGGTGATAATGATGCTCTTACGGTGGTGAGGTGAAGACGGCGATGTGGGAATGGAGGTGGCGTGAAAGACGAGGGGAACATCGGGGCAGCTCCTTGGAGGTGGAGGACGGGGTGGCTGAACCGGCGGGACGGCGAGATCGACGACAGATCCTCATCCGGCACGGTGGATGAGGGACGTCGAGGTGTTGTTGTGGATGACGTCGTCGGGGAAGAGGCTCCGGCTGGGTGGCGGACGGAGCAGGGTGTGGGGCTTCGTCACGGGTTTTCGCGGCCTTGGTGTACGAATGGGTGGGCGGAGGGATGGCAGTGGGGAACCATGGCTTAGGGACACGCTTGTCCGAAATGTGGGGTAAGTTACGAAAGTAGCCCCACTGATTTGAGGCGGTTCTTTCGGTTCAGGAGTACCACGGGCATTTCGCGTGTCGGGATTTCACAGGAGTTGGGAGTTTTCGCGTGCATTGTTATTTCAGAATAGCAAGACGCGGGTTGAGATGGAGGGAGTTGTCGGAGCACAACGAGACAAAGATATATCTTAAATATTTCGGGCTAACAAGGCGCGGGTTGAAGAGGCGGGAGTTTCGTAGCACGATAGACATATACGCTAGCTGGAATTTTCGGCATAACAAGGCACGGCTTGAAACTTTGGAAGAACAAGCTTAACGGGTACCACCCCAAAAAAAGACAATTTTCACCTCAACACGCACAACACACACATGCACAAACACCATTAGACTAGACTAAGGTACACGTACATTGCACGCATGAGATTTGGCAACCAAATACCACATTATAGCATGTAAGCTTTGAGTCATATATGCATGATGTAGATGTTCGTTTAATTCTTATAGTTCATTTCATTCAAAATCATATAGTTTTTATAAGAAAGCTAATCTATTTTAAGATTCATGGAATTGTGCGTTGTAATTCTGATACATTTGGCAAATCATGTAGAAAAACATTTGGGCAATTCTGATACGGAAGATTCTAGAACAAAGAAGAAGTGCTTGTGTTTTGTTGTTTGTGCATTATGCGTAAGTTCAACCAGGGAGTCTTCTAGATTATACATGTGGCGAAATCTAGTGGAATCTAGATGATATCCAATGGCCAGTAGTGCGCAAATTTGCCATCTTTGGACCATCGGATTCGCCTCATCCAACGACCATCTTTCAAAGTTAAAGTTACCCGCACACAATATAAAAACATACAAAATATATATGATGCGAAAGCCACCCATCATCTCCAATTAGAATAGTGTGTCCATGCACGGATGCGAAAGCCACCCATCATCTCCAATTAGAATAGTGTATCCATGCACGGATGCGACATGGCCAAATGATGTTTACCATCGGCATCTCAAATTCAAACCAGTCTGACCTTGTTCAATGTGTATACATTACAACATGCTCGTTTCCAAACCACACCGCGCAGATCTCTGTTATATTCATGCATGCATGGGTTTCAAACATCAGGATCTCTTATTCAAATATTTGAATTCAACTTTACATTGATTATGAACTCACCTAGTCTTTTACACCCACACAGTCGTCTTCTCTTTATAATTGTACCACTAACTTCCTCTCGTGCATGCATGCACACACACTACCAGTCGGCATTATCCATCGCACACATGCAATCTTTTTCTTCAGGCCAGTCTCCCACGAAGGCACACACCCACAACATCCCCCTCTCCATCATATCGGGCATTCTTTATCTCTCACGCGTGCATGCGCAACGATCGATGTTCCTCTATGTATGTGTGTATATAGATAGGTCTTTCATAGTTTTCCACACAAACCGATCAATCGATATATCCAGTGAGGTCTCACCCTCTTTCCCATGTCCACATCGATCAATCTATACCTCTCTCTATAGGATTAACATTTATAGCTAATACACCCACATTAATTATATATCCAACATCCCCCTCTCATCATCCATGCCTTCCGCTTGATATCTCAGACGCGCGCACAATGGCGAAGACAGGGGGCAGTAAGGGCCCTACCCCCCCTAACATCACTATATATCAAGGCTAATATGAATGTGATCATTAGACAATTGCTGCTAAAAATGGTTTAAGTTCATGAATTGACCCTCCTCGTAAAGGATTAGCAATGCTTGGCCCCCTAGCTCATTTATTTTTCATGGCTCCGCCACTGCGCGCAACAGCGCACGTTCTCGCCCCCTCTCTCTAAATATCGATCTCGCACTTGTGCATTCCTTCATAGTCTCCCTCCACTCAGCCCCTCGCACCATCTTCTAGCCCCCACCGGATTTTTCCACATGTACAATCTAGCAGACTCCCTGGTTGAACTTAAGAATAATGCACAAACCTCAAAACAACAGTGGTTCTCTTTTGTTCTAGAATCTTCCGTATCATAACTGCCCAAACTTCTTTTTCTAGTTGAATTGCCATTATTTGTTATTACTTTATGCTTTACAATGCACAATTCCATGAATCATAAAATAGATTAAGGGCTTCTTTGATTCAAAGGATTCTCAATGGAATTTTGGAGGATTCTAATCATTAGGAATTTTTCCTATCTTGGTTGTTTGATTCATAGGATTGTAAACCATAGGAATTTTCCATATGATTCATTTGCATTAGATTTCATAGGAAACATCGCATCCACTCAAACCTCTTTGAAAGAATTCTGCATTTTTTCTATGCACAATCAAACACTCGTACAATCCTGTAGGATTCAGGATGACATTCCACTATAATCCCATGCTTTTCCTATTCCCGCGTTTTGAAAATCCTACGAATCCAAGAGGCCCTAGTTGAGGGAGTCCTGGATTAAGGGGTCCTCGGACAGCCGGACTGTATACTTTGGCCGGACTGTTGGACTATGAAGATACAAGATTGAAGACTTCATCCCATGTGCGGATGGGACTCTCCTTTGCGTGGAAGGCAAGCTTGGCAATTCGGATATGTATATCTCCTTCTCTGTAGCCGACTCTGTGTAACCCTAGCCCCCTCCGGTGTCTATATAAACCGAAGGGTTTAGTCCGTAGGACAACAACAATCATAATCCTAGGCTAGCTTCTAGGGTTTAGCCTCTACGATCTCGTGGTAGATAAACTCTTGTAATACTCATATCATCAAGATCAATCAAGTAGGAAGTAGGGTATTACCTCCATCGAGAGGGGCCGAACCTGGGTAAAACATCGTGTCCCCTGCCTCCTGTTACCATTAGCCTTAGACGCATAGTTCGGGACCCCCTACCCGAGATCCACCGGTTTTGACACCGACATTGGTGCTTTCATTGAGAGTTCCACTGTGTCGTCGCGATAAGGCTCGATGGCTCCTTCAATCATCGTCAACGACGTAGTCTAGGGGGAGGTTTTCCTTCCGAGATAGATCTTCATATTCGGCGGCTTCGTACTGCAGGCCAACTCGCTTGGCCACCTGGAGCAGATCGATAGCTACGCCCCTGGCCATCAGTCCGGGTTTGGAAGCTTGAACTATACTGCTGATATCCGCGGAGACTTGATCTTCGACGGATTCAAGCCCATGTCAGGAACGCCGAACAGTCATGATGAGCATGACTTAAATCTGCCATCAGACAGTGTTCGGGAGATCGCATCTGTGGCGGCTCTGAGAATCAACCCGGAGCAGATCGCGCCTTCCGAGGATGGGTGGATGGACGCGCCACGGAGGCCGCACACTCATCGGTGTTGGAGCCGAACACTGATCCCACCTCCGAACCGCGTAAGCCCGTGCCTATCGAATCTGATTGGGCACCGGTCATGGAGTTCACCACCGCAGATATTTTTCAGCACTCGCCCTTAGGTGACGTGCTAAATTTGTTAAAGTCTCTTTCCTTGTCAGGAAACTCTTGGCCGAACTATGTCCGGCTTGAGTGGGACGCGGGCGACGACGAAATTCGTTCCCCAACCACCACCCACTTCATAGCCACTGTCGATGACCTAACAGACACGCTCGATTTCGACTCCGAAGACATCGACGGTATCTACGACGATGCAGGAGAAGAACAGGAACCACCGCCCACTAGGCGCTGGACTGCCACCTCATCATATGATATATATATATGGTGGACACACCAAAGAAGGCGATGGTGATGATCAACAAAGGATAATCCCCTTGATAAGCCACCAAAGCGGTGCCGTAGGCGCCGCCCTAAATCCCGCCACAGTAAAAACAGCGACAACAATGCAAGAAATAATAATACCCCGGTCGACTCCAAAGGAAACGACAACCCCATGGACCCAGCGATGGAGCAGGATCAGCCAGGCGATGGTGAACATAGTCCGGAGCTGACGTCAGATGACGCTGATCCCGAGGGTAAAATTCACCAACCTGTCTCCGAAGAGGAGAACAGTCCGGACGATGATGCAGTCATCATCCCAGAAAAACTCTTGGAACAAGAGAACCTCCACAGAAGGCTTATTGCCACCGTGAGGAGCCTAAAGAAGCAGAAGCAAAGGCTTAAGGCCACGCATGATACGCTCAACCACAGGTGGAACAAAGTGCTCGACACTGAAGAAAAATACGGCGGCGATCGTCACACAAAGAGCTATCCAAAGTGCAAGTTGCTGCCCGAATTCAACGACGAGGCCATAGAGCCCATTCAGCCGAGAACGACCGATTAGCCGGACCGACCACCCCATGGCCGCGACAGGACGGCTAATGATGCCGCACACAAGTCAGCACATGATTTACGTGAGCTCCCGGACAAAAAGTCCAGTATGGCCAGGTCCATCTATGGACCTAGGAAGCGCGCTTCGACACAGGATCAGAGCTATCAAAACGATCACATTGATCGAATACCAGCTAGGAATCAGCACAGAACACAACAACCGTCGACAGCATGCCACGACACATCCAAATATAGGGGTGCCGTGAACCCCCTGTGCTTCACCGATGAGGTGTTGGACCATGAATTTCTGGAAGGATTTAAACCCGTGAATATAGAGGCATACGACGGAACGACAGACCCTGTGGTCTGGATTGAGGACTTTATCCTTCATATCCACATGGCTCACGGAGATGATCTCCATGCCATTAAGTACCTACCCCTCAAGTTGAAAGGACCAGCTCGGCAATGGTTAAAAAGCCTTCCTGAAAACTCAATTGGAAGTTGGGAAGAACTTGAGGATGCTTTTAGGGCCAATTTTCATGGGACCTATGTCCGACCTCCGGATGCAGACGACTTAAGTCACATAATTCAATAGCCCGGAGAGTCAGCCCAAAAACTCTGGAACAGATTTCTTACTAAGAAGAATCAAATCGTCGATTGCCCGGACGCCGAAGCCTGAGCGGCCTCCAAACATAGTAGCCGAGGACAATGTCAGCCTTAACAAGCCTTATCACCTGCTTTTGCGCGGGCGAGGATAGTTGGCTGGTCCGTAGCGGTACCAGTGACCTAGGCACATCCGAAGTCAGGGATGGCAACGGGAAACCGCGAGGCAACAAAAACAAGCGTCGAAACAATGATGACAGCCCAGAGAACACGACGGTCAATGCCGGATTCAGGTGTTCTCGACCCGGTTAACGAAAGAAGCCATTTAAAGGCAGCAGAGATGTACTGTCCAGCCTAAACAAGATTCTAGACAAATTATTTCAGATTCACGACACCCCCGAAAAACCTGCAAATCACACCCACAGAGAGTGTTGGGTTTTCAAGCAGGCCGGCAAGCTAAATGTCGAACGCAAGGGGAGGGAGACGCCAAGTGAAGGCGAGAATGAGCCTCGCCAGCCAAACACTGGAGGACAGAAAAAATTCCCACCAGAAGTCAAAACAGTGAATATGATTTACGCAACTCACATTCCAAAGAGTAGGCGCAAACGTGCACTCCGAGACGTATACGCTGTGGAGCCCGTCGCCCCAAAATTCAATCCCTGGTCGGCCTGCCCTATCACTTTTGATCGCAGGGATCATCCGACTAGTATCCGGCACGGAGGATCGGCTACCTTGGTGCTCGACCCAATAATCGATGGATACCATCTCACCCGAGCCCTTATGGACGGCGATAGTAGTCTAAACCTGATATATTAGGACACTATCCACAACATGGGGATAGACCAGTCAAGAATCAGCCTAAGCAATACTACCTTTAAAGGAGTGATACCAGGCGTCGAGGCCCGCTGTACGGGCTCTCTAGTAATAGAGGTTATATTCGGTTCTCCCGACAACTTCAGAAGCGAGGAACTAACCTTCGACATCGCTCCATTCCTAAGCAGCTATCACGCACTACTCGGAAGAACGACTTTTGCTCATTTTAATGCAGTACCGCACTACACCTACCTTAAACTTAAGATGCCCGGTCCACGCGGCGTCATCATAGTTAGCAGAAATACAGAGCGTTCCTTACGCGCGGAAGAATACGTGGCGGCTCTAGCAGCCGAACACTGAGCGGCCCCTCCAACCAGAATAAACGATCGTCAAGACCACGGACTAGGTTAGACGAGTCCAGCACACCACCAGATAATAGCCCAGATAAACCTGAGCCAGGGATACCCCCATAAGTGGTGCTAGGGGCTGCTCGCAAAAAAAGAAGCCCTTAGTTTGGCTCGACCATATTAATACAATGGCATATTGCATTTTCATTCAGGTTAACCAACTCTTCGCACGAAATCTTTCACCTGGGTTTTCCCCTTTTTACAGATGATCATCATGCTACACCCTTCCAAGATACGACACAACGGAGATAAAGGCGCAGACGTGCAGCAGGGCCCCGCTCAAAGGTTTCTCTTTAGATTAAGACCCTGTGTAAACCTTTTTTAATGTCTCTTGTTGGTTCTTCCCCTCCGGACACTTAGCACAACCGGGGGGATACTGGCGTTCTTGACACTTCGTCACGCCAGACTAATGCATGTACCTAGAAACACAGGGCTCATTATTGAGGGTGTTATTCAGCCTAGTATATGTTGTAAAGTCCGAATACCTTAGGGAGTGTTCGGCGTCGCGAGTTTGGCCTTATATGCATCAGCTCCGAATCATGTCTTTGGTCAAGTGTTGGGTTTGCCCAGCTCCCATGTTTTGCTACCTTACGTTCCGCTCTATTGGCTAAGGCGGCACCGGGAGAACTACTGCGATTGTGCCCTGGTTCATCTGGATGAGCACCTCTGTAGAGAAAGCCGAAAACTGACTATCATGATATAGCGCAAGACTGGTCAACCACTCGATGACTCAGCGGAATCTTCGCGATTCCTCCGCATTAATGAAGGACCGGTTTCCCGGTCACGTACATACGCGCACCATATTCGGATGAACGCGGAAGTACCAGGGGCTATATAGTAGCCCCACCATCAAACTCCTATGGCTAAGTGAATGTGTTAAAGCTGTATATTCTGATTGCATGGTTCGCCGCGCTATCACCTCCTTAACGGACCAAGAAGTTGGATCAAGTGTGACTACACATTTTCTCGAACACCCCCGCATTATATGCGTGGGGGCTGAAGCCGACGACTTTAAACTTTCAGGTTATATGCATACATAAACGGCCGCACAGGAGGCACTATAATACTTCGGGCAAAAGTATAAACACAGCCTTTATAATCAAAATAGCATTGTTTTTACAATGGAGATGCATGTCACTCGAACATGGCACTCTTCAAGCAATGAGCCTCTATTAAACGGGCGCCTTCTAGGACGTCTTCAAAATACTGCTCGACTGGGTCCTGGCCTCCCGCTGGACCCCGGGTTGCAATAGCGGTGGTTTCCATCCCTGCCCAATATGTTTTAACACGGGCAAGAGCCATGCGCGCACCCTCTATGCACGTCGACCTCTTCACAGCATGGATATGCGACACGGCACCAAGGAACTGTTGCACTAATCCAAAATAACTGTCCGGCCTTGGTCCCCGTGGGCAAAGATGATCCACGACAGACCTCATAGCAAGCTCGGACAACTTGTGGAGCTCGGCCCATGCAGCCATCCTTTCATTCAACGGCAGCGGACTCGTCGGGGCACTGAACTGCGACCAGAATAACCTTTCAACCCTATGGTCTTTCCGATCTTTGTAGAACTCGGTCGCATCAGCAGCACTCTTTGCCAGGTCTGCATACACGTCCGCAACACTCCACAACTGATCTAGAGGGGCATACTTCGGATCTCTGAACTTCATCCGCAACAAATAGGGCCTCCCAGCAGTGATATCTCCGGCCTCACGAAGCTCCTCCCTTATCCCTCTCATTTCAGAGCGGGTTTCCTTGGCTGCCTCCAGGGCCTTCTTCAGGTCAGCCTCTTTCACTTGGTTTTCCTTTTCAAGGAGCTCATGACGGTTGGCGGCATCTTTCAATTCAGCAGCCATCTTGGCTATCTTTTCTTCGCTCTGGCAATGAGCAGCCTGTTCGGCTCTTAACTCTTCAAACGCCTTCAGAGTGGCCGCATCACTTATTCGGGCTTGCTCCTTGGCTCGAGCAAGCTCCACCCGAAGGGTCTCTACGGCAGCAGCTCCATCTATAGTCACAGCATAGTATAGATACTAGCATCATGCTCCTCTTAAATATTTGCTGACAAGTTAAACATACATACCCTGGGCCTCGTCAAGCCGCTTGTTAGCAAGCGCGATGTCAGCATCGGCCACGTTAAGCTGCCGCTTCAGTTCGGCAAAATCAGCAGTCCGGTCAGCCGCCGGACCCTCAGCCGCCTACACATAAAGCAGCAGGGCCCCGCTCAAAGGTTTCTTTTTAGATTAAGACCCTACGTAAACCTTTTTTGATGTCTCTTGTTGTTTCTTCCCCTCCGGACAATTAACACAATCAGGAGGGACACTAGCATTCTTGACACTTCATCACGCCAGACTAATGCATGTACCTGGAAACACATGGCTCGTTATTCAGCCCAATATATGTTGTAAAGTTCGAATACCTTAGGGAGTGTTCGGCGTCGCGAGTTTGGCCTTATATGCATCATCTTCGAATCATGTCTTTGGTCAAATGTTGGCTTTGCCCGGCTCCCGTGTTTTGCTACCTTACGTTCCGTTCTATCGGCTAAGGCGGCACCTGGAGAAATACTGCGATTGGGCATTGGTTCATCTTGATGAGCACCTTTGTAGAGAAAGCCAAAAACTGACTGTCATGATACAGCGCGAGACTGGTCAACCACTCGATGACTCAGCGGAATCTTCGCGATTCCTCCACATTAACGAAGGACCGGTTTCCTAGTCACGTACATACGTGCACCATATTCAGATGAACGCGGAAGTACCAGGGGCTATATAGTAGCCCCACCGTCAAACTCCCATGGCTAAGTGAAAGTGTTAAAGCTATATAGTCCGATTGCCTAGTTCGCTGCGCTATCACCTCCTTAACGGACCAAGACGTTGGATTAAGTGTGACTACGCGTTTTCTTGAACACCCCCACACTATGTGCGTGGGGGCTGAAGCCGACGACTGTAAACTTTCAGGTTATATACATACATAAACGGCGGTACACTATAAAACTTTCGGGCAAAAGTATAAATGCAGCCTGTATAATCAAAATAGCATTGTTTTTACAATTGAGATACATGTCACTCAAACATGGCACTCTTCGAGCAATGAGCCTCTATTAAACGGGCGCCTTCTAAGACTTCTTCAAAATAGTGCTCGGCCAGGTCCTGGCCTCCCGCCGGACCCCGGGTTGCAATAGCGATGGTTTCCATCCCTGCCCAGTATGTTTTAACATGGGCAAGAGCCATCCGCGCACCCTCAATGCACGCCAACCTCTTCAAAGCATCGATATGCGACACAGCGCCAAGGAATTGTTGAACTAATCCAAAATAGCTGTCCGTCCTTAGCCCTCATGGCCAAAGATGATCCACGAGAGACCTCATAGCAAGCCCGGAAAACCTATGGAGCTCGGCCCATGCGGCCATCCTTTCATTCAACGGCAGCGGACGCTTAGGGGCACTGAACTGCGACCAGAATAACCTTTCCACCTTGTGGTCTTTCCGATCTTGGTAAAATTGGGTCGCTTCAGCAGCACTCTTTGCCAAATCCGCATACACATCCGCAGTGCTCCACAACTGATCCAGAGGGGCATACTTCAGATCGCCGAACTTCATTCACAACAAATAGGGCCTCCTAGCCGTGATGTCTCTGGCTTCACGAAGCTCCTCCTTTATCCCTCTCATTTCAGAGCGGGTCTTCTTTGCTGCCTCTAGGGCCTTCTTCAGGTCAGCCGCTTTCACTTGGTTTTCCTTTTCAAGGAGCTCATGGCGGTCGGCGGCATCTTTCAGCTCGGCAGCCATCTGGGCTATCTTTTCTTCGCTAAGGCGATGAGCAGCCTGTTCGGCTCTTAACTCTTCGACCGCCTTCAGAGCGGCCGCGTCACTTACTCGGGCTTGCTCCTTGGCTCAGGCAAGCTCTGCCCGAAGGGACTCTACGACAGCAGCTCCATCTGCGGTCACATCATATTATAGATACTAGCATAATGCTCCTCTTAAATATTTGCTCACAAGTTAAACATACATACCCTAGGCCTCGTCAAGCCGCTTGTTACCAAGTGTGATGTCAGCATCGGCCATGTCAAGCTGCCGGTTCAGTTCAGCAAAATCAGCAGTCCGGTCAGCCGCCGGACACTCAGCCGCCTGCACAAAAAGCAACGCGATTATTACCAGAGGTTATGATCCTCTGTTCGCCACCTTTGGATGGAAACCAGAGTGTCAGGGGCTACTATCTATACAGAGCACATCTAGCATGTGCGGTACCGTCAAAAATACATATATTATTTTTTTGCGTACCTCAAAGCCTCTCGGCAGACTCGTAAAAGCTTCATTCAAACCGCTCTTGGCGGATGAGATCCTCTCAACCATCATACCCATTAAGGCACGATGTGTCTCTGAGATGGCCGCTCGCTCCAGAAGATCCATCAGTGTGTCCGGCGATGTGCCGGACAATCTCGGACTCCTCCTGAAGCTCTCCTTGGGTGTCGGATGTTCCGGACTATGGGCAGCCGAAGTGTCAACTTCTGGCCTTGGCGGATCAGGAGAAATCCTCCGTGACGACACCGCGGGGTCGTCCGCCCCATGTGGCGGGGAGGCAGGAGGAGGCGTTTCACTCTCCATCATCTCCGGAGGAAGATCCCCCAAAGACGAACTCTGTGGAGAAGGGCTACGAGCCACACTACAGCAAATATGTCTCGGTTATTATTCTTAGAGACAAAACAGGATATACTTACCAAAGTACCTTTTTTCACTTACAGCTCGGTTGAGGGCTGGCCCCCTTGCGGGCGCTGTACGGTAAGGACGCTGTACGGTAAGGACGCCCTCTGGGGCAGGGTCCCCTGGCGAGGGTTTCTTCCCTCGCTTGGAAACCTCCGTTTCCAAGTCTTCAAAGGCGGCCCTTTTCTTACCGTGAGGACAGGGGATTTCAGATCCACCTTTCCAATTATCCTCCTTTGTAGAGGCACCTATTCCCCCGATTTGGATGTGCAAAGTGTGAAGACCATCGGTGGCTTCTCTATTCCTCCCCTCATCTTCTCCTGATGGCACTTGATATGGTGCGCGCTCAAGCATCCTGGTCAATAGAGGATCCGGGGAGCCTTTGGGAAGAGGGGCCGAACACCTAATCCTCTCCGCCTTCCTTATCCAGTCCTGGCAGAGAACAATTTTTCAGAATGATGTTATAACAAACATAAAGGACAGTGTGTTTGGTAGTGGAATTACTTACCTGGGTATCCGGACGGTTGCAGTTGAGACCCACATCCTCGGTGGTGTCCGGACACTTTATTCGTGATCCGAAGAACGACCCATACATCTCTTTGAGCATCATGCTGAAGAATTGTAGAATGGTTCGCGGTCCTTCCGGGTTGAACTCCCACATACAGAGAGGCCGACGTTGGCAGGGCAGGACCCAACAAACCAACATCACTTGCATTATCTTGACAAGGTTGGCATCCTTCTTAAGAAGGTACCAGATGCGGATTTGCAGCGTCAGCACGTCATTAACTGGCCCCCAGTCCAGCCCCTTGTTGACCCATGACGCCAGTTGCGGCGGATGACCCGGGTGGAACGCTGGATCGGCCGCCCGCTTTGTACCGCGGGGAGCTGTGATGTAAAACCACTCCCGTTACCATAAGTCAGAAGTTTCTGTGAATGAACCCTTTGGCCATGGGGCGTCAGCGCCCTTGCTTATTACAGAGCCTTCGCACTCCGCGTGATGCCCGTGTCACGCCCAATATGCGATACTATCCTAAAGAGACTCGAAGGTCCCACCAAGGATAGAACCGCATATTGACACGCTTCTGCAAGGTGGATATCATTACATCAACATTACATAATAGGTGAAGATACATACAAAAGGCATACAATGCCACACAAATACAACATCATCTCACATAAGAGCACCATCCGACTACGGATGAATCACAAACAGAAACTCAAACGACATCCACCCTGCTAGCCCAGGCGGCCGACCTGGAACCTATTCCCTGATCAAAGAAGAAGCAGCACAAGAACTCCAAAAGAAGCAAACATCGCTCTCGCGTCATGATCATCGCATAACCTGTACCTGCAACTGTTGTTGTAGTAATCTGTGAGACACGAGGACTCAGCAATCCCATTACCATGGGTATCAAGACTAGCAAAGCTTAATGGGAAAGGAAGGGGTAAAGTGGTAGGTTGCAGCAGCGACTAAGCATATATGGTGGCTAACATACGCAAATGAGAGCGAGAAGAGAAGAAAAAGGAACGGTCGTGAAGCTAGCAATGATCAATAGGTGATCCTGAACTCCTACTTACGTCAAACATAACCCAAAACCGTGTTCACTTCCCGGACTCCGCCGAAAAGAGACCATCATGGCTACACATGTGGTTGATGCATTTTAATTTGAATCTGGTGCCAAGTTATCTACAACCGGATATTAACAAATTCCCATCTGCCACATAACCGCGGGCACGGCTCTCGAAAGTTTATACCCTGCAGGGGTGTCCCAACTTAGCCGATGATAAGCTCTCGCGATCAACGAAGGATATTCCTTCTCCCAGGAAGACCCGATCAATCTCGGAATCCTGGTTACAAGACATTTCAACAATGGTAAAACAAGACCAGCAAAGCCGCCCGATGCGCCAACAATCCCGATAGGAGCTGCACATACTCGTTCTGAAGGCAACACCGGATGAGACATCCTACGAGTAAAACCAGACCTCGAGTTTCCCCGAGGGGGCCCCGCAGTCTACTCAGTTCCGACCAGCACTTAGAGAAGCACTGGCCCGGGGGGGGGGGGGCTAAAATAAAGATGACCCTTGAGAGAGCGACTCCCAAGGGAAAAGTAGGTGGTGGTGAGGAAAATGGTAAAACCAAGGTTGGGCCTTGCTGGAGGAGTTTTATTCAAAGCGAACTGTCAAGGGGGTCCCATAAATCCCCCGACCGCGTTAGGGACGCAAAATCCTGGAACATAATACCGATATGATGGAAACTAAGGCGGCAAGAGTGGAACAAAACACCAGGCATAAGGCCGAGCCTTCCACCCTTTACCAAATATATAGATGCATTAATAACATAAGAGATATTGTGATGTCCCAACATAATCCTGTTCACCATGGAGCAATCTTCAACTTCACCTGCAACTAACAACGCTATAAGAGGGGCTGAGCAAAGCGGTAACATAGCCAAGCAACGGTTTGCTAGGAAGGGTGAGAAAGGTTAGAGGTTCATGTCAATTTGGGGGGCTTGATCAACAAGAGATAGGTAGCGCAGCAAAGCGATATAATGAAGCAACTAGCATAGCAATCATAGTAGTGAGATCTAGGGTAGCGGTCATCTTGCCTGAAATCCCGCTAGGAAGAAGAACGAGTCCATGAAAAAGATGACGCCACGAAGACGAACCAAGCGTAGACGAACGAATCCTCACGATCGCAACGAAACAGGAACTAACGAGAAGAAGCAACACCGGAAAGAAACAAACAACATGGTAAACACACAAGCATAAACATGGCATGATGCACAAACAAATATGAAGCATGTCCGATTAAATAGGCATGGCATGGCAAAGTGCAACAAACGGTACTACAAGTTAAGTGGAGCTCAATATGCAACGAGTTGCATATTGACGAAACACCACATTCGAGTTATTTAGTTCACTCTCGTTTAGGTACACAACAATATTAAATGTTGTTAACCATGGCAAGAGGTGAAACATAAGTATACTAACTATCTAGGCAAGTTTAAATGAAGCCGGAACAACAAACAACAATTCCGGAAAATCCTCATACGCAATTTATTAATTTGCTACTGTTCTGCCCTATACACAATTTTAAAGTTGTTAAACATGCCAAATAAGTGCATCAAGTTAATCTATGCATTTTTCCACCCCATTTACATATAAAGTTTGTTTAATTTGGAGCTACGGTTATTTAGTTATGAAATAAATCAGTTTAACATGACATTTATGCAAAAATAAAGCAAATAGCAAGTTTAAGCATTTTAAACATGGATGGAAGTGGCATAATGTGAAACTAGATGAAATTTTAAGCATTTTGCATATATAGTTTGTTTAAATCCAAAGCATGGTTATGTATATAGGAGCAATGCAAGATGAAGGCATTTCAGTAAATAAGAATGCATTGGAAAATGCTAAAATACACAGACTGGAAAAAATATGCACGGGCCAGAAGCATTAGAGTGCAGCGGCCCAAAAGTGGAATCGGGCCCAACCGGCTGTTGATGTGTGTGCTCGAATTAAAAAAGAGAAGCAGGGACTAAAAACAATCGGGAGAACCAGGGATCGAACCCTGAACCTCCTGGATAGACGAGCAGAGCGCCGACCAGTTCACCTACTGCTCTACTTGTGCAAAACATGGGAGCCAGCAACTCTTAACCAATGACTGAAACGGACGAGCTTTGGAGCCATGGCTCATGGTGGTTGCCGGCGACGCAGCCGAGCACAGCAGCGGCAACCGCGGCTGCAAAGGGCCGGCGGGGGGTGCGGAAGACGATGAGGGTGTGGGTGTGAATGCGCAAGGTGGGGACGAGCAGCTGCTGCTCGCCGGTGTCGTGTGCGTGCTGAAGCAGAGAAAGAAACAGAGGAGCTGGTGCTGTGCACAAAGAGCGGCGGAGGAGCTCGTCGGAGCTGTTCCGGCAACCAAAACACGCGGCGGAGGGCGCGGTTGGAAGCTACGCAGCGGGCCGAAGCCATTCATACCAAGCATGCAACGGGAAGTGAACGGATTCCTCGCCGACGACGGGGTTCCGCGGTGGGGCGCGTGAGCTTGATGCTCGCGGCCATGGCGGCAATGCATGGCGAGGCAGGAGCTACAGCGGCGGGCGTGCGGAAACATGCTAGGGTGCGCGTGGGGTTGCTCGAGTTCGAGCTCGCACTCGACCCAGGCACGGCCCGGCTAAGCGAATGACGGTAGCGGCTTGGCGGCACGGGGTGAGAAGCAGGGCAAGCCACGGGCATGCGAGAACAGGGGGTAGATGCTACATGGGCATATGGTGCATGCTCGTTGCGTGGACGTACGCGGCAGAGCGGTGGAAGCAGAGGGTTCAGCACGTCCCTGGCGAAGAACGGTGGCCGGGGATTTTGCATGAACAGATGGACACCTAGAGGATGCGAACGAGGCGGATAAAAGGGCTGAGAGATGCATCTGCTCACCTAGGGGGGTGCTGCTGGAGTTGTACGAGGTCGTCGGAGACCGAAGACGGCGAGAAGGCGCGCTGATCGGGGCGGCGATGGATTAGCCGGAGGAAGAAGACGACATAGAGATGTCGTGGAAGGAGCTACGGGACCGTGTGGACGTGTGCGTAGTCGAGGAAGACTACGGCGAGGCACGCGAGGCTCCGGACGAAGAAGACGGCAGCTCCTTGTTGGATCACGCCAGAGAGAAGCTCGACCTCCTAAAGAAGAGGATGCAAGGGAAGACGACAGCGACGTGGACGTGGACGACGGCGTGGAGGTGATCCAGTTCAACCATCCATCAGAATCGGTCGAGGACGGAGACGGGATGCAGGAGGACATGTCGAACACGAGCTTGAGGCCCTCCGGCCGCGAGAACAACGACGGACGTCGACAGGTTTATCTCTCCGCTCTCGATACTCCAATTCGTGAAAGAAGAAGCAGAGGGAGGGGAAAGAGTTGGCGGCGGCGAGAGGGGAATAGGAAACCCTAGGAGGCGCAGGTTGCTGGATTTATAGGAGGGGGGCTAGACGGGGCAACCTCAACATCCGTGAAGGAGCTCACGGCGCTGGCGCCGGCTCTGTCTCTGAAGACAATGACGGGGACGCAACGGGGCAGGTAGCCGCTAGGCGTCTGGGACTGGGCCGGATCGGGAGGAAGAGGCCCAGGTGGAGCGCTGGGGTTGAGGCCTCTCTTTATTTCTCTTATTCTGCCTAAAAATAATTAGACACCTCCAAGATTGAAAAGGACCGGGGTTTTGAGAAGGAAACTCTCAGAGATAAAGATATATATGGAGTCCTGGATTTATGCAGTATTTGAATAAATTGACTTGGCAATTTTTAGAGGCAGGAAAATAATCCAAGTTTGAATTAAATTCAAACTTGAGCCACTTTTGAACCCAACCAAATCAATTTCAAATGATCTAAAATTTGACAGAGAGGTTAAAGGAAAGGTGTAAGGTTTATAGGAAAAGAAGGAACATTTTATGGACAGGGAAATGTCAGATGAAAATAAATGTAATAAGAAGAAAGGGAAAGTTTGGATGGGATAGAAACTTGGGTGAACTTGATGAATGGCTGCTGGTATGTGCATGGTGAAATGATGAGGTGGAGATAAGAAGAAGAGGGGTTCACACAAGAGCACGCAATAAAACTTAAATATGCGAGCCAAGGCATGATGATCATGATGCAAATGCAACAAAAATGACATAGGCAATATCATGAAGCATAGAACAAAGCAAGGATGGTGCAATGCAATATAATATAAGATGAACATGATGCAAGAAGCAAAAATGACAAGGCACTCAACATGATCATGGCATAAAATATAGGAATGAAATATGCAAAACAATTATGATAATGCAACAAACATAATAAACACACGTCAACAACTAAAATAAATGGAAGGGCAACTGAAGCGTCGGTAGGATTGGAAAGAACGAATGGATATATGTGAAAAGAACAGAAATAAATCTTGAACGAACCACCGTAAGAAATGACAATGAACGAAGAAAAGAGAAAGAATCGCCGGGAAGAATTAGAGCAATCACAAAGATACTTAAGGGAATTTAGAGAAGAAAAAAAAGAACAAAGAGATCGCGAACTGATTGAATAATACTTGAATGAAGGACCGAAAGAATATTGAGACGACCGAAGGGGCACAGACGTAGAATAATTGGAGAACGAATTCGAAAACTTAGAACGAAGAAATATTCCGAAAAGATGGCCTCCAGATGATTGAGACGGAAAACAACTCCTGAAATACTCCGGATGGATGAAAAGAATTTCTGACAAACGGGGTAATTTGCGAGGACAATATGGAACTAGAACCATGAAACTTTGAGAGAACAGACAGGATTTAGAGGAAAAACTCTTCCTCGGTCTTCAAATGACGACGGAAAACACCACCAAAATTACTGAGATACTCCGGGAGAATGAAAAAACCGAAAAGGTTGAGCCAACAATGAAAAGAATTTGAAAGCGATCTTGGAGAAGGCATGTGACGGATTAAATTCATTATTACGTCACACTTGAAAAGAATTGAGAATAACTCTGGGGAAATTAGAAGATTCGGGTAAGATCCTAGGAAAAGACCTGTGGGTTAGGGCCCACTGAAAAAAACACCGTCGGAAAGGATTGTTGAATGAGAATTGATGCACTGAAAAGATTGAAGGATTTTGAATGATGTGACAACCTCGAATTAATTGGAACACAGACGAATCTCCTGAGATGTCTTCCAAACTCCGGAATGATTGAATGGCGAGAGGCAAACGAGCAAGGAGAACACTTGATCCAAGGAAAAGAATACGATCAACACCGAAAAACTTAAATTGAGTCCACCAGAAAAGAGATGAAGAATGTCAAACAAAAGAGAATTCACCGGTTGAAACAATTGACGAAAGACTGAAGAGGCTCTGCACGAATGAAATTGATGGTCGAAAGAGACTCAGACTTCGGGAAGAAAAACGGGGGGAGGGCGGGAAAACAAAGGCAACTTGGAAGGGGGAACCGACGAATATCTTGAAGAGAAAACACCGGTTGAAATCATTAAGGAAATAAAGCAAAGACTTCGCACGAGTAGGATGGATACTCGATTACAGACTCTGGCTCCGAGATGAAAAGGGCGGGTGGGTGGGAAAAGAAATCAACTGAGGATTGAACTTGGAAAAGATGAAGAGGCTCGAGTCAACTTGACGAGAAATGCGCCGGATAAAAAGAGCTAAGGAGCAACGATCAGAAAACCAACTGCGTGATCCTAAAGAAAGTTTGAAAGGGAAGAGGAGTAATTCAAAACACCTACGTCAAGATTCCTCACTAGAGCGACGAAGGGGTTGAGGAGTAAAAAGAATTCCTACTCTCCGATATAACTAGACTCCGAAAACAGTTTTCTTCTAGACTTGACAACGGCCAAACTACACGATCAATCGAGGGGCTCCTATGGTCGGTCGAGGCTCCGATATCAACTTGTCACGCCCAATATGCGATACTATCCTAAAGAGACTCGAAGGTCCCACCAAGGATAGGACCGCATATTGACACGCTTTTGCAAGGTGGATATCATTACATCAACGTTACATAATAGGTGGTGATAGATACAAAAGGCATACAATGCCACACGAATACAACATCATCTTACATAAGAGCACCATCCGACTACGGATGAATTACAAACAGAAACTCAAACGACATCCACCCTGCTAGCCTAGGCTGCCGACCTAGAACCTATTCCCTGATCAAAGAAGAACCAGCAGAAGAACTCCAAAACAAGCAAACATCGCTCTCGCGTCATGATCATTGCATAACCTGTACCTGCAACTATTGTTCTAGTAATCTGTGAGCCACGAGTACTCAGCAATCCCATTACCATGGGTATCAAGACTAGGAAAGCTTAATGGGAAAGGAAGGGGTAAAGTGGTGAGGTTGCAGCAACGACTAAGCATATATGGTGGCTAACATACGCAAATGAGAGCGAGAAGAGATGCAAATGGAACGGTCGTGAAGCTAGCAATGATCAATAGGTGATCCTGAACTCCTACTTACGTCAAACATAACCCAAAACTGTGTTCACTTCCCGGACTCCGCCGAAAAGAGACCATCACGGCTACACACGCGGTTGATGCGTTTTAAATCGAATCTGGTGTCGAGTTATCTACAACCGGATATTAACAAATTCCCATCTGCCACATAACTGCGGGCATGGCTCTCGAAAATTTATACCCTGCAGGGGTGTCCCAACTTAGCCCATGATAAGCTCTCGCACTCAACGAAGGATATTCCTTCTCCCAGGAAGACCCGATCAGTCTCGGAATCCTGGTTACAAGACATTTCGGCAATGGTAAAACAAGACCAGCAAAGCCGCCCGATGCACCGACAATCCCGATAGGAGCTGCACATATCTCATTCTCAGGGCAACACCGGATGACACATCCTACGAGTAAAACCAGACCTCGAGTTTCCGCGAGGGGGCCCCGCAGTCTACTCGGTTCGGACCAGCACTTAGAGAAGCACTGGCCCGGGGGGGATAAAATAAAGATGACCCTCGAGAGAGAGACTCCCAAGGGAAAAGTAGGTGGTGGTGAGGAAAATGGTAAAACCAAGGTTGGGCCTTGCTGGAGGAGTTTTATTCAGAGCGAACTGTCAAGGGGGTCCCATAAATCACCCGACCGCGTTAGGGACGCAAAATCCGGGAACATAATACCGATATGATGGAAACTAGGGCGGCAAGAGTGGAACAAAACACCAGGCATAAGGCCGAGCCTTCCACCCTTTACCAAATATATAGATGCATTAATAACATAAGAGATATTGTGATATCGCAACATAATCCTGTCCACCATGGAGCAATCTTCAACTTCACCTGCAACTAACAACGCTATAAGAGGGGCTGAGCAAAGCGGTAACATAGCCAAGCAACGATTTGCTAGGAAGGGTGACAAAGGTTAGAGGTTCATGTCAATTTGGGAGGCTTGAGCAACAAGAGATAGGTAGCGCAGCAAAGCGATAGAACGAAGCAACTAGCATAGCAATGATAGTAGTGAGATCTAGGGTAGCGGTCATCTTGCCTGAAATCCCGCTAGGAAGAAGAACGAGTCCATGAAGAAGATGATGCCACGAAGACGAACCAAGCGTAGACGAACGAATCCTCACGATCGCAACGAAACAGGAACTAACAAGAAGAAGCAACACCAAAAAGAAACAAACAACATGGTAAACACACAAGCATAAACATGGCATGATGCACAAACAAATATGATGCATGTCCGATTAAATAGGCATGGCATGGCAAAGTGCAACAAATGGTACTACAAGTTAAGTGGAGCTCAATATGCAACGAGTTGCATATTGATGAAACACCACATTCAAGTTATTTAGTTCGCTCTCCTTTAGGTACACAACAATATTAAATGTTTTTAACCATGGCAAGAGGTGAAACATAAGTATACTAACTATCAAGGCAAGTTTAAATGAGGCCGGAACAACAAACAACAATTCCGGAAAATCCTCATATGCAATTTATTAACTTGCTACTGTTCTGCCCTATACACAATTTTAATGTTGTTAACATGCCAAATAAGTGCATCAAGTTAATCTATGCATTTTTCCACCCCATTTACATATAAAGTTTGTTTAATTTGGAGGTACGGTTATTTAGTTATGAAATAAATCAGTTTAACATGGCATTTATGCAAAAATAAAGCAAACAACAAGTTTATGCATTTTAAACATGGATGGAAGTGGCATAATGTGAAACTAGATGAAATTCTAAGCATTTTACATATATAGTTTGTTTAAATCCAAAGCATGGTTATGTATATAGGAGCAATGCAAGACGAAGGCATTTCATTAAATAAGAATGCATTGGAAAATGCTAAAATACACAGACTGGAAAAAATATGCACGGGCCAGAAGCATTAGAGTGCAGCGGCCCAGAAGTGGAATCGGGCCCAACCAGCTATGGATGTGTGTGCTCGAATTAAAACAGAGAAGCAGGGACTACAAACAATCGGGAGAACCAGGGATCGAACCCTGAACCTCCTGGATAGACGAGAAGAGCGCTGACCAGTTCAGCTACTGCTCTACTTGTGCAAAACATGGAAGCCAGCAACTCTTAACCAAAGACTGAAACGGACGAGCTTTGGAGCCATGGCTCACGGTGGTTGCCGGCGACGCAGCCGAGCACAGTAGCGGCAACCGCGGCTGCAAAGGGCCGGCGGGGGGTGCGGAAGACGATGAGGGTGTGGGTATGAATGCGCAAGGCGGGGACGAGCAGCTGCTGCTCGCCGGTGTCGTGTGCGTGCTGAAGCAGAGAAAGAAATAGAGGAGCTGGTGCTGTGCACCAAGAGCGGCGGAGGAGCTCGTCGGAGATGTTCCGGCAACCAAAACACGCGGCGGAGGGCGCGAATGGAAGCTACGCAGCGGGGCGAAGCCATTCATTCCAAGCATGCAACGGGAAGTGAACGGATTCCTCGCCGACGACGGGGTTCCGCGGTGGGGCGCGTGAGCTTGATGCTCGCGGCCATGGCGGCGATGCATGGTGGGGCAGGATCTACAGTGGCGGGCATGCGGAAACATGCTAGGGTGCGCGTGGGGTTGCTCAAGTTCGAGCTCGCACTCGACCCAAGCACGACACGGCTCGGCAAACGACGGCAGCGGCTTGGCGGCACGGGGTGAGAAACAGGGCAAGCCATGGGCATGCGAGAATAGGGGGTAGATGCTACATGGGCATATGGTGCATGCTTGTGGCGTGGACGTACGCGGCAGAGCGGTGGAAGCAGAGGGTTCGGCGCGTCCCTGGCGAAGCACGGTGGCCGGGGATTTCGCATGAACAGATCGACACCTAGAGGATGCGAACGAGACGGATAAAAGGGCTGAGAGACGCGGCTGCTCACCTAGGGGGGTGCTACTGGAGTTGTACGAGGTCGTCGGAGACCAAAGACGGCGAGAAGGCGTGCTGATCGGGGCGGTGATGGATTAGCCGGAGGAAGAAGACGACGTAGAGGACGTCGTGGAAGGAGCTACGGGACCGTGTGGACGTGTGCATAGTCGAGGAAGACTACGGCGAGGCACGCGAGGCTCCGGATGAAGAAGACGGCAGCTGCTTGTCGGATCACGCCGGAGAGAAGCTCGGCCTCCTCAAGAAGAAGATGCAGGGGAAGACGACGGCGACGTGGACGTGGACGACGGCATGGAGGCGATCCAGTTCAACCACCCATCAGAATCGGTCGAGGACGGAGACGGGGTGCAGGAGGACATTTCAAAGACGAGCTTGAGGCCCTCCGGCCGCGAGAACGACCACGGACATCGACAGGTTTATCTCTCTGCTCTCGGTACTCCGATTCATGAAAGAAGAAGCAGAGGGAGGGGAAAAGCTGGCGGCGGCGAGAGGAGAATAGGAAACCCTAGGAGGCGCAGGTTGCTGGATTTATAGGAGGGGGGCTAGACGGCGCGACCTCGACGTCCGTGAAGGAGCTCACGGCGCTGGCGCCGGCTCTGTCTCTGAAGACAATGACGGCGACGCAACGGGGCAGGTAGCCGCTAGGCGTCTGGGACTGGGCCGGGTCGGGAGGAAGAGGCCTAGGTGGAGCGCTGGGGTTGAGGCCTCTCTTTATTTCTCTTATTCTGCCTAAAAATAATTAGACACCTCCAAGATTGAAAAGGACCGGGGTTTGAGAAGGAAACTCTCAGAGATAAAGATATATATGGAGTCCTGGATTTATGCAGTATTTGAATAAATTGACTTGGCAATTTTTAGAGGTAGAAAAATAATCCAAGTTTGAATTAAATTCAAACTTGAGCCACTTTTGAACCCAACCAAATCAATTTCAAATGATCTGAAATTTGACAGAGAGGTTAAAGGAAAGGTGTAAGGTTTATAGGAAAAGAAGGAACATTTTATGGACAGGGAAATGTCACATGAAAATAAATGTAATAAGAAGAAAGGGAAAGTTTGGATGGGATAGAAACTTGGGTGAACTTGATGAATGGCTGCTGGTATGTGCATGGTGAAATGATGAGGTGGAGATAAGAAGAAGAGGGGTTCACACAAGAGCACGCAATAAAACTTAAATATGCGAGCCAAGGCATGATGATCATGATGCAAATGCAACAAAAATGACATAGGCAATATCATGAAGCATAGAACAAAGCAAGGATGGTGCAATGCAATATAATATAAGATGAACATGATGCAAGAAGCAAAAATGATAAGGCACTCAACATGATCATGGCATAACATATATGAATGAAATATGCAAAACAATTATGATAATGCAACAAACATAATAAACACACGTCAACAACTAAAATAAATGGAAGGGCAACTGAAGCGTCGGTTTCGGGGCGTTACAACTCTCCTCCACTAACAAGAGATCTCGTCCCGAGATCTTAGGAACAAGACGGAAGAGGAAGAGGAAGAGATGAAATAAGAACTCAAGAGAAGAAGCAAAGAATCGAGAGCACTCGAGAAGAAGAGAGGACCGACGAAAATGACGAGAATCAAAAGCTCACGGAATCAAATAGACTGTGAAACCACTCCGGTTAGAACGAGATAAGAAACGAATAAGACTGAAAGGATTTAGGCAGCACTCCGGCTGAAACATGGAGGAATAGAACGAGCTTGAGAGGATGGAATGATACTGGATGAAGACGTGACACAAAACCTCTGGAAAGAATTGAAAGAGTTGAATGAAAAGAATGGAGAAGAAAATGACAACTTGTGCCACGAATGAAATTGAAAGCATCTTTAGAAGGAAGGTTTAAATGGAGTTGTTGAGAAAATCAACAACGAAAAGAATAAGCTTGTTTTGGTCTTATAGGTAACATCTCAAGATCATAAGGTGATAACCGGCCACAAACGGAAATGATTGGATAGCTCAGAAGAACGAAGAAATGCAAAACTCCACTTCAAAAGAATACGGAGAATTAATTACACTTCAAGACGCGAGAAGAAAGATACTTGAACTCCATCAGCAAGAATCTTGATGAACTCTTGAAGAAAGAATTAAATCATGAAGAACCACCATGAAGAACTCCGGTAACAAAAAGATTATGAGATTGAATGAAGGATGAAAGAATAAGATGAGCCTTGCGATGATTTAGATGGAGTTTCCGATGAGATGGCCGAGGGAATTTGAACTCTGGAAAAGAAAAAAAATGAAGACACTTGGAACTAGAATTTATTCATCAAGAACAAACTCCGACGGAAGGGATTACTCACTTTGAGGAAAATAAGAATAAGATTTATTGTATGCTTATCCTTCATCACATTAAATTGATGACAAGCAATGGATTTTGCATACTACTTATTCTTCTTGAAAAGGATTAAGGGGTATAGCACAAAACTTGAGAAAGTCTTCATGAACCACCGGTAGGATTGGAAAGAACGAATGGATATATGTGAAAAGAACGGAAATAAATCTTGAACGAACCACCGTAAGAAATGACAATGAATGAAGAAAAGAGAAAGAATCGCCAGGAAGAATTAGAGCAATCACAAAGATACTTGAGGGAATTTAGAGAAGAAAAAAAGAACAAAGAGATCGCGAACTGAGTGAATAATACTTGAACGAAGGACCAGAAGAATATTGAGACGACCGAAGGGAAGAGACGTAGAATAATTGGATAACGAATTCGAAAACTTAGAACGAAGAAATATTCCGAAAAGATGGCCTCCGGATGATTGAGACGGAAAACAACTCCTGAAATACTCCGGATGGATGAAAAGAATTTCTGACAAACGGGGTAATTTGCGAGGATAATATGGAACTAGAACCACGAAACTTTGAGAGAACAGACAGGATTTAGAGGAAAAATTCTTCTTGGGGTCTTCAAATGACGACGAAAAACACCACCAAAATTACTGAGATACTCTGGGAGAATGAAAAAACCGAAAAGGTTGAGCCAACAATGAAAAGAATTTGAAAGCAATCTTGGAGAAGGCATGTGACGGATTAAATTCATTATTACGTCACACTTGAAAAGAATTGAGAATAACTCCGAGGAAATTAGAAGAGTCGGGTAAGATCCTGGGAAAAGACCTGTGGCTTAGGGCCACTGAAAAAACACCATCGGAAAGGATTGTTGAATGAGAAATGATGCACCGAAAAGATTGAAGGATTTTGAATGATGTGACAACCTCGAATTAATTGGAACACAGACGAATCTCCTGAGATGTCTTCCAAACTCCAGAATGATTGAATGGCGAGAGGCAAACGAGCAAGGAGAACACTTGATCCAAGGAAAAGAATACGATCAACACCGAAAAACTTGAATGGAGTCCACCGGAAAAGAGATGAAGAATGTCAAACAACAGAGAATTCACCAGTTGAAACAATTGACGAAAGACTGAAGAAGCTCTGCACGAATGAAATTGATGGTCGAAAGAGACTCAGACTCCGGGAAGAAAAAGGGTGGGAGGGCAGGAAAACAAAGGCAACTTGGAAGGGGGAACCGACGAATATCTTGAAGAGAAAACACCGGTTGAAATCAATGAGGAAAGAAAGCAAAGACTTCGCACGAGTAGGATGGATACTCGATTACGGACTCCGGCTCTGAGATGAAATGGGCGGGCTTCGATAAGACGTGTCAAGGAAACCGCCTCGCATTATGGGCAGTAGCTGGTAGTGAAAAACGGTTCGAATAAATACCGGGCCGTGGTGTGACGTCACGCTATGAAAAGCTGTCAGCAGATTAGATTTGTGGAATATTGTGCTCCCTACGGTGGTATGTGGAATTCATTTTGCAGAGCCGGACACGATTCTTGTGTTCGAAATCTTCTATGGAGTATTCGGAGAAGGAACCCGCCTTGCAATGCCGAAGACAATCTGCGCCGGACTCATCGTCATTGAAGCCTGGTTCAGGGGCTACTGAGGGAGTCCTGGATTAAGGGGTCCTTGGACAGCCAGACTGTATACTTTGGCCGGACTGTTGGACTATGAAGATACAAGATTGAAGACTTCGTCCCGTGTAGGACAACAACAATCATAATCATAGGATAGCTTCTAGGGTTTAGCCTCTACGATCTCGTGGTAGATCAACTCTTGTAATACTCATATCATCAAGATCAATCAAGCACAAAGTAGGGTATTACCTCCATCGAGAGGGCACGAACCTGGGTAAAACATCGTGTCCCCTGCCTCCTGTTACCATTAGCCTTAGATGCACAGTTCGGGACCCCCTACCCGAGATCCGCCGGTTTTGACACCGACACTAGCTTCTTTATAAAAACTAATTGATTTTGAATGAGATGAACTATAAGAATTAAACGTAGGTCCACATAAGGCATATATGGCTCAGAGCTTACATGCTATAGTGTGGTATTTATTCATAATTTGGTTGCAAAATCTGATGCGTGCAATGCACGTGTACCTTACTAGTACTTCGAGTATGTGCAAAACACATAAATTAGAATTCCAATGCCACGCTACACCGTGTCTCTCTTACAGTTCATGAAGCAACGTGGCACATGTGGAGGCGTTGTCGCGACCTCCTTGCATGGATTGAGCACAGTCACGTGCTGCTAGTTCCAGAAGAATGTACTCTTCCTCCCTGAGCCATACAGGCGGTACATGCATGAAGAGAAGATGTGCACGCACGCCACACACGCACTCATTCCCTCGCACGCACATGCGGGTACACGGGCGGACGCTATTTTGTACCAAGGTCCACCCCATGTGATAATTTGACGCGTGTAAAGTCGTTCACTTCATTGATGGTCAATTAATACAACGCACGCAAATTGAGTGGACGTGAGGGCGGAAGAAAGACATTATTACTAGTAGTTAAATAATGGGTTGCTAGTAGTACTTCCATTGGTCTCCTTCGTATTTTGTGCCAATTTTTGACAGTAACATAATATTTACGCATTTGAGCAGTGTAGTCTACTTGAAATTTATGTTCCGCTAAACTCATCGGGAGCCGTTTCGGGCCTCGAAACCAAAACCATCAATTAATCTTTACCTCATTCCCATCACATTCGAAAGCCTGCTCACACCTACTAGTACGTACCAAACCTGAACGTGTTCCCACTATGCTGGTATTAGTACGAGTGCTAGTACTTAGGTTATAAAAAGGGGAACTACCTAACCGAAAATTACTCTATCTTTCCTCCTCATAAGTGCTTCTTCTCCGTCCGTCCTTGCCATGGCCGGTGAGCAGAGCTCTAGGTCGAGAACTACTCGTAACAAGGGAGCGGCAACCAAGGCTACAGAAAAAAGAGGGCTCGCCGCCAAGCAGAGACCTCAAAAGATCTCTCACGGGCAGGCGATGGCTCCCAGGAGCGCCCTAGCCGCGGAGGCAAACATGCCGAGCCGGCAGCGCTGGAGTCGTTATCCCTCGACGACATGCCCAATCAGCTCAATAAGCACCTCAATAAGCAGAAGGAGTTCATCCAAGGCTTGATGGAGTTGTTGAAGGAGAGCCTCGACGACATGCCCGCTGAGCTCAATAACCAGGGGGAGTTGACCGCCGGCTTGGTGATGCTTCTGAAGAAGAGCATTGCCTCGGAGAAGAAGGCGATCGACGAAATCCTGCGACTTCAGGAGGACAAGGCGAAGCTCTGCCACGAGATCGACCTGTTGAAGGAGAAGAACGTCGACTAGAAGAAGCTGCATGATAATAGTAGTTCCTCGATGAAGATGCTGCAGGCACTCGTCATGGAATAGAAGGAGGAGTTGGCGAAGCTGCGCATCGATCACCCGGCTGCTGTCAAGGTACGTAATGCGGCCGTGGAACAGATGATAAAGGCTCACATCGAGAAATCCCGCGTCATGGAAAGAATGAAGAATATGGCAGAGGAGACGCGTAAGGAGATGGAGGTCGTGGAGGCGATAAAGAAGCAATTACGAATCCGCAGCGAATTAGATCATTTGGGGTGATAATCTTCCTTCTTCTTTTGCTCCTGTGTTTCATCTTTTGCTTCGGGTGTTTCGCCAGACGTTTCATGTTCTCTGCGAGGCATGAATAGAACAATGCTTTTTTTAGGGAATGAATAGAACAATGCTAACAATGAGATGACTAGAAAATTATATCATTTTTATCACCATATGGCACTGGGCTGCCATGTTTCGTGCTCCTCCATCGTAGTACTACTCCAATGGAAAACTTGAGTATACCGCACGGTTCTTTGCTCCTCCTCAGGTCGTCGGCGCATTTATACGAGCAGTCAAATCACAAGGCCCCGCCTTCCAGCAGTAATGAGCTGTCAAATCACAAAGGCCCTCGCCTCTCGTGAAACCGACCAAGGTAGACTGCCCCGTCCTCTAGCCTTTTAAAAAATGTATACTTTTGTACAGTAGTAGTATCGATGGATTGCACCATGGAGCAAAACTTGAAATTAAAAAAAGGTGGTACATATAGAGAGCGCTCGTCGCCAAATTATGCATATAGTACTATTAAAAAGGCTAGTCACAATAATGGTGTCCAGCAGAACCCACCCCTCAAATAAAACTATGCATCCTAGAATTCTTTGACAAAACTAAGCACACTGAAATTCTTTGACAACTAAACTGCTGGCTATATGATGTTGGCCATATATATTGTACGTATATAATGAGAAGAAACGAGTGGTAGTACTATACCAACTAAAAGATGAAATGTAAGAAATACTAGTATGTACATACTGAAGAGCTAAAGTAACGGGAAAAAACATAACATAGTTCTGTCGGGGGCTCAACACAACACACCCCTCAAATTAAATTAAGCACACCTGAAATTAAACTTTGTAACTATTTCGGTAGACACTGCATTAGAACCACCACGAGCAACGACACTGCCACCTTACTCGGAGTCCTCGTCCACGTCCTCGACTTCGTCGTTGTCCCTCTTCGTCTTGGCCGATACTTCTTTGCTTGAACCGCACACTTGGCTCTTGCTCTTCATCCAACCCTTGTAGATATTGAAACAAAGGTAGCCATCCATTGCATCATAGTGGATGTGGTCTATATCTAGTACATTCCGCTGCCATGCATAACGATGAAACGTGTATGGAGGTTTCTCCAGTTTACCGTACGAAGGATGAACCATTGCTCCTGCCAGGGTCAGCATTGAAGGCTGACATGAGGACACCAGCCGATTCTTCTGGAGGTCGAAGGGGTTGCCTACAAGGAGGCCTATCCGACCCAAGACTTCCTTGTCGTTCCCAAAGTCTACACTAACGAATTTGACTAGGTTGCTCTCGAGGAAGTCCTTAAAATCCAGGCATTCAACGTCAGCATGGCATATTGGGTAGACCAAGCATAAGTCATGCACGCAAACCTGGATCACGGCGGGCTTCTTCCTCTCTTCGTCCTTTAGATCCTTCTCTCGTCCAACGACTGTGGTGTACTCAACATCTAGCCCAGCGACCCACTCATCATCTTAGTTTTCGAACATGCGTCTGAAGCGAGAAAGGCATCCTTTCACCGTCGCAGAAGAACGGGTATAGATGACGTTGAACTCATCGCCGGTGATCGTTCTAACCTTGTACTCACCACTAATCATGGAGACGCCATGGATTTGGGAGGAGGGTTAGGATTAGTGGAACTACCGTAATGTGAAAGGACAGGACGACTAGGAGCGAACCACCATAGTATTGAAGGACGTGCAGGGACGAGTAGGAGCGAACTGCCAGCGTGCGAACGGCTGGGTAGTGGCTTTCCATTCTCCCATGATACGGGCTTCTGAGAGCCCTTGGATCTGAGATCGAATGGTTGCATGGCGTGATTCTAGACCTATGGTGAATATCCTATCCTGGAGGGTTATTCTGCAAATTTTCAGCAACTTGGCATGCGACCGTTTGACCTCAGATCCAAGGGCTGCCAGCAGCCCGTATCATGGTCGCGCCTACCACGACCATCGCGTCGCTCGCGCGGTCGCGCCCTTGGAGATTTAACACGGTGCGTTAGGCTATCTAATGTTGGCATGTCATACATAGTCATCACTTAGTCACTCATACTACAACAAGGTTAGCTATAAGGTTGACTATAAGTGTATTTTTTTACTCCTCTCTATCTCTTTCTTCGTACTCCCTCTGTCCCATAATATAAGAACGTTTTTGACACTAGTGTAGTGCAAAAACCGTTCTTATATTATGGGACACAGGGAGTACTAGTATTTATTGCATTTGCCAAGGAGTGACCTCTTCCAATGAAATGGTGTGCTTATTAGTTTTTTGTTGCTAAGTTTGCTTCATTTAAATAGCTATAGACTCAAAATTGTCTTTTCACCTAGGTACACGCGCACTGTTTCTTCCTTGGGTCACCAAACTAGTCTCTCTCTTCTTGATTAACTTGCCACATCAGACTTTATGCCTATGTGGCAAGCTTAGCACCTATAGGAGCAAGTAAGGCTGCTTGTAATGGGAGTAGTATCAAACAAAAGTATCATATGCATGATACTAGTATATGATACTCTCCATTACGACCAACCTAAGTACAATAGTGCGCTTTACATGGAATTTTTGCATATGTGGAGGAAAGGGAGGCAGGGAAAAAGTGGAGAAGTGGGCTCTCATGCAAGAGCCAGCCTCTACTACATGGTGGAGCATTGGGAGAGGCACCTGTATGGAGGTGCTCAGGAATCGGGAGACTCACGCCGGTCGTAGCGCCGCAGTTAAAATGATAATGGCAAGTCAAATCACGTGGCCCCACCTGTCCAGCAGTAACTCGCTGTCAAATCACACAGCCCTACGTTTGCAGCAGCCTACTCCCTCGTCTTATCGTGTCTCTGTCGAACCAATTAGGCGGAACTGCCCCGCCTACCGTGCAGGAAAAGCCCCGCCCTTGACTTTTAAATAGTACATTGTACTAATTTTGTATCCATGGATTGCTCCATGGAGCAAAGCCTCTGGAAAATGGTGGTACACATGTACGGAGTATACGGCACGCCCGTCGCGTTCGCGGCGCACCCCAGACGGTCAATCAGTCTGGCATATCGTCTACATATCATGCAGGTTCTGTTGTCATGGCTGTAGTTGTGGTGAGAAATCTAAAAAAAGGTTTCTTGTCATCTCGCAAAATTAGGTGTCATGTGCTTCGGATCACTGCGAGGGTTAATGAAAGTGCAACTATCCCTAGGTGGTTTTTGTAATTCTTAACAACATATAGCTCATTGAGCTAATGCTATTCCAAGACTATTATTTCAGGAAAGCTCAATGAATGGCATGGCATGGATGATGAAAGTGGATCCCTCAAAATACTAAGGACAAAGGATTGGCTCAAGCTCAAAAGCTCAAGACTCTTCATTTATATTTTAGTGATCCAAGATCACATTGAGTCTATAGGAAAAGCCAATACTGTCAAGGAGGGATGAGGTGTTGCTTAATGAGACTCTTGCTTCAAGTGCTTAGTGATATGCTCCAAATACCCTCAACTACTTTCTCACATCCACATATGACCTAAACCCAAAGTCAAAATCGGTCCCACCGATTCTTTCTATCCGGCGCCACCGAGTTCAAATGTCATAACCACTGCCACAAACCCTAGGCAAATCGGTCTTACCGATAGGGATCTCGGTCTCACCGAGATGGGATTGTAATCTCTCTGTTTTCCTTTGTAATGTTTCGGTCAAACCAAAGTGAGCGATCGGTCCCACCGAGATTGCAATGTAAACTCCCTGTTTCCTTTTCATAACATTTCGGTCTCACCGAAATGAGCGAATCGGTCCCACCGAGTTTACCTAACCAACTCTCTGGAAAGCTTATTACCAAAATCGTTCTCACTGAGTTTGTGTAATCGGTCTTACCGAGATTATGTTATGCCCTAACCCTAATCATATCGGTCCTACCGAGTTGCATGTCGGTCCCACCAAAAATCCTAACGGTCACTAGGTTTACTAAATCGGTCTGACCGAGTCTGTTGAATCGGTCCCACCGAGTTTGGTAAATTGTTTGTAATGGTTAGATTTTGTGTGGAGGCTATAAATACCCCTCGACCTCCTCTTCATTCGAGAAGAGAGCCATCAAAACAAACCTACACTTCCAACTTACCATTTCTGAGAGAGAACCACCTACTCATGTGTTGAGGCCAAGATATTCCATTCCTACCATATGAATCTTGATCTCTAGCCTTCCCCAAGTTGCTTTCCACTCAAATCTTCTTTCCACCAGATCCAAAACCTATGAGAGAGAGTTGAGTGTTGGGGAGACTATCATTTGAAGCACAAGAGCAAGGAGTTCATCATCAATGCACCATTTGTTACTTCTTGGAGAGTGGTGTGTCCTATATTGGCTAGGTGTCACTTGGGAGCCTCTGACAAGATTGTGGAGTTGAACCAAGGAGTTTGTAAGGGCAAGGAGATCGCCTACTTCGTGAAGATCTACCGCTAGTGAGGCAAGTACTTCGTGGGCGACGGCCATGGTGGGACAGACAAGGTTGCTTCTTCGTGGACCCTTCATGGGTGGAGCCCTCCGTGGACTCGCACAACCGTTACCCTTCATGGGTTGAAGTCTCCATCAACGTGGATGTACGATAGCACCACCTATCGGAACCACGCCAAAAACATCCGTGTCTCCAATTGCGCTTGAATCCTTCAAACCCTTCCCTTTACTTTCTTGCAAGTTGCATGCTTTAATTTCCGCTGCTCATATACTCTTTGCATGCTTGCTTGAATTGTGTGATGATTTCTTGACTTGTCCTAAGATTGTTAAAATCTGCCAAACTCTAAAATTGGGAAAAGGTTAAGTTTTTAATTGGTCAAGTAGTCTAATCACCCCCCCCTCTAGACATACTTCAAGGTCCTACAAGTGGTATTAGAGCTTTGGTCTCCATTTGCTTTGATTTCCATAGCTTTTGGTGGTCATAGCCTTGGTTTCACAACCTAGGAGAGTATGGCGTCTAGTGAGGGAAATTATCACCTTAGAGGTCCTTACTTTGATGGTACTAATTTTGCTAGTTGGAAGCATAAGATGAAAATGCATATTCTTGGACATAACCCCGCCGTTTGGGCTATTGTGTATATTGGCTTGCAAGGTGAATTCTTTGATGGGAGAGAACCGAACCGTGAAGCTAGCACAGAAGAGTTGAAGATGCTGCAATACAACGCTCAAGCTTGTGATATCCTCTTCAACGGATTGTGCCCCGAAGAATTCAACAAAATCAGCCGTCCTGAGAATGCAAAGAAAATTTGGGATACTTTGATTGATATGCATGAAGGTACCGACTCCGTTAAGGAATCCAAGTTGGATGTGCTCCAAAGTCAGCTTGACAAGTTCAAAATGAAGGATGGTGAAGGTGTCGCTGAAATGTACTCTAGGCTTGCTCTTATCACAAATGAGATTGTCGGCTTAGGGAGTGAAGAGATGACCGACAGATTCATCATCAAGAAGATCCTAAGAGCATTGGATGGAAAGTATGATGACGTGTGGACATTGATCCAAATAATGCCAAACTACAAAGATCTCAAGCCAACGGAAGTCATTGGAAGAATTGTTGCTCATGAGATGTCACTCAAGGATAAGGAGGAACTTCACAACCAGTCAAGTGGTGCTTACAAAGCCTCATGTAAAGCCCCCACATCATCAAGTGAGAAACAAACCTTCAATGAAGAATTGAGCTTAATGGTGAAGAACTTCAACAAATTCTACAAGAGTAGAAGCAAAGAAAGAAGCTCTAAGTCATGGTCCTTCAATGACAAAAGATCTTCTAGTCGAGAGCGAAATTGCTACAATTGTGGGAGACCCAGACACTATTCCATTCAGTGTACGGCACCCTACAAAAGAAGAGAAGATTCTCCAAGAAGAAGAAGCAAAAGAGAAGAATCACCACCAAGAGAGAGGAGGAGTAGAGATGATCGTTATGAATGAAGACCCTCACGGAGAAGCAAGGATTCGGAAAGGAAGGACAAGTCATCAAGGAGCTACACAAAACGAAGACATCAAGCTCATGTTGGTGAATGGGTATTCGGCTCCGACTCCGACAATCACTCCGAGAGAAGCTGTCACTCCGACTCCAAATATACTCAAGATGAAGGTGTTGCCAGTCTAGCACTTGTGTCAACCAACTCCTACGACATATTTGACTCACCAAATGAAGGAATTGGAAGATGCTTCATGGCTAAAGGTCCAAAGGTAACACATCCCGAGTATGTTGATTTCAACAGTGATGAAGATGACTTGCTAGTTGATGATGATTTACTTGACAACTCTAGTGATGAATACTATGATGAAACGTCAATTAATCATGCTAATCAAGATAAAACAAATGACAATGATAAGGAGAAGATTGAGCTTCTAACTAAAGAACTAAACACTCTTAAGTTAGCTCATGAAACTATCTTCGAAGATCATCGAGGACTTTTAAGGGCTCATGAGAAGTTACGCTTTGAAAAGCTCAATCTTGAGCAAGAGCATGAGTTCTTAAAAGCAATCAATGATGATCTCCGTAAGAAAAGTTCTTCTTACATTGCCAAGCGTTTACTCTTATCTACTTACATGCCTCAAGTCAAGTCTAGTAACAAGTACAAGAAAGATCCTTCCTCTAGTAATAACAATAATAATGCCAAATCCAATATTGTTGCTTCTAGTAGTTCTCTTGATTCCACTAATGATTATCTTAGCCAAGTTACATTGAGCAAGAAAATAGCTTATTGAAGGGAATTATAGAGAAAGGTGTTTAAAAGAGCCTTGCTGGGAGTAAGCAATTCGAGGAAATTGTACGCAAGCAAGGAAGGCACCGGAAGAATCAAGGTGTTGGTTTTGAACAAAAGTTCAATGCCAATGGAGTTGAGTGGGAAGAAGATCAATACCCCAAGACGAAGTTTGTTCCTCAACAAGAGAAGTATGATCCTACTTCCTTCAAGGGAACACAAGCACATGATGATCTTCCACCACAAGACCACAAGAACAAAGGCAAGGACAAGCTTCAAGAGGAGATTGATGCATTTGAAGAAGCACCTAAGGCCTCGGTCAAGTGGGTTCCCAAGACTACGTCAAGTTCTACTTCATCAAGTACAACTACAACTCCAAGGATTCCCATCAAGATGATGTGGATCCCGAAGAAGAAGAACTAGAGAGTTCTTGAGGGTGACTCCGCCAACATTCTTCACTCATATCATTATGGCAAGGACAAGTGCAATCAACTTCCACATCTTGCACTAGTTCAAGGAGTCACAAACCCTCAAGTTGGTAAGGCAAGGGACAAGGTAACCTAATGATTTCATGGACATCATCTTGTGTGTGTGCATCACTCTATGTCTATGGATACCCTTGTTTGTTCCTTGTGGGACTAACCCATGTAGGTATGTTGAAAGTGCAACTCACTCCAAAGGATAGCTCCAAATGATCTACATCAACATTGAGCATCCACATCTTCAACACCTACATGAAGTCATCTTCGACAAAACCCAAGGTTAGTTCATCCCTCAAAAAGGGGATCTCACATCTAGGGGGAGCTTAACTCTAAGAATTGAGTCAAAGCAACTCTAATGGTGTGAACACATCAATGCATTATGTAAAAGTGGTAACCCCACTTGAGCTTAAACGATGAGTATGACCTATGATAAAATGTTCTCATTTGACTCCTAAGTCAATATACTCATATATAGATGACCTAGTCATCGCCAATTGTTTGATAGATGCTAGAATTGGTTGAGCATGCTTTGCCACATATTTCATTTGCCATCTTATTGTGTGAGCATGTTGGTTGCATATTTTACTCATTCGAGGACATCCACTTGTTGCTTTGATTGTTTGGCTTCTTTTTCTTTTGCCAAGTGGATGGGCAAGAATGCCTAAGAACCTTCTCTAGCTATCTATGATTTTCTCGTCTCAAACTCTATTCATGCTACATCACAAAATTTAATCAAGTCAGATTTGAACCACTCTGTGTGACGAGCACTCAGAGTCCCCGATTCGTCATAGACTTAAACTTCCAAAACTTCTTTTTGATTCTCGGTCTGACTGATTCCTCCATTTCGGTCCTACCGAGACCACTAAGTCGATCCAGGTTTTCAATCTCGGTGCAACCGATTTGAACTTTTCGGTCACACCGAGTTGCAGTAACTATATACAGTTATGCATCTCGGTGCCACCGAGTTGTTCCACTCGGTCACACCGACAGGGTCGGGCTATATATACTCACAGGCAAAAATTTGGAAATTTCTCCGAACCTCTTCGCCCGCGCAATAGCTCGCTCTGCCACCAGGGTCTCCGGATCGTCTCCTTGTTGCCAGCCGCCTCCTGTCGCTGGTCTCCGCCGCCGTCAACGGATTTCACCCCCGCCGTTGCCGCCGTAGCGAGTTCATCGCCAAGCTAGGGTATGGACTCAATCACAGTGCTATCCTCGTCCGATTCCTAGCACATTGTGTTCATTATGATTCTTGCCACGATTGAGACACTCCTATCCAGTCAATACAATCCTTAGATTAGATGGGATTTGAAAATTTAGGGTTAGGTTTCCGCCGAAACCATCTCGGACCCACCGAGTTGAAAAACTCGGTCCCACCGATTTGGCTATCGCCATTGCACTAGTAACTCTCGGTCCGACCGAGAATTGCTAATCGGTGTGACCGATTCGAAGACTTTGTGAAACCCTAGCAGTCTTGGTGCCACCGAACTGTGACTCGGTCCAACCGAGTTCACCAGTTTAGGTTCCAAAACTGCTTCGGTATCACCGAGTTTGAAAATCGGTTGATCCGAAATGCTTTCTGTGGAAACCTAAAACTAAATTTTTGAATCATTCTTTTGCAAAAATCTCTGTATTTTGTGATGCTCATCCATTCTATCTCATCTATAACTATTCACAGGGTCAGTAGTCAGTGATTTGCAGAATGTCAGACCAAAGTGATAGTCAAAACAAATCAGAAGAGCACATTCACATGAGTGAGGGCACTAGTCCCTCTAGCACTTCAGATGATGGTAGCAGGAGCACCCCAAGCGATCTGCCTAAAGCTGCCACCAAGACAAGGAAGAAGAGAACCTCGGAATCTGAAGATGAGGATTATATGGCAGAAGAAGATGAGGCTACCTCCAAGAAGGTAGTGCTCAAAAAGATGTATGCCTCAGCAAAGAACACAAAGCCTGGACTCAATAGGAAGGTTCCTGCCAAGGGGACACCTATGATGAAGGTCAGAAGATCAACTCAAGTGCCTGAAAAGACAGAACCCAAAGAGGCACCTGCAAGAAGAGTCACAACTTCCAAACCCAAGAAAGTTCCCACTGGAGAAACTACGAAGTTTACCATGGAATCAGAAGATGAAGCTGCTGGACAAGATAAGAAGAAGAAGAGAGCCAGAACCACTACTGCCCAGGTTCTTGGAAATCCCTCTATGAGGAGAGACTCTGAAGAGGAAGAAGAGGTTGCTGCACCAGCACCCAAGGCACAGAAGCTAATGGATGATGCTATAAAGTTAGGGGCTGCAACATCAAAGCCCAAGGAAGCACCCAAAGATGCCCCCAAGCCCAAGCTTGCACCAAAGGGGAATACCAGGAGTGTTCCAGCTCCTGAGAAGAACAAGGCCCCAGTGCCTGAAGTTGTTGATGAGGAAGATGATGAAGGACAAGTCCTGAGGAAGCTAAAGCCCAAGATTCCAGACCACAATGATGCTCATCCTGTGGCTGAGAATATGAAGTTGATAAAGGATGCAGGACTCAGATTGTGGAGGCTGACAGATCCATATGCTACCAGGAGAAGAACTGTTGTTGATTACAGGTTCCACACTAAGGAACAGCAGGACTTCTATGAGACAGTGTTGTTGGACAAGAAGCCCATAGTATGTGATATGAGGTGGGTCGACTGGACCTACATGTAGGAAAATGAGGAACACTATCCTGGAGTGCAAGACAGCTTTGTTGCTTGTGGAGTTGCAGACTTTGTTGGGCAGAAGCTCACAAAGTGGAATGATGAGCTTATCATGCAATTCTACTCCACAGCAAACTCCTATCCAGATGGCAGGATAGTTTGGATGTCTGAAGGTACAAGGTACCAGTCAACAATTGAGGAATGGGCCAGTCTGATCAATGGCCCAAAGGAGAGTGAAGATGACTTGGATGTCTATGCCAAGAAGAAAATGGACCACAATACCATGTCTCATATGTACAAGGAGATCCCAAACAAAGCTCTTGAGACTTTCAAGTTTGGGTCAGTCCACTTTCTTCTGTCAGGGATGCCAACCGTCAACTGGATCCTAAGGCACACTCTGTTGCCCAAGTCAGGTGACCACAACATGATTAGAGGGCATTCTATCAACTTGTTGCATTTGTTTGATATTCCACAAAAATTCAAGGTCATGAGCCTCCTTGTTGAGACCATTAAGAGGACAACAGCAGATCAGAAGAGGAGTTGTGGGTATGCCCCACAGATTCAAGAGTTGATTAACTCAAAGATGGGCACAGGAACTTACTTGCTGGATAAGGAACATTTTGCTATCTATCCAGACTTTGAGGACAATCAAGTTGTGATGAATGAGAATGAACCGTCATCAGTGCAAGCTCAAGAGCAGAAGGAGAAGGCAAAGAGAGAGAAGGCTGCCAAGATGCCAATTCAAGAGGAGGCATCTGAATACTTTTTGAAGAACAAGCAGGAGCAGCTTGGTTACTTGATAGCATCAACACTGAGGATTGAGAAGTGGTTGGCCACCCTAACTCAAAACCAGAAGAGCCTGGAAAGAATCATGGAACAAAAATTCTATGATGTAGATTTCAAAGTAACTGAGATTCAGTCAGTTGTGGAGCAGCTCCAGGATGACATGCAGGCGAGGAAGGGCAAGACAACCACTGATGCATTTGCCAGAGTGCCTAGAGCTCATAGGTTAGATGCAGTGCCTGTGATAGACTCCAGAGCCACATCATCTGCACCAGCTACAGCTCCTACAGCTCCAGTGCAACCAGCTCCAGCACCAACTCCTCCAGCTCCATCCACTTCAACTGAAGCTTTCGTCCAAGGAGCCATCTCTACACCACCACCTGAAAATCAAGCCTGCGAGTCGATCTAGAACTATGCATTTTCTATGAACTTTTTGGTAACTTGTTGCCAAAGGGGGAGAAAAATGTATAGATCATAGGCTTCGAGAGAGAGAGTGCTGCTTTTGTTCTCTCTTGCTTTGGTGGTTAAACTTTGTTTGCTTTTGATTGCTTGAGATACTATGCTGTTATCTGTGAGACATTGATGATCATGTGTTTGATCATAAGCTACACTTATGCTTGTTAGGTGATATTATCTTACCTATCCTTATGTGATCATTCACTTTGCTTGGTGATAAGTGCATGTATTCAATTCTTATTATTTTGAGCGCTCCATCAAGATGTATGTGACATGGAAGAGTAACCCATGAGCCTAATTCCTTGTGCATTTGCAGTCCAAAGCAAATTTTAAACTATGCACAAATTTAGGGGGAGCTCTTGCTTATCACATACTTCTCAAAGCGACGATGTTCTTCAATCTTATTATCATTTGTCGAAGCTTTGATCTATATGTTGTCATCAATTACCAAAAAAAGGGGAGATTGAAAGTGCAACTATCCCTAGGTGGTTTTGCTAATTCATAACAACATATAGCTCATTGAGCTAATGCTATTCCAAGACTAATATTTCACGAAAGCTCAATGAATGGCATGGCATGGATGATGAAAGTGGATCCCTCAAAATACTAAGGACAAAGGATTGGCTCAAGCTCAAAATCTCAAGACTCTTCATTTATATTTTAGTGATACAAGATCACATTGAGTCTATAGGAAAAGCCAATACTATCAAGGAGGGATGAGGTGTTGCTTAATGAGCCTCTTGCTTCAAGTGCTTAGTGATATGCTCCAAATACCCTCAACTACTTTCTCACATCCACATATGAACTAAACCCAAAGTCAAAATCGGTCCCACCGATTCTTTCTATCCGGCGCCACCGAGTTCAAATGTCATAGCCACTACCACAACCCTAGGCAAATCGGTCTTACCGATAGGGATCTCGGTCTCACCGAGATGGGATTGTAATCTCTTTGTTTCCCTTCGTAACGTTTCGGTCAAACCGAAGTGAGCGATCGGTCCCACCGAGATTGCAATGTAAACTCCCTGTTTCCTTTTCGTAACATTTCGGTCTCACCGAAATGAGAAAATCAGTCCCACCGAGTTTACCTGACCAACTCTCTAGAAAGATTATTACCAAAATCAGTCTCACCGAGTTTGTGTAATCGGTCTTACCGAGATTACGTTATGCCCTAACCCTAATCATATCAGTCCTACCGAGTTGCATGTCGGTCCCACCGAAAATCCTAACAGTCACTAGGTTTACTAAATCGGTCCGACCGAGTCTGTTGAATTGGTCTCACCGAGTTTGGTAAATTGTGTGTAACGGTTAGATTTTGTGTGGAGGCTATAAATACCCCTCCACCTCCTCTTCATTCGAGAAGAGAGCCATCAGAACAAACCTACACTTCCAACTTACCATTTCTGAGAGAGAACCACCTACTCATCTGCTGAGGCCAAGATATTCCATTCCTACCATATGAATCTTGATCTCTAGCCTTCCCCAAGTTGCTTTCCACTCAAATCTTCTTTCCAACAGATCCAAAACCTATGAGATAGAGTTGAGTGTTGGGGAGACTATAATTTTAAGCACAAGAGCAAGGAGTTCATCATCAACGCACCATTTGTTACTTCTTGGAGAGTGGTGTCTCCTAGATTGGCTAGTTGTCATTTGGGAGCCTCCGACAAGATTGTGGAGTTGAACCAAGGAGTTTGTAAGGGCAAGGAGATCGCCTACTTCGTGAAGATCTACCGCTAGTGAGGCAAGTACTTCGTGGGCGACGGCCATGGTGGGACAGACAAGGTTGCTTCTTCGTGGACCCTTCATGGGTGGAGCCCTCCGTGGACTCGCACAACCGTTACCCTTCATGGGTTGAAGTCTCCATCAACGTGGATGTACGATAGCACCACCTATCGGAACCACGCCAAAAACATCCGTGTCTCCAATTGCGCTTGAATCCTCCAAACCCTTCCCTTTACTTTCTTGCAAGTTGCATGCTTTAATTTCCGCTGCTCATATACTCTTTGCATGCTTGCTTGAATTGTGTGATGATTGCTTGACTTGTCCTAAGATTGCTAAAATCTGCCAAACTCTAAAATTGGGAAAAGGTTAAGTTTTTAATTGGTCAAGTAGTCTAATTACCCCCCGCCTCTAGACATACTTTAAGGTCCTACAGTTAAACAGCGGCAACTGAGTTTGGCTAGTCATTGGGGGCACATGCACGAAGACTACTCGGCTGCCATCTACGTCAAGCCGGCTATGTTAATTAGGACATCTATCGATGGACCCCTTTTCTACGAGTTTATCTTTAATTTGAGCTTTGTTCCTCATCTAGTTTGTCCGTCTGGATTCATGTTGTCTCCTTTGGGCAGTGGGGTTAGGATTTCTTGTCAGGTGGCATTTTTTCGTGTTAGGCCATGTTTGGATGGTCGTTTTTCTTTCAAATATCCTTGTAAAAAATACAGACCTCCGGCGGTCGTTTCGATTCCAGCCGGAAATCCTTCACAGCTCGGAAGTTACACCTGTAAATTAAATACACCTGTATTGAAATACCCCGATGCCAAGCGCGGCCTTATATGTTATAATCGAGCGCTTCAGATCAAAATGACAACAACTACGCCTCCAGGCCACGTGCATTAATACTTCTCGACAGTCATTGACGAGGTCAAGCCGGCTCCGGTACACAAAAGAAACCTAGTACTACTCCACTATATAGGCAGGAGCCTCCACGCTTGCTTGCTAGTGTTGCTCTCTTCACACTGTCTCGTCCTCTCCATATCTAAACATGACAGTGATGGCCACACACACTCTCTCTCTCTCTGCTCACCGCTGGTCACAGATCCAGCCGGATCCATTCCGCCTGGGAAGGTGAGAAGGTGCAACATTCACGCGGTCGTCCTCGGCGATGGCTCTTACCCATTGCTGGCGCATCCCGATCAGCCTGCCTTGCCGTTCTCTCCCAAGCACCGCTGGCAAGCGAGTGCCTCCGACCCCTTCTTCCTCGCTGCCGTAGTGTGGGCAGATAAGGCCTCCCCCCGCCCACCTAGCGACATCCCAGCGACCATCAGGTATAAATTCCTTCGAAACTGGCCTTGCTCTACTTCCCGAGCTCCTGACATTGCTGCATTTGTATCTTTTACTATTTCTCAGGCCCCCACGTAGATAGGATCGATCAGCTGTTCGAAAACCACCTAATTTCTTTTACGTTTAAGAGGTAAAACTAGTTCATGCACTCGAATCTAGTACTACTTGGTTCAAACAAGGAAGAAAGGGGTGAGGGTGGGGGAAGATTTGTTACCTGGATCTAGGACTTGGTCGAAAGAGGAAATAATGGGGGCGAAAAGTAGCAAAGACTGGCTATCCAACTGGTCTCTAGGTCTAATAGGGAAATAAAGGGAAACACAGTACAAACTCAATATAAACCCGATCTATTGGTTGAAAAAGGAAAGAAAGTGGGGACTGGGGGACAAGTCAACAGAGTAAGTCCAGCACTCGATTTGCTAGCCTCACACAGTATAAGGTGGCTATACCGAACAAAAATGGGACCAACACAGATATCCCTTTCTGATGTTTGTCGCCCCGAGCCACTCTTATGTAATGCCACTTGTAAAATGTAGCAGTCGCACTGTTAAAAGTAAGGACACGTTAAACCAATGTTGTTTTCAATGTAATGCCTCCAGTAATATGAATCAATGGCACTTTTTTACATGTCCTGCTAAATTTCCCATTAAGATAAGTTGGTTTTTTTTTTCTATAGAAATGCAACTGTCCTGGTACGCCTACTCTCCCGTTCCCAAAGTAATGTCGTATTTAACGGTTGTCATAGTTAATCCTAATACCCACACTAATATCTAGCAATGCCACTGCTTTAGAAATTGCTTCTGTCCTTGTAGGATTGCCATTCAGATATGGAACATGCATCTTTTCATTTGATGCATGTTTCATCACTTGTTAGTCACCCTCCTTTCCACCTTTTTTGTGCAAACAGAGATATACATTTCACGCTCGATCTTAGTTGAACTGCACAAATGATATCCAAATTATAGTTGAGCATTCCAGGAGCTTCACAACCAACCTTGATGTTGATCAATTTTATTACAACTAATGAAGAAGAAGCTCTATGGGTTTCATTTTCTGATGGAAATGGAACCGGGGCTGGAGTCCTTTTCTTAAAAAATTGAAGAAGAAGCTGCTAGCTCACGGGACATTGCTTCATTTTAGGTGAACTGCACCAAAAGGTCCCATGAATTGAATCATCCATGTTCGTGACTCAAAGAGCCAGCTTCAGCATCCCAGTCTAGGCACCCTCCGGCCTCCATCCTTGCGACGCACGGTACACCTCATTTGCCACCTGCTCGACCCTAGTGTCACTGATAAAATGAAGTAATAATACAGTTAAAATAGAGCGAGTGTCCTCTCTATCATTTCATTTCCAATGTAGATAAAGAAAGTGCTTCTCTTTGTTAATGTATGTTTCATCAACTAGTCCCATTGTTAATGTTTAAGCGTTTCTGCAAACTGGGGTGCTTAATTTTAGTTGATTTGTACAAAAATAGAGATTTGAATGTCTCAAGGCGCTTCCTTGTACTACCGTTGTACACTAATGTTCATCACTGGCAGAAGGTGTATCTGGGAGACATGGGACGATGTCCAGTATGAGGCGTACCATATGAGGCATCGCAGGGCCCATCTCGCCCTCACAGCAAGGCATACTATGATACTATCGCAATATTTTCTTCTATTTATTTTGTGTGTTTCATCAACTTGTGCCACTATAATGTAATCACACCTTTTCATTATCTGTGCAAACAGGGTTATTCAGCTGCATTTGGGTGGAACTGCACAAATGTACATATGGAACCGGCATATATGTAGAGTGCGAGGTGTGCCAAGTAAAAATTACCGACACCAACCATGCTGCATGCACGCATTGGGAGATACTCGATGAACTCGGAGGACTGCAGCGTGACTGCCGCCGAGGAGTACATGTACATCGCCGCCCTCATCGCTGTCGTCTCGCTCTTTCGCATACAATGCCACATGGCCCGCACCGTCCTCAAAATCTCCCACTCATTGTCAAACCAAGTAAGGATCTCCTTCAACCTGGCTAACTTTGCCTAGTCACCGCCGGCGATCTGCCTGAATCGCTACTGCATCCTCTCCATAGATGTCCTTCTGAGTGGTCCGGTGCTAGCTTTGGAAGATGGGAGGAGAGACGGTGGTCTTGCAATAGAGAAGAGGGAGAGGCGAGACAGTGGTTTTGGAATGGAGATGATGGAGAGGAGAGGAGGTGGTTTTGCAACAGAGCAGATCAGAAGAGGGAGAGGCGAGACGGTGGTTTTGGAATGCAGATGATGGAGAGGAGAGGAGGTGGTTTTGCAATGGAGAAGAGGGAGAGGAGCATGCGGCAGCGATTTAGGATTGGACGAGAGGGCCGGCGCGCTATGACTGGATCAAAATCAAAACCAATTTACCCTTCAATTAAGAAAGCGACCCTGAGGGAGTCCTGGACTAGGGGGTGTCCGGATAGCCGGACTATCATCATCGGCCGGACTCCAAGACTATGAAGATACAAGATTAAAGACTTCGTCCCATGTCCGGATGGGACTTTCCTTGGCGTGGAAGGCAAGCTTGGCGATACGGATATGTAGATCTCCTACCATTGTAACCGACTCTGTGTAACCCTAGCCCTCTCCGGTGTCTATATAAACCGGAGGGTTTTAGTCCGTAGGACGAACAACCATTACAACAATCATACCATAGGCTAGCTTCTAGGGTTTAGCCTCCTTGATCTCGTGGTAGATCCACTCTTGTACTACCCATATCATCAATATCAATCAAGCAGGAGTAGGGTTTTACCTCCATCGAGAGGGCCCGAACCTGGGTAAAAACATCGTGTCCCTTGTCTCCTGTTACCATCCGCCTAGACGCACAGTTCGGGACCCCCTACCCAAGATCCGCCAGTTTTGACACCGACATTAGTGCCTTCATTTGAGAGTTCCTCTGTGTCGTCACCGATAGGCTTGATGGCTTCTTCAATCAACAACAATGCAGTCCAGGGTGAGACTTTTCTCCCCGGACAGATCTTCGTGTTCGGCGGCTTTGCACTGCGGGCCAATTCACTTGGCCATCTGGAGCACATCGAAAGCTACGCCCCTGGCCATCAGGTCAGATTTGGAAGCCTAAACTTCACGGCCGACGTCCGCGGAGACTTGATCTTCGATGGATTCGAGCCACAGCCGAGCGCGCCGCACTGTCACGATGGGCATGATCTAGCTGTGCCACCGGACAGTACCCTAGAGGCCGCACATGAGTTCGGAGCCGATTGCGCAGATCGAGGACAGGTGGCTGGACACCGCCTCGGGAGCTGCAATCTCTACGGCGATGGAGCCGAATACTGACCTTGTCCCTTAGAAAGCTCGTGACTCCGAGGTGCCGGACTCCGAACCTCCTGCGCCCCTGCCAATCGAATCCGATTGGGCGCCGATCATGGAGTTCACCGCTGCGGACATCTTTCAGCACTCACCCTTTGGCGACATCCTGAATTCACTAAAGTATCTCTCGTTATCAGGCAAGCCCTGGCCGGATTGCGGTCAGGATGGTTGGGACGCGGACGACGAAGAAATTCAAAGCCCACCCACCACCCACTTTGTAGCCACTATCGACGATCTAACCGACATGCTAGACTATGACTCCGAAGACATCGACGGTATGGACGACCATGCCGGAGACGATCAAGAACCAGCGCCTACGGGGCACTGGAAGGCCACCTCGTCATACGACATATACAGGTGGACATCCCAAAGGATGGGGACGACGAAGAAGTAGCGGAGGCAGATTCCTCTAAGAAACAGCCCAAGCGCCGACGTCAGCGGCGCCGCTCTAAATCCCGCCACAGCAAGAATGGAGATTCCGGCACCGGAGATAATAACAGCCCAGAGAGTGCCGAAGACAACCCCCTCCAGCAAGATTCAGAACAGGAGGACGGAGAAGCCAGCCCTCAAGAGAGAGCGGCAGACGAGGAGGATGAAAATTACATGCCTCCCTCCGGAGACGAGGCAAGCCTCAATGACGACGAATTCATCGTGCCCGAGGATCCCGTCGAACAAGAGCGTTTTAAACGCAGGCTAATGGCCATGGCGAACAGCCTAAAGAAAAAGCAGCAACAGCTTCGAGCTGATCAAGACCTGCTGGCCGACAGATGGACCGAGGTCCTCGCGGCCAAAGAGCATGAACTCGAATGCCCCTCCAAAAGCTACCCAAAACGCAAGTTGCTCCCCCGACTAGAGGAGGAAGCATACAAACCTTCATCACCAGCGCACAATAGGGCAGACCGACCACCTTGTGGCCGCGACAGAGAGGCATCTAGGCCCTCCACCAGAACCGTACCCCGGCACCGCTTGAAAAGCGTGAAGCCACGGGGGAATGCGCCGGACTTGCGAGACGTACTAGAGGACAAGGCAGACAAAGCTCTCTTGAGCTATGTCGTGATATTGCTCATTATAGAGGCGCCGCACACCCACTATGCTTCACAGATGAAGTAATGGATCATCGAATCCCTGAAGGGTTTAAACCCGTGAACATTGAATCCTACGATGGAACAACAGACCCCGCGGTTTGGATCAAAGATTATCTCCTTCATATCCATATGGCCCGCGGTGACGATCTCCACGCCATCAAGTATCTCCCACTCAAGCTTAAAGGACTAGCTCGGCATTGGCTTAACAGCTTGCCAATAGAGTCAATTGGGTGTTGGGAGGACCTGGAAGCCGCATTTCTCGACAACTTCCAGGGCACATATGTGCGACCACCAGACGCCGATGACCTAAGCCACATAATCCAGCAGCCAGACGGATCGGCCAGACAGTTCTGGACACGGTTCTTAACAAAGAAAAATCAAATCGTCGACTGTCCGGATGCAGAGACCCTCGCAGCCTTCAAACATAACATCCGCGATGAGTGGCTGGCCTGGCACCTAGGACAGGAAAAGCCGAAATCCATGGCAGCCCTCACATCACTCATGACCCGCTTCTGTGTGGGGGAGGACAGCTGGCTAGCCCGCAGTAACAACCTCAGCAAAAATTCTGGCAGTCTGGACAACAAGGACCGCAATGGCAGGTCGCGTCGTAACAAAAACAAACGCCGCGTTAACGGCGATAACACTGAGGATACGGCAGTCAACGCCGGATTCAGAGGCTCTAAACCCGGTCAGCGGAAAAAGCCATTTAAAAGAACTACTCCGGGTCCATCCAATTTGGACCGAATACTCGACCGCTCTTGCCAGATACATGGCACCCCCAAAAAGCCAGCTAACCACACCAACAGGGATTGTTGGGTATTCAAGCAGGCAGGCAAGTTAATTGCCGAAAACAATGACAAGGGACTGCATAGCGATGACGAGGAGGAGACCCAGCCACCGAACAGTAGAGGACAGAAGGGTTTCCCCCCAAAAGTGCGGACGGTAAACATGATATACGCAACCCACATACCCAAGAGGGAGCGGAAGCGTGCACTTAGGGACGTATATGCAATGGAGCCAGTCGCCCCGAAGTTCAATCCATGGTCCTCTTGCCCGATCACTTTCGATCGAAGGGACCACCCCACCAGTATCCGCCATGGCGGATTTGCCCATTGGTTTTAGACCCAATCGTCGATGGATTTCACCTCACTAGAGTCCTGATGGACGGCGGCAGTAGCCTAAACCTGCTTTATCAGGATACAGTGCGCAAGATGGGCATAGATCCCTCAAGGATTAAACCTACAAAGGCGACCTTCAAAGGCGTCATACCAGGTGTTGAGGCCAATTGTACAGGCTCAGTCACACTGGAAGTGGTCTTCGGATCCCACGATAATTTCCGAAGCGAGGAGTTAATCTTCGACATAGTCCCGTTCCGTAGTGGCTATCACGCTCTGTTCGGACGAACCGTGTTCGCAAAGTTCAACGCGGTGCCGCATTATGCATACCTTAAGCTCAAGATGCCAGGCCCTCGTGGAGTCATCACGGTCAACGGAAACACTGAACGCTCCCTCCGAACGGAGGAACACACAGCGGCTCTCGCGGCAGAAGTATAGAGCAGCCTCTTAAGGCAATTTTCGAGCCCAGCCGTTAAACGACCGGACATGGCTAAACGCGCCTGGAGTAACATACATCAAGACCACCTGGCACGTTCCGAGCACGCGTAGCAATGCGGCCCCAACCCCAGCCCTTGTATGATTGCAAGACGAGCCCTTCGCATACATCATTACGCTCTGGAGATACCATGGGCATAGGGGGAGGGGCACGACCACGACAGGCCCAGAGTGCGGCTCAACCACACTAGGGGCTCCCAAGTGTGTCACTCTTTTTTTCCTTTTTTTATTTATCCACAGGACTCTGTTCACCAGAGGCCCTGTCCGGCAGTAGATCTGCCGAACTCACGATGCAACAGCCAGAGAGGGACAATGGCTACGACAAACACTCAGGTGGTCTCCATTATGAGCATTAAATCTGTTTAATACACCATTCCGCAGCCTACCCCTGGAGGGGGACATGTCTAATAGTCCAAACCCTTTCTTACCGCACTATTTGTATAGTTCTGCACTCATAGCAGAATTCCTTGAATAAACAATGCATCACTTTTTGCTTATAATTGCATTCCTTTTTTTTACATATATGTTCATTTATGACATCTTGCATCCGTACACTTTGGTACGGCCGAATACACCAGGGGCTTATGTTCCCTGCATTATGGTGTGATAAGTCCAAACACTTTCACAAGTGCGGCACCCCGAACTTATAGCACTATATGCATCGGCTCCGAATCATGTCTTGGTTCAATAGTTGGGTTTGCCCGGCTCCCATGTTTTGGTACCTTACGTTCCGTTCTATCGGCTAAGGTAGCACTGGGAGAACCACTGCGATTGTGCCCCGGTTGAGCTGGGCGAGCGCCTCAGTGGAGAAAGCTAAAACTGACCGTCATGATGAGGCGAGAGTTGGTCGCTGTTCGAGAGGTCTTTTTGAGTCCCTAAAGACTTATGCCGCTTAGAGCGAGGAACCGGCTTCGTCCGGCCCAGGCGTGGATAGCGCCCCGAACTCGGTCTTCCGAACACTAGGGGCTTCGTTGAAATTTAAAATTATAGAATTCTATGGCTAAGTGAGAGTGTTCAAGCATTATAAGTTCGGTTGCCTTGTTCGTTGTGTTGAGCGCCTCCCTAGATGGACCCAAAAATGGGAACAAGAGCGCTCAAGTTTATCCCGAACACCCCAGCACTCGTGGCATGGGGGCTGAAGCCGACGACTTGCCATCTCTCAGATTTGATAAACAAACGCACAGAAGGTAATATTTTAAATTAATAAGCGTTGCTTAGCGCATATGAACAAAGTTTTCAGCGCACAGGATAACACATTGCGAGTCTACTAAAAAATTACATCTCTGGGGCAATCATCCGCAATCTTGCGGGCACCCTTCAGGACACTCTTATAATACATTTCGGCATACGATACTCCTTGCCCGCCGGCGGCGCGTCCGTCAGAAGCCTCTCAGCATCCATCCTGCCCCAGTGCACCATTGCGCCGGCAAGGGCCCGACGGGCACCTTCAATACAGGCGGAGCGCTTGATGACTTCCACCCAGGGGCACGCATCCACCAGCCGCCGCACGAGGCCGAAGTAGCTCCCAGGCATGGCCTCTTCAGGCCACAGCCGGACTATGAGGCCCTTCATGGCCTGCTCGGCTACCTTGTGGAGCTCGACCAGCTGCTTCAGCTGGTCGCTAAGGGGCACCGGATGTCCGGCCTCAGCATACTGAGACCAGAAGACCTTCTTCGTTGAGCTCCCCTCCTCGGCCTGGTAGGATGCGGCGGCATCAGACACGCTGCGAGGCAGATCTACAAACGCTCCTCGAGAGCTCCGAATTCGGGTAAGTAACAGGTAATTCACATTCACATGCTTGCTTTGCATGAAAAATGCCTTACCCGCCGCTATTTTCTTCACCGCCTCAATCTCCTGAAGGGCCTTATGGGCCTCGGCCTTAGCGGCTTTGGCACTCTCAAGAGCCGAGGCAAGCTTGGACTCTCGAGTCTTCGAGTCGCGCTCCAAACTCTCATGCTTTTCTATGAGAGCCTGGAGCTCTTGCCGCACCTCCGCCACCCACGCCTCCTGCTTCTCTCGCTCCGCTCGTTCCACAGCCGCATTACGTTCGGCCGCGGACACGGCCTCCTTCAGGGTCGCCACCTCGTTCGTGGCCCCTGCAGTGCCCACGTTATCCTTGTTATTTCTATTGCAACCAAAATCCTTTTCTGTAAGGTACAAATCTAATACGGTGTTAGTCACCTTCTTTGTCCTCGAGCTGCTTCTTGGCAAGGCCGAGCTCATTCTCGGACCGCTCGAGGTCCTGCTTCAAAGAACCGACCTCCGCAGTCAATGCGGCAGAGGTCAGCAGCGCAGCCTGCAATCCCATATTGACATAAATTTTAGAACTCCTACGTATATCTTCTTAGATCCTCGGTCCGGCTTTTCTTTCCCAACACCGAACCGAGTATCAGGGGCTACTGTCTATGCGGTATTACATTACATATTTTAAAACTTCTTACCTCAAAGCCTGTTAGAAGGCTGCTGCTGGCTTCGGTCAGCCCGCTCTTGGCGAGCTGAACCTTCTGAATCACCGCACTCATGATAGTGCAGTGTTCTTCCTCGATGGAAGCGCCGTTGAGCGCCTCCAACAAGTTGTCCGGCGCCTCCGGTTGGACGGAGGCCGCCGGTGTCACGGTCTTGCCCTTCTTACGAAGGGGCCGCCTGCCGGACTCTGGAACCACTGCGGGTTCCGGTGCGGAGTCCGGTACGAAGTCCAGGAGGTTGCCCTGTGGCACCTCCGGAGCCTCCCCTCCTGGCGGGTCCCCTCCTGGGATCCCACCGGCGGTCGGAATGGAATCCACATCCGACGGAGCCAAGGACCCGCTCGAAGAAGCGGGAAAATCGTCCTCGGCCGGACTACTGGTTGTATGCGGCATTAGAAGGACACTATGTGGCACAAAACAGAAATTATAAATCATTCAGGAATCCAGATACTTACGATCTTGCCGGGGGCTTGGCCCTTGAGGGCCGCCCCTCGTCACTGTCGTCGGCGTTGGCGGAGCTGTCCGAAGGAAGGGTCCTTCCCCTCTTGGACCCTTCGGCCTCCCCCGTTGGGGAAGCCTTCCTCTTCTTCTCTCCCCCCTCCTGGGGAGAGTCCTCTTTCTCCTCCTCATCTTCGGGGGAGGAGTCCGCCTCGGAGCCATCGGACGGTGAGTCCGATACCACCTGGCGCCGGGAACTCCTTCGGGTTCCCGTGGCCTTCTTCTTGGCCTTCTTCTCCGGCACCACGTAAAGGGCCGGAACCAGCAGCCCCGTCAAATGGGTGTGCGCTGGGTCTTCAGGAAGGGGAGCCGGACAGTTGACCTGTCCAGACGTCCTCTCCCAGTCCTGTTAAAGGCATTGGGAGTTTTAGATCCCATATAGAGTCAAACTATGAGAGAAATACGTGTCCCGTAATGGATAACAAAACTTACCTCGCCGGCCGGGCGCTTGGTGCTGAATCCGCGATCTTCAGTTGCGGATGCAGGTGCTTCTCCGCCCTTGAACAGCACCCTCCAGGCAGCTTCGTACGTCGTGTCGAAGAGCCCGCTCAGGGTCCGGTGCTGTGCCGGATCGAACTCCCACAAATTGAAGGCCCGTTGCTGGCAAGGGAGAATCCGGCGGACGAGCATGACCTGGATCACATTGACAAGCTTAAGCTTCTTGTTCACCAGGGTCTGGAGACAGGACTGGAGTCCTGTCAGCTCCTCCGAACTACCCCATAGCAAGCCCTTCTCTTTCCAGGAGGTGAGCTGCATGGGGATACCAGATCTGAACTCGGGGGCCGCTGCCCATTTAGGGTCACGCGACTCGGTGATGTAGAACCATCCCGATTGCCACCCTTTGACGGACTCCACGAAGGCACCCTCGAGCCAGATGACGTTGGGCATTTTGCCCACAATGGCGCCACCGCACTCCGCTTAGACGCCCTTCACGACCTTCGGCTTGACATTGAAGGTTTTTAGCCACAAGCCGAAGTGGGGCTGGATGCAGAGGAAGGCCTCGCACACGATGATAAACGCCGAGATGTTGAGGATGAAGTTTGGCACCAGATCGTGGAAGTCCAGGCCGTAGTAGTACATGAGCCCCCGGACGAAGGGATGAAGCGGGAAGACCAGTCCACGGAGGAAGTGGGGAAGGAATACGACCCTCTCATGAGGTCTGGGGGTGGGGATGAGCTGCCCCTCGTCGGGCAGCCAGTGTGCGATGTCGCTGGAAAGGTATCTGGCGCCGCGCAGCTTCTCGATGTGCCCCTCCATAATGGAGGAGGCCATCCACTTGCCTCCCGCTCTGGACATGGCTGGAGAAGGTTGAGACGAGATGTGCGGACTTGGGCGCTGGAGCTCGAGTGCGCGGAGATGGATAAGCAAAGGAGGAAGAAGGCGTAGGTAGAAAAGGTGGATCCTTATCCCCTTATATATGGGCGGACGAAGACTATGCGTCCCCACCGGCCTGGTAAAACTCGCTTATCTCCCAAGCGCCACCATCAATGGCGCGGTTGGGTTACCCACGTCCGTATTGATGGGAATCCCAGAATAAGGGGATATGATCTCTGCTTCGACAAGACGTGCCAAGGAAACCGCTTCGCTAAACGCGCTGAGGTGGTATAATAAAAAATGATTCAAGTAAAGGCTTGGTGGTGGTGTGACGTCATGCCACAAAATACTTCAGCAGATTGAACTTGTGTGCATATTATTCTCTCTATGATGGAATGTGGAATTTATTTTGCAGAGCCGGACACTATCCTGGTGTTCGCAATCTTCTATGGATTATTCGGAGGAGGAAACCGCCTTGCAATGCCGAACAATATGCGCGCCGGACTCATTGTCATTGAAGCCTGGTTCAGGGGCTACTGAGGGAGTCCTGGACTAGGGGGTGTCCGGATAGCCGGACTATCATCATCAGCCGGACTCCAAGACTATGAAGATACAAGATTGAAGACTTCATCCCATGTCCGGATGGGACTTTCCTTGGCGTGGAAGGCAAGCTTGGCGATACGGATATGTAGATCTCCTACCATTGTAACCGACTCTGTGTAACCCTAGCCCTCTCCGGTGTCTATATAAACCAGAGGGTTTTAGTCCGTAGGACGAACAACCATTACAACAATCATACCATAGGCTAGCTTCTAGGGTTTAGCCTCCTTGATCTCGTGGTAGATCCACTCTTGTACTACCCATATCATCAATATCAATCAAGCAGGAGTAGGGTTTTACCTCCATCGAGAGGGCCCGAACCTGGGTAAAAACATCGTGTCCCTTGTCTCCTGTTACCATCCGCCTAGACGCACAGTTCGGGACCCCCTACCCGAGATCCGCCGGTTTTGACACCGACAGACCCCACTTTAACTAGTCTCCCTTTTATTCCGGGTCATCATTGACCATGATTTATGCACATAAAATATATGTTATACGTTGCAAAAATAATATAATTTGAAAGTACATTCAGATACAAACCAAACAATACAATTTTTTGTGACATGCATTCACATTTTGCTTGTCAAATATAGTACGTGGTCAAACTTTGACCCAAAATACGCAAAACAACAAAAAAATACTTCCAAGACCAGCGCCGCTCTTCCGCTCTTCTCCTCTTAAACCGCCGCCGCTCCTCTCCTGTTCCAATCTAAATCCAGCGCCGCTCCTCTCCTCTTCGATTTCAAAACCACCGCCCCTCCTCTCCTGTTCCAGTCCAAAATCAGTGTCGCTCCTCTCCCGTTCTAATCCAAAACCAGCGCTACTCCTCTCCTCTTCCATTCAAAAACCACCGCCGGTGAGTGAAGGTGTTGTGGAGAAGTAGATCGATGGAGAAGTACAACCGATACGTGAGGATCGCAGACAGCGACCCTGTGAAGCTAGCTAGGATGTTGGAGATACAGTCTTGGTTTGACAACACGGACCAACTAGTGGCGACGGCGACATCCATGGCCAAATATCTGCAACATTGCGAAAAGGCGGCGATACACCCGGAGGGAGTCGCGCGGGAGTACAGAGAGCTGCTCCTCTGGGCCATGTAGCAAACAGATTCACCGAATCCGATCGTGAGGGAGAGGTGGTGGGAGTATCGATCCCAGATGGAGCATCCACCAGAGATTGAAGGATCAAGCATCTACAGGGTGCCATTTGTGAGGGTGTCCTGCCAGAGCGAGCCGGTGGAGTCTTCGTCGACAGAACCCAACTGCAAGAGGAGAAAAGCAGTTGGCCCGACGACGCTTCCCCGCCATCTTGTCCCTCGCCATTCACATCGTCTCACGGGGCGGCTGTCTGCCGCCGAGGAATAGGAGGGGATCGTCCCCCAGCCCAATAGTCGGCCAGGTTGTGAATTGTCAGGAGGAGCTTAGGGTTGTCAGTATTTGCAGGTTGTGAATTGTGTTTTGTGTTGTGTATTTTGAGAGTACTTTCAGATATGAATGTCTTTTGAATTTCAGATTTGCAGTATTGAGCATATGAAGTATTTTATGAATTCTAGAGATCTATTTTTAGCACTTAAAAAATGAAGTTTCATAGGAGTATAAATGTGCAGACAATGTGATTCTTAGAGAAGAAACTGCAAGTTTCAGTTTCAGATAAGAAACTGCAAGTTCAGTTTCAGATAAGAAACTGCAACTTTCAGAGGCAGAGCATTTATATTAACACGACCTTTTCAAACAGGGTTCACATCATGTTGGAAGTTTTATTCATGGTCGAAAATGGAACTACCAGCCAGTTAACATCATGCTGATCAACATTCATGCATAGGATATCTTCATATGATGCACAGTCAAAATGCCCACACAATGTCGAGTGTGCGAAACACAGAGAAAGGAGGGACGAAGTTTTGGCAAGTGTTGGACGTGGTGTGCATAGATGACAATTGGGACCCACATGTCAATAAAGGCACAAGCAAAAAATTTGGAGATATTTTCCCTACACAGGTGTGAGGTGGAATCGAACCCGGGCGGAACAGCTGTCGTGTAGTATCACTTGGCCACTAGGCTAGTTCAGTAGTTTTGTTAATAATACGGCACTTCCTCAGGTGGTCGAATCCCCTCCTGCGCCTTTGTGCGCTCGCCGCGATGCCGCTGTCTACTGTTGTGAACATGATGAACAAATGAGAGGAATCTGGAAAGGACTGTATGTGGACAGGCAGACAGTCGGGACCCACCAGGTCTATGGCCGTACGCAAGCAAGTGCCTCATCGAAAAAATACTTCCTCCCAATGCTATACTGACATTGGGGCCCACGGGTTTGTCAACATAGTTACATTTTTTTAGGTGCTTCAACGTAGTTACTATAGGAGATAAATTCACAACGAAGCTGGGGAGCTGGCAGGTATTATTTATTATCACTGGGCCAACAAGTATCAGCTGGGTTTTGGGCTGCCCCATCTAGGCTTTCATTTTTAACATGCGCAGCCCACGACCTCGGATGGGATGTCCATAGGCCTGTTTGTATTTTCTTGAGGGCCGTCATGTATCGACCGACCTATGGACCTCGCATCCGAGGTTTTATTTTTCCTGAATATCGGCAGCCCAATTTATGTATTTTTTTGAAGAAAACGCAGAGGTCTGTTCTCTTTTTCTATATAAGAATAGGAACACCAGGTCCAACTTATGTTTCCCTTCTAACTATATTATATATATTTAAATTATTTTATATGTTATTATATATTATTTTTATTGTTATCATATATTTAACAGATACTTACATATGTAAGAAAACAATATCCCACATCTTATTAACTTATAAAAATAATTTCTTAACAATAAAATCCTGGATTGTTTTGGCACGAAAATCCTGGTGATTGTGTACAAAAGCTTGGTAAGATTTAAGGACGAATGTAATAATATCACTTATTATTTAAATATATATATATAACAAAATGCTCAACCCCTTTTTATTTTTAGATAACATTGCTGGCCCAACCCAACATTATAATTAGAATCAGCCTAGCAAAACCGTGTATTTTGAGAAAGTGCAAATGGCCTGTAATTTTTAGGAAATAAAATAAAAGGGCCGCATGGACGCTACATTATTTGTTCACCCAGCCCAGCTAATGGCAATAATTCAAAAAAAGAAGATCAAATTGACTGTAAATTCTACCGTGCAAAAAAAATACTGTAAATTCTGAAAAAATGGGTTGAATACGTGCCACGTTTTTGGAGGCTAAAATGTGGGCCAATAGGTCGAAGCCAACGCAAGTCGTTGTCAATTTAGTCAACAAATAATTCTGACATGTTAGCCGTTGGATTTACATCCAACGACCGGCATCCATCTTCAATCTCTCATCTTCTTCCTCGAGCGCCGCCAGGACCACCTCCCGCCTCCTGCTGCTAGCAGCTCTGCTTAGCACACTTCGCTATGAAGCGCTACTCCACCGTTGGCCAGGCCATCCCTCCACCCCTCCACACCTCCTATTCTTCTCCACCGATTGCCGAACCACACCACACTAGAACCAGTTAACCCTCATACACCTCTCCGTCTCCGAATCTACTCCCGCGTCTTCCCATCTCCGGCTCGTTGCTGTCTGGGGCCTCGCCATCGTCCACCACCTTGGATGCGCTCGGCGCGGCATGGTCAATGTGGTCAACAAATGACACCATCGGAAGTAGACTGCGCGTGGAGAGGCTGACAGCTGGTTCCACGGCCCCACACAAGGAAATGCCTCCTTATTACGCGCAAAATAATGATTCCTCCACCTGACATCTGGGACCCACCGGAAGGGCCTCTGTATTTTGCGAAAAAAATGTGCCCCCTGCTGGCAGGTCGGACCCACCAGCTATCTTCGCACGCAAGGAAGTGCCTCCTTATTACGCAGAAAAAAATGAATACTCCCCCTGCCAGCTGGAACCCAGCATAGTGAGAGGCTGTCTTGTGGGCCTACCAAGTTGACGGGGATGGAGGGCTTTGTCAGCTTAGTCAATATGAACAATTCTAGCTCCTGTTACCGTATGATGTTCATCCAACGGCCGTAGTGCTTCTTCAACCTCTGGTCTTCTTGCTCCAGCCGCCCAAACCAGCGTCGGTCGTGCCGCATGCTCCTGCCTCCCGTGGCCGGCTGTGATGTCGTGGAGGCTTCACCGCCCCTACTACTCCCACTGCTGGCCAGGCCATCCCTCTACTCACCCACACCCCCTGTTATTCTGCGGCGACGGCAGCCTCACACCGCAGCCAAACCAGTGAACCCTCGTACTCCTCTTCGCGTGGGCATCCACTGCTGCGTCTTCCCCGGCTCCGCGCCGTCCCCTTCCTAGGCCTCGCCGTCGTCCACCGCCGTGGTGCTCTCCGTGCGGCGTGGTCAATGTGGTCAACGACCGACTTCCATCGAAAGAGTACTATGCGTGGAGAGGCTGACAGCTGGGTCCACGGCGGCCGCAAGGAAGTGCCTCCTTATTATGCGCGAAATAATTATTCCTCCACCTGACAGCAAGGACCCACCGGATGGGCCACCATATTTCTCAAAAAAAACGTCCCCCCCAGACTGCTGGGACCCACCAGCTACACCTTCGCATGCAAGGAAGTGCGTCCGAAAAAAAATGATTCCCCCCCTGACTGCTGCGACCCACCAGTTACATCTTTGCACGCAAGGAAGTGCCTGACAGTCGGGACCCACCTGGTCGAAGCGTACGTAGCATTGTCATTCTGCTCGCGAACGTGTATGTACATACTGGTGGATGTAGAGGCACGCACGTGTCGTAGTAGAGGCGCGCACGTAGCATGTACACGTACGTACAACAGACAGTGTGCAAGAAATAAAATACGGCCACGTATGTGTACATACGGGCGGGGTCTCGAACGCCTACTCGCGCATACGTACGGCCAGGGCTCGTGTACATGGCTAGGTCGGAACAGAGAAACAGCGTCGTTTTCATGTTCATGGGGAGCCAACCGGCTATGTCGGAACAGAATGCGTCGTCGTTTTCATCGGGAGGGCTTTGACGGAACAGGCGATGGAAACGAGGCATGGCGTACCGCAAAACAGAGGAAACGGCCTTATGTTCGACAGGCCACGTTCGAAATGGGATCCTGTTCATCGGGAGGGGTCTGGCATACCGCAAAACGAAGAAAACGGACCTCCTACGGTCGAAACGGGGGTCCTATTGATCGGGAGGGGTGTGGCGTACCGCTAAACGGACAAAATGGACTTGTGTTGGAGCGCTATGGTCGAAACAGGGGTCCTATTCATCGGGAGGGGTGTGGCGTACCGCAAAACGTGACTCCACGGGATACTGTTCATCTCCACTGTCGACCTCCTCCAGCCTCCACGGGCTACCGTCGACCTCCTCCAACCTCCACGAGCTCCTGTTCATCTAGCCTCCACCGCGCGCTACTCCACCAGCTACTGTTCAACCACCCCTCCACGGGCACACCTCCACCGTTTACTATTCATCCAGCCCTCCACTGGGTCGTCCTGTTCATCCAGCCCTCCACTCCACGGGATCCTGTTCTTCCAGCCCCAACCGGCTCGATCGATCGGGGTCCTGTTCAGCCAGAGGCAACGCCACCACTCACCGTTCACCCAACCCCCCCCCCCCCCCCCCCGCAACGGTCACTGTTCATCCCATAGGCAGCATCGATCAGCTTCAGTTAGCAGTAGTAGCGAAGGAATCGCTCGATCAGGTTCAGTTAACAGCCATCGATCGATCAATCGCTCGGGTTTAGTAACGCGTAGCCTACAGTGCAATCGCTCGGGTTCAGTTAGAGCCCAACACCTCGCTCGGGTTCAGTTTGAGCCAACGCCTCGCACACACGCGCGTACGTGTACCAGAGAAACGCGCATCGCTCGGCCCCCGACCACCACCGTAACCAGGAACTCCCCGAAATTTTCCTCGCCCTCGCTTCTACCACAGTTTTTTCCGTCATGGACGGCCCAAAGAATGTCATGCAACTGCGTCTCCGGCCCGCCCAGGACAAAAAGCCCATTTTCTGTCATGATTTTTTGTCACAGAAGTAGGAGCCCACCACATCTATGATGATACCGGGTTTTTTCACAATTATTGTCAGAGAAGTGTCATAAGTATGATAGAAAAAAGTTTCGTTCGGCCCAAAATGTCACGGATCTGCCTTTTTTTGTAGTGACACTTGATGTATGTCTTACATGTGCTTATCTGTGGTGACAATGGGATATTCACGTGATCCACTTGATGTATGTTTTGGTGATCAACTTGTAGGTTCTATGACCTTGTGAACCTATGCACATGGGTTGGCACACGTTTTCGTCTTGACTCTCCGGTAGAAACTTTGGGGCACTCATTGAAGTTCTTTGTGTTGGTTTGAATAGATGAATCTGAGATTGTGTGATGCATATCGTATAATCAAACCCACGGATACTTGTGGTGACATTGGAGTATCTAGGTGACATTAGGGTTTTGGTTTATGTGTTTCTTAAGGTATTATTTTAGTACGAAATCTACGACTGCTTGTGACACTTATAGGAATATTCCAATAGATTGATCATAAAGAATAACTTTGAGGTGGTTTCGTACCCTACAATAATCTGTTCGTTTGTTTTCCGCTTTTAATGACTTTGGAGTGACTCTTTGTTGCACGTTGAGAGATTCTTATATGATCTAATTATGTTATCATTGTTGAGAGAACTTGCACTAGTGAAAGTACGAAACTGTGACGCCCCGAGACCGACGCTCCACAAGACTTCTAGCTATTCCGAGTTTCGCCGTGTGTTTCAATTACTTTCTTGCATTCATCACATCATCATGCCATCATATCATTAATTTTATAATTCTTTTAAATAATTCGTAGGGATCTTCGATCCATTTAAGTCGAGGGAAGGTGACTTCTCTTTATAACATATCCTCCCAATATTAGGGAGCTATATTAAAATATTCCATTGATGTGGAATAACCTTGACACACTTGCAAAATAATTCCCCATCCCTTTGTTATCTCACTTCTTGACCTCAAACTTTGACCTCAAAATTCTCAACATTTCTGGACCTACCAAACACCCACTTCTTTCACCCACTCATTTGAACTAAATTCAAATGAGTTTGGTTAAATCATTCATATTTTCCCGATCTCAGGAAAATATCTGACTAGTCCATACTCCTTCTCTAACCTCTTCCTTTTCTCTCTGTTCTTTATTTTTTTTGTAAATGGAAAAGAGAGAAGCCCATTTTGGCCCAATGACCAGGCCAGCCCATCTAACCTCCTAAAGTCCAACCGGCCCAAGGCCCAGCAACCCCTCCTAACCCTAGCTGCTCGATCCCCTCATCCCTCACCCCTCGATCGCTCACTCCCTCGTCCTCCCACTCCACCGCCACACACACGCACGCACATGAGCGCCATCTCCTTGATCCCCCAAGTGCCGCGCCCGATCCCCATCGCGCCTCTTTTCCCCTCGCGCTGCCAGGGAAGAGCCTCCGCTTGATCCCCATCTCTCCCAGTGCGCCGCCACCCATGCACGCACACGACGCGCAGCAGCGCTGCTTCCTTTGAGGCCGCGCCCTAGCGACTCCCCCGCAGCGACCTTGGTCATCGCCGGCAAAACCTCCTTCAACCCCCTCCGTCGGCTCTTCGCCAGCCTCTCCTTCCTCGCGCACCTCTGCCGCCGATGCATCGCCATGGATGACCACAAGTTCCTGCTTGAGCTCCAACGCTGTCGTCCTCCTTCCCCTTGCATGAGATGCTCTCCGCCGTCAGCCACCTCGTGCTCGCCTCCTTCTCTTCCTCGCGCGCTCGCGACCATGGTCGCCTCATTATCAAGCCCCATCGCCGGCCCTCCTCTGCTGTCAACCAGCTCCGCCGGAGCCTTGCCTCTGCTCGGCCTCATCATGGTCGTCTTGCACGCCTCCATCACGCACCAGCGGGACGCCGCTTCGGCCAGCTCAGCCCCTCTTGCAGCTCCTGAACTGCCATGGTCAAGCACAGGGGCTTGGCCTGTCCCTTTCTGCCTAGATACCGACCTCCATCGTGGCGTCGTGTGTCTCGCCCTTGCCTTTCGCTTTGACCTGCTTTGCCTGAGCTCCCCTGCTCTTTCCATGGATGTGGCCAACACCTGCATCTTGCCACCTCGTGGGCCTGCCTTGCTGCTGTCAACTCGAGGCCTCCTTGGTCTTGCTTCGATTCGGATTCATCAAGACCGACAAGTTCCTCTTCACCGAACGTCCACACGACCTTGTACCACCATCATCACAAGAACCAAGGCCGGCAAGTCCGACTACATGATGTAACGTGACAAGTACCACGATGACCATCGCATGCCAAGTACAACTACGACCCGCGGAGTATATGGATACGGCAAGTTACTCTCCGGTCGTGTACCACTACCATCGCCAGGATTGTGAGTACCTCTACTGTCGTCATGTACCACTACTTCCACTACCGACGCCGTGTACCCCTACTTGCACCACGACCCGTGTAGCACTTCTTCCATCGACAAACTCGAACCGGTCCAAAAACGCATGCTTCAAAGGTATACCACCGAGACGACCAACCGTGAATGAATGCATGTTGTATGAGATGCTCGTGTTTGCACTGTGTCCGAGTTGTCCTTGCATGTTCCTCCTCGTTTCAATGCCATCGACACATGGGAACTCGGTATCCGCGATCACCCCACCATCTTTTGCATGTTCCGCACATCCACATCTTCGTTTGCACTAGTCGCTCAACGAGTTATCGGAACCGAAACATTGCCATGGCATTGTTTCCGTTTTTGCCGCCATGACACCCCTTTCTTTCCGTCGTGTCGAACCAATGCTTCGTAACATGCTTGTGTCAACATTTTCATAAAATTGTATAAAACTTGCATATGTCATCCACATCATGATAACAACATTAAAATGTTTAAATTTGTTGTTGCATTAAATTGCTAAATGACATATGGGGATTTTCCGGAATTGTCGTTTGTTATTTTTGGCCTCATTTAAATTGCCTAGCTAGGTAGTTTCATTATGCTTCACCTCCTGCCATGTTACTTAACATTTAATAATTGTTGAGTAACTTAAACAAGAGTGAACTAAATAACTCGATGTGGTGTTTTGTCAATATGCAACTCGTTGCATATTGAGCTCCACTTAAATTGTAGTGTTGTTTGTTGCACTTTGCCATGCCATGCCTCCTTAAACTGGTCATGCATCGTATTTGTTTGTGCATCATGCCATGATTATGCTTGTTTGTTAACGATGTTGTTTGCTTCTTTCCAGTTGTGCTCCTTCTCGATAGTTCCTGTTTCGTTGCGATCGTGAGGATTCTTTCGACTACGCTTGGTTCATCTACACTCGTTCGTCTTCTTCAAGGACTCGTTCTTCTTCCTAGTGGGATTTCAGGCAAGATGACCGTTACCCTGGATCTCACTACTATCATTGCTATGCTACTTGTTTCGATGCTATCGCTATGTCACGCTTCCTACCACTTGTTATCAAGCTTCCCAAATTGCCATGCCAGCCTCTAACCTTTTTCACCTTCCTAGCAAACCATTGTTTGGCTAAGTTACCGCTTTTGCTCAGCCCCTCTTATAGCATTGTTAGTTGCAGGTGAAGTTGAAGATTGCTCCATGTTGGAACATGATTATGTTGGAATATCACAATATCTCTTACTTAATTAATGCATATATATACTTGGTAAAGGGTGGAAGGCTCGGCCTTATGCCTGGTGTTTTGTTCCACTATTGCCGCCCTAGTTTGCGTCATACCGGTGTTATGTTCCTTGATTTTGCGTCCCTAACACGGTGAGGGGTATGAGACCCTCTTGACAGTTTGTTTTGAATAAAACTCTTCCAGCAAGGCCCAACATTGGTTTTACCATTTGCCTAATAACAACTAAAAACTTGCATAGGGACCGGCTAGCACCCGAGGACTCTTAATCAACCCTTGGGCCAGTGCTCCTCATGAGTGTTGGTCCAAACCTGTCAACCGCCGGTGACCTCTACGGGAAACTCTGGATTGGCCTACCAGAAGTTTGGGCAATCCGATCGTTGCCTGAGACGATATACACGCGACTACTATCAGGGTATCAGCACGTTGGCAGGTCTTGCTGGACTTTTATTACCATTGTCGAAATGTCTTGTGTACCGGAATCCCGAGTCTGATCGGATGTCCCGCGATGGAGGATTGTCTCTGCGGATCGTGAGCTTATAATGGGCTAAGTTGGGACACCCCTGCAGGGTCTAAACTTTTGAGAGCCATGCCCGCGGTTATGGGGCAGATGGGAATTTGTTAATATCTGGTTGTAGAGAACTTGACACCAGACTCGAATTAAAATACCCAACCGCGTGTGTAACCATGATGGTCTCTTTTTGAGTGCGTCAAGAAGAGAACACGGTGGTGTTATGTTTCAACGTAAATAGTTCAGGATCACTTTTTGATCATTACTAATTTGCGACCGTTTGCGTAGCTCCTCATATTATTCTTGTACTCGTAAGTTATCCACCATACATTGCTTAGTTGCTGCTGCAACCTCACCACTTATCCATTCCATACCCCTTTAAGCTTTGCTAGTCTTGATACCCATGGTAATGGGATTGCTGAGTCCTCGTGGCTCACTGTTTACTACAACAAGAGTTGCAGGTACAGGTAATGCGATGATCATGACGTGAGAGCGATGCTTGCTTGTTTTGAGTTCCTCTTCTACTTTGTCGTTCGGGGGATAGGTTCCTTGTCGGCAGCCTCGGCTAGCAGGGTAGATGTCGTTTGAGTTTCTGTTTGTGTTTCATCCGTAGACGGATGTTGCTCTTGTGTATGATGTTGTTGTAATCATAGTGGAATGTATGCGTTTTGTATGTATCCCCAACTAGTATGTAATGGTACGATTTAATGATATCCACCTTGCAAAAGCGTCTCCAATATGCGCTTATATCCTTGGTGGAACCTTCGAGTTCCTTTAGGATAGGGTCGCATATTGGGCATGACAAGTTCGTATCAGATCCTCGACCGACCATAGGAGCCCCCTTGATTGTTTGTAGTTGGCCGTTGTTGAGTCTAGAAGAAAACTATTTTGTGTCTTAGGATTTTATATATCAGAGAGTAGGATTCTTTTTACTCCTCAGCCCCCTTCGTCACTCTGGTGAGGACTCTTGACGTAGATGTTTTGACTTTCCTCTCCTCATTTTCACTATTTTTTTTAGGATCACGCGGGTATCTTGGGATCGTTCCGATATTTTTGTGATGAGAACATTGTTCTTGGTGCCTCCTGACATTTAGGGGTTGTGGCAGTGTCCCGGGGAGTTGAGCTCCGAGGTGTTGTCGTCACAATTTTATCATTGCAGTTCCGGTATACCTGAGCTTGCCGACATAAAAAATCTCTTATATGCAGTTAGTGGTGAGATAACCTTGACGCCACCTAGTACCGGGGAAGGAGTTCGGGAGTATTGCCACAGCTCGTATATCAGATGCTTTTCGAAGGTCGAGGTACACGATTTCCGGAGTTTTCTTTGGTTATGTATTGAGCGTAGGGCTTGTTAGTTGTGTGATATATATTGTTCCTCCCTATATCCCCAACACCAGATTGCATAACCGGAGAATTTCGGGAGTTCATAGGTGGGAATTCAAGTAGTTACCTAGGATATCTTTCCGACGGATGCATGATGTGAGATTGGGTTCCAATATCTAGCGGTTCGCTTTTCACGGTCGATTTACAGTGGTCGCGAGACGTCTTAAGGAATCCTTGGCTGTGCTGATTCGGGGATGTATCGTTTGTCATTCATGATGTCCGATATACGTCATGCCCGTGGGGCCTCAACGCGAACACTTTGGGTGGAATCTCTATCATATGTTTGTTTCTGGCTTATTCTGCAAGCCAGATCCTTTGTTTTTGTTTTGAGTTGTGGTATTCGAGTTGCTTCAATGTCAAATGTTGATTCCATACCTTTCCTAAGCGGTGTTCTCATATTTCTATGTGAATACTAATCCTTCTTGATCATCAAGATTGTCATGTAAATTCTTTTCCATCTGGTGTGCTTCTCTTCCAGTTAATCCTATCCTTTCAATATTTGCAAGATCAATTCTTAGTTCTTTGCAACGATCGTTTTATCCGTCCCAACTTGCCTTTGTTTACCCACCATCCCACCCTTTTTTCTTCAAGGACTTAGATTTCTTAATCAAGTATTCATCTTATGGATGTGAAGTTTCTTCATTCTTTCCTTCAATGTTCTTATCCGGTGATTGCTCATGAAGATGCTGTACAAGTTTATCATTATTCATTCTCTTTTCTTGTCCGGTGGAGTCAATTCAATATTTGGTGTTAATTATATATCTTACTGTTGTTTCACATGCTTTCCCATGTGGCAATTTCTTATCGAAGCCTCTCTTATTTATTCACCTCTATTCATATCCGGAGTGTAGAAGATATCTCAGAAGATTAATGTTTCCGTTCTTAATCTATTCAAGCTATTTAGAGGTTGTTACCTCATTCAAGCCATCTAATTCAACTGGTGCAATCTCTCTTTAAAAATCGTTCAACGGTGTTTTCTTTAGAGTGGGCCCTAACCCACAGGTTTTTTCCCAGGATCTTACCTGACTCTTCTAAATCTTTTCCGGAGCTATTCTCAAAATCTATTCAAAGTTTGAGTAAGAATAGATTCCATTAATCATATGCCTTCTCCAAGATCACGTTCAAATTCTTTTCACCTTTGAATCAACCACTCTATTCTTCATTGTTCCGGAGTGTCTCAACAATTTTGGTGGTTCATCATTGTCATTCTCAGCTTTGAAGACCTAAGAAGAGTTCCTCTAAATCTTGGCCCGTTCTCTCGAAGATTCATGGTTCTAGCTTTATGCCATCCTCTCATAATTGTTTGGATTGTGAGAATTCTTTTCACCCATCCGGAGCAATTCAGGAGACTTTTCAATTTGATTCTCCGGAGCCCATCATCTTAGAATTATTCATTCTCAGCTTTCAGCTCTCGTTCTCCAAATCTTACCGGTGCATCGCTCAAGTATGCTCTAGTCAGCTCGTGATCTCTTCTTTCTCTTGTATACAAATTTCCCCAAGGATCTTTGTTTGTTTTCTAGTTCTTCCCAGTGATTCGTCCCTTTGCTACATTCATTTTCAATTCCTACCGGTGGTTCGCTGAAGAACTTATTCAAACTTGCGCTATATCTCTCTTAATCCTTTCAACGTGTGTCATCAATTTAAGATGCTGAAGGGTAAGCATGACATAATCCTTATTCTTATTTTCCCTGAGGTGATTTAATTCCTTCCTCCAGAGTTCATTCATGGTATCAGTTCTCCATTCAAGTTGCTCACCTTTCTTGTCCGGAGTTCCAAGTTTTCTTGGATGTCTCGTCACGAAGCTCCATCTAAATCATTGCAAGGCTTCCATCTTGTTCGCTTCAACCTTCAATTCTTTTATGTTTATCTTTTCCTATCCGGAGTTCTTCATGGAGGCTCAACATGGTGGTTCATCAAGGATTTAATTCATTCTCTAAGTGTTCTTCAAGATTCTTGTTGGAGGAGTTCAAACATCCTTCATCGTGCATTCCGAAGTGCAATTCCTTCTATCTTATCTTTTGAGATGGTGTTATGTCATCCTCGACAATTTCCCTTCATGTTTCATGATTCACAAGTTATCAAGAATGAGATATTTAAACTCATCATTTCTTTTTTCTGTTTGTTCAGGAGATCCTTTCAACCCCTCAATTTTTTCGTTGGAGTTATCTTGGCTTATATTTCACCTAAAAGCCTTCCATTGGGAATGTTGCTATTTGTGGTGCTTATCAATGATCCAAGTTATCTCTTTATCATCTTGGTGGAAGAAGTGTTCATCTCGTCGTCGATCTAAAGCAAGCAATTGTTTCCTTTAGTGGTCGGTCATCACCTCATAATTTTGAGATGTCCCCATAAGCCCACGCGGATCATATCCTTTCGTATTGATCTTCAAGCAACTCTGTTATAACCTTCTTGCAAGGATGCTTTCCAAATTCAATTGTGGTAGAAGTGGTCATTTCCTTCTCCGTCCCCTTTATCCCAACGATATAGCTTCTATTCTTTCGTTCCGGAGGCATTGTTATGCTGCGCTCTTCACCCATCTCCTCGTTTTGACAAGATCATATTATTTTCTTGCTTATCCATTTAACCGGAGTGTTGTGTTATTCAAGTTCTTTCATCTTATCAAGTTTTGCCTCTCTTTTCAACCGAAGTGCTGTCTGAAATCCTTCTTACCCCTTGTGCCATTCTTTCAATAGTTCCGGAGGCAGTGTGTTGTTGATTTCATCAAGTACCATTCCATCTTTTCAAGTTCTTGTTCAATTCCTTCACTTTTCAGTCGGAGTGTTGTCTGAATTCTTTCGTTCTTATTCTTCTGTATCTCGTTGTAACTGGAGTGGTTTTCAATGTCTATCTTGTCATGTAAGCTCTTTGTTATCATCGTATTCCTTGTTGCTCTTGTCAAACGGAGTGTTTGCAATCTCGTTCATCTCTGTTGTATTCTTTCTTTCAATTTGTTCAACCTCTCAAGGTTTGTGGTTCACTCCTTTGTTGAAGAAGCAACTTCCTTTTACCTCTTCCTTTCCCGTTTCTCTCTGGTGCCATCCCTAGCATCTCGGGTTGAGATCCTCTGTTAGTGTGGGAGAGTTGTGACGCCCCGAGACCGATGCTCCATAAGACTTCTAGCTATTCCGAGTTTCAACGTGTGTTTCAATTGCTTTCTTGCATTCATCATGTCATCATGCCATCATATCATTAATTTTATAACTCTTTTAAATAAATTGTATGGATCTTCGATCCATTTAAGTCAAGGGAAGGTGACTTCTCTTTATAACATATCCTCCCAGTATTAGGGAGCCATATTAAAATATTCCATTGATGTGGAATTACCTTGACACACTTGCAAAATAATTCCCCATGCCTTTGTTATCTCACCTCTTGACCTCAAACTTTGTCCAATAAATTCTTTCATCATTTTCCCGAGCTCCACCAAAATTCTCAACATTTCTGGACCTACCAAACACCCACTTCTTTCACCCACTTATTTGAACTAAATTCAAATGAGTTTGGACCTAAGTTGCCCAACACCCTTCCAACCATTTTATTTACATCGTTCATATTTTCCCTATCTCAGGAAAATATCTCACTAGTCCATACTCCTTCTCTAATCTCTTCTTTTTCTCTCTGTTCTTTCTTTTTTTTGTAAATGGAAAAGAGAGAAGCCCATTTTGGCCCAATGACCAGGCCAGCCCATCTAACCTCCTAAAGCCCAGCTGGCCTAAGGCCCAGCAACCCCTCCTAACCCTAGCTGCTCGATCCCCTCATCCCTCTCCCCTCGATCGCTCGCTCCCTCGTCCTCCCACTCCGCCGCCACAGACACGCACACACATGAGCGCCATCTCCTTGATCTCCCATGCGCCGCGCCCAATCCCCATGGTGCCTCTTTTCCCCTCGCGCTGCCAGGGAAGAGCCTCCTGCTCGATCCCCTTCTCTCCTAGTGCGCCACCACCCACGCACGCACACGACACGCAGCAGCGCTGCTTCCTTTGAGGTCATGCCCTAGCGACTCCCCGTAGCGACCTTGGTCGTCACCGGCAAGACTTCCTTCAACCCCCTCCGTCGGCTCTTCGCCAGCCTCTCCTTCCTCGTGCACCTCTGCCGTCGATGCATCGCCATGGACGACCCCAAGTTCCTGCTTGAGCTCCGACGCTGTCGTCCGCCTTCCCCATGCATGAGATGCTCTCTGCCGTCAGCCACCTCATGCTCGCCTCCTTCTCTTCCTCTTGCGCTCGCGACCATGGTCGCCTCGTCATTAAGCCCCATCACCGGCCCTCCTCTGCTATCAACCAGCTCCGCCGGAGCCTTGCCTCTGCTCGGCCTCATCATGGTCGTCTTGCACGCCTCCATCACGCACCAGCGGGAGGCCGCTTCGGCCAGCTCAGCCCCTCTTGCAGGTCCTGACCTGCCATGGTCAAGCACAGGGGCTCGGCCAGTCCCTTTCCGCCTCGATACCGACCTCCATCGTGTCGTCGTGTGTCTCGCCCTTGCCTTTCGCTTTGACCTGCTTTGCCTGAGCTCCCCTGCTCTTTCCATGGACGTGGCCAACACCTGCATCCTGCCACCTCATTGGCCTACCTTGCTGCTGTCAACTCGAGGCCTCCTTGGTCTTGCTTCGATTTGGATTCATCAAGACCGACAAGTTCCTCCTCACCGAACGTCCGCACGACCTTGTACCACCATCGTCACAAGAACCGAGACCGGCAAGTCCGACTACACGATGTAACGCGACAAGTACCACGATGACCATCGCATGCCAAGTACAACTACGACCCGCGGAGTATATGGATACGGTAAGTTCCTCTACGGACGTGTACCACTACCCTCGCCAGGATCGCGAGTACCTCTATCGTCGTCGTGTACCACTACTTCCACTACCGTCGCTGTGTACCCCTACTTCCACCATGACCCGTGTACCACTACTTCCATCGATGAACTCGAACCGCTCCGAAAACGCACGCTTCAAAGGTATACCACTGAGATGACAGCCCGTGAATGAATGCATGTTGTATGAGATGCTCGTGTTTGCACCATGTCCGAGTTGTCCTTGCATGTTCCTCCTCGTTTCAATGCCACTGACACATGGGAACCCGGTATCTGGGATCAGCCGACCATCTTTTGCATGTTCCGCACATCCACATCTTCATTTGCACTGGTTGCTCAATGAGTTATCGGAATCGAAACGTTGCCATGGCATTGTTTCTGTTTTCGTAGCCATGACACCCCTTTCTTTCTGTCATGGCGACCAAATGCTTCATAACAAGCTCGTGTCAACATTTTCATAAAATTTCATAAAACTTGCATATGTCATCCGCATCAAGATAACAACATTGAAGTGTTTAAAATTGTTGTTGCATTAAATTGCTAAATGACATATGGGGATTTTCTGGAATTGTTGTTTATTATTTCTGGCCTCATTTAAATTGCCTAGCTAGGTAGTTTCATTATGATTCACCTCTTGCCATGTTAATTAACATTTAATAATTGTTGAGTAACTTAAACAAGAGTGAACTAAATAATTCGATGTGGTGTTTTGTCAATATGCAACTCGTTGCATATTGAGCTCCACTAAAATTGTAGTGTTGTTTGTTGCACTTTGCCATGCCATGCCTCTTTAAACTGGTCATGCATTATATTTGTTTGTGCTATGACCAGTTGCTATGATTATGCTTGTTTGTTTACCATGTTGTTTGCATCTTTCCGTTTGTGCTCCTTCTCGATAGTTCCTGTTTCGTTGCGATCGTGATGATTCGTTAGACTACGCTTGGTTCGTCTACGCCCGTTCGTCTTCTTCAAGGACTCATTCTTCTTCCTAGCGGGATTTCATGCAAGATGACTGTTACCCTGGATCTCGCTGCTATCATTGCTATGCTAGTTGTTTCGATGCTATCGCTATGTCGCGCTTCCTACCACTTGTTATCAAGCTTCCCAAATTGCCATGTCAGCCTCTAACCTTTTTCACCTTCCTAGCAAACCGTTGTTTGGCTAAGTTACCGCTTTTGCTCAGCCCCTCTTATAGCGTTGTTAGTTGCAGGTGAAGTTGAAGATTGCTCCATGTTGGAATAGGATTATGTTGGGATATCACAATATCTCTTATTTAATTAATGCATCTATATACTTGGTAAAGTGTAGAAGGTTCGGCCTTATTGTAGAGACCCGACCCGAATGGATCAAGTCTCTGTGCTTAAGTGTCATCCCTGGATCGGTATGCTGACACACACAGTACTCGAGGATTTATAATAGAGGTAAATCACATGTATAAAGTAACGTAAATACTATTACCTCAATCCAAATAGTGGAAGTAACAAGGTTGTGGATTCCCATCAACACCAACGGCAAAGTTGAGTATAGGAAATCGTAACCCTAATGTATCACTTACTCGTCGTAAGATCTTGCAACATGAGACGTTGCAGCCACAAAGGGTCAGTACATTGAATGTACTGGCAAATTCACACCATAGAGCAATGATGAATAAAGGCTATCACTACATGCATATATGGCTGGAGGAGGCTCTATGGTTACAGTTTTCGCGTAAAGCCAATTTTTCCCTACTGCAAAGGAATAAATTTATTTAACTATCATGGTGGTTGTTAAACATTGAGAATGGTTGACAGCATTCTCAATCCCAATTAAAAGTACTCATTAACAACCCAACAATATTAATTAAAGTAACATGATGAGATCAACAGGATAATCCAAGTACTAGATACTCAAAACGTCCATAACCGGGGACACGGCTAACCATGATTAGTTTATACACTCTGCGTAGGTTTGCGCACTTTTCCCCACAAGACTTGATCGCCTCCGTTTGATTCCTCGCACTACATGATGTTTGAGAAACGGATGACCGAGACATAGTCTTTCGGAAGCGCTAGCACCTTACATAGGGTAGACCGGTACACCTACTTTCCCCTACATCTGCTAGTCTACCCGTAAGAGTTCACATGACTTAATCAACTATGCCAGAGCCAATAATGGCTTGTGGCTACACACGTAAGTTTCTAGTTTGAATAATCTCATGATCCCTTTGAGCCTGGGTGGCGGTCCAAAGAAAAACAGGCAAGTCCTGGAAACCCAGGTGCCTAGACAGGCAAGTCCTGGAGTAACTAGGTGCCTCAATACACCCAGATGTGTGTTAAAGTTGCCACCTTAAATAAACCATTAATTAACAATCTCACATCTGTCATGGAAATTTACTCACCCAATCCACGTTTACTAGCATAGCATGGCATAATAAGCAAACGTAGAAGTAACTCCCAAGGGTTTGAAAATAAAACAGGTAATAGGTGCTACCTCAATCTACTTCCCAAAACCCACAATTTAATTCAGATCCTAATCATGCAATTGTTTGGAGGATTGAACTAATGGATAAAACTGGGTATGAGAAAAGGTATGATCAAAGTGTGAACTTGCCTGCAACGTTGATGAAGGTGCTTCGCACTCAAAAATCTTGATAGCTCTACTCGTCACACTCCGGTCAATCTATCGTGAGCAAGCAATGGTAACCACACATAAGCAATCACTCAAAAGATTGGAAAGAACGAAGAGTACGATTCGGAAAACGTCAAAACCAAGCGAATAACTCTGGCAACATAAAACAATTCCTAACAGTACCAAAATAATGTGAATTTTTCCTTATCAGAAAGTTTAGGTCAAGAGCTTCGATTTGCAAAAAGAATCAACTAAATCGGAGTTACGAAACTCAAGTTATGATCAAACGAAGTTCAAATTCAAATCTGATCTAATTCAAACTTTAAAATTTCAAAAACATTTTTGGTTGGATTACTGGATAGAGGGGATCATAATGAAGAGGTGGGCGTTGGTTTCGTTGTATTTGGACAAACGAGCAAAAAGTTGTGAGCGTTTGAAAATTAGGGACTAATCTGTGAATAAAATATTCATGGATGGGTCCCTCGCCGAAATAACAGAAAAAGAAAAGAACTAAATAACGAATGTTCATTTATAAGATCTAAACAGTGGACGTTCGCTGTTTAATAAAACCTAAAAAAACAGATCTAGTCTAGGGTTTAAAAAAAGCCGAATTAAAAGAAAAACCGGATCGGTTTTCTCGGGTTATATCGGTTCGGGTGAGATGAACCGGCGGCGACGGCGGTTCCTGGCGAAGTGCGGACGCGAGGCGGCGGCAGTGCGGGTCCGGCTGGGGCGGCAGCTCCGGTCGTCCAGGAGGGCGGCGAAGCGGCCGGGGAGGGGCGGCGCGGCGAGGCGAGGAGGATGGCGGCGTCGGTTGTGGTCCGCGGGGACGGGACGAAGCGGGGCGGCAGCGGTGGATCTCACCGGCGGCGGTGGCTTCCTACGGGTGCGGCTTAGCGGCGAAAACGGGACCCAAGGGCCGGGGCGGCTCTATTTAAGGGGAGGAGAGGCCTCGGGAGGCGTGGAGGAGGTGCAAGGGCAAGGCGGCGGGGCGCGATGTCCGCGACGGACACGGCGGCGGCGGGGCAGTCGTGGCGGCGGCGGTCTCCCGCTAGGGCGGTTCAGGGGCGACGGGGCACTGGGCCGTGGCCTGGCTGAGCTGGGTCAGCCGAGTTCGGTCGGGAGGGAAGTTTGTTTTTTTATTTTTTTAAAACATTTTCTCAGTCAAACAAAATAAATAAAAATAAATAAAAATATAATATAGGCATATAATATATCAAAATTTTCAGAAAAATTTGCCTACAAGCTGAACATTTTTCTAGAGTCAAATAAAATCCTCAATAATTCAGATAAATCAAACACTTCTGCTGCTCTAATAAAATCCAACAAAAATCATTTTAAAAATACCAAAATGAATTCAAATTTATTTCTCTCCAATTTTCTAATGTAGGGAATCATGTTACCCTAATTTCTGTATATTTTATTTTTGGAGAAAAATAATTTGAATAAAACTCAAATAACTCCAAACTGAAAAATAAATTCAAAAGAATTTTGAATTTAATTCTTTGAAACTCCCAACTCATATTTCATATGTTTTAAAGAAGTCATTTTATCTTCGCTCGTGAAAATCATTGAGTTGCATAAAGTTTCTGAATTTGAAAATATTTCCAAATGAAATTCAAATATTTTCAACACCCCTTTTCATTTAAATAAATGGAAGAAGTCATGTCATCTTCTCTCCAGGGTTTTGTGATGAAAAGAATTTGAATTCACGGAGGTCATAAAATGCAAAATGAAAGTTTGGGAAAGTCCTTTTATTCCCTCTCATTTAACTTTCAAAAAGTTTCAAATTTCACTCGATTTCACTCAAGCAATCAAACAATCAATCAAATCTACCTATTTATTATAACATTCCAAAATTTAGAATTTTGGGATGTTACAAACCTACCAACCTTAAAATGAATCTCGTCCTCGAGATTCAGAGAGGCTAGCAAGAAATAGCTTAGGGTTTGGGGGTCTTCAAAATCCATCGATCATCTCTGAAGGTCTCGGGTGCTACCACCCTTAGAAGCATGGTTACGGTTCCATCAAAACTCATATACTTCATCCTTATTGTTGACAGTGTCGGTCTTCTCTGATCTTCAAGACAATTCCTTCTCTGGCTCTTCCGGTAGCGGCATAACCTTTTTCCTCAATTCTTTGGTACTTTCATCTTGGTAAGGTTATTTCATGACTGGGTCTTCTTAGCTGACGGGTCTGGCGCCAACACTAAACAACTATCGATATCTCATGGTGGTCAACAATTTATGGTTTCTCCTGCAGGAAAGTGGTTTGAGCTGAACCACACCGTATATCCTACGATTGGCAACAGCTGCCTTGTACAAGGGAAGTATACTTATACCATTCTAATGTTCAAACAAGGTTTTGATTGTCGTCTCTCTACTATAGGTAAGTCACTCAGATTTACCATCCCACATAGCAAGGCGAATAATAAGAGTAAGTCGGTATGGTGATCAATCCATCCCGCACCCAAATCATTATCTTGTATATGGTTTAGCGAATCTCGCATGCTAACACTCGGTCATCTCACAAGCATTGCAGAATTTCTCTTGTCGACGAACCAAGTTTGGATAAATCCATTGATTCTGCAAGCCAAACAAACATCTATCGTTCCTTAACAACTCCCAGGTTTTGCGTAAACTCCTATAGAATCGTCGGTTGATAAAATCGTAACTTCTTCCACGGTTTCTCCTTCAGCAAAAGCGTGCTTGCTTCTTGGCAGGTCCTGGGCCTGTGGGTTATGGCCCATCTCATCACTTGTAAACCTTGAACTCATCATCAGGGCAACTGATCATTATTCCAACTTCCAACTTCCTAGTATTCTTAAATCCATCCAATTGTACAGTTTTCCTTCCTTCTATTGGCACCAAACTAGGACATGATTGCTCAGACTCATCATGGAATTTCCATTGATCCATATTTCCAACATCATACCTCCTTTATATCCAATAGTAATACTTCTTTCCTTCATGCTCTTGGGGGTATCCAACATATCGAGATAAAACTCACGCTTGCTTAGTCCGATATCCACTCCGTGGAATATCGTTATCCTTTCCAGGGTCAAATCTCCTCACAGGGTACTACCACCCTTAAAATGCTCCAATCTTATCCATAGACCATATTTCTCATATCCTCGAAAATGGTCAAAATCTTTCTTCAGAGTAACAACTCATAAAAATCCAAAACAGTACCAACAATGAAAACTTTATTTATTCTCCGATTACTACAATCTCCTGTATTTCCATTACATGCCTCAACTCAACATCTCAACACAGAAGAGATGTTCTCACTACTACTACTACATTTACATTGCTGCTAACTCAACTATTTAGCACAAGTCTCCTTCTTCTTGGGACAATCCCTGGCAGAGTGCCCTGCTTCATTACAACGAAAACATAAAACTTCTGACAAGTCTCGAGGTTTCCTCATGATCACATAGCCTCCTTGGGTCCTCGGCTTGCTTTTTGGGCGAGTGTTGAGGTAGTGCCCTGACTCCTTGCATTTGTAACAGGTGATATGACTCAGGTCCTTCTTGGAATTCAATCTACTTCTCTTCCTGGACTTTTCCGTTCCAATCAGGGCTTCTATTTCCTGTGGGTCATACTCTACTTCATTCGTCGGGAATTCTACTAGATCCCCATTCATAAAATTCTGGGGATGTGTCCTTCTTCTCCACATGAATAGCATGACTTGGTGCAGGGTTTAATTGGTTCTTCTTTGAGTGTGTCCTCCACCTCTTTCTTCAACACTGGTTCTTCTAGAATCTCCATGAGGGCTCCTTTTATTGCTTCTTTCTTCTGCTGGATGGTTCTTTGTACCATGGGGTAAATGTGACCCTGAGCAGGGTAGTGGGTAGTCCCTTCACACAAGAAACAAGTGATCTGCCTAGTTGGGCATTCTTCAGCTGGGTGACCTCGTTCACAATTTGGGCATTCATCCTTGTGTTCTTTATTGATGTGTCCTATTTCTCCACAAAGCTTGCATGCACAGGGTTTCTTCATATCCTTTCCCGAAGGCTTCAATTTCTGGGACACAAATCGAGACATTAGCAAAGTCAACTTAAATTCTCTCCAAGTGGTTACTCCTTGCCATCCATTGATGGTTTGGTACATCCTCCACCAAGTAGCAGCACCTCTTTCAAAACACTGAAGAGCATGCTGGGTCATATCCTTTCCGGTTATAGGGTTATTCTCCATTTGATTCTTCCATGTTCTCAATCCATCGGTCCGTCTCCAATTGACCCATCGGTCCAGAAAAAAATACGAGCTCATCTCCATTCATCCTCTATTGGGTCCATGGGTTTGGGGTGGGATAAGAGAGATCGAGAGGGATGCACACAATACAAACAAAAGTTTTGAAAAGACAGATTTTATTTGTGGCTGTCGTGAAAACATCAAACAAATGACAGCTCACAAAAGTCGCATCTGACGTAGGTATAAAACAGGGGTTTGGTCTTCTAATGGTCTATAGATCTCAACGTCATCAAACTCTTCAAGTCTTGTTCATGTCTCCTATGGTTACTTCCGACCATGCTTGTCATTCTCAAGTTCTTTTGCCAGATCATCTCTGTTGACGCGAAGTCTCTCGTGACATCCTTTAATATTCTAGGGTTGCATTACAAACTTCTGTGTTTCAACATCCTTGGCATGAACCATGTTCCTACTGTCCTTCAGTTCCTAACGAATCTCCGGTATCTCGAGGTTTTGGTTCTCCATCTTGGCTACTTTCGGTTTCTGGTCCCGAGTTCTTCTCAAAATACTTCCTTGTCAAAATACAGCTTCCTGAAGGTTCATCTTAAACTTCTTGATGTAACACTCCAGATCCTAGTGGTACACCAGCTAAGGTTAAAACTTGATCTCTTGCTAGTAGGTGCTTCATTAGCCCTTTTGTCAACCAATTCTTCCGAAAGATGTATTCTTAACACCTCACGGTAACAATAACATGAGTGAGTGATAGCATCATGGATATCCATGTTTATGAGTATGTCTCTGCCATGAGCTATCATTCCATAGTTGATATTTCCTGTCTTGGGGCTTTATTGACAGAACTTTGAGTTTTTAACTCTCCATGCTCCGGTCTTTCTCCGATACACCTTGATCTCGGGTATTGACAACTTCCATAGTCGGCAAGTTGCATAAGGGGTGCCTTTCTAGGTCAAACAAATCTGGAAAATCTTCAAAGCCTTCAAATTCTCCTAGTCTTCAGAGTCTTCAAGAGTTGTAGTTTCCATCATTATAATGCTCGGTAAAATCTCCTTCATTTTGTAGTGGTCTTAGTTGTCCGATATCTTGTACTCCTTGGAGTGGTCTCATCAGTCGAATCTTTGAGTGGTCAAAAGGGGGAAGGGTATAGTCTCACTTAAAGGAATTTTTGAATAAGCTCAGAAGAGAAGAGAGGTAAAAGATTCTTTTGAAAAGAAAGTTGTAGAGAAAAATCTTTCCTATGGGCTTGCTAGTTTCTAGGGTCACGTCCTACAGTCAACATGTGCTCTGATACCATCTTGTAGCGACCCGACCTGAATGGATCAAGTCTCTGTGCTTAAGTGTCATCCCTGGATCGGTATGCTGACACACACAGTACTCGAGGATTTATAACAGAGGTAAATCACATGTATAATGTAACGTAAATACTATTACCTCAATCTAAATAGCGGAAGTAACAAGGTTGTGGATTCCCATCAACACCAATGGCAAAGTTGAGTATAGGAAATCGTAACCCTAACGTATCACTTACTCGTCGTAAGATCCTGCAACATGAGACATTGCAGCCACAAAGGGTCAGTACATTGAATATACTGGCAAATTCACACCATAGAGCAATGATGAATAAAGGCTATCACTACATGCATATATGGCTGGTGGAGGCTCTATGGTTACAGTTTTTGCGTAAAGCCAATTTTTCCCTACTACAAAGGAATAAATTTATTTAACTATCATGGTGGTTGTTAAACATTGAGAATGGTCGACAGCATTCTCAATCCCAATTAAAAATACTCATTAACAACCCAACAATATTAATTAAAGTAACATGATGAGATCAACAGGATAATCCAAGTACTAGATACTCAAAACGTCCATAACCGGGGACACGACTAACCATGATTAGTTTATACACTCTGCAGAGGTTTGCGCATTTTTCCCCACAAGACTCGATAGCCTCCGTTTGATTCCTCGCACTACATGATGTTTGAGAAACGGATGACCGAGACATAGTCTTTCGGAAGCGCTAGCACCTTACATAGCGTAGACCGGTACACCTACTTTCCCCTAGATCCCCTAGTCTACCCGTAAGAGTTCGCACGACTTAATCAACTATGCCAGAGCCCATAATGGCTTGTGGCTGCACACGTAAGTTTCTAGTTTGAATAATATCATGATCCCTTTGAGCCTGGGTGGTGGTCCGAAGAAAAATAGGCAAGTCCTGGAAACCCAGGTGCCTAGACAGGCAAGTCCTGGAGTAACCAGGTGCCTCAATCCACCCAGATGTGTGTTAAAGTTGCCACCTTAAACAAACCATTAATTAACAATCTCACATCTGTCATGGAAATTCACTCACCCAATCCACGTCTACTAGCATAGCATGGCATAATAAGCAAACATAGAAGTAACTCCCAAGAGTTTTAAAATAAAACAGGTAATAGGTGCTACCTCAGTCTACTTCCCAAAACCCACAATTGTTTGGAGGATTGAACTAATGCATAAAAATGGGTATGAGAAAAGGTATGATCAAAGTGTGAACTTGCCTGCAACGTTGATGAAGGTGCTTCGCACTCAAAAATCTTGATAGCTCTACTCGTCACACTCCGGTCAATCTATCGTGAGCAAGCAATGGTAACCACACATAAGCAATCACTCAAAAGATCGGAAAGAACGAAGAGTACGATTCAGAAAACGTCAAAACCAAGCGAATAACTCTTGCAACATAAAACAATTTCTAACAGTACCAAAATTATGTGAATTTGGCCTTATCAGAAAGTTTTAGTGAAGAGCTTCGATTTGCAAAAAGAATCAACTAAATCAGAGTTACGAAACTCAAGTTATGATCAAACGAAGTTCAAATTCAAATCTGATCTAATTCAAATTTTAAACTTTCAAAAACATGTTTGAGTTGGATTACTGGATAGAGGGGATCATAACGAAGAGGTGGGCGTTGGTTTCGTTGGATTTGGACAAACGAGGAAAAAGTTGTGAGCGTTTGAAAATTAGGGACTAATCTGTGAATAAAATATTCACGGATGGGTCCCTGGCCGAAATAACAGAAAAAGAAAAGAACTAAATAACGAACATTCGTTTATAAGATCTAAAGAGTGGACGTTCGCTGTTTAATAAAACCTAAAAAAACAGATCTAGTCTAGGGTTTTAAAAAAACCGAATTAAAAAGAAAAACCGGATCGGTTTTCTCGGGTTATACCGGTTCGGGTGAGATGAACCGGTGGCGACGGCGGTTCCTGGCGAAGTGCGGCGGCGAGGCGGAGCGATGCGTCGGCGGCGGCTCGGGTCCGGTCGGGGCGGCGGCTCCGGTCGTCCAGGAGGGCGGCGAAGCGGCCAGGGAGGGACAGCGCGGCGAGGCGAGGAGGATGGAGGCGTCGGCGGTGGTCCGCGGGGACGGGACGAAGCGGGGCGGCAGCGGTGGATCTCGCTGGAGGCGGCAGCTTCTGGCGGGTGCGGCGCGGCGGCGAAAATGGGACCCAGGGGCCGGGGCGGCTCTATTTAAGGGGAGGAGAGGCCTCGGGAGGCGTGGAGGAGGGGCAAGGGCAAGGCGGCGGGACGGACACGGCGCCGGCGGGGCAGTCTTGGCGGCGGCGGTCTCCCGCTAGGGCGGTTTGGGGGCGACGGGGCACTGGGCCGTGGCCTGGCTGAGCTGGGCCAGCCCAGTTCGGTCGGGAGGGAAGTTTATTTTTTTATTTTTTTAAAACATTTTCTCAGTCAAACAAAATAAATAAAAAATAAATAAATAAAAATATTATATAGGCATATAATATATCAAAATTTTAAGAAAACGATTGCCTACAAGCTGAACATTTTTCTAGAGTCAAATAAAATCCTCAAAAATTCAGACAAATCAAACACTGGTGCTGCTCTAATAAAATCCAACGAAAATCATTTTAAAAATACCAAAATGAATTCAAATTTATTACTCTCCAATTTTCTAATGTAGGGAATCATGTTACCCTAATTTCTGTATATTTTATTTTTGGAGAAAAATAATTTGAATAAGACTCAAATAACTCCAAATTGAAAAATAAATTCAAAAGAATTTTGAATTTAATTCTTTGAAACTCTCAACTCATATTTCATATGTTTTGAAGAAGTCATTTTATCTTCGCTCGTGAAAATCATTGAGTTGCATAAAGTTTCTAAATTTGAAAATATTTCCAAATGAAATTCAAATATTTTCAACACCCCTTTTCATTTAAATAAATGGAAGAAGTCATGTCATCTTCTCTCCAGGGTTTTGTGAGGAAAAGAATTTGAATTCACGGAGGTCATAAAATGCAAAATGAAAGTTTGGGAAAGTCCTTTTATTCCCTCTCATTTAACTTTCAAAAAGTTCAAATTTCACTCAATTTCACTCAAGCAATCAAACAATCAATCAAATCTATCTATTTATTATAACATTCCAAAATTTAGAATTTTGGGATGTTACACTTATGCCTGGTGTTTTTTTCCACTCTTGCCGCCCTAGTTTCCGTTATATCGGTGTTATGTTCCTTGATTTTGCGTCCCTAACACGGTGAGGTTTGTTACCGTCTTGACAGTTCGCTTTGAATAAAACTCTTCCAGCAAGGCCCAAAATTGGTTTTACCATTTGCCTAATAACAACTAAAAACTTGCATAGGGACCGGCTAGCACCCGAGGACTCTTAATCAACCCTCGGGCTAGTGCTCCTGATGAGTGTTGGTCCAAACCTCTCAACCGCCAGTGACTGCCAGGGGCAACTCTGGATTGGCCTACCGGAAGTTTGGACAATTCAATCGTGGCCTGAGACGAGATACGCACGGCTACTATCAGGGTGTAGGCACGTCGGGAGGTCTTGCTGTACTTTTTTTACCAATGTCGAAATGTCTTGTGCACCGGGATCCCGAGTTTGATCGGATGTCGCACGATGGAGGATTGTCTCCGCGGATCGTGAGCTTATAATGGGCTAAGTTGGGACACCCCTGCAGGGTATAAACTTTCAAGAGCCGTGCACCAGTTATGTGGCAGATGGAAATTTGTTAATATCCGGTTGTAGAGAACTTGACACCGGACTCGAATTAAAATACCCAACCGCGTGTGTAACCGTGATGGTCTCTTTTTGAGTGGGTCGAGAAGAGAACACGGTGGTGTTATGTTTCAACGTAAATAGTTTAGGATCACTTTTTGATCATTACTAGTTTGCGACCGTTTGCGTAGCTCCTCATATTATTCTTGTACTCGTAAGTTAGACGTCATACATTGCTTAGTCGCTGCTGCAACCTCACCGCTTATCCATTCCATACCCCTTTAAGCTTTGCTAGTCTTGATACCCATGGTAATGGGATTGCTGAGTCCTCGTGGCTCACGGTTTACTACAACAACAGTTGCAGGTACAGGTAATGCGATGATCATGACGTGAGAGCGATGCTTGCTTGTTTTGAGTTCCTCTTCTACTTCGTCGTTCAAGGGATAGGTTCCTGGTCGGCAGCCTGGGCTAGCAGGGTAGATGTCGTTTGAGTTTCTGTTTGTGTTTCATCCGTAGACGGAGGTTGCTCTTGTGTATGATGTTGTAATCATGTGGCATGTATGCCTTTTGTATGTATCCCCAACTATTATGTAATGGTACGATGTAATGATATCCACCTTGCAAAAGCGTCTCCAATACGCGCTTCTATCCTTGGTGGAACCTCCGAGTTCCTTTAGGATAGGGTCGCATATTGGACGTGACAGAAACCTAGGCCTTGTTTCGAGGCATTGCAATACCATTTTCGCTCACTTTTATTACTTGTTACCTTGCTGTTTTTATATTTTCAGATTACAAAAACCTATTTTCACTTGTATCACCATCTCTTCGCTGAAATAGTGCACCTTTACAATTTACCATTGTATTGGGTGTGTTGGCGACACAAGAGACTCTTTCTTATTTGGTTGCAGGGTTGTTTGAGAGAGAACATCTTCATCCTACGCCTCCCAGGGATTGATAAACCTTAGGTCATCCACTTGAGGGAAATTTGCTATTGTCCTACAAAACTCTGAGCTTGGAGGCTCAACACGAGTCTACAAGAAGAAGGTTGCCTAGTCGACATCAAGCTCTTTTCTGGCGACGTTGCCGGGGAGGTAAGTGATTGAAGGTATATCTTTAGATCTTGCAATCGAATCTTTTAGTTTCTTATTTTATCACTAGTTTAGTCTACAAAGAAAACTACAAAAAATGGAATTGAGGTTGCCTCATATGCTTCATCTTTTAAATATATTTTGTGAAAATGATGGAAAGGAAAATTGTTCTCAAATGATAGAAGAAGAAGTCTATAAAATGTTTGGCATAAAATCTTTGTATGATGAGCATGATTGCAATGTTGTTAGTTTGAATTCCTTGAATATCCATGATGCTAATGATATGCAAAGCCACAGGCTTGGGGATGCTATGTTTGATGCATATGATATTTTTAGTCCCGCATGTTTTGATGAGAAAATTTATTATGATGATAGAATGCCTCCTAATTATGATGATTATATTGATGAAAGTGGGTTTGGAAGAGTGTCAACTTTAGTTAATGATCCCACTATTTTGGAGGATGTTGAATCTTTTCGCAATGTTGATAAAAGTGGATTTGGAGAGGTCATGACATGTATGCTATAAATAATAATGATAACCATGAAATTTTTCATCATGATTTTAATTTTCAATTGGATTATGCCTCACAGGATAGTTATTTTGTTGAGTTTGCCCCCACTACTATTCACGAGAATAATTTTTCTTATGTGGAGAGTAATAAAATTTCTATGCTTGTGGATCATGAAAATAATGCTTTATGTGATAGTTATATTTTATAATTCATTCATGATGCTACTTAAAATTCTTTTGAGGGAGGAACATATGCTTGTAGGAATTGCAATGATATCAAGTTTCCTCTCTATGTGCTTAAAGTTATGAAATTATGCTTGCTTTACCTTCCTATGCTAGTTGATTCTCATTCCCATAACTTGTTTGCTCACAAAATCTCTATGCATAGGAAGTGGGTTAGACTTAAATGTGCTAGTCATATTCTTCATGATCCTCGCTTTGTGTTTCAATTCTTATCTCTTATGTGAGCATCTTTGAAATCATCATGCCTAGCTCAAAAGGCATTAAAGAAAAGGGCTTGTTGGGAACAACCCAACATTTATCCTTCATGTTTTTGTGTGTTCACATGATTAATCAACTTTAGTAATCATGTTTTATAGCTTTTGTTTCAATAAAGTGCCAAGTAAAGCCTTTGGGATAGTGTGGATGATAGTTGACTTGATTCTGTGGAAAAACAGAAAATTTTGCGCTCAGTCCAGGAAATTAGAAAATTCACTGGAATGTGATTTTGATCTGAATTTTTTTACACAATATTTATATAAAAAATTCCTAGATTGTCCTAATTTTTCATAATTATTGGAGTTACAAAAGTATAGAAAGTTTCCAGATTACTACAGACTGTTCTGTTTTTGACAGATTCTATTTTCTATGTTTTGTTTGCTTATTTTGATGAATCTATGAGTAGTATCAGAGGGTATGAACCATGGAGAAGTTGTAATACAGCAGATATAACACCAATATGAATTTAGAATGATTTCAGAACAGTACCTAAGTAGTGATTTATTTTCTTATACTAACGGAGCTTACGAGTTTTCTGTTGAGTTTTGTGTTGTGAAGTTTTCACGTTTTGGGTAAAGATTAGATTGTCTATGTAATAAGGAGTAGCAAGATACTAAGCTTGGGGATGACCAAGGCACCCCAAGGTAATATTCAAGGACAACCAAGAGCCTAAGCTTGGGGATGCCCCGGATGGCATCCCCTCTTTCGTCTTTGTTCATCGGTAATCTTACTTGGAGCTATATTTTTATTCACCACATGATATGTGTTTTGCTTGGAGCATCATTTTATTTTATTTTGTTTCTCTTGCTGTTTGAATAATATCCCAAGATTTGAAATTCTTAAATGATAGAGAGTCTTCACATAGTTGCATAATTATTCGACTACTCATTGATCTTAACTTATATCTTTTGGAGTAGTTTGTCATTGGCTCTAGTGCTTCACTTATATCTTTTTAGGGCACGGCGGTGGTTTTATTTTGAAGAAATTGATGAACTCTCATGATTCACTTAAATTATTTTGAGATTCTCGAAACAGCATGGTTATTTGCTTTGGTTATGAATTTAGTCCTCATATGATGGGCATCCAAGAGGGATATAATAAAAACTTGCATATAAGGTGCATTGAATACTATGAGAAGTTTGATTCCTTATGATTGTTTTGAGATATGAGGATGGTGATATTAGAGTCATGCTAGTGAGTAATTGTGGATTGTAGAAATACTTGTGTTGAAGTTTGTGATTCCTGTAGCATGCACGTATGGTGAACCGTTATGTAACGAAGTTGGAGCATAAGGAGTTTTTTGATTGTCATCCTCTGTGTGGAGGTCAGGATCACGCGATGGTTAACTCCTACCAACCCTTACCCTAGGAGCATGAGCAGAGTGCTTGGTTGCGATCACTAATAAATTTTTGCAATAAGTATGTGAGTTCTTTATGACTAAAGTTGAGCCCATGGATTATACGCACTCTCACCCTTCCACCATTGCTAGCCTCTCTTGTGCCACGCAACTTTCGCCGGTACCATACACCCAACATATACCTTCCTCAAAACAGCCTCCATACCTACCTCTTATGGCATTTCCATAATCATCCCGAGATATGTTCCCATGCAACTTTCCACCGTTTCGTTTATTTTAACACGTTTCGTCATTGTCATATTGCTTTGCATGATCATGTACTTGACATCGTATTTGTGGCAAAGACACCTTTCATAATTATTTCATACATGTCACTGTTGATTCATTGCACATCCCGGTACAACGCCGGAGGCATTCACATTGAGTCATATTTTTTCTCTAAGTATCGAGTTGTAATTTTCTTGAGTTGTAAGTAAATAGAAGTGTGACGATCATCATTATTAGAGCATTGTCCCATGTGAGGAAATAAAAAAGAGAGGCCAAAGAAGCCAAATAAAGAAAAGAGGCCATAGAAGCCAAAGAAAAAAAAGACAGAAAAAAGAGAGAAAAAGAGAGAAGGGACAATGTTACTATCCTATTTACACACTTGTGCTTCAAAGTGGCACCATGACCTTCATGATCGAGAGTCTCCTATTTTGTCACTTTCATATACTAGTGGGAATTTTTCATTATAGAACTTGGCTTGTATATTCCAATGATGGGATTCCTCAAATCGCCCTAGGTCTTCATGAGCAAGCAATTTGGATGCACACCCACTTAGTTTTTCTTTTTGAGCTTTCATAAACTTATATCTCTAGTGCATCTGTTGCAAGGCAATCCCTACTCACTCACATTGAAATCTATTGATGGGCATCTCCATAGCCCGTTGATATGCCTAGTTGATGTGAGACTATCTCCCTCTTTTTGTCTTCTCCACAACCACCATTCTATTCCACCTATAGTGCTATGTCCATGGCTCACGCTCATGTATTGCGTGAAAGTTGAAAAAGTTTAAGAATACTAAAGTATGAAACAATTGCTTGGCTGAAACCGGCTTGTGCATGATTTGAATATTTTGTGTGATGAAGATGGAGAATAGCCAGACTATATTTTGTAGTGATAAGCTTTCTTTGGACATGTTATTTTGAGAAGACATAATTGCTTTGTTAGTATGCTTGAAGTATTATCGTTTTTATGTCAATATTAAACTTTTCTTTTGTATCTTACGGATCTGAACATTCATGCCACAATAAAGAAGATTACATTGATAAATATGTTAGGTAGCATTCCACATAAAAATTATGTTTTTATCATTTACCTACTCGAGGACGAGCAGGAATTAAGCTTGGGGATGCTTGATACGTCTGCAACGTATCTATAATTTTTTATTGTTCCATGCTATTATATTATCCATCTTGGATGTTTTATACGCATTTATATGCTATTGATATTGTTTCTGGGACTAACCTATTAACCTAGATCCCAGTGCCAGTTTTTGTTTTTTCCTTGTTTTTGAGTTTCGCAGAAAAAATATATCAAACGGAGTGCAATTGAGCTGAATATTTACGGTGATTACTTATGGACCAGAACAATCCACTGGAGCATCGAAGATGGACTAGAAGAGTCCCAAGCCACCACAATGGTGGAGGGCGCCCCCCCTAGCGCGTCCCCCTGCCTTGTGGCTGCCTCGTGGATCACCGCTGATTTGTTCCCGATGTCTACACCTCTTATATATCCCCAAACTTCTAGAACAGAACCTACATCAGGAGTTCCGCCGCCGCAAGCCTCCGTAGCCACCAAAAACCAATCAGGGCCCTGTTCCGGCACCCTGCTAGAGGGGGGAATCATCACCGGTGTCCATCTTCATCATCCCGGCACTCTCCATGACGAGGAGGGAGTAGTTCACCCTCGGGGATGAGGGTATGTACCAGTAGCTATGTGTTTGATCTCTCTCTCTCTCTCTCGTGTTCTTGATTTGGCACGATCTTGATGTACCGCGAGCTTTGCTATTATACTTGGATCTTATGATGTTTCTGCCCCTCTGCCTTCTTGTAATGGATTGAGTTTTTCCCTTTGAAGTTATCTTACCGCATTGAGTCTATAAGGATTTGAGAACACTTGACGTATGTCTTGCATGTGCTTATATGTGGTGACAATGGGATAGTCATGTGATCCACTTGATGTATGTTTTGGTGATCAACTTGCAGGCTCTGTGACAATGTGAACTTATGCATAGGGTTTGGCACATGTTTTCGTGTTGACTCTCTGTTAGAAACTTTGGGGCACTCTTTGAAGTTCTTTGTGTTGGTTTGAATAGATCAATCTGAGATTGTGTGATGCATATCGTATAATCAAACCCGCGGATACTTGTGGTGACATTGGAGTATCTAGGTGACATTAGGGTTTTGGTTGATGTGTGTCTTGAGTTGTTATTTTAGTATGAACTCTAGGGCTGTTTGTGACACTTATAGAATATCCCAATAGATTGATCAGAACGAATAACTTTGAGGTGGTTTCATACCCTACAATAATGTCTTTATTTGTTCTCCGCTATTAGTGACTTTGGAGTGACTCTTTGTTGCACGTTGAGGGATTGTTATAGGATCTTATTATGTTATCATTGTTGAGAGAACTTGCACTAGTGAAAGTATGAACCCTAGGCCTTGTTTCCAAGCATTGCAATACCGTTTTCGCTCACTTTTAACAGGAGCCAACTTGCTGTTTTTATATTTTCAGATTACAAAAACTCATATCTACCATCCATATTACGCTTGTATCACCATCTGTTCCCTGAACTAGTGCACCTATACAATTTACCATTGTATTGGGTGTGTTGGGGACACAATAGACTCTTTGTTATTTGGTTGTAGGGTTTTTTGAGAGAGACCTTCTTGATCCTACGCCTCCCATGGATTGATAAACCTTAGGTCATCCACTTGAGGAAAATTTGCTACTATCCTACAAAACTCTGCGCTTGGAGGCCCAACCCGAGTCTACAAGAAGAAGGTTGCGTACTAGACATCATGCCTACATATTTAAGATTGAAAAAGACAAGTGCCCCATGATGCCCTTCATTGTCCCTCTCCTCCTAGGCACTACGGTAGGAGGTGAAGAGGTCAAAAGGAGTGCCTGGGCAGAAGCTCAGCCTCACCCTGTCGGGCTCCAGGAGAGGTAGCCAGGCAGGGGCAGGAGGGCGCGGACGAATGCGATGGTGAAGAGATCGGGGGAGACGACCCGTTAACCGCCACCACCAGGGCCAGCAGGACGCGGCAGGGCGAACGGAGCTACAACCCGCGTGGAAGCCTGCCGGGTCCAGCTGGAAGGCTACTGGAGGAGCCGGAGGCACCACCTCTACTCCTGCTTCCAACTCCCCAGCAAATCACCTTGCCAGAGAGGAGGTGCAGATGCAGATGGTGCTGCCTCCACCCGACGGTGACGTTCCGGCTAATGCTCAGCCAGAATCAGAGTCGTCGCCCTCCCGGTCCATGCCGTCGTCATGGCCATCACTGTCCTCCTCGTCGTTAGTCGAGCTCTTCACGCAGCACCCTAAGAGAGCACCCAAGATCCCAAAAACCTTGACGGAAAGGCAACCGTCCTTCATTAACTTACAATGGGTGGCGTGCCCTTCCGACAAGATATGGGCGCGAGCAGAAGTCTTCTAGCCTCGACGAAAGTACATGACATTGAAGGACCCAAGTGCAGATCAAGAAACCAAGATGAGCCAGAGAAGCAAGATAGCACTAAGGAAAGAACCTCCCTTGCCGGGCAGGCGAGCCTGGCAAGGTTGGGTTTGCCCCAGAAGCAAGCTTCCAGATCGTCCCGGCAGGCCTGTAGGGGCTTGTGAAGGCAAGCCACTCCACCGCTCCACCTCACAAGCGACGCAAGTCATCAGTGTGGTGTCAAGCCCCAAGGTGACTAAGTGGCTACTTTTTGCCACATGGCAGCCACTTCCTACAGCAAACACGTCCATATGACACCCGTCCTGAGACATGTCAAGCAAGCAGCCGCAAAGCTAGCAAAACAGCCCGGCAAGGGTTGCCGGGCATGCTGTGATGTGACACTAGACGACGCATTTAATGCGCTCTGTCAGCCTGCAGAATTAGGTACGATAGCACTGTTTGCTATCTAATCAGTACGTAAAGACTGATTTGCCACCATGGTAACCCCTTGATCTATAAAAGGAGGCCCATTGCAACCGTAGAAAGGATTCGGATCCTCACACATTCATATGCACATAGCCACTCTCGCCTCGAGGCAACCCTGCTGGGCAAGTGTGATGCGTTCACCACCATTATCCATCATTAATCCACCAAAGCAGGATTAGGGTTTTAAGCCTCACGGCGGCCCGAACCTGGGTAAAACTGCCCGTGTGATCTCTGCCGTGCTATGTTACGCTTCTCCGCTCTTTGTGCAACGTGCCCATCCCCCCGACGATCCAAAAGTGTCTCATGGCCCCATATGTGGCCGTGGTTTCCCCCGAAAACATAAATTTAGAGCACCTCCAAAGTTCAAACAGTTACTAAACATTGTAGTTTATGGTAGAAGAGATCTAGTCATGATGCATCCAACATTAACTATACACAATGCATGAGGATGACAATAGTGCTCTCAAGACGAGAATAGTGCTCTCAGGACTGACGCTTGTTTGAGAAGGTGATGAATCAACATAAAAGTAAAATAACATGAAAGTAAATAGATATGCCCTTCGCAAAGGGGAGAAGGGATTTGCAGCGGTTCCAGAGCTTGAAGTTTTTAAATCAGAGATAAATATAATTTTGGGAGGTACACCCTTCCTGTCAATGTTACGACCAAGAGTTTTCAATATCTTCCATGCTAAACACATTAGCGGCAGTTCCAAAGTGATAAAAGTAAAGTTTACCCTCCCCCCTTCACCATCAAACACAAGCCATGCCTAGTCGAATCCTCGGGCGCTTACTATACCAACAAAAGTCCCGGCGGAGTTTCTTTTAATTATTTGCAATTTTTGATTTCAGGACTGGGCATCCCTATTACCATCCCCTCTCATGCAAGGATGAGTGAATAAACACTCATCATGAGAATAACCCGCTTAGCATGGAAGATACTGACCACCCCCTGTTGCTCCATGAGCGGTCCGGGCACACAAAATAGATGCAAATTTACTTGGAATGGCAGGGTAATACCGCTTATAGGTAGATACAGTGGACTCATCTAGAATGCCTCTAGTTTAAGGATTTTGATGCACAAGCAGTATTCTTGCTTATTACAGGAGAAGACTAGCAAATAGGTTGAGAAGCGACCGACTAGAGAGCGAAAACAGCCATGAACATGCATTATGAATAATTAACATTGAGTACTAGCATGAGTAGGATATAAACACCATGAGCATAACTATCGTCGAGGCTATGTTGGTTTTGATTCGCTACATGTGTCATCGAAGTCAAGCCACTTGAAACATTCAGAAGGAGGATACCATATCATCATACTATATCACAATCATTTTAATGCATGTTGACACCCAAGATAAATAATTATGCACTCCTAGCTACTTAAGCATGACATGAGCAACTATAATCTCTAATTGTAATTGCAAGCATGTTTAATCATAATATGTTGAATCATGGGTACAGAGTTAAACATATTTATGAAAACAAAAACAAGATGAGTTCATACTCGCTTTCCCTGCCACGGTCACTTCATGAAATATCGTCATTATTGCCTATCACTTGCACGACCAAATGCTATGAAAATAATAATAGTGCAAGAGTGCATTGACTAAGCTGGAATCGGCAAACATTTTATCTGAGGAGAAGGCAAAATAATATGGACTCTTTGTTAGGTCAACAATAATGCATATGAGAGCCACTCAACATTTTCATCGTGCTCTTCTCCTTAGTAAGACTCAACAAAAAGAAAAGAATTTTAGAGAAACACACTAAAATATTTTTTGGAGTTTTTAGTTTTTCCTGAAAAGGAAAAAAATTAAAGAAATAAAAATGAGAACGAGAAAAACTATTTACATGGTAAAGCTCCCAACAAACAAAAGAAAAAATGGGAAATCTTTTTGGGTTTTCTTTTAATACTACAACTAAATCAAACTAGAAACAAAAACTGAAAAGAAGCAAGAAAATATTTTTGGATTTCTCAAGGTTTTCCAAACACACAAGAAGAAAGCGAGAAAATAAAACTACCATGGATAACACAATGAAAAAGTGTGAACACCGACAACTAAAATGAAATCTGTGAACATTAATATAATGTTGGTGGAAATAAGTTCTCTCCCAAGCTTAGGCTTTCGGCCTAGCTTGGTAATCACCATTCACGGCCTGGATAATAGTCAGAGTGATAACTCACAGAGGCTCTAGGTGCAGCCTCGTGAGCCTGTTTGGCAGCCTCTGCAGCCGCGTTGTACTCGCGCCTCACTGTCATAAATGTAGTATCTTCCTTTATTCTGGTAATCAAAGAGAGTAGGTGCAGGCAAAATAACAGGTGCAATGGGTTTTCTATTGGACATCAAGTTGTAATTATAGTTAGTGGTTGTAGCATTAATGAACTTATGATGCTTCATGGCCTCAAAGTCTAGGTACCGAGTAGGTAATATAGGATCATTGGGCCAAGGCAATACACCCAGCTCCCTAGATACATGGGCGGCATAAATCTCGCCATAAAAGTGACCACTATCAGCATTGTATTGCAACCTCCATGCAACAATCACTCCAAGATTATAACATTTTATTCCTGTTAGAGCAGTGTGTATGAGGCTCAAGTCAGCAGCACATAGTGTGCTGCAATCTTGCTTGCCCATGATGCATTTGCTATTAACGAGTGCAAAGTAATGTATTTATGTAAAATGTAAACTTTTTGTTCTAGCTTGTGTCATGCCTCTATCCTCACCATAAAAGAGACTAGTTAAACACAGATCATAATCAGATTTTGGTGGTTCATCAAGCGAGCCCTAATATGGACTTTTGCACGCAACACATAAATCTTCTAGAGGCATGGCAAAGCTTTATCATATAGGCTAAATGAAACTCTAGAATAACGGGAGTGATATTTAAATTTCTTAGTGAATGTCCGTGTGAGGTTGAGATGCTGAATGCACTTATCTGTGATGAAGGGAGCGAGCTCGGTGTTGTGAACATATTGCTCAAATCTTCCTTGATACCTGCACCTACCATGAACTTGTCACACGGCCATAGGCACGATTTGGTATCGGCGTCCTGCATCGAGCTTGCACTTGGCTCAACATAAGACTGTCGTATCTAGCTCCCACTCGATGATGCCTCTGAGGACCTCCTCCTCGAATAACTCCTAAAGAGGTACATTTTTATTTGCGAACAATTTCTGAACAAATTTATACCACAAAATTTTGTCAACACAACTTCACAAGATTGATAGCAACTACTCATTCAGATGCCTAGAGGCCATATCAAACATTCAAACTACTTGGAACTCAAAGAATTCAACATGCAAACTCATTTACAGTAGCACCAAGAGTAGCTAAATACTCAAAATATAAACCACAAGAACAAAAACTAATTGGAAGAATGTAGGAGTCACATACCAAGTAGCAATCCCCCAAAAAAGTTTCGGAAACAGAGCTTTGAGCTAAGAGATAGAAATCCGTGGGTTTGGGAGCAAGAACATGAGAGAGAGAGAGAGTGATTTTTTCTGCAGGTAGGTGATGACATGGGCTAAAGGTATACATGAGGGGGGCACATGGGGCCCACCACCCACCAGGGCGTGCCCTGGTGCCTTGTGGGCACTAGGGGCACCCCTTTGTGATGTTATTTGTACCAAAAAAATCTTAAATATTCAGAAAAAAACGTTTAAAAATTTCAGGTCATTCTGAGCACTTCTATTTTTGGCCACTTTTCATTGCACGGGAAATTCAGAAAACAGGATAGACATGGCATTTTATTTTATTCAACTAAGAATACCAGAAAACAAAAAGTAGGGACAGAAGGTTGTGCCTACTAAATTCATCGACCCCATGCCTCTAAAAAATAATCCATTAATAAGGTTGATCAAGTCTTATTAACAACCACTTCTGATTAACATGAACCCGAAGAGTTTTCGTAAAAAACACTAAGTTACCTCAACAGGGATATGGATATCCCCAACAATAAGTATTTACTATTTCTTTTTGACAGTAGGTAAATGGAGTTGAAAACGTCCAATAGTAATTGTCGGAGATTTTTCAATAACATTAATACCATTCACTTGAAATTGTTTCTTCGAAAAATGCACTATATGCTCATTACCATTGATATGAAAAGTGACTTTGCTTTTATTCCAATCAATAATAGCCCTAGCAGTATTCAAAAAGGGTCCACCAAGGATAATCGACATGTTGTCATCCTCGGGAATCTCAAGTATAAAAAAGTTTGATATGGTAGTAACATTTGCAACCACAACAGGCACATCCTCACAAATACCAATAGGTATGGCGGTTGATTTGTCAGCCATTTGCAATGATATCTCAGTAGGTATGAGTGTATTCTGATCAAGTCTTTTATGTAAAGAGAAAGGCATAATACTAACACTAGCTCCTAAATAACATAAAGCAGTTTTGACATAATTTATTTTAATAGAGCATGGTATAGTTGGTATTCCTGGATCTCCAAGCTGATTAGGTACTCCATCCTTCAAATAATAATTAGCAAGCATGATGGAGATTTTAGCTTCAGGTATTTTTATTTTATTAGTGACAATCTCTTTCATGTATATAACATAAGGGGCCATCTTTAAAATATTAGTCAAACAAGTGCGCAAAAAGTGTGGCCTAAGCATTTCAGCAAAGAGTGAAAATTCTTCATTATCCTTTTAGAGTCTTGTTCAATTTTTTTAGGTTGTTCCTCGGGATAAATTGGTTCCTGATTCATTTTTCCTCCTCTAGTTGCTACTCTAATAGAATAATCATTTATATTATTGTTCATTTCACTAAGCAATTCACTTTGAGATTTAGCAACTTGTTCTAACTGGGTTTCAACCATAGAGGCATGCTTTCCTACACCTCTAACCTCATTAGTCATTCTAAATAACAAGTCAGTCAAGTGAGCAATCATATCAGAATCTTGCTTTATTTGTTTCATAACATAGGCATTGAAGTATTTTGTTTCATAATGTAATTGTGAAATTCATACAAGAATTGACTAGGAGGTTTATAATGAGGGATATCACCTTCATCAAACTTTAAAAGAGAATTTACCTCTACCACCTGTGGTAGTGTGTCAAGACCATGTATTTCTTCAATAGGAGGTAAAAGTTTAACATCTTCAGCTTTAATACCTTTTTCCTTCATACATTTCTTTGCCTCTTGCATATCTTCAGGACTGAGAAATAAGATACCCCTCTTCCTTCGAGTGGGTTTAGGCGGTGGTTCAAGAAGTTTCCAATCATCATAATACTTCAATATATTATTCAATAATTCCTCATCTTGTTCAACAGTTCGTTCCCTGAAAACACAACCACAACTAACTAGGAAGTCCCTAGAAACATCGGTTACTCCATTATAGAAGATATCAAGTATTCATTTTTCTTAAGAGGATGATCAGGAAAAGCATTAAGTAATTGGAGAAGCCTCCCCCAAGCTTGTAGGAGACTCTCTTCTTCAATTTGCACAATGTTAAATATTTCCTAGAAGGCAGCTTATTTCCTATGAACAGGAAAATATTTTTTAGAGAAGTAATATATCATGTCCTGGGGACTACACACACAACCAGGAGCATGAGTATTGTACCATACCTTAGCATCACCCTTTAATGAGAACCAAACTAACTTAAGAATATAGTAGTAGCGAATTTTCTCACAATGAGAAAATAGGGTGGCTATATCATTTAATTTAGTAAGATGTGCCACGACAGTTTTAGTTTCATAGCCATGGAAAGGATCAGATTCAACCAAAATAATTAATGTTGGGTCGACAGAGAATTCAGAATACTTATCAGTAATAAAGATAAGTGAAGTAGCAAACTTAGGATCATATTTCATTCTAGCATTCAAGGATTTTTCTTTCAACTTGCATAATAATTTCTTAAGATCATCTCTATCCTTGCAAGCAAGAAAGTCTCTAGCTAACTCTCCATCCATAACATAACCCTTAGGTATCTTTGGAAATTCAAATCTAGGAGAGCTAGGCCTAATAGTTGTTTCATCATTTTCAGTTTCAAAGACTTCATCAGTTTCAGCATTCTCAATATCTTTAGCTCTAGCAAGTTGTTCATCAAGAAATTAACCTGGTGGCACATTATTGTTGCGGGAAACCACGGCCACCTATGGGACCAGGACGGCCCCTTGCTGGTTCAGCAGCGGGGACTCATGTTGCACAAAGAGCAAACCAACGTAAGGCAGCATGGCAGGGATCGCACAGGCAGTTTAACCCAGGTTCGGGTCGCCGCGAGGCGTGAAACCCTACTCCTGCTTTGGTGGATTGATGGGGAAAGGTGGAGGTGGTGCGTAGTACACTTTCCTGGCAAGGGTTGCCTCAGGGCAGCAACGACTACGCGCATACGGGTGTGTGAGTGGTCTAAACTTCAAACCCCTCAAATCATTGCCATGGGCCTCCTTTTATAGATCAAGGGGCTACCACAGTGGCAAATTAGTCATTAGACACCGATATGATAGAAAATAGTGCTGTCATACCTAACTCTGCAGGCTAACAACATGCATTTAATGCGCCGCTTAGTATCACGTTGTTGGTTGCCCGGCAAGGCTTGCCGGGTTAATTCGCCAGCTCCACGCCTGTTTGCATGACACGTCACTAGACGGGTGTCATCTGTGGGTTCACTTGGTAGGAAGTGGTCCCCATGCGGCGAATGGCTGCCACTTAATTATCCTGTGTCTTGAAACAGCACTAATCGATGACGTGGGTCATGGCGGAGTAGTCGGTGAGGTGATCTGGTCTCGGTGAGTCCCTGCAGGTCCTGCAGGGATGCCTTGGTCCTCTTCTTCTGGGGGTGGCCTCGCCCCTTGCCGGGCTCGCCTGCCTGGCAAAGGAGGTCTCTCTCTTGATAATATCTGGTCCTTCTTCCTCAGTCTTGGTTCCTTCTAACTTGCTTGTTGGTTCTTCGAGTTTCTTGGTCTCTTGCTCTGGTGTCCCAATCTTGATCTTGTGCCTATGCATAGTTAGGTCAACAGGCCCTGGGTCTGTTGTACCGACAGAAGCCCCCAGGCCTGCCCTGAATGCACTTCCCAGCATCGTCGGGGTAGGGCCTAACAAGTGCACAGGCAACACTGTCGAAGATTCTGGTCTCTCGAGATCTTCTTTGCTTCTTCATTAGTCTTGATTCCGGGCCAGTTTCCGGTTTTCTCGCACATCGTGTGCGACTTTACAAAAAATGGTCCGGATCATGGCTTGCATGGCGCTCATGTCCCACGATCATGGGGCTAAAACGGCCATCCCACTTGCCTCCATGCCTCTGGCCCATCCGCCACGTGTCTCCCATGCCTCATGAAGGGTAGGTGGTGGACGTGGGGGCACGGGTGTGAGTGTCGCGGCGGAAATCAGGCGTCACTGGTTGGAGCAGCGGGTCGGTCCTGATTTCCTATGTCTCCGGGGGCCATATTGGATGAGCGAGGAAGCCACCCTGGAGAGAGGGGCCAGCCCCCGGCTCTGCCCTTCTATAAAAGGGAATAGAGATGGTGCTTTTTCATACACACCTCCTTCTTCTTTTTCCTTCGCAGTCTTCTTCCACTTGTCATGGTGAGGGGGTGAGGGCGTGCTGGTACTCCGGCTGCGGCGACGCGGCTTCCACTCGACAACGCATTCCTCCTCCCCCGGAGCTTGCAGCGGTGGAGCCCGCTGTGAGAGGAGGAGGGAGGGGACGAGGCTGAGGTCGCTGTGGCGCTCGGGGAAGGGGAGGATAGGGCGGCACTCCGGTTGCGCCTCCGCCGATGGCTCCCCGCCGATGGTAAGCCATGCTGAAGATCAGCCCCGAGAGTTCTTCATCACATTGTACAAGCCTCTGTGTCGCCATCTTCGTCTCGCTACCCCGTTTTCCCGGGAAATGGAGCTCGATCCGCTGCATGATTTGAGGTTGCACATGAGGGGTTGTGGGAACGACGGTATGTGGGTCGATGTCGACTTCCTTGCTCCTCATGTTATGTATCTTCGCCGTGGTTGGAAGACCTTCGCCCGTGCTCATAGCTTGACAGAGGGGCACGTTCTCCAGTTCAAATTAATGGAGAGCGGCCGCCTCTCCGTCAAGGTCTTCGAGCGCTCGGGAATTCACTTAGGGTGCTGCACGGAGAGCTCCACCGATGACGAAAGCTCCTCCTCGAGCGAAAGCAACGAGGAGGACCATGACAGTGATGATGACGGAAGCGGGCGGGATGGCGACGACTCTGACTCCCACTGATCACCACCCGCACCATCTTCATCAGGCGGCGGCACCATCATCTTTATCTGCATCTCCTCCCCGGCAATGCAATTTTTCAGGGAGTTGGATGCAGTGGTGGGGATGGTGCTCTGGGCTCCTACAACAGTCTTCGAGCTGGACACCGGCAGAGGTGAGATGCCTCTTTAATGTAAATAAACGAGTTTGCCCCGGCAGGCTATCCTGCCGGCCCTCTTTTTGTCTGCCGAAGAACCTTATCTGCCGGGTTACATATAGAAGGACCAGCCCCCCGCTAACTTCCTTTTATCAAAGGCAACTACGACCACCCTGACTGAAGCAGCGTTCACACCAGGAATGGGAGCACCTAAGTGTAGAAGGAGCGGCGAGGCTTTCTAACGCACAAGTTGTAGCTTGCAAAACACGAACGGAAAAGAGGTAGAACATATCTATCTGGCTTGGCGGGGTCGCATTGCCGGCAATCTTCTCACTCCTTTATCGAAGCCAAGCCCATAGTGAGAACCTGTAACATCATGCAGATGAGAATGGATGCAGGATGCGATCCTATCTACATGCATATGCAAATGCTCATGAAAATGATCATGCAGTAATCCGAAATTCTCATGCATGCATGTAATCTAGGTTGGGGACCCCCTACAGCACTTCTTTATTTTCTCTTGCACGGGGTCATCGCCCCAGCTTTGTACAAGGTGTTACATCCAACTGAGGCAAGGCCTGTACAAATGGGTGGCTGCTAGGTAGGGCCCGACAGCCTCGCGCCTTATGGGTAGAACTTGCGAAGATGCTCAATATTCCAGGAGTTTTGCAATGGAGTGCCATCTCCAGTCTCCACACAGACTGCGCCAGGTCTGGTGACTCATACTACCCGGTAAGGGCCTTCCCACTTTGGTGACAGCTTGTGTGTACCCTTGGCGGACTGAACGCGCCTAAGGACAAGGTCGCCTTCCTCAAAACACCGTGCATGAACCCTGCAGCTACGATAGTGATGCAGGGCTTGCTGATAGCGTGCAACACGCGTAGCAGCCTGGAGACAATTCTCCTCAAGTAGCATAGCATCGTCACACCGGTGCTGATCTTGCATGATTTCGTCATAAGCAAGTACTCGGGCTAACCTGTAGAAGAGTTCCATGGGGATAACTGCTTATGCCTCGTAGACTAGGGAGAAGGAAGTCTGCTCGGTAGCCCGGTTTGATGTCATTCTGAGGGACCAAAGGACTACCGGAAGCTCCTCGATCCACCGCCTGTCGTGCTTCTACAGCGTATCAAAGGTTCTCGTTTTGAGTCCGCGTAGCACTTCAGCATTCACCCTCTCAGCTTGTCCATTACTCTCGGGTGTTCCATAGAGGCGAATGAGATCTTGCATCCAAGGGCATGAACATATTGCATGAAGGCGCGGCTCGTGAAATGGGTGCCGTTGTTGGAGATGATCCTTGCCGGAACTGCAAAACGACACACCAGATCTTTCAAGAACTTGATAGCTGAATGAGGAGTCACCTTCCTCACGGCAGTCACTTCTGGCCACTTTGTAAATTTGTCGATGGCAACAAACAAGATTTCCAAGCCCCTGATTGCTCGGGCGAATGGGCAGAGGATATCGAGCCCCCAGACTAAAAATGGCCATGATAGAGGGATTGTCTGAAGCACTTGGGCAGGCAAGTGAGTTTTATTGGAATTGAACTGGTAGGCTTCACACTTAGTGACTAGCTCGACCGCATCTTGGAGGGTTGTGGGCCAATAGAATCCTTGTTGGAATGCTTTCCCAACTAATGTGATTGATCCAATGTGGGAGCCACACATTCCTTTGTGTATCTCAGCCAACAGTTCCTTTCCTTTGTATCGGTAGACACACTTCAATTTCACACCATTGGACCTCCTTCTGTATAGAGTGTCATAGACAAATTGATACGTACTGGCCCTCCGGCCTACTCTTTCAGCTTCTTCTTGATCGCCGGGAAGCTCTCTGGTTTGGAGGAAGCAGACAATTTTCCTTGCCCTAGTTGGAGCCTATGGCTCACCAACGAGGACTAGCGGCGCCTCCTCTGCTGCGGGAGCACTGGCCTCGTGCACGGAGTCCATGGACCCGGCAGGAGGGGGTGGTCCGGCAGGCTGCAAGGAGTTGTTTCTGGCAGGGTCTTTGCCGGGAGCGACGGTGTACCTGGAGAGGCTTTCCGGTGTCCAACTTTCTCCTCTTCCAGGCCATTGTTGCTGGGGATATAGAGGGTTGAGTAAGATGGAGAACAAAAGTACCTGGTTCCACAGGAAGCTTCGGCGCAGCACACTTTGAGTGATGATCAGCTATGATGTTTTCCGCACGGGGTACGTTCTCTGTTTGCAATCCGTCATAGTGCTCCTCCAACCTTCTCACTTCCTCGACGTATGCCTCCATTAATGGACTTTGATAATCCTTGTTAACTTGCCTCCCCACCAACTATGAGTCTGCTCAAATGATCAGTTTCTTAATTCCCAATTCTGCCACAATTCTGAGCCCGGCAAGGAGCCTTTCATACTCTGCTGTATTGTTGATAGCTTCTTCCTGTGCAAAATGCATCTGGACGATGTACTTCAAGTCCTCCCCGGAGGGGGCAACAAGAAGCACGCCAACACCCGCGCCTTGCAGGGAAAAGGCACCATCAAAATACATAATCCATCCTTGGGGTGATTCCTTGCTGGGGATAACTGTCTCTGTCACTTCCTCATCAGGGGTTGGCGTCCATTTTGCAATAAACTCTACCAACGCCTTCCTCTGGACAGTTGATGTGCTCTCAAACTTCAAAACAAAGCTGGATAGCTCCAAAGCCCACTCCACTATTCTGCCGGTAGCCTCTGGGTTTCGGAGTATCCGTTGCAACGGGGAACGAGTAACAACCGTGATCTCATGGGCTTAGAAGTAGTGGCGCAGTTTCCTTGAGGCCATGATAAGGCCAAAGATCATTTTTTGGACACTAGAGTACCTTGACCTAGCCCCCTATAATGGGGAGATGACGAAGTACACTAGGCGCTGCACCACTTTCTTCCTTGCCACGTCCTTGGGCTTGTCATTGTCGCCATGCTTGTTGCTGTTTTGATCCTCATCTGGCCCCGCCGGCCTCTACTCACTCTCTTTGTCATCCACTTCTCGCTGTGCCACCAAGGCTGCACTTACCACTTGGTTCGTTGCCACCAAGTATAGCAATAATGTCTCTTTAGGCTTGGGTGCAACCAGGGTAGGCACAGAGGATAGGTACGTCTTCAGCTCTTGCAAAGCTGCACCCGCCTCAAGGGTCCACTTCATGGGACCGGCCTTCTTCAAGATCTTGAAGAACAGCAGGGCACGCTCGACAGACTTCGAGATGAATCTTCTTAGAGCGGCAACGCATTCTGTCAGGCGCCTCACATCTTTGACTGTCCTTGGCGCTTGGATCTGCTCGATGGCCTCGATCTTGTCGGGATTGGCTTAGATCCCCCTGTGGGACACAAAGTATCCAAGTAGCTTGCCGGAGGGGACACCAAACACACATTTCTCTGGGTTTAGCTTCAAGTAGATCTTGCACAAATTTGCAAACGTATCCTCCAAATCCTGAATGAGAGTTGCTCTATCCTTGGTTTTGACCACAATGTCATCCATATAAGCCTCAATGTTTCTGTGCAACTGGGGTTAAAAACCAATCTGGACTGCCCTTGCAAAGGTGGACCCGACACTCTATAATCTGGACGACATGCGGACAAAGCAATACGTACCGCATGGAGTGATGAATAATGTCTTCTCCTCGTCCTCCTTTGACATAAAGATCGGGTGGTACCCAGAATAGGCGTCCAGAATTGAGAGCAAATCACCACCTAAAGTGGAATCCACTATCTGATCAATACGCCGCAAGGGGAACGGGTCCTTTAGGCAAGCCCTGTTGAGGTCTGTGAAGTCAATGCACAGCCTCCATTTCTCGTTCGCCTTCCGGAACACCAATTGGTTTGCTAGCCAAGTGGGATGTAGCACTCCTCTGACCAATTCAGCTGCTTCAAGCTTCTTGATTTCTTCTGCAATAAACTGTTGCCTCTCCAAGGCCTGCTTCCGGACTTTCTGCTTAACAGGTCAGGCGTGTGGGCAGATAGCAAGGTGGTGCTCGATTACCTTCCTGGGAACACCGAGGATATCAGATGGTTTCCAAGCAAGCACATCGATATTTGCTCGTAGGAAGGCAACGGGTGTGCTTTCCTATTTGTCATTGAAGGTGGCATCGATGGTGAAAGTACCATCAACGCGAGTCAGCCCTGCCGGGACCCTTTTCACGTGCAGAGTAGCAACCTTGGATCTCTTGTTGTTGGAATACTCTGGCACATTGTCAATGGGTGTCGTGCACTCGGAGGGGGCATGCTTCCCGGACTCATTGCCAGAGGTCCTACAATCCTATTTCTTCCCTTTGCTCTCCTCGGCAGGAACCACTGCCATTGCTGTCTCTGCCGCGATCGTGTCCCTGTACATCTTGTCCACACAAATCATGGCATCTTTCTCATCTGACGGGATGGTGAGGACTCCCAGTGGGCTAGGCATCTGCAAGGTATTGTAGGCATAGTGGGATGCCGCCATGAATTTAGCCAAGCCCGGGCTTCCATGGATTCCATTGTACGGCAGGGGGAGATCAACTACGTCAAACACAATCTTCTCGGTTCGGTAGTTAAGCTCTCCCCCAAATGTCACCGGCAACGTAATCTTCCCTTTAGGATGGCTCCTGCCAGGGTTGACTCCCTGAAATGTGTCTGTAACCTCTAGCTCTTCTTCTGCTATTTGAAGCATGCTGATAACTGCTAGGGAAATCAGATTTAATCCGGCCCCACCATCCACCAACATCTTTGCGACCTTGAGGTTGCGAATTATTGGAGAAACCGACAAAGGCAGGCATCCTACCACAATGGTGCGGCTAGGATGGTCCTCCTCGTCGAAGATGATGGGTGTACGGGACCATTTGAGCGGCTTCCGGGCCTCTGGCGCTGGTTCCACGGCATTGACTTCTCGCACCCACCGCTTGAGTTGGCAATGGGAGGTGTGCAAAAATGCACCCCCGTCAACGGTAAGGGCTTCCGTGGCCCTCTGAAACTCCTATTCACTGGTTTCCTCTTCATCCCCTTTATCACTCTCATCGTCACAGACTTCTTTCTCCTAGGCCCTGGCGGGTTTTCCTTTATTCCGAAAGGACTGCCGGGGCGATTTGCTCCATCGCCTCGACGCTTACCGCCAGTGACATTCTACCCCTTTTCCTTATAATCCTTCTTATATTCTTCTCTCTGCCTCTTGACCAACTGCTCAACCTGATAGCACTCCTGAAGGTCATGGCCCTTGGTCCGGTGGATCTTGCAGTATGGGCCATCGCGCTTCCTGGCTTTCTCGGCAGCTACAAGTTCCCAGCAGTCGGCGCACACAACAACCTCCTTTCTGGGGGCCTCAGTCTTGGCGATCATGTCGGTACTAGGGGTGCCTGACCCTTCAACAGTCAATACTGCCTTGTCCCTATGCTTCTTACAGTGCTTCTTAGCCTTCTTCTGACTGGTGGATTCATCATCATCCTCTGAATCAACATCAATGCAATCTTCCTCTCTGGGCAACTTCCTTCCTGATGAGGACATGACTTCCTTCGATAAGACCAAAAATATTGCATACATGCATATTTATCAGGTGATTTCTAGTGCAAACTATTCAATAATCTATTTATGTTATCCAGAACAAAAATACTTCACACACTTTTGTGTTTTGTCTAATTGCAGGTGTATGGGACATTTGGACAATCTATATATGAAGATAAGGGAAAAGGAGAAGTTTCGGTGCTGTTCAAAAAGTCCTCTCACGTCACTTTTGGGCCAAGAGAAGATAGAGTCCAAGTCTCTCACGTTCTGGATTCAGATTCGGACTGCATAGACATACCTGACTCAAAACGCCAACAACTTTTTCATACGGACTCCGAATTGGGTGATTCTTTTTTGTTGGAAACTAGATTTCGTGCACTTTCCAACCCAATTGTATTCACCTTCAAATTCTTCCGAAGTGTTGAGTTATGGACGAAACAATCTGATGCTGCAACAGAATCCGAGTCAAACTACAAGTCCAAAGGTGTTACATCACCTCCACTTGGGCCCATTGGCCTTGTACGACCTAGGGTTAGTTTTAGGCTGCCTTGGGACGTCCTCCCACCTCCTTGGCCGCCACCCCTTGCTCCTATATAAGTAGATCCATCTAGTAGCTTTTCCCTGGGGATTTGTTTAGTTAAAAGTTAGCCATTGCAACTTCGTGTACTTCGTTTGTGTCCAACGACCAGACCAAGACCGCTTACGGATCCCCACCATTATCAATACTTCATATGTATTTGCAATATTCCGGTTGCTTTATCATATTCTTGCTCGTTCTTCGATTGCTTGTAGGAATAGACCTTCGTGGTCAGGCTGACCGTGCTTCCGGCATCGTCAATAACCTCGGGAGATTGGTTTAGCGATTGCTAAGGCGCAACGTCGTGCACGTTTGTAGTCGGATCGTCAAAGTTGGCTCCACCAAATTGATAGTTATCATCTCATCGAAAGATCGGGACCCTCGCCTCTATCACTTCCTTCCTCCATCCGGGCACACTTATCCACTAGGGTGTACATCTCCTTCAATGTCTTGGGCAACTGCATGTTCATCTTGGCACGGATTCGGCGGTTGCGCACATTGGATTGGAAGGCAGCTATCATAGCTGCCGGATGGATATTTGGAATATTCCTATGAACTTTACTGAACCTCGGCAAATACTTATGGAGGGTTTCTCCTTCCTTTAGTTGGAGAAGCTGGAGATCGCCGAGGCGGCTTGGCTCTTGGTGGCCACCGGTGAAAGCACCAATGAACTCATGGCACAGGTCTGCCCATGACGAAATGGAGTTTTCCGGCAGGTGCATCAGCCAAGACCTCATGTTGGATTTGAGTGCCAACGGGAAGTAGTTGGCGAATACCTTCTCATCTCTTCCCCCGGCAGCTTGAACAGCGATGGTGTAGATGCGCAGGAACTCTGCTGGGTTCAGCCTCCCGTCGTATGTCTCAGGGCCTTCAGCATCAACAGACGGCCAACAGACTTGCCGCAGGTCATGGGTGAAGGTAGGGCAGCCCACCTTGAAGGGTAGGAGCCCGTCAGCACCAAGAGTGGGATCCTCGATGTCGGGGCCGCCGCGCCCGTCGGCTTAGAGGAGGTTGCCGCGACATTGCTCGACGACGCACACATCTCCTCTCCGCCTATCTTCTGGGGTTTGCCGTTCGCCTGGACGTGCTTGAGGATCAGAAGAGGCCATCGAGGCATCATCGAGGTCTTGATTCAGTCACGCCCGCGCCGACCGCCGTGGAGGGGATTGCACCGTGCGGACAGCTCCCACCATGCGAGCAGTGGCATGGGCTATTGCCATTGCTTGGGTTGGTCCCGGTGGGGCAGCTCTCCATGAGCACTCGGCTTCGGTGAAACGGGGCAGACTTTGGATGGGGGCACGCCATTCATCCATCTGCTCGGTTGCTGGTGGAAACCTCAGCAGCAGCTGAGTCCACGCCATGGCCTCGGAGGCCATGCTTGGCATGGATGACGATGAAGTCGATCGCGCCATTGCTCGGCTTCCGGTGGAGCTAGCAGCGGCAGCACTGCGCCCCCGCTGTTGTGGTGCAACCACCTGGGTGACAGGGTGGTGGGGCGGAGGTCCCGAGGGCCATCAGCTCCGTTGGGCCCATCAGCTCGGCCGACTTGCCCTGGGGAGACGCACGTGCAGCAATCGTGCCTGCGGCAAGGATGGCTGTAGGGCAGTGGCTCCCCCAGAACTAGTGCCTCCACTGTGGTTGCGCCCGTCAACGGGCAGAGCACAGCCGTCATTGTGTTGCTGATGTCGCTCTCCTCCGGCATCTCCTGCTCCCGCGTCGGCCGCGAGCACTACAAAAAAATACACTTTCATGATGATACGTGTTTGTCATAGTAGGTCACGTTTTCTGTCATGCATGTACATCCATGACGATTTTATGATAGAATCAAGATAGTCATACATGTGCTGTCGTAGAAGTGTTCCATGACATTACCACAATTAACATCACGGAAGTGTCCACTTCCATGACGATAAATTGCGCGTCACATAAGTGCTTTCCTCAAGGGTGACCGACACGTGGCATCCACCGCAACGGAACACCGTTGAGCTATCGGGTCCGGTTTTGGATCCGATAACCCGTTAACAGCCTGGACAAATGGGGATTTTCCACGTGTAAAATCATCATTGGCTGGAGGAAACACGTGTCGGCTCACCGTTTGGACAGATGTCATCCACTCATTGGACCGAAGGCGCCTATGATACGTCATCACGTGGCACAGCCCAACAGAGGCCCATTCCTGTGAAAGGCCGGCCTGTTTGACTTGGTCAAAAGGTGGCGGGCCGGCCCACGGAAAGCCTGTTAATGGCATGTTCGCATATAGCCCATTTACAGCCCGCTAACCCAGGGCCCGTTACGACCTATCCGAATTAGGCCCAGTAGCGTCATCTGGGCCGTCCAATATGATTCCAGCCTATTTTAACTTCCGGCCCATGTATGTGCCATGACGTCTTTCGGCCCCTATGAGGACCTTTGTAACTCTTGGTCCATTAACGGCCCGTGGTGAAACTGGCCCGTAATGAACAGTGTATCACTTTATACCCATTAACGGCCCATTATTCCATTGGGCTGTTTCCAGCCCATATTATATTTCGGCCTTCTCAGGGCCCATTTATTCTTGGGCTCATTTCCAACATTCGGTTACATACGGCCTGTTACTGTCATTTTCTGCTTGTGGGCCAAATTCAACCCGTTGTTACAGTCGGCCCGTTTGTGGCCCATTAATACGTTGGGCCGTTTTCATAGCATCATCAAATACGGCCTATTAACGACGGCCCGTTATGGTCGGCTCATGAATGGACGATTCCAACTCTAGCCCGTTTACGGCCATAATGCGGTCTGTTATTGGCCCATGTTTGGCCAATCGATCATACGGCCCGTATAAGGCCCATTGATGATACAGCCCGTAGAAGGCCCATTCTGTCTACGGTGCGTAGAAGGCCCATTGTTTCAACGGCCCGTAGAAGGCCCATTGTTTCAACGGCCCGTAGAAGGCCCATTGTTTCTACGACCCGTAGGAGGCCCAGTGTCACTACAGTAAATATGTAGCCCATGGTTATTGTGGCCTAGTTTTAAAAAATAGGTTATTGCGGCCACTAGCAAACTGCGGAAAAAGAACTGCATTGACTACAAGCCAACAAATAAAGAAGACAACAAGGAAATAAATAAGCAAGCAACTTACGCTAGGCTATCACGACTATTACACATATTACATCCACTGGGCATCAATGTTCGCCGCCAGTGCAAATATAGGGAACAAAGCAGCATATAAACGCCACAGCAAAACAAGTCCAGAACTGAAACCACTTCAGAAGAGCTCAAGAAACAATATCCTGGGTACCCATAATGCTGGCAAGATCCTTAGCAAGCTTATTAACTTTCTCTTGTTTGGCACTTAAATCCTCCAGCGCTTGCTGTTGCACAAGAAAGTATGCATCTGAATTCTGCAGGGACTTCCTCAGTCCTTCGGCTTCTTGCAGCAACATAGCTGACTGATGCCTTTCAGCTTGTAGCTGAGACTGAAGAAGCCGAAGTGATTCAGGTAGCGAGTTTGAAGAGCTTGTGCCAACGGTACTGGCCAGTAACTCGAACACTACATGAACGCAAGACTGTGGGGTTTTCTCACTGTCTACAAGATCATTTTTATCACCTTTCTTGGATACCAACAAGGTTGTCTCACTATCTTGAACCTTATCTGCATTACTTTCTCTACCATTGCATAGTGGGGGTGCTCTTCTCCAATATTTTGTTTGCATACGACAAGAGAAACAAGCAGACACATCACAGGTTTAGCATGTAGTATACGAAACTCATTTTGGTAAACCGATTCAGTAGTAAGGTGGACAAGATAACAGCATGAAACAAACATATATCTATGTACTATGGTCACTGTATTATCCATATCATTCTAGTTTATGTTGCCTAATCAAGATAGAGACATAGTTCAACTCATATATTTTTAAGACACAGCAGCATCGACAGAATGTAAGTGTGAGAAACTACAGAGCATTGGCAACACTTGTAATGTGCATCACATGAGAACATAACTGTTTATACAACTGAAACTGAAACCAACATAGAGCAAGAAGTTAGAACAGCAATCCAGTTAAAGAAATATGTTTAAAACATACCTATTGTGCCATTGGAGTTTCAATTGGATCCTTCAAATTCTAAAGTAGTTGGTATGAGTAAATACAGTGATGCAACAACAAAGGAGTATGGACCATAGCTATCGAATCTGACCTGAGAACAGTTGCTCTTCTGCATTAAACGTGGTGTCTGGGTTAGATGTGGTGGTCTTCGTGCTTTGGGCACTGCAGTTGCTTTACAAACTGCTCATGTGGGGGTACTCTGTGGTGGACATGGTGCTTTGTCAACTAGAAGTGGGTTACTATCTGCTGAGGTCGCGGTTAGATGGGTTGTAGCTGGTTCTCTGTTCAATGGTGTAAGTGTGCAATCTATAAGAGTCTTGATTATGTGTGGTGGGGCTAGTTTGTGGGCCAGTACAACCATGGTTCTATCTGCATCGACGAGTAGCACTGTCTTTTGTGAAGATTGGGTTTTTGCTCCCTTAGATACTGCCATCACCCCCTCCAATTCAAATGGCTGATAAACAAGAAAAGAAATTGAACATATAGACATTGTATGATAGACAGATGTGGTAATTCACATATATGTTGTCTAACCAAACAGGACAGCATGACACAATTTCACATACATGATGCCTAACTAAACAGGATAGCATGACACAGTTTCAGATATATGATGGATAACTTAACAGGATATAATGGCATAATTCAACATATGATGAGTATCTAAACAGGATGACATGACAAAACTATATGATGTCTTTCTAAAATAGGTTGGGATGAAATAATTCACATACATGTTGTCTAAGTATACAGGATAGCATGATATAATTGACATATTTGATTCATATACTAAGCAGCTAGCACTCGCATGTATGATCTCTAAACTAAGCAGATGGAATTCAATATTGGGCATATGATGTCTAAATGAAGCAATGAAAGACACCATATGCATGACATGAGAAATATAAACTTTGCAACTTAGAGCATACACCTCAGGTGGGATATAGGACTGGTCATCTATCTCTGAATCCTCCTCTGAGGAGCTCCCTGTAACCATCGAGATATATGCTTCAACAGATACCATTGCCTGCTCTGAAGACCTTGTTTTCACTCCAGATTTTTCCATAACCGGCTCAAATGGCTGATACACATGAAGAGTAGTTCAATAAACGCAGATTGTCGACAAATGGAATACGTAATGAAAAAAAAGATGCCATGAGATAGTGATATATATGATGCCTGGCTACATGGCGGTGCATAATTCACATATATGATAACTGGCTGAAAAACATGGCATTGCATAATTCACATATCTGATATAGAAAGCAAATAGGAGGCATTCACACAAAGCATGTCTAATCTAAGCAGATGGCATGGCAATGTAAGACACCATATGCATGATATGAGCAATATAACCCTGCCAAGTTAGAGCATGCACCTCGGGGGGGGGGATACGACTGGTCATCTGTCTCTGAATCCTCCTCTGAGGAGCTATTTGTAACCAGCAAGAAATCTGCATCGACAGGTAGCACTGACTGCTTAGAATACCTTGTTTTCACTCCAGATTTTCCATGACCGACTCAAATGGCTGAAGCAGAGGAAGAGTACATGAATGTATAAACAATGTTGACAAATGGAATACATTATGAAAAAATGGCACAATATAATTCACATATACAATAACTGGCTAAACAGGATGGCATTGCATGATTCACGTATATGATGCCTGGCTAAAGAAGATGGCTTTGCATAATTCCCATATACTCCCTCCGTTCCTAAATATTTGTCTTTTTAGATATTTCAAATGGACTACCACATACGGATGTACACAGACATATTTTAGAGTGTGGATTCACTCATTTTGCTCCATATGTAGTCACTTGTTGAAATCTCTAAAAAGAAAAATATTTTGGAATGGTGGGATTATGATATAGAAACCAAACAGGTGGCATTCACACAAAGCAAATCTAAATTAAGCTGATGACATATAAGATGTATAATATAAGCAATGCGAGGCGCCATATGCATGATATGACCAACATCAGCATGCCAGGTTAGAACAAACACCTCAGGTGGTAAATAGGAGTGGTCGGCTCCCTCTGAATCCCCATCTGAACAATTATCTTCATCTAGAATACAATCTGGAATGGCGGGAGGGGGCCCCACTTCGCCCACCATGGAGCGGTGTCTACATGACATTATATTCCCACGCAACGGTCTTCTCTTTTTCTATACATGTTCAGTACAATTGTGTACAATAACTGACATGCATAATAAAAAATAGTTAGATTTTGTAAGGCCTAAGGGGTGCATGTAGAAATCAAGACTGATGGTAGCAAACGAGTGGATAGATCCAAAACTAATGGTAGCAGGTAGAATATAGCTTCAGTTTAAAAAGATACACAATGGATCATCTACTGTTTGTTTCCCACCCATGATGAACCACATAAAAGACCCCACATGAACCTGATTGTAGGCATACTATTCGTTGCTGCCTTGATATGAGACCCATGGGCATTTTAAAACTCAAGTTTGTACGACAAAGTAGTAGGTAATAATAACCGATGTATAACGTAAGCAATCACGAAAGACTGCGACCTCTCTTCCAGAACTGTGTAGTCCTCAGGTTCATCTTCTCAGTCGATGATGGTAATGCAGTTGGCATGGCTGCCGACAACAGGGAAGATGATCTGAGGTGGCGAAGGAAAGTCTGCAGGGGGAATCTCTGCTGGAGTGAACACTTCTATCGATGGTGCACCTTAGGTGGGGTGGATGATGGCACGGCAGGAGAAGGACATAACACATAGAGTTTTCTTTGACGCCTATCTGAAAATGAAGTAAATCTGTGAGGGCTCCTTAGAATTGGAGGATTCTATAAATGTAGTGACAGGAAAAACACAGGAATTGGATAGGAATGCATGTGCAAAACAGAGCATTTGGAAACATAGGATTTCAGTCAACCTAGGTGATTGGTTCACATGAATTGGAAGAACACAAGAATGGAGAAACATGGTCAAATTAAAGTCAAACCACGTGAAAATGAAAAAAATAAGAATCTTATTATGCCAGTGATGTAATTAGTTCTGTTCTTCATGCATATTAATTTGAAAAGGACGTCCAAGTGAATATTAAAATTCCTACATTTTTTCTTTGAGAGAGACACCAAATGAAAAAAATCCTCCAATTTTGCTTTGCTCCACTCGTTCTAACCAAATGCATGAATAGTAGTACCATAGTAGTTCCATAACAAAGGATCCCTGAGGGATCGACATGAATGCAGAGTAACAAAGGCATAGCCTTGTGGACCTCGGCATCATTGGGTTGGATGTGGAGGATGGTGATGCTGGTGTGATTGTCAGAGGCGGGGAAGAAGATCTGAGGCCTCTGGAAACGGCGCCGAGGGTACTGCTCCATTGTGATGGATGGTTCTGTCGTTGGAGCAGCTCTGGTGAGGTGTACGGCGGTGAGGCTGAAGCAGGACAAGACAGACAATGTTAATCTGAAGTGGGACTCTAATATCATCTGCAATAGATGATGTAAAATACATCACCAAAAAGTGCTAGATGTAAAATGCATCAACCGCGCCACGACCACTCCGATAGATGCTGTAAGTATTGTTCACTCTTAACTTAACTAAAGAAACTGAACTCTACAGTCGAAACTGAATTTTACTGTCGAAACTGATTGAACTAGTAGCAGAGCATTGCAATAGATGTTTAGGTCATTCGAGCACTAGTAGCAGAGAAGCAGTATCTAAATCAGCAGATGCTTGAGCAGGGAACGCACTAGCAAAGAGCAAGTCGTGCAGTAGCATCGCGAGCGAGTGCTACAGCAGCAACTCCTGTAGCCAACGGAGGTCGTGCAACAGCAGCAGCAACGCGAGCGAGAGCAAGAGCAGAGCAGCAGCATGAACGGGAGCAAGAGCGGAGTAGCAGCGTGACCGACATCAATAATAGAGCATTGTAGCAGCATGAACAAAAGCAAGAGTAGTGCAGCAGTGTGACCGACGACAAGAACAGAGCCGCAGCACGAGCGAGAGCCGGAGCAGCAGCGTGAGCAAGAGCGAGAGCAGGTGCAGCTAGTGCTGGTGTGGAAGTCGCCGCCGAGGAAGCAATGACATGGGGGAGAGACCTCATGGATTAAGTGGCCGGCGACGGCGCCGTCGATGGAGACCCGCCATGGCTGCTCTGTATCGAGCACCGGCAGCCCCATGAGATCGAATAAAAGATAAAATGCAGTGGTGAGTGGAGAACCTCCTTGGTGGCGCTGAGTTGGCCTCGGCTTCATCGGAGGAATTGGTGAGGGTGTTGCGGTTCTAGTGGGGCAGGTCAAGACGGTGCTGTGGGGATGGAGGTGGTGCGTTAGACGAGGCGAACATCGGGGCAGCTCCTTGGAGGTGGAGGACGGGGCGGCTGATCCAGCGGGATGACGAGATCGATGAAGGATCCTCATCGGTACGGTGGATGAGGGACGGCGAGCTGTTGTGCTGGACGACATAGTCGGGGAAGAGTCTCTGGCCGGGCGGCGGTCGGGAGCTCGATAGAGGAGTGTGGGGTTTCGCGGGTTTTGGCGGCCTCGGTGTACGAATGGGGGGAACGAAGGGGAATGTAGGGGAGCCATGGCTTAGGGACGCGCTTGTCCAAAATGTAGGGTAAGTCACCAGCATACCCCCACCGGTTTTGACACCACGACGTCGAGCCGGCATTTCCGGCTGAGGGGTAGAAGGGGGATTTTGCATGTCTGGGCTGCGGGAATGATTTCAGATGAGGAGGGAGTTTTCGCGCGCGTTGAAATTTTAGGATAACATGGCGTGCCGCGGGTTGAAGAGGCGGGAGTTTCAAAGCAGGCGAGTCAAAAGATACTCGAGCTTGAAAATTTTGGGATAACAAGGTGCGGATTCCTTGTTCGGCAGTACAAACTTAACGTGTACAAAAAAACAATTCATACAAGACACAAGAGAGTCATGTCCCCTTTTACTATATTGCTATAAACTTGTTCGAAGCTTTTTTATTAAAATAATCTTCTGGCCCTACCTGTCTGGTGATTGTAGTTTGCACGCTCATCTGGTCAAGATAGGAATATATATTTTAATTTGTGGTGGGTAAATGTTAGAGGTTGCAGAAAATATATTGTACACTGCGAGACTTTCAGCCAAGTTTAGAGGCAAGCATGTGGGGCCAGTGCTATGATGTGTCGCGTCAACTCATACAATGAGGAGAAGATTGATTTTACTACTACATGCCTTCTCCCTCGCCCATGCACGCGGTGGCTTGCAGACGAGGACAGGAGCTTATAGTACTACAAAAAGTTATCCCTCCCGCTCGTGGTGGACGGACATGCAGCAGTGGATTTGATACTATACAAGCAGTAGTAGTAATATCATTGTTCGTCTTCTTGAAGAGGCGAAGAGCCAAGCGCAACCCGAACGTGGTAGTTGCGAACCTTGGAGCACGAATATAGACAGGCTCTTGCATGAGACAAAATTGCTATATGAGCCCACTATTGTAGTACGTACTTGCTAGTATAGACCTGTAAACCAGAAAGGAGTATTTGCCTTTATAGAGATTTCAAAAAGTGACTAGCCTACACCGAGACGGAGTATATATGGAGCAAAATGAGTGAATCTGCACTGTATATAAATACGCAGTTCTCTCGTTTGCCTCTCCGCGGTGCACAATATTGAGTATACTGACTAGTCTCTTTTTGACACGCATTTACGTTTTTTGAACATAGTACAGATGCAAGCGCTCATATACACGCGCATACACTCACCCCTATGAATGCACACATACACACCCTACCCCTATGAGCACCTCCGAAAGACTGAGCCGGCACTATCATCTTGAAATTTACGAAGTTAGCATAGGCACCTCGTCGTCGACGGGAACATCTCCTGACACACGGTAGACGCGAGCGGCAGTCGCCTCCATAGGTGCTTGAATGCCAAGAAGGGAGAGGGTAGCGTTTCCCGAGACGTTGAACGGTCAATGATGCATCCTCGATTACATGCAAAGGGAATTAATTGGAGAAGCATAATAGAGACAGCACGATGTGATTGCAACAGAGTTTGGACTCTCATATAAAGGCGCCCCACCACTCCAATCCATCTACTCCTAGTCTCTGCGCAACACTGCTCACTCCAATCCAAGACCAAGTGACCAGAAGCCACAAGCACCTATGGAGGCGATGGACACGATCGAAAGTCGGCTGTGCCAAATCATCCAAGGCGCCGGCCTGCGGCCCCGCACCGCATAGCTTTTCCAGACGGTGCTGGCGACCGCCGGCATCGTAGCCCTCGCCGACGCCGGCTTCGCCTCTCGCATGCACGACATGATGGTCAACTCCATCTGCAAGTTCACGATCGTCAAGAAGGGCACCGACGACCTTGCCGTACTGCTCCAGCCAGCACGCCCAGGCTCCTCATTGCCTGCCACCCTCATCGGCCTCCATGGTGACGAACTCTTTCAATCCCTGGTGGCCCTGCAGGTGCCGGAGGTCGCGACGAAGAATGTGCACCTCAAGGCCGCGCTCGCCGCGCAGCGCCTCGCCATGCCAAAAAACGTCGACTTGCACATCCATGTATACGAGGAAATCGTCTACATAGGCCACTACAAGGCAAGGAGGACAGAAAGACGTTAGCCTTCTTCCAGCGGCTGGAATCTTTGGACGCCATTGTTCAGAAGCACGTCGACCTGGCCACAAAAACCGCTGCTACTTAGCCACCGTTCCGTGGGCCGGTGCCATGAGTCAAGGAGGTGGACATCGTCGACGGATGCATCTCTTCTTCTTGCCTCTTATAACTAGCGATACATCGCGTCATGGCCTTAATGTTTTATTTGTATAGTACTCCCTCTGTTCCCAAATATAAGTCTTTCTAGAGATTCTAGCAAGTGACAACATACAGAGCGAAATGAGTGAATCTACACTCTAAAATATTTCTACATACATCCGTATGTTGTATTCCATTTGAAATAGTATCTAGAAAGGCTTATATTTAGGAACAGAGTGAGTATGTGGCATTTTTATTCCAGTCATAATGTTTTCACCATGAAGTGGGCCGTAGTTGAGCAAACCGACCCCGCCCACCGGGCCTCGACCGAGTTTAGAATTAGAAGAGAGAAATGAGGGAGGAGAGCTAGCTGTAGCACGGATGCTGTTGTCAGATGGGACTCGTGTTGATAGAATAGGAGTACCGAGCACTCGTACCTCTTTTTTTGAGGGAAAAAATAGTCGTATGTCTAGTACCACTAGTTGGGTGCGTGCGACCTATAGTGGCAATCACTTTAAGTCTCCTTTTCGAACCGCAGCTACACTTCACAATACATATTTTTTCATGCATTTATCCTCCTATATGTACTCCAAGGCTATTTCCACATGCTCCCTTTCGCCGATATGTTGGACATAGAGTATTTGGGTCATAGTGCATGCATGACTCGGAGCATATTCCGGGGTACTTTATATTTCAGACCTCACAAATTACATGCAACCCCCCATAGAAGAATAAATAAATAAATGAATTACTACATGAAACTGGATTATTTTCTTAGAAACAGGAGCACGTTCACTAAATTTTGGACATAACACGTTTACAAAAAATGACCGGACCTAAACCAGTCTAAGGGCCTCTTTGATTTTTCCCGCAAAAAAGGGGCCTCTTTGATTCACAGGATACTGGAAACACAGGAATGGGGAAAGTATGATGGAGATGAACCAAGACGAGGAGAACTCTAACTCAGTTAGAGGTTAGAGTTAGATTCTAACCCTAAACTAACCCTAAACTAACTCTAAACCAAAGAGGTGTATGGATGGCAGGGTTAGATTGACTATAAATGCTCTTTCTCAATCATTTGACTACTTTGGACCCTATTTCCTGCCGGATTTGGTGTGGCCGGCTCTTGTGTGGCCTCCTCCCGCTCACAATTGACATAAACGAACCATCTTTACAAATCAAGCATGCCAAACATGATAAATTTTATTTTGTCCATACAAATTAGATATCCCACTTAAACATACAAGTCGTCAATCAAGCTTCACAAAAAAATTACACTCCATGAAACAAAGCATGAGCTAACTCATCACGGAAGTCATTCACGATAGGGAGGGAGCCCGGAGGCCCGCACGCACCTAGGGAGGAGCTTGTCATCGTCACTCTGGAGGAAGGCTTTGTAGAGCCCAAGCCCCGGGAACCCCTCCGACGCTGGCGCTTGCGAGTTGAGGTCGACACCGGCATTGGTAGCAGGGCAACTTGCCGCCGTCTGCAAACTTAATCTTTGGGCCTCTAGAAATAATGCAAACTTGAAACTGAAATACCTAGAAAGGTGAACTGAATCTTTGGGCCTCTAGAAATAATGCAAGCCTGAAACTGAAATACCTAGAAAGGTGAACTGAATCTTTGGACCTCTTGAAATAATGCAAGCCTGAAACTAAAATACCTAGAAAGGTGAACTGAATCTTTGGGCCTCTAGAAATAATGCAAGCCTGAAACTGAAATACCTAGAAAGGTGAACTAAATCTTTGGGCCTCTAGAAAGATTTGTTACCTCCTCAAGCAGATCAAACAATTCCATGCGTGCACCACAAATCTATGCCAAGTTTGATCAGGATCTACTTTTCCAAATAAGAATTAGCGCTAGAGCGAGCAAGATCAATGATATGACTATGAGACATAGAAGGAACGAACAAACTCACCCCTCTCGCGACCTCCCTGGTAGAGTCACCAACGCCGCACACGACAGAGGGAGAAAAATGACCGGTGAAGGGGGAGCAGGGCGACCTTCGAAGGCCGGAGGGAGAGGGCTGCCAGAGTAGGGCGGCGGAGGCCGGAGGGAGAGGGCGGCTGGAGGAGAGAGAAGGCGAGCGGCGCTTGGGCGGGCTGCCCGATGGGGAACGGAGAAGAGTCATGCGAGGGGGGGGGGGGCGGAGGAGCGATCTTGTGCGGGCAGGGGATATTTTTGTAGTTCTCTTTTAGTGGGCCCGAGGATAACTAATCCAATTAGAACCTCTCCATCGGGCTAGTTTTTTTATCTGGGTTAGAGCAAACTAGCTCAAACTAACCCCTCCTGTTTCGACAATTTGAGGCTATTTCAACTCAAACTAACTCTAACTCAGGGATCCAACACAAAGAAGAGTAGTACTGTACATGTTACAGTCTGGACCGTGGCACATTGTTTTTTATGGCCATATCACCACATTGTTTTCTACTGCTGGTTCACTGGGCTGCCGTGGTTTGCACTGCTGGTTCACGGGGCTGCCATGGTTCGCACTCCTCCGACGTGACTAGTAGTAGTAGTATATACTGCATCATTCTTTGCTCCTTCTTACTACGTACTACTCCGACATGTGAGAGAGCCAGCATCCGGGTCGATGTGTCATGCACCATATTAGAATGCAGAACGGAAGGGGGCATCACCCCGATCGTAGTGCCAGTAATTCATGACTATAGTGAGTAGTCATATCACAAGTCTTTCCAGCAGTAACGCGCCGTCAAATCGCATAGCCCGACCTTTCCAGCAGTAAGTTTGAATCCGCTACTCCGGCACCCTCCTCGCCTCTCTGTCAAACTGCCTACCCGAAAACTGCCGCCCAAACTGCCCAGGAAAAGCCCCACCCTCAACTTTTAACTATGCGAAAATAGTTCGAGCTTGTTTGTTCTATATAAATACTAGTACTTTATTTTTATTCACCCATGGGGTTGTTCAATGAATGGAGGGCCGGGGAGCACAAGTGAAAAATACTAGTACTACTAGTAATAAGTAGAAGTCGTACAGTTAGTCACCTTAAATAGAGAGTTTCTTTTCTTTAATGCCACGTACACAAATTGAAACGCTTGTTGTGGAGAGAAAAAGATAATCACTCCACTATATATGTACGCAGGGGCCTGTATGCTTTCTTTACTAGGGTTGCTCTCTTTATTCTCTCATCCTCTCTAGATCTAAACAAGACAGCGATAGCGACATTTTCTCTCTGCTCACCGCTGGTCACAGATCCGGACGGATCCCTTTGGCCGGTGTGTGTAGAGGACTAAAAGGTGCATCGTTCATGCGGTCATCGCCACCGAGGGAGGAAACCCACAGCTGCCGGCGGGTTCCGATCCTCTGCCTCTATTCAAACAAAATTCCTTAGAAGTAGATTTGAGTAAAACAATTAGCGTTAGGTTTGCGCATAACTCATCTCGGACAGACAGAATAGAAAGAATCGGACTCACCAAATTGTCCTCTGGCCATTACACATTGTACATCTTGGTGTGACCGAGTTGTACGAATTGATGGTTCCAAATCTAAAATCTCAGTAGAACCCTAGCATGTTGGAGAAACCGAAACACATTTCGATTAGACTGAGACTGTGTGTCCATGTCTCTGTAATTGCTTCGGTGCTGCTGAGATGATCTACTAGGAATTTTCAAAATCATTTCCGTGAAAACCTAAAACTGAAGTTTTAACTCAAGATTTTGTGAAAATATTGTGTTTTTGTGATTCTCATCTATTCCGCTCTACCCACTCTACTTCATAGGTGCAAGTGTCAACATGTTAGACCTTGGTGACAGCCAGAATATATCTGAAGAGCGAAGTGTTGATCTTTATGCATGATCTAGTCTAAAGGCTAGTTAGTGTGAGGGAGAAACGAATTCTCCATGTTTGCCAAAAGCAGCCACCAGGATGAGGAAGAAGAAATACTCAGATGATCAGGATGAGAACCTCCATGTTGAGGAAGGTGACCTCTAAGAAGAAGAAATTGGTGCTAGCTAAAGAGTATGGATCTGTTGCAAGCACTAGGCCATCTGCAAGTAAATCAATGGCTAAGGTTGCAGGCAAGAAGAGAGTGAGAAAAGAATCTGTCCAAGTGACATTCAAGAGATGATATGACAGATACTGCTGAGCGTCCTCCATCCAAGTAGCAAAACCTCGTGGCTGATGCTATGCCTAAGAAGGCAACAACTACCTCCAAATCTGCTGCTGCCCCCAAGCCAAAGGGGAGGACCACTAGAAACATATCTACTGATGAGAAAGACAAAGCCCTAGTGCTTGATAGGGTAGAAGAAGAGGATGATGCCCCAATGCTAATGAAGCTTCGAGGCAGACTGCCAGAACACAATGATACTCTTCCGGTGGCAGAGAACATGAAGGTTAGGAACGATAAAGGCTTGAGAAAATGGAGTCTGATCCCTACTCCATCAAAACGAGAACTGTTGTAGATTACAGATTCTACACCAAAGAACATTAGGACTTCTATGAGACTATGCGCCTTGACAAGAAGCCAATAGTCAATGACATGAAGTGGCTGGACTAGAAGTATATTGATCAGCATGATGATAACTCCCCCCACTTTCATGAAGATTTTAGAACAGTTGGTGTCGGGGTTATGATCCTGACAATGAGTACTAGGGGTACGAATAAGGGGCAGAGACTGGCTACGGCGCGGGTGTAACACTCAGTATTTAATGAGTTTAGGCCCCTCTCGGTGGAGGTAAAAGCCCTATGTCTTGTGCCCTAAGGCTTGTTTCGATTTGATGGATATCGTTACAGAGATTGAACATGCCTAGCTGTGTAGGGGGTACGACTTATATAGAGTGTGCTGCAGCCCCGTGTCTCCCACGCCGCCGAGGCATTAATTTTCATTGAATGACTCAGTTACATGCATAATGAGCCTCTACTACAGAAGTTATAGGTAATGATAGTTATAACTCTATTTAGTGGATGTCTTAGGATTCCTCGATTGTTGCAGCTCCCACGACGTCCTCCTGTCCTCTACGTTCGAGCGGTCCATCCGCCGAGTGACGTGTGATCGTCCGAGTGCCATAGAGCCATCAGAGTGAACTTCCTGATGTATGCATCCGAATGTTGGCACAGTCCAGGGAACTACCTATGATGGTGATGGGCCCCATGCAGGTCCCAGGTGATGGTTCCTTGACCATACCTATAATAGGTGAACACATCATTAGCCCCTGAATCGGTTCGGATTTCGTAGGACAAAGAAACTGACCCTTCAGTTGAGTCCAAGTGCTATAGGGGTACTCAGAATATGTTTCCGAACTGTGATTTATTATTCCTTGGACAAATACACAACGTATTTTGGACTTTAGGTTTATCCAGATGACTGGGTGTTGCTGATTGTCAAGAAAAAGCCAGGTGGCATTCGTTTGTCTCTCGGAGGAATAGACTAGGGGCTCGAGTGAGAGCATGCCATTACAACTCGATTTGTGACGTCGGCGCGTGCTCTGACTTTCTGGAGAGACACCACTCCTTATCCCAGGGGAACACCAGCGTGGGCCTTCTACGAGTATAGGTTTATGAGTCATGCACCCTGGAGCCTACCAAGACGGCCAAGTGAACCCGTAGAGAGGCATCAACCTCGTCACATAACGATCCTAAACGAGACTTTAATCAGGTGTTTAACGTGGCCGAGTTCACGGGTCCCCGTGGAGGCTGGTCAGTCAGACTGACATGCGTCCTTTAGGGAAGGAATTGCTAGCGATCAATCGGATTGACTCGTCCAGAAATCTCGGGATTTGAATTTGTGCGTTCGCGCGCTGAAGCGGTAACCTCGTGCATCAGTGGGAAAGTGGGGGGCGTGGCTCCTTGATTTTCATGCATGATCCCCGCAATGTGCCTGCCGCGCGGGACGTCGATCCGAGGATTCATGGTGGGATATTTAGTTGAGGATTTTATCTGGAGATATAAAAGGTTTGGGGCCAGCGTTCTGGCCCTCGGATCCCCTTTTCGCCCACTCCGACTCCTCCACCGCGCTCCTCCACTCGAGCGCGCGGCAATGGCGAAGGGCTCCACGACAAAAGTGGAGAAGGCGAAGAAAATGGGGGCTTCTTATTGCGGCTACTGGGGGCACGTCGGGGGACTGGATCCCGTCGCGAGTCACATCGCCTCGGTTGGAAGAGCTCGCAGTGGAGGGGTTCATCCGCGTGACGGGTGGCGCCGCTTGGGTGCGGGCGAGGTTGAGCCAGTGCCGCAGAAGGACGAGCGAGTCCTGCTCCTCACTCATGTCATGCAGGGATTCTCCATGCCTCCTCATCCCTGCTTCCGAGCTTTTCTCGACTACATCGGTGCGCAGCTCCATCACCTTCCTACCCATGCCATCATCTACCTTGCGGCCTTTGTCTCCCTCTACGAGAATTACCTCGGCTGCCGACCCCATTGGGGGCTCTTCAAGCATATTTTCACGTGTTGGTTAATGACCGTCAAGAAGGATCCATCAGGCAGCGTGAAGGCCCACGTCACCTAGTTGTGCGGAGGCCTGGGCATCCAGGTCCATGGGGGGAGTGCTTTCCCAAAGATGAGCTTTCCTGAGTCCGTCAAGGGATGGCAGGGACCTGGTTCTACTGCAGGCATGTCCCTAGTGACCCAAACCAGTCGGGTCTCCTTCCATACTCAATGGAGAGGGTTAGGGCTCCTGAGTCCCTTCTAGTGAAGAAGGAGGAGAAAATGGAGGTCAACATTTGGCCACTTCCCTGGTCGGGATCCTGAACGCGGGCGTGAATGAAATGGACCTGTTGGAGACTTTTCTCGCTCAGTGGATCCAACCGCTACAGGCCAGTGCCCATCCCGTGTGGCAGTATGATGGTCCAAATGACCCCACCCGAGTGCACCCGGAGGAGCTTGCCGAGAAGGAAGTGGCGGCCAACATCCGGGCTATAACCTCCACTCACGACAATCCGCCGGGTGGGGGGCAGGATGGTGCCAGCTCACTCCAGAGAGGTCCTGCTTGTTGAGGTAGGGTGTTTCTGCCTATTTGACCCATTGATGTGTTGTTTTCTCTGCATATGATTTTGATGTCTTGTTACACTACAAAAAAAAGACACGTCCGTGACATTTTGGGCCAAACAATTTTTTTCTGTCATACTTATGACACTTCCATGACGATAATTATGACAAAACTCAGTATCATCATAGATGTGCTGGGCTCCTACTTCTATGACAGAAAATGTGTTTTTCATCCTGGGCTGGCCAAAGACGCACCTGCATGACATTCTTTGTGTCGTCCATGACGGAAAAAATCATGGTAGAAGCGAGGGCGAGGAAAATTTCGGGGAGTTCCCGGTTACGGTGGGTGGTCGGGGCTGAATGATGCACGGAGGTTTGCGCGTTTCTCTCGTACATGTACATGCGTGTGTGTGAGGCGTTGCGCTCTAACTGAACCCAAGCGAGATGTTGGGCTCTAACTGAACCCGAGCGATTGCACTAGCTACGTTACTAAACCCCGATCGATCCCTTGCTATTAACTGAACCCGACTGATTCCTTCGCTACTGCTGCAAACTAAAGCATATCAAACCTGCTACCTCTTGATGAACAATGAACGTGGGGGTTGGTTGAACGAGTCGGGACCTACATGGTTGGAGTTGGATGAACAGTCCCGTTCGGGGTTGGATGAACAGGATCCCATAGTAGTAGAGGCTGCTGCCGCTGGATGAACAGGACCCCGATCGAGGAGGTGGGGTGGATGAACAGTAGCCGGTGGAGGGACCCCATGGAGGGCTGGTTGAACAGGACCCCATGGAGGGGCTGGTTAACAGGACCTCATGGAGCATTGGTTGAACAGTAGCTAGTGGAGGCTGGATGAACAGGACTCCATGGAGGGCTGGATGAACAGTAGCAGGTGGAGGCTGGATGAACAGGACCCCATGAATGAACAGTAGCTGGTGGAGGCTGGAGGAAGTTGATGGTGGATGAACAATACCTGGTGGAGGCTGGAGGAAGTCGACGGTGGATGAACAGTACCCCGGGGAGTCCCGTTTGTGGTACCCCACACCCCTCCCGATGAACAGGACCCCTGTTTTGACCGTAGGAGGTTGAAGAAAAGTTTGTTTCCTCTGTTTTCTGGTACACCACACCCCTCTCGATCAGCAGGACCCCGTTTCGACTGTAGGAGCTCGAACAGAAATCCGTTTCCACCGTTTTGCGGTACACCAGACCCTTCACGGCCACTTGAAAAAGTGAGATCTGATAGAGATTATAATAAGATAAATATTTTTGGTATTTCTATGATATAGATTGAAAAGTAAAGATTGCAAAATAAAGTGGATCGGAAACTTATATGATGGAAAATAGACCCGGGGGCCGTAGGTTTCCCTAGTGGCTTCTCTCAAGATAGCACAAGTATTACAATGGGTGAACAAATTACTGTCGAGCAATTGATAGATAAGTGCATAGTTATGAGAATATCTATGCATGATCAGGTATATAGGCATCACGTCCGTGACAAGTAGATCGAAACGATTCTGCATCCACTACTATTACTCCACAGATCAACCGCTATCCAGCATGCATCTAGAGTATTAAATTCATAAGAACAGAGTAACGCATTAGGCAAGATGACATGATCTAGAGGGATATCTCAAGCAATATGATATAAACCCCATCTTTTTATCCTCGATGGCAACAATACAATACGTGCCTTCCTGCCCCTGCTGTCACTGGGAATGGACACCGCAAGATTGAACCCAAAGCTAAGCACTTCTCCCATTGCAAGAAAGATCAATCTAGTAGGCCAAACCAAACTGATAATTCGAAGAGACTTGCAAAGATAACCAATCATACATAAGAGAATTCAGAGGAGATTCAAATATTGTTCATAGATAATCTTGATCATAAACCCACAATTCATCAGATCTCGACAAACACACCGCAAAAAGAATTACATTGAATAGATCTCCAAGAATATCGAGGAGAACAATGTATTGAGATCCAAAGAGAGAGAATAAGCCATCTAGCTAATAACTATGGACCCGAAGGTTTGTGGTAAACTACTCACACTTCATCGGAGAGGCTATGGTGTTGATGTAGAAGCCCTCCGTGATCGATTCCCCCTCCGGCAAAGCGCCGGAAAAGGCCCCAAGATGGGATCTCATGGGTATAGAAGATTGCGGTGGTGGGAATAGGGTTTCATGGTGCTCCTGGATGTTTTCAGGGTATATGAGTATATATAGGCGAAGGAAGTCGGCCAGGGGAGCCACGAGGGGCCCACGAGGGTGAAGGGCGCGCCTACCCCCCTGGGCGCGCCCTCCTACCTTGTGACCGCATCTTTTGTTCCTTGACATCCACTCCAAGTCTCCTGGATTGTGTTTGTTCCAAAAATAATTCTCCCGAAGGTTTCATTCCGTTTGGACTCCGTTTGATATTCCTTTTCTGCGAAACACTAAAATAGGCAAAAAAAAACAACAATTTGGGCTGGGCCTCCAGTTAATAGGTTAGTCCCAATAATAATATAGAAGTGTATAGTAAAGCCCATTAAACATTCAAAACAGGTAATATAATAGCATGGAACAATCAAAAATTATAGATACGTTGGAGACGTGTCAAACATCCCCAAGCTTAATTCCTGCTCGTCCTTGAGTAGGTAAATGATTAAAAAAATTGATGTGGAATGCTACCTAGCATATTTCTCAATGTAATTTTCTTTATTGTGGCATGAATGTTCAGATCCAAAAGATTCAAGATAAAAGTTTAATATTGACATAAAAATAGTAATACTTCAAGCATACTCACAAATTAATCATGTCTTATCAAAATAACATAGCCAAAGAAAGCTTATCCCTACAAAATCATATAGTTTGGCCATGCTTCATTTTCATCACACAAAAATGCTCCCATCATGCACAACCCCTGTTTCAGCCAAGCAATTGGTTCATACTTCTTAATGCGCATCAGCTTTTTCAACCCTCATGCAATACATGAGTGTAAGCCATGGATATAACACTATGGGTGGAGTAGAGTATGATGATAGGGATTATGTAGAAGACAAAAATGAAGAAAGTCTCATATTGACGCGGCTACTCAATGGGTTATGGAGATGCCCATCAATTGATGTCAACACGAGGAGTAGGCATTGCCATGCAACGAATGCACTAGAGCTATAAATGTATGAAAGATCATCAAAAGAAACTAAGTGGGTGTGCATCCAACTTGCTTGCTCATGAAGACCTAGGGCATTTTCTGAAAGCCCATCATTGGAATATACGAGCCAAGTTCTATAATGAAAAATTCCCACTAGTATATGAAAGTGACAACATAAGAGACTCTCTATCATGAAGATCATGGTGCTACTTTGAAGCACAAGTGTGGTAAAAGGATAGTAACATTGTCCCTTCTCTCTTTTTCTCTCATTTTTTTATTTTTTTTATTTTTTTATTTTGGTGCACTTCTTTGGCCTCTTTTTTTTATAAAGTCCGGAGTCTCATCCGACTTGTGGGGGAATCATAGTCTCCATCATCCTTTCCTCACTTGGGACAATGCTCTAATAATGAAGATCATCACACTTCTATTTTTTTACAACTCAATAATTACAACTCAATACTTAGGACAAAATATGACTCTATGTGAATGCCTCTGGCGGTGTACCGGGATATGCAATGAATCAAGAGTGACGTGTGTGAAAGAATTATAAAGGTGGCTTTGCCACAAATACGATGTCAACTAAATGATCATGCAAAGGCAATATGACAATGATGGAGCGTGTCGTAATAAAGGAAACGGTGGAAAGTTGCATGGCAATATATCTCGGAATGGCTAAGGAAGTACCATAATAGGTAGGTATGGTGGCTGTTTTGAGGAAGGTATAAGGAGGTTTATGTGTGATAGAGCGTATCGAATCACGGGGTTTGGATGCACTGGCGAAGTTTGCCCAACTCTCAAGGTGAGAAAGGGCAATGCACGGTACCGTAGAGGCTAGCAAATTGTGGAAGGGTAAGAGTGCGTATAATCCATGGACTCCCATTAGTCATAAAGAACTCATATACTTATTGCAAAAGTTTATTAGCCCTCGAAGCAAAGTACTACTACGCATGCTCCAAGGGGAAGTGTTGGTAGGATTTAAGCATCACGCGATCCCGACCTCCACTCATAAGGAAGGCAATCAAATAAAACCCATGCTTCAAATTTGTCACACAATGTTTACCATACGTGCATGCTATGGGACTTTCCAACTTTAACACAAGTATTTCTCAATTTCATAATTCCCAACTAGTGTGACTCTAACATTACCACCTTTATATCTCAAAACAATTATCAAGTATCAAATTTCTCATATTATTCAATGCACTTTATATGAAAGTTTTTATTATACCCAATTTGGATGCCCATCATATTAGGACCAATTTTATAACCAAAGCAAATATCATGCTATTTGTCGGTGTCAAAACCGGCGGATCTCGGGTAGGGGGTCCCGAACTGTGCGTCTAGGCGGATGGTAACAGGAGACGAGGGACACGATGTTTTTACCCAGGTTCGGGCCCTCTCGGTGGAGGTAAAACCCTACTCCTGCTTGATTAATATTTATGATATGGGTAGTACAAGAGTAGATCTACCACGAGATCAAGGAGGCTAAACCCTAGAAGCTAGCCTATGGTATGATTGTTGTTCGTCCTACGGACTAAAACCCTCCAGTTTATATAGACACCGGAGAGGGCTAGGGTTACACAGAGTCGGTTACAATGGTAGGAGATCTACATATCCGTATCGCCAATCTTGCCTTCCACGCCAAGGAAAGTCCCATCCGGACACGGGACGAAGTCTTCAATCTTGTATCTTCATAGTCTTGGAGTCCGGCCGACGGTGATAGTTCGGCTATCCGGACACCCCCTAGTCCAGGACTCCCTCAGTAGCCCCTGAACCAGGCTTCAATGACGATGAGTCCGACGCACATATTGTCTTCGGCATTGCAAGGCGGGTTCCTCCTCCGAATAATTCATAGAAGATTTTGAACACCAGGATAGTGTCCGGCTCTGCAAAATAAGTTCCACATTCCACCGCAGAGAGTATAATATTTACACAAGTTCCATCTGCTGACATATTTCGTGGCATGACGTCACACCACGGCCAAGTCTTTATTCGAGTCGTTTTTATTGTTCCACCTCAGCATGTTTAGCGAAGCAGTTTCCTTGGCACATCTTGTCAAAGCAGAGATCGTGTCCCCCTTATTCCGGGATTCTCATCAATACGGGCGTGGGTAACCCAACCGCGCCCGTTGGCACGCCCCCTCCATCGAAGGCGAGTCCCAAACGGTCACGGGGACGGCTCTTTGTATTCAACCCCTTTATAACGAGACCAAGGCCTATTCCTTTTCTTTGATCTCAATCGAATCCGCCCCTCGCCTCGAGTTCCAACACCCAAGGCTCCAGATTCAGGCGCTTCGGACCTTCGACAATGTCCGGCTCCAACCTACAAGGCCGGTGGATGCCTTCTTCCGTCACGGAAGAAGATGTGCTAAAGCTGAGAGACGCCAGGTATCTAACCGGTGAAATCCCGCATAGGCTGCCTGCCCAAGGGCAAGTCATTCCTACTCCTGAGCCTGGTGAGAGCGTGGTGTTCGTGTCTCACTTCCGTCGGGGTCTAGGTTTCCCGACTGACCCCTTTGTGAGGGGGCTCATGTTTTATTATGGGCTGGAATTCCATGACTTGGACCCGGAGTCCATCCTCCACATCTCATCGTTCATTATTGTATGTGAAGCCTTCCTCCGCACTACCCCTCACTTCGGATTGTGGCTCAAGACCTTCAACATGGAGCCGAAGATGATCGAGGGGCGGTAGGCAGAGTGCAGAGGGGCAGTTATCAGCAAGAGGGCTGGCGCTCCATGGCCCGAGGGCTTTTTTCAAGAGGAGTTTGGTCTGTGGCAACAGGAGTGGTTCTACATCACCGCTCCCAGGGGCACCAGATGGGTGGCGCCGCCTGCCTTTCGCTCGGGCCCTCCACAACGGCTGGCGTCATGGGTCAACAAAGGGCTTGACTGGGGGCCGTCCAAGGATGTACCATTATTGCAGGGCCGTATTCGAGACCTCCAAGAGAGGGAGATCAATCTGGTTGTAGTGGCGCGGGTCATGCTCATTCGGTGCCTTCTGCCCTGCAAACGTCGCCCCCTCCGCCTGTGGGAGTTCAATCTAGAGGGACCACGAGCTCTCCAATACTTCATGGGTGCGACGCCTGTGGAGATGTATAAACTGTTCTTCGGATCACAAGAGATGTGTCCAGACTTGACCGAGGACGCAGGTCTGAGCTGCAATCGCCCGGATACTCAAGTAAGTAGTCCTGTGCCCGGACACACTATCCGTACATTTATCATAATCTTGCCCTTTAAAGAGCTGCCCTTGAACAGGAATGGATAGCAAAAGCAAAACTAATAAGGTGTCCGGCCCCCCTCCTTGAGACCACGCCGGATCCCGTCTTAACCAAGATGCTGGAGGCTGCACCTTTGGAAGAGGGCGAAGGGGGGAACAAGAAAGCTACCGCCTCTGCTAAGGAGGCTCTTAAGGAAGGGGGGATCGAAAATCCCCCCCTCCAAGGGGAGAAGAGGACCGCTTCTGAAGATCCGAAGGCCAAGGCCTCAAAGCGGGGGAAGAAATCTTCACCAGAGGATCCTGCACCGGGAGGAGCCCCGGCCGCACTATTTCCCCAAGGAAATCAGCCCTCTAGCGTGCCGTAAGTAGAAAAGGGAGTTTTTTAATAAGGGACATCCCTGTTTTTATTTCTGACGATAAACGAAGTTCTTACCTTGTAGTTCGGATCTCAGCCCTTTTCAGTAGAGTTCATCTTCGGGGGATCTTCGTCCGGAGATGATGGAGAGTGAAACGCCTCCATCTGCCGCACCGTCAGGCGGGGCGGACAACCCTAATGTGTTGTCGCGGAGGGTCTCCCCGAGTCCGACGGGGCCGGAAAGTTTGGCACCAACTGGTGTACGGCCGGAGGAGCTGAAGGATTTGCTCGGGCGGGCGTATATCTCAGAAGATCACCGTACGTTAATGGGTACGGTGATTGAAAGGATTTCATCCGCTGAGAGCGGGTTGCGTGAGGCCGTCAAAAGTTTACTGACGGGGTTTGAGGTACGCGAAAATGATATACCTTCTGACAGTTTTGCACATAGAATGCGCCCTGTATAGATAGTAGCCCCTGAGACTCGGTACGTTGTCAAAAGCGACAGCGTGCCGAGGATCATAATCTCGGTTATAAGATGTCGCCCTTCCTGTTCAGGTGGCGGAGCGTTCGGTGGCCAGCCGGACTGATAGATTTGCCGAACTAAAGTGGCAACTTGACGTTGCGGATGCGGACATCGCGCTGGTGAATAAGCGACTTGAAGAGTCACAAGGTATGTGGCTTCTTCGCGGACACCTGGTAAGGGAGCTTGACGCCCGTGCCTTACTACATGTATGCTTAATGCAGATGGTGCCGCTGCTATGGAGGACCTTCGGGCAGAGCTCGCCCGAGCCAAGGAGCAAGCCATAAAGAGTAATGCGGCTGCCTTAAAGGCGGCCGAAGAGTGTCGGTGTACTAAAGTAGGGGTACCTTAGTATCCCGAACTTGTGCATGGGCAGTCGCAGCGTCCCGCGGCAAGGCTTGCCGGGTGCCTGCCAAGATCCTCCGTAGTTCCTATTGAAGCCATTCAAGAACAAAGTGTGTTAACTGAGAAGACAAGGCACCGGCAAGAGGAGCTTGCCGGGAAGGACAAGGCCCCGGCAAGAGGAGCTTGCCGGGAAGGCCAACCAAGGCATTTCAAGAAACTTACCACGATGCGCCGCGCGTCCCGGCAAGACCCGGCGAGCGACAAGCTTCCGGGCGCGACAAGACAACGAACGCGGCAAGGCACTTGCCGCGGCGAAGCCACCACTCTGTGCCTACGCTCCAGCGCATCCATCGACGTGTCGCCATAGGGTCATTCCAGGCGCACGTGGCGAGAAGCTGTGCAGCCAAGCGGTGCGAGGTGGCGAGTGGAGATGACGAGATGGCCATCGTGGCGAACAGTGGCGCCCCTAACGGTCCCTTTTCTGCACTGTTTGGGTGACGCGGACGGGCATTTAATGCCTTTGTCCCCTGCTGTCAGAGTTAGGTAGGATCCACTATAGAAGCAGTTGTACCAACCACACCTTTTACACTTTTACCCCTGCATGCATTGCCACCTGTTGGTGACCCCTTGAGCCTATAAAAGGAGGCCCATGCGCAACGTAGAAGGGGTTCGACTCATTCGAAACCAGAACACTCCCACGCTCTCGAGCAAGAACACAATACAACCACAAAGCAGCAGTAGGAGTATTATCTCTCCGGAGAGCTCCGAAGCTGGGTAAAATCGCTCGCGTGCTCCGCCTCGATCCGCTCTTCATGAGCCCTCCGCTCCTTGCCGGACCGAAAAGGGGCCCTGCCCCATAGGTGTTCATTTCCCACGACATCTTTGGCGCGCCAGGTAGGGGGCGTCGAGGTTGTGTGAACCCGATCCGGCGTTCACGCGAGCCAGTTCATCATCATCTTCATCGACATGCCACCGAAGAAGAAGGCTTCGAAGGTGGCTGCTCCGTCCACGTCGATCCCGCCGCCACAGGAGCAAACGGGCGGTGGGGTAGACGCCGGCGGAGGAACGGGCGCCGGCGAGGGAGCTCACGTTGTTTCCAGATCCAAGGACAAGGCCCCGCAGACTTCGGCGTCCGTACACGCACCGCGCCCATCTCAGGAGGCGCGGGATCGACAGCGTCATGGTGCTCGCAGCACCATACTCGCATTAGAACAAGGCCAAGCTGGTGGATCTCGGGGCGTTCAAGACAAGCATGCACGTCAGCATGCCGGCACGAGTGACGTACGGTCGCCTGGACGGGGTACTGCTCCTTCCAACCCAGTTGGAAGTCCGAGCATATCCCGCTCCTCGCACTGTTCATCGCCGCCACTGAAGACTCCAGAAGAAGCGTTGGCCCGAGCTCAACTGCTCCTGGATTACCCTCCAACGGCGGACAAGATCGACGATTGGAGGGCCACCATACAGAGCCTCATCGGCTTCGCCAATGGCGACACTCCACGGCAGCCAGCTACATCGCAGCCGCGGCAAGATTGCCGGACGCGAGCCGATGGCGACAAGACCGGTGGAGGTGCAACAACCGCGCACTCCCCGCCCCAAAGGCCAAGATCAGCGACTCGCCGGGTCAACCTTGACACCGACTCCACGGCATAGTCAGATCCGCGAGCTCGTCGCGATCAGCGCCAAGTTCTTCAAGAACGACAACAAGAAGACGCTCGTACTCGCATCGAGCGTCAAAGAGAAGTGCGGCGTCAGACAGACCAGCGCGCTGGGCCCACTATCGATATGCATGCGCCAGGGGAACCAGGCGACTTGCCGTACGCGGTAGGTTGCCCTGCGTTCACTCGTGAGCTGCGGCAAGTCCAGTGGCCCAATACCAAAAACTTCAAGCCAGATGTACCAGAGAAGTATGATGGCAAGTTGCATCCGTCGGAGTTCCTCAGCATCTACACCATCGTGGTGCAAGCTGCCGGGGGGCGCGACGAGAAGATCCTTGCCAACTATTTCCCACTGGTGCTCAAGCCCAATGTCAGATCCTGGCTCATGCACTTGCCGGACAACTCCATCTCCTCATGGGCGGATCTGTGCCATCAGTTTGTCAGCGCCTTCACAGGCGACCACAAGCCCCATGGCCAGGAGAGTGATCTTCATCTGCTCGCCCAAAAGGAAGTAGAGCCCCTGTGCAAGTACATTCAGAGATTCAGCCAAGTGCAGCGCAACATCCCGGATGTCCACCCCGCCGCGGTCATCAGCGCGTTCCATCAGAACGTGCGTAACCGTAGGATGCAGGAGGAAATGGCGATGTGCAAGATCAGAGACGTCAGTGAGCTCTACGCCCTAGCCGACAAGTGTGCACGTGCTGAGGAAGGGAGGAAACTCCCTGGAGAGAACACATGAGCAGGGGGGTCTGACAGTGAGGATGCTGCCCCGACAAAGAAAAACCGGCGGCGGAACAACAGAAGAAGGAAAGGCAAAGATGTGGTAGCTGTCGAGCAGTCCGGCAACGGAGGTGGCGCCAAGGAAGCAGAACCTGTGGCGGCCGCCGACAAGCAGGGCGGCTCCGACAAGCAATACTGCAAGATCCACCGCACCAAGGGCCATGATCTCCAGAGTTGCAAGAAAGTTGAGCAGCTTGTCAAGCAGCAGAAAGCTGAGTACGAGCGACACGACAAGGAGAAGGCCCAGGAAGGTACTGGCGGATCCGGCAAGAAGTGCCCCGGCCGGGGAGGACGCCGCGGCAAGGCAAAGCAGCGGCAAGGAGACAGGCCACCCCGCGGCCGCGACAAGGATGAAGATGAAGACGAAGATGAGGACATGGATGATGACGAGGCCGACGAGCAGGAGTTTCAGAAAGCAACAGAGGTTCTGTGCGTTGACGGTGGTGCCTCTCTGCATACTTCGCACCGCCAGCTCAAACAGTGGGTGCGGGAAGTTAATGCAGCAGAACCATCAGTTGAGTCACGCAAGCCCCTGAAGTGGTCCAGCACGCCTATCATCTTTGACATTGAGGACCACCCTGATCGCATCACTGCGGTCGGGTGCTTGCCGATGTTGGTTTCACCAACTATCTGCAACCTCAAGGTCACAAAGATGCTAGTTGACGGCGGGGCCGGCTTGAATCTGATCTCCTCCGCGGTACTCCAGAAGCTCCAGATCGCCGACAGCGAGCTCGAAGAGACCGGTACATTCCAAGGAATCAATCCGGGGAGGAGCAAGCCGAAGGGGAAGATCACGTTGCCAGTGACATTTGGCAGCGAGCTGAACTTCAGTTAAGAGAAAGTCACTTTTGACGTTGCTGATTTCCCATTGCCCTACAATGGAATACTCGGTCGTCCAGCGCTCGCCAAGTTCATGGCAGCCTCCCACTGTGCCTACAACGTGCTCAAGATGCCAGGTCCGATAAGTGTCATCTCTGTCCCTGGCGACAAGAAAGATGCCCTTATCTGTTCCGGGAAGCAGCAGCCGCAGCAGATCGCAAGACACTTGCCGCTGAAGCTCCCGGGGGGAAGAAGAAGACCAAGTCCGGCAAGAGCTCTGATGCCCACTCTGGCAAGCGCACCTCTTCGGAGTGCTGCGCTACCGTCGAGGACGCACCATCGAGCTCCACCGGCAAGTGTAAGAAGGCGAAGGCAGCTCCGCCAGAGACCAAGAAAGTGGCCTCCAAGGAGGACGGCACTGGTGGTACCTTCACCATCAGTGCCACGCTTGACCCTAAATAGGAAAGCGCGCTCGTTGCTTTCCTGCGGGCGAATGTCGATGTGTTTGCATGGCAACCATCTGACATCCCCGGTGTTCCCAGGAAAGTAATTGAGCACCACCTTGCCGTCTGCCCTCACGCGCGGCCCGTCAAGCAAAAAGTCAGAAAAAAAGCAGTGGAGCGCCAAGAATTCATTGCAGAAGAGATCAAGAAGTTGGAAGCAGCAGGCCTTGTCAGAGGAGTGCTCCACCCTACGTGGCTGGCCAATCCTGTAGTCGTGCGCAAGGCAAATGGAAAATGGAGGCTTTGTATTGACTTCACTGATGTTATTAAAGCTTGTCCCAAAGATCCGTTTCCCTTGCCGCGCATTGACCAGATTGTCGACTCCACGGCAGGATGCGATTTGCTTTCATTTCTTGATGCATATTCAGGATATCATTAGATCTTCATGGCAGAAGAGGATGAGGAGAAAACCGCATTCATTACCCCATGTGGCACATACTGCTTTGTACGGATGCCTTTCGGACTAAAGAATGCTGGTTCAACATTTGCAAGGGTAGTTCACGAAGCTTTTGAGCCACAATTGCACAGAAATGTAGAAGCTTACATGGATGACATAGTGGTCAAGAGCAAAGACAGAGCAACTCTGATTCAAGATTTGGATGAGACCTTTGCAAATCTACGCAAGATCAATCTCAAGCTCAACCCCGAGAAGTGTGTGTTTGGAGTCCCTTCTGGCAAGCTTCTCGGGTTCTTCGTATCTCAGCGGGGGATTGAAGCTAATCCCGACAAAATCAAGGCCGTTGAGCAGATTGAAGCACCGAAGCGCGTCAAGGATGTGCGAAGGCTTGCCGACTGCGTGGCTGCTCTCAGCAGGTTTATCTCTAAGTCTGCTGAGCGCGCCCTGCCATTTTTCAAAATATTGAAAAAGGCAGGTCCAGTGAAATGGACTCCGGAAGCGGAGGCTGCGCTGCAGGACTTGAAGAGATACCTGTCCTCCACTCCAATACTTGTCGCACCTAAGCCACAAGAGAAGTTGTTGCTATATTTAGCAGCAACCAATCAAGTGGTTAGTGCTGCGTTAGTAGCGGAAAGGGAGGCGGATGATGAGCCAGCGGCGACGGCAAGCACGTCCAGCGACAAGCAGGGGGTTCCCCCGACAAGCTCTGGTCCCGACAAGGATGGATCTGCGCAGCCACAAGAAGAGAAGCAGAAGAAAATGGTGCAGCGCCCAGTTTACTTTGTTAGTTCCCTTCTGCAGGGGGCTAGATCAAGGTACTCTGGTGTGCAGAAATTGCTTTTCGGCCTTCTCATGGCCTCGAGAAAGCTGCGCCATTACTTTCAAGCACATGAGATCATAGTTGTCACTCGCTTTCCGTTGAAGAGGATATTGCAGAATCCAGAAGCAACAGGCAGGATTGTCGAGTGGGCACTGGAATTGTCAAGCTTTGGCCTCAAGTTTGAGAGTACTTCAACTATCCAGAGCTGAGCATTGGCAGAATTCATAGCAGAATGGACGCCAACACCTGAAGAAGAAACTCCAGAGACGAGCATCCCCGTGAAGGAAGCAAGCAAAGAATGGATCATGTACTTTGATGGTGCCTTCTCGCTGCAAGGCGCCGGTGCGGGCGTGTTACTTGTCGCACCCACAGGAGAGCACCTCAAGTACGTGGTCCAGATGCACTTTCCCAAGGAGCAAGCGACAAACAATACTGCAGAGTATGAAGGTTTGCTTGCCGAACTTAGGATCGCGGCAGACCTTGGGATCAAGAAGCTTATTGTTAGGGGTGACTCGCAGCTTGTCGTCCGCCAAGTAAACAAAGATTAATAGAGCCCGTTGATGGAAGCTTACATTGATGAAGTGAGAAAGTTGGAAGAGCATTTTGACGGCCTGCAGATGGAACATGTTCCAAGAGCCCAGAACGATGTCGCCGATGGCCTGTCAAAATGCGCTGCATTAAAGTTACCTGTGGAACCAGGGATCTTTGTGCTCAAGCTGACTCAACCGTCTGTAGCACCATCATCTGGACAGAACAAAAAGAGGAAGTTGATTTCCAGTGACTACTTTCCGGCAGAGCTCCCCGAAGCCGCCGCCAAGAAGGTCCCCAAGATCAACACCAAGAGTGCTGAGGAGCAGTCTGCTCCGACAAGCCTTAAGGTTTGTTCCGCTGAAGCAGACGCTCCCGACAAGTTTTGCTCCGGCAAGCTTGCCGGGGAACATCAAGCTCCGGCTGAACCGCAGGTTCTTGCCATAGAAGCAGATGTTCCCGCAGCAGCATTTGTGACTTTAGTCCTTGTTATTGAGCTGCAAGCTCCGACATGGGCGCAGCAAATTGTCCGTTTCCTTCAGACAGGAGAACTTCCCGAAGAGCAAGAAGAAGCGGAGAGAGTAGCCCGGCAATCAAGTATGTACCAGTTTGTCGACGACATACTATACAGAAGAAGATTCAACGGAGTGAAATTGAAGTGCATTCCCCGGGAAGATGGACAGAAGCTGTTGGCGGAAATACATGGAGGCATATGTGGTCATCACATTGGCGCAAGAGCACTTGCCGGCAAAGCTTTCCGGCAAGGTTTCTTTTGGCCAACAGCCCTCCAGGATGCAACTGCACAAGTAACCAAATGGGAAGCGTGCCAGTTCCATTCCAAGCAGATACACCAGCCAGCTCAAGCTCTCCATACGATCCCTTTATCCTGGCCATTTTCGGTCTGGGGGCTCGACATCCTCGGCCCCTTTCCCCGAGCTATCGGGGGCTTTGAGTATTTGTACGTTGCAATCGACAAGTTCACAAAGTGGCCGGAAGTAGAAGCAGTGAGGAAGGTGACAGCACACTCAGCAGTCAAGTTCTTCAGGTCAATTGTTTACCGTTTCGGAGTCCCTAACAGGATCATCACCGACAATGGCACACAATTCACGAGCCGCACCTTCATGCAGTACGTCCAAGATCTTGGCGTCAAGGTCTGCTTCGCTTCTATTGCGCACCCGAGAAGCAACGGTCAAGCAGAGAGGGCAAACGCTGAAGTGCTGCGCGGGCTCAAGACCAGAACTTTCGACAGGCTGCACAAGTGCGGAAAGAATTGGATTGAGGAGCTGCCGGTGGTTCTTTGGTCGATCAGGACGACGCCAAATCGAGCCACTGGCCAGACACCTTTCTCTCTAGTCTATGGAGCAGAGGCAATTCTCCCCACGGAACTCGTATACGGATCGCCTCGAGTGCTCGCTTATGATGAGCTTGAGCAAGAGCAGCTGCGACAAGATGACGCGCTGCTCCTTGAGGAAGATCGTCTTCAGGCTGCTGTACGAGCTGCTCGATACCAGCAAGCTTTGCGCCGCTACCATAGCCGCAAAGTCAATGCCAGAAGTCTCGAGGAAGGCGACCTTGTTCTTCGGCGCGTTCAATCCGCCAAGAATTCCAACAAGCTGACGCCAAAGTGGGAAGGCCCTTATCGGGTGAAGCGAGTCACTAGGCCTGGCGCTGTCCGCCTTGAGACCAAAGATGGATTTCCGATGAGCAACTCCTGGAACATTGAGCATCTTCGTAAGTTTTACCCATAAGGCGCGGTTGCTGGAACCTATTCCGGCAACCACCTTTTGTACAAGCCTTGCCGCTGTTGCATGTAACCCTTTGTACAAAGCCGGGCGCAGATCCCGTGCATAAATAAAGCTCATGTGCTCCGCACATCTTGTCAAATTTCATGCTTTTTTCTTTTTTGCATGTATTATCTGACACTTTGTGCAGCACTTACCCCCGGTAAGAAATAACGAGCCTTAAGGCTCCTTATCTTTATTTTCTCTTCTTTCTTTTCCTCAAAAAGAAGGTTCCTTCGCCCACAAGTTCACCGGGGGGGCAGGAAGGAGAAGATAATGGTGTGGACCAGGCGTCGTTCAAGAAAGTATCGCCTTGCCGGGACGAAAGCGACAGAAAAGCTAAGTTGCCAAAGTTTGGGCACAATCAGTTTTAAAAAATTTTCAGTTATCTTCCTTGAAAGACCGTGCTTTTTATGGAAAACCTGTGCGCGGAGGAACCGACTCATAGCTAGTTGCGCCCTTACTTTGTTTCGAGTCCGCTCAACAACTTAAGTGTGCTGCGACAAGTTGCGACAAGGTTTCTTGCCAGAAGCGACACCGCCAGCAGGCCGCTGATGTTCCGCACTCAGCGTTCGTGGCTGGGGTGCCTGCGCCGGCAAGTTCCCTAAAAGCGTAGGGTAAGAACATACAAAGGAAGTAATCAAGTAAAGGAAATAACATAGCAAATACTGCCCAAGATAAAGTTATATTACAAAAGTAACTTGCCGCGCTCTAATAGATTATTCCCGTAACATGTCTAGCAGCGGCAAGAAAAAGGAGAAAACGGACGGCCTAATCTACGCGGCCACCATCAACCCTCCTGACTTCATTCACCTTGTCCACAATGGGTGCGACAAGGGCCTTGAGCTCTTCAAGATCAGCACCCGCCGGCAGCTTCTTGAGGACGTTGATGAGGTTGAGGCCTGGGTTGCGGAAGACCACCTTCACCAGCACCTTCTGCAGAACTCTGGCGCAGATCGTGCATGACTTGTCGACCAGCTGCTTTGGGATCCTTTCCCGGAGCTGCTGGAGGGCCGTCGCCACACCCTTGAAGAACAGAGTGAGCTTGGCGCTGGGCTGTAGGTTCTCGTCGGAGGAGTACCCGAAGCCCTCCATTTCTAGTTGCGCTAGCTCCTCGTCGATGACCACGGCAATGTTAACGAGGCCCTCTGTCCAGAGCTCCACGGTGTCCCTGAAGGTGTTCTGGGTCTCGGCGGCCCTCATCAGCAATGCCTCGTTGGCCTTGATCTCCTCTTTCAAGTCCTCCTCCTGCTTCTTGGCGCCTTCCAGCGTCTCAGTCAGCATGGCCAGCATCAGCTCCAGATCAGCATTTGTATCCTTGGCGGTGCTCAGCTCTTTGCCCCTCTCGAGGAGACGACCCTGCAGCTCACCATGGGCAAGGGCGTCCTTCTCACGCTCGCACTGGAGCGCGGCGAGCTCTTCATTCTTCGCCTTGAGAGTGGCTTCTAGCTCCGTCACCTTCACCTCCAGCTCCTTCTTGGCGGCCTCGGCAGCTGCAGCAGCATCCTTCGCTTCCTTGAGGGCCCCGCCAAGTGTTTCCTCGCGTGCAGCAAGCTCCTCCTCATAGCTGTCCAAATTGACCTTGTGCTGCGTCAGCTCGCCTTCTCGCACGGACATCTCCTCGGCGGCAAGCCGCTGCTGCTCTTCGACTTCAGCCTTCTCGAGGAGGAAGGCCTTCCGTGCCTCGGCAAGCTGCGCCCTCTCCTGTGCAATGGACTGGAGGGCCTCTTGGTTGCGGCTCTGGAGCTCCTCTGCATGCTTCTCAATGTGTACTCCCGCCTGTGTGACAAGCGCTTCCCGGGACTCCAGTTAGGCTTGTCGGGCGCGGTAGAGCGACACCAGCTTCCGGAGCAGCTGCTCCTCCTCAGACTCGCCGCTGCTGCTGCTTGGCGCGTCAACCACTGTCAGCCCAGCGGAGGCGAGCACCTCTCCGTCGAAAGTTTCTCCTCGACTGGTGCCCTGGAGCTTAACGCCCAGGGGAGCTTGATGAAGACACTGTCGCCAGCCTTCAAGTAGGCGCCGGGCTGGGGCTCTTTAGAGCCTGGCGCTGCGTCAGCAGCAGAGGGATCGGCGGTCGGCGTAGCGCCTTGCGCTCCTGCGGCCCCCGGGTCGTCAGTACGATCGCCGGATCCCTCGCCAGCTCCTGCGCCAGCAGCCTTGGCGGCCTCTTCGTCGGCAGGATCATCGGCGCCGGCCTCTTCTTCGGTGGCAGCGGCTTCGTCAGTATTGTCGCGCACGGTCTCCTCGCCGGTGGCCTTGATCTCCATCGGCTCCGTGGAGGGATGATCTGAAGACAGGAAGAGGGAGAAAAAGTCAAGCAAATATCCAAAAAGAAGATCAGAAGAAGAAGAACCCAAGGGAAGTTTTCTGACAAGAAGGATTACCTATGCTGGGCTCTGTAATCATGGGCTCCACCACCGGGGGATCACTAGTCCCGTCCCTTGACGGAGAACTGCCCCTTGCCGGGGACCTCTCCCTTGCCGGAGAGCGCTCCCTTGCCGGGGAGTCGTCCCTTGGCGGCGTAGTGGAAGTAGATATCACCTCAGGGGCAGCTTCTGGATGTTCCTGGTGGGCCTGTTCTGCTCCTACACAAGCAGACCAACAATCAAGATATCAGCAAGGAAAGAACATCCATGCGCGCCTGACAGTGGAAAGTAGATTTATGTACTTACACTGGGGGCTGCGCTGGGGGCTGCTTCGGGGAGAGGTTGCCGGGTCTGACAAGGTGGTCTCAGACGCGCCCTCTGTTGTCACAGCAGGATCGTCCTCGATGACAACCACGGGGACCTTGGCCCTCTTCGCCGCTCTCTGGGCCAGAGTCCTGGAAAGGAACAAGGTTCAGAAGAAAACAAATCAGATACAAGACAAGAAACAACAAGAATTGAAGAACCATAAGTACAACAAAAAGAAGTCTTACTCCTCCTCTTCTTCCTCCTCGTCGGAGCTGAGCGCGGAGAGGTCGAAGTCCGGTACCCTTTCAGCGCGACGAGGCGGAGGAGTAGGCTCCCTTGGACGCTTGGCGGGAGCTGCAGCGGGATCAGAAGCGGCGGCCCGAGAAGACCCCGCTCCAGTGGCCGGTGCGGCGTGAAATGCCCCCGCGGCAACGGTGCTTGTCGCGGTGGAGCGTGTCCCGCGGCGCGGCGGCTATTGGCCCGTCTGCCGCCCTGCTATGTCTCCAGTACTGCGGAGGCGCCTTCTTGGTGGAGCTGGGGGCTGCACTGGAGGCTCCGCTTGCGACAAGTTGCTTGAAGACGGCTGGCCGCTTGCACCCTTGGCGGGCTCGCTCGACTCGGCTTCGGGCTCTCCCTCGCCGACGACCTCCCCGACAAGCTCCTCTCGCTCGGCAAGGCTTGCCGCCTCGGCTGCCTCTGCCTCCTCCACAGTAAACCCGAACTCGCCCGCGGCGGTGGCCGCCGCCGCCTCTTCCGCCCTGGTGGCAATACGCCACATCTCATCGTCGGTGGTGTCGCGGGTGAGGCTCCTCTGCTCGTCGGCGCGGACCGCCACCTCCACCAAGTCGTCGAAGAATTGCTGCACAACGTCGTCGGCGGGCTCCTGCCAAGTTGGGATAATCCCATGCAAGTCGCACTCCGGCATCATTGCACGGATGCGATCGAGCGAGGAGTTGTTGCACAATGGGACGACGCCCTGCGGCAGCCTGAACCACTCGGGATGATTGGGCTCATGCTTGAACAGCTCCTTGAGCGTCCCATCCAACTCCAAGACAGTAAAATTGAAGTTGAGGCCCGGGTGCAGCCTCATGATATCCGCCGGACCCCCGAACAGCCAGGCGGGTCTCCCCCTCTCCTGCAGAGGGGCGATGCGGCGGCGAAGAAAGTCCGCGCCAACAGCACCTACAGTGAGCCCGGCAAGCCTGAGCCGCAAGATCCGGGTGGTGGCGATCTTCAGTCTAGCATCGTCCGCCGCCAGGGCGCTCCAATCGCCGCCATGCACTACTCGGGTTTGGCGCAAGTTGGTGAATGGCTGCGGGTTCTCATCAACAATCCAACACCACTCCGCTCTCCACTCCTCCCATTTGCTACAGAGCACCCCCTCCAGATAGACCTCCTTCATGCCGACTCTCGAGATCCAGGCGATCCCGCCAGCTAAGGGCTCTCCTTTCTCGACCCGGGGCATGAAGTAGTGGCGGAAAAGGGCTACGTTTGGGTGGATTCCGATGAAGTTCTCGCAGAGATGTGCGAAAACCGCCATGGTCAGGATAGCATTGGGGGTGAAATCAAGGAGATGAAACCCGTAGGTGTTCATGATGTCACAGAAGAAATCGGAAAAGGGCGGGCAGAGCCCGCAATAGAAGAACAGTGCGAAAAAGGGGTATCCTCTTGGACACCGTTTCGAAGTGGAAGCGGCGGCGGAAAGTACCTGCGTGCGCGGATGCGCCCGCGTCTCCGTCGACTAGAAGAGATAGAACCATTCCCTCAGCTCCTTCACGGAGAGCTCAGGGGGGAAGAGTGCCCGCTCCTTCCGCAGCGCTTCAAGCCACAGCGCCTCGGCCGACTTCGCACCCTTCCCGGTCTTCGGAGCCATGGCGGAGGCGGTGGGGGAGAGGGAGGGCGTTGGTGGCGACGGCGGCGACGGGGGGCGGAGCGCTGCTCTCTTTCGGCTTTGGGAAGCGGAGGGGAGCGGCGGAGATTTCTGAGGAAGGAACCGCAAGTGGCGAAGGTGGGGGAACTGCCCCTGTTTCCCCTGCTTATAAAGAGGAGGAGGCGAACGTTACGCTTTTTCCGAATAAAGAATCACCCACGATCTCTCCCACGACTCCGCGTTCGACGCATGCCGTTATGGGAGGGCGCGGTGGATACGGAGTTAGATACGGTGTGGACCCAGGCCGCGTGTGCCCGTGCCCTATTTGGGCCGGGCCCAACATCGCTCGTCACCATGTGTGGCCCAGGCCCGGGGGCTCCTGTCGGTGTACTAAAGTAGGGGTACCTTAGTATCCCGAACTTGTGCACGGGCAGTCGCAGCGTCCGCGGCAAGGCTTGCCGGGTGCCCGCCAAGATCCTCCGTAGTTCCTATTGAAGGCATTCAAGAACAAAGTGTGGTAACTGAGAAGACAAGGCACCGGCAAGAGGAGCTTGCCGGGAAGGACAAGGCCCCGGCAAGAGGAGCTTGCCGGGAAGGCCAACCAAGGCATTTCAAGAAACTTCCCGCGACGCGCCGCGCGTCCCGGCAAGACCCGGCGAGCGACAAGCTTCCGGGCGCGACAAGACAACGACCGCGGCAAGGCGCTTACCGCGGCGAAGCCACCACTCTGTGCCTATGCTCCAGCGCATCCATCGACGTGTCGCCACAGGGTCATTCCAGGCGCACATGGCGAGAAGCTGTGCAGCCAAGCGGTGCGAGGTGGCGAGTGGAGATGACGAGATGGCCATCGTGGCGAACGGTGGCGCCCCTAACGGTCGCTTTTCTGCACTGTTTGGGCGACGCGAACGGGCATTTAATGCCTTTGTCCCCTGCCGTCAGAGTTAGGTAGGATCCACTGTAGAAGCAGTTGTACCAACCACACCTTTTACACTTTTACCCCTGCATGCGTTGCCACCTGTCGGTGACCCCTTGAGCCTATAAAAGGAGGCCCATGCGCAACGTAGAAGGGGTTCGACTCATTCGAAACCAGAACACTCCCATGCTCTCGAGCAAGAACACAATACAACCACAATGCAGCAGTAGGAGTATTATCTCCCCGGAGAGCTCCGAAGCTGGGTAAAATCGCTCGCGTCCTCCGCCTCGATCTGCTCTTCGTGCGCCCTCCGCTCCCTGCCGGACCGAAAAGGGGCCCTGCCCCATAGGTGTTCATTTCCCACGACAAAGAGCTAAAAGCCGAACAGGCTGCTCACTGCCGAAGCAGGGAGGAAATGGCCAAGATGGCCGTGAAGCTGAAGGATGCTACTGACCGCTGCGAGTTTCTTAAAAGGGAATGCCAAGCGAAGCAAGAGGACCTCAAGAAGGCCACCGCCGAAGCCAAGGATGCCCGCTCCGTGATGAGAGCTATAAATGAGGAGCTACGTCAGGCCGGGGATATTGCGGCTGGAAAGCCCTTTCTGCTGCGTAGGAAGTTCACGGATCCGAAGTATGCTCAGTTGGGCCAGTTGTGGGGTGCGGAGGATGCTTGTCTGAATTTGGCATCGAGTGCCGCAGACGCAGTCGCACACTTCCGAGGCCAAAAGGATCATGGAATGGAAGAGCTTTTTTGGTTGCAATTCCCTAGTCCGGAGCGTCCACTTCCATTAACCCATCGGTTAGCCGAGTGGGCTGAGCTGAATAGGTTGTCCAGACTTGCCATGAAGGATGTCGTGGCTCATTTGTGGCCGAAAAGGCCTGAGCCGAAGAGTTATTTTGGCTTGGTGCAGCAGTTCCTTGATGCGGTGCCGCATATCGAGGCGATGAAGCGGTCGGCATGCATAGAGGGTGCACGGATGGCTCTCGCCCGTGTCAAAACATACTGGGCAGAGATGGAGGCCACCGACGTTGCGTCCCAGGATTCGGACAGAAGCCGATTACCAGTCGAGCACTATTTTGAGGAAGTCCTGCAGGGCGCTTGTTTAATAGAGACGCAGTGCTCGAAAAATGTTATGTTCAAATGACATGTATGATTTGTGAAACCATGTTTCAAATATAATATAAGGGCTTTTTATACTTGTGCGTTCAAGTGTTGAAATACCTCCTGTGCGGCCGTTAACGTATATGTGTATATAACCTGAAAGATGGCAGTCTTCGGCTTCAGCCCCCACGCACATAGTGCGGGGGTGTTTGCAAAAAAAGCGCATTTTCACACTTAATCCAATGTCTTGGTCCTGTGAAGGAGGTAATAGCATAGTAAACTAGGCAACCGGACTATAATGCTTTATCACTTTCACTTAGCCATAGGAGTTCGATGGTGGGGCTACTATATAGTCCCTAGGGGCACTGCGCTCTCCGAATTTCGGGGCGCGTATGTGCTGACTGGGAAGCGGTCCTTCTTTAAAGCGGAGGAATTCTAAACATTCCGGTGGTCGATCGAGTGGCTGACCAGTCTCTCGCTATATCATGACAGTTAGTTTTCGGCTTTCTCTACTGAGGTGCTCACCTGGACGAACCGGGGCACAATCGCAGTAGTTCTCCTGGTGCCGCGTTAGACGATAGAGCGGAACGTAAGGCAGCAAAACACAGGAGCCGGGCAAACCCAACATTTGACCAAGGACATGATTCAGAGCTGATGCATATAAGGCCTAACTCGAGACGCCGAACACTCCCTAAGGTATTCGGTCTTTATGAAAACGGGCAGAACAATGCCCTAAGCCCCTAGTGTCCAGGTACGCGCAAAAATTTCTGACGCGGCCAATGCCAAAACGCCAGCCTCCTCCTCGGTTATGGTGAGAAACCGGGGGATGTGTATCAACAAGAGACAGTAAGAAAGGTTGACGCAGGGTCTTAATCAGAAAAGAATCCTTGCAACGGGTCCCTACTGCACGTCTGCGCCTATGTCTCAGTTGTGCCGTATCCTGGACGGGCGTAGCACGGTGTTCATCTGTACAAGAGAAGAACTTAGTTTGGAAAAGGGATTGTGCGAATAATGTATAAACGGAGTATAAGTCAAAAAACGAATAAAATTGAGCTTTATTGGCTCTTATTGTACATGCGTGCAGCCCCTTGTAAGGGGGGACGCGGCTAGTAAGCCCCGTGTTTATTTGTGCCGGACTCGCCTAACCGTGTCCGAGATCTGAATGACCTCTTTGGGTGCTTTGATCAGCAAGGCCGGATTAATGTGTGGCTGTCAAGGCAGTCTCACTTTCTTCCGTATTCAAGGAACACTCGAGGTTTCCCTTTAATGAGATGATGCCCCGTGGACCGGGCATTTTAAGCGTAAGAGATGCATAATGCGGTATTGCATTAAAGCGGGCGAAAGCTTCGCGTCCCAACAGTGCTTGATAGCTACTTTTAAATGGGGCGATGTGGAAGACTAACTTTTCGCGACGGGAGTTGTCGGATGAGCCGAACACAACTTCTAGTGGTAGAGAGCCCGTACAATGGGCATATGGGCCTGGCATCACTCCTTTAAAGGAAGTGTTGCTATGGCGTATTTTGGTTGGGTCTATCCCCATTCTGCGGATTGTATCCTGATATAGTAGGTTTAGATCACTGCCGCCGTCCATTAGGACATGTGTAAATTGTAGTCCGTCAATTATAGGATCTAATATCAGAGCAGTCCATCCTGCGTTCCGGACACTTCCGGAGTAATCCTGATGGTCGAAAGTGATGGGTTTTGACATCCAGTGTCGGGACTCCGCTGGAGTGGACCGTGCGGCGTGTATTTTAATGGGCGCCGCTCTATTTTTGCCTGTTGTCACATGAAGTGAGTTTACTGTTTTGACCTCTTGTGGGAAATTCCTTTGTTTTCCGGTGCTCTGCTCGTGGAGTTTGTCATCGTCCTCGCTCGGCGTTTCGAGCCCCTTGTGTTCGGCATTAAGTCGGCCAGACTGTTTGAAGACCGAACAATCTCTGTGGGTATTGTTTGCAGGATTCCCGGAGGTGCTGTGGATTTGGCATATCTTGTCCAAGATTTTGTTTAGGTTGGATAGCTCGTTGCTGTTTTCCTTGAGAGGCAATGTTTTGTTGTTCTGCCGAGAGCTTTTGAACCCGGCGTTGACTGCCGTGCTCTTTGGGCCATTTCCCTTAGTTCGGCACTGGTCCTTTCTGCGTCGTGGTTTCCCATTTCCATCCTTGACCTCGGATGTACTTGGGTCGCTGGTGCTGCATCTTGCCAACCAGCTATCCTCTCCCGTGCAAAAGCGGGTCATGAGGCTTGTTAGTGCGGCCATTGTTCTTGGCTTTTCCTGGCCGAGGTATCTGGCGAGCCATTCGTCTCGGACGTTATGTTTGAAGGCTTCTAAGGCTTCGGCGTCTGGACAGTCGACTATTTGGTTCTTTTTGGTGAGGAACCTGTTCCAGAATTTGCGGGCTGACTCTCTGGGCTGTTGAGTTATGTGACTTAAATCGTCTGCATCCGGAGGGCGGACATAAGTCCCCTGAAAATTTGCCCGAAATGCATCCTCGAGCTCTTCCCAACTTCCAATGGTATTTTCTGGGAGGCTTTTGAGCCAATGCCGAGCTGGCCCTTTGAGCTTGAGGGGTAAGTATTTTATGGCGTGGAGGTCATCTCCTCTAGCCATATGTATGTGCAGGATGTAGTCCTCAATCTAGACTCCAGGGTCTGTTGTTCTGTCGTATGCCTCTATGTGTACGGGCTTGAATCCCGCTAGAAATTCATGATCCAGCACCTCATCGTTGAAACATAAGGGGTGTGCGGCGCCCCTGTATTTGGGTGTGCCGTGATGTTCGAATACTCGACGTGTTGTATTGCTTTCTGGGGCTTGCTTTCTTGGCACATAGATGGATCTGGCCGGGCCATCCATTGTGTGAGGATCCTTGTGTGGATCACGTGCCGGCTTGTGTGCGGCGCCGCTTGCCGCTCTTTGTTTGTCATGTGGTCGTCTATCTGACCGGGCGGCCTCTTTGTTCTTTGATTGTGGGGGCTCTACGGCCTCCTCGTCGAATTCGGGCAGTAGTTTGCGCTTCGGGTAGCTTTTTGCTTGGCGACTATCGCCGTATTTGTCTGCGGTCTTGAGTACTTTGCTCCATCTCATTCTGAGTACGTCTTCCGCTATTTTGAGCTTCCGCTTCTACTTCTTCAGACTTCGTGCAGTGGCGATGAGCCTTTTTTGGAGGTTCTTCTGCTCCAACAGTGTGTCCGGCGTGAGATCATCCGGACTGTTGTTTTCGCCGGGGATGGATTGCTTATCCAATTCATCCTGTTCGGATGGTTGCTCGGGGGCATGTTCGTCGTCCACCGGTTCGCTCTGCTCTATGGCTGGGTCTGTATGGGTGATGTCGTTGTCGAGGCAGGACTTTGGGCGGCGCTTGCGTCGCCGTTTCTGTCGTTTTTCGAGGGAGTTATCCTTCGCAGCGTCCCGTTGTTCCTCGTTATCGCTTCCTTTAGGTGTGTCTACCATATAAACATCGTGAGTTGAGGTGGCCTTCCAGTGCCCTATAGGTGCTGGGTCTTGGTCATCTCCGGCATCGTCGTCCATACCGTCGATGTCTTCGGAGTCGAAGTCTGGCATGTCAGTTAAGTCATCGACAGTGGCTACGAAGTGGGTGGTGGGTAGGCTTTTAAAAGACTCTCAAAATAATATAAGTGAGGCATGAGATATCAATAATTTCTATAAAATAAAACCACCGCCGTGCTCTAAAAAGGTATAAGTGAAGCACTAGAGCAAAAAGAATCAACTGAAAAGCACGTTTCTGTGATTTATTAAAATTATTCTCGTGGGTGCAAAAGTTTCTGTTTTTCAGCAAGATCAAATTAACTATCACCCAAGATGAACCCATAGGTTCTACTTGGAACAAACACTAACTAAAACATAAAACCACATCTAAACAGAAGCTAGATGAATTATTTATTACTCAACAAGAACAAAAAGTAAAGAACAAAAAAAATAAAATTGGTTTGCCTCCCAACAAGCGCTATCGTTTAACGCCCCTAGCTAGGCATAAAAGCGAGAATAGATCTAAGTATTACCATCTTTGGTATTGGGAAAGAAAATAGAAAATTTCTTATCTATAGCATTTATCTTTCTATTTTTGGAAAGCACGTTGCCATTAATGGTGGAAGAAAGGTTAAGCATGCTATAGAAATTTGCATCTAAGCTAGCCTTCATCTCTTTGATAATTTCGTTTTGATAAAAGCATAAAATAGAGGTGGATTCAACCTTCTCACTCATGGGGTGCACAACTATAGTTTTCATCTTTTCATAGGTATCTATGGCATCCACCTCAAGAAAACCTTCTTCAAAAATAGAATCTAAAACTTGCTTGAACAAAGAGGGTAAGCCAACATAAAAGCTTTTTAGGTAAATCTCAATTTGATATTGAGGCACATAACTAGCTTGGATCCTTAATAGCCTATCCCAAGCATCTTTTAAAGATTCATCAAGTAAATAACAAAAAATTCTGGAATCATCTTCATAGAAATTATTCAAACTCTCATTGATAACCCTGGTAGGTCTTTCCATAGCATCATTATTTATGAGCTTAGAGAGGACAGAGGGACTATCCGAAGTACTAAAACCCAGGAGAGAACCCTTAGCCCTTTTCGATTCGGCCATGGCGAAGGAAAGGCAAATGGTAAAGAGGTGAAGAAAAGGGGGTGAATAAAATGGCAAGGTTGAAGCAGGGGATAGCAAAACGAGAGGTGAATGGCAAATAATGTAATGCGAGGGACAGGAGTTTGTGATGGGTACTTGGTATGTCTTGACTTGTGCGTAGACCTCCCCGGCAATGGCACCAGAAATCCTTTTGCTACCTTTTGAGCACTGCGTTGGTTTTCCCTTGAGGAGGAAAGGGTGATGCAGCAAAGTAGTGTAAGTATTTCCCTCAGTTTTTGAGAACCAAGCTATCAATCCAGTAGGAGGCTACACGCAAATCCCTCGTACCTACACAAACAAATAAGAATCTTGCAACCAACGTGATAAAGGGGTTGTCAATCCCTTCAGGGCCAATTGCAAAAGTGAGATCTGATAGAGATAATAATAAGATAAATATTTTTGGTATTTTTATGATATAGATTGAAAAGTAAAGATTGCAAAATAAAGTAGATCAGAAACTTATATGATGGAAAATAGATCCGCGGGCCATAGGTTTCACTAGTGGCTTCTCTCAAGATAGTATAAGTATTACGGTGGGTGAACAAATTACTATCGAGAAATTGATAGAAAAGTGCATAGTTATGAGAATATCAAGGCATGATCATGTATATAGGCATAACGTCGGCGACAAGTAGATCGAAACGGTTCTGCATCTACTACTATTACTCCACACATCGACCTCTATCCAGCATGCATCTAGAGTATTAAGTTCATAAAGAACGGAGTAACGCATTAAGAAAGATGACATGATGTAGAGGGATAAACTCAAGCAATATGATATAAACCCCATCTTTTTATCCTCGATGGCAACAATACAATACGTGCCTTGCTGCCCCTGCAGTCACTGGGAAAGGACACCGCAAGATTGAACCCAAAGCTTAGCACTTCTCCCATTGCAAGAAAGATCAATATAGTAGGCCAAACCAAACTAATAATTCGAAGAGAGTTGCAACGATAACCAATCATACATAAGAGAATTTCGAGGAGATTCAAATATTGTTCATAGATAATCTTGATCATAAACCCACAATTCATCGGATCTCGACAAACACGCCGCAAAAAGAATTACATCGAATAGATGTCCAAGAAGATCGAGGAGAACTTTGTATTGAGATCCAAAGAGAGAGAATAAGCCATCTAGCTAATAACTATGGACCCGAAGGTCTGTGGTAAACTACTCACACTTCATTGGAGAGGCTATGGTGTTGATGTAGAAGCCCTCCGTGATCGATTCCCCCTCCGGCGGAGCACCGAAAAAGGCCCCAAGATGGGATCTCACGGGTACAGAAGGTTGCGGCGGTGGAAATAGGGTTTCGTGGTGCTCCTCGATGTTTTCAGGGTATATGAGTATATATAGGCGAAGGAAGTCGGTCAGGGGAGCCATGAGGGGCCCACGAGGGTGGGGGCGCGCCTACCCCCTGGGCGCGCCCTCCTACCTCGTGGCCGCCTGGTTTGTTCCTTGACGTCCACTCCAAGTCTCCTAGATTGCGTTTGTTCCAAAAATAACTCTCCTGAAGGTTTCATTCCATTTGATATTCCTTTTCTGTGAAACACTGAAATAGGCAAAAAAATAGCAATTTGGGTTGGGCCTCCGGTTAATAGGTTAGTCCCATAAGTAATATAAAAGTGTATAGTAAAGCCCATTAAACATCCAAAAGAGGTAATATAATAGCATGGAACAATAAAAAATTATAGATACATTCGAGACGTATCATACATATGCGCGAGTACGCGTTCGAGACCCCGCCTGTATGTACGTACGTAGCCATATTTACTATTGCAGCGTGGCCGTACATACGTGTACACGTGTCGGTGTACTAAAGTAGGGGTACCTTAGTATCCCGAACTTGTGCACGGGCAGTCGCAGCGTCCAGCTGCAAGGCTTGCCGGGTGTCCGCCAAGATCCTCCGTAGTTCCTATTGATGCCATTCAAGAACAAAGTGTTTTAACTGAGAAGACAAGACTCCGGCAAGAGGAGCTTGCCAGGAAGGATAAGGCCCCGGCAAGAGGAGCTTGCCGGGAAGGCCAACCAAGGCACTTCAAAGAACTTGCCGCGACGCGCCGCGCGTCCCGGCAAGACCCGACGAGCGACAAGCTTTCGGGTGCGACAAGACAACGACCGCGGCAAGGCGCTTTCCGCGGCGAAGCCACCACTCTGCGCCCACGCTCCAGCACACCCGTCAATGTGTCGCCCTGAGACCATTCCAGGCGCACGTGGCGGGAAGCCGTGCAGCCAAGCGGTGCGAGGTGGCAAGTGGAGATGACGAGAAGGCCGTCGTGGCAAGCGGTGGCGCTCCTAACGGTCGCTTTTCTGCACTGTTTAGGCAACGCGGATGGGCATTAAATGCTCTTGTCCAATGCCGTCAGAGTTAGGTAGGGTGCACTGTAGATAGTAGTTGTACGAACCACCCTTTTTACATTTGTACCCTTGCCTGCGTTGCCACCTGTCGGTGACCCCTTGTGCCTATAAAAGGAGGCCCATGCGCAACGTAGAGGAGGTTCGACTCATTCGAAACTACAACACTCTCACGCTCTCAAGCAAGAACATAATACAACCACAAAGCAGCAGTAGGAGTATTATCTCTCCGGAGAGCTCCGAACCTGGGTAAAAATCTCTCGTGTGCTTCGCCTCTATCCGCCCTTCGTGCGCCCTCCGCTCCCTGCCGGACCGAAAAGGGGCCCTGCCCCATAGGTGCTCGTTTCCCATGACATCTTTGGCGCGCCAGGTAGGGGGCGTCGAGGTTGTGTGAACCCGATCCGGCGTTCACGCGAGCCAGTTCATCATCATCTTCATCGACATGCCACCAAAGAAGAAGGCTTCGGAGGTGGCTACTCCGGCCGCGTCGATCCCACCGCCACCGGAGCAAACGGGCGGTGGGGTAGACGCCGGCGAAGGAGCGGGCACCGACGAGGGAGCTCACGTCGCTACCAGATCCAAGGACAAGGCCCCGCAAACTTCGGCGTCCGTACATGCACCGCGCCCATCTCAGGATGCGCGGGATCGACAGCGTCATGGTGCTCGCGGCACCGTACTCGCATTAGAACAAGGCCAAGCTGGTGGATCTCGGGGCGTTCAAGACCAGCATGCACGCCAGCATGCCGGCACGAGCGAAGTACGGTCGCCTGGATGGGGTACTGCTCCTTCCAACCCAGTTGGAAGTCCGAGCATATCCCGCTCCTCGCACCGTTCACCACCGCCACCGAAGACTCCAGAAGAAGCATTGGCTCGAGCTCAACTGCTCCTGGACTACCCTCCAACAGCGGACAAGATCGACGATTGGAGGGCCACCATACAGAGCCTCATCGGCTTCGCCAACGGCGACACTCCCCGGCAACCGAGCATATCGAAGCCGCGGCAAGACGCCCAGACGCGAGCCGATTGCGACAAGACCAGTGGAGGTGCAACCACCGTGCACTCCCCGCCCCGAAGGCCAAGATTGCTGACTCGCCGGATCAACCACGACACCGACTCCACGGCATCATCAGATCCACGAGTTCGTCGCGATCAACACCAAGTTCTTCAAGATCGACAACACGAAGACGCTCGCACCCGCATCGAGCGTCGGAGAGAAGCGCGGCGTCAATCAGACCAGCGCGCTGGGCCCGCTGTTGACATGCATGCGCCACGGGAACCAGGCGACTTGCCGTACGCGGTAGGTTGCCCTGCGTTTACTCATGAGCTGCGGCAAGTCCAGCGGCCCAGCACAAAGAACTTCAAGCCAGATGTACCGGAGAAGTATGATGGCAGGTTGCATCCATCGGAGTTCCTCAGCATCTACACCATTGCAGTGCAAGCTACCGGGGGGCGGATGAGAAGATCCTTGCCAACTACTTCCCACTAGTGCTCAAGCCCAATGTCAGATCCTGGCTCATGCACTTGCCGGACAACTCCATTTCCTCATGGGCGGATCTGTGCCATCAGTTTGTCGGCGCCTTCACAGGCGGCCACAAGCCTCATGGCCAGGAGAGCGATCTGCATTTGCTCGCCCAGAAGGAAGGAGAGCCTCTACGCAAGTACATACAAAGATTCAGCCAAGTACAGCGCAACATCCCAGATGTCCACCCCGCCGCGGTCATCAGCGCGTTCCATCAGAACGTGCGTAACCGCAGGATGCGGGAGGAGATGGTGATGTGCAAGATAAGAGACGTCAGTGAGCTCTACACCCTGACCGACAAGTGTGCACGTGTTGAAGAGGGGAGGAAACTCCCCGGAGAGAACACAGGAGCGGGAGGGTCTGACAGTGAGGATGCCGCCCCGGCAAAGAAAAACCAGCGGCGGAACAACAGAAGAAGGAAAGGCAAAGATGTGGTAGCTGTCGAGCAGTCCGGCAACGGAGGTGGCGCCAAGGAAGCAGAACCCGTGGTGGCCGCCGACAAGCAGGGCAGCTCCGAGAAGCAGTACTGCAAGATTCACCGTACCAAGGGCCATGATCTCCAAAGCTGCAAGAAGGTCGAGCAGCTCGTTGAGCTGCAAAAGGCTGAGTACGAGCAACGCGACAAGGAAAAAGCCCAGCAAGGTACGGGCGGATCCGGCAAGAAGCGTCCCGGCCGGGGAGGACGCCGCGGCAAGGCCAAGCAGCAGCAAGGAGACAGGCCTCCCCGCGGCCGCGACAAGGATGAAGATGAGGATGAAGATGAGGACATGGATGATGACGAGGCCGATGAGCAGGAGTTTTAGAAAGCAACAGAGGTTCTTTGCGTTAACGGTGGTGCTTCTCTGCATACCTCGCACCGCCAGCTCAAACAGTGGGTGCGAGAAGTTAATGCAGCAGAACCATCAGTTGAGTCACGCAAGCCCCTGAAATGGTCCAGCACGCCTATCATCTTTGACATTGAGGACCACCCTGATCGCATTACTGTGGTCGGGTGCTTGCCGATGTTGGTTTCACCAACTATCCGCAACCTCAAAGTCACAAAGATGCTAGTTGACGGCGGGGCCGGCTTGAACCTGATCTCCTCAGCGGTACTCAAGAAGCTCCAGATCCCCGACAGCGAGCTCGAAGAGACTGGTACTTTCCAAGGAATCAATCCGGGAAGGAGCAAGCCGAAGGGGAAGATCACATTGCAGTGACATTTGGCAGCGAGCTGAACTTCAAGACAGAGAAAGTTACTTTTGACGTTGCTGATTTCCCATTGCCTTACAATGGGATACTCGGCCGTCCAGCGCTCGCCAAGTTCATGGCAGCATCCCATTATGCCTACAACGTGCTCAAGATCCCAGGTCCAATAAGTGTCATCTCTGTCCCTGGCGACAAGAAAGATGCCCTTATCTGTACCGATAAGATCTACCGGGAAGCAGCAGCCGCAGCCGAATGCCAACCACTTGCCGCTGAAGCTCCCGGGGGGAAGAAGAAGACCAAGTCCGGCAAGAGCTCTGATGCCCACTCTGGCAAGCGCACCTCTTCGGAGTGCTGCACTACCGTCGAGGACGCACCATCGAGCTCCACCGGCAAGTGTAAGAAGGCGAAGGCAGCTCCGCCAGAGACCAAGAAAGTGGCCGCCAAGGAGGACGACACTGGTGGTACTTTCACCATCAGTGCCACGCTTGATCCTAAATAGGAAAGCGCGCTCGTTGCTTTCCTGCGGGCGAATGTTGATGTGTTTGCATGGCAACCATCTGACATCCCCGGTGTTCCCAGGAAAGTAATTGAGCATCACCTTGCCGTCTGTCCTCACGCGCGGCCCGTCAAGCAGAAAGTCAGAAAACAAGCAGTGGAGCGCCAAGAATTTATTGCAGAAGAGATCAAGAAGTTGGAAGCAGCAGGCCTGGTCAGAGGAGTGCTCCATCCAACGTGGCTGGCCAATCCTGTAGTCGTGCGCAAGGTGAACGGAAAATGGAGGCGTTGTATAGACTTCATTGATGTTAATAAAGCTTGTCCCAAGGATCCATTTCCCTTGCCACGCATTGACCAGATCGTCGACTCCATGGCAGGATGTGATTTGCTTTCATTTCTTGATGCATATTCAGGATATCATCAGATATTCATGGCAGAAGAGGATGGGGAGAAAACCGCATTCATTACTCCATGTGGCACATACTGCTTTGTACGGATGCCTTTCGGACTAAAGAATGCTGGTTCAACATTTGCAAGGGTAGTTCACGAAGCTTTTGAGCCACAGTTGCACAGAAATGTAGAGGCTTACATGGATGACATAGTGGTCAAGAGCAAAGACAGAACAACTCTGATTCAAGATTTGGACGAGACCTTTGCAAATCTGCGCAAGATCAATCTCTAGCTCAACCCCGAGAAGTGTGTGTTTGGAGTCCCTTCCGGCAAGCTTCTCGGGTTCTTCGTGTCTCAGCGGGAGATTGAAGCTAATCCCGACAAGATCAAGGCCACTGAGCAGATCGAAGCACCGAAGCGCGTCAAGGATGTGCGAAGGCTTGCCGGCTGCATAGCTGCTCTCAGCAGGTTCATCTCTAAGTCTGCTGAGCGCGCCCTACCATTTTTCAAAATATTGAAAAAGGCAGGTCCAGTGAAATGGACTCCAGAAGCGGAGGCTGCGCTGCAGGACTTGAAGAGATACCTGTCCTCCACTCCAATACTTGTCGCACCTAAACCACAAGAGAAGTTGCTGCTATATCTAGCGGCAACCAATCAAGTGGTTAGTGCTGTGTTAGTAGCGGAAAGGGAGGCAGATGATGAGCCAGCGGCCACGGCAAGTACATCCAGCGACAAGCAGGGGACTTCCCCGACAAGCTCTGGTCCCGACAAGGATGGATCTATGCAGCCACAAGAAGAGAAGCAGAAGAAAATGGTGCAGCGCCCAGTGTACTTTGTCAGTTCCCTTCTGCAGGGGGCTTGATCAAGGTACTCTGGTGTGCAGAAATTACTTTTCGGCCTTCTCATGGCCTCGAGAAAGCTGCGCCATTATTTTCAAGCACATGAGATCACAGTTGTCACTCGATTTCCGTTGAAGAGGATATTGCAAAATCCAGAAGCAACGGGCAGGATTGTCGTGTGGGCACTGGAATTGTCAAGCTTTGGCCTCAAGTTTGAGAGTACTTCAACTATCTAGAGCCGAGCATTGGCAGAATTCATAGCAGAATGGACGCCAACACCTGATGAAGAAACTCCAGAGACGAGCATCCCCGTCAAGGAAGCAAGCAAAGAATGGATCATGTACTTTGATGGTGCCTTCTCGCTGCAAGGCGCCGGTGCGGGCGTGTTACTTGTCGCACCCACCGGAGAGCACCTCAAGTACCTCGTCCAGATGCACTTTCCCAAGGAGCAAGCGACAAACAATACTGCAGAGTATGAAGGTTTGCTTGCCGGACTTAGGATCGCGGCGGACCTTGGGATCAAGAAGCTTATTGTCAGGGGTGACTCGCAGCTTGTCGTCCGCCAAGTGAACAAAGATTATCAGAGTCCATTGATGGAAGCTTACATTGATGAAGTGAGAAAGTTGGAAGAGCATTTTGACGGCCTACAGATGGAACATGTTCCAAGAGCCCAGAACGATGTTGCCGATGGCCTATCAAAATGCGCTGCATTAAAGTTACCTGTGGAACCAGGGATCTTTGTGCTCAGGCTGACTCAACCATCTGTGATACCATCAACTGGACAGAGCAAAAAGAGAAAGTTGGTTTCTGGTGACTACTTTCCGGCTGAGCTCCCCGAAGCCGCCGCCAAGAAGGTCCCCAAGATCAACACCAAGAGTGCTGAGGAGCAGTCTGCTCCGATAAGCCCTAAGGTTTGTTCCGTTGAAGCAGACACTCCCGACAAGTTTTGCTCCGGCAAGCTTGCCGGGGAACATCAAGCTCCGGCTGAATCGCAGGTTCTTGCCATAGAAGTAGATGTTCCCGCAGAAGCGTTTATGCCTTTAGTCCTTGTTGTTGAGCCGCAGGCTCCGGCATGGGCACAGCAGATTGTCCGTTTCCTTCAAACAGGAGAACTTCCTGAAGAGCAAGAAGAAGCGGAGAGAGTAGCCCGGCAATCAAGTATGTACCAGTTTGTCGACGACATACTGTACAGAAGGAGATTCAACGGAGTGAAATTGAAGTGCATTCCCCGGGAAGATGGACAGAAGCTGTTGGCGGAGATACATGGAGGCATATGTGGTCACCACATTGGCGCAAGAGCACTCGCCGGCAAGGCTTTCCGACAAGGTTTCTTTTGGCCAACAGCCCTCCAGGATGCAACTGCACAAGTAACTAAGTGTGAAGCGTGCCAGTTCCACTCCAAGAAGATACATCAACCAGCTCAAGCTCTCTAGACGATCCCTTTCTCCTGGCCATTTTCGGTCTGGGGGCTCGACATCCTCGGCCCCTTTCCCCGAGCTGTCGGGGGCTTTGAGTACTTGTACGTTGCAATCGACAAGTTCACAAAGTGGCCGGAAGTGGAAGCAGTGAGGAAGGTGACAGCACAGTCAGCAGTCAAGTTCTTCAGGTCAATTGTTTGCCGTTTCGGAGTCCCTAACAGGATCATCACCGACAATGGCACGCAATTCACAAGCCCCACCTTCATGCAGTACGTCCAAGATCTTGGCGCCAAGGTCTGTTTCGCTTCTGTTGCTCACCCGAGAAGCAACGGTCAAGCGGAGAGGGCAAACGCTGAAGTGCTGCGCGGTCTCAAGACCAGAACTTTCGACAGGCTGCACAAGTGCGGAAGGAATTGGATTGAGGAGCTACCAGTGGTTCTTTGGTCGATCAGGACGACGCCAAATCGAGCCACTGGCCAGACACCTTTTGCTCTAGTCTATGGAGCAGAGGCAGTTCTCCTCACGGAACTCGTATACGGATCGCCTCGAGTGCTTGCTTATGATGAGCTTGAGCAAGAGCAGCTGCGACAAGATGACGCGCTACTCCTTGAGGAAGATCGTCTTCAAGCTGCTGTACGAGCTGCTCGATATCAGCAAGCTTTGCACCGCTACCATAGCCGCAAAGTCAATGCCAGAAGTCTCAAGGAAGGCGACCTTGTTCTTCGGCGCGTTCAAGCCGCCAAGAATTCCAACAAGTTGACGCCGAAGTGGGAAGGCCCTTATCGGGTGAAACGAGTCACTAGGCCTGGCGCTGTCCGCCTTGAGACCGAAGATGGCTTTCCGGTGAGCAACTCCTGGAACATTGAGCATCTTCGTAAGTTTTACCCATAAGGCGCGGTTGCCAGAACCTGTTCCGGCAACCACCTTTTGTACAACCTTTGCCGCTGTTGCATGTAACCCTTTGTACAAAGCCGGGCAAAGATCTCGTGCATAAATAAAGCTCATGTGCATCACACATCTTGTCAAGTTTCATGCCTTTTTCTTTTTTGCATATATTATCTAACACTTTGTGCAGCACTTGCCCCCGGTAAGCAACAACGAGCCTTAAGGCTCCATATCTTTATTTTCTATTCTTTCTTTTTCTCAAAAAGAAGGTTCCTTCGCCCACAAGTTCACCGGAGGGGGAGGAGAAGATAATGGTGTGGACCAGGCATCGTTCAAAGAAGTATAGCCTTGCCGGGACGCAGACGACAGAAAAGCTAAGTTGCCAAAGTTTGAGCACAATCAGTTTTAAAATTTCTTAATTTATCTTCCTTGAACGACTGTGCTTTGTATGGAAAACCTGTGCGCAGAGGAACCAACTCGTGGCTAGTTGCGCCCTTACTTTGTTTCGAGTCCGCTCAACAACTTAAGTGTGCTGCGACTAGTTGCGACAAGGTTTCTTGCCGGAAGCAGCACCGCCAGCAGGCTGCTGATGTTCCGCACTCAGCGCTTGCGGCAAGGGTGCCTGCGCTGGAGAGTTCCCTAAAAGCGTAGGGTAAAAACATATAAAGGAATGAATCAAGTAAAGGAAATAACATAGCAAATACTACCCAAGATAAAGTTATATTACAAAAAGAACTTGTCGCGGCTCTAATAAATGGTTCTTGCAACATGATCAGCAGCAGCAAGAAAAGGAGGAAAAAGGCGGCCTAGTCTACGCGATCACCGTCGACCCTCCTGACTTCATTCACCTTGTCCACAATGGGTGCGACAAGGGCCCTGATCTCTTCAAGATCAGCACCAGCCGGCAGCTTCTTGAGGACGTTGGTGAGGTTGAGGCCCGGATTGCGGAAGAGCACCTTCACCAACACCTTCTCTAGGACTCTGGCGCAGATTGCGCGTGACTCGTCAGCCAGCTGCCTTGGGATCCTTTCCCGGAGTTGCTGGAGAGCCGTCGCCACGCCCTTGAAGAACAGAGTGAGCTTGGCGCTGGGCTGGAGGTTTTCGTCGGAGGAGTACCCGAAGCCCTCCAGTTCCAGCTGCGTCAGCTCCTCGTCAATAACTGCGGCGATGTTGACGAGGCCCTCCGTCCAGAGCTCCACGGTATCCCTGAAGGTGTTCTGGGTCTCGGCGGCCCTCGTCAGCAGCGCCTCATTGGCCTTGAGCTCCTGCTTCAAGTCCTCCTCCCGTTTCTTGGCGCCGTCCAGCGTCTCAGTAAGCGTAGCCAGCTTCAGCTCGAGATCGGCATTGGCGTCCTTGGCGGCGTTCAGCTCCCTGCCCTTCTCAGAGAGACGACCCTGCAGCTCACCATGGGCAAGGGCGTCCTTCTCGCGCTCGCGCTGGAGCGCGGCAAGCTCTTCATTCTTTGCCTTGAGGGTGGCCTCTAGCTCCGTCACCCTCACCTCCAACTCCTTCTTGGCAGCCTCGGCAGCTGCAGCAGCATCCTTCGCTTCCTTGAGGGCTCCGCCAAGTGTCTCCTCGCGCGCGGCAAGCTCCTCCTCATGGCTATCCAAGTTAACCTTCTTCTGCGTCAGCTCGCCTTCTCGCACGGACATCTCCTCGGCGGCGAGCCGTTGCTGCTCTTCGGCTTCGGCCTTCTCGAGGAGAAAGGCCTTTCGTGCCTCAGCAAGCTGCGCCCTCTCCTCTGCAATGGACCGGAGGGCCTCCTGGTTGCGGCTTTGGAGCTCCTCCGCATGCTTCTCTATGTCTACTCCCGCCTGCGCGACAAGCGCTTCCCGGGACTCCAGTTTCGCTTGACGGGCGCGGTAGAGTGACACCAACTTCTGGAGTAGCTACTCCCCCTCAGACTCGCCGCTGCTGCTGCTTGGCGCGTCAACCACTGTCAGCCCAGCGGAGGCGAGCACTTCCCCGTCAAAAGCTTCTCCCTCGACCGGCGCCCTGGAGCTTGACGCCCAGGGGAGCTTGATGAAGACACCTTCGCCGGCCTTCAAGTAGGCGCCGGGCTGGGGCTCTTCGGGGCCTGGCGCTGCATCAGCGGCAGAGGGATCGGTGGTCGGCGTAGCACCCTTGCACTCCTGCGGCCCCCGGGTCGTCAGTACGATCGCCGGACCCCTCGCCAGCTCCTGCGCCAGCAGCCCTGGCGGCTTCTTCGTCGACGGGATCATCAGCGCCGGCCTCTTCTTCAGTAGCAGTGGCATCGTCAGTATTGCCGCGCACGTTCTCCTCGCCGGTGGCATCGGTCTCCATCGGCTCCGAGGAGGGAGGATCTGAAGACAGGAAGAGGTAGAAAAAGTCAAGCAAATATCCAAAAAAGAAGATCAGAAGAAGAAGAACCAAGGGAAGTTTTCTGACAAGAAGGATTACCTGTGCTGGGCTCTGTAATCAAGGGCTCCACCACCGGAGGATCGTTGGTCCCGTCCCTTGCCAGAAAACTGCCCCTTGCTGGGGACCTCCCCCTTGCCGGAGAGCGCTCCCTCGCCGGGGAATTGTCCCTTGGCGGCGTAGTTGAAGCAGATAGCTCCTCAGGAGCGGCTTCTGGTTGTTCCTGATGGGCCTGTCTGCTCCTACACAAGCAAACCAACAATCAAGATATCATCAAGGAAAGAACACCCATGCGCGCACGACAGCGGGAAGTAAAGTTATGTACTTACGCTGGGGGCTGCGCTGGGGGCTGCTTCGGGGAGAGATTGCTGGGTCCGACAAGGTGGTCTCGGATGCATCCTCTGTTGTCACAGCAGGATCGTCCTTGATGACAACCACGGGGACCTTGGCCCTCTTCGCCGCTCTCTGGGCCAGAGTCCTGGAAAGGAACAAGGTTCAGAAGAAAGAAGATCAGATACAAGACAAGAAACAGCAAGAATTGAAGAACCATAAGTACAACAAAAAGAAAAGACTTACTCGTCCTCCTCTTCTTCCTCCTCGTCGGAGCTGAGCACGGAGAGATCAAAATCTGGTACCCTTTCAGCGCGACGAGGCGGAGGAGTAGGCTCCCTTGGACGCTTGGCGGGAGCTACGGCAGGGTCGGAAGCGGCGGCCCGAGAAGACCCCGCTCCAGTTGCCGGTGCGGCGTGAGATGCTCCCGTGGCAACGGTGCTTGGCGCGGTGGAGCGTGTCCCGCGGCGCGGCTGCTGTTGACCCGTCTGCCGCCCTACTGTGTCTCCGGTCCTGCAGAGGCGCCTTCTTGGTTGAGCTGGGGGCTGCACTGAGGGCTCCGTCTGCGGCAAGTTGCTTGAAGACGGCTGGCCACTTGCGCGCCCGGCGGGCTCGCTCGCTTCGGCTTCGGGCTCTCCCTCGCCAACGACCTCCCCGACAAGCTCCTCTCGGTCGGCAAGGCTTGCCACCTCGGCTGCCTCTGCCTCCTCCAAAGTAAACCCGAACTCGCCCGCGGCGGCGGCCGCCGCCGCCTCTTCTGCCTTGGTGGCAATACGCCGCATCTCGTCATCAGTGGTGTCGCGGGTGAGGAGCCTCTGCTCGTCGGCCCGGACCGCCACCTCCACCAAGTCGTCAAAGAATTGCTGCACGACGTCGTCGGCAGGCTCCTGCCAAGTTGGGATAATCCCATGCGAGTCGCACTCCAGCATCATTGCGCGGATGCGGTCGAGCTGGGAGTTGTTGCACAACGGGACGACGCCCTGCGGCAGCCTGGACCACTCGGGATGGTTGGGGTCGTGCTTGAACAGTTCCTTGAGCATCCCGTCCAACTCCAAAACAGTGAAGTTAAAATTGAGGCCTGGGCGCAGCCTCATGATATCCGCCGGACCCCCGAACAACCAGGCGGGTCTCCCCCTCTCCTGCAGAGGGGCGATGCGGCGGCGAAGAAAATCCGCGCCAACAACCCCTACAGTGAGCCCGGCAAGCCTGAGCGCAAGATCCGGGTGGTGGCGATCTTCAATCTAGCATCATCCACCGCCAGGGCGCTCCAATCGCCGCCGCGCACTACTCGGGCTTGGCGTAAGTTGGTGAATGGATGCGGGTTCTCATCAACAATCCAACACCATTCCGCTCTCCACTCCTCCCATTTGCTACGGAGCTCCCCCTCTAGATAGACCTCCTTCATGCCGACTCTCGAGATCCAGGCGATCCCGCCAGCTAAGGGCTCTACTTTCTCGGCCCGGGGCATGAAGTAGTGGCGAAAAAGGGCAACGTTTGGGTGGATTCCGACGAAGTTCTCGCAGAGATGTGCGAAAACCGCCATGATCAGATTGGCGTTGGGGGTGAAGTCAAGGAGATGAAACCAGTAGGTATTCATGATGTCACAAAAGAAATCGGAAAAGGGCGGGCAGAGCCCGCAATAGAAGAACAATGGGAAGAAGGGGTATCCTTTTGGACACCGTTTCGAGGTAGAAGCTTCGGCGGAGAGTACCTGCGTACGCGGATGCGCCCGCGTCTCCGTCGACCAGAAGAGATAGAACCACTCCCGCAGCTCCTTCGCGGAGAGCTCGGGGGGGGGGGGGGAAAGAGCTCGCTCCTTGCGCAACGCCTCAAGCCGCAGAGCCTCGGCCGACTTCGCACCCTTCCCGGTCTTCGGAGCCATGGCGGAGGCGGTGGGGGAGAGCGGGGGCGTTGGCGGCGACGGCGGCGACGAGCGGCGGAGCGCTGCTCTCTTTCGGCTTTGAGAAGCGGAGGGGGGCGGCGGAGATTTCTGATGAAGCAACTGCAAGTGACGAAGGTGGGGGAATGGCCCCTGTTTCCCCTACTTATAAAGAGGAGGAGGCGAACGTCACGCCGTTTTCGATTAAAGAATCACCCATGATCTCTCCCACGACGCCGCGTTTGACGCGTGCTGTTACGGGAGGGCGCAGTGGATACGGAGTAAGATTTGGTGTGGACCCAGGCCGCATGTGCCCGTGCCCTATTTTGGGCCTGGCCCAACAGCGCTCGGCACCATGTGTGGCCCAGGCCCGGGGGCTCCTGTCGGTGTACTAAAGTAGGGGTACCTTAGTATCCCGAACTTGTGCACGGGCAGTCGCAGCGTCCAGCGGCAAGGCTTGCCGGGTGTCCGCCAAGATCCTCTGTAGTTCCTATTGATGCCATTCAAGAACAAAGTGTTTTAACTGAGAAGACAAGACTCCGGCAAGAGGAGCTTGCCGGGAAGGATAAGGCCCCGGCAAGAGGAGCTTGCCGGGAGGGTCAACCAAGGCATTTCAAAGAACTTGCCGCGACGCGCCGCGCGTCCCGGCAAGACCCGACGAGCGACAAGCTTTCGGGTGCGACAAGACAACGACCGCGGCAAGGCGCTTGCCGCGGCGAAGCCACCACTCCGCGCCCACGCTCCAGCACACCCGTCGACGTGTCGCCCTGAGACCATTCCAGGCGCACGTGGCGGGAAGCCGTGCAGCCAAGCGGTGCGAGGTGGCAAGTGGAGATGACGAGAAGGCCATCGTGGCAAGCGGTGGCGCTCCTAACGGTCGCTTTTCTGCACTGTTTAGGTGACGCAGACGGTCATTAAATGCTCTTGTCCCCTGTCGTTAGAGTTAGGTAGGGTGCACTGTAGATAGCAGTTGTACCAACCACCCTTTTTACATTTGTACCTTTGCCTGCATTGCCACCTGTCGGTGACCCCTTGTGCCTATAAAAGGAGGCCCATGCGCAACGTAGAGGAGGTTCGACTCATTCGAAACTACAACACTCTCACGCTCTCAAGCAAGAACATAATACAACCACAAAGCAGCAGTAGGAGTATTATCTCTCCGGAGAGCTCCGAAGCTGGGTAAAAATCTCTCGCATGCTTCGCCTCGATCCGCTCTTCGTGCGCCCTCCGCTCCCTGCCGGACCGAAAAGGGGCCCTGCCCCATAGGTGCTCGTTTCCCACGACAACACGATATAGACGGGACTGCGTGACAGGCTACGTCAGCACCTCTACTTGAACACATGAGGCTCCTTACTCGGCCACGGTACATTGCTGCAGAGAGACCGATCAACCGCTACGTACGTACATGTTCGCGGCCGGACATATAACACTACCTTCGCTTCAACCTGGTGGGTCCAAGCTGTCAGGGGATAAGAAAGCAGTTCCTTCCATGCGAAGATAAAGCCGATGGGTCCCAGCTGTCAGGGGGGAACGTTTTTTTCGCGAAATACAAAGGCCCTTCCGGTAGGTCCAAGGTGTCAGGGGGAGGAATCATTATTTCGCGCATAATAAGGAGGCACTTCCTTGTGTGCGGCCATGGACCCAGCTGTCAGGCTCTCCACTTATAGTCCTCTTCTGATGGCTATCATTCGTTGACCATGTTGACGATGCCGTACCCTCGAGAGAACCAAGGTGGTGGACGACAGCACGACCTAGGAAGGGAATGACCCTGAGCCGGGGAATATGCAGCAGTGGATGCCCACGCGAAGGGGAGTACGAGGGTTGACTGCTTCTGCTGCAGTTTGAGGCTCCCGTCTCTGGAGAATAACAGGGGGTGTGGGTGAGTAGAGGGAAGGCCTAGCCAGCAGTGGGAGTAGGGTGGGGCGGTGAGGCCTGCGTGGTAGCACAGCCGGCCACGAAAGGCAGGAGCAGGCGACACGGCCGATGCTGGTTTGAGCGGCAGGAGCAAGAAGACCAGAGGTTGAAGAAGCACGATGACTGTTGGATGGACATCGTATGGTCACCGCAGCTATAATAGTTTATATTGACTAAGTTGACAAAGCCCTGCGTCCGTGTCAACTTAGTAGGCCCACAAGTCAGCCTCCAAATATGGTGGGACCAACCTAGCAGCAGGGCTATTCATTATTTTTGTGCGTAATAGGTGGTGGATACGAGCTGTCAGCGGGGGAATGTTTGTTTGCAAAATACAGAGGCCCTTCCCGTGGGTCCCAGCTGTCAGGAGGAATCATTATTTTGCGCGTAACAAGGAGGCACTTCCTACACGCAAAAAAATGAGGCACTTCATTGCGTGTGGCCGTGGACCTAGCTGTCAGCCTCTCCACGTACAGTCCTCTTCCGATGGATGTCGTTCATTGATCACACCTTGTCGAGAGCACCAAGGCAGTGGACAACGGCGAGGCCAAGTAAGGGAACAACCCAATGCCGAGGAAGACTCGGCAGTTGTTTCCCAAGTGGAGTGGGTTCGAGGGTTTACTTGTCCGGCCGCATTGTGAGGCTGTCGTCGCCGGAGAATAACAGGAGGTGTGGGTGAGTAGAGGGATAGCCAGGCCAGGGATGTGAGTATGGTGGGGCCGTGAGGCCTGCCCAGCAGCACCGCCGGTCACGTGAGGTGAGAGCCGGCGTTTCCGCCGACACTGGTTTGGGCGGCTGGAGCAGCAAGATTAGAGACAGAAGAAGCACGATTGCCGTTAGATTGACATCTAATGGTCTGATGCTGGTAGAGTTGATTTTTGACTAAGTTTCTTTCTTCGAGTTACCTTGTGTACGCATGAATTTACTAGGCCCACAAGTCAGCCTCCAAATCTATGGCAGACAACATAGAGCCCATTTGCTATTTTTTCAATAATTTGCATCCCATTTGCTAATTCTTAAGGAATTTATTACAGCCCATTTTCTGCCCAGGACCACGGTCAAAAAGTTCAACCTTATTTTGCATATTTCGGTGGAGTCCGAACTGTTTTAATCCAGAAATGATAAACATTTATTTTTTTAAGAATTTATTGATTTGCCAAAAAATGTCATTTTGTTTTTGTAAGCTAATAAGACGTGGGACAATTGAGTTGGTTTAAGGGAAAACCAGTGGTAAAAAAATCAGCGCTGGGAGGGAAAACAACAACAAAAAAGTAAGGATGTAAAGATGAAAAGGGAACTTTATGTATTTTCAATATAGTAATACGTGTATATGAACTAGTAAAACTATAGCTAGAGATTAGAACATGGAAGTAGGACATGGCGTTTCAACAGGAAAATAGAACTGGGTTGTGTGTTCGATTCAGTAAAAGAACTGCATGTGGATGTTCTAAGACAAAATATAACTAAGGCTGGCGGGCCAGAGACCAGTAGATACATGCTAGATCTTTGTGCCCTGTTGTCGTCATGGATTGGATCTATCAAAAACAAAACCAAGCCTGGGTAGTCTACAACCCAGTTGAAACTTGCTCGACCTGAAAAAACAATATACCTACCGGATCCCAGTTATCAGTCTATACTTGCAGAATTCTCTCGTTCATTGACTACGTTGAAGATTTCATGGGTTTCACCGTCTCAGACGTCAGCATTATTTTTCCATTGTGATAATAAGTGCATGCACTTGCTTGCGTAGGGCCATGGACCTGCTGGTTCCGTACGGGTAGGCTCTGTATGGACAACCGTCTTGTGGTTCCACGGACGAATTTCATGCAAATCGGATGTTTTTTAGTGAAAGCGGACTAAATTCATTGCATTTTACATATTTATTTTCATTGTGGTATATTTTACATATTTCAACTAATAATAATGTACTAGGCCTTTTTATAGTCCATGGGAGGCGCTTCACGATCGAGGTCACGGCATTAACTGTTCTAGAAGGCCCAAAACCATTGCTCCTCTCTATTACCAATTTACAGCTGGGCATGGCATGCCACAACCTAGTTCCGACGTGCTGCATCCAACTATCATCCTGTGAAACCGGATGGATCCCCTGTGTACTTCGAAGATGTAAAATTTTTGGAGAACTGGGAATTTGAACGGCAGGTGCTTAGGCTACCCATCTAATAAAAACCAGGTGCCTGAAAATTCAATTCAAAACAAATGACTCAGCTTTATATCCACATCGACCCTTGACATGATGGTTGGAAGCAAATGCCAAGTTCATACCGAAAGATCCTTAACAACAATACGAACTTGCACACGACCAGGTAGTACAAGTACCAATACCAAACTAACTTATAATATTGTCCTAGCCCTAGTGTTAGTCTGGTAGAAAATCTTGCAGAGGACCAGATCCCGCTCCTTCTCTTGCTCAGGTCCCCGAGGTGGTACTCGTGCATCACCCAGTTGGTCCTCTGCTGGTCGAAGTTCTTATTGGTGTGCAGCACCAGCACCTTTTTGCTTCCTGTCTGTCGGCTGTTGACCATCACCAGCAAGGAATTGCCGGTCTTGTGACACATCGTGTGCACACCGCACTCTGACTATATCTTGTGATGCGTCCGTGTGCCCATTTTGAACGCTCTGGAGTTGCGCTGGAAGAAATGCTTGCTTAGGCCACTTAGTGTGATACCTGCAGTATTGTCGAATACAGGTTTTAGTGTACGTAGTTGGAATTTTCATAACATCTTTGGCATGTTGCAATCACTTGTTTCACTTTTTATTAACTGTCAAATTGTAATTGCTTCACTAGATCTGCGTCTAAAAAGAAAAATAGAGCTATAAACAAAGCAATATGTTTGTGCAAGTAGACGGCCGATTGGTTTCTCACCTGGAAGTTTCTCAGGATATGTGTAGCATATACCGTGCTCGCTGTCAATGGTTGCTATGAACAAATCGATGAGAGGGTGATATCTCGCACTATCTGCACTCACTTTGGCCTCGAGGTGCTCGATCAGCTCCTGATCCATGGGATCAAACTTGACGCCAGCTGGCAGCATCGGCCAATCCTTCTTGGACTTGCATCAATTAATTCCAATTAAATGGTACTCAATGTATGATCAATCAACTGTTTTAAGTAAATGATGAAAGATTCTGATAGATAAGTGGTACTCCAAATCTGAAGTCCACAATACCTGAACAAACTGGGGCTCGGCTTCATTGCTACATGTAGACTCTAAAAACTTGAAAACCCCCACAACGATCAAAATCATAATATAGGGCGATGGGAAGAATACTCACAGGAGCAGCCTTGCTGGTTCCTTCCTTCAAGATCAATTTTTCATCCTTGTTGAGATCAATTTTTTCAGCGTCCTCCTTTTGACTACTTGCAATGAAGTATAGCAACTCCATTACCTTATCACTCATCGTACTAAATGGATCGAAACAAGGCGGCAACTGGGAGGCGGGGAGACCGGGAGAGAATGGGAGAGCGATTTTGTAGAGAATGCATGAGTGCTGTTATAGTACGAGAGGAGTGAGACGAACACGCCATTGGGACTCTTGCGTCACCTCATGTGCAGCGTGTTGTCACATCAATTCAATGTGAGGACATGATGAATAATTTGACCGACGTATACTAGTACTACTACTGTACTACTTACTAGTCGTATTTAGTGTCACATTTTAACCATAGGTTTAACTAACAAAATGTCAATGCATGTCACCAAAAATTATACCATTGGAAACTATGTTCAAATACGAATCAAAAGATATAATTTTTTGTTACATGCATTAACATTTAGTTAGTTAAACTTATGGTCAAAATTTGACAGAAATTATGAAGGGGACCAATAAACTAGGAGGGAGGTAGTAGTACGAGTAGCGCAATATACGCTATAGAGGACTAGTACAAATTTAGAAATGGTGTAAGAAGTTGCCAGGCTGTGCGACAGACTTTGTAGGCTACATGAGTAATAAAAAATATAATTCCCATTGGACAACACTTTCACCAACAAGTACGCACTTGAAGCCTAATTGATATATAACACTTAAGCACCGCTAAAAAGCACCAAATCAACCACCCTATCCCCCCAAACGAACCGCAACTACAAATAAAAAGTCCCCCCGGCCGCCCGCACGACCACCACACCTCTCCCACACCTTCTTCCCGATCTACTAGCTTCTGTCGCCGGGGGCCAAGGGTCGCGCCGCCGGCCGCATGCCCAGCGCCTACCTCCGGCCACCTACCCCGGCACCGCCCCCTGTCTTCCCTATTTCCTTCTTCCCCGGACGCGTGGAGGTCGCCCCAACCCACTCCAACCATACCTTCCCCAACCCCCTAGCTTCTCCCACTGGGGGCCAAGGGCCGCTGCACCGGCCGACTGCCCTCCGGCCTCCTACCCCTGCTCCTCCCCCCTCCAGTCTCCCCCGGCACCTCCCTGTCTCTCCCCTCTTCCCTTAATCCCTAGACACACGGAGGTAGCCACCACTCACTCCGACCACACCTCCCCCAACCACGCCGCTCAGCACTGAACTGGCCACATCTATGGCCTCGCCCCCACCTCGTTGATGGCCACCGGATATGCAGTCGCCCGCCATCCATGGACTTCGACGGGGGCGGTGAGGCCATGGCCATCCGCGTGCCATCCACCACCTACCTCCACTTTGGCCACCAGATCTGCAGTCGCCCATCGGCCATGGATCTCCGGCGACGAGGATCTCACCTTCCCTCTCATCCCTTTTTAATCGGCGATGAGGAGCCCTCTGCGCGCCGTGCCCCCACACAGCTAGCCACGCAGCTATCCACGAGCCTCCCCGCGGGATGCCGGCGCTCCTCTCCACCTCCAAACGCGCCACAGGTGGAGATCGGCTGCCACCTTCATCCGGGGGTGCTGGCGTGCCATTCGCCTGGGTACCTCGATCCAGTGTGGTGCCTCGCCACCATTCAATTGCAGTTCGGGGACTCCTTTTCTTCTTGAGAATTTGGTTGTGCACAAAAAATGTGGTGCGCCTGGCTCCTATTTGCGGTGCACTCCGGAGTACGATCTACACTGCACCACCACTCACGCCACCGGCGGCTTGCATCCTTCTCATCTCAGCCAGACCCGCCTCCCCATGGGCAGGATCCACCAGCAACACCGGAGGCCTCACACACCTCATCCCGACTGAGGCCAGGCCGCCTTCAACCACACCAAGCCGGATTCGGGGCTTTGTTTCTTCCCTGGTGTCACTTACGGCTAGTTCCCCGGAAAGGCTTGTGCAGCTCACTGGGCTGCAGCCGTGTGGTTGTGTAGTGCGGCCCGATGTGCCACATAGGCTAGTGCTTCGCCACCTGCAGATCGGGAGGAGGTGCTAGGAATGCAAGGTGCTTTGGATGTGTTCGTGCTCCTCACCTGTATCCTGCTCTCCACGAGGTCTAGGTCCGTGAGTGCAGCTCACATCATCAGCACCTAGCAACGGCAGCTTGGGAAAGCTTGCAGCTCATGGCGCAGTGTTGGTTCAGTTCGTTTGCCTGTTTGCATGCCATTCAGTTTTTATGATTTTCATTTTAGGAAAACTCCATCTCGCCGGCGGTCAGAAAAGGAAAAAGACTCTCGCGTTCTGAACTACTACATGACGAGGTTGTCCGTCCCGGAAAGGCTGTAGCAGGATCAGGTGCACAAGCCAATAGACATGATTGTGATTCTTCTATGTTGTGAGGTGTTTTAGAATTCTGGATGTAAAATTTTGCGTTTTGTTCTCCAAATTTCTGAGATTTGGTTAGAAAACTGTTGCAAGATCACATACAATTGAGTGTAGAAGTGTTAGTATTTCACCCTGTAAAAGAACAGAGGAGGCAGTTTTCTACTCCTACATGTGGACAGAAAAACCAAAGAAGCAATTTGTAGAAAAGAGCGTGTAGTCCACTCGCCGTGTTCTTGCAGTGCTGGCTTGTTAACAAAACAATGTAAAGAAAAAACTAAAAAATCGCGGACATAGTTGTTATGTGATTATTTTCATGAAGTTCGTCTCATCGTACGCTATGGTTTACTTGTGAAATTATTCAGTGCACTTGGGGGCGTGAACAAAAACAAAAGGAATAACAGTAAAACCTTCAAGGTCGGTTCACTCGTCTCGCCCATGCATTCTAGACGATTTGAAAAATTGAAAAGGATAAAAAATGAATAATGGAGTTCAATAGCCCTAAACCAACAATGGAGCCCTTCTTTTGTAAGAGCATCCTCGTGTCAAAACTACAAAGAAAAATGAAGTGCAAAAACAATATAATTTTTTTGGCTAGATGTACATAATTTTCAGCTCAGGAACGAATGAGATGTGGCTAGATGTGCAGCTCACTGTGTCTAAAGTTGCGGCCCGGGAAATGTGGCTAGATGTGCAGCTCATTGTGTCTAAAGTTGTAGCTCGGGAACGAATGAGAAGTACAAGTGCATGACTTTACATAATTGTCCAGCTCGCTGGAACCTGTTCGAAGTTCTACAACAAGTGCAACCCCTTAGTGGTTCACCTTGTAGAAAAAGAGAAAGAAATCCCCACAGGAGGTTCACTTCATTATCGAATGCAAATTTGTTTTGTTTGTGGGGCAATTGGAAAACATAGTTCGCTCCAATTTCTGTAGCAGCTCATTACCTCTATGTATGAAGTGCAATTTGTTTTCGTGTGTCTCAAAAACCAGCTGATTGCGTCAACAAATGCAGTGCGTTTGGTCCTCGGATGTGGTTCACTTTTGAGAGTGATGCTGTTCACTTGCTCCCAACATGAAAGTGCAATTTTTTAAACGAAACAACAAGATAGCAATGAGGTTCACTTTGACATATGTCGCGGTTCATTTGCCTCGTCTCTGTGGTCCACTCTCGTTCATAAAGAACTTTGAAAAAAAGACAACGAAAACTCGTTTGAGAAAATGTACATCCGACAACAGAAATAATGAAGTTCAGTTGACTCTCTGATGCAGTGCGATTTTCATTTTGAAGCAATGCGTTCTTCTGTCCGACGACGATTTTGGTGTCACGAAAAAACAGAGTGTCCGCTTTTTGCTAATTTTAAAACTGCTCTTAAACCGTAAGGAATTAGAGAGTGTGTTCTACATGAAAAAGTTGCGTCTCGTCGATATCTTTCCAGCGGCATATCATTTGAATCATTTCGACAACCGGTTTGTAAAAATTTCAAGAAAAATGGTCGCTGCCACTTGTCGTCTGCCGCATGATTTTCAAAATTAACTTAAAACTGTAAGGAATCTCAAAACCATTCCTACCTATAAAAGTTGCGCCTTGTCCATAGCTTTCCAACGACATATTACACGCCTCGTTTTGACAAACGGTTCAAAAACAAGAGCAAAAACAGTACCGAAAATTGCAAAAAATTCAAAAAAACAGAATTCCGCGATTTAGTAAATTTGAAACTGCTCTTAAACCGTAACGAATTAAAGAAAATGTTAATTTTAAAAAAGATGCGCCTCGATGATATATATCCAACGGCGTATCATTTGCTTCGTTCCAACAAGCGGTTTAGAAGAAATCGTGATAAAACGTTCGCTGCCACTCGTCATGGGCCGCACCATTTTCAAAACTGCTCTTAAACCGTGTGGAATCTCGAAAAGTGTTCAACATGTCGAAGTTATGCCCAATCCATAGCTTTTCAATGGTATATTACACGCCTCATTCCGATAAACGGTTAAAAAATTAGAGCGAAAACAGTACCGAAAAAATAACGCGTGCAATTTTTTTTGACGAGAAGTTCACTCGTGTGAGTACTGCAGCACACTTGGTTCAAAGAATGACGTGCACTTGCGTTCAGCGTGCAGTGCGGTAGTGGTGTGTAGAATAGTTATTCTGCTAATATTAGCAGAATAGACCGTCTATATATATGGCTTCTGCATAACATCTCCAGCATCATTATCAGTACATCCTACGCAGGTGAGTTAGGATGCACTTGATCCCAGAAAGGTATCTATCCTTCAAACTAAGAACAATACATAATATCCAACAAAAGAGGGTCATGCTATAGCAGCAGGATACATGGCTCAATCTAGATATCAGTATGAATCAAGTTGTGCATATTTGTTGTTGGCATGAAACACATCGCCGCATGTCGCGTTTGCAAAAGCCATTCATCGATGGAAGCTTGATGCCTTTCACACACTGAAGATTATCTGGCAACAAGCTATGTCGACGAATCTCTGGATATGGTGATTCATGAAACCCATGGTACGATGTGTAAACACAGTTCCCCCTGGCGAATGGAAGTTGCATAGCACGGTAATCATCGCCGGTGATATGATCGATGCTTGGTTGGATGATCGAATAATTAAGCCCGAGGAACATGGAGTGGTTGTCGAGGCTGTAAACCCGCCTCCCGTTGAATACGTCTGGACCAATGGAGCTGTGATCTTTCTCGAACATGAAGCAGCCATAGCCATCACAGTCATGAACACCCCAGGCATTGTACTGCATGTGGTTTCATGAAATGGTTTGGTCAATTTGGTACGTGCGAATGAGCATCAAATGACCGCCGTCAGTTGAACGAGCGATAAACCACCACCAATTGAATGGTATGATTCCAGGTCCTGGAATCATGAAGTCCAGCGCATTTGCGTCTACTGCTACAAATCAAATTGGAGACCAAAAGGACCAAAATATACAATCATGTTCAGAGTATGTGTGGAATTAAGATTATTATAACAGTGGCACATATCATAGACAGAGAATTGCAATATCATGGTCATAATCATACCCCAAGTTAAAAAATAAGCCAATGGCTTTCTTATCTAGCAATATGTCATGGTTCAAACATCATGTAACAATGAGAGGAAAACAGCTATGACAGGGCCTACTCATATTCTACCATAGCACTTGCTACTTTTCTCATATCAACTCTAAACAATAACATGCGTGGTTATAAAAATCTTGGAAATGAGAGTAACATATAGCAATCATGAAGTTATACTCATAATATCTATTCCAACAATCATTACATGCCAATTGTTCTCGTATCAACTCTAACAATAACATGTGTGGTCATAAAAATCTAGGAAATAAGAGGAACATATAGCAATGATGTGGTTATAGGCATACTATCTATTCTAAATTTGTAACAATCAACAGGTAGTCATATTCATAAGGTAAAGATGAGATGAGATAGAACAATTACACGACGATAGATTCGACCAGTATGGGCAGCCAATCTATGCGTCGACCGCGTACATGATGCCATTGTGCACTATAGCATCAGACAGAAATGGAGGCCCAACAGGATTGATGTATGGTGGCCAGATTCCTGATAGACTAATCCCACGTCGAACAAGGCAATGAGCTTGTAATCCATGTAGTCTTATGATGGTGTGGGCACTTCGTAGGTTACAACCTTCGGCAAATGGAGGCTACACCAAAAGCTCGACATGTCTCGTGCGTAGTAGGCAGGAGTGTCTAGCGGACCACGAGGCTCGATGGCGGCGGTATCCAACGATGGAAGGGTGATCTCTCAATAGGTGTAGATATCCACGAGATGCCACGGACTACCAGAGTTGGTGGATGAGAACGATCCAGTTGACCTTCATGCCTGCCCAGTAGTGGTCACACATGAAGGACAGGTGGACGGGTAGTGGTAGCATGTCGAGGGGCACCACGGCAACCTTTGTACGATCATCAAGTCGGTGTCTAGGCCACCTGCGAGGATCGGGCATCAGCAAGCAGGGTGTCTTGAAAAGGGTCGGACGGTTGTAGACAAGTAGATGGTACAAAGACACGAGCATGCGGCCAGACGGATAGTGCTGAGCATGTCCATACAATTACAGATCTGCTCCAAGAGAACATCGGGGAGGGAATTCCAATCGTGGCTCTACGTGTCAGTCGGGTCTGCCATAAGGTTTTTTAGGGCGCTGAGTGATTGGGATTTTCGGTGCCTGCGAGTGAGCGGGGAAGTGGATTCAGGCGGGCGGGCGAAGAAGATGGCGTGTGTGGCCGAGTAGTGAGCGGGGGGATATGGTACGCGTGTGCTACCAAGGAAGATGGCGCGGGCGGGCGAGCAGTGAGCGGGGGAAAATGGTGTCCGGCCGACTATGGGGAAGAGAGGAGGAAGAAGAGGGAAAGACAGGGAAGAAAGTGCATTAAATCTCAATTCTACTAGTACTACTACCAGGATATACTGTCCTTCAGAGTGTAAATAGTTAAGCCGATGACATGTGGGTCTACCTCAAGAGGGCCCATAAGTCAGTTAATGGAAGAGGGAGGTGCGTAGGCGTATTTGCGGAAGCGTGCTCCACTAGAAAACATGATGGCGGTATTGGGTAAGGCTGATTCAACTTATTAATTAAGTGTCCCATCTGCTGCAGCGTGGATTGTCACCTCACTGAGAAGACTAGTTGAATAGTTCTCTCTAACCAAGATGGGGAATAATGGATCGCCAAGACTTCCTATCTACACTCTCCCTATGCCTCTACTCTCATCCTGTCCAACAAGATGAAACATTGGCCAAGGCACCCGGCGCCAATATTGTAGGAGTACTAGTGAAAGGATCTAGAAAAGGTGTCTAGAGGGGGGTGAATAGACTCTCAACCAAGAAAAGTAGCAATTTTTAAGTTCTTCAAGTTGAGGTGGAGTTTAAGAACAAGTTTAAACATTCACAATACATATCAAGCAAGCATGACAAGAGTATATGAGCAGCGGAAAGTAAATCATGCAAATTGCAAGAATGTAAAGGGATGGGATTGGAGTGTGCAAACGCAATTGGAGACATGGAGATTTTTGGCGTGGTTCCGATAGGTGTTGCTATCGTACATCCACGTTGTTGGAGACTTCAACCCACGAAGGGTAACGGCTACGCGAGTCCACGGAGGGCTCCACCATCGAAGGGTCCACGAAGAAGCAACCTTGTCTATCCCACCATGGCCATCACCCACGAAGGACTTGCCTCACTAGGGTAGATCTTCACGAAGTAGGCGATCTCCTTGCCCGTACAAACTCCTTGGTTCAACTCCACAATCTTGACGGAGGCTCCCAAGTGACACCTAACCAATCTAGGAGACACCACTCTCCAAAAGGTAATAGATGGTGTGTTGATGATGAACTCCTTGCTCTTGTGCTTCAAATGATAGTCTCACCAACACTCAACTCTCTCTCATAGGATTGGATTTAGTGGAAAGATGATTTGAGTGGAAAGCAACTTAGGGAAGGCTAGAAATCAAGATTTATGTGGTTGGAATGGAATATCTTGACCTCAACACATGAGTAGGTGGTTCTCTCTCAGAAAATGAATGTTGGAAGTGTAGGCATGTTCTGATGGCTTTCTCCACGAATGAAGAGAGGGTGGAGGGGTATATATAGCCTCCACACAAAATCTAACCGTTACACACAATTTACCGAAATCGGTGAGACCGAATAAGAAAACTCGGTCAGACCGATTTAGTTCATAATGTGACTGTTAGGCATTTCGATGGGACCGACATGATCAACTCTGTAGGACCGATGTGCTAGGGTTAGGATAAAACCTCATCTCGGTTTTTGACCGATTATACAAAACTCGATGGGACCGACTTCGGTAATAAGCGAAACAAAGATTTGGTCATGCAAACTCGGTGGGACCGATTGCATATCTCTGTGAGACCAAAATTATTGCAATAGGCGACAGAGAGTTTGCAAGCCCATCCCGGTGAGACCGAGATCCCATTAGTAAGACTGAAATGACTAGGGTTTCTGGTAGTGACTATGTCAAGTGAACTCGCTGGCGCCGGATGGATCAAATTGGTGGGGGCGAGTTTGACTTTTGGTATGGGACATATGTGGATATGAGAAAGTGGTTGAGGGCTTTGGAGCATATCACTAGCACTTTGAGCAAGCAAGCCATTAAGCAACACCTCATCCCCTTTTAATAGTATTGGCTTTCCTATGGACTCAATATGATCTTGGATCACTTAAATAAAAAAGTAGATTCCTGAGCTTTCAGCTTGAGCCAATCCTTTGTCCTTAGCATCTTGAAGGGGTTGCACATCCTCTAGTCCATGCCACTCCACTGATGGACTTATCTGAAATATACTAGATAAAAGTATTAGTCCAACAAGAGATATGTTGACATTAATTACCAAAATCATCCAGGGAGCACTTGTGCTTTCAATCTCCCCCTTTTTGGTAATTGATGACAACATACATCAAATCTTTAGATAAAGATACAGAGAAAGGCAGGTAAAGCTTTGGAAGAACATGTAACATGCATAGTGTCGGTGTCAAAACCGGCGGATCTTGGTTAGGGGGTCCCGGACTGTGCGTCTAGGCGGATGGTAACAGGAGACAGGGGACACGATGTTTTTACCCAGGTTCGGGCCCTCTCGATGGAGGTAAAACCCTACTCCTACTTGATTGATATTGATGATATGGGTAGTACAAGAGTGGATCTACCACGAGATCAAGGAGGCTAAACCCTAGAAGCTAGCCTATGGTATGATTGTTGTAATGGTTGTCCGTCCTACGGACTAAAACCCTCCGGTTTATATAGACACCGGAGAGGGCTAGGGTTACACAGAGTCGGTTAGAATGGTAGGAGATCTACATATTCGTATCACCAAGCTTGCCTTCCACGCCAAGGAAAGTCCCATCCGGACACGAGACGAAGTCTTCAATCTTGTATCTTCATAGTCTTGGAATCCGGCCGATGATGATAGTCCGGCTATCCGGACACCCCCTAGTCCAGGACTCCCTCACATAGGCTCCCCCTACATGTATGCAATCATGTAAATATGGAACATAAGAGCATGTGAGTGCATAATCATAACTGAGCAAGCAATGAGTTACATGTATCTTGGATATATGCATCAGAGCAAATGGTGTGAATATAGGAAATGTACCTTCTTGCTCATGAGTTCTTCTTGCAAACAATATGTACATCAGCAAGAGATCCTTATGCACATGAGTGTGATGCATATACTTACCTTGTGGTCTTGAGCTAGCTTTGGAAGAGATGAACCTGAGTAAACAAGGTTAGACAACACAGAAACATCTACTAAATAGAGCAAGAGCAGCAAACCACAAGAGTACAAAGATTGGGATGACATGTAGAGAGTGAGTACTAGGTACTCTATTTGAGTGTAGACATGTCCCCAAAGGTAAAGATATGCAATGAATTCGAAGATTTCCTTCCCTTAGATGTCTTGCTCCCCCTGAATCTTATATGGGATACTAGGAGAAGATAAGAATAGAAAATCAGAGCAAATCAAACACACGAACAACATGAACATGTCTTTCCCCTCTAAAGACATGTGACTTCTCTCCTCTTTGAATACCAAGCATCTGGGGTCTCTCTTTGATGTGATTATTTATCTCTCTTTCCCCCTTTTGATATGATTAAGCTTTGATGTGAGCTCTCTCTCCCCCTTTGACATCAATTTCCGAGAAGGGGTCTTCTGGATTGCGAGTCAAACTAGGTTTGGTCCTTGAGGTACATAGCAAAGTAGCAGGGAAAAATAAGGTGCTGGTAGAGGATAACAATCATCGAGTGGAGCTGGAACAAAATGTGTCGGATGCAAATGACAAAGTGTCTCCTCGGCATTTGTAATCGGTAACACCTAGTTGTTGTCTTCGGTGGCACCGAGGTGATTCGGTTTGACCGAAAGAGACAAACCAGTGTGTCCGAGTTCATTACAGAGATAAAGCACTTGTCACCTCATCTCAGTAAGCAAATAAGATCTCAGGAGGATTTCCAGGGAATTAACTAAATGATTTGCAATGAATAGGATGTAGGGAATGCAGAACAAAAATTAAAAAGAATAGAGATCTAGATGAATTAAGAAGGGAACTAAATATGCAAGAGAAAAATGCAAGAACAAGGAAAAACACTAGAGAAATTCATTTAGAATTGGTCGGCGATGAAGTGACCTATGTTAGAGAATTTTGACTCAGGAGTAAAGTGAAGACATTTGATCATAGGTCATACTCATCGTTTAAGCTCAAAATGGGGTTGCCATTTTTCTTTTAAGCATTTTGATGTATTCACATCTTATTGAGCTACTTTGACCCATGACTTGTGGTAAAGCTTCTCTAAGATGGAATAACATAACTTGAGTGGTGGTGTTGATCTTGATCATGTAGTTGAACTCGTGTGGGATGCTCAAGGTTGATGTAGTTCATTGGGAGGACCACTTGTAATTGGAGTTCATCTACTTACATGAATTAGTTTTGCAAGGAGTAGCACTTGTGCATCCAAACTGTCAATCATGAAATATGATACCAAAAGAAATTTGATATATATAAATTGTCAAATGATATGTTTAAAGGGTTTCATGCTTCCTTGTCTTCAACCACCGTATTGTAGAGACTTGGTGATGTAGAGATTGCTCAATATGTGAGTGAGTTGCAATCTCATGGATTTAGATTCATCCATGTACCTACAAGGGTTAGATAATATGCAAGGGTGCAAATATATCCAAGACATATGATTATCATCATAAGAGAAATATGAAGGATTAGTCATAGGCTCATGCCTTGCATGTATCCAAATGGAGTTCCAACTCCAAGTTTGAAGCATCAATGATGTTCAATTCACCTCTCAACCGGAAAAATACTTTCTGATCAAGCGGTTTGGTGAATATATCCACCAATTGCTTACCGGTACAAACATGCGTAAGGTCAATGTCTCCTTTAGCAACATGATCTCGAATGAAATGATAACGAACCTCAATATGCGTAGTTCGAGAATGTTGCACGGGATTGTGAGCAATCTAAATAGCACTTTCATTGTCGCAAAGCAATGGAACATGTTTCACATATATCCCATAATCTTTTAGAATTTGGGTCATCCAAAGTAATTGAGCACAACATGAACCGGCGGCAATGTATTCCGCTTCGGCGGTGGATAAGGATATCGAGTTTTGTTTCTTGGAGGAGCAAGACACAAGAGATCTGCCAAGAAATTGACAAGTACCCGAACTGGACTTTCTATCGACCTTGTTTCTAGCATAGTCTGAATCAGAGTAGCCAACAAGATCAAAAGAAGACCTCTTTGGATACCAAATGCCAAATTTTGGTGTATGTATTAAGTATCTCACTATCCTTTTCGCAGCCTTAAGATGACATTCTTTAGGGGCCGCTTGATATCGTGCGCACATGCACACACTTAGCATAATATCGGGACGGGAGGCATATAGATATAACAATGAACCAATCATAGAGCGGTAAACTTTTTGATCAACGGGTTCACCAACTTTAGTCAAGTCAAGATGTCCACTAGTAGGCATGGGTGTATTCATACCTTTGTATTCTTGCATATTGAACTTCTTGAATAAGTCCTTGGTGTACATTGTTTGAGAGACAAAGGTACCTTCCTTAGTTTGCTTGATTTGCAAACCAAGAAAGAATTTGAGTTCACTCATAATGGACATATCAAACTTCTCCGACATTAGCTTTCCAAACTTCTCACTAAAATGAGGGTTAGTTGAACCAAATATAATATCATAAACATAAATTTGGCACACAAATAATTCTCCATCAACCCTTTTAGTGAAGAGAGTAGAGACAATTTTTCTAATCTCAAAGCCTTCTTCAATAAGGAACTTGGTCAAGCATTTATACCATGCTCTAGGAGCTTGTTTGAGACCTTAAAGAGCTTTGTGTAGTTTGTACACATGATCGGGTTTCTTAGGATTAATAAAGCCGGGAGGTTGTTTAACATAAACTTCCTCCTCAATTTCACCATTTAGAAAAGCACTTTTAATGTCCATTTGGTACAAGGTGATATCATGGTGATTAGCATAGGCAAGTAATATGTGAATGGACTAGAGTCTAGCAACGGGGGCATATGTCTCACCATAGTCCATACCTTGGACTTGAGTGTAGCCTTGGGCGACGAGACGTGCTTTGTTGCGAACTACTTGTCCATCTTCATCTTTGTTGTTGCGAAACACCATTTGGTACCGATTATGTTGCGGTTGTTGTCGGGCTTCTCGACCAATGTCCACACTTGGTTTCCCTCAAAGTTGTGTAGCTCTTCATGAATGACATTTATCCAATCTGGATCTTCCAATGCTTCTTCAACCTTCATGGGTTCAATACTAGATATGAATGAATAATGTTTACAAAAATTAGCTAAATGAGTTCTAGAGCGAGTGATTCTCCCGGTTTGGATATCATTGTAGATTTGCTCGATGGGATGGTCTCTGGCGACTCTTGCTCAAACTCGTGAGAGCTTTTGTTTTGGTCGGGGTGGAACATCTTCTTCATCATCTTGTTCTTCTTATTGGCCTTCTTCATTGTTGACGTTGTCATTCTCTTGTCGTGGTGGAGAAGGAGGTTGATGAGGTTCATCTTGGTGTACTTCCTCGTTTTCTTCATCTTGGTGTGTGCCACTTGTGGATGCTTCCATATCAACTCTTTGTTCACCTTGTCGTGAGGTAGAAGCTTCCACTTGGACGGACGAGGTACTCTCCTTCACCTCCGTTGGATGGATCTTTCCAATAGACAAGTCTTGGATTGCTTCCGAAGGGTCTTTGTCTCCTACATCAATTGGCAATTGCTCTACTTGCGAGCCGTTAGATTCATCAAACTTCACATCTACCGTCTCTTCAAACTTTCGGGTGAAATTGTTGTAGACATGGTAAGTGTGAGAGTTTGAGCCATAACCAAGTAGGAAACCTTCATGAGATTTGGGAGCAAATTTAGAACGACGATGCTTATCAAGAATGTGGCACTTTGAGCCGAATACTCGAAAGTATCGAACTTGGGGTTTGTTACCAGTGAGGAGTTCGTATGCCGTCTTGGCGAGTAGCTAGTGAAGATACAAGAGATTTGTTGCATGACAAGATGTCTCAACTGCTTCCGCCCAAAAGTGTTTTGGTGTCTTGTACTCATTAAGCATCGTTCTTGCCATCTCATAAGAGTCCGGTTCTTCCTCTCAACAACTCCATTTTGTTGAGGCGTGTACGTAGCCGAGAACTCGTGTGAAATCCCTTCTTCGTCAAGGAAGGTATCCACATTTGCGTTCTTGAACTCCGTTCCATTATCGCTGCGAACCTTCTTGATCTTCACTTCAAATTGATTTTGGGCCTTCCTAGCGAAGTTCTTGAAGATCTTTCGGACCTGCGATTTATCATCAAGAAAGAACACCCACATAAATCTTGAAAACTCATCTACTATAACTAGACCAAATGAGTTTCCACCGAGACTTTTGTAGGCATTGGGACCAAAGAGATCCATATGAAGTAGCTCGAGCGGTCTTCTCGTGGTCATGATATTCTTCACGGGGTGGCTTCCTCCAACCTGTTTTCCTACTTGGAAGATTTAGCAATTAAGCTTGTCAAGGTTTCACATGCCCACATGAGCTAACCATCTATGCCACAACCAGCCTTTGGAAGATTTAGCAATTAAGCAAGTTCTAGGTTGAGCCTTTTTAGTGAAATCAACAATGTATAGATCACCTCTACGTATACCGGTAAAGACCATTTTATGATTATCTTTTCGAAACACTTGGCAATCTACTTTAGTAAATAGGACTTTGAAACCAAAATCTGCAAGTCTAGATACAGAAAGTAAATTATAGCCAAGAGATTCAACAAGCATGACATTTTGTATGGATCTATCACGTGAGATGGCCACCTTACCAAGGTCAACCACCTTACCCTTTGAGTTATCACCAAAAGTGACATACTTTCGAGGGCCGTTGTTTTTAGCAAGCTCACGAAACATATCCTTGTCTCCGTTCATATGATCGGTACATCCACTATCAAGGATTCCTTTCCTCCTGCCATGTAGCCACGAAGATTATCCATAAGACCAAAGTGTCTCATTGCATCATCAAGATCATAGTCACTATCATCATCCTCATTGTTGAGTATATGTGTTATGTGCATATTGTGTATTGGGCCCGCCTCCTAGTTTCTTGTATAGTTGAGGTCCGTGGCCCACCTTTGTACATCATATATACGTGCCTATGCACGAGAGCAATATATCGTGCAATTCACATAATCTACATTGGTTTTTGTGTCAAGGACGCTCGAACCAGGATGGTACTTCACCGATGTGATAGCCTCGACGAGCTCTATCCGGTGCTTTCATCGTCCTCCTCCACCACCGCACTGGTTGCTCTCTCCAGTAGCGTCGATCTCTGGCATGCTCGTTTGGGTCATCCCAACCCCGTCACACTTCATCATATTCTTAGGAGTTTCAGTTTCAGTTGTAATAAGATAGAGGATCACACCTGTCATGCCTGTCGTGTCGGCAAACATGTTCGCCTCCCGTTTAATAACTCCACCACCATAGCTTCTTTTCCTTTTCAGTTGATTCATAGCGATGTGTGGACCTCTCCGGTTCCTAGTAACTCGGGCTACTTATATTATCTGGTTATCCTTGATGATTATTCTCACTATGTGTGAACGTTTCCTTTACGACGAAAGTCGGATGCACTCTCCACTTTGACGGCTTTTTACTCCTATGTCAGCACGCAGTTTGGGAGTCCCATCCTTGCTCTTCAGACTGACAATGGAAAAGAGTTCGACAACCTTGCTTTCCGCACTTTTCTGTCACACCACGGCACAGTTTTTCGTCTCACATGCCCGTATACTTCACAGCAGAACGGTCGAGCCGAACGCGTCCTTCGCACTCTGAACGACTGCGTTCGCACGCTCCTGTTCCATGCTAATGTGCCGCCTCGTTTCTGGCCGGACGCACTCCCTACAGCTCCACTTCTCATTAACCTTCGCCCCTGCCGTCCACGGTGGAACTATGCACCTCACCATCTTCTCTTCGGTACGCCCCCATCTTATGATGGCTTGCGTATTTTTGGGTGCCTTTGCTATCCTAGCACTGCCGACTCTGCTCCTCACAAGCTTGCGCCTCGTTCCATCGCTTGCATCTTCATCGGCTACCCCTCCAACTCCAAGGGATATCGGTGCTATGATCCCGTCTCCCACCATGTGTTCACTTCCCGGCACGTTTACTTTGATGAGCATGTGTTTCTGTTTCAGCAGGTACCCCCGGCTGTTCCTCCCGCCACTGATGACGCGGGCTCCTCGACGCCTCTCCCAGGGCGCTCGCGCGCCTCTCTTGGCCCACCCCCTGGCTTTGAGGCGCGCCCCCCGCATGCGGTGCCTCCTACAGCCGCGGCGCTGGCGCCCCCGGTGCCCCCGACGTCGGCGCCCGCGGACCCCCTGGTGCCTGCGGCGCCAGCGGCCCTCCTGGCGCCCCCGGTGCCTGCGGCGCCCGCGGCCCCCCCGGCGCCCCCGGTGCCTGTGGCCCCCTGGGTGCTACCGGCGCCCCTGGCCTCCTCGGCGCCTTCTGTGGCCGGTCCGGTCACCCGCGCGCGTACGGGCGTTTTTCGCCCGAGCTCGCGCTATGCCTCGGATGACTACGTCCATGTGGCGTCCACCTCTGAGCCGTCGCCGTTGTCGTCCTCCGTTCGAGCCGCTCTTCGTGACCTGCTCTGGATGGCTGCGATGCAAGAGGAGTTTGACGCCCTGTTGCGCAACCGGACGTGGCAGCTTGTTCCCCGCCCCCGGCACGCCAATGTGATTACCGGGAAGTGGGTTTTTAAACACAAGCTCCATCCTGATGGTACCCTTGATCGCTACAAAGCGCGCTGGGTCGTTCGTGGCTTCCGACAGCGTGCTGGCATCGACTTCACCGACACCTTCGCTCCGGTCGTCAAGCCCGGCACGATACGCACGGTTCTCCACCTTGCGGTCTCCCGTGCTTGGCCGGTGCACCAGATGGACGTCTCCAACGCCTTCCTCCATGGTCACCTCGAGGAGCAGGTCTTCTGCCAGCAGCCCACTGGGTTTGTTGACCCGACACTTCCCGACCACGTGTGCCTGATTTCGCGGTCCTTGTACGGCCTCAAGCAGGCTCCGCGCGCTTGGTACCAGTGCATTGCGGCGTTTCTCCACCAGCTTGGGTTCCGCTCTACCCGCTCGGACGCTTCACTCTTCGTCTACCATCAGGGCTCTGACACGGCCTACTTGCTGCTCTATGTCGACGACATCATCCTGACGGCATGTACGGCTGGTCTCCTCAGTCAGCTCACGGCTCGTCTTCGCGCTGAGTTCGCCATCAAGGACTTGGGTCCTTTGCACTACTTCCTCGGTGTCGAGGTGGTGCGCCATCCTGATGGCCTCTTTCTTCATCAGCGGAAGTACGCTCACGAGCTCCTAGAGTGCGCAGGCATGCTTAACTGCAAGCCCGCCGCTACGCCTGTTGGTACGAAGGCCAAGCTTTCTGCCACGGATGGTTCTCCTGCTTTGGATGCTGCTTTCTATCGGTCCATCGTTGGTGCTCTCCAGTACCTCACTCTGACTCGGCCGGAGATCCAGTATGTCGTGCAGCAGGTGTGTCTTCATATGCATGCTCCTCGAGACGTTCACTTGGCTGCCATTAAGAGGATTCTCCGCTATATCTGTGGCACTATGGACCTTGGCGTCACACTTCACGCCTCCGCCGACACCGCCCTCACCGCCTACTTCGATGCAGACTGGGCGGGCTGCCCTGACACTCGTCGCTCCACTTCGGGCTATTGTGTCTACCTTGGACCCTCACTTATCTCGTGGTCGTCCAAGCGGCAGCCTACGGTCTCTCGTTCCAGTGCTGAGGCTGAGTATCGTGCGGTGGCCAACGTCGTCGCCGAGTGTTCGTGGCTTCGCCAGCTGCTTCAGGAGCTCTCTTGCCCTGTTGACCGTGCCACGGTGGTCTACTGCGACAACGTCTCGGCTGTCTACCTCTCCGCTAACCCAGTGCATCATCGACGGACCAAGCATATTGAGTTGGATATTCATTTTCTTCGGGAACAGGTGGCCCTTGGCCATATTCGTGTTTTACACGTCCCTACTTCCCAACAATTTGCAGATATCATGACCAAGGGCTTGCCTACGACGTTATTTGAGGAGTTCCGGTCCAGTCTTTGTGTCAGCCGCGGTGCCGCTTCGACTGTGGGGGGGTGTTGAGTATATGTGTTATGTGCATATTGTGTATTGGGCCCGCCTCCTAGTTTCTTGTATAGTTGAGGTCCGTGGCCCACCTTTGTACATCATATATACGTGCCTATGCACGAGAGCAATATATCGGGCAATTCACATAATCTACACTCATCATAGTATCCATGTTCAACATCGTCATGTGATGGATCAATTCCTAGAGAGAGTGATTCATTAGACAAATGATCATGACAATAATCATCTTTATGGAATCTAATGGCTTTGGAGATGATATTGCTAATGATTCCAACATCTCCTTTGGCACGCATAAAGTCACGAAGCTCAAACAGACAATCATCAAACTTAGGATCACTAGTACTCATTTAATTCAAGGCAATTGACTTATGAAGAATCTCATCTAGATTTTGCAAGGAATAGTTTGGAAATCTTTCCTCAAGAAATCTCCATATAGTATAAGCACAATCAAGAGTAGGCAAGCGACCAATCAAATTTCTAGACAATCCTCTAATGATAAGATTGATAGTTCTAAGATTTCGAATCATGTCAAGATCCTCATCGGGAGTGGGATGCAAAGGATCAAAAAGGCGAGCACAAGGGTTAGTAATGTACTTGCTCAAATGATATTCATTGAAAATCTCAAGCACCACATTTTTTCACTCATGAAAGTACTCTCCATCAAGTATAGGCATTCTATGTCTAAGACTCCCCAATGTAGACTCATCCATCTTCCTCCAATGGCGATTAAACCAAAATAACGGAGACCAAGGCTCTGATATCAATTGAAAGGATCGAGAAGAGGTGTCTAGAGGGGGGTGAATAGACTCTCAACCAAGAAAAGTAGCAATTTTTTAGTTCTTCAAGTTGAGGTGGAGTTTAAGCACAAGTTTAAACATTCACAATACATATCAAGCAAGCATGACAAGAGTATATGAGCAGCGGAAAGTAAATCATGCAAATTGCAAGAATGTAAAGGGATGGGATTGGAGTGTGCAAACGCAATTGGAGACACAGAGATTTTTGGCGTGGTTCCGATAGGTGGTGCTATCATACATCCACGTTGATGGAGACTTCAACCCATGAAGGGTAACGGCTACGCGAGTCCATGGAGGGCTCCACCCACGAAGGGTCCACGAAGAAGCAACCTTGTCTATCCCACCAAGGCCATTGCCCACGAAGGACTTGCCTCACTAGGGTAGATCTTCATGAAGTAGGCGATCTCCTTGCCCGTACAAACTCCTTGCTTCAACTCCACAATCTTGACGGAGGCTCCCAAGTGACACCTAACCAATCTAGGAGACACCACTCTCCAAAAGGTAATAGATGGTGTGTTGATGAAGAAATCCTTGCTCTTGTGCTTCAAATGATAGTCTCACCAACACTTAACTCTCTCTCATAGGTTTGGATTTGGTGGAAAGATGATTTGAGTGGAAAGCAACTTGGGGAAGGCTAGAAATAAGGATTTATGTGGTTGGAATGGAATATCTTGACCTCAACACATGAGTCGGTGGTTCTCTCTTAGAAAATGAATGCTGGCAGTGTAGGCATGTTCTGATGGCTTTCTCCACGAATGAAGAGAGGGTGGAGGGGTATATATAGCCTCCACACAAAATCTAACCATTACACGCAATTTACCAAACTCGGTGAGACCGAATCAGAAAACTCGGCCAGACCGATTTAGTTCATAATGTGACCGTTAGGCATTTCGGTGGGACCGACATGATCAACTCGGTAGGAACGATGTGCTAGGGTTAGGGTAAAACCTCATCTCGATTTGACCGATTATACAAAACTCAGTGGGACCGACTTTGGTAATAAGCGAAACAGAGAGTTGGTCAGGCAAACTCAGTGGGACCGACTGCATATCTCAGTGAGACCGAAATTATTGCAATAGGCAGCAGAGAGTTTGCAAGCCCATCTCGGTGAGACCAAGATCCCATTGGTGAGACCGAAGTGACTAGGGTTTCTGGCAGTGGCTATGTCAAGTGAACTCGGTGGCACCGGATAGATCAAATCGGTTTGGCCGAGTTTAACTTTTGGTATGGGACATATGTGGATATGAGAAAGTGGTTGAGGGCTTTGGAGCATATCACTAAGCACTTTGAGCAAGCAAGCCATTAAGCAACACCTCATCCCCTTTTAATAGTATTGGCTTTCCTATGGACTCAATGTGATCTTGGATCACTTAAATAAAAAATGTAGAGTCCTGAGCTTTGAGCTTGAGCCAATCCTTTGTCCTTAGCATCTTGAAGGGGTTCCACATCCTCTTGTCCATGCCACTCCACTATTGGACTTATCTGAAATATACTAGATAAAAGTATTAGTCCAACAAGAGATATGTTGACATTAATTACCAAAATCAGCCAGGGAGCACTAGCAGCCTATTTATTAAAGACATTTACTGTGGGGGCAGAACATTTGAATTCTTTGATACAACAAGAATAGGCTTTTCGATTCCATTTGTGGAGGTGTAATGGATCTCGTCAGACTTTGTTAGTAGTTCCTTCTTTATGAATGAGATGAGGCGAAGCTTCTGCCTCCGTTTCAAAACAAAAAAATCATGTCAAGAGGAATTTCTTTTATAGAAACGATAATGGAGTGAAGTCCACGCGTGCAATGTCACAAGCTACAGAGTAGTAGAGTACTAGCACTTTACGTACAAAGCCATATTGCACAGTTCCCAATGTTGCGCTAGGCTTTTCCGGCTCCTCGGGCTAAATTGGGAGGCACTAGTTTAAATATGCTAGTTGATGAGGAAGCTGCAAGCGAGGTGCGACTAGGGCGAGCACGCAGGCAAGTATATAGGAGTACTACTCTAGTACGCATGCCACGATATGATGGGAGGGAAAACTCGTTCACGTGGTTGTCTAGTGCACCCAGATTGTGGTGCGACATGTCCGTTCGACTTCAAAAGTCAAACTATCAGTGTACAATATTGGTTCATGGTGAGGTGACTATTTAAAAAAAAGGTTGTCGTGCGTTCGGTCGGGATCGAACCCACAAAACGATCTATACACTCCCGCGACCACTAGTACTACTCGTTGGAGTACAACACAACCTGGAATCGCCTTTTGTTGCTAGTACGTTGTTCCTTACAAGAAACCACTAATAATGCCAAGAAACGAATACTCTACAAAGTGCCGTTACAGGCACGTTTCAACCCATGTCGCCCCTTAAGTCAACGCCTTCTATTCGACCGGCAAGTTAGGCGTTAGGACTTGTGGGACCTACATGTCAGTATAGACAAACATCCCCGAGTGACCTCCTACCTCCGGCCCGTCCACACCTAGTCATCCTCGGCCATGGGACGCAGCTACCGCTACCGGCAGAAGGCGAGGTCAAAACCGCCACCGGTGCGGAGCCCATCTTGCGGCAGCTTGGATGCCAGCTCTGTCCGGCGCTCGCGGCCATTACATAGCCAAGATAGCACACACCATGCTAGATGCATCTAGCTGCTTGTCTGCAAGGTTTGCTAGCTAGGTTGGCACGGCGATGCGGCGGCTTGCTCGCGTGCGCTGTGCTAAGGCCAGCCATCTAGCTTGAGCAAAGGCCAGCGCGGCGGCTTGCTTGCGTGTGAGTCATGCTCGGGCTAGCTAGCCAACCCGTGCGGAGGCCAGCACGAAATCTGGCCCGTCCGGCGGAGCGGTGTCCAACTCGCTCATCACCGGTGCCACCAACGAACACGCATCAATACTGTTTGAATTAATGTTCAGGAAAAATAATTATTGGAGGATGAAGAAAAGGATAGAAGGTCAGATGTGTGTCCCTTGTGTTAACAAACAAAATGTGTTGGTTTAAGCTGCCTCGTCAGCATGGACGTGTAGGCCAACCCTGTCATAAACGTGTTTAAATGAGCCTAATCGGCACTAGGTAGAGTTTTTTGGGACGGATTAAGAAATTTTTGGTATGTTTTTGCTATTTTTTGTACACTAGTTTCTTCCTAGGGCTGGTTGAAAGTGGTGGTTTTTTGTTAAATACTCGACATACTGTAAGTCGGAGTGAAAGTTAAGCTTTGGAAGCTAATAAGCATTGCTAGTTACATAGTGCCTTGGTGTACGTAATTGAAACTAAATATCAACCATGAGTGACTAATATCTTGATGGAAAACTTGAAACTATGGAAATACTAGCATTTTTTGCATGGTTGGAAATACTAGCAATGTTCACGTTCTTTGCAACGGATCATAATTAGAATAATACTTACTCACAAAACTTGATAGAAAACACTCTAATTTTGATATACATATGTCACTAGAGATATATTATGTTCCAATTAGAATATATTCCTTGGGCTGCTTTCGTGAGGTGAGGGAGGGATGTGGTTGGTTTTAAGATACTAATTAAGGGGGTTTCTGCAAATTGGTAGAGAAGTGGGATGTTGTTGAGAAAAGGCAACAACTTACCTCACAGTCGTTAGATGTAAATATAATGGTCAGAAATGATGGATGGCAGACACACCATCATCACCAACTAAGTCTTCTGTAGGAGTAAGAGCAAGATGTCTGTGCATTGCACGGGACATCAAGATGCATTTTTTTATAAAAACATCTGTTGTGATTGACCCATGCGGGAGTAATCCCAAGTGTAAAAACTAATGATATCTCGAGAAAGAGGAGAGATAAGGTGAGGAGGAGTGAGGCGTGGTGGTGATTGGTGGTTGGACTGAGCAGAGGCATGGGGATGGACGAAGCTGGCGGTGACCACCATGCCAGTTTGTTTCAAAGGCTTCCTTTTTTAATTGCTCAACAATGAGGTTGTGGGAGATAAGGATGAACGAGGGAAGGACTTGTCTGCAAATGTGCAGAGAGGATGCGGGTCACTTTTAGTTTAATTTCTATCCGTCAGATATAGATCAGACGGACTATATTGCAAGATGGCAGGCGTACCATCATCACCAACTCAGTTTTTTATAAGAGAAGAGATATATGTATGGAGATACAAACATATTATCGATAATTGTTTCCATAAACTTGGATCTACATTCTATTCAACGGCTGAGCATGTGGGGCCGTAGCACAATGACTTCTCAACAGTGTAAAACAAAAGGTTTTCCCATCGCCGATAATGAGGGGGTGACGGCGGTACGCTTTTGGCTTGCTCTAGTCCTAGTAGTCATACTAGGTGGTCTACACACGTGTAGATTTATTCTTTTTCACATCTCGTGTTTGCCGTACGACCACGCCTGTTGATGAATAGACGGTAAGTTATTCAGTGGAAAACCTTTGTTGAGCATGTGTGTGAGAGAGAGACACTGTGCGTGTGTGATATGTGTAGAGACTGAGGCAATGATAAGAGATTCTTTGTGTCTCTGTGTGTGGAGGATAGAGAGAGACATGCGCATGGGGCTTTGTGTTGTGTAATGTGGAGACACATAGACATAATCATAGAGTGAGTGTGTGAGATACACATGCTGACATGGGGAGAAATGTGTGAGTTAGAGAGATGGAGAATTTTGGTGTGCATCTGAGCTAGAGAGAGAGGGGGATATATACACACCTAGAGCTGGAGAGAATATGCAAGGGTGTGTGTCTTAAAAGAAGGATCCAGATAGATGGGTGTTTGTGTGTGTCTGTGTGTGTTTGTGCGTGCATGTGTGTGTGAGAGGGAGTGTGTGTATGTGGAGAAGAGAGACCACTAATGATGTAAACCAAGTATAGGGAAGGGGGAATGGTATGATATGTGTGAGAGAGAGACAAAGGCATGTGTAGTAGCGGGATAGCATGGGTGCGGGCGGGGAGCAGACTATTTGGAAGAGACATCAAGTGTGTGTGGGGGAGGGGTGTGTGGGTGTGTGTGTGTGTGTGTGTGTGTGTGTGTGTGAGAGAGAGAGAGAGAGAGAGAGAGAGCTAGCGAGCGAGAGAGAGAGAGATGAAGAGAGGGGGAGAGAGAGGGGTCGTTTGTGTGCAGAAGTGGCATATAGATTGGGAGACAATGTTGATGTTGTTCAAAAGTGGCCTATGTATAGAGACACAAGGGAAGCGAGTCATCGTGTGTGTGATAGGCACTTCATGATATCTAGAATAGATGATGTAGAGAACGGCGTGCGAGATTGAGAACGATGATACATTAGGGAGCTATGGAAAGACTCATGACATATATGTATATAGGGAAGGAGCTGGGGCGGGTCCGCATGTGGGAGAGATAGAAAGAGGAGAGTGGTGCACAAGGAGACAAAGTGTGCTTGTTTGAAGTGGGGGTGGTGTATGAGGTGAGTGTGCGAGAACCACATAACTAGGGAAATAGACATTTGGGGGTGATGTTCTGTGTGTATGGGAAAGACACACTCTATATAGTGTGTGTGCTTGTGAAAGAGAGATACCGGGAGACCTAGATAGTGGGGGAAGAGATGTGTGCATGCCCGAGAGACAACGTGATAGCGACCTATGTTTGGGTCCGGACTTTAGAAGAGAGGGGGTGTTAATGTGCTCGTGTGTTCATCTCCGGGGGAGAGAACGACTTGTGTGTGTGTGGCGGGGGGGGTGGCTTCAGATAAAGAGTGAGGTGTCTATATTTGAGAGACTTTAGCGTAATTGAGATATATATGGTCAATAGTATGTGCACTCATGGTTGATCAATTTGTTTCAAAGTTTGGACAATGAGATAAAGATACTTTTGAACATGCGTGATATACTCTGAAGTACCAGAATTACAAACCTAAGATTGGAATTTTGGAAGTCGACTCCATCATTAGCTTTTGTAATTCATTTAAACGGAGGTACATTATTAAGCCAGGATTTCATGATTTCAAATCCATATATCAAACCTAGAGATATACACATACGGGCATGTTCAAACTTTTTAATCATCCACTTTATTCATACACATACACATAAATAAATTCCCAGCCATGATATCATAGTCGGCCGTACAAGAGCAAAACACTTAATTTCAGGCGTCGAAAGCTTTCAAACTTCCCGCTCACATCAAAATATCTTTCGCCTGAAAGTTTAGCCCTGCGATATTCCTATTTTACCCCTGCCACATGAACGGAAAAGGGTTTTCTTTGGTAAATCCATTGTTTCCCCTCTTTGCCCCAACATTCTTCCCTAGAGCCCCTCCCCTTCCCCTCCCCGGCCCCCCAGCCATGCCAAGCCGCCAAATCTAGTCCTCCGCCGCAGCGGTGGACCTCACACCCCACCAGATCTACCTTCCGCACCTTCGAACCCCCAACTGCCAACTCACCACTTCACCGGAGCCGCTTCAGCGGCTGGCTTGTCCACCGCTCTAGATCTCCTTGACCGCCATCAAGGTCCAACGCACCGGATCTGCTTCACTGTCATCCTCGTCCACCACAGTCTAGGCCCTTCACTAACTCCCTCTTCCGCCCCATCGCTGGCCCTTCATACAATCCCTCGTCTGCCGCAACAGATCCGCCTCACCAAAAGCACTATACACCATGCCGGATGTGCTTCGTCGACGCCTTCATCCACTGCACCGGATCCGCTCCACGGACGCCATATTCAACTCCAGCGGCCGTGCTTTACTGACGCCGTAACCTCATCAGAATATTTCGATTTGTACACCTTCGGTTTTTCTCTTCTTTATTGTCGAACTGTTCACTTACCACAGATGAGCTTTCTTGTATGTCGATAGGTGCCGCAACCAAAGCACCGGAGCCACTTCAGCAACGGCGACAGCCGGCCCAAACTCAACCGCAACATGAGCACTATCGACGATCCTTATCTATCAAGTATGACAACGATACCCCTACGCCACCGAGAGTCAGGTACTATTCTCTAATGGCCGGCGCCTACGTTCACTTTCTCAGCATAAGCACCGCACCTTTGAATTTCTTCAGGACATCATTCAATTTTTCATGAGATGCATTATTCTTCTTGTACCTACAGGGCCATACTTCTGGCATGAACATGTTACGTGCTAAGTTACAAACCAGTGCACATATAGTTACAATGCTTTATTTTGTCCTAAGTATTACTATACTTCCTAGATATCAACGCCTCCTGTTTTACTTCTTGCATTCCATATTTATGATAATGGTGTTGTTCTGATGCCACCTGTTGGCTCCATAAGACTGCTTCGTGTTCTCTATGCTTAATTACACATCAGCAAACTAGCATGTGGTTCCGCTGCTTTTTGTTCATTTTACCCTACATTTTCTGATGTTACCTATTATATCACTGATCTGAGCCTGTTTTCATTACGGGGTTATTTGGTTCCCAGCCACAGTTTGCCAGGCCAAAGTTTGGCAGTCACAGTTTAGTTGGCATGTGTTTGATTTTTGCCATACTTTATTGCCCCTATGGCCCACTTATCATAGAGACAATTTTTTTGCCAACTATTACCAAAGTTTAGCGTCCAATTCTCAGCCACACTTGTGTGGCTTGCCATACTTGTGTGGCTGGCCAGACTTGTGCTTTGCCAAGCTAGTCTCCAACTAAACAGACCCTACTTTTTTGTGCGCTCTTGATCTTCCGAAGTTGCGTGACTAATTTGATGCTTCTATTAATTATGGAGTTGCCAACCCCATCAAGCAAAATATTTGTTCTTTTGGGGCTGGCACCTTGAACAAGCATAAAAATAGAGTGAAGGACATATATTGCCCTGTAAGCACACACCCTTCTTTCAGTAGTTTAGATGAACTATTCATTATCAATTTGAACTAGTGCATGCAATTAAAATTAATTTTACCTAAATAGAGGGTGCAGAATAAACTACAACAACTAGATTTGCAACTACGGGATGCTGACGATATCTTTAAAGAAGATTGCAACAGCAGCGAGGCTTCACAGCAAAATATGGTAAGCCAGTGTGTTTTAGTACATGTGAAATGTAATGCGTGTGGGCTGCTTTCTTGGCTTGTTCCCTCAACCTATAATCATACATAATTACAAATAGTTCAATTGTCTCTTTTGCTGTATTGCTTGATTCAAATGCTTGTTTGTTACTTGTTAGGCTATACTTGAGTTGGCCAATATGTCAGCAGTGCCTGATGTACTATCGTAAACAAATGCATGCGTAGTTCATTTGACTCCTTAACTTTTCCGATGAACTTCATCACAATACTGTCTTCGTAGTTTATATGAGGCCACACTGTTAAGTGCTTTCTCATATTATTTCAACTGCTTAGATGCCCTGGCAACTTAAATATAGCAGTGTTACACTCCCTTTCAACTAGGGATGTCAAATGGGTCCCGTTTAATACCGATTAAAGTCCACTAGTGGTATGATAGTTAAAAAGAGTTTTTGTTTTTTGAGGAAAAGGAACAAGGGAGCTAGCAAAAACTAACTAGATGGGACTGGCGAATGTCATCTATTTTCCACTTACATCCCTAGTTTCATCCTACCATTTTAATTTCTTTCCGGCTGATGCTGCTTTAAACCATTTAAATATAGCTTGCCATACTCGGCAATAATTCGTATGTCGTCTACCATGTAAGCTTACTACCTGGATCATGCGATAACTATCTCTTACTAGCAGAAACCTTTCAGGATGCCGTTCACACTAGGACACAACCTACAAACCCAGAATCTATTTGTGGAAGTAGTGCGCCATCCATGTTACCAGATGGTAGCATTTCAGAGGCAACACCGTCGAAGAGCAGTCTGAGCACAGATATTATAGTTCTTGAGGCTCTACTAGAGGCAGAAAGAGATGGTGTAGATGCCATGAATGAGGTAATGTTGATCTTGAGGCTAGAATTTATGCAATTAGCTGCACACAATATGCAAGCAACCCAAGAATTGGAGGAAGTAAGAATGTTGCATTTGAAGACGGAGGAGGTCCTGCTACTTCTGCTATCTGAAGCCCAAGGTAATCCGAGTTCTTCTTTAGATACCAGTTGAAATTGTCATTACATTCTTATACATGTATGTTGTCATGTCTCTGAATGGATTATGTTGTAAGACCCCCTATGTTGTCAGTGTGTTGTAATGATCTGAATTTTTTAGGCGTGGTAATCCTCAGTACTTGTATGATTGACATAAGGTGAACTGTTTTTTGTGTGAGAATATTGTATTGGATGAAATAACTATTTGACTCAAGGTGTATCCAACCTACTAAATTCGAAGATCACATCATTTCTAAATCATAATCATATATAAAGGTGGAATAAATCTTTGCCATGGTTTTATAGAAATAAATAGAAAAATGTAGAATGATGTATGGATATTCGTAATCGAATACAAACTGGATTTGAATTTAGTTGCCAGGGCCCAGGGTAAACGTGAATGCTCATTCTCCCAAATTTTGAACAAAGCGCAAATCACCCACTATCATTTGTCGGCTGCCTAAAGCAAGTGTTTGTGAGATGGAAATTACTATCTACCCCTGACACTTCACATCCTAATCGACCCGATTTCCAGTGTTGTCGATACGGGTAGACTAGTAACTTCAATCAGATGTGACACGACCGCCTCTGAGCCCATTCAGACACTGTGGGTGTATAACCTAGGCGGCAAAACACATTTGATTCAAGCTCATCCGAAAGACATGTGTCTCTCCCTCCATTTCCCCATTCATACACAGTGGGCGGCAAAACAAACTCTCCTCGTCCGAAATTGATGTAGGCAAATATTTTAAATAGGGGCAGATGTGTAACTTCCCTCAGACGTGACACAACCGCCCTACCTGTCAGCCCCGCTCATACACCGTGGGCGCCAACCATGGGCAGCAAAACACCCTCTCCTCGCCCGAAATCGCTACCAGCAAACATTGGGGAGATGGGATATTACAGTCCTATCCCCAACAGACGTGATGTCCGAAATTTTAAATATGGAATAAGTTTGTAACTTTCCCACATTTCAAACAAGCACGTCCCAAATTTGAGATCCCCCCTCCCCCTCCATTTCCCCATTCATACACCATCGACACCACAACAACCTCCCCACTACGGCCAGCCTCCTTTGTCCGCCACCCCATCCTCCACCTTACTAGAGCTGCTACCCCTACCCTGTCGTCCACTTCAAGAGATGGGCATCTCTCATCCACGACGCCGGACCAGGATCCTTTCATCGCGTCCTCTCGCTTCATCAGCGTCGTCGTCCACCTTGTCGTTGCCGCTCCTACGACCGCCTCGTCCACGGCAACATGACTTATCCCCCGACCCGGCCGTCTGCCGTCTAAAGTATTCTTCCGTGCCGTCGACAGCCATCGCACCCGCAACACCCTCAACATATCAGCAGGGGCCTACACCGGTGTCGCAAGAGAGGTGGTACACTTTCATATCTGCTTCAGTTATTGATCTCACCTGGAAAATGGATCTAACTTGTTTACTGTACTTTTCTTGTCCGTACCAAATCATAGTGGCTAGTTGAAAGCAAACATTTTTTGTGAAGTTTCCTTTGTCCTGTTTGCACCTTCATATCCGCCATGGCACAGTCACTATACTCGTAAAGCTTATGGTTTCTTCCCTTTATATTCACTACCATCATCGTAGGTGCTTCGTGTCGTGCTAGCACTGCTCCTCAAGACCTCAACCCATCAAGCGAAACAACATGCCACTCACAATTCCAAAACTTAGTTGTTGATATATGAATCTGATATGAAGCTCATATATTACTAAAACAGATAACATTCAATCGGTCACCTAATGTTCCTATATTCATTTCGAAAAGCATGTGCGCTACACACCAGCGGAGCTACGGTTAAAATATTGGGCGGGCCATAAGGCTTAGGCTATAGGGGATCCCAAATTTTGGTACAAATTTGCCTTCACTCCTTTGTATATTGGACTAGGGCTGGGCGGGCCCTGGCATTGTTTTGCTCTTATGTAGCTCTTTCTTGTCGTACCGGCAATACAAGCCCCCATATGGTCCAGCTAGTTCCACTTTCTTGATTTTACTCTTGATGCTTAGTGTTTTCCCCTTTTATCTACTCTACTATGATCTGCATAGGTGCTTTCTGTCGTACTAGCAGTACTCCACCCTTCAAGCTAAACAACACAACACTCATAATTCCAAAGCTTAGTTGTCAAAATATGATTGTGATATGATATTGATATTTGTTAACAAACACATTTAATTGGTTAGCTAAGGTCCCACTTGAGTTTCCAAATGCATGTCGCGACATATAGAGAGAGAGCAGAATTGCATTTCTTTGTCACTTGTTGACTGTACTTTCTTGTCCATACCAAATCTTAGTTGTTATTTCAAAGCAAACATCGGTTACTAACTACCCTTTGCGCGGTTTGCAGCATCATATCTGCCATCTCACTGCCACTGTCAACACTATACTCATCATGCTTATGGTTTCCCCATTTTATGATGACCATGATCAGCCTACGTGGTTCGTGTCATAATAGCTCTACTCCACCCATCGATCTAAACAAGCTTAGTTGTACAAATTCGAATATGATATTATGCTGATATTAGTAAAACAGAGACAAGTTTAATTGGTCAGCGAAATGTTCCTACTCCAGTTTTGAAATGCATGTGAGCCACATATGGAGAGATCGGAAGGAATAGTATTTCTCTGTGCGCTCTGGTTCATCATGGGTGGGCAACATACATTGTATATTAAACCTTGTAATATCTCAATCTGCCTGCTCTTCTGCTCTTCTTTAAAATGATCCTCTTCTCTTCTTTAATAAGTATGTTCCTTGTTGGGAAAAGTCGCAGAGACATTTGCTTTCGACTGGTCAGGTCGATTTGATCTCCCTTAGTATATTTCGAATCTGTTAGGCCAGGTCGACTTCTTCTTCTTAACTATATGTTGAAGCTGTCATCTGCGAAGTATCATCACTTTTGGAGCTATCATATTTTGAGTAGTAGGTCACATTATATTAATGCACACACCAAATTATAGCATGCATCTCTCAGAAGAAATGCAGAGATAGCACAAAGGGGTTTACAGGGAGGCAATATTGGATTAGAATCACTTCTGCATTACAAAGATAATCTCACTTGTTTTTATGATTTCAAGCTTGTCAGGTATTGAACATGATCAAAATGAATATGAGAATGGGTGCACGAGAGGAATATTGCGGAACAATCCACTGGCTAACAAACTTGGCATGGTGGAGGATGGCCTATCTTATTCACCCATCAAGGTGCTTGCTCTAACTTTGCAATGTTGTATTGGTCGCACATATTTTGCATATGACCTCTTGCATTACTTCTACTTTGTTACACCACCATCTGCTTAGTTTAAGCATCATATATGAGTATATGCCATACCTATCCATTTTTTGTACCAATTTCATGTCTCATCATACTATGTTTTTTAGTCAAATGTTGTTCTTCCGTAATAGATGTCCAAAAGGAAGAGGGTGAGTGCAGATCCTCAAGGAGTACAAACTAGGTATTTGGAAAAGGTAGTGATACTTGTTAAATCAGATAGATCAGCAGCCACAGAAAACACAGGCCCAAATGTACCACACTTTACCCCTACTCCACTAGCCAAACCCCTATTAGAAATGCAGAAAGACCAGCGTCAGGTACTGTCTATGATATCAATTCAAAAATGTGAACTCCTAATTTTCTGCATGTGGCTTACCTTCTCTCTTGTATGAAAACTAATTTCACATGAATCTCCTTGCTCAAAGGATCATAGGATCTCACAACAATACTAGGCACTACATTGCTCTTGTCAGTACCTCTTGCCCTTTGTTAGCATACTTACACTCATTGTTGTTTGATTATGTAGCATCACTGTAAATGTTTGCTTCTTTATCCTCCCTTTGCTCGAAATTATAAGATCTATATTTACTCTTAGATAAATGTAGAATTAACACAATGGTTATGAAGTTTTGGATTGCTCATGTAAGTACCTGTTGTCATGTACTCCTTCTGTATCGAATTAATTGTTGAGCAATTGGATGTATTTAGAACTTAATAGTGCTAGAAACATCCATTTGAGTGACAAGTAATAACGGACGATGGTGGTATTACTGTACTTGCATCACAAGATAGTTGATTATCTAGCATTACTCTGCATCTTATCTGCCCTGCCCTCCACTTCCTCCAAATTATCATATCTGCATTTACTATTACGAAAATGTTGAATAAAGCTAATGCCACTGCACACTTTGATGTACGCATTCCTCCTGTCAGTACCTTTTGCCTTGTAATGTTGTACTTAATTAATTGCTATTTGATTATGTATCATCAATTTGCACCTGAGCTTCATTATCCTCTATTTCTTCCAATATTATTTGATCTATATTTGGTCTTTGCAAAATGTAGAATAATGGCAACGCTTATAAAGAAGTTTCTTTGGGGAATTTATTGAATTATCCTTCCATCGACATGGAGAAGGGCTTTGTCCAGCCCGTGTTAACATGTAATGTAAGTTCATCCTTCTCAAGCCTTCAAACTTTGTTCTAGTATAGATTTGGATAGGCATCATTTCCTCCACTGCCGTTTACTTTGTTGTTTACATCTGATTGGATGTTTGCAACAACTACCAGTTTTAAATTGTAGTTGTAAGAACATGTTCCTTATGCAGAACATATCCATTTATTTGCTTATATAATTCTGAAACCTATTACGTGTCTCCTTGTTTCTCTTTCAGTGTCGTATCTCTTGTGCCAGGCAGAACTTTAGGGAAGATAGTGAGCGAAACCATCTTGAAGAGAGCGAGATGACCCCAAGGTCCTGTCTTGATGAAGACAGTGAGTTGAACCTACTAACCAGCAGATGTGAGACAACCTCTATGCAGTCGCCGCCTCAATCAGTTCGACTTCTTCAGTCTCAACTTAAAGTGGAAAGGCTTGCTTCAGCTAAGCTTTGACTTGATGTCAATGATGCAATGAAGATCTCAGAGGACTGCCTTGCACGCTTTGGTGCTATATAGCTGGGGATGGAGCATCTATCGTTGACACAACTAAGGTCTCATCAGCTTGTTCGGCTGCTTGAAGTGCCCGTCCCGGCCAGGCCTAATGCCTTCTGAAGTGCTCTTAGTTTTGTATATTCTTTTGTTGGCGCATTTATATGCACTGGTGGCGACCTTTTATGCCCAGTGTATGTAATCCACGGTCATGTTGCGCTTTATTATCGCCGGTGGCGAAGTTTGATTCCTAGTGGATGTAATATGTTGTAATTTCATTATTGTATAGTCTAGGTTTATTCTTGGTCGGTATGCTGTAATTTAGGCCAGAAGGTTCAATGGATCTCAATGTTGTCAGTCTTCAGGCTGGCCCGTTACTCATATGGGCCAAAACGTGGGCCTATAATCATCTTGGGCCATTAGCAGGTCTAAATGTATAGTAGTTTTCCGCCTTTAACAGGCCGACTAAAGTTCTGGCCAACTGGGCCAGAGAATACCATGGGCTTTTAACAGGCTAAAAACTAGATTGCACTAGCATTGAGCCAAAAAATTCACGGGCCAATACAGGACAAAACTGCCTAAGGCCCATGTTTGGCCAAAATAAGACGAGCCGTTAAGAGGCCAAAATATATCTCGGGCCCTGTTTGGCCCAATAAAATTATGGGCTTTAAGCAGGCCGGTATCAACACAGGCCGTAGGCCCAACAGTGTCACGGGCCATTATCAGATGGGTTGTAAGCAGGCCGGATTCAACGTGGGCTATAATTATGCCCAACTGTTACACGGGCCATTAACAGGTTTTTTCGCTAATTTTCAAATTTCTAAATTATTTTAACCTCAAATCTCTAATCACCCCTCATCGTTGCTCAATTTAATCTCTAATCACCCCTCATCATTCCAAATCATCTAACTTCCCGGACGGTCACCCATCCTCTCACTACTCCAGCCTGAGCACGCTTAACTTTCGGGTTGTATTCTCCCTTGTTTGCAAGTCTGCACTTGTTGTTTTCCTGACAATAGTAAGATGTCAATCCTATTAACCTCAGGAATTTAGCTTGAGCATGAAGTCACACATTTCACTATTTGAGTTTGAAACTATTGTTAAAAAAAATTAGTAACACTAATATTTCTTGAATAATTAGTTTGACCACGGTTTGACCATAGTTTGACTAGATTTGACCACAGTTTGACCATAGTTTGACCAGCTTTGACCAAAATTCAAAAAAACTAAAATAATTATTTAGTAACACTAATATTCTTGAATAATTAGTTTGACCATAGTTTGACCAGATTTAACAAAAATAAAAAAACTGAATTTTTTTCAATTTTTTTGATCCAGATCTTAAAAGCCCCGTAACTTTTTTCTGTTAGGTTTTTCAGGATTTAAAAAATGTTTAACGGGGTTCCCCCGGTTAAATTCGGATGTAACTTTTCGAGTAGATGATTTTTCATATAAAAAAACTTTTTCATCCGAGTTAGTATGCAAAAGTTATGCCCATTTTTACAAATTCTCGAGAGATTTTGCAAATAAAGTTGAAATTCATATTTGCAAATTTTCCCAACAACTAGACCACATATCACATGGGAAACTTATTTTCCTTTATTTTTTTGACATTTTCATCATTTTCTTTTATTTTTTTTAAAGCTGAAAAGGCGATCCACTGGGAGGGGGGTGGAGTTTGAAAATGGGACCTTTAGTAGTAGCGCGGGTTTTTAACCCTTGCTACTGCTATGGCACCACTCAGTAGTAGCGAGGGCTAAAAACCAGCGCTACTGCTATCTCCCTTAGTAGTAGCGAGGGTTAAAAACCCACGCTACTACTATGGCATGTCCCGGGGGGCACGGTAGAGACCGCTTAGTAGTAGCGAGTGTTAAAAACCCGCGCTACTGCTATCTACTTAGTAGTAGCGAGGTTTAAAAACCTGCGCTACTAGTAAGTAGAAGTAGCGAGGGTTTTTAACCCTCGCTACGAGTAAGATTCTGTGTATAGGCTTTTCCCTATTAGTGTATGGGCCATTAAGATGCCTAAAGTTACTTCGGACAAGAAATAGCACAGTTTCTGCATGGGTCGTTAAATTGCCTAAAGTTAAACCGGGCCGACAACGTCCCAGATGCACCATGGGCCGCTAACAAGCCGAAACTATTATCGGGCCGAACTGGTAAACGGGCATTTAATAGGCTGAAATACAAACCTGGCTTAGAATGAGCCCAAAAGAACAGATGCTTGTTAACGGGCCTAATCAGATATGGTCCGTAATTTCGCCCAGAAAATGCCAGGCTATGAACGGGCCTGAGCTGATATGGGCCTCAATTTGACCCAAAACATGTCAGGCTATTAATGGGCTAGCGCACTAGTGTTTGAAAAAATATGGTGGGCCTTTAGCTGGGCCGGCCTTTTTACCTTAAATGGGCCACTGTTGGGCCGTGCCATGTGTCAACATATCATAGGCGTCTTTGATCCATTGTAGGGATGACATCTGTCCCAACGATGAGCTGACACGTGCATTATCCGGCGAATGGGAATCTTACACATGGAAAATCCCCATTGGTCGGGGCTGTTAATGGATTATCGGATCCAAACCGGAAACCGATAGCTTAATGGCGACCCGTTACTATGGATGCCACATGTCGGCCACCCTTGACGAAAGCACTTCTATGACGCATGATTTATCGTCATGGAAGTGGAGACTTCCGTGATGATAATTTTGGTAATGTCATGGAACACTCCTATGATAGCACATGTATGACTATCTTGATTCTGTCATAAAATCGTCATGCATGTACATGCATGACAAAAAACGTGACCTACTGTGACAAACACGTATCATCATGGAAGTGTATTTTTTTTGTAGTGTTGTGTCTGCTTCATTAGGAGTTCCAGAACATGATTTCTAATATCCAGGTGCTGGACCGGTCGCACGAAGACGTGACGAGTGACACCGAGAAGGAGTACTCGAAGGAATGCAATGACGACGAAAATGATGATCATGAGGAGTGTGACGAGGAGGAGAGCTCCGAGGAGGGGGCGAGGTGGATTCCTCCCCGTCTTACAAGGCTCCCAAGGAACCCTGCTCCAAGGCGCTGCATGATCCAAAAGGGAAGGTGAGTGGGGCCCAGCAGCCGACTGTCTACGGTCAGACCACTCGGAGCTCGAAGCGTGCTCATGCCGAGGCAGAGAGTTCAGCGAAGAAGTAGCCCAAGTTGCCTAAGAAAATCTCCTCCAAGCCCCGAAAGGTCGCGGTTGTCGGCGTTCTCGGAACGGGTGTCCCCAGACTTGCCTACCTGCGGCCTGCGGCGTGGCTCACAGGAGGCCCAGCACAGCCCATCTCATCAACACAAGCTCAATACCCTCGCGAGGGGCCAAGCCTCGCGGGGCGGACGACAAGGAGCTTCCTCAGGCACAGCCTCGTCAGGCTGGCTCACGAGGAGGCGGAGAGTTCAAGGCGGGGTACCTCGCGAGGTGCCCATGACGCAAGCCGCGACGACCAAGGGCGCCAGTCGGGCGCCGGCCCGTGCAGTGTCCTCCCTTTCCTCTTTGGTGCAAAGGGAGCAAGCGCAGGCGAGAGCATCAAGCAAAGGCATCCGTTTCGGTGCAACAAGACCAAGACCAGCCCAACGGCCGGAAGGAAGTCATTGTGGAGCCCAAACAGGCGTCACCACCAGAGCCTTTGACAGGCGAGGACCAACTTTAGTCAGGATAAGTGTACCCGCTGTTCCGCTTCAAAATGGCCAATTGTTGGCGCCCTTCCCGCTCAATTTTTCGGAAGTGACCCAGGGCCTTAGCTATAAATAGGACTAGCCACCCCCGGGGTAGAGACATCTTAGAGACCGGATCAAGAATCCAAGAGCCAGAACCAAGTAACACCAGCCAAGAACAGACCCTCGCGAGGCTGTTCTTCCTTGTATTGTTCATCATCAACCCAAGAGGCAATCCACCATACCACACACTAGAGTAGGGTATTACACCACAATGGTGGCCTGAACCAGTATAAACCTTGCGTCTCTTGTGTTGTTCTGTTTGGTAGTTTAGGTCCTAGCGATTCGGTGAAGAGCGAGTAGGCAGAGGGTTGAATCTCCGCGCGCACCCTAGAGTTCGAACCTCAAGGGTCTGCCGGAACCCGAAATCCGACATTTGGCGCGCCAGGTAGGGGTGCGCCAGGATCCGCCTTCTGCCGCTTCGTGTCCCGTCGCATCGTCATCACCATGTCCGGCGACTAGGCGGGCATCCCTGATCCCTGGGCGGCTTGGCCCGCCCGCGCAGAGCCGCTCGCCCCGGGCGACCCCATGCCCCAGGCAGCTCGCGGTCCGCAGGGTGCTACGGGCCGTGGACGACGCAGACAGGCCTCGACGGCTCTAACACCACGGCAGACGCGGTCGGCAGCAAGGGCCTCCAACCACGTCGCGGCCACGACGCCGTACACCCGCCGGGAGCAGGCGAACTCAAGGGCCGCGCTCATGGTGGCCCGAGAGCTGCTGCAGTGCAGACTGATGGAAGGCGGTCGCGACGTGCTGCTAGAGCGGGTGGCGGAGCTCCTGGGCTTCGCCGCCTCGGGGGCTCACCCCTTCTGCACTCCGCTCCCGTCTCAGGCCCAGGGCGGCCCGCGCGGGGGCCCCACGTGCAACCGGAGGCTCCAAGGCTACTCCAACACCAGAGAAGCTGTCAGCACAGGGCCGGCGGCAGCACCGACTCCGCTCCTCGCCAGTGAAGAAGGACTCGTCGCGACCCACGGCCCCCGTGGGCCGCCGCCCTACCATCACCATGTTGGCACGTCAAGCAGAGCTGCATGGCACGCGGAGCCCTACGGCGTAGCCTTCGGGGTAGCGGCCCCGGAAGAGTACGTGCCCCACATGATGGATCAAGGGCACCTGCACGAGGGCGAACAAGACTCGCTCCTCAGCCCAAGCTGTGGGGACGAGGCGCCAGAAGCTGAGCTCTTCCAGGAACCCCGAGACGGTCCTGCCGGCCACGCTGGAAGCGACGATTATCGGGTACCACTAATCCCTCAGGAGCAGGCATACACTAATCATGGGTCGCAGGAGGTGCAGGTTGCCACAGCGAGCAGCTGCCCCGCTCCAGCAGTCTCTTACCCCTCAGGAGGAGGGCGTCGGGGACTGCAGGAGAGGGGCTGAGATCCGACATCACCACCGCGGCGTTCGGAGCAAGGCGTTCCCAGGAGGTAGGCCCTTCGCTGGGGAGGTGCCTCAGGGCCTGCCCCCGGCGGAGGACCCATGGTCGTCGGGGGAACCGCCGGCGACCGCTCTACCCCATCGGCGGCGTCCTGGTTTCCGGTCGTCGTTGATGGCACTAGAGTGTGGCGCAAGGCGGGGCCCTCGTCTGGCGATATGAAGAAAGGCCAGTACCTGTGAAGAAGGCCCAGTGCCTGTGAAGCTCACCGCCCCGTGACACTCTCACGTAATAATGAGTGGGGCTGTACACGCCCCGGAGTCTCAGGGGTGCCGGCCTCAGGCCCTGGGGCTCCCTCCCACGCCCAGTGGCAGCACTTAGCTCCGCGCTAGTGAGAAGACGTCCAAGACTAGACTAGGTGTCGGACGCGGCCTTTTGTTTGCTTTCATTGCTTTTCCCTTGGTTGTTGCTTTCCCCCGCTGGATTTAAGTTGAACTCGCATTTGAGATTTGCGTGTGTTGGGGAAGGGGTGCTTAGTCTCGTTCAAGCAAACTCTCACGTTTCGGTTACAACCTCGCCTCAGCTGCCTCCCCACGTGAGCCCCTCGTGAGCTGGGTCTGGCCTGGCTTGCGTGCAGCCCAGACTACCGCCGTCATACCCCCTCAGGAGGTTTTCACTTCAGATCCTACGGATTCGATCAGGAGGCATTCGAGGCACCACAGCCTCCCACAAATTATCTCAGGACCCACGCGGGATGAAGGTAAACTAACCAGCCGGCTCGTCACCTAGCCAACCAATTGGCACGGGCCTATGGGCGATGTAGCATTATCTAGTGCGCTAAAACATTGGTTTACATGAGGGGACAGAGCACCCCCTCCCAAAATGCTCTCACAACCATCAGGACAAAAGCCTGAGTTCTATTCATGCAGGATAAGGAAACAGGGACAACGCGCTGTCAGTCAGATAAATCCCCCAATGCATCCTTAGGAACGCCGCCCGAGCTGTCGTTGGCATCGCTGGCCTCGCCATCGCCCTCCGCGTTGTCGCCAGCGGCGTCAGGGCCGTTCACCACGCCGCCCTTGTCGGCGGCCACAACCACGCCATCGTCGTCCGAAGCGAAGGCCCTGACAAGGGCGTTCACGTTGTCTTCCACCCAATATGCCAGGTCGTGTCGGACGGCCTGGGGGACTGGGGCGATGGTAGCGTCAAAGTCAAAGTGAGGATCCATATTCCGGAGATGGCTGAAGACGCCGAAAAAGGCGCGCCCGAGCAGGGCTCGGCTCCTCTCCTCCACCAACCTGTTGGCACGAACCGACCGTGTCTCCAGCTGCGTCACGATGTCAGTGAAGAACTGAAGGTTGCCGCCGTAGTTAATGGCACGCGGCTCGCCGACAGCCGCCTCGCAGATGTTACCTAAGGCCGTGTTGGCCCTCTCCCGAAGCGTGGTGAACATGGGGGCGTGCTCGTGTTCCAAGAGCCGCCGCTGACGCATCTCGTCCGCATTCTGACGGGCGACGGCCTCATCCTCAACCACCTGTTGGCAAAGAAGAAGCACTTCGGCGTGGGAAGTAGTTGACTCCCCCTGCGCCGCCTTGAGTGCGGCCCGCAAGGCATCAGCCCGCCACGTCGCTTCCTCCAGCTTGGTCCTCAGGACGGCGGTCCTACCTTCGGCCTCAGTCCGGACCAACTCTAGCCTCTCCGTGAACTCGCGCTCGAGATTCAGGCGCGCCGTCGCCACCCGACGTCCGACCTCCTCCGAGACACGGGCTTCCCGCGCAGCGACATCGTCCTTCGCCCATGTCACCCAGTGCTCCCTCGTCTCCAGGCGCTCGTGCTCACGCGCGCGTTCAGCGGCTTCCAGCATCAACGCCTCCTCATGCTTCTGGAGCTCCGCCGGGTCGTCGGAGGCCACCTTCATCGACGCAAGGGCCGCCTCGCGCAGCTCCACCTGCTCCTCCAGTGAGCGGCACTGGGCCAGGAGTTCCCGTGCCCGCTCCTCTGTGGCCTCTCGTCGCCGGTCAGCTTCCCGGGCTTCTTCGACGGCCTGGGAACGGGCCTCCCGAGAGGCCGCCAGCGACGCCTTGGCCTCCTCATCATCAAGATCGTGCCGACGGTGCGCGAGGGCGGGAGCCGCCTCCAGCTCACACCTCTCCGCAACCAGCCGAAGGCCCTCGGCCTCAAGGCGCGCATCCTCATCAGCGAATTCCTCAGCAAGCAGGCTCACCGCGTCAGCCACCCTCGGGAGGAACCCTTGGCGAAGAGCGCGACGCTCCCGGGCGCGCTCAAGTACGTCTTCCACACCATCATCCACCCCAAGCGGGCGCCGTGGGACTCGAATCAGCACTCCCCTCTCGGGCAGGGGGCTAGGGGCTGATGCCCTCGAGATGACCGGGCGCACCCTGCTGGAGGCCCGACCTAAAGCCAGTCCATATCCAAGTGAAGAGCGCCGGGAGTACCCCAGCCAATCACGGTCCACGGCCAGGCGAGAAGCCCACGGCAGGCTAGCTATGCCACGAGGAGGCCCGCGAAGGAAGGCCGCGGGGAGCGCAGGGCCGCCCTGCGCCTCCGGAAGGTTCTCCTCACCAACCGGCCTCACCACAAGGGCTCTGCTGCTCGGAACGATCGAAGACGGCGGAAAGGGCGGAGGCAAGGGGGATGGCCCCTCATCCACCTCCATGAGCTCGGAAGGAAGGGCCCTGCGAAGCAAGGATCAAGAAAGGTAACAGAAGAATCAGGAACTAGGAAGGGAGAAGGCTTACTCATCAATGGCGAAGTACTTCCTACACTTCAGCAGGCTGCAAGGGTAATCATCGCCCAGGGCCTCCCTTCTCTTCCGGAGGGCCTCAAAGTCCACATGGAATCGACCCAAGAGTTGAGCGCAGGGGTCAGCTTGTGACGAGGAGGAAGCATCGAGGCGACTCGCGTCGGGGGCATCCGCCTGATGCGCGCTGCCGGTCGCCTCACCAAGAAGAGCGGCTGGGGCCTCGGGAGCCTCAGCCACAGGCACTGCCAGCGGCCGCTCACTACCCTCAACTGCGGCAGCACGGGCCTCGGGAGCCGCTCCCTCATGAGCGCCGCCCAGTGCTGTCACCTCGGCGGGGGCACCCTCGGCCTCCGGAGGCTCATGCCTCCCTGCCCCGCCACTTGAGGAAGAGTCGCCCCGGATGGCTGCGAGGGCGACCAGCACCATAGGGTTCTCGCGAGGCCCCTGGAGGCCAGCAGGGCGCGGCCCCCATTCATAGAAGATGGGCATCTGGCTCACGAAGCCACCTCTATTCGAGCAGAGGTACAGCAAGGACCCCCTTGACGAATGCCGCCGGGGGAAGGATCCCCAGTCAAGACCAAGAGCACCTTCCTTAGCGCTTCAGGCGTCAGGTCCTCTTCCTGGAGCCACATACGGTCCCCACGACCGCTGAAGGCCCACATTCGATGAGAATGGCGCTAGAGAGGGGCGACGCGGCGTAGCAAGAACTCCTTCACCACCTTGGGCGCCATCACACCAAGCTCCCTCAGGAACTCAAAGCGACGCCAGACGAAGGCAAGCCGAGGGCTCGCGAGCGTCTCTTGGCCCCAGCCTGAGTTGGGGACAGCAGGTGAAGATGGCTCCGTCCGCAGGGGACTGGGCACCCCTACGTCCACATACAGTCACTGCTCGCGAAACCCGGGCGCGGACGGAGGAAGAATGAAGTCAATTCCAGAAGCCGCTGTCTCAGGCGCAGCGACGAAGCTCACGCACCCCAAACATTGGGTGGGGTCGACAAGGCGCAGAGAGATGAAGTGGCGCAGCAAGGCAACCGAAGGAAGGATGCCCATCATTGCCTTGCAAACGAAGGCAAATACCGCGAGAAGGGTGATGGATTCAGGACCCAGATGCATCATATGGATCTGATAATGGGAAAGCACGGCGTTGAAGAAATCAGAGAAGGGGGGAACCAGTCCCGCCCACAGAGCGTTGGCGAAGTACCGGACCTCGGTGGGAATCCTTTCAACGGAGAAGCGAGACGCGGGCCAGTCCGTCGTCCTCCCGCACTCATTGAAGATGGTGGCCAGGGCTGAGCTGACCTTGCCCAGGCCTTCTTGATTGATTATGACTGGCCAATCGACGGTGGGGGCCGCTGTCGACGACGAGCGAGGCGGTCGCACGGGCTTCTTCCCTTTTCCCTTCCTCGGTGGAGCCATGACGGCAGAAAAGGGAGGAGGAAGGTTTGAGATTGGATTGGATGCGGAAGCTGGAGTTTGAGAGAAGAAAGGACAGGGAGCGCTCAAGCAGCAGAAAGGGGAACGGCTGTGTGCGGCAGTGAGTCCACCTAGCAAGGCACAAAATAAGGAGGCATGGGGGAACAGTGCCGCCCACGTCCAATCAACCGCCACGTGGCGCCCAAGGCCGCAGGCTATTAGGGCCCGCGACGCTTCGCACTTGCCCTTTCGCCTCTCTGCTCAGCCAAGTCCAGGTGCGCCGTGGGCCCGGGGGCTACTGACGGCGTTCTGGGAACGGGGGTCCCCAGACTTGCCTGCCTGCGGCCTGCGGCGTGGCTCAAAGGAGGCCCAGCACAGCCCATCTTCATCAACACAAGCTCAAGACCCTCGCGAGGGGCCAAGCCTCGCGGGGCGGACGACAAGGAGCTTCCTCAGGTATGGCCTCGTCAGGCTGGCTCACGAGGAGGTGGAGAGTTCAAGGAGGGGTACCTCGCGAGTTGCCCATGACGCAAGCCGTGACGACCAAGGGCGCTAGTCGGGCGCCGGACCGCGCAGTGTCCTCCCTTTCCTCTTTGGTGCAAAGGGAGCAAGCGCAGGTGAGAGCATCAAGCAAAGGCATCCGTTTCAGTGCAACAAGACCAAGACCAGCCCAACGGCCGGAAGGAAGTCATTGTGGAGCCCAAACAGGCGTCACCACCAGAGCCTTTGACAGGCGAGGACCAACTTTAGTCAGGATAAGTGTACCCGTTGTTCCCCTTCAAAATGGCCAATTTTTGGCGCCCTTTCCGCTCAATTTTTGGGAAGAGACCCAGGGCCTTAGCCTATAAATAGGACTAGCCACCCCCGGGGTAGAGACATCTAGAGACCGGATCAAGAATCCAAGAGCCAGAACCAAGTAGGACCAGCCAAGAACAGACCCTCGCGAGGCTGTTCTTCCTTGTATTGTTCATCATCAGCCCAAGAGGCAATCCCCCACACCACACACTGGATTAGGGTATTACACCATAATGGTGGCCTGAACCAGTATAAACCTTGTGTCTCTTGTGTTGTTCTGTTTGGTAGTTTAGGTCCTAGCGATTCGGCGAAGAGCGAGTAGGCAGAGGGTTGAATCTCCGCGCGCACCCCAGAGTTCGAACCTCAAGGGTCTGCCGGAACCCGAAATCCGACAGCGGTACCTCGGATCAAGGTATCAGTGCCCGTGGCCTCGACGTGAGTGCTCTGGTAAATTCTTTGTCCGTTTTCGCATTGATTTGGTTGTTGACCAAGTGTTGTTTGAACCTTGCAGTAACGACACCTCAACAACTTTTGCGGACCCGTAGGCTCGTAAGCCAGGCCCGAATGACGCTGACACAGTGGACGCCACCACCTCCAAAGGTATGTCGTGCTGACTGACTCACATGGTCGACCTTCTTCGACTGAACTTTGATAATCTCCTTGGTTCATGCAGCTCCACCCGAAGTTATTCATCAGGTCGATGATGAGAGGGTTGACCTGCCGAATCTGGATGTTGTCAGGGAGGGAGTGCTGAGTGTTAACACGCCAATGATGAATGCCTCTCCTCGCCGGAAGAGCCGTGTTTCTCCGGCCAAGGTCGCCGCCAAGACTGTGAGGCCCAGTCCTCTGGCTCAAGGTGGTTCAACATCTTCGTCAGCAGTGGTGATGCCTGCAGGGTCTGCTCAGGCCCCTCCAAGTGAAGCGGTGATGATTCCAGCCGCGAGGCCGACTCTTGCGACTCTGTCAAGCCCAGCTACTTCCTTCCCCCTGTACCATGTCCCTGAGGATCAGATGGGGAAGAGCAAGGAGGCTCTGATCCAGGTGGGGCTGATGTGCGACCGGCTGAAGGAGGCTTATGATGCCAGCGCAGCGCTGCAGACCAGCATCCGAGTAAGTATATTGTGAGTATGATTTCTAATCGAAGTTTTTATTTTTCTCTCTGTAGGATTTCTGTCAGTATGTTTGTGCAGGGCACACCCACTGGGTGTTCATGATCCAGTGGGGGCAAGCTGAGTGCACCCACTGGGTAGTCCCCGAGGCTCCTATCGACAGGAGTCAGCCGACATGAGTCTTTGAGCCTTTGTTGAATCTTTTGCGTTCACCTGGAGTCTAACTGGAGTGTAGACGAGTGGACATGATCTAGCGGGGGCACGCTAAGTGCACCCATTGGGTGTAGTCCCCGAGGCTACCGTTGAGTGGAATAGTCGGCGGTAGTCTTAGAACTTGTGGTTTTTTTAGCTCATCGATGAGTGACTTTCCAGTGGGGGCACGCTGAGTGCACCCACTGGGTGTAGTCCCCGAGGCTACCGTCGATCGTCGGCAATTGGTGGTAGTCTTTAGAATTGTCATTAGGCGTTCAGGACACCCGACGACACCCGTGCGCTGGTGAGATAATAGGTAAAACTTCCTTCGTTACTAAATCGGAAGTCAGCCGAGTGAGGCAGGTCATCTTACGTTGTTGTCCTCTATCTTCTTCATCGTCGACTCAAGGGCTAGCTTAGAGAGGGTAAATTAGAGGGTACTTCAAGATCTGGTACTGATCAAGATGGCCCCTCCTGGGGGTGCTGGGCTGACCCAGTAACTAGAATGTACTTGAGAATTTAGTACTGGTCAAGCTTGTCCCTGTCGAGGGTGTGTGTGCGGCCGAATGGGTAATCCGAGAGTACTTTAGGATTTGATACTGGTCAAGTTTGTTCCACTCGGAGGGGTACAACCGAGTGAGTAGCCTCAGGGTACTTCAGGATTTGGTACTGGTCTAACCTTTTCCTTCCGTTGGTGTCTGTCTGGATGCTCATGAGTCAATGTTTCAGTTTCTCTTTGGGTCTTCCGACTGACTGTTTCTTGCATGTTGCAGAGGACCTGCGAGATGGGATCCCACTATGCTGCAATGCAGAAGGAGGTGACATCCCTTCGACTTAATCTGGAGGCTGAGAAGCTTAAGAGTGCCCAACTGGAGCAAGAGAAGAAAGCCCTGGGAGGTAAGCTATTTCCTCCGACTGGTAGCTACATACTGTTTTTCTCTTTTGATCCGAATCATTTCGCTCCGGTGGATGTTCGTAGCGAGAAAACCCAACTCGTAATGAGGCCCAGGACTTCTATTTCTTTAGAAACCATGAAGCATGCTCTAGAGAATAAAGACAAGGATCTGGCGATGGCCCAGAAGGAAGCAAGGACCAAAACCAAACTTGCTGACGAGAAGCTGGATTCAGTCGACAAGTTAGAGGAGGAGACCAAGGGCATCAAGGCTACAATTAGTGCCTCCACTTAGGAGAAGGTCAAGCTGGAGGAGAAGGTTACGTAGTTGACTGATAAGAAGGATGCACTGGAGAAGTGCATTGAGTAGGTTTGCGAGGAATTCAGCGCGAGCTTGCCGGTAAGTACTTCCTCGTTCGAGTGAAATCCATATGTTGCCAAAATTTTCTCAATCAGCCACTCACGGACTGTTTTCCTCAACATAGATCATCTATCTATTATATATTAAAAATGCTTTTTTGCGGAAAATATCTTAAAAATGCTTGATCGGCTAACCAAAAAAGGTAATTAGACTATAAAATCCCACAAAAATTAGTACCATCTAACCATTAATGTTATTAGAAAATAAAACGACAACTGTTAGATCATAATAATTTTATGAGAAATTACCCACCAATGCCATCGAAAGTAAGCTCCTCTTTTACCGCTACACCTATCCCTCACGATGTTTTCCTTTCCCCCGGCCCGACGTCTCTGTTACTTTCATATTTCTCGAAGATCCCCTCATGGCTCCAAAGTTCTTCTCGTGGAAGTATGCAGTTCTTCTCATGGAAGTACGCCCTCATAGATGGGCTTCTGCAGTTCTTCTCATGGAAGTACGTCCTCATAGACGGGCTTCTGACCAGTGCTTTCATGCATGTACAAGGTGGCTTTCCTCGAGAGGCTAATTGCTTCTGTCAAGATGCATGAGGATGATTGCTCTCAATACATAGGACTGACTTGATGCCCGCGCATCTGGCCGGAAAGCAATCGACAACATCCAGGTGCCAGATCGATCGAGCTTCCTTTTAGCACATGCTTGAGAAATCTTCTTGCTGATTAATTTCTCCCGTCAAAACAACAAGCTAGATCGGAGACACTTGATTTTCGGCTCGATGACCACACATGCAACACACCTTTTCTTTGCACAATTACATCACGCACACCTCAAAACCCAATCTCAATCTCTAATTCCGTTCTACTTGTAAGTGCTTCCAGATCGGCTTCACCTTCATATCGACGCCCTTGGACATTGCCACACCTTTGTTGGCTCTCCTCGATAGTCCAATCAACTCCACCCAACGATAGCAGCAACTCCAATAGGTATCATCTTCTACACAAAATCAATTAATTTGTATTATCCATTGGGTGTCAAAGTGATGAACCGATCACTAGGTGATGGGTCAAGTATAGTTGATTAACTGATTATGCTAAAATAGAAAAACAAGAATCTATACATCTAGATTCATTAATATGACCAGAACCGGTTCCTTACCATACTTCTATTTGGGAAAAACATTTTGTGTTCAAGGTTGGCTCCCAATCTCCGTCGCTCACTGTCGGTGTCAAAACCGACGGATCTCGGGTAGGGGGTCCCGAACTGTGCGTCTAGGCGGATGGTAACAGGAGAAAAGGGACACGATGTTTTTACCCAGGTTCGGGCCCTCTCGGTGGAGGTAAAACCCTACACCTGCTTGATTAATATTGATGATATGGGTAGTACAAGAGTAGATCTACCACGAGATCAAGGAGGCTAAACCCTAGAAGCTAGCCTATGGTATGATTGTTGTTCGTCCTACGGACTAAAACCCTCCGGTTTATATAGACACCGGAGAGGGATAGGGTTACACAGAGTCGGTTACAATGGTAGGAGATCTACATATCCGTATCGCCAAGCTTGCCTTCCACGCCAAGGAAAGTCCCATCCGGACACGGGACGAAGTCTTCAATCTTGTATCTTCATAGTCTTGGAGTCCGGCCGACGATGATAGTTCGGCTATCCGGACACCCCCTAGTCCAGGACTCCCTCAGTAGCCCCTGAACCAGGATTCAATGACGACGAGTCCGGCGCGCATATTGTCTTCAGCATTGCAAGACGGGTTCCTCCTCCGAATAATTCATAGAAGATTTTGAACACCAGGATAGTGTCCGGCTCTGCAAAAAAATTCCACATACCACCGTAGAGAGAATAATATTTACACAAGTTCAATCTGCTGATGTATCTCGTGGCATGATGCCACACCACGGCCAAGCCTTTATTCGAATTGTTTTTACTGTTCCACCTCAGCACGTTTAGCGAAGCGGTTTCCTTGGCACGTCCTGTCAAAGCAGAGATCGTGTCCCCTTATTCCGGAATTCTCATCAATACGGGCGTGGGGAACCCAACCGTGCCATTGATAGCGGCGCTTGGGAGATAAGCGAGTTTTACCGGGCTGGCGGGGACGCATAGTTTCGTGCTCATATATAAGGGGATAAGGATCCACCTTTTCACCTACGCCTTCTTCCTCCTTTGCTTATCCATCTCCGCGCACTCGAGCTCTAGCCCCCAAGTCCGCACATCTCACCTCAACCTTCTCCAACCATGTCCGGAGCGGGAGGCCAGTGGATGGCCTCCTCCGTCACGGAGGGGCACATAAAAAGGCTGCGCAAGGCCGGAAATTTGTCCAGCGATATTGCGCACCGGCTCCCCGACGAGGGGCAGCTCATCCCCACCCCCAGGCCCCATGAGAGGGTGGTGTTCCTTCCCCATTTCCTCCGTGGACTGGGCTTCCCCCTCCATCCATTTGTCCGGGGCTCATGTTCTACTACGGCCTGGATTTCCATGATCTGGCCCCGAATTTCATCCTCAACATCTCGGCCTTCATCGTCATGTGTGAGGCCTTTCTCTGCGTCCAGCCCCACTTCGGCTTATGGCTGAAGACTTTTAATGTCAAGCCGAAGGTAGTGGGCGGACGCCTAGCGGAGTGCGGAGGCGCCATGGTGGGCAAGATGCCCAACATAACATGGCTCGAGGGCGCCTTCGTGGAAACCATCAAAGGGTGGCAATCGGGGTAGTTCTACATCACTGAGCCGTGTGACCCTGAATGGGCAGCGGCCCCCGAATTCAGATCTGGCATCCCCACACGGCTTACCTCCTGGAAAGAGAAGGGCCTGACATGGGGCGATTCGGAGGAGTTGACCAGACTTCAATCCTGTGTCCAAACCCTGGTGAACAAGAAGCTCAAGCTTGTCAACGTAATTCAGGTCATGCTCATCCGCCGGATCCTCCCGTGCCAACAGCGGGCTTTCAATTTGTGGGAGTTTGATCCGGCATAGCACCCAACCTTGAGCAGGCTCTTCGACACTACGTACGAACACGCCTGGAGGGTGCTGTTCAAGGGCGCCAAGGCTCCCTCATCCGCTACCGAAGATCACGGATTCAGCTTGCAGCGTCAACCCGGCGAGGTAAGCTATTTTATCCTTTACGGGACACTTGCTTTCCATAGTTTGATTCTATGTGGGATCTAAACTCCGATTACCTTTAACAGGCCTAGCAGAAGACGTCCGGACAGGTTAACTGTCCGGCTCCCTTTCTAGAAGACCCAGCGGATGCCCGTTTGACAGGGCTGCTGGTCCCGGCGCCTTACGTGGTGCCGGAGAAGAAGGCCAAGAAGAAGGCCACGGGAACCCGGAGGAGTTCCCGGCGCCAGGTGTTATCGGAGTCATCGTCCAATGACTTCGAGGCGGACTCCTCCCACGAAGACGAGGAGGAGAAGAAAGAGGCCTCTCCCCCAGCGGGGGTAGAGAAGAAGAGGAAGGCTTCCCCAACGGGGGAGGCCGAAGGGTCCAAGAAGGGAAGGACCCTTCCTCCGGACTGTTCCACCAACACCGACGACGGCGAAGAGGAGTGGCCCTCGAGGGCCAAGCCCCTGGTGAGATCGTAAGTGTCCGGATTCCAGAATAGCTTATGATTTTCCTTTCGTCGCATAGTGTCTTCTAACACCGAACACAACCATGTAGCCCGCCCAAGGATGACCTTCCCGCTTCGTCGAGCGGGTCCCAAAAAGGGACCAGCCAGGAGGAGGAGGCCCCGGAGGTGCCGCAGGGCAACGTCCCGGACTTTGGGCCGGACTCCGCACTGGAACCTTTGGTGGTTCCGGAGTCCGGCGGGCGGCCCCTTCGTCAGAAGGGCGAGACAGCGACGCCGATGACCTCCGTCCAACCGGGGGCGCCGGATAATTTGCTGGAGGCGCTCAACGGCGCTTCCATCGACGAGGAGCACCGCACTGTTATGAGTGCGGTGATTCAGAAAGTTCAGTCCGCCAAGAGCGGGCTGACCGAAGCCTGCACCAGCCTTCTAACAGGCTTTGAGGTAAGGATTTTAAGATATGTGAAATAGTACCGCATAAATAGTAGCCCCTGATGCTCAGTTCGGTGTTCGGAAAGAAAAGCCGAACTGAGGATCTAAAAAGATATACGCAGGAGTCTAACACAAATATGTCAATATGGGAGTGCAGGCTGCGCTGCTGACCTCTGCCGCACTGACTGCGGAGGTCAATGCCTTAAAGCAGAGCCTCGAGCGGTCCGAGAGCGAGCTCGGCCGTGCCAAGAACCAGCTCGAGGACAAGGAAAAGTAACACCTTATTAAAGTTGTACCTTATAGAAAAGGATTTGGTTGCAAAAAATAACAAGAATAACGTGGGTATTCCAGTGGCTACGAACGAGGTGGCGACCCTGAAGGAGGCAGTGTCCGCGGCCGAACGCAATGCGGCCGCGAAACGCACCGAGCGAGAGAAGCAGGAGGCGCGGGTGGCGGAGGTGCGGCAAGAGCTCTAGGATCTCGTGGAAAAACACGAGAGTTTGGAGCATGACTCGAAGACTCGAGAGTCCGAGCTCGCGTCGGCTCTTGAGAGTGCCAAAGCCACTAAGGCCGAAGCCCAAAAGGCCCTCCAGGAAATCGAGGCAGTAAAGAAGATAGCGGCGGGTAAGGCATTCTTCATGAAAAGCAAGCATGTAAAAGTGAATTACTTGTTACTTACCCGAATTCGGAGCTCTCCAGGAGGGTTCGCAGATCTGCCCCGTAGCGTGCCCGATGCTGCCGCGTTCTACAGAGCCGAGGAGGGGAGCTCGACGGAAAAGGTGTTCTGGTCTCAGTATGCTGAGGCCGGACATCCGGTGCCCCTGAGCGACCAGCTGAAGCAGCTGGTCGAGCTCCACAAGGTGGCCGAACAGGCCATGAAGGGCCTCATAGTTCGGCTGTGGCCCAAAGAAGCCATGCCTGGGAGCTACTTTGGTCTGGTGCGGCAGCTGGTGGATGCATGTCCATGGGTTGAAGTCATCAAGCACTCCGCCTGCATTGAAGGTGCCCATCGGGCCCTTGCCCGTGCTAAAGTGCACTGGGGCAGGATGGAGGCCGAGAAGCTTGTGACGGACGCGCCACCGCCGGGCAAGGAGTATCGCACGCCTGAGATGTATTATAAGGGTGTCCTGAAGGGTGCCCGACTTATTGCGGGTGAATGCTCCAAAGATGTAATTTTTTAGTAGACTCGCATTTTGTTATCCTGTGCGCTGAAAACTTTGTTCATATGCACTAAGCAACGCTTGTTAATTTAAAATATTACCTTCTGTGCGGCCGTTTATCAAATCTGAGAGATGGCAAGTTGTTGGATTCGGCCCCCATGCCACGAGTGCTGGGGTGTTCGGGATAAACTTGAGCGCTCTTGTTCCCATTTTTGGGTCCTTCTAGGGAGGCGCTCAACACAACGAACGAGGCAACCGGACTTATAATGCTTGAACACTCTCACTTAGCCATAGATTCTATAATTTTAAATTTCGGCGAAGCCCCTAGTGTTCGGAAGGCCGAATTCGGGGCGCTATCCACGCTTGGGGCCGGACATAGCCGGCTCCTCGCTCTAAGCGGCATAAGTCTTTAGGGACTCGAAAAGACCTCTCGAACAGCAACCAGCTCTCGCCTTATCATGACGGTCAGTTTTAGCTTTCTCCACTGAGGTGCTCGACCCAGCTCAACTGGGGCACAATCGCAGTGGTTCTCCCAGCGCTACCTTAGCCGATATAACGGAACGTAAGGTACCAAAACATGGGAGCCGGGCAAACCCAACTATTGACCCAAGACATGATTCGGAGCCGATGCATATAATGCTATAAGTTCGGGGTGCCACACTTGTGAAAGTGTTCGGACTTATCACACCATAATTTGGGGAACTTAAGCCCCTGGTGTATTTGGCCGTACCAAAGCGTACGGGTGCAACATGTCATAAGTGAACATATAAAAAAAGGAATGCAATGATAGGCAAAAAGCGATGCATTGTTTATTCAAAAAATACTGCAATGGAGGACGATACCAATAGTGCTATAAGCAAGGGGTGGGACTATGTAACATGTCCCGCTCCAGGGGTAGGCTGCGGAATGGTATGTAAAACAGGTATAATGCTCGTAATGGAGACCACCTGGATACTCGTTGTAGCCTTTCTGCTTCCCTGGCTGTTGCATCGTGAGTGCGGCAGATCTACTTCCGGACAGGGCTTCTGGAAAACGGAGTCCTGAGAATAAGAAGAAAGAAAAAAAAAGAATGACAAATTTGGGAGCCCCTGGTGTGGTTGATCCACACTCTAGGCATGTCGTGGTCGTGCCCCTCCCCTATGCCCATGGTATCTCCAGAGCGTAGTGATGTATGCGTGGTACTGGTCTCGCGATTTCGCGAGGGCTGGGGTTGGGGCCACATTGCTACGCGTGCTCGGAACGTGCCAAGTGGTCTTGTTGTAGGTTATTTCAGGCGCGCTTGACGGTGTCCGGTCGCTTAACAATCGGATTCAAGAATTTCCTTAAGAGGCTACTCTGTACTTCCGCCGCGAGAGCCGCTTTATGCTCCTCCGTTCGGAGAGAGCGTTCGGTGTTTCCTTTGACCATGATGACTCCACGAGGGCCTGGCATCTTGAGCTTGAGGTATGCGTAGTGCGGCACCGCATTGAACTTTGCAAATGCGGTTCGTCCGAGCAGTGCATGATAGCCGCTGCGGAACGGGACTATGTCAAAGATTAACTCCTCGCTTCGGAAGTTATCCGGGGATCCGAAGACCACTTCAAGTGTAACTAAGCATGTACAATTGGCCTCTACACCTGATATGACGCCTTTGAAGGTCGTCTTTGTGGGTTTAATCCTTAAGGAGTCTATGCCCATCTTGCGCACTGTATCCTGGTAAAGCAGGTTCAGGCTGCTGCCGCCGTCCATCAGGACTCTAGTGAGGTGAAATCCGTCGATGATTGGGTCTAACACCAATGCGGCGAATCCGCCATGGCGGATGCTGGTGGGGTGGTCCCTTCAATCAAAGGTGATCGGGCAGGAGGACCACGGATTGAACTTTGGGGCGGCTGGCTCCATCGCGTATACGTCCTTGAGGGCACGCTTCCACTCCCTTTTGGGTATGTGGGTTGCGTATATCATGTTCACCGTCCGCACTTGTGGGCGGAAACCCTTCTGTCCTCTATTGTTCGGCGGCCGTGTCTCCTCCTCGTCATCGCTATGCAGCCCCTTGTCGCTGCCTTCGGTGATTAACTTGCCAGCCTGCTTGAACACCCAACAATCTCTGTTGGTGTGATTAGCTGGCTTTTCGGGGGTGCCGTGTATCTGGCACGAGCGATCGAGTATCCGGTCCAAATTGGACGGGCCCGGAGTAGTTCTTTTGAATGGCCTTTTCCGCTGACTGGGTTTAGAGCCTCTGAATCTGGCGTTGACTGCCGTATCTTTAGTATTATCGCCGTTAATGCGGCGCTTGTGCTTATTGCGACGCGACCTGCCATTGCTGTCTTTGGTATCCGAACTACCAGAGTTTTTGGTTAGGTTGTTACTGCGGGCTAGCCAGCTGTCTTCTCCCGCACAGAAGTGGGTCATGAGTGATGTGAGGGCTGCCATTGATTTTGGCATTTCCTGTCCTACGTGCCGGGCAAGCCATTCGTCGCGGATGTTGTGTTTGAAGGCTGCAAGGTCCTCTGCATCCGGACAGTTGACGATTTGATTTTTCTTGGTTAAGAACCATGTCCAGAATTTTCTGGCCGATTCGTCTGGCTGCTGAATTATGTGGCTTAGGTCATCAGCGTCTGGTGGTCGCACATATGTGCCCTGGAAGTTATCGAGGAATGTGGCCTCCAGGTCCTCCCAACACCCAATTGATTCTGCTGGCAGGCTGTTGAGCCAATGCCGAGCTGGTCCTTTAAGCTTGAGTGGGAGGTATTTGATGGCGTGAAGATCATCACCGCGGGCCATGTGGATATGAAGGAGATAGTCTTCCATCCAAACCGCAGGATCTGTTGTGCCATCGTAGGATTCAATGTTCACGGGTTTGAACCCTTCGGGGATTTGATGATCCATTACTTCATCTGTGAAGCATAGTGGGTGTGCGGCGCCTCTGTATTGGGCTATATCACGACGCAGCTCAAACGAGCTTTGTCTACTGTGTTCGGCCCGGCCGGGATTGTTGTATCCGGCGTGACGGTTGTCGTCGCGTATCGTGGGGTGCCCACGCGATCCGTAGATCGATCTTGTTTGTCTTGCCTTATCCTCCAATATGTCTCGCAAGTCCGGCGCGTTCCCCCGTGACTTCGTACTTTTCGAGCGACGCCGGGGTATGGCTTTAGTGGAGGGCCTAGAGGCCTCTCTGTCGCGGCCACGAGGTGGCCAGTCGACCATATTGTGCGCTGGTGATGTATGTTTATGTGCTTCCTCCTCTAATCGAGGCAGCAGCTTGCGTTTGGGGTAGCTTTTGGAGGGGCGTTCGAGTTCATACTCTTCGGCCGCAAGGACTTCAGCCCATCTGTCGGCTAGCAAATCTTGGTTAGCTCTAAGTTGTTGCTGCTTTTTCTTGAGGCTGCTTGCCGTGCCATAAGCCTGCGTTTAGAACGCTCTTGTTCGACGGTATCCTCAGGCACGACAAATTCATCATCGTCGAGGCTTGCCTCGTCTCCGAAGGGAGGCATGTAATTATCGTCCTCTACCTCTTTGTCTGCCGCTCTCTCACGAGGGCTGGCTTCTCCATCCTCCTGTGCTGAATCTTGCTGGAGGGGGTTGTATTCGGCACTGTCCGGGGTGTTATTATCTCCGGTGCCGGAATCTCCATTCTTGCTGTGGCGGGATTTGGAGCAGCGCCGCTGACGCCGGCGCTTAGGCTGTTTTTTGGAGGGGTTGTCCTCCGCTGTTCCATCGCCATTCCCATCCTTTGGGATGTCCACCATGTATATGTCGTATGACGAGGTGGCTTTCCAGTGCCCTGTAGGCGCTGGTTCTTGGTCGTCTCCGGCATCGTCGTCCATACCGTCGATGTCTTCGGAGTCGAAATCTAGCATGTCGGTTAAGTCATCGATAGTGGCTACGAAGTGGGTGGTGGGTGGGCTTTGAATTTCTTCGTCGTCCGCATCCCAACCGTCCTGGCAATAATCCGGCCAGGGCTCTCCTGATAAAGAGAGACAGTTTAGCGAATTCAGGATGTCGCCGAAAGGCGAGTGCTGAAAGATGTCCGCAGCGATGAACTCCATGATCGGCGCCCAATTGGGTTCGACTGGCAGGGGCGCGGAAGGTTCGGGGTCCGGAGAAGAGTCCGGCACCTTGGAGTCACGAGCTTCACAAGGGACAGGGTCGGTATTCGGCTCTATCGCCGTAGAGGTAGCAGCCCCCGAGGCGGTGTCCAGCCACCCATCCTCGGTCGGCGCAGTCGGTTCCGAGCTAAGGGTCGGAGCGGACTCTTGTGCGGCCTCCAGGGCACTATCCGGCAGCAGAGCTAAATCATGCCCATCGTGACAGTGCGGCGTGCTTGGCTGTGGCTCGAATCCGTCGAAGATCAAGTCTCCGCGGATGTCAGCCGTATAGTTCAAACTTCCAAATCTGACCTGATGGCCAGGGGCGTAGCTTTCGATCTGCTCCAGACGGCCAAGTGAATTGGCCCGCAGTGCAAAGCCGCCGAATACAAAGATCTGTCCGGGGAGAAAAGTCTCACCCTAGACCGCGTCGTCGTTGATGATCGAAGGAGCCATCGGGCCTATAGGTGACGACACAGAGGAACTCTCAATGAAAGCACCAATGTCGGTGTCAAAACCGGCGGATCTTGGGTAGGGGGTCCCGAACTGTGCGTCTAGGCGGATGGTAACAGGAGACAAGGGACACGATGTTTTTACCCAGGTTCGGGCCCTCTCGGTGGAGGTAAAACCCTACTCCTGCTTGATTAATATTGATGATATGGGTAGTACAAGAGTAGATCTACCACGAGATCAAGGAGGCTAAACCCTAGAAGCTAGCCTATGGTATGATTGTTGTTCGTCCTACGGACTAAAACCCTCCGGTTTATATAGACACCGGAGAGGGCTAGGGTTACACAGAGTCGGTTACAATGGTAGGAGATCTACATATCCGTATGGCCAAGCTTGCCTTCCACGCCAAGGAAAGTCCCATCCGGACACGGGACGAAGTCTTCAATCTTGTATCTTCATAGTCTTGGAGTCCGGCCGACGATGATAGTTCGGCTATCCGGACACCCCCTAGTCCAGGACTCCCTCACTCACCTTAATTGTCCAATTGCCTCCTTTTAGTGATCGCCCCGCCTCCCGTAGGTATTACCAGCTTATGCAAAAAGGCAATTAATTTGCAAGATTCATTATAAGCCGGATTAATGAACTCCCTTGCCGTCCTTACATTTCCCTCGAGTTAATAGTTTTGTGTTAAAGGTTTGGTTTGAACCGAACTCTTAACTATACATATAATTACTTTCCAATTATATTGCTTATTTAATCAATAGATACTCGCATCATTGAGGCCCTAAAGATGTTCTGCATAGAGATAATATACTAGCAAACATTCAGAATGGCAAGTCACACATTCAAAGAATGTGACTATCAAAATGCCAGATTAGAACTAACCAATAAGTGTGGCGCAGATGGAAAACGACATGGTATGCCATCTGCAACTGAAGTTGCAACCTTGATTGTGAATGGTACACTAGAAAAATAATGACGGTATGTCATTGTTTAGTACAAACATATTCAACAAAGGATAGATAATAAGTAATAGGATCACATGTGGAAGAAAAGGTCTATATTCCAAAAATAATCATGTCACCAGCTGAATGGGTGTGGTTTTCCTTCTAAAAAGGAGACAATATCATATCTCACCATGCTTTGCTATGACAATAAACAAAAGGCAAGAGCACTCTCCAAACAAGGTTGGACTATATCTACATGAACAAGTTTTTACACATGGACATTTATACGTACCATTCTCAAGAGTCAGAAAAAGGGATGGACTGCAAGTAATGGTAACTGATGAAGATAACAATAAGGAATTTGGGGTCAAGAACATAATCTACAAAGAATTTTTCTGAAGTTATGAACTAAAAGTCTAAAATACACACTTGACGTATAATGTTGCCCGCATTTTACACAACAACAAGTACATGGATAATTAGTTTGCTGCAAAACCTCTTCAAAATAACAAATTTACTTATCTATGCTAACATGAATGTTACACATTATATGACAGGATGAATATAGTCCACTATTTGTACGGAAATATTGAAAAAGACATGAATATTTGATGGAAATACGAAATAGTTCCAAAAAGCGGTAAAAGATTTACACACATCTAATCTTATGGTTTCTTATAATATATATACATCGGAATACAGTTACTATTCGGTAATTGTTCAATAATACTGAACATCGAAACAATATGGTATCTCATGTTTGGGGCTTATTATAGAGTACAAGCTTATAGTGAAAGCATCCGCGCATTGTTATCTTTTATATGTACAACGCAATCAAACCTATTTTACTATTTAGTTGCTAAAATTTAATTACTCTTTGTGAAATAGTAAAATTACAGCTACTCGCAAATATGTGTATAAATTCTTAAATTTCATCGATAAGAATGTGGTGTAAGTGGCCTAACACTGTCAATGTCGGTTCCAGGCCCGCAAAATTTTGATGTGGTCTGAACAAATTCAGATTCTTGACTAACAAAGTACCAAGCTACCATCGGCAATGATCATTTATAGTAACAAACATATGTAATAATACGTGCGTAATAGATTTCCTCTGGAAACTGGGAGGTATAAAAAGGCAGGACACCTAACTGAACAAACATTTTTATCTAAGCATTGTAACAATGAAAGAAAGCAGAGAGGAGCTGGTACCACTTCATGGTCCTTCTACATAGGCACCTCAAACTACAGTTGTGTGTGATTTTGGTTGACTAGCAAAAAGGCCCGTGCGTTGCGCTGGGGAAAAATCATAGCCCCTAGCCTAATAAGCATGACTTAATGGCTCAAGGATAACCCCCTGACCACATAATTTCACATTCTCTATTTAATTTCAACATGGTGACCCATTTGTGTGGCTTATCCTCCTTTATGCCCTTGCGAACGGTGGTCCCGGTGTCTATTTGATCACAATGCTTGGTCGATCCCAAGGTGATGATCTCTATTTTCTTTGCTATAGTAATTTCCAGTAATCCATTCGTGTTAACCAAATTGATTGGTCGGGATTTGGATCCGAGGAATCTAGACATAAACTGTTAATGTTTTAGCTAAACTAATACTTCACTAAAACTTTTGTAATTTATTTCGTAGGACATCGGTCTTGCAAATAAACGCACTCCATCCATTTTATCACAAGTGTGACCTACAATATAAATTTACCCTTTTAAAATAAGTTTTAGTCTATATAAGCGGTGGACACAGAAACAAACATATATACTTGAACATGTAGTTGTATTTGTAGCAGGAACCTAAAGGAAGAAAACAAGGTCGCCGCATCTGTCTTGTTCACCTTGTAAACCACATTGGTCCACAGATGCGTCGCAGCCTACTGCACAAACACATTAAATGATTGAGCTAAGGAAAGCATGATGTGAGAAGCCTAGCTAAAAATTTAGCTACACATACAGTGGCGTGCGCTACAAACAACAACAATCTGTGTCGTCAGCAGAAAGCTTCTCCGCCCAACCTGTACTGCAAAGGCAAAACTCCTACCATTTACAATATAAAGACATCTGAAACACATGTGGACGACAATGAAACTTGTAGTTGCAGTTTCAAGATGGGTAAGTATACCCATCGAATGCAGAAAGAGTGTAAGATAATAGTTGTTCCGTTGAGCTGGAATAGCATCATAACCTAAGGAACAAAACAGTTAAAATCATGCTGGAAAGAATGCAATGAAACACCTTTTAGAGGACAAACAGACAACCATGATGGACAGGATAGGGGCGTTTCTTCTCATTGTTACTGCTCTCCCTTGTCTCCTCCTGCTCAGTTCCTTTAAAAACCAATTGTCTTAATATGCCTCCGTGTGCAATTCTTGTTGTGGTTCCCCTACGCAAGTTGTCCTCGCCACGCATACCAACTTTTTTTTTCAAGAAAACGCAAGAGACTTTGTATTTCATTTCATTGAACAGGAAGACATCAGGGGTACAACCTCCAGAAAGGAGGGACACACACACACACACGTATACACGCATACCAACTCCCGCGGAGCTTCCATCGTCTTCGCATTCCCTGCATGCAGCCGCCATGGACCATCGAACCGTTATTGTCCCACTCTGATTCTGTCTAGTGGGAGGTCCATGACGTCGAGGTGGAGTCACCACGGCTGCATATTCATCCTCGTGTCACTTTGCTTAGTTGTAAGGGGGAATCACACTCACACTAATAAAAATACTGCCAACGATTCAGTGAATTAACAGTTGACTAACAGAAAATGTATACACCTACACTACATGTACATAGTCTTAGACACGAACCTAAGCTGATGGATAGACAAAAATAATCACAAACTTGCTGAGTAAGTAGCACCACATCAGATCGCCGGAGAATAATATTACTATGGACTGTATGAAGACTACATGTATTTTCACCAGGGCAACTAACAACCTCATGCTATTTGCCGAATAGAAGTCATCAACATATTAGCAAACCACGGATATTGCTCGCTCAAAGTCACACAAACAGTTTAAGGCTTTGGGCATCAACATGTTTATGTTTTCCTTTTGTTTGCGGGTGAAAGAGTATAACAGACTGAATGTCTTACCTGGAGAAGAAGATTGCTTGAAAATGCAGACCATCTCAGGGGTAGCTAGTTGGTCAGGTTATTCATCATGTACTACTAAAAATTCCATCCGGTTTCTGCCATTCTTATTCGAAATAGCTTACCCACTACACCCTTTTTATCTGGCCACTTCAAGCATCTCTCGGAAAAAATATGCTGCCAAAACTCCATGAACTAATTGCACATTTAGATGGAACTTTCTTTAGAGACTTCAGATTCCACTGGACCTGCCAAATTCCTGAAGCACTGCAATTTTTTCAGTAAACTGAACCAACTATAACTTGATAACATGGCATTTTGATCTGCTTCGGCATGATGCAGTAGCAAGATCAAGCCTGCTGATTTTCCAAACAAAATCCATTTCAAAGGAGACCACTGATTCCATGCGCACAAGCTTCAATCAAGAGAGGAGGAATGCGACGCATTACAGGAAGACCCCGGCATGGATCAGGAGAAGTTGCCGGTGGCATGCTGCCCAACTACCGATCTTCTCTCTCTCTCCCCTCAATCCTCAATATCCCTCTCTAGCCCTCCCAGCACAGACACGCGAACGGGCTCCCTAGACACCTCATCCACTTCGTCTCGCCATCAGACGCATGTCCTCGCCCCCCCCCCCCCCCCCCCCCCCCCCCCCCCCCCCCCGCGTCCTTGCTTTTCAGTCTACCTCATCACGCACCGCCCAGCCGAGCCAAGCCCCATAACGCCCGGCTCCAACCAGGCCCGCCGGTAGCCCAGTCCCACCACGTACGCCAGAACGGATCATCTCCTACCAACTTGCAATCATGTCTCGCCAGAGTTCGTCACTACGAGCGCATCCCGTGGATCCATCCACCCACTCGCTCCACACCGTCTCTCTCATCCTTCATATGCATTGGTTCATCGATGGGACTTGGTTCATTGGGCGCCTCTGTTCTTATCCGCTGATATTCAGCAGGGCACCAGCGGCGGCGGGGGTGATGGCCACAGAAGAACGGGAAAGAGAACGATTGGAGGGGATCCTCTGTCTGGGACGACCTCTCCCTAGTAGCGGGCCGACCTCTCCCTAGCAGCGGCGATGGTGTTGAATTGATGGCTATGGGTGCTGCGGACGGGAGAGAAGCAGGGGCGCCGAGAGGAAATCACGCAGGTGCACTACGCTGATGGCGATGGATTCTGTCTATCTGGGTGAGCTGGCCGAGGATTCGCAGGAACTCTGCCGGCGTTGGTGAGCTAGGCGAGGATTTTCTCAAAGCCGGAAGAGGAAGGCGAACGGTACAGGGTGCAGGCAACTGGCCTGGTCGAGCCCGTCTATACAGCACCTGGTCAAGCCCGTCTCTCCCGTCTCCAGCGGCGCGCTCCGCGCGTGCGCCTCGGGAGATCGATCGGCCACCGCCGCCGTCGCCTCCCCAGCGTCGCCTCCCCCTCGCCGCCGCCGGAGTGCGCCCGCCGGGCGAAGCCCGCGCGGCGCGGGCGGCGGCGGGGCATTCCCTCCTGCCTCTGGCCCTCGTGGCGGCGGCGCGGGCCGTCAGATCGGGGACAAGGGGCGCCTCGTCCGGCTGGTCTTCCGGAGGTGGGGACGGCTGGATCCAGCAGCGACTGGGCTAGGAGGAGGTGGCGCGGTGTGGCGGTGCTGGTGGCAGGGTTTCGGTCGAGGTCGTCTTCGATCTAGATCGGGTTCTCCATCGGGGCGTCACACGGCGGTGGGATCGGATCGGCGGCAACGTCACCGGCTCGGCGGAGGGCTTCGTTCCAGCCAACCGCGAGATCGAGACGCCGTGGCCTCCGGTGAAAATCGCGTCTGACTGCGGTCATGGCGGACGATGGCGGCGTCTCGGACGTCGTTTCCTTCTCGAGGCATCGTCGTTGCAGGTCACGTCAACCTGATCGAAAGGCTCCGGGGAAAACCCTTGATCTGGATCTACCGGATCGGACGATGGCGACGTTTCGATGTCGTTCTCCCTCCTGGGGGCATCGTTTTGGAGCAAGTGTTGGCTGGAGGGGACAAGAGGAGGAGCGGCGTGGCATCTGGCACGTTGACAACGGCGGGTCTCAGCGGCATGGAGCAGCGGGGGTCTCGCCGGTGGGCGTGTGATGATGGACGAGTGCAGGATGGTGGCGCTGTCTGGCGTCGTGGTGGCGTCGATGGCAGTGAGGCCTAGCACGGTTCATGCAACAGTTCAGCTCTGAAGATGGATTGATGGTACGTGGCTGCGGCGGCCTCATACCCGGCAGGGGCCCTGGTTGACGAGCACGCCGGACTGGTGGGTGCCCATACCCGGAAGGAGTCCTGGTTGGGACCTCAGGTCTAAGATGTTAGGTTTGGCTGCGAGGTCTGTTTGGTATTAGGCCCAGACCATCAGCGCCCCTTCATCAGTTAGATAGGAGTAGCGACAGAGGTTGCGAAGATGGTGATTTTGGTCTTACTGTTGTACGACTTTGTAAGGTCTTGTGTTAATAATCAATAAAGTGGCCGTATGCATCATCCAGATGCAGAGGCCGGGGTATTCCCTCTTTTCGAAAAAAAAAAAAACAGGGTGCAGGCAACTTCGTTGGGCATCGATACCCTTTTTTTGATTGAGCCTTCGATGCTTAATTGTCTCCGGGTGCAGTCGATATACCTTTGTCCTGCATGTTCAATCGGGACACAGGATCGTTTCTCCGGAATCCACACTATGGAAGGTGTTTGGGCCTAGGTGGGCTGCATTTTTGGCAACCATCCAAGCGACGTATCGAACGGACCCGAGTTGGAAAAACCAATCGAGCAGGTTTTACGTTTTCTCCGGACAAACAATGTAAACATAAAGACTTATAGTAACACATCGGATGTAGAAAATAATATAGGTGAAAAAAACTGAAAGTGTAAATTCACGGGAAGAAGCGTATTGTGACGGTGAACCCAAGAAGTCAATCCATGCGAAAAAGATAAAGCACGGATTGACTACATGAGTTCACCATCACAATACGCTTCTTCCCGTGAATTTACGCTTTTAATTTTTTTCACCTATATTATTTTCTACATCCGAGATGGTAGTAATCTATCTATAAAATCTCATCGAGCAGGTCTCGTCTGTCCCTCGACTGGACCAAGCCTTAAGTTTTGTCATCACGTGCGTGGGCCGAACTGATATAGCCCAGATTTTACTGAAACGATGAGCAGAGGAGCGGCGAAAAAAACTTTCTGCGTGAGGATTAGAACTCATAAATAGTCCCAGATCGCTCCTTTTCAACCAATTCAATCAATTTATATACCCGGACGACTTTGCCGCATCAAAAATCAACAAGCCTCTGAGGGGAAAAGAAGGAAGGAATTAATCCATGAAGAGCGAGTAGATTCGGAATTGGAAGGATGAAAAAAACGAAACGGAACGAAGCCGGGCGTGGTCACACCGCAGAGCCCCGCGAGCATCGGAGCAGAGGAAGAGAGGGGCACCGACGGACACCACCGCCACCGAAATCGGAGAGATGGGGTCAATGGGCCTGCGAAATCAGAAGAGAGAGATGGGGTAAACGGAACAGATACGCCACGGCATGGTCTGTGGAAGATAGGGGCGCGTGGGTGTGGTGTGGCTGGAGCACAGATAGAGAGAAGAGCAGCGCTGATGGAGTGATGGATGGGGTTCGTGGGCTCGCTGGATGGATGGATAGATATAAGAGGAGAAGAACACCTCTGCTCCAGAGTAATGGAGATGCAGAATAAAAGTACACGCAGTGGAGAGCTTCTCGGTGTGGATTTGTTTTTCTAATGGCTGCATCCACCAGAAGGTGCTAGCACTAGCGCCGATTGCAATCTTTTTATGTAAATGAACACCAATATAAGGGCAACTCTAACTTATCGACGCATACAGACGCGAATTTTGTGCATGCATTGTCCTTTGGTCGGTGTTTTCGGCTTTGTACACCCTGTTCGTATTTCAATTGGTAGTGTGGCCAACACACTGAGCATTTTCATCCGCACGGCCGGTATCCAGTCAACTTTTACTCTTTTGCGTATATATCAAAAAAATTACCCAAAGTTCACATAATTCAATGAAATACAATATTTTATAGTTTCACAACCAAACAAAATCTCATGGTTTACAAATCAAATAAAATAAAATTTTAATTAGCACAAATAAATTTGAAAGATAAAATTTGAATCGCATAGTAGCTCCGCTTGGAGCGTTGCTGCTGGCGGCGGAGGCGATGGGTGGCCTGGACTTTGGGGTGCTACGGCGGCGGCACAAATAGTCCACCAACACCAGCAAGAACAGTCGTCGTGTATGGCGAGCTTGGGGGGGGGGGGGGGGTATGTGGGTGCGAGCGGCGGCCTGGGCGGTAGCGGCAATGGAGGGGCGGCCAGGTGTGGTGGCTGTCGGTGGAAGAGAAGGGGAATGGCCAATGTGCCATTGACTGACAGGTCAGGGGGGGGACAAGGGAGGGTGCCACGCGCGTCTGCTTTGTGTTCGCGCCGACGCAAACCCGACCCAAATTTGGCTCTGGAAAAGATCGCGAGCGAACAAAAACCGAGCACTCGTCCATTTGTGTCGGTGTGTTGGGTCGTGATTTATTTATGTTTCAACCGAACGGATACACGCCGACAGTTTGTGTCGGCACGTTCGAGTTGCCCTAATTAGGTGCCGTTGTTTGTTGTTATTTTCATAGTTTAATGTTCATGCCTATCACATCTTATGAATACATCTTCAGATACAATAATTAAAAATGAGTGAAATATTGGAAATAAATATTTCTTAACGGGGAAGATATTTGGAGATCACCCGAACTTGCTGACAATTAAGATATTCCTCAACTCTGGATGTCACCGACATCGTTGGTGAGACAGGATGGAGAGAGGGAGGGATAAAGAGTAGAGAGAATGTGACAACGGTGCATCAACCTGAAATTTAGCCGTGATGGGGAGGAAAAGCTTGTTTTTCGTGGGTGCAATAGCCTTGGAATTGGTTATATTAGAACATGTTGTGACCATGTGAACAAGAGCCTTGAGGAACGTTTATTGGATAGGGGCCTATGCCATTCTTCTCCCTTGAACTCTCAAATAGTATACAACAATTGCACCATTTGTATATCCTGCTAAAAACCAATTACACCATTTCTCTTTCACTCGATGATAGTGCTAAGTTGAAGGGGACGCAATCAAAGGATATCCCTATGACTATCTCAACTTCATACTACCCGGTATGGACACCAACAATCTTTTTTTTTAATTGCAGACACCGAGCGTGTTTTTTTAAGATACATAGTGTTTCAAATTCTTCTTGCTTTAAAAAATTAATGCTTTTAAATATGGTCACGCTTTTTTGGAAATGTTCAAAATTCCCAAAAACTGGTTTGCACTTTTTTAAAATCAATTTTTTTAAAATTCTATTTTAAAAATATGGTTAAAAATGTTCATTTTCAAAACATGTTTCAGTTCATGTAAAAATATTAAAAATTTCAATTTTGTAACTATTTAATAATAAATAAAAATTTGTGTTTTTTAAAAATAAAATATAAAACCGATTACTTGACTATTCCATGCGCCACTACTCTTTCATCAAATGAAGGATGCTAGGGTGGCTTCTCTACGTCTACACTTCATACTTCGAAAAGCGATAACAATATAGACTTATTAGTGATGTTTAGCATAGTTGTATGTAAGAAATGGCGCGCATTATCACACGGAGCAGGCTTTACAATATTTTTTGCCCGTTGCAACGCACTGGAATTTGTACTAGTTATATATATATATGGGAAAATATTTGAGTCCGAAGGCACAGATATTTGTAGGATTGTGCTGGAAGAAAAATGTTAGGGGTGACTAGCCACCCTCCGCCAACCCAACTGCGATAGCTCCTCCACCTTCGACCTTGACATCGATGGGAGTCTGACGAAACTGGAGATGTCCGCGTTGCATCGGTTGCCTCCGCCCCGCCGTAGGGGACAAGATCCACGCCCTCATGGCCTACATGGACACCTACGGCAACAACACCGTCAAGTTCGACTAGCTCAACTCCTCCCTCGCGTACCTGCTCCTCAAGCCCTACTAAGCCTCCGTCAATATTGACTGGCACAGGAGATCGAGGAGGCACGCGTGACCCAGATCAGAACCGTGGCCTCACCAATGACGTGAGCGACGGGGTGCGTGCAGAGAAGACGAGCAAGGTGGCGACAAGAAATCAGTAGAGGAGCTTGGGAGTGAGATCAGCAACGCCATTACCAGCGGCAGTAACCTGAGTTCATCAGGAGGCAGCAATTCTGGAGTGACAAGGAGACAGGTGAAGAAGAAAGGGGATCTGGAGAGAGTCATGTTTTGTTTAAGCATTGGAGAGAGTCATGTGTGCGTGCCAGATGCATCCAGGGGAGCATGTTGGGCTAAAGCCTAAAGCCCAATTAATTATGGGGCGCTGATAGGCGCCGGTGCGCCGGCCTAATTTTGGGCCGGACGCCCCACAACCGTACGATGTAAGCACTTGTGACCGCACGATTCAGCCAGTTCTGCCTCTCACAGGTCCTTTTCTTTATCCCAACGCGTGCTCTTTAGCCTCTGCCGCAGTCTCTCGGTTAAATTTCCCTACAGCTGCACACATCTCCGTCCACCGCGGCAGGACGTAGCTCACCGGGGCCGCTCGCTGGGTCGCTGGCCATCGAAGCTTGTCGGGGCCGCTCTCTGTCACAGCTCGTCGGGTTCACTCGCCGTCGCAGCTCGTCGAGGCCGCTCGCCGTCGCAGTTCGTCGGGTTCGCTCGCCGTCGCAGCTCATCGGGGTCGGTCGCCGTCGCAGTTCGCCGAGGCCGCTCAAAACCAATCCGTCTCTAGCAGCTCCATCGCGCGCACCATCAGCCGCAGACGTCTCCGGCCACGGCGGCGGCAACCTCCGCCACACGCCGCACCCGTCACTGCCTTGTTCGTAATCCGTTGATAGCATCCTCTGTCGTCGACGGTTGCAACTTCTTCCACTGGGGATGTAGCATTTGTGCCGGCCGGTTCCAGCAAAAAACGCAGGTTTTGCGCACCGCCAAATCCCCTGTCGCTGGTTGTAGCTTCTCCTGTTGTTGGTTGCAGCTCGAGTGGAAACCAGTTCAAGCAAAAACGGCTGCCGGTTGCAGCTTTCGCCATGGCCGTGGTTGTAGTAGGTTCCCCGCCTGCTCCCGTGTCTGTAACAAATTGGTCAGCCGGTTCCAGCAAAACAGACTGCCGGTTCCAACATTTTTGTCGCCGTTGCCCCGCGTGCTTCACCCTCCGCAACAAATTTGGTCGGCCGCTTCCAGCAAAAATGGATTGCCGGTCAGAGCTATTCTCGTCGTTGGTTGAAGCATGACGCACCGTCGGATCCAGCTCCCTCTGGGCCGGTTGCCGAACCCACAGGCGCTGGTTCCAGCTCCCTGCTTGTAGGTTGAAGCAAAAACAGGGCATGGTTCCAGCACATGGTGGCACCGGCCATGGCGAGGCCGAGACTCCGATTCCAGCATGCCTCGATGCCGGTGGTAGCCATCCTTTGTAGCAAACTGCCTTGTTGATGGAAGCACCGTCGGTGAGGATGCGCTCAGCCAACCGCTCCCATGGATGCAGCTGCAGTGCTCACAATCTGTCGTCACGGGTTGGTTCCCTACAGCAGTGCCTGGGGTCACATTGGCTTGAGCAGTAGGAGTTCCAGGGGTCGCAAAACATTTGGCCGGAGTGGAGGAGATGGAAGCAGGGTTGAGCGGCAGCCATCGCCTGTGTGAGCGGGCCGGAGATGAGAGACAAGGAGAAGAGATGGGGAATTGTGGTTGTGGCGCTCCGCATGAGGAGGGTGGACTTAGTGGCTTGCGTAGGATCAGCCCTGTGTTTTTGGTTTTTGGTGCGAGTCCGTAGCTACTAGCGAGCGAGCCAATGCGACCGACCGAAGCTTCGGCCGGCGCGCCGGTTGCAAGCGTTTTCCATTAATTATTTCATTTTTCGGAAACAAGAAAAATTCCAATTGATAAGCTGTGATTATCTGCAGTGTACATATTGTACATGATTATATGAAGAAGAATAAACATGTATGAGTCACTGATTTTGAACTCAAATTTAGTGCATATGAACCTTCGCCACAAAACAACTAACATTCGTATTATTGATTAAGCATTTTTTCAAGGATATATATGTATTAAGCATGAAAAGGGAATTTCAAACGGCCAACTTATGAAAAGGCAAATATGCACCTTCTTCAAATTAGGTAATTAGGAAACTTAGATCACATTTGGGAAAATATAATTTCTTTATAGTATACGGAGAATATGCATGATAAATTAGGTAGGTGATTCATGCATAACATATGTTTTATATTTAAACATCGACGACAAAAGCTAACATATCTCAAACAAAATTTATTGGCAAAATACTCATATTTGAAATTACTGCCACATTTGAATCCGAAATTCTTTGCAGAAACCAAGTAATGGTGTTCTCATAACAAATAATGATTAACAAGTTGATTATATAACTGTTAAATTCTCACCCGTGCACATATTTTCTACTCCCTTTATCTCAAAATGTAAGACGTTTTTTGACACATTTGTAGTGCCATGATGTTTGATGAATATATTGATAATGTTCCCCATAAAAATACGTGTGTTTAGACTAAATTAGCTATGAGTGAATATATACATTCAATCTTATAAAAAAAACCTAGCCGATACCAGTGGTTCATATTCTGACTTGAATTTATTGCATAAAAACTTCTCTTGAAAAACAATTCGTAACCCATATATTAGACATGAATAAATTTGCTTTGCCGCAACAGGTCTTTTGCCATTTCATGACCCATACCACAAACATGATTTTTGGACCACAAATTGCTCCCGAACAATTTGACTCGAATATGCCTTCTCAACATTTCACAAAGCTTCAATGTAGTTTTTTCGCTTAACCTGAAAAATGCCAATTCATGACTAACTGACAAAACAATCAAATATTACTTCATTTAACCTAACTTTTTTACATACTGGCCCGTGCGAGGGCCACTGTGCTAGTTGTTACCACAAGGATTTGGAGCTGGAGAGGCTTGAGAGGGATCTGGACCCTTCCAGGTCACTCGTCGCTGACAATGCAGCCCTTACCATCCTTCGGCTTGCAGACTGTTTGGAGAATGCGTTAGGCTATATCACTCAATATAGGGGTGTTGCGGGTTGGATCAACGAGGAGATACAGTCGGGCATGCAGAGCCAGAAGGACATGGAATCGGTCCTGACGGGGCTGAATGAAGTCCCCGCTCGGGTCAAGGCTTGGAAGAAGTCTACAGCCCGGAGTGGTGCTGATGTGGCGCTGTCACTCGTCCGTGTACATTGCAAGAATGTGGATGAGGAGAAGCTTAAGAACATCCGAGTGATGAACAAGAAGAACCTCAAGTTTGAGGATTTCATGGAGACCTTCGCTGACGATGCCACTCGCATCGCCGATGGGATCGACCTAGAGACCTTCGCCGACCCAGCGATCCCTCTGCCTAACACTACAAAAAAACCACTTCCGTGATGATACGTGTTTGCCACAGTAGGTCACATTTTCTGTCATGCATGTACATCCATGACGATTTTATGACAGAATCAAGATAGTCATACCTGTGCTATCGTAGAAGTGTTCCATGACAATACCAAAATTATCATCATGTAAGTGTCCACTTTCATGATGATAAATGGCGCATCATGGAAGTGGTTTCGTCAAGGGTAATCAACACATGGCATCCATCGTAACGGGTCGCCGTTAAGCTATCAGGTTTCAGTTTGGATCCGATAACCCGTTAACAGGCAGGACCAATGGGGAATTTCCACGTGTAAAATCATAATTGGCTGGAGGAAACACGTGTCGGCTCCTCGGCGGGCCAGATGTCGTCCATCCAATGGAGGAGACGTGCCTATGATACATCGACATGTGGCAGGGCCCAAAAGAGGCTCATATAGGTTAAAAACACCGACCTTGTCAAAGGCCCGTAGTATTTACTCAGGTATTAGTGGGCCAGCCCACTAACGGCCTGCTTAAACATGGCCCATTCACGGCACAAAGCCAGATCTGGCCCATTAATTGTTCGCCGAGTATTTGGGCCCAATTACGGCCCAGTGACATTTTGGCCTGTTAGAGGCCCGATGTAGACATGGGCGCATTTCATCCTGGTGTGTCTTTCGGCCCGGTAATGGCCCATCCTGCCCATGGGCCATATATGGTCCGACGTGCCATCCGGCCCACTAACGTCCCGTGATCAAGGTGGCAACAATTCATCCCAACGTGACTTTTGGCCTGTTGAAGGTCTGTCATACAATTCAGCCTGTTGATGCCTCTACTAAGCTTTTGGCCTCTTAAAGGCCCATGATATCAGTTGGCCAACTAAGAACCGAGATATGTTTCGACCAGGTAATGGCCCATCATATAACTGGGCCAATAATGGCCCGGTATACATTTCAGCCTGCTAAAGGCCTATGGACGACTATTGAAAATTGAGGCCCAACATGCATTTCGTCCTGCTAAAGGCCATGGTATCTTCTGGGCCGTAACAGACCAGAAGAATATTCAGCCTGTTAATGGCCCGAAGCTACATGGGCCCAACTAAGCGCTGGATCCACTAAAGGCCCAACTAAACTTTGGGCCGAATATAGGCCCGTGAAAGTTGTGGGCCTGGCGCAAAGTGTGAAGGCCCCAATGGCCTTTCAGGCCCAAGAAATTTGCAAGCCGGCAAAATTGTCTCCCACTAGGCCCGTTAGAGGCGAATGTTTCGGCCCGATCGCCTACATCACATTTTTGCTGTTTTTCAGATAGCGAATGATTTCACATACGGTAGCTAGTATAAATTAAGAACAAACCTACTCTATACAATAAAGAAATTATGGCATAGTAACTTAGAATAAACCTACACTATACAATAAAGGATTTATGGTATATTACGTCCACCGGGCATCGAAGTTCACCACCAGTGATCATAAGGCGCAACGAAGAAGCAGAACAAAAATTGGGCGCTATTGTAGTGTAACAAAATAATATTAAACCAAGACCACTTCCAGGTCAGTTCAAGAAAGGTCAGCCTTGCGCGGGAGCTGGTGCGCAAGTTGCTGAGTAAGGTTGTGAGACTGGCCTAGCATGTCGGTCATAGCTTCCAATTGTAGCTGTTTAGCCATGATGTTGTCATTGGTGTTCTCTGCGATCTTCCTTAGAGATAGGACTTCAAGTCGAAGTTGAGTTGCCGAATGCCTTTCTACTTGAACTTGGGACTGAAGAAGTCGAACTGATTCAGACAAGGAATTCTATGAGCTTGTCTTACTGCTAGCCTCAAGTAACTTGAACACTACAACAAGACATGACTTTGGGGTTGTCTTATCTTCAAGATGGTTTGCCTTCTTTGCTGCTATATATGTTGGGTTTGTCTCATAGCCTTCAGTAGACTTGTGCATGCCATCAGGCATATCACCCTGAAACAAGCAGAGAGATGACATGCTTTGCACGTGTATAAACAAAGATGGTAATTATGCAGTCAATTCCATCCAATTTCAAATTAGAAAATAAAGAGTCAATTCAAAGTATCGATAGCATAATTTGGCATTGTTCATAATGCGGGGAGCTTCACCACACTATTCGATTACCATGTCAACAAAACAAGCATAGATGAAGGGCAAAGACAATCATTGTATCTATTTTGGTAAATGTTCATGGCATGTTGTTCATATCATCAGGCACATCAGTAAGATAAAAAAGGAGATGGCAAGGTGCAAACAGGGGCTGCTTCGCCACACACCAGATTATAGATCCATAAAAACAAGCATACATGAAACTTACAGTTGTTCATATCATCAGCCACATCAGTAAGATAAAACAGGAGTATTGAGTAATGTGCATGGTATGAACAAGGAATTTTGTTTTAGAACTAAAACTTGGAACTTATAGTTGTGGCAAACATGCATTTTGATACAAACAGCAAACTAAACAGCAGTTAACGATAGGGGGTATCAGCTAATTAAACAGTAGTTGAGGATAAAGTCTTTAGAAGGACCGACTTACAATAACAATTAACACCGGCTCTATAATGCCCTTCTCCATGTAAAAGGAAGGATAACTCAAGAAATTCAGCACAGAAACTTCTTCAAAAGCATTGCCTGTAATCTGCATTTTATAGAGAGTAATTATAAATATGATAATACTGGAAGGGATAGAGGATAATGAAGATAGATGCATATTGATGCTACATAATCAACTACCAATCCCCGTAAGTACAAGTGTTACAGAACAAAATGTACTGACAAAAGCAATGGGCTACACTTCTCCACCAGCATTGTCTGTGTATTCAACTTTTTGGTAAGATTAAAAATAGATCTGGTATTTTTTTTAGTAAATGGTGGGTGAGGGAGATAAGATGCAGAATGCTACACAATGAACCAATCCCTCCTTCCCATAAGATAAGAGTGTTTTGTATACTGGTGTACTGTACAAAACGCTCTTATATTATGGGACGGTGGGAGTAGCTGTTAATGTAAGTACAGTGATAGACGACGTTCAGTCCTTACAAGAGGACTACAAAGCTAAACCTCTTCAAAAGCATTGGGTTGATTCTAAATTTCTGTAACAATCGATACTGATCTGATAATGTCCACCAAATGGAGGATAAGGAGGCTAACATGTGCAGCGATGCTACATAATCAACCAACTATGAAAGTAAGTATGGTCATACATTGCAAGAGGTACTCACAAGAGTAATGTAGTGTGCACTATAGTTGCGAGATTCTGTGGTCCCTTGAGAATGAATGTTCTTCTGCAAATAGTTTTCATACAAGTGAGACGGTAAGGCACATGCAGAAATGTAGTTCAAATTGTGATGTGATATCATAGACAGTACCTTACGCTGCAAACAAGACCAATGTGTAACAAGGTTATTGCAGTCACTGTCTGATAAATGTAGCACCGGAGACTTTACAAAAATTTCATTTAGAGGCTTGCCATCCAAGTGCGCTTGACTCATGTAGGAGCGATACTTCGTCAACGAGTGCTTGAAAGGCGCAACGAACCCTTGCTCGTCTTGACTATCCAGTTTGGTCCTCACCTATTTAAAAGAATGAAATCTTGTATCTTCTGTCAGCAGAAACATATGCACTAATTTCCATGAAATATATTAATACATTACTTACACGTAAGTTGCGGAGGAAGATTGGAAATTGTTCTGTGTCTGTGGTATAATCTTTCCATGAAGGAAAGATGCGCACAAAGTTCTTGACAACAATATAAGCTTCATCTTCTAAACCGGGAAGAAGTGGAACATGGGTCCTATTTGCTGCAATTGGGGCTCTCTCTCGTTTGAAAATGGATTTGGCAACTGGATTTGGTGTACTCTTTGCTGGAATGGAGGTTTCGTGTCGTAGAGTTGGTGCTATGTGAGCTGGCATCATCATACTGTTTGCTGCAGTTGGGGCCTCAGAGTTGGGGTATCCGAGATGACCAGTATAGTAGGGCTAGAGTCTGCTAGAGTTGGGGCCGTGTTTTGTGGGTCTGGTGATATTGCAACTACACCTAATGGGCTATTTGATTTATCAGGTGTCACTATCTTTTCCAAATACTTTGTTTGCACTCCTCCGCGATCAGCAATTGCCCTCTTCCTTTTGAATGTCTAATACATAAGAACAACATTTGAATGGATAAATATGGTATGATGACAGATGAAATATGTACTGAAAATGGATGGGCAGGGTGTATTCAGATACACGATGTGTAAACTAAGCTAATGGCATTGCAATAAAGTAGAAGCAACGCAAAGCATCAGTTGCAAGATATGTGCAACCAATATAACCTTGGAAAGTTAGAGCAAGCACCTTGATGGGTGAATAAGATAGGACATCTGCCTATGACTCCTCCAATAGGGAGCTACATTGACTTAGGTCTCCCTCTAGCCCAGAATCATCGTTAGGATCATAATCTGAGCCCGAATCTGTAGGTGGAGAGCGTTTGCATTGCATTGCATCTAGACTTGAATCCAGTCCCTTAATGCCAAGTTTGACAGCCATGTCATTGTTCTGGTTTATTCTTTTGATGCATGCAAGCTCATAATCATTATGATGTTGTTCAGTATTTGAGATTCATGAAAACAAAAAAAATAGTTAGATTATCTATGGAATGCATTGCGGATTCAAGTCAGAGAGTGTCTCCCTACAAACCCTTGCGTATACAAAGTTCATCCCCTAAACGTGTTGACCAGACCACGGACAAAAATACAAACCTCTTATGTCTCTATAACAGGCGGACACTCATTTCCAAAAAATAGGAACATTAGAATCATATCAAATTCTTATTTGAACAAATAAATTAAGGAATTATGAGTGGCATAATATTTAGCTTCAAGGGTGGAATTCTGGTAGTGCGACACAAAGCAAGTATGCAGATTGTATTCAATGTAAAATATCATAGTCTATGTAAAAGGTGGATATGCCACTTTCTTTTCATACAATGTAATGTTCGTTACCCACACATGATGGCAGAGATCACACAGAGAAATACTATTCACTCATGTCTGCGGTTCCAGTATTTTGAAACAAGGTGGTCCACCCTATAAGAATATTGACACCAAATATGACAAGGCAAGCATAGAGGTAGTGTATCAATCATTACTTGTGAGCTTACTAGGACAAGTATGGAAAATTGTAACTGCCGTAAGAGACCGTCCAAAATCTGAATCAAGAAGTTGGTCTAGCACTTATTGTTTGCAACTAATCGACGTGAATAATTGGATATCATATCGAATGAGTAAGAAAGACAAATAAAATTGTCAACAAACCTGGCCTGCAGTAGTAATCTGGGTCAATGTCACTATGACCAACAATCCAACATGACTAGTGTGTGTTCCTAGGGCTGGAATTTTGAAACCCTGTGAACTTTATAGGTACTAAGATTACTGAAATATTTGAACCATTAAGTGTAGGTAGTACTCAGTACACAACGAACACTAATGACAGTCCTGCCTAATGAGTAATGAATCAATTAGAAAATGGGTGATGAGGAGTGGCTTCCGAGTATTGAGGATGTATCTCAGGATAAATCGGGTTGGCTTAGTTGGTGCTACACGCCTGAGCCCTGAACGGACTAGGAAGGTAGGCACGGCGGCATGCCCGGGTAGCAGTGACGTTGTTGGGCGAGCGGCTCCAGAGCTCCTCTTAGTCCAGCGTCTCCTCCTAGATTCATGCCATCCAGGGACGGCAAGTCACCGACAAGGCAGGCAGCTGGGGGCGAGTAGAGATCGGAAGCGCAGTAGAACAGAGGGGAATCGGTGTTTGGGCCGACCCAAAATCTCAGGGTGAGCCACGGACCACCGCGGGCACCCTGTAGATCCACACACCAACGGTGTACATGCATTTTCAAAACTAAATTAGGAAGATTTAGCTGGCCAACCAAACGACTCTGTTTGATAATATAAAATTCGTATTTGAACAACTAAGCTTGTTTAGCTTGATGGGTGGAGCAGTGTTATTATGATGCGAAGCACGTAGGTTGATCGTATAATGATCATAAAAGGGGGGAACCCTAAGCATGATCAATTAAACCCTATTCTGAGTGTGCCATGGTAGATTTGAAGTTGCAAACCACAGAAATGCTATTTAGCAACCATTGTTTCCTTCGAACTAAGAACTAAATTCTAAGAGCTGAAAAGAAAGTACAGTAACCAAGTTACGATCTATTTTCTGGTTGAGATCTAAAAGTCGAGCATATATGAAGTAGTACCACCTCTCTTGCAGCGCCGTGTAGGCATCAGGAGTCTGATGGTTGTCGGTGGCGTTGAAGCAGATCTGCGATGATAGACGGGTGCATTGGGGGATAAGTCCCATTGCAATGGACGAGAAGGTCGTGGGAGCGGCCTCGGCAAGCAGGACGACGGTGCCGATGAAGCGAGAAGACGCGAAGCACGACTCCTGGTCCATTTTCGTGGATGAGAAATGTCCATCTCTAGTAATGGGCGACGTGGTCTTGGTAGGTGCTCCAAGAAGTTGGAGGATGTCGGCGATGGATGGGGTGGAAGATGATGGTGACGGATGGGGTGGCGGACGGAGGAGGCTGGCATGGGATGCTATTATAGCATGGACGGTGTATAAATGGGAAAATGGAGGGAGAGGTATGGGGAACCATGTTTTTGGGATGCGCCTGTCTGAAATATGGGAAGTTACGAATTTAGCCCCTGTTTAAAATTTGGACATCTCGTCAGTTGGGGATAGGACGATAATCTCACATCTCCCCAATATTTGCCCAGAGCGATTTCGGGCGAGGAGAGGGTGTTTTGGCACCCACGGTTGGTGCCCACACTGTACGAAACGGGCTGACTGGTAGGGCGGTTGTGTCACGTCTGAGTGAAGTTACAAACCTGCCCCTATTAAAAATATTTGCCTACAACAATTTCGGCCTTGTCGAGTTTGTTTTGCTGCCCACCATGTATGAATGGGGAAATGGAGGGAGTGACAGAGGTCTTTCGTACGATCTTGAATCAAATGTGTTTTTCCGCCCACGTCCGGCGCCCACCGTGTCTGAGTGGGCTCAGAGGCAGTCGTGTCATGTCTAATTGAAGTTACTAACCTACCCCTTTTGAGAGCAGTGGAAATCGGGCTGATGGATTGTCCGTGTAAGGGATAGACAGTAATTTCCATCACGCAAACACTTGCTTCGGGCAATCGACGTGGGGGTGGATATTTTGCGGCTTCTTTCAAATTTTGGGACAATAAGCATTCACATTTACCCTAGAAACTAAATTCGAATCTATTTTGTATTCTTATACGAATCTTTATAAATCATCCCATGTTTTTTTATATATCTTCGAAAGCACTACAAAGATGTATTCCACTATCATATACGAATATGATTTACACATGCTGATACTTGAATTCATAAGGTAGAGTCCAGCTTAAGGTGAATTCGAATATTTGAAACCAATTATGTCCAACTCAAGTGTAACATGTATGACACACGCAACATATAGTGTACTGCCATTTAGATATGTACACAAGCGATGTCTCAAGATTCAAAATACCGATTCAATCAATCAATAATGTACAAACCTAACAGACATATAAACACTTATAGAGTATATGGATCAATAATATCAACTAACATACATAAGCCAGGCCGTTGTACCTTTTTTGCTAGAAAGACATCAATTTTTTTAGCAAAGCTAGTACATCATCTTTGCCCTTTCAGGTGCGTGCCACTTAAGGACCATCTATACTACTATTATTGCTGAATGCACATTCAGCCCGATTGGCATCTTTGTAGGTCTGGCATAGCAATCGAAATGAAATGTCCCAGTGTCTTATCAATTAATACAGACTCATGCTCAAAATAAATTACAAAAATATATATTACATGATCTCTAGAACAAATGGTTTGATTGATTACATGAACAAACAACACAAAGGGTATTTAACGATGGAAAAAGCATTTCACCTATAATTTACCAAGTGGGAATTTAATTTCCTTTTTTCCTTCAAGACATTAACAATGTGGTCAGTCTCAGCTTGCTTCGTTTTGAAATCCACCAAATATTTAATGGTTGTCTTGAGTACTGCTTGTGATTGTGCTACTTGCTTCCCCAACATATCAACTTCGTCTCTAAATTCAGAAGCAGAATTATTTTCTACCAAAAGTTTAGCCTCTAGAGCATCAGCAGTTGGCAATTCACGATGCACGATTTGGCCGGTGCCACTGCTGTGGGATGATACAATGTCCTTAGGGCTAACCTGTTTTCCATTAAAGCTTCGATTGGATTCTGAAAAGTTTAAGTTAGCAAAAAATCCCAACTGGGAGTTAGAACAGCAAACCAGTTAGACAAACAAGGAATTAAAGAGTTTCGATTGGATGCTGAAAAGTAGTAATTAACATCATTGTAACTGGTTGCAGCAGCAAAGCAGTTAAACAAACAAGGTTTTTGAAAGATCCTGTTGTGGCATTAGAGTTTCTTTTGGATCCTGAAAAGTTTAGTAGCCAGTAACCTAATTAGAGCAACCGGTTGCAGCAGCAAAGCAGTTAAACAAACAAGTTTTGCAAAAGGAACCTGTTGTAGCATTGGAGTTTCTCTTGGATCCTAAAAAGTTGAGTAGCTAGTAACTTGATTAGAGCAACAAATTACAACAGCAAACCTGTTACACAAATATATTTTTGAAAATGTTCCTGATGTGCAATTGGACTTCCAATTGGATCCTGAAAACTTGAAATTGGTAAGATGATTGTATGAACAAGTTACAACAGCAAACGAGGTAAACAAGTAAATTTTTGAAAACATACCTGTTGTGCCAACAGAGTTTAATTTGGATCCTGCAAACTTGAATGTTAGCAACCAAAATAAAATGTTACAAGACCATAAGAAACTAATATCTAACTAGTACAACTAACCAGTTTTGGCAACGTATTTAATTACACATGAACTAGTAAAACTAACAAGTTCTTGGCAACGTATTAAAGTAACAAGTCGGTACCGTTTACCAGCAACACATACATCTGTAAATATCTTTGATATATATATATATATATATATATATATATATATATATATATATATATAAAAGTTAAAAAGACGTTGTTCCTCATATAAACCTGACAATTGTCTATCTATGAACATGCAAACATTACTAGTGCTACAAGTGATAACAGCAAACCATTTGAACAAACAAGATATCTGAAAGTAAATTACACATGAATTTTGCTACACCCTAGAAGTACATATGACCAGCTATCTACGTTCTTAAGTAACTATTTAAGTTCAGGCAAACATGTAATTCTTAACAGTAAGTATCGAACACATAGATAGACACAGTCTATAAAAGGATTAATAGGCTATGGCATTATGTAATCAGTAGCAAACTAAATTAAGCCAAGCAACGTAATTGAATGATTTTGTAATCTGTGGCTAACTAAAATTCCAGAAGTAGGCAACTGAACTTACGCTAGCTGTTTGTACAGTCACACTGCAACTTCTTTTTCGCTTACAAGGTTCTACAAAGGAATCCATTCCATCAAGTGCCTAGATACGCAGTCCCAATACTTCTTTCTTCCCACACTGCATTGGTAAGTCGAACGGTTAATTTGATAAGATGGTGCATCCTTGATATGATATATGAGGACGAGTTGTCAGACTAGTTGTAGCAACACACATCACACTAGCATTTACGGTATATTTCATGCGATTTCATTTGGCATATCGAGATCTAAGCAATCTACAATAGGATGAAAAGACTGACATCCTTCACATTATTGGAGAACTTAGTTCATAGAAACAAGCAATTCAACCATTATGTGTGTAAATCAAAAGCGCCACTGGTATATTTTTCACTACCCTAATCATACACGCAAAAAGGGGCGACGCCATCGTAGGGGCTGCGATGGGTAGCCGCCTCGGGTGGCTGGAAAGTGCGCACCTAGTTTGAGTCGTCCAGGTTGGCCCAGGCTAATTTTGTTCGTCCCAGCGCATGACCAGGCAATATAAAAAATGAAGAAAAATATTTCAATAAGGATGGGTCAATAACATAAGTGCAAGGCATGCCCTATAGCAGGTTCACAACCCAAACGAGCGCCTCCCATATCGATCGACAACAGGAAAAATCCCCAATTCGTTTGATCTAGCCTCTAGTCTATTTTGCTCCTAACCTAACCGTCGCTGGACGGACCGACACAACACTTCCTCACGCCCTCGTTGGACGCCAGTCGTCGGGCTTCAAGCGAATTGAAGGACAATAAGATGAAGTTCCAACCTTTGGTGTAGCCTGCGTAGGAGGCAACGGCGACAGCACGGGCATGGCATCGAGCTCACGCAAACGGACAGTCGTATCTTGCAAGAGCAGCATGCGCAGCGAGCAGGTACATCACATCCCTGATTATATCTAATTCAAATGTTCAATTTCTGGCCAATAGTTAAACCTAACGGTGTTGTAAAACTGCTTGTATGTAGGGAATCTATAAGAAAATGAAACCTATTTCTGCTTATTTTATAACTCCCCCAATCAATACTGAACTGACTAAACCTAACGTGTCTAAGTTTCTGGTGCAAACATACAAGCTCATGTTGTTCTTGAGCCTGAAGTGTCTAATGAATAGACTGCTAATGAAGGATTTGATGCAAACATTTTACATGCTCCTGGTGATGTACATATAGTGTCAAATGTGGGATCTAATGCAAGCATTTTGCAATCACCCATTGGAGAATGTAGTGTCTAATGATGATCTTCTATGTTGAGAGAGAGAGAGAGAGAGAGAGAGAGAGAGATATCCAGGAATTAATGACAAGCAAATTAATACATTTTCATGGCTTGAGGAAATGTCGAGGCCATGTACCAGAAAGTTCCGTATCATGACAACCTAGCATAAATATTTTTCTAATCTGTTGGTTGAAACTATTGGCATACTTGTGTAGGACAGATATATTGATATGCAGTTTGCGCACTACTTATAGGTGCAACTACACTTGGATATTTTTGGCCAGAAAATGAGCTATTCAGGCAGGTACAGTCCATCTTAGTAGTCCTTGTAAACCATGTTGCATTATGTATTTTTTGGTGCTTACATCATTTAGTGTTTTATAATCTGGAACTACTTTGGATCATTAGCTGGTTTTCAAAATGCATGTAGCTTCACATTTCTCAAGTTATGTCGATTTCCGGAGTGCAAGTGCCTTCGTATTTTTAAATAAAATTTTCGCCCCTGGTAACTTGAATTCGTGGACCCGCAATTGCACACAAATCATACATGCAGGCCAGTGTGAATTAAATGAAATGTAGGGAATAACGCTAGCTCGTTGTACAGGATCACTGCAGCTCTGCTTGCGCTTGGGATGTTCCATGTACAAGTCCATGTTACCACTTGCTTGGATATGCAGGCCTTGTGCTCCTTGCATCCTCCTTTGCATTTTTGACACAACGAATGGTTGATCAAATAAGAGGAATTGACATTGTTGTTGTACCGGATGACATGTACTTACAAGGTTATACCGGCATGCATGATGTGTACCAGATCCCGTAGTGCCGTCATGCTTCGCTAAAAAATGTTTTGCTTGTTTCAGATGATATCTCCAGAAGAATTAAGAGTTAAAGTCAGAGTTGCATAGGCATGTAAGCTAAGAGAGCAGTAAAAGGATATACAAACATCATAAGAACAGTGCACAAGGGAGTGATATGTGGATACCTAGTTTGGGTCGGTGTTTGGTTATGCTCGCCTAGCTAGAGTGCGGGTCACTTCAGAGTCGTTGAGGGTGATGCGCTAGCGTTGGCTGGCCATGTACGGATGCAGATCTCGAGCGGCAAAGGAGCACTATGATACGGTGGACGAGAACGTTGGTGATGCACCAACGACATCTGGGGGGGTGGAGGTGCGACGATGTTCTCGGTGAAGTAGCCCCGATGAGGTGGGAGACGACGTCGATGAAGCAAACTTGATGCGGTGGAAGTCAGTGTCTGTGAGGCACGTCGACTGCGGCGACCGATGTTGTGGGTGGACCAGCCAATGCTGTGGACGAGGGGGTAGATGAGGTAGCTCCGGTGCAGTGGAGAAGCACGACCGTCGACTTCGTCATCTTCGTCTGGCACAGAGCTGGGGAAAGATACGAGACGAATGGTGATTCGAATTTTTCTTGGGTTGGTGGCGAATTAGGGATTTGAGAGCTCTGGACGCGGAAGGGGATGGGGGAGAAGGGAGATTCTGCAGGGATGGAACTGAGGCCGCCAGATATTTCAATCCAAAATGTTGAAGCGCTACTTTTTATCATCGTTCTTTTTTTTGGGGGGGGGGGGGATGGGGTGGGTGCTAGCGTCCGTACGACACACGCAACCACCACGACACGACCCTGGTATGCCTGGTGCACCAACATTTGAGAATGCAAAGGAATCTTATTTAATTGGAAAATGAATCTTGTACTATGTATTATCATGCCTGTGTTTTCCTTGCAAATAATTAGTCTTTCGAAACGAGATACTATGAATTAATTAATGAGGAGTTATTTGAATTAGAGTGTGTTTGTCACATAGCGATCTCCAATTCTAATGTAGATTTCGCATTTCATGGCATCCACGCTATTTTTCCCTACTCTTATAAAAATGTGAATTGGTGATGATGGTGTGCCTGCCTTCGTGCCATATGTGCCATCCGATCTTGAATCTATGGTTGAGATCGAGAATGAGATATGTTGTGCCGAACCAACCACCAAAACAGGGGATAATCTGGAGGTTTCCCGTTCTCTCGTGAAACAGATCTCCGGCGCCGCCACCCACCCTCTCTCCTCCGGAGACCATCCTCTCCCCCGCCGGTGGAATGCTCCCACTATCCCGGCCACCCCCCACCCCGCCTCCCCACACCAACAGAGAACAGGATCCCAAACTCGGCACCCAAAGGAGCACACAGATGTGACAGGCCGGATCGAGCCCATCCCCGCCGCCGTAGTCATCGGCCCGTCGTCGCGGTCGCCGGTCCGCTGCCCACAATGGCACTGACGCCGCCCCAAGCCCAGCACCGACGAATTCATAACCCGCACACTCTCCTTCGTTGCGTCCCCCATGCGAGCGCGCACGAGGCAGCGCCATTGGATCGATGGAGCGCATGCTGTATGTGTGTGCGCGTGCGCCTGAATGCGCGACGGCGTGCGGGAGCTCCCCCTTCTCCTCCCTTTTCCTCTCTCCCGGCGCATGCGATGGAGCTTGAGCTGGGCGGGACGCTGAGCATGAGTTCATGGGGGCAGAGGAAGAAGTCGGTCAGGTAGAAGGCGTGGACATTGGGGGGTGGCTACATGCGAGAAGGAGGTTGTGAACGCTTGGATGGGTGCTGGCTGGCCGACGAGTGCATCAAAGGTGATCTAATGTTGTTAATTTTGCTGCTCTGCCCTGATATACATCTATTGCACATATATAAAGAGATCATAGAGGAAAGTAGCAACCTACTGCTGCGATTTTGTTCATGCTTCTACTGGTTTTGTTCATACTGTTACTTGCTTACCGATTACAACTGCTGCTATTAAGTACTCGCTTCATGATATGTAGATATGTATGCTGCTAGGTACTCGTGAACATGGTGACAAGGGATTGGTGCTGCAGCGGTATGCGTCTGGTGGCCATGCAGTGGCATCCACTACTTAGATACGTAATCTACCCGACAATGGTGAGAAGACTTTGATCTTGATTTATTAGATGTAAGCCCCATACATAGATTGGTGATATCAGTCGGTGAGCTTTCTCCATCTCCACCCTCTAACACAGATTGGTTCTGCATTATGCATTTGTGCCTTAGATAAGAAAGGAATGTTTCTATCTAAATATTATCCAGTTATTCTTTCTTTATCTAAATCGATTTAGGAGAAGAGATAGAGAGAATAATAAGTTACTGGTGTGGTTCATTTGGGAAATTCAGTACTTTGTTAATTTGTTTATACTGCTTTGTTTTAGGCTATGAAATAAAGAGAAGAAGAAATTCCTGTGATGGATCTCTATGGAAGTTGTTACATGAAGCATTTTTATCTGGGAACGTCTACTTTAAATATCCCTGCTGTTGGGTTTGGTCTTCATTCAATCTCCAAATTATATGGTTTGGTAAGATTTTTCTTTTTGCAAATTTGATTGCTTAATGGTGTGTACGCCAACATATGTCTCCCACTGGTTGTGTCCCTTGCGCGCTCATGGACATCAGCGGCGTTTGCGGGGGACGAGGAGTATCCCGTGTTTAGTCTGACGAGCATTATAAGCTCCAAACCGTACATATTAGCATGACGAGGCCGCCCCGTCTCAGTTCTCGGCTTCCAGGGATACGTGCTGCCGCGGTAGCGCAATCACACTGGCATAGCGCCCCACGTCATCCGCGCCGATGCTTTTGTGTTCAACCTCCATGCTTCGCCGCTGTGAACCCATCTGCAAGGTGGTGCGCGCACATATATTTCATCCCCAATACTGCTTATGTGATTTGCTTATTTGATCAACTTAGGGTTCAAGAGTTGATATGATGTCATCCCCAATATTGCTTATTCGATGTAATAGCCTGGCTTATTAGGGATGATAGACTACTCATATCAATAAGGAATTCCTTCTTTTCCGGGATCCCATTCGGACAGAACTCCAAAGTTAAGCGTGCTCAGCTTGGAGTAGTTTCAGGATGGGTGACCGACCGGGAAGTTGCTCCCGGGTGCGCACGAGTGAGGACAAAGTGCGCAGAAAAGACTAGTATTGATCTGTGGGGCCAGTCTAGATCCCGCCAGGAGTAACGACCACCGGCGGGTGTGTCCGGGGCGTTACAAGTTTGTATCAGAGCCGACCCTCGCGGTTACACGGATGGTTGCGGACAGGTGCGCGGTCATGTTGTTCATGACGTTTGTGACCCGTCGTGGCACACGGCATGGCACATGTACCGGACTAGATGCACAGACGGTTGTGCCAAGAGGGAACGTTCCTGTGGCCCGACGAGGACGTCGGTTCCTCTGAGTGGGGGTGTATGTAATAGCCTGGCTTATTAGGGATGATAGACTACTCATATCAATAAGGAATTCCTTCTTTTCCGGGATCCCATTCGGACAGAACTCCAAAGTTAAGCGTGCTCAGCTTGGAGTAGTTTCAGGATGGGTGACCGACCGGGAAGTTGCTCCCGGGTGCGCACGAGTGAGGACAAAGTGCGCAGAAAAGACTAGTATTGATCTGTGGGGCCAGTCTAGATCCCGCCAGGAGTAACGACCACCGGCGGGTGTGTCCGGGGCGTTACATTCGATCAGCTCTTTTTAGATATAGAGACTAATAAACAGCTTAATAATTTATAATAACTTGGTGAGTATAATGATATGCCTTTTACGTTTGCACCCGCAATAGATATATAGACTAATAAGGATTTGATTCTTTTTTATCATACCAATTAGTTCGTTAGTTTGTTCATGAGTATAATGATATGCCTGATGCCCAAGTTCTATGGTGACTCCTATATAATTGACTAAATACAATGAGCTAACGATTAGTTGTGATTTATGTGATCAAAGAATATAGTACAGTTCACGTAAACCTAAATATAATTTGTACACAAAGAGGACATGGGTGGTAGAAGAAAGTTTGGGATAAATTGCAAGTTAGTCTGTAATGCCAGATACAAAATCAGCCAGTAGAACGAACCACGGTCTTTTCTATCAGCTACATAGAGAAGTGTATGACCTTCAGTCTTCAAGATGCACGCCTTCTCTGATTCTACTCTGCACCAAGTGTGATACAAGTATGGAGTTGCAGATTGTATAGAGTGCTCTGAGGCAGCAATTAGGTAGCTGGTCGTGGAGGTGTTATTCCTGAATGTACTGGATCAAAGCAAACTTCTCAGCTGCAGTTCTCGTTTTTAAGTTCTGAGTAGCTGCATTTGTGATGAATTGGGTGTTATAAACTTTGAATCTGTATTGCGGGAGAAGTATGAGATTATGGTTGAGAAGAGCTACCAGATTTTTCTCCCTGAAGATACTCTATAATTTGGAAAATAAAAACCAACTTCACTGCTCTCTTAGGATAACCACACTTATGATGGCTCTATGTTGTTGCCGTATGTCCGCTAGGAGTTTTGGGCAGGGAAGCAAGTGATCAAGTTTTCCATAAGCAAATTAGTGCTACCATATAAATAATAATTGCAAAAAATTATATATTTTCACCTTCAATATCACATTAAATTTGTTGCCATTATGAACAATTTGTGTGTGAGTGTCGTTTATTATATTGAAAGGACAACATTCAGGTGGTGTAGATATCTTTAGAAATAATATGAAGCCCAACATTTTAAAGCGCATATCACAGAGGTTTTCTGTTGGGTATATGAAAATAGTTCAGTTAGAACTAGAGGTCTACTGTTTTTACACTACAATCGTCTTGGTAGTTGTAAATGCTTCATTGTATTGGAAAGGTTTCAAACCCCTCCAATTTTTTCAACATGTTTATCACCTGAGACATAGCAAAACTAAATTTGTCGATAATCGATCTCTACTTCTGTTTCATTATCTTTTTGCTCCATAGAATTAAATTTCTCAATAATCAATCCACTACTTAGAAACCAAAGGCTCGGAAGATGACCCTGTTATTTTTGCACCTTCTCTTTCAGTTCTATGCAATTCACCTTAGATTAGTTTTGTGTTGAACATGACAGGTAACACGTTAAGTCAGAGAAAGAAGGCAGCCGTAGAATGCGGTTATGGCAAGGAGGCATGGATGAGGGGATTTGTCAGGACGGTGTTGAATGGGCTAGGTTTGTATCTTTGTTGAAGTATGTGTGATTAGTGAGTGCAGCCTGTGTTGGCAATACGTTATTTCTCCACTTTAACCATCTTCTTTGAAGGCTATATTTTGTAAACCAGTGCCAACTTTGTCCGGTGAAAATACCGTACATGTGGTACTACGTTAAAGCATATTAGATGATCCCAACGGATAATCATTATGGTTAAACATTAACCACATTGGTTTGGAATATGATATGATACCTTTTTTTTCTTAAAATCTTGCAAAGTGGGTTGGTACTCATTACAGCATCACTTTATTTTAGATGTCATTTATCACTAAATTTTACCCACGAGTGACATGTTGCATTGTGCTCACATACATGGAGAGATGACATGCGCGGTCGTTGGGTGGTGGGCCAGGATGTGTGCTATAATAGATTGAACCTATCGGACTGGGACCGGTGGATGAAGTCGGTGCCAGTCGCACTTCCATTGCACTGAGTTGTGGGGACAAATATCGATATGTCGCATCATGTTATTCCATTATTGATATTAAGGTTAGGTTTAAATGAGGTGCTTGATTTGTTACCATTTCTAGATGAAAATGGTGTGTGGGATGGAGGTAGCGTCCATGTGAAGCAAAGAGGACTTGAAATCAGACCAATTTGGATTCAGAGATAAAGCTGGTCAGTCGTGAAGTTAGACCGATTTGGATTCAGTGTCGCCCAATTTGGATTCAGAGATAAAACTGGTCAGTCGTGAAGTTAGACCGATTGGATTCAGTGTCGCCGTTGTTGCCACATGTGTGTGAACAAATTTTCTATTTGCCGCATGATCTCTATAACCTTGATATAGGATAGAGCGAACAATGATAAAATTCAGTATGGAGTACAACAAGTCTTTCAATGAGGCGGAGATGGAGAAGAAACTGTTTGGCTTGGACGCATGGGTTATGGATTGGAAACCATATGTTTGATTGTGCTTGATATTTATGTACCTATCAATAACACATTATTACTTTGATCAATGACTGTATATTTTTTTATTGTCAGAAGCAGCATATGGGATCGTAACTATAATTTAAGTTAACTTTTTTTTATTCCGTAGCATAGCACGGGCATCTTACTAGTTTAATACAAAATCATATATGTATAAGATGAACACCATGGTAGTGAGAAAACTTTGGATGGATTCAAGCATATGACCACACACATACAAAATACCACAACAATCGAGTCAATATCAACCTTTACAAACCTAGTATGGCACAAATTCGAAATAAATACGGAAGCCATATGCATGGTCCTCAATTTAAATCTTACAATGTACACTAAACACTAAAAAAACCCACTTCCGTGATGATACATGTTTGTCACAGTAGGTCACGTTTTCTATCAAGCATGTACAACCATGACAATTTAATGACAGAATCAAGATAGTCACACTTGTGCTATCGTAGAAATGTTCCATGACAATGCCAAAATTATCATCACGGAAGTGTCCACCATGACGATAAAGGGTGCGTCATGGATGTGCTTTCGTCAAGGGTAACTGACATGTGGCATCCACCGTAACAGGTCGCTGTTAAGCTATCGAGTACTGGTTTGGACCCAATAACCCGTTAACAACACGAACTAATGGGGATTTTCCATGTGTAAAATCATCATTCGCCGGAGGAAACACGTGTCGGCTCCTTGGTGAGCCAGATGTTGTCCATCCAATGGAGGAGACGTGCCTATGATACGTTGACACGTGGCAGGGCCCAACAGAGGCCCATACAGGTTAAAAAGTGTTGGGGAACATAGTAATTCAAAAACATTCCTACGATCATGCAAGATCTATCTAGGAGATGCATTGCAACGAGACGGGAGAGTATGACCACATACCCTCGTAGACCGAAAGCGGAAGCGTTTAGTAACGCGGTTGATGTAGTCAAACATCTTCACGATCCAACCGATCAAAGTACCAAACGTACGGCACCTCCGTATTCAGCACACGTTTAGCACGATGACGTCCCTGGAGCTCTTGATCTAGTAGAGGGTCGAGCGAGAGTTCCGTCAGCACGATAGCATGGTGATAGTGCTGATGATGTTACTGGCAGGGCTTTGCCTAAGCACTACGATGATATGACCGAGGTGTTAAACTGTGGAGGGGGGCATCGCACACGGCTAAGAGATTGTTTGTTGTCCTTTGGGGTGCCCCCTACCCCCGTATATAAAGGAGGGAGGGAGGAGGCCAGGGGCCAGGAGGGGCGCACCTATAGGGGGAGTCCCCTTCCTTTTCCAAGAGGGGAGAGAGGGAAAGAGTAGGAGAGGGAGAAGGAAAGAGGGGGGCGCCGCCCCCTCCCTAGTCCAATTTCGACCTGCCATGGGATTGGGGGGCGCGGCCACCCTGCGGCCCTTCTCTCCTTTCCACGAAAGCCCATTAAGGCCCATTACTTCCCCCGGGGGGTTCAGGTAACCTCCCGGTACTCCGAAAAATGTCTGAACTCTTCTGAAACCTTTCCGGTGTCCGAACATAACCTACCAATATATCAATCTTTATTTCTCGACCATTTCGAGACTCCTCGTGATGCCCGTGATCTCATCCGGGACTCTGAAAAAACTTCGGTCATCAAATCACATAACTCATAATACAAATCGTCATCGAACGTTAAGCGTGCGGAACCTACGTGTTCGAGAACTATGTAGACATGACCGAGACACGTCTCTGATCAATAACCAATATCGGAACATGGATGCTCATATTGGCTCCTACATATTCTACGAAGATCTTTATCGGTCAAACCGCACAACAACATACGTTGTTCCCTTTGTCTTTGGTATGTTACTTGCCCGAGATTCGATTGTCGATATCATCATACCTATTTCAATCTCGTTACCGACAAGTCTCTTTACTCGTTCCGTAATGCTTCATCCCGTAACTAACTCATTAATCACACTGCTTGCAAGGCTTATAGTGATGAGCATTGCCGAGAGGGCCCAGAGATACCTCTCCGATACACGGAGTGACAAATCCTAATCTTGATCTATGCCAACCCAACAAACACCTTCAGAGACACCTACAGAGCATCTTTATAATCACCCAGTTACATTGTGACGTTTGATAGCACACAAGGTGTTCCTCCCGTATTCGGGAGTTGCATAATCTCATAGTCTAAGGAACATGTATAAGTTATGAAGAAAGTAGTAGCAATAAAACTGTTACGATCATAATGCTAAGCTAACGAATGGGTCTTGTCCATCACATCATTCTCCTAATGATGTCATCTCGTTCATCAAATGACAACACATTTCTATGGTTAGGAAACATAACCATCTTTAACGAGCTAGTCAAGTAGAGGCATACTAGGGACACTATGTCTTGTCTATGTATTGACACATGTACTAAGTTTATAGTTAATACAATTCTAGCATGAATAATAAACATTTATCATGATACAAGGAAATATAAATAACAAACTTTATTATTGCCTCTAGGGCATATTTTCTTCAGTCTCCCACTTGCACTAGAGTCAATAATGTATATTACAAAGTAATGATTCTAACACCCATGGAGTCTTGGTGCTGATCATGTTTTGCTCGTGGAAGAGGCCTAGTCAATGGGTCTGCAACATTCAGATCCATATGTATTTTGCAAATCTCTATGTCTCCCTCCGCGACTTGATGCCGGATGGAATTGAAGCGTCCCTTGATGTGTTTGGTTCTCTTGTGAAATCTTCCTGTGCCAAGTATTGTCACAAAAGATTTTCATTGGATCCGATGCACTAGGTATTACACCTAGATCGGATATGAACTCCTTCATCCAGACTCCTTCATTTGCTGCTTCCGAAGCAGCTATGTACTCCACTTCACACGTAGATCCCGCCACGACGCTCTACTTGGAACTGCACCAACTGACAGCTCCACCATTCAATATAAATATGTATCCGGATTGTGACTTTTAGTCATCCAGATCAGTGTCAAAGCTTGTATCGACGTAACCATTTACGACGAGCTCTTTGTCACCTCCATAAACGAGAAACATATCCTTAGTCCTTTTCTGGTATTTCAGGATATTCTCGACCACTGTCCTGTGCTCCACTCCTGGATTACTTTGATACCTCCCTGCTATACTTATAAAAAGGCACACGTCAGGTCTGGTACACAACATTGTATACATGATAGAACTATAGCTGAAGCATAGGGAATGACTTTCATTTTCTCTCTATCTTCTGAAGTGGTCGGGCATTGAGTCTGACTCAACTTCACACCTTGTAACACAGGCAAGAACCCTTTCTTTGACTGATCCATTTTGAACTTCTTCAAAAGTTTATCAAGGTATGTGCTTTGTGAAAGTCCAATTAAGCGTCTTGATCTATCTCTATAGATCTTGATGCCCAATATGTAAGCAGCTTCACCGAGGTCTTTCATTAAAAAACTCTTATTCAAGTATCCTTTTATGCTATACAGAAATTATATATCATTTCCAATCAACAATATGCCATCCACATATAATATTAGAAATGCTATAGAGCTCCCACTCACTTTCTTGTAAATACAGGCTTCTCCAAACATATGTATAAAACCATATACTTTGAGCACACTACCAAAACGTTTATTCCAACTCCAAGAGGCTTGCACTAGTCCATAAATGGATCGCTAGAGCTTGCACACTTTGTTAGCACCCTTTGGATCGACAAAACCTTCTGGTGCATCATATACAACTCTTCTTCAAGAAATCCATTAAGGAATGCAGTTTTGACATCCATCTGCCAAATTTCATAATCATAAAATGCGGAAATTGCTAACATGATCCGGTTAGAGTTATGCATCGCTACGGGTGAAAAGGTCTCATCGTAGTCAACTCCTTGAACTTGTCGAAAAGCTTTCGGAACAGGTCAAGCTTTGTAGACCGTAACATTACCGTCAGCGTCAGTCTTCTTCTTGAAGATCCATTTATTTTCTATGGCTTGCCGATCATCGTGCAAGTCCACCAATGTCCACACTTTGTTCTCATACATGGATCCCATCTCAGATTTCATGGCCTCAAGCCATTTCGTGGAATCTGGGCTGATCATCGCTTGCTCATAGTTTGTAGGTTCATCATGGTCTAGTAACATGACTTCCAGAACAGGATTACCGTACCACTCTGGTGCGGACCGTACTTTGGAAGACCTACGGGGTTCGGTAGTAACTTGATCTGAAGTTTCATGATCATCATCATTAGCTTCCTCACTAATTGGTGTAGGAATCACTGGAACTGATTTCTGTGATGAACTAGTTTCCAATTCGGGAGAAGGTACAATTACCTCATCATGTTCTACTTTCCTCCCACTCACTTCTTTCGAGAAAAACTCCTTCTCTAGAAAGGATCCATTCTTAGCAAGGAATATCTTGCCTTCGTATCTGTGATAGAAGGTGTACCCAACAGTTTCCTTTGGGTATCCTATGAAGACGCATTTCTCCGAATTGAGTTCAAGCTTATCAGGTTGAAGCTTTTTCACATAAGCATCCCAACCCAAACCTTTAAGAAATGACAACTTTGGTTTCTTGCCAAACCACAGTTCATAAGGTGTCATCTCAATGGATTTCGATGGTGCCCTATTTAAAGTGAATGCAACCATCTCTAAAGCATAACCCCAAGACGATAGTGGTAAATCGGTAAGAGACATCATAGATCGCACCATATCCAATAAAGTATGGTTACAACATTCGGACACACCATTACCCTGTGGTGTTCTAGGTGGCGTGAGTTGCGAAAATATTCCACATTGTTTCAAATGAAGACCAAACTCGTAACTCAAATATTTGCCTCCACGATCAGATCATAGAAACTTTATTTTCTTATTACAATGATTTTGCACTTCACTCTGAATTCTTTGAACTTTTCAAACGTTTTAGACTTATGCTTCATTAAGTAGATATACCCATATCTGCTCAAATCATCTGTGAAGGTAAGAAAATAACGATACCCGCCACGACCCTCAATACTCATTGGTCCGCATACATCGGTATGTATTATTTTCAATAAGACAGTAGCTCGTTCCATTGTTCCAGAGAACCGAGTTTTAGTCATCTTGCCCATAAGGCATGGTTCGCAAGCACCAAGTGATACATAATCTAGTGATTCCAAAAGCCCATCAGCATGGAGTTTCTTCATGCGCTTTACACCAATATGACATAAACGGCAATGCCACAAATAAGTTGCACTATCATTATCAACTTTGCATCTTTTGGCTTCAATATTATGAACATATGCATCACGATGATGGAGATTCAACAAAAATTGACCACTCAACAAGGGTGCATGACCATGAAAGATATTACTCATATAAATAGAACAACCATTATTCTCTGATTTAAATGAATAACCGTCTCGCATCAAACAAGATCCAGATATAATGTTCATTCTCAATGCTGGCACCAAATAACAATTATTCAGGTCTAAAACTAAGCCCGAAGGTAGTTGTAGAGGTAGCGTGCTGACGGCCATCACATCGACCTTGGAACCATTTCCGACGCGGATCGTCACCTCATCCTTAGAAAGTCTTCGCTTAATTCGTAGCCCCTTTTTCGAGTTGCAAATATGAGCAACAGAACCAGTATCAAATACCCAGGCGCTACTACGAGCATTAGTATGGTACACATCAATAACATGTATATCAAATATACCTTTCACTTTGCCATCCTTCTTATCCGCCAAATACTTGGGGCAGTTCCGCTTCCAGTAACCAGTCCCTTTGTAGTAGAAGCACTCAGTTTCAGGCTTAGGTCTAGACTTGGGCTTCCTCCCGGAAGTAGCAACTTGCTTGCCATTCTTCTTGAAGTTCCCCTTATTCCCTTTGCCCTTTGTCTTGAAACTAGTGGTCTTGTTGACCATCAACACTTGATGCTCCTTCTTGATTTCTACCTCCGCAGCCTTTAGCATTGCAAAGAGCACGGGAATCGTTTTCGTCATCCCTTGCATATTATAGTTCATCAGGAAGCGTTTATAGCTTGGTGGCAGTGATTGAAGAACTCTGTCAATGACACTATCATCAGGAAGATTAACTCCCAGCTGAGTCAAGTGGTTATGGTACCCAGCCAATCTAAGTATGAGTTCACTCACAAAACTATTCTCCTCCATTTTGCAACTAAAGAACTTGTTGGAGACTTCATATCTCTCAACTCAGGCATTTGCTTGAAATATTAACTTCAACTCTTGGAACATCTCAGATGCTCCATGACGTTCAAAACGTCTTTGAAGTCCCGATTCTAAGCTGTAAAGCATGGCACACTGAACTATCGAGTAGTCATCAGCTTTGCTCTACCAGAAGTTCCTAACGTCCGCACTTGCTCCTGCCGCAGGCCTTGCACCTAGCGGTGTTTCGAGGACGTAATTCTTCTATGGTGCAATGAGGATAATCCTCAAGTTAAGGACCCAGTCCGTGTAATTGCTACCATCATCTTTCAACTTAGCTTTCTCTAGGAACGCATTAAAATTCAAGGGAACGGTAGCACGGGCCATTGATCTACAACAACATAAACATGTGAAAAGTATCAGGACTAAGTTCATGATAAATTAAAGTTCAATTAATCATATTACTTAAGAACTCCCACTTAGATAGACATCCCCATAGTCATCTAAATGATCACATGATCCGAATCAACTAAACCATGCCCGATCATCACATGAGATGGAGTAGTTTTCAATGGTGAACATCACTGTGTTGATCATACCTACTATATGATTCACGTTCGACCTTTCGGTCTCCGTGCTCCGAGGCCATATCTGCATATGCTATGCTCGTCAAGTTTAACCAAAGTATTTTGCACGTGCAAAACTGGCTTGCACCTGTTGTATGTGAACGTAAGATTATCACACCCGATCATCACGTGGTGTCTCGGCACGACGAGCTGTAGCAACGATGCATACTCAGGGAGAACAATTATACCTTGAAATTTAGTAAGGGATCATCTTATAATGCTACCGCCGTACTAAGCAAAATAAGATGCATACAATATAAACATCACATGCAATCAAAATATGTGACATGATATGGTGTCGGTGTACTAAAGTAGGGGTACCTTAGTACCCCGAACTTGTGCACGGGCAGTCGCAGCGTCCCACGGTAAGGCTTGCCAGGCGTCCGCCAAGACCCTCCGCGGCTACTTTGAAGACCATTCAAGAACAAAGTACTCAAACCAAGGCCCCGGCAAGAGGAGCTTGCCGGGAAGGCCAACCTAGGCCCCGGCAAGAGAAGCTGGCCGGGAAGAAGACAAGACCCCGGCAAGAGGAGCTTGTCGGGAAGGCCACTCAAGGCATTCCAAGAAAACTTGCCGCGACGCACCGCGCGCCCCGGCAAGGCCCGGTGAGCGACAAGCTCCCGAACACGACAAGACGACGACCGTTGCAAGGAGCCTGCCGCGGGAAACCCCCACTTCGCGCCCGCGCTCCAGCACACCTGCCAACGTGTCGCTCTGGGACCCTTCCAAGCACACGTGGCAGGAGGCCATGCAGCTAGGGGTGCGAGGTGGCAAGCAGGCGCTGACAAGATAACCATCGTGGCAAACGGTGGCGTCCCTAGCGGTCCCTTTCGGTACTGTTTAGGCGACACAGACGGGCAATTAATGCCCTTGTCCCCTGCCGCCAGGGTTAGGTATGATAACACTGTACAGGTAGCTGTACCAACCACCACTCTTCCATTTTTGCCCTTTACCTCCGTTGCCACCTGTGGGTAACCCCTTGAGCATATAAAAGGAGGCCCGTGTGCAACGTAGAGAGGGGTTAGCTGCTTAGGGCACCGACACTCTCAAGCAAGAACAATACAGAAACACAAAGCAGCAGTAGGAGTTTTATCTCTCCGGAGAGCTCCGAAGCTGGGTAAAATCCCTCGCGCGCTTCGCCTCGATCTGCTCTTCGTGCGCCCTCCGCCCCCTTGCCAAACCGAAAAGGGGCCCCGCCCCATAGGTGCTCGTTCCCCGCGACATCTCTGGCGCGCCAGGTAGGGGTGCGTCGAGGTTGTGCGAACCTGATCCGGCGTTTCCGCGCGCTACATCAACATCTTCATCGACATGCCACCGAAGAAGAAGGCTTCGGAGGTGGCCGCTCCGTCCACGTCTATCCTACCGCCACCGGAGCAAACGGGCGGTGGGGTGGACGCCGGCGGAGGAGCGGGCGCCGGCGAAGGGACTCACATCGTCACTCGGTCCAAGGACAAGGCCCCGCAAGCTTCAGCGTCTGTACATCCGCCGCACCCCTCCCAGGAGGTGCAGGATCGACAATGCCACGGTGCTCCTGGCACCGTACTCGCGCTAGAACAAGGCCAAGCTGGTGGGTCGCGGGACGCTCAAGGCCAACATGCGCGTCAACATGCTGGCACGAGCGCGGGACGGTCGCCTGGACGAGATGTTGCTCCTTCTAACAATGTTAGAAGCCTGAGCATATCCCGCACCTCGCGTCGCTCACCACCGCCACCCAAGACTCCAGAGGAAGCGCTGGCCCGAGCCCAATTGCTTCTAGATTACCCTCCAACGCCAGACAAGATCGACGACTGGAGGGCCACCATTCAGAGCCTTATCGGCTTCGCCAACGGCGACAAGCCCCGGCAACCGAGCATATCGAAGCCCCGGTTCGATAAGTGTCATTTCTGTCCATGGCGACAAGAAAGATGCACTTATCTGTACCGACAAAATCTACCGGGAAGCAGCAGCCGCAGCAGAACGCCAACCACTTGCCGCTGAAGCTCCCGGGGGGAAGAAGAAGACCAAGTCCGGCAAGAGTAGCTTTGATGCCCACTCCGGCAAGCGCACCTCCTCGGAGTGCTGCGCTACCGTCGAGGACGCACCATCGAGCTCCACCGGCAAGTGCAAGAAGGCAAAGACAGCTTCACCACAGACCAAGAAAGTGGCCGCCAAGGAGGACGGCACTGGTGGTACCTTCACCATTAGTGCCACGCTTGACCCTAAATAGGAAAGCGCGCTCGTTGCTTTCCTGCGGGCGAATGTCGATGTATTTGCATGGCAACCATCTGACATCCCCGGTGTTCCCAGAAAAGTAATTGAGCACCACCTTGCCGTCTGCCCTCACGCGCGGCCCGTCAAGCAGAGAGTCAGAAAACAAGCAGTAGAACGCCAAGAGTTCATCGCAGAAGAGATCAAGAAGTTGGAAGCAGCAGGCTTGGTCCGAGGAGTACTCCATCCAACGTGGTTAGCCAATCCAGTAGTCGTGCGCAAAGCGAACGGGAAGTGGAGGCTTTGTATTGACTTCACTGATGTTAATAAAGCTTGCCCCAAGGATCCATTTCCCTTGCCGCGCATTGACCAGATTGTCGACTCCACGGCAGGATGTGATCTGCTTTCATTCCTTGATGCATACTCAGGATATCATCAGATCTTCATGGCGGAAGAGGATGAAGAGAAAACCGCATTCATTACTCCGTGTGGCACGTACTGCTTTGTACGGATGCCTTTCGGACTAAAGAATGCTGGTTCAACATTTGCAAGAGTAGTCAGTCATGCTTTTGAGCCACAGCTGCGCAGAAATGTAGAAGCTTACATGGATGACATAGTGGTCAAGAGCAAGGACAAAGAAACTTTGATCCAAAATCTAGATGAGACTTTTGCAAATCTACGCTAGATCAATCTCAAGTTGAATCCCGAGAAGTGCGTGTTTGGAGTTCCTTCTAGCAAGCTTCTCGGATTCTTTGTGTCCCAGCGGGGGATCGAAGCCAATCCCGACAAGATCGAAGCCATTGAACAGATCGAAGCACCGAAGCGCGTCAAGGATGTGTGAAGGCTTGCCGGCTGCGTTGCTGCTCTCAGTAGGTTCATTTCTAAGTCTGCCGAGCGCGCCCTGCCATTCTTCAAAATTTTGAAGAAGGCAGGTCCAATGAAATGGACTCCAGAAGCGGAGGCCGCGCTGCAGGACTTGAAGAGATACCTATCCTCCACTCCAATACTTGTCGCACCTAAGCCACAAGAGAAGTTGCTGCTATATCTGGCGGCAACCAATCAAGTGGTTAGTGCTGCGTTAGTAGCGGAGAGGGAGGCGGATGATGAGCCAGCAACCGCGGCAAGCAAGTCCAGCGACAAGCAGGGGGCTTCCCCGACAAGTTCTGGTTCCGACAAGGATAGATCTGCGCAGCCACAAGAAGAGAAACAGAAGAAGATGGTGCAGCGCCCAGTTTACTTTGTCAGTTCCCTTCTGCAGGGGGCCAGATCAAGGTACTCTGGTGTACAGAAATTGCTTTTCAGCCTTCTCATGGCCTCGAGGAAGCTGCGCCATTACTTTCAAGCGCACGAAATCACAGTTGTCACTCGCTTTCCGTTGAAGAGGATATTGCAGAATCCAGAAGCAACAGGCAGGATTGTCGAGTGGGCGCTGGAATTGTCAAGCTTTGGCCTCAAGTTTGAAAGTACTTCAACTATCCAGAGCCGAGCATTGGCAGAATTCATAGCAGAATGGACGCCAACACCCGATGAAGAAACTCCGGAGAGGAGCATCCCCGTCAAGGAAGCAAGCAAAGAATGGATCATGTACTTTGACGGTGCCTTCTCGCTGCAAGGCGCCGGTGCGGGCGTGCTACTTGTCGCACCCACCGGAGAGCACCTCAAGTACGTGGTCCAGATGCACTTTCTCAAGGAGCAAGCAACAAACAATACTGCAGAGTATGAAGGCTTGCTTGCCGGACTCAGGATCGCGGCAGACCTTGGGATCAGGAAGCTTATTGTCAGGGGTGACTCACGGCTTGTCGTCCGTCAAGTAAACAAAGATTATCAGAGTCCGTTGATGGAAGCCTACATCGATGAAGTGAGGAAGTTGGAAGAGCATTTTGACGGCCTGCAAATGGAACATGTTCCAAGAGCTCAAAATGACATTGCAGACGGCCTGTCAAAATGCGCCGCACTCAAGTTACCTGTGGAACCAGGAATTTTTGTGCTCAAGCTAACTCAACCATCTGTAACACCATCAACTGGACAGAGCAAGAAGAGGAAGTTGATTACTGGCGACTACCTTCCGGCAGAGCTCCCCGAAGCCGCCGTTAAGAAGGTCCCCAAGATCAACATAAAGAATGCTGAGGAGCAGTCTGCTCCGACAAGCCCCAGGGTTTGTTTCGTTGAAGCAGACGCTCCCGACAAGCTGTGTCCCGACACGCTTGCCGGGGAGCATCATGCTCCGGCTGAATCACAGATTCTGGCCGTGGAAGCAGATGTTCTCGCAGTAGCATTTGCGCCTTTAGTCCTTGTCGTCGAGCCACAAGCTCCGGTATGGGCACATCAGATCGTCCATTTCCTTCAGACAGGAGAGCTCCCCGAAGAGCAGGAAGAAATGGAAAGAGTAGCCCGGCAATCAAGTATGTACTAGTTTGTCGACGACATACTGTACAGAAAAAGATTCAATGGAGTGAAATTGAAGTGCATTTCCTGGGAAGATGGACAGGAGCTGTTGGCGGAGATACATGGAGGCATATGTGGTCACCACATTGGCGCAAGAGCACTTGCCGGCAAAGCTTTTCGGCAAGGTTTCTTCTGGCCGACAGCCCTCCAGGATGCAACTGCACAAGTAACCAAGTGTGAAGCGTGCCAGTTCCACTCCAAGCAGATACATCAACCAGCTCAAGCTCTCCAAACAATCCCTTTATCCTGGCCATTTTCGGTCTGGGGGCTCGACATCCTCGGCCCCTTTCCCCGAGCTGTCGGGGGCTTTGAGTACTTGTACGTTGCAATCGACAAGTTCACAAAGTGGCCTGAAGTGGAAGCAGTGAGGAAGGTGACAACACAGTCAGCAGTCAAGTTCTTCAGGTCAATTGTTTGCCGTTTTGGAATCCCTAACAGGATCCTCACCGACAATGGCACACAATTCACGAGCCGCACCTTCATGCAGTACGTCCAAGATCTTGGCGCCAAGATCTGCTTCGCTTCTGTTGCTCATCCGAGAAGCAACGGTCAAGCGGAGAGGGCGAACGCTGAAGTGCTGCGCGGGCTCAAGACCAGAACTTTCGACAGGCTGCACAAGTGCGGAAGAAATTGGATCGAGGAGCTGCCGGTGGTTCTTTGGTCGATCAGGACGACGCCAAATCGAGCCACTGGCCAGACACCTTTTGCTCTAGTATATGGAGCAGAAGCAGTTCTCCCCACAGAACTCGTATACGGATCGCCTCGAGTGCTCGCTTATGATGAGCTTGAGCAAGAGCAGCTGCGGCAAGACGACACGCTGCTCCTCGCAGAAGATCGTCTTCAGGCTGCGGTACGAGCTGCTCGATACCAGCAAGCTTTGCGCCGCTACCACAACCGCAAAGTTAATGCCAGAAGCTTCGAGGAAGGCGACCTTGTTCTTCGGCGCGTTCAATCCGCCAAGAATTCCAACAAGTTGACGCCGAAGTGGGAAGGCCCTTATCGTGTGAAATGAGTCACTAGGCCTGGCGCTGTCCGCCTTGAGACCGAAGATGGCTTTCCGGTGAGCAACCCCTGGAACATCGAGCATCTTCGTAAGTTTTATCCGTAAGGCGCGGTTGTCGGATCCTGTCCGGCAACCACCTTTCTGTACAAGTCTTGCCGCTATTGCATGTAATCCTTTGTACAGAGCCAGGCGCAGACCCTGAGCACAAGTAAATGAAGCGCTGACACCCCGGGGTTATAGCATGCATGCTAGGTCGAGTCTCGTCCTTGGTTGGGGTTGATAGTGCCTAACAGCAGCTAACCCCTAGCTTAGAGGTCGAGAGTCTGTCCCTTTGCTTTTCCTTCATTCGCAGGGCTCGCATATCCTGGCCAGACCGCTTGAGGACGAAAAGGAGAAGAAGGGCGCACCGGCACCTAGGCCCCGGCAAGCCAGTATTGCTGGGGACTGCGAGTGCCAAGATTCGTCCGCGGCAAGCCAGAGTTGCCGGGGGCTGCAATATCAGATAAGTCTTTCGTCCCTCTTCATGCATCCTCTTATGGACTGGGGAATGCGAAACCGCGTTTCTTCCCGAAAACTGCCGTGCTCCCTCAACTCTAGGCCCTGGGGCCCGTTCCCGGGGCCAAGTTTGGTCGTAGTTGCGGCAGCGAAGGGATGAAACGAGGAGGCCGCACCCACCTCGTTCCCGCCTCCGTCAAAGGCGTGAGAAAGGTCGAGCGACGTGGGAAGGCGGCAGGGCCTGTTGCCGGGAGGCGAACTGTCTGTCCGAAGGATACCAAGGATTTGCTCCTTGGCGTGGGTTCAACCCGCGAGACAAATAACCCGGCAAGCATCCCCTTTTCATTAAAAAAACATCCCACTCAGGTACAGTCCATAGAGGATGAAAAACATGAAAGAGAGGATTACAAGTTTTAGATGCAGCTAAGGCCCGAAGGCTTACAAATTAAAAAGATAAGATGCCCGTAATCCCTTTCCTGTCCCTCTCTTCAGGAGGTCGGTCAAGGAGGGCGTGAACCATCCCCTTCATCATGGCTTGACGCATGCTCACGGGGCTTAGCCCCGCGCACGCCGCCCACGTCACCCACGACGCCGCGTTTGACGCGTGCTGTTTTGGGCGTGCGCGGTGGAAGCGGAGAGATATGCGGTGTGACCTAGGCCGCGCGTGCCCGTGCACTGTTTTGGGCCTGGCCCAACAGCGCTCGGCACCGTGTATGGCCCAGGCCCGGGGGCTCCTATCGGTGTACTAAAGTAGGGGTACCTTAGTACCCCGAACTTGTGCATGGGTAGTCGCAGCATCCCGCGGTAAGGCTTGCCGGGCGTCCGCCAAGACCCTCCGCGGCTACTTTGAAGACCATTCAAGAACAAAGTACTCAAACCAAGGCCCCAGCAAGAGGAGCTTGCCGGGAAGGCCAACCTAGGCCCCGGCAAGAGAAGCTGGCCGGGAAGAAGACAAGACCCCGGCAAGAGGAGCTTGTCGGGAAGGCCACTCAAGGCATTCCAAGAAAACTTGCAGCGACGCACCGCGCGCCCCGGCAAGGCCCGGTGAGCGACAAGCTCCCGAACACGACAAGACAACGACCGCGGCAAGGAGCCTGCCGCGGGAAACCCCCACTTCGCGCCCGCGCTCCAGCACACCTGCCAACGTGTCGCTCTGGGACCCTTCCAAGCACACGTGGCAGGAGGCCGTGCAGCTAGGGGTGCGAGGTGGCAAGCAGGCACTGACAAGATAACCATCATGGCAAACGGTGGCGTCCCTAGCGGTCCCTTTCGGTACTGTTTAGGCGACACAGACGGGCAATTAATGCCCTTGTCCCCTGCCGCCAGGGTTAGGTATGATAACACTGTACAGGTAGCTGTACCAACCACCACTCTTCCATTTTTGCCCTTTACCTCCGTTGCCACCTGTGGGTAACCCCTTGAGCATATAAAAGGAGGCCCGTGTGCAACGTAGAGAGGGGTTAGCTACTTAGGGCACCGACACTCTCAAGCAAGAACAATACAGAAACACAAAGCAGCAGTAGGAGTTTTATCTCTCCGGAGAGCTCCGAAGCTGGGTAAAATCCCTCGCGCGCTTCGCCTCGATCTGCTCTTCGTGCGCCCTCCGCCCCCTTGCCGAACTGAAAAGGGGCCCCGCCCCATAGGTGCTCGTTCCCCGCGACGCGAGGGATTTTACCCAGCTTCGGAGCTCTCCGGAGAGATAAAACTCCTACTGCTGCTTTGTGTTTCTGTATTGTTCTTGCTTGAGAGTGTCGGTGCCCTAAGCAGCTAACCCCTCTCTATGTTGCACACGGGCCTCCTTTTATATGCTCAAGGGGTTACCCACAGGTGGCAACGGAGGTAAAGGGCAAAAATGGAAGAGTGGTGGTTGGTACAGCTACCTGTACAGTGTTATCATACCTAACCCTGGCGGCAGGGGACAAGGGCATTAATTTCCCGTCTGTGTCACTTAAACAGTACCGAAAGGGACCGCTAGGGACGCCACCGTTTGCCACGATGGTTATCTTGTCAGCGCCTGCTTGCCACCTCGCACCCCTAGCTGCACGGCCTCCTGCCACGTGTGCTTGGAAGGGTCCCAGAGCGACACGTTGGCAGGTGTGCTGGAGCGCGGGCGCGAAGTGGGGGTTTCCCACGGCAGGCTCCTTGCCGCGGTCGTCGTCTTGTCGTGTTCGGGAGCTTGTCTCTCACCGGGCCTTGCCGGGACGCGCGGTGCGTCGCGGCAAGTTTTCTTGGAATGCCTTGAGTGGCCTTCCCGACAAGCTCCTCTTGCCGGGGTCTTGTCTTCTTCCCGGCCAGCTTCTCTTGCCGGGGCCTAGGTTGGCCTTCCCGGCAAGCTCCTCTTGCCGGGGCCTTGGTTTGAGTACTTTGTTCTTGAATGGTCTTCAAAGTAGCCGCGGAGGGTCTTGGCGGACGCCCGGCAAGCCTTACCGCGGGACGCTGCGACTGCCCGTGCACAAGTTCGGGGTACTAAGGTACCCCTACTTTAGTACACCGACATATGGCCATCATCATCTTGTGCTCATGATCTCCATCATCGAAGCATCGTCATGATATCCATCGTCACGGGCTTGACACCTTGATATCCATCGTAGCATCGTTGTTGTCTCACCAACTATTGCTACTACGACTATCGTTACCGCTTAGTGATAAAGTAAAGCAATTACATGGAGATTGCATTTCATAGAATAAAGTGACAACCATATGGCTCCTGCCAGTTGCCGATAACTCTTTTACAAAACATGATTATCTCATACAAAAATTTATATCACATCATGTCTTGACCATATCACATCACAACAAGCCCTGCAAAAACAAGTTAGACGCCCTCTACTTTGTTGTTGCAAGTTTTACGTGGCTGCTATGGGCTTCTAGCCAGAACCGTTCTTACCTACGCATCAAAACCACAACGATTTTTTGTCAAGTGTGCTATTTTAACCTGTTGGGGAATGTAGCAGAAAATAAAAAATTTCTACGCATCACCAAGATCAATCTATGGAGTCATCTAGCAACGAGAGAGAGGAGTGCATCTACATACCCTTGTAGATCACGAGCGGAAGCGTTCAAGAGAACAGGGTTGATGGAGTCGTACTCGTCGTGATCCAAATCACCGATGATCCTAGCGTCGAACGGACGGCACCTCTGCGTTCAACACACGTACGGTTGGGGAAGACGTCTCCTCCTTCTTGATCCAGCAAGGGGGAAGGAGAGGTTGATGGAGATCCAGCAGCACGACGGCGTGGTGGTTGAAGTAGCGGTGATCTCGGCAGGGCTTCGCCAAGCTCAGCGAGAGGGAGAGGTGTTACGGAGGGAGAGGGAGGCGCTAGGAGCTGGGGTGCGCAGCCCCTCCCTCCCCCCTCTTTATATAGGGGCCCTGGGGAGGGGGGGGGGGCGCCGACCCCCTAGAGATCCCATCTCAAGGGGGGGCGGCGGCCAAGGGGCGGACTTGCCCCCAAGCCAAGTGGGGCGCCCCCCTACCCCTAGGGTTTCCAACCCTAGGCGCAGGGGAGGCCCAATGGGGATGAACCAGCCCACCAGGGGCTGGTTCCCTTCCCACTTTTAGCCCATGTGGCCCCACCCGGTGGACCCCCGAGACCCTTCCGGTGGTCCCGGTACAATACCGGTGACCCCCGAAATTTTCCCAGTGACCGAAACTGGACTTCCCATATACAAATCTTCACCTCCGGACCATTCCGGAACTCCTCATGACGTCCGGGATCTCATCCGCGACTCTGAACAACTTTTGGGTTACCGCATACTAATATCTCTACAACCCTAGTGTGTAGACCCTACGGGTTCGGGAGACATGCAAACATGACAGAGATGACTCTCCGGTCAACAACCAACAGCGGGATCTGGATACCCATGTTGGCTCCCACATGCTCCTTGATGATCTCATCGGATGAACCACGATGTCGAGGATTCAAGTAATCCCGTATACAATTCCCTTTGTCAATCGGTACGTTACTTGCCCGAGATTTGATCGTCGGTATCCCAATACCTCGTTCAATCTCGTTACCGGCAAGTCACTTTACTCGTACCATAATGCATGATCCCGTGACAAACCACTTGGTCACATTGAGCTCATTATGATGATGCATTACCGAGTGGGCCCAGAGATACCTCTCCGTCATACGGAGTGACAAATCCCAGTCTCGATTCGTGTCAACCCAACAGACACTTTCGGAGATACCTGTAGTATACCTTTATAGCCACCCAGTTACATTGTGACGTTTGGTACACCCAAAGCACTCTTGCGGTATCCGGGAGTTACATGATCTCATGGTCTAAGGAAATGATACTTGACATTAGAAAAGCTCTAGCAAACGAACCACACGATCTTGTGCTATGCTTAGGATTGGGTCTTGTCCATCACATCATTCTCCCAATGATGTGATCCCGTTATCAATGACATCCAATGTCCATGGTCAGCAAACTGTAACCATCCATTGATAAACGAGCTAGTCAACTAGAGGCTTACTAGGGACATGTTGTGGTCTATGTATTCACACATGTATTATGATTTCCGGATAACACAATTATAGCATGAACAATAGACAATTATCATGAACAAGGAAATATAATAATAACCATTTTATTATTGCCTCTAGGGCATATTTCCAACATAACCTTCAACAAGGACCGACCGTAGTCGAACTAGATTCAACTGAAGTTGGAGAAACAGACATCCGCCAGCCACCTATGTGCAAAGCACGTCGGTAGAACCAGTCTCATGAACGCGGTCATGTAATGTTGGTCTGGGCCGCTTCATCCAACAATACCGCTTAATCAAAGTAAGACGTTGGCGGTAAGCAGTATGACTATTATAGCCCATCGCCCACAACTCTTTGTGTTCTACTCGTGCATATATCATCTACGCATAGACTTGGCTTGGATGCCACTGTTGGGGAACGTAGTAATTCAAAAAAATTCCTACTATCACGCAAGATCTATCTAGGAGTTGCATAGCAATGAGACGGGAGAGTGTGTCCACGTACCCTCGTAGACTGAAAGTGGATGTGTTTAGTAACGCGGTTGATGTAGTCGAACGTCTTCATGATCCAACTGATCCAAGTACCAAACGTACAACACCTCCGTGTTCAGCACATGTTCAACATGATGATGTCCCTCGAGATCTTGATCCAGTAGAGGGTTGAGGGAGAGTTCTGTCAGCACGACGAAATGGTGATGGTGATGATGATGTTACCGATGCAGGGCTTTGCCTAAGCACTACGACGATATGACCGAGGTGTTAAACTATGAAGAGGGGCACCACACGCAGCTAAGAGATTGTCTATTGTGTTTTGGGGTGCCCCCTGCCCCCGTATATAAAGGAGGGAGGGAGGAGGCCGGCGGCCAGGAGGGGCACGCCTATAGGGGGAGTCTAACTAGGATTCCCAGTCCTAGTTGGAGTCCCCTTCCTTTTCCAAGAGGGGAGAGAGGGAAAGAGTAGGAGAGGGAGAAGCAAAGATGGGGGTGCCACCACCTCCCTAGTCCAATTCGTACCTGCCATGGGGGCACCACCCGGGCACCCTGCGGCCCTTCTCTCCTTTCCACTAAAGCCCATTAAGGCCCATTACTTCCCCGGGGGGTTCCGGTAACCTCCCGGTAGTCCGAAAAATGTCCGAACTCTTCTGAAACCTTTCTGGTGTCCGAACATAACCTTCCAATATATCAATCTTTATATCTCGACCATTTCGAGACTCCTCGTCATGTCCCTGATATCATCCGGGACTCCGAACAAACTTCGGTCATCAAATCACATAACTCATAATACAAATCGTCATCGAACGTTAAGCGTGTGGGCCCTACAGGTTCGAGAACTATGTAGACATGATCGAGACACATCTCTGATCAATAACCAATAGCGGAACCGGGATGCTCATATTGGCTCCTACATATTTTATGAAGATCTTTATCGGTCAAACAGCACAACAACATACGTTGTTCCCTTTGTCATCGGTATGTTACTTGCCCGAGATTCGATCGTCGGTATCATCATATCTACTTCAATCTCGTTACTCGCAAGTCTCTTTACTCGTTCCGTAATGCTTCATCCCATAACTAACTCATTAGTAACATTGCTTGCAAGGCTTATAGTGATGAGCATTACCGAGAGGGCCCAGAGATACCTCTCCGATACACGGAGTAACAAATCCTAATCTGGGTCTATGCCAATCCAACAAACACCTTCGGAGACACTTGTAGAGCATCTTTATAATCACCCAGTTATGTTGTGACATTTGATAGCACACAAGGTGTTCCTCCGGTATTAGTGAGTTGCATAATCTCATAGTCTGAGGAACATGTATAAGTTATGAAGAAAGCAGTAGCAATAAAACTATTACGATCATAATGCTAAGCTAACGGATGGGTCTCGTCCATCACATCATTCTCCTAATGATGTGATCCGGTTCATAAAATGACAACACATGTCTATGGTTAGGAAACATAACCATCTTTGATTAACGAGCTAGTTAAGTAGAAGCATACTAGGGACACTATCTTTTGTCTATGTATTCACACATGTACTAAGTTTCCGGTTAATACAATTCTAGCATGAATAATAAACATTTATCATGATACAAGGAAATATAAATAACAAAATTATTATTGCCTCTAAGGCATATTTCCTTCAAAAAGGCCGGCCGAGTCACAGGCCCGTAGTATTTACTCAGGTACTAGTGGGGCCGCCCACTAACGGCCTGCTTAAACATGGCCCATTTATGGCCCGAAGCCAGATCTGGCCCGTTAATTGTTTGCTAAGTATTTGGGCTCAATTATAGCCCAGTGACATTTCGGCTTGTTAGAGGCCCGATGTAGACATGGGCCCATTTCGGCCCGGTGTGTCTTTCTGCCTGGGAATGGCCCGTGCTCCCCATGGGCCATATATGGTCCAAGGCGACATCCGGCCCACTGACGGCCTGTGATCAAGGTGGCAACAATACATCCAAACGTGACTTTGGGCCTATTAAAGGCATGTCATATAATTCGGCCCGTTGTTGCCTCTTCTAAGCTTTCGCCTCTTAACGACCCATGATATTAGTGGACCAACTAAGCCCAAGATATGTTTCAGCCTGGTAATGACCCATCATATAACTAGGTCAATAATGGTCTGGTCTACATTTTAGCCTGGTAAAGGCCCATGGATGACTATTGAAAGTTGAGGCACAACATGCATTTCGGCCTGCTAAACGCCTATTGTATCTAATGGGCCATAATAGGCCAGAAGAATATTCATCCTGTTAATGGACCGAAGCTACATGGGCCCAACTAAGCGCTGGGTCCACTAAAGGCCCAACTAAACTTTGGGCCAAATGTAGGCCCGTGTAAGTTGTGGACCTGGCTTGAAGTGTGATGGCCCCAATGGCCTTTTAGGGCCAAGAATGTTACAGGCCGGCCAAATTGTGGCCCGCTAAAATGCAGGCCCGTTAGAAATGAATGTTTTGGCCCAGTCGCCTACATCCTATTTTCGCCGTTTTTTTAGATAGCGAATGATGGCATATACGGTAACTAGTAGGAATTAAGAACAAACCTACTGTATACAATAAATAAATTATGACATATTAACTTAGAATAAACCTACACTATACAATTAAGGATTTATGGTATATTACATCACTGGGCATCGAAGTTCGTCAGCAGTGATCATAAAGCGCAACGAAGAAGAAGATTACAAAAACTGGGCGCCGTTGCAGCGTAACAAAATAATACTGACCCAAGAGTACTTCTAGGATAGTTCTAGAAAGGTTAGCCTTGCGCGAGAGCTACTGCACAAGTTGTTGAGCAAGGCTGTGAGACTGGCCTAGCATGTCGGTACTTCCAGCTGTAGCTGTTTAGCAATGAGGTTCTGATTGGTGTTCTCCACGATCTTCCGTAGAGATAGGACTTCAAGTCGAAGTTGAGTTGTAGAATGCCTTTCTTCTTGAATTTCGGACTAAAGATGTTGAACTGATTCAGACAACAAATTCTACGAGCTTGTCTGACTGCTAGTCTCAAGTAACTTGAACGCTGCATCAAGACATGACTTTGGGGTTGTCTCGCTATCTTCAAGATGTTTTGCCTTCTTTTCTACAATATATTGTTTGGTTTGTCTCACAGCCTTCAGCAGACTTGTGCATGCCATCAGGCATATCACCCTAAAACAAAGCAGAGAGATGACATGTTTTGCATGTGCAAAAACAAAGATGGTAACTATATTGTCAACTCCATCCAATTTCAAATTAGAAACTAAAGAGTCAGTTCAAAATATCAATATCATATTTTGGCATTGTTCATAATGCGGGGAGCTTCACCACACTACCGGATTACCACTTCAAAAAACAAGCATAGATGAAGGGCAAAGACAATCATTGTATCTATTTTGGTTAATGTGCATGTCATGTTGTTCACATAATCAGCCACATCAGTAAGATAAAACATGAGATGACAAGGGGCAGGCGTGGGCTACTTCACCACACACTGGATTATAGATCCAAAAAAACAAGCATACATATAGGGAGTATTGAGTAATGTGCATGGTATGAAAAAGGAATTTGGTTTTGCATCTGAACTTGGAACTTACAGTTGTTGCGAACATGCATTTTGATAGAAACAACAAACTAAACATCAATTGACGATAGGGAGTATGAGCAAATTAAACAACAGTTTAGGATGAAGGCTGTAGAAGGACTGACTTACATTAACAATTAACACCGACTCTATAATGCCCTTCTCCATGTCAAGGCAAGGATAACTCAATAATTTCAGCACATAAACTTCTTCACAAGCATTGCATGTACTCTACATTTTGTAGAGAGTAATTATAGATATGATAGTACTGGAAGGGATAGAGGATAATGAAGATAAGATGCAAATTGATGCTACATAATCAAATACCAATCCCTGTAAGTACAAGCGTTACATGACAAAATGTACTAACAAGAGCAATGGGCTACACTTCTGCATTGGCATTATTTGTGTATTCAACTTTTTGGTAAGATTAAACATAGATCTAATATTATTTAGTAAATGGCGGGCGAGGGAGATAAGATGCAGAATGCTACACAATGAACCAGTCCCTCCTTCCCATAATATAAGAGTGTTTTGTACACTGGTGTACTGTCAAAAAGCTCTTATATTATGGGATGGAGGGAGTAGTTGTTAATGTAAGTATAGTGATAGACGATGTTCAGTCCTTACAAGAGGACTACAGAGCTAAACCTCTTCAAAAGCATTGGGTTGATTCTAAATTTATGTAAGAGTCAATACGGATCTTATAATGTCCACCAAATGGAAGATAACGAGGCTAACATGTGCAGTGATGCTACATAATCAACCAGCTATGAAAGTAAGTATGGTCATACATTGCAAGAGGTACTCACAAGAGCAATGCAGTGTGCACTATAGTTGCGAGATTCTATGGTCCCTTGAGAATGAATGTTCTTCTGCAGATAGTTTTCGTACAAGTGAGACGGTAAGGCACATGCATAAATGTATTTCAAATTGTGATGTAATATCATAGACAGTACGATGTAAGGCCAATGCGTAATAAGATTATTCTAGTCACTTTATGATAAATGAAGCACCAGAGACTTTACAGAAATTCCATTTAGAGGCTTGCCATCGAAGTGCGCTTGCCTCAGGTAGGAATGATACTTCGTCAACGAGTGCTTGAAAGGCGCAACCAACGCTTGCTTGTCTTGACTATCTAGTTTGGTCCTCACCTATTTAAAAGAATGAAGTCTTGTGTCTTTTGTCAGTAGAAACATATGCAGTAATTACGATGGATAACATTAGTACGTTACTTACACATAAGTTCGGATGAAGATTCAAAATTGTTTTGTGTCTGTGGTATAATCTTTCCATGAAGGAAAGACATAGACAAAGTTCCTGACAACAATATAAGCTTCGTCTTCTAAACTGGGAAGAAGTGGAACATGGGTCCTATTTGCTGCAATTGGGGCTCTCTCTCATTCGAAAAGGGATTTCACAACTCTATTTGTTGTACTCTTTGCTGGAATGAGGGTTTTGCTTCGTAGAGTTGGTGCTATGTCAACTGGCATCATCATACTGTTTGCTGCAGTTGGGGTCTGCTGAGCTGGGGTATGAGAGATGACCAGTGTAGTAGGGCTAGAGTCTGCTAGAGTTGCGCCGTGTTTTGTGGGTCTGGTGATATTGCAACTACACCTAATGGGCTATTTGATTTATTAGGTGTCACTACCTTTTCCAAATACTTTATTCATGCTCCTCCATGATCAACAATCGCCCTCTTCCTTTTGAACGTCTGATACACAAGAACAACATTTGAATCGATAAATATGGTATGATGATAGATGGAATATGAACTGAAAATGGATAGGCAGGGCGTATTCACATACACGATGTGTAAACTAAGCTAATGGCAGTACAACAAAGTAGACACAATGCAAAGCATTAGTTGCAAGATATGTGAGACCAATATAACTTTGGAAAGTTAGATCAAGCACCTTGATTGGTGAATAAGATAGGGCATCTGCCTCTGAGCTCCACTAGAGAGCTACATTGACTTAGGTCTGCCTCTAGGTTAGAATCATTGTTAGGATCATATTCTGAGCATGAATCTGTGGCTGGAGAGTGTTTGCATTGCATTGCATCAAGACTTGATTTCAGTCCCTTAATGCCAAGTTTGACATCCATGGCATTGTTCTTCTTTATTATTTTCATGCGCGCAAGTTTATAATCATTATGATGCTATTTAGTATATGAGATTCATGAAAACATAAAAAGTAGTCAGATTAGCTATGGAATGCATTGTGGATTCAACTCAGAGAGTGTCTCCCTACAAACCCCTCCGTATACAATGTTCATCCGCCAATCGTGTTGACCAGACCACGCACAGAAATACAAACCTCTTATGTCTGTATAACAAGCAGACACACATTTCAAAACTGAAGTAGGAACATTAGAATCATATCAAATTCGTATTTGAACAACTAAACTAAGGAGTTATGAGTGGCATAATGTTTAGCTTCAAGGGTGGACTGATGGTAGTGCGACACAATGCAAGTAGGAAGATTGTATTCCATGTAAAAGATCGTAGTCTATGTAAAAGGTGTAAATCACACTTTCTTTCCATACAATGCAGTGTTCGTTGCCTGCACATGATGGAAGAGATCACAGAGAGAAATATTATCCACTCATGTGTGCGGTTCTAGTATTTTGAAACAGGGTGGTCCACGCTAAAAGAATATTGACAACAAATATGACAAGACAAGCATAGATGTAGTGAATCAATCATTAACTATGAGCTTACTACGACAAGTATGCAGAATTGTAACTACAGTAAGAGACCATCCAAAATCTGAATCAGGAAGTTGGTCTAGCACTTATTGTTTGCAACTAATTGACGTGAATAATTGGATACCATATTGAATGAGTAAGAAAGATAAGTAAACTTGTCAACAAACATGGCATGCAGTAGTAATCGGGGTCAATGTCACTATGACTAACAGTCCAACATGAATAGTGTTTGTTCCTAGGGCCGGAATTTTGAAACCCTGTGAACTTTGCAGGTACTAAAGATTACTGAAATATCTGAAACATTAAGTGTAGGTAGCAGTCACTACACAACAAACCCTAATGACAGTCTCGCCTAACGTGTAATGAATCAATTAGAAAATGGGTGACGAGGAGTGGCTGCTGAGTGTTGAGGTCATATCTCAGGATAAATCGGGTTGGCTTAGTGGGTGTTGCACACCTGAGCCATGAACGGACTGGGATGTTAGGCATAGCGGCGCGCCCGAGCAGTAGTGATTCTGTTGGGCGAGTGGCTCCTAACCTCTTGTTAGTGTGGCATCTCCACCTAGAGTCATGCCATCCGGGGACGGCAAGTCGCCGGTGAGTCAGGCGGCTGGGGGCAGGTAGAGATCAGAAGCGCAATAGAATAGAGGGGAATAAGGGTCTGGGCCAACCCAAAATCCTAGGGTGGGCCATGGCCCACCGTGGGCACCTTGTAGATCCACACCCGGCGTACATGCATTTTTGAAACTAAATTAGGAACATTTAGCTGACCAATTAAACAACTCTATTTTAATAATATCAGATTCGTATTTGTACAACTAAGATTATTTAGCTTGATGGGTGGAGTAGTGCTATTACGACACGAATCACGTAGGCTGATCGTATAGTGATCATAAAAGTGGGGAAACCCTAATTATGATCAATTAAACCCTATTATGACTATGACATGGAAGATTTGAAGTTGCAAATTGCGGAAATGCTATTTAGGAACCATTGTTTGCTTCGAACTAAGAATTAAATTCTAAGAGTTGATAAGAAAGTAGAGTAACCAAGTTACAATCTATTTTCTGGTTGAGATCAAAAAGTTGATCAATTATGAAGTAGTACCACCTCTCTTGCGCCGCCGTGTAGGCATCGGAGGTGCGATGGCTGTCAGTGGTGTTGAAGTAGATCTGCGACGGTAGACGGGTGCATCGAGGGCTAAGTCCTGTTGCGATGGATGAGAAGGTCGTGGGAGCGGCCCCGATAAGGAGAACGACAATGCCGATGAAGTGAGTGGACGTGATGCAAGGCTCCTGGTCCATCATAGTGGATGAGAAACATCCATCTCTAGCAGTGGACTACACGGTCTTGGTAGGCGCTCGGGCACGGTGGAGGAAGGCGGTGATGGATGGGGTGGCGGAGGGAGGAGGCTGGTGTGGGGATGGTGTTCTAGCACGGACGGTGTATGAATGGGGAAATGGAGGGAGAGGTACGGAGAACCATGTTTTTGGGACGTGCTCGTCTGAAATATGGGAAAGTGACAAACTTATCTCCAGTCTAAAATTTGGATGTCCGTTGGTTGGGGATAGGATGGTAATCTTGCATCTCCACAATATTGGCCCAGAGTGATTTCGGGCGAGGAGAGGGCGTTTTGGCGCCCATGGTTGGCGCCTACTGTGTACGGGGCTAAGAGCTAGGGCGATTGTGTCACGTCTGAGCGAAGTAAACCTGCCCCTATTAAAAATATTTGCCTACATGGATGGGGAAATGGAGGGAGAGACAAAGGTCTTTTGGACGAGCTTGAATCAAATGTGTTTTGTCGCCCATGTTTGGCGCCCCGTGTCTGAATGGGCTCAGAGCGGTTGTGTCACGTCTAATTGAAGTTAGTAACCTACCCATATTGAGAGCAGTGGAAATCGGGCCAATGGATTGTCCGTGTAAGGCATAGACAGTAATTTCCATCTCGTAAACACTGGCTTCGGGCAGCAGACGTGTGAGTGGATTTTTTGCCGCTTCTTTCAAATTTTGGGACAATAAGCATTCACGTTTACCCTGGCTATGAAATTCTAATCCATTTCTATTCTTATACGAATCTTTATAAATCATTCTATGTTTTTTTATATATCTTCAAAAGCACAACAAAAATGTAATCCACTATCATATATGAATAAGATTTAAAAATGCTGATACTCGAATTAAAAAGGTAGAATCCAGTTTGAGGTGAATTCAAATATTTGAAACCACTATATGTCCAACTCAAGTGTAACATGTTTGACACACGCATCATATAGTGTACTCCCATTTAGATATGTACACAAGCGATGTCTCAAGATTCAAAATACTGAGTCAATCAACCAATAATGTACAAAACTAACAGACATATAAACACTTATAAAGTATATGGATCAATAATATCAACTAACATACATAAGGCATACCGCTGTACTTTTTTTTGGCTAGAAGAGCATCATTTTTTAGCAAAGCTAGTACAACATCTTGGCCATTTCAGATGCGAGCCACTTAAGGACCATGTATACTACTATTATTGCCAAATGCACATTCAACCCGATTGGCATATTTTTAGGTCTAGCATAGCAATCAAAATGAAATGTATCAGAGTCTTATGAATTAATACAGAGTCATGCTCCAAATAAATTACAAACTAAAAAACAAAAACCAATTGTTTCATAATCTCTAGAACAAATGGTTTGATCGATTACATGAACAAACAACACAAAGGATATTCAACGATGGATAAAAACATTTCACCTATGATTTACCAACTGGGAATTTAATTTCCTTTTTTCCTCCAGGACCTAAAGAATGCGGTCAGTCTCAGCTTGTTTCATTTTGAAATTCCCCAAATATTTAATGGTTGTCATGAGTACTGCTTGTGATTGTGTTGTTTTCTTCCTCAACATGTCAACTTCATCTCTAAGTGCAGAAGCAGAATCTCTTTCTACCAATAGTTAGCCTCTAGAGCATCAATAGTTGGTAATTCATGATGCACGATTGGGCCGGTGCCACTACTATGGGATGATACAACGTCCATGGGGCTAGCCTATTTTGCCATTAAAGTTCCGATTGGATTCTGAAAAGTTGAAGTTAGCGAAACATCTCAACTGGGTGTTAGAATAGCAAACCAGTTGACCAAACAAGGAATAAAGAGTTCTTATTGGATGCTGAAAACTAGTTATTGACATCATTGTAACAGGTTGCAGTAGCAAAGAAGTTAAACAAACAAGTTTTGCGAAAGGTACCTGTTGTGGCATTGGAATTTCTCTTGGATCCTAAAAAGTTGAGTAGCCAGTAACATGATTAGAGCAACCGGTTGCAACAACAAAGCAGTTAAACAAACAAGTTTTGCAAAAGGAACCTCTTGTGGCATTGGAGTTTCTCTTGTATCCAAAAAATTTGAGTAGTCAGTAACTTGATTAGAGCAACAAGTTACACAAATATATTTTTGAAAATGTACCTGTTGTGCAATTGGACTTCCAATTGGATCCTGAAAACTTGAAGTTGGTAAGATGGTTACAGCAACAAGTTACAACAGCAAACTAGGAAACAAGCAAGTTTTTGAAAACATACCTGTTTTGCCAACGGAGTTTTAGTTGGATCATGCAAACTTGAATGTTAGCAATCAAAAATAAAGTGTTGCAAGAGCCATGAGAAACTAACATCAAACTAGTAAAACTAACCAGTTTTGGCAACATATTTAATTACATGAGCTAGTAAAACTAACAAGTTCTTGGCAACTTATTAAAGTAACAAGCCTGTACCATTTACCAGCAACACAGACCTCTGTAATATCTTTGATGTAAGAAAAATGATTCTGACACACACACACACATATATATGTATATGTATATATATATATATATATATATATATATATATATATATATATATATATATAAGTTGAAAAGATGTTGTTCCTCATATAAACCCGACAGTGTCTATAAACATGCAAACATTACTAGTGCTACAAGTGATAACAGCAAACCATTTAAACAAACAGGGTATCTGAACGTAAATTACAGATGAATTTTGCTGCATCCGAGAAGTACATATGACCAGATATATACGTGCTTGAGTATCTATTTAAGTTCGGGTAAATAGGTAATTCTTAACAATAAGTATCAAATACATGGATAGGAGTAGTCTAAAATTGGATTAACATGCTATGGCATTATGTAATCAGTAGCAAACTAAATTAAGCCAAGCAACATAATTGAACAATTTTGCAATTAGTGGCTAATTAAAATTCCGAGAAGCAGGTAACTAAACTTATGTTAGCTATTTGTACAAGCACACTGCAACTTCTTTTTCGCTTACAAGGTTTTATGAAGGAGTGCATCACATCAATTGCTTGGACATTCAGTCCCAATACTTCTTTCTTCCCACACTGCAGTGGTAAGTCGAATGGTTTATCTGATAAGATAGTGCATCCTTGATATGTTATATGAGGACGGGTTGTTAGACTAGTTGTAGCAACACACATCACACTAGCCTTTACTGTATATTACATGCGATTACATTTCGCATATCAAGATCTAAGCAATTTACAATAGGATGAAAACACTGGCTGTAACGCCCCGGATTCGATGCTCCAGGTGTCCGCCAGTTATTCGCCGTCCTTGCCATGTCATGTGCTTGCGTGTTGCATTTTGCCATGTTATCACCTGAATTTCATATCATGTCATCATGTGCATCGCATTGGCATACGTGTTCGTCTCATGCATCCGAGCTTTTTCCCCGTTGTCCGTATTGCAATCCGGCACTCCTATGTCCTCCGGCGTCCCCCTTTCGTCTCTTGTTGTGAGCATGTGTTAAACTTTCTCGGAATGGCCCGAGGTTTGTCAAGCGGTCTTGGTATACCACCGGTAGACCGCGTGTCAAGTTTCGTGCCATTTGGAGGTCGTTTGATACTCCAACAGTTAACCGGGTAACCGCAAAGCCCTCTTTTGTGTGCAGCCCAACACCCCCTCCAAAGTAGCCCAAAACCCATCCAAACCCCTTTCATGCTGTCGGTCGTTCGATCACGATCGCGTGGCCGAAAACCGCTCCTCATTTGGACTCTCCTAGCTCCCAGAATCTATAAATAAGCCCCCTCCCCCAAAATTCGCGGTGCAAACCCTAGCGTCTTCCTCCTCGTGCCGCCGGACACGTCCGTCCGCGCCGGACATGTCCGCCGAACACGTCGCTCCGGCCAACCACAAGTCAACACGTCATCGCCGCCGCCTACCGGTCCAACCCCGTCGCGCCACATGTCCCCGCGCCGGCCTCCGCCGCCGTGGCCCGCGAGGCCCACGGCCGGCCTGCCCGCGCCCGCGCCGGGCCCGAGCCGTGCCCCCCGCGCCGCCCCGCCTCTCCGCCGTCCGGGCCACCTCCCCGCCGCCGCGGAGCCCGCACCGCCGCCCGCCGGAGTTTCCCCGCCGCCTTCACAGGCGCCTCCCGTGGCCGCCGCCCCGCTGCGCCTCGTCACCTCGCCGTCCGTCTCCGCCTCCGCCGCCCCTCATTGGCCTCCGCGGCTCCCGTTCACCGCTAGGACCGGGCCGCCGCGTGCCCCGCCGGCGAGCTTCCCCGCCCCGCCGTCCCGCGCGCTCCCGCGCCCCCTTTCCTCTGCCTCCGGCCAGATCCGGGCGAGGAGCGATCGGATCCGGCTCCCCCGTGCTCCGGCAAGCCCCCCTTCGACGCCGGCCGCCGTTCCCCGCAAATCCGGCTATGTCTCCGGCGAGATCCGCCGCCTCCCTCGCCCGTTGACTCTTACCCCGCGAGGTCGAAATATTTCTAAGTCCCTGTTTTTCCCTTATTTTGTTACCATATTCATCACATCATATCTCCATGCATACTTCTCCCTTTTGTGCGTGCAATATGTCAAATTGTTCGCCTCGACGAGTACTTCATTTCATTCCATTGCATCATGTTCATTTGAGTCCATCTTGATGCCTGAATTATCGTTGCAAGAGTGCTATATAATGTTAATCTGCTGAAACTGTTATAACTTGATGATTTGTCTTTTTCGTTGCATTTTATGTGTGCATCCTATGAGGTTGATGTCTACATGTTTTTTGAACTACATCATGCCATCTTCTCAGTGGCGCGATCCATGTATTTTTGTGAGTCTTGTACTGAGTGCATCGAGCTCGTGAAGTAGGGTATTTGCTGTTGCTGTTTTGCTAGGCTGAATCTGTTATTTCGTGATGCTATGTAAACCTACTGATACAAGTCATTCTCTGCATATTCTGGAGATGTTCACTAAGGATGATTTGTTATACATGTCTTTCTCTATCCATCCATGCCCCTGGTTGCATTTTTGGCCTGCTGTAACATGTTGTTATCTTGCTCCAAAGCTGCTAAATAATGTTGCTGTTAGGCTGATTAACTTTAAGTTCAGTTTTGCCATGTGTGTTGCTAGTGATCCATGCACCCTATGAACTTGTTGTTGCCATGTATAGCTTCATAAACATGTATTCTTAATGTTGGTTGCCTTTTCATGCCATGTATTGCTCTGTGGTGAGTGGTTCAAGCTCACCAACATGCCTACTTATTGTTGTTCCTGCCATGTATGAATCTGTCATATTATTTGCCATGTTTACATGGGTGCCATTTTATCTTCTGATCCTTTTTGGCTCATGGACAGTAAGGGACTTTTGTTATATGAGATTAGTAGATTCATGCCATGCCTTTGTTTGCCATGATAGCTTCCTGTAGCATGTTGTTTGATAGCTCTAAACATTGCAACCTGATGTTATTTCTGCTAAGCCTGAAACTGTTATTATTTGCAATCTTGCCATGTCCTTTTGAGCATGTTCTAGTGATTTCTGGAGATAGCTCAGTGTTCATGTTTTGTCATGCTTTACTTGTACTTCATCCCCATGCCTTTTGTTCTTATGTTGGGATCCTGTAGCATATTGTTTTGATGTTTGCTATATGCCTAGTTGCTGTTTTGAACAGCTTGTCCTTTGAACTTGTATAGAGTGTAGGTGTTGAACCGTTGCTCCGTTTTGAGTGTGCTCTATATGAAACTTGCTTGATTTTGCATGAAGTTTCATATTATCATGTTGCATCCTTGTTTTGAGGTGTTTGCTTGATGTTTGTATGCATTTTGCATCAATGTCATGTTAAACTTGTTTTGCTCATATCTTCTAGGCCGTAGCTCCGAACTAAATGAACTTCATATGTAACTTGACTAGAATCTCGTGTAGATCATCTTGGTGCATCTTAACCTGCTGTTTAACAACTTGAACATAAGGTTTATTCAGATCTGGACCAACTTCGAAATTTACATATGAGGACTTACCGGAATTGTTACATGTTGTTTCCGGCCTCATTTAAACTGCCTTGATGTGTTGCTCTTGTTTGCATCATCGCTTGCCATGAGTAGCTTCATGTAGCCTTTGTCATGCATCATGCTTGTTGTGCATCATGTCTTGTCTATGTGTGGTGTGTTTACGATGTTGTGTGCTTCCTCTCGATAGTTCCCGTTTCGTTGCGATCGTGAGGATGCGTTCGTCTACGTGTGGTTCGTCTTCGTGGCTTCATCTTCTTCATGGACTTGTTCTTCTTCCTAGCGGGATTTCAGGCAAGATGACCGCTACCCTGGATCTCACTACTATCATTTCTATGCTAGTTGCTTCGTTCTATCGCTTTGCTGCGCTACCTATCATTTGCTCTTCAAGCCTCCCAATTTGCCATGTCAGCCTCTAACCTTTGTCACCCTTCCTAGCAAACCGTTGCTTGGCTATGTTACTGCCTTGCTCAGCCCCTCTTATAGCGTTGTTAGTTGCAGGTGAAGTTGAAGATTGCTCCATGGTGGACAGGATTATCTTGGGATATCACAATATCTCTTATTTAATTAATGCATCTATATACTTGGTAAAGGGTGGAAGGCTCGGCCTTATGCCTAGTGTTTTGTTCCACTCTTGCCGCCCTAGTTTCCGTCATATCGGTGTTATGTTCCCGGATTTTGCGTTCCTAACGCGGTCGGGTGATTTATGGGACCCCCTCGACAGTTCGCTTTGAATAAAAATCCTCCAGCAAGGCCCAACTTTGGTTTTACCATTTGCCTCACCACCACCTACTTTTCCCTTGGGAGTAATTAACCCAAGGGTCATCTTTATTATAGCCCCCCCGGGCCAATGCTTGTCTAAGTGTTGGTCCAAACTAGAGCACCGTGCGGGACCATCCCATGGCAACTTGGGTTACGTCGGTATCTGTACGCTTAGCTTATCCGGTGTAGCCCTGAGAATGAGATATGTGCAGCTCCTATCGGGATTGTCGGCACATCGGGCGGTCTTGCTGGTCTTGTTTTACCATTGTCGAAATTTCTTGTAAACCGGGATTCCGAGACTGATCGGGTCTTCCTGGGAGAAGGAATATCCTTCGTTGATCGCGAGAGCTTATCATGGGCTAAGTTGGGACACCCATGCAGGGTTTAAACTTTCGAGAGCCGTGCCCGCGGTTATGTGGCAGATGGGAATTTGTTAATGTCCGGTTGTAGATAACTTGACACCTGATCTGAACTAAAACGCATCAACCGCGTGTTTAGCCGTGATGGTCTCTTCTCGGCGGAGTCCGGGAAGTGAACACGGTCTTTGGGTTATGTTTGACATAAGTAGGAGTTCAGGATCACTTCTTGATCATTGCTAGTTGACGACCGTTCCTTTGCTTCTCTTCTCGCTCTTATTTGCGTATGTTAGCCACCATATATGCTTAGTCGCTGCTGCAACCTCACCACTTTACCCCTTCCTTTCCCATTAAGCTTTGCTAGTCTTGATACCCATGGTAATGGGATTGCTGAGTCCTCGTGGCTCACAGATTACTACAACAACAGTTGCAGGTATAGGTTATGCGATGATCTTGACGTGAGAGCGATGTTTGCTTATTTTGGAGTTCTTCTTCTGCTTCGTCGATCAGGGGATAGGTTCCAGGTCGGCAGCCTGGGCTAGCAGGGTGGATGTCGTTTGAGTTTCTGTTTGTGTTCCATCCGTAGTCGGATGTTGATCTCTTGTAAGATGATGTTGTATTCGTGTGGCATTGCATGCCTTATGTATGTATCCCCATCTATTATGTAATGTTGATGTAATGATATCCACCTTGCAAAAGCGTCTTCAAGATGCGCTTCTATCCTTGGTGGGACCTTCGAGTTCCTTTAGGATAGGGCCGCATCTTGGGCGTGACAAGTTGGTATTAGAGCCTCGACCGACCCTAGGAGCCCCCTTGATTGATCGTGTAGTTTGGCCGTTGTTGAGTCTAGAAGAAAACTGTTTTCGGAGTCTAGTTATATCGGAGAGTAGGAATTCTTTTTACTCCTCAGCCCCTTCGTCGCTCTGGTAAGGAATCTTGACGTAGGTGTTTTGAACTACTCCTCTTCCCTTCAAATTTTTTGTTAGGATCACGCGGTTAGTTTTTCGTTCGTGGGTTCTCAGCTCTTTTATCCGGTGCTTTTCTCGTCAAGTTGACTCGAACCTCTTTGTCTTTTGCGAGATCAATCCTCAGTTGTCTTCTTTTTCCACCCGCCCACCCCTTTTTCTTCTCAGAGACGGAGTCCGTAATCGAGCATCCATCCTACTCGTGCGAAGTCTTTGCTTTCTTTCCTCAATGATTTCAACCGGTGTTTTTCTCTTCAAGTTATTCATCGGTTTCTACCCTTCCAGTTGCCTTTGTTTTTCCCGCCCTCCCAACCTCTTCTTCCCGGAGTCTGAGTCTATTTCGACCATCAATTTCATTCATGTGGAGCCTCTTCAGTCTTCCCTCAATTATTTCAACCGGTGAATTCTCGTCTCGTTCGTCATTCTTCATCCTTTTTCTTTTCCGGTGGATTCAATTCCAGTTTTTCGGTGTTGATCATATTCTTTTCCTTGGATATAGTGTTCTCCTTGCTTGTTTGCCCCTCGCCATTCAATCATTCCGGAGTTCAAGACATCTCAGAGATTCGTCTATGTTCGAATTAATTCGAGGTTTTCACCTCATTCAAATATTTCAATTGTTCTGGTGCATCGTCTATCTATTCAACATCCTTTTCAACGGTGTTCTATTTTAGTGGGCCCTAACCCATAGGTCTTTTCCCAGGATCTTACCTGACTCTTTTCTTTTCCCCGGAGTTATTCTCAATTCTTTTCAAGTGTGATGTAAGAATGGATCACATCAGTCACATGCCTTCTCCAAGATCGATTTCAAATCATTTTCATTGTTGGTTCAAACCCCTTCGCTTTTCATTTCCCAGGAGTATCTCAGTAATTTCGGTGGTGTTTCTCGTCATCATTTGAAGATCGAAGAAGATTTCTCTTAAATCTTGTCCGTTCCCCCGGAGATTCGCGGTCCTAGCTCGATGTTATGCTATCAAATTGTTTCTAGTCATGCAAATTCTTTTCACCCATCCGGAGTATGTCAGGAGTTGTTTTTCCATTTCTTTTTACCAGAGGCCATCATTCCAGTTATCGTTCTCTATTTATCCCGGTGCTTCGTTCAAGTGTTCTTTAATCAGCTCATGATCTCTTTGTTCTTTTGCATCTAAATCCCCTCTAGCTTATTGGTTCTTCTAATTCTTCCCGGTGATTCATTCTCTCTCTTTCATCAGTCATTTCCAAATTCTTACGGTGGTTCGTTCAAAATTCTTTTCCTTGTTTATCATATTAATCCATTCGTTCTTTTCAATCCTACTGGTAGTTCATGAAGACTTTCTCAAGTTTTGTACTATACCCCCCTTAATCCTTTTCAAGAAGAATAAGTAGTATGCAAAATCTATTGATAGCCATCAATTTAATTTGATGAAGGACAAGCATACAATAAACCTTATTCTTATTTCCTCAAAGTGAGTAATCCCTTCCTTTGGAGTTTGTTCTTGATGAATAAATTCTTGTTCCAAGTGTTTTCATTTTTTCTTTTCCGGAGTTCAAATTTTCCTCGGCCATCCCGTTGGAACCTCCATCTAAATCGACGCAAAACTTTAATCTTATTCTTTCATCCTTCAATTTTATCTCGTCATTCTTTTGTTACCGGAGTTCTTCATGGTGGCTCGTCACGATTTAATTCTTTCTTCAAGAATTCATCAAGATTCTTGTCGGCGGAGTTCAAGTATCTTCTCTTCTCGCATCTTGAAGTGCAATTAATTCTCCGTATTCTTTGGAGTGGAGTTTTGCATTTCTTCGTTCTTCTCAGCTATTTAATCTTTTCCGCTTGTGGTCGGCGATCACCTCATAATTTTGAGATGTTATCCATAAGTCCACAACAAGCTTATTCTTTTTGTTGTTGAATTTTCTCAACAACTCCGCTCAATCCTTTCTTCTAAAGATGCTTTCAATTTCATTCGTGGCACAAGTTGCCATTTCCTTCCCCATTCTTTTCATTCAACTCTTCCAATTCTTCCGGAGCCTTTGTGTTGTTCCTCTCGTCAAGTATCATTCCATCTTCTCTAGTTCATGATTCGATCCTCTCCATGTTTCAGCCGGAGTGCTGCCTAAATCCTTTCAATCTTATTCGTTTTTTATCTCGTTCTAACTGGAGTGGTTTCAGAGTCTATCTGTTTCCGTGATCTTTCCATTCTCGTCACTCTCGTCGTTCCTCTCTTCTTCTCGAGAGCTCTCGATTCTTTGCTTCTTCTCTTGAGTTCTTGTTTCACCTCATCCCTTTTTCCTTCCGTCTCGGTCCTAAGATCTCGGGACGAGATCTCTTGTTAGTGGAGGAGTGTTGTAACGCCCCGGATTCGATGCTCCAGGTGTCCGCCAGTTATTCGCCGTCCTTGCCATGTCATGTTCTTGCGTGTTGCATTTTGCCATGTCATCATCTGCATTTCATATCATGTCATCATGTGCATCGCATTGGCATACATGTTTGTCTCATGCATCCGAGCTTTTTCCCCGTTGTCCGTATTCCAATCCGGCACTCCTATGTCCTCCGGCGTCCCCCTTTGTCTCTTGTTGTGAGCAGGTGTTAAACTTTCTCGGAATGGCCCGAGGTTTGTCAAGCGGCCTTGGTATACCACTGGTAGACCGCTTGTCAAGTTTCGTGCCATTTGAATGTCGTTTGATACTCCAATGGTTAACCGGGTAACCGCAAAGCCCTCTTTTGTGTGCAGCCCAACACCCCCTCCAAAGTGGCCCAAAACCCATCCAAACCCCCTCCATGCTCTCGGTTGTTCGATCACGATCGCGTGGCCGAAAACCGCTCCTCATTTGGACTCTCCTAGCTCCTAGAATCTATAAATAAGCCCCCTCCCCCGAAATTCGCAGTGCAAACCCTAGCGTCTTCCTCCTCGCGCCGCCGGACACGTCCGTCCGCGCCGGACATGTCCACCGGACACGTCCGTCCGCGCCGGACATGTCCGCTGGACACGTCGCTCCGGCCAACCACAAGTCGACACGTCATCGCCGCCGCCTCCCGCTCCAACCCCGTCGCGCCACGTGTCCCCGCGCCGGCCTCCGCCGCCGCGGCCCGCGAGGCCCACGGCCGGCCCGCCCGGGCCCACGCCGGGCCCGAGCCACGCCCCGCGCGCCGCCCTGGCTCTCCGCCGTCCGGGCCACCTCCCCGCCGCAGTGGAGCCCGCGCTGCCGCCCGCTGGAGTTTCGCCGCCGCCTTCACGGGCGCCTCCCGTGGCCGCCGCCCCGTTGCGCCTCGTCGCCTCGCCGTCCGTCTCCGCCTCCGCCGCCCATCACCGGCCTCCGCGGCTCCCGTTCACCGCGAGGACCGGACCTCCGCCCGTCCCGCCGGCGAGCTTCGCCGCCCGCCGTCCCGCGCGCTCCCGCGCCCCCTCTCCTCCGCCTCCGGCCAGATCCGGTCGAGGAGCGACCGGATCCGGCTCCCCCGTGCTCCGGCGAGCCCCCGTTCGATGCCTGCCGCCGTTCCCCGCAAATCCGGCAATGTCTCCGCGAGATCCGCCGCCTCCCTCGCCCGTTGACTTTTACCCCGCGAGGTCGAAATATTTCTAAGTCCCTGTTTTTCCCTTATTTTGTTACCATATTCATCACATCATATCTCCATGCATACTTCTCCCTTTTGTGCGTGCAATATGTCAAATTGTTCGCCTCGACGAGTACTTCATTTCATTCCATTGCATCATGTTCATTTGAGTCCATCTCGATGCCTGAATCATCGTTGCAAGAGTGCTATATAATGTTAATCTGCTGAAACTGTTATAACTTGATGATTTGTCTTTTTCGTTGCATTTTATGTGTGCATCCTATGAGGTTGATGTCTACATGTTTTTTGAACTACATCATGCCATCTTCTCAGTGGCGCGATCCATGTATTTTTGTGAGTCTTGTACTGAGTGCATCGAGCTCGTGAAGTAGGGTATTTGCTGTTGCTGTTTTGCTAGGCTGAATCTGTTATTTCGTGATGCTATGTAAACCTGCTGATACAAGTCATTCTCTACATATTCTGGAGATGTTCACTAAGTATGATTTGTTATACATATCTTTCTCTATCCATCCATGCCCCTGGTTGCATTTTTGGCCTGCTGTAACATGTTGTTATCTTGCTCCAAAGCTGCTAAATAATGTTGCTGTTAGGCTGATTAACTTTAAGTTCAGTTTTGCCTTGTGTGTTGCTAGTGATCCATGCACCCTATGAACTTGTTGTTGCCATGTATAGCTTCATAAACATGTATTCTTAATGTTGGTTGCCTTTTCATGCCATGTATTGCTCTGTGGTGAGTGGTTCAAGCTCACCAACATGCCTACTTATTGTTGTTCCTGCCATGTATGAATCTGTCATATTATTTGCCATGTTTACATGGGTGCCATTTTATCTTCTGATCCTTTTTGGCTCATGGACAGTAAGGGACTTTTGTTATATGAGATTAGTAGATTCATGCCATGCCTTTGTTTGCCATGATAGCTTCCTGTAGCATGTTGTTTGATAGCTCTAAACATTGCAACCTGATGTTATTTCTGCTAAGCCTGAAACTGTTATTATTTGCAATCTTGCCATGTCCTTTTGAGCATGTTCTAGTGATTTCTGGAGATAGCTCAGTGTTCATGTTTTGTCATGCTTTACCTGTACTTAATGCCCATGCCTTTTGTTCTTATGTTGGGATCCTGTAGCATATTGTTTTGATGTTTGCTATATGCCTAGTTGCTGTTTTGAACTGCTTGTCCTTTGAACTTGTAGAGTGTAGGTGTTGAACCGTTGCTCCGTTTTGAGTGTGCTCTATATGAAACTTGCTTGGTTTTGCATGTAGTTTCATATTATCATGTTGCATCCTTGTTTTGAGGTGTTTTCTTGATGTTTGTATGCATTTTGCATCAATGCCATGTTGAACTTGTTTTGCTCATATCTTCTAGGCCGTAGCTCCGAACTAAATGAACTTTATATGTAACTTGACTAGAATATCGTGTAGATCATCTTGGTGCATCTTAACTTGCTGTTTAACAACTTGAACATAAGGTTTATTCAGATCTGGACCAACTTCAAAATTTACATATGAGGACTTACCGGAATTGTTACATGTTGTTTCCGGCCTCATTTAAACTTGCCTTGATGTGTTGCTCTTGTTTGCATAATCTCTTGCCATGAGTAGCTTCATGTAGCCTTTGTCATGCATCATGCTTGTTGTGCATCATGTCTTGTCTATGTGTGGTGTGTTTACCATGTTGTGTGCTTCCTCTCGATAGTTCCCGTTTCGTTGCGATCGTGAGGATGCGTTCGTCTACGTGTGGTTCGTCTTCGTGGCTTCATCTTCTTCATGGACTCGTTCTTCTTCCTAGAGGGATTCCAGGCAAGATGACCGCTACCCTGGATCTCACTACTATCATTGCTATGCTAGTTGCTTTGTTCTATCGCTTTGCTGCGCTACCTATCATTTGCTCTTCAAGCCTCCCAATTTGCCATGTCAGCCTCTAACCTTTGTCACCCTTCCTAGAAAACCGTTGCTTGGCTATGTTACTGCTTTGCTCAGCCCCTCTTATAGCGTTGTTAGTTGCAGGTGAAGTTGAAGATTGCTCCATGGTGGACATGATTATGTTGGGATATCACAATATCTCTTATTTAATTAATGCATCTATATACTTGGTAAAGGGTGGAAGGCTCGGCCTTATGCCTAGTGTTTTGTTCCACTCTTGCCGCCCTAGTTTCCGTCATACCGGTGTTATGTTCCCGGATTTTGCGTTCCTAACGCGGTCGGGTGATTTATGAGACCCCCTCGACAGTTCACTTTGAATAAAACTCCTCCAGCAAGGCCCAACCTTGGTTTTACCATTTGCCTCACCACCACCTACTTTTCCCTTGGGAGTAATTAACCCAAGGGTCATCTTTATTATAGCCCCCCTGGGCCAATGCTTGTCTAAGTGTTGGTCCAAACTAGAGCATTGTGCAGGACCATCCCTTGGGAACTTGGGTTATGTCGGTACCTGTACCCTTAGCTTATCCGGTGTTGCCCTGAGAATGAGATATGTGCAGCTCCAATCAGGATTGTCGGCACATCGGGCGGTCTTGCTGGTCTTGTTTTACCATTGTCGAAATGTCTTGTAAACCGGGATTCCGAGACTGATCGGGTCTTCCTGGGAGAAGGAATATCCTTCGTTGATTGCGAGAGCTTATCATGGGCTAAGTTGGGACACCCCTGCAGGGTTTAAACTTTCGAGAGCCGTGCCCGCGGTTATGTGGCAGATGGGAATTTGTTAATGTCCGGTTGTAGATAACTTGACACCTGATCCGAACTAAAACGCATCAACCGCGTGTGTAGCCGTGATGGTCTCTTCTCGGTGGAGTCCGGGAAGTGAACACGGTATTTGGGTTATGTTTGACATAAGTAGGAGTTCAGGATCACTTCTTGATCATTGCTAGTTGACGACCGTTCCTTTGCTTCTCTTCTCGCTCTTATTTGTGTATGTTAGCCACCATATATGCTTAGTTGCTGCTGCAACCTTACCACTTTACCCCTTCCTTTCCCATTAGGCTTTGCTAGTCTTGATACCCACTTTACCCCTTCCTTTCCCATTAGGCTTTGATAGGCTTTACCATGGATGTCGTTTGAGTTTCTGTTTGTGTTCCATCCGTAGTCGGATGTTGATCTCTTGTAAGATGATGTTGTATTCGTGTGGCATTGTATGCCTTATGTATGTATCCCCATGTATTATGTAATGTTGATGTAATGATATCCACCTTGCAAAAGCGTCTTCAAGATGCGCTTCTATCCTTGGTGGGACCTTCGAGTTCTTTAGGATAGGGCCACATCTTGGGCGTGACAGTGGCATCCTTCACATTATTGGCGAACTCAGTTCATAGAAACAAACAATTCAACCATTCTGTGGTAAATCAAAACCGCCACTAGAATATTTTTCACTACCCCAATCATACACGCAAAAAGGGGCGACGCCACCATAGGGGGGTGGTATGGGTGGCCGCCTTGGGTGGCTGGAAAGTACGCACCTAGTTTGAGTCATCCAGGTTGCCCATGCTTGTTTTGTTTGTCCCAGCACACGAGCAGGCAATGTATAAAATGCAGAAAAATGTTGATGGGCCAATAATTTAAGTGCAAAGTAGACCCTATAGTAGGCTCGTTGCCCAAATGAGTGCCTCCCTTATCGATCAACAGTAGGAAAAATCCCCAATTTGTTCACTCCAGCCTCCAGTTTGGTTCACTCCTAGCCTAGCCGCCACTAGACAGACCAACACAACGCTTCCTCGAGCCCTTGTTGGACGCCGGTTGTCGGGCTTCAAGTGACTGGAAGGACAAGAGGATGAAGATCAACCCTGGGTTTAGCCTGCGTGGGAGTCAATGGCGGCAGCACGGGCATGACATCGAGCTTGCGCAAACGGAAGTCGCACCTTGCAAGAGCAGCATGCAGAACGAGAAGGAACATCACACCCCTGATTATATCTAATTCAACTAATCAATTTCTGGCCAATACTTAAACCTCACGGTGTTGTAAAACTGCTTGTATGTAGGGAAACTATAAGGAAATGAAACCAATTTCTGCTTATATTATAATTCCCCCAATCAATACTGAACTAACTAAACCCGATGTGTCTATTCAAGTTTCCGGTGCAAACATACAAGCTCATGTTGTTCTTGAGCCTGAAGTGTCATATGAACAAACTGCTAATGAAGGATTTGGTGCAAACATTTTACATGCTCCTGGTGATGAACATATAGTGTCTAATGAGGGATCTAATGCAAGCATTTTCCAAGCTCCCATTGAAGGATTTAGTGCCTAATGATGATCTGCTATGTTGAGAGAGAGATATAGATTTGCAGGAATTGATGACAAGCAAATTATAGTACATTTTCACGGCTTGAGGAAACATCGAGGCCATCTACTAGAAAGTCCCGTATCATGACAGACTAGCATAAATACTCTTCTAATCTATTGTTTGAAACTATTTGCATACTTGTGCATTATAGATATATTGATATGTAGTTTGCGCACTGGTTATAGGTGCAATTACACTTGGATATTTTCGGCCAGAGAACGAATAATTCAAGCAGGTACGGTCCATGTTAGTAGTCCTTGGAAACCATGTTGGATTTTGTGTTTTTGATACTTACATCATTTAGTGTTTTATAATCTGGAACTACTTTGGATCATTAGTTTGTTTTCAAAGTGCATGCAGCTTCATATTTCCCAAGTTATGTTGATTTTTGGAGTGCAAGTGCCTTCGTATTTTTAAGTTAAATTTTCGCCCCAAGTAACCTGAATTCGTGGATCCGCCACTACACACAAATCATGCATGCTGCCTAGTATGAATTAAATGAAATGCGGGGACATACGCTAGCTCGTTGTATAGGCTCACTATAGCTCTACTTGCGCTTGGGATGTTCCATGTACAAGTCCATGTTACCACTTGCTTGGATGTGCATGCCTTGTGCTCCTTGCACCCCGCTCTGCATTTTTGACACAACGAATGGTTGATCAAATGAGAGGAATAGACCTTACTATTGTACCGGAGGAAATGTACTTACAAGGTTATACCAGCGTGCATGATGTGTACCAGAGGAAATGTAACGCCGCCATGCTTCACTAAACATGGTTTTGCTTGTTTCAGATGATCTCTCCAGAAGAAATAAGAGTTAAAGTCAGAGTTGCATAGGCGTGTAAGCTAAGAGAGCAGTAAAAGGATACCGAAACATCATCGGAATGGTGCACAAGGGACTGATATGTGGATACCTAGTCCGGGCCAGCGTTTGGGCATGCTCGCCTAGCTAGAGTGCGGGTCACTTCAAAGCTGTTGTGGGTGATGCACTGGCGTTGGGTGGCCACGTATGGAAGCAAATCTCGAGCGGCAGCGGAGCGCTACTGTCGGCGTTCTGGGAACGGGGATCCCCAGACTTGCGTGCCCGCGGCCTGTGGTGTGGCTCAAGTAGTGGCCCAGTATGACCCGTCTTCATCAACCCAAGCTCAAGACCCTCGCGAGGGGCCAAGCCTCGCACAGCGGATGACGTAAGGCTTCCTCAGGGGCGGCCTCATCAGGCGGGCTCGCGAGGAGGTGGAGAGATCAAGGCAAGGAGTACCTCGCGAGGTGCTCGTGACGCAAGCCATGACGATCGAGACCAGGCGGACGCCAGCCAGCACAGTGTTCTCGTTTCCTCTTTGGTGCAAGGGGGGCAAGCGCAGCCGTGGAGTACCGAGGCATCAAGAAAAGGTTACCATATAGGTGCAACGAGACCAAGACCAGCAGAGCGGCAGGACAGAGGTCACCGTGGAGCCCAAGACGGCGTCATCGCCAGTGCCTTTGGCAGTCGAACACTAACTTTAGTCAGGATAGCTTGTACTAGCTGTCCCCCTTCAAAATGGCCATTGTTGGCTCCCTTCCCACTCAATATTTGGGAAGAGGACCGGGGCCCCTATAAATAGAGATAGCCACCACAGTAGAAGGCATCTGGATCCCACCTAGATCCAACGGAGACAGAGCCATTCCTCTCCAAGCACACCTCCACAAGAACACCCCTCGCGAGGCTGTTCTCCCTCTGTACCGTTCATCATCATCCCCAGAGGCAATCCACTACACCACACACTGGATTAGGGTATTACACCACAACGGTGGCCCGAACCAGTATAAACCTTGTGTCCCCTGTGTTGTTCATCGTGTAGCTTAGATTCGCGGCCAGGTTTTGGGGCATGGATCGGTAGGGACAAGATCATCGTGCGCACCCCAGAGTTTGAACCTTAAGGGTTTTGCCGGAACCCGATATCCGACATTTGGCGCACTAGGTAGGGGTGCGCCGAAATCCTCTTTCCACCGATCTGCGTTCCACTTCTTCATCGCATCCATGTCCGGCGACCCAACGGCCAACGCCAACCGCTGGGCAGCATGGCCTGCCCACGCCACGCCGCCTGCCCAAGGTGACCTCAACCCCGCGCCTCAGGTAGCCCCCGCTCCGCAGAACGCTGCGGGGCATGGGCGACTCGGTCAAGCGCCGCCTGCCCTCACTCCGCGGCAGGTGCGATCAGCAGCAAGGGCCTCAAACCACGCCGCGGCCACAGCGCCGCACACTCGACGGGAGCAGGCGAACATGAAGGCTGCGCTCACGGTGGCTCGGGAACTGCTACGGTGCAGGCTGAAAGAAAGCGGCCATGACGTGCTGCTGGAGCGCGTCGCTGAGCTCCTGGATGCCGCAGCTTTAGGCACGCCTCCTTTCTGCGTCCAGCTTCCGCCCCAGGCCCCGGGCGGGTCATATGGCGGGCCCATTCACGCCCGTGCGCCCTCAGGCGCACCCCAAGGCTTCATCAGCACCAGCTCGACCATCAGCGCCGGGCGTCAAGCTGTACTAGCACTGCCCCTAGTGAGCGATTGCAAGTGCATCGCCGCCTACGGCCCGGGCGGGCTGCCGCCCTATCACGCCCAAGACGGCGCTTCGAGCCAAGCCGTGTGGAACATGGGGCACTACAGCGAAGCCTTTGGGGTGGCAGCCTCGGAGGCTTACGTGCCCCACATGGTGGATCAGGAATACACACTGGAAGAAGACCACGACTCGTTCCTCGGGCCAGGCTGGGAGGAAGAGACGCCAGAACCGAGCCTTTTCAGCAGCCTCAATGGAGCCTCGCCAACCGCATCGGCGGCAGCAGCTATCGGGTACTACTAATTCCTTAGGAGCAAGCTTATGCTAACCATGGGTCACAGGAAGTCCAGGTCACTACAGCGGAAGGCTGCCCTAGCTCGGCAGCCTCCCTCCCGCCAGGTGGAGCGCACTGGGGCTGCAGGAGAGGGGTCGGGAGCCAGGCCCCTCCCCACGGCGCGTGGAGCAAGGTGTTTCTCGGAGATAGGCCCTCTGCTGGGGAGGTGCCGCAAGGCTTGCCCCCGGCAGAGGACCCGTGGTCGTCGGGGAAACAGCTGGCGTCCCCTTTACCCCATTGGCGTCGTCCTTGGTTTCTGGTCGCCGTCAATGGTGGTCGAGGGTGGCACAAGGCGGGGCCCTCGTCTGGCGATATGAAGCAAGGCCGGTACCTGTGAAGAAGGCCCAGTGCCTGCGAAGCTCGCCGCCCATGACACTCTCACGTAATAATGAGTTGGGGCTGTACACGCCCCGGAGTCTCCGGAGAGCCACCCTCGGGCCTCGGGGGCTCCCTCCCACGCCCAGTGGCAGCACTTAGCTACGCGCTGGTGAGAAGACATCGAAGACTAGACTAGGTGCCGGACGCGGCCTTTTGTTTTTTTACCTCCTTTTATGTGGTCGAGCTTCCTCGCTTCGGGTTTAAGTTGAAGTTGAATTTGCGTTGGCGTATGTGCGGGGAGGGGTGTTTTGTCTCATTCGTGTGTTTTCTTGCGCTCTGGTTTCTGCCCTGGTCAGGAGTTCACACTAGCTGCCTGCCCCTCGCGAGCCTCTCATGGGCGGGGTTGAGCTCAGCACGCGCGTGCATGTCGTCCCGTGGCCGGCACTCGCTCTCGCGAGGCTCCCGCCACATGGTCAGCAGGTCCCCCCAGAGGACCCCTGGAGAGTTACAGCCTCGCAAGCCTACCCAAGGTCTGTCTGGGCTAAAGGTAAATCACATCGATTAACCCATCTCATGGCCCGTAACATCATGCGGGCACCCATTCGGCGCCTTTCTGAATAACGTGTGGACAACAATCCTTTTTACATGAGGGGCTCCCCCTCCCAAAAGGTTTTTAAAACCTTTAGGGCCACGCCCGAGCTTTTTCCACATAGGATAAACAGCAGGGGGGCGCAAAATCAACCAGACATGTCGCTCACCGCATCATCTTGATCGTCTCCAGAGGCATCGCTGGCGCCACTGTCGCTGTCACTGGCTTCACCATCGCCGTCGTTGACGCCATCTTCGCCGCCGTTCACCACGTCACCATCATCCGCAGCAACTACCACCCCGTCATCATTAGAGGTGAAGGCCCAGACAAGTGCATCCACGTTGTCCTCCACCCACTGCGCCAGGTCGCCTCGAATGGCCACGGGCACCGGAGCAATGACAGCGTCGTAGTCAAAGTGAGGATCCCTATCTTGAAGGTGGCTGAAGACACGGGAGAATGCACGCGCGAGCAGGCTGCGGCTCCTCTCCTCGACAAGCTGGCGAGATCTCTCAAAGCAATTCTCCAAATGTGTCACCACGTTAGTGAGGAACCGGAGGTGACTGGTATAGTTGGTCACATGGGGTTGCGGAGCGGTCGCGTCGCAGATATTGCCCAGGGCCACGTTGGCCCTGCCCCTGAGCGTTTGGAGCATGGAGCCATGCATGTGCTCCAGCATCTGCCGCTGGAGAATTTCTTCCCTGTTCCATCGGGCGACGGACTCAGCATCATCAACCCGCCGTTGAAGAAGAAGCAGCTCGGCGCGGGAGGAGGCCAATTCAGTCTGCGCCGAGATCAGGGCGGCTGCGGTGGCCTCTGCACGCTGCGTCGCTTCAGTCAGCTTGGACCTGACGGCGGTAGTCCTGCCCGCAGCCTCGGCTTCAACCAGCTCCAGCCTCTCGTTATACTCCCTCACAAGGCCCACGCGAACTTCCACAACGCGATGGTCGATGTCTTCTTGGATTCGAGCCTCCCACATGCCGACATCATCCTCCGCCTAGGTAACCTGGCGCTCCCTCATCTCCAACTGCTCAAGGTCAGGATTGCGCTCGGCGGCCTCCAGCGTCAGCGCTTCCTCGCGCCTCCGGAGCTCCTCCTCCTCGACGGGCGTCCCCTTCAGCGACGCAAGGGCGGCCGGGCGTAGCTCCACTTGCTGCTCCAGGGAAGTGCTCCAGGCTTGGAGCTCCCACGCGTGCTTCTCCATGATCTCGCATCGTTGGTCCGCTTCCCGAGCCTCCTCAATAGCTCGGGAGCAAGCCTTTTGCGAGGCCGCGAGAGATGCTTTGGGCTTCACATTGTCAAGATCATGCTGATGACGCGCAAGGCTGACCGCCACCTTCAGATTGCGTTGCTCCTCAACCAGCCATAGGCCCTCAGCTTCAAGGCACGCGTCCACGTCCGTGAGCTCTCCACCAAGCTGTCCCATCGCGTCTGTCGCCTTCTGGAGGAAATCTTGGTGGATGATGCAGAGCTCCCGCGCTCGCTTGAGCACGTCGTCAATATCGTCCTCCGTCGCCGGCGTTGGCGGAGGGCCCTGAAGTGGTTCGCTCCCTCTCGGTAGGGGGGTGGGGGTTGGTGCTCCCACAATCGCCGGGCAGGCTCTGCGACGGGCTCAGGCCGGCGCTGATCCATCCCCATAAGAAGATCCGAGGACGGACTTCAACCATCTGCCGTCCATGATCAGAGGAGGAGCCCGGGGTAGGCTGGTTGCACCCTAGGCGAGGTCGCGAAGGAAAGGCGGCAAGCGCACAGGCTCGAGGCACCCTGCTGGTCGGTCCATCTCTCCGGCCGAACTCGTGTCACGGGCAGCACGCAGGCTCGGGACGCTCAAGGTCAGCGATGGAGGTGAGGCATGAGGATGTGGCTTCTTAGCTAGCTCTGCAGGCTTGGCAGGAGGGATCCTGAAGGGCCACAGTCAGCAAAGGGAGCAGCGGATGAGGAATTAGAAGAAGGAGGGACTTACTTATCTGTGGCGAAGTACTTCCTATGCTTCAGCGGCTGGCAGGGGCTTGGAGACTCCTTCCTCTTGCGGAGGGCGTCGAAGTCTATGTGGAACTGAGCGAAGCTCTCAACGTGAGGGCCGGCGCGTGGCATGGATGAAGAAGCACCAAGGCGGCCTGCCCCAGGGGCACCGGGCTGGGAGGAGCGATCAGGCGCCACTTCTTGGTGGCCTGCTGAGGCCACGGGGGCTTCGGTCTCGGGAGCCGCAGGTTGCGCTCCCTCACCAACGACTGCCTCAGGACGGGCATCGCAAGCTCCGGAGGATGACGCCTCGGGAGCCCAGCGCGACATCGGCATCTCGACACCGGATCCCCCAGCCTCCAGTGATGCTTGCCTTCCTGCACCCCCTCCGAGGCAAGATCGATATTGGCGACGGGGAAAGGAGCTACGGCGACAGGATTTTCGTGAGGCCTCACGAGGCTGGCCGGGCACAACCCCCATTCATCAAAGTGAGGCATCTGCCTCGCGAACTCGGCCCTGCCCAAGCAAAGATACAGGAGGCTGCCCCTGTGCTGGATGTCGCCCGGAGAGGGGTCGCCAGTCAAGACCTCCAGCACCTTCTTCGGTGTTTCAGGCGCAAGCTCCTCCTCCTGGAGCCTCATGCGGTCCTGATGCCCAGCCAGGGCCCACATCGGTCGGGAGTGGCACTGGAGAGGAGCGATGCGACACTGGAGGAACTCCTTCACCACCCGGGGCGCAGTCACGCCAAGCTCTCTCAACTTCCCCATTCGACGCCAGACGAAGGAGAGCCGGGGGCTCACGAGCCGCTCGTGGCCCCAGCCTAGATTGGGGATGCCAGGCAATGTCGGATGGGAGAGAAGGGGGCTGGGCACTCCGACATCCACGTACAGCCACCGCGTCTGAAACCCGCTCATGGAAGGTGGAAGGCCAATGTCAATCCCCAAGGTGGCCGTCTCTGGCACGGCCTGGAAGCTCACGCACCCCGAGCACTGCAATGGGTCGGTCAGGCGCAAGGAGAAGAAGTGGCGCAAGAGGGCGATGGAAGGAGCAATGCCCACCATGGCTTCGCAGACAAAGGCGGTAATGGACTGAGGGTCAAGATGCATCATGTGGATCTGATAGTGGGAAAGCACCGCATTGAAAAGGCGGAGAAAGGAGGAACCAGGCCAGCCCACAGGGCGTTGACGAATAATCGAACCTCCATGACGATCCTGTCGAAGGAGGCATGGCACGCAGGCCAAGCCGTCATCCTTCCGCACTCGTTAAAGCTGGAGGCGAGGGCGGAGCAGACCTTGTCCAAGGCTTACGGGTTGAGTATCAGCAACCGGCCGATGGCGGGCGCGATTGCCGAAGGTGAGCTGGGCGAGGGCGCAAGCTTCTTCCCTTTCTCCTTTTTTGTTGGCGCCATGGCGGCGGAAGGGGGGCAGAGCTCAAGTCAGATTGGAAGTGGAAACAGAGGCTCAAGGAAGAAAGGGGAACAAAAAGCACGCGGGCAGCAAGAGGAGATAACTGTGTAAAGCTTCGTGGCTGATACGTCTCCAACGTATCTACTTTTCCAAACACTTTTGCCCTTGTTTTGGGCTCTAACTTGCATGATTTGAATGAAACTAACCCGGACTGACACTGTTTTCAGCAGAACTGCCATGATGTTGTTTTATGTGTAGAAAAGAAAAGTTCTCGGAATGTCCTGGAAATTCATGGAGGCACTTTTCAGAATTAATAAGAATTTTTTGGTGAAAGAATCAAGGCCAAGGGGCCCACGGACTGTCCATGAGACAGGGGGCGCGCACCCGCTAGGGCGCGCCCTCCTATCTCGTGGGCCCCCTGGACCTCCTCCGACCTCAACTCCAACTCCATATATTCCGTCTCGGGGAGAAAAAAAACAACGAGAAAGTTTCATCGCGTTTCACGAGACGGAGCCGCCGCCAAGCCCTAATCTCTCTCGGGAGGGCTGATCTGGAGTCCGTTCGGGGCTCCGGAGACGGGGATCCGTCGCCGTCGTCATCACCAACCATCCTCCATCACCAATTTCATGATGCTCACCGCCGAGTAATTCCATCGTAGGCTTGTTGGACGGTGATGGGTTGGATGAGATTTACCATGTAATCAAGTTAGTTTTTGTTAGGGTTTGATCCCTAGTATCCACTATGTTCTGAGATTGATGTTGCTATGACTTCGCTATGCTTAATGCTTGTCACTAGGGCCCGAGTGCCATGATTTCAGATCTGAACCTATTATGTTTTCATGAATATATGTGTGTTCTTGATCCTATCTTGCAAGTCTATAGTCACCTATTATGTGTTATGATCCGACAACCCCAAAGTGACAATAATCGGGATACTTCTCGGTGATGACCGTAGTTTGAGGAGTTCATGTATTCACTATGTGCTAATGCTTTGTTCTGGTTTTCTATTAAAAGGAGGCCTTAATATCCCTTAGTTTTCGTAAGGACCCCGCTGCAACGGGAGGGTAGGACAAAAGATGTCATACAAGTTCTTTTCCATCAGCACGTATGACTATTTACGGAATACATGCCTACATTACATTGATGAATTGGAGCTAGTTCTATATCACCCTATGTTATAACTATTGCATGAGGAATCGCATCTGGCATAATTATCCATCACTGATCCATTACCTACGAGCTTTTCATATATTGTTCTTCGCTTATTTACTTTTCCATTGCTACTGTTACAACTACTACAAAAACCCAAAAATATTTATCTTTACTTTTGCTACTGTTACCTTTATTATTATATCACTTTTGCTACTAAACACTTTGCTGCAGATACTGAGTTATCTAGGTGTGGTTGAATTGACAACTCAACTACTAATACTCAAGAATATTCTTTGGCTCCCCTTGTGGCGAATCAATAAATTTGGGTTGAATACTCTACCCTCGAAAGCTGTTGCGATCCCTATACTTGTGGGTTATCCAGACTAATTTCTGGTGCCGTTGCCGGGGAACATAGCTCTATTCTCTGAGTCACTTGGGATTTATATCTGTTGATCACTATGAAGAACTTGAAAGACGATCGAACTACTATTTTGCCCTCAACTACGAGGGGAGGTAAGGAACTGTCATCTAGCTCTGCACTAGATTCTCCTTTCGTTATTAGTAGGCTTGCGACACCTAAACCTGCTACTGCTATGAATTCTGATGTGTCGCATGTTATTGATGATGCCACTTCTGCTATGCATGATGAAACTACTTCTTTGCGTAATACTACTTTGCCCTTAGGTGAATTTCTAGATGAACAACTTGCTAGATTTAGGGGGAATGAAAGTACTGAAGATCCTATTACTGATGATAGTGATGATGAAGGTCCCCCCAATGATTATGTATTACCTATTGTTCCTAAGGGTTATGTTGTGCATGGAACACCTGCTATGAAAATTCTTGCTTGCAATGATAGAAATGATCTTAAGAAATTATTAGCTAAATGGAAGCAGCAGTCTCTTAATGCTAGAATGAAACCCGATCCTACTTTTGCTACTTCACCAGTTGTGTTACTGATAAGGATTATGAATTCACTGTTGATCCTGATATTATTACTTTAGTTGAATCTGATCCTTTTTATGGCCTTGAATCTGAAACTGTTGTGGCACATCTTACCAAGTTGAATGATATAGCTACCCTGTTTACTAATGATGAGAAGTCTCGCTATTTATATATCCTTAAGATATTTCCGTTCTCATTAAAGGGTGATGCTAAGACTTGGTATAATTCTCTTGCTCCTGGTTGTGTGCGTAGTCCCCAGGATATGATTTATTACTTCTCTGCAAAATATTTCCCTGCTCATAAGAAACAAGCTGCCTTGCGGGAATATATAATTTTGTGCAAATCAAAGAAGAGAGTCTCCCACAAGCTTGGGGGAGGCTTCTCCGGTTACTTAATGCTTTGCCTGATCATCCTCTTAAGAAAAATGAAATACTTGATATCTTTTATAATGGACTAACCGATGCTTCCAAGGACTACTTGGATAGTTGTTATGGTTGTGTTTTCAGGGAAAGAACAGTTTACGAAGCTGAAATACTATTGAATAATATGTTGACTAATGAAAATAATTGGACTCTTCCTGAGCCAATTCCTGAAGTAATTCCTGAACCAATTGAGCCAACTCCTGAGCCTATTCCTAAACCCACTCCGAAGAAGAGAGGTGTTTTATTTCTCAATCCTGAAGATATGCAAGAGGCAAAGAAATCAATGAAAGCAAAAGGTATTAAAGCTGAAGATGTTTAGAATTTACCTCCTATTGAAGAAATACATGGTCTTAATTTACCGTCTGAAGAACCACATTGTCTTGATAACCCGACACAGGTAGTAAAGGTAAATTATATCTATAGATATGATAAACTTGAAGTACCCTCTACTAAATTTCATAGCCCATGCTTAGATGAATTTGATGACTTTATGGCTAGACAAGAAAGTTTTAATTCTTATGTTGGTAGAAAGTTAAAGAATAATGCTTTCGAGATAGGACGCGTAGGTGATAATCTGGCTAGAGTTAAAGATGAACTTCACCGCGTTAGCAAATATGCTTCTATGGTTGCTACTCAAGCTGAGCAAGTACTTAAAGCTCAAAATGAATTGCTTGATGAATTAAATAATAAAAATGACTTTGCTGTTAGAGTGGCTACTAGAACTGGTAGAATGACTCAGGAACCTTTGTATCCTGAAGGCCACCCTAAGAGAATCAACCAAGATTCTCAGAGAAATAATTTATAGGAACCTAGTTCTTCTAAAAAGAAGAAACAGAAAAACGATAGAACTTTGCATTCTTCTAGTGAACCTACTGTAGACACACCTGAGAATCCCAATGATATTTCTATTTCTGATGCTGAAACACAATCAGGTGATGAACATGAACCTAGTGATAATGTTAATGATAATGTTCATGTTGATGCTCAACCCAGCAAAGAAAATGATGTAGAAATTGAACCTGCTGTTGATCTTGATAACCCACAATCAAAGAATCAATGTTATGATAAGAGAGATTTTGTTGCTAGGAAGCACGGTAAAGAAAGAGAACCATGGGTTCAGAAACCCATGCCTTTTCCTCCTAAACCATCCAATTCAAAGGATGATGAGGATTTTGAGCGCTTTGCTGAAATGATTAGACCTATTTTCTTACGTATGGCTTAACTGATATGCTTAAAGTAAATCCTTATGCTAAATATATGAAGGATATCATTACGAAGGAAAGAAAGATACCGGAAGCTGAAATTTCCACCATGCTTGCAAATTACACTTTTAAAGGTGGAATACCAAAGAAACTTGGAGATCCGGGTGTACCAACTATACCATGCTCTATTAAAAGAAATTATGTTAGAACCGCTTTATGTGATCTTGGAGCCGGTGTTAGTGTTATGCCTCTCTCTTTATATCGTAGACTTGAATTGAATAAGTTGACACCTACTGAAATATCTTTGCAAATGGCTGATAAATCAACCGCTATACCTGTCGGTATTTGTGAGGATGTACCTGTTGTGGTTGCAAATGTCACTATCTTAACGGACTTTGTTATTCTTGATATTCCTGAGGACGATAGTATGTCTATTATCCTTGGTAGACCTTTTCTTAACACTGCAGGGGCTGTTATTGATTGCAACAAAGGCAATGTCACTTTTCATGTTAATGGTAATGAGCATATGGTACACTTTCCGAGGAAACAATCTCAAGTTCATAGCATCAATTCTATTGAAAAAGTTCTAACTATCATTTTTGGAGGTTTTGAATTTCCTCTCCCTACTGTCAAGAAAAAGTATGATATTCTTATTGTTGGGGATTTTCATATCCCCATTGAGGTAACTTAGTGTTATTCGAAATTTCTCCGGTTCCGTGTTATTCGGAATGAGTTTGTTAACAAGACTTGATCAACCTTGTTAGTGGGTTCATTTTGATGATCACGAGATGGATGAAACTAGAAGGCACAACCTTCTGTACCCTCCTTTTACTTTCTGTTATTTAGAATAAATAAAGCAAAACTAGCATTACCCGTCTATTTTCTGAATTATCCGTGCATTAAAAAATAGTCTAAAAATAAAAGTGCTCCAAATGCCCTGCAAATTTAGTATGATTTTTTCTGGAATATTTGAGGATTTTAGGCACTGAAAACACTGCAGGAGGGGCAAGCACCAGACCATGAGAGAGGAGGGCGCGCCCCCCTATAGGGTGCGCCCCCTGTCTCGTGGGCCCCTGGTGGCACCCCTCCACTTATGCCAGCACCCACACACTTCATCTTCTACCCAAAAAAATCCCCATCCAGCTCAAGCCCGAGTTCTAGCTCGTTTTGCTGTGATTTTGATCTCTTAGCTCAAAGCTCCATTCACAAAACTGCTTTGGGAGATTGTTGCTTGGTATGTGACTCCTCCATTGGTCCAATTAGTTTTTGTTCCAGTGCTTTATTCATTGCAAATTTTTGCTGCATAGGTGACCATGTTCTTGAGCTTGCATGCTAAATTTTTGAGGTCCCTAGCAATTCCAATGCATGATCTAGGCTCTAGGCACTTGTAGGAGTAGTTGCTATCAATCTTGTTTAGTTTTATTCACTTTTATTTTGAAGTTACTAAAATTTCAGAAATTTTCAGAAAAAGAAATATGCTTAGAAGAATGTACCAAGGTGGTTCCTCGACAAAGAAAGGGCGAAGTATTGCTATACGTGAACAAGATGTTAATTTGCCAAGGGATGCAAATGTACAGGCTTGTGAGTGGCCATCCGATGATTTTATGGTCGAAGCAGGCTTCAAGGGGGAATTTGACGCGTATGTGCGTAATGCTGAGCTTGAGGACTTCTTACAAGATAAGTGTCCTCAATATTATCAATTGACTGATTCCATTGTGCGGAGGTTCAAATATATTTCTTCGCATAATTCTCCTAGTGTTATGTTTGATATTTATGATACATCTTATACCATGGATTTAGAGGATATCACAACTACTTGCAAACTCCCGCAGTGGGGTAATATTAATAATCCTCCCAAATCTGAAGTTAGAGATTTTCTTGCTAGTATTACTGTGGGAGAATCTAGGGACGTAACACAAGCTACCATAGGGAGCATCCATTTTCCTGCTATACATTACTTTGCTCTCTTTATTGGTAGATGCATTAACGGTAAGCATGAAGTATGTCACTTGTGTGCCCCTGATCTTTGTGTGCTCAAGAGTGCTGTGTCAGGTTATAGAGGTTATAACTTGGGGCAATAGTTGCACGTAGGTTGCATAATAATAATAAAAAGGGAGATTTCTTTGGAGGAATTTAGCAACCCGTGTGGCTAATTTTCTTAACATAGCTCCACGAGAGGGGGATATGCTTGTACCTCCTGTTTATTTGGATAAAGAAGCTATGTTTGATCATCATTTTCTTGAGAGGAATGAACAATTCCTCCATTATCGACTAACCTATAACAGACGCAACGTAGTCCCTGTTACTCTTCCTGCTCCCTACCTTTTTGATTATTAGACAAAAGGAAGATATGTTGTCACCAGGGAAGAAGCAACTGAATATGAGAGGGGAATGGAGGCAGCTCGCCAACACGCTGCTGCTCAGGAGGCGGTCGCCTCTTCATCTCAGTACTACCCTAGCTATTCTTATGGATATCAGCCAGGCGGTCATTGGTATTAAACCAACTTAGGCCAAAAGCCTAAGCTTGGGGGAGTACCTATTTCTCAGCGACTTTACATTCATGTTCACACACTAGTCGTCGGTGCTCATACTCTTTCATTGTATTATCCATGCTAGTTTAAATTTCTTTTTCTAGTTTTCTTCTTGTGTGTTTGATAAACCTTAAGAAAAACCAAAAAAATTAGTTAGTTTAATTTCCTTGCCTATAGTAGGAATTAAAATGAAAACCCAAAAAGATTTCTCGTTCTTCTTTTACTTGTTGGGAGCTTTACCGTGTAAATAGTTTTCTTTTCTTTCTTTTGGGGGTCGAGAAGACCATATTGAAAATTGCTTAGTGTCTCTTATATGCATGATTGTTTATTTAACTTAGAGCCCATATTACTTGTCTTCTCTCTTGAGTTAATGCTTGCAGATTCCAGCTTAGTCCAATGCACGTGCACTCCTATTATTATACACATTGTTCGGTCGTGCAAGTGAAAGGCAATAATGATGATATATGATGGACTTATTGGGATGAGAAAATCTGGTATGAACTCGACCTCTTTTGTTTTTGTAAATATGATGATTCATCGTTCCTGAGTCAGCTATTATGAAGTAAACATATTTGCAATGACATTTAGAGATTATAGTTGCTTGTGCCATGCTTGATTAGCTTTGAGTTATAATGGTTTACCTTGCGTGCCAACATGCTATTAGAATGATTATGATGTGGTATGATGGGATGGTATCCTCCTTTGAATGTATTAAGTGACTAGACTTGGCACATGTTCACGCATGTAGTTGAATCAAATCAACATAGCCTTCACGATATTTATGTTCATGGTGGATTATATCCTACTCATGCTTGTACTCAGTGTGAATTAATTTTAATGCATGTTTACGACTGTTGTCGCTCTCTCAGTTGGTCGCTTCCCAGTCTTTTGCTAGCCTTCACCTGTTTTAAGCGGGAATACTGCTTGTGCATCCAAACTCCTTAAACCCCAAAGTTGTTCCATATGAGTCCACTATACCTTCCTATATGCGGTATTTACCTGCCGTTCCAAGTAAATTTGTATGTGCCAAACGCCAAACCTTCAAATGAAATTCTGTTTTGTATGCTCGAGCAGCTCATGTTTCAACTAGGGCTGCCTATATCTTCCATGCTAGGTGGGTTATTCTCAAGAGGAGTGGACTCCGCTCCTCATTCACGAGAAAGGGCCGGTAACCGGGATGCCCAGTCCCATGATCCAAAAAGACCAAAGCAAATCAAAATAATTAAACAAAACTCCCCCAGGGTTGTTGTATGTTGGAGGCACTCGTTGTTTCGAGCAAGCCATGGATTGATGCTTGTTGGTGGTTGGGGGAGTATAAACCTTTACCATTCTGTTTGGGAACTGCCTATAATGCATGTAGTATGGAAGATACAGCCATCTCATAGTTGTTGCATTGACAGCAAAAGTATACCACTCAAAATTTTATTCAATCTCTATTTTAAAATCGAGCTCTGGCACCTCTACAAATCCCTACTTCCCTCTGCGAAGGGCCTATCTATTTACTTTTATGTTGAGTCATCACCCTTCTTATTAAAAAGCACTCGCTGGAGAGCACACTGTCATTTGCATTCATTATTATTGGTTTATATTGGGTATGACTTGACTGGATCTCTTTTACCATGAATTACAATGTTTAGTCAGTCCTTGATCTTTAAAGGTGCTCTGCATTTATGTTTTGCGGTCTCAGAAAGGGCTAGCGAGATACCATTTTGTTATATCATGTTATGATCATTTTGAGAAAGTGTTGTCATCCGAGTTTATTATTATGGCTCGCTAGCTGATTATGCTATTGATATGAGTAATTGTGAGACCTATGTGCTATTGTTAGTATGGTTAGTTCGTAATATTTGCTGAAACTTGAATGCTGGCTTTTCATGTTACAACAACAAGAGCAAACAGAGTTTGTAAAAGTTTTTCTTTATCACTTTCAGTTTATCAACTGAATTGCCTGAGGACAACCAAAGGTTTAAGCTTGGGGGAGTTGATACGTCTCCAACGTATCTACTTTTCCAAACACTTTTGCCCTTGTTTTGGACTCTAACTTGCATGATTTGAATGAAACTAACCCAGACTGACACTATTTTCAGCAGAACTGCCATGATGTTGTTTTATGTGTAGAAAAGAAAAGTTCTCAGAATGTCCTGGAAATCCACGGAGGCACTTTTCAGAATTAATAAGAATTTTTGGCGAAAGAATCAAGGCCAGGGGGCCCATGGGCTATCCAAGAGACAGGGGGCGCCCCCCCTAGGGCGTGCCCTCCTATCTCGTGGGCCCCCTGGACCTCCTCTGACCTCAACTCCAACTCCATATATTTCGTCTCGGGGAGAAAAAAACCAAGGAGAAAGTTTCATCGCGTTTCATGACACGGAGCCGCTGCCAAGTCCTAATCTCTCTCGAGAGGGCTGATCTGGAGTCCGTTCGGGGCTCCGGAGAGGGGGATTCGTCGCCGTCGTCATCACCAACCATCCTCCATCACCAATTTCATGATGCTCACCGCCGTGCGTGAGTAATTCCATCGTAGGATTGCTGGAGGGTGATGGGTTGGATGAGATTTACCATGTAATCAAGTTAGTTTTTGTTAGGGTTTGATCCCTAGTATCCACTATGTTCTGAGATTGATGTTGCTATGACTTGGCTATGCTTAATGCTTGTCACTAGGGCCCGAGTGCCATGATTTCAGATATGAACCTATTATGTTTTCATGAATATATGTGTGTTCTTGATCCTATCTTGCAAGTCTATAGTCACCTATTATGTGTTATGATCCGACAACCCCGAAGTGACAATAATCGGGATACTTCTCGGTGGTGACCGTAGTTTGAGGAGTTCATGTATTCACTATGTGCTAATGCTTTGTTCCGGTTCTCTATTAAAAGGAGGCCTTAATATCCCTTAGTTTCCGTAAGGACCCCGCTGCAACGGGAGGGTAGGACAAAAGATGTCATACAAGTTCTTTTCCATAAGCATGTATGACTATTTACGGAATACATGCCTACATTACATTGATGAATTAGAGCTAGTTCTATTCACCCTATGTTATAACTATTGCATGAGGAATCGCATCCGGCATAATTATCCATCACTGATCCATTGCCTAAGAGCTTTTCATATATTGTTCTTCGCTTATTTACTTTTCTGTTGCTACTGTTACAACTACTACAAAAACCCAAAAACATTTATCTTTACTTTTGCTACCGTTACCTTTATTATCATACCACTTTTGCTACTAAACACTTTGCTGCAGATACTAAGTTATCTAGGTGTGGTTGAATTGACAACTCAACTGCTAATACTCAAGAATATTCTTTGGCTCCCCTTGTGTCGAATCAATAAGTTTGGGTTGAATACTCTACCCTCAAAGCTGTTGCGATCCCCTATACTTGTGGGTTATCAGTGGCCGCCTAGCCAGGTGGATATTGGGGGAGCGTGGGGAAGTGGAGACGCCCACGTCCAATCAATCGCCACATGGCGACAAAGGCCGCAGGCTGTTGGGGACCGTGGCGCTCCGCACTTGCCCTTTGGCTTCGCTGCTAAGCCAAGTCAGAGCGCGCCTTGGCCCCGGGGGCTACTGTCGCTGTTCTGGGAACGGGGGTCCCCAGACTTGCCTTCCTGCAGCCTATGGCATGGCTCAAGTAGTGGCCCAGTACGGTCCGTCTTCATCAACCCAAGCTCAAGACCCTTGCGAGGGGCCAAGCCTCGCGCGGTAGACGACGCAAGGCTTCTTCAGGGGCGGCCACATCTGGCGGGCCCACGAGGAGGCGGAGAGATCAAGGCAAGGAGTACTTCGCGAGGTGCTTGTGACGCAAGCCATGATGATCGGGACCAAGCAGATGCCAGGCGGGCGCCAGCCAGCATAGTATCCTCGTTTCCTCTTTGGTGCAAGGGGGCAAGCGCAGCCGCGGAGTACCGAGGCATCAAGCAAAGGTTATCATATCGGTGCAACGAGACCAAGACCAGCAGAGCGGCAGGACGGTGGTCACCATGGAGCCCAAGACAGCGTCATCGCTAGTGCCTTTGGCAGTCGAACAGAAACTTTAGTCAGGATAGCTTGTACTAGCTGCCCCCCTTCAAAATGGCCGCTGTTCGCTCCCTTCCCGCTCAATATTTGGGAAGAGGACCAGGGCCACTATAAATAGAGAAAGCCACCACAGTAGAAGGCATCTGGATCTCACCTAGAGCCAACGGAGACAGAACCATTCTCTCCAAGCACACCACCACAAGAACACCCCTCGCGAGGCTGTTCTCCCTCTGTACTGTTCATCATCAGCCCCAGAGGCAATACACCACACCACACACTAGATTAGGGTATTACAGCACAACGGTGGCCCGAACCAGTATAAACCTCGTGTCCCTGTGTTGTTCATCATTTCGATTAGATTCGCGGCGAGGTTTTGGGGCGTGGATCGGTAGGGAGAAGAACTTCGTGTGCACCCTAGAGTTCGAACCTTAAGGGTTTTGCCGGAACCCAATATCTGACAGCTACGATGCGGTGGACGAGGCCGTTGGTGAAGCACCAATGGTGTCGGGGGGGGGAGGGGTGGTGGTGCGACGATGTTCTCTATGAAATAGCCCCGGTGAGGTGGGAGACGGCGTCGGTGAAGTGCACATGATGTAGTGGAAGTTGGTGTCTTTGAGGCATGTCGGCTGCAGCGGTTGATGTTGTGTGTGGACCACCCGGTGCGGTGGATGAGGGGGTAGATGAGGTAGCTCCAGTGCAGTGGTGAAGCGCGATCGTCGTCTTCTTCGTCGTCATCTGGCACAGAGGTGGGCAAAGAGATGAGAAAAAGGGCGATTCAAATTTTTCTTGGGTTGACAGCGAATTAAGAATTTGAGAGCTCTCGGCGCGGAAGGCGACGGGGAGAAGGGTGATTTTGCAGGGCTAGAATTGGGGCCGCCAGATATTTCAATCCGAAACGTTGAAGCGCGAACTTTTTTTCTCATTGTTATTTTTTTTTGGGGGGGGGGGGGAGGGGTGGGTGCTAGCGTCCGTACGACACACGCGACCACCACGACATGACCCCGGTCCGCCTGGTGCGCCCACATCTGAGAATGCAAACGAATCTTCTTTCATTGGCAAACAAATCTTGTACTATGTATTACGATGCCCGTGTTTTCCTTGCAAATAATTAGTCCTTCGAAACAAGATAGTATGAGTTAATTAATGAGGAGTTCTTTGAATTAGAGTGTGTTTGTCACATAGTGATCTCCAATTCTAACGTGGATTTCGCATTTCACGGTATCCATGCTACTTTTTTAATACAAAATCATATATGTATAAGATGAGCACCATGGTAGTGAGAAAAATTTGGATGGATTCAAGCATATGACCACACACATAGAAAGTACCACTACAATCGAGTTAATATCAACCTTTCCAAACATAGTATTGCACAAATTTGAAATAAATATGGAAGCCATATGCATGGTCCTGAATTCAAATCTGACAACGTACACTAAATTAAAACGTCAATATCAAGTCTAGTATTATCTGCATTCAAATGTTGTTTTTAGGTCCACCCTGAAGGAGTTATGGACTAATGGGTCCTCGGGGCGCCGGCCGATTGATCATGGGCCGGACCGGTAAAGCCGCATAGCCACGAGAGATCTATGAAGCCGTGGTGTGTACTCCAAGTTAAGGATAGACATAATCTCTTCCTCCCTTATTGTAATCTATCTCCGGTAACCCTAACCCTACTAGTAATTATATAAACCGAGGGTCGTAGTATTTAGAGAGAGGGATATATTCATCACCTCACCACCTTAGGGTTTAGCTCATGCTGGTCTCGAGGTAGATCTACTCTATAAACCATACAGTACATCCAATATAATCAAGCAGGATACATGGTAATACCTCTTTGAGAGGGCTCAAACCTGGGTAAACACTGTGTTCATCGTTCCTTGTTCCCGATCGATCACAGATCCACAGCTCGGGAGCCCCCTACCCCGAGATCTGCCGGTTTTAATGCCGACATTAGTGCTTTCATTGAGAGTTCTACTGTTGGATCGCCAGAAGAATCGATGGCTCGCCGAGGGTTCCCCCACCCTTGGTCATCTCCTCGTCTTCGGTGGCGTATTAGTGCGCGCCGATCCCACTGGTCGCCTTGACCAGATCGAAGGCTTCACCCACATGGAGGGACTCACTAGTTCAGGGGCATCGACCCCGGGACCAGTAGACTCACAAGAATTAGGTATCTCTCAGAGTCCGGCGTTGAAGTCCGACTCCGACAGACTGCCCACAAGATCTCCCGCCGAGTCGCCGCAGTGCTCGGCACCCCCATATGCCTAGCCGGCAGACCACTTGGTAAGTCTATTCCATGCAATGGGAATCTCCGTTATCAGGCCTATGGCCTCTGATCGGATCGGGTTTAAACCAGATGATTGATAAATCAATACACCTCCAGTCACACACCTCGTCGCCACCGTCAAGTAGGCCCGGGAGGGCCCACAACCTTACAAGCTAAGAACAGTGTACACTCGAGTCTCCAGCTCGGAGTCAGACACCAGCCCAGATGTACGTCCGGACTTGATCCCCAATGCAAGATCTGGCCTTGAGCCGATCCAGCCGCATACCGGTCCGGATCCGAGCCCTGCACGATCAGAGTCGGACACGACTCAACCACCCATTAAGGATAGTCCGGGTCTGCTGCAGGAGGGAATCCTCAAATTGTTCCCACCCACCCACCATACGGAATACACCCAGGATTCGGGAAACCTGGACATATGGGACCTCATTTATGTCAAATAGCTGCCAAATGAGACAGTCCATCATTATTGTGCTAGATTTGTCCCGATGAAGAACAGGATGGCACCTTGCTGTGGCAAAGAGATAATTAAGGCCTTCTAGTTCAACTACAAGGACGAGGGCCTCTTAAACACCCTCACTCGTCGCCAAATTCAAAGCTTCACCGAACTATCAAACATGGTACGCAAGTATTACGCCATGGAGAACAAATGGAGGGCGCAATAGATGAACATGGGGCCACCGCCTGCTGCATAGCACGGAAAGTCTCGCTTTAAACGGGCATATACAAATCGGTCACTGGAATGCGAGCCCAACAAAAAGAAGACTAGCCCTAGATCAGTGCTGGACGAGTTGCTGGATAAACCATGCCCAATACACTCGGTCTTGCTAGATGCAAACCCAACCCACAGACTTCATGCCTGTTGAGTGGTAAGACAAGTGGCCAAGTATGGTGAGCCAATCTTGGGCCTTACACCTCCAGATAAATAGTTCACAACTTCACAATAGGACCACAATGTACTTACGGTCTATGAGACATTTTCCTCAAACGATAAAAGGAAAAAGGCTCTTTGAGAGCTCAGCCAGATATATCAGGTGACAGCCACACATGCATGGGCAGCCATGCCTATCACCTTCGATGAGAAGGATGAACCAAGCCACCGTAATATCCACGCACCAGCCGCACTGGTCCTCGACCCCATTTATGAGGATACTCTCGACAAGATGTAGTTCAACAGATCCCGCATCGAACATAGCCACACCACATTCCGAGGTATAATACCCAGTAGGGAGGCACACTGCTCGGGATGTGTAACCCTGGACGTTGTGTTCGACACACCCGATAACTATAGATCCGAACCCTTTCTATTTCACATTGTGCCCTTCCGTAGCGGATACCACGCCCTTCTAGGACGTGAGGCATTCTCAAGATTTCAGGCCATACCACATTGCGGGTATATGAAACTCAAAATGCCAGGGCCCAACGGGGTAAACTCACTTAAAAGCGACCAAGCAAGGCTTTGTGAGCCGAAAACAAGACGTCATCCCTCGCTCTAGAGGCTCTATCCGAAGCCCTCGCGGCCGAAGAGTTGATAGCACTACGCACTACAGTCGATAGGGATGATGTGATCCTCAGTAAAAGACAATCCATATCATTCAAGCCAGCAGATGAAATAGTAAATTTTCGAGTGCACCCAATAGATCCCAATAAAACAACATCTATAGGAGCACAGTCGGACCCCGTAGTTGATGAGGCTTCAATAATGTTCCTGCGTGAAAACTAGGAAATATTCGCCTGGCACCCCCCCAGACATGCCGGGAATCCCATGCACGCTGGCAGAGCACAGCCTAAACATTTTAAAAGGCTTCAAGCCGGTAAAACAGACTCTACGCCAGTTTTCCGAACCCAAACGGCGAGCCATGGGCGAAGAACTAGCAAAACTTTTGGAGGCCGGATTCATCCGCGAGATCAAACATCTTGAGTGGTTAGCAAATCTGGTTATGGTACCCGAAAAGGACAAATCCTGACGGCTCTGTGTCGATTTTAAAGAGGTTCCCAAGGCCTGCCCTAAGGACCCTCCCCCCGCGATGAATAGACCACATCATCGACACCACCGCCGGACAGGACTTGCTATGCTTCCTTGACGCGTACTTTGGATACCACCAGATTGAGATGATGGAGTCTGACCAGGCAGCAACAACATTCATCACTCCTTATGGACCTTTCTGCTTCAACACCATCCCATTCGGGCTGGAAAACACATGAGCCACATGCCAATGCATGATTCAAGGATGCCTCGAAAACCAAATCGGCAGAACGGTCGAGGCGTACGTGGGATGATGTGGTCTTCAAGACCAAAAAGATCGACCAATTGATAGACGGCCTTCGCCAAACATCTGACAACTTGCGAGCTTATGATATACGGCTCAACCTAGAGAATGCGTCTTCGGGGTCCGTACTGGAAAATTTCCTGGATTCATTGTTTCCCATAGAGGAGTCGATGCCAACCTGTCCAAAATTAGCGCGCTATCCCAGCTTGCAATACCAACAGAGTTCAAACACCTCTAGAAATTGGCCAGATGCATAGCAGCTCCAAGTCACTTCATATATCGCCTCGGGGAGAAAGCGCTCCCACTCTACAGACTACTCAAAAAGACCAAGAACTTCCAATGGACAGATGAAGCAACTGCGGCACTTGAGGAGATCAAAAAACTTCTTGCTAGCAACCCTATCTTGGCCGCACCTAGCGTCGGCAAGCCCATGCTACTATATATTTCAGCCACCAATTAGGTGGTCAGTGCGGTGCTCCTCGTAGAGCAGGAATATGAAGGCCAAAAGTTCCAAGTCCATAAGCCGGTCTATTACGTGTCCGAGGTACTTACTCCATGCAAAACACGATACCCGCACTATCAAAAGATTGCCTACACGGTTTTTATGGCATCCCGAAAGGAACAACAGGGACGTCACAATGGCATCAAAGGTCCACTTGAATGATATAATCAACAACAGGGACACCACAGGCCACATTGCCAAATGGGCCATCGAGCTCCTTCCTTTCGAAATGACCTACAAACCAGGCCGAGCTATTAAATCTCAGGTGCTGGCCGATTTTATAGCCGAATGGACCGAAGACGAACTACCTCGGGAATACATTACATATTCACACTGGACGATCTACTTCGACATCTCAAAAATATTAGCCGGACTGGGGGCTGGGGTAAATCTAATATCCCCCACAGGCGACACTGTTTGGTACGACCTACAAATAAAGTACGTGGACTCCAACAATGCACCCGAATACGAAGCGCTACTACACGGTCTTTCAGATGGCCATGTCAATGGGGGTGCGGCACCTTGAAGTAAGGGGAGATTCAAACCTAGCGATCTCTCAAGTCAACGGCGAATTTGACGCCAACGACCCCAAAATGGCAGCATATAGAAATGCAGTCCTCCGGATATTGGCCCGGTTCGAGGGCCTAGAATTCCACCATGTCTCTAGCAACAACAATCAAGACGCGGACATCCTCGCCCGCATGGGTGCCAAGCGCGACCCGGTTCCCCAAAATACTTTCCTCGAGTGGCTCTTTAAATCCTCCGTAGTATGGCAGGATGATAACTCCGGTGCACTAATCAACGAGCCCACTCATGAAGTTTCCTTGAAAGACGAACCTGATGATCACATCATCCACGGCTCCACACTCGAGGAAACACCTTCCACCCATGAAATCATGGTTGCAATCGCCCCCTGGTGTAGAAGCTCTACTTGCCTACCTGACGCGACAACAACTCTTGGAGGACCAAACGGAGGCACAACGTATAGTCCAGTGCTCTAAAGTGTACAAGATCCATGAGGGTGAACTCTATAAAAAGAGCACTACAGGAGTCTTACAAAGGAGCATCTTCGAAGATGAGGGGCAGAAACTCTTGGCAGAAATACACGCAGGCATGGGCGGCCACCACGTGGCAGCTCGGGCTCTGGCCAGTAAGGCTTTCTGAGTTCTGCCTCACTACTCGTGAGGATGCCCGGACACTGGTCCAACACTGTGTTGGATGCTAGCTATTTGCAAATCGAGGCCAAATGCCTCCCACGGCTCTTCGGACGGTATCGATAACATGGCCTTTTGCGGTTTGGGGGCTCGACATGGTTGGGCCACTCAAAAGGGGGACAAAGAAAAAGAAGTACCTATTGGTCCTGGTCGAAAAAGTCACCAAATGGATTGAGGCAAGACCTGTCACTTCGGCAGAATCCAGACTGGTTGTCGACTTCTTATCTGACGTCATACACCGTTATGGTGTCCCACACAACATAATCACCGATAACGGCACAAACTTCACCGCCCCAAAAGTTAAAGACTCGTGCGGCAAAATAGGCATCAAGCTCGATTACATTCGGTGTACCATCTACAGACCAACAGACAGGTAGAACGGGCCAACATGCCCATTATGAGCGGCATCAAACCTTGTCTGGTCAGGTCACTTAAACAATCAGATTGCCATTGGGTCGAGGAACTCAATTTCGTATTATGGGGGCTGCGTACTACTCCTAACCGAACAACCGGATACACACCATTCTTTATGGTATACGGTGCGGAAGCGGTCCTCCCATGCAACCTCATTCATGATGCACCTAGAGTACGCATGTATGAAGAAAAGGAAGCCGAGCTGGATCGGCAAGATGACTTTTGGATGCCTTGAAGGAGAAGGAGATATAGCTTGAGCTCGATTTGCTCTTCATCAGCAGCAAGCACGACACTACCAAAACCGCAAAGTCCGGGCTAAGACATACAACATTGGTGACCTCGTCCTCTGGCTCCCTGAAAAGAAGGAGCCTAAACTCTCGCACTAATGGGAGGCTCGTACATCATTGATGAAGTACTTATAGGAGGAGCATATCGCCTTCATCGCCCGTTCGATGATTGCCTCGAACCTAACCCGTGGCAGCCCAGTTGCGGTGCTTTTACGCTTAAGTTCGACATCGCCACACGCATACTTCCTCACCTCTTCTTCGTTTTTTCTAGTAATTTTGACATGGCAGGCGCTTGGCTAAACCGAACCATACGAAGCTAATAACATATACATCTTTGAATGTAACACCCAACCTTGCATGGTGGCTCCCTTAGAGGAGCCGAATAGTATAATCAATCTAAATAGCATTCGTTTCGATTACAGGCTTCCCATATCTTTCTAGCCACAATATCCACTTATTTGCACATCGTCATTTACACGTCAATGATACTTGCCAACGGAACGGTAAGATTATCACTTACCAAATATGCTACCTTTTAGTTTTTGGTTTTCCTCCAAACCTTGTGCCAGCTGAGTTTTCAAACTCTTAATTTCCTTGGCTTTCCGCTAATTCTCTCCCATGAGCTCATTTTTCTCCTCTTGACTTCACGTTAGCACTCATTTACCAGCCTCCAGCTCCCTCCGCAACCCGCTTATAGCTTCTGCGACTATATGGAGAAGAGGTGTTAATGCTTAGAATACACCGTCTACCTGTTGATACGTCTCCAACGTGTCTACTTCACTTTTGCCCTTGTTTTGGACTCTAACTTGCATGATTTGAATGAAACTAACCCGGACTGACGCTGTTTTCAGCAGAACTGCCATGATGTTGTTTTATGTGTAGAAAACAGAAGTTCTCGGAACATCCTGAAAATCCACGGAGGCAGTTGTTGGAAAATGTAAAAAATACTGGCGGAAGAAGTAAGACCAGGGGACCCAGACCCTATCCACGAGGGTGGGGGGGTGCCCCCTCCCCCTGGGCGCGACCCCTGTCTCGTGGGCCCCATGAGGCTCCGCCGACCTCAACTCCAACTCCATATATTCCGTCTAAAAGAGATAAAAATTAGAGAGAAAGTTTCATCGCGTTTTACGATACGGAACCGTTCAGGGCTCCGGAGAGGGGGATTCGTCGCCGTCATCATCATCAACCATCCTCCATTACCAATTTCATGATGCGCACCGCCGTGCGTGAGTAATTCCATCGTAGGCTTGCTGGACGGTGATGGGTTTTATGAGATTTACCATGTAATCAAGTTAGATTTGTTAGGGTTTGATCCCTAGTATCCACTATGTTCTGAGATTGATGTTGCTATGACTTTGCTATGCTGAATGCTTGTCACTAGGGCCCGAGTGCCATGATTTCAGATCTGAAGCTATTATGTTTTCATATATATATATATGTGTGTATTCTTGATCCTATCTCGCAAGTCTATAGTCACCTATTATGTGTTATGATCCGACAACCCCGAAGTGACAATAATCGGGATACTTCTCGGTGATGACCATAGTTTGATGAGTTCATGCATTCACTATGTGCTAATGCTTTGTTCCGGTTCTCTATTAAAAGGAGGCCTTAATATCCCTTAGTTTCCGCTAGGACCCCGCTACCACGGGAGGGTAGGACAAAAGATGTCATGCAAGTTCTTTTCCATAAGCACGTATGACTATTTACGGAATACATGCCTACATTACATTGATGAACTGGAGCTCTATGTCACCCTATGTTATAGCTATTATATGAGGAATCACATCCGACATAATTATCCATCACTGATCATTGCCTACGAGCTTTTCACATATTATTCTTCGCTTATTTACTTTTCTGTTGCTATTGTTACAATCACTACAAAACCCAAAAACATTACTTTTGCTATCATTACCTTTATTATCATTCTACTTTGCTACTAAATACTTTGCTGCAGATACTAAGTTATCCAGGTGTGGTTGAATTGACAACTCAACTGCTAATACTCAAGAATATTCTTTGGCTCCCCTTGTGTCGAATCAATAAATTTGGGTTGAATACTTTACCCTCGAAAGCTGTTGCGATCCCCTACACTTGTGGGTTATCAAGACTAATTTCTAGTGCCATTGCCGGGGAGCATAGCTCTATTCTCTGAATCACTTGGGATTCATATCTATTGATCACTATGAAGAGCTTGAAAGACGACAAAACTACGATTTTTCCCTCAACTACGAGGGGAGGTAAGGAACTGCCATCTAGCTCTGCACTAGATTCTCCTTCTGTTTTGAGTAAGCTTGTGACACCTAAACCTGCTACTGCTATGAATTCTGATATGTCGCATGTTATTGATAATGCCAGTTTTGCTATGCATGATACTTATGATGAAACTACTTCTGTGCATGATACTACTTTGCCATTAGGTGAATTTCTTGATGAACAACTTGCTAGGGCTAGAGAGAATGAAATTTTTGAAGATGCTATTATTGATGATAGTGATGATGAAGGTTCTCCTAATTATTATGAATTGCCTGTTGTTCCTGAGGGTTATGTTATGAATGAAGAAGCTGCTAGAGCTATCTTTGCTTGCAATGATAGATATGATCTTAAAAAGTTATTAGCTAAAGGGAAGCAGCAATATCTTATTGCTAGAATGAAACCTGACCCTGCTTTTGCTACTTCACCTATCTGTGCTACTGATAAGAATTATGAATTCTCTGTTGATCCTGAGATTATTACTTTAGTTGAATCTGATCCTTTTTATGGCCTGGAATCTGAAACTGTCGTGGCACATCTTACCAAGTTGAATGATATAGCCACCCTGTTTACTCATGATGATAAATCTCGCTATTATTATATCCTTAAGATATTTCCGTTCTCGTTAAAGGGTGATGCTAAGACTTGGTATAATTCTCTTGCTCCTGGTTGTGTGCGTAGTCCCCAGGATATGATTTATTACTTCTCTGCTAAATATTTCCCTGCTCATAAGAAACAAGCTGCCTTGCGGGAAATATATAATTTTGTGCAAATCAAAGAAGAGAGTCTCCCACAAGCTTGGGAGAGGCTTCTCCGATTACTTAATGCTTTGCCTGATCATCCTCTTAAGAAAAATGAAATACTTGATATCTTTTATAATGGACTAACCGATGCTTCCAAGGACTACGTGGATAGTTGTGTTGGTTGTGTTTTCAGGGAAAGAACGGTCGACGAAGCTGAATTACTATTGAATAATATGTTGACTAATGAAAATAATTGGACTCTTCCTGAGCCAATTCCTGAGGCAATTCCTGAACCAATTAAGCCGACTCCTGAGCTTATTCCTAAACCCACTCCGAAGAAGAGAGGTGTTTTATTTCTCAGTCCTGAAGATATGCAAGAGGCAAAGAAAACAATGAAAGAAAAAGGTATTAAAGCTGAAGATGTTAAGAATTTACCACCTATTGAAGAAATACATGGTCCTAATATACCACCTGTTGAAGAACCACATTGTCTTGGTAACCCGACACAGGTAGTAAAGGTAAATTCTCTCTATAGATATGATAAAGTTGAAATCCCCTCTACTAAATTTCATAGCCCATGCTTATATGAATTTGATGACTTTATGGCTAGACAAGAAAGTTTTAATGCTTATGTTGGTAGAGAGTTAAAGAATAATGCTTTCGAGATAGGACGCCTGAGCGATAATATGGCTAGAGTTAAAGGTGAACTCAAACTCATTAGCAAATATGCTTCTATGGTTGCTACTCAAGCTGAGAAAGTACTTAAAGCTCAAAATGATTTGCTTGATGAATTAAATAATAAAAATGACTTTGCTGTTAGAGTGGCTACTAGAACTGGTAGAATGACTCAGGAACCTTTGTATCCTGAAGGCCACCCTAAGAGAATCGAGCAAGATTTCCAGAGAAATAATTTAGAGGCACCTAGTTCTTCTAAAAAGAAGAAAAAGAAAAACGATAGAACTTTGCATGCTTCTAGTGAACCTACTGTAGACACACCTGAGAATCCCAATGATATTTCTATTTCTGATGCTGAAACACAATCAGGTGATGAACATGAACCTAGTGATAATGTTAATGATAATGTTCATGTTGATGCTCAACCTAGCAAAAATAATGATGTAGAGATTGAACCCGCTGTTGATCTTGATAACCCACAATCAAAGAATCAACGTTATGATAAGAGAGATTTTGTTGCTAGGAAGCACGGTAAAGAAAGAGAACCATGGGTTCAGAAACCCATGCCCTTTCCTCCTAAACCATCCAAGACAAAGGATGATGAGGATTTTGAGCACTTTACTGAAATAATTAGACCCATCTTCTTACGTATGCGCTTAACTGATATGCTCAAAGTAAAACCTTATGCTAAGTATGTGAAGGACATCATTACAAATAAAAGAAAGATACCAGAAGCTGAAATTTCCACCATGCTTGCTAATTACACTTTTAAGGGTGGAATACCTAAGAAACTTGGAGATCCTGGGGTACGAACTATACCATGCTCCATTAAAAGAAATTACGTTAGAACTGCTTTATGTGATCTTGGAGCCGGTGTTAGTGTTATGTCTCTCTCTTTATATCATAGACTTGAATTGAATAAGTTGACACCTACTGAAATATATTTGCAAATGGCTGATAAATCAACTACTATACCTATCAGTATTTGTGAGGATGTGCCTGTTGTGGTTGCAAATGTCACTGTCTTAACGGACTTTGTTATTCTTGATATTCCCGAGGATGATAGTATGTCGATTATCCTTGGTTGACCTTTTTTGAGTACTACAGGGGCTGTTATTGATTGCAACAAAGGAAATGTCACTTTTCATGTTAATGGTAATGAGCATACGGTACACTTTCCGAGGAAACAATCTCAAGTTCATAGCATTAATTCTATTGGAAAAGTTCCAACTATCATTATTGGAGGTTTTGAATTTCCTCTCCCTACTGTCAAGAAAAAGTATGATATTCTTATTATTGGGGATGTTCATATCCCCGTTGAGGTAACTTAGTGTTATTCGAAATTTCTCCGGTTCCATGTTATTTGGAATGTGTTTGTTAACAAGACTTGATCAACCTTGTTAGTGGATTAATTTTGATGATCACGAGATGGATGAAATTAGAAGGCACAACCTTCTATACTCTCTTTTTACTTTCTTTTTTTTGAATAAATAAAGCCAAAATAGTATTATCTGTCTGTTTTCTGAATTATCCGTGCAATAAAAAATATCCCGAAAATAAAAGTGCTCCAAATGCCCTGCAAATTTAGTATGATTTTTATGGAATATTTGAGGATTTTAGGCACTGAAATCACTTCAGGAGGGGCAAGCACCAGTCCATGAGAGTGGAGGGCGCGCCCACCCCCTGGGCGCGCCCCCTATCTCGTGGGCCCCTGGTGGCCCCCTCCACTTATGCCAGCACCCACAAACTCCATCTTCTTCCCAAAAAATCCCCATCCAACTCAAGCACGAGTTCTAGCTCGTTTTGCTGCGATTTTCGATCTCCTTGCTCAAAGCTCCATTCACAAAACTACTTTGGGAGATTGTTGCTTGGTATGTGACTCCTCCATTGGTTCAATTAGTTTTTATTCTAGTGCTTTATTCATTGCAAATTTTTGTTGCATAGGTGACCATGTTCTTGAGCTTGCATGTTTAATTTATGAGGTCCCAAGCAATTCTAATGCATGATATAGGCTCTAGGCACTTGTAGGAGTAGTTGCTATCAATCTTTTTTAGTTTTATTCACTTTTATTTTGAAGTTACTAAAATTTCAGAAATTTTTCAGAAAAAGAATTATGTCTAGGAGATTGTACGAAGGTGGTTCCTCGGTAAAGAAAGGACCCAGGATTGCTATACGTGAGCAAGATGTTGAATTACCGAGGGACGCGGATGTACGAGCTTGTGAGTGGCCATCCGATGATTTTATGGTTGAAGCAGGCTTTAAGGAGGAATTTGACGCGTGTGCGTGATGCTGAGCTGGAGGACTTCTTACAAGATAAGTGTCCTTAGTACTATCAATTGACTGAATCCTTTGTGCAGAGGTTTAAATATAACTGTACGCGTAATTCTCTAGTGTCCTATTTGATATTTATGATACATATTATACCATGGGCTTAGAGGATTTTACAACTGCTTGCAAACTTCCGCAGTGGGGTAATATTAATGATCCTCACAAATCTGAATTTAGAGATTTCCTTTGCTAGTATTACTGTGGGAGAATCCAGGGACATAGCACAAGCTACCATAAGGAGCATTCATTTTCCTGCTATACATTATTTTGCTCTCTTCATTGGTAGATGCATTGTAAAGACGAAGCATGTCATATGTGTGTCCCTGATCTTTGTGTCCTCAAGAGTGTTGTGTTAGGTTATAAAGGTTATAACTTGGGGGAAATAGTTGCATGTAGGTTGCAGAACAATGGTAGAGCTGGAGATTTATTTGGAGGAATTTATGCAACCCGTGTGGCTAATTATCTTGGTATAGCCCCACGATAGGGGGATACGATGTTACCTCCTGCTTAGATTATGACGCTATGGTCAACCATCATTTTTCTTAGGAGGAATGAACAATTCCTCCATTATCGACTAATCTATGACAGACACAATGTCGTCCATGTTACTCTTCCTGCTCCTCTCCTTTTTGATTATCACGCAAAAGGAAGATATGTTGTTACCAGGGAGGAAGCAGCTGAACACGAGGGGAGAGCGGAGGTAGCTCGCCAACATAAAGCTGCTCAGGAGGCGGTTGCTGCTGCATCTCAGTATGACCCCAGCTACAACTACGGATATCAGCCAGGCGGTCCTTGGTATTAGACTAACTTAGGCCCAAAGCCTAAGCTTGGGGGAGTACGTATTTCTCACCGACTTTACATTCATGTTCACACACAATCCTAGTCATCGGTGCTCATACTCTTTCATTATATTATCCATGTTAGTTTAAATTTCTTTTTCTAGCTTTCTTCTTGTGTGTTTGATAAACCTTAAGAAAAACCAAAAAAAATAGTTAGTTCAATTTCCATGCCTGTAGTAGAAATTAAAATGAAAACCCAAAAAGATTTCTCGTTCTTCTTCTTACGTGTTGGGAGGTTTCCCGTGTAAATAGTTTTATTTTCTTTTCTTTGGGGGTCGAGAGTAGAAGACCATATTGAAAATATTTAGTGGCTCTCATATGCATAATTGTTTATTTAACTTAGAGCCCCTATTACTTTGTCTTCTCTCTTGTGTTGAATGCTTGCAGATTCCAGCTTAGTCCAATGCACGTGCACTGTTATTATTATACACATCGTTCGGTCGTGCAAGTGAAAGGCAATAATGACGATATATGATGGACTTATTGAGATGAGAAAAGCTGGTATGAACTCGACCTCTCTTGTTTTTGTAAATATGATGAGTTCATCGTTTTTCATTCAGCTTATTATGAAGTAAACATATTTGCAATGACATTTAGAGATTATAGTTGCTTGTGCCATGCTTGATTATTTATGAGTTATAATGGTTTACCTTGCGTGCCAACATTCTATTAAAATGATTATGATGTGGTATGATGGGATGGTATCCTCCTTTGAATGAATTGAGTGACTTTACTTGGCACATGTCCACGCATGTAGTTGAAACAAATCAACATAGCCTTCATGATATTTATGTTCATGGTAGATTATATCCTACTCATGCTTGTATTCGGTGTGAATTAATTTTAATGCATGTTTATGACTATTGTCGCTCTCTCAGTTGGTCGCTTCCCAGTCTTTTGCTAGCCTTCACCTGTACTAAGAGGGAATACTGCTTGTGCATCCAAACTCCTTAAACCCCAAACTTATTCCATATGAGTCCACCATACCTTCCTATATGCGGTATTTACTTGCCGTTCCTAGTAAATTTGTACGTGCCAAACTCCAAACCTTCAAATGAAATTATGTTTCGTATGCTTGAGCAGCTCATGTTTCAACTAGGGCTGCCTATATCTTCCATGCTAGGTGGGTTATTCTCAAGAGGAGTGGACTCCGCTCCTCATTCATGAGAAAGGGCCGGTAACCGGGATGCCCAGTCCCATGATCCAAAAAGATCAAAGCAAATCAAAATAATTAAACAAAACTCCCCCAGGGCTGTTGTTAGTTGGAGGCACTCGTTGTTTCGAGCAAGCCATGGATTGATGCTTGTTGGTGGTTGGGGGAGTATAAACCTTTACCATTCTGTTTGGGAACTGCCTATAATGCATGTAGTATGGAAGATACAGCCATCTCATAGTTGTTGCATTGACAGCGAAAGTATGCCGCTCAAAATGTTATTCAATCTCTATTTTAAAATCGAGCTTTGGCACCTCTACAAATACCCGCTTCCCTCTACGAAGGGCCTATCAATTTACTTTTATGTTGAGTCATCACCTTTCTTATTAAGAAGCACCCGCTGGAGAGCACATTGTCATTTGCATTCATTACTATTGGTTTAGATTTGATATGACTTGACTGGATCTCTTTTACCATGTATTACAATGTTTAGTCAGTCCTTGATCTTTAAAGGTGCTCTGCATTTATGTTTTGCGGTCTCGGAAAGGGCTAGCGAGATACTGTTTTGTTATATCATGTTATGATTGCTTTGAGAAAGTGTTGTCATCCGAGTTTTATTATGGCTCGCTAGCTAATTATGCTATTGATATGAGTAACTGTGAGACCTGGGTGTTGTTATGAGTGTGGTTAGTTCATAATATTTGCTGAAACTTGAATGATGGCTTTGCATGTTTACAACAACAAGAGCAAACAGAGTTTGTAAAAGTTTTTCTTTATCACTTTCAGTTTATCAACTGAATTGCTTGAGGACAAGCAAAGGTTTAAGCTTGGGGGAGTTGATACGTCTCCAACATATCTACTTTTCCAAACACTTTTTCCCTTGTTTTGGACTCTAACTTGCATGATTTGAATGAAACTAACCCGGGCTGTTTTCAGTAGAACTGCCATGATGTTGTTTTATGTGGAGAAAACAAAAGTTCTCGGAATGTCCTGAAAATCCACGGAGTCACTTTCTGGAAAATATAAAAATACTGGCAAAAGAATCAAGACCAGGGGGCCCACACCCTGTCCACGAGGGTGGGGGGCGCGCCGCCTCCCCCTGGGGGTGCCCCCTGTCTCGTGGGCCCCCTGAGGCTCCGCCGACCTCAACTTCAACTCCATATATTCCGTCTCGCAGAGAAAAAAATTAGAGAGAAAGTTTCATCGCGTTTTACGATATGGAGCCGCCGCCAAGCCCTAATCTCTCTCGGGAGGGCTGATTTGGAGTCCGTTCGGGGCTCCGAAGAGGGGGATTCGTCGCTATAATCATCAGCAACCATCCTCCATCACCAATTTCATGATGCTCACCGCCGTGCGTGAGTAATTCCATCGTAGGCTTGCTGGACGGTGATGGGTTGGATGAGATTTACCATGTAATCAAGTTAGTTTTGTTTGTGTTTGATTCCTAGTATCCACTATGTTCTGAGATAGATGTTGCTATGACTTTTCTATGCTTAATGCTTGTCACTAGGGCCCGAGTGCCATGATTTCAGATCTGAACCTATTATGTTTTCATGAATATATGTGTGTTCTTGATCCTATCTTGCAAGTCTATAGTCACCTATTATGTGTTATGATCCGACAACCCCGAAATGACAATAATTGGGATACTTCTCGGTGATGACCATAGTTTGAGGAGTTCATGTATTCACTATGTGCTAATTTTTTGTTCCGGTTCTCTATTAAAAGGAGGCCTTAATATCCCTTAGTTTCCGCTAGGACCCCGCTGCCATGGGAGGGTAGGACAAAAGATGTCATGCAAGTTCTTTTCCATAAGAACGTATGACTATTTACGGAATACATGCCTACATTACATTGATGAACTGGAGCTAGTTCTATGTCACCCTATGTTATAGCTATTACATGAGGAATCACATCCGACATAATTATCCATCACTGATCCATTGCCTACGAGCTTTTCACATATTGTTCTTCGCTTATTTACTTCTCCGTTGCTATTGTTACAATCACTACAAAACCCCAAAACATTACTTTTTCTATCGTTACCTTTATTATCACACTACTTTGCTACTAAATACTTTGCTGCAGATACTAAGTTATCCAGGTGTGGTTGAATTGACAACTCAACTGCTACTACTCAAGAATATTCTTTGGCTCCCCTTGTGTCGAATCAATAAATTTGGGTTGAATACTTTACCCTCGAAAGCTGTTGCAATCCCCTACACTTGTGGGTTATCACCTGTGAATAGTTTTTTCTACTTACCAGATAATTCGCTGCTGACTTTTCGAGCCTCATCCAGTCCGGCCTTGGTTTCGACCAACTGTGTCCGGCTCACCTCAAGGTCCTCGCACAACTTTTTGCTCTGCTCTCTTGCGGCCTACAAAAAATAATATCATTAGACACCCTTAACTCGACCATCCGACCCATAAGGCTCAGGAGATAGTTGCTAAGGGAAAATGATCTACTTTCAAGCCATTTTGGTTATATACCTGCACTTTGGTGGCAAAAAGACCAGCGACCCCTTCAAGACCTGTCCGGGCTGCTCCAAGGTACGCATCCACCGAATTAAAAGCACTAAATTCCTATTCAGCAAAGGCAATATGACGTAAAGTCTCCCTCCAGTGGCGATGATTCATTATTCTCTCGATTTAGGAGTTGGTGACCAAAACATCATCGGAGTCCGCCGGAGGCACACCGGCTACTGCGAGTTCGGAGGGAGCTCTGGCTTGTGCCGAAGACTTAGGACCAGAGCTGCGATTCAGCGCACCCAGGGAATCTTTGGACTGATGCAGGGGCATACTTGTTCTGCAAAATTAAGCAAGCTTTAATAAATGGGTGTTAAAAGCAACCTTCACTGCAACTCCAAAATACTTTACCTCTGGGCCAAGGAGGCAGGTGTTTCCGCTTTGATGGAGGCTATCCGCTTTGATCTCCCATTAAGGGCCGAAGTTGGTGTGGTCCACGCGCCTCCCAAGACGGTTTGACACGTAGTGCCGCGACCCTTGGGAGTAGAAGCCAACACATGTTGAATAGCGCGAGATGAGCACCTTGTTTGGGAGGGAAAGGGCTTCTTTTCACTTACTATGGAAGAGGGAAGAGCCCCTGGGTGATCGGCTGTCACGGCGACTTGACGCTGTCAAGGATCTCCTGATAAAGCACCCCGTCTTCAAAATGAATCAACGTCTCTGGGTCGTCATGATACCCCGGATCGTTGTCACAGGAATGATCCTCTGGTTGAGAAGGAGGGCAACTAATGGATGCAACTTTATGCCTCCAACCCTATTTAGATACAACTAGTCAGAGTTCGGGCATAATCCTCGAGCTTAAGACAGTGGATTGTGACTTACCAGTCGACTAGATTGTCTCCTGGAAACTCATTCGAGCAAAATCTGCCTCCTCTCCCTTTGAGAAAAACCAATATTTTGGCCAGAGCCGCCTTATTGTCTGGCCCTTAGTTAGTCCCGTTGTAGCACCATAAAGGATGCCCCCTTTGATAGAGGGGTTGCATGCATCGGGTAATGGCGATGGCCATTACTTCGATCATGGTCAGCTTACTGCAAGTTAGCAGCCTGATCTTGGCTGCCAACGAATGCACCTCTTCACTTCCCTGTTGGGATGGGCCTCTAGGCTACCAGTTGAACTGCTTTATAGATCGATTGTTTGAGTATTCGGGCAACCCTTGCTGAATTGGATCGGTGAGGAGAACGTCTTCAATATAAACCCACTCCGAGGTCCATCCTTTGGGATCTTTCCATGGCGTTCTAATTGGGTACCCTGTCCCCGCTATCCGCCATACTTTAGTGCCACCCACCTCGAATATGGATCATTCTTGGAGGCGAGGGACAAGACAGAAATACTTCCTCCACAAGTCAAAGTGGGCCTCGCAACTCAAAAATATCTCACACACGGCTACAAAGCCAGAGATATGCAATATGGACCCCATTGTGAGGTTGTGGAGCTAGATCCCGTAGAACTCCAACAAAACCCGTAAAAAGGGATGGATGGAAAAGCCCAAACCTCTTAGAAGGAAGGCAACGAGACAAACCAACTCCTCCTTGCTCGGAGCAGGGGAGTTCTCGGCGAAGGCGCAACCATCGAAGGAGATGAGACCGGCACGAACGGGGACCAAATCTGCTGAAGGGAGAAAGCACTGCGTCTGCAAGCGCCTCAGCTGAAGGTGTGAATCTGAACAGCTCGACCAATCATCTGGGAGTGGGCTATGCGGGCACGAGGATGAGCCTGGGAGTTCTGCCATGGCTTCAAGGAATTTCTTTGGTGTCGTCCTTTTTGAGAGGGGGGAGGTAAGCTACCCCCACACCTTTGGATCTATAAATAGATGTCCCACAATGAAGCTGGAAGGACATGCTCGTGGAAGGATGGCATTGGGCCGCACGCTTTCTGAAAAGGTGCACGAGGCCCTTGCCCTGAGGAATGGCGTTAAATACTGATGGTCCCACCTCAATCTCGCGATATCTTCGGATTCGAGAATCTTGAAACTGTCCGGGCCCGAGCATATTAGTCCAGACTACAGATTGTGTCTGGCTCCAAACTAGATGAAGGAATGGAAGAACTCATCTCGCAAGCTGATGATATGAAGATTCCAGAGGACAATCCCCGGTGTTGGAGGCTAGTTCAGTGGCTACTGAGGGAGTTATGGACTTAGGGGTCCTCGGGGCGCCGACCCATTGATCATGGGCTGGACTGGTATAGGCGCATAGCCACGGAAGATCTATGAAGTCCTGGTGTGTCCTCCAAATTAAGGATGGATATGTTCTCTTCCTCCCTTATTGTAGTCTGTCTCTGGTAACCCTAACCCTGCCGGTGTCTATATAAACCAAGAGTCGCAGTCTTTAGAGAGTGGGCTATATTCATCACCTCACCACCTTAGGGTTTAGCTCATGCTGATCTCGAGGTAGATCTACTCTGTAAACCATACTATACACCCAATATAATCAAGTAGGACATAGGGTATTACCTCTTCAAGAGGTCCCGAACCTGGGTAAACACTGTGTTCATCGTCGCTTGTTCTCCATCGATCATAGATCCACAGCTCAGGACCTCCTACCCCGAGGTCTACCGGTTTTGACATCGACACCCCCCGCAGCACACACACTACATATTTCCTATTGATCAATCTTCCTCTCCTAACCACCTTACAAAGCTATTGGTTTCCGCACGTTCATTCTTTCCCCCCATGTTGCGATCTCTAACTCTCACACACCCTCGGTTGCACTCCATGCTGAGCTCTCTCTCTCTCCCTCCCACCCTATCTCGGTAGATACATGCATTGCCTATCTAGACCCCCTCTGTCTCATGCGCACGCACACACATTGTCTATCTAGGTCACTCTCGAGAGACCGTCTCACACTTTCTTCCGCAAGGCGGCCCACACTTGCTCTCTCTCTCTCCCCCCTCTCTCTCTCTCTCCCTCTCTCTCTCTCTCTCTCTCTCTCTCTCTCTCTCCCTCCCTCTCTCCCCCCCTCTCTCTCTCTCTCTCTCTCTCTCTCTCGATTAACCTCGCTTTCTCTCACATACAAACGATATATCTCCCTGTTCGGGCTTCGACTGACACACTCTATACTCTCTCACGCAGATTATCTATCTAAATCAGTTTCTCCAAGTTGTTCCACTCATTCAACCTCATGACAACCCACGCTTTCTCAATCTCTCTCTATGCATGTCTCTATTGACCTCGCTCTTTCTCACACACAAACGATATATCTCCACGTTTGGGCCTAATTCGACATATTCATAGTGTATATTCTCACATGCACATTGTCTCATTCTTTCGATCGCATGACGACCCACACTCACTCAATCTATCTCTCTTTATCTATGTATCGATTGGCCTTGCTTCCTCCCACGCACAAACAATATTTGTACCCGTCTGTGACTGAATCATCTCTCAAGCTCTCTCTTACAGCCCTCACCCTCCCCCAAAGCTCAATCAGACAATATCTATCCACAACATATATATCTTTTGAATGAATGTCGGGGCACACTAACTTTGTCTCTCTATCTATGCCTCGATTGACCTCGCTTTCTCATGCCGTCTCTTCCACGCACTGAAGCTACCTCCCCATCCCTCGCAGAGCCAGAGCTATTTACATTGCGAGGGGGACTCCAACCTTTGATTAATTTCTGAAGGCATTTATTCCGGTGGATTTAGATTATATTTTTGTAGCATTCGCCCCACAACTACTCCAAACACCGTTCCAACCCCCGCCCCTCCCCCAATTGTTTTCCCTCTGTACCGGTCACTGCTCTCTCGCACGCCCTCTCTAATCTTCCACGTCGCACCATGATATTTTTGCAAAAAAACTATGGTGTTCTCTTTAATTATTACAAATAAGCTACAAACCACACACCTTGAGTCCACCTATAATGTAAAAAAATTTGACCCATAAATTAAAGTGCTACAAACTACACACCGGGGGACCCAACTGTCATGGAGCAAATTTGGACCGATATCTACACCCTTGTATAGTGTGCGAATAACTTTCAAAGATGGTCGTTGGATGAAGCCAATCCGACGGTGCAGAGATGGCAAATCTGAGCACCACTACCCGTTGGATATCTTCCACATTCCAACACATTCTGCCACATGGACAATCTAGAAGACTGCATGGTTGAACTTAAGCATAATGCACAAACGTCAAAACACAAGCACTTCTCCTTTGTTCTAGCATCTTCTATATCATAATTGCCCAATTTCCTTTTTTCTAAATGAATTGCCATTATTTGTTTTTACTTTATGCTCTAGAATGCATAATTCCATGAATCTTAAAATATGTTAACTTTTTTATAAACCCTTTTTGATTTTGAATGAGATGAACTTTAAGAATTAAACGAACATCTACATCATGCATATATGAATCAAAGCTTACATGCTATGGTGTGGTATTTATTCATAATTTAGTTGCCAAATCTCATGCATGCAATGCACATGTACCTTACTAGTATAAATTAAAAATGAAAAAGGACGAGGATCGAACATGCGACCAGGGCCTTCTAGCCGCATGTCAATAGGCAACATAGCAGCAACGTTTGTTGTACTCGCCTTTGTTGATATAATATTTTTATATTACCATAGCCTATTTAATGGACAACAAGTTTTTATATTAACTTTAGTACATTAGTCGGAACGGCTCGTGAGCACGTACTATTCCACTTCACTCATTGGTGGGTTCCATGTCTGCTCTCTCTCTCCTCCCCTTTTATGTTTAGACGCACGGGCAACCACGAAGAACGCGTGGGCGGTCTGGCCGTTAACCGAATCTGGACGTGTTCACAAGTTACGGCACAAGTTTCACGTAATACTACTACTAGTATTATATGTAACAAGTTTAGGAACAAAAGTGACCGTGAAGGACAAGTTAGGCTAGCAGTATCTACTAACAAATAAATGCATGGATAAATATATGTATCTCCTAGTGCTCGAACAAGGGGTCTGCTCGCACCCTACAAGTATTTGGAAATGACTTCCCAAAAAATATATCTGGAATTGACATGGTATTTAATATGAAAAGTTTGCGATGAGAAGGAATACATGTCGCTTGATGACGTTTTATATTTAATTTGATACGGCTCTAGCAGAACATTAAATCGAGCAAACCATAGATTACATTCTGTATGACTGTGACTTTACATTCATACCACGATCGAACTAAAATAAACGCAAATGATAAATCCCAAATGGTCGGATATTAGGCATTGCAATCCGAACATTTTTCACGACATATTTAGATCACTCGGCCGCGGCGGAGGTGTCTTGCGGCGGGAAGTGGCTCCTCTTCGTGCTCGGTGTGTCGTCGGGCCACTGACCGACAGCGATGGCGGCGTCTTGTGCCATTGTAGGCATACTCCTAGACATTGGCACTGGCTTCAAGGAAGGCCATAATGTTCTTGACTTCGGTCTTCAGGATCCAGTCAACTGGCTGGAGGAGGCGACTTGCGTTGGTGCAAGGAAGCGGTCGACGATGGCGATCCAAGCCTCTGAGGGGGGCATTGGCACCAGCGCGGGGACATGCTCTGGCATGGGGCGCACACGTCAGTGCACACGCAGTCTCTGATAGGTGCATAGACACGTGAAAGTTAGCGGGGACTTCGTGGAACCCAGTGGCTTCAAGCTCGGCGACAACGTGCGGATCACAGGCCATCAATGCCACAGGGATGGGCCCTGGCGCAGTCGGGGTGACGGGAGCTGGAATGGGAGCGAGGGAAGGCGTGGCGTCTTCCTGCAAGGCTAATTCAAGCTCATTTCAAAGCGTCTTATGTTCTTGAGACTCCGGCTGGGTGTCTTCCTGAGGAAACTGGAAGACTAAGGGCAGACCATCGTGATGCGGCATGGCGTATGGTGAGGTCAGGCTGGTTGGAGGTAGACGATAGGAGAATCCGAGAGGAAGAGAGAAGATTGTAGCGAGATCGGGGAGTGCGGGGGTGATTTAAACTGCGGCGCCAGCGCCATTAAAAGTGGGGGCAGTTGGGAGGAAGGTGGGCAGCGGAGCCTGGTCAAAGGGCTCGCCTCCCGGTGAGCCTGCATAGCGGCCTGCTCGCACGCCTGCCGGTCAGCCGGCGCAGTGGTCTGCTCGCACACCTCCCGTTGACTCACACGCTTGCTCAGATGGCACCTGCCAATGAGAAGCGGGACTCGTGGCGGCACATAGGTCTAATGACCATGGTTTGAATAGTGAAACGGTCGCGTTAACGTGGCATGTCTTTGTTCCAAAATGCCTTGGGTCATCATTTGTGAAACTTTTCATAAGCAGTTTGTCTCAAATTGAACAAAAAAAATACGACAACCTATTTGTTCCATATCACGTGACCATGCTTAGTTTCATGAATTTCAGGTCAGTTTTGGATTTTCTAGAATTTAAACTCCAGGCTTCGAAACAATATCATAAATTGCATCATGAATAAATTTTCAAGCCATACATCTTTACTACTGTGGATGTTAATATTTCTTAAGAAAGCATTTGGTCAAACATTTTGCTTATTTAGACTTCAGACAGGTTATATATGCAGAGTGAAAAGATAATCTCTCCGTACCAGTGCATTTCCTAATATAGTAACTCTAGTAGGCATGAACAACGCATGAAGAAAATCAACAAACGGAGCTCCATTCCGTGCTCATCCTGGTGTAGTACTATTAATTCTACACAATGGAGTTGACGGGTGACCTTGGGTAGCGGCGACCAAGGGAATTGAACCATGCTTGGCACGGTAGGTAATGCGGGCTAGTTACTAAAGCATCCCTCCATTGTTCATCGGTTGTCATTATGGACCTGGTACATGAGGGGAATTTCCTAGGGTTGGAATTCTGGCCGCCAGATATTTCGACTAGAAACGTGGAGGCTCGAGTGGAGGCGCGAAGTTTAAGATCGTGGTTCTTTTGGTTGGGTTTGGCTAATGTGCATACCATGCACGCCACCACTTGGACACGGGCCCGGGTCTGGCTGGTACGCTGTTGGGTGCTACCATTCGAGAATGCGAAAGGAATATTTTTTAAATTACCGAACGAATCTATATGTATTACAGTGCCCATATTTTCATTGCAAATAACTGGTCATTCCAAAAGGCACCGTAATTGATTTATGACGAGTTCTTGAGTTAGAATGAGTTTGTGATATAATGATCTCAACGTGGATGTATGACCATGCATGTATGACACGAATTCAAAACTAAAATGTAAGCCATGCATGGTCCTCAATTCAATATATAAAATGCACAATAAATTGAAACATGAATATTAAGACTAGTACTATGTACATGCTAATGTTGTGTTTAGGTCTCTCCATCGACACCCCCCAACCAGCACACATACTTCATGTATCGATCGATCTTCATTTCTTTGTTAATAGAGCTATTGATATTCGACACACGCGCGCTTATTATTTCTCTTCACGTTTCGATCTCCATTTATGTCATGCCCGCCCACAAAGTCTCAACAAATGTATTTCTCACACACAACCTCATCGTGCCCTCCATGACAAACCCTCCCTCTCTCTCTCAAGACACGTACGTTGCCTTTGTAAAACACCTTCACCGTGCACGCACACACAAAATCTATCTAGGCTATTCTTGGTAACTATCTCCTCCAGCCCTCGCTGCAGCTTCGCCGCACGATATCTTGGTGTATCATCTTTAACATTCGAGTGTATGCTAGGCCACACTCGCTCAATCTCTCCCTCTATAAATGACTTGATTGGCCTCACTTTCTCGCGTTGTCTCTCTCACACCTAGACGCTCCCACTACACCTCTTGCATAGGCAGAGCCATGTAGATAGTCGGTGGTAAACCCTCAACCTTAGATAAATTTGTGAAGCTCTATTTAGGATTGTTTAGATTACTAGCAATGTGCTCGTGTGTCGCAACGGATCAAAAGTAGAATAGTACTTGTTCACAAACTTGAAAGAAAACATTCTTGTTTTGATATACATATACCACAACAAATATATTGCATTTCACTCAAAATATATTTCTCAGGCTATTTTTGATGAGGTGAGAGAGGGATGTGGTTGCTTTGCAGATAATAAGGTTTTTTTTTTGCAAATTGGAGAAGAGAAGTGGGCTATTGTTGCAAAAATACCACAACTTACATCACAGCTGTTAGATGCAGATCTAATGGTCTGAAATGACAGATGGCAGACACACCATCATCACCAACTAAGTCTTTTATAGGAGTTGAGATATTTTTTTGAACTTTATATTTGTCCCCACCCTCACAAACACCGATAGGTTGTGCACCACCCAGGAGAATATCATGTGCCCCACACCTTAGATGCTATATGGTGATACGAGTTCCTTGGAGCATGTAGATCTGAGATATAGCGGCTCACAAGATGTCTTAATATTTTTACAAGAAACCTTAATGAGTTTGGGAATTGCACACAATTAGTACCAAAACTACTCAGATGCCCTTGGATCCCATATCCAATGGCCTCAAAGGTCGTATCATCGTAGCATCTAAGACCAGGGAAGACCTCATATTATATTGTGTTTAAGAATATCACGTGCTACCACACCTTAGATGTTGTGGTGATACAAGCTCCTCAGAGCCGTTGGATCTGAGATCCAACAACTCTTGGTGGTTCAAATATTTTTTAGAAAATCCCCCAAAGAGTTTGGGCGCAGCCCACAAGCACAAAGACTACTCGGATGCCATTGGATAGCAGATTGAACGACCTTGACGCTCGTATCACCATAGGATCCAAGCTGCAAGAGCACCCTCTCATACGGGGGAATATGAGGTGCTCCCACACCATAGATTCTATGGTGATACGAGTTCCTGGGAGATCTAATGGCTCGCAGTAGGAGGTTTGAATCTTTTTGGAATATAGGCCTCAATGAGTTTGGGAATTACGCAGCAAGTACAAATACTGCGCACATGGCATTGGATCTCGGATCCAACGACCAAGATGCTCGTATCATCGTAGTGGCTAATTAAGTTGTCGGGAGCACCTAATATGAGCTACGGGGAGCCGTTCGATCCAAGATCCAGCGGATTACATGAGGCCTGAATGGATTTTTTTTTTTGCAAAAAAAGCCTTGGAGAGTTTGGAAATTGTGCATAATTACAAAGACTACTCCGAATCCATTGGATCTCAGATCCAACGATGTAAAATCTCATATCACCATAGCATCTAAGCTGCGGAGAGCATGTGATATTCTATGCCACTATCAATTTTGTTCCTGAACTTGCAAAATACATGTAACTTTTGCCGTAACTTGTCTAACTGCAAAGTGTATGTGCAAAAAAACATCCTATATTGAAATAACAGAAAAACACACGGGAGGCCCACTTGTCATTGATCAAATTTGGACCTGAAATTAACAAATCTGAAGGACGAGATTTGAACCGGCAACCTAGAGTACAAAGCGTACCTCGATAACCTGGAACAGCAACGGTTGTTTGCTTTGTCACATAACTTGATATTGTACAGTATTACGTTGATTAGAGTAGAGGGAGTGGTTCATCAATAGGTGTATTAACATTGACTTACATACTGGTGGGTACCATGTCTGCCATCTCTCTCTCCCTCATCTCCATCTAGTAGTACAACCTTTAGACGCACGGGAACACACGAAGAACGGGGCGAGCTTTCCATGGTGTTCTTATAACTAAAAAATGCTTGGAAAATAGATGAATCGCCTAGAACAAGAGTCGCGTTGTGGCTGGTCGAGACGGAGCTAACCACACCTATCCTCCATGCCATGTTAGCATGATGAAGCTGTGTGGCTAGTGGGGTGTTTTCGACCGACTGGCTAGGACCCAAGGTCGAACCATAGGTAGTTTGATATAGTTTATTTTTACACGCACATTTTTCCTCCATGCTGAGACATGGCACACCCTACAGCGCAGTTGATGGGTCCTCCTAGGTGGTGTACGCATATTTTCTTCCTTGACGAGACATGGGACGCCCTACCACGCGTTTTCTGGGTCCTCCTTAGTCGTAGCACCAAAGCAAGTAAATGAGTCATCAAATCGCAAAAGCCCACCTTTCCCGCCGAGTACATTAGTGAAGCTTGGTGGCTGGCTAGTTGGCCTAGTGCAACCGATTAGCTAGGCCGCTGCCACATTTGTTTTTCCATCCTTTTTTCCTCTCCTTGCCGGTAGGTAAATTTAAATAGCCACCGCTGCGTTGCACTAGTCTTTGGGTGTGGCATGCACGGAAGGATTTTTATTTTTTGATTGATGGGAGCAGGCGCGACAGCAATTAGTCATGATACCTCCGCCTTTAAAACCCATTGGTCCCTGAAGTGAAAAGTCATTGACTGGTGTTTTCCCATGGTCAAAGGCAAAGGATTCACCCGGCTCCTCGGTTGGCTCCCTCCGCCTTCTCGTTGATTGCGTTGCCTTTCAGCAGTTTTGCCCCCTTTGCTCCCTCTCCCCATTGCTTCTACCTGGTTCTGTGGCGGCGCACAGATGACGGACTCTGAGGTGAGGCGCCTGACATAGGAGCTCCATGCCAAGGATGTGGACCTCAGGGCCAAGGACGTGGAGCTTCGTGAGCTCAAGGAGGAGAGGAGTGCCATGCTCCTCCTTTATGTGTGGGAGTTCACAGAGCTTCAAAAGCGGCAGGCGTCCACCACAAAGATGCTCGAGGACTTAGAGGCGTTGCTACAGAAAGCGGGAGATATGATAGGCGGTCAGGAGAGCCGGTTAGAGCGTGAGCGGGCCGATCATGATGAGGTCTAGGATCGCCTCAAATACTTGTTAGACCATGTTGCCACACACGTGTTGCAGCTGCGTGATGCCTAGCGTCATGCCAACGCGACCATGCCGGCCGTCGGGCTAAACCCGTTCGACCACCCAATCAACTTCAACAAGCTGGGGATTCTTGACCTAGTCTCCTTCTTCACCTATATCTCCGAGGAGCTGGGACGTCTCCGCGCAATGGTGGGGGCAGAGCTAGACAGGGAGGGGTTGCGGGTAGCCGTCACCGTTGGCGAGCGAATCCTCTCAAGGCTTCGTCACATGAATCCATTTGTGCCATTGGATGCCATCTTTGATGAGCTGACTCAGGTCGACCGGGAGTGGGCTATGAAGGCGGTGGCACCCTGCATCACCAATGTCGTGCACCTCGAGAATCAGAGGGACTTTGGTGGTGTTTAGGCGTCCTCTACATGGGCATGTCTCGTTGCAACATGACCACTCGATCAAACTCAGACGGTGCAGATCAGTCACTGTACCAAAAAAGCGTGCGGGTGTGTTTGGTTGCATTCTCATCTCAATATAGTTGTTCCCTCTTCGTGCATGCTCATCTCAGCACCCCTCTTCATGCATGCTCTGCATGCTCCTAGTGTATTTGTGTTAACCTAGTGTGGACTCATGCACCCTTCATGCACTTTGCCAAACTACCAGAAGTGGGTCAAGAAGGGAACTTTTGCTCCCATGCTCCCTTCATACACCCTACCTAGCACTGATTCGTGCTTCATATGCTTCATGTTCTATGGAGTACTGTAGCACCATACTCTCCATGCACTGTGGACCTAGTTCTGTTAACATTGATCTCACCATTCATTCTTGACCGGACAGTCAAAAAAGGGGCATGTTACATTACTGTTCATAGTTGACATGCCCACAACAAATTTGTTATCGTCATATCTCACTACACTAGCAACAATTTTATGGTACTGACGTATGAACCACTGCACATGCATAGTAGTAGGATTACTGTGTGTTCAAGTGGTTGCCGTGTTTCGCACTCATCCATCATAAGACTGGAAATGCTCGCTGTAATCATTTTTCTTTTTTAGAACCAGTGAACACACTCTACCGCGCGGATCCTCCTCGACGGTCGTCGGGAACCTTGCTACTCACTTTAGCCGATGTGTGGGACAGCCAGCATCGGGGTCAACTTGCCACGCACTAAATTACTCCGCACTAGTGTGCACAACTGCACGGTAGACTAACCCGGTCGAAGCGCCGCAATAATGCCCAATGAGCCATCAAATCACAAAAGCCCGACCTTTCCAATAATAAGTTGGACGGACGAAGAAACCACCATTTCACTCTTCTCCCTCAGCTTCATCTCTTGAAGAAAACCCCAACTCGCTTCTCCCTCATCTTATTCCTCATTTCTTAAAGAAAACACCGACACACTTCTGCCATTGTTCTTCTCTCGCAAAGAAGGAAAGGTGAGTGTGTCAGCATTCTAGGAACCAAGGTACCCAGACTTGTCTGCCTGCGTCCCATGGTGTGGCTCCATCGGCGGCTTGGTACAGCCCATCTTCAACATCAACAAGACAAGACGCTCGCGAGGGGCCAAGCCTCGTGAGGCGGATGACATCAGGACCTCCTGAAGGAGCGGCCTCCCCAGGCAGCCTCGTGAGGAGCCGAGATTTCTATGCAAGCACTCACCTCATGAGGCTGAGGTGACACCAGCCATGATGACCAAGGCCAGGCGCGCAATAGCGGGCGTAGAGCGGCAGGTTTCCTCTTTGGTGCTAAGGAGGCAAGTGCAGGTTAGGGTCCCAAGGAATCAACCAAAGGTTGCTGTTTGCGTGCAACAAAACCAGGACCACCAGAACAGCAGGATGGATGTCATCGTCGAGCCCACCATGACGTCACGATCACAAGCTTTGCAAGCGAAGACCACCTTTCGTCAGGATAAGATGTACTACTTGTCCCCTTTCAAAATTGGCCATTGTGGGATCCCTCCTACCTAAGTTTTGGGGGAAGAGGACCGAGGCCACTATCAATATAGCTGAGCCACTCCTGTTCATCGAGCTTGGCCGTGATAGCAGTGGGTCGATCGGCTAGGGAGGTTGAGTTCTTTGCACACGCCTCAAATTTCAAACCTTTCTTGGGTCAGCGGATCCCGGAATCCGACATTTGGCATGCCAGGTAGGGGCGTGTCGAAAGATCTCTCCCTCGCCCGCCGCGCCTTTCACTCCTCTCGCCGTCTCTCTTTCATGGAGGTCGTCGTCCTGCCCGGAGGGCAGCTCGGTGCTTCTGAAGGCGCCACGGTCACTTGGCCTTTGCCCCCACCCTGCGGCGGCTGCGATGGCCGCCAAAGTTCAAGCCGGGGGTGCCACCGTGATTTGATGGCACAGCGGCCCCACGGAGGCCACCAGGGAATCCGGTGGCGACATCAAGGACATGGCGAATTGGATCGCCATGGCTCTCGTAGATATGCCACGCGCTTGGTTCCTCACTCTACCGGAGTCCTTGATGGCTTCCTGGGAAGAGTTGTGTGGCCTGTTCATCGAACGTTTCACGGAACTGGTACCCCATGCCATCATGGCCATTCTCAGTGGGTCGCAAGCGCCGGCTTTAGACCACCATGTAAAGCAGTTCTTCCGCCAGATGGGGGCCTCCCCGTCCCCCCGAGGGCCCCTCCGGGCTGGGCGGCGCCCAAGGCCGATCTCACCTTCGATTCTAGGGATCACCCCAAGACCACAGCTAGCGCCGGTGCACTTCCCATGCTCTGCACCCCCACCATATGCAACGTAGAGGTCACCAGGACCCTCATCAATGGCGGTGCTGGCCTCAACGTCCTTTCCTTGGAGGCGTTCGACCAGCTCCACGTGGCTCATAGCTGGCTCCTCCCCACCAAGCCTTTCTCTGGAGTGGTCGGCAGCTCCACCTGCCCCTTGGGGCAGATTCGCCTCTCCGTCACCTTCGGAACACATGAAAACTACCGCACCGAGCTCATCGACTTTGACGTCGCGCGCATCTGGCTGCTATACAACGCCATCCTCGGGTACCTGGCCCTCGCCAAGTTGATGGCGGCGACTCATCCCAGCTACAACATCATGAAGATGCTAGGAAGTACCGGTGTCCTCACCGTGACAGGAGACACTTGGGATGCGCTAACGGCCCTCAGGCTCACCTTTAAGGCCGCGGCAGCCGCGCGGCCAAGCGCGGGGAGCGCTCCGGAGGGCCCGGGGGCTGCCCCGGCAAAGAAGAAGTTGTTGTTCTCTCAAGACCGGTCCGAGACGAAGAAAGTGCCGGTCGACGAGGACGGGGAGTCGGGGGCTACCCTCACCATAGGCGACGGCCGCCCCCGATATCAGGAGGAGGCGTTTGCCACTTCCTCCGTGCAAACAAGGATGTATTCGCATGGCAGGCGACGGACCTAGTAGGCATCCCGCGAGGGGTGATCGAGCACCACCTCATGGTGTGCCCCAACGCGCACCCCATGAAGTAGAAGGCGCGACGACATGCCCCGGATAAGCACTCGTTCATCGTTCAGGAGACCCACAAGCTGCAGGAGGCCGACGTTATCCGGGAGGTGCGGCACCCGGAAGGAAAACCCGGTTATCATCCCAAAGAAGGGCGGGAAGGAGTGCATGTGCGTTGACTTTACGAGCCTGAACAAAGCTTGCCACAAGACCCTTTCCATCATCCACGCATCGACCAGGTCGTTGACTCTACCACCGAATGCGACCTGTTGTGCTTCCTGGATGCCTTCTCAGGCTATCATCAAATCAAGATCGTGGTGGAAGACGTAGAGAAGATGGCCTTCTTGACCCCATGCGGGGTGTACTGCTACACCTGCATGCCGTTTGGGTTTCGCAATGCCAGGGCAACCTTCCAGCAGCTTGGGAGGAACACTGAGGCTTACGTCAATGATATAGTGGTCAAGTCCTGGGAGGCAAGAACCCTTGTTGAAGATCTGGAGGAAACGTTCACCAACCTACGCAAGGTGAAGTTATAGCTCAACCCGGAGAAGTGCGTATTTGAAGTCCTATCTGGCAAGCTGTTGGGGTTCTTGGTGTCGCACAAAGGAATTGAGGCCAATCCAGAAAAGGTTAAAGCGATAGAAAGGATGAGCCCGCCATAGACCCTCAAGGATATGCAGAAGCTGGCAGGCCATGTGACCTCGCTTGGGTGCTTCACCTCCAAGCTAGGCGAGCGTGCCCTCCCGTTCTTCGGGCTCATGAAGCGGAAGGGCCCGTTCGAATAAACTCCAGAGGCCGACACGCCTTTCCAAGACCTCAAGAAGTACCTCACTAGCCCACCGATGATGGTAGCGCCTCGCCCTCTTGAACCCCTGGTGCTTTTCCTGGCCCCCAAGCCTCACTCAGCCAGTGCGGCACTGGTGGCGGTCCGTGAAGATCATGCAGTCAAGGGTGAGAGGCGCGGTGCCACCACCCGTCCAAGGCACCGCCGCCTCAAGACGGCGCGCCTAAGGCCTTGGCCGTACCATCAAGAGATGGGGCTCCTGAAGTCGTGGCCCCTGAGGCAACATTGGCCCTCCAAGAGGACAAGGCTCCTGAGGCTCCACCACCTCAGGAGGAGCAAGACCCGATGGATGCTTCCTCCCTTGTTGAGCATCCCGTTTAATTCGTCAGCACTGTGCTGGGCGACGCGCGGGTGCATTACCCCATGCCACAGAAGCTCCTCCTTGCACTCCTCGTCACTTCCAGGAAGCTACGTCACTACTTCCAAGGCCACCCCATCAAGGTCTTCTCAGCCTACCCCTTGAAGAGGGTGCTCCGCAGCCCCAATGCCGCCAGAAGTGTCGCCGAATGGAATATTTAGTTGCAGGTATTCCAGCTAGAATTCAGCACCACCAGAATCACCAAGGGCATGGCTCTCGCTGACTTTGTGGCCGAATGGACCGACGCACCAAGCCAAGAAATAGGTGAGGACCGCTCTCTCGCCCCTGTAGACGAGGAACCTGACGGCTGGGTCATGTACTTAGATGGCGCGTTAGCGCGCCAGGGCGCGGGTGCTGGAGCCGTGCTCACCTCGCCCACCCAAGACAAGCTCTACTATGCCGTGCAACCCTGCTTCCAGCACGGCGAGAAGGTCTCCAATAACATCGCTGAGTTCAAAGGCTTGATCACCGGGCTCAAGGCTGCGGTTGCTCTGGGGGTCTGGCGCCTCACCATTAGGAGCGACTCTCAGCTCCTCGTCAACTACTCCAACAAGGAGTACACGCCAAAGGACGAGCACATGGAGGCATACCTCGAGGAGGTACGCAAAATTGAGAAGCAGTTCTTAGGTTTGGAATTACAGCACGTACCACGCGACGCGAACGAGGAGGCGGACGGCATCGCCAAGAGGGCGTCCTGGTGCCTCCCCCAGGAGCCTGGTATCTTCAAGGAGAGGCTCTTCAGGCTGTCGGCAGTTCCCCCCGTCGCCGAGGCGGCACTGACTCGGGAAGAGCTGCCCGCGACGCCCACCACGGGTGCCCCAACCTGTGGCCCAGCTTCAGGGGCCCGTCTGCTCCTCACGCTCGAGCCTCAGGAGGGGTGCTGGACCGAGGAATTCAAGGCGTACCTGCTTCAGGGCACCCTTCCGGAGAAGTAAGAAGATCAGAGCGGGTGGCCCGCCAGGACACCGCATACTGCATCCAGGACAGCGAGCTCTACCGAAGGCACCCGAACAACGTCTCCCTATGATGCATCTCCAAGGAGTAGGGGTGCAAGCTGTTGGCCGACATACATGGTGGGGATTGCGGGCATCACTCCTCATCACGCACCCTTGTGGCAAGGCGTTCCACATCGGATTCTACTGGCCCAGAAAGCTCAATGACGTTGCTGAATTGGTACAATCTTGTGAAGCCTGTCAATTCCATGCTAAGCAGATCCACCTGCCCGCTTAAGGCCTCCAAACCATCCCGCTATTGTGGCCGTTTGTGGTCTAGGGGTTGGACATCTTGGGGCCGTTTCCTCGAGCGCCCGGGGCTACCGCTACCTCTACGTCGCCATCAACATGTTCACCAAGTGGGCAGAGGTGGAAGCTGTCCGCACCATCCCGGCCGGCTCCGCAGTCAAGTCCATCAAGGGCCTCGTAAGCCGCTTCGGGGTTCCCAACCGCATCATCACCAACAATGGCTCCCAATTCACGAGAACCTCTTTAAAACATATTTTTCTAACCTTGGGATGCAGCTATGCTATGCTTTAGTGGCGACCAGCGGCACAAGCCAGGCCGAGCGCGCTAACGCGGAGGTGTTGAGGGGCCTCAAGGCAAGGAGCTTCAAGAAAAAGCTTGAGGCCTGCGGCAAGGGATGGCTCGACGAACTCCCGTCCATGATGTGGTCCATCCGCACCACCATGACCAAGCCCACAGGCGAGACCCCGTTCTTCCTCGTCTACGGAGCCGAGGCGGTCCTCCCTCACGTGGTCAGGTGTGGCTCCCCGTGGGTCCTGGCATTTGACGACGTGTGTCAGGACGCCTCGTGGGGGATGGACCTTGTGTCGGGGGAGGAACGCTGCCGCCAAGCCTTGCTCCGAGCTGCGAGGTACTAGCAGGCGCTGCGGCGGTACCACTGCTGCAACATCCGTTCTAGGACCCTCGAGGTGGATGACCTCGTCCTGAGGCGCATGCTCTCCAGGGATGGGCTTCATAAGCTCTCCGCATGTGGCAGGGTCCATTCAGAGTCACCCGTGTCTCCAGTCCTAGTGCCGCATGGCTGGAGATGCGGGATGAGGTACCCATCCAGAATGCCTGGAACATCCAGCACCTCCAGAAGTTCTACCCGTAAAGAAGGCTCCGTGCCTGTGAAGGTCTTCGCTCGTGATACTCTCACGTAATAATGAGTTGGGGCTGTACACGCCCCGAAGTCTCCTAAGTGTCGCCCTTGGGCCTCACGGGGGATCCCACCCACGTCCTAGTGGCAGCACTTAACTCCACGCTGGTGAGAAGACTAGCATAGGTGCCGGACGCGGCTGTTCTTTTGCTTGCTTTCTGTATCTGATTTGCTTCTTCTTGAATGCAATTTGGAGTTTCAGCGTCTCTTTTTGAGGGTTGGGAATTTTTTCTTCTCCTTCCCTCGTTCATTCTCTCAGTCCTTGACTTAGGAGGAGTGGCAGTTGCCCGTCGCTCCTCCTTGTGCATCCCGCACGCGGGGGCTGGGAAGGTGTGTGCGCTTCAAGCTTGCCCGCGAATGCACCTCACCAAAGCCTCAGTTTCTTGCCTTGTGGCGTATCCGTCCACGTGCGACGCTCTCGAACGAGCTCGCAGGCACTGCGCCTCTGGGCTTTCTAGTCCTACAGCTGCAAGGGCCACCTGAGGACTGATGACCCCGCCCCCTCCCCCTGGCAAGGATCGCTCCCGCTTCACGGAAGTTCATCATAGGTACCCTAAGCCAAGTTATCACAATCACAATCGATGGCAACATAGATATCAGGAGGCAGCATAGAAAAAATAACATAACGATGCAAGTGCCATTGCCCATTGCACGTCCTAGTAGGTCCCCCCACTTCTTCTATTTTGCAGCAAAAAAGGGGGAACAAAAGTATGTACGTGGCGACGACAGCTCCTGGGGCCTGGCCCTAGCGGTGCTCGGGCTCACCCAGAGTCCTCCTCCTGCTTCAACGGGGCATGGCGGCGACGCAGCTCATCTCCCTCCCGGTCCGAGATCGGCGACGCGGTGGCTCGTTGGAGTCGTCATCGCTGGATCTTTCTACGAAGGAAGAGCCGTCACTGCTAGAGGCAGCGCGACCATCGCCAAGGGCGAGTTCATCACTGACGATGATGTCGCCCCTTCGTCCGCCGTCATCACCACCGCCGTCGTCGCTGCCACTCTCTAGGCAGCACCCTACGCGCGGGCCACCCTCCCCAAAGATCCTCAGATAGAGGGTCGCGACACCATCGTACCTGAAGTGGAGGGTGCACCTCCCGTGCAGGTCACGTGCACGGGTAAACGACTGCCACCCGCAGTTTAGGAACATGTTGCCAGCGGCCGTGACCTTGGCCTCAACCCACGAGACCGCTTCCCCATGCTGCCCCGGCCGGCAGTGCGCTCACGATGAAGCGCGGGAGCCAGAGCTAGGCGTCTGCACGCCTCTCCACCCGCACCACGAACTCCAGGGGAGTGTCGGCTAAGTGGTACTGCGACCGTGGAGGCCGGATGGCCACTACACGCCTCACCTCCTCACAGCAGCTTCCCTGGCCGCAACAGCTTCTGCCGCAGGTAGACGTGCCCTCAAGACCATCGGAGGCAGCGCTAGCCATTGAGGGAGGATGCCCACGCCCGCGGGGAGCCGTTGCCAGCGTTGCAACATACTTCCATGGGCGTCCGCGGCCTGTCTTGGGCGGAGGCGAGTCCGGTCCCTCCTTGGGGGCCTTTCCTTTCTCCGCGGCGGAGAACCTCCTCGTCGGCGCCATGGATTCTCTAGAGAGGCGATGGAGCAAGAAGACGAAGATAGGAAGGGAGCTCTGCCCCCACCCCCATTTATAGCCAAAGGGAGGTCAATCATCGTCCTCCCACACTCTCAAGTAATGATGGCTTTCTCTGCATGCAGCAGGTAGTTGCCAAGTCAAACGCTTGTCGAGGCAGCATGGGGAAGCGGAGACGCCCACATCCCATCAAGATCCATGCGTCGGCCCAGTCTACAGGCGATTGGGGCCCGCGGCGCTCCGCACTTGCCATTTGGCTTCGCCTTGAAGCCAAGTGCGAGTGCGCCTTCGGCCCGGGGGCTACTGTCGGTGTTCTGGGAACCAGGGTACCTAGACTTGCCTGCCTGCGGCACATGGTGTGGCTCCATCGGCATCTCGGTATGGCCCATCTTTAGCATCGACAAGACAATACCCTCGCGAGGGGCAAGCCTCAGGAGGCGGACGACATCAAGGCCTCCTGAAGGAGGGGCCTCCCGAGGCGGCCTCGTCAGGAGCGGAGGTTTCTATGCAAGCACTCTCCTCAGGAGGCTGAGGTGGCGCCAGCCATGACGACCATGGCTAGGCTCGCGCCAGCAGGTGCAGAGCAGCAGGTTTCCTCTTTGGTGCTAAAGAGGCAAACATAGGTGTAGGGTCCGAAGGAATCAACCAAATCTTGCCATTTGAGTGCAACAAGACCAGGACCGCCAGAACGGCAGGATGGATGTCATTGTCGAGGCCACCATGATGTCACGATCATAAGCTTTGCAGGAGAATACCACCTTTCGTCCGGATAAGATGTACTACTTGTCCCCTTTCAAAATTGGCCACTGTGGGATCCCTTCCCGCCTAAGTTTTGGTGGAAGAGGACCAAGGCCACTATAAGTATAGCCGAGTCACCCCCATAGAAGGGATTGGACCCCCGGACACCGAACCCCTATGTCGGTGTACAAAAGTAGGGGCCCTCTTTGTACCCCCTTTACTTGTGCACGGGCAGTCAGAGCCGCACCTGTGGCCATTCTTAGCGGGGAAGAGAAAGGAAATAAAAGTACAAGACTACCAAAGCGGCACCCAAACCAAGGGCGCAAAACGTAAAGCGACAAGATGGGCTTCCCCCGGCAAGACCCTTGCCGGGACGGCCTATGCAGCCCCGGCAAGAGCCTTGCCGGGGCAACTTACCCAATGCCAGCAAAGCCACCACCCTTGAGCCTGGGAGTTCAGACACCATCGACAACATTGGAACCAAAGCTCGGGAGGGGTCCTGCATAGTGGCATGCGGATCTTTGTGAAGACAAAGGGCCTGCGAGGCCTAGATAGGAACCAAAAGACAAAGCAACAGTGAGGCTCCTTCCCGAGGATGTCCACGAGGCCCCGGCAAGGCTCCTGCCGAAGATACCCATGGGGCCCCAGCAAGACTCTTGTCGAGGGAGCTCGCAAGGCCCCGGCAAGACCCTTGCCAGGAATATGAGCAAGACCACGGCAAGGCTTTGCCGGCCTGTCGCTGACCCAGCTGAGCGACCGAACCACCAACTAAGCAAGTACCCAGGTGGCAGTACATGGCACCTAAGCCAACCAGTCAAGCACCTGCGTGGTTGCATGCAGATCTTCGTGAAGACCCTGCCACCACACCAGCTCAGCAGCCTGCCAGCTTACATGGCGTTGCACGCCTCGTTGGCCTGGACGCGTGTCGAAGCAAGGCGAGGTGGCAACGGATGGGACGGGCTTCGTTGCCATCCCCGATAAATCAAGAGGACACCTAAGTAGCACATTTAATGCGTTTTGTCCTATGATGTCAGGCGATAAGCTTGTACACTGTATACACTTTCCACCTCCTGTGTGCCACTGTGGTGTCCCCTTTGAACTATAAAAGGAAGCCCGAGGCATACTGAGAGGGGATTCGGATCTTTTGAACAAGCCACAGGCCGTAGCTAGTTCAAGAACTCAAGAACACTCAAATATGCACCAAAGCAGGACTAGGGTATTACGCATCCTCGCGGCCTAAACCTGGGTAAACGACCTTTATGCTAACTCCTAGACCCACTCTTTCCACAACCTCACGCCCGCCAACCGTAGTAGGGATTCCAGTGATCCCATAGGTGTCGTTTTCCACCAACATCTTTGGCGCGCTAGGTAGGGGGCGCAGTTGTGAAGATCCTGTCTAGCAGCTAGTTTAGTAGTTTTTCATCGCCATGGCTCCCAAGAAGAAGGCGATGACAGCGATCGGTTCATCTGGAGCCAGACGGCCCGTACCAGTGCGGGCAAGTAACGGGGCAGTTGCGGACCGAAGCCGAGGAGCTGCCGCGAACACCCGCATCGATCTAGTAGTCAAAGCCTGGCGAGCTGCGTCCTTCGTGCGCAAGACGACGGGCCGCATGCCGCCAAATCCAAAGACGGATCTTGGCCCCACACAGGCGGCGCGGAGCACTCCAAGGACGGCGCCGTGCCACCTACTAGCGGCGCGGCGACCTCCAAGACACCTACGCCAACACCCACGATGCGCTCTTCCCAAGTTGTGCGCGATGAGTAGCGTCACCACGCTGGTGACCCCGGGCACCACGGTGGGAAGAGTCCTGCACATCATTCGCGGTACGAAGGAGGCCAGCATGCACGCCGAAATGTTGGCAAAAATGGCGTACAGTCGTAAGGCCGTGATAGAGCTCCTTCTAACGTGGTTAGAAGTCGGAGCGTGTCGTGGTCCACGTAGCTTTCGTCGCTGCCCACGCCAGCAGAAGCTTTGGCGCGCGCGCTGCTGCTCCTCGACTTTCCTCCTGCTGCGAAAATCTCGACGAGTGCAGAGCCACCATCCGTAGCCTCGTCGGCGTTGCCAACCAATATGAGCCACGACCAGTGGGGCCCTTAGGTGCCACTCCGTCGAGCCACCGCATGTCAGTGGTGGAAGTGCCGGAGGTGATGCAGCCACGGTGCACTCTCCTCCCCCACACCAGTTACCGCGGGTGTTGGTCCATCGTTATGACTTATGACGCTCGTGATAACATTTCCATAGCGTCGTCCGACCCACGGACCCACCGCGATCAGCGCCAAGTTCTTTGGGGGCGAGCCCTTGAAGACGCTCGAACCACCATCGAACACCAGCGTGAAGCGCGCAACCAGTCAGATAGGCGGGCAGGGCCCACCATGGACCACCTAGCACCGGGAGACTATGGGGGCATACTCTATGAGGTGGGTTGCCCAGCCTTTACCCGTGAGGTGCGACAGTTCTAGTGGCCCTCCCACCGCACGTTCAAGCCCGACGTTGGCGAGAAGTACAAAGGCAAGACTCACCCGTTGGAGTTCCTCAGCGTCTACACCATCGTGATGCAAGCTACTGGATCCCACGACGACAAGGTGCTTGCCAATTACTTCCTGGTGGCAATTAAGCCCAATGTCATGTCATGGTTGATGCACTTGCCGGCGGACTCCATTTCTTCTTGGTTGGTTTTGTGTCATGAGTTCGTTGGCGCCATCACTGGGGGCCATCAAGCTCATGGCCAGGCAAGAGATTTTCATATCATCCCCCAGAAGGAAGGTGAAAACCTGCGCAAGTACATACAGAGGTTCAGCCGGGTGCAGTACAACATCCCAGATGTTCATCCCGCTACCATGATCAGCGCATTCCATCAGAATATGCACAACCGCAAGATGCGTGAAGAGCTGGCAATGAACAAGGTCAAAGATGTCGCTGAACTTTATGTTCTGGCCGATAGGTGCGCTCGAGCTAAAGAGGGGAGGAAGTACCCGGCGAGGACGCTGGTGCAGAAATCGACTCCACAGACGAAGACACCACTGCCCCAACGAAGAAGGGCCGACATCGTAACAGAAAGCGTAAGGGCAAGGCCATGCTTGCCGTAGAGGGATCCGACGACACCGGCAATGCCAAGAAGGCCAACGACCCCGGCAAGGAAATTGCCGGGTGCATCACTTGTCGGGCCTTGGCGGCTGTCGACAAGCCAGGAAGCTCTGACAAGCAATATTGCAAGATCCACCGGACCAAGGGCCACGACCTCCAGAACTGCCGACAAGTTGAGTTGCTTGCTGAGAAGCAAAAAGCTGAGTATGAGAGGCGGGACAAGGAGAAGGGTCAGGACAGTGCCGAAGGATCTGGCAAGAAGCGTGGCGGCCAAGGAGGCCGCCATGGCAAGGATAACCAGCAAGAGAGGCCCGCCCGGGGCCACGACAAGAAGCAGGAAAATGATGATCATGACGAGGGCGACGAGTCCGGTGACCACGAGATTCAGAAAGCTATGGAGGCCATGTGCGTCGACGGTGGCGCGTCGCTACACACCTCTCACCGCCAGCTCAAGCAGTGGGCGCGTGAGATCGTAGCGGCAGAGCCATCATTCGACGCTCAGAAGCCACTGAAGTTGTCCAGCACGCCTATCATTTTTCACACCGAGGACCACCCCGATCGCACAACTACGGTCGGGTGTCTACCGTTGTTGGTTTCACCAATGATACACAACCTCAAGGTGACGAAGATGCTAGTTGATGGAGGGGCTGGTCTGAACTTGATCTCGCCTGTTGTGATCAAAAGGCTGCAGATTACTGATGGAGACCTCGAAGAGACGGGCACGTTTCAAGGGGTCAACTCGGCAAGGAGTCAGCCGAAGGGTAAGGTCACGCTGCCCGTGATGTTTGGAGGCGAGTTTAACTACAGGACGGAGAGGATTTTCTTCGATGTAGCCGAGATCACCTTGCCCTACAACGGGATCCTCGGCCGCCCGACACTAGCCAAGTTCATGGCGGCGGCGCACTGCCCTATAACACGCTGAAGATGCCTGGGCCGATGACCATCATCACCGTTCCTTCCGACAAGAAGGATGCACTGATCTACGCTGACCAACTCTACCGGGAAGCAGTTGCGGCGACTGCCGCGAAGGCACTTGCCCCTGCCACCAAAGCCCGGGGAGGGAAGAAGACCGGCAAGACCTCTCGCACCCACTCTGGCAAGTGCACCTCTTCGGAGTGCTGTGCTCCCGTCGAGGACGTGCCAGAGAGCTCCATCGGCAAGAGCAAGAAATCCAGAGCTACACCACCAGAGACCAAGAAGGTGTCTGTTAAGGAGGATGGCACGGGAGGGGCTTTCACCATAAGCTCCACCCTCGATAGCAAATCGGAAGGCATGCTCGTCACTTTCCTGGGGGCTAATGTCGATGTGTTTGCATGGAAAGGATCCTACATCCCCGCTGTTCCCAGGGAGGTGATTGAGCACCATCTTTCTATCTGTCCTCATGCGTGACCCGTCAAGCAGAAGGTCAGGAAGCAAGCTTTGGAAAGGCAGGAGTTCATCACAGAAGAGATCAGGAAGCTGGAAGCGGTAGGCTTGGTGAGAGGAGTACTCCATCCGACGTGGTTGGCCAATCTGGTAGTGGTGTGCAAGGCAAATGGGAAGTGGAGATTATGTATTGATTACACATATATCAATAAGGCCTGTCCAAAAGTCCCTTTCCCATTGCCACACATTGACGAGATTGTTGACTCCATGGCCGGGTTTGACTTGTTATCATTCCTTGACGCCTACTCAGGATACCACCAGATTTTCATAACGAGAGAAGATGAACAGAAGACATCATCCATCACCCCATGTGGTACATATTGCTTTTTACGGATGCCTTTTAGGTTGAAGAGTGCTGGCTCAACGTTTGCAAAAGCAGTGCAAATTGTACAAGATTTGGAAGAGATGTTTGCAAATTTGCGCAAGATTAACCTCAATCTGAACCCTGAGAAGTGTGTCTTCGGTGTTCCGTCCGGCAAACTTCTCGGGTTATTTGTGTCATGGCATGGGATCGAGGCGAATCTGGACAAGATCAAGGCCATTGAGCAGATTGAGGCGCCTAGGCGGATCAAGGATGTGCGTCGGCTCACTGGCTGCGTTGCCGCCATGAGCAGATTCATCTCTAAGTCTGCTGAGCGTGCCCTTCCCTTTTTCAAAATCTTGAAAAAGGCGGGCCCAATGGAATGGACCCCATAGGTCAAAGCAGCGCTGTAGGATTTGAAGAAATATCGCTCCTCCACACCGATACTGGTTGCGCCTAAACCACAAGAGCCGCCGCTGCTGTATCTAGCAGCAACGAATCAAGTGGTCAGCGCCGCGCTAGTGGCGCAGAGAGAGGTTGACGAAGGAGCAGTGGCAACGGTAGGACTGGTGGATGGCGAGCCAGAGCTCCCCCCGTCAGGGCCTGGTACCGACAAGGCGAGGCCCCCTGCAGGGTCTGACACCGACGGGACAGGGCCTGTGCAACCAAATGAAGTGGTGTAGAAGAAGAAGAAGATGATGCAGCACCCAGTTTACTTTGTCAGCTCCCTCTTGGAGGGGCTAGGTCAAGGTACTCCGGTGTGCAGAAATTGCTCTTTGGCCTCTTTATGGCCTTGAGAAAGCTGCGTCATTACTTCCAAGCGCACGAGATCACCGTCGTCACCCGCCTCCCGTCGCAACGGATACGGCATAACCCGGACGCAACTGGGAGGATTGTGGAGTGGGCCTTGGAGCTGTCAAGCTTTGGTTTGAAGTTTGAAATTACTTCGACGATCTAGAGTGGAGTGTTGGCAGAGTTCATTGTAGAGTGGACCTCGACGCCCGACGAAGAGATCCAGGAGATCACTCTTCTCGGCAAGGAAACAAGTCACAACTGGGTTATGTACTTTGACGGGGCTTTCTCGCTGCAAGGAACCGGTGCTAGTGTGCCGCTTGTCGTATCCACCGGAGAGCACCTCAAGTATGTAATCCAGATGCACTTTCCGAGGGATATGTCGACGAACAACATTGCTGAATACGAGGGGTTGCTTGCCGGTCTCAGGATCGCGGCATACCTCGGGATCAAGAAGCTCATCATCATGGGTGATTCACAGCTTGTCGTCAGGCAAGTCGACAGGGATTATCAAATCCCGTTGATGGAGGCCTACGTAGATGAGGTGAGGAAGCTGGAGGATCGTTTTGACGGTATACAAGCGGAGCATGTTCCCCGAGTGGAGAATGACATTGTCGACTACCTGTCAAAGTGTGCTGCCTTCAAACTACCTATGGAACTAGGTACTTTTGTGCTTTGTTTAACTCAACCATCTGTCGAGCCATCGACAGAGCAGAATAAGTGGAGGAAATCAGGCCCCGGCAAGTACTTTCCCACCAAGCTCCCAGGAGCCAGTGGCAAAGATGTTTCCATGGACACCGAGCTTGCCATGGGGCAACCGACTCTGACAGGGCATCGAGCCCTGGCCGTAGAGACAACCGCTCCCATGGCAGAGGAAATGCCTTTAGTCCTTGCCGTCGAGTCCCAGGCTCTGGCGTGGCACAGCATACTGTTCGATTCCTCCAAATAGGGGAGCTTCCTGAGGAGCATGAAGAAACGGAGAAAGTAGCCCGTCAGTCTGCCATGTATCAGTTCATTGACAATGTTCTGTACAGAAAAAGACCAAACAGTGTGAAATTGAAGTGCATTCCCCGGGAGGAAGGACTGGAGCTGTTGGCAAAGATACATGGAGGCATATGTGGCTCCCACATAGGGTCGAGGGCCCTTGCCAGCAAGGCCTTCCGGCAAGGTTTCTTCTGGCCCACTGCTCTCCAGGATGCAACGGCACTATTCCTATCAAAGAAGCTTCATCAGCTAGCTCAAGCCCTTCAAACAATCCCTCTCTCCTGGCCATTTTCGGTAAGGGGGCTCGACATACTAGGCCCTTTCCGCCGCGCTGTCGGGGGCTTTGAGTACTTGTACGTTGCAATTGACAAGTTCACAAAGTGACTGAAGGTGGAAGCAGTGAGGAAGGTGACAGCGCAGTCAGTTGTCAAATTCTTCAAGGGGCTAGTCTGCCATTTTGGTGTGCCAAACAGAGTCATCACCGACAACGACACGCAATTCACAAGCTGCGCCTCCGTGCAATACACCCAAGACCTCGGCAGCAAGGTCTATTTTGCTTCCGTGGCGCACCAACGGAGCAACGGCCAGGCGGAGAGGGCAAATGCTGAAGTACTGCGAGGCCTGAGGACAAAGACTTTTGACAGGCTGCACAAGAGCAGAAGGCACTGGATTGATGAGTTGTCGGCGGTTCTTTGGTCGATCAGAATGACGCCAAATCGAGCCACCAGCCAAACACCCTTTGCCCTGGAATACGGGGCAGCGGCAGTTCTCCCGACGGAACTCACACACGGGTCACCTCAAGTGCTCGCTTATGACGAGCTTGAGCAAGAGAGATTGCGGCAAGATGATACAACGCTCCTCGAGGAAGATCGTCTTCGGGCGTTTCTGAGAGCAGCATGCTACCAGCAAGCCTTGTGCCACTACCATAGCCGCAAGGTTCATGCACGAAGCTTTGAGGAAGGCGACCTTGTTCTTCGGCGCGTTCAATTGGCCAAGAATTCCAATAAGTTGACGCCTATGTGGGAAGACCCTTATCGGATAATACAAGTCACCAGGCCCGGCGTAGTCCTCCTGGAGACCGAAGATGCCATTCCAGTGAGCAACTCCTAGAACATCGAACATCCTCGCAAGTTTTACCCATAAGTCACGGTTGTCGGGCCCCCCGGCAGACCACCTTCTGTACGACCCTTGCCAACAAGGCATGTAACCCTCTGTACAAAGCCAGGCGCAGACCCTGAGCATAAATAAATGAAGTGCTGACGCCCTAAGTTATAGCATGAATGCTAGGTTGAGTCTCTCCCTTGGTTAGGGTTGATAATGCTTAGCGGCGACTAACCCCTAGCATAGAGGTCGAGTGTGCGTCTCTCTGTTCCTTTCCATCCTCTTTGGTTCACAGGGTACATGGACATTTCTGCTGAGCTATTTGGAAGAGAGAGAATAAGCCGGAGCTCCGGTCCCGGCAAGCCAAGGTTGCCGGGGGCTGTAGACACAAGGGTCCAACCACGGCAAGCCAAGGTTGCCGGGGGCTGCAGATTCAGATAAGTCCTTTAACCCCTATTGTGCATTTCCGTATGGAATTGGGACGTATGAAACCTCGTTTTATTGCTAGGCTACCGTGCTCCCTATTTACTTTACCCAAGAACTATTCCCTGGGTCGGAACTTGGTTGTAGTCACGGTAACAAGGAAGCAAACAAAGGGCCTAACCCTACTTTGCCCCTGCCTCCGCCAAGAGTGTGAATATGGTCGAATGAAGTAAGGGGACGGCAAGTCCTGTTGCCGGGCGACAATGTTTATCTTAAAAATAACAAGGATTCATTCCTTGGCATGGGCTTTGCTCATGCACAAAGAACCCGACAAGCACCTTTTTTCATTAATACTTCCCATACAGGTACAATTCATATGGAATGTAAACATGAGCAAGGGGATTACAAGGTTTAAATCTGACAAGCACCCGTAGGCTTAAAAACTAAAAAGAGATAAGATTCCCGTAATCCATTTCTTGTCCCTCTCCCCAGGAAACAAAACAAGATGGCAGGAGGGAAAAAGGAGTGCCTAGGCGAGGTACGAGCAGCAGAAGACACCAAGAGAACATCCCGGTGGCCATCCAGAAGAGGGCTCGTGATGATGGTGCCGGGAGAAGAGCCGAAAGATGAGGCAGCGGGCCGGCAATACAAGACGAAGGCATCAGTGCTATCGTACTCCGACTTGACGGCCCGCCACCTGCCTTCTTCATCTTCTCCGGCCTTCCCGTGCTAGCCGCCCAAGGAGGTGATCCTGAGAAGTTTAAGGAGGTGGCCCCGCCCCCGGCAAATTGCTCTGCCAGGGGAAAGACCAGGTGCAGATGATGGTGCTGCCGGCGTCGCCCGAGGATGGTGTGTCCAATGCCTAGTCAGACACGACCTTGTCGTCTTCCCCACCGGTGTCCTCCTCATCACTATCACTCAAGGAGGAGCTTTCGTCATCGGTCGAGCTCTCCGTGTAACACCCTAACCTGATTCCCGAGCGCCCAAAGACCTAGATGGAGAGCAAATCGCTCTCCACTAATTTGAAGTGGAGAACGTTCCCCTTCATCAAGTAGTGGGAGCGTGCGAAGGTTTTCCAACCCCGATGGAGGAGCATCACGTGGGGGACGGGGCACCTTGTGTTTGCCCACATGTCGCCATTGCAACACCCCTTCATGTGAAGCCTCAACCTCTAATAGAGGCAAAGGTGTCGCGTCTTTCGATGAGATGGTGGCTATCGTTTTCTATGGGAGTCGACCTTGACGATCCGACTACGAACGTGCGAGACGTCGCGCCTTAGCAATCGCTAAACCAACTTCCGAGGGGTTATTGACCACGCCGGAGCTCAATCAACCTGACCACGAGGGTCTGTTTTCCTGCGAGCAAACGAAGAACAAGCAACAAACTGAGACTGCAATCTGGATATCGCGAATATAAGAGGAAATCTTTATTAATGAAGGTGGGATTCTGTGACGCCTTTGTCTGGTCGTTGAAAACAAACGAAGTACGCGAAGTTGCAGCTAAGGCGAACTTTAATCTAAACAAAACCCAAAGTCTAAACGACACCCTAAGGGCTGTATATATGGAGGAAGAGGGGGGAATTTCGTGGCCCTTGGGGAAGGGGTCCGAAACCAACCCTATCTCTTGTTTCCCCACACATACAGACTCTAAAAACAGCCTATACTCAAGTATTTCGAAAATACATGGGCCTGGCCTAATAATAAGGTGACGCAGCACCTAGAATAACCTCTGGACGAAAGTTATGAAGTAGCATCTTGTATATTTCTTCCAAGGCTTCATGCACTCATTATGGTAGCTTCAACGTCCTGAAATCATCACTTGTAACTCCGTTCTTGTTCCCCTTGCGCATCCCATCATCTCCATGCTTGTTCTTGCTCCAATGTTCATCCTTCTCCAAGCAAGGCCCTTCATTTGTAAGCAGAAAAAATGTATCCAATTTAGGCATCATCATATTCTCATGAACATTAGAATCATTACCAAGAAACGGAAGTACCTGGTAATTTAATTGGCGTGCGCGAGCTCTAGTAATTGGTCCAGTATGTATAGCAACAGGGGCTATGGGTGTAACAATGGTATTGATGTCCTCATCATCCTGCCCTTCTTGAAATGAAGTTGTCCTCGACGGAAGCTCATCTTCCTCCCCCAAAGAAGGCTTCAAATGTGCAATGTTAAAAGTGGGACTAACCCCAAAATCTATAGGCAGCTCAAGTTTATATGCATTATCATTTATTTTCTCTAACACCTTAAAAGGACCATCAGCACGTGCCATTAACTTTGATTTGCGCAAATCAGGAAATCTATCCTTACGCAAATGTAACCAAACAAGATCTCCAGGTGCAAACACAACATGTTTTCTACCCTTATCTCCAGCAAGTTTATATTTAGCATTCATATGCTCAATGTTTTCCTTAGTTAACTCATGCATTTTTAAAATCAATTCAGCACGTTGTTCAGCATCAAAATTAACCTTCTTCGAAGATGGAAGAGGCAACAAATCATTAGGTGCACAAGGTACAAAACCATACACCTTAGTAGTAGAATGCAATGAACAATTATAAGCAAATTCAATATGAGGCAAGCATTATTCCCATATTTTCTTATTATTCTTCAAAATATCCCTAAGCATAGTAGGCAAAGTTCTATTGACCACTTCAGTTTGTCCATCAGTTTGGGGGTGACAAGTAGTACTAAAAAGCAGTTTAGTCCCCAACTTAGCCCATAAACATCTCCAAAAGTGGCTAAAAAATTTAGTATCACGATCTGAAACAATAGTATTTGGCACACCATGCAAGCGAATAATTTCACGAAAGAACAAATCAGCAACATTAACAGCATCATCGCTTTTATGAAATGGTATAAAGGGTGGTATTTTCGAGAATCTATCAACGACAACAAATATGCTATCCCTCCCCTTCTCTGTTCGAGGTAAACCTAAAACAAAGTCCATAGATATATCCTCCCAAGGAACAGTAGGTACAGGCAAAGTCATATATAAACCATGAGGATTGAGTCGTGACTTAGCTTTATGACATGTATTGCAGCGAGCAACAAGCACTCAACATCCCTTCTCATCTTTGGCCAAAAGAAATTTGTAGCAAGTACGTCCTCCGTGTTCTTCATGCCAAAGTGTCCCATTAGTCCTCCTCCATGCGCCTCCTGCAACAACAAAAGACGAACGGAGCTAGCTGGAATGCATAGCTTGTTAGCACAGAACACAAATCCATCATTAACGTCGAACTTGTTCCATGTTCTTCCTTCTTTACAATTCTGTAATACATCTTTAAAATCAGCATCATGCACATATTGATCTTTGATGGTCTCCAGACCAAATATTTTGAAGTCAAGTTGTGAAAGCATAGTATAGGATGAGACAATGCATCAGCAATAACATTTTCTTTACCCTTCTTGTGTTTAATGACATAAGGGAAAGTCTAAATTAATTCAACCCATTTAGCATGTCTATGATTCAGTTTAGCTTAACTTTTAATATGTTTCAAAGATTCAGGATCAAAATGTATAACAAATTCTTTGGTCCATAAATAATGTTGCCATGTTTCTAAAGTCCGAACAAGAGCATATAATTCTTTATCATAAGTAGAATAATTCAGACTAGGCCCACTCAATTTTTTCAGAAAAGTATGCAATAGGTTTGCCATCTTGTAATAACACACCTCCTAATCCAATTCCACTAGCATCACATTCAAGCTCGAATATCTTATTAAAATCAGGAAGTTGGAATAAAGGAGCATGTCTCAACTTATCTTTCAACACCGTGAAGGCTTCTTCCTGTGCGGTACCCCAAACAAAAGGCACATCCTTCTTTGTAAGCTCATTGAGAGGTGCAACAATGGTGCTAAAATCTCTCACAAAATGCCTATAGAATCCAGCGAGGCCAGGAAAACTCCTCATTTGTGTGACCGTTTTGGGTTGCAGCCAACTCTCAATAGCTTCAATCTTGGCTTTATCAACTTCAATTCCCTGTGGAGTAACAACATAGCCAAGAAAAGACACTCGGTCGGTGCAAAAGGTGCACTTCCCAAGGTTACCAAACAAACGTGCATCACATAGAGCAATAAAAATAGCACGTAAATGTTCCAAATGTTCCTCCAAAGATCTGCTATAAATCAATATCTCATCAAAGTAAACTACCACAAATCATCCAACGAAAGCACGTAAAACTTCGTTCATTAACCTCATGAAATTACTAGGTGCATTAGTTAACCCAAAAGGCATGACTAACCACTCATATAATCCAAACTTAGTTTTAAATGTTGTTTTCCGTTCATCCCCCAATTTCGCACGAATTTGATGGTATCCACTACGCAAATCAACTTTGGAGAATATTGTAGAGCCACTCAATTCATCAAGCATATCATCTAGCCTAGGAATAGGATGACGATAACAAATAGTAATATTATTAATGCCTCTACAATCAACACACATACGCGATGTACCATCCTTCTTCGGCATTAGAATAATAGGAACAACACAAGGACTAAGGGATTCGCGTATATAACCTTTGTCGAGAAGCTCTTGTACTTGACGCCTAATCTCCTTCATCTCCTCTGGATTGGTACGGTATGGCGTACGGTTTGGAAGGGAAGCACCAAGAATTAAGTCAATCTGATGCTCAATCCCTCGAATAGGCGGTAATCCCAGTGGCACGTCTTGTGGGAGGATGTCAGCGAACTCCTGCAAAATGTTAGTGACAGCAGGAGGCAAAGAGGAAGGCACGTCCTCGAATGAAAATAATGCCTCTTTGCACACAAAAGCATAGCAAATAGATTTTCTGAAATCTAGCTCATCAATATCAGATTTGGTGGCAAATAAACATGCACTTTTTAGTTTAATTTCAGAAGCAACACTAGATGGTTTATTATTAGACTTCATTTGTTGCTCAAATTCTTTTTCCACAATCTGATTTTCCTCTTATTCTTCTCCTGTTTTGCTTTATTAGCTCTATTAATATCATCTTTCAAAATGGAATCAGGAGTCATAGGAAGCAAAGTAATATTTTTATCCTTATGAACAAGAGTATACTGATTGTTTCTACCATGGTGTACAGATTTTTTTTCAAATTGCCATGGTCGACCAAGTAATAAGGAACATGCTTGCATAGGTACCACATCACAATCAACATAATCAACATATGTAGAGATACTAAAATGCACACGAATAGTACGTGTTACCTTAACCTTGCCGCTGTTGTTGAACCATTGGATGTAGTAAGGATGTGGATGTGGTCTTGTGGTGAGAGATAGCTTCTCCACCATCTCCATGCTAGCCAACTTGTTGTAGCTCCCTCCATCTATGATAACGCGCACAGAACATTCCTTCACAACTCCCTTGCATGGAACAAATTATGCCTCTGATTTTGCTCAGCTTGTGTGACCTGCACACTCAAAACACGTTGAGCAACTAAACATTCATACCTGTTAGCGTCTTCAGGAGCCATGTATTGCGTCTCATGATCAGAATCGTCACCACTGTGTTCTTCACGTGTAATAAGAGCCAAAGTCTCCTCATCATAGTCACTAGCGGACTCATACCCACCATCCTCAGTAGCAATCATCACACGCTGAGATTTTCATTCTATCGCATAATGACCTCATCCCTTACAATAACGACAAATAATATCACTTGTGTGCCCGGTTGATGCCATGGAAGAAGAAGAGCTCTGTGTAGGCCCGGAAGGTCCGCTCTTGGCAGATAGCGGTGGTTGTGGCTGCTTTCTTGTATCACGGCTGGAGGTGGCACCTGATGGAGGTGCCGGTGCAGTGGAAGTAGAAGATGCACGCGGTGTCCATGATGAAGGTCGACCTGTAGAAAAGTTAGTTCGCGCCAATGCTTGTCGATCCTGCACTTCACGTTCAGCTTTACAAGCAAGATGGAATAAATGAGTGATATTAGTATACTCCTTATACTCTAGAATGGTCTGAATCTCTCTATTTAATCCACCCATAAAACGTGCAAGCATAGCTTCATTATCCTCAACAATATCACATCTAATCATGCCAGTTTGTAATTCCTCATAATATTCTTCTACAAAAAAAATTCCTTGTCTTAAACGCTGCAATATTTGAAGCAATTCATGCTGATAATATGGTGGAACCCAACGAGTATGCATAGCAGTTTTCAAAGCAGCCCAAGTAGCTGGAATAGGATATAATCTACAATGTTCAAACCACCATACACATGCAACACTAGTGAAAGCACAAACAGCAGCAGCAACCCGTCTCTCTTCGGGATATTGTAAACATGTAAAACATTGTTCAGTTTCTAACTCCCAAGTAAGATATATATCAGGAACATATCTACCCTCAAACGATGCAATATTCAATTTCAGTTTAGGAATATGGTCATTATCTCGTACCTGAGGTGGTGGTGCAGGCCTACCATTGCGAATATATACCTGAGGTCGACCTGCTGGTGGTGGTGCTGGTGGCTGCACGTACTTCTAATTTTGATCAACCTCATCCTCTTAATAGTCCTCCTCCTCTGCAGTAGCAGCAGGAGCTACAGAAGCACCAACAGTAGTAGCAGCGGCACTAGAATTTTGTCCTAGCTCAATAGGAACACACTGTGCTCGCCCTACTGTATCACGGCGTAGAGCTGGTTGTGGGAGACGTTTGAGTAATTCATCAAACTTGGCGTCTAACTTGGTGTCAATTGACTTCTCAATGTCATCCATCTTCTCCATTGCCTTTCCAAAGCTGACCATCACGTCTTCCACCTGTTGACCCAACATTTGATGAAACTTATCATGAAGGTCCTTGTTCGTCATGTTCTCCCACTCAATCTCATCGGCTTGTGTTCTTGCCATAGTTAGCAGCGATAGAAACAGACAAGAATATGATCCTACAGACTACTGGAATATGGTGGTGGTGGGGTGTCACAAATCCGTCAAGCGAATCTCAAATTCTTACCAGTTCTTACCCAGCAGTAGGTGGTGATCAGCAACCGTTGTAGTCAAAACTCTCAAATCTTGGATAGAGCGATTACCAAGGAGAGTCAAATGCACGACGTAGATGTATGTGGATCTGGGAAGGCTTATATTATGGTAGCAAAAACAGTCAGCAATAATCAATTCAGAGATGCAAAGTTGAATAAATGATCAATGATGGTACTGTGCTGGTCCTAGGCTAGACTGTGCTAGAGACGCGAGCCTAGAACACTAACAAAATCACGATGCACGTGAACAAGGGAGGAGCACACTCTAAAAATTTTTTCTCTTTTTTTTTGCTCCACGACAATTTTTTTTCAAAAAAGTCTACAAATGGTCTAGAAACTGCCTAGCCAGAATTTCCTAGACTTCGTTTTCTTTTGAAATTGGAACTATTTTTCTACTGCGGGTAACACGGAAGTTCGGGAGTCCTTCTCTGTCACGACTCGGAGTATGGCATGATCTCAAAATCCAAAATAGAGTAACAAAATACTGGACTCGGACTAGGACTGGTGGCGGAGATGAATCTGGTGGAACTCGCACTTGTGGCGGAGATGAATCTGGTGGAACTCGGACTGGTGGCGGATATATGTTGCAGGTGGACTCGGATTATCGTGATGGCGGTGGATATGTGGTATATGGCTGCGGTGATGACGATGGTGGTAGATGGCAGCGATGATGATGATGGTGGTATATGGCAGCGGTGATGACGAAGGTGGTATATGGCAGCGGTGACGATGATGGTGGGTATATGGCAGCGGTGACAATGATGGTGCGGCGGCGGCGTGACAACTTGTGAACAGAACTCGAAACTCTAAAGGACTAGACACTAAGACCAGCAACTAGACACGATGATGCAACCGCAAATTCAACAATGCAAAACCCTAAAAAGATTATGTAAAGGCTCAAATTGGTTCGGATATGAGGAACTAACCCTAATTTTTTTGGCTTTTTCGTGGACTGTAGGTATGAAGAACAAACTCGATCTAAACTACGAAAAACTATAAATCTCACCGAGCAACCTGGAAATCTGATACCACTTGATAGAGGCAAAGGTGTCCCGTCTTTCGATGAGATAGTGGCTATCATTTTCTATGGGAGTCGACCTTGACGATCCGACTACGAACATGCGAGACGTCGCGCCTTGGCAATCGCTAAACCAACTTCTGAGGGGTTATTGACCATGCCGAAGCTCGATCAACCTGACCACGAGGGTCTGTTTTCCTGCAAGCAAATGAAGAACAAGCAAGAAACTGAGATTGCAATCTGGATATCACGAATATAAGAGGAAAGCTCTATTAATGAAGGTGGGGTTTTGTAACGCCATTGTCTGGTCGTTGAACACAAATGAAGTACGCGAAGTTGCAGCTATGACGAACTTTAATCTAAACAAGACCCAAAGTCTAAACAACGCCCTAAGGGCTGTATATATGGTGGAAGAGGGGGAATTTCATGGCCCTTGGGGAAGGGGTCCGAAACAAACCCTATCTCTTGTTTCCCCACACATACGGACTCTAAAAACAGCCTATACTCAAGTATTTTGAAAATACATGGGCCTGGCCTAGTAATAAGGTGGCGCAGCATCAAGAATAACCTCTGGACGAAAGTTATGAAGTAGCATCTTGTATATTTCGTCCAGGGCTTCATGCACTCATTATGGTGGCTTCAACGTCCTGAAATCATCACTTGTAACTCTGTTCTTGTTCCCCTTGCGCATGCCATCATCTCCATGCTTGTTCTTGCTCCAATGTTCATCCTTCTCAAGCTAGGCCCTTCATTTGTAAGCAAAACAAATGTATCCAATTTAGGTAGCATCATATTCTCATGAACATTAGAATCATTACCAAGAAACGAAAGTACCTGGTAATTTAATTGGTGTGCGCGAGCTCTAGTAATTGGTCCAGTATGTATAGCAGCAGGGGCTGTGGGTGTAACAATGGTATTGATGTCCTAATCAACCTCGGTGGCTGGTCAATCTCCAGCACGCTCGCAAATGCCTCAGGAAGACAAAGGCGGTTGTGCGGCGGCTCGCGCCACTGCAGGAGGAGATGGTGTAGGAGATGGCGACGAAGACGGTGGCAACGCGGGTGTCCCCCTTCCGCCCCACCTCAGCCTCGACCGCCTCACCGACCGTGGCCCCGTCCAGCGCCTCTGCCTCGAGCATGGCCTTCACCTTGGGCGTCCGGCTCTTCCGTAGCCACCACGGCTCTCTGGCGAGAGAAAGACCTAGTCGCCTCCACAGAGGGACGGCCACGACCGTGCCCTCTCGCCATGACAAGGGAAGGAAATAGACCAGACTGGGAGAAGACGGGTACAGGAAGACGCTGTCCCTCTCCCCTTTTTATAGGGAGACGGGGCAGAGCGAGCCTGAAGGCGACCACTCCAATCAACCAATCCAGCCGCCGGGGGTGCAAGGAGGACCGACCCGCTGCTCCAATTGGCTGCGCCTGGCCCCTCGCCCCAGCATTAAAGCCCATACCCTCTGTGTCCATCGTCTACCCTCCCCAAGGCATGGAGGACACATGGCGGGCGAGACAGGATTCGGATGGCAAGTGGAACATCTGTTTCACGCCCCGTGATCGTGCGGTGTGGGTGCCATAATGGCCACGACCCGAGTTCACCCAGTAAATGAGTCGCGCCCCTGCAGCTTTCCCTGTTTATATGGGGAGGAATCGGACCACCTCTTTACTATTAACCGCGGGGTGATGCAAGCATGCTGCGGTCACCCCACACACGACCCCACATCACGCATTTGACGTGGGTCGTGGGGAAGCACAACTGGCGATAAATTACTACGGTAAAACTATGCCACGCATGCCCGCGCACCGTTCTGGGCCTGGCCCAACAACGCGTCGCCCTTATGTGTGGCCCAGTCCCGGGGGCTCCTATCGGTGTACAAAAGTAGGGCCCCTCTTTGTACCCCTTTACTTGTGCACGGGCCGTCAGAGCCGCACCTGTGGCCATGTTTAGTGGGGCAGAGGAAGGAAGCAAAAGTACAAGACTACCGAAGCAGCGCTCAAACCAGGGGCGCAAAAGGTAAAGTGACCAGATGGGCTTCCCCCGGCAAGACCCTTGCAGGGGCGGCCTACGCACCCCCGGCAAGAGCCTTGCTGGGGCAACTTACCCAACGCCAGCAAGACCACCCCCCTTGAACCTGAGAGTTCCGAAACCATCGATAACATTGGAACCAAATCTCGGGAGGGGGCCTGCATAGTGGCATGCGGATCTTTATGAAGACAAAGGGCCTGCGAGGCCTAGATAGGAACCAGAAGACAGAGCAACAGTGAGGCTCCTTGCCGAAGATGCCCACGAGGCCCCGGCAAGGCTCGTGCCGAAGATACCTAGGGGGCCCCAGCAAGACTCTTGCCGAGGGCACTCGCAAGGCCCCGGCAAGACCCTTGTCAGGAATATTAGCAAGACCGTGACAAGGCTTTGCCGCCCCATCGCCGACCTAGCACAACGACCAACCCTCGAACTAAGCAAGTACCCATGTGGCAGTACATGGCTCCTAAGCCAACCAGTCAAGCACCTGCGGGGTGGCATGCAGATCTTCGTGAAGACCCTGCCACCACACCAGCTTAGCAGCCTGCCAGCTTACATGGCGTTACACACCTCATTGGCCTGGACGCGTGTCAAAGCAAGGCAAAGTGGTGATGGATGGGACGGGCTTGGTTGCCATCCCCGATAAAGCAAGAGGACACCTAAGTAGCGCATTTAATGGGTTTTGTCCTGTGATGTCAAGCGATAAGCTTGTACACTCTATACACTTTCCACCTCCTGTGTGCCACTGTGGTGTCCCCTTTGAACTATAAAAGGAGGCCCGAGGCATACTGAGAGGGGATTCAGATCTTTTGAACAAGCCATGGGCCAAGCTAGTTCAAGAACTCAAGAACACTCAAATATACACCAAAGCAGGACTAGGGTATTACGCATCCTCGCGGCCCAAACCTAGGTAAACGATCTTTGTGCTGACTCCTAGACCCGCTCTTTCCACAACCTCGCGCTCGTCAACTGTAGTAGGGATTCCAGCGATCTCATAGGTGTCATTTTCCACCGACACCCTAGAGCTCATCACAAGAACAACCATCCTTAAGCTGCTCTTCCCCTTGTACTAGTTCGTCCTCAGCCCCCGTGAGACTAATCCACCACAAAGCAGGAGTACGGTTTTATGCTGCAAGGTGGCCCAAACATGGATAAACTACTGTGTCCATTTCCTTCTTGTTCATCGAGCTAGGCCATGAGATCAGCGGGTCGATCACTAGGGATGTTGAGTTCTTCGCACACGCCCCAGGGTTCGAACCTTTCTTGGGTCAGTGGAGCCCGGAATCTGACGGAGCGCATCAATGGTCTTGCTTCTGGCCAAGGCCCGGTCTTGCTACCCCACAATTGATCCTATAACTCCCTCTCTATTCTTCTTTGGGTTTGTGATTATGGTTTCTTTTATTTTATTTCTATTTGACTGTTTTTTGATGGACCTAGGAGCACTGGCCGAAATAATGTCTATGGCTCTAGCCAAAACCGTCGAGGCTCATGGTACGAAGAAGCGCAAGCACCCTGCTGAGACTACGGCAGACAAGCACAAGGCCATCTCCCTGTCCAAGTCCGCCTCTCCTGGATCCCTTGTTAAGCCAGTCCAAGTCATATCTCTTCTTGACGATCTTTTTGGCGATCTTGATCATTTTTTTCATCTAACGTGCAGTACTATTACTAGTAGTACAACTTTCTGGGTGAGCTTGCATGTGATTTTTGTGTGCCAAATGATGGTTCTAAATTGCTATTTTGACCAAAACATGCGAGAGCTTGACATACATATGATTTTTGCACATAACAGTGATTCCCTATAGATTACTTTCAACTACTTTATGAACATCAATGCTAACAATAGGAAATGCAAGATTTTAGCTCTCATGCCTTTGAAGAGAGTATAGTAGCCTCAATAACTTGTGTTATGGATATTGCAAGTAATCCCTCTGCTCTCATTCCTTTGAAGGCATGTTCTTGTGTCTTTGTTCACTCATTTTTGTGTGTATATGTAGTCTCATATGGAGTAAAATATCAAAAATCATGTTATATTTCTGAACGTAGGTAGTAATAAAATATTTGGTTTCTGTTTGAATTAGAACCAGATCTGCGGTGGAGATGAAGTTCTCAAAGTCATGCCGTGTGAGCTGCAAGACCCGAGGATGAGTTCTACTAGTAAACTATCCAGCTATTGTGTCCTTGTCGCCACATGTAATGAACAAGTGTTTTCATGTAGCTTTGTTGTCAGGCATGTTCTCGAGGGTGTACTTCACCCCAACAATTTCCTAGCCATGCCCTTGATTACACAGGGTGTGGTTCTTGTAAAGCTTCTAGACGAATCTGATGCGGACTGTCTTAATCGTTATGTTTATGAGTGGAAAGACCACTCTGTTAGGTTTTCCAAGGTTGATGAGATGGCGATGGTGCCGGTAGACATCTCTCACGAAGTCCATGGCCTAGTCATGTGGGGTACATCTCGTAGGTCGGTGGCAAGAAATAGTCTGCAGAGTTTAATTAGTGCAAATTTGCTTATCTGTAGATGAACCCTGTATTGTTTAGTACTGCCGCTTTTGTTGTGTGGTGAGTCCTGAGAACAGTCTATGTTAATGTTTGTCCACTCAATTAGTATGTATATTTTGAAGCATCCAAATCATCTTTTTTGTGAGGACGGTTTATCAATTATGTTTACACTCCAATATCTGTCTACATTATAGGGTTTATCGCACCCACCAGGATTTCCAGTCCCATGGATGTTCTCTCCATACGAGTTGTTACCACCTTTCAATTGTCCTGCTTGTGGGAGTAAGTGTGGGACCTGCATGCCACCTGTAATTAGATGATCAACCTTCAGTTTACTAATTGAACATAGTGATATCCTGATATGCATGTTTAATCTTGCAGGTTTCACTTCTTATGTCATATCAGTAATGAAGGCACTGTCCCTCACTTATATTACTGGCCACAATTGGATCAATTTGGTGTCTGAGTACAATCTGATCCCATAGGATTGGGCACCGACCGCGTCAGCAGATCAGGCTGATCTACCAAAGGATCAGGCACCAACACAGGAACCTACTCTGACACCGGCACCAGCTCCACAAGGAGCACCATCTCCGGCAGTAGCAACGGAAATACCAGTCGCACCGGCACGAGCAGCAGCAATGGCTCCGGCACCCACACCAACACTTGAAGTTGCACTTGCATCTGCTCCGGCTTGTGCAGCGGCAATGGAACCAGCGCTTGCACCGGCAACCAACTAGGCTGCAGTTTGCACTGCATATACCAAAGTCCTAACAAAAACCGACATCTCCACCTTCTTCCTAAGCATTGGTAGCCTATGTGCTTCCTTCTTTTTTCTTTCCATGTTGTTTCACATGATTCACTGTGTTGATCTAACTGTTTGTGTATGTCCTCTTGTTTGTAAACAGAGAATTCCTAAATCAAGGAGGGAGTTGTTCAATAATCCAGGCGATCGTGGCCAAGTTTATCTTACCATGTGCATCCTTGGTGTGAATGAAACTGCTCAATATACCGTAAGTACAAAGGATGGTCGCATGATTATTGATGCTAAAGGATGGTCAAGGTTCAAAACTCTATCAAATTTGTGGTAGGGGATGCTGTCAAAATCAAACTTTCTCTGTAGGGAGAGCTGGTCCTAATCAACTCTGAAATTCTTCAGTAGCAGCACGCAACTACTGAACTGATCTATCCTCCGAGAGCTTTTGATGTAATAATATGGCATGGTGAAACAAGTGTCCTTTGTGTATAAGTAGTACAATAGTATTATTTATCACGTAGGATATCGTGAAAAAATTGCAACTCTGATTGCTGGTTAGGAACCGTCGTTCGATTTCATTCTAACAACTGCCTTGCTTTATTTAATTTTCTGTATTCTCCTTGTGACAGCAGCGCCATACCGATCGCTTGCAATATCCAATGCGTTGAGTTAGAACACATGGGCCCCCAAATATTCAGGCCGACCGGCCTGTGGCCCAAAGTGTAGAACCGTCAGCCTATCTAAGTATTATATTCTCTGAACCCCGATATTATGTTATATATATTCCCCTTGATTTTCCTTATGCATAAAGTTGTGATATAAAATATTTTTATATTTCTTTACAGAGGGAGTATCTCTCTATCAAAAACATATTTATGTGTAACTAGTCACTCCTGCCTTTCTACTTCCTTTCGCTAATATGCAGTGTATCCAGGAACCGGGTCCGTGTGCCATGCACCAAATTAGAGTGCACAATTGCACGATAGACTCACCCCGGTTGTAGCGCCGCGATAATGCCCAATGAGTCGTCAAATCACAGAAAACCGCACCTTTCTAGCTATAGCAGTAAGCTGGACAGACGAAGCAGCAGCAATATTTCACTAGGCCTGAATCCCCTTCTCCCTCGTCTACTTGTTCAGAGAAAACCTCCTCTCAGCAATTGGCTAGGGTTTTCTATGAAGAACCAGGTACGAATTCTTCATCCATCCCCGATAAATCCTAGTGCCTTGGTCGCGGGTAATCCTAGGATGGTAGCCGCCACCATTGATGCATTTTTATTCCTACTAAATCTAGTGTGTTTCATTTGCAGTGCCCAAAGTGCGAGGATCCTACAGGTTTCTGCGCCCTCGGCAAGACACCACACTTGTTCCTTCTCATCCCAACACAGTATTTTTAAACGCGCACAGTATGTTCCTAGAATCATCTTTTCTATCTGGGAGGGTTGGGGTTTTTTGAACATATTTTCGACTAATTTGGAAATTTGGATTGCTATATTTGGATAAAGTGTACTAGTAGCATGGTCAACACTTGCGTGAAAGAGAAAGATATTTCTAGATTTCGATAGCGAATACATTATGTTCTCATATTATTTTTCCTGAGGTGCATTCCTTGCTCTGCAATAACACATGTACTCAAGATGGTCGGCCTTGCCATAAGTAAATACACCAGTTTAATGGTCACATTGAAGACAAGCCATGGATATAAGTTCCCATTGGGTTCATGAACCAAGAAGATCGCTGTTTTTTTATGGCTGCACTTGGATAAACTTTCTCAAGTGTTACAGACTGAAATTTGCGCACGAATGTTGATGGAGATAGCAGAACTTGGTCTCATCTTCACTTTTGTCATGGGGAACCACAGCCACCTATGGGGCCATCAGCCCCTTGTGGTTTGGTAGCGGGATGAGCACATTGCACAAAGAGCGGAGAACGTAGTATAGCACGACAGAGATCACAAGGATAGTTTTACCCAGGTTCGGGCCTCCGCGAGGTGTATAACTCTACTCATGCTTTGGTGGATTGATGGGAGGACCGTGGTGGAGATGCAACGCTCTAGCCCGATAGGGTTACCTCGGGGCGAGAGTAGCTATGCGCGTATGAGTGTAGAAGGGTCCGAATCCTTTTTGTGGTTGCTACGGGCCTCCTATTATAGTTCAAGGGGTCACCACAGTGGCAAATCAGTCACTGTGCACTGATTAGATAGCAAATAGTTCTATCATACCTAACTCTACAGACAGGGCAGAGCGCATTAAATGCGCCACTTAATGTCACATCATGGCATGCCCGACAAGCCTTGCCTGGCAGTTCGAACAACTTCTCTGCTTCCTACATGACACGTCTTTGGACGGGTGTCATTTGGAGGTGATTCCCATAGGAATTGACTGCCATGTGGCAAAAACAGCCACCTAGTCACTTTGGGGCTTGACACCACACCGATCGGTGACTTGCATCGCTGCGAGGTGGAGCGATGGAGCCTTGGCGGGCTAGTTTGCCTTTGTGGGCCGAATAGGCCTGCCGGGATGGTCTTGAGGCCCGTCTTTGGGGTAACCTTGACCTCGCTAGCCTCGCCCGCCCGGCAAGGGAGGTTTTCCCTTGGTGGTATCTTGTTTCCTTTGGCTTGACTTGGTCTTGTTCATCTGCTCTCGGACTCCTCAAAGAGCTACTCTCTTTTTCTTGGTCTGGTCTTGGATGTTGCACTCTTGCTCTTAGGCCTGTGCACAATCTGGGCAAATAGACCCAGGGTTTGTTGCACCGACAAGAGCCCCCGGCCCTGGCCCGAACGCGCTGCTGGGCGTCGTCGGGGTAGGCCATATCTAGTGCACATGCAATAGGGTAGCATTTGCTTGTCCTTTCAGATCTTCTTTGCTTCTTCATTAACCTAAGCCCAGGTCAGTTTTCGGTTCCTTCGCATGCTGTGTAACGCCAATTGTAGTGGGACCACCTTTGTAATGTCCCGTGAACGACAATAACACACGGGTGAGTAACTGCCAGTTCACTCTTCCCACCATGCTCTTATCCTTAGCCACATATGCTGCATGCATTGAGTGGGGTAGGTAACGGAGGCGCGTGGTTTGGGAGAGCGCCAAGGCAGGGGCCCAGTCTTCATGGATCGTCGGAGGAGGGCGGCTGTTACCCGCCGAAGGATCAACTCTCAGCCCAAGTCCGCCTATAAAAGAGGGGATGGGGGAGGAGTGGGAGTGTTCATACACACACCCTCCCTCCTCCATCCTCTGCTTTCTCCTGGTTATTTTGAAAGGAGGAGACCTGGGCAGGCCCTGGGCTCTAGCTTGGGGTTGATGATGTTGAATGCTTGTGCCGATGCTTGGGGAGTGAGTCTGGTGCAGGCCCCGAAGAGATGCGATGGGCGAGTCGCTCGCACTGTGGGAGGTCAAGCTTTCCCATTATGGTGGAATGATTATCTCCTCTGCTCGGGCCGGCCATCTGGTGGGGAGTGCTGGATCTTGCTATGAGCCGTTGCGACTTGGCACCCTAACGCTGGAGCACCTGGTTCTCGGTGCCCGTCTGGGGTGCGGTGCTCGGGGCTTGTGGTAATCCCGACATTGCTCCCTTTGGTGAAGTTGGGGCGAACATTGAAGACGGAGGTATCTCCCGGCCCCCCGAGGAGGGGAGCGATGCCCCTTGCATGTCTTGGATGCTGCCATCGCCTGTTGCTTCTTCGGGAGAGGTGACAGCTCGAGGAGCTAGCGTCCTCCCAGAATGGTGGTGACGAGGAAAAACGAGGGAAGACAGAGAAGGCGGGTGGCAGGGCGTCAGGTTGGAGTACGATGGCATCGACGCCTTCGTCTCATATTGGCGACATGCCGCCTCATCTTTCCGCCCTTCCCCTTCCTACCCGGCACCATCATCACTAGCCTCCGGGTTGCAGGGGAGGGGCCGCTCTCTTGGTGCCTTTGCCTCCTCCAGTAGTCTTCCAGCTGAGCTCCGGCGGTTCTCCCCACCGGTGCTCGCGCTAGAGTTTCTCGCTGGTTCTGGAGGCGGTGACCACCGCCGAGTTGCTCCTTCCATGCCTCTCCTTTGCGGCCTCTCCACTCCCGATCTTGTGAGGAGTGGCTGTGTTCGGCAAGCCCTTGATGAGATTGGGTCGGGCATCTGCTCAGGCACTCCTTCTTCCCTCTTCTCTTCCTACCGCAATACCTGGGGGAGGAGGAACAATAATGGGGGATTACGGTGCACTTATCTTTTTTAATCTAAAATGTGTAGGCACTTGCCAAACTTTAGTTCAAATTATGTAATCTCTTTTATCCATGTTTGTGTTCTGTAAGACTTGTACTTGTTGATCAGCATATTAATGAAAAAGACAAGCCTTGTCGGGTACTTGTGCATGTAATGTGTCCATGCAGAGGTGAAATGCCCCTATACATTCAAGTAAACAAGTTTTCCCTAGTAGGCTATCCTGCCGGTACCCTCAGTTTGCTGCCGCGGAGTTAGGCCTGCCGGGCACAAATCATAAAGAGGGACCACCCACCCGCCAAACCTTTTTGCCAAAGGCCACTGCAACCATCCAGACCAAAGCAACGTTCGAGTCAAAGGATGGGAGCACCTAAGTTTCGATGGTAGCGAGGTTTTCATATTTAGAAGTCTCTACTTACAGAACACGTATGCGTAAGAAAGAATTATATGCTTGGCTTGCCGGGGATCGTGATGTAGGCTCGCCTTCTCTTATCTCCTTCGGGACCAAATCCTTGGTAAGAGCCTGCAACTTAGTGCAAATGAGAATGATGCCACATGCGATCTTATCTGCACGAACATGCTATTCTCATGATATGCTTATGCATGCATGCAATTTGTCGGGGGCCCCCAATGCTTCATTTATTTTTCTGTTGCTCAGGGTCTGCGCCTGGCTTTGTACAAGGGGTTACCTGCAACATCGACAAGGCCTATACAAAAGGGTGGCTGCCGGGCAGAGCCCGACAGCCGCGCCTTATGGGTAGAACTTACGGAGAGGCTCAATGTTCCATGAGTTTTCAATTGAATGCCATCTCTAGTCTCCAAACAGACTGCACCAGGTCTGGTGACTCGTATTACCCGGTAAGGGCCCTCCCACTTTGGTGTCAACTTTTTTGTACCCTTGGTGCACCGAACGTGCCTAAGGATAAGGTTGCCTTCCTCAAAACTCCGAGCATGAAACCTGCGGCTGTGATAGCGACGCATGCCTTGCTATTAGCATGCAACACGCACAGCAGCCCAGAGACGGTTCTCCTCGAGTAGCACAACATCGTCACGCCAGTGTTGTTCTCGCGCTACTTCATTGTCGGCAAGCACTCGAGGTGACCCGTAAATGAGTTTCGTGGGAATACGTGCTTCCGCCCCATAGACTAGGGAGAATGGAGTCTGCCCTTTAGCTCGATTTGGTGTCGTTCTAAGGGACCAAAGAACCACCGGCAGCTCGTCGATCCATCGCCTGCCATACTTATGTAGCTTATCAAATGTCCATGTCTTGAGTCCTCAAAACACTTCAGCGTTCGCCTTCTCAGCTTGCTCGTTGCTCCTTGGATGAGCAACAGAGGTGAATAAGTTCTTGCTTTCGAGGACATGAACGTATTGCATGAAGGCGTGGCTCGTGAATTGGGTGCCATTGTCGGTGATGATACGGGCATGGACTCCAAGGCGGCACACCAACCCTTTCAAGAACTTGATAGCTAACTGGGCAGTCACCTTTCTCACGGGCTCTACTTCCGGCCACTTTGTAAACTTGTTGATTGCAACGAACAAGAATTCAAATCCCCTGGTAGCACGAGGGAAGCCCAAAACGTCGAGCCCCCAGACCGAAAATGGCCATGACAAAGGGATTGTATGAAGAGCTTGGGCAGGCAGATGGATACTCTTGGAATGAAACTGGCAGGCTTCACACTTGTTGACCAACTCAACTGCATCTTGGAGGGTTGTGGGCCTGTAAAATCCTTACCAAAAAGCTTTTCCAACCAGATCCCTCGACCCGACGTGTGAGTCGCACATACCCTTGTGTATCTCTACTAGCATTCCTGTCCTTCTTCCTGGCAAATGCACTTCAATTTCACACCATTGGGCCTACTTCTGTACAGCGTGTCATCAACGAACTGATACATACTAGCCCTCCAGGCTACTCTTTCAGATTCTTCTTGCTCTTCGAGAAGTTCTCCAGTTTGGAGGAAATGGACTATGTGTCGCGCCCAGGTTGGAGCCTGAGGCTCGATAACGAGGACTAGCGGCACCTCCTCCTTTGTGGGAGCGCACTCCTCGACCGCGGGGGTTGATGGTCTGGCAGGAGGGGGCAACTCAGCGAATGAATGGGAGTTGTTCCTGCCAAACTCTCTACGGGGAACCTCGAGAGGTTCTACCCGGAGAGGCTTGTCGGAGTCCAGTTTCCTCCTCTTTCTGGGCATTGTTGCTGGAGATATGGAGGGCTGAGTCAGATGGACAACAAAAGTCCCTGGTTCCAGAGGGAATTTTTGCACAGCACACTTTGACAGATGATCAGCAACGTTGTTTTCCGCATCGGGTACGTGCTCTGTTTGCAATCCGTCAAAGTGCTCCTCCAACGTTCTCACATCCTCAATGTATGCCTCCATCAATGGACTTTGGTAATCCAGGTTCACTTGTCTCACAACAAGTTGTGAATCTCCGCGGATGATTAGCTTCTTGATCCCCAGTTGTGTCACAATCCTAAGCCCGGCAAGGAGCCCTTCATACTCTGCAGTATTGTTGGTAGCCTCCTCCCCGAGGAAAATGCATCTGGACAACGTACTTAAGGTGTTCCCTAGTGGGAGCAATGAGAAGCTGTTGGCGTTCTGGGAACGGGGGTCCCCAAACTTGCCTGCCTGCAGCCTGCGGTGTGGCTCAAGTGGGGTCCCAGCGCAGCCCTGCTTCATCAGCTCAAGCTCATGACCCTCGCGAGGGGCCAAGCCTTGCGGGGCGGACGACAGGAAGCTTCCTCAGGAGAAGCCTCCTCAGGCAGGCTCGCGAGGAGATAGAGAGATCAAGGCAGGGTACCTCCCTAGGAGCCCATGACGCAAGCCAATACGATCGGGACCAGGCAGGTGCTAGGCGGGCGCCGGCCTGCGCAGTGTCCTTGTTTCCCTTTCCGTGCAAAGGGGGCAAGCACAGACCGAGGCATCAGGAAAAGGTTACCGTTTCGGTGCAACAAGACCAAGACCAGCAGAAGGGCAGGATGGAGGTCATCGTGGAGCCTAGGACGGCGTCATCGTCAGAGCCTTTGGCAGCCGAAGACCAACTTTAGTCAGGATAAGTGTACTAGATGTTCCCCTTCAAAATGGCCAATTGTTGGCACCCTTCCCGCTCATTATTTGGGAAGAGGCCTAGGGCCTCCCTCTATAAATAGGACTAGCGACCCGCAGGGTAGGGGATCCAGAGATCGGATCGAGAGAAAGATCGACCAGAGAGAGAGAGAGAGAGAAGCGACTGAACTCACCCTAGTAGTTGATCGCACCAGCTCAAGAACAGCCCCTCGCGAGGCTGTTCTTCCTTTGTACTGTTCATCATCAGCCCCTGAGGCAATCCACCACACCACGCACTAGATTAGGGTATTACACCACAATGGTGGCCTGAACCAGTATAAATCTTGTGTCCCTTGTGTGTTCTTCTTTCTAGCCTAGATCCTTGCGGGACCTAGACGCGTGAGCTGGTAGGGGAAAGATCTTCGTGCGCACCCTAGTGTTCGAACCTCAAGGGTCTGCCGGAACCCGAAATCCGACATTTGGCGCGCCAGGTAGGGGTGCGCCGGAATCTTTCTTCCGCTAGTCATGCGAGATCTTCCGCCGTGTCCATGGCTGACGCTCGCCGAGCTTGCACCTAGCGTCGGGCTGCTCTCGCCACCCGCGTTGCCCAGAAGGCGCCCGTCGGCGGTCGCCCCCATCGTTCCCCATCACCTGCCGCCAACGCTGCAACCGGCCCGGGGGGAACGAGCAGCAGGCCTCGTCCCTGCATCCTTCGGTGCGGCGCGATGGCCGCACCGCCACCCCGTCGCCGACTCTAGCCGGTTCGTCGCCCCACGCCCGTTGCGCCCCCGCGGACGAGCCGCCAGCTCCTACAGCCGATGCCGGCACTGGGGCCAGGGGGCTCCGAGCCTTGGCCCCCCCTTGCGGCAGGTGCGATGGCCGCTCAAGTTCAGGCCCGAGATGCCGCCGCGCTACAACGGCGCGATGGATCCGCTGGTTTTCTTGTTGGCGTACGAGGAGGCTGTCCTCAAGGCTGGAGGCGACGACAGGGTAATGGCCAACTGGTTTCCCATGGCCCTCACTGGAGTTCCGCGTATGTGGCTGCTCCACCTTCCGACGGCTTCTGTGACCTCCTGGGGGAGCTGCGCGGCCTCTTCCTCGCCCAATACGCCACGCCGACGCCCCCGGTCATCGCAACTCTCTTGGGCAGCTCACAAGCGCCACCTTCGAGCCGCCCCGTCAAGCCGTTCACCCGCCAGATCGGCGCCGCCTCCAAGTGCCGAGAAACTCCCCCGGGCTAGGTGGTGCCCGAGGCCGATCTGACCTTCAACTTGGACGATCACCCCTCCAACCACGCCGGTTCGGGTGCGCTCCCGATGCAGTGTACCCCCATCATCTGCCAAGTGGCCGTCACCAGGACCCTCATCGACGGTGGAGCTGGCCTCAACGTGCTCTCTGTGGAGGCCTTTAGCCTCCTCCATGTGCCACTAGAGCGGCTTCAGCCCAGCAGGCCTTTCTCGATTGTCGGGGTCGGTTCCACCGCCTCCTTGGGGCAAATTCACCTCCTGGTGACCTTCGACACCTATGACAACTTCCGCACAGAGCTGATCGACTTCGACCTCGCTCCCATCGGCTTCCCTTACAACGCCATCCACGGCTACCCGGCCTTGGCCCGGTTCATGGCAGCGACTCACCCGGCATACAACCTCATGAAGATGCCCGAGAGCAGCGGCGTCCTCACCGTGTCAGGAGACACAAGAGATGCGCTACAGGCGCTCAAGCTTGCCTTCAAGACAGCCACGGTGGCGCAGCCCGCCAGCATTGATGCCCTCGAGCCCAAGGGGGCTGCGCCGGCTAAGAAGAGCAGCTGTTCACCCAAGACAAGGCGGAAACCAAGCAGATACCAGTCGACGAGGACAGGTCCATTGACGCCACCTTCACCATAGGCGCCAACCTCGAACCCGAGCAGGAGGAGGCCTTGGTGAAATTCCTGCACGCGAACAAGAAGGTGCTCGCGTGGGAACCTGATCAGCTAGCAGGGGTCCCGAGGGGCGTGATTGAGCATCACCTCAACGTGTGCCCCAACGTACGCCCCGTGAAGCAAAAGGCGAGGCGGCAGTCCGCTGAGAAGCAAGCTTTCATCATCCAAGAGACCCGCAAGCTAGACGCGGCAGGGGTTATTCGCGAGGTCCGATACCCAGATTGGTTGGCTAACCCGGTTGTCGTGCCGAAAAAGGGAGGAAAGGAACGCATGTGTGTCGACTTCACCAACCTCAACAAGGCCTGCCCGCAGGATCCATTTCCGCTTCCTCGCATCGACCAAATCGTCGACTCCACCGCTGAGTGTGACTTGTTATGCTTCCTGTATGCTTTCTCGGGCTATCACCAGATCAAGATGGCGGTAGAAGACATGGAAGAAATGGCTTTCCTGACCCCGTGTGGAGTATACTGCTATACATGCATGCCATTTGGGTTGCGCAACGCGGGCGCGACCTTTCAGCGGCTGATGCACATCGCCTTAGGCCGGCAGCTCGAGAGGAATGCTGAGGCTTACGTTGATGACATTGTGGTGAAGTCTCGGGAGGAAAAAAACCCTGATACAGGACTTGGAAGAAACCTTCGCGAGCCTCAATGAGGTGGACCTGTGGCTCAACTCGGAGAAGTGTGTGTGTTTGGAGTCCCCTCAGGCAAGCTCCTAGGCTTCATCGTATCCCACAAGGGCATCGAGGCCAACCCGAAGAAGGTCAAAGAAGCCGAAGACATGAGCCCGCCGAAGACCCTCAGAGAAATGCAGAAGCTCACCGGGCGTGTGACCGCGCTAGGGCGCTTCATCTCCAAACTGGGGGAACGAGCACTGCCCTTCTTCAAACTGATGAAGAAGAAGGGCCCCTTTGAATGTACCGAAGAGGCCGACAAGGCGTTCTAGGATCTCAAGAGGTACCTAACCAGCCCTCCGGTGATGGTAGCTCCGCGTCCTCGGGAGCCCCTGGTACTCTACCTTGCAGCCACCCCCTACTCCGCCGGCGCAGCTCTGGTGGCGGTTAGGGAAAAGCGTCGGACCAAGACCGCAGCAACCGTCCGGGCCGAAGCCAAGCGAAGCCAAGAAGGCCTTGCAGAGACCGCGACCGCAGCCGAAAAGGATCAGCCGCAGCAGGGGAGCACCCCCGGAGCAGAAGAGACCCCTCCAAGCGACCAAGCGCTGAGGGCTCCGTCGCCTCAGGAGGCGCCCCAACCTCCGGAGGACACAAGCAGCGCCAGCACTCACAACCTCGTCGAGCACCACGTGTACTTCATCAGCACGATGCTACGCGATGCAAGGGCGCGGTGCCCCATGCCTCAAAAAATCTTCCTCGCGCTATTGGTAGCCTCTCGCAAGCTACGGCACTACTTCCAAGGCCATCCCATCAAGGTTGTCCTAGCATACCCCTTGGAAAGGGTACTCTGGAGCCCCAACTCAGCTGGAAGAGTCGCTGAGTGGAACATCGAGCTGCAAGCATTTCAGCTAGAATTCAGCACGACCAGAGTCATCAAGGGGGCCGCACTTGTAGATTTCATGGCAGAATGGGCAGAGGCGCTAGGCCTCGAGGCTGGCGAGGACTGATCACTTTCCCCTGGAAGCGAGGCACCGGACGGCTGGGTCATGTACTTCGATGGAGCATTCTCCCGACACGGTGCAGGGGCCGGCACAGTGCTCGTGTCTCCCACTCAAGACAGGCTTTACTACGCCGTACAACTCTGTTTCCAGCACGGAGAAAAGGTCTCCAACAATATAGCAGAGTACGAAGGCCTGATAGCAGGCCTGAAAGCCGCAGTCGCCTTGGGGGTAAAGCGCCTCATCATCAAGAGTGATTCACAACTCCTCGTCAACTTCTCTAAGAAGATATACAAGCCGAAGGACGAGCACATGGAAGCCTACCTTGCGGAGGTTCGCATAATGGAGAAGCAGTTATGGGGGCTGGAGTTGCAGCATGTGCCTCGCGGCAACAATCAAGAGGCTGATGACATCGACAAGAGGGCGTCTAGGCGGCTGCCTCAGGAGCCTGGCGTCTTCAAGGAGCGACTCTTCAAGCCCTCGGCAGCACCGTCACTATCGAGCACATCACAACCTCAGGAAGAGCTCCCTCAGCCGCCTGCCTTAGGAGCCCCGGCCCGCGGCCCGGCCTCAGGGGCACTCTTGCTCCTGGCGCTCGAGCCTCAGGAAGGATGTTGGATCCCAGAGCTCAGGAACTACTTGACGCAAGGGACTCTGCCAGAGAAGGAGGAGGAAGCAGAGCATGTGGCGCGGCAGGCCTCAGCCTACTGCATCAAAGATGGAGAGCTCTACCAGAGGCGACCAAATGACGTGTCCCTACGCTGCATTTCCAGAGAGCAAGGGAAGGAGCTGCTGGCGGACATACACGGTGGAGACTGTGGGCATCATTCATCATCACAGACCCTCGTTGGTAAGGCGTTTTGCAGTGGGTTATATTGTCCCACAACACTTAGTGACGCCGTTGAGCTGGTGAAGGCTTGTGAGGCTTGCCAATTCCACACCAAGCAGATCCATCAACTGGCAGGAGGTCTGCAGACTATACCCCTCTCATGGCCATTCGCAGTTTGGGGACTGGACATTCTGGGCCCGTTCCCTAGGGTGCCAGGGGGCTATCTCTACTTCTACGTTGCCATGGACAAGTTCACCAAGTGGGCTGAGGTGGAAGCTGTCCGCACCATCCCAGCGGGCTCCGCAGTCAAGTTCATCAAGGGCCTCGTGAGCCGATTTGGAGTGCCAAACCACATCATGACCGACAACGGTTCGCAATTCACCAGTAATCTCTTCAAAACATACTGTGCTAACCTTGGAACGCAGATATGCTACGCTTCGGTAGCACACCCCCGGAGCAATCGCCAGGCTGAGCGAGCCAATGCGGAGGTCCTGAGGGGCCTCAAAACTAGGACCTTCAAGAAGAAGCTAGAGGCTTGCGGCGGGGGCTGGTACGACAAGCTCCAGTCTGTGATGTGGTCTATTCGCACAATCGTGGCCAAGCCGACTGGCGAGACCCCGTTCTTCCTCGTCTATGTAGCTGAGGCCGTCCTCCCTCACTAGGTCAGACATCGTTCCGCACGGGTCCTGGCGTTCGACGAGACGCAGCAGGATGCCATGCGTGGGATGGATCTCGTGCTAGGGGAGGAACGCTGTCGAGAGGCCGCGCTGCGGGCAGCAAGGTATCAACAGGCGCTGCAACGATACCACTGCCGCAACAGCCGCCCCAGAACTCTTGAGGTAGGGGACCTCATGCTCCGACGGGTCCTCTCCAGGGAAGGGTTGCACAAGCTCTCTCCGATGTGGGAGGGCCCGTTCAAGGTTGTTCATGTTTCCAGGCCCGGCTCCGCGCGCTCGGAGACCCAGGAGGGGGTACCCATCTAGAACGCCGACAGAAGCATGCCAGCCCCTGCACCTTACAGGGAGAAGACACCATCGAAATACATGATCCATTCCTAGGGCTCTTCCTTGCCGGGAATAACTGTCTCCAGCACTTCTTTATCAAGGGTTTGTGTCCATTCTGCAATAAACTCTGCCAATGCTCTGCTCTAATAGTTCATGTGCCCTAAAACTTCAAACCAAAGCTAGATAATTCCAAGGCCTAGTCCACTATCCTGCCGGTGGCCTCAGGGTTTCCGAGTATTCTTTGAAGAGGAAATCATGTGACAACCGTGATCTCATGGGCTCGAAAGTAGTGCCGCAGTTTCCTTGAGGACATGACGAGGACAAAAATCAACTTTTGCACGCCAGAATACCTTGATCTAGGCCCGTGCAACAGGGAGCTGACGAAGTACACTAGGCGCTGCACCACTTTCTTCCTTGCTGCAACATTGGGACTGTCTCCGCTGCCTCGCTCTCCCTTGTCCTGAACTGTATCTGACCCTGCCGGGGCGTGTTTGCTTTCCTCTCTGGAGGGGACAATGTCTATGGTTGTCGCTTCATCCACTTCCCGCTGCACCACTAGTGCTGCACTAACCACTTGATTAGTTGCCGCTAAGTATAGCAGCAACGACTCTTGTCGTTTGGGAGGTACCAAAGTGGGCACAGAGGAAAGATTGGTTTTCAAATCTTGTAGTGCAGCATCTGCCTCCGGGGTCCACTCCATAGGTCCTTCCTCCTTCAAGATTTTGAAGAACGGCAAGGTGCACTCGGCAGACTTGGAAATGAGCCTGCTAAGTGCGGCAACACATCCAGTCAAACGCCTCACGTCCTTAACTGTCTTGGGTGCTTGAATCTGCTCGATAGCCTTGATCTTCTCGGGGTTGGCCTCTATTCCCTGATGGGACACAAAGAAGCCAAGTAGCTTGCCAGAAGGAATGCCAAAGACACACTTCTCTGGGTTCAGCTTCTAGTTGATCTTGCACAGATTAGTGAAGGTTTCTTCCAAATCCTAAATGAGGGTTGATCTGTCCTTGATCTTGACCCCTATGTCATCCATGTAAGCTTCAATGTTTCTGTGTAGCTGCGGCACAAAGCCAATCTGGACTGCCCTTGAAAAAGTTGATCCGGCGATCTTCAATCCAAAGGGCATCAAGAATATGCATCCAGGAAAGAAAGCAGGTCACTCGGAAGTGGAATCCACAATCTGGTCGATGCACAACAAGGGAAATGAGTCGTTCGGGCACGCCTGGGTTAGATCCGTAAAATCTACGCAAAGCCTCAATTTTCCATTAGCCTTGCGTACCACCACAGGATTTGCTAACCAAGTTGGATGCAGTACTCCTCTAACCAGACCAACTGCCACAAGTTTCTTGATCTCCTCGGCAATGAATTGTTGCCACTCCAAAGCTTGCTTCCGGATCTTCTGCTTGACGGGTCAGGCATGTGGGCACACTGGTACAGCGAGGTGCTATACAAATGGTTTTTGAACCGATTTCCATGACGGTGTGCTGAACCATCACCAAGTGAATGACTGCGATAGGGGGTCCTTCCCACACGACCCAGAAACCGTCGGGGATATGCCCTCCTGGCACACACGCTCGGCAAAATGAGGTCGTGTGCGACCGGCGAGCGATCAAAATGGTTATACGTACAATAGTGCTAAAAAAATATAATTATATAGGCGAAATCATTTCTGATCGTAAGTACATCCCACACAGTTAGTCCCCGCTAAACGTTTCTGTTCGTATATATATCCCACACATTTGCTCCAAGGAAAACGTTTCTGTTCGTAGGTACATCACACACAATTTTCCTTGTTAAATCGTTTGTGATAGCATTTCCATTGCACACAATACTAACAATTATATCGTTTGCGTTATTGAATGCATCACACACAGTGCGTAGAAGAAACTGTGTGACAAAAGTTGTCCATCACACACAGTTTTTATGTGGTAAACGTTTGCGCAAGGTGGCCTAATGCAAACAGTTTTCAAGAGAATGTTGTGTGTGATTGTTCATTGATCTAACACGGTTTATTCCTAGAAATTGTGTGCATTGCCTGAGGTCATCACCCACGGTATTTTCTCAATAACTGTTTGCAATAGCAAAACCTAATTAGCAAGCTAATTCACCATTAGCGGAATAATTGCCATATTATTAATAATCCATTTATTAATCTAATTGACATTCATATTAAAAACATAACATATTTCATTTCCATATTAAGGAAGCAGGATTTCATAATTGAAATACATTAGAGTATAACATGATATAGCTTCAGCACTAAGCTACCCCATTACACAACTGCACCAGCACCAAGTTTCACATGCAACATCTAGAACCTTTCGAAATTAGCATCATAGAAGGTACATAGACAGATGCATCTCATATGGAAAACTAATGAAATGGAAGGAGAACATTGAGCCTTCATTGATGTTGAAGGTCTTTGCAACTTTAGGACAGTGCCTGTGGATGATTGACCGTCCATCCTTCGTCATCTTCAGGAACACTTCAATATTGAACCGTGGGTGTTGTATGAAAACCTTCCTCGCCTCCTGACCATAGAGGTGGTTTGAGAGGTAATCATTAGTGAACTGCTTTGGAAAGGCCTGAAAACAAGGATGTGCATAAATATCTTCTCTATATTGGAAATGGGGAAAAGGAATAAAAAAAGGCAAGGTATAATACTTAGTACCATCTTGTAGTGAACTGATGTCTTCTTCATTGTGCAGACAAAGATCTTGTTGTTTTTGTCGCTAATTTCTTTATCCTAACAATCTTACCGAGTTTCTTGACTTTATTGATATTCATGGAAAACTCATTTCCCCATATGCAAAAAAGGGTCGAATAGTGGGTCAAAACATCTGACAGCAGGACCTACATGTGCAAGACTAAAATTTTAAAAACCTAAATATTAGAATGGTTCCTGCAATTGGACAATAATGTGCTATCAGACAACTGACCATGGACGTGCTAACCTCGATTGTAAACCTCAGTGTTTCCCATTGTTTCCCTGCAACACATATAAGTAGTTAGTCATCAGGTTAAGTAAGGGTTCCCATGCTATTAGTAAAATATGTTGATGAAAAATAAGCACATTGCAGAATCATCAGATTAATTCAAGCCACATGGAAAACCCATTTATCCAAACCAAGCATGATTAAGAACTAGGAAATATAGCACTTGTATATGTTTCTCATGTATTAAGTGCAGCCAAATTTGATTTATTCCTCACAGGCACAACAATACAAAATTCTACCCATGACAATTGGACACCGCATTGCAAAATTGAACCAACCAGTTAACTAAACACCACAACAAATGAACCAAACATTAACTGAGCACCACATTGCACAATATAACATACCCCTAATAGAAGATCAGACAATTAACCAAACCAAGCATTCTTAACAACTTGGAAATATAGCAATTCTATTTGTTTCTCATGTATTTACTACAGCCAAATTCAATTTATTCCTCACATGGTATACCATAACAGAATGCACCCACAACAATTGAACAATGTATTGCAGAATTGAACTAAACAGTTAACTAAACACCACAACAAATGAACCAAACGTTAACTGAGCACCACATTGTACAATATAACATACTACTAATAGAAGATCAAACGGTTAACCAAACCAAGCATGCTTAACAAATTGGATATATAGCAATTGTATTTCTTTCTCATGTATTTAGCACAACCAAATTTGATTTACTTCTCACATGGTATACAATAACAGAATGCACCCACAACTATTGAACATCGCATTGCAGAATTGAACCAAATAGTTAACTAAACACCACAACACAAATGAACCAAACGTTAACTGAGCACCACATTGCATAATGTATAACCAAACCAAGCATGCTTGACAACTAGGAAATATAGCAATTGTATTCGTTTATCATGTATTTTGTAAAGATAAATTCGATTTATTTCTCACATGGAAGACAATACAAGGTTGCAGCCTGAAGAACTGAACATCACATTTGCAGAATTGAACCAAACAGTTAACTGAAGATGACAACTAATTAACCAAATAGTTAATAAGTGGGCACCACACTGCACGACATATAGAACATATACACTAGAGCAACAGATTGCATGGTAAAATTAGATAGCACAATTCACTAGAATTTGTTAAGGAAAGGCAGGAGCAGCACACGCAACGCGTAAACCGAGCATGCTTAACCGGCATAGCTAGCAAATGGCAAGGTGCTCCTCCAAGATCTAGGGGTCGGTGACCTCATCCGCGTGTGCGGCCACGATTTGCTTCTCCGCTGCCAAATGCTCCTTGAGCTCCTAGCTATACTACGTGCACCATGGCTTAGGGTGGCGCTTATTTGGTGGAGGGGTCGGTGATTTGGGTGGAAGGTGTCGCACCGGCGGTCGGGGCATGTGGGATGTGGAAGGAGGAGGAGGATGGGGGTCGAGTGTGGATCAGCTGCCTAGATACAGGAGGTCGAGCAGCGTGAAGGAGGGTCGCCAACAAGGAGGCAGCGCTGCAATCAAGGAGTGAAGGTTTCAACTTGGAAAGGAAGCCGGAAACAGGGGAAATGTGGCTTTTGGTAAGGGGAAGGGGGCGGGGAGGTAGATATTTCCGTGGAAGCCGAAATTTTTGAATCGGTTCAGCGAAAAAACTAGCGCGCAAAGTGTCATTAGACACGGTCCCTTATTCAGAACTGTGTACGATATGTGAACATCACAAACAATTCAGATAGCTTAACCCATGTGTGACGAGTTTGAACGTCAAACATTTTGGTTCCAATTTCCCTGGTTACAGTGTTCATCCACGTATTGCATAATTTGGGTAGACAAAGGAGGCTACATCACACCCACACTTCTTAATCGAGCAAGTTCAGCAATTAAACAGAGCTAGCTGGCCTAAACGTTACTCTAACAAATTAAAGACCGACGCTCTTAATTAAAAAAACAAAGAGTACTACTATGGCTGGTGCTCGTCGATATCTGCCTCCTCCTCCTTGTCCAACTTGCACCATACTCGGCAAGCATCTCACCACCCACGACTGCCATATCTTTGGAAAAGGCCGCCATGAGCTGGGCGTGGGTGGCCACGATCTGGGCTTGGACGGGATCTGTCGTTGCAAGGTATGCGGTAGTGGAACAGATGCCTGGTCGAATGCTCTCGGTGATTGCCAACTCTTCGGTCGTGGGTTGCTGACCGTTGTCAGAGAAGCTTCATTCGATTTGTGCGGTGACTGCCGTGAGCTGGGCGTGGGCGGCCTCGACATGGTCGTGGGCGGCCTCCATCAGGGCTAAGGCCACCGCTGCGGAACGGCCAATTGTTGTGTTGCTCTCCCAGTTGCTATCCCTGAGGCAGATGTTGTTGCCTCCACTTGAGAAGCAACAATAGCCGTTTGGGCTGCCTTGGCTGCTCGGTCATAGATTGTGGACGCGCTCATGCACCTTGTTAGCACGCGGATGGCAGCTGCGGCCGCTCTCTCACTGGAGTGGGCCGCCGAAGTTGCCCTCACGACGCGGGTCCACGTCTCCATCTTTCACCGACGACGATTGAACAGTGAAATGATATTTTGGGAGCAACCTAGTGTGCTTGACATGCCGACCATGGACTGTAGCCGACGCACCTTCTCGCGTAAGCCATAGGCGTACTATACACCGACGGTGCTCCAGGATATTTTGTACTGCATCTCACATGGTTGGTGATAATAAACTTTGTGGGATCTACTTGATTTTTCATCCAGAGTTGAATTACATAATGGGGTCACAGCGACAATGGACAGTGTTGGAATTGCTAGACCTTTTATCTGAAGTGAACATGCAACTATATGTGTGTCATAAGAAAATTGGAATTATTTAGGGTTTGTTTGTAAATTTTATACATTAAATTGGTTTTATATCCATTTCAGGTGCACAATTCAAAATTAAAGTTCATGCATGTGGCACCCCGATCCGCATGGAGCAGGGGGCCCTCGCACGTCAGCCCAGGATAACACCTGACGCACGACAAGACCATGATACAACACTCCAGGTACAATAATATTCATTACATGTATAGAAGATTATATCATTGATGAATACAATCATCTGGCATAGCTCTAAGGCTATCTAAATGGCGGCAAAAGTCTTGGTTTGGCAGCATAGCGACTCTGGCTGGGCTCCACAACTCACAGGACTAGCAAGGTTACGGCCTAGCGTGACCAAACAAGCAAGCCACCTAGGCATGACCTACAAACTGGCATGACACGCCAGGTCTATACATTGAATATACGTGCAAGACAACCAAATATATAGCATCCAAACAAACAGATGACAAAGCAAGAACCAAGCGCATGCAACAACCTATCTCATAACAATTACTAAGCATGACATGATATTAACAAGAAACATATATCAAACTAAGCATAAACAACATCATGGCATCTACTAGCCTGGCAATAACATGGCATATATAACATACCTCCAACAAGTCAATAGCAAAACATGGCATAACATAGCATATCAAAACATGGCATAGTCTAGCAGTTCAATCAAAGCATGGCATGGCATCATGAAACTATGCTGAAAATAAACTACCAGTTACCTCCCTGAAGACATATTGTATTAACTTTATGCAACAATCTCTTATTCTGCTACGGCTCCTCAGAGCAATCTCATGACTCACCGAGACCTCGTCTCATGATCATATCAAAACATCACCGTGACTTCTCACGACTATCTCATAGTCTAAGTCACCACATTATTTATCGCACATTATTTATCAACTTAGTTATTTCAAGTTTATCCCCCATTTTGACCAAGACCCGATAGTTTGACCTACTACGAATTGTGCCCATGATCGAGGACGCGGCTATAAATAGATTTAACGCACACTCTGCAAAGGTAGCACATTGTACCCACACCACAGAACCCATGGCCTCGCACTCCCATTCAGGTGGACAAACGATGTTCCGACAAAACCGATCCATTGCCCATGGCACTCTCCCGGCCACTCCGACCAACTCCCCTCCGGGCTAAGTCATGGGTGGCCTCGTGCCTACCAAAGGCATCAACGACCACCGTCGTGGAAAAACATAAACGGTCCCAAATGGGGACAAAAGGCCTTAACAACAACTATGGTCCCAAATCCGGGTAGCGCGCACCCACAACCTTCCCTCGTTGGAGGCACCGGCGAGAGGCATGACAACAGACCCAATTAGGGCCTACCCATAAAAGGCAAATGTGGTTGCACTGGAGATGCTCGATTTGGAGGCACTATGACTTGATCCCGTCGATGACAGAGGAGATTTCTTATTAAGTCATATTATTATCTTCTCCATCATCATCAACATTATGAGCATATTTAAAATGAATGCAACAATGAGCATGCCACATACAAATGCAGTAACAAAATATCAAGCTTCTTAAGTGAACAGCTATAGCATATGGAATAAGGCAAAACAAATCACTAGCATATCAACCATGTAACAGAATAATCATAGCATCAATACTACGGGCATGAAACTAAACCAAAAAAGGCATGATATTATCAACAACAATATCCAACTATCATGGCAAATGCTATCATGAAGAGCAAGCATGACATGGCAAGCAGTTCGACATATACCAGAACCGAAATAACTACAGATGAAGCAGATACGAAACTACTGCAACTAAACACACACATGGTGCAAGCAAAGTCAACATGCAAACTTGGGGCTCATGATAAGAGGTTGGCTTGCCTGGGGGTCGAGGAATACTCCGGGAACAAGAGTGGAATGATCACGAAAAAATTTGTCGGAGAGGGGTTCTCTCTCAAAGGGGCTGGATTAGGGCAAGGGAAAAATGGGTATTTTCAGAATGTGCAAACCTAAAGAAATTAGTCCCATCAGGAAGAGCTTGACAAATAGAGAACTTGATGATTGGAATCACCTCGATCGGTGTTACGGTTGAAAAGTTGTGGCCGTTCACTTTTTAGGCAGAAAAGGCACTAAAAAGTGAACGTTCACAAACTATCCACTTCACAGTGGGAAAGCACATTTTTGAGAATACGCTTTCACAGTGGGAAAGCACATTTCAGCCGTTGTTGCAGAAAAATACACCTTCTCCAAGGGAAAGTGTACTACGCCGAGGGCGCCTCCACTTTCCGACGTGGCCAGCTGGGCCACACCCTCCTCTCGCTAACAACTGGGGCCCGCAACAACTTCTCTCTCCTCCTCACCTTCTTGTTCCTTCTTCTCTTCTGCTTCCCAATGCAACGACAAGGCACTAGCTCCGACGCGGGCTCGACGCTCTGGCGAGCTGCGGGACCAGGCGACGGCGCGGTTGCGGCCTCCGGGGAGCACCGCATCCAGGGGTTGGTAACACGGGCGGTGGAGATGGCTAGAAGTGTAGGGACGAGCGAACCAGAGGGCGGCAGGGTCAGGCGATTGGGTGGCTCCGGCGGAGGATTGAGGCGGGCGGCAAGCCCGGGAGGATCACCGGAGTTGAGGTGATGCCCTGGTGGTGGAGGGATGGAGGGGGTGACGCTCTGTGTTGCCGGCCTCAAGGGCAACCGAGGCGGCGTCCATGGTGATGGCAGGGTCAGGGAGCGGCTCTGGGAGGGAATGGGGAGCTTGGCGAGGCGTGAAGAGAGGAGGAGGAGCTGCTGATGAGCTCGGATGAGTCGCGTGGTCCTATTTATAGTCGGGGTAGGGGCACCCGAGCCGGTCGCCGCTGAGTGTGTCCGGTCGAGGCTCTGTCGGCTGCAATGGCCACGGGGGGGGGGGGGGGGGGGCACAGGAAGGCTCCGAGGGGGAAGCGGACGAGGCACAGAGGCTCACGGAGACGAGCAGAGCTTGGGGACAAGAGGAGGAAGAGGACACCGAGGTGGAGGACAACGGAGTTCACAGGCGCGTACTGTGCGGCAAAGACGTCGACACGATGAGGTAGAAAACGAAGTGGGAGAGAGGTCCAGGGGGAAGAGGACGCCGAGGGGGTGCTGTTGGACACGATGGGATGAGCCAGAACCGGCTGAAGCAGTCCTGTCGACGCCAACAATTGCTAGTCCACCGATTTGGCCGGCATCCCCTCGTGATCACCACAGACAAGATGCGCTCTGGCCTCCTATTACATGCCAAACCATGTCGGCAATGAAGTCTTTCCAATATACATTAAAACTGAGGTGATGGAATGGGTAGAGGCGCAGTGGGCAGAGGGAACCAAGCTTCACAAGTTTGTTGTAGCAAACTTGACCGCGCTTTTGTGATCAACCTAGTGAGGTTAAGGAGTAAACTTGCTGTCAGGGAGGTTTAGAGTAGAAAAGACTACAGTACTGGGAATTATGAGGTCATTTGGACAAGTATTTAACATAGTTGCTTTGCAACTGCTAATTTTGGTTCAGAGACAAATGATGAAGAAGCACTCACTAATAGTGTTGGATTGGGCTGAAACTGAACATGGCAGAGTTATTTGGACATACAGAGATGTTGTAAAAAATTCATACCTTTTGGAGCTTCCAAAGTGGTACTTGTTTCACAAACATCTTTTCTGCCCAAAATCTTGAGAAAATTCTAGGGAAGTTATATGGATAGGAGAAGTCTCAGAAAATTTTCGGCCATAATGGAGCAAGATAAAATATACTTGCTTCACAAACTGAAAATTGGGACAGAAACAAACAATTGATCCTAGGCTCACATAGTTCAATGGAATGTGCTGAATTTTTGTGGAGACTAATGATTTGGGATATTTGAGAATCTGGTAAAGTTTCATCGCATTTGGACACTCTATGAAGGTACTTCCTTCACAAAGTTGCAATCTGGTCACAAACTTCAAAAAATTGCATACGAATATTGGATGAAGGGATTGAGCTGATTTTTGGTATCCAAAGGTGATTTGTCTACATTAACCACCACGAAAAATTTCAGCTCAAATTGATTTAGGAATCAAGCACTTCCTTTGCAAAATTTCAAAGAAGACAGAAACTTGCATTTTATCATGTGCTCAATTTTTGAACTATGGGTCATGATATTTGGATGGAACTAGTGAAGATATATTAAGGCAAGTTCCACAAATTATTTGGGAATTTTCTCTGCTATAAAAACAGTAGTTCCTTTAGAAAGTGGCAGAAATGGAATATTGGCTTAAAATAGGAACATGCAATTTTCCTTATTTAATATTGGCCAATATTTTTTGGCCGGAGCTTGGATTGGACATAAATATCATCTCCACAAATTTTATCAATTTAGGAGATGGCTAGCTATGCCTTTGGATCTTTCCTCAGAAAGACAAGAAAAGGAATAAATCACAAATGAAAAATATTGCATAAGACTTAGCAATATTTTTGCATATCCAGGGTTTAGAAAGGTAAGAGGATGTTTGGGAACAGTTGGGACGATCAACAGATCTAGTAAACTGGTGGCTCCTTTGTATTCACAAAGGGCATATTCAACCTCCAAAATTTGGAATTAGGGTTCTAAGAGGGTTTGAGATGGATGCAATTGAGGTCTTGCCCATCATCAGGGGAAGAGGCATGGTTTTGAAAGGCTGAAAATGATCGGAATCCTCAGAGTCATCCAGCAAACTCAGGAGAAAGAATTGAAAAAGGATTGTCATGAAGGAATAACAACACAAAAATTAATAACCCAATTTTTGGGCTGTTACAAACCTCCCCCCTTGTAACGCCCCGGATACAACTTTCCATATTCGTAACTCCAACTCTTGCCTTTTCCGGAGATGCGATATGATATTTTCTTCGTGGTTGGGTTTTTGTCTTTTGTTTTGCATTTTGTTCATGTCATGCATCTCATCTCATATCATCATCTGCATTGCATCGACATCGTTTTCATAAAACTTGCATCCGCTCGTAGTTGCTGTGTCCCCCCTTGCTTTTGTTGGCCGTTCTGAGACCAACCGGGTTTTCCATTCCCTCTTGCCAAACCAAGTAACCTCTTTCAGACCCCCTCGTGTGCGCGTCCAAAAATTGCCCGAACACGAACCGGTCTGTCGTTACCCATGGATCCGGATCATCCCCAAACGTCTATAAAACATCTCCGTTTTGTTTATTGAACTCCCTAGCCTATTTTATCTCGACCATCCAATTTCGATCGGATGATCCAAACCCCCTCTCTTTTCCCTATATAAACTGCCTAACCCTAGTCCCATCCATCCATCAAATCTTCCGCCGCTGCCGCCACTCCACCAAATCCCCTCGGGATCCAAGCCAGCCGACCAGCCTCCATGTCTCCTGCAACCGCCATCAGCCAGTCCCCTCCCTCCTAATTCTTCAGCGCCGGCCAATCCCCACCGAAATCGTATCAACCTGCAGCACTCGATCTCCCTCATCCCAGAGCCTCGCTCGATCCAGCGCCTCCCTGTCCTCTCCATCGTCTCCTCCCCGCGTCTAGCTGCTGTGCCCATCCAGATGCCGCCGCTGCTCCTGTCCGTGAGCCACTGGGGCATCGCCACGTTTCTGCCTCCTCGTTCGAGCACCGCTGGAGTCGCTCCATCCGTCATGCCTCGCGTGCATGGTGAGAACCCCGGTGAGCTGCGTATGCCCGTTCCCCTTTTCTCTTCTCTCTCTCCCGACTTCTCTCTCTCACGCGTCTCTCTTTCTCTCTGTACCGCTGCAATAGGGAGCCGCCATGGCCATGGATGCCGTCCGCCGCCTCCATCTCGAAGCTCCGATGCGCCCAAGCCTCGGAGGCAACCGGGTCCGGCCCGTATCGACCTTCCCAAGCTCCCAACACCGGTCTCCCCTGCTTCTGCGTACGGGGGCGACGACGACTAGTGCCAACTCTTCTGCTCACCCTCTGCTTCCTGCGTTGGACGACACCAGCGCCAAGTCCCTCTTCGCCGCTGGCTGGTCCTCGCTCGATCTGGTCGAGTCATCGACCCGAACGCAACCGCGCAGGCCTAGCTCCCTTCGCTCGTGATCTCGGCCTCCAAGTCCAGCGCCGGCGCCCTGCTCGCCTCCTCTATTTCGCCCCTGCACGAGACGACCGAGCACCCCGCCCGCGTTGACCGCTCCAGTGACTGCGCGCTAGCCTCCAGATCCAGCCCAGCACCAGATCTGGCCGAAGGCCTCTTTGGTGAGCACCCACCTGCTATCCTGCGCCCCCTGCGCACTATTGTTTCTCGCGCCGGCCCGTGTGGTTCAGTTTTGGCCTGTTTAGGTTTTTTTCTCAGTCGTGCGAATTTGCTAATTATCCAGAGAATAACAGTTTTGCAGAAAAACCCTCATACTTCATGCATTTAATAACTTCACAACCGTGCATCATATGTAAATAATTTATACATGTAAAATGCTTAGATTTCTGTCTAGTTTCATAATATGCCATTTTCATCCATGTTAAAAAATGTTTAACTTGCTGTTTGCATTAATTTGTCTAAATGCCATGTTAAAATGATTTATTTCATAACTAAATAACCGTAGCTCGTTTTTAAATAAACTGTATATGTAAATGGGGTGGAAAAATGCATAGAATAACATAGTCCACTTTATTTTGCTGTTTAACAAAATTAAAATATGTTTTAGGGCAGAACAGGACCAAATTCGAAATATGCACATGGGGATTTTCCGGAATTGTTGTTTATTCTTCCGGCCTCATTTAAACTTGCCTAGTTAGGTAGTTTTCTTATGCTTCACCTCTTGCCATGTTTAACAACATTTAATATTGATGTGTAGCATAAACGAGAGTGAACTAAATACTTGAATGTGGTGTTCCGTCAATATGCAACTCGTTGCATTTTGAGCTCCACTTAATTTGTAGTGTTGTTTGTTGCACTTTGCCATGCCATGCCATGCCTCATTAAACCGGTCATGCATCATACTTGTTTGTGCATCATACCATGTTTATGTTTGTGCATTTACCATGTTGTTTGTTTCTTTCCGGTGTTGCTTCTTAGTTCCGGTAATGTTGCGATTGTGAGGATTCGTTCGACTACTCCCGTTCGTCTTCTTCATGGACTCGTTCTTCTTCCTAGCGGGATTTCAGGCAAGATGACCGCTACCCTGGATCTCACTACTATCATTTCTATGCTAGTTGCTTCGTTCTATCGCTTTGCTGCGCTACCTATCATTTGCTCTTCAAGCCTCCCAATTTGCCATGTCAGCCTCTAACCTTTGTCACCCTTCCTAGCAAACCGTTGCTTGGCTATGTTACTGCCTTGCTCAGCCCCTCTTATAGCGTTGTTAGTTGCAGGTGAAGTTGAAGATTGCTCCATGGTGGACAGGATTATGTTGGGATATCACAATATCTCTTATTTAATTAATGCATCTATATACTTGGTAAAGGGTGGAAGGCTCGGCCTTATGCCTAGTGTTTTGTTCCACTCTTGCCGCCCTAGTTTCTGTCATATCGGTGTTATGTTCCCGGATTTTGCGTTCCTAACGCGGTCGGGTGATTTATGGGACCCCCTTGACAGTTCGCTTTGAATAAGACTCCTCCAGCAAGGCCCAACTTTGGTTTTACCATTTGCCTCACCTATTACCTTTTTCCCTTGGGAGTCGCGCATCCCAAGGGTCATCTTTATTTTACCCCCCGGGGCCAATGCTTGTCTAAGTGTTGGTCCAAACTAGAGCCACTTGCAGCGCCATCTCGGGGAAACTTGAGGGCTGGTTCTAGTTGTACGTAGTGCTCATCCGGTCGTGGCCTGAGACGAGATACGCGCGGCTACTATCAGGATGTCGGCACGCCGGGAGGTCTTGCTGGTCTGGTTTTACCATTGTCGAAATGTCTTGTAAATCGGGATTCCGAGACTGATCGGGTCTTCCTGGGAGAAGGAATATCCTTCGTTGATCGCGAGAGCTTATCATGGGCTAAGTTGGGACACCCTGCAGGGTATAAACTTTCGAGAGCCATGCCTGCGGTTATGTGGCAGATGGGAATTTGTTAATGTCCGGTTGTAGATAATTTGACACCTGATCCGAATTAAAACGCATCAACCGCATGTGTAGCCGTGATGGTCTCTTCTCGGCGGAGTCCGTGAAGTGAACACGGTTTTGGGTTATGTTTGACGTAAGTAGGAGTTCAGGATCACCTCTTGATCATTGCTAGCTTCACGACCGTTCCTTTGTTTCTCTTCTCGCTCTCATTTGCGTATGTTAGCCACCATATTATGCTTAGTCGCTGCTGCAACCTCACCACTTTACCCCTTCCTTTCCCATTAAGCTTTGCTAGTCTTGATACCCATGGTAATGGGATTGCTGAGTCCTTGTGGCTCACAGATTACTACAACAATAGTTGCAGGTGCAGGTTATGCGATGATCATGACGCGAGAGCGATGTTGCTTGTTTTGGAGTTTCTTCTTCTGCTTCTTCGATCAGGGGATAGGTTCCAGGTCGGCAGCCTGGGCTAGCAGGGTGGATATTGTTTGAGTTTCTGTTTATGATTCATCCGTAGTCGGATGTTGTTCTTGTATGTTGTATTGTTGTATTCATGTGGCACTGTATGCCTTTTGTATGTATCCCCATCATTATGTAATGTTGATGTAATGATATCCACCTTGCAAAAGCGTCTTCAAGATGCGCTTCTATCCTTGGTGGGACCTTCGAGTTCCTTTAGGATAGGGTCGCATCTTGGGCGTGACACCCCTTAAAAGAATCTCATCCTCGAGATTCCTAGGGTTACATCAAAGATGAATCGATAGCTACTCCGGGGAAAAACCTCTGGGTCAATTTTAACCCTTTGGTCAGATACAAACGAGTTGGGGTACCGATGATACACCCAGGGGATATATGGGCAAAACAAGGTTATTTCCACGGCTAGGGGCACTCGAGATCAAACTCCCGAAAAATGCTAGATGCACCCAATGAACAGTGTTTTCACCTGCTGACACGTGGGTCCAGGGCCCACCGGCAGCCTGCTTCTTCTACCTCCGGCTCACTGCTTGTCCTTCGCCGCTGCTCCGCATGCAACTTGGTGCAATGTGCATCTAGCTCCTAGGGCTATGAGAACCCTAGTGCCATAGTGCGTGACGTTCACGATGCCGGTGCATAGAGCACTTGTGCCGCGGGCCAGCACCTTGTCGGCACTGCTCACGGATTCACCTCCTGGACGCTGGTGATCGGCTAACGAGCGGTTCTCCTGGACCTCGCTCACCCTACACCGGGGTTGGGCTATAAAAGATGGCAGCGCGACTCTTCTCCAACTCACAAACACAATGCCACTCTACTACCTCTTCGTTGGACGAGATCGAGCTGAGCTCCTTTGGCGAGGCCGTGTTCCTGGTGGCGCGCAGTGGTTCCTATATGTGCTGCTGGGCACGCTGATCAGCTCATCGATCATCCTGCTGATGGTCATCAAGTATGAGCGGGCTCGAGGCAACGCGCGTCCAGGTGCGGGTGCTCAAGATGCGGGAGATGGTGGTGCACTGGGTGGTCCTCCGCCACACTTGATCCTCCGTCGCTTTGCGCCGGCGGAGTAATCGTGTGCTACGGTGGAGCAGGGTGGCGACTTGCTTGTGCCACGCAAGGCAGTGATGGCGGTGGCAATGGGGTCTGGATGAGGGTGAGGTGGCTGCGCCAGCTCAGGAGTCACACTAGGGCATGGGGAAAAATTTCACGGATGGCTCCATGAAAAGTAGGCATCGAGGTAGAATCAGAGTTCAAATCTGTATTGGGGTAGTTGTACTGGACCGAGTGAAATAAAGCTGGCAGTGTTCCTCCGTAAATGAAATTGGGGATAACGAAAAAGAATTAGGGACGAGAAATGGCCACATGGAAATGCCTCTTTGAGGCTCTGAGTCTGGAAAGCTCGCACATAGGGCATGCATAGATAGGGATAGGTATGTGACTTTGCATTCCACCGAGTACTGGTCCAATGTACTCGTGGGTGAACCAGGGATGCATGCAGGATGCAGTACAGTCTAAACTAACAAACAGACAGATGCAACATACATGCAAGGAAAAACATATCAGAGAAATCATACCAAGGTGCTTTAATGCTAGTGGGGTATATGTACTCCTGGTACACATATACCTACACCAGCGCACATTTTATTATAGACTCAGGACGAGTCAATGTTGTTTAGTGTATGTGCCCTACTGATTCAAATCTTTGTTAGCAACACATTGCCAACCCTATCAAACATTTCTGCTTAACAGAGAGACAAACAAAAACAAAACCGAAAAGCAAGAAAGCATACATAAAACGTAGCATACGGGTTACAAACAGTACAAGCATACAACAAAGCACGAAGGTGCTGCGCACTAAAAGAAACAACTCACTCTGGGATACATAGTTCTATCCTCATATCAACGATGAACCGATAGACCGGCCTACTCGTAGAACCACCTGACTGCGTGACCGAGGTCACCCAGAGGACTGGTCTTACTGGGGCTCTCCTGGAAGACGAAGACTGAGCCAGTCTTCACCTTCATCGTCCGACACTACTATGGGTTGGGGCTGAACTTCTGGGGGTGCGGCCGGAACTGATCCAATCAAATTTTGCTGGTGAATACAGTAAAGAGCCTTGTTGAAGGAGTCGAGGGTGATGATGTCTGGCTTTTGCCACGACACAGGCTGAGAGGGTAGCACTGGGTTGGATGGCGTTGGGTGAGTGGCTTGAGATGCAAACTGACGAGCCTCACGATAAGCTTCCGTGACAACCCGGGTAGCATCGCGGTCCAAGGTCCTAAACTTGACAATCATCTTTGCAATCATCATCCCTGGGAGTGATATATTGCACCAGGCAAGCGATTGTTGGGTCATCTTCCTAGATAGTGATTGGATGCTAACTTCCTATGTCTGCCAAAATGGGGAAAAAAAGTAGAACTCCCGCTTCTCTGCCACTTGCGGAAACTTGGTTCGGAGGTATAGGATAGCCTCCATAGTAGCGGCCTGAATTGCCAACTCAATAGTGGGCATGGTTCTACCCTGAAAAACCATGGGCTTACCATCTTCCGTGGGACCTAGGCAGATATGTACTCTTGCATCGTATCAGTGAAGGTGAGGGACGGGTGCCGATTGGAACACCAAGTAATCGGGGCTAGCATTACAGCCAAGGGCTTTTGTGAGCGTGCTAGTAAGAAGGGGTGGAAAGCCAGCATGATTGACTGTGAAGGTTCGGGTGTAAAATTTGGGAGCTTTGAGAGAGTGAGTCATGGCTTTGGAGTTACTAGCTAGGCTTCTCTACAGGGACATGGCTGACTGAGTGGGGAACGATGCGGCTAGCAGAAAGGGGCTTTATAGGCAGCTATGCGGGACAGGTCCACATGGCGTGGACCCTTTTCTTTAATGGCAAAGGGTATGCTGTGCAGCGAACTAGAAAGGATAGGGTTGCTATCCAATCCATGAAAAACTAGGCGGGGACAGCGGGGTAGGGACATGTCAATCCCGGCTGTGCCACCTATTACTCAACAGTGGCCATGTCAGATGCCATGGATGGGTCAAATCCCTTAGGTTCATTACGGGTTGATGGAAATGGGGTCTAATTCCAGGGTAATCCTATGCCATGCTGCCTGCTCTGATACCATCTCCTGTGGCACCCCAATCCGCATGGAGCAGGGGGCCTCCGCATGTCAACCCAGGAAACACCTGACGCACGACAGGTCCATGATACTACATTCCAGGTACAAGAATATTCACCAAATACATGTATAGAAGATGACACCATTGATGAATACAATCACCTGGCATAGCTCTAAGGTTATCTAAATGGCGGCGAAAGTCTTGGTTTGGTAGCATATCGACTATCGCTGGGCTCCACAACTCACAGGACTGGCAGGGTTACCGCCTAGCGCGACCAAACAAGCAAGAAATCTAGGCACAACCTATAAACTGGCATGACACACCAGGTCAGTACATTGAATGTACTTGCAAGACAACCAAATATATAGCATCCAAACAAACAGATGACAAAGCAAGAACCAAGCGCATGCAACAACCTATCTCATAAGAATTACTAAGCATGGCATCATATTAACAAGAAACATAGATCAAACTAAGCATAAACAATATCATGGCATCTACTAGCATGGCAATAACATGGCATATCAAAACATACGTCTAACATGTCAATAGCAAAACATGGCATGGCATAACATATCAAAACATGGCATAGTCTAGCAGTTCAATCAAAGCATGTCATGGCATCATGAAACTATGCTGAAAATAAACGACCAGTTACCTACCGTGAAGACATATTGTATTAACTTGATGCAACAATCTATTACTCTGCCATGGTTCCTCGGAGCAATCTCATGACTCACCGAGACCTCGTCTCGTGATCATCTCAAAACATCACCGTGACTTCTCACGACTATCTCATAGTCCAAGTCACCACATTATTTATCGCACATTATTTATCAACTTAGTTATTTCAGGTTTATCCTCCATTTCGACCAAGACCCGATAGTGTGACCTACTATGAACTATGCCTATGACTTAGGACGCGACTATCTACAGATTTAACACACACTCTGTAGAGGTAGCACACTGTACCCACACCACGGAACCCATGGCCTCGCACTCCCATTCGGGTGGACCAACGGTGCTCTGACAAAACCGATCAATTGCCCATGACACTCTCCCGGCCACTCCGACCAACTCCACTCTGGGCTAAGTCATGGGTAGCCCCGTGCCTAAAGGCATCAACGACCATTGCCGTGGCAAAACATAAACGGTCCCAAATGGGGACAAAAGGCCTTAAGAACAACAGCGAGAGGCATGACAACAAACCTAGTTACAGCCTTCCCATAAAAGGCCAATCTGGTTGCACTGGAGAAGATCGATTTGGTGGCACTAAGACTCAATCCCATCGATGACGGAGGAGATTTGTTGTCCCATTTGGGGCGGGTTTGGGTATAAGCTTCTCACAGACCAGAGCTTCTCACAACAAGCCTGATAGTTTTGGTAGGGAACGTGCCAGCTTTGGGGATGAAACGATATCCGTTGCCTCTTATTGCTTTCAAAAAATTTCTATTGTCAACATAGAACAAGAGGAGTGTTGTGTTAAATTTTGAAAATTTTCGGGGTTCATTTGGACATTTTTATAAATTAACTGGGTTTTCTAGGCATTTTATGTGCATAATTAAAATTGGAACTACATGCACATGCTCTAGTGCATATAAATTGGTTGAAAAATCAAATCTTTGTCCTTGGGTGCATGCTTAGGTCCCATGCAAGAAATGGGACTGAATATCAAACACCAGAGCACTGTTGATTCCTGCAAAATGTTGAGATACTTTGTTTTTAAATTCTAGCAAATCCAAAACTCGTCTGAAATTCATGAAACTTGGCATGCTATCATGGAATGGCACATGACATGTTGTGGTATTTTTCGTGTCCATTTTGAGAGAAGGCGCACTTGAATAACGGCGAACAAAGGCATTTTGAAACAAATAGCTCCCACTCGAACATCGCAAACGTTTGTACAATTCAAATCGTGTGCGTTATGTTAACCATTCATGCAACACCACGTGTCTTGGTTTTAATGGCTATACAAGGTGCCATGCGGACAACTGCTTGACTGAATGGGAGGCGTGCGGGCGTAGTCTGATGCGCAGGATGACCGAGAGGCATGCAAGCTGTCCTCCAATGCGTAGGCTACCGGGAAGCGTGCGAGCTGTACGCTATGCATGCTCACTGGGAAGCGAGCCCTTTGACTTCCATGGTCGCCTGCCTTCCTCTCCATTAATGGTGCCTGAGCCACAGCTTAATATGGGCGGCCTTATTGTTCGCCTCCTGTTCCCCTCCCTCCATGGTGCAAAAGGATCATCTGCCACTAGTCTTCAAGTTTGGTGAAGACGACTCCAAGCCACAGGAGATAGAAAATAAGGAGGAATGGGGCCTCATGGACACTGCCCTGAACGAGCTGGCTGTGGCGGTTGCTATCCCCGCTCCTCTCACAGCTCCCATACCCGCGCCTGCGCCAGCGACCATGCCCGTAGCTTGACGGGCTAGTCGCCGAGCACTATCCTAGAGCTGGAAGCCGCGGGCGTCAGCGAGGTATTCACAGACCCGCGTGAGCTCGTGTAGATGACAGCGCCAGCGCCCGTGCCTGTGCGCGCCCCTCCACCCACAGCGACGCTGGTCCCCATGCATTTGGCAGCACCCGCCACGCTCGTGCCCGTGTGCGTTCCCCCCTCAGCGACATGGGACGCCACCGCCGACAGCTACCTCTCAGCGCTGCCAGCTGCCATCCTCCCGCTCCCCGCCCGTTGATCGCGCGATGACATGATGTTTGATTTACAAGTGAAGAACATTCTATGCTGCCTTGAAAACTTCAACAACAGCGTCCCGAAGGATGAAAACGATAACGATGGCGTGGCACGCCGCCTCCGCTGGAAATAGTTTTTTGGGTTTAATACTGTATCTTGATCATATGAATATAAATTTATAGTGTGACTGAATGAAAGATATGGTTTGAGCGAACTTGCATTTTTCTCTCTTAATGTAAAGACTTAACAAACGAATTTATTTTGAAAAAAACGTCAATGATTTTTAAATATAAGACACTCATCACAAACGTTTTAGTTAGAACACCCGTATGCAAACCGGCAGCTTCCCCAGGAAGCCAAGGGAAAATGTGCCGAGCAGGATTTGTGCAGCTCTTGATTGCAAACATTTTAGATAGAACACGCGTATGGAAAGTGAGAGAAGGATTTGTGCATATCTTCAATGCAAACGGTTGTTTTGGATGACCCGTGTGCAACCACTTACAAACAATTTGGTAAGATTTGCATCTGTCATATTGGGTATGTTGCCATTTGTCAAACTAGAAAGATTGACATTTGTTGATCTAGTAACATTGCCATTTGTCAACCTTTTAACACTGCGATTTGTCAAAATATGCAGGTAAAAATCACTAGCAGTATCTAATTTTTGCAACTAAAATTCAGTAATTAAGCATAGATTTCATTCATAGATGAAGCAGTCATTCTTTATACAAACAGTTCAACTCGACAGCTAAACTGACCAAACTTTTCCCCAATTGTTGCCAACAACTTACTGAAATAGCTAGTTCTACTTTATATACTAGCTAATTTTAAGTACGTTGTACAGTTCCCCCACTTCTATAGTCAGATGAACTGAACAAAATAGCCCCTAAATAATACCACTATGGAGGGGCTTTGTACTACTTCCGGCAGCCTCTCCTCTGCTGAGCGCGCTCAGTAAGAGGCAGTGGAGGAGGAGCCTACCGATGAGATGGACAACTGCAATACGGTGCCTGCCGCTGCTGCACGTTCAGCGACACTCACCTCGAACGCCCTCTGCCGCTCCAGACGACCCCTCTCGAAGCGGTGGTTCTCCTTGTATATCTCCTGATTCCTTGCCTCTGAGGCGGCATGTGCTGCGGCCACGGCGGCGGTAAGGCTCTTTGCATGCTTGACGAGGCACTCCTCCTCCTCCCGCAGGAACTCGGTGTAGCGCGCAAGGTCGCTGACGCACGTGCCGGCATCCACCTTCGCCTCCCACCTTCGGGTGGTGGTGGCGGAGCGGGTGATGACCCCAGCGGTTAACGGTGGGCTGGTGGCCATGGTGGCCGACGATGGGGTGGCGGCCACATCCACCACCTCCCGCCTTCGGGCCACGATGGCGGAGCGGGTGATGGCCACGGTGGCCGGCAGTGGGGTGGCAGCCACGATGGCCACCTCCCGCCTTCAGGCCGCAGTGGCAGAGTGGGCGATGTCCCTGTCTTTCGACAGTTGTGTGGCAGCAACGGCGGCCGGCAATAGCTGCCGACAGGCAGCGGCGGCGGAGCGTGTGGTTGGTGTTCCGTGCACACCCAACAGGGATGCCACACGCACTACACTACGCCAGGGACTACGCCCACCGCCGCGGTGTAGCCTCCCAGCTGGAGCTGTCCTCTGATGATGGCAGAGTGGCTAAGCAACGACGACGGACCAGTGACATTGGCGATTATGGGAGAAGCAAACGAGATAGGCTATAATGAGGGAGGGGAAGCATTGGGATGTTGGTGGATTTCACCAAATCGGGCGGGAAGCTTGCGTGGGAACCTGCAAGATTGTGTGAGAACGGGCTCACCGACGATTCATTGGCGCCACCATTTGGCCAAAAGAACGCCCTCGTGCGCTGCACAAGCTTGCACTGTAAGCCGTCTGCGGCAGCTGGGTGACAAGATGTGCGAGAGCAGGACGAAAGGACATGTACACATATGATTAATAAAAAAATGTTTGTGATTTAATTACCTACTATACCCTCATCCGAGTTTGTAAGTAGGATTTAACTAATAAAATCCGTATGCATGTCGCCAAATATTAAATAGTTGTATTAGTATTTGAACATAGTTTCCAATTATATAATTTTTATAACATGCATTAACATTTTGTTGGTTAAATTTTAGGGCAAAGTATGGCACAAAATATAGAGGGGGCTATAGACCAAGATAGAGGTAGTAGCACACGACCGCTCTCTACGCAGCGACACAACTGTCGGTCGGCTTGTAGGCGACCGTTTCCTGCGTGTTCAACTGCTCTATGCGTGTGGTTGCTTGCGGTTGAGGCGCCTGCGATGCGTTCTTCTCTCGTGTCCTGCCGGGTGCTCTTCCCTCGTCCCTCCACGCGCGCTGCCAGTGTTTGGGGCCAGCGCACGATCACGCATGTTCGTGCGCATGCGGTTGCGTCAGGCGCGGCCCGACAATGCAGTTACCCGCTGCAAAAACTGTCATGCGGACGCGCCAAGAATCCAGGCCGCCCAGCCCTCATTTATTCCTGTGGCCATTTACCTTAATCTCTCGCGTCACACAACACAATAAGCACACCCACGACGACACATATAGACAGGACATCCAGCGGTTCTAATGGCGATCCCCGTGGCTCCAATGGCGCTCCCAGCGGCCGACAACAACAAAGGTGGGAAGTTCACCATGCATCACATAGTGGACACCCCGCGTGAGGGGGAAGGCCCTCTCGGTGGTGTACACGAACGATCTAGTGTAGGTGGAGAGGTCCATCCAAACTACGGACCAGTTCCTTGCCGAGGACAAGTACCAAGTGGTCGGCTTCGACCTCGAGTACACCATCGGTCATGCCGGGCACGATCAGAAGGTTGCCGTCGCCCAGTTGTGCATGCAACATGACATCCTCGTCTACCATTACAACCTGGCCACAAGGCCTTTCGAGCATTTATCCAGGCTTATCAACAGATCCAACTACAATTTCACTACATTGGACACCACCAATGATCTAAAAGCGCTCAAGGTTTCGGGCTTGAAATGCCAGAATCTTGTCAACATCCAGGACAATTACAAGGTATAGGGAAGCAACAACAAGAAACTGAACTCCCTGGTTGACCTCTCCTCAGCCATCATCAACCCCTACTACATAAAGATGAAGGATTAGAGCAAGAAGTACAAGAACGCCTGGCATAGTGTTTGGCATGAGAGACTGGATGAATAACACGTCAAGTATGCGGCCAAGGATTCGTACACAATCTACGAGATGTACATGCGGATTGTTGACATGAGGAAGTGTCTTCTTTCTGCTCCAGACGACGGATCGAGCCAAAGAGCAGTGGCGGGAGCATCACAAGAAGTAGATGACTAGATGAATGTTTCTCCTACTTCAGAATGCACCAATCGTCTGTGTAATTATTGGTCTTCGCACACATTTCTGATTACGGAGTTGTTCAGTTGAACTGTTTCCCTTGTGTTGCGCAATAAAGGATGCAAAGAGGGATCCTACAGTAGCAAGGACCAGCTTCCCTGGCGATAGCTCATCTAACAGAACTCCCAAGTTAACTGTGCTGAGGCTGGAGTAGTCATGAGATGGCTGACCGGATGGGAAGTGGACTCCATATTAACTAGATGGATCGGTCACTTTGAAGGTTTAATATAAACCTTCGCAGTGACCCATCCATCTAGTTAATATCGAGGTCTTTGTGTTGTAGTTTTTCACATTTTTTGTTTTTTCAACACATGTTGATTGACTTGAAGAAGGTCTATCTCATTACTTTTTGATAATTTTTGGTTTGTGAACACATGTTGATTGGCTTGAATGATGGTCTATCCCATTACGTTACGACATGTTTCCAAAACAGGGACCTCGAGGTTAATTCAACTAATAGGATGGAGCACTGTATACATTCAACGCAATTAAATGTTTTCCAAAAAAAGTGATATGATTTCCGTGAAACTTATAAGTCATGTATGTCAAATTAACCTCTGTGTACTTGTTTTCAAATTAACCTCCTGGCCTGTTTGCCGCGTATCACACACATCTTGTTAAGTTGAACTTCTGATGTTCTCTTCCCTAATCCAAACAGCTCATTCGAGTGAACCGTATGTCGTATATCACTCACACCTTGATTTGGTTGACCGTTTCTGTTGCTTTCCCTAATAGCAAACAGTTTTTCGGATCAAACTGTATGCCGTATATTAGAAACACATTGATATGGTTGCCCGTTTCTGTTGTTCTGTCTAATCGCAAATAATTCATCTGGAACGTATGCCCATCATCGCACACGCAAGTAAAATCTGAACCGTATTTGATGTACCCGCAATCGCAAATGTTTTGCACCTTTTTTGACGGTTATTTTACATCACCATTTGTGATTAATGCCTCTCACACAGTTTTGTCAAAGGGTCTTTGATCACAGTGTCGCATTAGTAGCATTTTGCAGTAGTGGTAGACAACAAGGTGGTGCTCGATTAACTTCTTGGGAACACCAGGGATATTAGATGGTTGCCAGGCAAACACATCAATATTCGTCCACAGGAAGGCAACGAGCGCGCTTTACTATTTGTCATCGAGGGTGGCACTGATAGTGAAGGTACCATCAGTGCCAGCTAGCCCTGCCGGGACCTTTTTCACAGTGGGTGCAACAGCCTTGGATCTCTTGTTATTGGAACTCTCCGGCAGGTCATCAACGGGCGCAACGTACTCCGAAGAAGTATGTTTCCTGGATTCCTTGCAGACATCCTTACTATCTCTCTTCTTTTTCTTGCTTTCCTTGGTGGGAACAGTAGTTTCAGCGGCCTCTACCACGACTGCTTCCCAGTACATCTTGTCTACGCAAATGATCGCGTCCATCTCGTCTGATGGAATGGAAATGACGCTGATCGGCCCTGGCATCTTCAATGTGTTGTAGGCATAGTGGGACGCCACCATGAATTTGGCCAGAGCTGGGTGACTTAGGATTCCATTGTATGGCAGGAGGAGGTTAACCACATCAAACACAATCTTCTCAGTCTGATAATTCAACGCCCCCCTCGAATGTCACTGGTAACATGATCTTCCCTTAGGACGAATCCTGCCGGGGTTGATTCCTTGAAACGTGCTAGTAACCTCGAGCTCTTCCTCTACTATCTGAAGTTTGCTGATGACCTTCGAAGAAATCATATTCAACCCGGCCTCACCGTCCACCAACATCTTTGTAACTTTGAGGTTGCGGATTGTTTGAGAGACCAACAACGGCAAGCACCCTACCACAATGGTGCGGTCAGGGTGGTCCTCTTCGTCAAAGACGATGGGCGTGCGGGACCATTTGAGCGGCCTCCAAGAATCTGCCGCTGGCTCCATGGCATTGACTTCACGTGCCAACCATTTCAATTGGCAGTGAGAAGAGTGCAGAGGTGCACCCCCGTCGATGCACAGGGTGTTAGTGGTGTCGGTGCAACAAACCCTGGGTATGTTGCCTAGATTGCACATAGGCCAAAGGATGGGATTGCAGCACCTGAGATTAGGCCAAGCACTAGAGATCAGTTCTTTGAAGAATCAAAGTGCGTATCAAGAAGACCAAGTCAAGCCAGAGAGACAAGATGTCACTAAGGGAAAAACCTCCCTTGCCGAGAAGGCGAGCCTGGCGTGGACGATGATTGTATAGAAGATAAGCCAACAGACCGCCTCGGCAGGCTTGTCGAGCACGGCAAGGGTGGGCTGCCCTGCCAAAGCTTCACCGTTCCACCTCACAGCGATGCAAGTCACCGATTAGTGCGGTGTCATGCCCCTGAGCGACTAAGTGGCTGCTTCTTGCCACATGGCAGCCACTTCCTATGGAGAACACCTCCAAATGACACCCATCCTGAGACGTGTCAAGCAAGCAGGCACGAAGCTGGCAAAACAGCTCGGCAAGGCTGCTGGGCACGCTGTGATGTGACACTAAGCGGCGCATTTAATCTAAAATGCGCTCTTTCTACCTGCAAAGTTACGTGTGAGAGCACTCTTTGCTATCTAGTCAGTATGTAAAGACTGATTTTCCACTATGATGAACCCTTGATCTATAAAAGGAGGCCCATGACAACCGTAGAGAGGATTCGAACCCTCACATTCTGATACGCACGTAGTCGCTCTCGCCCCAAGGCAACCCTGCCGGGCAAGAGCACTGCATTTTCCACCATAATCCACCATCAATCCACCAAAGCAGGAGTAGGTTTTATGCCTCATGGCCGCCCGAACCTGGGTAAAACTACATGTGTGATCTCTGCCATGCTGTGCTATGCATCTCCGCTCTTTGTGCAACATGCCCATTCCCCCGCAGAACCACAAAGGGGCTCATGGCCCCATAGGTGGCCGTGGTTTCCCACGACATATTTGGTGGCTAGGTAGGGGCGTCCGCTTGCGCGAACCCGAGAAGTGTGTGTAGCGCATCATCTTCATCGTCATTTTCTTTGTCAGCGGCTCCATCGACCATGGCGACCAAGAAGAAGCCCAGTGCATCAGCTCACCCATCCACCTCGAAGGCCCCATCACGTATTGACGTCGACGCCATGGGGGGCTACGAGGACACACGAGGATGTGGACACTGCTGGGAACTTGGTCGATGCGGGCAGCGTCGTCCCCACCTCCCCTGTGGCCGAAACAGGCGCAGGAAGCACCAAGGAAGGACAGCGTCAACAGCACCCCGATGGCGACACTCCATGAGGTACGGGTGGAGATATTATTCAGTCACTACTCCTCCGCCCAGCTGAAGGGCACGGTCGTAGCGGTGGCACTCGTTGTGGGGCGAATCGCAATTCTCAGGCCGCTCCCACTGCGGGCGCGACTGCAGGGCATGCACCACCGCTGGAGCTAGCTGACTTAGCCGCTTTGTCCAACGGAGCCGTGGGTCCTCAAGTGCCTCCACCTCATCAGCAGGTCGTCCAAGCGGCTCGCTCACAACGACGAGAGCACGATGCGGTCGCTACCGGCACTGTGAGGAGCCGGGCGACGCTGTGGTCTACATCCTCGTCACCCATGCCAAGCACCACCTCGGAAGCCATGGCGCTGACCCAACTGCTGTTGAGATTTCCGCCGGCAGCTGATCAAATGGATGAGTGGAGAGTCACCATCTAAAAGCCTGATTGGTTTCGCCGAGGCGGGAGGATCACAGCGAGCTGGCCCGCCAAGGCCTCCCCAAGCGACGACAACGGCCTGCACTGCTGGCCGTACCGAAGGGGCCACCCCCACAGTGTAGTCCCCTCCGCGGCAGCAAGCGCAAGAGCCATGCATCCAATAACCCGACGACGTCTGTAGTGACCAGACCTCAAACAGTCTGATCTCTGTGCATCAGTGTCATCCCTAGATTGGTAATGCTGACACGCACAGTACTCGAAGGATTTATAACAGAGTAGCAATCACACACTTATTACATCGAACGTCTCAAAAGAGAACTTATTACAATAAATATGGCTTAAGGCCATCTAAGAACAATAACAGCGGAAGGCTTGGAAGATAAAGCGAGTCCATCAACTCCAACGGCATCACTGAGTATAAGATCACGACTAAGGCACCTTACTCATCGTCTGAAAAGTCTGCAACATGAACGTTGTAGCCCGAAAATGGGTCAGCACATGGACTATGCTGGCAATGTAACACATAGAAAGTAATGAATAGAATAATGCTATCACTACATGCATATATGGCTGGTGGAAAGCTCTATGGTTACAGTTTTGCATAAAGCCAATTTTTCCCTACAACAAAGGAATAAATTTTATTTAACTATCATGGTGGTTGTTAAACATTGAGAAGGTTCCTCCAACTCAATCCCAATTAAGCATCATCATTAAACCAATCAAATTTAAGTTAAGTAACATGATGAGATTCACATGATAATCCAAGTACTAGATACTCAAAACGTCCATAACCGGGGACACGGCTAACCATGATTTGTTTATACACTCTGCAGAGGTTTGCGCACTTTTCCCCGCAAGACTCGATCTCCTCCGCTTGATTTCTCGCACTACATGGTGTTTGAGAAACGGATGACTGAGACACAGTCTTTCAGAAGCGTTAACTCTTTACTCTGGGTAGACAGTACCAACCTACATCCCCTACATCTGCTAGTCTACCACTGAAAGAGGTCACACAACATACTCAACTATGCTAGAGCCCATAGTAGCTTGCAGCTGCACACGGAAGTTTCTAGCATTAATAATCTCATGATCCCTTTGAGCCTGGGTGGCGGTCCATAGGAGAATCACACGGTACCCCGGGATTTCCAAAAATACAGGCAACACTGGGTTCCCCAGGTGCCTCAATCCACCCAGATGTGAATTTAAGTTGCCACCATAAGTAAACCATTAGTTAACAATCTCACATCGGTCATGGATACACTCACCCAATCCACGTCTACTAGCATAGCGTAGCAATATAAGCAAACGTAGAAGTAACTCCCAAAGGTTTGATAATAAAACAGGTAATAGGTTCTACCTCATCTACTTCCCAAAACCCACATATTAAAAAGATCCTACTCATGCAATTGTTTTGAGGATTGATCTAATGGAATAAAACTGGGTAGTAAAGATGTATGATCAAAGTGTTACTTGCCTTGCTGATGATCCGTGAAACCTAGAGACTCGTAGTAGCAAGCGGCGCACTCCGGGTACTCTATCGCAAACAAACAAGCATACAATAAGCACTCATCTAATGCACAGGTAAAACTCAAAAAGAGATCTTACCAGAAAGTTCAACTTAAGAACTCCAGTTTGCAAAAAGAATCAAATCAAATGAAACAACGAAATTCAAACGGCAAAAGAAACAAGCTTCATTTATTAATCTGGACCTAAGTCAAATTTTAGAGTAGTAAAAACTTGTTTAAGTTGGTTAAACGGAAAGAGGGTTTTGAGACAAAACTCTAGGCGCTTGAATCGCTTGATTCCGATAAACGAGCGGAAAGTTATAGTAGAACGAAAATCGGATCAGAAATCGCGATCAGAAATAATCGCGGAAAATCCGAGAAAAAGAAAAAATGACGAACAGGCTAACGAAAGAACGTTCGCTGTCTGCGGCTAAAAGACGAAAACCGTTCGTTAAAACGATCGAACAAACGGGCGTTCGCTAAATAAACTAAACCGAAAAAATAAACCGAACCGGATCTAAGAAAACGGATCTCGGGTTTAAAAAAAAACGATCGGTTTTCTCGCGAAAACTGAGGCGACGGCAGCTACCTCGGGTGGCTCCGGCGAGATGATGGCAGCGGCGGCGCGGCTCCGGTGCGGCAGCGCGGGGCGGCGGGGGGCGGCGGCGGCTCCGGCGACGGTGGCGGGCCGAGGGGCGGTGGCAGCGGCAGACTCACTCGGCAGCGGCGGCGGCTGGCGGCGGCACGACGCGCGGATCGAGGGCAGCGGCGGCTAGGGTTTCGGGCTGGGGTGGCGGCAGCTCGGGCCCTCGCAGCTTTAAAGGCCGGCCGGGCCAGGAGTCCTAGTCGGACACGGCCCGGTTAGGTTGGTATCTTTTTTTTAATAATTTCGTGCAGAAAAAAAATAAAAGAAATACTAAACGGACTCCAAAAATCCCCAAATAAATTTTCCCCGTCCTCTAAAAATAATCCAGACAAGATGAACGCACATTTTTCCTAATTCAAATAAAATAGCGATAAAACTCCGAAATAAAATCTTATTTGATTTTAATATTAAATAATCAATATTTATTTATTTTGGTAAAGTCATTTTATTCCCTCTCTCTTATTTTTATAATTGTAATATTTGAAGATAAAATAATTAAAATCAAATGATCCCTATTTTCAAAATTTGAGAAAGCTCAAATATGAAAATAATGAAATCCCCAACTCTCTCCGTGGATCCTTGAGTTGCGTAGAATTTCTAGGATCAAGCCAAAATGCAATAAAATATGATATGCAATGACGATCTAATGTATAACATTCCAAATTGAAAATTTGGGATGTTACAACGTCTCAATGGCCTCGTCCGACCCTCAAGTGCTTCAAGGCCAAAGGCGGGCTGCTACTTCTTGAGCTTGCATTGGTTTTTCCCTTGAAGAGGAAAGGGCGATGCGGCAAAGTAGAGATATGTATTTCTCTCAGTTAGAGAACCAAGGTATCAATCCAGTAGGAGACAACACACAAATCACCAATACCTACACAAACAATCAAACAACTTGCACCCAACGCGATAAAGGGTTGTCAATCCCTTCAGGTCACTTGCAAAAGTGAGATCTAATAGAGATAGATGAAACTAAACAAAAGATAAAGTAAATATTCTTTGTATTTTTTGGTTTATAGACCCGGGGGGCATAGGTTTCACTAGAGGCTTCTCTCAAGATAACAAATAATACGGTGGGTGAACAAATTACTATCGAGCAATTGATAGAAAAGCTCAAAGTTATGATGATATCTAAGGCAATGATTATGAAATATAGGCATCACGTCCATGTCAAGTAGACCAAAAGAATTTTGCATCTACTACTACTACTCCACACATCGACAGACTCCTACGTGCATCTAGAGTATAAGTTCACAAAGAATAGAGCAACGCATTAAGTAAGATTACATGATGTAGAGGAATAAACTCAAGCAATATGATGTAAACCCCATATTTTTATCCTTGATGGCAACAATACAATACGTGCCTTGCTACCCCTATTGTCACCGGGAAAGGACACCGCAAGATTGAACCCAAAGTTAAGAACTTGTCCCATTGCAAGAAAAATCAATCTAGTTGGCCAAACTAAACTGATATTTCGAAGAGAATTACAAACATACCAAATCATGCATATAATAATTCAGAGAACATTCAAATAATATTCATAGATAAGTTGATTTTGAATCCGTAATTCATCGGATCTCGACAAACACACCGCAAAAGAAGATTACATTAGAGAGATCTCCAAGAAAATAGAGGAGAACATGGTATTGAGAATCAAAGAGAGAGAAGAATCCATCTAACTACTACCTATGGACCCCTAGGTCTGAGGTAAACTACTCATGCTTCATCAGAAGAGCAATAGAGTTGATGTAGAAGCCTTCCGTGATCGAATCCCCCTCTGGCGGGATGCCGGAAAAGGCCCCTAGATGGGATCCCACAGGTATAGAAGGTTGCGGTAGTATAAAAGTGTTTTTCTGGATGCCCATAGTGGTTTGGGGATATACATGAATATATAGGATGAAGAAGTAGGTCGGTGGAGTCACGTGGGGCCCACAAGGCAGGGGGCTCACCCTCCCCCATGTGGCCGCATCATGGTACTTCCGAGTTGATCTCCAAGTTTCCTGGGTGTCTTCTGGTCCAAGAAAAATCATCATGAAGGTTTTATACCGTTGGACTTCGTTTTGTATTCCTTCTCTGCGATGCTTAAAAATAAGAAAAAAACAAAAACTAACACTGGGCTCTAGGTTAATAGGTTAGTCCCAAAAATAATATAAAATAGCATATTAATGCATATAAGATATCTAAAATAGATAATATAATAGCATGGAACAATAAAAAATTATAGATACATTGGAGACGTATCAAGCATCCCCAAGCTTAATTCATGCTCGTCCTTGAGTGGGTAAATGATAAAAACAGAATTTTTGATGTGGAATGCTACCTAGCATATTTATCCATGTAATTTTTGTTTATTGTGTCATGACTGTTCAGATCCTTAAGATTCAAAACAAAATTTTAATATTGACATAAAAACAATAATACTTCAAGCATACTAACAAGGCAATTATGTCTTCACAAAATAACATGGCCGAAAGTTTATCCCTACAAAATCATATAGTCTGGCTATGCTCCATCTTCATCACAATAAATATTCAAATGATGCACAACCCCGATGACAAGCCAATCAATTGTTTCATAACTTTGATGTTCTCAAACCTTTTCAACTTTCACGCAATACATGAGCGTGAGCCATGGACATGGCACTATAGGTGGAACAGAATATGGTGGTTGTGGAGAAGACAAAAAGAAGGAGATAGTCTCACATCAACTAGGCATATCAACGGGCTATGGAGATTCCCATCAATAGATATCAATGTGAGTGAGTAGGGATTGACATGCAACGGATGCACTAGATCTATAAGTTTATGAAAGCTCAAAAATAAACTAAGTGCCTGTGCATCCAACTCGCTTGCTCACGAAGACATAGGGAAATTTGAGGATGCCCATCATTGGAATATACAATCCAAGTTCTATAATGAAAAATTCCCACTAGTATATGAAAGTGACAACATAGGAGACTCTATGAATATCACGGTGCTACATTGAAGAAAAAGTGTGGTAAAAGGATCGTAACATTGCCCCTTCTCTCTTTTCTCTCAATTTTTTTTATTTTGGGCCTTCTCTCTTTTTTTGGACTTTTTTTTCGTCCGGAGTCTCATCCCGACTTGTGGTGGAATCATAATCTCCATCATGCTTTCCTCACATGGGACAATGCTCTAATAATGAAGATCATCACACTTTTATTTACTTACAACTCAACAATTACAACTCGATACTTAGAACAATATGACTCGATATCAATGCCTCCAGCGGTGTACCGAGATTTGCAATGACTCAAGAGTGAAATTTATGAAAGAATTATGAACGGTGGCTTTGCCACAAATACGATGTCAACTACATGATCATGCAAAGTAATATGAAAATGATGAAGCGTGTCATAATAAACGAAATTGTGGAAAGTTGCATGGCAATATATCTCGGAATGGCTATGAAATGCCATAATAGGTAGGAATGGTGACTGTTTTGAGGAAGGTATATGGTGGGTGTATTTTACCGGCGAAAGTTGCACGGTACTAGAGAGGCTAGTAATGATGGAAGGGTGAGAATGTCTATAATCCAAGGACTCAACATTAGTCACAAAGAACTCACATACTTATTGCAAAAATCTATTAGTTATTGAAACAAAGTACTACATGCATTCTCCTAGGGGGATAGATTGGTAGGAAAAGACCATCGCTCGTCCCCGACCGCCACTCATAAGGACAACAATCAATAAATAAATAATGCTCTGACTTCATCACAAAACGGTTAACCATACGTGCATGCTATGCGGATCACAAAATTTGACACAAGTATTTCTCCAATTCACAATTACTCAGTTGCATGACTCTAATATCACCATCTTTCTATCTCAAAACAATCATAAGGAATCGAACTTCTCAGAGTATTCAATGCACTTTATTAGAAAGTTTTTATTATATCTCTCTTGGATGCCTATCATATTAGGACTAAATTTATAACCAAAGAAAATTACCATGCTGTTTAAAAAGACTCTCAAAATAATATAAGTGAAGTATGAGAGTCCAAAAATTTCTATAAAATAAACCAACGCCGTTCTCTAAAAAGATATAAGTTAAGCACTAGAGCAATATTGCCTAGCTCAAAAGATATAAGTGAAGCACTAAGAGTATTCTAATAAATCACGATTCATGCATGTCCCTCTCAAAATGTGTGTAAAGCAAGGATGATTGTGGCAAACTAAAAAGCAAAGACTCAAATCATACAAGACACTCCAAGTAAAACACATATCATGTGGTGAATAAAAATGTAGCCTCAAGTAAAGTTACCGATAGACGAAGACGAAAGAGAGCTTAGGATCTTGGTTGTCCTTGAATATTACCTTGGGGTGCCTTGGGCATCCCCAAGCTTAGGCTCTTGCCACTCCTTATTCCATAGTCCATCAAATCCTTACCCAAAACATGAAAACTTCACAACACAAAACTCAACAGAAAATCTTATGATATCCGTTAGTATAAGAAAATAAATCACCACTTTTGGTACTGTTGTGAACTCATTCTTTATTTATATTGGTGTAATATCTACTGTATTCCAAATTTTCCATGGTTCATACCCACTCGATACTACCCATAGATTCATCAAAATAAGCAAACAACACATAGAAAACAGAATTTATGAAAAACAGAACAGTCTATAGCAATCTGTAACTCTCGAATATTTATGTAACTCCAAAAATTCCGAAATATTAGGACATCCTGGTAAATTTGTGTACCAATCTTTTGCAAAAGAATCAGATCAAAATCATGCTTCTGTAAAAAACGAAAACCTGGGGGAAAAAGATTATGTTTTTCAACAAGATCAAAACAACTATCACCTTAAGCCATCCCAAAGGTCTTACTTGGCACAAACACTAATTAAAAAACTAAAAAGCATCTAACCATAGGCTAGATGAATTATTTAACAAGAAGGAAAAATATTGGGTTGTCTCCCAACAAGAGCTTTTCTTTAAAGCCTTTTAGCTAGGCATTGATAATTTCAATGATGCTCACATAAAAGAGAAGAATTAAAGCACAGAGAGAGCATCATAAAACATGTGACAAACACATCTAAGTCTAACATACTTCCTATGAATAGGAATTTTATAAGCAAACAAATTATCAAGGCAAGCAAAAACTAGAATATGCAAGGAAGGAGAAAGAGACGATAGCAATCTCAACATGAAGAGAGGTAATTTAGTAACATGAAAATTTCGACAACCATATTTTACTATCTCATAATAGTTACATGTAGGATCATAGGAAAATTCAATAGCATAGCTATCACAAAACATATTCTCAACGATCCACATTCATGCAAAGTTGACACTCTTCCAAAATAGTGGGATTAACGTTAACTAAAGTCATGACCTCTCCAAACCCAATTTTATCAAAAATTTCATAAGATTGAACATTCTTGAAATATGTGGGATCTAAAGTTGACACTCTTCCAAACCCACTTTCAATATTATTGCAAACATTATTATCAATCTCATATCCATCATGGGGATTAAATGAATTTTTGAGATCATAAGAAGAATCACCCCAATCATGATCATTGCAACAAGTAGTGGACATAGAAAAACTAGCATCATCAAGCTTAGGGTTTTGCATACCATTAACACAATTGACATTAATAGAATTTATAATAACATCATTGCAATCATGCTTTTCATTCAAAGATCTATCGTGAATCACTTCATAAAGCACTTCATCACAAGTTTTAGATTCATGGATTTCAAGCAAAACATCCACTACACCACAGCACTACATCTCCAACAGCCAAGTCGGTCGGGAATGCAAGTTCTACCAATAGGCAGTCGGTCGGGAAAGACTATTGCCGATCGACTTTAACTGTTGGGTAAAGTCCAGACGGGAAAGCCCTTTCCCGACCGACATGTTTTCCCCGACCGACAGCTTGTTGGCTATGGTCTATCTTTCCCGACCAACGTTCTGATGGGCCTGTCGTAGGCCTTTCCCGACCAACACTCCGTTTGGGCTACGATGGGCCTGTCCCGACCGACTATGGGAGAGGGTATTCTATCCCGACCAACAATCCTTTGAGGTGACCATGGACTTTTCCCAACCAACAGTCAGATGGGAATTTGCTTTGCCGACCAACAGCTTGACAGCATTTTGTTTAATACCCGCCAATTATTTGGCGTTTGCCTTAACAAAACAGTTCCAATCAAGTAATATATCTCACTACAACACAATATCAATCAAATTATAGCAACACGCATGTACTCCAAAAATATTAAACCAAAACCAAACAAAAATAGCACATTAATTACTTCTCACAAATGGACAAGGTAACCAATTAAGAGGAAACATTTATAGTTCAATGACCGAGAGGCTAAATAGGTTTGCACAGAATATCCAGTTGATCGAGACACCATATATGTTTACACAGTGATAGCTAATAGATGCATGTTAGTCTGCTCCATTACACAGTTAACGCAAACTGCCAGCTTCATGGTTCCTCGTCAACTTGAATGTCTTTTCTCCAAAGGATCAAGGCAATGAGAAAGCTTCAGTTTATATTCCTAACGAGGGAAAGCTCCTGGTCAGAAACAATTAGCGGTCAATGTTAAACCCACATACAACTGAATATAACAACAACATAATAAGAAAACCGATTCACCTCATATATTTCCTTGTGCTCTGGAAAGAATAGCAAAATTTATATAAAGCATAGCTCTGCACTGTTAAGGTCATGACAGCCCGCTTATGGAAACATGACATCAGTGATTACTCCACAATGCAACCAGGGCAGAGCCAGGATTTGACGATAGGGGGGGTGAAGAAGACACCGAACATATTTTTTCCTGACAATGACCTTACATAGAGGAACACAAGATAACATGCATTTTTCAATTAGAAAATTGTATTTTTGTTCTTTAGTTTGAATGTGGCACTTACACCCAAAACACAGAACAAAGTCGATAATCCTATATGGCAATTATAGCTTGTTGTAAATTTTACTCGTGCTAGAATATTTGATCTGTAGTTTGTGTATCAGCTATGTTGTCCTAAGGACGAAATTTACAACTCAAATGATAAAATTTGTGCAAATTAATTTACAGTGCCTATTATTGAGAATAAAACAAGAAATTGCTACCCTCTCAAGCAAAAAAGTTATAGTCTTGAGCCAGAAGCGGATAAGTTCATTAGTTGTATTCTACAGTATAAATCAATAAAGGAATCAAAGGAGACTCATCGCCGGATTATTCTACCATCGGCTCCGTTGTGGATCAGTTGTACAGATTCCATCATCGACCTTCCAGGTGGAGTGACCATGTGTGCTCATGCGCCGGCGCCGAAACGAACGATAGGGGATGCCCTCGATCGTGGCCTCGTCAGATTCTGAAACTACCCTGTTGTGGTTGTTTTCCCGGGCTGACCAACAAGTACATATGAGCTTCAATGGAAAGCTCCCCAAGGCCCCCTAGCGTAGGCTGAACATCAAGTGCATATGGGCTTCAACTAGGAAACTCCTGGGCTTTAAGACTTGATCCCGCCGTTAGGGGTGCTAATTAGTGCCAAATCTGTTTGACGTAGCCTAATTTAGTTGGCCTAGATGATGGTACTTTCTGTACGACGCGGCCCTGGGGAGGGGGGGTGGTGTGGTCCCCGCTCGTCCCCCCGTAGCTCCGCCCCTGAATGCAACTGAATTGCAGCATATACAAGAACTTTATTACTCTACAGTAGACTAACTTCAAATTTCTTGCTCCTAATTTCAGAGTACTATGGTTCAGTTCATCTTCACAGCAGTTCTAAGTTACTAGGAACACCACAACAGCTCAAAATTTTCCAGTATAGCCTTTATGTCAACCATACATTCTGTTCCACTATAGTAATTAGCAGTACTAGACTTTTATTCTGTCTATTGTAATTAGTAGTAGCAGACTTTTAATTTATCTCAGTGGGATATGAAACAACTTGTTGAAAAAGAGGTTTGTCTGTTTAATATTTGAGTAAATTTTCTAGTAAGCATAAAATTCTAAAAGCAATAGCATCACCATATGACAAATAGGTACTCCCTCCGTCCCATAATGTAAGATGTTTTTTGACACCAAGTGTCAAAAAAATTCTTACATTACGGGACGGAGGGAGTACTTTTCTTCTAGAGAATGGTTGAATTAAGTTCATTTCATATCTAACTTTCACTTAATCTGCTAACATACTTCATTGAAATTGGTAAACTATGTCATCTAAAGTTCCACTGGCAGATCGTAAACCATCATATTGACAAGACTTAGCCATGTGCATCTATCAAACTTTTATCTAATATTATATACTAGCTGAACTAAGCTGAAAAAATAAACTCAAAATCGAAGCATTTATATGCCTCGCAATAGATCACAGGAACAATGTAGTTGTTACATTCAAAATCTAAACTAAACAGATCTAAGCAATACTGAGAAAATGTCAAAATCAAGGCCTTGATACACCTCACAATAGATCAGAAAACAATGTAGTTGTTGCAGGAACTATTGCTACGCAAGCACAATCTTATAGGGATATCTATCAAGCATGAACACCACCTTCCTGCGCGTGCACATGTGCGTGCGCATGCGCGTGTGGGCGTGTGGGTGTGTGCATGTGCGTGTGCGTGTGTGTGTGTGTGTGTGTGTGTGTGTGTGTGTGTGTGTGTGTGTGTGTGTGTGTGTGTGTGTGTGTGTGTGTGAGGTTTGCAAGCATATATCTGAATATTAATGACCATATTTCTAATAGCATAGAATAACTGTATGTGCTACTCTGAATATGAGTGCTTGAATAAGGGAAATGGAGACATGGTAATATTAGGACGGAGGAGGTATGCACATGAATTAATTTTCAAATAGATATCAGCGCTTTAACTAGAATATCTTGAAGCTTTCCTTCCCCACTAAAAAACTGAGCAAGATTTGTCTCTATAATGTTTTAGTTATGATAACCAAGAGAAACTATTTATGCATACAAGTGTTTCAGAAGCTACAATATAGTAGTGGCAAGTCAGGATATAGGTTCCATTCATTGAATCCATCACTGTACATTTAAATTTCCATGGGTTGACAGTAGTGACCACAATGCACATGCAATACACTAGAAAACACTGACACAAGTATTGTTCGCTTGGTAAGTTTACCTTCTATTATAATACAAGCAATCTCCAGTATATGATGTGTTCAAACGTCCAATGTCGAAACCTAAACAGTAAGAAACCAGCATGTAACCTGTTAGTCATAAATTCTGGAAGGTGTAAAATTGATAATTGGGTTCCAACAGAAGGAACAAAATTCTAGAACGACATACAACATGTCAATTAGAGTAAAAAAAATAGCGCATAATGTAGTGCAAGGTCCATATCATGTACTCCCCCCTTTCCTAAATATAAGTCTTTGTAGAGATTCCAATATGGACTACATACGAAGCAAAATGAGTGAATCTACACTCTAAACTACATCTATATACATCCGTATGTAGTTCATATTGAAATCTCTAGAAAGACTTGTATTTAGGAACGGAGGGAGTAGTTCACATCAGAAAATAACAAAACAAGTTGTTTCTCAACTTATCATATCAAGGAAATAAGTAATGAGATGTATACTGTGTAGGGGCAGAGTTGATATGATGCACTGTACCCATAAGACTCGTGACCAACTGTTATTTACAACGTTCAAACAAAATTCTTTTGTAGAAACAGTGCAAACCAACTCCAAACTGAAAGAAAAAGAGTGTCATCGACATCCAGGTCAAGGACAAACATATATGTTGGCAATATTAGATTAGTCATCCTCTCCCAAAAATTACATCGAATAGAGGTGTACCAGCTTTTTCCTCACCACACCTCTTTGCAGCTTCATCTCTTTGTTGCCGGATCAATCTGCGGATGCAAAAAGGATAGGTAAAGAATGATTGTTTGCCAATAATCAAACAACTATGATCTAGTAAGAAAAACTAATTTAATGGAGGTCTAGGAAAGATGTGTAGTTCTACTGCAAACTGAGTAACTGACGGACAGGAATCCGAGGGAATTCAAGATAGAAGAACAAATGCCTACAGTTGCACATCAAAATTCGAAAAAACCCAGAAGGACTCACTGATTACAGGTAGGGGTCGAAGGGCGCAGCCGCTGGGAGAAACGCAACACAGCAGGCAGAGCGCCACCACCGGGAGGAACGCCTAGTCACCACGAAGAAGAACTAGACTCTGCCCGGAGCGCGAGGTAGGGGCAGCGGCGGCTGCAGCAAAACGGCATGGCGGCGTGGGCCGTTCGTGCGGCAGGCGGGGGAGGAACGGAACAGTTCGGCAGTCACCGGGGGTAGGCACGTGGGACGGACGAAGGGATGGTGGATCTACGCCGTGTTGGTTGCCAGCGCTCTGTGCGGAGGAGGCGCGAGATAAGGGCGAGGGCTCGATCTGAGGGAGAGGTGTGAAGGAAGAGGATGGGAGCTGCCGCCGCCGCTCAGATCGGGAGAGAAAGAGATAAGGGAGAGAGGGCACGGAGAGATTAGGTGGGCCGTGGGGGCGAGAGGGCTGAAAAATTCGGATGGGCTTCGCGCGCTAAGTTTCCCGGGCACGCGCGCGTGGATATTTTGGACGGCCCAGTTGTCTACCCACGGTCGGTCGGCATTATTTGCCGACCAACAATTTGCCAGTAGTGAAATTTTAACCGACCCACAGTTTGATGGTATACGTTCCAACATTCCCGACCGATAGTTGGTTGTTACACGTGTGTATTACCGACTGACAGTTGGATAGATGTTTTTCCGACCAACAGTCGGTCGGCGAAAGTAAGTTTTGCCAACGCACGTCGGCAGGGAATCCAGTGTCGTGGTGTAGTGATCGTAAAGATAATCTAGTGCACTCAACTCACTAGCAATTGGTTCATTATAGTTGGATCTTTTATAAAGAATAGCAAGTGGATGAGGATCCATAAACTCTTTGCTTCTGAATTTCAATGAACACACAATTATACTAAGCAAATGAGCAAACAAACCAAGTAAGACATAAGGGCGAATGAAAAGACAAAGAGAAGAAGGGCGAATAAAAAGGCAATTTTTTTTAAATCATTTTAGAAGTGCGGGAGCGGAAAACGAGAGGCAAATGGCGAATAATGAAATGCAGGAGATGAGAGTTTTATGATGGGTACTTGGTATGTCTTGACTTGGCGTAGATCTCCCGAGAAACGGCACCATAAATTCTTCCTGCTACTTCTTGAGCTTCCATTGGTTTTTCCCTTGAACAGGAAAGGGTGATCCAACAAAGTAGAGATAAGTATTTCCCTAAGTTAGAGAGCCAAGGTATCAATCCAGTAGGAGACAATGCACAAGTCACCAATACTTGCACAAACAATCAAACAACTTTCACCCAACGCGATAAAGGGGTTGTCAATCCCTTCATGGTCACTTGCAAAAGTGAGATAGATGAAAATAAACAAAAGATAAAGTAAATATTCTTTGCATTTTTTGGTTTGTAGATCTGAAATTAAAAGATTGCAAAATAGTATATCAGAAACTAATATGATGGAAACAGACCCGGGGGACATAGGTTTCACTAGAGGTTTCTCTCAACATAGCAAATAATATGGTGGGAGCCAGTGATGACCGTTGAGGGATCGGGCACGCCTAATACCGGCAAGAAGGGGAAGACTGAGGTACCCGACAAGGAAGATGCTGGGTGCACTGATTGTCAGGAGGCCGCGACTGCCGAGAAGGCCTGCAAAGTTGACGGCCCGCACTACAAAATCCATCAAACCAAGGCCCATGATTTCCAGGAGTGTCATCAGGTTGAGCAGCTCGTCAAGAAGCAGAATGCTGATTATGAGAAGAGTGATGAGGAAAGAGGTAAGAATGGCGCTGGCGGGAAGAGCCGGGGCGGCGAAGTAGGTCGTCCCGACAAGGCTCCTCGGAACCAAGGAAAACCCGCCAGGGGCCGTGAGAAGGAAGATTGGAACAATGGAAGTGATGGAGGGGATGAAGAGGAAACCAGCGAGCAGGAATTCCATAAAGCCAATGACACCCTGTGTGTTGATGGAGGTGCATCTCTACACTCCTCTCACTGCCAACTTAAATAGTGGGCGCATGAAGTCCATGCCGTGGAGCCAGCGGCAAATTCTCGTAGGCCCCTCAAGTTGTCTTGCACGCCCATCATCTTCGACAAAGAGGACCACCCTGACCGCACCACTGCGGTAGGGTGCTTGCCATTGTTGGTCTCACCAACAATCCTCAACCTCAGCGTCACAAAGATGTTGGTTGACGGCGGGGCCGGGTTGAATCTTATTTCTCTGAAGGTCCTCAGCAAACTTCAAATAGCAGAGGAAGAGCTTGAGGTTATTGGCACGTTCCGGCAAGAGTCGTCCTAAGGGGAAGATCACGTTGTCGGTGACATTCGAGGGAGTGTGGAATTACTGGACTCAGAAGGTTGTGTTTGATATGGTCGACCTCCCCCTGCCGTACAATGGAATCCTTGGATGCCCAGCTCTGGCCAAATTAATGGCGGCATCCCACTATGCCTACAACACCTTGAAGATGTCGGGGCCAGTGGGTGTCATTTCCATTCCATCAGATGAGAAGGACGCAATCATTTGCGTGGACAAGATGTACCGGGACGTAGTCACGGCAGAGGTCGCGGAAGCCATCGTTCCCACCAAGGAAAACCAGAAAAATGAGAAAGCTAACAAGGGCTCCGGTGAGGAATCTGGGAAACACGCCTCTTTGGAGTGTGATACGCCTGTCGATGACTTGCCGGAGAGTTCCACTAGCAAGAGATCCAAAGCTACTGTGCCTGCTGTGAAGAAGGTCCCAGCAGGGCTGGCTGGCGCTGATGGTACCTTTACTATCAGTGCCACCCTTGACGACAAATAGGAAAGTGCACTAGTTGCCTTCCTACGAGAAAAAGTCGATGTGTTTGCATGGAAACCATCTGACATCCCCGGTGTTCCCAGGGACGTAATCGAGCACCACCTTGCTGTCTGCCGCAAGCCCGACCCGTCAAGTAGAAGGTCCAGAAGCAAGCTTTGGAGTGACAACAAATCATTGCCATGGAAATTAAGAAACTTGAAGCAGCTGGTTTGGTTAAAGGAGTACTGCATCCAACGTGTCTAGCAAACCCAGTGGTAGTGGGCAAGGCTAATGGAAAATAGAGGTTGTGCATAGATTTCACTTATTGAACAAGGCCTGCCTGAAGGACCCATTTCCCTTGCCGCGCATCAATCAGATCGTGGATTCCACCTCGGGTGTATCCTGCTTTCCGTTCTTGATGCCTACTTTGGGTACCATCAGATCTTTATGTCCAAGGGAAACGAAGAAAAAACAACGTTCCTCACTCCATGTGGCACATAATTTTTTGTACATATGGCCTTCGGATTGAGGAGCACCGGATACACCTTTGCAAGGGCAATCCAGATTTGTTTTGAGTCATAGCTGCATAGAAATGTTGAATCTTATATGGATGATATTGTGGTCAAGACCAAGGACAAATCAACCCTTATCTAGGATTTGGAAGAGACCTTTGCCAATCTGCTCAAGATCAACTTGAAGCTAAACATGGAGAAGTGTGTGTTTGACGTTCCCTCTAGCAAGCTACTTGGCTTTTTTGTGTCCCATCATGGGATAGAATCCCAAATCCCGATATGATCAAGGCTATCGAGCAAATTCAAGCACCCAAGACGGTCAAGGATGTGAAGCGTTTGACTGCATGCGTTGCTGCGCTCAGGGGGTTCATTTCCAAGTCTGTCGAGAGTGCCCTACCATTCTTCAAAATCTTGAAGAAGGCAGGACCCATGGAGTGGACTCGAGAGGCAGATGCTGCACTACAAGATTTGAAGGCCTACTTGTCCTCTGTGCCCACTTCAGTCGCTCCCAAACCACAGGAGCTGTTGCTTCTATACTTGGCGGCAACTAATCAACTGGTTAGGGCGGCACTAGTGACACAACGGGTAGTAGAAGAAGCGGCAGCCACGTCCAGGGAGGGAAGTGAGCACACCCCGACAAGTTCAAATGCAGATCAAGGCAGAGAAGAGCGATATAGTGGAGACAACCCCAAGGTTGCGGCAAGGAAGAAAGTGGTGCAGCGCCTAGTGTATTTCATCAGCTCCCTAGTATAGGGGGCTAGGTCGGGGTACTCTGGCGTGCAGAAGTTGATTTTTTGCCTCATCATGGCATCAAGGAAACTGCACCACTACTTCCAAGCCCATGAGATCACAGTTGTCACCCACTTCCCTCTGCAACGCATACTCAGAAACCTTGAGGCCACCAGCAAGATAGAGGAATGGGCCTTGGAATTATCTAGCTTTGGTTTGAAGTTTGAGAGAACATCAACTATCTAGAGTAGAGTATTAGCGGAGTTTATTGTAGAGTAGACGCCAACCCCTGATGAAGAAGTGCTAAAGACAGTTATTCCCGGCAAGGAAGTGCCCCAAGAATGGATCATGTATTTCGATGGTGCCTTCTCCCTACAAGGCGCAGAGGATGGAGTGCTTCTAGTTGCTCCCACTAGGAAGCACCTTAAGTACATTGTCCAGATGCATTTTCCCCGGGAGAAGGCTACCAACAATACTGCAAAGTATGAAGGGCTCCTTGTCGGGCTCAGGATTGCCATTGAACTGGGGATCAAGAAGCTAATCATCCGTGGAGACTCACAACTCGTGGTGAGACAAGTGAACAAGGATTACCAAAGTCCATTAATTGAGGCATATGTCAAGGAAGTGAGAAGGCTAGAGGAGCACTTTGACAGATTGCAAACAGAGCATGTACCCTGTGCGGAAAACAGCATTGTTGATCATCTTTCAAAGTGCACTGCACAAAATCTCCCTATGGAACCAGGAACTTTTGTTCTCCATCTTACTCGGCCCTCCGTATCCCCGGCAACAATGGCCAAGAAGAGGAGGAAACTGGACTCCGGCTAGCCTTGATAACCCACAAGTATAGGGGATCGCAACAGTTTTCAAGGGTAGAGTATTCAACCCAAATTTATTGATTCGACACAAGGGGAGCCAAAGAATATTATCAAGTATTAGCAATTGAGTTGTCAATTCAACCACACCTGGATAACTTAGTATCTGCAGCAAAGTATTTAGTAGCAAAGTAGTATGGAAGTAACGGTAACGGTGGCAAAAGTAACAGTAGCAGTTTTGTAGTAATTGTTACAGTGGCAACGGTAAAGTAACTAAGAAAAGAACAATATGTGAAAAGCTCGTAGGCATTGGATCAGTGATGGATAATTATATTGGATGTGAATCCTCATGTAATGGTTATAACATAGGGTGACACAGAACTACCTCCAGTTCGTCAATGTAATGTAGGCATGTATTTCGAATATAGTAATACGTGCTTATGGAAAAGAACTTGCATGACATCTTTTGTCCTACCCTCCTATGGCAGCGGGGTCCTATTGGAAACTAAGGGATATTAAGGCCTCCTTTTAATAGAGTACCGGACCAAAGCATTAACACTTAGTGAATACATGAACTCCTCGAACTACGGTCATCACCAGTAAGTATCCCGAGTATTGTCACTTCGGGGTTAACGGATTATAACACATAATAGGTGACTATAGAATTGCAAGATAGGATCAAGAACTCACATATATTCATGAAAACATAATAGTTTCAGATCTTAAATCATGGCACTCGGGCCCTAGTGACAAGCATTAAGCACAACAAAGTCATAGCAACATCAATCTCAGAACATAGTGGATACTAGGGATCAAACCCTAACAAAACTAACTCGATTACATGGTAAATCTCATCCAATCCATCACCGTCCAGCAAGCCTACGATGGAATTGCTCACGCACGGCAGTGAGCATCATGAAATTGGTGATGGAGGATGGTTGATGATGACGATTGCGACGAATCCCCCTCTCCAGTGCCCCGATCGGACTCTAGATCAGCCCTCCCGAGAGAGTTTAGGGCTTGGCGGCAGCTCTGTATCATCAAACACGATGAATCTTTCTCTTTGATTTTTTTCTCCGCGAACGTGAATATATGGAGTTGGAGTTGAGGTTGGTGGAGGTCCAGGGGGCCAACGAGGTAGGGGGCGCGCCCCCACCCTCGTGGACATGGTGTGGGCCCCCTGACGTTGATTCTTTCGCCAATATTTTTTATTAACTCCAAGAAGTTGCTTCGTGGATTTTCAGGACATTCCGAGAACTTTATTTCTGCACAAAAATAACACCATGGCAGTTCTGCTAAAAACAGCGTCAGTCCGGGTTAGTTCCATTCAAATCATGCAAGTTAGAGTCCAAAACAAGGGCAAAAATGTTTGGAAAAGTAGATACGACAGAGACGTATGAACTCTCCCAAGCTTAAACCTTTGCTTGTCCTCAAGCAATTCAGTTGACAAACTGAAAGTGATAAAGAAAAACTTTTACAAACTCTGTTTGCTCTTGTTGTTGCAAATATGTAAAGCCAGCATTCAATTATTCAGCAAAGATTATGAACTAACCAAATTCGCAATAACACTTAGCTCTCATGTTGACTCATATAAATGGCATAATCAACTAGCGATCAATAATAATAAATCTCGGATGACAACACTTTCTCAAAACAATCATAATATGATATAAGAAGATGGTATCTCGCTAGCCCTTTCTGAGACCGCAAAACATAAATGCAGAGCACCTCTGAAGATCAAGGACTGACTAAACATTGTAATTCATGGTAAAAGAGATCCAGTCAGAGTCATACCCAATATTAATTAATAGTAATGCATGCAAATGACAACGGTGCACTCAAGCGGGTGCTTTTTAATAAGAGGGTGATGACTCAACATAAAAGTAAATAGATAGGCCCTTTGTAGAGGGAAGCAGGGATTTTTAGAGGTGCCAGAGCTTGATTTTGAAACAGAGATAAATAACATTTTGAGCGGTATACTTTCATTGTCAACATAACAACTAAGAGATCTCGATATCTTCCATGCTACACACATTATAGGCGGTTCCCAAATAGAATGGTAAATTTTATACTCCCCCACCACCAACAAGCATCAATCCATGGCTTGCCCGAAACAATGGGTGCCTCCAACTAACAACAATCCTGGGGGAGTTTTGTTTGCAATTATTTTGATTTGATTTGAGCATGGGACTGGGCATCCCAGTGACCAGCCATTTGCTCGTGAATGAGGAGCGGAGTCCACTCCTCTTGAGAATAACCCGCCTAACATGGAAGATACATACAACCCTAGTTGATACATTAGCTGCTCGAGCATACAAAACAGAATTTTATTTGAAGGTTTGGAGGTTGGTACATACAAATTTACTTGGAACGGCGGGTAAATACCGCATATAGGAAGGTATGGTGGACTCATATGGAATAACTTTGTGGTTTATGGATTTTGGATGCACAAGCAGTATTCCCGCTTAGTACAAGTGAAGGCTAGAAAGAGACTGGGAAGCAACCAACTAGAGAGTGACAACAGTCATGAACATGCATTGAAATTAATCAGCACTGAGTGCAAGCATGAGTAGGATATAATCCACCATGAACATAAATATCGTGAAGGCTATGTTGATTTTGTTTCAACTACATGTGTGAACACGTGCCAAGTCAAGTCACTCGAATCATTCAAAGGAGGATAGCACCCTATCATACCACATCACAACCATTTTGATAGCATGTCGGCATGCAAGGTAAACCATTATAAACTCCTAGCTAATTAAGCATGACATAAGCAACTATAATCTCTAATTGTCATTGCAAACATGTTTATTCATAATAGGCTGAATCAGGAACGATGAACTAATCATATTGACAAAAACAAGATAGGCTGAGTTCATACCAGCTTCTCTCATGTCAATCAGTCCATCATATATCGTCATTATTGCCTTTCACTTGCACGACCGAACGGTGTGGATAATAATAATAGTGCACGTGCATTTAACTAAGCTGGAATCTTCAAGCATTCAACTCAAGGGAGAAGACAAGGTAATATTGGCTCTTGGTTAAATCAACAATAATGCATATGAGAGCCACTCAACATTTTCATCATGGTCTTCTCCTCTCGACCCCAAAAGAAAAGGAAAGAAATAAAACTACTTACACGGGAAAGCTCCCAACAAGCAAAAGAAGAACGAGAAATCTTTTTGGGTTTTCTTTCAACTACTACTACTACAGGCATGGAAAGTAAACTAGCTAAAAGCTACAACTAATTTTGTTTTTGTTTTTCTTAAGGTTTTTCAAACACACAAGAAGAGAGCTAGAAAAAGAAAATAAACTAGCATGGATAATACAATGAAAAAGTATGAGCACCGACAATTAGCATAAGTGTGTGAACATGAATGTAATGTCGGTGAGGAATACGTACTCCCCCAAGCTTAGGCTTTTGGCCTAAGTTGGTCTATGCCCATGGACCATAACTACTCTTTCCGGTGTTGACGATCTCCTCCGGGTCCCACTGATAAAAGGACGGACGATAACGGTCAAGTGGTGGTTCCGGCTCAGGCTCTGGAGCTGATGTCTGGCCCCGGTATGCGTAAACAGCCTCCGGCAAGACGAGGTATGTGCCTGCAGTTAAGTCAAACAAAGAGGGTGCAGGAAACATAATAGTCTCACTGTGAGTTTTATGAAATCTCAAATTATACTTAAGCATCTTCTCATCATTTTTAACAATAAACTCATGCGCTACCATACTCTTATAATCTAGAAAAGTAGGTGGCAGTAGCTTTTCCTCTTTCTCATAATGCCTAATAGGTATCCTGAAATGTTCAGCAAGACGTGAAGCATAGATACCTCCAAAGATGAGGCCCTTTGTATGGTTCATACTTAATTGTTTATCAACAATAACGCCCATACTAACAGAGTTATCACGAAATAAACCATGAAACAGAATAATAATATCAGGAACACTAAGGTTTCCACGGTTTCCGCGACCAATTAAGCATCTACTAGAAATATTGCAAAGTAACGTAGAACAGGAAAGTGTATGCTAGTAATTCTTGCATCAGAAACCTTCCTCGTTTCCCCTATAGTGATCATATCAATAAATCCATCCACATCTTTATGATGTGGTTCCTCTAGGATGCCTGAGGGAGTCCTGGACTAGGGGGTGTCTGGATAGCCGAACTATCGTCATCGGCCGGACTCCAAGACTATGTAGATACAAGATTGAAGACTTCATCCCGTGTCCAGATGGGACTTTCCTTGGCGTGGAAGGCAAGCTTGGCAATACGGATATGTAGATCTCCTACCCTTGTAACCGACTCTGTGTAACCCTAGCCCTCTCCAGTGTCTATATAAACCGGAGGGTTTTAGTCCATAGGACGAAAAACAATCATACCATAGGCTAGCTTCTAGGGTTTAGCCTCCTTGATCTCGTGGTAGATCCACTCTTGTACTACCCATATCATCAATATCAATCAAGCAGGAGTAGGGTTTTACCTCCATCGAGAGGGCCCGAACCTGGGTAAAAACATTGTGTCCCTTGTCTCCTGTTACCATCCGCCTAGACGCACAGTTCGGGACCCCCTACCCGAGATCCGCCGGTTTTGACACCGACATTGGTGCTTTCATTGAGAGTTCCTCTGTGCCGTCGCAATCAGGATGGATGCCTCTTCCCATCTTTAGAGACGGCACCGTCGCCAAGGGAGCTTTGGCCACAGGCCAGACTATCCGGCTAGGTGGTTTTCTTATGACCGCCTGTTCGGCCGCCGCTCCAACAATGACCTCTCGGGTCATCAAAAACGATCTTCACATCAACTTGGAATTCGCCGAGCAGCTGGATCCAAGGGAGCTCACCTCCGTAAACAAGCTCTTGGATCGCATCGCCCACCTGGGAGTCTCTACAGACTACAATCAGATTGGGCTTAAAACCGAGCGGAGAGAGATTAACTCTCTCCAGGCTACCCACCACGTTGCTGTGGTAGAGGAACAACGCGGCGACTCTTCTTCTATATTAAAAACCAGTTATGTCCGGATTCCCGATCCCTCCATGCCGGATTCCCGCGGAGGGACGGACGTCAATCAAGTACTGAACCTAAAGTCAGGCAGCGGACCAGATTCGTTGGACAACATCCAGCAATCCGAGCTTCCAAATTCGGAAACTTTTTGGCCCTTGAGCCTTAGATTGGGCGGGGGTCCGGACTTAATTCCACCCGCCCACCCAAACACAAGCGATCTATCTCAAATCCGGCAAGAGCCCACTGAAACAGTACATCATTACTGGGCCAGATTCCTCCTGGTTATGGACAGGATAAAGGACTGCCGTGAGGAAAGCGCAATCTCAATTTTCTGCAACAATTGCACGGACAAGGGAATCATGAACGCCATAAGTCATCGCGAAATTACATGTTTCGCCGACCTGGCGTCCATAGTACGAAAGTACTATGTGATGGAAAGTGCCTCGAAAACCGAAACTAAGTTTTGGGACGATCCGGCTCCGAACACAACCCTAATCCGAAACAAAAGGGTGCATCATGCTCAGGCACCTGGAACAAAAATCAAAAAGCAAAAACCCCCTAAAGGGCACGGAACCGTACTGGAGGGATGGCTCAGCGGACCCTGTAAAATCCATAGTACAGAGGGCGCCACTCCAACACATAGCCTTCGAGCATGTTGGATACTACGGCAGGTGGCCAAAAGTGGCGAAGAGCTTCTAGCCCCGGAGAACCAGCCCAACGGTACCAGTACGGTATTAATAGTCTTTGAGACTTTCGCATCAAACAATATGCGGAAACAAACACTCCGCAGCCTCGCCGAAGTCTACCAAGTAGCAACAATAAATCCATGGAGCGACACGGCTATCACCTTCAATGCCAGCGATGAACCTAAATTCCGAACAGCCCGAGCACCAGCCGCATTGGTCCTCAGTCCAATAGTGGACGGCTTTCGTCTTACCAAGGTACTCATGGATGGTGGCAGCGGATTAAACCTTATCTACGAGGAAACCCTTCGAAAAATGGAAATAGACTAGAGCCGCATTGAGCGAAGCAGCACAACCTTTAGAGGAATAATCCCTAGTCGGGAAGCACGCTGCACAGGAAAAATTACACTAGATGTGGTGTTCGGCTCGCCGGACAATTACAGGTCCGAGGAGGTCACGTTCCATGTGGCCCCATTCAGCAGCGGATATCACGCTTTATTAGGGCGAGAGGCATTTACAATTTTTCAAGCTATACCCCATTACGGGTACATGAAGCTTAAAATGCCCGGGCCCAATGGAATCATCACTCTTGTCAGTGATCCGGACATAGCACTCCGCGCCGAAAACAAGACAGCCGCACTAGCTCTAGAGGCACTATCCGAAGCCCTAGCGGCAGAGGAACTAACTGCGCTACGCTCCATGGTGAACAGGGACGATGTGATACTCGATAAGAGATCCAAGTCCACCTCTTTTAAACCAGCAGACAAAATAGTCAAATTCCAAGTCCATCCAACGGACCCCACAAAGACGGCCTCCATTGGGGCACAATTAAACCCTGATGTAGACGCCGCACTACGAGAATTCCTTCGGGAAAATTGGGACATCTTTGCCTGGCACCCTTCAGATATGCCAGGAATCCCACGCAGGCTGGCAGAGCACAGCCTAAACATCCTAAAAGGATTCAAGCCAGTCAAACAGGCTCTTCGGCGATTTTCCGAGCCCAAAAGACAGGCAATGGGAGAGGAGCTAGCCAAACTATTAGAAGCCGGATTCATCAGAGACATAAAACATCCGGACTGGCTAGCGAACCTGGTAATGGTACCAAAAAAGGACAAAACCTGGCACCTGTGTGTCGATTTTAAAGACCTTAACAAGGCTTGTCCAAAGGATCCTTTCCACCCTTCCCCGCATCGATCAAATCATCGATGCTACCGCAGGGCACGATTCATTGTGCTTCCTCAACGCATACTCCGGATACCATCAAATCAAGATGGCGGAGACAGACCAAGCCGCAACGGCATTCATTACTTCATATGGACCATTCTGCTTCAACACAATGCCCTTCGGGCTCAAGAATGCCAGCGCAACATATCAGTGCATGATTCAGACATGTCTGGCAACCCAGATCGGCAAAACAGTGTAGGCATACATAGACGATGTGGTCGTCAAGACCAAACACGTCGAAACTCTAGTAGACGATTTGAGGCTCACATTCGACAACCTCCGAGCATATGACATTAAGCTCAACCCGGAAAAATGCGTTTTTGGCGTACCAGCCGGAAAGCTCTTGGGCTTCATTGTATCCGGTAGAGGAATTGAAGCAAACCCAGCCAAGATCCGAGCTCTGTCACAGTTGGATATCCCAAAAGACCTCAAACAAATACAAAAATCAACTGGATGCGTGGCGGCTCTAAGCCGCTTCATCTCCCATCTGGGAGAAAAGGCATTGCCCCTCTATCGCCTCCTCCAGCGCACCGAACACTTCGAATGGATGGATGCCGCCACGACCGGACACGAAGAAATAAAGGCCATATTGGCAACAAATCCAGTCCTGGCCGCGCCAAACTTGGGCGAACCAATGTTATTATATATCGTGTCAACACATCAAGTTGTAAGTGCGGTGCTCGCCGTCGAACGAGAAACAGAAGGACACAAATTCCCTCTTCAAAAACTAGTGTACTACGTATCCACTGTCTTAACACCATGCAAGTCCCGGTATCCACATTATCAAAAGATAGCGTACGCGGTGTTCATCGCATCCCGGAAGCTGCGACACTACTTTCAAGAGTGTTCGATAATAGTGCCCTCTGAAGTACCCCTCAACGACACTATAAACAACCGCGACGCGACGGACAGGATTGCAAAATGGGCCATTGAGCTCTTACCATTCGATATAACCTACAAACCATGGAGAGCTATAAAGTCGCAAGTTTTGGCCGACTTCATAGCTGAATGGACCGAAGCCAAACTCCCTAAAGAGTACAGCGCATACTCCAATTGGATCATCCATTTTGACAGCTCCAAAATGTTGGCCGGCTTGGGGGCTGGCGTCGTATTGACGTCCCCAATCGGAGACACAGTCCAATACGTACTTCAGATAATGTACACGGACTCCAACAATGCAGCCGAATATGAGGCCCTTCTACACGGTCTCCGGATGGCAATCTCCAGGGGAATTCAATGCCTAGAGGTGCGCGGGGATTCAAACCTCGCAATATCCCAAGTAAATGGAGACTTTGACGCCAAGGATCCGAAAATGGCAGCCTATTGTAACACCGTCTTAAAAATGTTAGCTCGGTTCGAAGGACTCGAATTCCACCATGTGGCCCGGGATAATAACCAGGCGGCCGACATGTTGGCACGCATCGGTGCAAAGCGCGACGCCGTCCCTCCAAACATCTTCCTGGAGCGGCTTTTTAAGCCATCCGTATTATGGGAAGAGGAGTCCGGAAACAACAACCCGGAACCAACTGCACTGCCCAACACTGAACATTCTGACACAATCGGTGGCTCAGCCAATGAAAGAACACCTTCAGCCCACAAAATAATGGCAGTCATTGCCCCGTGGACGGAACCATTCCTAGCCTACTTAATTAGGCAGGAACTTCCCGAAGACCAAAACGAGGCCCGCTGCATAGTACGGCGATCTAAAGCCTCCAAGGTCCATGAGGGAGAACTTTATAAGAAAAGCACAATCGGAGTCCTTCAAAGGTGCATCTCCGAAGAGGAAGGGCGAAATCTTCTGGCTGAAATTCACGCCGGACTCGGTGGGCTCCATGCCGCAGCCCGGGCCCTTATGGGCAAGGCCTTCTGTACAGGATTTTATTGGCCGACTACCCGGGCAGATGCTCAGGACTTAGTCCAACGATGCGTCGGTTGCCAGCTCTTTGCAAATCAAAGCCACATGCCACCCACCGCCCTCAAAACTATACCCATCACCTGGCCGTTCGTGGTCTGGGGGCTTGACATGGTTGGACCCCTTAAAGGGGGAACCCACAAGCATAAATACCTATTGGTTATGGTGGACAAATTCACCAAATGGATAGAGGCCAAGCCGGTCAAAACGGCCGAATCCGGACCTATGATAGACTTCATATCTGGGGTAGTACACCATTATGGCGTCCCCCATAGCATCATCACTGATAACGGCACAAACTTCACGGCCAACGAGGTTAAACTCTGGTGCAAAAATATGGGCATCAAGCTCGACTACGCTTCAGTCTATCACCCTTAAACTAACGGTCAAGTCGAACGAGCAAATGGTCTAATCATGAGCGGCATTAAACCCAGGTTAGTGCGGTCCCTCACGGAATCTAACACGCAGTGGGTGGAGGAGCTTGACTCCGTACTCTGGGGGCTGCGGACCACACCAAATCGCACTACCGGATTCACACCATTTTTTATGGTATACGGCGCAGAGGCAGTTTTGCCCTGCGATATAATTCATGACTCACCTCGCGTGCGCATGTACGAAGAAAGAGAAGCCGAGTTGGATTGGCAGGACAGTTTGGACGCATTGGAAGAGGAGCGCGACATGGCAAAGGCTCGTTCCGCATTCTATCAGCAGCAGGCTCGAAGATATCAAGTACGGGCCAAAACTTACAATGTTGGCGAACTAGTTCTACGCCTGTCGGACAAGAAAAAGGACAAACTCAAGCCCAAGTGGGAAGGTCCCTTCATCATCGATCAAGTCCTGACTGGCGGAGCATACTGTCTATGAAATGCATCAAACAACCGACTCGAGTCGTACCCATGGAACGCAGCCCGTCTCCGAAGATTCTACGCCTAGCGCCGGACTCAGAGTTCGTCTCCTCCCTCCGTCCACGTTTTAAACTTTAGCTGTATTTTGTTTCTCTCTTACTTCCTTCTTTTTTCGTAAAGCCTTTGTGGGCCGATCCGCGCATTGTTCACACACACTTGACGTGCTGCTCGCACTCATTATACCTGGGGGCTTCTTTAACAGAAGCTTATTTATACGGGCTTCATGACCAACACATGCGTCACACTTCCGCATGTACCTTTTATTCACCATTATATGCATCGATATGACTTAAGTTTTGGCCAAGCTGGGTTGCCTGGCTCCTGTGCTTACCCCTACGTTCCCGATTGTTCGGCTAGGAGGTAAAGGGAGCACCTCTGCGATTGTTACTGCCGGGTCAGCCGGATGTGTACCTCAGACTGGGTGAAGCCGAAAGCTAGCGTTCTTAAGGGAATATTCGGTCGGTGACTTGAAAGATGATTTCTTACTTATTTATTTATAGGCCCCCAGATGCTTTTCTGCTCTTTTCGCAGTCCGAACATGCACTTTAGGGCATGCCTCCCAGGGAAAGGAACCCCTAACGGAACTATTGTCCCTGGAAGATGTTTCTTACTAACCATGTAATATAACATAACTAGTTGGGCGCTTGTCTGATAAAGCACTAATAACCCCTACGCCTGGTCTCCATGCATGCCCCGGTTTTTTCATAACCGTGAGGGTATTCGGACACAGTCCGGATTGTCGGGTCCCGAGGTTGAAGCGAAAAGGTCCGAAAAGACAGACGATCTACAATCTGGCTAGAAGGCATTTTACATGTCATTTTAAAATTACATCATCAAATTGATTGATTGTACTCCTCTTCAATCCCATCTAACAGGCTGTCTAGTTTACAGTCCCGTTGGGAATACTTCGCGGCCAACTCTAGCTGGCCGTACATTAAGCTCACAGGGATCTCCCTCCCATCGGGCCCCACAGGTCCGACCTCGGCCATGTGGTTTGGATCAGCCTTCGTGTACCGCGTCTTCACCATGGCCCAGGCCTCGCTGGCGCCTTGATGGCAGGCCGATATCTTCCATAGATGGAAGCACTGCTGTGCTCCCTGAAGCTTCTCCGCAAGCCCTCCAAGACCCTCGGGTAGGGAGACGGACGGCCATAAGGCCTGGACGACGCCGCTCATCGCCTGCCGAACACGTTCGTGCAGTTGCAGCAGCTCGGGAAGTAGGTCACCCGTTGAACCAGGCATTTCCTCCGCAGGACGACCTGTGAGCACACCTATAGACACATTTCTGTCAATCGACTTCCTCGCCGAACTCTTCTTTTCAAAAGAGTTTGCTCAAGCACTTACTGTAAATGCCGCGACGAAGCCGCCGACTCTCCTTCACGTAGTCAGATAGCTGGCCCCGAACATCTTTCAGTTCTTCGCCCAGCTGGGTGTTGGCATCTTGGAGTTTGTTCCTCTCCTGCTGCACCCTCATAAGCACCTTCTCGCTGGCCTTCAACTGGCGCAGTAGATGTTGCTTGTCCGGATCTAGTCCGGCACCATCTGCAATATTATTGCTTGACTTATACACACGCCGCACTTCATATACTACTTATCTTTTTGAAATATGTATTACCAGAGGGGGTCTCTGTGGCTCCCCCTGCGGCGGCTAGTGCGGCCTCAAGTTGGGCCTTGCACTCTTGAAGCTCCTGGGATAGGTGGGTATCTTCTCCGTAGGATCCTGCACAACAAATGATCCTTAAATCAGTTATTCTAACTATTTTAAGTCTCGGGGGCTACTGGCATATATAAATATTAAAATTCCTCACCCATATGTCTTTCACATACTGCTCCGTGGCTCTGGTTAAACCATCTTGAGCGGCACGGAGGTGCGCGTCTCCTGCATTGAAGGCATTCAACGCCTGCGGGGAGAAACACGCGTCACGAAGAACTGTCCGGCGGCGGCTGTGATTCATGGTGCTCTCCACCTCAGACCTGGTGGCGGACAGCCTGTCGGCATCCTCCATTGGAGGAGCATCCGGCACACGCCTTGTGTTCGCCTCCCCCTTCGGACCAGGCGTTGGAGCCTGGCTGGCGGAGGCTTGGTTGGCAACCTCTCCGGGCACACTCCAGCGAGAGCTCTTTCTCCTGGAAAAGTCATGAGAATTAATATACCTCCCAGGAATCTTTCCCTTAAATACGGTGGCGTGCCATACCGTTGCAGCAATGTTTCGATTCGCGCCGCACTCCTCTTCCGCCTGCTGGGCTGAACTGACCCTTGTTGGCCAGCCGCCGCGGGTTCGGCTTCCCGCCCTAAAGGCGCCTCCTGCGAGGCACCATCGGTATACGGTGGTCAGAAATAAGCATGGATGAGTAATAATGCCAGGACTATGGTCACAGTTACCTGGGAAGTTGGAGATAAAACGGGGTAGTCGGCCGTAATGGCGACCAGAACATTGTCCATGCTAAGTTGGTGGAACACCCCATCGATCAGCTCCACCTCTATGTCTGGATCCTCTTCGGAGGACGGATCAAGGGATCATTCTGGATCCTCAGGCTGTGGAGTCGGGCTGTGTATGCCCTCCACGTCCCGGCGCAGTTCCTGCGTCGAAATCACAAAGTAAGATACTTAACTCTGGAAATACGGATCAGATAGATAAACGTCCGCTTACCCAGCTCCGAGGGTTATTCATGGAGAATCCATTCAATGGACTCGCGCGGAGGAAGTCCTCTTGCTCCCCCTTGTACAAGATGGACAGGATCTTCACCAGATCGGCAACCGATCCCGGCCCCTTGCGGCCATGACGGGTGGCGTCATTCTCCCCGTTAAAGTCCCACATGTGGTGGCCCCTATATTGGAGCGGCTGCACCCCCCGCAAGATGCACGTGGCCATGACTCCAATCATGGTCAATCCGGAATGAGCCAGCAACCTTCTCCGGCCCATCAGATATTGGATGCTCCCATCATTCTCCCGTTGAGGGCTCCGTGGGCGCCAACTCAGGCGTTTCTTTAGAGGAGCGTTGCTGAACTCTGGGAGGCCGATCCAAACTGGGTCCGGCAGTGGGGCGTCTTCCATATAGAACCATTCTGAAGGCTAGTCTTCGGACGCCTTCTTCGGGGTTCCGGATAGGTATCCGGTCCCGGCGATGCGCCATATTTCAGCTCCGCCCACTTGATATATCGACCCCTCGTGAGAACGGGGTACGAGGCAAAACAATCTCTTCCATAGGGCAAAGTGGGCCTCGATGCCCAAGAATAGCTCGCAAAGGGCTACAAAGCCCGCAATATGCAAGATGGAGGCAGGTGTAAGGTGGTGAAGCTGGAGCCCGTAGAAATCCAGGAGCCCCTGGAGAAACGGATGTATAGGAAATCCGAGTCCCCTTATTAGGTAAGGGACGAAGCATACCCGCTCTCCTTTGGAGGGATTGGGGGCACTCTCCGCCTGCTTTCCCCCTTTGTAGGTGGCCTGTCCGGCTCGAACCAGAACCATGAAGGCTGGAGGGAGGTATCCCTCCGCTTGGAGCGTCACTAGCTCGCTGTGCGGGACTGAGCATCTCCTCCAATCTCCTGGCTGAGGGCTGGGAGCGCGAGAGGAGGAGCCGCATCGACTGTCCATGATGGAGTGGATTTTTGTCAGAGGCGCTTCGATGAGTACTCGCGGAAGGAGGATGGTGTGATTCGGATCTAGATCCTCACCTCTCTTATAGGCAGCTTATTCGCGCAGCTAGGGGGTAAAATGTAAAAATACCCTGGCTTTTCGCATTCATACGACACGTGGAAGAGGGCCATTATTGGACGTGGAAGCCAAGGAGCGCAACATTTATAAGGAAGTCGGACACTATTCGGCAAGCACATGGAACTTGGAGGAGAACCCGCCTTGCAAAGCCGAAGAAAATATATGCGCCGGACTAATCGCCATTGAAGCCTGGTTTGGGGGCTACTGAGGGAGTCCTGGACTAGGGGATGCCCGGATAGCCGAACTATCATCATCGGCCGGACTCCAAGACTATGAAGATACAAGATTGAAGACTTCGTCCCGTGTCTGGATGGGACTTTCCTTGGCGTGGAAGGCAAGCTTGGCAATACGAATATGTAGATCTCCTACCCTTGTAACCGACTCTGTGTAACCCTAGCCCTCTCCGGTGTCTATATAAACCGGAGGGTTTTAGTCCATAGGACGAACAACAATCATACCATAGGCTAGCTTCTAGGGTTTAGCCTCCTTGATCTCGTGGTAGATCCACTCTTGTACTACCCATATCATCAATATCAATCAAGCAGGAGTAGGGTTTTACCTACATCGAGAGGGCCCAAACCTGGGTAAAAACATCGTGTCCCTTGTCTCCTGTTACCATCCGCCTAGACGCACAGTTCGGGACCCCCTACCCGATATTCGCCGGTTTTGACACCGACACTGCCCTCGAAGGGTATCTTGCAAACCTCACAAAATTCACATAGTGACATCTCCCGAGCCTCATCATATAAATGAAACTCTACTGAAGGAGGTGATTTCTTAGGATGAAAGTAAATTTTTTGCATGAAAGTATTGGTGAGTAAGATATACTGTTCGAGCTGGTCATGGAGGAAGTTATTGAGGCCCACACATTAGCCAAAGAATAAAAATCATCATAAATCCCGGCTGCTCTCAAGAAATCATCACAAGGCCATTCACATGGCCGAACTTCCGCGATGCGAGGGAGATTATACTTGGGCTTTTTATTCTCCTTACTTTGTTTCTCCTTCGAGCTTTGGCTAGAAGAGCCCCTCAAAAATCTCTTCACCATTTTCTAAAAATTTCTAAAAATTTTAGTAACTCAAAATAAAAGTGATCCAAACTCAACAAAATTGATAGCAACTACTCCCACAAGTGCCCAGAGACTATATCATGCATTAGAACTACTTGGGACCATATAAATTTGACATGCAAGCTCAAGAACAGGGTCTCCTTAGCAGCAAAAATTTGCAATGAATAAAGCACTAGAAAAAAACTAATTAAACCATTGGAGGAGTCACATACCAAAGAACAATCCACCCAAGCAGTTTTCTGAATGGACCTTTGAGCAAGGAGATCGAAAATGGCAGCAAAAAGAGCTAGAACGCGTGCTTGAGATAGATATTGATTTTTTGGGAGGAAGAAGAAGAGCATGGGTGCAGGATAAGTGGAGGGGGCCCACCTTGGGCCCACGAGGCAGGGTGCGCGCCCCCTGTGGGTGGGCGCGCCCTGGACCCTCATGGCCAGGTGCTTGCTCCCCTGTTGTGTTCTCAATGCCAGATATTCTCAAATATTCCAAAAAAATCATACTCAATTTTCAGGGCATTTGGAGAACTTTTATTTTTGGGGTATTTTTTATTGCATGAATAATTCAGAAAAAAGATAGAAAATACTATTTTTACTTTATTAAATCTAAAGAAAGAAAGTAAAAGGAGGGTACAGAAGGTTGTGCCTTCTAACTTCATCCATCTGATGCTCATCAAAAGGAATCCACTAACAAGGTTGATCAAGTCTTCTTAACAAACTCATTCTGAATCGCATGTAAGCGGAGAAATTTCGAATAACACTAGGTTACCTCAACAGGGATACGCAAATCCCCAATAATAAGAATATCATATTTCTTCTTGACAGTAGGAAGAGGAAATTCAAAACCTCCAATAATAATAGTTGGAATTTTTCCAATAGAATTGATACTGTGAACTTGAGGTTGTTTCCTCGGAATGTGTACCGTATGCTCATTACCATTGACATGAAAAGTGACATTGCCTTTGTTGCAATCAATAACAGCCCCTGCAGTATCCAAAAAGGGTCTACCAAGGATTATCGACATACTATCGTCCTCGGGAATATCAAGAATAAGAAAGTCTGTTAGGATAGTATTTGCAACCACAACAGGCACATCCTCACAAATACCAACAGGTATAGCAGTTGATTTATCAGCCATTTGCAAAGATATTTTAGTAGGTGTCAACTTATTCAATTCAAGTCTACGATATAAAGAGAGAGGCATAACACTAACACTGGCTCCAAGATCACATAAAGCAGTTTTAACATAGTTTCTTTTAATGGAGCATGGTACAGTTGGTACTCCTCGATCTCCAAGTTTCTTTGATATTCCACCCTTAAAAGTGTAATTAGCAAGCATTGTTGAAATTTCAGCTTCCGGTATCATTCTTTTATTTGTAATAATATCTTTCATGTACTTAGCATAAGGATTCACTTTAAGCATATCAGTCAAGCGCATACGCAAAAAGATAGGTCTAATCATTTCAACAAAGCTCTCAAAATCCTCATCATCTTTTTTCTTGGATGGCTTAGGAGGAAAAGGCATGGGTTTCTGAACCCATGGTTCTCTTTCTTTACTGTGCTTCCTAGCAACAAAGTCTTTCTTATCATAACGTTATTCTTTGATTGTGGGTTATCAAGATCAACAGCAGGTTCAATCTCTACATCATTGTTATTGCTAGGCTGAGCATCAACATGAACATTATCATTAACATTATCACTAGGTTCATGTTCACCACCAGATTGTGTTTCAGCATCAGAAATAGAAATATCATTGGGATTCTCAGGTGTGTCTATAACAGGTTCACTAGAAGCATGCAAAGTCCTATCATTTTTCTTCTTGTTCTTTTTAGAAGGACCAGGTGTATCAACCTTATTTCTCTGAGAATCTTGCTCAATTCTCTTAGGGTGGCCTTCAGGATACAAAGGCTCCTGAGTCATTTTACCCGTTCTAGTAGCTACTCTAACAGCAAAGTCATGTTTATTATTTAATTCACTAAGAAAATCATTTTGAGCCTTAAGCACTTGTTCTACTTGAGTGGTAACCATAGAAGCATGTTTACTAATAAGTTTAAGTTCACCCTTAACTCTGGACATATAATCACTCAAGTGTCCAATCATATAATCATTACTTTTCAATTGTCTACCAACATAAGCATTGAAGTTTTCTTGTGTAGCCATAAAGTCATCAAATTCATCCAAGCACTAGCTAGCAAACTTAGTAGACGATATTTCAACTTTATCATATCTATTGAGAGAATTTACCTTTACTACCTGTGTCGGGTTACCAAGACCATGTTTTTCTTCAATGGGTGGTATATTAAGACCATGTATTTCTTCAACAGGAGGTAAACTCTTAACATCTTCAGCTTCAATACCTTTTTCTTTCATAGATTTCTTTGCCTCTAGCGTATCTTCAGGACTGAGAAATAGAACACCTCTATTCTTTGGAGTTGGCTTAGGAGTTGGCTTAGGAGTTGGCTTAGGAGTTGGCTCAGGAGTTGGCTCAGGAAGTGTCCAATTGTTTTCATTAGTCAACATATTATTCAATAGCAATTCATCTTGATCAACTGTTCTTTTCCTGAAAACACAACCAGCACAACTATCCAGGTGGTCTTTCGAAGCATAAATTAGTCCATTATAAAAGATATCAAGTATTTCATTTTTCTTGAGACTATGATTAGGAAAAGCACTAAGTAATCAGAGAAGCCTCCCCCAAGCTTGTGGGAGACTCTCTTCTTCAATTTGCACAAAATTATATATTTCCCTTAAAGTAGCTTGTTTCTTATGAGCAGGGGAAATATTTAGCAGAGAAGTAATAAACCATATCCTGGGGACTACGCACACAACCATGATCAAGAGAATTAAACCAAGTTTTAGCATCACCCTTTAATGAGAATGGAAATATCTTAAGGATATAGTAGTAACGAGATTTCTCATCATTAGTGAACTTATATCATTTAACTCAGTAAGATTTGCCACAATGGTTTCAGATTCATAGCCATAAAAAGGATCAGATTCAACCAAAGTAATTATCTCAGGATCGATAGAGAAATCATAATCCTTATCAGTAACAAAGATAGGTGAAGTAGCAAAAGGAGGGTCATATTTCCTTCTAGCATTCAGAGACTTCTATTTCGTCTTAGCTAATAACTTCTTAAGATCAGATCTATCATTGCAAGCAAGAAAATCTACAGCAGTTTCTTCATCCATAACATAACCCTCAGGAACAATAGGAAATTCGTATTTAGGGGGAGAACCTTCATCATCACTATCATCAATAATTTCATTTTCAATAGTTTCATTCTCTCTAGCCCTAGCAAGTTGTTCATCAAGATATTCACCTAATGGCACAGTAGTATCAAGCATAGAAGTAGTTTCATCATAAGTATCATGCATAGTAGAAGTGGCATCATCAACAACATGCGACATGTCAGAATTCATAGGAGAAACAGGTTTAGGTGTCGCAAGCTTACTCATAACAGAAGGAGAATCAAGTGCAGAGCTGTATGGAAGTTCCTTACCTCCCCTCGTAGTTGAGGGATAAATCTTAGTTCTTTCGTCTTTCAAGTTCCTCATAGTGATCAGCAGATATAAATCCCAAGTGATTCAAAGAACAGAGCTATGCTCCCCGGCAACATCGCCAGAAAATAGTCTGGATAACCCACAAGTATAGGGGATCACAACAGTTTTCGAGGGTAGAGTATTCAACCCAAATTTATTGATTCGGCACAAGGGGGCCAAAGGATATTCTCAAGTATTAGCAGTTGAGTTGTAAATTGAACCACACTTGGATAACTTAGTATCTGCAGCAAAGTATTTAGTAGCAAAGTAGTATGGAAGTAACAATAACAGTGGCAAAAGTAACAGTAGCAGTTTTGTAGTAATTGTAACAGTGGTAGAGGTAAAGTAACTAGGTGATAGAAGTGGGGTGTCCCGATCTTTCGATGAGATGATAACTATCGATTTGGTGAAGATGACTTTGATGATCCAACTACAAACGTGCACGACGTTGCGCCTCAGCAATCGCTAAACCAACTCCGAGAGGTTATTGACCACGCCGGAGCACGATCAACCTGACCACGAAGATCTAGTCCTACAAGCAATCGAAGAACAAGCAAGAATATGATAAAGCAATCTGAATATTGCAAACATATATGAAGTACTGATAAAGGTGGGGATCCGTAAGCGGTCTTGTTCTGGTCGTTGGACACAAACGAAGTACACGAAGTTGCAATTGCTAACTTTTAACTAAACAAATGCTAAATAAAAATCTACTAGATGGATCTACTTATATAGGAGCAAGGGGTGGCGGCCAAGGAGGTGGAAGGATGCCCCAAGGCAGCCTAAAACTAACTCTAGGTCGTACATGGCTCATGGGCCCAAGTGGAGGTGATGCAACACCTTTGGACTTGTTGTTTGACTCGGATTCTGCTACAGCATCAGATTGTTTCGTCGATACCTCAATGCTCCGGACGAATTTGAAGGTGAATCCAATTAGGTTGGAAAGATCACGAAATCTACATTGCAACAAAAAAACAATCACCCAATTCGGATTCCGTATGAAGAAGTTGTTGGTGTTTTCAGTCAGGTATGTCTGTGCAGTCCGAATATGAATCCAGAATGTGAGAGACTTGGACTCTTTCTTCTCTTGGCCCAAAAGTGACGTGAGAGGACTTTTTGAACAGAATCTAAACTTCTCATTTTCCCTTATCTTCATATGTGGATTGTACAAATGTCCCATACACCTGCAATTAGACAAAACACAAAAATGTGTGAAGTATTTTTGTTCTGGATAACATAAATAGATTATTGAATAGTTTGCACTAGAAACCACCTGACAAATATGCATGTATGCAATATTTTTGGTCGTATCCAAGGTAGTCATGTCCTCATCATCCTTGCCTTCTTGAAAACAAAGCCGTCCTCGGCGTTGCTTAATCTGAAATGTGGCTAACAAAAGAGACATAGTGTACTTGTTGTATATGTATATGTCATCCATTTTTACTTCCCTTGATTTTTGCACATATGACACATGTATACATGACTAACTTTTATAGATCAAAAAATATAAAGCCAAAATATTATCATAAGTAGAAGGCATGAAAATATTGCAACTCAGTTTGCAGATATAGGTGAAGCTCTTATTCATATCAAAGATAGACAATATTCATCATTAAACCATCCCAACATTGGCTCTGATACCACTTGATAGAGGTGGGGTGTCCCGACCTTTCGATGACATGAGAACTATCGATTTGGTGAAGATGACTTTGACGATCCGACTACAAACATGCACGACATTGCGCCTTAGCAATCGCTAAACCAACTCTGAGAGGTTATTGACCACGTCGGAGCTCGATCGACCTGACCACGAAGGTCTATTCCTGCAAGAAATTGAAGAACGAGAAAGAATATGATAAAGCAATCTGAATATTGCAAACATATATGAAGTACTGATAAAGGTGGGGATCCTTAAGCGGTCTTGGTCTGGTCGTTGGACACAAACGAAGTACACGAAGTTGCAATGGGTAACTTTTAACTAAACAAATCGCAAAGAAAAAGCTACTAGATGGATCTACTTATATAGGAGCAAGCGGTGGCGGCCAAGGAGGTGGAAGGACGTCCCAAGGTAGCCTAAAACTAACCCTAGGTCGTACAAGGCTCATGGGCCAAGTGGAGGTGATGCAACACCTTTGGACTTGTTGTTTGACTCGGGTTCTGCTGCAGCGTCAGATTGTTTCATTGATATCTTAATGCTCTGCATGAATTTGAAGGTGAATCCAATTGGGTTGGAAAGAGCACAAAATATACTTACCAACAAAAAAGAATCACCCAATTCAGAGTCCCTATGAAGAAGTTGTTGGCGTTTTGAGTCAGGTATGTCTGTGCAGTCTGAATCTGAATCCAAAACGTGAGAGACTTGGGCTCTATCTTCTCTTGGCCCAAAAATAACGTGAGCGGACTTTTTGAATAGAACCTAAAATTCTCTTTTTCCCTTATCTTCATATGTGGATTGTACAAATGTCCCATACACCTGCAATTAGGCAAAACACAAAAATGTGTGAAGTATTTTTGTTCTGGATAACATAAATAGATAATTGAATAGTTTGCACTAGAAATCACCTGACAAATATGCATGTATGCAATATTTTTGGTCGTATCCAAGCTAGTCCTGTCCTCATCACTAAGCAAAGAACAATATGTGAAAAGCTCGTAGGCATTAGATCAATAATGGATAATATGTCGGGTGCGATTCCTCATGTAATGGTTATAACATAGGGTGACACAGAATTAGCTCCAGTTCATCAATGTATTGTAGGCATGTATTCCGAATATAGTCATACGTGCTTATGGAAAGGAACTTGCATGACATCTTTTGTCCTACCCTCCCGTGGCAGGGGGGTCCTATTGGAAACTAAGGGATATTAAGGCCTCCTTTTAATAGAGTAACAGACCAAAGCATTAACACTTAGTGAATACATGAACTCCTCAAACTACGGTCATCACCAGTAAGTATCCCGATTATTGTCACTTCGGGGTTAACGGATCATAAAACATAATAGGTGACTATAGACTTGCAAGATAGGATCAAGAACTCACATATATTCATGAAAACATAATAGGTTCAAATCTGAAATCATGGCAGTCGGGACCTAGTGACAAGCATTAAGCATAGAAAAGTCATAGCAACATCAATCTCAGAACGTAGTGGATACTAGGGATCAAACCCTAACAAAACTAACTCGATTACATGGTAAATCTCATCCAACCCATCACCGTCCAGCAAGCCTACGATGGAATTACTCACGCACGATGGTGAGCATCATGAAATTGGTGATGGAGGATGGTTGATGATGATGACGGCGACGAATCCCCCTCTCTGGTGCCCCGAATGGACTCCAGATCAGCCCTCCCGAGAGAGTTTAGGGCTTGGCGGCAGCTCCGTATCGTAAAACGCGATGAATCTTTCTCTCTGATATTTTTTCTTCGCGAACGTGAATATATGGAGTTGGAGATAAGGTCGGTGGAGGTCCAGGGGGCCCACCAGGCAGGGGGAGCGCCCTAGGGGGGCGCCCCCACTCTCGTGGACAGGGTGTGGGCCCCCTGACATTGATTCTTTCACCAATATTTTTTATTAATTCCAAAAAGTTGCTCAATGGATTTTCAGGACATTTCGAGAACTTTTATTTCTGCACAAAAATAAAACCATGGTAGTTCTGCTGAAAATAGCGTTAGTCCGGGTTAGTTCCATTCAAATCATGCAAGTTAGAGTCCAAAACAAGGGCAAAAGTGTTTGGAAAAGTAGATACGACGGAGACGTATCAGGCCTCTCCCGGTAGAGCCTCTTGAGGCTACTGGCAGAAAGCATTAAGGGAAAAACTCCCCTTCAGCTGCTGAGCTACCCCTCCCACCAGACCACCGGTCGCCATGGTCGAGGGGTGCGGTCCCACAATGGAGGAGGTGCCTCTAGTCCTCGTTACCGAACCCCAGGCTCCAACTTGGGCGTGGCACATAGTTCATTTCCTCCAAACCGGAGAACATCCCGAAGAGCAAGATGGTGCTGAAAGAGTAGCCCATAGGGACACTATGTATCAGTTCATTGAGGGCGCACTATATAGAAGAAGGCCCAACGGTGTGAAATTGAAGTGCATTTTCCTGGAAGAAGGAGAGGAACTGCTGGCAGAAATACACAAAGGCATATGCGGCTCCCACATTGGATCAAGGAATTTGGTTGGGAAAGCATTCCGGCAAGGATTCTATTGGCCCACATCCCTCCAAGATGCGGTCGAGCTAGTCACCAAGTGTGAAGCCTGCCAATTCCATTCCAAGGACATCCATCTGCCTACCCAAGCTCTTCAAACAATCCCTTTGTCATGGCCGTTTTTGGTCTGGGGGCTCGATATCCTCAGCCATTTCCCTCGTGCTACCGGGGGATTTGAATTCTTGTTTGTAGAAATCGACAAGCTTACAAAGTGGCCAGAAGTAGAAGCCATGCGAAAGGTGACTGCTCAGTCAGCTATCAAGTTCTTGAAAGGATTGGTGTGTCAGTTCGGTGTCCCTGCCCGGATCTTCACCGACAACGGCACCCAATTCACAAGCCACACCTTCATGCAATATGTTCATGCCCTCAGAAGCAAGGTCTCATTTTCCTCTATTGCACATCCCAAAAGCAATGGGCAAGATGAGAGGACGAACGCTGAAGTATTGCGAGGACTCAAGACAAGAACCTTTGATAAGCTGCAGAAGTGTGGCAAGTGAAGGATCGATGAGCTGTCGGTGGTTCTTTGGTCCCTTAGAATGACACCAAATCAAGCTATCATGCAGACTCCCTTCTGCCTAGTCTATGGGGCAGAGGTAGTCATCCCCACGGAACTCATTTATGGGTCACCTCGAGGGCTTGACTACGGTGAAGTAGCACAGAAACAACACCGGCATGACGATGCTATGCTTCTCAAGGAGAACCGTCTCCGGGCTGCTATGCATGCTGCACGCTACTAGCAAGCCCTGCGTCACTATCACAGCCGTAGGGTTCACGTCCGGTGTTTTGAGAAAGGCGACCTCGTCCTTAGGCCCATTCAGTCCGCCAAGGGTGCAAACAAGTTGACGCCGAAATGGGAAGGCCCTTACCGGGTAGTATGAGTCACCAAACCTAGTGCAGTTCATCTGGAGACTAGAGATGGCATTCAATTGCAAAACTCATGGAATATTGAGCATCTCCACAAGTTCTACCCGTAAGGCGCGGGTGTCTGCTACGTCTCCAGCTTGCCTTGGTTTTCCCCGAAGAGGAGAGGATGATGCAGCACAGTAGCGTAAGTATTTCCCTCTGTTTTTGAGAACCAAGGTATCAATCCAGTAGGAGGTCACGCGCAAGTCCCTCGTACCTGCACAACACGATAGCAACTCGCAACCAACGCTTAGGGGTTGTCAATCCCTTCACGGTCACTTACGAGAGTGAGATCTGATAGAGATAATATTTTTGGTATTTTTGATAGATAGATGCAAATTAAAAAGTAAAGGCAAAGTAAAAACAAAAGCAAGTAAATAAGGTGATATAGATTTATATGATGAGAATAGACCCAGGGGCCATAGGTTTCACTAGTGGCTCCTCTCAAGAGCATAAGTATTCTACGGTGGGTGAACAAACTACTGTTGAGCAATTGAGAGAATTGAGCATAGTTATGAGTATATCTAGGCAATGATCATGTATATAGGCATCATGTCCGTGACAAGTAGATCGAAACGATTCTGCGTCTACTACTATTACTCCACTCATCGACCACTATCCAGCATGCATCTAGAGTATTAAGTTAAAAACAGAGTAACGCCTTAAGCAAGATGACATGATGTAGAGGAATAAATTCATGCAATATGATAATTACCCCATCTTGTTATCCTCGATGGCAACAATACAATACGTGCCTTGCAACACTTTTTGTCACTGAGTAAGGACACCGCAAGATTGAACCCAAAGCCATGCACTTCTCCCATTGCAAGAACTACCAAACTAGTTGGCCAAACCAAACGGATAATTCGAAGAGACTTGCAAAGATAACTCAATCATACATAAAATAATTCAGAGAAGAATCAAATATTTTCCATAGATAATACTGGATCATAAACCCACAATTTATCGGTCTCAACAAACACACCGCAAAAAGAAGATTACATCGAATAGATCTCCACAAGAGAGGGGGAGAACATTGTATTGAGATCCAAAAAGAGAGAAGATGCCATCTAGCTACTAGCTATGGACCCGAAGGTCTGAAGTAAACTACTCACACTTCATCGGAGGGGCTATGGTGATGATGTAGAAGCCCTCCATGGTGGATGCCCCCTCCGGCGGAGCTCCGGAACAGGCCCCAAGATGGGATCTCGTGGATACAGAAGGTTGCGGCGGTGGAATTCGGTTTTTTTGGCTCCCCCTTTGATCATGCGGGGATACGTAGGTATATATAGGAGGAAGGAGTACGTCGGCGGAGCTCCGAGGGGCCCACGAGGTAGGGGGGCGCGCCCAGGGGGAGGGCGCGCCCTCCACCCTCGTGACCTCCTTGGAAGCTTCTTGGAGTAGGGTCCAAGTCTCCTGGATCACGTTCGGTTGGAAAATCACGACCCCGAAGGTTTCATTCCATTTGGACTCCGTTTGATATTCTGTTTCTTCGAAATAGTGAAAAAGGCAAAAAAAAAACAGCAATTCTGGGCTGGGCCTCCGGTTAATAGGTTAGTCCCAAAAGTAATATAAAAGTGCAAAATAAAGCCCAATATAGTCCAAAACAGTAGATAAAGTAGCATGGACCAATTGAAAATTATAGATACGTTGGAGACGTATCAAGCATCCCCAAGCTTCTTGCTCGTCCTCGAGTAGGTAAATGATAAAAAAAAAGAATTTTTGATGCGGAGTGATACTTTGGCATAATTTCAATGTAAATCTTCTTAATTGTGATTTGAATATTCAGATCCGAAAGATTCAAGACAAAAGTTCATATTGACACATAAATAATAATACTTCAAGCATACTAATCAAAGCAATCATGTCTTCTCAAAATAACATGGCAAAAGAAAGTTCATCCCTACAAAATCATATAGTTAGGCTATACTTCATTTTCGTCACACAAAGATGTTCCCAACTTCTATACCCCCGATGACAAGACAAGCAATTGTTTCATACTTAAATAATCTCAAACTTTTTCAACCTTCACGCAATACATGAGCGTGAGCCATGGATATAGCACTATGCGTGGAATAGAATATGATGATGGGGATTGTGTAGAGAAGACAAAAAAGGAGAAAGTCTCACATCAACGAGGCTAATCAATGAGCTATGGAGATGCCCGTCGATTGATGTTAATGCAAGGAGTAGGGATTGCCATGCAACGGATGCACTAGAGCTATGAATGCTCAATAAAAGAAAACTAGTGGGTGTGCATCCAACTTGCTTGCGCATGAAGACCTAGGGCATTTTGAGGAAGCCCATTGTAGGAATATACAAGCCAAGTTCTATAATGAAAAATTCCCACTAGTATGAACAAGAAAACTTAAGAGACTCACTATATGAAAAACATGGTGCTACTTTGAAGCACAATATATGAGACTCACTACATGAAGAACAAGGTGCTACTTTGAAGCACAAGTGTGGAAAAAGAGATAGTAGCATTGCCCTTTTTATATATGTTTTTGGGCCTTTCTTTTTTTTATTTTGGCCTTTCCCTTTTTTTTGGGCCTTTCTTTTTTTTTTGGCCTTTTTTTTTATTTGGGCAATGCTCTAATGATGATCATCACACTTTCATTACAACACATGAATTACAACTCGATACTAGAACAGGATATGACTCTATATGAATGCCTCTGGCGGTGTACCGGGATGGTGCAATGAATCAAGAGTGACATGTATGAAAAATAATGCATGGTGGCTTTGCCACAAATACGATGTCAACTACAAGATCATGCAATGGCAATATGACAAAAGTAATGCATGTCACAATGATGATGGTGGAAGTTGCATGGCAATATATCTCGGAATGGCTATGGAAAGGCCATGATAGGTAGGTATGCTGGCTGTTTTGAGGAATATATAAGGAGGTTTATGTGTGATAGAGCTTATCATATCACGGGGTTTGGATGCACCGGCGAAGTTTGCACCAACTCTCAAGGTGAGAAAGGGCAATGCACGGTACCGAAGAGGCTAGAAAAGGTGGAAAGGTGAGAGTGTGTATAATCCATGTACTCAATATTAGTCAAAAGAACTCATATACTTGTTGCAAAAATTTAGAAGTCATCAAAAATCAAGTAGTACGCGCATCCTCCTAGGGGGATAGATTGGTAGGAAAACACCATCACTTGTCCCCGACCGCCACTCATAAGGATGCACAAGCCAGGTACACTTCATGTTTCAAATTTGTTACACAACTTTAACCATACGTGCATGCTACGGGACTTGGAAACTTCAACACAAGCATTCTTTGAATTCATAATTACCCAACTAGCACGACTTTGATATTATCACCTCCATATCTCAAAACAATTATCAAGAATCAAACTTATCATAGTATTCAATGCACTCAAAAGAAAGTTTCACATATCTTGAATACCAAGTATGTTAACATTAAGCAAATTACCATGCTATTAAAGACTCTCAATATAATCTAAGTGAAGCATGAGATATCAAGTTTCTTCAAAACAAATCCACCACCGTGCTCTAAAGATCTAAGTGAAGCACTAGAGCAAAAATTATCAAGCTCAACAGGATATAAGTGAAGCATTATGAGCAAAACTATGAAGCTCAAAATATATAAGTGAAGCACACAGAGTATTCTAACAAATTTCAATTCATGTATGGCTCTCTCAAAAGGTGTGTACAGCAAGGATGATTGTGGTAAACTAACAAGCAAATACACAAGTAATACAAGACGCTCCAAGCAAAACACATATCATGTTGGTGAATAAAAATATAGCTCCAAGTAAATTACCGATGGAAGTGGACGAAAGAGGGGATGCCTTCCGGGGCATCCCCAAGCTTTGACTTTTTGGTGTACTTGGATTATCTTGGGGGTTCCATGGGCATCCCCAAGCTTAGGCTCTTGCCACTCCTTGTTCCATAATCCATCAAAAGAATTCACCCAAAACTTGAAAACTTCACAACACAAAACTCAACAGAAATCTCGTGAGCTCCGTTAGAGAAAGAAAACAAAAGACTACCTCAAGGTACTGTAATGAACTCATTCTTTATTTATATTGGTGTTAAACCTACTGTATTCCAACGTCTCTATGGATCATAAACTATTTTACTAGCCATAGATTCATCAAAATAGGCAAACAACACATGAAAAACAGAATCTGTCAAAAACAGAACAGTCTGTAGTAATTTCTAACTAACGCAAACTTCTGGAACTCTAAAAATTCTACCAAAATAGGAAGTTCTGGAAAGTTTGTTTATTGATCAGCAACGAAAATAATAAACGCAAAAGCACATCCCTGTAATTTATCATAATTATATTCGTGCGCGCAAAGTTTCTGTTTTTCAGCAGAATCAAATCAACTATCATCGTAGGTTATCCTAGTCCTACTTGGCACAAACACTAATTAAAACATAAAACCACATCCAAACAGAAGGTAGATGGATTATTTATTGCTAAACAGAAGAAAAAACAACAAACACAAAATAAAATTGGGTTGCCTCCCAACAAGCCGCTATTGTTTAACGCCCCTAGCTAGGCATAAAAGCAAGGATAGATCTAGGTATTGCAATCTTTGGTAGGCAATCCATAAGTGGCTCTCATGATAGATTCATAAGGTAATTTTATTTTATTTCTAGGGAAGTGTTGCATACCCTTCTTTAAGGGAAATTGGAATCTAATATTCCCTTCCTTCATATCAATAATTGCACCAATTGTTCTAAGGAAAGGTCTACCAAGAATAATATTACATGAAGGATTGCAATCTATATCAAGAACGATAAAATCTACGGGCAGATAATTCCTATTTGCAACAATAAGAACATCATTAATTCTTCCCATAGGCTTTTTAATAGTGGAATCCGCAAGATGCAAGTTTAGAGAGCAATCATCAAAATCACGGAAATCTAGCAAATCACATAAAGTTTTGGGAATAGTAGAGACACTAGCACCCAAATCACACAAAGCATGAAACTCAAAGTCTTTAATTTTAATTTTAGTAGTAGGTTCCCACTCATCCTAGAGTTTTCTAGGGATAGAGACTTTCATCTCAATTTTTTCTTCATAATATTGCATCAAGGCATCAACAATGTGTTCAGTAAAGGCCTTATTTTGACTATAAGCATGAAGAGATTCTAGCACGGATTGCAACAAGGAAATACAACCAATCAAAGAGCAATTTTCATAATTAAATTCCTTGAGATCCAAAATAGTAGGTTTAGCAACATCACGGTTTCTATTTATTTCAATCCCACTTTCATCAATTTCATCATCAAGCTCTAGAAACTCCGAATTCTTAGAACGCCTTCTAGGTAAAGGAAGATAAAAGCATATTTGCACTTGTTCCAAGAATCAATACTATTTTTAGGCAAAGACGAAAACCAAATTTTAGCACGATCTCTAAGTGAAAACGGAACTAACTTCAATTTGACGATATTGTTATCCGTATCTTTCTTCTTTTGCATATCACACAAATCAACAAAATTGTTTAGATGAGTAGCGGCATCTTCACTAGGAAGGCTGGAGAATTGATCTTTCATAACAAGATTCAGCAAAGTGGTATTGATTTCACAAGACTCATCATTATTAAGAGGAGCAATCGGAGTACTAAGGAAATCATTATTATTGGTATTCGAGAAGTCAGACAATTTGGTATTATCTTGCGCCATGGCAACAAGTAATCCAACACACAAGCAAACAGAAAGGCAATGAGAAAAGGCAAACGGGAAAGAGAGGAGGAGATTGGGAAAGAGAGGGCGAATAAAACGGCAAGGGTGAAGTGGGGGAGAGGAAAACGAGAGGCAAATGGCAAATAATTTAATGCGAGAAATAAGGATTGTGATGGGTACTTGGTATGTTGACTTTTGCGTAAGCCTCCCTGGCAACGGCGCCAGAAATCCTTCTTTCTACGTCTCGAGCTTGCGTTGGTTTTCCCCGAAGAGGAGAGGATGATGCAGCACAGTAGCATAGGTATTTCCCACAGTTTTTGAGAACCAAGGTATCAATCCAGTAGGAGGTCACGCGCAAGTCCCTCGTACCTGCACAACACGATAGCAACTCGCAACCAACGCTTAGGGGTTGTCAATCCCTTCACGGTCACTTACGAGAGTGAGATCTGATAGAGATAATATTTTTGGTATTTTTGATAGATAGATGCAAAGTAAAAAAAGTAAAGGCAAAGTTAAAACAAAGCAAGTAAATAAGGTGATATAGATTTATATGATGAGAATAGACCCAGGGGCCATAGGTTTCACTAGTGGCTCCTCTCAAGAGCATAAGTATTCTACGGTGGGTGAACAAATTACTGTTGAGCAATTGATGGAATTGAGCATAGTTATGAGTATATCTAGGCAATGATCATGTATATAGGCATCACGTCCATGACAAGTAGATCGAAACGATTCTGCATCTACTACTATTACTCCACTCATTGACCGCTATCCAGCATGCATCTAGAGTATTAAGTTAAAAATAGAGTAACGCCTTAAGCAAGATGACATGATGTAGAGGAATAAATTCATGCAATATGATAAATACCCCATCTTGTTATCCTCGATGGCAAGAATACAATACGTGCCTTGCAACTCTTTCTGTCACTGAGTAAGGACACCGCAAGATTGAACCCAAAGCCTTGCACTTCTCCCATTGCAAGAACTACCAATCTAGTTGGCCAAACCAGACGGATAATTCAAAGAGACTTGCAAAGATAACTCAATCATACATAAAAGAATTCAGAGAAGAATCAAATATTTTCCATAGATAATACTGGATCATAAACCCACAATTCATCGGTCTCAACAAACACACCGCAAAAAGAAGATTACATCGAATAGATCTCCACAAGAGAGGGGGAGAACATTGTATTGAGATCCAAAAAGAGAGAAGAAGCCATCTAGCTACTAGATATGGACCCGAAGGTCTAAAGTAAACTACTCACACTTCATCGGAGGGGCTATGGTGATGATGTAGAAGCCCTCCGTGGTGGATGCCCCCTCCGGCGGAGCTCCGGAACTGGCCCCAAGATGGGATCTCGTGGATACAGAAGGTTGCGGCGGTGGAATTAGGTTTCTTTGGCTCCCCCTTTGATCATACGGGGATACGTAGGTATATATAGGAGGAAGGAGTACGTTGGTGGAGCTCCGAGGGGTGCACGAGGTAGGTGGGCGCGCCCAGGGGGGCGCGCCCTCCACCCTCATGACCTCCTCAGAAGCTTCTTGGAGTAGGGTCCATGTCTCCTGGATCACGTTCGGTTGGAAAATCATGATCCCGAAGGTTTCATTCCATTTGGACTCCGTTTGATATTCTGTTTCTTCGAAATACTAAAAAAGGCAAAAAACAACAATTCTGGGTTGGGCCTCCGGTTAATAGGTTAGTCCCAAAAGTAATATAAAAGTGAAAAATAAAGCCCAATATAGTCCAAGACAATAGATAAAGTAGCATGGAGCAATCAAAAATTATAGATACGTTGGAGACGTATCAGTGTCGGGCCCTGCCTGACAACCACCCTTTCGTACAGGCTTTGCCTCAGTTGCATGTAACCTCTTGTACAAAGCCAGGCGCAGACCCTGAGCAACAGAGAAATACGTGAAGCTTTGGGAGGGGCGACTAGTTGCATGAATGCATAAGCATAACATGAGCGTTGCATGTTCATGTAGATAGGATCGCATCAGGCATCATTTTCATCTGCATAAACTGCAGGCTCCTGCTGTGGACTCGGTCCCAAATAGGAGATGAGAAGACGAGCCTACTTGTGATCCCCGGCCAGCCAAACAGATAAGTTCCTTCTCTTATCCATATGTGTTCTGTAAGTAGAGACTTGTACATAGGAAAACCTCGCTGCCTTTTGAAACTTAGGTGCTCCCATCCCTTGACTCGAATGTTGCTTTGGTCAGGATATTCACAGTGGCCTTTGGCCAAAAGAACTAGCGGGGGGTTGGCCCCTCTTTATGATTTGTGCCCAGTAGGCCTAACTCTGCAGCAACAAACTGAGGGTACCGACAGGATAGAGTGCGGGGGGGGGGGGGGCTTGTTTACTTAAAAGTATAGAGGCATCCCACCTCTGTATGGACATATTACATGCACGAGTCCCCGGTGAGGTATAACTTTTTCATTAATATGTTGATCAAACAAGTACAGACCTTATAGGCCACAAACATGGATTAAAGAGATTACATAATTTAAACTAAAATAAGGCAAGTGCCTACAGATTTAAGATTGACAAAAGATAAGTGCCCCGTAATCCCCCTTTCTGGCCCTTTCTTTCCCAAGTATTGCGGTGGGAAGAGGGAGGGGCAAAAGGAGCACCTGAGCATACACCAAACCTGTTCCCATCAGGGGTTTGCTGGGTGGAGCCTCACAAGATCGGGAGTGGCGAGTCTCCAAAGGAGAGTGGGAGGATCATCCTGGCGGTGCCTTGGTCACCACCTCCACGGTCAGCGGGGAGCCCCAGCGCAAGCATTGGCAGGCGGAACTGCCGAAGCTCAGCTGGATGACTGCTGGAGGAGGCGAAGGCACCAAGAGAGTGGCCCCTCCCCGGCAACAAAGAGGCCAGTGATGATGGTGCCGGGTGTCGGTGTCAAAACCGGCGGATCTCGGGTAGGGGGTCCCGAACTGTGCGTTTAAGGCTAATGGTAACATGAGGCAGGGGACACGATGTTTCACCCAGGTTCGGGCCCTCTCGATGGAGGTAATACCCTTCTTCCTGCTTGATTGATCTTGATGATATGAGTATTACAAGAGTTGATATACCACGAGATCATAGAGGCTAAACCCTAGAAGCTAGCCTATGATTATGATTGTCATTGTCCTACGGACTAAACCCTTCGGTTTATATAGACACCGGAGGGGGCTAGGGTTACACAGAGTCAGTTATAGAGAAGGAAATCTACATATCCGAATATCCATGCTTGCCTTCCACGCAAAGGAGAGTCCCATCCGGACACGGGACGAAGTCTTCAGTCTTGTATCTTCATAGTCCAACAGTCCGGCCAAAGGATATATAGTCCGGCTGTCCTAGGACCCCTTAATCCAGGACTCCCTCAGTAGCCCCTGAACCAGGCTTCAATGACGATGAGTCCGGCGCACAGATTGTCTTCGGCATTGCAAGGCGGGTTCCTTCTTCGAATACTCCATAGAAGATTTAGGACACAAAGATCGTGTCCGGCTCTGCAAAACAAATTCCACATTCCACCGTAGAGAGTATAATATTCCACAAATCTAATCTATTGATAGCTTTTCGTAGCGTGTCATCACGCCACGGTCCGGTCATTATTCGAACTGTTTTTCACAACCAGCCATTGCACGTAATGCGAGGCGGTTTCCTTGACGCGTCTTGTAGAAGCAGATATCGTGTCCCCTTATCACGGGATTCTCATCAATACGGGTATGGATAACCCAACCACGCCATCAATTGTGGCGCTTGGGAAATAAGCGATCTTAACGGGCAAGTGGGGAGAAGCACAATTTTTACCGCCTTTATAAAGAGATAAGGATTCTCCTCTTTCACCCACACCTCCTTCCTTCTGCGCTCATCCATTCTCGCACACTCGAGCTCCAGCGCCCCAGTTCTCACCTTCTCCGCACAGCCAAACATGTCCGGAGCGGGAGGCAAGTGAATGGCCTCCTCCATCAAGGAGGAGGACATTTCGAAGCTTCGGGCGGCCGGATACTTGGCCGCAGACATCGTGCACCGGCTCCCAAACGCAGGGCAGATCATTCCGACTCTGGGACCCCACGAGTGGGTCGTGTTCCTTGCCCATTTCGTCCGCAGACTGGGATTCCCCCTCCACCCATTTGTCCGCGGGCTCATGTTCTATTACGGGCTGGATTTTCATGATCTGGCCCCTAACTTCATCCTCAACATCTCGGCGTTTATCGTCGTGTGTGAGGCTTTTCTCCGCATCAGGCCCCACATTGTCTTGTGGCTGAAGATCTTCAACGTGAAGCCGAAGATAGTGGTCGGCCAGCAGGCGGAGTGTGGTGGAGCCATGGTGGGCAAGATGCCCACCGTCACCTGGCTCGAAGGCTCCTTTGTGGAGACCGTGAAGGGGTGGCAATCGGGGTGGTTCTACATCACCGATCCACGTGACGCCAACTGGGTGGCGGCCCCCGAATTCCGATCCGGCATCCCCTTGTGGCTCACTTCCTGGAAGAAGAAGGGCCTATCCTGGCGCGCATCCGTGGAGCTGACCGGACTCCAGAACTGCATCAAAAACATGATAACCAAGAATATCAAGCTGGTCAATGTGGTCCAGGTCATGTTATTTTGCCGGATTCTCCCGTGTTAGATACGGGCATTCAACTTGTGGGAGTTCGACGTGGCCCAACACCAGACACTGCAAGAGCTCTTCGACACAACGCACAAAGACGTCTGGAAGGTGTTCTTCAAGGCCAGCGAAGTCCCTCCTCCCACCTCCGAGGACCGCGGACTTAGCACCAAGCGCCAAGCCAACGCAGTAAGCATTCTACATTTCGCAAGATGTGCCTTTCCTCAGTATATTCGTGGGAGGAACTTAAACCATCATACTGATCTAATAGGAATATGTGGCAACGGCGGAGCGGATTGACTGTCCGGCTCCGCTGCCTGAAGATCTAGCAACCGCTCCTGATTGAGATGCTAGTTCTGGCGCCCTATGAGGCTCTGGAGAAGAAGGCCACGGGGACCAGAAAAAGTCTCCGGCGCAAGGTGGTGCCGGACTCATCGTCCGAAGACATCGAGGCGCACTCCTCCAACGAGAATGAGGAGGAAGAAGAGGAAAACCCTCTCCCCCAAAACAAGGGGGAGAAGAAAAGGAAGGTCGCCCCTTCCGGGGAGGCCGAAGGGTCAGAGAAGGGAAGGACACTCCCTCCGGACCACTCCACAACTGCCGCCTACAGTGAGGAGGAGTCGCTACCCAGGACCAAGCCCCTGGCAAAGTCGTAAGTATCCGGATGCCATAATACCTTTTCCATGTTTTAGCTTTATGGCTTCTTATTATGTCAAAATTTGCTTGTGCAGTCCGTCCAAGGCCCACATCGACTTATCCTCCTCAGATGGGTCCTTGAGCTCGTCAGAGATGAACATCTATTCGCTCCCGACGGCTTCCACTCCCCGGCCCACTGATGACACCGAGGTGTTATCTTAGAGGATACCGGGCCAGGAGGAGGTAGTCCTGGAGATGCCTCAAGGCGAGAATCCTGATGCCGGGCTCATGGGGGGAATATCCCCATGGATTCGGATGAGGGGGGCCGCAGTAGGCTTGGCCCCCAGCCGGATACTGCGTTAGAACCTCTAGTGGTTCAGGATTCAGGCAGGCAGCCACCCGCCAGGGAGGGCAAGCCGTCCGTGCCAATGACCTTTGTCCAACCAGAGGTATCGGATAACTTGGTGGAAGTGCTTCAGAGCGCTTCCCTTGATGAAGGGCACCGTACTCTTATGAGTACGGTGATCGCGAAGGTTCAGTCCACCAAAAGCGGATTGACCGAAGCCTGCGTCAGCCTCCTGACAGGCTTTGAGGTAAATAATTTAAATTATGAGAAAGTATCACTTTGTAGACAGTAGCCCCTAATGCTCTGTTTGGTGTTCGGGAAGAGAAGCGGAACAGAGGATCAAATATTATTCCCAGGAGTCTAATAATATTATGTCTATGTGAATAAGCAGGCGCAGCTGCTGGCCGCCGCCGCCACTACTACGAAGGTCTCCGGACTGAGGCAGAGCCTGGGGCGGGCCGAAGAAGAGCTCAGCCTCGTGAAGAGGCAGCTCGAGGAAAACAAATGTAAGCAATACCCCGTCTGAATGGTATATAAAGGAAAAAATCATGGATGCTAATAGAGGCATGATAAATTTTGCTAGGGGCCATGACCGAGGTGGCGACCCTTAAGAAGGCATTGTCTGAGGCCGAAAACAAAGCAGCCACAGAGCGCACCAAGCGCGAAAAACAAGAGGCACGAGTTGATGAGGTCCAGCAAGAGCTTTAGGACTTCGTCAAAAAATTCGAGTCCTTGGAGCGTGACTCCAAGAGGCAAGAGTCAGAGCTTGGGAAGGCCCGTCAGAGCGCACTAGACGCCAAGGCCGAAGCCTAGAAGTTCCTCTAGGAAACTGAGGCGGCCAAGAAGATAGCTGCGGGTAAGGCTTTCATTATGCAAAGCAAGCATGTGAAGGGGACTTTCCTTTTACTTACCCTAATTCAGAGCTCCCCAGGAGCATTCGCATATCTGCCGTGCAGCATCTCTGATGCCGCAGAGTTCCACCGGGCTAAGGAGGGGAGCTCGACGGAGAAGATGTTTTGGTCCCAGTATATTGGGGCTGAACATCCGATGCCCTTGAGCGACCAGCTAAAGCAATTGGTAGAACTTCACAAGGTGGCCGAACTGGCCATGAAGAACTTCATAGTCCGGCTGTGGCCTGGCGAGCCGCTGCCGAGCAGCTACTTTGGCTTTGTCAAACGGATGGTGAATGCCTGTCCACGGCTTGAAGTCGTTAAGCGGTCCGTCTGCATTGAGGGTGCATGCAAGGCCTTGGCCCGTTCGAAGGTACACTGGGGGATGATGGACGCCGAGAAGCTAGTGACAGAGGGGCCGCCAAAGGGTAAGGAGCATCGCCACTGAGGGAGTCCTGGATTAGGGGGTATCTGGACAGCCGGACTATATACCTTGGCCGGACTGTTGGATCGTGAAGATACAAGACTCAAGACTTCGTGCCGTGTTCGGATGGGATTCTCCTTTGCGTGGAAGACAAGCTTGGCGATCCGGATATTATATTTCCTTCTTTGTAACCGACTTCATGTAAACCCTAGCCCTCTCCGGTGTCAATATAAACCAGAGGGTTTAGTCCTTAGAGACAGAATCATAATCATCATAGGCTAGCTTCTAGGGTTTAGCCTCTACGATCTCGTGGTAGATCAATTCTTGTAATACCCATATCATCAATATCAATCAAGCAGGAAGTAGGGGTTTACCTCCATCGAGAGGGCCCGAACTTGGGTAAAACATCGTGTCCCTTGCCTCCTGTTACCATTAGCCTAAGACGCATAGATCGGGACCCCATACTAGAGATCCGCCAGTTTTGACACCGACAGCCACCCCGAACAGTACTATGACAATGTCATTATGGGTGCCCGCCTTGTGGCGGATGAATGTACGAAGGATGTTATATTTGAATGAATGTACTCATGTCATCCTGAATTATGAAAAGCAGTTCATGTGCGCTATGTAGCGCTTGTTAATTTAAAATATTACCTTCTGTGCGGCCGTTTAAAAAATCTTGAGAGTTGGCCAGCCGTCGGCTTCCGCCCCCATGTAACTAGTACTGGGGTGTTCGGGATAAGTATAAACACTCTTTATCCAAGTTTTTAGCGCCACGAATGAGGGAATCGGACTATATGGCTTTATCGCCCTCACTTAGCCATAGAAGTCTACAATTTTAAATTTTGGCGAAGCCCCTAGTATCCGAAAAGCTGGACTTGGGGCGCTATACACGCCTAAATCGAACGAGGCCGATTCCTCGCCTGGAGCGGAAAAAATCTTTAAGGATTTGAGACATCTCGAATAGCGTCCTGCTCTCGCCTTATCATGACAGTCAGTTTTCGGCTTTCTCTACTGAGGTGCTCATCCGGAAGAACCGGGACACAATCGCAGTAGTTCTCCCTGCGCTACCTTAGCCGATATAGCGGAACGTAAGGTACCAAAACATGGGAGCCTTGAAAACCCAACTATTGACCCAAGACATGATTCGGAGCTGATGCATATAGTGCTATAAGTTCGGGGTGCTGCACTATCAAAAGTGTTCAGACTTGTCTTGCCAGATTATGGGGTACTGAAGCCCCTGGCAAACTGGTCGTGCCAAAATGCACGGGTATAATAAATAAGCAGTAAAGAAAAAAGGGGTAACTAAACGTAATAGCAAGCTGACATTGTATACTATTTTCCCTTGTTATTCAAATGATACGTCCAAGCGTACATATACAAGTAGTGCGATAAGCAGAATAGGACCGTTTGACACATCCTGACTAGGAGCGGGCAGTATGCGGTTATGTAAAACAGGTCTAACGATCGTTATCAGAGACCACCTGAGGATTCCCTCGTACACCACAGCTTCTTGTCCTCCTGGTGTGTCAGTCCCGCTATGTGTCCGATAGCCAGTCTTTCGGAAGAGCCTCCTGAAGATAGGGACCTGAAAGAAAAAAAGGGGGTGCAAAAAATGCGTGTGTCCCGGGGTGGTCGAATCGCAATGTGGACCGTGTCATACCTGTGCCTCCGCCTATACCCAGGGTATTTTAAGTGCGTGGTTATGTATGCGCGGCACAAATTTTGCCGTTTGACTGGGACTAGGGCGGAGGCCGGATTGCTAGTCGAGCTCTGGACGTGCCAGATGATCCTGTTGCGGAGTACTCCGGACTCGCTTGAAGGTATCTGGGTTATTTATCGCCGAGTTGGTTGTTTGCCTAAGATGGCTGTTTTGTACTTCCGCCACGAGGGCCGCAGTGTGCTCCTCAGTGCGGAGCGAGCGCTCTGTGTTTCCATTAACTGTGATAACCCCGCGAGGTCCTGGCATTTTGAGCTTGAGGTATGCATAATGCGGTACCGCATTTAATTTTGTGAATGCAGTTCGTTCGAGTAGTGCATGATAGCCACTGCGGAAGGGTACGATGTCGAAGATTAACTCCTCGCTTCGGAAATTGTCCGGATATCCGAAGACCACTTCCAGTGTGAGCATGTACAACAGGCCTCCACACCGGGTATGACACCCTTGAATGTGGTTTTTGTGGGCTTGATCCTTGAGGGGTCGATGCCCATTTTGCACACTGTATCCTGATAGAGTAGGTTCAGGCTGCTGCCACTGTCCATGAGGACTCGTGTGAGATGGAAGTAGTCGATGATGGGGTCAAGGACCAATGCGACCGAACCGCCATGACGGATACTGGTAGGATGGTCCCTGTGATCGAAAGTGATCGGACAAGAGGACCATGGGTTGAATTTTGGGGCGACTGGCTCCATTGCATAGATGTCCCTTAGTGCACGCTTCCGTTCCCGCTTGGGGATATGGGTTGAGTATATCATATTCACTGTTTTCACCTGGGGAGGGAATTCTTCTGTCCCCCCGTGTTCGGCGGTCGGGGCACCTCGTCGTCGTCGCTATGCAGCCCCTTTTCCTTGTTTTTGGCATTCAACTTGCCAACCTGTTTAAACACCCAACATTCCCTATTGGGGTGGTTGGCTGGTGTATCGGCGGTGCCGTGAATTTGACATGAGCGATCGAGTATGCGGTCTAGACTGGACGAGCCCGGACTATTCCTTTTGAATGGCTTTTTCCGTTGTCCGGATTTAAAGCCTCTGAATCTGGCATTGACCGCCGTGTCTTCGGCGTTGTCGCCATTATTGCGACGCTTGTGTCTATTTCGTCGCGGCTTGCCGTTGCTATCCCTGGCGTCTGAATCGCCCGAGTTTTGGGTTGTGATGTTGCTGCGAGCCAGCCAGCTGTCCTCGCCCGCGCAGAAGCGGGTCATGAGTGTAGTGAGGGCTGACATGGACTTTGGTTTCTCCTGGCCGAGATGCCGGGCAAGCCATTCATCGCGGATGTTGTGCTTGAAGGCTGCTAAGGCTGCGGCATCCGGACAGTCAAAAATTTGGTTCTTTTTAGTTAGGAACCGAGTCCAGAATTTCCTTGCTGACTATCCGGGCTGTTGGGTTATGTGACTTAAGTCATCAGCATCAGTTATCGAGGAACGCGTCTTCCAGATCCTCCCAACTGCTAATGGAGCTTGCTGGCAGGCTATTCAGCCAATGTCGAGCCGGCCCTTTAAGCTTAAGTGGTAGGTACTTTATGTCATGTAAGTCATCGTCGCGGGCCATGTGAATGTGGAGAAGAAAATCTTCGATCCATATCGCGTGGTCTGTTGTGCCATTGTATGATTCAATATTTATGGGTATAAACCCTTCTGGGAATTCGTGATCCATAACTTCATCAGTGAAGCATAGGGGGTGTGCGGTGCCTCTATGCCGGGCAACATCCCGGCGTAGTTCAAATGAGTCCGGTCTATTGTATTCGGCCCGGCCGGACTTTGGTTTATTGTATCCAGCGTGACGCTCATCATCACGTCTCGTGGCGCGCCCCTGTGATCCGTAAATTGATCTTGACTGTCCTGCTTTGTTTTCCAATACATCTCGCAGGTCCTTCGTGTAGCCCTGGGCCTTGGTATTATCGTTTGATTGGCAACGTGGTGCGGTCTGGACTTCGGGCTGGTATGCCGCTTTGTCGCGGCCATGGGGTGGCCGGTCAGCCGCATCATGCGCTGGTAGCGTGGGTTTTAAAGCCTCCTCCTCGAGTTGAGGTAGCAGCCTACGCTTTGGGTAGCTTTCGCTAGGGCGCTCGAGTTTTATTCCTCGGTAGCCAGGAACTCGGTCCATCTGTCAGTTAGCAGATCTTGATCAGCTTGAAGCTGTTGCTGCTTTTTCTTCAAGCTTTTTGCAGTGGCTATAAGCCGGCTTTTGAAGCGCTCCTACTCGACGGGATCCCCAGGCACGATGAATTCTTCGTCGCCAGGGCTCACTTTGTCTTTGAAGAGAGGCATGTAATGATCGTCCTCTGATTCTCCATCAGTTGCCTGTTCTTTAGGGCTAGCTTGCCCATCCTCTTGCTCGGCCTGCTCGAAGCCTGGCTGGGCAGGATTGTCTTCATCTTCGGCACCGTCCGGATTGTTATCTCTTGTGCCGGTATCACTATTTTTGCTATGGCGGGGATGGGAGCAGCGCCGATGAAGGCCGGTGTCTAGATTGCTTCCCCAAGGGGTTATCTTCCATTGCCTCATCGCCACTGTTTTCTTTAGGGGTGTCCACCATATAAATATCATATGATGAGGTGGCTGTCCAGCGCCCTATAGGTGGTGGTTCCTGTTCTTCTCCTGCGTCGTCGTCCATACCTTCGACGTCTTTAGAGTCAAAGTCAAGCAGGTCGGTTAAATCATCGACAGTGGCTATAAAGTGGGTGGTGGGTGGGGGATGAATTTCTTCGTTGTCCGCTCCCCACTCGAGCCGGACATAGTTCGACCAAGAATCTCCTGACAAGGAAAGAGACCTTAATGAGTTTAGCACATCACCCAAGGGCGAGTGCTGAAAAATATCCGCGGCGGTGAACTCCATGACGGGTGCCCAATCAGATTTGATAGGCACGGACGCACACGGTTCGGATCATGTAGCCGGAGACGAGTCCAAGGGTCCGATGACACCACCCTCACAGGAGGTGGGATCAGTGTTCGGCTCCGATGCCGATGAATGTGCGGCCTCCGTGGCGGGCTCCATCCACCTGCCCACAGAAGGCACGATCTGCTCCGGATTGATTTCGGGCGCCACCGCAAGCGCGATCTCCCCAATACTGTCCGACAGCAGATCAAAGTCATGCCCGTCGTGACCGTTCGGCGCGCCTGGCATGGGCTCGAATCCGTCGACGATCAAGTCTCCGCGGATGTCGGCAGTATAGTTTAAGCTTCCAAACCTGACCTGGTGGCCAGGGGAGTAGCTATCGATCTGCTCGAGATGGCCAAGCGAGTTGGCCCGCAGTACGAAGCCGCCGAATACGAAGATCTGTCCGGGAAGGAAAACCTCCCCCTGGACCACATCATTGAAGATGATCGAAGGAGCCATCAAGCCTTAAAGCGACGACACTGTGGAACTCTCAATGAAAGCACCAATGTCGTTGTCAAAACTGGCGGATCTCGGGTAGGGGGTCCTGAACTGTGCGTCTAAGGCTAATGGTAACAGGAGGCAGGGGACACGATGTTTTACCCAGGTTCGGGCCCTCTAGATGGAGGTAATACCCTATTTCCTGCTTGATTGATCTTGATGATATGAGTATTACAAGAGCTGATCTACCACGAGATCGTAGAGGCTAAACCCTAGAAGCTAGCCTATGATTATGATTATCGTTGTCCTACGGACTAAACCTTCCGGTTTATATAGACACCGGAGGGGGCTAGGATTACACATAGTCGGTTACAGAGAAGGAAATCTACATATCCGAATATCCAAGCTTGCCTTCCACGCAAAGGAGAGTCCCATCCGGACACGGGACTAAGTCTTCAGTCTTGTATCTTCATAGTCCAACTGTCCGGCCAAAGTATATAGTCCGGCTGTCCGAGGACCCCTTAATCCGCGACTCCCTCACAGGGGAGGGAGGGGAAGAGTGGAAAGATGAGGCAACAGGTCGCCAATAGGAGATGAAGCTGTCGGTGCCATCATACTCTGACCTGACGCCCTGTCACCCATCTTCTCCGTCTTCCGTCATTTCTCTCCATCACCACCACTCAAGGGAGACGCCGAACCCCCGGCCCGTCGCCTTCGACGGAGAAGCGGTCGACGACCAAGGCGGCCAGGGCGTGCGCAAGGCGTCGTACCCTGCCTTGGTGGGCAGGAAGGCTTCCCTTCCTTCAACAGCTACCTCAGCTCCGCTGGAAGGAAGAGTGCTGGGGTTACCAATGATCCCGGCCCTACACCCCGGATGGGCGTCGGAGGCTCCTATGACCTGGTCGCCGAGACGACGAGCTGTGACGGCTCGTGACAGTACCCAACGGCCCTACCAGACAGCCGATGCAAGCAGAGGAGACAAGCATCCCACCATAATGGGAAAGCTTGATATCTCCCGTGCTGCGACCAACTCACTTGCCACATTTTCCAAGATGCCGGACCAGACTCACTCCCAAAGCATCAGCACGAGCGTTCTTCATCACCAACCCCAAGCTAGGGCCTGGGGCTCTCCCTTTCAGCATAACTAGAAGAAAGAAGAGGATGAAGGAGGAGGGATATGAGGATGAATGCCTCAGCTCCACCCCCGCCCTTCCTTTTATAGGCGGGTCAGGGTAGAGAGCCGATCCCTCGGCGGGTAGTCACCGCCCACCTCCGTCATTCCATGAAGAGTGGGCCCCTGCCTTGATGCTCTGCCACACCATGCTCCTCCATTACCTACCCCCCTCAATGCATGCAGCATACGTGACTAAGGATAAGGGCGTGGTGGGAAGAGTGAATTGACAGTTACTCGCCCGTGCGTTAAAGTCATTCACGGGCCATTACAAGAGTGGCCCCACCACAATTGGCGTTACACGACACGCGAGGCAACCGGAAACTGACCCGGGCTCAGGTTAATGAAGAGTCAAGGAAGATATCAAAGGGCAAGCCACCTCTACACTCCTGCTTGTGCACTGGTTAGGGCCTACCCGACGACACCCGGCAGCGCGTTCGGGCCAGGCCCGGGGGCTCCTGCCGGTTTAACAAACCCTGGATCTGTTGCCGAAAGTATGCATAGGCCTAAGGACGACATTGCAGCATAGATCAGGCCAAGCACTAGACATCAGTTCTTTAAAGAATCAAAGTGCAGATCAGGAAGACCAAGTCAAGCCAGAGAGACAAGATGTTACTAAGGGAAAATCCTCCCTTGCCGGGCAGGCGAGCCTGGCGAGGATGAGGATTGCCCAAAATAAGCCACCAGACCGCCCCGGTAGGCTTCCCGTGCACAGCAAGGGCAGCTGCCCTGCCAAAGCTTCACTGCTCCAACTCACAGCAACGCAAGTCACCGATCAGTGCGGTGTCAAGCCCCTGAGCGACTAAGTGGTTGTGCCACATGGCATCCACTTCCAATGGAAAACACCTACAAATGACACCCGTCCTAAGACGTGTCAAGCAAGCAGGTGTGAAGTAGGCAAAATAGCTCGGCAAGGCTTGCCGGGCATGATATGATGTGATACTAAGCTGAACATTTAATGCGCTCTGTCTGCCTGTAGAGTTAGGTATGATAGCACTGTTTGCTATCTAGTCAGTGCAGAAAGACTGATTTGCCACTGTGGTGACACGTTGATCTATAAAAGGAGGCCTATGGCAACAGTAGCAGGGATTCAGACCCTCGCATTCTCATATGCGCGTAGCCGCTCTCGCCCCGAGGCAAGTGCGCTGCATTTTCCACCATAATCCACCATCATTCCACTAAAGCAGGAGTAGGGTTTTACTCCCCACGGCGGCCTGAACCTAGGTAAAACTGCCTGTGTGATCCCTGTCGTGCTGTGTTACGCTTCTCCGCTCTTTGTACAACATGCCCATACCCCCGCCGAACCATAAAGGGGCTCATGGCCCCATAGGTGGCCGTGGTTTCCCATGACAAGTGGCTTTCTAGAGCTCCTGCTTGCTGGTTTCCTCTTCATCTCCTCCATCACTCTCATCATTGCAATCTTCCTTCTCACGGCTTCTGGGCAGGTTTTCCTTGATTCTGAGGAGACTTGCCGGGGCAGCTTGATCCGCCACCTCGGCCCTTCCAACCAGCGCCACTCTGACCTTTCTCCTTATCACGCTTCTCATATCAGCCGTCTGCTTCTTGACGAGCTACTCTACCTGATGACACTCCTGGAGATCATGGCCTTTGGTCCGATGGATCTTGCAGTACAACCCATCACCTTTCCCAGCCTTCTCGATAGCCGCAACTTCCAGGCAATCAATGCACATGGCAACTTCCTTGTCGGGAACCTCGGTCTTGGCCTTCTTGCCCATACTAGGCGTGCCCGGTCCTTCAACGGTCATCACTGCCTTATCCTTGCGCCTCTTATTGCACTTCTTCTTCTTCTTCTAATTGGCAGCCTCATCGTCATCCTCTGAGTCGATGTTGATGCCACACTCTTCACCATGGAGCCGCCTCCCATCCTCTACTCAATCACACTTGTCCACTAGAGTGTAAAGCTCCTTCACAGTCTTGGGAAATCGAACATTCATCTTGGAATGTATCCCACGATTGCACACATTGGACTGGAATGCAGCTATCACAGCTGCCAGGTGGATGTCTGGAATGTTCCTGTGTACTCGGCTGAACCTCTGCATGTACTTCCGCAGAGTCTCTCCTTCCTTCTTCTGGAGGAGCTGCAAGTCGCTGGGCCGCCCAGATGGCCGCCTGTGAAGGCGCCAACAAACTCATGGCATAGGTCAGCCCAGGTCGAAATGGAGTTCTCCGGCAGGTGCATCAGCCAAGACCTCACAATTGTCTTGAGTGCCAAAGAGGAATTAGTTGGCGAACACCTTCTCGTCTCTTCCCTCGGCAGCTTGAAAAGTGATGGTGTAGATGCTCAAGAACTCTGCCAGGTTTAGTTTCTCGATGTACTTCTCTGGTATTTCTGGCTTGAATGTGCGGGCAGATGGCCAATGGACTTGCCGCAATTCATGAGTGAAGGCGGGGCACCCAACCTCAAAAGGTATATACCCACCTTAACCAAGAGTGGGCTCGTCGACGATAGGGCCAATGCGCCTATCGGACTGGCGGTGGGTGTTGTGGCGTTGCCCAATGGTGACGTGCGCGCCTTCCCATTGCCCATCCTCCAGGACTCGCTGTTGGCCTTGACGCGATCGAGGGTCGGATGAAGCCATCAAGTCATCGTCGCGTTCTTGATCTCGTGGCTTCGTTCGTGGCCCCTGCGCAGGTTGCTGTAGAGGGGACTGCACTGTGGGGGTGGCCCCTTCGGCATGGCCAGTAGCGTGGGCCGTTTTAGTCACCTTAGGAGGCCGTGGCAGGCCAGCTTGCTGTGATCCTCCGGCCTCGCCAAAACCAATCAGGCTTTGAATGGTGGCTCTCCACTCATCTATATGATCGGTTGTTGGCAGAAATCTCAATAGCAGCTGCGCCCGCGCCATGGCCTTAGAAGCATTGCTTGGCATGTTTGATGATGTAGACCGTAACATCACCTGGCTCCTGATGGTGCCAGTAGTAGCTGCGTCGTGTTCTCATTGTCGTGAGCCAGCTGCATAGATGGCGTGGTGACGAGGTGGAGGAGCTTGAGGGCCCGTGGCCCTGTTTGGCACATCGGCTGGGTCAGCTTGTTTTCGGGGTGGCGCATGCCCTATGGCCGCGCCCATAGCGGGAGCGGCGGCCGAGCCATGATTCACCCCAGAGCGAGTGCCACTGCTGCTGTTGTGCCCCTCAGCCGGGCGAGGAGGTGCAGACAGAATGATTTCTCCACCCGTACCTCGTGGAGCATGGCCGCTGGGATGCTGTTGGTGTTGTCCTTCTCAGGAGGTGGTAATGACACCGCCTGTGCCGGCCACGTCCCTTGCAACGTCCATATCTCCATCTGTGTCCATAGCCCCGCGGCATCGGCGGCCGCGCGTGACGAGGCCTTCAAAGTGGATGGATAGGCTGCGGCACCGGGGTTCTTCTTAGGCGCCACGGGCGATGGAGCCATCGATGAAGAAAACGATGATGAAGATGACATGCTATGTACGCTTCTCGGGTTCGCGCAAGCGCAATCCCCTACCTGGCGCACCAAAGATGTCGTGGGAAACCACGACCACCAATGGGGCCATCAGCCCCTTGTGGTTCGATAGGGGGGATGAGCACATTGCACAAAGAGCGGAGAACGTAGCAGAGCACAGCAGAGATCACACAGGCAGTTTACCCATGTTCGGCCCGCCGCGAGGCGTAAAACCCTACTCATGCTTTGGTGGATTGATGGGAGGACCATGGTGGAGATGCAGCGCTCTAGACCGGGAGGGTTACCTCGAGGCGAGAGCATCTACGCGCGTATGAGTATACAAGGGTCCGAATCCTTTCTGTAGTTGCCACGGGCATCCGTTTATAGATCAAGGGGTCACCACAGTGGCAAATTAGTCATTATGCGCTAATTAGATAGCAAACAGTGCTAGCATACCTAACTGTGCAGGTATGGTAGAGCGCATTAAGTGCACTGCTTAGTGCCACATCATGACTGCCAGCTTCTCTCCTTCCTGCATGACACGTCTCTAGACGGGTGTCATTTGGAGATGGTTCCCATAGGAAGTATCTGCCATGTGGCGAAAAACAACCACCTAGTCCCTTGGGGCTGGACACCACATTGATCGGTGACTTGCGTCACTGCGAGGTGGAACATTTGAGCCTTGGTGGGGTAGTTTGCCTTTGTGGGGCCCGATAGGCCTGCTAGGACAGTCTTGAGGCATGTCTTCGGGGTAACCTTGACCTCATCGGGCTCGCTCGCCCGGCAAGGGAGGTTTTCCCTTGGTAGTACCTTGTTTCCTTTGGCTTGACTTGGTCTTCTTGATCTGCTCTCTGACTCCTCAAAGAGCTAATATATTTTGCTTGGTTTGGTCTTAGATGTTGCAGTCTTTTTCTTAGGCCTCTGCACAGTCTGGGCAACAGACCCAAGGTTTGTTGCATCCACAACTGTGATCTTCCACCCCAACATCTTTTCAGTAGTTCATCCATGTTAGTTTTGTATCTGGTTCTTGCATGTTGCCTCGATTACTTCTTAATCCACCTATTGTGTCTAAAGAATAACAATTTGACTTTAGAAGTAGCAACATTTGTGATTCCCTTCTCTCATGAAGATGCTACTTCTAACTAATATTTCTTATAGCTGGTGGCATGTATAGGTTATTTTAAAGTTCAGGACACTACTCGATTGTTATTCTATAAGAACTGTTATTGATGGGACTGGACTTGACTGGGATGACATCCACCAGTTTCTACACTTTATTGATTGTCTTGAGGTCCTTGTGGGGCGTTTCAATGGTGGAAGGCCACGTGGGATATGTGTGCCACTGGTGCACATGTTGAACAGGTCCAACTGTGTCAAAAAACTTATGGTACGAGCTGTTTTCTATTATACATGTTGTTCATAAACTCTTACTTATACACAGTTTTATAGCTGTGATCTTCTTGAACAGAAACTGCCTAGCTGTATTGTTCCTATACAGATGCCTGGCAATGGTCGGGTCAGACTTGCGCTTGGTGACAAGATGATGTTTATGTGGACCTACTCCATTTCCCTTGGAGGTGAAAAGATACTTATTCATGGGTGGTCTCAAATAATGAAGGCCCGTACATCTTGGAGAATAGTACATAAGGTTATGCTCATCTTTTCCCTGAATCTAAAGCGAATATCATGTTTATTAACCACATTCCGAGATGAAACTCCTTTCAGAAGGTTGTGGATGTGCGAGGTGGCACCTGGGCCTTCTCCTAGGGCATGGTGGCCTCACCCTTGGTGAACTATAAGCGAAGTAGCATTTTTCGAGGCATGCTTTCTACGGTTGAATCTGTATAAGTACTCATACTGCTTTCAGCTATGGTTTTTAAGTGCCCCTGTTGGTTTCAGTTAAGGTTGCTAAGTACTCTTGCTGCTTTTATAGTCTGTTGTGTTTCTTCCGTCTCGTCTTCCTCCAGCCTCCAAAACCAAACTAGCACCAGTGGGGCCGCCTGCTTCCGCCTCCCAAGGCTAGCTACGCCTTAGCGCACGCATCACCGCCCCACTGCATCCTAAATCATTAACACCAATATTCGAGGCCTCGCCATCGTCCTCCGCACACTTTGGTGCGATCACCACGGCGCCGCCCTCTCGCATTGTCAACATGGTCAACAAACAGGAGGAATCAGGAGAGGATTTTACGTGGAGAGGATGACAGTAGGGACCCACCATGTCCATGTCCGTATGCAAGCCAGTTCCTCATTTTTGGTATATACTCCATTGTCAGCATATATAAAAAGAAATGCTTCCTCATAGTGGTTTGCTGACATCTGGGACGCATGAAATTGCCAGCATATAGTCAATAGACAAGAGAACAACACAAGATCGACTGACGCCTGGGACGTAGCTGCTCGAGCAGTATTTTTTGGTTATTGTTGAGACGGAGCAGGGTTTCAACTAGACTGTGCCTCGTCTAGCCCAGGCTTCAATTTTTTACATTCACCACAAGACTAGCCTAGTTTATTTTTATGAATAATACCCAATCCAGGCCTACTTATTTTTCCTCGCCCTGCTGGGATGCAACTCTTTCAAGACGGCTGCAAATCTTAAAAGTAATATGAAATAGGCTGTAAATATAAAAACACACACAAAAAATTAGCAATTACTTTCAAATTTCTGAATTTTTCATATTTTTACATTCCAATTTCATTGGGCTTTAACCTAATTTAAATATATCTTTAGAGTACTTTAAATTTGGCTCCACATTTTGGTAGTAAAAATAGTTTGGAACCCAGAGAAATATGCGAAATTTTGTTTAAAGTTTTAGCCCTAGGCCTGGCCAACAAAAAGAAAATGGACTATAATAAATTGCATAAGATGCTGCAAATGAGATATAAAGTATTTAAAAAAATAGGGAAGTGGCTGACTTGTGGGCCTATTAAGTTCACGCGTATGCAAGATCTTTTAACTTACTATATATGTTAACAAAGGATTCTAGCATAAGTGACCGTTGGATGTCAATCCAACGGCCCTCGTGCTTCTTCAATCTTTGATCTTCTTGCTCCAGCCACCAAATCCAGCACCAACGGGACCGCCTGCTCCCGCCTCCCGTGGCCGGCGGTGCTGCCGCGCAGGCCTCACCCCCTACTACTCCCACCGCTGGATAGGCCATCTCTCTACTCACCCACATCCCTCCACTATTGTGCATTCGCCGCCTCCGGGTCATTCTCTTCCTGGATCTCGCCGTCGTCAATCGCATTGGTGTTCTCATGGTCAACGTTGTCAACAAACGACATCATCAGAAGAGGGATGTACATGGAGAAGCTGACCGTTGGGACCCACAAGGTCCATGTCCACACGCAAGCAAGTACTACTTATTACGCCCAAAAAATGAATCCTCCCCATGACAGCTTGGACCCACCAACTATATCTTGGCACAGAAGGAAGTGCCTCCTTATTAAGCAAATAAGAATGATTGCTCCCCATGATATCTGGGGCCCACTGGATTTGGATGCTGACTTGTGGCCCTACTAAGTTGACGTTTAGGCAGGGCTTTGTTAACTTAGTCAACAAACGATTCTATCACCAGTGACCGTTGGATTGTTAACATCCAACAGTCGTCCTGCTTCTTCAACCTCTGATTTTATTGCTCTAGTCATCCAAACCACCATGTGCTCATGTCTCTCGTGGCAGGCCTCACCGCCCCTTACTACTCCCACCGCTGGCCAGGCCATCCCTCTACTCACCCACACCCCCTGTTATTCTGCGGCGACGGCAGCCTCACACCACAGCCAAACTAGTTAATCCTGGTACTACCCTCCATGTGTTCCCGGACTCCGCATCGTTCCCTGCCTCATTGTTGCCCACCGCCTGGGTTCCGTCCGCGTGGTGTGGTCAACGTGGTCAATGAATGACAGCCATGGGATGAGGACTATACGCGGTGAGGCTGACAGATGGACCCACCAGCTACATCTTCGCACGCAAGGAAGTGCCTCCTTACTATGCACAAAAAAAGAATCCTCCCCCTATTAGCCCGGACCCACCATCAATATCTTGGCACACAAGGAAGTGCTTCCTTATCCTCCCTGAGAGCCGGAACCCACCCGGTCAAAGTGTACATAGCGTTGTCATTCTGGTCGCAAACGTGTACGTACATACTAGTCCATCGGTCTTTCTACCACGATGAACCATGGCCCAGTAAGGAGAAGTAGCTGTTCAGGCAGTCCCGTCTATATCATGTACACGTACATACAACCACGCTGCAAGAATGTCAATATGGCTACGTACGGGTCTCAAGCGCGTACAACGATGGCGTCCTCTTCATCGGAAGTCAACCAGCTGGGTCGCAACGGAGAAACAAGATTGTGTTCATTGGGAGGCAATAAACTGGGTCGGAATGCGTCGTGTTCATCGGGAGCCAACCGGCTTGGATCAAACAGTCGAAACAGGGTCCGGCGTACCGCATTACAGAGGAAACGACCTTCTGTTCGACCGGCTATGGACGAAACGGGGTCCGTTTGATCGGGAGGGGTGTGGCGTACCGCAAAACGGAGGAAACAGACTTGTGTTGGAGCACCTACGGTCAAAACGAGGTCCAGTTCATCAGAAGGGATGTGGCGTAACGCAAAACGGGACTCCACGGACTACTATTCATCCATCGTCGACTTCCTCCAGCCTCCACCTGCCACTGTTCATCCACCATCGACTTCCTCCTTCCTCCACGGGTTACTGTTCATCCACGGGCTACTATTCATCTACCCTCCACTAGCTCCTGTTCAACCAGCCATCGACAGGGTCCTATTCGACATGCTCTCCATGGGGTCCTGTTCATCCAGCCTCCACCGACTAATGTTCAACCAGCCGTCATCGGAGTCCTGTTCATTCACCCCAACCGGCTCAGGTGTGTGGCAGCCTACTCGATCGAGGTCCTATTCATCCAGCAGCAACGACCTCTACTACCAAGGGGTCCCATTCATTGAACCCCCAACAATGGTCACTATTCATCAAGACGCAGCAGGTTTGATCAGCTTCAGTTAGAAGCAGTAGTGAAGGAATCGCTCAGGTTCAGTTAACCGCCAAGGGTTCGATCGCTCGGTTTGAGTAACATAGCTAGTGCAATCGCTCGAGATCAGTAAGTGAACTCCTTGCTTGGGTTTAGTTAGAGCCCAACGCCTCGCACACGCGTGCGTACGTGTACGAGAGAAACGTGCAAACCTCCGTGCATATCCCGGCCCCGACAACCCACCGTAACCGGCAACTCCCCAAAATTTTCCTTGCCCTCGCTTCTACCATGATTTTTCTGTTGTGAGGGCTTAAAGAATGTCATGCTGGTCCGTCCCCGGCCCGCCCAGGACGAAAAGCCCATTTTCTTCCATGATTTTTTTTCATAGAAGTAGGATCCCACCACATCTATGATGATACGTGATTTTGTCACAATTATTGTCATAGAAGTGTCATAAGCATGACAAAAGAAATTCGTTCATCCCAAAATGTCAAGGGTGTGTCTTTTTTTGTAGTGAAATCAAAATGTCAATATTAGGTCTAGTACTATCTACATTCAAATGTTATTTTGAGGTCCCCCCCTCGGCACACACGCTACATACTTTCTCTATTGATCAATCTTCCTCTCCTAACCACCTTACAAATCTATCGGTTTCCGCACGTTCATTCTTCCTCTCCATGTTTTGACCTCTAACTCTCACACACATGCCATTGGACTCCATGTCGAGCTCTCTCTCTCCCCTCCCACCCTATCACGGTGGATACATGCATTGCCTATCTAGACCCCCTCCCTCTCGTGCGCACACACGCACATTGTATATCTAGGTCACTTCGAGAGACCGTCTCACTCTTTCTTCCGCATAGCGGCCCATACTTGCTTAATCTCTCTCTCTCACTCTATCTCTCTCTAAGTCTCGATTAATCTCGCTTTCTCTCACACACAAACGATATATATCCTTATTCGGTCCTCGATCGACACACTATACTCTCTCACACAGATTATCTATCTAGATCAGTTTCTCCAAGCCGTTCCACTCATTTGACCTCATCGCGGCCCACGCTCGCTCAATATCTCTCTCTCTCTATGCATGTATCGATTGACCTCACTCTTTGTCACACACAAACGATATATCTCCATGTTTGGGACTAATTCGACATATTCAGAGTGTATACTCTCACATGCACATTGTCTATCTAGGTTACTCTCTCCAACCTGTCTCACTCTTTCGATCGCATGACAACCCACACTTACTCAATCTCTCTCTCTCTCTCTCTCTCTCTCTCTCTATGTATCGATTGACCTTTCTTCCTCCCATGCACAAATGATATGTGTACCTCTCTGTGACTCAATCATCTCTTATGCTCTCTCTTACAGCCCTCACCCTTCCCAAAAGCTCAATCGGACAATATCTATCCACAACATATATATCTTTTCAATGAATGTCGGGCACACTCACTTTGTCACTCTATCTATGTCTCGATTGACCTCGCTTTTTCAGGCCGTCTCTTCCACACATTGAAGCTACTTCTCCATCCTTCGCAGGGTCAGAGCTATTTACATTGTGAAGGGGACTCCAACCTTCGATTAATTTGTGAAGGAATTTATTCCGGTGGGTTTAGATTATATTTTTGTAGAATTTGCCCCACAACTACTCCAAAAACCATTGCAACCCACGCCGCTCCCCCAATTGTTTTCCCTCCGGATAGGTCACCGCTCTCTAGCATGCCCTTTCTAACCTTCTACGTTGCACCATGCTATTTTTTTTAAAATACTCTGATGTTCTCTTTAATTATTACAAATAAGCTACAAACTACACACCTGGAGTCCACCTGTAATGGAACAAATTTTGACCCAGAAATTAAAGTGCTACAAAGTACACACCGAGGGCCCAATTGCCATGGAGCAAACTTGGACCCGTATCTACTCCCCTATATAGTGTGCGAATAACTTTGAAAGATGGTCGTTGGATGAAGCCAATCTAACGGGGCAGAGATGGCAAATCCGAGCACCACTGGCTATTGGATATCTTCTACATTACACCACAATCTGCTACATGTACAATCTAGAAGGCTGCATGGTTGAACTTAAGCCTAATGCACAAACCTGAAAACACAAGCAATTCTTGTTTGTTCTAGAATCTTTTATATCATAATTTCCCAATTTTCTTTTATTAAATGAATTGCAATTATTACTTTTTATAAAACTTATTGATTTTTAATGAGATAAACTATAAGAATTAAACAAACATCTACATCATGCATATATGAATCAAAGCTTACATGCTATGGTGTGTTATTTATTTATAATTTGGTTGCGTAATCTCATGCGTGCAATGCACGTGTACCTTACTAGTATAAATTAAAAATGAAATATGATGAGGATCGAACATGCGACCAGGGCCTTGAAGCCGCATGTCAATAGGCAACATAATAGCAATGTTTGTTGTACTCCCCTTTGTTGATATAATGTTTTTATATTACCACGGCCTATTTAATGGGCAACATGTTTTTATATTAACTTCAGTACATTAGTGGGACTAGTTCGTGAGCACGTACTATCCCACTTCACTTACTGGTGGGTTCCATGTCTACTCTCTCTCTCTCTCCTACCCTTCTACGTTTAGACGCACGGGCAAACATGAACAACGCACTTTCGGTGTGGCCTTTGACCCAATCTGGACACGTTCACAAGTTACGGCACTAGTTTCACGTAATACTAGTACTAGTAATATATATAACAAGTTTAGGAACAAAAGTGACCGTGAAGGACAAGTTAGGCTAGTAGTATCTACTAACAATTAAATGCGTGGATAAATACATGTATCGCCTAGTGGTCGAACAAGGTGACTGCTCGCACCCTACAAGTATTTGGAACTGACTTCCCTAAAAATATATTTGGAATTGATGTGGTATTTAATACGAAATGTTTGCGATGAGAAGGAATATATGTCAATTGATGACGTTTTATATTTAATTTGATACGGCTCTAGCAGAACATCAATCAATCAAACCATAGTATTCATTCAGTCTGACTATGACTTTACATTCATACCACGATCAAATTAAAATAAACGAAAATGATAAATCCCAAACGTTCGGATTTTAAGCATGGCAATACGAATGTTTTTCATGGCATATTTAGATCACATGGCAGCGGAGGAGGTGTCTTGCGGCGGGAAGCGGCTCCTTTGTTGTGCTCTGTGTGTCGTCGGGTCACTGACCGGCAGCAATGGCGGCGTCTTGTGCCATTGTTGGCGTACTCCTAGACGTTGGCCCTAGGTTCAAGGAAGGCCAAAATGATCTGGACTTCCGTCTCTAGGAGCCAGTCAACTCGAGGGAGGAGGCGACTGGCATTGGTGCACGGAAGCGGTCAACTGTGGTGATCCATGCTGTTGAGGGGAGTATTGACACCGGCGTGGGGACATGCTCTGGCAACAGCACGGCAGAGACATTCATTTGCACGGGCACCGAGATAGGGCGCACGCGTCAGTGCCCACGCAGGCGCATGCGCTAATAGGTACACGGGTGCGTGAAAGTCAGCAGGGACCTCATGGAACCCCGTGGCTTCAAGCTCGACGACAATGTGCGGCTCCCAGGCCATCAATGCCACCGGGATGGGCGCTGGCGCGGTCGGGTGACAGGAGATAGAACAGGAGCGGGGACACGCGCGGCGTCTTCCCGCAAGGCCAATTCAAGCTCGTCCCAAAGCTCCTTATGTTCTTGAGACTCCGGCTGGGTGTCTTCCTCGGGAAACTGAAAGACTAAGTGCAGACCATCGTGATGCGTCATGGCGTGCGGTGAGGTCAGGCTGGTTGGAGGTAGACGACAGGAGACCCTGAGAGGAAGAGAGAAGATTGTTGCAAGACCGGGGGAGTGTGGGGGTGATTTAAACTGCGGCGCCAGCGCCATTATAACTAGGGGCAGATGGGAGGAAGGGGGCAGCGGAGTCTGGTCAAAGGGCTCGCCTCCTGATACGTCTCCATCGTATCTATAATTTTTGATTGTTTCATGCCAATATTATACAAGTTTTACATACTTTTGGCAACTTTTTATATGATTTATTTGGAGTAACTTACTTATCCAGTGCCCAATGCCAGTTCCTGTTTATTTCCTATTTTTATATCGTAGAAAATCTATATCAAACAAAGTCTAAACGTGATGCAACTCCACAGAGAATTATTTTGGAATATTTGTGATTTTTGGGGGTTGGAATCACCGGAAACGGAGGCCCACACGAACCACGATACACCAGGGCGCGCCCAAGGCCCCTAGCGTGTGATGGTGGGTTGTGCTCACCAAGGTACGTAGGTTGGAGCTCTACTTCGGGTGCAAGGAAGCTTATATCTGGAAAAAAATCGCGTAAAAAGATCAGCACAATCGGAGTTATGGATCTCTGGGAATTTATGAAATCGTGAAGGGCCAGATCTGGGGAACGTGAAACAGAAGAGGACAGAGAGACATATCCATTCTCGGAGGGGCTCTCGCACCTCCACAGCCATGGAGGCCATGTACCAGAGGGGGAACCCTCCTCCAATCTATGTGGGAGGACAAGGTAGAAGAAGAAGGATGGGGGCTCTCTCCCCCTCTCCCCCCGGTGGTGCCAGAACGCCGCCGGGGCTAGGATCATGACGGCGATCTACATCAACAACCTTGCTACCGTCAACACCAACTGTCTCTCCCTCTATGCAGCGGTGTAACACCTCTCCCCCCCGCTTTAATCTCTAGTTAAACATGGTGCTAAACTCCATATATTATTTCCCAATGATCTATGGTTATCCTATGATGATTGAGTAGATCTGTTTTGTCCTATGGGTTAATCATGATCATGGTTGGTATGATTGTATATTTTATTGATGGTGCTGTCCTATGGTGCCCTCTATCTCGCGCAAATGTGAGGGGGCCTCACTGTAGGGTTTTGCAATATGTTCATGGTTCGCTTACAGTGGGTTGCGAGAGTGACAGAAACTTAAACCCGAGTAGGTGGGTATGACGTATGGGAGTAAAGAGGACTTGATACTTAATGCTATGGCTGGGTTACGACCTTAATGATCTTTAGTAGTTGCAGATGCTTGCTAGAGTTCCAATCATAAGTGCATATGATCCAAGTAGAGAAATTATGTTACCTCATGCCTCTCCCTCATATAAAATTACAAGAGTGATTACTGGTACTTGTTATTGATTGCATAGGGACAAATGACTTTCTTGTTGACAAAAGCTATCTACTTTTATTGTGTTGCAATTTATTCTTAGTTTTATTCTCGCAAAGTACTCATAGTTTTATTCTCACAAAATAGTTTCATACTTGTTTTAGGTAAAGGAAACATCAAGCGTGCGTAGAGTTGTATCGGTGGTTGATAGAACTTGAGGGAAGATTTGTTCTACCTTTAGCTCCTCGTTGGGTTCTACACTCTTACTTATCAAAAGAGGCTACAATTGATCCCCTATACTTGTGGGTCACCAAGACCTTGTTTTGACACCATTGCCGGGGAGCAATAGCGTGGGGTGAATATTCTCGTGCGTGCTTGTTTCCTTTATCACTAAGTAGTTTTTATTTCCTGTTCTAAGTTGTTCTTGCTACTCATGTAGATGGGGAACCTCCTAAAACCCTCGATGCTCGTTATGTAAAAGATATTATGCACTACTTTGATAATCCTGAGAAAACCCCATTCAACTCTATAATGGGAGTAACGTTGGATAAATGTGAATACTTTAGGGATTATCGCTTGATACAAAAAGGGAAACTTTTATGGGATCAAATTTATATGTTGCATTGGTATGCTCGAGATTTATGCTTGAGATATGATTTTACTTGTTGCTCTATGATGAATGCTCCACACCTTCCCTTTTCATGTGAATTTAATGATAATGCAACCTTGGCTTCTTATGCTAGAGGTATATATGATTATTATGATGTGGAATGAATATAAGAATTTGTTGCTTTTAAGGGTGCTTATGAAACTGAATCTTTGTTTCAAAAGTTTGAAGCTTTTGATGATGATGTTTATTGGCCTGAAATTTTGCCATCCTTAAATATTTCTATGATAATTATAAATACAATTATGACATTGATGCATTTATTGAGAAAGTCTCCGATGTCCAAGAAGAGATTAATATTTTGCAGGAGTCTATGGAAGAAGGAATTGATGAAACGGTGAGCTCATTGATGAAAAAGATGACGAGGAGAGCGAAGAACAAGTGGAGGAAGAAAGGATTAGCTACCCGTGCCTACCTTCTAATGAGAGTAACCCTCTAACTTGTACATTATTTAAAGCCCCTTCGTCCTTACCGAATGATGAATGCTATGATAATTGCTATGATCTCATTGATCCATTTGAAATATCCCTTTTTGATGAACTTGATGCTTGTTATGCTTGTGGACAAGATGCCAATATGAATTATTCTTATGGAGATGAACTTGCTATAGTTCCTTATGTTAAGAATGAAATTGTTTATATTGCACCCACACATGATAGTCCTATTATCTTTTTGAATTCTCCAAACTACACTATATCAGAGAAGTTTGCTCTTATTAAGGATTATGTTGATGGGTTGCCTTTTACCGTTGCACATGATAATTTTGATGAATGTAATATGCATTTGCTTGCTTCTCCTACTTGCAATTACTTTGAGAGACGAACTACATCTCCACCTCTCAATGTTTCCAACACAATAAAATTGCAAGAAACTACTTATGCTATGTATTGGCCTTTACTTGATGTGCATGAACTGTTCTTGTATGACATGCCGATGCATAGGAAGAGAGTTAGACTTCGTCATTGCTTGATATATGTTGCTTTGTGCTCACTACTAAATGCCAAATCATTGTTAATTAAAATTGGCTTTGATATACCTTGGGATCCAGGTGGATTCATTACTTGAGCACTTTATGCCTAGCTTAATGGCTTTAAAGAAAGCGATGCCAGGGAGACAACCCGGAAGTTTTAGAGAGTCATTTATTTCCGTTGAGTGCTTTTATAAAGTTTTAAAAATAAATATATAGAGGGGAACACAAAACTTTTCTAAAAGGAAAGTGAAAGTGAGAGAGACAAGCAATGTTGAAGTGGGGAGCTCCTTGAATTTTGTTCATGCTCACAGAAACTTTGTGAATCTTAAATACAGAAAATTTTCAACAAAAATAATTATCCCCTTGTACAATTCCATTGTATTATAAAAATAATGTGCCAAGATTTGCCTTTAGGATGTTTAAATTGCTTGTTGGTTTGTGCGGTGCAAAACAGAAACTTTGGTTGTAGTACGCGATTTGACATTTTTTACTGGAACGTCAAACGGTTCTGAAACTTTTTGCAGTGTATTTCTATAAAAAATGTTTATTTTTCCTAATTTTGTCAGAATTGTTAGAGTTACATAAATATGATGGATGCTCAAATCTTATAGACTGTCCTGTTTTTAGGATTGTTGTTATAGCTTCGTTATTTGCGTATGTTTGAGTTCTTGTTAAAGCCTCCTAGACTTGGAACCATAGAATTGTGATAGCATACAGTGGGTAATGTTTGTTTATAATTATACAATAATGTTGAAGCAGTACATGATGGGATTTCATTGACATTTTCACTAACCCCGCCACTAAAAGTTCATTTAAGTTTTGTTTGGATGAAGTGTTCGAAGATCGAGCAGGTCTCGATATGAGGAGAAGGAGGAGAGGCAAGATCTCAAGCTTGGGGATACCCAAGGCACCCCAAGTAAATATTCAAGGAGACTCAAGCGTCTAAGCTTGGGGATGCCCCAGAAGGCATCCCATCTTTCTTCAACAAGTATCGATATGTTTTCAGATTCGTTTCGTTCATGTGATATGTGCAAATCTTGGAGCGTCTTTTGTGTTTATTTTTCACTTTGATTTTATGCACCATGCTGGTATGAGATAGTCCATGGTTGATTTATAGAATTATCATTACACCTCACTTATATCTTTTGAGTATGGCTTTATAGAATGCTTCATGTGCTTCACTTATATCATTTGAAGTGTGGATTGCCTGTTTCTCTTCGCATACAAAACTGATGTTCGTGGAATGCTCTTTTGCTTCACTTATATTTGTTAGAGAATGATCTTTTTTATAAAGAATTAAACTCTCATGCTTCACTTATATCTATTTAGAGAGTCAATAGGAATTGGTCAATTGCATGGTTAGTCATAAAATCCTACATAAAACATATGGATCACTGAATATGATATGTTTGATTCCATGAAATAAGTTCTGTGATATAGAGATGTTAAATATGTGGGAAGTTCTAGTAAACAGTTGTGGTTAAGTAAGAATATTGGTGTTGAGGTTTGTGATTCCCGGAGCATGCATGTATAGTCTCTCGTTATGCTATGAAAGTTGGAGCACAATTTATCCTTGATTATCTTCCTTATGAGAGGCGGTCGGGGATGAGCGATGGTATTTTCCTACCAATCTATCCTCCTAGGGGCATGCGTAGTAGCACTTTGCTTCGAGGGCTAATAAACTTTTGCAATTAGTATATGAGTTCTTTATGACTAATGTGAGTCCATGGATTATACACACTCTTACCTTTCCGCAATTTGCTAGCCTCTACGGTACCGTGCATTGCCCTTTCTCACCTCGAGACGTGGTGCAAACTTCACCGGTGCATCCAAACCCCGTGATATGATATGCTCTATCACACATAAGACTTATTGTATCTTCCTCAAAACAGCCACCATACCTACCTATTATGGCTTTTCCATGGCCATTCCGAGATATATTGCCATGCAACTTCCACCGCTTCTATTTGATGACTTGAGCATTCATTGTCATATTGCTTTGCATGATCATATAGCTGACATGGTAGTTGTGGCTCAGCCACCGTGCATCATTTTTATACATGTTATGCTCGATCATCTCTCAGAGGCATTCATATAGAGTCATATTTTGTTATAGGTATCGAGTTGTAATTTTTATTTCTGTTGAGTTATAAGTAAATAGAAGTGTGATGATCATCATTTTTAGAGCAGTGCCCCAGTGAGAAAAGGATGATGGAGACTATGATTCCCCCACAAGTCAGGATGAGACTCCGGATATTGAAGAGAAAAAAAAGAGAAAAATAAAAAAAGAAAGAAAAAAAGAAAAAAAGAAAGGAAAGAGAAAAAAATAATAAAAGAGAGAAGGGGCATTGTTAGTATCCTTACCACACTTGTGCTTTAAAGTAGCACCATGTTTTTCATATGGAGAGTCTCCTATGTTGTCACTTTCATATACTAGTGGGAATATTTCATTATAGGATTAGATGCACACCCACTTAGTTTTCATATGGAGCTTTCATACACTTATAGCTCTTAGTGCATTCGTTGCATGGCAATCCCTACTCCTCACATTGATATCAATTGATGGGCACACCACAAAAAAATACACTTCTGTGATGATACGTGTTTGTCACAGTAGGTCACATTTTCTATCATGCATGTACATCCATGACGATTTTATGACAAAATCAAGATAGTCATACCTGTGATGTCGTAGAAGTGTTCCATGACATTACCAAAATTATCATCACGGAAGTGTCCACTTCCATGACGATACATCACGCGACATAGAAATGCTTTCATCAAGGGTGACCGACATGTGGCATCCACTATAACAGGTCACCGTTAAGCTATCAGGTCCGGTTTTCGATCTGATAACCCGTTAACAGCCCAGACCAATGGGGATTTTCCACGTGTAAAATTCTCATTGGCCAGAGGATACACGTGTTGGCTCACCGTTGGGACAGATGTCATCCACTCATTGGACAGGAGGCGCCAATGATACATTGACACATGGCATGACCCTACAGAGGCCCATTTCGGTGAAAAGGCCGGCCCGTTTGACTTGGTCAAAAGGTAATGGGCCGGCCCACGGAAAGCCTATTAACGGCCTGTTCATATATAGCCCTTTTGCGCCTCGCTAACTCCCGGCCCGTTACGGCCTATCGAAGTTAAGCCTAGTAGCTTCATTTGGGCTGTACAATATGATTCCATCCTATTGTAACTTCCGGCCCATGTATGGCACATGATGTCTTTCGGCCCAGATGCGGCCCTCTGTAACTCTCGGCCCCTTAAAGGCCCGAGATGAAACTAGCGCATAATGAACAGTGTATCGCGTTATACCCATTAACGGCCCATTATTCCGTCGGCCGTTTCCAGCCCGTGTTAACTTTAGGCCTTCTAAGTACCCATTTATTCTTGGGCTCATTTCTAGAATTCGACTAGTTACGGTCCGTTACTGGCCTGTTCCATGTGTGGGCCAAATTCAGCCCGTGGTTACATTTGGCCCATTTGTGGCCCATTAACCCGTTGGGCTCTTTTCATAGCATTATCAAATACGGCCTATTAAAGGCCCGTTATGGTCCACACATAGTACAACCCATGTTTGTGAAATGATTATACGCCCCGTAGAAGGCCCATGGATCCTACGGCCCGTAGAAGACCAATGGATCCTACGGCCCCTAGAAGGCCCATGGATCATACGGCCCGTAGAAAGTCCATGGATCCTACGGCCCATAGAAGGCCCATGGATCCTTCGGCCCGTAGAAGGCCCACGGAACCTACGGCCCGCAGGAGGCCCATGGTTACAACAGTCTATGTGTTTCCACGATTATTGTGGCCTAGTTACCAAAAATAGGTTATTGTGGCCACTAGAAAAACGCAGAAAAAGAACTCCAGTGACTACAAGCAAACAACTAAACAATACTATAAGGAAATAAATAAGCAAGCAACTAATGCTAGCCTATTACAGCTATTACACATATTACATCCAATGGGCATCAAAGTTCGCCACCAGCGCAAATATAGGGAATGAAGCAGCATATTATATACACTGGCCGTCAAAATTGGCCATCGGTGCAAATAAACGAGGCGGCAAAGCAAGTCCATAACGAAAACTACTTCAGAAGAGGTCAACAAACGTTATCCTGGGTATCCACCATGCTGGCAATAAGCTTAGCAAGCTTATTAGGTTTGTCCTGTTTGGCGCTAAAATCCTCCAACACTTGCTGTTGCACCAGAAAGTATGCATCTGAATGTTTCAGGGACTTCCGCAGTCCTTCTTCTTCTTGTCACAGCACAACTGTTCGATGTCTTTCAGCTTGTAGTTGAGACTCAAGAAACCGAACTAATTCAGACAATAAGTTTGAATAGCTTGTGCAAGCGGTAGTGGCTAGTAACTCGAACAGTAAACCAAGACAGGATGTTGGGGTTGCCTCACTGTCTTCAAGATAGTTTTCCTTAGCTGTTTTATCAGCTTTGTTGGAGACCATCAAGGATGTCTAATGATCCTGAACCTTATCTGCATTACTTCCTTTATCATTGCTTAATAAGGCACTCTTCCCCGATATTCTGTCAGCATTCTAAAAGAATAAACAAGCAGACACATAACAGGTTTAGCATGTACTAGTATATGAAACTCATTTCGGTAAACCAGTTCATTAGTAAGGTGGACAAGATTAAACTACCAAGTCTTCTATTGCCAAGTAGTACATTATAAAAGCAAAAAACAAACATATATCTATGTCCTATGGTCACTTCATTATCTTGCCAAATAAAAATAGAGAGACGGTTCAAATTATATCAATTCAAGAGAAAGCAGCACTAAAAGCTTACAAAGCGTGGGAAACTACACGGCACAACAAGATTTCAGATGGGTACCATGGGTCTACATGTACAACAACACTATTGGCCCTGTTATGATGCTAGTAATGTGCATGATATGAGAAGTCACCTATATACACAATTGAAATTGAAATCAACAGAGCTATTTATAAGAGGAAACCTGTTAAAGAAACATGCGTAAACATACCTGTTGTGCCATTGGAGTTTCCATTGGATCGTTCAATTTAAAATAAGTTTGTATGAGTAAATACGGTGATACGTGAGCAAAGCAGTATGCACGATAGTAATGGAATCTTAAATGAGAACAGTTGTTCTTCAGGTTTAAGCACTTGTTCTACATGAACAGAGTACAGTAAGACGCAAGCATATAGTACTTAAAATAAAATGAGCTCATAGACCTTACCACATTCTTGGTTCGGGACCAGTAAAGAACAAGGCGTTCCAGTCATCATCCAGTAAATGTGTCTCAGGAGAATGTGGGGGAATTTGATGAGTTTCTTTGCCAGTGAAGTACGTTTTCTTCAGGTAATTCCGATACTGCCACCAAGCATTCTTGAAGATAGCAGAGGTATTAGCACAGGTTACCTCATCCTGAGTTTCTAAATTGGTCCTTCTCTATAGAGAAAAATGGGAAAATTTATTGTATTATAACCATCATGGACGTAGAATGTATGGGACAAAGCAAAGTAATTGCCATGAATAACATTATTTACAGATAACTCCTAGACAAACACCTGCAACTCACATTTTTTTCCTTCATCTTCATTATAATATTTCCATGATGGGAAGATACGCACATATGATTTAACAACATCAAATGCGATATATGCTAAACTATGAATGGCTGGTTGTGCTTCCTCCACAGGAATAAGTGTACTAACTGGTGGAGTTGGGGTTCGCCATGGTAGTACTGGCGCTTTGGGCACTGGAGCTGCCTTACTGACTGCTCATGTTTGGGAGATCTATGGTGGAGATGGTGTTGTGTCAACAGGAACTGGGTTACTATCTGCTGGGGTTGGGGTTAGATTGGGTGAAGCTAGTTCTCTGTCGATCGCAGTAGAGGCAAAATCTGCAAGAGTCTGGGTTATGTGTGGTAGGGATGGTTCTCGTGCATGTACAACCGGGGTGCTATCTCCACCAAGAGGTAGCACTGTTTTATTTGAAGACCGTGTTTTTACTCCGCTAGATACTGCCATCACCCGCCCCAATTCAAATGGCTGATAAATAGGAAACATGGTTGAATGTATAGGCATTGTATGAGAGACAGATGCAATAGATAGTGTGGAAAAAAGAGGGCATTAAAGAGTTGACATGTATATTGTTTAACTAAAACGGATAGCATGACATAATTTCACATATATGATGTCTATCTAAACTGGATAGCATAGCATAACATAATTCAATGATATGATGACTAACAAACAGGATCGCATGACATAATTCACATACATGTTATCTAAGTAACCAAGATGGCATGATTTAATTCACATATGTGATTTATATGCTAAGCAGAGGGCATTCGCATAAATGATGTCTGAACTAAGAACATAGTGTTGAATATTGTGTATATGATGTCTAAACTACGCAATGCAAGACACCATATGCATGATATGAGCAGTAGAACCGTGCCAAGTTAGAGCATACACCTCGGTGGGGGAATAGGACTGGTCATCTGTCTCTGAAACCATCTCCGAGGAGCTATCGGGACCCAGCAAGAGATCTGCTTCGACAGGTAGGACTGTCTTCTCGGAAGGCCTTGTTTTCACTCCAGATTTTTCCTTCACCCACTCAAAATGGCTGATTCATAGGAAGAGTAGTTTAATGTACAAACATTGTCGACAAATGGAAATTTAATGAAGAAAAGGATGGGATAGATATCATTCAAATATATAATGCCTGGTTAAACAACATGGCATTGCACATTTCACATATATATGGCTGACTGAAAGACATGAGACTGCATAATTCCCATATATGATATTGAAACTAAACAGGTGGCATTACAGAACATGTCTAAACTAAGCAGATGACATATATGATGTTGAAAGTAGGCACTGCAAGGCAACGTATGCATGATATGACTAACATCATCATGCCAAGTTAGAGCAAACACCTTGGGGGTAAATAGGAGTGGCCAGGTGCGTCTGAATCTGCCTCAGAACAGATATCTTCCTCTGGATTACAATCTGGAGAGGGGGGAGGGTTTGCCATTGAACCCACCACGGAGCGATGTCTGCATGACATTGTATTGCAGCGCAAAACTCTTCTCTTTTTCTCTACAAGTTCAGCATGACGGTGTACAATATCTAACATGCATACAAAAAAATATAGTGAGATTATGTAAGGAGAGGATGCACAAATCTAGAGTAACGGTAACAACCAGTGGATGGATCCAAAAATAATGATAGCAGGCTGATGATTGCTTTAATTTAATAAAAAAACCGGATGATGATTGCTTTACTATTTGTTTCCCACCCAAGATGAACAACATAGGCATACCCTAGGTGAACCAGATATTAGACAGAGATACTATTCATTGCTGCCTCGATATGCGCCCCACAACTAATTTAGAACTCAAGTTTGAACATCAATTTGGACCTGACTTGGAGATGAAGAGGTGAATAGGACAATAAAGTAGCAGGTAATATTAAGCAATGCATAACATCAGAAGAAACAAAAAGAGTCTGCCCTCTCTTGTGCACTCGTGTACTTCTCAGGTTCATCTGCTGAGTTGATGATGGTGATGCTGTTGCGGTGAGTGCCGACGGCAGGGAAGGAGATCTGAGGCGGCGAAAGACGGTCAGGAGTCATGATGTCTGGTTTGGTGGATGCTTCTATCAATGGAGCAGCTCAGGTGAGGTGGACGAAGTCGCGGCAGGAGCAGGACAAACCACACAAAGTTTTCTTTGACACCTACCCGTAACTGAAGTAATTCTGTAAGGGCTCATTTGGCTTGCATGATTCTAAAAACGCAGGGGTAGGAAAAACACTGGAATAGGATAGGAATGCACATGGTAAACATAGCATCTGTAAACATAGGATTTCTGTCAACTTGGGTGTTCGGTTCACAGGAATTGGAAGAGTAGAGGAATGCAAAGAAACATGGAAAAATAAAGCGACCATATGAAAGGGTGTACAGTTAGAATGTTATTCTGCCAGTAATGCACTTGGTCTTGTTTTCATGCATAGGATTTTGAAAAGTAGGTCTAGGTGGATGTTTTGCTCCATTCCTTTCACAAAATGCATTAATAATTGAATAGTAGAGTGCCATAGGAAAATTTCCTATTGCTATGTTTTTCCGTTGAACCAAAATAGCCCTAATGGATCGACATGAATGTAGAGTAATAAGTGAAGCAACAAGTGTACAACCTATTTGCCCTAGCCGTGTCGACCTCAGCATCATTGGGTCGGTCGCCGAAGAAGTTGAGGTAGAGGTGGCTGTCGGAGGTGTGGAGGAAGATCTGAGGAGTCTGTAGACGGTGTCCAGCGCACTGCTCTGTTGTGATGGATCGTTCTGTCGTTGGAGTAGCTCTGGTGAGCCGTAAGACGTCAAGGCTGAAGCAACACAAGACAGACATCGTTAACCTCAAGTGGGATTCTAATAGCATCTCCAATAGATGATGTAAAATAGATGTAAAATTGACATCACCAAAAACCACCTGACTACAATAGATCAGGTAAAAACTGTTGACTCTGAACTTAACTGTCGAAACTAAAATTTACTGCGGAATCTAAATGTTACTGTCGAAACTGAATGCAATGGTAGCAAAGAGGCACTTGACATGTAGTTTAGGGAGGGCCTGCGGCTCATCTTCAACCTGCACCCCCCCTGAGCCGCTAGCCACCACCGGCCGAACAGCCGGCCCCAACGCCGCCTCGCCGCCCCGAAACAACTCCCCACCGCCGGTCCGCCGCCGCCCCGGCGCCTCGGCTAGCCCTCTGCCCCCCCCCCCCCCCCCCCGCACTGAGCTTTTTCTCCGGTGATACCCACACCACCGCAACACCACCGCGCCCCCACCACCGTCGACCACTGCCCCCCACCCTGAACCCTAAGATAGATAGTGGGGCACCTCTCCGGCGAGCCCCCCTCCCCGCTGCGGGTGGTTCTTCCTAATGACTGGCGAGCCCCCCACCCCCTGAAAATCGACTGATCCAAAAGTCGATTCGGTCGACTGAAGTGTATCTAAATCGGAGAAGAGTAGCAACATGAGCGAGGGGGATAGAAGCAGCAGCAGCACGAGTGAGAGTCGGAGCAGCAGCAGCAGCAGCGCGAGCGAGCGAGAGCCGAAGCAGCAGCAACAGATCCGGCTCGTATGGATGCGGCCGTCAAAGGGGCCTCGCATTGGGGGAGAGCCGCCGTGGAGATGTCGTCGGTGGCGCCGGCTTCGAGGTAGCCGCTCCATGGGGATGCGGGATGGAGCACCGTTGGCACCGGGAGGTCGAGTTAAGGAGAAGGTCTGATGCAATGAGTGTACAACCTCTTTGGTGGCGTCGAGTAGGCATCGGCTTTGTCCGAGGAGTCGGTGAGGATGCTGCGGTTTTGGTGGAGCAGGTTAAGGCGGCGCTGTGGGGATGGAGCAGCCACGATAGACGAGGCGATCGTCGGAGCAGCTCCTTGGAGGTGGAGGACGGGGCGGCTAAACTGGCGGGATGATGAGATGGACGATGGATCCTCATCTGGGGAGGTGGATCAGGGACGTTGAGCTGTTGTGGTGGACGATATCATCGGAGAAGAGGCTCCGACTGGCCAGCGGTGAGGTGGCGGGCGGAGGAGGGTGGGGTTTCATGATTGGAGCGACGAGGTTATGGCGGCCTAGGATTTCGAATGGCGAAAAGGAGGCGATGGGAGGGGGGAACCATGACATAGGGACGCGCTTGTCCAAAATTTAGGGTGTGTTACAAAAGTGCCCCCACCGATTTGAACTAGCGGCCCTTTCGGCTCACGGTTAGAAGGGGGATTTCGCATGTCGGGATTTGGCAACCGGAGGGAGTTCTCGCGCGCGTAGTAATTTCGGGATACTAAGGCGCGGGTTGTGACGGCGCTAGTTTTGGGAGCATGATATCTAAATTTTCAGGATATAACAAGGCACGGGTTGAATTTTAGGGACAAGCCTAACGTGTAATATTGTACTTGTACATACCAAATAAATTCACACTTCCCTCAACGAAAACAAAATGAAAAAAATAAAACTATTCACACCACTCGAAGAGAGAGTCTTGTCCCGTTTTACTATACAAATGCTATTCAAAGCTACTCCATCCTTCCATCTATATAGGGCCTAATGCGTTTTTCGAGGCTAACTTTGGCCAAGTATTAGAGCAATAATATATGACATGCAACTTACACAAAGCACACCGTTAAATTCGTGTTTGAAAGGAGCTTTCAATGATATAATTTTCACATTGTGCATGTCATGTACTATTAATCTTGTCAATAGTAAAAGGTGATCTTAAAAAATGCATTAGGCCCTATATAGATGGAAGGAGGGACTATGAATCCATGTTATGTCCAAATTAATTTTTTCGCTGGCTGTATAATGCATGTAACCTACTCATACCAACATTTTAGTGCATTCCAAATGTTTATACTAGCACTGCAATTCGAACTGAATTTGAATTCGTTTCTCTATTTCAATAAGAATCTACAATCATGATTGTTGCCAACTTCAACCATCGTTCGTGTATTACCTTAACAACACACCACATGACTACTATAGAGAAAGATATGAAATATGTGTACTATATGAACTCGAATTAATTTTCTGAATAAACTTGATGTTGATTCCAAATAATAGTACATTTCATGTACGAACTATATATTCATAATCTAAACCATGTTCCATACGTACACCGTGTTTATCACACAAAGTATAGTGCCCCGCCCCCTACATTGTGACAAGTATTTAGCCCTGAGCTGCAAAAGCCACACATTAGCCCAAATTATAATCAATGTTCTATATATTATATTGTAGTACTAGCAAGATGCCCATGCGTTCCACGGAACATCAACATGATCAAGGGGAGGCCTGATTTGCAAATATGGAGAGGGGTGTGTGTATCTTTTTTCAAAATTGACATAGTTTCCCTCCTATCCGTCAGATATAAATTGGACGGCCTATATTGCAGGATTGCAGGCACACCATCATCAACAACTCTGTTTTTTATAAGAGTAGAGATAAAATATATTATATGTAGTATAACATGTTCATAACCACACCATGTGTATTACCATTATGTATATTCACACATGCGTCGGTTTAAAACACTATGATAAATTATTCAAATATCCGAATTCACTTTTTATAATGAATTATGATCTCTGTTCGGCTTTTACACCCACAAAATCCTCTTATCTTTGTAGCTAGTGCTAACTTTCTCTCGTGCATGCACACGCCCGCATCCCTCTACCCTCCCTCAGCATTCTCTAGCTCCATCGCGCAAATTCATCTTTTCACTTTAGGTCGTTCACCCATGGTGTGTGTAGGCCCCCCAGCTCCTTCTTTATGGCACACATAGATCGATATGTCTCTCTATCCAGGTTTGCCTACCACAAACAGAAGCTTCCCCTCTTCTCTTATCACTGTCCATGCCTCACCCCCACAACTCTTTTCGTCGATCTCGTACTTGCACACTCCTTCCCCCTCGATATAGTATGCCTCTCGCACCACCTCCTAGATGCATCCCTCTCTCTCTATCCTTCTCCCTGGGCCTTATTTGCATCTAACACATACATGCATGTATACCGATCGACCTCCCTACATGTACCTAGGTCGACTTAACTATTGCCCCCACCCATCGATCGACGTACCTCACAAGTTATGTCTATCCTTTCTCTGACAAAGGACGAATGTGTAACGCCCCGGATTCGATGCACCAGGTGTCTGCCAGTCATTCGCCGTCGTTGCCATGTCATGTGCTTGCGTGTTGCATTTTGCCATGTCATCATCTGCATTTCATATCATGTCATCATGTGCATCTCATTTTGCATACGTGTTCGTCTCTTGCATCCGAGCATTTTCCCCGTTGTCCGTTTGGCAATCCGACACTCCTATGTCACCCAGCGCCCCCTTTTGCCTCTTTTCATGTGCGGGTGTTAAACTTTCTCGGAATGGACCGAGGTTTGCCAAGCGGCCTTGGTATACCACCGGTATACCGCCTGTCAAGTTTCGTGCCATTTGGAGGTCGTTTGGTACTCCAACGGTTAACAGGGTAACCGTAAAAGCCTCTTTTGTGTGCAGCCCAACACCCCTTCCAAAGTGGTCCAAAGCCCAGCAAACTCCCCTCCATGCTCTCGGCCGTTCGATCATGATCGTGTGGGCGAAAACCGCTCCTCATTTGGACTCTCCTAGCTCCCTCTGCCTATAAATAGGTGCCTCCCCTCCAAATTCGCGGTGCAAACCCTAGATCTTTTCCTCTCTCGCCGCCGGACATGTCCGTCCCGGACCGAACGAAGCCCGCGCCGCCGTGCGCAGCCAATCCCCACGCGCCACGTGGCCTCTCCGCCGCCAGCCACCGCGCCCCGCCGCCGCAGCCCGCCGGGCCCAGGCGCGGCCCGCCCAGGCCCGCGCGCGCCGCCCCGCACCCCGCGCGCCCGAGCGCCTCCCGCTCCGCCGGCGCAGCCCCGCGCCCTCGGCGCCGGTGAGCATCGCCGCCGCCTGCGCCGCCCGCCGCCCGCTCCGCCGGCGTCGGACCTCGCCTTCGCCGTCTCTCCGCGGACCCCAGGGCCCCGCCGCCGCCATGGGAGCTCGCTGCCGGCCCCGTTTCGCTGCCCCATCGCCGGATCTGGCGCCTCCCTCGCCGGATCCGCCCGCCCGGCTTGCCGGCGAACCTGCCCTCGCCAGAGCCCGACCGTTGCCGCCGCCGTCCGCTCCCGTCGCCGCTGCCGCCTTGCGGGATCGAGAGGAGCTCGATCCGGCCGTCGCGCCCAGTTGACCGACTGCGTGGGCCACGGCCCAGTCGCCTCGGCCCAGCGCCCCGGTCGGCCTGCCTGGCCTCCTCTTCACGTGGGCCGAAGCCCAGGGTGAGCAACCCTCCATTCCTCGCATGTGCGCATTTTGCTATATCCCGCTCACCTGTGTTTTTTTTACTGAAATCGGCTAAGTCCCCGATTATTTTGACATTCTGGTGCACTTTTCATCGCATCATAACTTGCTGCATACTGCTCCGTTTCGTGCGTGTAATATGTCAAATTGTTCGTCTCAACGAGTACTTCATTTCTTTCCATTGCGTCATTTTTATTTAAGCTCATCTTAATGCCCTAAATGCTGTTGGAAGAGTGCTATGTGATGTTAATCTGCTGAAACTGTTATAACATGCACTTTTGTCATTTTTGCCATGTTTGATGTGTGCATCCTATGAGGTTGATGTCTACATGTGTTTTGATCTATGCTATGCCATCTTTCTAGTGGTGTCATCCATGTATTTTTGTGAGCCTTGTACTGAGTGCATCGAGCTTGTTAATTAGGGTACTTGATGTTGCTGTTTTGCTAGACAGATTCTGTTATATTCGTGATGCTATGTTAACCTGCTGCTACTAGTCATTCTGTGCATCATCTAGAGATGTTCACTAAGGATGATTTGTTATACATGTCATTCCCTATCCATTCATGCCCCTGGTTGCATTTATAGCTTGTTGTAGCTTGTTGTAATCTTGCTCTCAAGTTGCTAAATAATGTTGCTGTCAGCCTGTTAACATTAAGTTCAATGTTGCCATGATTGTTGCTAGTGATCCATGCACCCTATGAACTTGATCTTGCCATGATTAGATTCATAAACATGTCTTCTTACTGTTGGTTACCTTGCCATGCCATGTATTGCTCTGTGGTGAGTGATCCAAGCTCACGAACATACCTACTTATTGTTGTTCCTGCCATGTTTGAATCTGTCATACAACTTGCCATGTTTACATGGGTGCCATCATATCTTCTGATCTTTTTTGGCTCATGGTCAGTAAGGGACTTTTGTTCTATGCATTTAGTAGATTCATGCCATGCCTTTGTTGGCCATGTTAAGTTCCTGTAACATGTTGTTTGATAGCTCTAAACATTGCAACCTGATGTTATTTCTGCTAAGTCTGAAACTGTTATTATTTGCAATCTTTCCATGTCATTTTGAGCATGTTCTAGTCTTTTCTGGAGATAGCTCAGTGTTCATTTTTGTTGTGCTTTACCTGTACTTCATGCCCATGCCTTTTGTTCTTATGTTGGGGTGCTATAGCATATTGTTTTGATGCTTGTAAGATGCCTAGTTGCTGTTATGGACAGATTGTTGTTATGACTTGTATAGAATGTATGTGTTGAACCGTTGCTCCGTTTTGAGTGTGCTCTATATGAAACTTACTTAGAATTGCTTGTTTTTTCATATTATCATGTTGCATCCTTGTTTTGAGGTGTTTGCTTGATGGTTGGGTGCATTTTACATCAGTGTCATGTTTAACTTGTTTTGCTCATATCTTCTAGGTCGTAGCTCCGAACTAAATGAACTTCATATGTAACTTGACTAGGATTTCATGTAGATCCTCTTGGTGCATCTTAAGTTGTTATTTAACAACTTGAAGATAAGGTTTATTCAGATATGGACCAACTTTGAAACTTTCATATGAGGACTTACCGGAATTGGTATATGTTGTTTCCGGCCTCATTTAAACATGCTTTGATGTGTTGTTCTTGTTTGCATCGTCTCTTGCCATGGGTAGCCTCATCTAGCTTTGTCATCCATCATGCTTGTTGTGCATCATGTCTTGTCTATGTGTGGTGTGTTTACTATGTTGTGTGCTTCTTATCAATAGTTCCCGTTTCGTTGCGATCGTGAGGATTCGTTCGTCTACGCTTGGTTCGTCTTCGTGGCTTCATCTTCTTCATGGACTCGTTCTTCTTCCTTGCGGTATTTCAGGAAAGATGACCGTCACCCTGGATCTCACTACTATCATTGCTATGCTAGTTGCTTTGTTCTATCACTTTGCTGCGCTTCCTATAACTTGTTCTTCAAGCCTCCCCAAATTGCCATGAACCTCTAACCTTTGACACCCTTCCTAGCAAACCATTGCTTGGCTATGTTACCGCTTTTGCTCAGCCCCTCTTATAGCGTTGTTAGTTGCAGGTGAAGTTGAAGATTGCTCCATGGTGGACAGTGTTATGTTGGGATATCACAATATCTCTTATATTATTAATGCATCTATATACTTGGTAAAGGATGGAAGGCTCGGCCTTATGCCTGGTGTTTTGTTCCACTCTTGCCGCCCTAGTTTCCGTCATACCGGTGTTATGTTCCCGGATTTTGCGTTCCTTACGCGGTTGGGTGATTTATGGGACCCCCTTGAAAGTTCGCTTTGAATAAAACTCCTCGAGCAAGGCCCAACCTTGGTTTACCATTTGCTTCACCACCACCTATACCTTTCCCTTGGGTCGGCCGACCCGAGGGTCATCTTTATTTTAGCCCCCCCCCCCCCGGGCCAGTGCTTCTCTAAGTGCTGGTCCGAACCGAGCGATGTCCGGCGCCCCCTGGGCAACCAGGGTCTATGCCACCCCGACGTTTGGCTCATCCGGTGTGCCCTGAGAACGAGATATGTGCAACTCCTATCGGGATTTGTCGGCACATCCGGGAGGCTTTGTTGGTCTTGTTTTACCATTGTCGAAATGTCTTGTAAACCGGGATTCCGAGACTGATCGGGTCTTCCTGGGAGAAGGTATATCCTTCGTTGATCGTGAGAGCTTATCATGGGCTAAGTTGGGACACCCCTGCAGGGTATAAACTTTCGAGAGCCGTGCCCGCGGTTATGTGGCAGATGGGAATTTGTTAATGTCCGGTTGTAGATAACTTGACACCAGATCCGAATTAAAACGCATCAACCGCGTGTGTAGCCGTGATGGTCTCTTTTCGGCGGAGTCCGGGAAGTGAACACGGTTTCTGTGTTATGTTTAACGTAAGTAGGTGTTCAGGATCACCTCTTGATCATTGCTAGCTTCACGATCGTTCCGCTTGCTCTCTTCTCGCTCTTATTTGCGTTGGTTAGCCACCATATCTTGCTTAGCCGCTGCTGCAACCTCACCACTTTACCCCTTCCTTTCCCATTAAGCTTTGCTAGTCTTGATACCCATGGTAATGGGATTGCTGAGTCCTCGTGGCTCACAGATTACTACAACAACAGTTGCAGGTACAGGTTATGCGATGATCATTACGCGAGAGTGATGTTTGCTTGTTTGGAGTTCTTCTTCTGCTTCTTCTTAGATCAGGGGATAGGTTCCAGGTTGGCAGCCTGGGCTTGCAGGGTGGATGTCGTTTGAGTTTCTATTTGTGTTTCATCCGTAGTCAGATGTTGATCTTATGTAAGATGATGTTGTATTTGTGTGGCATTGTGTGCCTCTTGTATGTATCCCCATCTATTATGTAATGTTGATGTAATGATATCCACCTTGCAAAAGCGTTTCAATATGCGGGTCTATCCTTGGTGGGACCTTCGAGTTCCTTTTGGATAGGGTCGCATATTGGGCATGACAAGTTGGTATCAGAGCCTCGACCGACCCTAGGAGCCCCCTTGATTGATCGTGTACTTTGGCCGTTGTTGAGTCTAGAAGAAAACTGTTTTCGGAATCTAGTTATATCGGAGAGTAGGAATTCTTTTTACTCCTCAGCCCCTTCGTCGCTCTGGTGAGGAATCTTGACGTAGGTGTTTTGAACTACTCCTCTTCCCCTTCAAATTTTTCTTTAGGTTCACGCGGTTAGTTTTCGTTCGTTGTCCATCCTCTTTTGTCCGGCGCATTCCTCGTCAAGCTGATTCGAACCCCTCTCTCTTTGGGAGATCAATCCTCAGCTCTTTTCGATCGATGTTGTTTCCCTGTCCGAAGTTGTCCTTGTTTTTCCCACCCACCCACCCTTTTTCTTATCGGAGTCGGAGTCTATAATCGAGTATCCATCCTACTCGTGTGAAGTCTTTGCTTTCTTTCCTCAATTATTTCAACCGGTGTTATCTCTTCAAGATATTCGTCGATTTCCCCTTCCAGTTGCTTGTGTTTTTTCCCGCCCTCCCACCCCTTTTCTTCCTGGAGTTTGAGTCTCTTTCGACCATCTATTTCATTCGCACGGAGCCTCTTCAGCCTTCCCTCATTTATTTCAACCGGTGAATTATCGTCTCGTTTGACATTCTTCATCTCTTTTCTTTTCCGGTGGATTCAATTCAAGTTTTTCGCTTGATCATATTCTTTTCTCGGCTCAAAAGTGGTTTCCCTGCTCGTTCACCTCTCGCCAGTTTATCCTTCCGGAGTGTTCAAGACATCATAGGAGATTCGTCTGTGTTCCAATTAATTCGAGGTTGTCACCTCATTCAAATATTTCAATCATTCCGGTGCATCATCTACCTATTCAACAATCCTTTCCAACGGGGTTATCTCTTTAGTGGGCCCTAACCCACAGGTTTTTTCCCAGGATCTTACCTGACTCTTCTAATTCCCGCGGAGTTATTCTCAATTCTTTTCAAGTGTGATGTAAGAATGAATTTCATCAGTCACATGCCTTCTCCAAGATCATTTTCAAATGCTTTCATTGTTGGCTCAACCTCTTCGCTTGTCAGTCTACCGGAGTATCTCAGTAATTTTGGTGGTTTTTCTCGTCATCATTTGAAGACCGAAGAAGAGTTTTTCCTCTAAATCTTGCCCGTTCTCCCGAAGATTCGTGGTTCTAGCTTCATGTTATCCTCTCGAATAATTCCATTTGCCATATATTCTTTCCTAACCATCCGGAGTATGTCAAGAAGTTGTTTTCCCGTTTCTTTTCACCGGAGGCCATCGTTCTAGAAGAATTCTTCGTCCTCACATTTCAGCTACTGTTATCCAATTATCCCGGTGCTTCGTTCAAGTGTTCTTTAATCAGCTCATGTTCTCTTTGTTCTTTTGCATCTAAATCCCCTCTAGCTTATTGGTTCTTCTAATTCTTCCCGGTGATTCTTTCTCTTTCATCAGCCATTTTTGAATTCTTACGGTGGTTCGTTCAAGATTCTTTTCCTTTGATTATCATTTTAATTAATTCATTATTTTCTATCCTACCGGTGGTTCATGAAGACTTTCTCAAGTTTGGCGCCATATACTCCTTAATCCTTCTTAAGAAGAATAAGTAGTATGCAAAATCCATTGCTTGTCATCAATTTAATTTGATGAAGGATAAGCATACAATAAATCTTATTCTTATTTCATACAAGTGAGTAATTCCATCCTTCGGAGTTTGTTCTTGATGAATAAATTCTAGGTCCAAGTGATTTATCTTTTCTTTTCCGCAGTTCAAATTTTCCTCGGCCATCTCGTCGGAAACCTCCATTTAAGTCACCGCAAGATTTAACCTTATTCTTTTCATCCTTCAATTGTATCTCATCATTCTTTTGTCAACGGAGTTCTTCATGGTGGTTCTTCATGATTTAATTCATTCTTCAAGTGTTCATCAAGATTCTTGTTGGTGGAGTTCAAGTATCTTTTCTTTTCACGTATCGAAGTGCAATTAATTCTTCGTATTCTTTTGAAGTGGAGTTTTGCATTTCTTCGTTCTTCTCAGCTATTCAATCTTTTCCGTTTGTGGTCGGAGATCACCTCATAATTTTGAGATGTTATCCATAAGACCACAACAAACTTATTCTTTCATTGTTGATTTTCTCAACAACTCCGTTCAACCCTTCCTTCTAAGTTCATTTCATTCCATTCTTTTAATTCTTCCGGAGGCTTTGTGTTGTTCCTCTCGTCAAGTATCATTCCATCTTCCCTAGTTCATGATTCGATCCTCTCCATGTTCAGCCAGAGTGCTTCCTAAATCCTTTTAGTCTTATTCGTTTCTTATCTCGTTCTAACCGGAGTGGTTTCATAGTCTATCTGATTCCGTGATCTTTCGATTCTCGTCATTCTCGTTGTTCCTCTCTTCTTCTCAAGTGCTCTCGGTTCTTTGGTTATTCTCTTGAGTTCTTGTTTCACCTCTTCCTCTTTCCCTTCTGTCTCGGTCCTAAGATCTCGGGACGAGATCTCTTGTTAGTGGAGGAGTGTTGTAACGCCCCGGATTCTATGCGCCAGGTGTCTGCCAGTCATTCGCCGTCGTTGCCATGTCATGTGCTAGCATGTTGCATTTTGCCATGTCATCATCTGCTTTCATACCATGTCATCATGTGCATCTCATTTTGCATACGTGTTCGTCTCTTGCATCCGAGCATTTACCCCGTTGTCCGTTTTGCAATCCGACACTTCTATGTCACCCGGCACCCCCTTTTGCCTCTTTTCATGTGCGGGTGTTAAACTTTCTCGGAATGGACCGAGGTTTGCCAAGCGGCCTTGGTATACCACCGGTATACCGCCTGTCAAGTTTCGTGCCATTTGGAGGTCGTTTGGTACTCCAACGGTTAACAGGGTAACCGTAAAAGCCTCTTTTGTGTGCAGCCCAACACCCCTTCCAAAGTGGTCCAAAGCCCAGCAAACTCCCCTCCATGCTCTCGGTCGTTCGATCATGATCGTGTGGGCGAAAACCGCTCCTCATTTGGACTCTCCTAGCTCCCTCTGCCTATAAATAGGTGCCTCCCCTCCAAATTCGTGGTGCAAACCCTAGATCTTTTCCTCTCTCGCCGCCGGACATGTCCGTCCGGGACCGGACAAAGCCCGCGCCGCCGCGCGCAGCCAATCCCCACGCGCCACGTGGCCTCTCCACCGCCAGCCACCGCGCCCTGCCTCCGCAGCCCGCCGGGCCCAGGCGCGGCCCGCCCACGCCCGCGCGCGCCGCCCCGCACCCCGCGCGCCCGAGCGCCTCCCGCTCCGCCGGCGCAGCCCCGCGCCCTCGCCACCGGCAAGCATCGCCGCCGCCTGCGCCGCCCGCCGCACGCTCCGCCGGCGTCGGCCCTCGCCTTCGCCGCCTCTCCGCGGACCCCAGGGCCCCGCCGCCGCCATGGGAGCTCGCTGCCGGCCCCGTTTCGCCGCCCCATCGCCGGATCTGGCACCTCCCTCGCCGGATCCGCCCGCCCGGCTTGCCGGCGAACCTCCCCTCGCCGGAGCCCGACCGGTGCCGCCGCCGTCCGCTCCCGCCGCCGCCGCCGCCTTGCGGGATCGAGAGGAGCTCAATCCGGCCGTCGCGCTCAGTTGACCGACTGCGTGGGCCACGGCCTAGTCGCCCCGGCCCAGCGCCCCGTCCGGCCTGCCTGGCCTCCTCTTCATGTGGGCCAAAGCCCAGGGTGAGCAACCCTCCATTCCTCGCCCGTGCGCATTTTGCTGTGTCCCGCTCACCTGTGTTTTTTTACTAAAATCGGCTAAGTCCCCGATAATTTTGACATTCTAGTGCACTTTTCATCGCATCATAACTTGCTGCATACTGCTCTGTTTTGTGCGTGTAATATGTCAAATGGTTCGTCTCAACGAGTACTTCATTTCATTCCATTGCATTGTTTTCATTTAAGCTCATCTTGATGCCCGAAATGCTGTCGGAAGAGTGCTATGTGATGTTAATCTGCTGAAACTGTTATAACATGCACTTTTGTCATTTTTGCCATGTTTGATGTGTGCATCCTATGAGGTTGATGTCTACATGTGTTTTGATCTATGCTATGCCATCTTTCCAGTGGTGCCATCCAAGTATTTTTGTGAGCCTTGTAATGAGTGCATCGAGCTTGTTAAGTAGGGTACTTGCTGTTGCTGTTTTTCTAGACAGATTCTGTTATTTCGTGATGCTATGTTTACCTGCTGCTACTAGTCATTCTGTGCATAATCTGGAGATGTTCACTAAGGGTGATTTGTTATACATGTCATTCTATATCCATTCATTCCCCTGGTTGCATTTATAGCTTGTTGTAGCTTGTTGTAATCTTGCTCTCAAGTTGCTAAATAATGTTGCTGTCAGCCTGTTAACATTAAGTTCAATATTGCCATGATTGTTGCTATTATTCATGCACCCTATGAACTTGATCTTGCCATGCTTAGCTTCATAAACATGTCTTATTACTGTTGGTTACCTTGCCATGCCATGTATTGCTCCGTGGTGAGTGATTCAAGCTCACCAACATGCCTACTTATTGTTGTTCCTGCCATGTTTGAATCTGTCATATAACTTGCCATGTTTACATGGGTGCCATCAAATCTTCTGATCCTTTTTGGCTCATGGTCAGTAAGGGACTTTTGTTCTATGTAATTAGTAGATTCATGCCATGCCTTTGTTTGCCATGTTAAGTTCCTATAACATGTTGTTTGATAGCTCTAAACATTGCAACCTGATGTTATTTCTGCCAAGTCTGAAACTGTTATTATTTGCAATCTTTCCATGTCATTTTGAGCATGTTCTATTCTTTTCTGGAGATAGCTTAGTGTTCATGTTTTGTTGTACTTTACCTGTACTTCATGCCCATGCCTTTTGTTCTTATGTTGGGGTGCTGTAGCATATTGTTTTGATGCTTGTAAGATGCCTAGTTGTTGTTATGGACAGATTGTTGTTATGACTTGTATAGAATGTATGTGTTGAACCGTTGCTCCATTTTGAGTGTGCTCTATATGAAACTTGCTTAGAATTGCATGTTGTTTCATATTATCATGTTGCATCCTTGTTTTGAGGTGTTTGCTTGATGTTTGGGTGCATTTTACATCAATGCCATGTTTAACTTGTTTTGCTCATATCTTCTAGGCCGTAGCTCCGAACTAAATGAACTTTATATGTAACTTGACTAGAATTTCGTGTTGATCCTCTTGGTGCATCTTAACTTGCTGTTTAACAACTTGAAGATAAGGTTTAGTCAGATCTGGACCAACTTTGAAACTTGCATATGAGGACTTACCGGAATTGGTATATGTTGTTTCCGGCCTCATTTAAACTTTCTTTGATGTGTTGTTCTTGTTTGCATCGTCTCTTGCCATGGGTAGCCTCATCTAGATTTGTCATGCATCATGCTTGTTGTGCATCATGTCTTGTCTATGTGTGGTGTGTTTACTATGTTGTGTGCTTCTTATCGATAGTTCCCGTTTTGTTGCGATCGTGAGGATTCGTTCGTCTACGCTTGGTTCGTCTTCGTGGCTTCATCTTCTTCATGGACTCGTTCTTCTTCCTTGCGGGATTTCAGGCAAGATGACAGTCACCCTGGATCTCACTACTATCATTGCTATGCTAGTTGCTTCATTTTATCGCTTTGCTGCGCTTCCTATAACTTGTTCTTCAAGCCTCCCCAAATTGCCATGAACCTCTAACCTTTGACACCCTTCCTAGCAAACCATTGCTTGGCTATGTTACCGCTTTTGCTCAGCCCCTCTTATAGCGTTGTTAGTTGCAGGTGAAGTTGAAGATTGCTCCATGGTGGACAGGGTTATGTTGGGATATCACAATATCTCTTATATTATTAATGCATCTATATACTTGGTAAGGGGTGGAAGGCTCGGCCTTATGCCTGGTGTTTTGTTCCACTCTTGCCGCCCTAGTTTCCGTCATACCGGTGTTATGTTCCCGGATTTCGCATTCCTTACGCGGTTGGGTGATTTATGGGACCCCCTTGACAGTTCGCTTTGAATAAAACTCCTCCAGCAAGGCCCAACCTTGGTTTTACCATTTGCTTCACCACCACCTATACCTTTCCCTTGGGTCGGCCAATCCGAGGGTCATCTTTATTTTAGCCCCCCCCCCCGGGCCAGTGCTTCTATAAGTGCTGGTCCGAACCAAGCGATGTCCGGCGCCCCCTGGGAAACCTGGGTCTATGCCAACCCGACATCTGGCTCATCCGGTGTGCCCTGAGAACGAGATATGTGCAGCTCCTATCGGGATTTGTCGGCACATCCGGGAGGCTTTGTTGGTCTTGTTTTACCATTGTCGAAATGTCTTGTAAACCGGGCTGCTGAGACTGATCGGGTCTTCCTGGGAGAAGGTATATCCTTCGTTGATCACGAGAGCTTATCATGGGCTAAGTTGGGACACCCCTGCAGGGTATAAACTTTCGAGAGCCGTGCCCGCGGTTATGTGGCAGATGGGAATTTGTTAATGTCCGGTTGTAGATAACTTGACACCAGATCCGAATTAAAACACATCAACCGCGTGTGTAGCCATGATGGTCTCTTTTCGGCGGAGTCCGGGAAGTGAACACGGTTTCTGTGTTATGTTTGACGTAAGTAGGTGTTCAGGATCACCTCTTGATCATTGCTAGCTTCACGATCGTTCCGCTTGATCATATACAAGAGGCATACAATGCCACCATATCTTGCTTAGCCGCTGCTGCAACCTCACCACTTTACCCCTTCCTTTCCCATTAAGCTTTGCTAGTCTTGATACCCACGGTAATGGGATTGCTGAGTCCTCGTGGCTCACAGATTACTACAACAACAGTTGCAGGTACAGGTTATGCGATGATCATGATGCGAGAGCGATGTTTGCTTGTTTGGAGTTCTTCTTCTTCTTCTTCTTCGATCAGGGGATAGGTTCCAGGTCGGCAGCCTGGGCTAGCAGGGTGGATGTCGTTTGAGTTTCTGTTTGTGTTTCATCCGTAGTCGGATGTTGATCTTATGTAAGATGATGTTGTATTTGTGTGGCATTGTATGCCTCTTGTATGTATCCCCATCTATTATGTAATGTTGATGTAATGATATCCACCTTGCAAAAGCGTTTCAATATGCGGGTCTATCTTTGGTGGGACCTTCAAGTTCCTTTTGGATAGGGTCGCATATTGGGCGTGACAGAATGATCTTCCTATGTAGTTACATCTGCTTACCACAACCATATCGCCCCCCTTCATCATTCGTGCATGCCTCCTGACCCATCTCTAACACGCACGTGCACAGACAGGCAGCCATCCCCTCTCTTATTGATATTGCAGGCGTGCCCTCGATTTGTCTAGCAAGCCTCTCCCACCATTTGTTAGAAGCAACTCCACTACCACCCCTCCAACATTCTAGCTCTGTCTCTCTCCCAACCTTATTCCTCTCCTACGCATATGCATGGATGCTGATCGATCAACCTTAATACATAAGGTAGGCCTCTCTCCTCCTCCAAACATATACCAACCAGTGTACCTCTATAGTTAATTAGGCCTCCCCCCACCACACATCGATAGTCGAGCGCTTTTGGTAGGTATCCATGCCACAGAGACAAACTGCACATGTCCCCTCTCACCTTCCAGTAGGCCAGCCACTATATATCTTTGGCATGGGCACACACAAATTCAATGGCACTCTTTATCAATCGCACGCGCACACACATAGATCATCCCTCTCTTCGGTTCTATGGATACCTAAAGCAGATGATACCTCCACTCTGTTCTATATAAGATATATCCATGACTCTATTTCACACACATTGTATATGTTACATTTTTTGATTGACCACCCCCCCAAAAAAACACTCACGAACCCACACACTATATCTCTCTATGTTTGTATCCCTCTCACACAACCCCACATAGATGGTGTACGTACACGAAGAGAATTGGTGCAAGTACTCACGCTTCATGCCCAGCCACACCCGCGCGGGTACACGTGGAGCTCATTTCTGTACGAGATGGCAGCCCACGTGCTAATTTGAACGCGTGTAGCGGTTGTTTACCTACGGAGGTCGTGTAAAATGTGTGCACGAAACAATGTTCGACTTGATGCGTTGGCGCATTATTTTTAAATAAAGTTAAATCGCTCAATGGCACGTACACAGAATATAAAACGATTTTTATGGAGAAAAAGGTAGTCCACTCCACTATATACAATGGAGCCTGCTTTCCTGGGTTTGTCTCTCTTCAGAGTATCTCACATAAGGTTGTGGCGGCCTCTCTCTCTCGCCGTTGGTCACCGATCCGGCCGCATCCCGTCCGCTAGCAAAAGGGAGGATGTGCTCTCCATTCGACGGCGCCGAGGCAGCACGTCCAGATCCGTGGTACCTGCCATTCTCTCTAATCAAGCTCCGGCGTGGTAGGGTCTATGCCACCTACTCGCTGCCGCAGTATGGGCAGATCCCGCCCGCTGCCGCTCACCTAGTTACATCCCAACGACCCCCAGGTATCCCCTCTGGCCTTGCTCCACTGCATATCTTCCCACGTCACTGCATATGGAAAGTCTTGCATGTGGATCTTCCATAGTTCTTTGCCCAAAACGTAGCTCGTCCGGCGTACTTTCCATATTGCAATCTCGTCCTCACACCGTTTTAGAAAAACACAACCGTGTTGTTATCTTCCCTTGGAACAAGAAATATGCTTCTTTTTTGTCGTCGCATGTGAAATCAACTATTATTGGCCAGTAATTGTTTCCATTCTACCTCTTTTTTGCAAATAGGGATATCCATTTCACCTCGTTGCTATTGCGACCTTTTGGTGAACTGCACAAATCACTTTTTTCTTAAGAGTGTTTTGTGTAGTTGTACTAAAATGTCACATGGGCAACGTCTCTACATTTTAGTGCCACTCCACAAAGGGAGATTGGTTTTGCTCTATCCTCCTCATCCAACTCCAAGCCTAATCTTCTCCAACTAGTAAGACTTAAGAGAGACTGAAAAGGTGACCGGCTTCTATTTGTGTGTTTATTGTTTCATTAGCCGTCCTCTATTATTGTAATCACACTTAATATCTTTGGAACAGGGCGCTCAGCTCTATTTTAGTGGAACTGCACAAAATGATCGGAATGTTGCATGCTCCAGACAACTACTTTTTTCCCAACATGCCTTGTTGATTTAGACAGAGTTGGGGGGACGTTGCTGCTAATGAAAGCATGGATCAATTTTAATTTAACACCTTCTCACAACTTTGTCTTCAGTTGTGATGTAAATATTAGCTCTGATCTGCTAATCATTGAGATGCATTAGCAAGGAAGTTAGTTTTTTATTGTTTCCGAAAGAGCATCAATGGCAAGACACACGAAACAAAAGCCGAAAGATCAGAGCATTGTTCAATTTCATGTAGCTGGAAAATTATTTGTATAGTATGTCAATTATGTAAACAAATGCTAGAAGCTTGATAGCATTGCTAGAAGCCTCTTCAGCATCCTGCTCCATGTGCCATGCACAAAATTATACTCCTCCGTTCTTAAATATTTGTCTTTTTACAAATTTCAAATGGGCATATTTTAGAGTGTAGATTCACTCTTTTTGCTTCGTATGTAGTCACTCGTTGGAATCTCTATAAAGACAACTTCTTTTGGAGTATATTTAAGAACCGAGGGAGTAGTGCACAACCGCATGGGAGACTCAGCCCAGTCGTTGCGCCGCATTAATAGTGAGTAATGAGCAGTCAAATCATAAGCCCCACCTTTCCCACTATAAGTTGGTCGGAAGAAGCAACCATCAATACGTCTTCTTTGAATCCGCTCATACTACTCCATCTGTCACTGTTTATAGAGCGTGCTTCAAAAAAATCTCTGGGACCAAGGCGACTAGCGATCGGCCTGAAAAATAGCATTGGTATTTATAGCACGGCGTCTATTACTAGAGGAAATAATTCGTACACACATGCATGTGGTGCTTCCACCCCGGGTACACACATGCATGCACTTACCCCACTTTGTAGTACATCGAGAGAAAATTGTGGACATGATTGTAGTTACCACGCCCTAATTAATTGAGCATTAAACCAAACGCTTCTAAAGTCTCTCTGGTGGTGGAAATGCATTGAGAGAAATGCATCAGAATGAAGTGTGCCATTAAACTGTGATGGCGGGAGGGGTAGTATGAATGTGCAAAACCAAGTATGTGTATGACCAGTCGGTCAACGCACCTCCTCTTGGCATATCACTGACATGTGGGACCGGAGTGTGAACAAACCGATCTCAATTGATGGCAAAATGGCCAACCTGCGGTTCCTTGAGAGAGACAAGGAGAGAGAACACACAAACAAGCTCGGACGGAGGCCAAGATATATTCGAGCATGGTTGATCGATATCATCATTACATGTTCGATGTTTTATAATACCATACTATTGGGCTGCCATTTTCTGCCCTCCTCCCGAATAAATGTGTACTTTATCAGAGATTAAAATAAAATAAGAGTACAGACGCTCTACCATGCGGTTCTAGTAGTAGTAATACTCGTACTACTAAACCTTGCGCTTGGCTCTTCGCCTCTTCGTGAAGTCGAACAATGATGGTACTCCGCATGTTGGGTACTACAGTGTATGCCTCTTGAAATCTGACACCGAACGAACTGATGCATGTCCACTGCCTGGGCGAGGGTAGGTTTCATTAGTCAAAAGGCGTAAGCGAGTTCACCTTGTCCTGCAAGCTTCTCCTTGTTCTGTGAGTTGACGGGACACACCAAAAAGTAGTGCTAGTCCATACTCCCTCCTTTCCGGTTAATATGGCTTACTCTTTTTTGAGGGTAAATGAGAGAGCTTTATTCATATATAAGCATTCTTAGTACGATCAGTGAAGAGGCTGGTCACTAGGAAGCGAGGTACCCCACAAAAAAAAGGAAGCGAGGTGTTTCATCAAGCCAGCTCTCGGCCACATTCAAAGTGTAGCAAGCACGGTTCGCACAAAGATGCGCTCCAAGGTTTGCTGACCTGTTTACATGCTGAATAACAAAAAAAGAGGAAATTTTACCGAGCGCTCCTATTTGTAACAGGATATGAGCCATAATTAAGCGAGAATTGTGGCAAGTGTTCCATGCAATCAACTTCCATTATCTCATGCGAGAACCCTCGAAGAGAACCAAATGTGTTGAAGATTGCTTTATCACATTTCTAAAATATAATAAGAGTGTAGACGCTCCTCCGTCCGGTTCCTAGTAGTATAGTACATACCTGTATGGTAGTAGTACTAGTACTAGTAAACTTTGCGCTTGGCTGTTCGCCTCTTCGGGAAGTCGAACAATAATATTACTAGTATAGTGTATGCTTCTGGCAATCTAACACTAAATTAACTGTTGCATGTCCATCGCCTGAGCGAGGGAGAGCTTGAATTTGTCAAAAGTTTCTCCTTGTCCTGCGAGCCACCGCACGCAAGCTTCTCCCATCCTGCAAGCTTCTCCTCGTTTGGCAAGTTGATGGGACACAGCAAAGTAATGCTAGTCCATACTGCCCCCTTTCCGGTTAATATGGCTTAATTTTAGACGAGATAAATACACTGTCTGGCACTGTATATTTATAAAAATACAGTCAGTGACCTCATAATATGCTCATTGTGCTCAATATATACATTTTTCCTGTGTTTATACGGTCACTAGCTCACCCTGGCTGAGTATGTGTGTGCATGCACGTGTAGGTTGAGCACTTGAGCATGACCGTGCCTGTTCCGTCGTGTGCTCGGACATGCATGCATTAGGGTATCGCACGTGTTCTTGCGTCCATGTGTACGTGTGACTGTTGCATGCATGCACGAGGTTGTAGTCCCTTACATTCACATGTTCATAAGTCAATGCTTTGTCAAAATGTTGCATGCAAGGTTTAATCATTCGTTGTTCACGCATGCATTTCCGATATTAATACGTTGGTAAAGATAGTTTTCTTGAGGAAAACGAGCCCATGAATTCAGTACAAAGGGGACCAATAAGCCAGGACGGAGGGAGTACCGGTAGTGAACCGGAAGGAGGGAGTACGTACTAGTAGTAAAGTACTATGTAACAACGTGTAGTAACAAAATTCCTCTATGCGCATCCTGTCTATGTGTCATGCAAGAAAATAGAGATAAGTACAAGTGAGACTCAGGAACGGTCATACACGTAGGGGGGGTACGTGTAGGGGCCACTAAGGAGCAGTCAAATCACACAGTAAGTTAGTCGGAAGAAGCAACCATCATTTCACTCTTCAATGACACGTACGCAATGTCAAATGGTTGATATGGAGAGAAAAAGAAAACCCCTGTATATACACTAGCAGGAGCCTAAGCTACAAGCCTGCTTGCTTGGGTTGCTCTCTTCACAAGCATAGAATGATGGTGGCCACACCGCTGGTCACATATCCGGCCTGATCCCCACGCTGAAGGAAGGGAACAATGTTCTGCGTAGACGCGGTCGACATCGGCGAGGGATAAAACCCACAGTCGGTGCATCCCAATCGGGGGTCCCCGCGGTATGGGTGATGTCGTATCCCAACCACCCTTCTAGCTACATCCCGACATCCCAGGTAGTACATCTTCCTTTTGGATCCGAATTGCTCCACTGCCGCAGCTCCCCACGTAGCTATATCTCCATGTTGATCTTTCTCTACTTCTACCGGCTTCCATTTGTGCTGAGTTTATGTCTCATGAACTAGTGCCAGTACTATTATTCTAATCACACTTCTTCAATATCTTTGCCATCAGGATGCTCAGCTCGATTTTAGTGGAACTGCACAAAAGCATCGTATGATCCGAGGGTGCCAGCCATCTTTCCTTCGACAGGTTCTACCTAGCCAGGAAATTAAATCATGTTTAGGGTTTAGGGTTTAAGTCGTAGTGACCCCATCAGTAGTTTTTCTTTTTTGCACGCTCTCACAACTTTTGTGTCTAGTTGTGAAGTAAATAGTGGCTATGATATGTGAATCATTGATATGCATCAGCATGCGTGTTAGTTTTCCTTTGTATTTGATGGAATCTTGTAATGGGACAACATTGGAGTAGGAATGAAAATGGAGTGGAAAGTTTCCGTTTTTCCGAAGAAAAAATGGAAACGGAGAGAAAACAATGTTTCGTTTCTTTGGATCGTGTCATTGAGCAAACCCAACGTTTAAATCATGTATGTCACATTCGTGTCTCACCCTGCTCCACGGCTTGATGCCACACGGTCGCTCAGCATGCCACTCACCGCAAACCGAGTAGACGATAACTTTCCCGCCTGCTTGTCGATGGATCGCGCCATGGAGTACTAGCACTACTGGAAGAGATTCACGAGTTGGGGGAGGATAGCTACCTGTAGCACGGACTCCCAAGAACTTTTTACATGCATGTTGTGGCCAGCTATTGTGACCTTTGAATGTGGAGCAGTCGCGTGCACCGGGAAGCGGCGCGGGCAACACTCTCTCAGCCAGTGCGCCGTTTCAATGTCGGCGCCAGTGAGAGGTCGCATCCGCTCTGGCCGGGCATGAATGCGGCACTGACCATTTCAGGCAGGAAGCACGCGCGGGTGATGAAGAGGGTTCGAGTTGGTCAGGAGAGGGCGTGGCAGCGGTCCGGACGCCTACAAACAAGAGATGATGTACGTTAATATTGCTGCGTATATAATTAACAACGTAAATAATGTGCCAGTTGGACAAATATGATTGGAGATGGAGATGGAGATGGAATTTTACGTAAACACGGATATGCATGTCTATGTCTATATGTGTGTGTGCGATGACTCTCGCGACCTGGAAGTGGGGGCGTGTTTTTGATCGAGTTTTCCTTCTTGGTAAGTTAAAAAAATTGTCCGCCAATTTTCGTTTCTTTTTTCCGGTAACACGCGTATTCTATTTAAAACCACTACTATGGAGTGATTTTTTTCACTCCATTGTATATATAGCCTCTTGTTTGATAGGATTTCTCGCGTCTCGCTCTCTGACCCTCTCCATATCAAAACAAGATGACAGTGTCCACTCCATCTCTCTCCTCACTGGTGGTCACAGATCCGGCTGAATCCCGTCCGCTATGGGAGGTGAAGAGGTGCATTGTTGACGTTGTCACCGTTGGCGATAGAGGAAGCCGATGCGCACTGTCCTCTTGGAGCCGGCGCTGGCACGGACAAAGGTCCTCCGCGCCCTTGTTTGCTGCCGTCGTGTGGGCAGATCTCACCCGCCCGCCTAAGTGACATCTCGCTCGCCTGAGGTATAACTTCTTGTACCGGTCCAGCACCCTAGGTCGCTGCATGTGGGTTTTCTTCTATGAGACTACTCCGCAGCTCCCCACGTATAGTAGCTAGGGTTCATCGGCTGGTCCAACATCACCTACTATTATAGAGGAAATGCCACTCGAAATGTTGTCCGGATTTATGCCTCGGTCGAGGTATACATGTTGTTTCGCCAAAAAATACATGGTTTGTTGTGCGGTCATTGTCCATATGCTCCTATTGCTGCTGCTAATCTAATATATCACTGGTTAAATGAGGAAATGCTTTTTTCTCGGGTATCCTGGTTTAGTTCCCATCAAGATAATCATGATGCTTCTGTTTGTTGGTGTACTTTTCATTAATTCTTATTGACAATTGAGATGTCATTGTTAATCTTATACCACTGCCAAAACAAAGTAACAACACTGTATCCCCTTTTTATATTTTTGCAAATAGCGATGCGTATCTCCATACCCGGGCATGTCTTCCTCAATTTTAGTGGAACTGCACAAAATTGGATGGCCATTGTTGTTCCGCCTCACTATCCTCTGCCACGTGGTTCTTCCTTCCTCGAGCTTGATTAATGAGAAGAAACAGACCACAGTGAGGATTTGTCGAACTTCATAGGTGCTTCACCCAAACTTGATGCCAAATGGATGATGCATCACCATGATGACCTATCAATGCTCATGGTTGCGCCTCATGGTTGTGTCGACTGGTGAAGCTGATCGATTTTCCATGAAAACAAGCTATCTTCCATCAGTGCTCTTTGCTTGTTACCCACAAAGATGATATCCTTCATCAGTCCACCTTGGTTGCGTTGGAGACGCAATCGCCTTTCACGTTGGTGCAATTTTATGACACAATTGGCTATGAACCAAATGTTTCCTCGAAGAAGGATCGACATTGGTACTAAGAGCATAAGTTTTGTATTGATTTCTAAGCCTTCTCACAGCTTTGTCTTCAACTCCCCTGTAATTTTATTTGTCCAGCTATTAACTTTGATTAAAAAAATGGTGTGGACTGATACATCTCCAATGTATCAATAATTTTTGATTGTTCCATGCTATTATATTATCTGTTTTGGATGTTTAATGCGCTTTATAATACACTTTTATACTATTTTTGGGACTAACCTATTAACCGGAGGCCCAGTCCAAATTGCTGTTTTTTGCCTATTTCAGTGTTACGCAGAAAAGGAATATCAAACGGAGTCCAAACGAAATGAAACCTTCGAGAGAGTCGTTTTTGGAACAAACGCAATCTAGGAGACTTGGAGTGGACGTCAAGGAAGCAACGAGGCGGCCACGAGGCAGGGAGGCACGTCCAGGGGGTAGCCCCCCCCCCCCCACTTTAGCAACCCGACCTAAGACGGTCATGTCTCTGGGTTTAAGTGTCATCCCTGGATCGGTATGCTAACACACAGTACTCGAGGATTTATAACAGAGGTAAATCACATGTATAAAGTAACGTAAATACTATTACCTCAATCCAAATAGCAGAAGTAACATGGTTGTGGATTCCCATCAACACCAACGGCAAAGTTGAGTGTAGGAATTGTAACCCTAATGTATCACTTACTCGTCGTAAAAATCCTGCAACATGAGACGTTGCAGCCACAAAGGGTCAGTACATTGAATGTACTGGAAAATTCACACCATAGGATTAATGATGAATAATAGCTATCACTACATGCATATTTGGCTGGTGGAAAGCTCTAAGTTTATTTTTGCATAAAGCCAGTTTTTTCATCCAACAAAGGAATATATTTTATTTAACTACAAAGTTTGTTGAAAATATCGAGAAGGTAAACCCCAACTCAATCCCAATTAAAAGTTAACAACCCAACAAATTAATTAAGTAATGTGATGAGATCAACATGATAATTCAAGAACCAGATACTCAAGATGTCCATAACTGGGGACACGGCTAACCATGATTAGTTTGTACACTCTGCAGAGGTTTGCGCACTTTTCCTCACAAGACTCGATCTCCTCCATTGGATTTCTCGCACTACATGGTGTTTGAGAAACGGATGACCGAGACACAGTCTTTCAGAAGCGCTAGCACCTTACGATGGGCAGACAGTACCACCTACATCCCCTACATCTGCTAGTCTACCACTGTAAGAGTTCACACGACGTAATCAACTATGCTAGAGCCCATAATAGCTTGTGGCTGCACACAGAAGTTATAGCATGAATAATATTATGATCCCTTTGAGCCTGGGTGGCGGTCCATAGGAAAATCACAGGGAACCCCGGGATTTCCAAAAAAACAAGCAACACTGGATTCCCCAGGTGCCTCAATCCACCCAGATGTGTATTAAAGTAGCCGCCTTAAGTTAACCATTAATTAACAATCTCACATCTGCCGTGGATACACTCAAACCCAATCCACGTCTACGAGCATAGCATAGCAGTATTAAGCATAACATTGAAGTAACTCCCAAGGGTTTGGTAATAAACAGGGCAATAGGTTCTACCTCATCAACTACTTCCCAATACCCACATGTTATCAATTCCTAACCATGCAATGTTTGAGGGTAAAACTAATGCATAAAAACTGGGTATGAAAGGGATATGATCAAAGTGTGAACTTGCCTATACTATTGATGAAGATGATTCGCACTCAATTCCTGATAGTTCTATTCGTCACACTCCGTTCAATCTATCGTAAGCAAACAATAGTAACCACACATAAGCAATCACTCAAAAGATCGGAAAGAATGAACAAAACAATTCAAAAAACTTCGAAACCAAGCAAATGACTCTTGCAACAGAAAACAATTTCTAACAGTACCAAAACTAAGTGAATTTGGCCTTATCAGAAAGTTTAGGTCAAGAGCTTCGATTTTCAAAAAGAATCAACTCAAACGGAGCTATGAAACTCAAGTTACGATCAAAAGAAGATTCAAATTCAAATTTATTTCTCTCCAATTTTCTAATGTAGGGAATCATTTTAACCTATTTTCCATATATTTTGTTTTTGGAGAAAAATAATTTGAATAAAATCCAAATAACTCCAAATTGAAAATAATTTCAAATGGGATTTTTGAATTTAATTCTTTTAAAACTTCCAACTCATATTTCATAGGTTTTGAAGAAGTCATTTTATCTTCTCTCGTGAAAATCATTGAGTTGCTTAAATTTTCTGAATTGGAAAATGTTTCCAAATAAAATTCAAATCTTTTCAAAACCCTTTTCATTTATTTAAATGGAAGAAGTCATGTCATCTTCTCTCCAGGGTTTTGTGATGAAAAGAATTTGAACTCACAGAGATCATAAATGCAAAACGGTAAAGTCTTTTTATTCCCTCTCATATAACTTTCAAAAAGTTTCGAATTTCACTCAATTTCACACAAGCAACCACACCACAATCAAACAATCAACCAAAACTATCTATTTAATATAACATTCCAAAATTTAGAATTTTGGGATGTAACAAACCTACCACCCTTAAACTGAATCTCGTCCTCGAGATTCGGAGAGGCTAGAAAGAAATAGGTTACGGTCGGGGTCTACTCAAAATCCATCGATCGTCTCTGGGATATCGGGTGCTACCACCCTTAGAAGCATGGTTACGGTTCCATCAAAACTCATATACTCCATCCTTATTCTTGACAGTGTAGGTCTTCTCAGATTCTCGGGAAAATTCCTTCTCTGGGCTCTTCCGGTAGTGGCATAACCTTTTTCCTCAATTCTTGTGCCCATTTCATCTTGGTACGGTACCTCTGTGACTGGGCCTTCTGAGCTGACGGGTATGGCGCCAATACTAAACAACTATCGATATCTCATGGCGGTCAACAATTTATGGTTTATCCTGCAGGAAATGGGTCTGGGCTGAACCTCACCGTATATCCTACGATTGGCAATAGCTGCCTTGTACAAGGGGAAAATTGTTATACCATTCTAAGGTTTAAACAAGGTTTTGATCGTCGTCTCTCTACTATAGGCAACTCACTCAGATTTACCATCCGATATAGCAAGGCGAATAATAAGAGTAAGTCGGTATGGTGATCAATCCATCCCGCACCCAAATCATTACCTTGTATATGGTTTAGCGAATGTCGTATTCTAACACTCGGTCATCCTCACCAGAATTGCAGAATTTCTCTTGTCAACGAACCAGGTTCGGTTAAATCCATTGATTCTGCAAGCCAAGAAAACATCCATCGGTCCTTCACAACTCTCAGGTTTTACGTTACTCCTATAAGATCGTCGGTCGATAAAGTCATAACTTCTTCCAGGGTTTTCCCTTCAGTAAGAGTGTGCTTGCTTCCTGGCAGGTCCTGGGGCCTGTGGGTTATGGCCCATCTCATCACTTGTAAACCTTGAACTCATCATCGGGGCAACTGATCATTATTCCAACATCCTGCTTCCTAGCATTCTTAAATCCAACAAATTGTACTATCTCCCTTCCTTCTATTGGCACCAAACTAAGACGTGATTACTCAGACTCATCATGGAGTTACAATTGCTCCATATTACCAACCTTATATCTCCTTTATATCCCATAATACTTCGTGGGCCCCTCGTGGTCCCCTGACCGACTTCTTTCGCCTATATATACTCATATACCCGGAAAACATCCGAGAGCACCACGAAACCCTATTTCCACTGCCACAACCTTTTGTACCCGTGAGATCCCATCTTGGGGACTTTTCCGGTGATCCGCCGGAGGGGGAATCGATCACGGAGGGCTTCTACATCAACACCATAGCCTCTTCGATGAAGTGTGAGTAGTTTACCTCAGACCACCGGGTCCATAGTTATTAGCTAGATGGCTTCTTCTCTCTCTTTGGATCTCAATACAAAGTTCTCCTCGATCTTCTTGGAGATCTATTCGATGTAATACTTTTTACGGTGCATTTGTTGAGATCCGATGGATTGTGGGTTTATGATCAATATTATCTATGAACAATATTTGAATCTCCTCTGAATTCTTTTATGTATGATTTGTTATCTTTGCAAGTCTCTTCGAATTATTAGTTTGGTTTGGCCTACTAGATTGATCTTTCTTGCAATGGAGAAGTGCTTAGCTTTGGGTTCAATCTCGCGGTGTCCTTTCCTAGTGACAGCAGGGGCAGCAAGGCATGTATTGTATTGTTGCCATCGAGGATAAAAAGATGGGGTTCATATCATATTGCTTGAGTTTGTCCCTCTACATCATGTCATCTTGCCTAATGCGTTACTCTGTTCTTATGAACTTAATACTCTAGATGCATGCTGGATAGCGGTAGATGTGTGGAGTAATAGTAGTAGATGTAGAATCATTTCGATCTACTTGTCGTGGATGTGATGCCTATATACATGATCATGCCTAGATATTCTCATAACTATGCACTTTTCTATCAATTGCTCGACAGTAATTTGTTCACCCACCGTAGTACTTATGCAATCTTGAGAGAAGCCACTAGTGAAACCTATGGCCCCCGGGTCAATTTTCCAACATATAAGTTTCCGATCTATTTGATTTTGCAATCTTTACTTTCCAATCTATATCATAAAAATACCAAAAATATTTATCTTATTATCTCTATCAGATCTCACTTTTGCAAGTGGTCGTGAAGGGATTGACAACCCCTTTATCGTGTTGGTTGCAAGGTTCTTATTTGTTTGTGAAGGTACGAGGGATTTGAGTGTAGCCTCCTACTGGATTGATACATTGGTTCTCAAAAACTGAGGGAAATACTTACGCTACTTTGTTGCATCACCCTTTCCTCTTCAAGGGAAAACCAACGCATGCTCAAGAGGTAGCAAGAAGGATTTCTGGCACCATTGCCGGGGAGTCTACGCACAAGTCAAGACATACCAAGTACCCATCACAAACTCTTATCCCTTGCATTACATTATTTGCCATTTTCCTCTCGTTTTCCTCACCCCCACTTCTAGAACAATTTTCGAAAACCTCTGCCTCTTCTTCGCCCTCCTTCCGTTCGATCTTGTGTTACCATGTGCCTTCTTCTTGCTTGCATCTTTGCTTACTAAAAGTTTATGGATCCTCATCCCCTTGCTAATCTTTTTAAGAGATCCAACTATGATGAACCAATTTCTAGTGATCTGAGTGCACTAGATTATCTTTATCAGGTTTTGCTTGAAATTCGTGAATATGAAAATTGTGATGAAGAAATTTATGAAGAGATTCACGATAGCCACTTGAATAAAAAGCATGATTGCAATGATTTTACTATAAATTCTCTTGATTTCAATTGTGCTAATAATATGCAAAACCCTAAACTTGGGGATGCTAGTTTTGCTATGTCTACTACTTGTTGCAATGATCATGATTGGGGTGATTCTTCTTATGATCTTGAAAATTTATTTAAGCCCCATGATGAATATGAGACTGATAATAATGTTTGCAATAATATTAAAAGTGGGTTTGGAAGAGTGTCAACCTTAGATCCCACATATTTGGAGAATGTTCAATCTTGTGAAGTTTCTGATAAAAGTGGGTTTAGAGAGGTCATGACTTTAGTTAATGTTAATCCCACTGTTTTGGAAGAGTGTCAACTTTGCATACATGTGGATCGTGTTAAGAATATGTTTTGTGATAGCTATATTGTTGAATTTGCTTATGATCCTACATGTAATTATTTTGAGAGAGGAAAATATGGTTGTAGAAATTTTCATGTTACTAAATTACCTCTCGTTATGTTGAGATTGCTATTGTTTCTCTCTTCTTCCCTGCATATGGTAGTTGTTGCTTGCCTTGATAATTGGTTTGCTTATAAAATGCCTGTGCATAGGAATTATGTTAGACTTAGATGTGTTTGTTACATGTTTTATGATGCTCTCTTTGTGTTTCAATTATTATCTTTCGTGTGAGCATCGTTGAAATCTTATGCCTTGCTAGGGGCGTTAAACGATAGCGCTTGTTGGGAGGCAACCAAATTTTATTTTTGTTCTTTGCTTTTTGTTACTGTTTAGTAATAAATAATTCATATAGCCTCTGGTTAGATGTGGTTTTATGTTTTAATTAGTGTTTGTGCCAAGTAAAACCTATAGGATCTTCTTGGGTGATAGTTAATTTGATAATGCTGAAAAACAGAAACTTTTGCGCGCACGAGAATAATTCTCATAAATCACAGAAACGTGATTTTCAGTTGATTATTTTTGAATAAGATTAATAACCAAATTATTTAGGATTTCCTATTTTTCTAGAATATTTGGGGTTCCATAAGTATTCAAAACTTACAGATTGCTACAGACTGTTATGTTTTTGACAGATTCTGTTTTTCGTGTGTTGTTTGCTAATTTTGATGAATCTATGGCTAGTATCGGGGTGTATGAACCATAGATAAGTTGGAATACAGTAGGTTTAACACCAATATAAATAAATAATGAATTCATTACAGTACCTTAAAGTGGTGGTTTGTTTTATTTCGCTAACGGAGCTCATGAGATTTTCTGTTGAGTTTTGTGTTGTGAAGTTTTCAAGTTTTTGGGTAAAGATTTGATGGATTATGGAATAAGGAGTGGCAAGATCCTAAGCTTGGGGATGCCCAAGGCACCCCAAGGTAAAATTCAAGGACAACCAAAAGCCTAAGCTTGGGGATGCCCCGGAAGGCATCCCCTCTTTCGTCTTTGACCATCGGTAACTTTACTTGATGCTATATTTTTTATTCGCCACATGATATGTGTTTTGCTTGGAGCGTCTTGTATGATTTGAGTCTTTGATTTTTAGTTTACCACAATCATCCTTGATGTGCACACCTTTTGGGAGAGACACACATGAATCGGAATTTATTAGAATACTCTATGTGCTTCACTTATATCTTTTGAGCTTGATAATTTTGCTCTAGTACTTCACTTATATCTTTTTAGAGCACGGTGGTGGTTTTTTTATAGAAATTATTGATCTCTCATGCTTCACTTATATTATTTTGCGAGTCCTTTAGAACAGCATGGTAATTGCTTTGGTTAAAAGTTTAGTCCTAATATGATGAGCATCCAAGATAGGTATAATAAAAACTATCATATAAAGTACATTGAACACTATGAGAAGTTAGAACAGCATGGTAATTGCTTTGGTTAAAAGTTTAGTCCTAATATGATGAGCATCCAAGATAGGTATAATAAAAACTATCATATAAAGTACATTGAACACTATGAGAAGTTTGATACTTGATGATTGTTTTGAGATATGAGGATGGTAATATTAGGGTCATGCTAGCTGAGTAGTTGTGAATTTGAGGAATATTTGTGTTAAAAGTCTATGATTCCCGTAGCATGCACGTATGGTGAACCGTTATGTTATGAAGTTGGAGCATGATTTATTTATTGATTGTCTTCCTTATGTGTGGAGGTCGGGATCGCGCGATGGTTAACTCCTACCAACCCTTCCCCTAGGATCATGCGTGTAGTACTTTGTTTTGATAACTTGTTGATTTTTGCAATAAGTATGTGAGTTCTTCATGACTAATGTTGAGTCCATGGATTATAACCACTCTCACCCTTCCACCATTGCTAGCCTCTCTTGTGCCATGCAACTTTCGCCGGTATCATACACCCACCATATACCTTCCTCAAAACAGCCACCATACCTACCTATTATGGCATTTCCATAGCCATTCCGAGATATATTGCCATGCAACTTTCCGCCGTTCCGTTTATTATGACACGCTCCACCATTGTCATATTGCTTTGCATGATCATGTAGTTGACATCGTATTTGTGGCAAAGCCACCATTCATAATTCTTTCATTCATGTCACTCTTGATTCATTATCCCGGTACACCGCCGGAGGCATCCACATAGAGTCATATTTCGTTCTAAGATTCTTGAGTTGTAAGTAGATAAAAGTGTGATGATCTTCATTATTAGAGCATTGTCCCATGTGAGGAAAGGATGATGGAAGCAATGATTCCCTCACAAGTTGGGATGAGTCTCCAGACTTTATGAAAAATAGAAGAGGCCAAAGAAGCACAAATAAAAAAACAGGCCAAAGAAGCCCACCAAAAAAATGAGAGAAAAAGAGAGAAGGGACAATGTTACTATCCTTTTACCACACTTGTGCTTCAAAGTAGCACCATGATCTTCATGATAGAGAGTCTCGTACGTTGTCACCTTCATATGCTAGTGGGAATTTTTCATTATAGAACTTGGCTTGTATATTCCAATGATGGGCTTCCTCAAATTTCCCTAGGTCTTGGTGAGCAAGCAAGTTGAATGCACACCCACTTAGTTTGTTTTGATGAGCTTTCATACACTTATAGCTCTAGTGCATCCGTTGCATGGCAATCCCTACTCACTCACATTGATATCTATTAATGGGCATCTCCATAGCCCATTGATACGCCTAGTTGATGTGAGACTATCTTCTCCTTTTTTGTCTTCTCCACGACCACCATCCTATTCCACCTATAGTGTTATGTCCATGGCTCACGTTCATGTATTGCGTGAAGATTGAATTTTTTTGAGAATAGTAAAGTATGAAACAATTGCTTGGCTAAAACCGGGGTTGTGCATGATTTAAATATTTTGTGTGATGAAGGTAGAGCATAGCCAGACTATATGATTTTGTAGGGATAACTTTCTTTGGCCATGTTATTTTGAGAAGACATGATTACTTTGTTAGTATGCTTGAAGTATTATTAATCTATGTCAATATTAAACTTTTGTCTTGAATCTTTTGGATATGAACATTCATGCCACAATAAAGAAAATTACATTGAGAATTATGCTAGGTAGCATTCCACATCAAAAATTTTGTTTTTATCATTTACCTACTCGAGGACGAGCAGGAATTAAGCTTGGGGGTGCTTGATACGCCTCCAACGTATCTATAGGTTTTGATTGTTCCATGCTACTATATTATCTATTTTGGATGTTTAATGGGCTTTATTCTACAATTCTATACTATTTTTGGGACTAACCTATTAACCGGAGGCCCAGTCCAAATTGTTGTTTTTTTCCTATTTCAGTGTTTGGCAGAAAAGGAATATCAAACGGAGTCCAAATGGAATGAAACCTTCAGGAGAGTTGTTTTTGGAACAAACGCAATCCAAGAGACTTGGAGTGGATGTCAAGGAAGCAAAGAGGTGGCCACGAGGTAGGGAGGCGCGCCCAGGGGGTAGGTGCGCCCCCAGCCTCGTGGGCCCCTCGTGGCTCCCCTGCCCGACTTCTTTCGCCTATATATACTCATATACCCTTAAAACATCTGAGTGCACCACGAAACCCTATTTCCACCACTGCAACCTTCTGTACCTATGAGATCCCATCTTGGGGCCTTTTCCGGCGCTCCGCCGGAGGGGGAATCGATCATGGAGGGCTTCTACATCAACACCATAGCCTCTCCGATGAAGTGTGAGTAGTTTACCTCAGACCTTCGGGTCCATAGTTTTAGCTAGATGGCTTCTTCTCTCTCTTTGGATCTCAATACAAAGTTCTCCTCGATCTTCTTGGAGATCTATTGGATGTAATACTTTTTGCGGTGTGTTTGTCGAGATCCGATGAATTGTGGGTTTATGATCAAGATTATCTATGAACAATATGTGAATCTCCTCTGAATTCTTTTATGTATGATTTGTTATCTTTGCAAGTCTCTTCGAATTATCAGTTTGGTTTGGCCTACTAGATTAATCTTTCTTGCAATGGGAGAAGTGCTTAGCTTTGGGTTCAATATTGCGGTGTCCTTTCCCAGTGACAGCAGGGGCAGCAAGGCACGTATTGTATTTTTGCCATTGAGGATAAAAATATGGGGTTTATATCATATTGCTTGAGTTTATCCCTCTACATCATCTCATCTTGCCTAATGCGTTACTCTGTTCTTATGAACTTAATACTCTAGATGCATGCTGGATAGCGGTCTATGTGTGGAGTAATAGTAGTAGATGCAGAATCGTTTCGATCTACTTGTCGCGGACGTGATGCCTATATACATCATCATGCCTAGATATTCTCATAACTATGCACTTTTCTATCAATTGCTCGATAATAATTTGTTCACCCATCGTTGTACTTATGCTATCTTGAGAGAAGCCACTAGTGAAACCTATGGCCCCCGGGTTTATTTTCCATCATATAAGTTTCCGATCTATTTTATTTTGCAATCTTTATTTTCCAATCTATATCATAAAAGTACCAAAAATATTTATCTTATTATCTCTACCAGATCTCACTTTTGCAAGTGGCCGTGAAGGGATTGACAACCCCTTTATCACGTTGGTTGCAAGGTTCTTATTTGTTTGTGCAGGTATGAGGGATTTGAGTGTAGCCTCCTACTGGATTGATACCTTGGTTCTCAAAAACTGAGGGAAATACTTATGCTACTTTGCTGCATCACCCTTTCCTCTTCAAGGGAAAACCAACTCATGCTCAAGAGAGCATGGACTAAAATCCCGGATAGACGTAGTAGCCCTCCATTTTCATTTACTCTACATATTAGATTTGACTGATGTCAAACTTTGTAAAGTTTGACCAAGTTTAGGCCAAACACAACAAACCATAATTATTGAGAGAGGGAAAACTGTACATACTCCCAAACCTTCCCGATAATTGAAATTAAAATTCTTTATTTGTACACACTCTCACACGTTTCCGATAATTTGGCGCATGTGTGGTTGTTCACTTAAGGGAGGGTAGCGTACCGCACGTGAAGGACAGGAAGTGCGACCAGGACGCGTGGATCGTTAGTTCATCGGAAGTGTGACCAGGGTTACTTCACTAGTACGTTAAATAAAGAGTTTCATTTCGTACTTACACAATTTAGAAAACCACTCCACCATATATTAGTAGTACACATGAGTACTATATGGACGCAGCTTCATTAACTTAGTGCACCTGCCTTTGGGTTTATGACAGGTGGGCCCAAAATGTGGCTGGCCCACCTATCATAAAGCAAAAAGAAGGTGCAGTTAAGGCACCGAAGCTATGTTCGTACTACAGTATATATGTAGTACTATATAAGATAGAGCCTCAGCGCTTTTTCGCTAGGGTTTGCACTCTCCACACTCTCGCCGCACTACATATATATATATACACGCTGGAGGCTCAACGTTCCTTTGCTAGGGTTTGCTATATTCATAGCCTCTCACCCTCTTCACCAGATCTAAACAAGACTATGTTGGCCTCTTGTCTCTCTCTCCCCCCTCACAACTGGTGAAGTAGGCGTCCGGATCCCGTCGTACCGGGAAGGTGAGGAGGTGCAGCGTTCATTCTATCGCCTTCGGCGAGGGAGGCAATTGTCGGATGTTGGGTTCCGGCAGACCCTTAAGGTTCAAACTCTGGGGTGCGCGCGAAGATCTCTCCCCTACCGATCTATGTCCGATCGTCCCATGAGATCTAAGATAAAAACGATGAACAACAGAAGGGACACGAGGTTTATACTGGTTCGGGCCACCGTTGTGCTGTAATACCCTACTCCAGTGTGTGGTGTGGTGGATTGCCTCAGGGGATGATGATGAACAGTATAGGGGAAGAACGGCCTCGCGAGAGGTGTTCTTGAGCTGGTGCGATGAACTTCTTGTGTTAGTTCGATCGCCTCTCTCTCTCTGTCTTCCCAATATCTGGATCCCCCTCTACTGTGGTGGCTAGTCCTATTTATAGAGGCCATGGGCCTCTTCCCAAATATCGAGCGGGAAGGGCGCCAACAACGGCCATTTTCAAGGGGAACATATAGTACAAGTTATCCTGACTAAAGTTGGTCTTCAGCTGCCACAGGCACTGGCGATGACGCCATCTTGGGCTCCATGGTGACCTCCATCCTGCCGCTCCGCTGTTCTTGGTCTCGTTGCACCGAAATGAGCACCTCGCGAGGTACCCTGCCTTGATCTCTCCGCCTCCTTGCGAGCCTGCCTGGTGAGGTCGTTCCTGAGGAAGCCTCGTGTCGTCCGCCCCACGAGGCTTGGCCCCTCGCGAGGGTCTTGAATCTTGTGCTGATGAAGATGGGTCGTACCGGGCCACCACTTGACCCTCGCCGCAGGCCGCAGGAAGGCAAGTTTGGTGACCCCCGTTCCCAGAACGCCGACAGTAGGCCCTGGGCCCAAGGCGCACTCGGACTTGGCTTAGCGGAGAAGCGAAGAGGCAAGTGCGGAGCACCGCGGGCCCCATCAGCCTGCAGCCTTGGGCGTCGCGTGGCGGTTGATTGGACGTGGGCGTCTCCGCTTCCCCACGCTCCCTCATTATGCGCCTGGCTAGGCGGCCACGAGATTTGTACACAGTTATCCTCCCTTCGCAGCCTGCGCACTTCTTGTTCCTCTTTCCTCCTCGAGCCTCTGCTCCCGCCTCCAATCCATCTCGAGCTCTTCCCCCATCCCATTGCCATGGCGCCGACAAAAAAGGATAAGGGGAAGAAACCTGTGCCTTCGACCAGCACGCCCCTGGCGGCTACTCCTGCCGTCGACAAATCGCTCATACTCAACCTGGTGGCCCTAGGGAAGGTCTGCTCTGCGCTTGCCTCCAGCTTCAATGAGTGCGGGAAGACGACGGTCTGGCCCGCGTCCCATGCCTCCTTCGTATGGGTCGTCACGGAGGTCCGATTCCCCCCTTTTCCACCTTCTTCAATGCGGTGCTTTCCCATTACCGGATCCACATGATGCATCTTGGCCCCCAATCCATTGCTCTACTTGCTGTCTTCGCCTTCGTCTGCGAGGCCATGGTGGGGATTCCTCCTTCGGTTGCCCTTCTGCACCACTTCTTCTCATTGCGCTTGTCCGATCCTTCCCGGTGTTCGAGGTGTGTGAGCTTCCAGGCCGTTCTAGAGACGGCCGCCTCGGGGATCGATTTCAGCCTCCCACCATCCGCGAGCGGGTTCCGAGAGCGGTGGCTGTATGTGGACGTTGGGGTGCCCAGCCCCCTGCTCGCGCACCCGACGCTACCTGCTATTCCCAATCCTGGTTGGGATCACGAAGAACTCAAGAGCTCCCAACTTGCCTTCATCTGGCATCGCTTGGAGAGGTTGAGGGAGCTCGGAGTGACGGCGACCAAGGTGGTGAAGGAGTTCCTCCAACGCCGCATTGCTCCCCTCCAGCACCATTCGCGCCCAATGTGGGCTTACACCGGTCGCCAGGACCGTATGAGGCTCTAGGAAGGGGATCTCGCGCCCAAGACGCTGAGAAGGTGCTACAGGTCCTGACTGGCGACCCCTCTCCCGGCAGCGCTTGCCATGGGGGTGCCCTGTTGTATCTTTGCAAAGACAGGGTCGACATCGCGAGGCAGATGCCCCGTTTCGATGAATGGGGGCTGCGCCCTGCCAATCTTGTGGGACCTCGCGAGAATCCGGTTGCTGTGGTCCTTCCCCCGGCTGCCCGCGCCGACCTCACCTCGGGAGTCGTTGCAGGGAGGCAAGGATTGGCGGGAGCCGAGGGGCCTAACGTCGAGGTGCTGCTGTCGTGTGGGGCTCCTGAGGCGCCATCCTCTGGAGCTGATGGTACTCCTTGTGAGGTGGTGGCTGATGAGGGAACGCGGCCTGCCGCTCCCGAGGCTGAAGCCCCTCAGGCCCCGGCAGGCCACCAAGAGGTGGTGTCTGATCGCTCCCCTCGGGCCGGTGCCCCTGATGCAGGCCGACCTGATGCTTCGGCTCCTATGCTGCGCGTCGGCCCTCACGTCGTGAGCTTGGGCCAGTTCCGCATAGATTTTGAGGCCCTTCACAAGAGGAAGGAGGCTTCCGGTGGTGATGATCGCCCGCACCGCCCATTGAAGCACAGGAAGTACTTCGCCATGCATGAGTAAGTATCTCCTTATTATGGTTCCTTGTCTGCCTCTCTTTTTGCTGACCGTGGCCTTTCAGGATTCCCTCCGACGAGCCCGCGGAGCCAGCTGAGGAGCCGCTCCCTCAGGCTCCTCTTCCATCACCAACCTTAACTACCTCGAGTCCGCTCGCTGCCCTTGGTGCAAGCTTGGGTGGAGAGGTAGGCCGTCCTGTGGTGCGCCTTGATCCTGTCGTCGCGCCGCTCTTCCTCGTGAGCTCTCACTGGGCACATCTAGATTGCCCAGAGCTCCTTCATTGATCATAGGTGGCGAGTGGCTGAAGTCGGTCTTCGGGTCCTCAGCGGGAGGTGGGTTGACGCCTAGCCGGGTCCCTTGCGGGGCCCGCCCGGCGATCGTAGGGGCACCAGCCCCCAGCCCCCTGCCGAGAGGGGGCAAACCACTCCAAGGCCCTCCGCCAGCATCGACGGCGGAGGATGGTGTTGACGATGTGCGTGGGCGCGCGTAGGAGCGCAGTACTGTTCGCCAAGAGTTCCTCCAGAGGGCAGCTGATGCAGTGAGCCAGCTCGGCGCAGAGTTGGCGGCTGAAGACGCGCGTCTAGAAGATGAAGGCTTGATGCTGGTTGAGGAGCGGTGCAAGCTGAAGGCGGCCATTGGTCTCGCGCGCCACCAGCGTGACCTTGAAAACGCCAAGGCCGAGGAATCCCTGGCGGCCTCTCGGGAGGCCTGTTCCCGGGCCCTTGAGGAATCCCAGGAGGCAGATAAGCGGCACGAAGCTGTGGAGGAGCGCGCGTGGGAGCTCCAAGACTGGTGCAACTCAATAGAGCAGTAGGTGGAGCTGCGCCGAGCCGCCCTTGTGCTGCTGAAGGGTGGGCCCGCCAAAGAGGAGGAGCCCCGGAGGCGCGAGGAAACGCTGACATTGGGGACTGCTGAGCGTAACCTCAACCTGGAGCAGTTGGAGACGAGGGAGCGCCAGGTCGCCCAGGCGGAGGACGACGTTGGCGCGCGAGAGGCCCGGATCCAGGAGGAGATCGACCGTCGCGTGACGGAGGCTCGCGCAGGCCTTGAGCACGCGTACGAAGAGCGGCTGGAGTTGATCAGGGCTGAAGCCGCGGGCAGGACTGCTGCCCTCAGGACCAGGTTGACTGACGCCACATAGCGGGCTGAGGCCACCGCTGTCGTGCTAGGCTCAGCGCAGGCTGAGTTGGCCTCCTCCCGCGCTGAACTGCTCCTTCTTCAAAGGCGGGTTGATGATGCTGAGGCCGTCGCGAAGCAGAATGCGGACGAGATCCACCAGCGGCAGACGTTGGAACACATGCACTGCCCCATGCTCCGAACGCTCAGGGAAAGGGCTAACACGGCCTTGGGCAACATCTGCGAGGCTGCCGCCGAGGAGCCGCATGTGACCAACTACGCCGACAACCTTTAGTTCTTCACTGACATTGTGACGCATTTGGAGAACCGCTCCGAGAGGTCTCGCCAGCTGGTGGAGGAACGGAGCCACGGCCTGCTCGCGCAGGCATTCTTCCACGTCTCCAGCCATCTTCAGAACCTCGATCCCCTCTTCGACTTCGATGCCGCCATCGCCCCGGTGCCTGAGGCAGTCCGAGGTGACCTAGCACGGTGGGTGGAGGACAACATGGATGCGCTCGTCTGGGCCTTCACCTCCGATGACGACAGGGTGATCGTTGCTGCCGATGTAGGCAATGTAGTGAACGGTGGTGGATGTGGTGCCAACAACGGCGATGAAGGGGCTGGTGGCGACGACGGTGGTGCCAGCGATGCCTCCGGGGACGCCTTGGGGGATGCGGCAAGCGATTTGTCTGATTGATCCCGCGCTTCCCCCGCTGCTTGCCCTGGGTAGGAAGAGACTCGGGCGTGGCCCTAAAGGTTGTGAGAGCATTTTTGGGAGGGGAAGCCCCTCATGTAAGAAAATTGTTGACTACGTGTTGTTGGGATCGTCGCCGGATGGGCGCCTGCACAATGACATGATTCTTATGATGAGTGGGTTGTCGTGGTTTTACCTTTGTCTTGGCGAGCCTAGAGTGGGCTCGTGGTATTCATCCATGGGCCTCATGAGGGTCCAGTTTTACCATGCGGCAAGAGCCTGGCTGGAGCGGATGCCGACCGCGGGACGGCGGGTGCACATGCTAGGCCCCGCACCACTCGCGAGGGGCCCGCTAGGGGGAGGCAGCTAGGGTGAATTCCAACTTGAAGAGAAATAGGAGTACGAGAAAGCACACGAATAAGACACACACCCCTTCCCGCATACGCAAACACAGATTCAACTTCAACTTAGATCCGAAACGAGAGAGCTCTTTCACATGAAAGGAAGCAAAAAGCAAAAGGCCGCGTCCGGCACCTAGTCTAGTCTTCGACGTCTTCTCACCAGCGCGGAGCTAAGTGCTGCCACTGGGCGTGGGCGGGAGCACCCGAGGCCCGAGGGCGGCTCTCCGGAGACTCCGAGGCGTGTACAGCCCCAACTCATTATTACTTGAGAGTGTCACGGGCGGCGAGCTTCACAGGCACTGGCCTTCTTCACAGGTACTGGCCTTGCTTCATATCGCCAGATGAGGGCCTCGCCTTGCGCCACCCTTGACCCCACCGATGGCGATCGGGAACCAGGACGACGCCATTGGGGAAAAGGGGACGCCAGCGGTTCCCCCGACGACCACAGATCCTCTACCGGGGGCAGGCCCTGGGCACCTCCCCGGTAGAGGGCCTACCTCCGAAGAACACCTTGCTCCGCACGCCGTGGGGAGGAGCCTGGCTCCCGACCCCTCTTCTTCTGCCCCTAGTGCCCTCCTCCTGAGCGGAAGGATATCGCCACACTGGGGCAGCTATCCGCTGCGGTGACCTGAACCTCCTGCGACCCATGGTTAGCATAAGCTTGCTCCTGAGGAATTAGCGGTACTCGGTAGTTGTCGAGGCTCCCGTGAGGTTCCTGAAAGAGCTCAGCTTCTGGCGCCTCTTCCTCCTAGCCTGACCCAAGGAACGAGCCGTGGTCTTCCTCCAGCGCGTACCCTTGATCCACCATGTGGGGCACATAGGCCTCCGGGGTCTCCACCCCAAAGGCCCCGCCGTGGTGCTCCGCATGCCATGCAGTTCGACATGAAGCTCCGTCTTGGGGACGCTAGGGTGGTGGCCCGCTGGGACAAGAAGGCGGCGATGCGCATGCCCCGCTTACGAGGGGCGGCGCCGGCGCAGCTTGCTGCTCGGTGCTGATGGCCAGGCTAGTGTTGATGAAGCCTTGAGGTGCACCCAGAGGCGCGTGGGCGTGGATCGGTCCGCCTCATGATCCTCCCGGGGCCTGGGGTGGAATCTGGAAGCAGAACGGGGGAGCCCCCGATGCAGCGGCGTCCAGGAGCTCGGCGACGTGTTCTGGCAGCACGTCGCAGCCGCTTTCTTCCAGTCTGCACCGAACCAGCTCTCGCGCCACCTTGACCACGGCCATCATGTTCGCCTACTCCCGTCGAGAGTGCGGCGCCGTGTCCGCAGTGTTGCTTGAGGCCCTCGCTGCCGATCGTACCTGCCGTGGAGTGAGGGCAGGGGATGCCTGACCGCTTCGCCCGCGCCCTGCGGCGTTCTGCGGGGTACGGGCTGCCTGAGATGCGGGGTTGAGATCACCCTGGGCAGGCGGCACGGCATGGGCAGGCCAAGCCGCCCAACGGTCTGAGTTGGTCATTAGGTCGCCGGACATGGAGGCGGTGGCGCGGCGGAACGTAGGACGGAAGAAAGAGGATTCCGGCGAACCCCTACCTGGCGCGCCAAATGTTGGATGTTGGGTTCCGGCAGACCCTTAAGATTCAAACTCTGGGGTGCGCATGAAGATCTCTCCCCTACCGACCTACGTCCAATCGTCCCATGAGATCTGAGCTAAAAACGATGAATAACACAAGGGACACGAGGTTTATACTGGTTCAGGCCACCGTTGTGGTGTAATACCCTACTCCAGTGTGTGGTGTGGTGGATTGCCTCAGGGGCTGACGATGAACAGTACAGGAGAAGAATGGCCTCGCGAGAGGTGTTCTTAAGCTGGTGCGATGAAGTGCTTGTGTGAGTTTGATCGCCTCTCTCTCTCTCTGTCTTCCCAAAATCTGGATCCCCCTCTACTGTGGTGGCTAGTCCTATTTATAGAAGCCCTGGGCCTCTTCCCAAATATCAAGCGGGAAGGGCGCCAACAACGGCAATTTTGAAGGGGATCATATACTACAAGTTATCCTGACTAAAGTTGGTCTCGGCTACCAAAGGCACTGGCGATGACGCCGTCTTAGGCTCCATGGTGACCTCCATCCTCCCGCTCCGCTGGTCTTGGTCTCGTTACACCGAAATGGCAACCTTTGCCTGATGCCTCGGTACTCCACATCTGTGTTTGCCCCCTTTGCACAATAGAGGAAACAAGGACACTGCACGGGCCGGCGCCCGCCTGGCGCCTGCCTGGTCTCGATCATCATGGCTTGCATCACGAGCACCTCGTGAGGTACCCTGCCTTGATCTCTCCGCCTCCTCGCGAGCCTGCCTGGCGAGGTCGTTCCTGAGGAAGCCTCGTGTCGTCCACCCTGCGAGGGTTGGCCCCTCACAAGGGTCTTGAATCTTGTGCTGATGAAGATGGGCCGTACTGGGCCACCACTTGAGCCACGCCGCAGGCCGCAGGCAGGCAAGTCTAGGGACCCCCATTCCCAGAACGCCGACAGCAATCCACTGCAGGTTGCGCTGTTCTCTTTCACCCAGCGCCTATGCGAGAGGGCCACTGACCCCTTCTTCCTCGCTGCCGTACATAGTGTGGGCAGATCCGTCTTCCCACTGCATGCCTTGCCACATCCCGATGACCCTAAGGTATAAGTTTCTTTGAAACCATCATTGCTCTAGCTGCATGCGGATCTTTTTCGATTTTATAGTCGAATCTAGGTCTTGGTTCAAAGAGGAATGAAGGGTGTGGTGGGGTGGAGCATGAATCTAGGACGTGGTTCAATGAACAAAGGAGGGAGGGAAAGTAGTATAGACTGACTATCTAGCCACTTTATTGGTCGAAAAGGGAAAAAGGGGGGTAACCCAGTACACACATCTGTAAGGAACCGATCTCTTTGTTGAAAAGGCAAAGAAACTGGGGGTTGAGTAGTTTGTGCCGGACTAGATTTGCTGCCCTCACATAGGAAAAAAGGTTCAGAGAGAACAAATATGGGACCAACGCAGATATGCTGCTTGGCTACATACTCTGCATCACCCATTTATATGTGTGGACGCACATGGTGCTGGCATGTCCAATGTCCCATACAACTATTTTGTTGCTGTTAATCTAAGAATGCGGCTGGAAAATTGAAGTAATGCCACTGTTAAAAATAAATTACATTTTTAACCAATGTTGTTTTAAGAGAATGTCTTTGTTAATATGAATCAATGCAACCGTTTTAGAAATGCTACTATCCTACTTTGTATTCCATCAAGATAAGTTAGATGCTTCTTTTTGTCGCTATTTGTTTCATCCTCCTTTATTGGCCAGTAATTGCTTCCTTTTTTTCCTCTGTTAAAACAGGGATATCTAGCAAACTTAGATTTCACACCGGCGACTTTGCTTGATTTAGTGCAACTGCACAAAACAAGATTGGATTTCCTATTCGTGTTGGCAGATTCGTACGTGATCTTGTGTGCGTCATGACAGGTTGGTACTTGCCTTCATCCACATGATCGTGCAGTGTGTTTTGAGATGCTGTGCTACTTGTATTGGTACTGTTTTAAATAAATGTTGAATTGAAGCTATTGTATTGCTCTCTTTGCCCATTAAGTAGTAAAAAAAATGGTACCAACCCAGACATGATGCTTGTTGCTTTGTTACAACAAAATCTGCATCACCCCCTTTATAAGTAGATGGAAGCACATGGTGTTGTTGTGCCCACTCTCTTGGAACTATTTATGCATTTTTGTTAATCTAATGCCGCTGGTAAAATTAAGCAATGCCACTCTCAGAATTAACTAGTGAATCTTAGTTCAAAACTGCAACACTTGTTAGGGATTGGCGGAATTACCATTTTTGTGGCCGCATGTTTCATCCTCCTTTATTTGCCAGTAAATGATTCCTTTGTTGCCTTTGTTAAAATAGGGATATCTATTCAACTTGTTGCTATTGCGACATTTTGCTTCGCTACGCGAAACACTTATAATTTAAGAGTGTTTTCTGCACTTCAACTTGAATGTCACACCAGCGACTTTGCTTTATTTTGGTGGAACTGCACAAAAGGAGACCGAGATTTGTTTCAAGTCTTCCTCGCGAGTTGTTTCATATATTGGTCTCATCCACATGATGGAGTAGTGTGCTTTGAGATGTTGTGTTACTTGTATTTGTACTGTTTTGGATAAATGTTGAATTGAAGCTATTGAACTATTGTTTTTTACCATGAAGTGAGCAAAAATTGTTCCAACCCAGACATAATGCTTGTTTCTTTGTTACAACAAAAATCTGCATCACCCCCTTTTTATAAGTAGACGGAAGTACATGGTGTTGTTGCACCCACTCTCCCCTGGAACTGTTTAATCAAATGCCGCTGGTAAAATTAAGCAATGCCACTCTCAGAATTAACTACTGAATCTTAGTTCAAAACTGCAACACTTGTTAGGGATTGGTGGGATTACCATTTTTGTGGCTGCATGTTTCATTCTCCTTTATTTGCCAGTAATTGATTCCTTTTTGCCTCTGTTAAAACAGGGATATCTATTCAACTTGTTGCTATTACGACATTTTGCTTCGCTACGTGAAACACTTATGTTTTAAGAGTGTTGTGTGCAGTTCAACTTGAATGTCACACCGGCGACTTTGCTTAATTTTGCTGGAACTGCACAAAAGGAGATCGGATTTTCATATATGTGTTGGGATTTCTTTCAAGCCCTCCTCGCGAGCTGTTTCAAATCTTGGTCAAGAAAGGTTAGTTCTGACTTTTATCTACATGATACTGCACTGTGCTTTGAGATGTTGTGATACTTGTATTGGTACTGTTTTGGATAAATGTTGAATTGAAGCTATTGAACTGTTGTCTTTTACCATTGAGTGAGCAAAAATTGTTCCAACCCAGACATGATGCTTGTTTCTTTGTTACAACAAAACTCTAAATCACCCCATTTATAAGTAGATGGAAGCACATATTATTGTTGCGCCCACTCTCCCATGGAACTGTTTATGCTTTTTGTTAATCTAATGCAGCTGGTAAAATTAAGCAATGCCACTCTCAGAATTAATTAACTACTGTTCAAAACTACAACACTTGTTAGGGATTGGTGGGATTACCATTTTTGTGGCCGCATGTTTCATCCTCCTTTATTGGCCAGTAATTGATTCCTTTTTTGCCTATGTTAAAACGAATCAGTCGCATTGTTTTAGGAATGGTACTATCCTGCTTTGTAGTTCTTTCTACATGTTTAACCATGGTATTGTTAAGATAATGTCTCTGTTAAAATGAATCAGTCGCATTGTTTTAGGAATGGTACTTTTCTGCTTTGTCATTCTTTATACATGTTGAAAGAAGGCATTGTTAAGACGATGTCTCAGTTCATATGAATGAATCACACTGATGGAGAATTGCTACTCTCCTACTTTGTTTCCCATTAAGATAAGGTAGATCTGTAGATGTTTTTCTTCTGGGAGTACAAGTCATCAACCGTTATTTCTCAGTAATTGTTTCCCTTGTAACTATTGTTGCTGATAGGGATATCAAAATTAAAGCTCAGTCCAACATTGATTTTAGTTGAACGACACAAAAGGAGCCAATTTGTCTAAGGCAAACTGCTGCATTAGTGGGTCCAGTTGGTCTTACCACTTTGCAGAAAGAAGCTGCCACTGTTTGCACTACAATACAGGAGGAAAGATCAAGAAGCTTTACAGAGTATTAGTAGACACTGGTGACATGACTAATCTGCAGAGAGCATAGGCAACTCTACAACACATGGAGTGCCCTGGGCAAAAAGTGCCCAAACAAGTAAAGAAGCCAAGACAGCACTCCAAGTCTATCAATGTCATTCTAAGCAAAAATGATGTGGCATCTGGGTATGGTAATCTGTTTACTATATTTTCAGTTTGTTAGTCCACCGAGTGGTGGGTTGACACTGGGGCCAATATTCATGTGTGTGCTGATGTGTCTTTGCTTTATTGCAGCATATAAATACGAAATCCATAGGGATGCTCAGCTTGATTTTAGTGGAACTGCACAAAATGTTCAGATGGTTTGTGTCCTCCATAATACTTCATCATGCACAATACATCGAATGGTTCTCTAATCATTCGTTGTCACCTTGAGCCACTGGACTATCAGTTGACAAACTAAAGACAAACCCTGCCTGTTCCACAATCATAGGCATTAGATATTTCGAATGGGAAAAGCTTGTCAAAGTTTAATCATTGATATTAGCAAGAAGAGATTAGTTTAATATATTGGAATTGGAAAACCTTGTCAAATTTTGCTCATTGATGTTAGCCAGAAGACATGCATTTGATATTTTTGAGTCGGACGCCCTTTGCTCTGAGTAATATCGATAATTGTTTCCTATTCCTGTCTTCAGTTCAGAAATATTTACATTGCTGAGATGCACAGTCACATGAGTGTTGACTTATGTAAGGTATTTTAAGAGTTTGTTCTGAATGTTGTCTATGTAATGCTAGGGCTTGTGAGTTTGATTGCAAACTTGAGCTTGGAATTCTGTGGCATGCGGCATCACGAGCTGTTCACCATGCCTCCTGAGAATAATGCTTCATATTGTTTTGCATGTTGAGCTAATGCATGTGATTTGCATGTTATGAAGATCATCCTCTTCTGTTGTTTCCGTGCTTAACAAGTTCATTGTCTTATGTTTCATTCATAGCCTATACGACAACTCGGGTAGGTTAGAGGTGAAACCATATGATTTTCCGACCAACTCATCATCTTAGGCCATGATTGGATCATCGTTTTCCAACCAAAACCGATTGTAAAACTGACGCTTGTAAATAAAAGAAGATGGTCTCGGGCAAAGCGCTTGGTTGGTCGATTTCGACTAGTAAAATATACACTGGTCTCTCAAATTACACGTGTAACCTACCAGTTTTACTTATAGACCTCGGGCCCTTGGTTTCATTACGCCTGTATCTTACGCATTGTTTCCGATGACGAGTAAATTACACTTGTATATTAATACAGGTGTGAAATAAACCAGAGCTCCCAAGCACGGCCTTACCATTTCATGCCGTCTTAGTCTCTCGAAGGTGCTCATAGGTGTCCAATGATCCTGGCTTCCGGAATGAGCAGCGGGCACTGTATCAGACCATCTGTAGGACCCGCGAGGCCCTCTCCATCGTCCTTCGAGTTTTTGCGCTTGCCGTGGCACCGAGCATTGTCAACATGGTCAACGAACATGAGGATTCAGGAGATGACTTTATTTTGACTGGATGATAGTAGGGACCCACTAGGGCCATAGCCGTATGTACGCAAGTGCCTCATTATGTACAAATATCTTTTTTCATCCACCTGGTTTCCTGACATCACGATCCCACACCACTGTCAACCTATGTAGTCAATAAACGAGAGAATTGCACAAGGACCGACCACATCACAACCAACAAAATCAGCATATGTAGCAATACTAAATTGCACACGAACAGTACGTGTTATCTTAACCTTGCCGCTATTGTTGAATCATTGGATGTAGTAAGGATGCGGATGTGGTCTTGTGATGAGAGAGAGATTCTCCACAATCTCCATGCTAGCCAAGTTGTTGCAGCTCCCTCCATCTATGATGACGCAAACAGAATGCTCCGTCACAACTCCCTTTGTATGGAACAAATTATGCCTTCGATTTCGCTCAGCTTTGTGACCTACACACTCAAAACACGTTGAGCAACTAAAATTTCATACCTGTCAGCATTTTCAGCAGCCATGTATTGCGTCTCATGATCAGAATCATCCCCATCGTGTTCTTCACTTGTAATAAGAGACAAAGTCTCCTCATCAGAGTCACTAACGGACTCATACCCACCATCCCTAGTAGAAATCATCACACGCGTAGATGGGCATTCACTCGCATAATGACCTCCATCCTTGCAACGACGACAAATAATATCATGTGTTTGCCCTGTGATGCCATGGATGAAGAAGAGTTTTGTGCAGAACCGGAAGGTGTACTCCTGGCAGATGCTGGTGGTGGTGCCTGTTTTCATGTATCTCTGTTAGAATTGGTGCCTGAAGTCAGTGGTGCTACAGTAGGACATGTGGGAGTAGAGGATGTACATGGTGTCCATGATGAAGTTCGACCTATAGAAAAATTAGTTCGCACCCTGTCGATCCTGCACTTCACGTTCAGCTTTACAAGCAAGATGGAATAAATGAGTAATATTATTATACTTCTTATACTCTATAATGGTCTGAATCTCTTTATTTAATCCACCCATAAAACATGCAAGCATAGATTCATTATCCTCAACAATACCACACCTAATCATGCCAGTTTGTAATTCCTAATAATACTCCTCTACTGAATTTTTTCCTTGTCTCAAACGCTTTAATTTTTGAAGTAATTCACGTTGATAATATGGTGGAACCCAACGAGTACGCATTGCAGTTTTTAAAGCAGCCCAAGTAGTAGTATTATCATGATATAATCTACAATGTTTAGACCACCAAACAGAAGCAAAACTAGTGAATTCACAAACAGTAGCAACAACACGTCTCTACTCAGGATATTGTAAGCATGTGAAACGTTATTCAGTTTCTAACTCCCAAGTAAGATATACATCAGGAATGTATCTACCCTAAAATGGTGGAATATTCAATTTCAGTTTAGGAATATGGTCATAATTTCGTACCAGAGGTGGTACTGCAGCCCTACCGTTGTGATTATATGCCTAAGGTCGACCTGCTGGTGGTGGTGTTGGTGGTTGCACGTAGTTTTGATTTTGATCAACCTCATCCTCGTAATAGTCCTCCACCTCTGTAGTAGCAGCAGGAGCTACATAAGCATCAACAACAGTAGCAGTGGCACCAGAATTTTGTCCTAGCTCAAGAGGAACATAGCGCGTTCGGCAGAGGGTTGTTTCGCGACGTGGAGGTGGTTGTTGTTGTTGTAATGGTGTAGCAGATGCAGGTAGTGGTTGTGGAAGACGCGTGAGTACTTCACCGAATTTGGCGTCCAACTTGGCGTCAATTGTCGTCTCAACGTCATCAATCCTCTCCAATGCCTTCCAAAGCTAGCCATGACGTCTTCCACCTATTGACTCAAAAAATTTGCTGAAATTTATCATGAAGCTCCTTCTTAGTCATGTTCTCCCAGTCATGGTTAGATACAATAGAAACACAAAAGAATATGATCCTACAGACTACTAGAAAGTGGCAGCATGTCACAAATCCATCAAGCAAATATAAAATACTTACTAGTTCTTACCCAGCAGCAGGTGGTGATCAGCAACCGTTGTAGTCAAAAACTCTCTAAGCTTGGATAGAGCGATTATCGGGGAGAGTCAAACGCACGACGTAGATGTATCTGGAGCTGGGAAGGCTTATAATATGGTAGCAAAAAGGGTCAGCAATAATCAATCTAGAGATGCAAAGTTGAATACATGCTCAACGACGATACTGTGCTGGTCCTAGGCGAGACTGTACTAGAGATGCGAGCCTAGAACACTAACAAAATCACGGCACGGCACGGAAACAAGGGAAAAACACACTCTGGATTTTTTTCACTCTTTTTTTGCGCTCTTTTTTTTGCGAAAATTCACTATAATGGCGAGTGTCTCAAAACTCTTCCCAAGTCAAAGTAACAGGACAGGCGCAAAAATTTTTGACTATTTTTTTTCAGAAATCAGGGCAATGACGACAAAAAAGTGTGACAATAAATTGCTATGATGGCGAGTGTCTCAAAACGCTCCTTCGGACCTAAAAACAGGATAGGGAAAAATATTTTTGGTCGCCGATTTTTTTTTCGAAAGCTACTCCGGAAAGGAAACACCAATCAAAAAATAGATTGATCTCGAAAACAAACCTAATAGGAAAAGAAATTGGATTGGTGGTGATATATGATGGTAAGATATGGCAGCACTGGTATTTGTAGACTCGGATTGGTTATGGACAGGCAGTGGTATATGTGGGCTCGGATTGGTGGCGTGGTATATATGAACTCAGATTGGTAGGGGGTATATGGTGGTATATGGCAGCGGCGATGTATCTGGTGTGGTGGTGGTATATGGCAGCGGAGAATCTGGTGTGGTGGTGGTATATGGCAGCGGATGATGATGGTGAGGCGGCGGCATGAATACCCATGAACAGAACTCGAATCTCTAAAAGGCTAGACGCTAAGACCAACAACTAGACACGACGATGCAACTGCAAATTCCACTAACCAAATACAAAACGATTATGCAATGGTTCAGACTGGTTTGGATATGATGACTAACCCTATTTTTTGCATTTTCGTGGATCGTAGGTATGAAGAACAGACTCGATCGAAACTACCAAAAACTGTAAAATCTCAACGAGCAACCTAGAAATCTGATACCACTTGATAGAGGCGAAGGTGTTCCGATGTTTCGATGAGATAGCTATCGTTTTCTATGGGAGTCAACTTTGACGATTCCACTACGAACGTGTGAAGACGTGGCACCTTAGCAATCGCTAAACTAACTTCCGAGGGGTTACTGACCACACTGGAGCACAATCAACCTGACCATGATGGTCTATTTCCTGCGAGCAAATGAAGAACAAGCAAGAAAGTGAGATTGCAATCTGGATATTGCGAATATAAGATGAAAGATTTATTGATCAAGATGGGGTTCTGTGACGTCTTGGTCTGGTCATGGAACACAAACGAAGTACGCGAAGTTGTAGCTATGGCAAACTTTTAATCTAAACAAAACCCAAAGTCTAAACAATGCCCTAAGGGCTGTATATATGGAGGAAGAGGGGGTGAATTTCATGACCTTGGAAGAGGGGTCTGAAATCAACCCAATCTCTTGTTCCCCACACATATGCACTCCAAAAACAGCCTACCCTTATGTATTTCGAAATTACAAGGGCCTGGCCCAATAATAAGGTGATGCGATGATGCGAAGCATCCTACGATCATCCCCATGTTCACTACGACCACTCCCCGTGACCCAAGGATACATAAGATGAGACCTCGACTATACGCCATTGGACACAAGGTGAACTCGCTCCTCTCCGAACCTTCACTTTTCACATGTGAGACATGGCTACTACCTCAAACATGTGTGCTATGCATGACCAGGAACCAAGAGAGAGGCCATGGACAAGAAGGCGAGGATACCAAGTAAAAGGACCAAACGGAGAAGCTGTCAGAAATCTACAGCAACCGGACGACCGGTCTGGACCAGACGTCTGACGCCTGGAATCCACCGGATGACCGGTCAGGACCGGACGTCCGGCGCCTGAAGCCCCAACCGGCCCATGTCCCAGCCATCGCCAGCTATAGTGAGCGGACGTCCGTCTAGGACCGGACGATCGGCCATCTCCAGACGTTCGGTGTCACTTTTATAGAACGAAAATAGAAGAAGTCCGAGCCCTACCGGGTGTCTGGTCCCTCGTGAGCCACCGGACGACCGGTAAAGGTCGGACGTCCGCTGCCTGTGTGTGCACAGTTACGGGCCCGAGGCCCATGTACCCTTTCATTTCGCCCCCGTTTGCACTTAAACTATAAATAGACCTCCTCCTCCTCCTCCTAGTTAGGGTTAGCATTGGTTTAGCTCATTTCTGAGATAGAACTTTGCTCATCCATCCGGATCTACTCCACCGAGAGAGACCATTCCCTCTTCGGAGAAGATCCACTTTGGATTCAAGACCCCCTTCATGGGAAGACCCCTCAAGACCTTCTCATGGAGATGAACTAGCTACTTGTATCGTCCTTTGTTGGATTCGGATCGTGTATCTCTTTGTGTTTCGAGGATCTAGCACATGTGTAATCGAATCTTGTTGCTTTGAGTGATTCTCTCGTGTTTCCCCTCGTGTTCTTCGTCTTTTTCGTAGGATCCCCTCCAATCATGAAAGATCGAGCATCTAGGGTTCTACCCTACATTATCTTGGATCAGAGCAAGGTTGATCACGAATTTGGAGCCCCTACCCCTCTTTTTCTAGCCTAATTTTGTTGTGTTCTTCCCCAATGTTGAAAATCCCCACCAAAAATAGCCCCAATTTTTTTTGTGATTTGTTGGTTTGATGATCTTTTGTTGATTTGGATCCGTGGATTTGTTTGGTTTCAAGTCGATCTAGCATCTACCCAAGTTTCCCCATCTTTCATCCATGAAATTTGCTCAACTTTGACCGCAAATTCCGCCCAAAATCGCGTCCTGGAGCTCAAATACCGCGTTGACCCCGACCCACCGGACGTTCGCCCTTTACCGGATGACCGGAACCCCTAAACCGAGCTGAAACAGCGGATTTCCGAGCCCCACCGGACGTCTGACGACCGGACCTCTGTCCATTACCAGACGTCCGACACCTGTAGATATCAACTTCGGCTGATTTTTGTTTTGCCCATAACTAATTCATCCGAACTTCGGCTGACGACCGGACCTCTGTCCATTACCAGACGTTCCGTTCTATCAGCTAATGCAGCACCAGGAGATCTACTGCGATTGTGCCCCGGTTCGTCTAGGCGAGCACCTCAATAGAGAAAGTCGAAAACTGACTGTCATGATATAGCGTGAGACTGGTCAACCACTCGATGACCCGTCGGTATCTATAGGATTCCTCCGCATTGATGAAGGGCCGTTTCCCGGTCAGGCACATACGCGCCCTGAATTCGGGTAAGCGCGGTGCCCCTAGGGGCTATATAGTAGCCCCACTGTAAAACTCCTATGGCTAAGTGAAAGTGATAAAGCATTATAGTCCGGTTGCCTAGTTTGCTATGCTACCACCTCCTTTATAGGACCAAGATGTTGGATCAAATGTAAAAATGCGCCTTTTGCAAACACCCCCGCATTATATGCGTGGGGGCTGAAGCCGAAGACTGCCATCTTTCAGGTTATATACACATATACATTAACGGCCGCACATGAGGTATTTTAATTCTTGAAGGCACAAGTATAAAAAGCTTTTATATTTCATCAAAACATTGTTTCACAATAATACATGTTATTCGAACATAATATTCTTCGAGCACTGCGTCTCTATTAAACGAGCGCCCGACAGAACTTCCTGAAAATATTTCTCGACGGGTACTAGGCTTCCGTCCGAATCCGGGGATGCAACATCGGTGGCCTTCATCTCTGCCCAGTATGTCTTGACACGGGAAAGAGCCATCCGCGCACCCTCTATGCATGCCGACCTCCTCATCGCATTGATATGCGGCACCGCACCAAGGAACTGCTGCACCAAGCCAAAATAACTCTTCGGCTCGGGCCTCTTCAGCCACAAAAGACTCACAACATCCTTCATGGCAAGTCCGGATAACCTATTCAGCTCCGCCCATTCGGCCAAGCGATCGGTTAATGGAAGTGGGCGCTCTGGATTATGGAACTGCGACCAAAAAACCTTCTCCATTTCGTGATCCTTTTGATGCCTCCGGTTAGTAGGTTAGTCCCAAAAATGATATAAATGTGTAAAATAAAGCCCATAAACATCCAAAAGGGGTAATATAATAGCATGGAACAATCAAAAATTATAGATACATTGGAGACGTATCATGAGCCTCGGCAAAACCCTTGTCGAGGGCATCCACGAGACCTCCGGCAAGATCCTTGTCGGGGACGACCACGGTGCCACGGCAAGACCCTTGCCGGGGCCCCGGCAAGGCCCTTGCCGAGGACATCCGCTGGGCCACAGCCAGGCCCACACCCGCCAAGGTTCCACTGCCACTCCCATGCAGCTGCCAGCCCACCAGCTAGGCAGGCACCTGTGTGTCAACATGAGGCTTACAAGCCAACTCAGTGCATGCCTACGTGGTGGCATGCAAATCTTCGTGAAGGCCCTACCACCGCGCCACCTCAGCAGCTTGCTAGCCTACATGGCACCATGCGCACCGCTGGCCTGGACCCGTGTCGGAGCGAGGTGGGGTGGCGGCGGATGGGACGGGGGCTGGTTTCCGTCCCCGATGACGTGAGAGGGACACCTAAGGGGCGCATTAAATGCATCTTGTCCCGTAATGGCTAAGCGATAAGCTTAGCCACTGTACACTGATACCACCTCCTGTGTGCCACTGTGGCAATCCCCTTGACTATAAAAGGAGGCCCGAGGCATCCAGGAGAAGGATTCAGACCTTGGGACAAGTGACACCCATCGTGGCTAGCTCAAGAACTCCAAGAACACTCAAATGGACACAAAAGCAGGAGTAGGGTATTACGCATCCTCGCGGCCTGAACCTGGGTAAACAACCTGCGTGCTTGTGCTGATTGTTGATCCCGCTCTTCCCACAACCCCGCGCCCCGCAAACGTAGTAGGGATTCCCGTGATCCCATAGGTGTCGTTTCCACTGACATCTTTGGCGCGCCAGGTAGGGGGCATAGTCCTGAGAATCCGGTTTAGTAGGTAGTCGAACAGCTCTTCGTCGCCATGGCTCCCAAGAGGAAGAAGACCACATGATATGTTCATCCGGAGCCGGACAGCCTATACCGGTGCGGGCCAGTAGCGGGACGGTCTCGGAAAGAACCCGAGGCGCGGACTGCAAACACCCACATCGCCCTGACGTCCGGGCCCGACAATAGGTGTTGTTCGTGAGGCAGACGATGGGCCGCACGCCGCGAATTCCAGAGACGGAGTTGTGCCCCCTAGAGGCGGCACGGGGCCCTCCAAAGGCATCACCATGCCTCCTAGCGGCAGCGCGGCGGCCTCCAAGACACCAACACTGGCGCCCACGACACGTTCTTCCCAAGTTGGCGCGATGAGCAGCGCCACCCTGCTGGTGCCCCTGGGTGTTGCCTTGGGAAGAGTCCCGCGCGTTCTTCATGGGACGAGGAGGGCCAGCATGCACGCCGTGGTGCTGGTGGAAATGGCGGACAGCCGCAAGGCCGTGATAGAGCTCCTGCTAACATAGTTAGAAGTCGAAGTGCGTCACGGTCCACGCAGCTTTCGCCGGCCGCTCCTTCTAACATAGTTAGAAATCGAAGTGCGTCACGGTCCACGCAGCTTTCGCCGCCGCCGACACTAGCAGAAGCTCTAGCGCGCCCGCAGTTGCTCCTCGACTTTCCTCCTATTGGGGAAAGGCTCGACAAGTGGAGAGGCACTGTCCAGAGCCTCGTTGGCATCGCCAACAAAGATGAGCCGCGAACGGCGGGGCCCGTAAGCTGTCGCTTCGTCGAGCCACCGCATGCCAACAATGGAAGGGCCGGGGGCAATGCAGCCATGATGCACTCTCCTCCCCCATGCCAGCCACCGCGGGTGTTGATCCGTCGTGATGACGCTTGCGATAATATCTCCATAGCGTCGTCCGATCCGCGGACCCACCGCGACCAGCGTCAAGTTCTTTGGGAGCGAGCCCTTGAAGACGCTCGAACCACCGTCGAGCGCTGGCATGATGCAAGCCACCAATCAGACAGGCGGGCAGGACCCATTATGGACCACCCATCACCGGGACGCTACGGTGTCCTACCCTATGAGGTGGGTTGTCCGGCCTTCACCCATGAGCTGCGGCAGTTCCAGTGGCCCTCCCACCGCACGTTCAAGCCCGATGTTGGCGAGAAGTACAACGACAAGACTCACCCGTTAGAGTTCCTCAGCATCTACACCATCGCGATGGAAGCTGCTGGTGCCCGCGACGATAAGGTGCTTGCCAATTAATTCCCTTTGGCGCTCAAGCCCAGTGTCATGTCATGGTTGGTGCACTTGCCGATGGACTCCATTTCCTCTTGGCCGGATCTGTGCCATGAGTTTGTTGGCGCCTTCACTGGAGGCCATGAAGCTCATGGACAGGCAAGCGACCTGCATATTATCCCCCAGAAGGAAGGAGAAAACTTGCGCAAGTACATCCAAAGATTCAGCCGAGTGCAGTACAACATCCCAGATGTTCATCCCGCCGCCGTGATCAGCGCATTCCATCAGAATGTGCGTAATCATAAGATGCGTGAGGAGCTGGCGATGAACAAGGTCAGGGATGTGGCCAAACTTTATGTTCTGGCCGATGGGTGCGCTCGGGCAGAAGAGGGGAGAAACTACCCCGGCGAGGACGCCGGCGCGGAAACCGACTGCCAAATCGAGCCACCGGCCAGACACCCTTTGCCCTGGTATAGGGGGCAGAAGCAGTTCTCCCCACGGAACTCATATACGAGTCACCTCAAGTGCTCGCTTATGATGAGCTTGAGAAAGAGTGATTAAGGCAATGCTCCGCAAGGAAGATTGTCTATGGGCGGCTGTGAGAGCAGCATGCTACCAGCAAGCCTTACGCCGCTACCATAGCCGCAAGGTTCATGCCCGAAGATTTGAGGAAGGCGACCTTGTCCTTCAGCGTGTTCAGTCAGCCAAGAATTCCAACAAGTTGACACCAAAGTCGTAAGGCCCTTATCGGGTAATACGAGTCACTAGGCCTGGCGCAGTCCACCTGGAGACCGAAGATGCCATTCCAGTAAGCAACTCCTGGAACATCGAGCATCTTCGTAAGTTTTACCCATAAGGCGTGGCTGTCGGGCCCCCCGGCAAGCCACCTTTTGTATGAGCCTTGCCGGGAAGGCATGTAACCCTCTATAGAAAGCCAGGTGCAGACCCTGAGCATAAATAAATGAAGCACTGGCGCCCTAAGTCATAACATGCATGCTAGGTTGAGTCTCTCCCTCAGTTAGGGTTGATAGTGCTTGAGCAGCGACTAACCCCTAGCATAGAGGTCGAGTTTGTGTCTTTCTGTTACTGTCCGTCCTCTCTGGTTCGCAGGATACATGAATGTTTCCGCCGAGCTAAGTGGAAGAAAGAGAACGAGCTGGCGCTTCGGCCCCAGCAGGCCAAGGCTGCCGAGGGCTGAAGACACAAGGGTCCACCCGCGGCAAGTCAAGGTCGTCGGGGGCTGCGATTTCAGATAAGTCTCTTACCCCCCTGTTATGCATTTCCGTATGGAATTGGGACATAGGAAACCTCATTTTATTCCAAGGCCACTGTGCTCCCTTTTTCCCACCACATGAGAACTTTTTCTTGGTTCGGAAATTGGTTGTAGCCGTGGCAGCAAGGAAGCAAGCGTAGGGACTAATCCTACTTCACCCCCGCCTCCACTGAGAGCGTAAGTTCGGTCGGGTGAAGTGAGGAAGCGGCAAGGCTCGTTGCCGGGCGCCAATGTTTATGTTGAAAATAGCAATGGTTCGTCCCCTGGCATGGGCTTTTGTCACACACAAAGGACCCGGCAAGCACCCTTTTTCATTAATACGCCCCATACAGGTACAGTTCGTACGGAATGTAAACATGAGCAAGGGGATTACAAGTTTTAAAACTAACTGAGGCCCATAGGCTTACAAGCTAAAAAAAGATAAGGTGCCCGCAATCCCTTTCTTGTCCCTCTCCTCGTGAAATGGAACAAGAAGGTAAGATGGCAGGAGGAGCACCTAAGCGACGTACGAGCAGCAGAAGGCGCCAAGAGAACATGCCGGTGGCCGCCTAGGGGAGGGCTGGTGAGGATGGTGCCGGGAGGAGAGCTGGAAGATGAGGCAGCGGTCCGTCAATACGCTACGAAGGCATCGGTGCCATCGTACCCCGATTTAATGGCCTGCCACCCGCCTTCTTCGCCTTCTTCGGCCTCCCCGTGCCAGCTGCCCAAGGAGGCGACCCCGAGAAGTTCAAGGAGCCGGCCCCACTGGGAGAAGGGGCCCGGTGCAGATGCGGCTGCTGCCAGCACCGCCCTAGGGTGGTAGGTCCGACACCTAGTCGGACCTGTCATCCTCTTGCCTGCCACCCTCATCGTCGCTGCCGCTATCCTCCTCGTCACTCTCGCTCGAGGACGAGTCTTCGTCATCCGAGGAGCTCTCCAGGCAGCACTTCAGGCGAGTTCCAAAGTTGCGAAGACCTTGACGAGAGGAGGCCATTCTCCATTAGCTTGAAGTAGAGAATGAGCCCCGCCATCATGCTATGGATGCGAGCGAAGTTTTTCCATCCGCGACGGAGATACATGACATGAGGGGCTGGGAAATCGACATCCTCCCATGTTCCTCTATTCCCACAGCCCCTCATATGCAGTCTCAGCGCCTGCGGCGGGTTGAGCTGCATCTCCCGAGCGAATGGAGTAGGGAGACAAAGAAGACGACGCGCCGGCCGGCGCAGCCTGATGAAGAACTCGTGGGGCTGGTCCCCAACGTGGCCCTCCATTGGGGGAAGGACCGCTGGCGGAGGCGAGGCCGATGCGCTGCCCCGTCCTCCTCTTCCCCGAGCGCCACGGTAGCCTCCGCCTCGCCCCTCCCCCTTCCCCTTACGGCCGGCTCCGCCGCCACGGACTCTTGGGGAGGAGCTGCATGTTGTCAACCAGAGACACTCGCGGCCACCGTCGTAGCATCAGCACGCCCTCTCGCCATGGCAGAGGGGAGGAAGAAGCAAGGATGGGAGGAGGCGGATGGTGAAAGACTGAAGGGAGCCATCCCTCCCGCTCCTCTCCTTATAAAGGGGCAGGTTCAGGGCTCGGCCACCCCTCTGAGCCAACCTAGCTCATTAAGATGACAGCAGGCGAGGCCGTCGACCGCCCTCCCCGCCTAGTTGAAGGGGCGTGGGTATCAACCCACGCACGCACATCTTCCCACATTCCGTGTGCCTATCACCCGCCCTGCGCCGTGCATGCGACGTACATGGCGCAAGGGGTGGGCGTAGTAGGACGCATGGAGTGATGATTCCAGAGCAGAAATCGTAAAGGAGCAGCGGCCCCGCGGTCTTGAAAGGACATGCAAGCCGCCTCTTTACTATTCACCGCGGTGACGCAAGCACGTTTCGGTCACCCGATGCGTGATCCCCATGTCACGCATTCAACGCGAATCTTGGGGAAGCGCAGCGGACGAAGGATTACCACGGTCAAAACCGTCCCTGCCTGCCCGCGCACCGTTCTGGGCCTAGCCCAACAACGCATCGCGCTTATGTGTGGCCTAGGCCTGGGGTCTCCTGTCGGTGTACAGAAGTAGGGGTTCTACTCTGCACCCCTCTACCGGTGCATGGGCAGTCAGAGCCACGCCCAAGGCCACACTTGGCAAGTCAAGGGAAGGAGGCCGAGGCCACGAGATGGTGAAAAAAACGCCAAGACAGATACACGGAGAGCAAGAGGGCAAGGTGGGTTCCCTCGGCAAGACCTTGCCGGGGCGACCACCACAGCCCCGTCAAGGACCTTACCAGGACAGCTTGCCCAACCCCAACGGAAAGCGCCACTATAGAGCCCAAGGTTTCTGACAACCACATTGGAACCATGGCTCGGGAGGCACCTCCATGATGGCATGCAGATCTTTGTGAAGACAAGAAGCACACAGAGTTGGATAAGGATTAGAAGACGACGAGCGTCGGCAAAACCCTTGTCGAGGGCATCCACAAGACCTCCGGCAAGATCCTTGCTGGGGACGACCATGGTGGGGCACCGGCAAGGCCCTTGACGAGGACATCCGCGGGGCCACAGTCAGGCCCACACCCGCCAAGCTTCCACCGCCACTCCCATGCAGCTGCCGGCCCACCAGCTAGGCAGGCACCTGCATGTCGACATGAGGCTTCCAAGCCAACTCAGCGCATGCCTACGTGGTGGCATGCAAATCTTCGTGAAGGCGCAACCACCGCGCCACCTCAGCAGCTTGCCAGCCTACATGGCACCATGTGCACCGCTGGCCTGGACGCATGTCGCAGCGAGGTGGGGCGGTGGCGGACAGGACGGGGGCTGGTTTCCGTCCCCGATAAAGTGAGAGGGACACCTAAGGGGCGCATTAAATGCGTCTTGTCCTGTAATGGCTAAGCGATAAGCTTAGCCACTGTACACGGATGCCACCTCCTGTGTGCCACTGTGGCAATCCCCTTGACTATAAAAGGAGGCCCGAGGCATCTAGGAGAAGGATTCGGACCCTGGGACAAGTGACACCCATCATAGCTAGCTCAAGAACTCCAAGAACACTCAAATAGACACAAAAGCAGGACTAGGGTATTACACATCCTCGTGGCCTGTACCTGGGTATCCGTGTGCTTGTGCTGATTATTGATCCCGCTCTTCTCACGACCCCGCGCCCCGCAACCGTAGTAGGGATTCCCGTGATCCCATAGGTGTCGTCTCCACCGACATGGCGTCGTCGTCCCACAGATCTTTGCTTTCATCCCTGCTGGGGAACAGGAACCTATTTTGCAACTTATTTACGAGCATGTGCTTCATATGTGGTATCTTCTTCAACTTCTCATCGTTGATGTTGGCGGTTTCCCTGAGGATGCATCCTAGTTGATTGCCCCAGCACGAGCGTGCTTTCTTCGGTGTCGTTGGCTCTATTTTCTTGGGGTGCATCTCCGTTACCACAATTTGTCAGATGCCGAGCTCGTTTGGTCTTCGTATCCTCTTCTGCTTTGGTGCTTTACTAGCGCTGATAGCATCGTTGCCTGTCTCGGGGGTGGTGTCAACGACGGTGCCAGTGCTAGTGTCGGCGTTGGTGTCGGTGTTGGTGCCACTGCCGCCACCCCGCATCCGCATCTAGTGTTCGTCCAGGTAATCGGAAAAATGATTTGCTGCCTCGATGGGGTCTTCTTCGAGGCAACCAGAACCCCCGGCTTCGGCATGGCTAGACATGTTTCCTATTCAAAAATTGTAAATAAAAGATATAATGAAGAGAAAAAAGGGGCCTATATTTGGTCGGAATGTTGATTCATTCTCCCTGGAAAATCCCAGGCACTCCATATGTCCTAGTTTCCAGCACAAGTCATGCTGAAAATCATGGAAATTTTTGGCATGACCTTTGCTAAAAAGTAGACATATGGAGCGCCTGAAATTTGCCGGAATGTAAATGAATCAACATTCCGGCAAAACATAGACCACTCGGATATTGTTTGACATTCAACCAACATTACAAAATCATATAACATCAATGACATATACCATTTGCAAAATATATCATTTAGGCAAGTACATAGAGTGAAATGACCTCACTAAACATTGCAAAATAGTGGTCTTTTCAAAAACCAAAAACATTTGGAAAATAACCTCACTAAACATTTGCTATTATATATACCTACAAAAAATTCCTATATGCTCTCTCTCTCCTAATTTTCTACTACTTTTTTTCTAAATGATCTCTCGCTCTCTCTGCTAATTTTTCTAGCTAAATTCCCTAGCTAAAGGCTACTGTTTTTTATAGGTAAATGCCCTAGCTAATTTTCCTAGATAAATTCCCTAGCTAATTTTCCTAGTTAAATGCCCTAGCTAATTTTCCTAGATAAATGCCCTAGCTAAAAATGCCATAGCTAATCTTCCCTAACTAACTACTCTCTGTTAATTTAAAATTTTACTAATTTTGTTTAAAGCAGCAACAACATCACCTAATTGTTGTGGTTAAAGAAATTTCTATAACTTTTGACTTATGAACCCTAGAACCCTAGAAATTTTTTTGTTAATAATTATTTTATCCTAATAAAAATTCCTAAATTGAACCCTAAAATTTATTCCTACTGCCTACCTAATAGAACCCTAAATTGAAAACCTAGTTTCATTTCTAACAAAAAGAAAACCTAATTGACAAAGAGAGGGGGAGGTGGTAGGCAGGGGGTCGGCCAGTACCAGAAGGGGTCGGAGCGGCGGCAGCGCGGACGAGGAGGAGGTTGGAGTAGAGGCGGCGTGGACGAGGAGGCCGAAGCGGCGGCGGCGCGGATGAGGAGGAGGTTGGAGCACCGGCGGTGGGGACGAGGAGGAGGAGGAGGTCGGACTAGCGGAAGGGGCTCGGGCCGGCGTTGAGGTCCAAGTCGAGGTGTAACAGCCAGCGGGTAGGGGCGATGGCGGCGTGCAACAGCAGAGAGGATGGGGAGAGGTGGGAGAGTGGGGGGGGGGGGGAATGGTACTTGCCAAAATTTTGAGCCCGCACGGTGGTTAACTCAAAATAGAAGTAGCACTGGATTAGGACCCAGCGCTATAGCTAAGTTAGCTATATCACTGGATCCTAATCAGGAGCTACTGCTAACTTTTCTAATTTCTATTTTTTTACTTCTAGAATAAAAATAGTAGTAGTGCTGGATCCTTATCCAGCGCTATAGCTACCTTAGCTATAACGTTGGTTCCCAATCCAGCGCTACCACTATCTTTCTTTTCTTTTTATTATTTTCCTTTTCTTTTATGTTTACTTTTCTTTTTCTTTTGTATTGCTTTCTCCCTTTTGTTTTTTGTTTTTTTTCTCTCGAGGATGGTGTCTCCCTCCCACACTGCGCGAATATCACCGGAAAACCATGCATGTGATGGTAATTGAAGGGGATATGATGTATACATCATTTGATCGATAACGGTTACTTAAGTGCATACACAAATATATATATATATATATATATATAAATATATATAAATGATGGTTTCTCAGCTGCGCCAATGATGTTTCACATTGAGCTTCTTCCCTTTCTTGTTCGTTGTCGAATAATTGAGCCCCTCGTTATGACATTCCCGGAACCATGGAGTACGATATTTCTTTGGTAATGTAGTCTTGATTCTTATTTTCACGTATGCTTCATCATCATCGTCATATTCCCTCGTCGGGTTGCTGTATTGGTCGTAGTCTTCCTCGTTGGGGACTCAATCCATTTCGACGATGCTCCTTTTGCCTCTCCTCACCACAACATGGCTGGGATTGGTCGGGTTAGTTATGAAGAAGCGTTCTGTCACGTGCTTAGCGTTTACCCATGGCTCAGTTTTGGCAATGACGTTAACATTCAAGGTAGCGCTCTTTGCGACGGGTATAGGCATGGTAGTGAAATACTTGTTTTCTCTTACGACGTCCTTAGCCCATCTGACACAGAACATCGTCGCATCATGCATTCCAGCATAGTCAAGCTCCCAGATCTCTTCGACCCTTCCGTAGCATCTTTTAGCTGTGCCGTTGGCGTTGGTCACGCATTCAATCGTCACCCCTATGTTCTGGTAATCACTGTCCATGTCTTTAGCCTCCATGTAGAACGTGTACCCGTTGATATCGTATGCCTGATAGGTAACGAGTTTGGGTGCGGGGCCATGTGCTAAGGCGTGTATGAGCAATCTGTCTGAACTTCCCTCTTCTGGGTGATTAGCAAGAACTTTCTCTTTGAACCAACATAAGAAAGTGGCTGTTTGCTCTACAGTAACTTCATCGTCCATCTTGGGCATCCCCTTATCACGTACTTCTTTGCGATGGTTTCTTTGTGCCGTGTCACATAATTATCTACCACCTCTAGGTGTTGTAGCACTTCTAAGTTAGCCCTGTCAAAGTCGTTTCGTCGATCCGAGTAGTCCATGTGCAATTCCCTCTGACCGTTGTTGTGAACTTCTCCGCCGAGCCTCCCATCATGCTTGTTGACGGGCAAACCAACAACAAGATCTCTGATGCATATATAATTGGCGCAAAAGGAGATGCACTCATGTGTCAGATACCCCTGGACGATGCTCCCATCAGGATGGAACATTTTACGGATGAATACTTTGATGACCCCATTTGTCCTCTCAAAAGGCATCATGCTGTGAAGGAACATCGGCCCGAGGTTGATGATGCCGTCCACGATGTGGACACACAAATGCACCATGACATCAAAGAACACGGGTGGTAAGTACACCTCAAGCCCACATAGTATGACAACAATCTCTCTCTCTAGCCTTCAGAGCTGCTTCACACTGATGGACTTTCAAGAGATAACATCGAAGAAGTTGCAGAGACCAGTAAGCGTGTCACGGACATGCTTTTCCATTATCCCTATAATGGAAACCGGGAGTATCTGCGTCATCATCACATGATAGTCATGAGACTTCATCCTGCGGAACCTTTTCTTCTTGGTGTCTAGAAATCTGCTTATCTTCCCACAGTAACCGGAGCTGACTTTGATTCCTGTAAGGCACTTGATGAATTGATCGATCTCCTTCGCACTTAATTTTTTTCCCCTTCCCCCCTCCTCCGTCTCCTTAGTCGACTTTTCATGGTGGAGATCTTTCCTGATCTTGAAATCTTGCAAGTCTTTCCTTGGTCTTCTCCGGCATGTTCATTAGTGTGCCAAGCAAGCTCTCGAGGACATTCTTCATGATATGCATTGGATCAAGGCAATGAGGTGTGTCGTGATTGGGCTAGTACTCCAAGTCCGAGAAAACAGACCTTGTTTTCCATACCTGCAGCAGCGGCTCCGGCACCTTTTTCATCTTTCCCAGCACGGGGCACTCTTCCTAGTTTTTCAACAGCTTGTTGATTTCAGCGCTGCTCCTCTTACGTGGAGGTCCTTGATGCTCAGCCAACCCATTGAATCATCCTTCTCGAGGCATCTATGATGCTCCATGTACACGATTTTCCCAGACCCGTCATCTTTCATTTATGTAAGCTGCTGATACGTTGTATCATCCATGCACCTCGTGCATCCGTAGTATCCGTGGCACACCTGGCCTGAGGTGTACCCGTAACGAAGATAGTCGTGCACCATCATCATCAGCGTGGCTCTCATATAGAAAAACACTCCTTTGCTAGCGTCCCATGTCCATGCTGGTATTTTCCATAACGTGTCTAGCATTGCACACTAGACAGCTGGTTTTTTCCGCGTGCTCCCCCCGATAAATGATGCAATCATTGATGCATGTGTGGTACCTAATTTGCGGCAAATCAAAAGAGCAAACAATTTTCTTGGCCTCCTCGACAATAGTACGACACAGGTTCCCCGCGGGAAGAACTTTATTATGTAGATACTTCAAATTCTCATCAAGGCTTTTGTCTGTCCATTTGTTTTTGGCCTTCGTCTTTAGAAGTTCGAGCGTGAAGCTCATGCGGGTCACCTCGGGATCGCAATCATTATACAATGGAGTCTTCTAGTCTACTTCAAGTTGTGCCAGCTTGGCCTCCTCTCTAGAAGCAGCTCTCTCGCTAGTCATACTCTTGCGAAGGAGGTCTCAAACATAAGGGTCCTGCATGACTGCACTTAGTAGCGTCGAAGACTGCGGCGTGATCGCTGCCTCTTGTCCACCATGTCCAGACTCTTCTTCACCGTGTCCAGAATATTCTTCACCGCCATCATGTCCGGACTCTTCCCCACCGCCATGTCCGGTGCCTTCATCTTCGTGTTGATCGGTCATCTCTTTGCCTAGCCCCATGTCGTTATTCCCTACATGTGGACATCCTCATCATCATCTTCACTTATCCACCGAGTATAGCCATCCATGAAACCATTCATCAGTAGGTGTGCTTTCAAACTCCCATGATCAAAAGGGTCCAAAAGGACTCCTTCTTTGCATGTTCTACACGGACATCTAATTCTAGTCCTACTATTTGCATACATGTCCATCACCGCGGATTGCAAGTATCGCTCCACCTTCCATCCACTCACCTTCATGACTGACTGCACAGTATAACAAGCAAAAGGGTTATAAGCAAAATGCATGCATGCATCAAAGTCACATAAAACTTTGGCATGACCTTGCCTAAAAATAGGACATATCGAGTTTGCTCGAAATTCACCAAAACGGAAATAAATCGTCATTTTGGCAAAACATAAGCAACTCGGGGGCATGTCACTCGCACAAATCTCTCCATATCCCAAACACACATATTCCCATTCTTGAAATGCATAACTTTGTACTCACCTATCTCTGAGACCGAGCATGGTTAGATGAGGCCTTTCGCTACCTATATAGGGATCGAAAGTGTGGATGGCTAAATAGCTAGCTAGATCTAGTTGTTGGGGAGGAGAGATGACTCTAGCTAACTAATGGAGAGGGAGAGAGATGAGCTAGCTATATCTATATCAGTGGACTGGAGGGAGAGACAAAAAATGAGGTAGCTAGATAGAGATGAGAAGGCCATTTATGGAGGAGAGTTATGGAGGGGGGCTTTAATGGGGAGAGAAGTGAGGTAGGAGGAAGAGAGAAGAAGGGAAACAATGGTGGAGAACTAATTTTGAGAGGGGAGAGGGGAAAGGAGGGGGGAGAGGGCAAAGGGGGGAGGAGGGGAGAGGGAGGGTGAAAAGCTGGCACCAGCCGCAACTAGCAATAGCGATCTTTCCTAGAAAGTGCTGCTGCTATGGTCCTTAGCGGTAGCGCTTGCCAAGAAAAGCTCTACTGTTAATTGAGGCCCATTAGTAGTAGTGGTTCTTTGAAATAAAGCGTTGCTGCTATAATCTTAGTAGTAGCGTTGGATTTTGGACAGTGTTGCTACTATAGCTAGCGTCGGTTGGCTCGTCGGGTCCCACCTAGTAGTAGCATTTTTTTTCAGCGCTACTGCTAAAGAGTTTCTTGTAGCGCTGGCCCAGAACAATGCTACTTCTAATTAGCAGCAGCGCTTGCTAATTTCCAGAGCTACTACTGATGTCCTACCTATAAGGATTTCCCTAGTAGTGATCTTTTCTATAGACCGTGTTTTTACTCCCATAGATACTGCTATTACCCCCTCCAATTCAAATGACTGATAAACAAGAAAAACAATTGAATGTACAGACATATGATAGACAGGTGCAATGGATAGTAGGGAATAAAATAGGGCATGAAATAATTCACATTTATGTTGTCTAACCAAAGAGGGTAGCATGACACAATTTCGCCTATATGATGGCTAACTAAACCGGGTAGAATGACACAATTTCACATATACGACGGCTAACTAAATAGGATAGAATGACATAATTCAAAATATGATGACTATGTAAACAGGATGACATGATATAACTATATGATGTGTCTATTAAAGTAGTTGGCATGTCATAATTCACATGCATTTCGTCGATGGAAACATGATGGCATGATATAATTCATGGAAAGAACGACATAATTCAAAATATGAGGACTACGTAAACAGGATGAGATGATATAACTATATTATGTCTTTAGAAAATGAGTTGGCATGCCATAATTTAGATACATGTTTTCTATGTAAACATCATGCCATGATATAATTCAAATATATGATTTATGTACTAAGCAAGTACGCAGAGGGCAATCGCATACATGATGTGTAATCTAAGAAGATGGCATTCAATATTGTGTATATGATGTAAAAACTAAGCATTGAATGACAACATATGCATGATCTGCGTAATATAACCCTGCCAAGTTTGAGCATACACCTTAGGGGGAAAATAGGACTGCTCATCTGTCTCTGAATCCTCCTGTGAGGAGCTATCTGTCACCAGCAAGATATCTGCTTCAGCAGGTAGCATTGTCTGCTATAAAGACCTTGTTTTCACTTAATATTTTCCCATCGCCAATTGAAATGGCGGATGCACATGAAGAGTTGTTGAATATACAAACATTATCGACAAATGAAATGCGTAATACAAAAAAGCATGCCATGATATAATTCACATATATGATGCTTGGCTAAATAGCATGTAATTGCATAATGCACATATGTAATGCCTTGCAACAAGATAGCATTTCATAATTCACATATATAATGTCTTGCAACAAGATGGCATTGCATAATTTACATATATGGTAATTAGACACTAAACAAGTGGCATTCAAACAAACAATGTGTAAACTAAGCAAATGACATAGCAACGCAAAACACCATATGCACGATATGAGCAATATAACCTTGCCAAGTTAGAGCATGCACCTCAGGGGGAAATAGGACTGGTCATCCGACTCTGAATCCTACTCTGAGGAGCTATCCGCAACCAGCAAGACGTGCGCTTCATTAGATAGCATTGTCTACTCTAAAGACCTTGTTTTCACTCCAGATTTTTCCATGACCGTATCGAATGGCTGATGCACAGGAAGAGTAATTGAATATACTGACACTGTTGAAAAATGTAATATGTAATAAAAAATGATGGCATGATATAATTCACATATAAGATGAGTGGCTAACCACGATGGCGTTGCAAAATTCACATATATGATGCCTGGCTAAACAAGATGGCATTTCATAATTCACATATATGATATAGAAATTAAATAGATGGCATTCACACAAAGCATGTTCAAACTAAGCATATGACATATTTGATGTATAAAGTAAGAAATGCAAGGCACCATATGCATGATATGACCAACATCAGCATGCCAAGTTAGAGATTAAGACCTTAGGGGTAAATAGGAGTTCTCTACTCCCTCTAAACCCCCCTTTGAGCAGTTCTCTTCCTCTTGATTAAAGTTTGGAATGTGGGGAAGGGGGTTGCTTTTGCACCCACCATGGAGCAACGTTTGCATGAAATTTTATTGCCACACAAGGCTCGTCTCTTTTGCTCTACACGTTCAGTACCATTGTGTACAATAACTGACATGCATAGGAATAAAACATAGTGAGACTATGTAAGGAGTGCATGAACAACTCTAGAGTGTTAGTAACAACCTGTGGATAAACCCAAACCAATGATAGTAGGAAGATAATAACCTCAGTTAAATATACAGATAATGGCTCCTTTAATGTTTGTTTCCCACCTAACATGAAACTCATAGTAGACACCCGAGATTAACGAGATAGTAGACAAATACTATTCATTGTTGCCCCAATATGTACCCCACGACCATTTAAAGACTCAAATTTGAGCATTAGTTTGGACCTGTCTCGGAGTCTAATTGGTGAACAGGACGATAAAGTAGCATGTCATATTAAGCTATGCATAATATAAGCAGACATGAAAGAGTGTAACCTCTCTTGCGGACCTGTGTAGTCCTCAAGGTCATCTGCTCAGTTGATGATGGTAATGTAGTTGTCATGGCTGCCGGCGGCGGGGAAGAAGATCTGAGGTGGCTAAAGATAGTCTGGAGGGAAGATCCCTGCTGTGGTGAACCCTTCCATCGTTGGAGCAGCTGAGCTAGGGTGGATGACAGCATAGCAGGAACGGGACAAACCACACAAGGTTTTATTTGACACATATCTGTAATAGAAGTAATTCTAAAGGGATTGTGTGAATTGGAGGATTCTAACAATGCAGGGATAGGAGATACATTGGAATAGGATAGGAATGCAGGTCCAAAATGGAGAATTTAAAAACACAGAATTTCTGTCAATCTGGTGTTTGGTTCACAAGAATTGGAAGATCACAAGAATGCAAAGAAGCATGGTGAAATTAAGTCAAACCACAAGAAAATGTACAATTATAATGCTATTATGCTACTATCTCTTAGTCTTGTGCTTCATGAATAGGAATTCGAAAAGGAGGCCAAGTGGATATTAAAATTCCTATGGTTTTTCTTTGAAGGAGACACTAAAGGAACAAATCCTATAATTTTCCTTTGGTCCATTCCTTTGAACCAAATGCATGAATAATAGTACCATAGGAAACATTCCAATTCCTATGCTTTTCCTTCACTTTTCCTTTCAAGCACTTGCGATTCTAGTAGGCAGGCTTGAACAAGCAAAAGACTACACTCCAAAAATGTTTTTGTGCTACTTCTACTACTTTGGACCCAGGCCACTACCCTACTATCTCAACTCACGGGCCCATCTACAAATGCATAGCTCAAACACGCAGAAATAAATAATGATGGCTTTCAAGAGAGTCCATCGCGGAGAGCTAAGTTGCCTTGTACCTCACTGCTTGTCATATAGTAGGAGAAACTAATCGTATTTCTTGTTAGTACGCTTCCGCACTGGACAATATATATAACATGTAGAGTAAAAAAAACAATGCAACAAGTGTACAACCTCTTTGGCAAAGCCATGTCGATCTCAGCATCATTGGATTTGTCGCTAAGGATGCTTTGGCTGATGTGGCTGTCTGTCAGGACCCCGTCTCAATGGCACACGGATCTAGTATGTAACACCTCATATCAATTTGCGGCCTCACGCACGGTATCCCCACGGGTGACGCCTTACCAGGCCCGGGACCGTTTGCACCTTTTGGCACACGTATATGATAGTGTCGCTAGCATCCATATGACAAGAAGCCCGGGCTGACATGGCTAGTCTTGAACCCAAAGTGGCACTAACTTACAGGGACAAGCTATGTGAACAAGGTGAGGAGATGAGGATGTTGTCGATGGGCTCAACAACAATTCATCCAGGTTTCCATGGGGATGGAACTCCACAACTATGTGAACAAGGTGATAGCATTAGCCAGACCAAAGGATATAATGGTGTATGCTTGGGGAATCAACCACGAGTAAGACAACATTACGATCATCGTTGGTTCTGATTTGATTTGACGATAGCTCATACTCAAATCAATGATTGGATAAAACAATAGCGTCAACCATTGATCACGAGGATTAATCAATGAAGATATCATCTTTCTTCAACACACACGCAAAAGAATATCCCTTTGGGATGAACTAAGTCAGACAAGCCTTTTATCTTCCAACTCTCCAAGTTGTTGTTCAGCGTAACCAGCTAGCTCAAGGGTACCCAACACGGATTCCTGGAGAAGGGATGGTTACAAGAAACCAACTTGATCACGAACTCAACATAGCGGTCAGGTGACGACCTAGTGATACTTTCGTGAAGATATCCGGAAAATCACGAACCACCGACATGTTACTAAGCTCGAGAACAATCTTGCTTTTCAGGGCAAGACGATATGATTAATAGAGCGAGGGATTGACACAATCCTAACTCATTGATCGGGGAGTGCACCCAAAATAAGGACTAGGTAGCACGATCAACCTTAGGGTGATGATTCAGTAATCAACACGCTAAGAATGAGGTTATTGTCCATTTAACTACCAAGCAACGGAGTTGCTAGGAGTATAGATTTCACACATCACGATTCACTTGTCGGCATTCCGGTTGCGACAACACGAAACCGAGGAATGAATAATGATGGAGAGAAGTATCACTACATCAAGAATTCATAAGAGGGGGTGCAGTTCTCATGACATTCCTGACATAAAGTGGTTAATAGTTCAGGGTAGAATAGAACAAAAGCTGGATTAGTATTTGATCTGCGGAACACAACTGCTTTGACCCAATCCTGGATATGGATGAGGTACTGGAGTTTGTTTCTCCTAGTCATTCCGAAATAGAATGGCTTGACAGACCACAACAGTAATAGGCATCGATGAACACGAGTGCACGACTACTCCTGACTATCAATTGATAGACGAGGGTCAGAATACAACTAAAGAGGGACAACTCAAAGGGACATACGACTCTCTGAGTTGTGGATGCACAGATAGGTATGTCGAGCAAAGCTTAACATATTTCTTCCGGATAGCCCTTGCGGAGAAGGTAGGACTGGCAGAGTCATGATATAGAATGGAGAACTCATCGAGAGCACTCTTGTTGTGATCTCTTGGTTCAAGGAACTTCTGCCATAAGTGGTTCATAGTATTTTGAAGAAGGAAATACCACGGACCTCGAGGAATAATGCAAAAGTTACTAATAACCTAAAGGAACTAGCAAACACTATCAACATGAAGTAAGTACGATGGGTCTTGGTTCTAAAACCCATGAATAGAATGCCTAATAACTAAATGGCATCACGGGATGCTTTCAAGAATGATGGCCAGAATCATCACACTGGGACAGTACACATGGCTAGATTACTAGATGGTTCTATAAGACACCTGGGGTCATAATAATAGTTCCAACATAAATGCCGAGGCAATGAAGTACCTCAACACACTAACTAGTGTGATTAATCTGGCACACAGAAACTTCGGAACGGTAAGAAGGGATTTGCAAATGCATCAGACTATTTAGAAACCTGGATGACTCGGACAACATAACGGTTGTAAATGCTCGAAAAAGATTTGAGACATCCTATAGAATGGTGGCATAGCCGCTCAACATCACAATGTCAACGTTCCGAGACCTACTATGAACACACGGAAGTAGTAGAGACTACATTGAGATTTGAATCCATCAATCCTGTAGGTCTACGGATTAGTAACACGTGATCCTGATGGAAAGAAGAGATAGCCTAGTTACTTAACCCCGTAGGAAGGATAAGATGACTCGAATTAGAAGGCATAAGGTAAAGGAGTAAAAAGAGCCTTACATTCCATCCCACAATCAATTCCCTTATATAACTAAAGAATTTCTAGACTCAACTTCAACTAGTTTGGCTTGGTAATCCTACAAGCAGTCAGGCTCTGATACCAAAGCTATCAGGACCCCGACTCAATGGCACACTGATCTAGTATGTAACACCTCATATCACTTTGCGGCCTCACGCACGGTCACTACGGGAAACAGTTAATTTGCCCTCAGGGGGCGTCTTTGCCGTCAGCATTTCGTCGGGTTGACGGCAAAGAAAGGGTTTGCCGTCGTCAATAGACGGCAAAGAATAAATGACGGCAAAATAAACTTTGCCGTCTATATTTCGTATTACAGACGGCAAAGTATTTATTTGCCGTCTGCATTTTATATTACAGACGGCAAAGATGCTCTTTGCCGTCTGTAATACGAAACACAGAAGGAAAATTCTTTGTCGTCTACCTTTTTTTGTTGGAGATGACAAATAAACGCTCTTTGCCGTATGCAATACAAAACACAGACGGCAAAGCAAGAAACACAACACCCGGATCGATCTCGCGGATCGATGAGCTGGCACGATCCGCAGCGCCCACCCAAATCGATCTCAGGCCCACCCACCCACACGCAACCCACTGGCCCACCGACCCACACGCGCTGGCCTTATCCTCTCCTCTCCCTCTCTCTCACCTCGCACCCGCCCACCCCACCCGCACTCCCTCTCTCTCACCTCGCCCCGGCCAAGCCGCCCGCCCCACCTCACCCAGCCGCACGCCAGCCCTCCTTCGTCCGGCCGCGCGCCGGCCCTCCCTCGTCCGGCCATGCGCCGGCTCTCCCTCGGCCCTCCCTCGTCCGGCCGCGCGCCGGCTCTACTCGGCCCCCCATGCGCCGACCCTCCTTCGGCCCTCCCTCGCCCCGCCGCACACCGGGCCCTGGCGCGCCGCGCCTTGCCCCAGCCGCTCGTCGGTCCTCCGTTGCCCCACCGCACATCGGCCCCCGGCGCGCCCCGCATCACCACAGCCGCTCGCCGGCCCTCCCTCGCCCCGCTGCAAACCGGGCCTGCTTCGGCCTCCCGCGCGCCTCACCGGCCATACTCTGCGCCCCGCGCCAGCGTCCGAGCTCTTCGAAGTCCGCTCCGAGCCCATGCCTACTTCTCCTCGCCGTTGTCCGAGCTCGCCGGAGTCCGTCCTGTGCAAGCTCGGTGGAGTCCACTCTGCACCGTCATCCGCCCCAAGCCGTCCAAGCTCACCAGCTCCTAGTCGAAGTCCCGCTCGCCGCCTTTCTGCTTCCTGGCAATGGAGGAGGATGATATTTTGTAATTAGATATTTTGTAATTTTTTTATTTTTTGAGGATCAATTAGATATTTTGTAATTACTTGTATTATTGCTCGGGTGGAGGTGGACGTGTTGAGATGTGACATCTTGTGTATACTTATTATATTTTGTTGTTTTGTATAGTATTTTGAGATGTAACCGCGTCTGACCCTGCCCTGTGCATGTGCATGGTTGGTTCATTTATTTTATTAAAAAAATAACTTTGTCGTCTCTCATTTTTAATGCTGACGGCAAAGACCGAATCTGGGAGACGGCAGAGATGTTTTCTGTGTTGTCTGTTATGTCTCAGGCTGACGGCAAATCAATGATTTGGCTGACGGCAAAATCTTTGCCGTCTGGCCGATGAAAAGCTGACGGCAAAGCACTCTTTGCCGACTAATCTTTGTCGTCTGAGTTTGCCGTCAGCTTGCAGACGGCAAACTCTTTGCCGTCTGTTTTTAGGTCTTTGCCGTCTGTGGGGCACAGACGACAAATTACCTAATTCCTGTAGTGGGTATCCCCATGGGTGACGCCTTACCAGGCCCGGGACCATTTGCGCCTTTTGGCAGACGTATATGATAGTGTCGCTAGCATCCATATGACATGGAGCCCGAGCTGACATGGCTAGTTGTGAACCCAAAGTGGCACTAACTTACAGGGAAAGGCATACAAGAACCAGCAACGAACATGTCGGTCATCAGCGAGTGAATCCGGTCTGTAGCAGTTGGGCTAGCAGGACTCCGGTAAAACCGGGCTTTAGCAGGCTAACAGGACTCTGGTAGTCACCACGTGACATTTCCCCGAAGGAACAAACACAGGAACGAAGAAGGTCAAATGCCGGCCAGCCTAAGTTTTCCAGAGCAGTAGCAAGCTACCAAGGCTTGGTGGAAGCACTAGGAGACATTTCACGGTAAGAGAGGCTACCAAGGATAAACCACTAGATAGTCAGATCCCACACATACCAAGCATTTCAATAACATACACATAATATGCTCGATATGTGCAATACAACATGCATGGCATCACAACATGACTCTACAACTCAAGTATTTTATTCAATAGGCTCCGAGGAGGGAGATATTACAAACATGGGTCGCAGGACCCAACATTCAGAGCTTACAGGTCAAAGCACATGCGGAAGCTTAACATGTCTGAGTACAGACATCTACAAATGGAAAAGGCTGAGAAGCCTGACTATCTACCAGATCCTGCTGAGGGCACAAGATCGTAGCTGAGGTAACAAGCTAAAAGTCGAAGTCCACGCGGAACTACTAGTGAGACTGAAGTCTCTCTGCAAAACATAAAACAGGCAAACATGAGTACAAATGTACCCAGCAAGACATACATTAGAACTAACTACATATGCATCATTATCAACAAAAGGGGATGGTGGCGCTTAACTGCAGCAAGCCAGCTTTGACTCAGTGGCTATCCTGAACTACGACTGCAAGTAACTCTTTTGAGGTGGCGCACACGAGTCCACACATTCACCATATCAATACATCACTATGGATCCGCTCTCGTCTCCCTACGAGAACGCCATCCATAGAACTCACGCTTATCTTGCGCATTTTAGAGTATCCACTTTCACTTGTCTATGAACTGTATAGGCAACCAGAGGTCCTTTACCACGGATGCGGCTATTCGAATAGATGATGTTAGCCCCGCAGGGGTGTACTTCTTCACACACGCTCTCGCCACTTACCGCCATGTACACGTCATGTATCTCGGCAACCTTCAAGCGGAAGCCTGGCAAGGGTGTCGGCCATGACCTGACTAACCACACAAGTCTCTAGTCCAGGTTTATCGCCTATTCGGGTTCCATCCGCAAGGAGATCCGGCCGGGGTCTTGCTCACGGCCCCAAAAAATGTGTACAGGGTCCCAAGCCCACTAAACGGGCGACGCTTGGCATACCCGGCCACGGTGCCTAGTCTGATCCAAGCCCACCTGTATCGGATGGCACTTGGTAGACTACTAACACAACCTACAAACACCAGAAACTAGTTGCAACTCCTGGACAGAGATCGAGTTGATTAATAGTTGAGAGGGGCACTTAAGCATTCCAATGTGTGGTAGTAGTTGTTCATGGATCACTAACACAGAACTCAGTTCCTGAGGACAGCTTCGATGAGACAACCCACCATGTACTCCTACATGGCCTCTCACCGCTACCTTTACCAAATCGTGTTCACACACTTAGCTCACACACAGTAGGACATGTTCATCACTATTCGAATTCATTCCCGATGAATCAGAACCGACTCAACTCTAAGTAGTAGCAGGCATGACGAACAGGCATGAATGAGTAGGCACATCAGGGCTCAAACAACTCCTACTCGTGCTAGTGGGTTTCATCTATCTACTGTGGCAATGACAGGTCATGCAGATGATAAGGGGTTCAACTACCGCAGCATGTAACCGTTGAATCATTGTTGTCCTAATGCAGTAAAAGAGAGCAGAGCGAGAGAGTGGGTTTGTATCGGAATGAACAATGGGGTTTTGCTTGCCTGGCGCTTCTGAAGATAGTATAGCTCTTCATCAGTGTCATCTAACTCATCGTCGAAACCACATCTATCGAGAAGGAACAAATACCGACAACAGAGAGGGAAACACAATCAATGCAATGCACAATATGATGCATGATCATGACATGGCAAAATGAGTGTGTTTGAGTTAATGCAACTACAAACAGGGTGGTTTGAGTCATTTTGAACCAAAGGTTCAATTTCAAACTCAAGCTATGAATTTATAAAGTGCATTATCATATTTTGATATGAACATCAGGTTTAAGTTGCTTTAACATGCATGAAACCAGTACAGATGGATAGATTGGATTTTTTGATTATTTTTCTTATATAACTTATTTCATTTGGAGTTGCATATAATTTTCTATGAATTTTAGAAGTTTAGGGCATTTTCTAGAATTTCCTGAATTGTTTTAATCCAGAAAATGACTTATTGCGTTAGCACTGTGTCACTGTTACGTCTACTGGTCAACAGACCGGGTCCAGGTCAAACCTGACCAGTGGGGCCCACTGGTCAGTGACCCAGTGTCATTTGTGTCGCTGACAGGTGGGCCCACTCAATAGACACGTTGGCATGGTCAACACTCACATGTGAGGTCGGTCAATGTGTGACGTGGCCAGATCAAACTGACCTATGGGGCCCGTGGGGTTAGTTTAATTTAAACAGAAACAGACCTAGGTTAATTAGGGTGTGGGGCCCATCTGTCATTGACCTAGGATTAGTCTTCACATAATTAGTACTAAGCTAATCTGCATCCAGAGATGGCGGCGCGGCTCGGAAACGCGCTACAGGCGGTGGCTGGACGCGTGGAGACCATCGGGGCGTAGCCCGTGCTCTCCCGCATCCAGAGGGGTAGGTGGTTGGCCGGCGGGGCGCCGGAGCTTGCCGGAACGGAGCTCGCGGCGGCGGCCGAAGCTCGGGCACCAGCGGGTTTGGCGTGGTGCCGCACGGGAAGATGAACGAGTGTGTGCTACGTGCTCCTGGTAATGTGGGGAGCACGGCGTGCTCGGAGGTGAGCTGCGGTGGCCCTGTCCACGACGACGAGGAACCACGGCGGCGGTGAGCTCATGGCTCCGGTGACTCGGGCGGCCAGAGGTGCGTACAGGCAGGGGGAACAGGGGAGAAGAAGGTGGAGCTCACAGTGGGGTCGGAGATGGTCTCAGCGAGCTCAGGGAGGCAGAGATGGCGGAAAATCGACAGCGGCGATCATCGGTTGCCGAGGAGGGGAACGGAGGAGCTGGTAGCATCCAGGGGCTTCCGGTGCCTTCCATCTTGGTGAGGATGCAGAGGTGGACGAGGCAGAGCTTCCTGGCGCGTCGGCGAGGTGGGGCAGTGGCTATGGCCACGGCGGCAATGAACAGCGGCGACGGGCTCCGCTCAGGTGTCGCTGAAGTGAGAAACAGAGGAGAGGGAGGAGCACAAGGAGAGTGAGAGGGCGTCGAGGGGCCGCGTGGCGTCTCCAGGGGGTCGTCGAAGCGAGCAGGGAGGCAGGAGGAGGTGGAAGCTGGAGGTGGCCGCGAGTGCACGCGCAAGCGACACGCCGGCGTCCTTCTGGTGCAAGGAGGAGGGCAACTGGCACTTGCCAGGTAGGCTGGGCCGGATGGAGGAGCTGGGACGTGTAAGTGGCACAGGTGGGCTTCCTCTCTCTCTCTCTCTCTCTCTCTCTCTCTCTCTCTCTCTTTTCTTGTTTTATGTTTTCTTTTCTATTTTTCTTTTCTGTTGTTGATTTAGTAATATACTAAACCACTTCTGAAACTTCTGAAAATATTCTTGGGCACAATTAGAATTATTTCCAACAGCCCTCAACTAGTTTCTGAATTATTAGAGCATTCAAAGTATTTATAGGATTTAAATGCTCCAATTCAGATAGAATATGAGTTAATTCAAAAATCCAAAAATAACCTAAAATCAATTCATCATTTTTGGAAGAGGTTTTCACCTTAGCTAGAAATCATGAACTTTTCTTAGGGACATTTTGGGTTTATTGAAAAAGATTTTATTTTATCCTATTTGAATTCTTACTGATGCTAGGGTTTGATCAATCCCCATTTCAACTTAAATAATATTTAAACATGATGAAACAGACAAGTGCTAGCCTAGTGCAAGGTAAAGCTAGGGATGTGACACTGTCAGAGGAGGGGAAGAAGATCTTAGGGATCTACAGATGGAGCAGATGGTACTGCTCCACTGTGATGGAGGGTTTCCTTGTTGGAGTAGCTCCGGTGAGTTGTACGACGGCGAGGCTGAAGCAGGACAAGAGAGACAAAATTCACCTAAGTGGAATTCTAATAGCATCTCCAATAGATGATGTAAAATACATAACCACAAAGTGCTAGATGTAAAATACATTAGCCGCTCGTCTCGAAAGTTAACTATCGAAACTGAATTTAACTGTCGAAACTGAATTTGCCATGAAAACTGAATTTTACTGTCGAAACTAAACACACTAGTAGCAGAAAAGTATTGCACTAGTAGTTTTGGTTGCTCGAGCACTAGTGACAGAGTAGCAGTGATCTAAATCGGAAGCCGCTTTGGCAGGGAACATACTACTAGAGAGCAGCCGAGGTAGCTGGCCGTGCAGCAGCAGTGCGTGCGAAAGCTAGGGAAGTTGGTCCTGTAGCAGCATCTAGGGTAGCAGCACTAGGAGCTCATGCGAGAGCTGGAGCTGCTGCTCATACAGCACTAGCGCGAGCAAGAGTAGAGCAGCAGCGCAAGCAAGAGCGGTATCAAGAGCAAGAGCAAGAGCAGACCAGGCAGGGGACCGAGAGCAAGAGCAGAGTAGCAGCGTGAGCGAGAGCCGAAGCAGCAGCAACAGGACTAGCGAGAGCCGAAACAGCAGTAGCAGCTGCTACTAATGCGGACATCACCATCGAGGGAGCGACGCCGTGGAGGAAGTGGCCGATGATGCCGCTGTAGATGGAGCCGTGCTATGGCGGCTCGGGACCGAGCGCCGATAGCATGGTGAGATTGAATCAAGAAAAAAATGCAGCGACTACTATAGAACCTCTTCGGTGGTGCCGATTAGGCCTCAGCTTCATCCATGGAATCGGTGATGGTGCTTCTCTTCTGGTGGTGCGGGTGAATACGACGTTGTGGGAATGGAGGTGGCGCGATAGATGAGGCGAACATCAGGGCAACTCCTTGGAGGTGGAGGACGGGGTGGCTGAACCGGCGACACGAATGGGGCGGAGGGGATGAGAGGGGGTAACCATGGATTAGGGGCGCACTTGTCTGAAATGTGGCGTGAGTTCTGAAAGTGCCCACACGTATTTGAACTAGTCAGTTATTTTGATTCAGGGGAATAACAGGAATTTTGCGTGTCGGGATTTCGCTCGAGGTGGCAGTTTTCACGCGTGTTGTGATTTTGGGATAGCAAGGCGCACATTGAGATGGAAGGAGTTTTAGGAGCACAACGAGACAAAGAGATATCCCAATTTCGGGATAACAAGGCGCGTGTTGAAAATTCCGGACAAGCCTAAAGTGTACTGTACCAAATCAATTCGCACTTCCCTCAATGAAAAAACAAGAATAACTCAATACGCACCACACAAGAGAGTCTAGTCATGTTTTACTGTATGAGTTACTACAAATGCCATTCAAAACTTTGAATCCATGTTATGTTCAATTAAAATATTTCGCTACATGTATAATGCATGTAACCTGCTACTAAAATTAACATTCTAGTGCATTCAAAACGTATATACTACCGCTTCAATATGAACTAAATTTGAATTTGTTTCTCTGTTCGAATAAGATCTACAATCATGACTGTGGTCAATTTAAACAATTTGAATTTGTTTCTCCATTTTAATAAGATCTACAATCATCATTGTTGTCAAGTTAAACAATCGTTTGTACACTATCTTCACAACACACCACATGATTACTGTTGAGTTAGATATGAACTATTTGGACCATATGAACTCGAACTCGAATTTTTGAATCCACTTTATGTTGATTTAAAATCAAAGTACATTTTAAGCTCTAGCTAGATCTAAACCATGTCTCATATGTATGATGTGTTTATCACATAACATATGGTGCCCCGCCCCGTACTCCTACAAGTATTTAGCTGTGAGCTACAAACACCACACATTATCACAAATTCAAATAAAATGTGAGATTGTTCGATATATAGTCTGGCTTAGATTGTTGACATTTAGCTGTGAGTTGCAAACGCCACACATTATCACATTATATTATAACATGTCAAAAACCACATCGCGCGTATCACCGCTATATTCATGCATGCATAGGCATAAAATACTACGATCTCTTATTCAAATATATGAATCCACTTTTATAATGAATTATGATCTTTGTTAGTCTTTTACACCCAAACAATCCCCTAACCTTCTAGCTAGCACTAACTTTCTCTTGTGCTTGCACATGCCCTCCTCTCCCTTTCCCTCCCTCAACATTCTATCCATCGTGCACATTCATTTATTTTCTTTAGGTCATTCTCCCACGGTCTCCATAACTCCTTCTTTCTGACACACGGCTCGATAAACCTCTCTAGCGAGGTCTGCCTACCACATACACACACACTTTTCATCTCCTCCTTTCTCCGTCCATGCCTCATATCTCTCATATGGTCCCACACACGTGTAAATTCTCGCCCCTCTTTTCATCGATCTCACAATCGCAGATTCCTCCCCCTATCTAGTAGGCCTCTCGCACCACCTCCTAGGTCAACCCTCTCTCTCTATCTGTCTCTCTGGGCTTTATTTGCCTCTAACAAATGATTGGACACCGACTTGTCTCCCACTATACATATACCTAGCTAGGTCGTCTATAACTCATTTTACCCATGCACCGTTAGATCTACCGCATTAGTTATGTCTCTCTCTTCCTTTGACACACAACAATTGATCTATTGATCTAGTTAGGTATGCTTACCAAACACATATGGCCCCCCATTCATCATCCAAGCATGCCTCCCAACACGTCTATCCTGCACAAGCACACACAAAAACACATCCCCTCTCTTCTTGATATTGCATTTGTACCCTTCTTTGTCTAGTAGGCCTCTCCCAACATCTCTGAGAAGCAACTCCACCACCCCTCCGGCACTCTACCTCTCTCTCTCTCTCTCTCTCTCTTGCTCTCTCTCTCTCGCTCTCTCTCTCTCTCTCGCTCGCTCTCTCTCTCTCTCTCTCTCTCTATCTCTCTCTCTCTCTCTCTGCCTCACAACCTATTTCCCATCCTTCACTTAGGTATGGATGTTGATCTATCTCCATCAAGACATAGCTAGGTCTCTCCTTCTCAACACATATACGAGTCGATCTACCTCTCTAGTTAGGTCTTTGCCTCCCCCCCCCCCCCCCCACACACACACACTGATACATCGAGCGCTCTAGTCATGCCTCCCTGCTGTGACGCCCTCGATTCAATCGTACACTATTCATACATGCAAATGTGTACGATCAAGATCAAGGACTCACGGGAAGATATCACAACACAACTCTAGACACAAAATAAAATAATACAAGCTTTATATTACAAGCCAGGGGCCTCGAGGGCTCGAATACATAAGCTCGAATACACAAGAGTCAGCGGAAGCAACAATATCTGAGTACAGACATGAGTTAGACAAGTATGCCTTAAGAAGGCTAGCACAAAAGTAGCAACGATCGAAAAGGCAAGGCCTCCTGCCTTGGAGCCTCCTAACTACTCCTGGTCGTCAGCGGTCTCCACATAGTAGTAGGCATCAGCGGTGGCATCTGGCTCCTGGGCTCCGACATCTGGTTGCATCAACTGGAAAGAAGAAGAAAGGGGGAAAAGGGGGGAGCAAAGCAACCGTGAGTACTCATCCAAAGTACTCGCAAGCAAGGATCTACACTACATATGCAACATTATCAAAGGAAGGCTGTATATGTGGACTAGGCTGCAGAAATGCCAGAATAGAGACAAGGCCTAGTCCTATCGAAGACTAGCATCTTCTGGAAACCACCATCTTGCAGCAACAGGAGGGAGTAGAGTAGCATAAAGTAAAGTAGTAGTAGTGTTATCAACCTCGGCCAGAGATCCTTTCTCGACTCCCTGCGAGAAAGGCATCCCAGAGCCATACTATCCGGTTATCATCACAATCAAAACCTCATCACCATCCAGTTCTCATCACAAGTATCCAGTTCTAGTTGTATCGATCGGGATACAACTCCAAGTGTCCGTTACCGTAGGACAGGCTATGCATAGATTAGTTCTTCCCTGCAGGGGTGCACCAACTTACCCACCACGCTCACTTAACTCCGGCCGGACACACTTTCCTGGGTCATGCCCGGCCTCGGCCAAACAATACGCCGCAACCCGACCTAGGCTTAATAGAGAGGTCAAGCACGCCGGACTAAACCTATGCCCCCAGGGGTCATGGGCCATCACCCCAGGAACTCCTGCACGTTGCGTGGGCGGCCGGTGAGCAGACCTAGCTACCTCCTTCAACAAGGTAGGTGCTTGCGCAGTCCAACCCGGCGCGCGCCGCTCCGTCGCTGACGTCTAATAAGCTTCGGCTGATGCATACGATGCAGAACGCCCATACTATGCCCACGTGATGGTTAGTGCTATCAGGCCAGAGGCCCCTCGGATCAAATATCCAAATCGTAGTGGATTAGGAACGCGGTAACAAGCAGAGACTCACGAAAGATGTGACCCCGTTGCCCCGTCTCGAGGACTTGCGGCAAGGGCTAGGAATGCCCGGCCACGCCTCGTAATTATCTCGCGGGCACCTTCCAGGTCAACCCGACTCCACATCACTCGCGGGTACCCCTCATGGTCGACCCGCCTTTCCAAGTAACAGCTGTAAAGTCCAAGTATCCGTGTGTCCAAAACATTAAGGGGAAAACCCGAGGAATCACCCCCGGTGAATTCCACTCGATGTAATCATCAAGGTGAACGTAAGAGGAATCACCCCCAAGGTTCACACTTGAGGGGTTGCACGACAAAGCCGTATCGGAAGTGGTTAGAGAGGAAATCACCCTCGATGACCACGACCGAATAACTACACTACAGGGTTAACATCAGAAGTGTTGTAGAGGTGTCACCCTTGGCACTCGATAGTAACCTAGTAGTGTCGAGCAACTAAGGGGAAAGTGATGTGCGGTGCCGGGGTCTGGTCTTCGATCCCGTTGACCGGGTCTTCTATGATGAAGCAGGGGCAACAAGGACAAGGTGGGGGTCACTGATGGATCACTAACCAACCTATACTAAGCAGTTTAGGATAAGCAGGTAGGTAACAATAGCAGGTTACAATAAACAGGCTATGCAGCAGAATAGGAGCAAACAATAACAGTAACAAAATCTAATGCAAGCATGAGAGAATGGAATGGGCGATATCGGGATGATCAAAGGGGGGGGCTTGCCTGGTTGCTCTGGCAAGGAGGGGTCGTCGTCGACGTAGTCGATCACAGGGGCAGCATCAGTCTCGGGGTCTACCAGAGAGAAGAGGGGGAAGAAACAGTAAATATAAAGCAAACATAGCATCACAAAGCATATCGTGGCAATAAGCTGCGCCGGGTGTGACCTAACGTATGGCTACACGATATAGGTGAAGGGGAAATTCAACCGGGAATGTTTTCCCGGTTCCGGACCTGTGTCAGATATATGACCGGAGGGGGAAGTTTCATGTTCAGATAGTTAGAGGCATCTGACAGATGAATGGACCGCGTATCCGGATTCGTCACGTTTTTCTGAGCAACTTTCATGTAGAAAACATTTTCATCCGAGCTACGGTTTATTTTCTATGATTTTCTAAAGTTTTACTATATTCTGAATTTGTTTTAATTACTAAATTCATCAGAAAAGAATTATGACGTCATGCTGGCGTCAGCCCTGCGTCAGCGGTCAACAGACCAGTTGACCAGTCAATGGGGCCCACGCAGGGCCCATAGGCAGTGACAGGGCGTTGCCCAGTCAGCATTTGACCGGGGTCAACGGGACCCATGGGGCCCAGTGGCAGTGGCTGTGGGGAGGTCCACGTGGACAGCCACGTCAGCGACGCCGGAAACGGCGCCGGAGTTGCTCCGGTGGCCTCCTGCGGTGGCGAGCTCGCCGGACTTCGCCGGGAATCGCGCACAGGGGGTCATTTAGCCCGGGACTTGGCGCGTTCGAACGAGGAGACGAAGCCGCGCCGCATGGTGTGGTCGGTTGGACGCGGGGGTGACCGGAACTGCGTCGGCGACGAGTGGAGGCGGCGGTGGGGTTCGGGACCTCGTCGGGATCGGCGTTGCAGTGCGTGTTTTGGCGAACGAAGGAGCTGGGCGAGGTCTACGGCGCTCCAGGAGCTCGTCGGAGCTACTAGCTCGAGCGGAGGAGCTCGGTGGCGAGCCCTACGACGGCAATGGCGGACGGCGGAGCTCGGCTTGCGAGCGAGCTAGCTACGGTGGAGGCGGAGACGCGCGAGGAGAGGGAAAGGGGGGGCCGGAGCTCACCTTGGGGGCACACGGTGGCCCGTTGGGTGACTAGGAGCAGCAGAGACGGCGCCGGAGACGAAGAAGGGCGGCGACGACCGGAGACGTGGACGAAAGGGATCCGGCGCTTCGGTGCTCCCCAACTCCAGCTGAGGCCACCGGTCGATGGAGAGGGCGATGGCGGAGGTCACCGACAAGGTCAGCGGGCGCGGGGTCGCCGGTGGCCGCGACAACGATGGAGGACGGCGGCGAGGGCGCTCGGGCCACGGATCTGGAGGAGAGGAGGGCGGAGCGAGCGAGGGAGAGGGAGCGAGAGTGGCAAGTGGGCGAGTGGGAGGCGAGGGGGCCGAGGCGTCGGGGAGGCGCAAACCTTATCCCCTCGCCCAGACGTCGCCGGCGAGGCGGGTCCGGCGGGGACGGTGCCCCTGTAGCGGCGCGCACCAGGGGAACAGGAAGGGGGCGCAGTGCGGGGAGCTGGGCCGGCTGGTTGAGGTGGGCCGAGGCCCATGGGGGGGGCACGGTGGCCAGCTGGGCCAGTCGGCCCAGTTGAGGGGGGGGGCCTTTTCCTTTTTCTTTTTTTTCCAGCAGCATTTTGCCTTTTCTTTTAGCCATTAAAGACTTTGCAAAAAATTATGCCATTGGCCAAAATAATTTCAAAGAAGTATATTGCACTACCAAAAAAAAGGGGGGAGGCTTTTGGAAAAGTTGCCAATTTTATAAATTAAAAAGGGCATTTAATTTATTGCTTAGGTCCCTGCTTTAAGTAGCTTAGGCCACTTAAACCTTTTGCAAAAAAATGCTGGTTCACCACCAATATTAGTTGTGGATTATTTGGCACATGATGAACATTTTTGTGTTCATGTCTGAGCATTTTGAATTTCACACAGAATTTGAATTTGAATTCAAGTGGAATTTGAAAGAACCTGAGACAACAATGATCAGGCACATGCTTAGCAAAAAGATGAACTTAACCCCAGGGGTTACTGTAGCATCATTACACCGGGGTGTTACAACTCTCCTCCTCTAAAAGAAATTCTCGTCCCGAGAATTAAGAGGTAGAAGGGAACAGGTCGGGGTATTCAGCACGGAGGTTATCCTCGCGTTCCCAAGTGGCTTCATCTTTAGAATGATTTGACCATTGCACCTTGAGGAACTTGGTAACCTTCTGGCGCGTTCGACGTTCAGCTTCTTCAAGAATGCAGATCGGATGCTCATTGTATGTGAGATCATCTTGAATTTCAATCAATTCCGGATCCACTTCACGTTCTGGATCCTTGAAGCATCGACGAAGTTGCGACACATGGAAGACGTCATGGACGTGAGAGAACTGAGGTGGCAACTCCAGTTGATAAGCCACCAGTCCACGACGGGCCAAAATGCGGAAGGGACCAATATAGCGCGGAGCTAGCTTGCCCTTGACTCCGAACCGATGAGTGCCTCTCAAAGAAGTGACACGCAGATAAGCTTGTTCACCGGGTTGATAAGTTGAACCCCAGTGTTTCCGGTCATAGTTGCTCTTCTGACGGGACTGGGCCGCCTTGAGATTATCCCGGACAATGCGAACCTGCTCTTCAGCTTGTTGAATAATGTCTGGACCAATGAGCGTCCGTTCCCCAGTTTCTGACCAATTCAGAGGGGTTCGGCACTTACGCCCATATAGCACTTCGAAGGGTGCCATCTTCAAGCTGGCTTGATAGCTGTTGTTATAAGAGAACTCCGCATAAGGGAGAGATTCTTCCCACTTCTTGCCGAAAGAAATAACACAAGCCCGAAGCATGTCTTCAAGAATTTGATTGACTCGCTCGACTTGGCCTTGGGATTGGGGATGATAAGCAGTGCTCCAGGTAATATGAGTTCCCATTGCCTCTTGGAAACTATCCCAGAACTTAGAAGTGAAAATACTGCCGCGGTCTGAACTGATCTCCTTTGGAATGCCGTGGAGTGACACAATTCTAGAGATATACAAGCTTGCTAATTGACTAGCAGTGATAGTCTCCTTGACTGGCAGAAAGTGAGCAACCTTCGAGAATCGGTCGATGACGACAAAGATAGCATTGTTACCTTTTTGAGACTTGGGAAGGCCAGTGACGAAGTCCATTTGGATCTTATCCCACTTCCATTCAGGAATCGGAAGCGGTTGTAGAAGTCCAGCCGGTTTCTGATGTTCTGCTTTGACGCGACGACAAACGTCACATTCTTCAATATATCGAGCAATGTCTTGCTTCATATTAGACCACCAGTACTTCTGACGGATGTCTAGATACATCTTGGTACTTCCTGGATGAATAGAGAGAGGGGTGTCATGCGCTTCTTTCATCACCTTCTCTGCCATAAGCTCGAACCGGGGTACTACAATACGATCTCTGAAGTATAAGGTTCCATCTTCACCAAGTGAGAAATCTCTGGATTTCTCTAAGGCAAGATCCCTTTTCATCAAATCAACGTGAGCATCTTTGGCTTGAGTAGACTTAATTGCTTTCAGCAGAGTTGGTTCCAGGACAAGGTTATTCAGAGAACCCTGTGGAACTAGTTGGAGGTTCAGCTTGCATAGCTCTTCATAAAGGCGGGGTTGAGCTTTGAAAACCATGTGATTGTTGCAATAAGACTTACGGCTCAGGGCATCGGCCATTACATTAGCCTTACCAGGGGTATAGGATATACCGCAGTTGTAGTCAGCAATAGCTTCCATCCATCGCTGCTGACGGAGGTTCAGATCTGGCTGGGTAAACAGGTACTTCAGATTCTGATGATCGGTGAAGATCTCACAACGATTACCGAGAAGGTACTGTCGCCATAGCTTCAGTGCAAAGATAACCGCAGAAAGCTCGAGGTCGTGAACTGGGTAGTTCTCTTCGTGAGGACGCACTTGACGAGAGGCATAAGCAATCACCCTGCGCTCTTGCATTAGGACACAGCCTAATCCTTGTCGTGAAGCATCGCAATAGATGACAAAGTCCTTGCGAGAATCAGGGGGAGCAAGCACTGGGGCAGACGTCAGCTTGTCCTTGAGTGCCTGGAAACTTTCCTGACATTTGTCTGTCCAATCGAACTTAACGCCTTTGTGAAGCAGATTAGTCAGTGGCTTGGCGATCTTGGAGAAGTTCTCGACAAAGCGGCGACAATAGCTGGCTAGGCCAAGAAAGCTTCTGACTTGCTTGACAGTCTTCGGAGGGGTCCAGTCAAGAATAGCCTGAACTCGCTCTGGGTTGACGGCAATACCATCCTTGGAGATGACATGACCAAGGTAGGTGACTTCGGGTAACCAGAATTCGCACTTGGAATACTTGGCATAAAGTTGATGCTCTCGAAGCTTCTCTAGAACAAGACGAAGATGTTCAGCATGTTCTTCTTTGTTCTTCGAATAAACTAGGATATCATCCAGATAGACTACGACGAACTTGTCGAGGTAATCCATGAATATGTAGTTCATCAGACGAGAGAATGTAGCTGGGGCATTGGTTAAGCCGAAAGACATAACGGTGTACTCGTAAGAACCATAACGAGTCACGAATGCGGTCTTTGGAATATCCTCTTCACGAACACGGATCTGGTGATAACCCAACCTCAAGTCGAGTTTAGAGAATATCGATGAACCAGCAAGTTGGTCATACAGATCATTGATCCGAGGAAGGGGATATTTGTTCTGAATTGTAGCTTGGTTGATAGGACGGTAGTCTTGGACCAAACGGTTTGTTCCGTCCTTCTTCTTAACGAAGAGAGAAGGTGCTCCCCAAGCAGAGGAACTTGGACGAATGAAACCCTTGCGAAGAGATTTGTCGATTTCCTCCTTAAGTTCAAGGAGCTCATGAGGCGGCATCTTGTAGGGTCGTTTGGCGATAGGAGCGGTGCCTGGTTTCAAGTCGATGACGAACTCGACAGCCCGGGCAGGGGGTATTCCTGGAAGTTCTTCTGGAAATACGTCTTGGAAGTCGCGAACGACTGGAATCTTTTCAATTCCCTCAAGAGGTGCTGCGTTCAACGCATTCAAAGCATAAAGTCGTGCTTCAGCGTTTTGAACAAGCTGAGCATGGTAGGTTACAATCTCATCTGAAGGATGTAGGAGGTGAACGACCTTGGTAGCACAAACGATAGAGGCAATATGCGCTTTCAACCATTCCATTCCCAGAATGAGGTCAATATTGGAAGACTCCAGAATAATGGGAGAAACATGAAATTCCAACCCTTCAATTTCAACGGGGACGTCACGACCAATCATGGTAGTCCGACACTGACCCGCAGGGGTGCGTACCACTATCGGAGTGTCCATGGGCTCGCATCGAATGTCGTGTGCGTATGCAAAATTTTCTGACATGAATGAGTGCGAGGCTCCTGAATCGAATAAAACAGAAGCCGGTACTGAATTAACGAGAAGAGTACCCATCACAGTGGCAGGCTGATCTCGAGCTTCATTCAGATCAACATGATTAGCCTGACCACGACCATAAGGTCTGGCATTGTTGTTATGGGGTTGATTGTTACGACCAGTTGAAGGCAGAGCCAGCTGATCCTGATTCTGAGGGCATTTCCTGGAGCGGTGACCTGGAAGGCCACACTTGAAGCATAGACCATCATTGGGATTGGGAGCAGAAGCTTGGGGTGGTACAGCCCGAAGGGGCTGCCTCTGCGGTTGAGGAGGCAGACGAGGTGCAACATAGGACTGTCTTGGTGCAGGTGCAGTTGGACGGTACATGCTGTGGGGAATCCATATCCGACGCTTCTGCGCTGACGGGCCCGAAGATGAGCCAACGTCGCGACTACGCCTAAGGGATCCCTGGTGTTCCTGAAGACCAGTCTCAACCTGAATAGCCTTGTTCACCAAGGTGGTGAATTCGGCAAAGTCATGAACGAGCAATGCTAGCTTGATATCAGGGTGAAGTCCATCACGAAACTTCTCTTGCTTATGAGCATCAGTTGCAATGTCTTCTTCAGCATAACGTGACAAGTCCAGAAATTCCCGTTGATAAGCATCTACAGTTTTGTTGTCTTGGGTGAGGTTGCGGAACTCTCGCTTCTTCCTGTCCATGGTTCCCTGAGGAATGAAACGGGCACGGAAGGCAGCTTGGAAATCCGGCCAAGTAATGACCGTTCCAGCAGGTAGGGTACGCCTGTGGCTGTCCCACCATTGAGCAGCAGGACCCTTCAGAAAGAAAGATGCGAAGGTGACATAGCTGGCAGGGGCAACACTAGCAGACTCCATTTCATATGTGATGTCTCGGAGCCAGTCATCAGCATCAAGGGGCTGAGTTGAGCTGCGGTAGATTGTCGGATTGAGGCCCATGAAGTCCTGCAGAGTAACTGGGGCTGGCTGCTGGTTCATATTCGGGCGAGGAAACTGAGTCATCATTTCTTCCATGAACTGGCGGTTCAGCTCAAACTGTTGCATCATTCCAGTAGAGAATTCAAGCGGTGGTGGATCGTTGCCACCACGGCCACGACCAGCAGGTCTAACCATCCTGCTAACATGTAACAGGGGTAGTTCAGTATCGAGCACTTGCAAAGACAAAGGATCATTCATGATGAAACAGGCAAAATGAAAGAGGTACGATGGATACCACTTAGTAGTCAAGACGAAAGTGAGTGCACTATTCAAGATGCTATTCTAAGGAGTAACTATGGCTTATCCAACTTTGGGGTGAATGTGGTCACGGGATCCTAATGTTAGAGTTAGTAAATTCGTTTAACCCGAGTAGAAGAGAGTTCAGAGTCCCAGAGTATAGACGAGGAGTAAAAGATCCTAATACCACCCAATGGCGACGTGGGCCCATAAGACACACAGCCATGTTAGTAAAAGTTTTTCAGTGACTAGACTCAACTTCGGCCAAGGAGTTGGAAAAGGGGGCTACCTACAGGCAGTCGGCTCTGATACCAACTTGTGACGCCCTCGATTCAATCGTACACTATTCATACATGCAAATGTGTACGATCAAGATCAAGGACTCACGGGAAGATATCACAACACAACTCTAGACACAAAATAAAATAATACAAGCTTTATATTACAAGCCAGGGGCCTCGAGGGCTCGAATACATAAGCTCGAATACACAAGAGTCAGCGGAAGCAACAATATCTGAGTACAGACATGAGTTAGACAAGTATGCCTTAAGAAGGCTAGCACAAAAGTAGCAACGATCGAAAAGGCAAGGCCTCCTGCCTTGGAGCCTCCTAACTACTCCTGGTCGTCAGCGGTCTCCACATAGTAGTAGGCATCAGCGGTGGCATCTGGCTCCTGGGCTCCGACATCTGGTTGCATCAACCGGAAAGAAGAAGAAAGGGGGAAAAGGGGGGAGCAAAGCAACCGTGAGTACTCATCCAAAGTACTCGCAAGCAAGGATCTACACTACATATGCAACATTATCAAAGGAAGGCTGTATATGTGGACTGGGCTGCAGAAATGCCAGAATAGAGACAAGGCCTAGTCCTATCGAAGACTAGCATCTTCTGGAAACCACCATCTTGCAGCAACAGGAGGGAGTAGAGTAGCATAAAGTAAAGTAGTAGTAGTGTTATCAACCTCGGCCAGAGATCCTTTCTCGACTCCCTGCGAGAAAGGCATCCCAGAGCCATACTATCCGGTTATCATCACAATCAAAACCTCATCACCATCCAGTTCTCATCACAAGTATCCAGTTCTAGTTGTATCGATCGGGATACAACTCCAAGTGTCCGTTACCGTAGGACAGGCTATGCATAGATTAGTTCTTCCCTGCAGGGGTGCACCAACTTACCCACCACGCTCACTTAACTCCGGCCGGACACACTTTCCTGGGTCATGCCCGGCCTCGGCCAAACAATACGCCGCAACCCGACCTAGGCTTAATAGAGAGGTCAAGCACGCCGGACTAAACCTATGCCCCCAGGGGTCATGGGCCATCACCCCAGGAACTCCTGCACGTTGCGTGGGCGGCCGGTGAGCAGACCTAGCTACCTCCTTCAACAAGGTAGGTGCTTGCGCAGTCCAACCCGGCGCGCGCCGCTCCGTCGCTGACGTCTAATAAGCTTCGGCTGATGCATACGACGCAGAACGCCCATACTATGCCCACGTGATGGTTAGTGCTATCAGGCCAGAGGCCCCTCGGATCAAATATCCAAATCGTAGTGGATTAGGAACGCGGTAACAAGCAGAGACTCACGAAAGATGTGACCCCGTTGCCCCGTCTCGAGGACTTGCGGCAAGGGCTAGGAATGCCCGGCCACTCCTCGTAATTATCTCACGGGCACCTTCCAGGTCAACCCGACTCCACATCACTCGCGGGTACCCCTCATGGTCGACCCGCCTTTCCAAGTAACAGCTGTAAAGTCCAAGTATCCGTGTGTCCAAAACATTAAGGGGAAAACCCGAGGAATCACCCCCGGTGAATTCCACTCGATGTAATCATCAAGGTGAACGTAAGAGGAATCACCCCCAAGGTTCACACTTGAGGGGTTGCACGACAAAGTCGTATCGGAAGTGGTTAGAGAGGAAATCACCCTCGATGACCACGACCGAATAACTACACTACAGGGTTAACATCAGAAGTGTTGTAGAGGTGTCACCCTTGGCACTCGATAGTAACCTAGTAGTGTCGAGCAACTAAGGGGAAAGTGATGTGCGGTGCCGGGGTCTGGTCTTCGATCCCGTTGACCGGGTCTTCTATGATGAAGCAGGGGCAACAAGGACAAGGTGGGGGTCACTGATGGATCACTAACCAACCTATACTAAGCAGTTTAGGATAAGCAGGTAGGTAACAATAGCAGGTTACAATAAACAGGCTATGCAGCAGAATAGGAGCAAACAATAACAGTAACAAAATCTAATGCAAGCATGAGAGAATGGAATGGGCGATATCGGGATGATCAAAGGGGGGGGGCTTGCCTGGTTGCTCTGGCAAGGAGGGGTCGTCGTCGACGTAGTCGATCACAGGGGCAGCATCAGTCTCGGGGTCTACCAGAGAGAAGAGGGGGAAGAAACAGTAAATATAAAGCAAACATAGCATCACAAAGCATATCGTGGCAATAAGCTGCGCCGGGTGTGACCTAACGTATGGCTACACGATATAGGTGAAGGGGAAATTCAACCGGGAATGTTTTCCCGGTTCCGGACCTGTGTCAGATATATGACCGGAGGGGGAAGTTTCATGTTCAGATAGTTAGAGGCATCTGACAGATGAATGGACCGCGTATCCGGATTCGTCACGTTTTTCTGAGCAACTTTCATGTAGAAAACATTTTCATCCGAGCTACGGTTTATTTTCTATGATTTTCTAAAGTTTTACTATATTCTGAATTTGTTTTAATTACTAAATTCATCAGAAAAGAATTATGACGTCATGCTGGCGTCAGCCCTGCGTCAGCGGTCAACAGACCAGTTGACCAGTCAATGGGGCCCACGCAGGGCCCATAGGCAGTGACAGGGCGTTGCCCAGTCAGCATTTGACCGGGGTCAACGGGACCCATGGGGCCCAGTGGCAGTGGCTGTGGGGAGGTCCACGTGGACAGCCACGTCAGCGACGCCGGAAACGGCGCCGGAGTTGCTCCGGTGGCCTCCTGCGGTGGCGAGCTCGCCGGACTTCGCCGGGAATCGCGCACAGGGGGTCATTTAGCCCGGGACTTGGCGCGTTCGAACGAGGAGATGAAGCCGCGCCGCATGGTGTGGTCGGTTGGACGCGGGGGTGACCGGAACTGCGTCGGCGACGAGTGGAGGCGGCGGTGGGGTTCGGGACCTCGTCGGGATCGGTGTTGCAGTGCGTGTTTTGGCGAACGAAGGAGCTGGGCGAGGTCTACGGCGCTCCAGGAGCTCGTCGGAGCTACTAGCTCGAGCGGAGGAGCTCGGTGGCGAGCCCTACGACGGCAATGGCGGACGGCGGAGCTCGGCTTGCGAGCGAGCTAGCTACGGTGGAGGCGGAGACGCGCGAGGAGAGGGAAAGGGGGGCCGGAGCTCACCTTGGGGGCACACGGTGGCCCGTTGGGTGACTAGGAGCAGCAGAGACGGCGCCGGAGACGAAGAAGGGCGGCGACGACCGGAGACGTGGACGAAAGGGATCCGGCGCTTCGGTGCTCCCCAACTCCAGCTGAGGCCACCGGTCGATGGAGAGGGCGATGGCGGAGGTCACCGACAAGGTCAGCGGGCGCGGGGTCGCCGGTGGCCGCGACAACGATGGAGGACGGCGGCGAGGGCGCTCGGGCCACGGATCTGGAGGAGAGGAGGGCGGAGCGAGCGAGGGAGAGGGAGCGAGAGTGGCAAGTGGGCGAGTGGGAGGCGAGGGGGCCGAGGCGTCGGGGAGGCGCAAACCTTATCCCCTCGCCCAGACGTCGCCGGCGAGGCGGGTCCGGCGGGGACGGTGCCCCTGTAGCGGCGCGCACCAGGGGAACAGGAAGGGGGCGCAGTGCGGGGAGCTGGGCCGGCTGGTTGAGGTGGGCCGAGGCCCATGGGGGGGGGGGCACGGTGGCCAGCTGGGCCAGTCGGCCCAGTTGAGGGGGGGGGGCCTTTTCCTTTTTCCTTTTTTTTCCAGCAGCATTTTGCCTTTTCTTTTAGCCATTAAAGACTTTGCAAAAAATTATGCCATTGGCCAAAATAATTTCAAAGAAGTATATTGCACTACCAAAAAAAAGGGGGGAGGCTTTTGGAAAAGTTGCCAATTTTATAAATTAAAAAGGGCATTTAATTTATTGCTTAGGTCCCTGCTTTAAGTAGCTTAGGCCACTTAAACCTTTTGCAAAAAAATGCTGGTTCACCACCAATATTAGTTGTGGATTATTTGGCACATGATGAACATTTTTGTGTTCATGTCTGAGCATTTTGAATTTCACACAGAATTTGAATTTGAATTCAAGTGGAATTTGAAAGAACATGAGACAACAATGATCAGGCACATGCTTAGCAAAAAGATTAACTTAACCCCAGGGGTTACTGTAGCATCATTACACCGGGGTGTTACACCTGCCAGAGACAAACTTGCCCTCTTCCCTCTGACGTTCCGGTAGGTCAGTTGCCCCATATCTTTGACGTGCACGCACACAATTTCGATGGCTCACTTCATCGATCTCGCTCCCACACACTAGATCCTATCTTTGATTCTATTGATATCTATGATCCCTCCCTCTCTTCTCATTGATCGCCCCCTCTATATATGATATACCTAGGCCTCTATTTCACACACATTGCATGTGTCACATTTTTGTTTGACATATCTTCGCCACATAATTCCACAAATACACTCATGAAATCAGCCCCCCTCCCCAAAACACTCATGAAGGTACACCATCTCTCTCTAGGTTTGTATCTCTCTCACAGACACACCCACGTAGGTGGGGAACGTGCACGAAGAGAAGAGATGCACGCACGGCGCACGTACTTCCATCTCTTTCCCAACCACACCCGCATGGGTACATGATGGAGATCATTTCTGTACGAAAAGGCAGCCCACGTGGTAATTTGACATGTGTACTGGTTGTCCACTTGATGTTGGATCATCTACCACAGGTGAACAAAAAAATTGCAACTTGACACGTTGGCGCATTATTTAACAAAGTGTTTATTCCGCAATGGCTGACGTACAGAATATAAACCGATTCTTATGGAGAAAAAAAATTGCTCCCCTATACTATACTATATAATATAGGCATGATCCTCAATGCCTGCTTTCTGGGGTTAGACTTTTCTACTCTCAACATGGCAGTGCCACTACCTCCCTCTCTCTCTCCATCTCTCTCTCTCTCTCTCTCTCTCTCTCTCTCTCTCTCTCCACTTGTCCCTGATCTAGCAGGATCCAGTTCGCCGGCCAAAAGGTGCAACGTTGCTCCGGTCGCCGGTGTCGATGCAGGAAACCCACTACCGGTGCGTCACGATCTACGGTACCCACCATTCTCTCTAAGCAAGCTCCAGTGTGGTAGTGCTTTTGCCCCTTACTCGCTGCTACTGTATGGGAAGGTCCTGCCTGCCGCCACCCTCCTGATTACATCCCGGCGACCCTTAGGTACAGCTTCCTCTGGAACCGGTCTTGCTCCACCGCCCATCTTCCCACATCACTGCATGTTGATCTTCTCTAGTTATTTGCCTACAACATATTGTAGCTCGACCGGCGTACTTTCCATGTTTCATCAATAGTGCCACTATTATTGCAATCATACTTAATAAATATCCTTGTCAACAGGGATGCTTAGCTCCATCTTAGTGCAACTGCGCAAAATGATGGGATGGTACTGATACGTCTCCAACATATCTATAATTTTTGATTGTTCCATGCTGTTATATTTTCATTCTTGTATGTTTTACTTAAAGCAACTTTATTTTTTTGGGACTAACCTATTGACATAGTGCCCAGTGCCAGTTGCTGTTTTTTGCTTGTTTTTAACTTCACAGAAAATTAATACCAAACGGAGTCCAAATGCAGCGAAACCTTTTGGAGATTTTTTTCTGGACCAGAAGACACCTGTTAGGCCAAAGAAGTACTAGAGGGGGGCTCTGAGAGGAGCATAACCCACCTGGGGGCCAGGCACGCCCTGGTGGGTTGTGCCCACCTCGGCCACTTCAGGAACCGCATCTTTGCTCTCCCTCTCTCTCTCTCTCTCTCTGCCTCACAACCTATTTCCCATCCTTCACTTAGGTATGGATGTTGATCTATCTCCATCAAGACATAGCTAGGTCTCTCCTTCTCAACACATATACGAGTCGATCTACCTCTCTACTTAGGTCTTTGCCTCCCCCCCCCCCCCCACGCACACCGATACATCAAGCGCTCTAGTCATGTCTCCCTGCCACAGACAAACTTGCCCTCTTCCCTCTGACGTTCCGGTAGGTCAGTCTCCCCATATCTTTGACGTGCACGCACACAATTTCGATGGCTCACTTCATCGATCTCGCTCCCACACACTAGATCCTCTCTTTGATTCTATTGATATCTATGATCCCTCCCTCTCTTCTCATTGATCGCCCCCTCTATATATGATATAGCTAGGCCTCTATTTCACACACATTGCATGTGTCACATTTTTGTTTGACATATCTTCGCCACATAATTCCACAAATACACTCATGAAATCAGCCCCCTCCCCAAAACACTCATGAAGGTACACACCATCTCTCTCTAGGTTTGTATCTCTCTCACAGACACACCCACGTAGGTGGGGAACATGCACGAAGAGAAGAGATGCACGCACGGCGCACGTACTTCCATCTCTTTCCCAACCACACCCGCGCGGGTACATGATGGAGATCATTTCTGTACGAAAAGGCAACCCACGTGGTAATTTGACATGTGTACTGGTTGTCCACTTGATGTAGGATCATCTACCACGGGTGAACAAAAAAATTGCAACTTGACACGTTGGCGCATTATTTAACAAAGTGTTTATTCCGCAATGGCTGACGTACAGAATATAAACCGATTCTAATGGAGAAAAAAAATTGCTCCACTATACTATACTATATAATATAGGCATGATCCTCAATGCCTGCTTTCTGGGGTTAGACTTTTCTACTCTCAACATGGCAGTGCCACTACCTCCCTCTCTCTCTCCATCTCTCTCTCTCTCTCTCTCTCTCTCTCTCTCTCTCTCTCTCTCTCTCTCTCTCTCTCTCTCTCCACTGGTCCCTGATCCAGCAGGATCCAGTTCACCGGCCAAAAGGTGCAACGTTGCTCCGGTCGCCGGTGTCGACGCAGGAAACCCACTACCGGTGCGTCACGATCTACGGTACCCACTGTTCTCTCTAAGAAAGCTCCAGTGTGGTAGTGCTTTTGCCCCTTGCTTGCTGCTACTGTATGGGAAGGTCCCGCCTGCCGCCACCCTCCTGATTACATCCCGGCGACCCTTAGGTACAACTTCCTCTGGAACCGGTCTTGCTCCACCGCCCATTTTCCCACGTCACTGCATGTTGATCTTCTCTAGTTATTTGCCTACAACATATTGTAGCTCGACTGGCGTACTTTCCATGTTTCATCAATAGTGCCACTATTATTGCAATCATACTTATTAAATATCCTTGTCAACAGGGATGCTTAGCTCCATCTTAGTGCAACTGCGCAAAATGATGGGATGGTACTGATACGTCTCCAACATATCTATAATTTTTTATTGTTCCATGTTGTTATATTTTCATTCTTGTATGTTTTACTTAAAGCAACTTTATTTTTTTTGGGACTAACCTATTGACATAGTGCCCAGTGCTAGTTGCTGTTTTTTGCTTGTTTTTAACTTCGCAGAAAATTAATACCAAACGGAGTCCAAACGCAGCGAAACCTTTTGGAGATTTTTTTCTGGACCAGAAGACACCTGTTAGGCCAAATAAGTACTAGAGGGGGGCTCCGAGAGGAGCATAACCCACCTGGGGCCCAGGCACGCCCTGGTGGGTTGTGCCCACCTCGTCCACTTCCGGAACCGCATCTTTGCTCTATAAATACCCCGAAAATCCAAAAAACCCTAGGGAGTCGATGAAACACAATTCCAGCCGTCGCAAGTTCCAGAACCACAAGGTCCAATCTCCGATGATGCGTGAGCAGTTCATTGTAGACGTTCGGGTTCGTAGTTAGTTGCTAGATGGCTACCTCTCTCTCTTTTGATTATCAATACAATGGTCTCTTGGAGATCTATTTGATGTAACTCTTTTTGCGGTGTGATTGTTGAGATCCGATGAACTTTCAGCTTATGATCAGATCTATTTTATCCATGAAGGTATTTGAGTTTTGATCTCTTATATGCATGATTACTGATAGCCTCCAATTTCTTCTTCGAATCTTTGGTTTAGTTAGGCTAACTAGATCGGGTTTTCTTGCCATGGGAATAGGTGCTTTGTGATGGGTTTGGTCGTGTGGTGTTCTTTCCCAGTGACAGAAGGGGCAACAAGACACGTATTGATCGTTTCCATTAATGATAACAAGATGGGGACTATTCCTACATGAATAGATCTTGTCTACATCATGTCATCGTTCTTATTGCATTACTCCGTTTCTCCATGAACTTAATACACTAGATGCATGCTCGATAGCATTCGATGTGTGCAGTAATAGTAGTAGATGCAGGTAGGAGTCGGTCTAGTAATATTGGATGTGATGCCTATATATAGATCATTGCATGTATATCGTCATAATTATTTGAAGTTCTATCAATTGCCCAACAGTAGTTTGTTTACCCACCGTATGCTATTTTTCTCGAGAGAAGCCACTAGTGAAATCTACGCCCCGGGGTCTATTCTTTATCATATTTGCCTTCGAGATCTATTTTTATTCACTTTTATTTTCAGATCTACTTTTCCACAAACCTACAGAATACCTTACTGCACTTTTTCTTTCTTTATTTTATTTCACGTTTATTCGAGATCCATTTATCCAATCTATCACGATTTTATCCCGACAACTTGACAATTTCTGGCGCTGTTACACAAAGAAGGGATTGACAACCCCTTATACGCGTCGGGTTGCAAGTATTTGTTCTTTGTGTGCAGGTACTGTTTACAAGGTGTTGCTTGGTTCTCCTACTGGATTGATACCTTGGTTTCATAAGTGAGGGAAATACTTACCGTAGCTGTGCTGCATCATCCCTTCCTCTTTGGGGAAATACCGATGTAGATCAAGCGATATCAAAAGGAATTCTGGCGCCGTTGCCGGGGAGACATCATCAAAATCTATCATGTTCCTAATCACAAATCTCATCTCCTTGCAATTTACATTATTTGCCATTTGCCTCTCGTTTTCATCTCCCCCACTTCACAAAAATTTGCCATTTTATTCGCCCTCATTTTCATTTGCCGTTTTCTCATCAGATCCATTTTTGTGTGCAATCTTGTTTGTGTAGTCACGATATCTCAATAAAACACCAAATTGTGTGATTTTTCCAATACCAATAATAATGATTTTATTAGCACTCCAATTGCTCCTCCCGCCACTATTGTAGAATCTTATGATATTAATGTCGCTTTGTTGAATCTTGTTACGAAAGATTAGTTTTCTGGTACTACTAATGAGGATGCCACGTCCCATCTAAACACACTCATAGAATTATGCAATATGCAAAAGAAAAAAGATGTGAAAAATGATATTGTGAAGTTGAAATTATACCCATTTACTTTGCGAGATCATGCATAAATTTGGTTTTCTTCTTTGCCTCGCAATAGTATTGATTCTTGGGATAAGTGCAAAGATGCTTTTATTACTAAGTATTTTCCGCCCACGAAAATTATTTCCCTTAGGACACAAATCACTAATTTTAAGTAACTTGAGCATGAACTTGTTGCGCAATCTTGGGAAAGAATGAAATTCATGCGAACAAATTGTCCTACTCATGGTTTACATACAAATTTCTTATGCGGGGTTGAATTTTGTTTCTAGAAATCTTTTAGATTCCGCCGCGGGTGGTACTTTTATGGAAATTACTTTGGGCAAAGCTACTAAATTTCCAGACAATATTATGGAAAATTATCCACAATGGCATACTGAAAGAGCACCTACTAGGAAGAAAATTAATCCGGTTGAAGAATATAGTACGTTGAGTGAAAAGGTTGATGCTCTTATGAAATTGGTTGCTAATAAATTTTATCCTATTGATCTCAATGATGTGCCTTTGTCTACTTTGATTGAGCAAAATAGTTATTCCATAGATGTGAATTTTGACTCGCGAAACAATTTTAATAACAATGCTTATAGAGGTAATTTTAATCCTAGGTATTTTCCTGGAAATTCCTCTAATAATTATGGTAATTCCTATTGTAATCCTTGTTATACAATAATAGGAACACCTTTGATCTTGATAAAAATATTAAAGAATTTATCAATGCTCAAAAGGTTTTCAATAGTATGATAGAAGAAAACTTGAATAAGATTGATGATATGTCTAGAAACATTGATAGAATTTCTCATGATGTAGTAAATCTCAAGATGAAAATTTTTTTACCCAAGGTTGAGGAATCAATTAAATCTTTATATGTTTCTATGGATTAAAGTAATAAAAGAACCGCTATGCTTAGAGCTAAAAGAGAATTTTTAGAAAAGCATTTTCTAGTGATTGCTTTCATAAAAAATGATGAAGATCTTAAAATGATTGGTGTTTCTTCCATTGATTCCATATTTAGTAAAATTAATATTGACAATAAAGGGACTAAAGAAGAGTCAACTTTAGCTAGAATGCGTCCCGATAATTTGGAGGGTGAAAATCTTGACAAGAAATTTGATAAAAGTGGGTTTGGAGAGGTCAAAACTTTAACTAGTGATGTGTCCACTATTTTGGATACAAAGACTTTAATTATGATAATTGGTCTTTGATTTATTATATTTCTTTGTTGCAATCCATGATTAATTCACCCCATGCTTATGAAGAAAACAAAGCTTTTACTAAACATATCGTTGATGCTATGATGAAAGCTTTGGAAGAAAAGTTGGAATTAGAGATCTCAATCCCTAGGAAATTACATGATGAATGGGAACCTACCATCAAAGTCAAGGTTAAAAATATGAATGTTTTTATTTATGTGACTTGGGTGCTAGTGTTTCCACAATTCCGAAATCTTTATATGATGTGCTTGGTCTTACCAATATTGAAGAGTGTTCTTTAAATTTGCACTTGGTGGATTCTAATATTAAAAAGCCTATGAGAATAATTAATGATGTTCTTATTCTTGCAAATAGGAATTATGTGTCCATAGATTTTATTGTTCTTGATATTGATTGCGTCCCCTCTTGTCCTATTATACTTGGTAGACCATTTTTACTACTATTGGTGTCGTGATAGATATGAAAGAAGGCAATATATAAATTTCAATTTCCTCTAAGGAATGGTATGGAACACTTCCCTAGAACAAGAATTAAGCCAGCATATGAATCAATCATGAGGGTATCATATGGGACTAGAACTACAAATGACAACACTTGAATCCATGCTTTATGCCTAGCTAGGGGCATAAAACGATGACACTTGTTAGGAGGCAACACAATGAATAAAATTTATTTTTGTATTTTTCTTTCTATTATTGAGTGTTTGCATAATTATGATAATATTATGATTTGTTTTTATGTTTTAGCTAGTGTTTGTGACAAGCAAAGCCTTTGGGATCATGTTGGGTGGTAGTTGATTTGATCTTGTTGAAAAGCAGAAACTTTGTGTGCCAGTCACGTAATTTTTAAAAATCACAGAAGCGCGATAAAATCCTGATTTTTGTACACAAGATTTATATACAAATTCTCCACGTTTTCCTAATGTTTCAGAATTTTTTGAGTTACATAAGTATTCGAAGTTTTCGGATTGCTACACAATGTTCTGTTTTGGACAGATTCTATTTTCTTTGCATTATGTGCTTATTTTGATGAATCTATGGTTTGTATTGGAGGGTATAAGCCATGGTAAAGTTGGAATACAGTAGATATAATGCAAAAATAAAATATGAATGGGTTTGCAATAATACTCAGAGTAGTGATTTGCTTCGTTATATTAACGGATCTCACGAAGGTTTTGTTGAGTTTTGTGTGATTGAAGTTTTCAAGTTTTTGGTGAGATCACGATGGATGAAGGAATAAGGAATAAGAAGAGCCTAAGCTTGGGGATGCCCCATGGCACCCCAAGTTATTATCCATAGAGGAACAAACAACTAAGCTTGGGGATGCCCCGAGTGGCATCCCCTCTTTCTTCTAATGATCATTGGTATTTTACTTGGAGGTATATTTTTTATTCGTCACATATCATGAGTTTTGCGTAGAGTGTCTTGTATTATATGAGCCTTTGCTTGTTTTGCTTTTTTTGCTTTGTGTCATCTTTCCTTGCTGAACACACCTATTCGAGAGAGCCAAAATTATGCTATGATTTGTTAGAATTGCTCTATATGCTTCACTTCAAATTTTTGAGCTATGGAATTGCTCTAGTGCTTCTCTTATATCTTTTTGAGGACGGTGTGCTTTATTATTTTTGAAGAAATGCTCTCATGGTTCACTTAGATTTATTTGAGAGTTAGTAATTTTGGAAGAAAATCTCTCATGCTTCACTTATATTATTTTGAGAGAAGAATTTTTTTTTGCTCAGGTATCCAAAGCAACATATGAAATTAGTTCCAAAGTGATAGATATTCAACAGGGATATAACAATAACTTTAATGAAGATCATTGGACAAAATAAACTTGATTCTTTGTAATAGTTATGAGATATGATGATATGTAAGCCATGTTGATGAGTAATTATGCTTTAGTAAGAATATTGTTGTAAAGGTTTGTGATTCCCTATGCAAGCACGAAAGTCAATAGTTATGCAATGAAATTACGTCCTACTTGTGGTGCATTATTTGGTGTTAGTTATGCTTAATGCTCACTTATGAGATTTTTCGTTTCTTGGTTGGTTGCTTCTCAATCTTTTGCTAGCCTTCACTTGTACTAAGTATGTTTACTACTTGTGCATCCAAAATCCTTAAACCCGGTTGTGCCATATGAGTCCACCATACCTACCTATATGCGATATCTCTGTGTTGTTCTAAGCAAATTTGTATGTGCCATCTCTAATTTTCAAAATAAATTTCCTTTTTGTGTCCTCGTACCACTCAAGAAATGGTAGGGGGTGGCTGATATTTTTCCATGCTAGGTGTGTTATTATCAAGATGAGTGTCCATTCACTTGTCATTGCACGAGAGTACGACAAAGGTATGAGGGATGCCCAGTCCCGAAATGAAAACTAAATTTACTTGGAAAGTGTAGGTATGGACGACATTCACGGATACAGCTTGCCGTGGAATGTGAAAGTATGGTGGAAAAAGGAATAAACTTATTTTTCTGTTTGGGAACCGCCTATGATATATCTAGCAATCATTTTCATTGACAGGAAAAGCATGCCACCCAAAATGTTTAATCTCTATCTTTTTCACTTTGAGCTCTGGCACCTCTACAAACCTACTTCCCTCTACAAAGGGAATTTCTATTTACTTCATGCAATTCTTATTTTTTATTTGAGTCTCCATCTTCTCTTATAAAGCACCAATTAAGGGGCACTATGATTGTACTTGAGCATTGGGTATAGCTAATATGCAAGTGTGTTCCATGAATGGATCAATGATTGAGCATAATGGGCTAGGGCTAACTTGCTTTAGTGTTGATATTTTGAAAGACATGGTTGCTTGTTGATATGCTTGAATATTGAAATCTTCATGTCAAAACTAGACTATTGTTTCAAATCATATAAAAGTCCAAATATCCATGCTACAAAAGAAAAGAATATGTGATGAACATGATAGGCATCATTCCACATCAAATTTTTGTTTTTATCATATACCTACTCGAGGACGAGCAGGAATTCAGCTTGGGAATGCTGATATGTCTCCAACGTATCTATAATTTTTGATTGTTCCATGCTGTTTTTTGATTGACATAGTGCCCAGTGCCAGTTGTTGTTTTTTGCTTGTTTTTAACTTCACAGAAAATCAATACCTAACAGAGTCCAAACGTAGTGAAACCTTTTGGAGATTTTTTCTGGACCAGAAGACACCTCTTGGGCTAAATAAGTACTAGAGGGGAGCTCCGAGGGGAGCACAACTGACCTGGACGCGGCTGGGGGCCCATGCGCTATCGGTTTCAAAACCGGCAGATCTCGGGTAGGGGGTCCCGAACTGTGCGTCTAAGGATCAAAGGTAACAAGGAGGCAGGGGACATGATGTTTACCCAGGTTTGTGCCCTAGATCTACCTCGAGATCGTAATGATAAACCCTAGATGTCTAGCATGTATGATTGTGATCCTCCGCATTGACTGAACCCTCCGGTTTATATAGACACCGGAGGGATCTAGGGTTGTACAGAGTCGGTTATAGAAGAAGGAAAATACATGATCCGAACACCAAGCTTGCCATCTACGCAAAGGGGGGTCCCATCCGGACACGGGGAACGTTCTTCTATCTCGTATCTTCATGGCCCATTAGTCCGGCCCACATCACATAGCCCAAACGCCCGAGGACCCCTTAGTGCAGGACTCCCTCACTAGCCCCCGAACCAGGCTTCAATGACAATGTGTTCGGCACGTAGGTGGTCTTCGACATTGCAAGGCAGGTTCCTTCTCTGAATACTTCAACGTAGTCCTCCATGCAGAACAATTGTATTCGACTTTATTAAACAATTACAACTTTAAGTTGTAAGGGAAAAAGTATTTGAAATGAAATAAGCCACGTCCACAGGCGATTTTTCCGGCGAGGCGTTATTTCCTGGCTGGGTTAGAATTCTGAACTGTCTCACAACCTCGTTTCGTATTTTGAGGCATGACCCTTAACACGTCTTGTCATAGCAAAGATCGTTTCCCCTTATCACGGGATTTTCATAATGAGGGTTTGGGTTATCCAACCGTGCGTTCACACGTCCTCTCGGGAATAGGTGAGATTTAATGCTTGTGAGGGGGCGCAAGACATCCACTGCCTTTATAAGAAGATAAGGGTCCGTCTTTTTACCCCATGCCTTCTTCCTCCTTTGCCCACCTACCATTCTTTCTCCAACGCCCAAGTCTCGATCCTTTCGCTCGCCACCAAGCACTCCTAGCCATGTCGGGATCTGGAGCGCAAGGCAAGTGAATGGCCTCCTCTGTTACAGAGGAGAACATCACGGAGCTCCAAGAAGCTGGGTACCTAGCCACGGACATAGTCCACTGGCTTCTAGCCAAAAAGCAGATCGTTCCCACTCCGGAGCCAACTAAAGGGTAGTGTTCATCCCCCGTTTCCTTCGTGGACTAGGGTTTCCCCTTCATCCTTTTGTCCGCGGTCTCATGTTCTACTATGGGCTAGATTTTCATGATCTAGCCCCAAATTCCTTCCTCAATCTCTTTGCGTTTATAGTTATGTGCGAGGCATTCCTGCGCATCCCTCCCCACTTCGGCCTATGGCTCAAGGTCTTCAATGTGAAGCCTAAGGTGGTCGAGGGCCAACATGCGGAGTGCGGTGGCGCCATGGTAAGCAAGCTCCCCAACGTCAATTGGCCAACAGGGACCTTTGTGGAGAGCGTCAAAGGATGGCAGCAGGGGTGGTTCTATATCAAGGAACCCCGCGACGCCACATGGGCCGCCACTCCCGAGTTCAAATACGGGCCCCAATGCGGCTTACAGCCTGGCTTAATAAGGGACGAGATTGGGAGTCGCCTGACGAGGTGACGGCACTAGAGAGCCGCATCAAGGACGTGATAAACAAGAAAACCAGCCTCCCCAGCATGATCCAGGTGATGCTTTTTCGCCGGATTCTTCCTTGTCAGCACCGGACTCAATACATGTGGGAATTCGACCCAGCCGGTCGTCGGACTCTGCAGCGGTTCTTCAGCATGACGCACGAAGACATATGGAAGCAGCTCTTCAAGACTCAAAAGTCGTGGCCAGAGTCAACTGAAGACCGTGGTTATAACTGCTCGCGTCCAGCCACTCCCATAAGTTTTATAATAACTTTTATTTGCAATTCCATGGAGTACATTGAGCCCTCTTACATCCACAAGGCTGGACAAAGAAGGCGAAGCAGATCAACTGTCCGGCTCTGCTGCCCGAGGACCAGGCCACTCCCTTGCTGGCCAAGATGCTGGTTCTAGTGCCGTATTAGGCGCCGGACAAGAAGGCCAAGAAGAAGTGCAAGGAGACCAGAGATGGTCTCCGTCATAAGGGTACTTCGGACGCTATGTCTGAAGACTTCGAAGCCTCCTCCTCCCATGGCGAAGACGTAGAGGAGGAAGAGAGTAACTCTCCCCCCAAGGGGGGGAAGAAGAAAAGGGGTGCTCCTACGGATCTGGAGGCGGAGGCGGCCAAGAAGGGAAAAACCTTATTTTCGGACGATTCCGAAGAGGATGCCGATGCCACCCCAAAGCGGCGCCCCAGGTCGAAGCCCTTGGCTGAGTCGTAAGTATCCGAAGACACCATATACATATCCGATTTCATACCTTATTACTTTACCATACTAAAGTGCACATTTATAGCCCAGCTTGTGATCTCCCCCAACGATCATCGTCCTCTGGGAACTCGCTACGGACGAATGCGATGGAGAGCGAGTCGCCTCCGCAGACCTCTCCACCCACTGCCCAGGATAGCACCGAAGTGTTGTCTTAGGAGGCCGTGAAGGTGGCGGCGGAGGGTAATACCTCTATTGCTAAAGAGAGGGGGAAATCCACCCCCACAAAGGCCGGTGGTGGGGGCAACGCTCAATTTGTCCCCCAACTGAATATTATTCCGGAGACTCATACGGCTCCAGAATTGGACCAGCCCTTCTTGAGGAGAAGTGGGCGCGCCGGCGTCCTTTGTCAATCCGGAGGCGCCGGACATTCTGATGGGAGCGCTTCAAAGTGCTTCCATTGTGGGGGAACACCGTACCCTTATGGGTATGGTGGTTGACAAGGTTCGGTCCGTGAAAAGCGGATTGAACCAAGCTTACACCAGCCTTCTAACAGGCTTTGAGGTATGTGAAGTAATGTATTTTTGGTTATTCGCAAAAGGAATAACTGTGTATAGATAGTAGCCCCTGAGACTCTGTTCTGCGTTTCTCGGAGAAGGGCCAAGAAGAGGATCGAACAATATATCACAGGAGCTAACATATATGTCTATTTTGATGAGCAGGCTGTGAAGTTGGCGGCAGCCTCGCATGCAGCTGAAGTCTCCGAACTAAAGCGGAGGCTGGAGGCAAAACAAGGTATGTTTTTCCAAAGCATACCTTTACTGATATGAGTTCCAATTTGTTATCTGACTGAGCTTTATATTTATGCTCATAGCTAACTCGTCTGAGGTCGCAGCCCTCAAGAGTGCACTAGCCGCAGCCAAAAAGGAGGCGGACGAGCAATGCACCGCTCACCAAAAGCATGAGGCGAGGTTGGATGAAGTCCAACAAGAGCTCACAGACGCCATAAAGAAATGCGAGTCTTTGGAGCGCAAGGTGTCAGATCAAGAATCCGATCTTACTACGGCGCTCCAAAGTGCAAAGGAGACCCGGGTTGAAGCCCAAGGTGCCTATCAGGAGATCCACGAGGCCAAGAAGATCGCGGCTGGAAAGACTTTTAATATGCAGAGCAAATATGTAAGGAGAAAGTATACCTTCTTGACATGCATCTGGAGTTCTTCAAGAGCGTTTGCGGATTTGCGCCGAAGTGTTGCAGATGCTGCGGAATTCTTCCGAGCCGAGGAGGGGAGCTCAACAGAGAAACTATTCTGGTCACAATACCGTTAGCCAGAGCAGCCCTAGCTCCTCTGCAATCAGCTGAAACAGCTGACCAAGCTGCAAAGGATGGCCGAGGTGGCCATGAGGGATGTCAGAATTAGTTTTTCGCCAGCCGAACCAATTCCTAATAGCTTCTTCGGGCTTGTAGAGCGGTTGGTCTATGCCTGCCCAAGTCTAGATGCTATTAAGTGGTCGGTGTGCATCGAAGGTGCTCGGATGGCCTTCGCCCATGTCAAGGTACAATGGGCGAAGATGAATGCCACTAGTCCTGCAACCGAAGGACCGCCCGCAGGCAAGGAGCATCGTATGCCGAAGAAGTACTTCAATGACGTTCTTGAAGGATCACATATTATAGAGGGCATGTGCTTGGAGGACGTGATGTTTGGATGATTGTATCTTCAATGCCCAAACTGTGTAATGAAAACAAAGGTTCATATAATGTTAGTCTTGTTTTAGCTGAATTTATTATCCTCCATTGCGGCAGTTTATTAAATCTGAGAGTTGGCCAGTCGTCGGCTTCAGCCCCTCATGTAGATATTACGGGGGTGTTTGGTACAGCACAGAAACACACTTAACCCAATGATTTGGTCCTTGAAGGAGGTGCTAGTGCGGCGAACCAGGCAATCAGACTATGCGTCTTTATCACTTTCACTTAGCCATAGGAGTTTTACAATAGAATTATAGGCGCAGCCCCTGGTATTGATCGGCGATCCGAACTCGGGCGCTGTAAACACCTGACCAGGTTAAACTAGTCCTTCGTGTGACACGGAAAAAAATTGCAAGAGATTTACAATGAGTCACCAAATAGCTGACCAGCTCTTGCCACATCATGACAGCCAGTTTTCGGCTTTCTCTACTGAGTTGTTTGTCCGGCCAACTAGAAACACAATCGCAGTAGTTCTCCCTTTACTTCCTTAGCCGAACCAGCGAAATGTAAGTTAGTAACCACAGGAGCCAGGCAACTCAACTATTGACCAAAGACAAGATTCGGAGCTGATTCATATAATGCTAAATTCGGGACGCCGCATTGCACTTGTGAAAGTGTTCGGACTTATACAAAATTTAATAGATGCACACGGCTGAATGGAGCCCCTGGCAATTTAGGTCGGGCCGAGGTGTACATGGCGATCAAATGATTAAAAAGAATACGGCAGAAGGAATAAGTCAGTACCGAGTAATTTGGGCAAAAACTGCTTCCATTATAGTCTCATTGATACGCCAAAACGTATTTGTACAGATAATGCTATAAGCATTGAGGCTATTTTACATGCCGAGTGCAAAGGAAAGCTATGTACAAGTATTTAAAAACATTGGGGGAGGTGATCTTGAAAGATCCTTTAGGTACTTCGCTATACATCTGCGCTTCTTTTCGCCTTGGTGTGTGATCCTTTGAGAGGATTAATGAATAAGTTTTCACAAGGGGCCGGAAAAGGGGCCCTTTTGAAACCATAAAAAGGGCGACGTAGGTTGTAAAGATCCTGAAAAGGAAAACGAAGTTAAGAAAAGATAGATGGGGGTCCGGTCACGGTTGGGCCGTATTGTGGACCTTCATCGATATGCCTCCATCGTCGCCCATGGTATTTTTAGTGCGTAATCATGAGCATGCGGTACATACGCTGCTGTTTGATTGGGGCGAAGACAGAGGCCGGATTGCTAGTTGAGCTCCTGATGAGCTGGACTATCCTTCTTCTGTGTAGTCCGGACTCGTTTGGCAGGGTCCGGTGGCTTAAATGCCAATGTGGAGCTCGACTTGATTAGGCCGACATGTACCTCCACTGCTAGGGCCACGGTGTGTTCCTCAGTATGGAGGGAATGATCCATGTTTCCGTGAACTGTTATAACATCGCGTGGGCCTGGCATTTTAAGTTTTAGATAAGCATTGTGCGGAATCGCATTGAAGTGGGCAAACACGGTTCGTCCGAGCAGTGCGTGATAGCCACTACGCAAAGGGAGGATGTCGAAGATTAAGTGACAGAGTAGAAGTGATCTAAATCAGAAGCCACTCTAGTAGGGAACATACTACTAGAGAGCAGCCGAGGTAGCTGGCCATGCAGCAGCAGAGCGTGCGAAAGCCAGGGCAGCTGGTCCTGTAGCAGTATCTAGGGTAGCAGCACCATGAGCTCATGCGAGAGCTAGAGCTGCTGCTCCTACAGCAGTAGCGCGAGCAAGAGTAGAGTATCAGCGCAAGCAAGAGCAAGAGCAAGAGTGGTATCAAGAGAAAGAGCAAGAGTAGACCAGGCAGGGGACCGAGAGCAAGAGCAGAGTAGCAGCGTGAGCAAGAGCCGAAGCAGCAGCAGTAGGGCTAGCGAGAGCCGAAATAGCAGTAGAAGCTGCTACTAATGTGGACATCGCCATCGAGGGAGCGATGCCATGGAGGAAGTGGCCAACGATGCCGCCGTAGATGGAGCCGCGCCATGGCGGCTCGGGACCAAGCGCCCACAACACGGTGAGATCGAATCAAGAAAAAATGCAGCGATTACTATAGAACCTCTTCGGTGGTGCCGATTAGGCCTCAACTTCATCCAAGGAATCAGTGATGGTGCTTCTCTTTTGGTGGTGCGGGTGATTACGGTGTTGTGGGAATGGAGGTGGCATGATAGATGAGGCGAACATCAGGGCAACTCCTTGGAGGTGGAGGACGGGGTGGCTAAACCGGCGAGACGATGAGATCAACGAGGATCCTCATCTAGTTCGGGGGATGAGGGACGTCGAGCTATTGCGGTGGACGATGTCGTCAGGGAAGAGGCTCCGGCTGGGCGGCCGACGGAGGATGGTGTGGGGCTTCGCTGGTTTTGGTGGCCTCGGCGTACGAATGGGGCTGAGGGGATGAGAGGGGGTAACCATGGATTAGGTGCGCACTTGTCTAAAATGTGGTGTGAGTTATGAAAGTGCCCCACGTATTTGAACTAGTCAGTTATTTTGATTCAGGGGTATAACAGGAATTTTGCGTGTCGGGATTTCACTAGAGGTGGCAGTTTTCGCGCGCGTTGTAATTTTGGGATAGCAAGGCGCACGTTGAGATGGAAGGAGTTTTAGGAGCACAACGAGACAAAGAGATATCCCAATTTCGGGATAACAAGGCGCGGGTTGAAAATTTCGGACAAGCCTAAAGTGTACTGTACCAAATCAATTCGCACTTCCCTCGATGAAAAAACAAGAATAACTCAATTCGCACCACACAAGAGAGTCTAGTCATGTTTTACTGTATGAGTTACTACAAATGCCATTCAAAACTTTGAATCCATGTTATGTTCAATTTAAATATTTCACTACATGTATAATGCATGTAACCTGCTACTAAAATTAACATTTTAGTGCATTCGAAACGTATATACTACCGCTTCAATATGAACTAAATTTGAATTTGTTTCTCTGTTCGAATAAGATCTACAATCATGACTGTGGTCAATTTCAACCATTTGAATTTGTTTCTCTATTTTAATAAGATCTACAATCATCATTGTTGTCAAGTTAAACAATCGTTTGTACACTATCTTCACAACACACCACATGATTACTGTCGAGTTAGATATGAACTATTTGGACCATATGAACTCGAGCTTGAATTTTTGAATCCATTTTATGTTGATTTCAAATCAAAGTACATTTGAAGCTCTAGCTATATCTAAACCATGTGTCATATGTATAATGTGTTTATCACATAACGTATGGTGCCCCGCCCCGTACTACTACAAGTATTTAGCTGTGAGCTACAAACGCCACACATTATCATAAATTCAAATAAAATGTGAGATTGTTCGATATATAGTCTAGCTTAGATTGTTGACATTTAGCTGTGAGTTGCAAACGCCACACATTATCACATTATATTATAACATGTCAAAAACCACACCGCGCGTATCACCGCTATATTCATGCATGCATAGGCATAAAACACTATGATGTCTTATTCAAATATATGAATCCACTTTTATAACAAATTATGATCTTTGTTAGTCTTTTACACCCACACAATCCCCTAACCTTCTAGCTAGCACTAACTTTCTCTTGTGCATGCACACTCCCTCCTCGCCCTTTCCCTCCCTCAACATTCTATCCATCGCGCACATTCATTTATTTTCTTTAGGTCATTCTCCCACGGTCTCCATAACTCCTTCTTTCTGACACACGACTCGATAAACCTCTCCAGCGAGGTCTTCCTACCACACACACACACACACACACTTTTCATCTCCTCCTTTCTTCGTCCATGCCTCATATCTCTCATACGGTCCCACACACGTGTAAACTCCCGCCCCTCTTTTCATCGATCTCACAATCGCAGACTCCTCCCCCTATCTAGTAGGCCTCTCGCACCACCTCCTAGCTCCAACCCTATCTCTCTCTATCTATCTCTCTGGGCTTTATTTGCCTCTAACAAATGATTGTACACCGACTGGTCTCCCACTATACATATACCTAGCTAGGTCATCTATAACTCATTTTCCCCACACACCGTTAGATCTACCTCATTAGTTATGTCTCTCTCTTCCTTCGACACACAACAATTGATCTATCGATCTAGTTAGGTCTGCTTACCAAACACATATGCCCCCCCTTCGTCATCCAGGCATGCCTCCCGACACGTCTATCCTGCACAAGCACACACAAAAACACATCTGCTCTCTTCTAGATATTGCATTTGTACCCTTCGTTTGTCTAGTAGGCTCTCCACCATCTCCGAGAAGCAACTCCACCACCCCTCCGGCACTCTACCTCTCTCTCTCTCTCTGCCTCACAATCTATTTCCCATCCTTCACTTAGGTATGGATGTTGATCTATCTCCATCAAGAAATAGCTAGGTCTCTCCTTCTCAACACATATACGAGTCGATCTACCTCTCTAGTTAGGTCTTTGCCTCCCCCCCCCCCCCCCCCACACACCAATACATCAAGCGCTCTAGTCATGTCTCCCTAGCATAGACAAACTTGCCCTCTTCCCTCTAACATTCCGGTAGGTCTTTCGCCCCATATCTTTGACGTGCATGCACACAATTTCGATGGCTCACTTCATCGATCTCGCTCCCACACACTAGATCCTCTCTTTGATTCTATTGATATCTATGATCCCTCCCTCTCTTCTCATTGATTTCCCCCTCTATATATGATATAGCTAGGCCTCTATTTCACACACATTGCATGTGTCACATTTTTGTTTGAGATATCTTCGCCAAATAATTCCACAAATACACTCACGAAATCAGCCCCCCCCCCCCAAAACACTCATGAAGGTACACGCCATCTCTCTCTAGGTTTGTATCTCTCTCACAGACACACCCACGTAGGTGGGGAACGTGCAGGAAGAGAAGAGATGCACGCACGGCACACGTACTTCCATCTCTTTCCCAACCACACCCGAGCGGGTACACGATGGAGATCATTTCTGTACGAAAAGGCAGCCCACGTGCTAATTTGACATGTGTACTAGTTGTCCACTTGATGTAGGCTCATCTACCACGGGTGAACAAAAAAATTGCAACTTGACACGTTGGCGCGTTATTTAACAAAGTGTTTATACCGCAATGGCTGGCGTACCGAATATAAACCGACTGTTATGGAGAGAAAAAAATTGCTCCACTATACTATGATATATAATATAGGCATGATCCTCAATGCCTCCTTTCTGGGGTCGAACTTTTCTACTCTCAACATGGCAGTGCCCACTATCTCCCTCTCTCTCTCTCTCCATCTCTCTCTCTCTCTCTCTCTCTCTCTCTCTCTCTCTCTCTCTCTCTCTCTCTTCTCTCTCTCTACTGGTCCCTGATCCAGCAGAATCTAGTTCACCGGCGGAAAGGTGCAACGTTGCTCCGGTCGCCGGTGTCGACGCAGGAAACCCACTACTGGTGCGTCATGATCTACGATAACCACTGTTCTCTCTAAGCAAGCTCCAGCGTGGTAGTGCTTTTGCCCCTTGCTCGCTCCTACTGTATGGGAAGGTCCCGCCTGCCGCCACCCTCCTGATTACATCCCGGCGACCCTTAGGTACAGCTTCCTCTGGAAGCGGTCTTGCTCCACCACCCATCTTCCCACGTCACTGCATGTGGATCTTCTCTAGTTATTTGCCTACAACATATTTTAGCTCAACCGGCGTACTTTCCATGTTTCATCAATAGTGCCACTATTATTGCAATCATACTTATTAAATATCCTTGTCAACAGGGATGCTTAGCTCCATCTTAGTGCAACTGTGCAAAATGATGGGATGGTACTAATACGTCTCCAACGTATCTATAATTTTTGATTGTTCCATGATGTTATATATTCATTCTTGGATGTTTTACTTAAAGCAACTTTATATAGTTTTTGGGACTAACCTATTGACATAGTGCCCAGTGTCAGTTGCTGTTTTTTTGCTTGTTTTTAACTTCGCAGAAAATTAATACCAAACCGAGTCCAAATGCAGCGAAACCTTTTGGAGATTTTTTCTGGACCAGAAGACACCTGTTAGGCAAAAGAAGTACTAGAGGGGGGCTCCGAGAGGAGCACAACCCACCTGGGGGCCAGGCACGCCCTAGTGGGTTGTGCCCTCCTCGGCCACTTCCGGAACCGCATCTTTGATCTATAAATACCCCGAAAATCCAAAAACCCTAGATAGTCAATGAAACACAATTCCAGCCGCCGCAAGTTCTAGAACCACGAGATCCAATCTCCGATGATTTGTGAGCATTTCATTGTAGACCTTCGGGTTCGTAGTTAGTTGCTAGATGGCTACCTCTCTCTCTTTTGATTATCAATACAATGGTATCTTGGAGATCTATTTGATGTAACTCTTTTTGCGGTGTGTTTGTTGGGATCCGATGAACTTTCAGTTTATGATCAGATCTATTTTATCCATGAAAGGTATTTGAGTTTTTATCTCTTATATGCATGATTACTGATAGCCTCCTATTTCTTCTTCGAATCTTTGGTTTAGTTAGGCTGACTAGATCGGTTTTTCTTGCCATGGGAAGAGGTGCTTTGTGATGGGTTTGGTTGTGTGATGTTCTTTCCCAGTGACTGAAGGGGCAACAAGACATGTATTGATCGTTGCCATTAAGGATAAGAAGATGGGGACTATTCCTACATGAATAGATCTTGTCTACATCATGTCATCGTTCTTATTGCATTACTCCGTTTCTCCATGAACTTAATACACTAGATGCATGCTCGATAGCATTCGGTGTGTGCAGTAATAGTAGTAAATGCAGGCATGAGTCGGTCTAGTAATCTTGGATGTGATGCCTATATATAGATCATTGCATGTATATCGTCATAATTATTTGAAGTTCTATCAATTTCCCAACAGTAGTTTGTTTACCCACCGTATGCTATTTTTCTCGAGAGAAGCCACTAGTGAACTCTACGCCCCCCCCCCCACTACTAGGGAAAAGCCTAGCAGCAGCGCGGGTTTTAGGCCTATCAGTAGCGCGGGCAGGAGCGCTACTAATAAGGCGCTACAGCTAAAGCTTAGCAATAGCGTGCCTAGACCCACGCTACTTCTAGATTGACTTAGTAGTAGCGCTTCTTCAGAATAGCGCTACTAGTAATTAGTAGTAGCACTTCTCCTTTCCCGCGCTACTACTATTATTTAGTATTTTATTTCTTTTTTATTTCATGTTGTATTCATACACCTTTGCACAAGTTTTCATACAACAGGAATTTAGAGATTGTTTTTACATCATAATGAGTTATTACATCACAGGGTGAAAGAACCGTGGACTAGTTTCAAGTGGATGTCCATCCACTTGAAACTAATCCGCGGTTCTTTCACCCAATGATATAATAATATCATCATCATCATCATATCATTAACAACTTATCATCATAATACATCATTGCCATATAACACCTCCTCAAGATCATCGTTTTCATATTGTACCTCATAGGACCTACTACATTCGATTAAGACCTACTACATTTTCTAAGGTAAAATAGCAAAAAACAAGATAGCCCCTGACTCTCCATTATGGAGAATGGAGATTAGCCTGTCTCCAATTCTTGCCTTTTGCTGAATGTTACTTCCAAGAACCTCCTTGCGAATGTCCATACATTTCTTCCATTCTTTGATGAACATGTGTTCACCGGTTTTAGAAATTCGATATGCACAGGTGAGATCCCTAGATTTACCTGGCAGTATGTTCAGAACTTTAAGGCGACCATTCAGATACATCAGATGAGGCACACAATCCATCGGGAGTTTCTGTTGAAAAACATAGTAATAACTTCATAGTTAGCAATGACGTACTAGTTTTAGAAGTATGCAAAAGATGCACGAGGTATCTCCAGAGAAGTTACCGTGGTTCAACACGTGCACTAGTGGCACGTATTCACCATAATTTGGAGGAGTTCGATAATAGTTATTGTAATCCTCAACAAGAGTACAAAATGCGATCAGATGATTTTTCTCCTTATAAGTTAACTCAGAGCCATCGGTGTAGTGGGTTTTGTCTACCATCTTCCGCACAGTCTTTGAAGAATCAAAATAAGCTGTCAATGAAAATAAGCTGTCAACTATTTTGAAATAAACAATATAAATTAGTTAATAACTATATTTGAGAAACTCACATTGCGGTACAATCGGAAGCGTATCAACAAGGACCCAAATGTCCATATTGTCTTGCTCGATGTCAGGATCACCAAGATCCATGGTGATAATCATACCCTCATAAAAACCATACATTTTTCAAAGTGCTTCCCAATTTTGGCAACCAAAATGGGCTATGCTCTGAGCATTGCACAAATTTACTTCAAAATCCATATCATGATGGGTCCTTAGGTGTATTTTCTTTGTTTCAAAATTTTCATGGTCTTCAAAACCCATCCTCTCCAAGACATAGCGTCTTGCATGGCATGGGATAAGCTAGTCGAATTGTAAAAGATGAAAATTAGAGGTTGAAATAGTTGAAGTCATGCTTAATTACAAAAAAAAACACTTGTCGTTGTTGCGTACCGTTTCAACATCGAAGGTCTCCTCGAGCTTAATGCTGAAGCACCGATCTTCGTCCAGCTCAACGAACCTGTCACACATACCTCGATCATTGTGGCACCAGCTGCGCTCCCCCGGGAGACTTTCATCGTCCGAGTACGACATTTCCTATGTTCATAATTCAAAGATTAAACTTGTACAATTAAATATATGTACTAAAAACCCTAAATTAGATCATTATTTTTTGAGAAAATCTAGGCCACTCGATATTTCCTACATATTCTAGCACAAGTCATGCCCGAATTCATGAAAAAATCTGGCATGACCTTTGCTAAAAAAGGACATATCGAGCGCCTGAAATTTGCCGGAACGGAAATTAATCAACACGCCGGCAAAACATAGGCCACTCGGAGTTGTAAACTGAACATGAACGGCCACTTGGGCAACCACATATCATATTTGAGCAACACAATATATACAAGGATATTTGGCTGGTCTCACCTCGATGTCGGAGGGGGTCGGTGACTGGGATGACGGCGGGGATGTCGGAGGGGGTCGGTGTCGGGGACGACGGTGGTCACCTGAAACCATATAAGTTATCACTAATACATCCCGAATAATAGCTTAAACTAAAAAATAACAACAAATATGACATGTTCAACTAGTTTTATTAATTCAACTAGTTCTTACTAAATATAAACTTACTATAAATAGAAAAAAAAAACTAGTTCTTTCTAAAAATAAAGTAGTTCAACTAGTTATATTAATTATCTTACAAAAAATACATTAGTTCTATTAATTCAACTAGTTCAACTAGTTTATTAATTTACTTACTAAACTAGTTCAACTACAACTAAAGTAGTTCAACTACAACTACTATTAATCATACTGCCCTAATTAACTAGTACCATCACTAGTAGTAATTAACATCTACTACTACTAAAAATCTTTAGCTATGAACCCTAAATTAACATCTACTACTACTAAACAACATCTAGTACTAACTAAGCAGAGAGAAAAAGGGGGTGGGGGCGACGGAGAGGTAGGGGCGGCGAGGGCGGGATCGAGATCGGGAGGCGGCGGTGCTGGGTGGGCTCGGGTGGCGGCGGTGAAGTCGTGGGCGGTGGGAGGAGGGCTGCCGGCGGAGGAGGGAGGACGGGCGGCCGTAGGCGGAGGGAGGAGGGCGGCGGCGGAGGAGGGAGGGGCGGCCGCAGGCAGAGGGAGGATGTGCGAGGAGGAGGGAGGAGGGACGGAAGGAGGGGAGTACCTCGGCGGCGGACGGACGAAGGCGGCGGTGGTGGCGACGCACGACGACGGTTATCGGCACGCGGGCGAGAGTGAGTGTGAGTGAGAGAGAGGGTCGGTCGTGCGCGTGGGGATAAGGTAGGGATAGTTGTAGCGCGTTGGCCAAAACGCGCTACAGCTAATCTGAATAGCAGTAGCGCTTTGCATTGTTACGCGCTACTGCTAATTTGGACTACAAGTAGTGCTTTGCAGATAAACCGCTACTGCTAAGGGTAACTATACAAAAATACGTCAATGCAAAAATACATTGGCCATCAATGATATTTTTGTGTAGAATATGAATTTTCAATATGAGTCCTCTCCGGTAGGAACCGGAGAGGACTCATATTGCGGCCACAAATTTTACACATAGAGTTCAGTGAAGACCAACTGGTTGTGATAGTTTCAGAAATAACATATTTAAGGTGGTAAACACCCTGTTCACGGAGCGAGGTGGGACTAAACTTGTGGGCTGATCTTAGCAGTAGCAGTTTTCTTCGAAGCGCGCTACTGCTAACTTCTATAGCAGTAGCGCGGTTCAGTATAGGGCGCTACTTCTATAACTAGCGGGGGGGGGGGGGCGAGGTCATGGCAATTAGAGCAGTAGCACGGTTTGGCGTGGACACGCCACTGCTATTTTCCATTCAGGAACGCGTTTTGCTATCACGCGCTGCTGCTAAAAAGTAGTAGCGTCGTATTTTAAGGAGCGCTGCTGGTAAGATTTTGTGTATAGGCTTTTCCCTAGTAGTGCCCGGGTCTATTCTTTATCATATTTGCCTTCGAGATCTATTTTTATTCACTTTTATTTTCATATCTATTTTTCCACAAACACATAGAATACCTTACTGCACCTTTTCTTTCTTTTTTTATTTCACGTTTATTCGAGATCCATTTATCCAATCTATCACAATTTTATCCCGACAACTTGACAATTTCTGACACTTTTACACAAAGAAGGGATTGACAACCCCTTATACGCGTCGGGTTGCAAGTATTTGTTCTTTGTGTGCAGGTACCATTTACATAGTGTTGCTTGGTTCTCCTACTGGATTGATACCTTGGTTTCAAAACTGAGGGAAATACTTACCGTAGCTGTGCTGCATCATCCCTTCCTCTTTGGGGAAATACCGACGTAGATCAAGCGACATCACAAGGAATTCTGGCGCCGTTGCCTGGGAGACATCATTAAAATCAGTCATGTTCCTAATCACAAATCTCATCTCCTTGCAATTTACATTATTTGCCATTTGCCTCTCGTTTTCATCTCCCCCACTTCACAAAAATTTGTCGTTTTATTCGCTCTCATTTTCATTCGCCGTTTTCTCGTCAGATCCATTTTTGTGTGCAATCTTGTTTGTGTAGTCACAATGACTCAATAAAACACCAAATTGTGTGATTTTTCGAATACCAATAATAATGACTTTATTAGCACTCCATTTGCTCCTCCCGCCACTATTGCAGAATCTTATGATATTAATGCCGCTTTGTTGAATCTTGCTACGAAAGATCAGTTTACTGGTACTCCTAATGAGGATGCCACGTCCCATCTAAACACACTCATAGAATTATGCAATATGCAAAAGAAAAAAGATGTGAACAATGATATTGTGAAGTTGAAATTATTCCCATTTTCTTTGCGAGATCATGCATAAATTTAGCTTTCTTCTTTGCCTCGCAATAGTATTGATTCTTCGGATAAATGCAAAGATGCTTGTATTACTAAGTATTTTCTGCACACGAAAATTATTTCCCTTAGGACACAAATAACTTATTTTAAGTAACTTGAGCATGAACTTGTTGCGCAATCTTGGGAAAGAATGAAATTCATGCGAAGAAATTGTCCTACTCATGGTTTACATACAATTTTTTTATGCGGGATTGAATTTTGTGTCTAGAAATCTTTTAGATTCCGCCGCGGATGGTACTTTTATGGAAATTACTTTGGGTGAAGCTACTAAATTGCCAGACAATATTATGGCAAATTATTCACAATGGCATACCGAAAGAGCACCTACTAGTAAGAAAATTAATCCGGTTGAAGAATATAGTACGTTGAGTGAAAAGGTTGATGCTCTTATGAAATTGGTTGCTAATAATTTTTATCCTATTGATCTCAATGATGTGCCTTCGTCTACTTTGATTGAGAAAAATAGTTATTCCATAGATGTGAATTTTGTCTCGCGAAACAATTTTAATAACAATGCTTATAGAGGTAATTTTAATCCTAGGAATTTTCTTGGAAATTCCTCTAGTAATTATGATAATTTCTATTGTAATGCTTGTTATAACAATAATAGGAACACTTTTGATCTTGATAATAATATTAAAGAATTTATCAATGCTCAAAAGGTTTTCAATAGTATGATAGAAGAAAAGTTGAATAAGATTGATGATATGTCTAGAAGCATTGATAGAATTTCTCATGATGTAGTAAATCTCAAGATGAAAATTTTTGTACCCAAGGTTGAGGAATCAATTAAATCTTTATATGTTTCTATGGATTAAAGTAATAAAAGAACAGTTATGCTTAGAGCTAAAAGAGAATTTTTCGAAAAAACCTTTTCTAGTGATTGCTTTCATAAAAAATGATGAATATCTTAAAATGATTGGTGTTTCTTCCATTGATTCCATATTTAGTAAAATTAATATTGACAATAAAGGGACTAAAGAAGAGTCAACTTTAGCTAGAAGCCATACCAATAATTCGGAGGGTGAAAATCTTGACAAGAAAATTGATAAAAGTGGGTTTGGAGAGGTCAAAACTTTAACTAGTGATGTGTCCACTGTTTTGGATTACAAAGACTTTAATTATGATAATTGGTCTTTGATTGATTATATTTCTTTGTTGCAATCCATGATTATTTCACCCCATGCTTATGAAGAAAACAAAGCTTTTACTAAACATATCGTTGATGCTACGATGAAAGCTTTGGAAGAAAAGTTGGAATTAGAGATCTCAATCCCTAGTAAATTACATGATGAATGGGAACCTACCATCAAAGTCAAGGTTATAAATATGAATGTTTTTATTTAGGTGACTTGGGTGCTAGTGTTTCCACAATTCCGAAATCTTTATATGATGTGCTTGGTCTTACCATTATTTAAGAGTGTTCTTTAAATTTGCACTTGGCGGATTCTAATATTAAAAAGCCTATGAGAATAATTAATGATGTTCTTATTCTTGCAAATAGGAATTATGTGCCCATAGATTTTATTGTTCTTGATATTGATTGCATCCCCTCTTGTCCTATTATACTTGGTAGACCGTTTTTACGTACTATTGGTGCCGTGATAGATATGAAAGAAGGCAATATTAAATTTCAATTTCCTCTAAGGAATGGTATGGAACACTTCCCTAGAACAAGAATTAAGCCAGCATATGAATCAATCATGAGGGCATCATATGGGACTAGAACTACAAATGACAACACTTGAATCCATGCTTTATGCCTAGCTAGGGGCATAAAACGATGACACTTGTTAGGAGGCAACACAATGAATAAAATTTATTTCTGTATTTCTCTTTCTGTTATTGAGTGTTTGCACAATTATGATACTATTATTATTGTGTTTTTATGTTTTAGCAAGTGTTTGTGCCAAGCAAAGACTTTGGGATCATTTGGGTGGTAGTTGATTTGATCTTGTTGAAAAGCAGAAACTTTGTGCGTCAGTCACGTAATTTTTAAAAATCACAGAAGCGCGATAAAATCCTGATTTTTGTACACAAGATTTATATACAAATTCTACACGTTTTCCTAATGTTTCAAAAAAATTGGAGTTACAGAAGTATTCGAAGTTTTCAGATTGCTACACACTGTTCTGTTTTGGACAGATTCTATTTTCTTTGCATTATGTGCTTATTTTGATGAATCTATGGTTTGTATTGGAGGGTATAAGCCATGGTAAATTTGGAATACAGTAGATATAATGCAAAAATAAAATATGAATGGGTTTGCAACAGTACTTCGAGTAGTGATTTGCTTTGTTATATTAACGGATCTCACGAAGGTTTTGTTGAGTTTTGTGTGATTGAAGTTTTCATGTTTTGGGCGAGATCACGATGGATGTAGGAATAAGGAATAAGAAGAGCCTAAGCTTGGGGATGCCCCATGGCACCCCAAGTTATTATCCAAAGAGGAACAAGCAACTAAGCTTGGGGATGCCCCGAGTGGCATCCCCTCTTTCTTCTAATGATCATTGGTATTTTACTTAGAGGTATATTTTTATTCATCACATATCATGAGTTTTGCCTAGAGTATCTTGTATTATATGAGCCTTTGCTTGTTTTGCTTTTTGCTTTGTGTCATCTTTCCTTGCTGAACACACCTATTCGAGAGAGCCAAAATTACGCTATGATTTGTTAGAATTGCTCTATATGCTTCACTTCAAATTTTTGAGCTATGCAATTGCTCTAGTGCTTCTCTTATATCTTTTTGAGGACGGTCTGCTTTATTATTTTTGAAGAAATGCTCTCATGGTTCACTTATATTATTTTGAGAGAAGAATTTTTTTATGCTCAGGTATCAAAAGCAACATATGAAATTAGTTCCAAAGTGATAGATATTCAACAGGGATATAACAATAACTTTCATGAAGATCATTGGACAAAATAAACTTGATTCTTTGTAATAGTTTTGAGATATGATGATAATGATAAGTAAGTCATGTTGATGAGTAATTATGCTTTAGTAAGAATATTGTTGTTAAGGTTTGTGATTCCCTATGCAAGCACGAAAGTCAATAGTTATGCAATGAAATTACATCCTACTTGTGGTGCATTATTTGGTGTTAGTTATGCTTAATGCTCGCTTACACTACAAGAAACAGGGAATTTTCCATCAGCCAGCTCCTTGCCATCTGCCAGCTGAAGGCAAAGAACGTCTTTGCCATCTGCTTATAAAAAACAAATGGCAAAGAACTGATAAATGGCAAAGAACTGATAAATGGCAAAGAACATGGTTCTCATCAGCCAATTCTTTGCCATCTTCTAGTGGATGGAAAATAATCTTTGCCATCTGCAAGCAGATGGCAAAGAGATTGGCAAATCCTATGGTCATCAAGGGTGTAATGGCGTACCAGCCCCACCTCTTTGCCATCTACCAGCAGACGGCAAAGATTCTTTGCCATCTGCTGGCAGATGGCAAAGAGATGGGGTTATTTTTTTCCAAGTAAAAAAAACTGTGGGGTTACTTTTGTTCTCATGTGTCATGGATTGATGACATGGCATCCATCCATCCATCCATCCATCCATCCCATTTATCTAAACAAAAAAGAGAAAGAAAGAAAAAGAACCCCCACCCTCCGGGCAGCCCAACCACCCAAACCCTATCCCATCCCACTCCATCGTCGCCGCTCCCAGATGCAATCTCGCTGCCACTCCATCCTCTCCAGCTCGCGCACGCTCGCCGCCGCCACGTCCGCCGCCGCGGCCGCACTCAGGGCACAACGGCCTCCTCCCCGCTCGCCGCCCTCCTCGTCTCATCCAAGGCCGCCTCCTCATTCTACTCCAACGATGACGGCGGGATAGTCCAGCGGAGCCCGGCGCGGGCCTCGTCCGTCCCGACCCCCGCCATCGCCCTAGCCAGGGCCACCTCCGCGCTTGTTCTCGCAGACGAGTGGGGCTCCCTCTTCGCGCGACTCCCTATTCATTCTCAAGGAGGACAGAACCAGGCCTGTTGTGTGACAACACAATTGGAGAAGTAAAGGTGAAGTTACTGACCATTTGCTACAGAATTTTTGAAATAAGGTGCAAAAGTAAGTTCATGATCCAGATTAGTTGATCCAGTATGTGTGTTTGTGATATGAAACTGGAGATGATAGATAAGTCTTTTCACCGTAAACTATATTTGGTGCTCTTTGCCTGTAACATCCCAAATTTTCAATTTGGAATGTTATACATTAGATCATCATGCATATCATATTTTCTTTCATTTTGTTGATCCTAGAAATTTCACGCAACTCAAGGACCCACGGAGAGAGTTGGAGATTTCGAATTTTTCATATTTGAATTCTATCAAATTTTGAAAAGAGGATCATTTGGATTATTTATTTTATCTTCAATTTTTCCAATATCAAAAATAATATGAGAGGGAATAATATGACTTTCCCAAAATTTAGGAAAAATGAAGATTTAATAAATAAATCAAATTTTGGATTTTTCTCGGAGTTTATTTGCCCTAGGAAAAATGCGTATTTTCGAAAATTGCATTTTAGGCCCGAGTAAAAGTTCATTTTGTTCGGCTCATTTTTAGGAGTCGGGGAAAATTTACTTTGTTAATTTTGGAGTTCGTTTAGATTTTCTTTTTTGTATTTTTCTGCGCGCGAAACCAATTTAAAAAAAAAATCGCAGCGCGACTGGGCCAAAGGCCCAGCCGGCCAAGCCAGCCGCCGCGCCAGGCCGCGCGCGCGTGCTAGCGCCGCCGCGCCAGGGAGCCAGGGAGCCGCCCTCGTTTCCTTTTCTTTTAGCAAATCCTAGTAGGATTTGGACCCGTTTCGTTTATTCCGTTTTTGTTCCTAGGATTCCTAATCCTAGTCTAATTCTTGTCCCCTACTCCAAGCAAAACCCTCCCCCTCCCCAATATAAATACCCAAGCACCCCCCCCCCCCTCTAAACATCAAACCAAAACCTCTCCTCTCCGCAAATAGCAGCAGCGCAGCACCACCACCCGCGCCGCCGCCCTACGCCACCGCCGCCGCCACCCAACGCCGCCGCCGCCGGAGCCCCTCGCCTCCTCGAGGTACTAGCCCCGCGCCGCGTCACTTTTTCCCCGCGGTTCAGTTTTTCTCGTAAACCGTTTCGGTTTTCTAGATCGGTTTTTCGTTTCGGTTTTCTTTCCGAAACCCTAGATCGGTTTTTCTCGCCGGTTTTTCTTTCCGGTTTTGTTTAGCGAGCGTTCGCCGGACCGTTCGTCTCAACGAACGTGATCACCGGTTAGCCTTGGTTAACGAACCTTCGTTCGTTCAACGAACCTCCGTTCGTTCAACCGTTCGTCGTTTTTGTTTTAGTCGGATTTATTCCGCTATTTTTCTGATAGCGATTTCAGATCCAATTTTCTTTCTAGTTTATCTTCTCGCTCGTTTATCGGAATCAGGTGATTCAAGCGCTTGGAGTTTCGTTTTGAAACCGCCGTTCCTACTAACCAACTTAAACTAAGTTTTGCTACTGTAAAATTTGACCTAGTTACAAATTGCTAGAACCGAGTTGTTTTCTCTCGCCGTTTGACTTTCGTTGCTTTATTCGATTTGATTCTTTTGCAACCAGGGTTCTTAAGTTGAACTCTCTGGTTAGATCTTTTATTCGAGATTTACCTATGCATTAGATGAGTACTTATTGTATGCTTGTTGTTTGTCTGCGATAGATCACCCGGAGTGCGCCGCTTGTTACTTCGAATCTCTAGGTTTCGCGGATCATCAGCAAGGCAAGTAACACTTGATCTTACTTTTCTACTACCCAGTTTTTGTGCATTAGATCAATCCTCACACATTGCATGATTAGGATCTAATTAAATTGTGGGATGGGAAGTAGATGAGGTAGTACCTATTACCTGTTTTACTTATGAAACCTTTGGGAGTTACTTCTACGTTTGCTTATTATGCCATGCTATGCTAGTAGACATGGATTGGGTGAGTGAATATCCATGACAAATGTGAGTTTGTTAATTAATGGTTTATCTAAGGTGGCAACTTAAATACACATCTGGGTGGATTGAGGCACCTGGAGTTACCAGGACTTGCCTGTTTTTTTTTTGGAAATCCCGGAGTGACCGTGTGATTTTCCTATGGACCACCACCCAGGCTCAAAGGGATCATAAGATAATTCATACTAGTAACTTACGTGTGCAGCCACAAGCCATTATGGGCTCTGGCATAGTTGATTAAGTCATGCGAACTCTTATAGTGGTGGACTAGCAGATGTAGGGGATGTAGGTGTACCGGTCTACCCATTGTAAGGTGCTAGCGCTTCTGAAAGACTGTGTCTCGGTCATCCGTTTCTCAAACACCATGTAGTGCGAGAAACCAAATGGAGGCGATCGAGTCTTGTGGGGAAAAGTGCGCAAACCTCTGCAGAGTGTACAAACTAATCATGATTAGCCGTGTCCCCGGTTATGGACATCTTGAGTATCTAGTACTTGAATATTCTGTGAATCTCAACATGTTACTCTAATTTAATATTGATGGGTTTGTTAATGAGTACTTTTTAATTGGGATTGAGGATGCTGTCAACCATTCTCAATGTTTAACAACCACCATGATAGTTAAACAAATTTATTCCTTTGCAGTAGGGAAAAACTGGCTTTATGCAAAAACTGTAACCATAGAGCTTATCACCAGCCATATATGCATGTAGTATAGGCTTATTGTTCATCATTCTCTATGTGTTACATTGCCAGCATATTCCATGTGCTGACCCGTTTTCGGGCTGCAACTTTCATGTTGCAGACTTTTCAGACGATGAGTAAGGTGCTTTTAGGTCGTGGTTCTATACTCAGTGAATGCCGTTGGAGTTGATGGACTCACTTATCTTCCAAGTCTTCCACTGTTATCGTTATTAGATGGCCTTAAGCCATGATTATTGTAATATGTTCTTTTGGACAAACGATGTAATAAGTGTGTGATTGCTACTCTGTTATAAATCCTTCGAAGTACTGTGTGGTGTCAGCATTACTGATCCAGGGATGACACCGGAGCACGGAGACTTGACCATCTGAGGTCGGGTCGCTACAGAGATGGTATCAGAGCACACGCTGACTGTAGGACACGACCACTAAGTTAAAGCCATAGATCACTATTCTCTTCTCATTTTCTAACTCCTCATATTTTCTACTCTTTTAGGATGACGGACGCGAAGATCAAGTATGCTCAACCGGATGAAGGCACACCTTTTGGAACCCACTTGAAGGAAGTCTCTAAGTACCTGAACATTGGACTACCAAGCTTCACCGGGACTTTCAACGCCACTCTGCCTGAAGAGGAGCGCTGGAAGATTCAAGCTCATGTTCCGGGAAGGACATTCGCGCCAATCGCGAAGCCCATAGATAGTGTTTTCAGTGCACCAACCTGGAGTCTGGGAAAGAGCATGGCAGCTCATATCACCATGGGACGCATTGGAGAAGTTTATCAAGAAGAACTCAAGGACACTATATACCAGATTTGCGGACGCTGGAATGAAGACTGGGAGATAGTTAGCACCAAGAAGGACAGGTCCATTGCAGCTTACATCCAAGAGTTAAACCAGCACATTCGACGCCAAGAGAACCAGATGTGCAATGATATGATAGAGTTGAAGAATGCGAAGGGAAGGATCATCGAACTTGAAGGAGAAATGAAGACTCTACGCAAGGACTACATGGACGAGATCGTAGCTGTCGTAAGGCACAACAGCGATCTTAAGTACGAGACTGCGGAACTCAAGAAGAAGTTGGAGCTCAAGAATGAAGACAAGTATGTCGACTGCCCGAGCAACTACATCATCATCGACGACACCGATTCGGATCCAAGTGAACCCGATTTTGAAGACGAAGCTGGAGCAGACATCATGGAGTCTTCCACCGGTTCAAATTAATAGATGACCACCATATATTAGTAGTAATCCCTCCATGTAAACATTTTAGTACACACACTTTTGCGATAGTTAGATCGTTGTATGCCCTTTGTTTGAATGAATGAAGTGATTTGTGTGCATTTGTCTCATGAGCATTTGGGTAGTGTTTTCTCCTTAGACCTCATTCTATTCTTAATTTCTCATCTTTTCTAAACCCCTCAGATGCCTCCGAGACGCGACCCCAAGTTTGTTTTCCCGCCAGAGATCACTCAGTTGATTCAGCACCAGAATACTTTGATTCAGACATTAGTGCAGAACCAAGGCAACAATGACAACAACCCACCACCAGCACCACCCGCGGATCACTTGACCCGTTTTCTTAGGCTGAATCCGCCGGTGTATTCTAGTAGCACCGAGCCGATTGTAGCAGATGATTGGCTCCGCAAGATAGGAAGGGAGTTGACCACTGCAGGATGCACTGATGGTGAGAAGGTGAAGTTTGCTGCACATCAGCTTGACGGACCCGCAGCAGCATGGTGGGAGAATTTCACAGCCACTTACCCAGTAGACACTGTCACATGGGATCAGTTTCAGCAAGCTTTCCGCACTGCCCATGTTTCAGCGGGAGCTATGGCCATGAAGAAGCGTGAGTTTCGTAACTTACGCCAAGGAGGAAGGACTGTTGGCCAGTATGTGGATGATTTTAGTAAGCTAGCACGTTATGCCCCAGATGACGTTGCTACAGATGCAGCTAAGTAGGAGAAGTTTCTGGAAGGACTGAATGATGAGTTAAGCATGCAGTTGATGGTAGCGAGATTCAATAACTACCAGGAGTCGGTAGACCGCGCCCTCATGATTGAAGGAAAGCAGCAGCAGATTGAGAACCGCAAGAGGAAGTATGGACAGGGGAAGTATAACTCTGGAGCCCAGCAGAAGCCCCGCTATACACCTAGACAGGGAGTTCAGTTTCAGCATACCCATGGAGGAGGTAGTTCGCACAACCATTATGGCCACAAGAATGGTAATGGGAATGGAGAAAGCAACGGCCAGAATAGGACCACCCCATCAACCCCAGCCAAGAAAGACCTGAGCCATGTCACCTGTTACAAGTGTTCCAAGACCGGACATTATGCAAGTGATTGTCCCGAAGGCCAAGGTGGAAATGGAAGCTCTGGAAAGAAGCCAAACCCTTTCAATAGGGGACAGGTGAACCACATTGATGTGGAGGAGGTTGAAGCTCAGCCAGATGCAGTAATCGGTAAGTTTTTGGTTAAGTCATTTACTGCACTTGTTCTTTTCGGTACTGGTGCATCGCATTCATACATATCAAGGGGATTTGTAGAAAAGTATAGTCTGCCTACTCAGATTCTTAAAACCCCTATGCTAGTAAGTTCACCAGGAGCAGACTACATGGCCAGACAAGGATGTTTTCAAGTGCCATTAAGTATAGGAAGACATGTATTTCTGACGGATTTGATCATTCTGGAATCCCAAGGTTTGGATGTGATTCTCGGAATGGATTGGCTGTCGATGTATGGAGGAAACATCGACTGCGCGAGTAGGACGATTTTGCTCACGACACCAGAAGGAAGAAGGATCAAGTATGTGTCACGACATGGATCAAAGAGGAATCAAGTAAATTTCTTATCCGGAGTTGTGCAGGAAGAGGTACCAGTGGTGAAGGATTATCCTGATGTATTTCCTGAGGAATTGCCAGGAATGCCACCGGATAGAGACATTGTGTTTTTGATTGAGCTTTTGCCAGGAACAGGCCAAATATCGAAGCGACCATACAGGATGCCCGCACAGGATTTGGCGGAAATCAAGAAGCAGATTAAGGAGCTATTGGATAAAGGTTATATACGCCCAAGTTCTTCGCCTTGGGGATCACCCGTACTATTAGTGGAGAAGAAGGATGGATCGTTAAGGATGGTTGTTGATTACCGTGGATTGAATGTAGTAACAATCAAGAACAAGTACCCACTACCAATGATAAATGATCTATTTGATCGTTTGCAAGGGGCTAAAGTGTTTTCCAAGATCGATTTGCGATCAGTGTACCATCAGTTGAAGATTCGAGAACAGGACATACCTAAGACGACATTCACCACAAGATATGGACTGTATGAGTATACCGTTATGTCATTTGGACTGACTAACGCACCTGCCTATTTCATGAACCTGATGAACAAAGTGTTTATGGAGTTTTTGGATAAGTTCGTCGTGGTGTTCATTGATGATATTTTGATTTACTCGAAGAATGAAGAGGAACATAAGGAGCATTTGTGATTGGTATTGGAGAAGCTGAGAGAACACCAGTTATACGCCAAGTTCAGCAAATGTGAGTTTTGGCTAAAGGAAGTTGGATTTCTTGGACATGTTATATCTGGAGAAGGTATAGCAGTTGACCCCACAAAGGTTGAGACCGTAACCAAATGGGAAGCGCCAACGACAGTTGGAGAGATCCGGAGTTTTCTTGAACTCGCAGGATACTACCGGAGATTCATTGAGAATTTCTCAAAGATTGCAAAGCCTATGACGGAGTTGCTGAAAAAGGATACCAAGTTCATATGGACTGAGGATTGTGAGGCAAGTTTTCAGGAGTTGAAGAAAAGATTGGTTACCTCACCAGTGTTAATTTTGCCAGATCAGACCAAGGATTATGAGGTGTATTGCGACGCTTCACGTCGAGGACTTGGATCAGTACTTATGCAGGAAGGAAGAGTTGTTTCGTATGCTTCGCGACAACTGAAACCCCATGAATTAAATTATGCCACACATGACTTGGAGTTAGCAGCCGTAGTGCATGCACTGAAGACATGGAGACATTTCCTCATTGGAAATCATTGTGAGATGTACACGGATCATAAGAGTTTGAAGTACATCTTCACGCAGAAGGAGTTAAACCTTAGACAGAGGAGATGGTTGGAACTCATCAAGGATTATGATATGAGATTGCATTATCATCCCGGAAAGGCCAATATAGTAGCTGACGCATTGAGCCATAAGAGCCATGTCAATACGCTGATGACGGGAGAGATACCAAAGGAGTTAGCAGAACACCTTCGTGAGCTATGTTTGGAAATAGTTCCGAGAGGCTATGTAGCAGCATTGGAGATACAGTCTACCTTGATGGATAAAATCAAGGAAGCCCAGAAAAAGGACAAGGAGATCGCGGATATAAAGGAGAAAATGAACGAAGGAAAAGCAAAGGGATTTCGTGAGGATGAGCATGATACCCTATGGTTTGAGGACCGCCTATATGTGCCAAATGATCCGGAGATCAGAAATTTGATTCTGCAAGAGGCACATGATTCACCCTATTCGATTCACCCAGGAAATACCAAGATGTATTTGGATTTGAAGGAAACATTCTGGTGGACCGGAATGAAGAAGGATATTGCAGAGTATGTAGCAGTTTGCGATATATGTCAGAGAGTGAAGGCAGAACATCAGAAGCCAGCAGGATTGTTGCAACCATTGCCGATACCCGAATGGAAGTGGGATAAACTAGGCATGGATTTCATCACAGGTTTGCCGAAGACTCGTTCAGGCTATGACTCGATTTGGGTTATAGTCGACCGCTTGACGAAGGTAGCGCATTTCATTCCAGTCAAGACTACCTATAGCAGTGCTAAGTTGGCAAAGATATACATGACCAGAATTGTGTGTTTGCACGGAGTTCCGAGGAGTATCGTATCAGATAGAGGAACCCAATTTACCTCAAAGTTTTGGAATCAGTTGCATGAAACATTGGGAACCAGGCTAGAATTCAGTACAGCTTTTCACCCGCAGACAGATGGACAGACTGAGAGAGTCAATCAGATTTTGGAGGATATGCTGAGAGCCTGTGCACTAGATTATGGATCTAGTTGGGACGATAACCTGCCGTATGCGGAGTTTTCTTATAACAACAGTTACCAAACCAGTTTGAAGATGGCACCTTTCGAAGCTTTATACGGAAGAAGGTGCAGGACACCGTTGTCATGGGACGAAGTTGGGGACCGTCAGTTGTTTGGACCAGATTTGATTAAGGAGTCTGAACAGAAAGTTAAGTTGATTCGCGACAGGCTCAAGGTAGCCCAATCCAGACAGAAGAGCTATGCGGATTCAAAACGCAAGGCGATAGAATATGAAGTTGGAGACAGAGTTTATCTTAGAGTATCCCCACTTCGAGGAGTGAAACGTTTTGGAGTTAAAGGAAAGTTAGCACCACGTTTCGTTGGACCGTATAAGATTTTGCAACGCATGGGAGAAGTCGCTTACAAGTTGGAATTACCAGAAGGACTATTAGGAGTTCACGATGTATTCCATGTTTCCCAGCTGAAGAAATGTCACGCCGAGATGGCAGAGGTACCGTTAAGAGATACAGTGCCACTTGAAGCAATTCAGTTGAAGGATGATTTGACATATGAGGAGAAACCAGTCAGGATTCTCGAATATGCCAGCAGAGTTACTCGCAGCAAGGTTATCAAGTTTTGCAAGGTTCAGTGGAGCCACCACACGGAGGATGAAGCCACCTGGGAGAGAGAAGAAGATTTGCTCAAGGATCACCCTCACCTATTTTCTAGCCAACCCGACTCTCGAGGGCGAGATTCATATTAAGGGGGGTAGGTTTGTAACATCCCAAATTTTCAATTTGGAATATTATACATTAGATCATCATGCATATCATATTTTCTTTCATTTTGTTGGTCCTAGAAATTTCACGCAACTCAAGGACCCACGGAGAGAGTTGGAGATTTCGAATTTTTCATATTTGAATTCTATCAAATTTTGAAAAGAGGATCATTTGGATTATTTATTTTATCTTCAAATATTTTTCCAATATCAAAAATAATATGAGAGGGAATAATATGACTTTCCCAAAATTTAGGAAAAATGAAGATTTAATAAATAAATCAAATTTTGGATTTTTCTCGGACTTTATTTGCCCTAGGAAAAATGCATATTTTCAAAAATTGCATTTTAGGCCCGAGTAAAAGTTCATTTTGTTCGGCTCATTTTTAGGAGTCGGGGAAAATTTACTTTGTTAATTTTGGAGTTCGTTTAGATTTTCTTTTCTGTATTTTTCTGCGCGCGAAACCGATTTTTAAAAAAAATCGCAGCGCGACTGGGCCAAAGGCCCAGCCGGCCGAGCCAGCCGCCGCGCCAGGGAGCCAGGGAGCCGCCCTCGTTTCCTTTTCTTTTAGCAAATCCTAGTAGGATTTGGACCCGTTTCGTTTATTCCGTTTTTGTTCCTAGGATTCCTAATCCTAGTCTAATTCTTGTCCCCTACTCCAAGCAAAACCCTCCCCCTTCCCAATATAAATACCCAAGCACCCCCCTCTAAACATCAAACCAAAACCTCTCCTCTCTGCAAACAGCAGCAACGCAGCACCACCACCCGCGCCGCCGCCCTACGCCACCGCCGCCGCCGCCCAACGCCTCCGCCACCGGAGCCCCTCGCCTCCTCGAGGTACTAGCCCCGCGCCGCTTCACTTTTTCCCCGCGGTTCGGTTTTTCTCGTAAACCGTTCTGGTTTTCTAGATCGGTTTTTCGTTTCGGTTTTCTTTCCGAAACCCTAGATCGGTTTTTCTTGCCGGTTTTTCTTTCCGGTTTTGTTTAGCGAGCGTTCGCCGGACCGTTCGTCTCAACGAACGTGATCACCGGTTAGCCTTGGTTAACGAACCTCCGTTCGTTCAACCGTTCGTCGTTTTCGTTTTAGTCAGATTTATTCCGCTATTTTTCTGAAAGCGATTTCAGATCCGATTTTCTTTCTAGTTTATCTTCTCGCTCGTTTATCGGAATCAGGTGATTCAAGCGCCTGGAGTTCCGTTTCGAAACCGCCGTTCCTACTAACCAACTTAAACTAAGTTTTTCTACTGTAAAATTTGACCTAGTTACAAATTTCTAGAACCGAGTTGTTTTCTCTCGCCGTTTGACTTTCGTTGCTTTATTCGATTTGATTCTTTTGCAACCAGGGTTCTTAAGTTGAACTCTCTGGTTAGATCTTTTATTCGAGATTTACCTGTGCATTATATGAGTACTTATTGTATGCTTGTTGTTTGTCTGTGATAGATCACCCGGAGTGCGCCGCTTGTTACTTCGAATCTCTAGGTTTCGCGGATCATCAGCAAGGCAAGTAACACTTGATCATACTTTTCTACTACCCAGATTTTGTGCATTAGATCAATCCTCACACATTGCACGATTAGGATCTAATTAAATTGTGGGATGGGAAGTAGATGAGGTAGTACCTATTACCTGTTTTACTTATGAAACCTTTGGGAGTTACTTCTACGTTTGCTTATTATGCCATGCTATGCTAGTAGACGTGGATTGGGTGAGTAAATATCCATGACAGATGTGAGTTTGTTAATTAATGGTTTATCTAAGGTGGCAACTTAAATACACATCTGGGTGGATTGAGGCACCTGGAGTTACCAGGACTTGCCTGTTTTTTTTGGAAATCCCGGAGTGACCATGTGATTTTCCTATGGACCGCCACCCAGGCTCAAAGGGATCATAAGATAATTCATACTAGTAACTTACGTGTGCAGCCACAAGCCATTATGGGCTCTGGCATAGTTGACTAAATCGTGCGAACTCTTATAGTGGTGGACTAGCAGATGTAGGGGATGTAGGTGTACCTGTCTACCCATCGTAAGGTGCTAGCGCTTCTGAAAGACTGTGTCTCGGTCATCCGTTTCTCAAACACCATGTAGTGCGAGAAACCAAACGGAGGCGATCGAGTCTTGTGGGGAAAAGTGCGCAAACCTCTGCAGAGTGTACAAACTAATCATGATTAGCCGTTTCCCCGGTTATGGACATCTTGAGTATCTAGTACTTGAATATTCTGTGAATTTCAACATGTTACTCTAATTTAATATTGATGGGTTTGTTAATGAGTATTTTTTAATTGGGATTGAGGATGCTGTCAACCATTCTCAATGTTTAACAACCACCATGATAGTTAAACAAATTTATTCCTTTGCAGTAGGGAAAAACTGGCTTTATGCAAAAACTGTAACCATAGAGCTTACCACCAGCCATATATGCATGCAGTATAGGCTTATTGTTCATCATTATCTATGTGTTACATTGCCAGCATATTCCATGTGCTGACCCGTTTTCGGGCTGCAACTTTCATGTTGCAGACTTTTCAGACGACGAGTAAGGTGCTTTTAGGTCGTGGTTCTATACTCAGTGATGCCGTTGGAGTTGATGGACTCACTTATCTTCCAAGTCTTCCGCTGTTATCGTTATTAGATGGCCTTAAGCCATGATTATTGTAATAAGTCCTTTTGGACAAACGATGTAATAAGTGTGTGATTGCTACTCTGTTATAAATCCTTCGAAGTACTATGTGGTGTCAGCATTACTGATCCAGGGATGACACCGGAGCACAGAGACTTGACCATCTGAGGTCGGGTCGCTACATTGCCTCTTTGGTTGCACTAGAGCAAACTGAACGATTGTTGCCACGGGGTTGCGGGCATGTGCTTGTAGGCAGTGTGTATGCTGATGCACACATGCTCTGTTTTCCCATGATATAGGACCTCTCTATTCCTTAAACTGACATACATTTGTTTATTGGGTCATGCTATGGAATAAAGCTTTTCAGAATGAACATGATCACGGAGATATAACCAATCACCTTAAACTCAAATGTGTTCTTGTAAGCTGAGGCTTCATAGTTGTAACGCCCGGATAATTAATCTACAGTAATTCCATGTTAATGGTGCCATGTCATCATTTTCACTGTTGCTAAATCCGCCTTTGATTCAATCCGGTTCAATTCAAATTTAAGTAGAAGTCAAAATTAAAGTCTTCAAAATGTCAAAACTAAAATGTCCACAATATTCTATAAATTCCCTTGATCATTGTCATGTTGAAACCAACCCCTTTTGGGTTCCCAAAGTGGCACTGAAATTTATTAAGTGGTCTAGCAACATTTAAAATTGGCCTTTTCAATTTCCAAAAATAGTTAAGCACTCCCAAATGCTTGGAAACTTTTTGTAGCAACCCAGAATATTGCTTGGTATTTTTTGTGCCAAGTTTTATGTTAAACAAAACTCTTTTAGTAGCTCAATTATAATACAAAGTAGGAAATAAATAAATAAATAGAAAGTACAAAATAAAAGGCCTAATCTACTAGGCACTATGGCCCATCTAACAAACTGGACGGACCAGCCCGCAACACCCGTGTCTCCTCCTTCCTACTGCTCCTCCGACCGTGCCCGCGCTCGCTCGTCCCCGCCAAGCCAGCTTGCCGTCCGCGCCGCCATAGGAGCCCGTGGATGGATAAGGGCCTCGCCCTCGACACCCCTGGCAACTCTATCTACTTCCCCTCGCCCTCTCCGCCTCTCCCTCTCCCCACCAGAACCCCTTCCCCCACGCGCTTCTGCTTCTCCTCTCCGCCATGGCCTCGCGAACGTGAAGCCCGCGGCCACCGTCGCCCGTTCGCCGCTCCGACAAGTTCGGGAGCTCCGTCGTGGTCCGGCTCTTCTTCCTCGACACTGGATCGGGACCGGGAGCGCCACCGCCGTCACATTCTTCCTCTACCTCATCTACGGCCACCGCGCGACCTCACCGTCGATCTCCACCACCGGCGCCTCTCGGCCTCGCCAAGCTCGTGCACGGCCTCCCCAGGGTGAGCCCTCCTCCGGATCCCCCTTCCTCTGCCTCGATTCGGTCGATGTTTGCCGTCCCCGAGCACATCCGAGCCCGCGTCGCGCGTACGCATACGCGTATAGGCGTACATATGTGCGTGCGTGAACTGCTGCTACTTAACTGTCGTCTGTTGCTGCGGCGTACAGCTGCTGCCGCGCGCCCGCCCTGGCCTCGCCTCCGCCTGCCGATGCTCGCTGGGCATCGCCCGCCGCCGCCTAGCGCACTCCTGCTACTCCTTGCGCTGCGTTCCTGCTCCTATGGCTACTCTGCTCTGCTTGCTACTGCTGTCGTTGCACTCCTGCTCCGCTTGCTGTTGCTCACGGTCGCTGCTCTCTACCGCTGCTGCTGCTCCCTAGTGCTGCTGCCACTGTTGGCCATGGCCGCCGTGGCTTGAGCCTCGTGCGTGCTAGCCATGGCAAGCACACAGCCAAGGCCTGGCTGTGCCGCTGCCAATGGCCGGCCTAATTAGTAGGTTTGATTAGTTTAGGCTAAATTAGGTGTTAATTAGTCTAAGGCTTTTGCAAGTGGACCCGGCTAGTTAATCTAATTAACTAGAATAGTTTAGTTGCTATCCATGACATGTGGTCCCACCTTGACTAGTTGACTAGTCAAAGTGCTAACTGTGTATCACCTAGCCAATGACAGATGCCCCCCACTGCACTGTTCACTGTTGACTCAGTCAACATCTGACTGGACCTTTGACTTTGACCCTGACCCCACTGTCATACTCTATGGCTAGAGTAGCGTTAGGTAACAAAAGTTTAATCTGCTTTTATTTTCGAATTTAAAATAAATCCAATAATTTGGAAATTCAATAAAACTTAGAAAATTAATACAAAGTAAACCGTAACTCGGATGAAAATGTTTTCTACATGAAAGTTGCTCAGAACGACGAGGCGAATCCGAATACGCGGTCCGTTTACCTGTCAGAAGCCTCTAACTATCTGAACATGGAACATTCCCCCTCCGGTCATTTGTCTGACACAGGCCCGGAACCGGGAAAACATTCCCGGTTGACTTCCCCCCTCGCCGGTATCGTGTAGCACCGCGGTAGAATACGTCTAGCTCTGCCTATGGTCCTGTAATGCACTTGCTTGCTATGTATTTACTGTTTCTTCCCCCTCTTCTCTCCGGTAGACCCCGAGACCGATGCTGCCCCTGTGATCGACTACGTCGTCGACGACCCCTCCTTCCCAGAGCAACCAGGCAAGCCCCCCCTTTGATCATCCCGATATCGCCCATTCCATTCCCTCATGCTTGGATTAGATTTTACTATTATTATTGTTTGCTCCTATTCTGATGCATAGCCTGCTTTTGTAGATCCTTATTGATACCTACCTGCTTATTCTAAACTGCTTAGTATAGGTTGGTTAGGTATCCATCAGTGACCCCCCACCTTGTCCTTGTTGCCCCCGCTTCATCATCGAAGACCCGATCAACGGGATCGAAGACCAGGCCCCGGCACCGCACATCACTTCCCCTTAGTTGCTCGACACTACTGGGTTACTATTGAGTACCGAGGGTGAACCTCTTCAGCACTTCTGATGTTAACCCTGTAGTGTAGCCATTCGGTCGTGGTCATCGAGGGTGATTTCCTCCTTAACCACTTCCGATACGACTCTGTCGTGCAACCCCTCAAGTGTGAACCTTGAGGGTGATTCCTCTTATGTTCACCTTGATGATTACATCTAGTGGAATTCATCGGGGGTGATTCCTCGGGTTTTCCCCTTGATGTTTGGACACGCGGATACTTGGACTTTACCACTGTTACTTCGAAAGACGGGTCGACCCTGAGGGGTACCCGCGCGAGCTTAATTGCGAGTGATGTGGAGACGGGTTGACCTGGAGGGTTCCCGCGAGATAAATACGAGGCGTGGCCGGGCATTCCTAGCCCTTGCCGCAAGTCCTCGAGACGGGGCAACGGGGTCACATCTTTCGTGAGTCTCTGCTTGTTACCGCGTGTTCCTAATCCACTAAGATTTGGATATTTGATCCGAGGGGCCTCTGGCCTGATAGCACTAACCATCACGTGGGCATAGTATGGGCGTTCTGCGTCGTATACATCAGCCGAAGCTTAATAGACGTCAGCGACTAAGCGGTGCGCGCCGGGTTGGACTGGTAAGCAGCTTCCTTTTTAAAGGAGGTAGCTAGGTCTGCTCACCGGCCGCATACGTAACGTGCAGGAGTTCCCGGGGAGATGGCCCATGACCCCTGGGGGCATAGGTTTAGTCCGGCGTGCTAACCTCTCTGTTAAGTCTAGGTCGGGTTGCCTCGTATTGTTTGGCCGAGGCCGGGCATGACCCAGGAAAGTGTGTCCGGCCGGAGTTAATCAAGCGTGGTGGATAAGTTGGTGCACCCCTGCAGGGAAGAAAACATCTATCGATAGCCTGTCCTACGGTAACAGACGCTCGGAGTTGTATCCCGATAGATGCAACTAGAACTGGATACTTGTGATGAGAATTGGATGGTGATGAGAATTGAATTGTGATGATAATTGGATAGTATGGCCCTGGGATTGCTTTCTCGCAAGGAGTCGAGAAAGGATCTCTGGCCGAGGTTGATAACACTTCTACTACTTTACTTTATGCTACTCTACTCCCTCCGATTGCTGCAAGATGGTGGTTTCCAGAATATGCTAGTCTTCGATAGGACTAGGCCTTCTCTCTATTCTGGCATTTCTGCAGCCCAGTCCACATATACAGCCTTCCTTTGATAGTGTTGCATATGTAGTGTAGATCCTTGCTTGCGAGTACTTTGGATGAGTACTCACGGTTTCTTTGCTTCCCCTTTTCCCCCTTCTTTCTTCTTTCTGGTTGTCGCAACCAGATGGTGGAGCCCAGGATCCATACGACACCACCGACGACTACTACTACCCCGAGGGTGCCTACTACTACGTGGAGGCCGCCGGCGGCCAGGAGTAGTTAGGAGGCTCCCAGCCAGGAGGCCTTGCCTTTTCGATCGTTGCTGCTTTTGTGCTAGCCTTCTTAAGGCAAACTTGTCTAACTCATGTCTGTACTCAGATATTGTTGCTTCCGTTGACTCTTGTGTATTCGAGCTTATGTATTCGAGCCCTCGAGGCCCCTGGCTTGTAATATAAAGCTTGTATTATTTTAATTTGTGTCTAGAGTTGTGTTGTGATATCTTCCCATGAGTCCTTGATCTTGATCGTACACATGTGCGTGCATGATTAGTGTACGATTGAATCGAGGGCGTCACAAGTTGGTATCAGAGCCGACTGCATGTAGGTAGCCCCCTTTCCAACTCCTTGGCCGAAGTTGAGTCTAGTCGTCCAAAACTGTTTTACTAACTTGGCTGTGTGGCTTACGGGCCCACGCCGCCATATGGGTGGTATTAGGATCTTTTACTCCTCGTCTATACTCTGGGACTCTGTTCTCTCTTCTATTCGGGTTAAATGAATTTACTAACTACATTAGGTTCTCGTAACGACTTTCCCCGGAGAGCCCCTTCAGTCCAGATGATCGCCTGCTGCACCAGAAGATTCTGAAGATACTCTATGATGTTCTCTCGAGATTTAGTGCCATCGCTTTTGCTTTTCCCTTCCAACGATAAACCCCCCTATGGATAACCACGTACACTTATCATTCATTCAATCAATTCCCTTTGATCTTCTTATTACAAGATGCCCCGAAATTCTCTCTATTGTTCCAAGAATACTGTGTCTATTGCCTTGCAGTTCCTTGCCACATGAATACCCCTTCGGATAATTCCTTGCACTTACCGAGTATCCGCTCATCCCCAGTTGTTCATGTTTTTCACAAAGGTATTCGAAATACTATTGGATCTTCCGAAAATCCTCAGCAGCCTTTTGCTCTTGAAATTCTTGCTTGCTTGAATTATGGTTAATTCCATATTTGTAGCAACCTCCATTGACATCCTCTGTCACTATCATTTTGAGTCCCTTGATCCAATATGTTGCGAATGCTCGCAATCCTCAATCAGATCCTAGCATTCACCCTTCCGGCTCAGACGTCACTCCAAACTTGAGCTTGTTCTTTGCAAATCAAACCTTGATCGATTGTCGATCTATATCGATTCAACTCAATTATATTTTGATCAGAGCCTCTGCTTCTGATCTTCTGATTTAAAATTTGTAATCCCCATGTATTTAGGCTTTGAAGTTATCCAGATATATCTATAATCCGATGCCTTTGCATTATTTCTTCCTCTGGTTGAGTACCGATAATCACATCAGATCCTTTGTGGGCCGCCAAATCCTTTGTTGGATTATTATCCGATAGTGTCTTTTGCATTTTAAATTCTCATGAGTTTTCCCCTAACACATAATGCCTTTGATAAATTGTATCCTCTGCTTATTTTCGACCATGCTCTGCTATTGAGCTGATGTTATATGCTCTGGAACTTAGTGGTATATGTTCCTAAGATACCCCTACGGGTTGAAACTATGCCTTCCCTAATCCGCGTGAACTCGAGAAATAAAGATGCGAGTCATACTCTTCTGACATTTTGCCAGATAAAATTTCAACACTACAACTTCATTGAACGCGAGAAGTGAATGAAAGGTTATGCATTGAAGAAGTGGGAGTCGACCTTGAACTTTGTGTTCATGCCCATGGACACGATGTAGATCTTATCATGGAAGCTTCTCTTAAAATCAATTCTTCCCTTGGTATAAGTTCATCTTGTACCTGTGAATCGATTCTTTGCAACCGTGGCTCCGACCATGATTGTTTTTCTTGATTCCCTTTCTCGGCCATGTTCCAGCACTTGTCTTCGGCAATTCAATATGCCTCTTCATCCTCTATTATGATCTACCTCGAGTATTACCCCTGTTTCTCGAGGATATCGTGCCATTGCATTGTCTTTTATGGAATTCTTGTTGGAATATTACCCTCACCATTTTAGTCACCCCGTAAGTCTACATTGTCCGAAACTCAAGAACTTTGACAAGTGACTCGAATCCACACTGAGATTTAGCACTCCTAGTACTTTGTTGCTGGAAAGTTTTATACTCCATCACGTCATTCCTAGCCTATTAGGCTATCTCCTTATCATGCTAATTTTAACAGGACTACCTGGTCCTTATGCCCGGAGCAACTTCCGACGATGAGCTAAGCTTACGTCGATCTTCCTCATCTTCTCATTTCACCTCGAACAACAGGCTTGATTTCGAGCTTGTGTCATATCCATGGTTCCAATAACCTTTCACTTCATCATTCCTTTTGTTTGACGTCGTCGCTGCTCAATGGCATCTTCATAGAGCCTCTCGACAAAATCTGTCGTGATCACCACCAATATACTGACTTGTTCTAGGAGGGTTCCCGCGAGATAAATACGAGGCGTGGCCGGGCATTCCTAGCCCTTGCCGCAAGTCCTCGAAACGGGGCAACGGGGTCACATCTTTCATGAGTCTCTGCTTGTTACCGCGTGTTCCTAATCCACTAAGATTTGGATATTTGATCCGAGGGGCCTCTGGCCTGATAGCACTAACCATCACGTGGGCATAGTATGGGCGTTCTGCGTCGTATACATCAGCCGAAGCTTAATAGACGTCAGCGACTAAGCGGTGCGCGCCGGGTTGGACTGGTAAGCAGCTTCCTTTTTAAAGGAGGTAGCTAGGTCTGCTCACCGGCCGCGTACGTAACGTGCAGGAGTTCCCGGGGAGATGGCCCATGACCCCTGGGGGCATAGGTTTAGTCCGGCGTGCTAACCTCTCTGTTAAGTCTAGGTCGGGTTGCCTCGTATTGTTTGGCCGAGGCCGGGCATGACCCAGGAAAGTGTGTCCGGCCGGAGTTAATCAAGCGTGGTGGATAAGTTGGTGCACCCCTGCAGGGAAGAAAACATCTATCGATAGCCTGTCCTACGGTAACGGACGCTCGGAGTTGTATCCCGATAGATGCAACTAGAACTGGATACTTGTGATGAGAATTGGATGGTGATGAGAATTGAATTGTGATGATAATTGGATAGTATGGCCCTGGGATTGCTTTCTCGCAAGGAGTCGAGAAAGGATCTCTGGCCGAGGTTGATAACACTTCTACTACTTTACTTTATGCTACTCTACTCCCTCCGATTGCTGCAAGATGGTGGTTTCCAGAATATGCTAGTCTTCGATAGGACTAGGCCTTCTCTCTATTCTGGCATTTCTGCAGCCCAGTCCACATATACAGCCTTCCTTTGATAGTGTTGCATATGTAGTGTAGATCCTTGCTTGCGAGTACTTTGGATGAGTACTCACGGTTTCTTTGCTTCCCCTTTTCCCCCTTCTTTCTTCTTTCTGGTTGTCGCAACCAGATGGTGGAGCCCAGGATCCATACGACACCACCGACGACTACTACTACCCCGAGGGTGCCTACTACTACGTGGAGGCCGCCGGCGGCCAGGAGTAGTTAGGAGGCTCCCAGCCAGGAGGCCTTGCCTTTTCGATCGTTGCTGCTTTTGTGCTAGCCTTCTTAAGGCAAACTTGTCTAACTCATGTCTGTACTCAGATATTGTTGCTTCCGTTGACTCTTGTGTATTCGAGCTTATGTATTCGAGCCCTCGAGGCCCCTGGCTTGTAATATAAAGCTTGTATTATTTTAATTTGTGTCTAGAGTTGTGTTGTGATATCTTCCCATGAGTCCTTGATCTTGATCGTACACATGTGCGTGCATGATTAGTGTACGATTGAATCGAGGGCGTCACAAGTTGGTATCAGAGCCGACTGCATGTAGGTAGCCCCCTTTCCAACTCCTTGGCCGAAGTTGAGTCTAGTCGTCCAAAACTGTTTTACTAACTTGGCTGTGTGGCTTACGGGCCCACGCCGCCATATGGGTGGTATTAGGATCTTTTACTCCTCGTCTATACTCTGGGACTCTGTTCTCTCTTCTATTCGGGTTAAATGAATTTACTAACTACATTAGGTTCTCGTAACGACTTTCCCCGGAGAGCCCCTTCAGTCCAGATGATCGCCTGCTGCACCAGAAGATTCTGAAGATACTCTATGATGTTCTCTCGAGATTTAGTGCCATCGCTTTTGCTTTTCCCTTCCAACGATAAACCCCCCTATGGATAACCACGTACACTTATCATTCATTCAATCAATTCCCTTTGATCTTCTTATTACAAGATGCCCCGAAATTCTCTCTATTGTTCCAAGAATACTGTGTCTATTGCCTTGCAGTTCCTTGCCACATGAATACCCCTTCGGATAATTCCTTGCACTTACCGAGTATCCGCTCATCCCCAGTTGTTCATGTTTTTCACAAAGGTATTCGAAATACTATTGGATCTTCCGAAAATCCTCAGCAGCCTTTTGCTCTTGAAATTCTTGCTTGCTTGAATTATGGTTAATTCCATATTTGTAGCAACCTCCATTGACATCCTCTGTCACTATCATTTTGAGTCCCTTGATCCAATATGTTGCGAATGCTCGCAATCCTCAATCAGATCCTAGCATTCACCCTTCCGGCTCAGACGTCACTCCAAACTTGAGCTTGTTCTTTGCAAATCAAACCTTGATCGATTGTCGATCTATATCGATTCAACTCAATTATATTTTGATCAGAGCCTCTGCTTCTGATCTTCTGATTTAAAATTTGTAATCCCCATGTATTTAGGCTTTGAAGTTATCCAGATATATCTATAATCCGATGCCTTTGCATTATTTCTTCCTCTGGTTGAGTACCGATAATCACATCAGATCCTTTGTGGGCCGCCAAATCCTTTGTTGGATTATTATCCGATAGTGTCTTTTGCATTTTAAATTCTCATGAGTTTTCCCCTAACACATAATGCCTTTGATAAATTGTATCCTCTGCTTATTTTCGACCATGCTCTGCTATTGAGCTGATGTTATATGCTCTGGAACTTAGTGGTATATGTTCCTAAGATACCCCTACGGGTTGAAACTATGCCTTCCCTAATCCGCGTGAACTCGAGAAATAAAGATGCGAGTCATACTCTTCTGACATTTTGCCAGATAAAATTTCAACACTACAACTTCATTGAACGCGAGAAGTGAATGAAAGGTTATGCATTGAAGAAGTGGGAGTCGACCTTGAACTTTGTGTTCATGCCCATGGACACGATGTAGATCTTATCATGGAAGCTTCTCTTAAAATCAATTCTTCCCTTGGTATAAGTTCATCTTGTACCTGTGAATCGATTCTTTGCAACCGTGGCTCCGACCATGATTGTTTTTCTTGATTCCCTTTCTCGGCCATGTTCCAGCACTTGTCTTCGGCAATTCAATATGCCTCTTCATCCTCTATTATGATCTACCTCGAGTATTACCCCTGTTTCTCGAGGATATCGTGCCATTGCATTGTCTTTTATGGAATTCTTGTTGGAATATTACCCTCACCATTTTAGTCACCCCGTAAGTCTACATTGTCCGAAACTCAAGAACTTTGACAAGTGACTCGAATCCACACTGAGATTTAGCACTCCTAGTACTTTGTTGCTGGAAAGTTTTATACTCCATCACGTCATTCCTAGCCTATTAGGCTATCTCCTTATCATGCTAATTTTAACAGGACTACCTGGTCCTTATGCCCGGAGCAACTTCCGACGATGAGCTAAGCTTACGTCGATCTTCCTCATCTTCTCATTTCACCTCGAACAACAGGCTTGATTTCGAGCTTGTGTCATATCCATGGTTCCAATAACCTTTCACTTCATCATTCCTTTTGCTTGATGTCGTCGCTGCTCAATGGCATCTTCATAGAGCCTCTCGACAAAATCTGTCGTGATCACCACCAATATACTGACTTGTTCTAGGATATCAAACAAATTCATGATGAGAAATACCATCCTTGTCCTTCGATGATTTGCATTATCATCGATGTCATCCTTGACTTCCTCCCAACACCGACTTGATCATGTATTGGTCATACCTTGAGTTCCTTGTTATTCCTGGAACTGTTTCTTGAGTATTTCTTGTGATCTTCAAATCCAATCTTTGCTTGAAACACCATATTATTGCTACCACGAAGCATGATTGTGGTATTCCGAATATCGACAAGAACATTGGAAGCACATTGCCAAATGTTTCTTGATCTATTATCCAAACACCGTTGTATGGGTAATATCATGATTCTTCCCTCACCCCTTTACCTAAATGCCTTTGTACTTGCTGTCCTAACATGTATATCATGCTCCACTTTTCCTTGGGAAGGTTATACTCCCAATTTTTTTTGTGTGTAAACAAATTTTCCTTTCCAACGTTCTGTTTAATTTCTATAATCACTTTTACCTTTACATTGTTTTGCTTAAACTTCCTTGTGATTTATGAGATCTAAGCAGTAATAGTTCCCTGCTTATGAAAACACCTTAGTGTACAATTTGTCAGTAAGACCTTGTTATTATTGCTGTTGACATTCCGGTAACCATCGATGGGCGAGAACTTTGCCTATTGGTCCGCCTCGTTCAATGAGCAGGAAAATAGTTCTCTCCGTCCCTTGCCCTTGGTACCAACGTTGTTGACAACATAACTGACAGTCTATCATCTGACATGCCTTGCTATCGGCCCCCTTTCTACTTTTAACCCATATGGTGGGCTCATAACCCACAGTTCCACATGATCGGAACCTGACTCTCCTGTATATCCTTTATTCCGAAGTATCATTTACTCTTGGCTTTGTGTGTTGTCACGAGCCACCGTCCGAGAGATGATCTATTCCCGATGCTCTGAACCCCCTTCTCACACTCTGTTCAGGTATCGATCGTTTGTCCATTCGCTTGAAACTTCCTATTGTACCTTCGTATTTTGCTCTCGATGTTTTCTTAAGTTTCAACTCGAGAGATACTTCTGCCACATTCCCTGAATTGTTCACCAGATAATTAACCCTATAAGGGTCAGTTCTCCCGAGGTTACTCTTTACTTCCGGACTTAAATCTCGGGACGAGATTTCTTGTAGTGGAGGAGATTTGTAACGCCCGGATAATTAAGCTACAGTAATTCCATGTTAATGGTGCCATGTCATCATTTTCACTGTTGCTAAATCCGCCTTTGATTCAATCCGTTCAATTCAAATTTAAGTAGAAGTCAAAATTAAAGTCTTCAAAATGTCAAAACTAAAATGTGCACAATATTCTATAAATTCCCTTGATCATTGTCATGTTGAAACCAACCCCTTTTGGGTTCCCAAAGTGGCACTGAAATTTATTTAGTGGTCTAGCAACATTTAAAATTGGCCTTTTTAATTTCCAAAAATAGTTAAGCACTCCCAAATGCTTGGAAACTTTTTGTTGCAACCCAGAATATTGCGTGGTATTTTTTGTGCCAAGTTTTATGTTAAACAAAACTCTTTTAGTAGCTCAATTATAATACAAAGTAGGAAATAAATAAATAAATAGAAAGTACAAAATAAAAGGCCTAATCTACTAGGCACTATGGCCCATCTAACAAACTGGACGGACCAGCCCGCAACACCTGTGTCTCCTCCTTCCTACTGCTCCTCCGGCCGTGCCCGCGCTCGCTCGTCCCTGCCAAGCCAGCTTGCCGTCCGCACCGCTATAGGAGCCCGTGGATGGATAAGGGCCTCGCCCTCGACACCCCTGGCAACTCTATCTACTTCCCCTCGCCCTCTCCGCCTCTCCCTCTCCCCACCAGAACCCCTTCCTCCACGCGCTTCTGCTTCTCCTCTCCGCCATGGCCTCGCCAACGTGAAGCTCGCGGCCACCGTCGCCCGTTCGCCGCTCCGACAAGTCCCGGAGCTCTGTCATGGTCCGGCTCTTCTTCCTCGACACTGGATCGGGACTGGGAGCGCCACCGCCGTCACATTCTTCCTCTACCTCATCTACGGCCACCGCGCGACTTCACCGTTGATCTCCACCACCGGCGCCTCCCGGCCTCGCCAAGCTCGTCCATGGCCTCCCCAGGGTGAGCCCTCCTCCGGATCCCCCTTCCTCTGCCTCGATTCGGTCGACGTTTGCCGTCCCCGAGCACATCCGAGCTCGCGTCGCGCGTACGCATACGCGTACAGGCGTACATATGTGCGTGCGTGAACTGCTGCTACTTAACTGTCGTCTGTTGCTGCAGCGTACTGCTGCTGCCGCGCGCCCGCCCTGGCCTCTCCTCCGCCTGCCGATGCTCGCTGGGCATCGCCCGCCGCCGCCTAGCGCACCCCTGCTACTCCTTGCGCTGCGTTGCTGCTCCTATGGCTACTCTGCTCTGCTTGCTACTGCTGTCGCTGCACTCCTGCTCCGCTTGCTGTTGCTCACGGTCGCTGCTCTCTACCGCTGCTTCTGCTCCCTAGTGCTGCTGCCACTGTTGGCCATGGCCGCCGTGGCTTGAGCCTCGTGCGTGCTAGCCATGGCAAGCACACAGCCAAGGCCTGGCTGTGCCGCTGCCAATGGCCGGCCTAATTAGTAGGTTTGATTAGTTTAGGCTAAATTAGGTGTTAATTAGTCTAAGGCTTTTGCAAGTGGACCCGGCTAGTTAATCTAATTAACTAGAATAGTTTAGTTGCTGTCCATGACATGTGGCCCCACCTTGACTAGTTGACCAGTCAAAGTGCTGACTGTGTATCACCTAGCCAATGACAGATGGCCCCCACTGCACTGTTCACTGTTGACTCAGTCAACATCTGACTGGACCTTTGACTTTGACCCTGACCCCATTGTCATACTCTATGGCTAGAATAGCGTTAGGTAACAAAAGTTTAATCTGCTTTTATTTTCGAATTTAAAATAAATCCAATAATTTGGAAATTCAATAAAACTTAGAAAATTAATAGAAAGTAAACTGTAACTCGGATGAAAATGTTTTCTACATGAAAGTTGCTCAGAACGACGAGGCGAATCCGATATCGCGGTCCGTTTACCTGTCAGAAGCCTCTAACTATCTGAACATGGAACATTCGCCCTCCGGTCATTTGTTTGACACAGGCCCGGAACTGGGAAAACATTCCTGGTTGACTTCCCCCCTCGCCGGTATCGTGTAGCACCGCGGTAGAACAGGTCTAGCTCTGCCTATGGTCCTGTAATGCACTTGCTTGCTATGTATTTACTGTTTCTTCCCCCTCTTCTCTCCGGTAGACCCCGAGACCGATGCTGCCCCTGTGATCGACTACGTCGTCGACGACCCCTCCTTGCCAGAGCAACCAGGCAAGCCCCCCCTTTGATCATCCCGATATCGCCCATTCCATTCCCTCATGCTTGGATTAGATTTTACTATTATTATTGTTTTCTCCTATTCTGATGCATAGCCTGCTTTTGTACCTGCTTATTGATACCTACCTGTTTATTCTAAACTGCTTAGTATAGGTTGGTTAGGTATCCATCAGTGACCCCCCACCTCGTCCTTGTTGCCACCGCTTCATCATCGAAGACCCGATCAACGGGATCGAAGACCAGGCCCCGGCACCGCACATCACTTCCCCTTAGTTGCTCGACACTACTGGGTTACTATCGAGTACCGAGGGTGAACCTCTTCAGCACTTCTGATGTTAACCCTGTAGTGTAGTCATTCGGTCGTGGTCATCGAGGGTGATTTTCTCCTTAACCACTTCCGATACGACTCTGTCGTGCAACCCCTCAAGTGTGAAGCTTGAGAGTGATTCCTCTTACGTTCACCTTGATGATTACATCTAGTGGAATTCATCGGGGGTGATTCCTCGGGTTTTCCCCTTGATGTTTGGACACGCGGATACTTGGACTTTACCACTGTTACTTGGAAAGACGGGTCAACCCTGAGGGTACCCGCGCGAGCTTAATTGCGAGTGATGTGGAGACAGGTTGACCTGGAGGGTTCCCGCGAGATAAATACGAGGCGTGGCCGGGCATTCATAGCCCTTGCCGCAAGTCCTCGAGACGGGGCAACGGGGTCACATCTTTCGTGAGTCTCTGCTTGTTACCGCGTGTTCCTAATCCACTAAGATTTGGATATTTGATCCGAGGGGCCTCTGGCCTGATAGCACTAACCATCACGTGGGCATAGTATGGGCGTTCTACGTCGTATACATCAGCCGAAGCTTAATAGACGTCAGCGACTGAGCAGCGCGCGCCGGGTTGGACTGGTAAGCACCTTCCTTTTTAAAGGAGGTAGCTAGGTCTTCTCACCGGCCGCGTACGCAACGTGCAGGAGTTCCCGGGGAGATGGCCCATGACCCCTGGGGGCATAGGTTTATTCCGGCATGCTAACCTCTCTGTTAAGTCTAGGTCGGGTTGCGGCGTATTGTTTGGCCGAGGCCGGGCATGACCCAGGAAAGTGTGTCCGGCCGGAGTTAATCAAGCGTGGTGGGTAAGTTGGTGCACCCCTGCAGGAAAAAACATCTGTCGATAGCCTGTCCTACGGTAACGGACGCTCGGAGTTGTATCCCGATCGATGCAACTAGAACTGGATACTTGTGATGAGAATTGGATGGTGATGAGAATTGAATTGTGATGATAATTGGATAGTATGGCTCTGGGATTGCTTTCTCGCAAGGAGTCGAGAAAGGATCTCTGGCCGAGGTTGATAACACTTCTACTACTTTACTTTATGCTACTCTACTCCCTCCGGTTGCTGCAAGATGGTGGTTTCCAGAATATGCTATTCTTCGATAGGACTAGGCCTTCTCTCTATTCTGGCATTTCTGCAGCCCAGTCCACATATACAGCCTTCCTATGATAATGTTGCATATGTAGTGTAGATCCTTGCTTGCGAGTACTTTGGATGAGTACTCACGGTTTCTTTGCTTCCCCTTTTCCCCCTTCTTTCTTCTTTCTGGTTGTCGCAACCAGATGGTGGAGCCCAGGATCCATACGGCACCACCGACGACTACTACTACCCCGAGGGTGCCTACTACTACGTGGAGGCCGGCGGCGGCTAGGAGTAGTTAGGAGGCTCCCAGGCAGGAGGCCTTGCCTTTTCGATCGTTGCTGCTTTTGTGCTAGCCCTCTTAAGGCAAACTTGTCTAACTCGTGTCTGTACTCAGATATTTTTGCTTCCGCCGACTCTTGTGTATTCGAGCCCTCGAGGCCCCTGGCTTGTAATATAAAGCTTGTATTATTTTAATTTGTGTCTAGAGTTGTATTGTGATATCTTCCCGTGAGTCCTTGATCTTGATCGTACACATTTGCGTGCATGATTAGTGTACGATTGAATCGAGGGCATCACAAGTTGGTATCAGAGCCGACTGCATGTAGGTATCCCCCTTTCCAACTCCTTGGCCGAAGTTGAGTCTAGTCGTCCAAAACTGTTTTACTAACTTGGCTGTGTGGCTTACGGGCCCACGTCGCCATATGGGTGGTATTAGGATCTTTTACTCCTCGTCTATACTCTGGGACTCTGTTCTCTCTTCTATTCGGGTTAAATGAATTTACTAACTACATTAGGTTCTCGTAACGACTTTCCCCGGAGAGCCCCTTCAGTCCAGATGATCGCCTGCTGCACCAGAAGATTCTGAAGATACTCTATGATGTTCTCTCGAGATTTAGTGCCATCGGTTTTGCTTTTCCCTTCCAACGATAAACCCCTATGGATAACCACGTACACTTATCATTCATTCAATCAATTCCCTTTGATCTTCTTATTACAAGATGCCCCGAAATTCTCTCTATTGTTCCAAGAATACTGTGTCTATTGCCTTGCAGTTCCTTGCCACATGAATACCCCTTCGGATAATTCCTTGCACTTACCGAGTATCCGCTCATCCCCAGTTGTTCATGTTTTTCACAAAGGTATTCGAAATACTATTGGATCTTCCGAAAATCCTCAGCAGCCTTTTGCTCTTGAAATTCTTGCTTGCTTGAATTATGGTTAATTCCATATTTGTAGTAACCTCCATTGACATCCTCTGTCAGTATCATTTTGAGTCCCTTGATCCAATATGTTGTGAATGCTCGCAATCCTCAATCAGATCCTAGCATTCACCCTTCCGGCTCAGACGTCACTCCGAACTTGAGCTTGTTCTTTGCAAATCAAACCTTGATTGATTGTCGATCTATATCGATTCAACTCAATTATATTTTGATCAGAGCCTCTACTTCTGATCTTCTGATTTAAAATTTGTAATCCCCATGTATTTAGGCTTTGAAGTTATCCAGATATATCTATAATCCGATGCCTTTGCATTATTTTTTCCTCTGGTTGAGTACCGATAATCACATCAGATCCTTTGTGGACCGCCAAATCATTTGTTGGATTATTATCCGACAGTGTCTTTCGCATTCTAAATTCTCATGAGTTTTCCTCTAACACATAATGTCTTTGATAAATTGTATCCTCTGCTTATTTTCAACCATGCTCTGCTATTGAGCTGATGTTATATGCTCTGGAACTTAGTGGTATATGTTCCTAAGATACCCCTACGGGTTGAACCTATGCCTTCCCTAATCCACGTGAACTCGAGAAATAAAGATGTGAGTCATACTCTTCTGACATTTTGCCAGATAAAATTTCAACACTACAACTTCATTGAACGCGAGAAGTGAATGAAAGGTTATGCATTGAAGAAGTGGGAGTCGACCTTGAACTTTGTGTTCATGCCCATGGACACGATGTAGATCTTATCATGGAAGCTTCTCTTAAAATCAATTCTTCCCTTGGTATAAGTTCATCTTGTACCTGTGAATCGATTCTTTGCAACCGTGGCTCCGACCTTGATTGTTTTTCTTGATTCCCTTTCTCGTCCATGTTCCAGCACTTGTCTTCGGCAATTCAATATGCCTCTTCATCCTCTATTATGATCTACCTCGAGTATTACCCCTGTTTCTCGAGGATATCGTGCCATTGCATTGTCTTTTATGGAATTCTTGTTGGAATATTACCCTCACCATTTTAGTCACCCCGTAAGTCTACATTGTCCGAAACTCAAGAACTTTGACAAGTGACTCGAATCCACACTGAGATTTAGCACTCCTAGTACTTTGTTGCTGGAAAGTTTTATACTCCATCATGTCATTCCTAGCCTATTAGCTATCTCCTTATCATGCTAATTTTAACAGGACTACCTGGTCCTTATGCCCGGAGCAACTTCCGACGATGAGCTAAGCTTACGTCGATCTTCCTCATCTTCTCATTTCACCTCGGACAACAGGCTTGATTTCGAGCTTGTGTCATATCCATGGTTCCAATAACCTTTCACTTCATCATTCCTTTTGTTTGATGTCGTCGCTGCTCAATGGCATCTTCATAGAGCCTCTCGACAAAATCTGTCATGATCACCACCAATATACTGACTTGTTCTAGGATATCAAACAAATTCATGATGAGAAATACCATCCTTGTCCTTCGATGATTTGCATTATCATCGATGTCATCCTTGACTTCCTCCCAACACCGACTTGATCATGTATTGGTCATACCTTGAGTTCCTTGTTATTCCTAGAACTGTTTCTTGAGTATTTCTTGTGATCTTCAAATCCAATCTTTGCTTGAAACACCATATTATTGCTACCACGAAGCATGATTGTGGTATTCCGAATATCGACAAGAACATTGGAAGCACATTGCCAAATGTTTCTTGATCTATTATCCAAACACCGTTGTATGGGTAATATCATGATTCTTCCCTCACCCCTTTACCTAAATGCCTTTGTACTTGCTGTCCTAACATGTATATCATGCTCCACTTTTCCTTGGGAAGGTTATACTCCCAATTTTTTTTGTGTGTAAACAAATTTTCCTTTCCAATGTTCTGTTTAATTTCGATAATCACTTTTACCTTTACATTGTTTTGCTTAAACTTCCTTGTGATTTATGAGATCTAAGCAGTAATAGTTCCCTGCTTATGAAAACACCTTAGTGTACAATTTGTCAGTAAGACCTTGTTATTATTGCTGTTGACATTCCGGTAACCATCGATGGGCGAGAACTTTGCCTATTGGTCCGCCTCGTTCAATGAGCAGGAAAATAGTTCTCTCCGTCCCTTGCCCTTGGTACCAACGTTGTTGACAACATAACTGACAGTCTATCATCTGACATGCCTTGCTATCGGCCCCCTTTCTACTTTTAACCCATATGGTGGGCTCATAACCCACAGTTCCACATGATCGGAACCTGACTCTCCTCTATATCCTTTATTCCGAAGTATCATTTACTCTTGGCTTTGTGTGTTGTCACGAGCCACCGTCCGAGAGATGATCTATTCCCGATGCTCTGAACCCCCTTCTCACACTCTGTTTAGGTATCGATCGTTTGTCCATTCGCTTGAAACTTCCTATTGTACCTTCGTATTTTGCTCTCGATGTTTTCTTAAGTTTCAACTCGAGAGATACTTCTGCCACATTCCCTGAATTGTTCACCAGATAATTAACCCTATAAGGGTCAGTTCTCCCGAGGTTACTCTTTACTTCCGCACTTAAATCTCGGGACGAGATTTCTTGTAGTGGAGGAGATTTGTAACGCCCGGATAATTAAGCTACAGTAATTCCATGTTAATGGTGCCATGTCATCATTTTCACTGTTGCTAAATCCGCCTTTGATTCAATCCGGTTCAATTCAAATTTAAGTAGAAGCCAAAATTAAAGTCTTCAAAATGTCAAAACTAAAATGTGCACAATATTCTATAAATTCCCTTGATCATTGTCATGTTGAAACCAACCCCTTTTGGGTTCCCAAAGTGACACTGAAATTTATTTAGTGGTCTAGCAACATTTAAAATTGGCCTTTTCAATTTCCAAAAATAGTTAAGCACTCCCAAATGCTTGGAAACTTTTTGTAGCAACCCAGAATATTGCGTGGTATTTTTTGTGCCAAGTTTTATGTTAAACAAAACTCTTTTAGTAGCTCAATTATAATACAAAGTAGGAATAAATAAATAAATAGAAAGTACAAAATAAAAGGCCTAATCTACTAGGCACTATGGCCCATCTAACAAACTGGACGGACCAGCCCGCAACACCTGTGTCTCCTCCTTCCTACTGCTCCTCCGACCGTGCCCGCGCTCGCTCGTCCCCGCCAAGCCAGCTTGCCGTCCGCGCCGCTATAGGAGCCCGTGGATGGATAAGGGCCTCGCCCTCGACACCCCTGGCAACTCTATCTACTTCCCCTCGCCCTCTCCGCCTCTCCCTCTCCCTGCCAGAACCCCTTCCCCCACGCGCTTCTGCTTCTCTTCTCCGCCATGGCCTCGCCAACGTGAAGCCCGCGGCCACCGTCGCCCGTTCGCCGCTCCGACAAGTCCCGGAGCTCTGTCATGGTCCAGCTCTTCTTCCTCGACACTGGATCGGGACCGGGAGTGCCACCGCCGTCACATTCTTCCTCTACCTCATCTACGGCCACCGCGCGACCTCACCGTCGATCTCCACCACCTGCGCCTCCCGGCCTTGCCAAGCTCGTCCACGGCCTCCCCAGGGTGAGCCCTCCTCCGGATCCCCCTTCCTCTGCCTCGATTCGGTCGACGTTTGCCGTCCCCGAGCACATCCGAGCTCGCGTCGCGCGTACGCATACGCGTACAGGCGTACATATGTGCGTGCGTGAACTGCTGCTACTTAACTGTCGTCTGTTGCTGCGGCGTACTGCTGCTGCCGCGCGCCCGCCCTGGCCTCGCCTCCGCCTGCCGATGCGCACTGGGCATCGCCCGCCGCCGCCTAGCGCACCCCTGCTACTACTTGCGCTGCGTTCCTGCTCCTATGGCTACTCTTCTCTGCTTGCTACTGCTGTCGCTGCACTCCTGCTCCGCTTGCTGTTGCTCACGGTCGCTGCTCTCTACCGCTGCTGCTGCTCCCTAGTGCTGCTGCCACTGTTGGCCATGGCCGCCGTGGCTTGAGCCTCGTGCGTGCTAGCTATGGCAAGCACACAGCCAAGGCCTGGCTGTGCCGCTGCCAATGGCCGGCCTAATTAGTAGGTTTGATTAGTTTAGGCTAAATTAGGTGTTAATTAGTCTAAGGCTTTTGCAAGTGGACCCGGCAAGCACACAGCCACTGCACTGTTCACTGTTGACTCAGTCAACATCTGACTGGACCTTTGACTTTGACCCTGACCCCACTGTCATACTCTATGGCTGGAATAGCGTTAGGTAACAAAAGTTTAATCTGCTTTTATTTTCGAATTTAAAATAAATCCAATAATTTGGAAATTCAATAAAACTTAGAAAATTAATACAAAGTAAACCGTAACTCAGATGAAAATGTTTTCTACATGAAAGTTGCTCAGAACGACGAGGCGAATCCGAATACGCGGTCTGTTTACCTGTCAGAAGCCTCTAACTATTTGAACATGGAACATTCCTCCTCCGGTCATTTGTCTGACACAGGCCCGGAACCGGGAAAACATTCTCGGTTGACTTCCCCCCTCGCCGGTATCGTGTAGCACCGCGGTAGAACACGTCTAGCTCTGCCTATGGTCCTGTAATGCACTTGCTTGCTATGTATTTACTGTTTCTTCCCCCTCTTCTCTCCGATAGACCCCGAGACCGATGCTGCCCCTGTGATCGACTACGTCGTCGATGACCCCTCCTTGCTAGAGCAACCAGGCAAGCCCCCCCTTTGATCATCCCGATATCGCCCATTCCATTCCCTCATGCTTGCATTAGATTTTACTATTATTATTGTTTGCTCCTATTCTGATGCATAGCCTGCTTTTGTACCTGCTTATTGGTACCTACCTGCTTATTCTAAACTGCTTAGTATAGGTTGCTTAGGTATCCATCAGTGACCCCCACCTTGTCCTTGTTGCCCCCGCTTCATCATCGAAGACCCGATCAACGGGATCGAAGACCAGGCCCCGGCACCGCACATCACTTCCCGTTAGTTGCTCGACACTACTGGGTTACTATCGAGTACCAAGGGTGAACCTCTTCAGCACTTCTGATGTTAACCCTGTGGTGTAGTCATTCGGTCGTGGTCATCGAGGGTCATTTCCTCCTTAACCACTTCCGATACGACTCTATCGTGCAACCCCTCAAGTGTGAACCTTGAGGGTGATTCCTCTTACGTTCACCTTGATGATTACATCTAGTGGAATTCATCGGGGGTGATTCCTCGGGTTTTCCCCTTGATGTTTGGACACACAGATACTTGGACTTTACCACTGTTACTTGGAAAGACGGGTCGACCCTGAGGGGTACCCGCGCGAGCTTAATTGCGAGTGATGTGGAGACGGGTTGACCTCGTTGCCCCGTCTCGAATTGGATGGTGATGAGAATTGAATTGTGATGATAATTGGATAGTATGGCTCTGGGATTGCTTTCTCGCAAGGAGTCGAGAAAGGATCTCTGGCCGAGGTTGATAACACTTCTACTACTTTACTTTATGCTACTCTACTCCCTCCGGTTGCTGCAAGATGGTGGTTTCGAGAATATGCTAGTCTTCGATAGGACTAGGCCTTCTCTCTATTCTGGCATTTTTGCAGCCCAGTCCACATATACAGCCTTCCTTTGATAATGTTGCATATGTAGTGTAGATCCTTGCTTGCGAGTACTTTGGATGAGTACTCACGGTTTCTTTCCTTCCCCTTTTCCCCCTTCTTTCTTCTTTCTGGTTATCGCAACCAGATGGTGGAGCCCAGGATCCATAAGACACCACCGACGACTACTACTACCCCGAGGGTGCCTACTACTACGTGGAGGCCGCCGACGACCAGGAGTAGTTAGGAGGCTCCCAGGCAGGAGGCCTTGCCTTTTCGATCGTTGCTTCTTTTGTGCTAGCCTTCTTAAGGCAAACTTGTCTAACTCGTGTCTGTACTCAGATATTGTTGCTTCCGCTGACTCTTGTGTATTCGAGCTTATGTATTCGAGCCCTCGAGGCCCCTGGCTTGTAATATAAAGCTTGTATTATTTTAATTTGTGTGTAGAGTTGTGTTGTGATATCTTCCCGTGAGTCCTTGATCTTGATCGTACACATTTGCGTGCATGATTAGTGTACGATTGAATCGAGGGCGTCACAATAGTATTGGTTGGAATATTGACTAGTGGGTGAGAGTAGTTGCAGGTTATTCATGGAATGGCAGGTGAGTGCACAGCTGCTAGTTACATACATCTCTTTGAGGTCATTGTCTGCAGTCTTACCTTGTTGAGATCATCGTTTACCAGTGGGTGATGATTGGCAGAATATTGTCTTACCTTATTTCAGTAGCTGTATGTAATTATCAGGATTGTACTCTACTTTCTAGCTGAATTCAATTAACATGAATTGATACGAACCAGGTAAAAAAATGCAGAATACTGCTGATCTGCTTATCAGCATCTCCATCATCTGCATTGTCAGCTGGACAGGAACTCTTCTGTTGTGAATATGACAACAATATTCTGCCCATGCAAAATTGGTAGATCAGGAGTAAGATTCTAAAATTGTTGCCCATGCAAAAATTAAACTAAATGTATGGCGTATTTAGTTATACAAGTTTATGTATACAAGACGTACATTTTTGTACTTGAAAGGGGATCCAGATGTATGTTTTTGCAGTATTAAACATTGATCATCTCAAAATTTCCCTCAACTGTAATCAGTAATTCATATTTCCTAGGATTATTTCTAACAATATGCATGACCTTTTCTCTGCAATTTCGGTGTTCAGATTCCAGAGATGCTACCTTGGTTAACATGAACTTTTAGAGATTTCGAGATCAGCATGAACTTTTAGTGATTTCGATATTTGATATGGGGAACTATGTGCAGTGATAATCATCCAATATTGCTGGCTAATTATGTTTTTACAAAATTAGCAGATTAATGTGTTCCATTGTGCGCAGCCGAGTGTTTAGAGTACATGCATGGCACAATATCTACTTCTGAAAACTTTACTCCAGACTAAGAACCGTAAAAACTATCATTTGACCAAACTTAAGCACTACCATACTATTTGTAATTAAGTAGATTACAAATATGACATATAGTCCTCACCTAGAATTTTCAAGTGAATTTATTGACATCCAATTTCAGGATGGTCGCTTTATTGATTCCAATTATTGTTTATGTAGGTATGGAATCTATTCGCCTTTCCATCGAGTTTTAGCTCTCTGAATGCCTCTTCCTATTTCCATATAATTAAGTCATACATTTTTTCTCTATACGATGTGCATGCTCTTATGTTTGTTTTTCGACTGATTCTACATGTTTTCTTGCTATGCTTACAAAACTCGAGTATACTAATTTGAAATTATCCAATAGATGTTTTATATGTCCTCTTGCATAGTGGCTTAATCCAGAACCTAAATTGATGACTAATATGAAACCTATATTGGGTCATTTCTCTAGATGGCTAAGCAACCAGAATTTTTAGCTAGGGTTCCAAAGAAGTTGTCTTTCAGTTTCATACCAAGCTGAAATAATGTAGCACTATGGCAATAATACTCTGCAGATTTCTACCCTACAACATGATTATATTTAGTCTATTACTACTTCAGACATGTCACCACTATGTTGTTTTCTGTATGTAAATGACATGTACAGATGTCGCTGTGGCTGAGCATCCATTTCGACATTAGCAGCCCCAGGCTTCCATTGTAACACTCTATAGGAATCCATCTACTGTCCTATATCTACACACGAGCTCCTCTAACAGATTGACTCCACTGACTGTGATGGCCATGATGCAGACATTATCTCTCACAAGAGCTCTTCTTAATTCCTGAATGTGATACATTTAGATGCTACTTTTCTTATAGATGTATTGGTTTGTACGCTTCCATTAACTGCTGCCTTTCAGCGATCTGATGGTTCAATGGCATGCTCACCATTTATTCTACAGTCTATTTAAATCAGTATATTTGTTCTTTAGTGATTCCCAGTAGAAGATGATTTAAATATATATAGATAACTGAGCAGTGTATTGGGACATCAGCTACAGAAGAAAAACATGCATACGATTGAAATGAAGCATGCATGCATGGGTCTCTAATTCTGTATCCTCCCTCGGTCTCAAAAGATGTCATGCAAACTCATTTAAAAGTCAACTATTTTGATGTTTGATGAAGTATATTATGAAAATATATAAACAACTACAATATTGAATACATATATTATGAAAATATATCTAATGATGGTATATTGATATGGATTTGATATTGTTTATTTTCATATTTTTGTGTAAATACTTGGTCAAACATGACCCTTTTATAGGTTGCCACGTGTCAAGCTAAGTACTGGATCAATATTAGAATATTAGAATTCAAAATTCCATTGTAAAAGCATATGTGACTTAAAACCTAATCATAAATACATAGTTTGATCTATTGTATTCGCCCAAACCCCTTTAGAGACTATTAGAAAGTTTCTACCGAAGTGCCCTTTATATTTTGATAATCAATTGCTGATATTTGCCATTCTTCTACTTAGCTGCAAACATTTTGGAGGATCTAAGTAATTTTCTTATATTGCCCATTCCTTTGCTTAGATGTAATGGTCTAATGTAGCGTCTTATTTCTAAATAGTATATGAATCATCAGGATATACTTATTCAGCAATGCTAGCCCGTGCAAGTGCACGGGTTGACGACTAGTTATGATTAATTAGGTTAGTTTAGTTCCAGATTTTTGAAATCTACTCTACTTACTATTCAGGGTTGATTGCAAATTAGTTCGGATACATCTGTAGTGGAGTAGAGTGTGGGGTGCCAAGAAGCAAACAAGATTTATCTCTTTCAATTCAGTTAATTTGCTTACTGAAATTAGGTTGCCGCCTCGATACAGTGTTGTACAGTGGCTCTGCCCCAACTTTGTTGTACTGAACCTTATAGATTCAGTGTTAGTTTTTAGCTGTCATCTATCTCTTTAAATTGAGTTAATTTGCCTGCTGAAATTACGTTGATGCCTTGTGTATTGTTTTTCTTGATATGTTTGATGTTCATCGACGTCCAGATTTACTAGCACACCAGATAGAATTTGGGACTGATGCTATTCAATAGATTTTCTAGACATTTTATTGTGTATCATGCTAAAAAAGAAAACGCACAATGAGCTTGTTTGACTTTTTTGATGTTTAGAGTATACTTGATCAGGGGGCAGTGTTATTTCCTGTGATCTTTCATGTCATTTGCTAGTGTGATGCTTCAAGATGACAAATTTAAAAACCTAAACTATTGTAAATAAGCGTTCTGCATCTTGAGCATTTAAATGTGAGCACTTAACCATTGTACAGCTTTTGCATATTTTGTTTTGTATTTCGTTTATAAATGATGATAGTCTACGCAAGATGTACACATGTTAATTTTTGTTGACTTGAATCTGTTATGCCCTTTATTTTTTTACTTAGCATAACCCAGAACAACAACATCCTTGATATTTACTGATCCCCACCTCGCTCTTTGCACTCGCAGACTTGAAGGCATCTATCGTCCCAGCTATCAGAATGGATAAACTAGTGAGTTTCATATATGATCTGAATCAAATGTTTAGGACTTAGGCAGTGCACTTTCCTACTGGTGCGATCTATTTCCTGTTTTTGTCTACTAATCATCAATTACTAGAATTTACCTTCTGCCTGCTACTGCTTGTTTCTTGACGCCACTAGTTTACACTGGAATGTGGAGACTTTACACCTTGCAAGATCATTCGGTGGTGGTGACCCATATTGATGGCGATTTGCTCCGGCCATTCCAATTTTGGTGGTGGTAGACTCGTCTGATTCCCCTAGTCGCATCCATGGTGATGAAGCTCGGCCTAGGCTAGAACCCCCTCCGGTGAGCTCCTCACGTCCTCTTATACCCCTCCTACTTGCTTGTTGGTTCTATGCTCCGCCTTTGTGAGGTGTAATTGTTCAATTTGTCCATAGTCGAGCATTGGATGATATTGTATTTGTCATGATGTACATGGTTCATGAACTATGCCAACCTGCAGCTTTGTTGTACTAGTGATAGTAGGATAATGCAAGTTTTGACAATCCATGCATATTTCCGCATCATAATCTTCTTCTTCTAACTTTCTTCTTTCCCATTTTACAGATTTGCTTAAGATCAGGGAAGCTTGGGTTGATGGAGTGCTTGTATTTAGTTTTTGTTTTGACCTTGTGAAACTTGCTACCTATGGATGAAACTGTGTAATATTGATGAAACTATGTATATGTACGGATGAAACTTGCTACTATTGGTAACATGTGTTGGATATATATGTGTCCATGACTATTGGTAATATGTGTTGAATATACTATATCGGTCACTTTGCCATCTGCTGGTAGATGGCAAAGAGCTTTGCCATCAGCTGGCAGATGGCAAAGAGGCCACGTGTCATCTACATGTAAAATTTGGGCTGGCCTATTTGGGCTCTTTGCCGTCTGCTAGCAGACGGCAAAGCATGCAACCTTTGCCATCCGCTGGCAGATGGAAAAGTATGCCATTAGCCTTCTAACGGGGCTAACCCCGTTAAGAGGCTTTGCCATCTGCCAGCTGATGGCAAAGCCACAGGCTCTTTGCCATCAGCGAGCAGACGGCAAAGAAGCCTTTGCCGGCAGTGTTTCAGACAAACTGTTTGCCATTTGTTGGCAGATGGCAAAGCCTTTGCCATCCGCCGACCATGCCTTTGCCATCTGCCATGGTAGATGGCAAAGTGCCAGATTCCAGTAGTGTTATGAGATTTTTTGTTTCTTGGTTGGTTGCTTCTCAATCTTTTGCTAGCCTTCACTTGTACTAAGTGTCGTGGGAACGAACACCTATGGGACCGGAGCCCCTTTCAGTCCGGCGGGGGGCGGAGATTGCACGAAGAGCGGATCGAGGCGGAGCACACGAGCGATTTTACCCAGCTTCGGAGCTCTCCGGAGAGATAATACTCCTACTGCTGCTTTGTGGTTGTATTGAGTTCTTGCTCGAGAGCGTGAGTGTTCTCTGGTTTCGAATGCTTCGACCCCCCCGCTACGTTGCGCATGGGCCTCCTTTTATATGCTCAAGGGATCACCGACAGGTGGCAACGCATGCAAGGGTAAAAATGTAAAAGAACTGCGGTTGGTACACCTACTCGTACAGTGTATCCTACCTAACCCTGACGACAGGGGACAAAGGCATTAAATGCCCGTCTGTGTCGCCCAAACAGTGCAGCAAAGGGACCGTCAGGGGCGCCACCGCTCGCCACGATGGCACTCTTGTCAGCGCCGCTTGCCACCTCGCACCGCTGGCTGCACAGCTTCTCGCCACGCGCGCCTGGAAAGGTCCCATGGCGACATGTTGACGGATGTGCTGGAGCGTGGGTACAGAGTGGTGGTCTGCCGCGGCAAGCGCCTTGCCGCGGTCGTTGTCTTTGTCGCGCCCGGAAGCTCGTCGCTCGCCGGGTCTTGCCGGGACGCGTAGCGTGTCGCGGCAAGTTCCTTGAAATGCCTCGGTTGGCCTTCCCGGCAAGCTCCTCTTGCCGGGGCCTTGTCTCCTTCCCGGCAAGCTCCTTTTGCCGGGGCTTTGTCTCCTTGACTTGAACACTTTGCTCTTGAATGGCTCCAAAGGAACCACGGAGGACCTTGGCGGGCACCCAGCAAGCCTTGCCGCGGGGCGCTGCGACTGCCCGTGCACCAGTTCGGGATACTAGGGTACCCCTACTCTAGTACACCGACAGGAGCCCCCGAGCCTGGGCCACACACGGTGCCGAGCGCTGTTGGGCCAGGCCCAAAACAGGGCACGGGCACGCGCGGCCTGGGTCCATGCCGTATCTTACTCCGTATCCACCGCGCTCTCCCCTAACGGCACGCGTTGAATGCGGCGTCGTGGGAGAGATCGTGGGTGGTTCTTTATTCGGAAAAGCGGAACGTCCGCCCGCTCCCTCTTTATAAGCAGAGGAAACAGGGGCAGTTCCCCCATCTTGCCCGTTGCTACTTCCAATCTCAGAAATCTCCGCCGCTCCCCCCCCTTCTTCCGAAGCCAAGAAAGAGCAGCGCTCCGCCCCCCATCGCCGCTGGTGCCACCAACGTCTTCGATCTCCCCCACCACCTCCGCCATGGCTCCGAAAGCCGGGAAGGGTGTTAAGTCGGCCGAGGCGCTGCGAAAGGAGCGGGCAACTTTCCCCCCCGAGCTCGCCGCGAAGGAGCTGAGGGAGTGGTACTACCTTTTCTGGTCGACGGAGACGCGAGCGCATCCGCGCACCAAGGTACTCTCCGCCGCCGCTTCCGAACGGGCTCCGAATGGATACCCTTTCTTCACGCTGTTCTTCTACTGCGGGCTCTGCCCGCCCTTCTCTGAATTCTTCTGTGACATCATGAACACCTACGGGTTCCATCTCCTTGACTTCACCCCCAACGCCGTTCTGACCATGGCAGTTTTCGCGCATCTCTGCGAAAACTTTGTCGGAGTCCACCCAAACGTAGCCCTCTTCCGCCATTTCTTCATGCCTCGGGTCGAGAGAGGAGAGCCTTTAGCCGGCGGAATCGCCTGGATCTCGAGAGCCGGCAAAAAGGAGGCCTATCTGGAGGGGGAGCTCCGTAGCAAATGGGAGGAGTGGAGAGCGGAATGGTGCTGGATCGTCGAGGAGAACCCGCAGCCGTTTACTGCCCTGCCCCAAGCCCCAGCAGTGCGCGGCAATGATTGGAGCGCCCTGGCCGCGGACGATGATAAGCTGAAGATCACCATCACCCGGATCTTGCGGCTCAGGCTTGCCGGGCTCACTGTAGGTGCTGTTGGAGCAAACTTTCTTCGCCGCCGCATCGCCCCCTTGCAAGAAAGGAGGAGACCCGCTTGGGAGTTCGGGGGCCCGGCGGACATCATGAGGCTGCGCCCGGGCCTCAACTTCAACTTCACTGTCTTGGAGTTGGAAGTGATGCTCAAGGAGCTGTTCAAGCACGATCCTCAGCATCCCGAGTGGTTCAGGCTGCCGCAGGGCGTCGTCCCGTTGTGCAACAATTCCTCGCTCGATCGCATCCACGCCATGATGCCGCAGTGCGATTCGCATGGGATTGTCCCAAGTTGGCAAGAGCCTGCAGACGACGTCGTGCAGCAGTTCTTTGATGGTTTGGTGGAGGTGGCGATCTGCTCCGACGAACAGAAGAGCCTCACCCGCGACACCACCGATGCGGAGATGCGGCGCATCGCCACTAGGGCGGAAGAGGCGGCGGCAGCCGCCGCTGCGGGTGAGTTTGGATTCACCGTAGAGGAGGCAGAGGCAGCTGAGGCGGCAAGCCTTGCCGATCGAGACGAGCTTGCCGGAGAGCTTGCCGGCGAGGGGGAACTTGCCGAGCCTGAAGCAGAGTCGAGCGAGCCCGCCGAGGGTGCGAGCGGCCAGTCGTCTTCAAGTAGCTTGCCACAAGCAGAGCTCCCAGCGCAGCCCCCAGCTCCACCAAGAAGGTCTCTCCGCAGGGCCGGGGACGTAGCAGGGCGGCAGACGGGTCAACAACCGTCGCGCCGCGGGACACGCTCCACCGCGACAAGCACCGTTGCCGCGGGAGCGTCTCACGCTGCTGCGGCAACTGGAGCGGGGTCCTCCCAGACCGCCGCTTCTGATCCTGCCGCTGCCCCCGCCAAGCGATCAAGGGAGCCTACTCCTCCGCCTCGTCGCGCCGAAAGAGGGCCAGACTTCGACCTCTCCGCGCTCAGCTCCGACGAGGAGGAAGAAGAGTAAGATTTTTTTGCTGTACTTGTAGTTCTTCAATTCTTGCTGTTTTTGTCTTGTATCTGATTTGCTTCGCTCTGAACTTATTCCTTTTCAGGACCCTGGCCCAGAGAGCGGCGAAGAGAGCCAAGGCTCCGGTGATTATCATCGAGGACGAGCCCACCGCGACAGCAGGGGGCGCGCCCGAGACCACCTTGCCGGACCCGGCAACTACTCCCCGAAGCAGCCCCCAGCGCAGCCCTCAGCGTAAGTATCTGTTTACTTCCCATTGTTGGGCGCGCATGGGTGCTCTTTATTTGCTGATATCTGTCTCTTGATTTGTGTAGGAGCAGAGCAGCCTCACCAGGAGCAACCGGAAGCTGCCCCTGAGATGCTATCTGCTTCAACTACGCCGCCAAGGGAGGATTCCCCGCCAAGGGAGCGTTCTCCGGCAAGGGAGAAGTCTCCGGCAAGGGACAGTTCTCCGGCAAGGGCCGGGACCAGCGACCGCCCGGTGGTGGAGCCCATGACTACAGAGCCCAGCACAGGTAACCCTTCTTGCCTGAAAACTTCCCTTGTTTTCTTCTTCTTCCGATCTTCCTTTTGGATACTTGCTTGACTTTTTCTCCCTCTTCCGGCCTTCAGATCCACCTTCCATGGAGCCGATGGAGACCGAGGCCACCGGCGAGGAGAACGCGCGCGGCGACACCAACGATGCCGCTGCCACCGAAGGAGAAGCTGGCGCTGAAGAGCTCGCCGGCGAAGAGGCTGCCAAAGCTGCCGTCGCAGGAGCTGGCGAGGGATCCGGCGATCTCACTGACGGCCCCGAGGCCGCAGGAGCGCAAGGCTCTACGCCGACCGTCGATCCCTCCGCCGCTGCCGCAGCGCCAGGCTCCGAAGAGCCCCAGCCCGGTGCCTATCTGAAGGCCGGCGATGGCGTCTTCATCAAGCTCCCCTGGGCGTCAAGCTCCAGGGCGCCGGTCGAAGGAGAAGTCTTTGACAGAGAATTTCTCGCCTCCGCTGGGTTGACACTGGTTGACGCACCAAGCAGCAGCGGCAGCGAGCCTGAGGAGGAACAGCTGCTGCGGAGGCTGCTGTCACTCTACCGCGCCCGACAAGCCAAGCTGGAATCCCGGGAAGCGCTTGTCGCGCAGGCAGGAGTGGATATTGAGAAGCATGCGGAGGATCTTCAGAGTCGCAACCAGGAAGCCCTCCGGTCCATTGCAGAGGAGCGGGCACAGCTCGTCGAGGCGCGGAAAGCCTTCCTTCTCGAGAAGGCTGAAGCTGAAGAGCAATAGCGGCTTGCCGCCGAGGAGCTGTCCGCGCGGGAAGGTGAGTTGTCGCAGCGGAAGGTCAATCTAGACAGCCATGAGGAGGAGCTTGCCGCGCGCGAGGAAACATTTGGCGGGGCTCTCAAGGAAGCGAAGGATGCTGTCGCAGCTGCTGAGGCCGCCAAGAAGGAGCTGGAGATGAAGGTGGCGTAGATGGAGGCCGATCTCAGGGCGAGGGACGAAGAGCTTGCCGCGCTCCAGCGCGAGCGTGAGAAGGACGCCCTCGCCCACGGTGAGCTGCAGTGTCGTCTCCTCGAGAAGGGCAAAGAGCTGAGCGTCGCCAAGGACTCCAACGCTGATCTTGAGTTGAAGCTGGCTACTCTGACCGAGACGCTGGACGGCGCCAAGGAGCGGGAGGAGGCCTTGAAGGAGGAGATCAAGGCCAACGAAGCGCTGCTAACGAGGGCCGCCGAAACCCAGAACACCTTTAGGGAGATGGTGGAACTCTGGATAGAGGGTCTCATGAATATCGCTGCAGTCATTGACGAGGAGCTGGCGCAGCTGGGGATGGAGGATTTTGGGTACTCCTCCGATGAGAACCTCTAGCCCAGCGCCAAGCTCACTTTGTTCTTCAAGGGCGTGGCGACGGCCCTCCAGCAACTCCGAGAAAGGATCCCAAAGCAGCCGGCCGACGAGTCGTGCACAATCTGCGCGAGAGTTCTTCAAAAGGTGTTGGTGAAGGTGGCCTTCCGCAACCCGGGCCTCAACCTCACCAATGTCCTCAGGAAGCTGCCTCCGGATGCTGATCTGGAAGAGCTCAAGGCCCTTGTTGCACCCATTGTGGACAAGGTGAATGAAGTCAAGATAGTTGACGGCGATCGCGTAGATTAGGTCGCCTATTTTCTCCTTTTCTTGCCGCTGCTAGACATGTTACGAGAACAATCTATTAGAGCTGTGACAAGTTATCTTTGTAATATAACTCTTATCTTGGGTAGTATTTTCTATGTTATTTCCTTTACTTGATTCCTTCCTTTGTATGTTTTTGCCCTACGCTTTTTAGGGAACTTGTCGGCGCGGGCACCTTTGCCGCGAGCGCTGAGTGCGGAATGTCAGCAGCCTGCTGGCTATGCCGCTACCGACAAGAAACCTTGTCGCAACTAGTCGCAGCACACTTAAGTTGTTGAGCGGACTCGAAACAAAGTAAGGGTGCAACTAGCTACGAGTTGGTTCCTCTGCGCACAGGTTTTCCATACAAAGCACGGTCGTTCAAGAAAGATAACTTAAAATTTTTAAAACTGGTTGCTCAAACTTTGGCAACTTAGCTTTTTTGTCGTTTCCTTCCCGGCAAGGCAAAACTTTCTTGAACGACGCCTGGTCCACATCATTATCTTCTCCTCCCCCCCGGCAAACTTGTGGGCGGAGGGACCTTCCCTTTCTTTGAGAAAAGAAAGAGGAGAAAATAAAGATATGGAGCCTTACGGATCGTTATTGCTTACCGAGGGTAGGTGCTGCACAAAATGTCAGATAGTACATGCAAAAAATAGAAAGCATGAAATTGATAAGATGTGCGGAGCACATGAGCTTTATTTATGCACGGGGTCTGCGCCCGGCTTTGTACAAAGGGTTACATGGAACAGCGGCAAGGCTTGTACAAAAGGTGGTTGTCGGAACAGGTTCCGGCAACCGCGCCTTACGGGTAAAACTTATGAAGATGCTCAATGTTCCAGGAGTTGCTCACCGGAAAGCCATCTTCAGTCTCAAGGCGGACAGCGCCAGGCCTAGTGACTCGTTTCACCCGGTAAGGGCCTTCCCACTTTGTCGTCAACTTGTTGGAATTCTTGGCGGACTGAACGCACCGAAGAACAAGGTCGCCTTCCTAGAGACTTCTGGCATTAAGTTTGCGGCTATGGTAGCGGCGCAAAGCTTGCTGGTATCGAGCAGCTCGTACAGCAGCCTGAAGACGATCCTCCTCAAGGAGCAGCGCGTCATCTTGTCGCAGCTGCTCTTGCTCAAGCTCATCATAAGCGAGCACTCGAGGCAATCCGTATACGAGTTCCGTGGGGAGAACTGCCTCTGCTCCATAGACTAGAGCGAAAGGTGTCTGGCCAGTGGCTCGATTTGGCGTCGTCCTGATCGACCAAAGAACCACCGGCAGCTCCTCGATCCAGTTCTTTCTGCACTTGTGCAGCCCGTCGAAAGTCCTGGTCTTGAGCCCGTGCAGCACTTTAGCATTTGCCCTCTCCGCTTGACCGTTGCTTCTCGGTGAGCAACAGAAGCGAAGCAGACCTTGGCGCCAAGATCTTGGACGTACTGCATGAAGGTGCGGCTCGTGAATTGTGTGCCGTTGTCGGTGATGATCCTGTTAGGGACTCCGAAACGGCAAACAATCGACCTGAAGAACTTGACTGCTGACTGTGCTGTCACCTTCCTCACTGCTTCCACTTCCGGCCACTTTGTGAACTTATCGATTGCAACGTACAAGTACTCAAAGCCCCCGACAGCTCGGGGAAAGGGGCCGAGGATGTCGAGCCCCCAGACCAAAAATGGCCAGGATAAAGGGATCGTCTAGAGAGCTTGAGCTGGCTGGTGTATCTGCTTGGAATGGAACTGGCACGCTTCACACTTGGTTACTTGTGCAGTTGCATCCTGGAGGGCTGTCGGCCAAAAGAAACCTTGCCGGAATGCTTTGCCGGCAAGTGCTCTTACGCCAATGTGGTGACCACATATGCCTCCATGTATCTCCGCCAACAGCTTCTGTCCGTCTTCCCGGGTAATACACTTCAATTTCACACCGTTGAATCTTCTTCTGTATAGTATGTCATCGACAAACTGGTACATACTTGATTGCCGGGCTACTCTTTCCGCTTCTTCTTGCTCTTCGGGAAGTTCTCCTATCTGAAGGAAATGGACAATCTGCTGTGCCCATGCTGGAGCTTGCGGCTCGACAACAAGGACTAAAGGCACATATGCTGCTGCGGGAACATCTGCTTCTACGGCGAGAACCTGTGGCTCAGGCGGAGCTTGATGTTCCCCGGCAAGCTTGCCGGAGCAAAACTTGTCGGGAGCGTCTGCTTCAACGGAACAAACCCTAGGGCTTGTCGGAGCAGACTGCTCCTCAGCACTCTTGGCGTTGATCTTAGGGACCTTCTTGGCTGCGGCTTCGGGGAGCTCTGCCGGAAAATAGTCACCAGAAATCAACTTCCTCTTCTTGCTCTGTCCAGTTGATGGCGTTACGGATGGTTGAGTCAGCTTGAGCACAAAAATCCCTGGTTCCACAGGTAACTTAAGTGCGGCACACTTTGACAGGCCATCAGCAATGTCATTCTGAGCTCTTGGAACATGTTCCATCTGTAGGCCGTCAAAGCGCTCTTCTAAATTTCTCACTTCATCAACGTAAGCTTCCATCAATGGACTCTGATAACTCTTGTTGACTTGGCAGACGACAAGCTGCGAGTCACCCCTGACAATGAGCTTTTTGATCCCAAGGTCAGCTGCGATCCTGAGACCGGCAAGCAAAAAACCTTCATACTCTGTAGTATTCTTTGTTGCTTGCTCCTTGGGAAAGTGCATCTGGACCATGTACTTGAGGTGCTCTCCGGTGGGTGCGACAAGCAGCACGCCCGCACCGGTGCCTTGCAGCGAGAAGGCACCATCAAAGTACATCAGCCACTCTTTGCTTGCTTCCTTGACGGGGATGCTCGTCTCTGGAATTTCTTCATATGGTGTTGGCGTCCACTCTGCTATGAATTCTGCCAATGCCCAGCTCTGGATAGTTGAAGTACTCTCAAAGTTGAGGCCAAAGCTTGACAGTTCCAGTGCCCCCTCGACAATCCTGCCTGTTGCTTCTGGATTCTGCAGTATCCTCTTCAGTGGAAAGCGAGTGACAACTGTGATCTCATGTGCTTGGAAGTAATGGCGCAGCTTTCTCGAGGCCATGAGAAGGCCGAAAAGCAATTTCTACACACTAGAGTACCTTGACCTAGCCCCCTGCAGAAGGGAACTGACAAAGTAAACTGGGCGCTGCACCATTTTCTTCTGTTTCTCCTCCTGTGTCTGTGCAGATCCATCCTTGTCGGGACCAGAGCTTGTCGGGGAAGCCCCCTGCTTGTCGCTGGATGTGTCTGCCGTGGTCGCTGGCTCATCATCCGCCTCCCTCTCCGCTACTAACGCAGCACTAACCACTTGATTGGTTGCCGCTAAATACAGCAGCAACTTCTCTTGTGGTTTAGGTGTGACAAGTATTGGAGTGGAGGACAGGTATCTCTTTAAGTCCTGCAGCGCGGCCTCCGCTTCCGGAGTCCATTTCATCAGACCTGCCTTTTTCAATATTTTGAAAAATGGCAGGGCGCGCTCAGCAGACTTAGAGATAAACCTACTGAGAGCAGCTATGCAGCCGGCAAGCCTTCGTACATCCTTGACGCGCTTCGGTGCTTCAATCTGCTCAATGGCCTTGATCTTGTCGGGATTGGCTTCAATTCCCCGCTGAGACACGAAGAACCCGAGAAGCTTGCCGGAAGGAACTCCAAACACACACTTCTCGGGGTTGAGCTTGAGGTTGATCTTGCGCAGATTTGCAAAGGTCTCGTCCAAATCCTGAATCAGAGTTGCTCTGTCCTTGCTCTTGACCACTATGTCATCCATGTAGGCTTCTACATTTCTGTGTGTTTGTGGCTCAAAAGCGTGATGGACTACCCTTGCAAATGTTGAACCAGCATTCTTCAAACCGAAGGGCATTCATACGAAACAGTATGTGCCACATGGAGTGATGAATGCGGTCTTCTCCTCATCCTCTTCTGCCATGAAGATCTGATGATATCCTGAGTATGCGTCAAGAAATGAAAGCAAGTCACATCCGGCCGTGGAGTCAACAATCTGGTCAATGCGCGGCAAGGGAAATGGGTCTTTGGGACAAGCTTTATTAACATCAGTAAAGTCAATACAAAGCCGCCATTTCCCGTTTGCCTTGCGCACGACTACAGGATAGGCCAACCACGTAGGATGGAGCACTCCTCTGACAAGGCCTGCTGCTTCCAACTTCTTGATTTCTTCCGCGATGAATTCTTGGCGCTACACGGCTTGTTTCCTGACTTTCTGCTTGACGGGCCGCGCGTGAGGACAGACGGCAAGGTGGTGCTCAATTACTTTCCTGGGAACACCGGGGATGTCAGACGGCTGCCATGCAAACACGTCGAAGTTCGCCCACAGGAAAGCAACAAGCGCGCTTTCCTATTTAGGGTCAAGAGTGGCACTGATGGTGAAGGTACCACCAGTGCCGTCCTCCTTGGCGGACACCTTCTTGGTCTCTGGCGGAGCTGCCTTTGTCTTCTTACACTTGCCGGTGGAGCTCGATGGTGCGTCCTCGACGGTAGCGCAGCACTCCGAAGAGGTGCGCTTGCCGGAGTGGGCATCAGAACTCTTGCCGGACTTGGTCTTCTTCTTCCCCCCGGGAGCTTCAGCGGCAAGTGGCTTGCGATCTGCTGTGGCTGCTACTTCCCGGTAGATCTTGTCGGTACAGATAAGAGCATCTTTCTCGTCGCCAGGGACAGAGATGACACTTATCGGACCTGGCATCTTGAGCACGTTGTAGGCATAGTGAGAGGCTGCCATGAACTTGGCGAGTGCTGGACGGCCGAGTATCCTATTGTAGGGCAATGGGAAGTCAGCAACGTCAAAAGTGACTCTCTCAGTCCTGAAGTTCAGCTCGCTGCCAAATGTCACCGGCAACGTGATCTTTCCCTTCGGCTTGTTCCTTCCCGGATTAATTCCTTGGAATGTGCCGGTCTCTTCGAGCTCGCTATCAGGGATCTGGAGTTTCTGGAGTACCGCAGAGGAGATCAGGTTTAAGCCGGCCCCGCCGTCAACTAGCATCTTAGTGACCTTGAGGTTGCGGATAGTTGGTGAGACCAACATCGGCAAGCACCCGACCGCAGTTATGCGATCAGGGTGGTCCTCAATATCAAAGACAATAGGCGTGCTAGACCATTTCAGAGGCTTGCGTGACTCGACGGGTGGTTCTGCTGCATTGACTTCCCGCACCCATTGTTTGAGCTGGCAGTGTGAAGTATGCAGAGAAGCACTGCCGTCAACGCACATGACCTCTGTTGCTTTCTGAAACTCCTGCTCATCGGCCTCGTCATCATCCATATCTTCGTCTTCATCGTCATCTTCATCCTTGTCGCGGCCGCGGGGAGGCCTGTCTCCTTGCCGCTGCTTGGCCTTGCCGCGGCGTCCTCCCCAGCCGGGACGCTTCTTGCCGGATCCTCCAGTACCTTCCTGGGCCTTCTCCTTGTCGCGCCGCTCGTACTCAGCCTTTTGCTGTTCGACAAGCTGCTCGACTTTCTTGCAGCTCTGGAGATCGTGACCCTTGGTGCGGTGGATCTTGCAGTACTGCTTGCCGGAGCCGTCCTGCTTGTCGGCGGCCGCCACAGCTTCGGCTTCCTTGGCGCCACCTCTGTTGCCGGACTGCTCAACGACTAGCACATCTTTGCCTTTCTTTTTCCTGTTGTTCCGCCGCCGATTTTTCCTTGCCGGGGCGGCATCCTCACTGTCAGATCCCCCTGCTCCTGTGTTCTCTCCGGGGAGTTTCCTCCCTTCCTCAGCACGTGCACACTTGTCGGCCAAGGCGTATAGCTCACTGACGTCCCTGATCTTGCACATTGCCATCTCCTCCCGCATCCTGCGGTTTCGCACGTTCTGATGGAACGCGCTGATGACCGCGGCAGGGTGGACATCTGGGATGTTGCGCTGCACTTGGCTGAATCTCTGAATATACTTGCGCAGGGGCTCTCCTTCCTTCTGGGCGAGCAGATGAAGGTCGCTCTCTTGGCCATGGGGCTTGTGGCCGCCTGTAAAGGCGCCGACAAACTGATGGCACAGATCGGCCCATGAGGATATGGAGTTGTCCGGCAAGTGCATGAGCCAGAATCTGACATTGGGCTTGAGCACCAGCGGAAAGTAGTTGGCAAGGATCTCCTCGTCGCGCCCCCCGGCAGCATGCACTGCGATGGTGTAGATGCCGAGGAACTCCGACGGATGCAACCTGCCGTCGTACTTCTCTGGTACGTCTGGCTTGAAATTCTTGGTGCTGGGCCACTGGACTTGCCGCAGCTCACGAGTGAACGTAGGGCAACCTACCGCGTATGGCAAGTCGCCTGGTTCCCCTGGCGCATGCATGTCGACAGTGGGCCCAGCGCGCTGGTCTGATTGACGCCGCGCTTCTCTTCGATGCTCGATGCGAGTACGAGCGTCTTCTTGCTGTCGTTCTTGAAGAACTTGGCGCTGATCGCGACGAGCTCGTTGATCTGATGACGCTGTGGAGTCAGTGTCGAGGTTGACCCGGCGATTCGGCGATCTTGGCCTTCGGGGTGGAGAGTGCACGGTGGTTGCACCCCCACCGGTCTTGTCGCCATCGGCTCGCGTCCGGCAATCTTGTCGCGGCTGCGATGGATTCGGCTGCCGTGGAGCGTCGCCGTTGGCGAAGCCGATGAGACTCTGAATGGTGGCCCTCCATTCGTCGATCTTGTCCGCCGTTGGAGGGTAATCCAGGAGCAGCTGAGCTCATGCCAAAGCTTCCTCCGAAGTTTTGGGTGGCGGTGGCGAACGGTGCGAAGAGCGGGATATGCTCGGACTTCTAACTATGTTAGAAGGAGCAGGATCCCGTCCAGGCGACCGTGTCTTGCTCGTGCCAGCAGGTTGGCGAGCATGCTGGTCTTGAGCACCTTGAGATCCGCCAGCTCGATTTTGGTCCAATGAGCATATGGTACCGCGAGTACCATGACGCTGTTGGCCCCGCACCTCCTGAGACGGGCGCGGTGCATGTACGGACGCCGTGGTTTGCGCAACCTTGTCCTTGGACCTGGCAGCAGCGTGAACTCCCTCGTCGACGCCCGTTCCTCCGCCGGCGTATATCCCACCACCCGTTTGCTCCGGTGGCGGTGGGATCGACGTGGACGGAGCAGCCACCTCCGAAGCCTTCTTCTTCGGTGGCATGTCGATGAAGATGATGAAGAAGATGAAGATCTAGCTCGCGTGAACGCCGGATCGGGTTCACACAACCTCGACGCCCCCTACCTGGCGCACCAAAGACGTCGTGGGAACGAACACCTATGGGACCGGAGCCCCTTTCGGTCCGGCGGGGGGCAGAGATTGCACGAAGAGCAGATCGAGGCGGAGCACACGAGCGATTTTACCCAGCTTCGGAGCTCTCCGGAGAGATAATACTCCTACTGCTGCTTTGTGGTTGTATTGAGTTCTTGCTCGAGAGCGTGAGTGTTCTTTGGTTTCGAATGCTTCGAACCCCCCGCTACGTTGCGCATGGGCCTCCTTTTATATGCTCAAGGGATCACCGACAGGTGGCAACGCATGCAAGGGTAAAAATGTAAAAGAACTGCGGTTGGTACACCTACTCATACAGTGTATCCTACCTAACCCTGACGGCAGGGGACAAAGGCATTAAATGCCCGTCTGTGTCGCCCAAACAGTGCAGCAAAGGGACCGTCAGGGGCGCCACCGCTCACCACGATGGCACTCTTGTCAGCGCCGCTTGCCACCTCGCACCGCTGGCTGCACAGCTTCTCACCACGCGTGCCTGGAAAGGTCCCATGGCGACACGTTGACGGATGTGCTGGAGCGTGGGTACAGAGTGGTGGTCTGCCGCGGCAAGCGCCTTGCCACGGTCGTTGTCTTTGTCGCGCCCGGAAGCTCGTCGCTCGCCGGGTCTTGCCAGGACGCGTAGCGTGTCGCGGCAAGTTCCTTGAAATGCCTCGGTTGGCCTTCCCGGCAAGCTCCTCTTGCCGGGGCCTTGTCTCCTTCCCGGCAAGCTCCTTTTGTCGGGGCTTTGTCTCCTTGACTTGAACACTTTGCTCTTGAATGGCTCCAAAGGAACCACGGAGGACCTTGGCGGGCACCCGGCAAGCCTTGCCGCGGGGTGCTGCGACTGCCCGTGCACCAGTTCGGGATACTAGGGTACCCCTACTCTAGTACACCGACACTAAGTATGTTTACTACTTGTGCATCCAAAATCCTTAAACCCAGTTGTTCCATATGAGTCCACCATACCTACCTATATGCGATATCTCTGTGTTGTTCTAAGCAAATTTGTATGTGCCATCTCTAATTTTCAAAATAAATTTCCTTTTTGTGTCCTCGTACCGCTCATGAAACGGTAGGGAGTGGCTGATATTTTTCCATGCTAGATGTGTTATTCTCAAGATGAGTGTTGCACGAGAGTACGGCAAAGGTATTAGGGATGCCCAATCCCGAAATGAAAACTGAATTTACTTTATGTTGTCAAATAATAAATTCCTTGGAAAGTGTTGGTATGGACGACAACCGCGGATACGGCTGGCCGTGGAATGTGAAAGTATGGTGGAAAAAGGAATAAACTTCCTTTTCTTTTTGGGAACCGCCTATGATATATCTAGCAATCATTTTCATTGATAGGAAAAGCATGCCACCCAAAATGTTTTATCTCTATCTTTTTCACTTTGAGCTCTGGCACCTCTACAAACCTACTTCCCTCTGTGAAGGGAATTTCTATTTACTTTATGCAATTTTTATTTTTTATTTGAGTCTCCATCTTCTCTTATAAAGCACCAATTAAGGGGCACTATGATAGTACTTGAGCATTGGCTATAGCTAATATGCAAGTGTGTTTCATGAATGGATCAATGATTGAGCATAATGGGCTAGGGCTAACTTGCTTTAGTGTTGATATTTTGAAAGACATGGTTGCTTGTTGATATGCTTGAATATTGAAATCTTCATGTCAAAACTAGACTATTGCTTCGAATCATATGGAAGTCCAAATATCCATGCTACAAAACAAAAGAATATGTGATGAACATGATAGGCATCATTCCACATCAAAATTTTTGTTTTTATCATTTACCTACTCAAGAACGAGCAGGAATTCAGCTTGGGGATGCTGATATGTCTCCAATGTATCTATAATTTTTGATTGTTCCATGCTGTTATATTATCATTCTTGGATGTTTTACAATAATTTTGTGGCAACTTTATATCAATTTTTGGGACTAACCTATTGACATAGTGCCCAGTGCCAGTTGCTGTTTTTTGCTTGTTTTGAACTTCGCAGAAAATCAATACCTAACAGAGTCCAAACACAGTGAAACTTTTTGGAGATTTTTTCTGGACCAGAAGACACCTGTTGGGCTAAATAAGTACTAGAGGGGAGATCCAAGGGGAGCACAACTGACCTGGACGCGCTTGGGGGCCCATGCGTTGTCGGTGTAAAAACCGTCAGATCTCGGGTAGGGGGTCCTGAACTGTGTGTCTAAGGATCGAAGGTAACAAGGAGGCAGGGGACACAATGTTTACCCAGGTTTGGGCCCTAGATCTACCTCGAGATCGTAATGGACAAAACCTAGATGTCTAGCCTGTATGATTGTGATCCTCCGCACGGACTAAACCCTCCAGTTTATATAGACACCGGAGGGATCTAGGGTTGTACAGAGTTGGTTATAAAAGAAGGAAAATACATGATCTGAACACCAAGCTTGCCATCTACGCAAAGGGGAGTCCCATCCGGACACGGGGAAGGTTCTTCTATCTCGTATCTTCATGGCCCATCAGTCCGGCCCATATCACATAGCCCAAACGCCCGAGGACCCCTTAGTCCAGGACTCCCTCAGTAGCCCCTGAACCAGGCTTCAATGACAATGTGTTCAGCACGCAGGTGGTCTTCGGCATTGCAAGGCACGTTCCTTCTCTGAATACTTCAACGCAGTCCTCCATGCAGAACAACTGTATCCGACTTTATTAAACAATTACAGCTTTAAGCTGTCAGGGCAAAAGTATTTGAAATGAAATAAGCCACGTCCATAGGCGATTTTTCCGGCGAGGCGTTATTTCCTGGCCGGGTTAGAATTCTGAACCGTCTCGCAACCTCGTTTCGTATTTCGAGGCACGACCCTTAACATGTCTTGTCATAGCAGAGATCGTGTCCCCTTATCACTATGGGCTACTATGGGCTAGATTTTCATGATCTAGCCCCAAATTCCTTCCTCAATCTCTTGGCGTTTATAGCATTATGTGCGAGGCATTCCTCCGCATCCCTCCCCACTTCAGCCTATGGCTCAAGGTCTTCAATGTGAAGCCTAAGGTGGTCGACGGCCAACATGCGGACTGCGGTGGCGCCATGGTAAGCAAGCTCCCCAACGTCAATTGGCCAACAGGGACCTTTGTGGAGAGCGTCAAAGGATGGCAGCAGGGGTGGTTCTATATCAAGGAACCCCGCAACACCACATGGGACGCCACTCCCGAGTTCAAATACGGGACCCCAATGCGGCTTACATCCTAGCTTAATAAGGGCCGAGATTGGGAGTCGCCTGACGAGGTGACGGCGCTGGAGAGCCGCATCAAGGACGTGATAAACAAGAAAACCAGCCTCCCCAGCGTGATCCAGGTGATACTTTTTCGTTGGATTCTTCTTTGTCAGCACGGGACTCAATACATGTGGGAATTTGACCCGGCTGATCGTCAGACTCTGTAGCGGTTCTTCAGCACGACACATGAAGACATATGGAAGCTGCTCTTCAAGACTCAAACGTCGTGGCCAGAGTCAACCGAAGACCATGGTTATAACTGCACGTCCAGCCACTCCCGTAAGTTTTATAATAACTTTTTTTGCAATTCCAAGGAGTATATTGAACCCTCTTACTTCCACAGGACTGGACAAAGAAGGCGGAGCAGATCAACTGTCCGGCTCTGCTTCCCGAGGACCAGGCCACTCCCATGCTGGCCAAGATGCTAGTTCTAGCGCTGTATTAGGCGCCGCAGAAGAAGGCCAAGAAGAAGGGCAAGGAGACCAGAGGTGGTCTCCGTCGTAAGGGTACTTCGGACGCTATGTCTGAAGACTCCAAAGCCTCCTCCTCCCTTGACGAAGACGTAGAGGAGGAAGAGAGTAACTCTCCCCCCAAGGGGGGGAAGAAGAAAAGGGGTGCTCCTGCGGATCTGGAGGCGGAGGCGGCCAAGAAGGGAAAAACCTCATTTTCGGACGATTCCGAAGCGGATGCCGATGCCACCCCAAAGCGGCGCCCCAGGTCGAAGCCCGTGGCTGAGTTAAGTATCTGAAGACACCATATACATATCCGATTTCATACCTTATTATTTTACCATACTAAAGTGCACATTTATAGCCCAGCTTGCGATCTCCCCCAACGATCATCGTCCTTGGGAATTCTCTATGGACGAATGCGATGGAGAGCGAGTCGCCTCTGCAGATCTCTCCACCCACTGCCCAGGATAGCACCGAAGTGTTGTCTCGGGAGGCCGTAAAGGTGGCGATGGAGGGTAATACCTCTATTGCTGAAGAGAGGGGGAAATCCACCCCCACGGAGGCCGGTGGTGGGGGCAACGCTCAATCGTCCCCCAACCGAATATTATTCCGGAGACTCGTACGGCTCCGGAATTGGACCAGCCCTTCTTGAAGAGAAGTGGGCGCGCCGGCATTCTTTGTCAATCCGGAGGCACCGGACATTCTGATGGGAGCGCTTCAAAGTGCTTCCATTGTGGGGGAACACCGTACCCTTATGGGTATGGTGGTTCACAAGGTTCGGTCCGCGAAAAGCGGATTGAACCAAGCTTACACCAGCCTTCTAATAGGCCTCGAGGTATGTGAAGTAATGTATTTTTGGTTATTTGCAAAAGGAATAACTGTGTATAGATAGTAGCCCCTGAGACTCTGTTCGGCGTTTCTCGAAGAAGGGCCGAGCAGAGGATCGAACAATATATCATAGGAGCTAACATATATGTCTATGTTGATGAGCAGGCTGTGAAGTTGGCGGCATCCTCGCATGCAGCCGAAGTATCTGAACTAAAGCGGAGGCTGGAGGCAAAACAAGGTATGTTATACCGAAGCATACCTTTGCTGATATGAGTTCCAATTTGTTATCTGACTGAGCTTTATATTTATGCTCATAGCTGACTCGTCTGAGGTTGCAACCCTCAAGAGTGCGGTAGCCGCAGCCAAGAAGGAGGCGGACGAGGAATGCACCACTCGCCAAAAGCATGAGGCGAGGTTGGATGAAGTCCAACAAGAGCTCACAGACGCCATAAAGAAATGTGAGTCTTTGGAGCGCAATGTGTCGGATCAAGAATCCGATCTTACTGCGGTGCTCCAAAGTGCAAAGGAGGCCCGAGTTGAAGCCCTAGGTGCCTATCAGGAGATCCATGAGGCCAAGAAGATTGCAGCTGGTAAGATTTTTAATATGCAGAGCAAATATGTAAGGAGAAAGTATACCTTCTTGACACGCATTTAGAGTTCTTCAAGAGCGTTTGCGGATTTGCCCCGAAGTGTTGCAGATGCTGCGGAATTCTTCTGAGCCGAGGAGGGGAGATCAATAGGGAAACTGTTCTGGTCACAATACCGTGAGCCAGAGCAGCCCTAGCTCCTCAGCAATCAGCTGAAACAGCTGACCAAGATGCAAAGGATGGCCGAGCTGGCCATGAAGGATGTCATAATCAGTTTTTGGCCAGCCGAACCAATACCTAATAGCTTCTTCGGGCTTGTAAAGCGGTTGGTCTATGCCTGCCCAAGTCTAGATGCTATTAAGTGGTCGGTCTGCATCGAAGGTGCTCGGATGGCCTTCTCCCGTGTCAAGGTACAATGGGCGAAGATGAATGCCACTAGTCCTGCAACCAAAGGACCGCCCACAGGCAAGGAGCATCGTACACCGAAGAAGTACTTCAATGACATTCTTGAAGGATCACGTATTATAGAGGGCCTATGCTCGGTGGACGTGATGTTTGGATGATTGTATCCGCAATGCCCAAACTGTGTAATGAAAACAAAGGTTTGTATAATGTTAGTCTTGTTTTATCTGAATTTATTATCCTCCATTGCGGCCGTTTATGAAATCTGGGAGTTGGCCAGTCGTCGACTTTAGCCCCTCATGTAGATATTAGGGGGGTGTTCGGTACAGCATAGAAACACACTTAACCCAACGATTTGGTCCTTGAAGTAGGTGCTAGTACGGCGAACCAGGCGATCAGACTATGCGGCTTTATCACTTTCACTTAGCCATAGGAGTTTTACAATAAAATTATAGGCGCAGCCCCTGGTATTGATCGGCGATCCGAACTCGGGCACTGTAAACACCTGACCAGGTTAAACTAGTCCTTCGTGTGACATGGAAAAAAATCGCAAGAGATTTACACTGAGTCACCAAATAGCTGACCAGCTCTCGCCACGTCATGACAACCAGTTTTTGGCTTTCTCTACTGAGTTGTTTGTCCGGACAACTAGAAACACAATCGCAGTAGTTCTCCCTTTACTTACTTAGCAGAACCATCAAAATGTAAGGTAGTAACCGTAGGAGTCAGGCAACCCAACTATTGACCCAAGACAAGATTCCGAGCTGATGCATATAATGCTAAATTCGGGACGCCGAATTGCATTTGTGAAAGTGTTCGGACTTATAATAAATTTAATAGATGCAGACGACCGAATGGAGCCCCTGGCGATTTAGGTCGGGCCGAGGTGTACATGGTGATCAAATGATTAAAAAGAATACGGCAAAAGGAATAAGTCAGTACCGAGTAATTTGGGCGAAAAACTGCTTCCATTATAGTCTGATTGATACGTCAAAACGTATTTGTATAGATAATGCTATAAGCATTAAGGATATTTTACATGCCGAGCGCAAAGGAAAGCTGTGTACAAGTATTTAAAAACATTGGGGGAGGTGATCTTGAAAGATCCTTTAGGTACTTTGCCATACATCTGCACTTCTTTTCGCCTTGGTGTGTGATCCTTTGAGAGGATTAATGAATAAGTTTTCACAAGGGGCCGGAAAAGGGGACCTTTTGACGCCATAAAAAGGGCGATGTAGGTTGCAAAGATCCTGAAAAGGAAAACGAAGTTAAGAGAAAGATAGATGGGGGTCCGGCCACGGTTGGGCCGTATTGTGGACCTCATCCTTGATATGCCTCCATCGTCGCCCATGGTATTTTTAGTGCATAATTATGAGCATGCGGTACAAACGCCGTTGTTTGGTTGGGGCGAAGACAGAGGCCGGATTGCTAGTTGAGCTCCTAATGAGCTGGACTATCCTTCTTCTGTGTAGTCCGGACTTGTTTGGCAGGGTCTAGTGGCTTAAATGCCAATGTGGAGCTCGACTTGATTAGGCCGACCTCTATCTCCGTTGCTAGGGCCATGGTGCGTTCCTCAGTATGGAGGGAATGATCCATGTTTCCATGAACTGTTATAACATCGCGTGGGCCTAGCATTTTAAGTTTTAGATAAGCATAGTGCAGAATCGCATTGAAGTGGGAAAATATGGTTCGTCCGAGCAGTGCGTGATAGCCACTGCGCAAAGGGAGGATGTCAAAGATTAAGTCTTCGCTTCGGAAGTTGTCCGGCGAACCGAATACGACCTCCAATATGATTGAGCCCGTGCAGCGGGCCTCTACACCAGGTATTACTCCTTTAAAGGTAGTTTTAGTGGGTTTGATTCTTGACGAATCAATACCCATTTTATGGACTGTGTCTTGATAGAGCAGATTAAGACTGTTGCCGCCGTCCATGAGGACTATTGTGAGGTGGAATCCATCGATAATTGGATCGCGGACTAATGCGGCTGAACCTCCATGATGGATACTAGTCAGATCTTCCCTGCGATCGAAGGTGATCGGGCTTGCTGACCACGGGTTGAATTTTTGGGCGACTGGCTCTATCGCATAGACGTCCCTTAACGCGCGTTTGCGCTCCCTTTTGGGGGTGTATATCATGTTGACCGTCTTGACTTTGGGGTGGGGGGGATTTCTTTTGCCTCCCTCTGTTCTGTGGGCGAGGCTCCTCATCGTCGCCCTCGCTGGGCGACCCTTTCCCCGTGTGTTCGGCATTTAACTTGCCGCCTTGTTTGAAGACCCAATAGATTATATTGGTATGGTTAGCAGGCTTGTTAGGGGTGCCGTGAATCTGGCAAGGTCAATCGAGTATTCGGTCCAAGCTAGATGAGTCTTCCTTCTTTCCTTTGAATGGCCTCTTCCGTTGACCGGGCTTGGATCCACTGAATCCGGCATTGACCGTTATGTCTTTGGTATTGTCAGTGTTACTTTGGCGCTTGTTTTTGTTGCCTTGGGGCCTGCCATTTCTGTTCTTTGCTTCGGGAGTGCCAGGATCGCTGGTGCTGTTCCTGCTGTGCACAAGCCAGCTATCTTCGCTCGCGCAAAAGCGGGTCATGAGAGATGTGAGGGCTGCCATAGACTTCGACTTTTCTTGTCCGAGGTGTCGGGCGAGCCACTCGTCACGGATGCTGTGTTTGAAGGCTGCTAGAGCCTCAGCGTCCGGACAGTCGACAATTTGGTTCTTTTTGACTAGGAACCGGGTCCAGAATTTTCTGGCACAATCGGCGTTTGACTAAGGTCATCGGCGTCCGGGGGCCGGATATAGGTGCCCTGGAAGTTTTCTCTAAAGGCATCTTCCAGGTCTTCCCAACTCCCAATAGAGTTTTTTGGGAGGCTGTTTAACCAGTGCCGAGCTGGTCTAATGTGGAGCATCCTACGGTCATCTCCATGGACCTACCATCGTCTCACCAAGTGCCAAGAGGATCCATAACACAAGCACGAGCTAGAGATCTCGAGACCGAGGTGACTTCTTTCCTTAGTGATATCTCATTCGATCCTCTCGAGGCATGGCTACTACCTAAGTACGGAATGTTGTGCATGATTAGGTACCAAGAGGACCCTCCCGAGGATACATCCGAAGATGGTCAAGCTCCCAAGTCCACGGATGAAGAGAGCCAACGGAAGAAGGCGAGGACAACTTCCAGGCCCTAGACATCCGGCCATGGCCCCGGACATCCGGCCCCTGGAGCATCCACTACAGCCGCAGCCCAACCGAAGCTACAGGCCCCGGACATCCGGCGCAGGATTCGGACATCCAGCGCACAGCGAGCAACCGGACATCCCGCTCGACCCCTGAAAATCCGGGGCCCCATCACAGAAGTTGGACCACTTCCAGCTCGGACATCCGGCCAAAACCCCGGAAATCCGTCCCTTCACGTCGCCCCGGACATCCGGCCAGCACCCGGACATCTGGACCAATGAGATCCAAGATGGCGCCAGGCCAGCCCGGACATCCGGCACCTCGCGAGCGCCCGGACATCCGGCCCGACTCCCGGGCATCCGGCCTCACCTGTCTGCGCATAGTATAGGGCCGAGCCCATGTACCCCCCTTTGCCCCCTAGACTATATAAACTCCTCCTCCATGCTTGTTCTAGGGTTAGCATTGTGATAGCTCATACTTTGAGATAGAGATTTTCTCATCCATCTGGATCTACTCCATCGCGATGGACCGACACCTCTTCGGAGAAGATGCACTTGGATTCAAGACCTCCTCTCGGAGAAGACCCTCCTCAAGACCTCCTCACAGAGAAGAACTGGTACCTTATGTATCGTCCCTTGTTGGATTCAGAGCATGTACCCCTTTGTGTTTCGAGGATCTATCACATGTGTGATTATATTCTTGTTGGTTGAGTGTTTTCTCTTGTGTTTCCCCGGTTTCCCCTCTTGTGTTCTTCGTGTTCTTGGTAGAATTCTCTCGAAACGTGAAAGATCGGACGTCTAGGGTTCTACCCTACATCATCTTGGTATCATGAGCCACGTTGATCACGTTTTTGGAGCCCCTACCCTTTGTTTTCTAGCTTTATTTTCTTGATTTCGTCCTAAATCCGAAAATCCCCACAAAAAATAGCCCCAATTTTTTTTGTGATTTGTTGGTGTGATGAAGTTTTATTTGATTTTATCCACGTATCTGCTTTGCCACGTGTGGATCTAGCTTTCCCCCATCTTCTCCGCAATTTCCATCCACTAAATCATCCGAATTTTGCATCGGAGTTGCCCTTTTTCCCCATGGAGTTCTTCGTGTTCGTCTACAGATACAACGCCCGGACATCCGGCCCGTGTTCCCCGGACATCCGGCCCCTGACAGCAGCAACTCCATCCACTGCCCCATTTTCCTCCTAACTTTCGCCAAAATTTGCCCCGGTGCCCATGCATACTTCTGCATACCACCATCACTTCCGCATACCAGCACCGCTTTCCGCAAGCACCACCATCACTTACCGTTACCACCTACGACAATTTTTACCCGTTTTGATATTTGAGAATTTGAGTTGTGGTTCCCGTGTCCTATTGTGTTTTGGCTATATAGGTACGGTTCGACGTCAACATCACCACTGCTCATCTTCGCCAAGGACTCATCATCGCCAACAACCGTTCATGCTTACAAACAACTACCGCTGCGGTAACCTCGACGACATCTTTGTCTTTTCCATGCCATTTGCATTGATAACCACATAGCCTTACTTTTGCGTTGCTTACCCATCGAGACTAACCTTTGAGTATAGCCGACAATGTGACTTGTGCACTTTAGTGATCATAATCCACATAGCATACATACCATATCATAGTGGTGCATATCTTGGTATCAAATTTTGTGTCACAAAGTTGTCATCGCATACACAATTGCTATCTTGGTTCGCAAAGTTTTGCACGCGAAAAGAGCTCAAAAGTGAAAGAGCCAAACAAGCTTTTAAGCACGAAGGAAATATGGCATCATACTACATTAAGATGGTCATATCTGCTCATCTTAGATCATACCATCGGAATACCATACATATAGCATACTTGGGATAGAAGTCGTTGCATTTTTGCCTAGTAGGTTGTGCACAAGTTCCGTATCCGCCTATTGTGCAATTGTGCTAGCGTCTCTCTAGTGTTGTGCAACAAGAGCATTTTTGTGGTCTCCACATTTTGGCTCATCCCTTGGTTGCATAACCCCACTTATCTATTTGCGTGTGTGTTTGCATGTACCATATCTTGTTGTTGGTTTACTTGTTGCATTTGCAAATTTGTGAATCTTTTCCAACATTATTGAAGCTCACTAACAATTGCATCCAATTTTGTGCCACCATCCTAACCAAGCTCCACCATAAGCTTTTAATTCTGTAGGTGTGAGAACCGACAAGAATTGGTACCAATTGTGCTATTTCCTTGTCCACATTTGATTGATCATTGATCCATCTTCAACATCAGTCAAGGTACATTTGGTATAAGCTCTTCTCTTTCTCCCATTCACATATTTGCTTGGAATGATGGATAGGCCAAGTTCTTCTACCAACCCACTCTTCATCGAGCAAGAAGACGACATGTCATCCTACGTCACCAAGAGCCACCTCTTCGGTGCACAAAGATCTTTGCACCAAGAACAACAAGCAATGAGCGACCGCATCGACAATCTCGTCATCGACTTGCGACTCTTCGAGAAACCAACAAGAGACTACTTCGACAACAAGCTCGACGCTCACAAACAAGAGAAGATGTAAGAATGGACGAGATCCGTGCCTTGTTGGTGAACCGCCATTCTTCCACTTCTTCCTACTCAAGAAGGAGCCATTCAAGTCGACACACTGACGACACCCTTTCCGGCTCAAGTACACAGACATCGAATACTCTACGTCGAGCCGCGTGTCAAGACCGCCAAGCAACTTGCAATCCTCTACACGACAATCATCCACAAGAGCAAGTCGACAAGCAAGCACACCAACATCGTCAACACCAAGTTCCTCTTGCACAAGCTCAAGAAAGGAAACGTCAACATCTCCAAGTGGAGGAGCGAGCGCGACAACATCAAGACGAACAAGACGCTGAGGCTCAACGTCTTCAACAACAACAACGTGAAGCACAAGCTCTTGAGGCACACCGTGCCCTTCAAGAATCAAGTCAAGCCATTCCCAACCGCAACCGAGATAGGCGCAATCAAGAGGAAGCACTTCGAAAATAAATTCAAAAGTGGAACTACCAACCAAGAGTGCATCGTCAAGTTCCTCAAGATCCTCCACAAGCTCGACAAGCTCCTCAACAACCTCAAGTTCAATAAGAGCAAGATGACTATGGAAATCCTCCACGCCAAGAGCAACATGAGGTTGATAATCCTCCATGTCAAAGGCGTCATCATCACCATCATCCCCAACATAATGAAAAGCAATGCTATGGCAAGCTCAAGTTCACCATGCCCAAGTTCAATGGAAGCAATGATCCCAAAGAGTACCTATCATGGGCATTGAAGGTCAACAAGATCTTTCATTTGAACAACTATAAGGAAGAGAAGAACATCGCTATGGCATCACTTGAGTTCCAAGACTATGTGCTCATGTGGTGGGAACAAGTCCTTGAGCACCGAGAAGCAAGAGGTGAACCACCAATCAGCACTTGGGCTCAAATGAAAGATGTCATGCGAGCACGCTTTGTGCCCACCTACTACAACCACGATCTCTTCAAGAAGCTCCAACTCCTCAAGCAAGGAACAAATAATGTTGAAGAATACTACAAGGAAATGGAGATAGCCATGATAAGAGCCAATGTCATAGAAGATGATGAGCAAACTATGGCCCATTTCTTGAATCGCCTCAATCATCCCATCAAAAAAGATTGCCGACTTCCAACCCTACTCCAACCTCATTGAGCTCGTGCATCAAGTTACCAAGTGGAACGTCAAGTGCAAGATGACTTCAAGTACACCAAGTACTCGTCCAAGAGCTACGGCTTCTCCAACACCCAAGCTTCAACGACTCCTCCAACTTCTACCTCAACCAAGCCATCTACAACCAACGGCGACAAGTCGAGCTACAAGAAAAATTCGACTACCACAAGTCGTCCTCCTACTATAAGAAACTTCAAGCCGCGTGCTTCATCATCTACTCCAACCGATGAGACCGTCAAGACAAGTTCTATCAAGTGTTTTACTTGCGGTGGCTAAGGCCACAAGTCCTTTGAGTGTACCAACAAGCACACCATGATCCTCAATGATGACGGAACCTATGACTCCATGAGTGAAGATGAGATGGAAGCCCTTGAGCAAGTGTCCATGCACCGGCGCGTGAACGAGGATGAAGATGATCAAGTCTTTTGTGATGAGGATTCGAGCCCTGCTCTCGTTGTCTCCAAAGTCCGAATTCTTCAACATCAACAAGGAAAAGACCAAAGATGCCACATCTTCCACACAAAGGCCAACATCAATGGAAGGTCTGTCAAGGTCATCATCGATGGAGGTAGTTGTCATATCTTGGCAAGTGAAGAACTATGCTCCAAGATCCAATTGGTCAAGATGAAGCACACGCACCCCTACAAGGTCCAATGGCTAAGCGATTCTAGCACTATACAAGTTGAGCATATGGTCCAAGTCTCCTTCAAAATTGGAGCATATGAAGACACTTTGGAGTGTGATGTCGTCCCGATGTCCGTTTGCCACCTTATTGTTGGTCGACCATGGCAATTTGACCGCGGCGTCATCCACAACGGGCGTACCAATCATATAGATTCAATATGAAAGGAAATGAATATGTGCTACGACCTATGTCTCCAAGTCAAGTGATCGCTGACAAGCAAGCCACCCATCATGGAGAAAAGAGTGAGAGAGTGATCCACCAAAAAGAGAGTGAGCGCCAAAAATTGAATGCCTCCACGATGAGTAACAAGAAAAAATTAGTCCTATTTTCCACCAAGAGTGAGATGAGAGAAGTGTGTGAGAACCCATGAAGTGTTATGCACTATATCTTTGTGTGCAAGGCCGAGGCACCAAAACCTAACACTTCTCACGATCTACCGTTAGTGTTATCTTCTATTTTGCAGGAATTCCAAGATGTTTTCCCCGATGAGCTACCTCCGGGTCTACTTCCACTACAAGGCATTGAGCACCGAATCGACCTCATCCCCGGAGCACCTCTTCCTAACAAGGCTCCCTACCGCGTCAACCCCGAGGAAACTAAGGAGATCCAATGGCAAGTACAACTACTAATCGACAATGGTCAAGTACATGAAAGCTTGAGTCCTCGTGCCATTCCGGTCATACTTGTTCCAAAGAAAGAAGGTACTTATCGTATGGTCTCCGATTGCCGTCCCATCAATGCTATCACCGTTAGATATCGTTATCCTATTCCACGCTTACATGGTATGCTTGATGAGCTTAGCGGAGCCACCATTTTATCTAAGATTGATCTTAAGAGTGGCTACTACCAAATATGCATCCAAGAAGGTGATGAATGGAAATACGCATCCAAGAAAGTTATGCCAATGGGTTTATCTGAAGCACCCGGTACTTTCATGCGAGTCATGCACTTTGTTCTTCGTCCCTATATTTGTGTATTTGTTGTGGTCTATTTTGATGATATTCTTGTCTTTAGCAAATCCCTCAAACAGCATGTCACCCATCTTAGAACCGTTTTACAAAAACTTAGGAAAGAGCGACTTTATGCTAATACGGAAAAATGCCTTTTTTGTGTTGATAAGCTTGTTTTCTTGGGTTTTGTTTTTTCTTCTAAGAGTGTTCATGTAGATGAATCTAAGATCAATGATATTAAAACTTGGCCCCAACCAACCAACTTGCAACAAGTGTGTACTATTCTTGGTTTAGCCGGTTTCTATCGTCGCTTTGTGAAGGATTTCAGCACCATTGCTTCACCTTTACATTCCTTGAGTAAGAAAAATGGGCCATTTGTTTGGGGACCATCCCAAGATACCGCATTTAATGAGCTTAAGAATTTGCTTACTCATACTCCCGCGCTTGCATTACCCAACTTTGACAAACCTTTTGAGATACATTGTGATGCTAGTGGTCATCATAGGAGGTGTGTTAATGCAAGAGAAGCGCCCCATAGCATACTTTAGTGAGAAACTTTCCGAAGCACAACTCAATTATCCCATCTATGACAAAGAGCTATATGCTTTAGTGCGAGTTTTGCGTGAATGGGAACATTATTTTCACCCTCATGAATTTATCATTCATACCGATCACAAAATGCTTAAGTACTTAAAAGGACAAAATAAGTTGAACAAGCGTCATGCAAAATGGAGTGAATTCATAGAGTCTTTTCCTTACGTCATCAAGTACATCAAGGGTAAGGAAAACGTGGCGGATGCCCTTTCCCACATATGCATGCTTGTCAATAAACTTGAATTGCATGTCATTGGATTTGAGCACATAAAAGACTTGTATGCACATGATCCTACCTTTGCTATTCCTTATGCTAAGTGTTTGATGCATACATCATGGGAACGATATTACATCAAGGATGATTATCTTATGAGAGGTAATAAACTTTGCATTCTCGAGTCTTCTCTTCGTTTGCTCCTTTTGCAAGAGGCTCATAGAGGCGGACTCACGGGACACTTTGGACGCGACAAGACACTCTCCACGCTCTCCAAGAACTACTTTTGGCCCAAGATGTTCCGCGACCTCTCACGCTTCACCAACCGATGCTCTACATGTCGCAAAGCTAAGTCTAAAGCTCAATTCCATGGTCTTCACATGCCTCTTCCTATTCCTTATCAACCTTGGGAAGACATTACCATGGACTCTGTACTTGGTTTGCCCACAACTCAAACTGGAAAGGATTCCGTGTTTGTTGTTGCGGACCGATTCTCTAAAATGGCTCACTTTATCCCATGCAACATGATAGATGATGCTTCACATATTGCGAATATCTTTTGTAGGGAAATCTTGCGGCTACATGGAGTGCCCAAGACAATCGTCTCAGACCGCGATGTCAAGTTCTTGAGTTACTTTTGGAAGACTCTATGCGCCAAGCTCGGAATCAAGATCTTGTTCTCTTCGGCATACCATCCCCAAACCGACGGCCAAACGGAGGTGATGAACTGTACACTCTCCACTCTACTTCGCGTGTTGATCAAGAGGAACATCAAGGAGAGGGAGGAGTGCCTACCCATCACCGAGTACGCCTACAGCCGCGCAATACATTCAGCTACCGCCAAGTCCCCTTTTGAGATCGTCTACAGTTTGAACCCGTTGTCCCCTTTGGACATTCTACCTCTTCCACTACAAGAGCGCACCAACATGGACGCGAGTGCACGAGCAAGCTACATCAAGAATATGCATGAAGATACAAGACTCATCGTCGAGCGCCAAGTACAATGACTCGCGACCAAGCTCAACTTCAACAAGCAACCCATGATATTCAACATTGGAGATCTCGTGTGGCTACACCTTCGCAAGGAGCGCTTCCCCAACGAACGCAAGTCCAAACTTCTACCACGAGCCGATGGACCCTTCAAGGTGCTTGAACGCTACAACAAGAACACCTACAAGATCGACATCCCACGCGACAAGGACTCCGTGAGCGACATCTTCAACGTCAATGATCTCTCCCCGTACCATGGTGATGAGGATTTCAATCTGATGTCAGATCTTTCCCATGGGAGGAGAGATCATGCGGAGCATCCTACGGTCATCCCCATGTACCCACCATCGTCTCACCAAGGCCAAGAGGACCCATAACATGGGCATGAGCTAGAGCTCTCGAGACCAACATGACTTCTCTCCTTAGTGATATCTCATTCGAACCTACTCCTACTTTGGTTGATTGGATGGAGGACCGTGACAAACACGCAACGCTCAAGCCCGGCAAGGTCGCCTTGGGGAGAGCAGCTACGCACATAAGAGTGTACAACGTTCTGAATCCTATTCTAGGTCGCCATGGCTCTCGTTTTTATGTAAAGGCGTTACCACAGTGGCAAATCAGTCGTTATACAATGATTAGATAGCCAATAGTGTCGGGTTTCGGGTTCCGCTAACCCTTGAGAGGTTCGAACTCTTGGATGCGTGCGGAGATCTCAACCTACCCAGCCATTGATATGTCTCCATCATATCTATAATTGTTGATTGTTCCATGCCAATATTCTACAACTTTCATATACTTTTGGCAACTTTTTATATTATTTTTGGGACTAACATATTGATCCAGTCCCAGTGCCAGTTCCGGTTTGTTTCATGTTTCATGTTTCGCAGAAAACCCATATCAAACGGAGTCCAAAGGGGATAAAAACTTATGGATAATATTTTTGATATATGTGTGACATCTGGGAAGAAGAATCAATGCAAGACGGTGCCCGAGGGGGCGACGAGGCAGGGGGCGCGCCCCTGACCCTCGTGGGCACCCCGTAAGGAGGTTACTGCTCTTCTTTGGCCGCAAGAAATCTAATTTTCGGAAAAAAAATCGGGGCGAAGGTTTCAATCCAATCGGAATTACGAATCTCCGGATATATAAGAAACGGTGAAAGGGCAGAATCCCAAAAAACGCAGAAACAGAAAGAGACAGAGAGACAGATCCAATCTCGGAGGGGCTCTCGCCCATCCCACGCCATGGAGACCATGAACCAGAGGGGAAACCCTTCTCCCATCTAGGGAGAAGGTCAAGGAAGAAGAAGAAGAAGGGGGGCTCTCTCCCCCTCACTTCCGGTGGCGCCGGAACGCCACCGGGGGCCATCATCATCACCGTGATCTACACCAACACCTCCATCATCTTCACCAACATCTCCATCGCCTTCCCCCATCTATATTCAAGCGGTCCACTCTCCCGCAACCCGCTGTACCCTCTACTTGAACATGGTGCTTTATGCTTCATATTATTATCCAATAATGTGTTGCCATCTTATGATGTCTGAGTAGATTTTCGTTGTCCTGCCGGTTATTGATGAATTGCTATGATTGGTTTAATTTGCTAGTGGTTATGTTGCTGTCCTATGGTTCTCTCTGTGTCGTGCAAGCATGAGGGATTCCCGTTGTAGGGTGTTGCAATACGTTCATGATTCGCTTATAGTGGGTTGCTTGAGTGACAAAAGCATAAATGCGAGTAAGGGGGTTGTGGCGTATGGGATAAAGGGGACCTGATGCTTTAATGCTATGGTTGGGTTTTACCTTAATGACCTTTAGTACTTGCAGATGCTTGCTGGAGTTCCAATCATAAGTGCATATGATCCAAGAAGAGAAAGTATGTTAGCTTATGCCTCTCCCACATAAGACTTGCTATCGGTCTAGTAAAGTAGTCAATTGCTTAGGGACAATTTCACAACTCCTACCACCACTTATCCACACTCGCTATATTTACTTTATTGCTTCTTTATCTAAACAGCCCCTAGTTTCTATTTACGTGCTCTTTATATTCTTGCAAACCTATCCAACAACACCTACAAAGTCCTTCTAGTTTCATACTTGTTCTAGGTAAAGCGAACGTCAAGCGTGTGTAGAGTTGTATCGGTGGTCGATAGAACTTGAGAGAATATTTGTTCTACCTTTAGCTCCTCATTGGGTTCGACACTCTTACTTATCGAAAGAGGCTACAATTGATCCCCTACACTTGTGGGTTATCAAGACCTTTTTCTGGCGCCGTTGCCGGGGAGTCATAGCGTGGGGTGAATATTCTCGTGTGTGCTTGTTTGCTTTATCACTAAGTAATTTTCATTTGCTGTTCTTAGTTGTTTTCTATCTTTAGTTATGGATATGGAACACGAAATACCAAAAAAATTAGGTGTACTTGCTACTCATTGAGATGGGGAACCTCGTAAAACCCTCGATGCTAGTTATGTGAAAAATATTATGTACTACTTTGATAATCCTGAGAAAACCCAATTCAATTATGTTATGGGAGACATGTTGGATCAACATGAATCCTTTAGGGATTACCGCTTGACACAAAAGGGGAAACTATTATGGTATCAAATTCATATGTTGAATTGGTATGCTCGGGAACTATGCTTGAGATATGATTATACTTGTTGCTCTAGGATGAAAGCTCCACACCTTCCCTTTTCATGCAAATTTAATGATGATAAAACCTTGGCTTCTTATGCTAATGGTATATATGATTACTATGATGTGGAACAAATAGAAGAATTCGTTGCTTTTATGGGTTCTTATGAAATTGAATCTTTGCTTAAAGAGTTTGAGGATTTTGATGATTCAATTTATTGACCTAAAAATTTTGCTATACTTAAATATTGTTATGAGAATAATGAATACAATTCCAACATTTATGCATTTATTGAGAAAGTCTCCGCTGTCCAAGAAGACGCTAATATTTTGCAGGTGTCTATGGAAGAAGAAATTGATGAAACTGTGAGCTCATTGCATGAAAAGATGATGAGGAGAGAAAAGAACAAAAGGAGGAAGAGCGGATTAGCTACCCGTGCCCACCTTCTAATGAGAGTAACTCTTCAACTCATACATTGTTTAATTCCCCTTTGTGCTTACCAGAGGATGATTGCTATGATGATTGTTATGATCGCGTTGATTCTCTCGAATATCCCTTTTTGATGATACTTGCTATGCTTGTGGCCAAGATGCCAATATGAATTATGCTTATTGAGATGAACTTGCTGTAGTTCCTTATGTCAAACATGAAATTGTTGCTATTGCACCCACGCATGATAGTCCTATTATCTTTTTGAATTCTCCCGACTACACTATATCGGAGAAGTTTGTGCTTATTAAAGATTATATTGATGGATTGCCTTTTACCGTTGCACATGATAATTTTGATGAATGTAATATGCATGTGCTTGCTGCTCCTACTTGTAATTATTACGAGAGAGGAACTATATCTCCACCTCTCTATGTTTCCAATATGATAAAATTGCAAGAAACTGCTTATACTATGCATTGGCCTTTACTATGTGTGCATGCATTGTTCTTTTATGACATGCCGATTCATAGGAAGAGAGTTAGACTTCGTTGTTGCATGATATATGTTACTTTGTTCTCACTACTAAGTCGCAAATCATTGTTAATTAAAATTGGCTTTGATATACCTTGGGATCCGGGTGGATGCATTACTTGAGCACTATATGCGTAGCTTAATGGCTTTAAAGAAAGCGCTGCCAGGGAGACAACCCGTAAGTTTTAGAGAGTCATTTATTTATGTTGAGTGCTTTTATATAGTCTAAAAACAAAAAATAAATAAAGAGGGGAACCCAAAACCTTTTCAAAAAGGAAAGTGAAAGTGAGAGAGACAAGCATTGTTGAAGTGAGTGCTCCTTGAACTTTGTTCATGCTCATGGAAACTTTGTGAATCTTAACTACAGAAACATTTCATCACAAATAATTATCCCCTTGTACAATTCCATTGTGTTATAAAAATAATGTGCCAAGGTTTGCCTTTAGGATGTTTATAGTGCTTGTTGGTTTGTACGGTGCAAGATAGAAACTTTGGCTGTAGTACGCGATTTTACATTTTTGTCTGGAACGTCAAACTGTTATGATTCTTTTTGCAATGTATTTCTGTACAAATTTTTTATTTTCCTATTTTTGGTAGAATTTTTGGAGTAACATAAGTATTGTGAATGTTCATATTACTAGAGACAGTTCTGTTTTTGATAGGTTCTATTTTTGATGCATAGTTTACATGTTTTGATGAAACTATCAATTTCTATCAGCGGATTAAGCCATGGAAAAGTTATATTACAGTAGAAACAATGAAAAAACAAAATATGAATTGGTTTGCAACAGTACTTAGAGTAGTGATTTCCTTTATTATACTAATGGATCTTACCGAGTTTTCTGTTGAAGTTTTGTGTGGAGGAATTGTTTGATCGAGGAGGTCTCGATACGAGGAAAAGGAAGAGAGGCAAGAGCTCAAGCTTGGGGATGACCAAGGCACCCCAAGTAAATATTCAAGGAGACTCAAGTGTCTAAGCTTGGGGATGCCCCGGTAATCATCCCCTCTTTCTTCAACAAGTATCGGTATGTTTTCGGATTCGTTTTGTTCATGCGATATGTGCAAGTCTTGGAGCGTCGTTTGCATTTAGTTTTCACTTTTATTTTATGCACCATGATGGTATGAGATTGTCCTTGGTTGATTTATAGAATGCTCATTGCACTTCACTTAAATCTTTTGAGTATGGCTTTATAGAATGCTTCATGTGCTTCACTTATATCATTTGAAGTTTGGATTGCCTGTTTTTCTTCACTTAGAAAACTGCCATTTGTAGAATGCTCTTTTGCTTTACTTATATTTGTTAGAGCGTGGGAATATCTTTTGTAGAAAGAATTAAATCTCTTTCTTCACTTATATCTATTTAGAGAGATGACAGGAATTGGTCATTCACATGGTTAGTCATAAAATCCTACATAAACTTGTAGATCACTGAATATGATATGTTTGATTCCTTGCAATAGGTCTGCGATATAAAGGTGGTGATATTAGAGTCATGCTAGTGAGTAGTTGTGGATTAGTAGAAATACTTGTGTTGAGGTTTGTGATTCCCGAAACATGCACGTATGGTGAATCGTTATGTGATGAAGTCGGAGCATGATTTATTTATTGATTGTCTTCCTTATGAGTGGCGGTCGGGGACGAGCGATGGTTTTCCCTACCAATCTATCCCCCTAGGAGCATGCGTAGAGTACTTTGTTTCGATGGCTAATAAATTTTTGCAATAATTATGTGAGTTCTTTATGACTAATGTTGATTCCATGGATTATACACACTCTCACCCTTCCATCATTGCTAGCCTCTTCGGTACCGTGCATTGCCCTTTCTCACCTCGAGAGTCAGTATGAACTTCGCCAGTGCATCCAAACCCTGTGATACAATACGCTCTATCACACATAAGCCTCCTTATATCTTCCTCAAAATAGCCACCATACCTACCTATTATGGCATTTCCATAGCCATTCCGAGATATATTGCCATGCAACTTCCATCATCATCATATACATGACTTGAGCATTCATTGTCATATTGTGTTGCATGATCGTAACATAGATAGCATGATGTTTTCATGGATTGTCCGTTTTTTGATGTCATTGCTACGCTAGATCATTGCACATCCCGCTACACCACCAGACGCATTCATATAGAGTCATATCTTTGTTCTAGACATCAAGTTGTAATATTGAGTTCTAAGTAAATAAAAGTGTGATGATCATCATTATTAGAGCATTGCCCCAGTGATGAAAGGATGATGGAGACTATGATTCCCCCACAAGTCAGGATGAGACTCCGGATTTATGAAAAATAAAAGAGGCCAAAGAAGCCCAAATAAAAAAACAGAGGCCAAAGAAGCCCACCAAAAAAAGAAAAAAGAGAGAAAATAAAAAAAAAATGAAAATGAGAGAAAAGGAGAGATGGGGCAATGTTACTATCCTTTTACCACACTTGTGCTTCAAATAGCACAATGTTCTTCATATAGGGAGTCTCTTGAGTTATAACTTTCATATACTAGTGGGAATTTTCATTATAGAACTTGGCTTGTATATTCCGATGATGGGCTTCCTCAAACGCCCGAGGTCTTAATGAGTAAGCAAGTTGGATGCACACTCACTTGGTTTCAATTTGAGCTTTCATACACTTATAGCTCTAATGCATCCGTTGCATGGCAATCCCTACTGCTCGCATTGACATTAATTGATGGGCATCTCCCTAGCCCATTGATTAATGACATCGATGTAGGACTTTCCCCCTTTTTGTCTTCTCCACACAACCTCCACCATCATATCCACCTATAGTGCTATGTCCATGGCTCACGCTCATGTATTGCATGAAAGTTGAAAAGGTTTGAGAATGTCAAAAGTATGAAACAATTGCTTGGCATGCCATCGGGGTTGTGCATGATTTGAATATTTTGTGTGGTGAAGATGGAGCATAGCCATACTATATGATTCTGTAGGGATAACTTTCTTTGGCCATGTTGTTTTGAAAAGACGCGATTGCTTTATTAGTACGCTTGAAGTATTTTCGTCTTAATGTCAAATGATAAACTATTGCTTTGAATCACTCGTTTCTTAATATTCATGCCATGATTAGATTACATGATCAAGATTATGCAAGGTAGCATTCCACATCAAAAATTATCTTTTTTATCATTTACCCACTCGAGGACGAGCAGGAATTAAGCTTGGGGATGCTGATACGTCTCCGTCGTATCATTTTGATTGTTCCATGCCAATATTATACAACTTTCATATACTTCTGGCAACTTTTTATATTATTTTTGGGACTAACATATTGATCAAGGGCCTAGTGCCAGTTCCTGTTTGTTGCATGTTTTATGTTTCGCAGAAAACCAATATCAAACGGAGTCCAAACAGGACAAAAACGGACGGAGAATATTTTTGGAATATTTGTGAGATCTGGGAAGAAGAATCAACGTGAGACGGTGCCCGAGGGGTCCACGAGGCAGGGGGGCGCGCCCCTGACCCTCGTGGGCACCAAGTAAGGCGGTTGCTGTTGTTCTTTGGCTGCAAGAAAGCTAATTTTTGGGAAACAATCGGGGCGAAGGTTTCAATCCAATCGGAGTTACGGATCTCCGGATATATAAGAAACGGTGAAAGGGCAGAATCCCAAAAAATGCAGAAACAGAGAGAGACAGAGAGACAGATCCAATCTTGGAGGGGCTCTCGCCCCTCCCACGCCATGGAGACCATGGACCAGAGGGGAAACCCTTCTCCCATCTAGGGAGAAGGTCAAGGAATAAGAAGAAGAAGGGGGGCTGTCTCCCCCTCGCTTCCGGTGGCGTCGGAACGCTGCTGGGAGCCATCATCATCACTGCGATCTACACCAACACCTCCATCATCTTCACCAACATCTCCATCACCTTCCCCCATCTATATTCAGCAGTCCATGCCCCCGTAACCCGCTGTACCCTCTACTTGAACATGGTGCTTTATGCTTCATATTATTACCGAATGATGTCTTGCCATCTTATGATGTCTGAGTAGATTTTCGTTGTCCTACCGGTGATTGATGAATTGCTATGATTTTTTTTTAATTTGCTTGTGGTTATGTTGCTGTACTATGGTGCTCTCCGTGTTGCTCAAGCGTGAGGGATTCCTGCTGTAGGGTGTTGCAATATGTTCATGATTCACTTATAGTGGGTTGCTTGAGTGACAGAAGCATAAACCCAAGTAAGGGGGTCGTGGCGCATGGGATAAGGGAGACTTGATGCTTTAATGGTATGGTTGGGTTTTACCTTAATAATCTTTAGTACTTGCGGATGCTTGCTAGAGTTCCAGTAAGAAGTGCATATGATCCAAGAAGAGAAAGTATGTTAGCTTATGCCTCTCCCACATAAGACTTGCTATCGGTCTAGTAAAGTAGTCAATTGCTTAGGGACAATTTCGCAACTCCTACCACCACTTTTCCACATTCGCTATATGTACTTTATTGATTCTTTATCTAAACAATCCCTAGTTTCTATTTACGTGCTCTTTATATTCTTGCAAACCTATCCAACAACACCTACAAAGTCCTTCTAGTTTCATACTTGTTCTAGGTAAAGCGAACGTCAAGCGTGCGTAGAGTTGTATCGGTGGTCGATAGAACTTGAGGGAATATTTGTTCTACCTTTAGCTCCTCGTTGGGTTCGACACTCTTACTTATCAAAAAAGGCTATGATTTATCCCCTACACTTGTGGGTTATCAGCCAACTACTCGGGAAACCTCACAGCCTAGCACGTCGAGCTGGAAGGGAAACAGAGACACAACAGTTTATCCCTGTTCGAGCCACCTTGAAGTGTAATACCTTACTCCAGCTTTGTGGTGGATTTCCTCGAGGGGCTGAGGATGAACTAGTACAGTGGTTGAACAGCCTCAGGAGGTGAGGTGTTCTTGTGCTCAAGTGAGCTGGTGAGGTAGTGAGGGAGGAATGGATTTGATGGGTTCGGATCCGTCCGCCCCTCTATGGTGGTGGCTAGGTCCTATTTATAGTGGCCTTGGTCCTCTTCCCAAATGTTGGCGGGAAGGGATCACACAACGACCAGATTTGAAGGGGGACAACTAGTACATCCTATCCTGACTAAAGTGGTCTTCGCCTGCAAAAGCCTCTAGTCGTGACGCTGCAGTGGGATCGGCGATGAGCTCCGTCCTGCCGTCCTGGCGGTCTTGGTCTTGTTGCACCAGAATGGAAACCTTTGGCTGATTCCTCGGGACACCACGCCTGATGCTTTCATCCTTCACACCAAACAGGAAACTGGTATACTGCGCCCGCTGGCGCCCGGCTGGCCTTGGTCGTCATGGCTCACGTCAGCTGAGGCTCGTCAGGTGCACCTTGCATAGAAATCTCTGCTCCTCGGGAGCTAGCATGAGGAGGTCGATCCCTTAGGAGGTCTTGATGTCGTCTGCCTCGTGAGGCTTGGCCCCTCACGAGGGTCTTGAGTTGTCGATGCTAAAGCTGGGCTGTACCAGGCCGTCGATGGAGCTGCACAGTGGGCCGCAGGAAGGTAATTCTAGGTACCCCCGTATCCATAACACCGACAGTAGCCCCCGGGCCCAAGGCGCGCTCGGACTTGGCTTCTAGGTGAAGCCAAAGGTCAAATGCGGAGCACCGCGCGCCCTAACCGCCTGCGGCCTTGAACGAGGCACGGTGATTGATGGGCTCCACTTTCCCATGCTGCCCTGAAATCTGCCAAGCCTGGCGGCCGCCCATTGCCAGAGTAGTCCGCCCCTGTAGGTTGCTGCGCTTGGCCTTGGCTTCCTTCTTCCGCTGGCTCACAATCCTCCTCGCTGATCCAGCGCCTGCGTTGTTCCCCCATCTCCTCTTTGCTTCCGCCATGGCCTCGCAGCAGAGGAAGAAGAAGAAGGGAAGGTCGTGCGCCCCGGCTGGACCCCCGCCGGCCTTGGAGCGAGCTCTCGAGTGATCGTCGGTGATCAATCGGGAGGGGTTGGACAAGATCCACCCTACTCTCGCAGCCGATTCCAATGAGTGGAAGGCGACGGCCGCCCGGCCCGCGTCTTGGCTCACGGATTATATGAGCGCCACCGAGATTCCCGTCCATCTTCATTCCCTCTTCGTGGGTCTAATTCCCCCTTTCTCTCCTTGCTTCAATGCCATAATCTCGAACTACTAGATCCACCTGCTGCACCTGGATCCCCGCTCCATCGTCCTCCTTGTTGTCTTCGCTTTCCTTTGCGAAGCCATGGTCGGCATTGCTCCTTCCGTGGCCCTGTTTCGCCATTTCTTCTTGCTCTGTCTAGTAGACGCCCGCCAACGCCTGGGGCTCGTGACCTTCGAAGCTTTTGCGGCGACTGTTGGCTCAGGGATCGACTTCGAGCTATCACCAGATGTGAAGGGATTCCAGTAGTAGTGGTTGTTTGTAGATGCTAGTACGCGCAGTCCCATGCTTCTGACCACTCGGGTGCCTGCGGAGCCCAGCTCCGACTGGGGGCACGTGAAGCTTGTCGACCGTCGGCTGGCCAGCATCTGGAAGCCGCTGGTCAAGCTGCAGAAGCTAGGGGTGATGGCGCCAATGGTGGTGCAGGAATTTGTCCAGTGGCGCATCGCCCAACTCCCACGCACTCCCGCCCGATGTGGGCCCTCACTGGTGCCGAGGACTCCATGAGGGCTCCAGGAGCCTGCATAGCCTTCCAAGACGCTCAGCAAGGTGCTCGAGCTTCTGAGGGGTGTCTCCAAACCTACCGAGCTTCCAGGGAAGGGTTGCCTCCTCTATCAATGCTCAAATAAGGTGGCCTTCGTGAAGCAGATGCCCATCTTCGTCGAGTGGGGGTTACGCCCGGAGGGCCTGGAGGGGCCTCGCGAGAATCCCATCCTCATGGCTCCCTTGCTTCTTAACCCCGTGACATGCGCCCCAAGTGTGGAAGCAGGGGGCACACGCCTCCAGGTGCTAATGAGGCGATCTTTGGAGGCCCTGTGCCGTTTGTTGCTCTGGAGGCCGAGGCTCCTAAGGCTTTGGGCGGAGCCATCATGGGGTCGGCGCGACCCAGTGCTCATGAGGCGGCCACCTCCGGGGCTCGGGGAAAGGGCTCTGAGGCGGTTGCTGAAGGTGAGGTGCCCCCTAGCGCTCCTGAGGATGCCGCCCAGGGAGCCCCGCCGAGCGTTCCCGCCCCTGGGGACCGTCCCTCGAAGCCTGGCAGGCTTGGCCTGAATCTTGAAGCACTCCGCAAGAGGAAGGGTCTCCGAGCTATAGTGGTGACGCCTACCGGCCATTTAAGCAGAGGAAGTACATAGCTGTGGATGACTAAGTACCTCTTTTTTGTGATTCCCTACAAGCTATGCTCTTCTCTGAGTAGGGCTTCGCAGGACAACCGCGATGGCAATGCCTCAGGAGATGCGTCCTTCAGGAGCTCCTGGCTTACTTCCGACACGTAGCCACCCATGCCCAGCTCCCACGCAAGGCACGGGGCCAACTCCACCAACTGGCGCGCCGCTAGGGGGCCTCGGACATGAGCCCCCTACTTCTTCCTCCCGCGACATGGCCCAGAGGGTGGGGGGCATGTCGACGGTCCCCCCGCTGATCACTGCTAGCGATCGGGCGCCCTCTGGGTCATTTTCTTCATGCGGCGAGGCTGCGTCGGCCAGCCCCCAGCCAGAGGCAGGCGAGGCGCTTCGCACCCCTCCGACAGCTCCCAGGGCCGAAGACAGGTTTGGCCGCGCGTTGGAGTTCACACGCGGGCGCAATGCTGTCCACTTCGAGTTCTTGACCGAGGCGATGCGCGCGATGATCCGGCTTGGTGGAGAGCTTGCTGACGTCGACACCCGGGTCAAGGCAGAGGATCGCTGGTTGGCACGCAAATGGCACCAGCTTAAGGTCTCCATGAACCTCGGGCAGCTTCGGCATGATCAGGCCGACGCGCGTGCTGCGGCTTCCCTTTCAACTTCTCGCGAGGCTTGCGCCCACACCCTGGAGGAGGCCGATGCCGCCGACCTCCGTCGTGAGGAAGCCGAGGAGCGAGAGTGGGAGCTCCTGACTTCAAACGCCGCCCTTGAGCACGAGATCGAGGCGCAGCGGGCCCTCCTGGCTGCGTCGCTGGGGGAGGCGCCTCTCGTCGAGGTAGGGATTCTGAGACGCCAAGAAGACCTGGCGCAGGAGGATGTGGAGCATAGCCTGGCATCGGAGTGGCTGGAAGTGAGGGAGCGCTAGCCGGCTATGGCTGAGGATGCCGTCACCGCCCGAGAGGCCTAGGTCCAGCTGGAGGTTGAGGAGAGGGTGGAAAAGGCACATGCAGACCTAGATGAAGAGCAACGCCTGAAGCTGGAGCTGCTCGAAGCCGAGCTCGAGGGCAGGACCACCACCTTGAAGGTGAAGCTAGAATCTGCGGAACAGCATGAGAGGGCCGCCAAGGAGGCTCTGGCCTCTTCTGAGTCTGCCTTGGCCTCTGCCCGCGCCGAGTTATCCTCCCTTCAGCAGCAGGTCAAGGATACCGCGTCCCCTGCGGAGAGGACCACTAACGAAGCGAACTACCGCCGGACGCTGCAGCGCGAGCACGGCTCGATGCTCCATGATCTCAGAATCAGAGCTAGCCGCGCCTTGGGCACCATCTGCGATGAGAGTGCTCCTCATCCACACAAGAACGACTATGCCAGCCACCCTAATTTCTTCATCGACATTGTGACCTGTTTGGAGGATCGGGCGCGAGGGCTCGCGAGCTAGTTGGGGTGAGGAGTCGGGGTCTTCAAGGGCACGCGTTCTCACGTGTCTTCAGCAATATTCTCGATCATCATTCCCACTTTGACTTCAATGCTGTGCTAGCCCCCGTGCCCACGGTTGCTTAGGATAGACTGGCCCGATGGGTGGATGACCATGTGGACGTGCTGGTGGAAGAATTTGCTCTGGAGGGGGACACCATGGTGATTGCGGCCGGAGAAGGTGGCCCAGGCGACAATGACGAAGAGGATGGTCGCGACGATGCGACCAGCGCGAGTAGTGCGGATGGAGACGATGAAGAAGGCACATCTAGCTAGGCCCATGTTTCCTTTGCTTTAACCTATATGACCAACACTAGAACAAATCCTCGTAAGAGCATTTTGAAAAGGGGGCCCTTGCAATGTATGTGATTATGAAATGCTTTTGAAGTAGTGTTCGGGGTGCGCCCTAGCAGGTCTGCGGGCTTCCCCAGCAGGGTAGTTGCTATGACTTATCTTTGGCTCCGCGGGTCTCGAGTGAGTCCTGATGCCGCATCTGCGCTTGTAATCTTGAGGGGGGCCTCGCTCGCGAGGATCCGAGCCTCCCAAGGAGCCTACTGACCTATCACAGAGGGCTTCGTGAGGGACCAATTGCCATACCACGGTAAGGTGCGCGCGTGGTGGCCGCTGGCCCGGCCCGGGGGGAGCCCTTGCATGCTCGGGGCTGGCCCAGTCTGGCCTAACGTGCGCGCACTACACCCAGCCCCCGCTCACGAGGCGCTAGGGGGGGGGGGGTGGTGCAGCAGGCACGAGACCCCGCTCAAACACACGAAACTAGAAAGCGAGAGAACGACACAAGACAAGAAAACTTTCCCTCATTTTTATTTTGGTAAACACGCAAGATTCGAATTCATTCCAAAAAGCTGGTGAATTGGGTATAGAAAAGAGGGGGAAAAGCAAACAGCTGCATCCGACGCCTAGCTAGTCTTCGGGTCTTCTCACCAGCACGGAGCTAAGTGCTTCCATTGGGCGTGGGCATAGTCATTGGGGGACAGTGTCGACAGCCAACACGGAGCATGGTGCTTACACTTGGACGTGGGTGGGAGCCCCCGTGAGGCCCCAGGGCGGCACTCAGGAGACTCAGGGGCGTGTACAGCCCCACTCATTATTACGTGAGAGTGTCACGAGCAGAGACCTTCACAGGCCAGAGCCTTGCTTCATGTCGTTGGGGTGTCCAGAAACCAGGACGAGACCAAGGGGCAAGGAGGACGCTGGTTGCGCCCTCGGCGACCGCAGGCCCTCCACGAAGGGCTCGTACGCGCCTTCCCCGGTGGAGGACCTACCTCCGTGCAGCGCCTTGCTCTACGCAGCATGGGGGAGGCCCTGGCCCCGGGTTCCCCCACGCCGCTCCCAAGGCCGTTCATTCACCTGCGGTTGGGACGCCACCCCTGGGGCCCTGGCGGTAGCTGCTTGGCCTACCTGCGATCCATTGTGAGTGCAAGCATTCTCCTGAGGCCTTAGCTGTACCAAGTGGCCATCATCATCGAAGGCGTTGATGGAGCCCTCCAGTGGCTCACAGAGAGCCACCACTTCGTATACCTCCAGCGCCCAGCCTAGCGTGGGGATCGGCTGGGGGCCTCTACCGATGCGTACCTTAGGTCCATCGCGACGGGCACGTAGGCTTTCGAGCTGGCTGCGCTCGAGTCGCCGCCTGGTTGCCCCGTTCTGTCGCCCCCCCATGCCTGGTATCAGGGCCTAGCTGTTGAGGGCTGGTGCCCCGACGCGGACCCAGGGGAGGTCGCTCGGGTTCGCCCCACCCCTGGGCGGTATGGTTGAAGTAGAGCGGGTCGTGCCGTGGGGTAGGATGATGTTGAGAGGCTCTTCAGGGGCCCCGGGAGGGGGCGCGCGGGCATGACGAGGATGAGTGCGCGCCCCCGCCATAGCTTGCGACGTGGGCAGGGTGCAGAACGGTGCCGCGCCCCTGCATGTAGCATCCAGCAACTCGGTGACCCGTTCCAACACGGCGTCGCGGCCGCTCTCCGCCAGCCTGCACCTCAACAACTCCCGGGCCACGATCACCGCAGCTGGCACGTTCGCCTGCTCCTAGTGAGTGTGTGGCATTGTCGTCGTGGCGTAGCTTGAAGATTGCGCGGCCGCGTGGTTGTGACACGGCGCGAGGGGGGGGGGGGGCGGCTACCCGTGCCTCCCGCGGCTGACGGCACCTGAGGGAGCTTGAGCTACGAGTAGCACGTAGTGGAGGTCCTCTTCGTTGGCAGATGCTGTCAGAATGGGCCGGACAACCTAGTCCTCAATGTGGGCTCTCGGGGCATCGGCGATGGAAGCATCAGAGTAGCGGTGGATCGGTCGATGGAAGAGAAGATCTGACGCACCCGTACCTGGCACTCCAAATGTTGGATTTTGGGTTCTGCAAACACTTGAGAGGTTCAATCTCTGGGGTGCGTGCGGAGATCTCAACCTACCCAGCCTAGCGCGTCGAGCTTGAAGGGAAAGAGAGACACAACTATTTATCGTGGTTCAGGCCACCTTGCAGTGTAACACCCTACTCCAACTTTGTGGTGGATTGCCTCGAGGGGAGGAGGATGAACTAGTACAGTGGTTGAACAACCTCAGGAGGTGAGGTGTTCTTGAGCTCAAGTGAGCTGGTTAGATAGTGAGGGAGGAATGGATTTGATGGGTTTGGATCTGTCCGTCCCCCTCTATGGTGGTGGCTAGGTCATATTTATAGTGGCCTTGGTTCTCTTCCCAAAATGTTGGCGGGAAGGGATCCACAATGGCCAGATTTGAAGGGGGGCAACAAGTACATCCTATCCTAACAAAAAATGGTCTTCGCCTGCAAAAGCCTCTCGTCGTGACGCTGCCATGAGCTCGGCGATGACCTCCGTCATGCCATCCTGGCGGTCTTGGTTTTGTTGCACCGGAATGGAAACCTTTCGCTAATTCCTCAAGACTCCGCGCCTGCTGCTTGCCTCCTTTGCATCAAAGAGGAAACTAGTACAGTGCGCCCACTGGCGCCCGCCTGGCCTTGGTCACCAGGCTCTCGTTAGCTGAGCCTCGTGAGGTACACCTTGCATAGAAATCTCCGCTCCTCGGGAGCCAGCCTGAGGAGGCCGATCCCATAGGAGTTCTTGATGTCGTCCGCCTCGCGAGGCATGGCCCCTCGCGAGGGTCTTGAGTTGTCGATGCTGAAGCTGGGCCGTACCAGGCCGTCGATGGAGCCACGCTGTGGGCCGAAGGCAGGCAAGTCTAGGTACCCCGTATCCAGAACGCCGACACACAATGCTAGCATACCTAACTCTCACAGTTAGAACAAAGTGCATTAAATGCATTGCTAGGTGTCACGTGGAGGATGAAGCCCGACAAGCCTGCCGCACTGCTCAACCACCCTCTTGTCTGCCCGCTCGACACGCCTCTGGATGGTTGTCAAGCAGGGTGAATCTTCTTCCCAAATGGCTTCCACGTGCCAAACGATAGCCACTTAATTACTTGGGGGCTTGACACCGCACTGATAAGTGACTTGCGTTGCTGTGCCGCGGAGTGATGGAATCTTGGCGGCGTATTTTGCTATTGGCGGCCCCGGCAAGCCTATCGGGGGAATCTTGGGACTTGTCTATGGTGAAGCCTCGACCTGACTAGGCTCGCCTTCCCGGAAAGGGAGGTTTTCCCTTAGTGATATCTTGTTCTTTCGGCTTGTCTTGGTCTTCTTGATCCACCCTTTGATTTCTCAAAGAGCTATCTGTCCAGCTTGGTCTTGTCTTGCCGCTGCAACCTTGCCCTTGTGCATGTGTACAGTCCGGGCAACATACACCAAGATTTGTTGCACCTACAGGCCCAAACATTTGTATGGAGAGGTGTGTTTGAATGCACAATGGAACAACTTTGATGTGGCACTGTTCTTTCGAACCATAAGTTCCCATACAGAGCGAGGCTTAGTTGACGATGCATATGTATGTCATACCACACTTCAAGTCGATGACGGGATTCATGCATGCATGCATGCGTGCATTGTATGCGCTCAAACTAAATTAGGTATGAATCTCACAATGACTTATACTATGATAACACGAACCAAAGGAAGAATCCGCCATGGTAACCAATCTTGTTTTCGTTCATGGTGATCTTGGATGTCCATGCGGGCCCACGAACATATAGGCTTGTCGCCGATAACCACGCGAGGGAGTGTATCGTTCGAAGACAACCACTACATGCATATGTATGGAGGTGATGCGTGCATGCATGTTTGAATACCATTTCACAAAATTGTTGTGGCGTGTGCGTCGAAAATTGTACAGTCCACACATAGAGCGAGATTGGTTCATGACGTGTCGTGATACTAGCCACTTTGACTGGATGGGAGGGATTCATGCGTACACATGCATGTGTGTGCTCAAACAGTATCATGTCATCCCAGAGCATGACCTATATATGTGTCATGCTCTGGGCTATTCTGTTACGCGTAACAGAATATTATTCTGTTACCCTTTTTAAACTGACGGTTTCAGGTGGTTGTACTGATGTTTTCGTAGCGGTTGAACTGATGCTTTCAGTTGTGTTTAACAGATCGTCTTCTTTAGTTCAAAAACTTTTTGTAATTTCTTTGTCGGATCGGGGCATGTAATATATTATTGGAAAGCTCTTGACAACCATATTTCAAGTATATTGAATGTTTTTGCAAAATCATTATGGTTTAAGAGCAGTTTTGAAAAAATGGTTTTTTTCAAAACCGAAAATGTGAATCGTATTTTGGAGTCAAGTTTTAAATGGTTTGTCGGAATTGAGCAAATAAGATGGCGTTGGAAAGCTGGTGAAAATCCGCATCTTCCATATATGTATTGTTTTTCTAATTCTATATGATTTAAAAGTAATTCGAAAAACAGTGAAATTCCGGGCGAAACATATTTTCGCGATTTTTTGCAAACAATTTGTAGGATTGACACAAATGATACGACTTTGGAAAGCTATGGAAAATGCGCAACTTTTTCGTATAGAAATGTTTTTCTAATTCGTTACGAGTTAAAAACGAATTCGATTACGGTCAAATTTGATTTTTAGTGCGATTTTTCTAAAAAGTTTGTCGAAATATGGCAAATAATATACCGTTGGGTAGCTATCGAAAATGCAAAACTTAGTCATGTTGAACATTTTCTCTAATTCACAACCGTTTAAGAGTAATTTTGAATACGGCATGACGGATCCTGCTGTTTTCTTGTCTGAAAAACAGAGTAGTCGTACTGATATATTTGTATGTTTGTACTGAGCTATTTTTTGTAGAGTAATTTTGAATGGTTCCGGAAAAAGGTACTTGTACTGATGCTTGCATGGGTTTGTACTAAGCGTGTTTTCACTAACTAGACTTTGCTCTGTTTTTTGGTTAATATTTGTCTCATAAGTTTTCAACGGTTTACTGTATCGTCGCCCATGTACTTGTATGGTTTGTATCATCGAACTGAATGATATTTTTTTCAAAAAGAAAATGTGTTTGTTTTGTTTCTTTTTTTTAACTCAACATTTTTTTGACAGCATTGTTCTGAACTTCTCTCATTTTACGACTTGTACTGAGGTACATACTAAGCAGGATTTTCATGGGGTTTCTTTTTTTGCTTGAATTTTACAATTTGAATTTCTGTCATTTCTTTTATTCCGAACGGACCACCATTTTTAACTCGTACTGAGGTACTTACTACGCCCGAACTGGGGTGGTTCTCGCGTGTCTCGGCGTGTTTTGAACTCGATGATATTTTTTCGTCAGTTTACTGCCCATTTTTTCATCACACTTGAGAGAGTAATTAATAGGTTTACTTACTTGCAGTAACACATGAACTCCTCAGGCAATAATACATGAACTACTAGGAACAGAAATTTCCGTCGAGCACTTGAAAACATAAAACATTACATAAAGAGAAGCACTGAACAGTGAATGTAAAAGTAACTCCCACACCCATCATATACTGGGAGCTTCCACTTGAATAGGAAAATTTGTTTATCCCTCACTAATTAAAACACGAAACCTGAAGAAAAGAAGTATTGGTTTCTCATTGACATAATAATGTACAGGAGCACAAAATCATAGCTTTTCATCAATGTCAGCATGATGCATCATTGCATTTTTCTCGTTGTTTTTGTTGTTGTCGTGTTCCTGGACTATTGAAAGTGCTCTTCTTGGTCATTTATTGTCATGGCCAATAATGCCTGGAAGTGCTCTTCCAGGTCTCCACTCTCCCGAAATCCCTAAAACATTAAAAATCAACAGATTTACACAACGAATATAGAAATGCACAAATGAATCTCCTCCTCAAGATCAGTGATGAAGGATGCAATAAATATCATCGACCAAATGCCAAAGCATATTATAAATGAGATACATGCTTCTCAAGCCTGAATGAAGGCAAAGAAATTGATTTTTCAATGCATTATAGGCAAGAACGGATCCAAGTCAGAACTGATGTGATTTATTCCATCGAACCACTACGAAACTTTCTCTATACTGTTACATTTTTAACACACAAGTATTGAACTGTTTTTGCTGCCTTTCCATTATGAATTGATGGCGTAATACATGTTGAACTGTTACTCAAGAGCGAAATTCAGAAATACATATATATTAGCATACTCCAAATAAGTGCATTTTCAGGAACAAAACTTTCTGAACCGTCTATACTGAAGAACTTGAACAATCAGTCCAAAACATAATTCAAGTTGAACGATCATTTTCCTTACCGAGTGTTAAGGAAAATGAAACAAGAGACGAGCTCGATGGAGAACTTGGACTGAAGAACTTGCACACGGCGAGCTACAGGGGATAAGGGAGGGCGGTAGTGCGCGGTGTTATGAGGCCGCGAATGGAGGTGGAAGCAGGGGAGAACATCATTACCTTAGGACTTTATCCTGTTTTCAACACTAGTACACAGTCCCTGTCTGTGCTATTCTCCCATAGGCATTAACACAAACACCTTGTGTTATAGGAAGAACAAGGCACTTGAATTAGAATAGACACTGAAGAAACTCGCTACAGAACATTACTTATTTTAGGTGATATATGTAAACTTACAGAATTTCGAAACATGAGCTGATGATATTTTTGCACATGCACCAACTAGTATGTATTTTTTCATGAATACACACCAAACAAATATTATGTTTATTACAGAAATTTTCTATTCATGAACTGACAATATTTATTCTTGGTGAACTGAAGAAAAGAGAAAAAAAATACAAACGGAACTAACGATAGTATACACACCGAAGAAAAAAAAATTTCTTCTCTGTGAACTTACGATACAATACACAAATATGTGTATTCTATCATCAGGGTTTTTTCCTGGCAGGCAGTAAAAGAATGACTAGGGAAAAAAAGTAAAACAGGGAATTTAGTGGCCAAAATCACTGTAATAACTAGTGGCAGTCTCTGTGGTTTACCTCCTGTTTGCATACCACACAAATGGGCCTGTTGCTAGCTATAACTACGGAGAGAGAGAGAGAGAGAGAGAGAGAGAAGAAATTGGCAAAAATATATTGTTTCTCTTTCTGCTCAGACATTCCCACAAAACAGGCCAAGTGCACAAGTTGAACTGATCTTGTCCATGACACGAACGGGGGCTAGTGCTGCTACTGTACGTGCACGAGGTTCATGAGAGGTTAAATGGGAGAAGGGTGGAGCCAGTTTTCAAGTAAGGATATGCACAAAGAACTAAGAAGCAATATAAGTTCTAGTTGGCTAACACAAGAAACAAGTGAAACCATATACTTAGCTACTCTTTCCAAAGAGGTAGTAGCATTGAATCATTCTTGTAGAAAGGTATCTAGATCAGAAGTTCAGAAGTTGAGCAAGGATATGCTTTTTGAAGTAGTATATATAGTAATTTGCTACCTTGCTTTTTGGTCACAATATAGTATTTGAAAACTACCTCCAAGTTACCAAATTGAAAGGTTGTAACGACGATACTTTATGCTAGATGAATTGTATGGTTGAAACAGAGACAACTCAAAGAATAGGAATACACGGCCAACCTTGCCATCAATGATAGACTTCCTTGTTGCGCATTCCTCCTCCGATTGTTGTCAGATTGTTTTCGGATTTTAAGCAAGATCAATACCAAGACTAACATCATAACTGGATTTTTTCTAATGGATACATACTGATGAACTACTTCAAGTCTTCTTGTTGAACTGTCCTTGTTGTTCAGGATATTTTTTCTTTTTAAAAAATTTAACTGAAGAGTACTCCAAATGTGGTGTTTTTTTTAAATATGAACTTTAAGGAAAAGAACGCCCGAACGTTTGAAACGGTAGTGTGTGAAATTCTCGATGGAACATTTTATTTTAAATGTTTGTGCGATCAAAACTAGAAAAAGAGTGGGAAATAGGATGTGCACTTTCTTGTACAGCAAGTTTGAACTCCCTGTCAAATGTTTTGTTTCAGTAGCAGAAAAAATTGGCTGAACCTCTTACATACAAAACTGAACTTAATTCAACCTTCACACATCGAGAAGTTTGAACTTCACTCAAAAATTTAAATAGTTCAACCAAATACATACAAACAGAAAAGATGCTATAATTAGTCATGTTTTGCGAATACTCAAGCAAGCAGCAGTTGAACATTTACGGACATACGAGGATGAGATGACGAAAGCTGACCTTTAGTAGATGGCAAAGAACGGCCGACGACATTAGTTGTTTTTTCTAGAAAACACACAACACATTTTTGGAATGTATCAGTACAGGCTGAGATTTTCATCAAACTTGCTAAGTAGTACTCATGTACTTACTGGGACCACACATATCCTAATATTAGTACTCATGTACTTACTGCGGCCTGCACTCAGCTCCTTGAGTGACCGGCCATAAAACAAGAAGTTGTACTATTAAGCAGGAGGTCCTCAACACCGTGACTCCTCCAGCAGGCTTTGATATACCTAGAATGCATCTTCCTCATCAGTCCAATTCATGTACTATGAACAGAGGAAGGAAGGATCAGCAAGTTCAATGTTTTCAGGCACTAAGGATCCATGAAGTTCAAAACTAGAGGAAAGGCTCTAACCTCCACCAAGTGCAGTAGCCAAGCCACGCTGCAGCACGAGAGCGACAACGTGCTCGAACGGGTGTTGCTGGTGGGAACCAGCGGGATCCAGATCACTGTTTTTGTGATGAACCGCCTACGGAGGTGGCGTTGAATGTCCTGCGGTGGTGGCTGTGTTCGGGTAGGCCGCACCTAAAGACATGCCAACATAAAAATATATATCTTAGTGTTACAAGAGATAATACAAGCAAATATGCATTCCAGTTATACGAGCAAATGAAAAGAAATTCATCCATACAAGCCTAATGAGTTATTGTTGTTTGTATTTCCCAAAAAGAAATGAATAATCACATGTAATTTCCAGGAAGGGAAGAAAATTTTGAACTCTTTCGCAAGTATATGTGATAAACAGATACAACGTATCCATTGAACTGATACGTTTTTTCTCAATGAACTTTTGTGATACAGGAACTAGAATTTGTACCAATAGTTTATATTTACCATGTCAAAAGAAAACAACATGCATTTATATTGATCTGCTAGTCAACACATCAACAAGCACGACACCAACATACAACAACAACCAGTCATGGTGCCTTGACCCGGCCTCCATCGACCTATGATCCGACATTGTTGGTTCATTGTCCTTTCCATCAGTGGCAATGCCCCTGAACTTGGCGCAGACTGGTAGTAGAACTTACCGGCCCTCAACACTTGCACTAAAGACATTTAAACGAACGTGAAATTTACCTCCTAGCATTTCTTTTGTAAACTTTTCTCAAGGTACAAATGTTTCCCTAAATTTGCAAGTGGATTTTCTTCTTTCTTTTATCAGATAACTTGCACATATAGACCTTCTTTACAAAATTATATAAATCATGGCAGAATTATCATGCTGAGATGAGTTATCTAATAGATCATGCGAGCATTATCATGTATTTATGAGACTACAATATCTAACCATCAAGCCTGAGCACTATCATGCGCAATGTCTCGTACTACAATATCATGTAATACTACATTTTTCATCAACTCAATATTCATTAGTACTAGTATGACTGGACAATAAGTTGAGATTAGTAGCAGCACGCGCAAGATGTGCACTCCTGAAAATAAAGTGTACGAACTTTCTTAGTGACTGTAATTGAACTTTCAAGCACATTTTTTCTGTAAAATTTACTTTTTTAACCGAATTGAACTCTATTTTGTAGGCGAACCTTCCCCGTAGATGCACCTGAACTTAATTTTGTGTTTGCACCTGGACTACCAACATGAATAATCTATGATGACAGAAGAGTTGTATAAACTCCACAAATAACAAGAATCTTTTCTGTCAAATGGGTCATACAAAATATTAACCAAAAATCATTTGTATACACATTATCCTGATATCCAATAAGCCATTTTGTGTACAACATCATTATCAGGCATAACCAGAAGCACTTGTTTGTGCTATAGGAAGATGGAAGCACAGAATAAATTTGACTTACCAACGGGAAGTAGATGTACTAAAAAGCGTCCAAAAGATGAACTTGTGAATCTTTCTTTTTGTTGCATCCTGCAAAAAATAGGAACAAGTATGAGACTTGAGGTTTGTTCAGGGGCTGCCGATAGAAGGCATAGTCCAGCGATGGAATATGGTAGACCTACATCATTGGAGTATGGTGCTCGAAAATTTAATCAATCACAAAATGAGATTTGCAATTAAAATCAGCATGGACTAAACGAAACCAGGAGCAAATTTACAGAATTGTTTTCTCTTTTTGTTGCAGGGAAATAGCAAGAACTTCTAGTCCTAGAGAAGTAGACGGGATGGCTTATTTTACGGCGTAATTTCAGCATGAACAAGAACGTGCCTGTTGTGTAAACATTGTTGTCACTTGCAAATAAGACGCAATGCCTGCTGTGAGCAGGAAGAAGTAGCACAACACAGGGTGAGCATCGAATTGTGCCAAGAAGGAACACAATGTGCTGAACATAATCTAAGTGGAACTAAATAACTTGTACTGATGAATAAACAAAGGGGCTAACGTTCATGCAAACTAGTCTCAACTTTCTACAGCCTTTTGTTGGACTGACGAACTTGAGGTCCTCGACCCCGCGGTTCCTTCTGCAGGCTCCATTATTTGCCGCTAAATCGCAAGGCATGGCGTTAGAGCGGGGCACGTCCACGGCGGGTGGCATTGAGTGGCCTGGGGTGGAGGCGATGGACTTCCTGCAAGCGGCGGCGGCTTAGCCCCATTGGGAAGGAGGCAGAGCGGCAGCGGGAGGAGCATCACTGGTTGCCGGAGGGCAGCGCCCGAGATATGACAGTGGGATGAACGGGGAAGTTAGGGGTGCACGATGGAGGTACGTGGCTGGCCTTGGGGAAGGAGTGCGGTGCGCGGGGGAGGGAAGTGGCCGGCGCGCAGTGGAGAGAGGTGGTTGGCGCGGGGGAAGGATGTTGAACTTTCTAACCTGCAGTTGCCCAGAAGCCGTCCTAAGTCAGGCTAGACAAAGACTTTGACATTCTAGAAGCAGCGACAGACTGCCCAATCTTCTTCAGTAGCAACATAGACAAAGAGAAATAGTTTTCTCTTTCAGCTAAAAAATTAAACAACAAAAAAATCAGCTCTTTTGGCTCCCAACCTCCTGTATATAAATTTTTGAACTGATGTTTTCTTTCTCATTGAACTGATGCAATATCCTTGTAGTTGAACTATCTTTTTTGTCATTGAAGGGAAAAAACACATAACCAACAACAACCATCTTTTCTTTGTACCTCCTTAAGTGCTTTTTTGGGGAGGAACTCAATTCAACACAACATGTACAAAACATTTTTTTAAATCATCTAAGTGCTACAAAGCAAAGCAATAAAGTTTGCTCTGAAACCAAACCATTAGACAATTTGCATGTACACGTACTAGTACTAGCACATATGTACGGGGGATGATGCACTCGAACTGTCCAACAGAACACGTTCCTGAGAGAGAGACAGAGAGAAACTCTGGCTTGGGAGGCTCACCAGGGCGGGGAGGAGCTGGAGTGGGGCACGTCAGGGTAGCCACAGGCGTAGCCGTCACCGGAGGCTAACGTCGTTGGATCCATTCACACAGAAACATCCGTCCATTGTTGCGCGTGCGCCTTCAGCTGGTCGCGCGAGTGTTGGGAATAGAAGGGCCTGGGCAATAGAGCTCGAGTTCAGCAGGAGTACGAGACGAGGAGACGCTCGCCACCAGCATGCAGGCGATCTGGGCGGGTGGCGCACTGGGTGGCTGGGGCTGCGACCCGACGTGGCAGGGCTCACGCCGACAATGGGATGGTGCGCATCGGCTGCACGTCAAGGCAGAGCAGCGTGTCGCACATCGGACCGCTACGTCGTTGAACAGGCTCTATTCACGGTGGTGAAAGGACTGGTTGGCAGCTCCGAACAGCCTGAAGACAGGAGGCACGCGGCGGCGGGGGTAGGAGGGCAGATATCGGGAGGAAGACGGCCGGAGCACCGGGAGGACGGCGGCCGGAGCGCAAGACGGCCGTGGTGAAGGGGAGGAAGGTGGTCGGCGCATTGGGAGAGCGGTGCCAGACGGCTCGGTGCGCTACATGTCGGATTTCGGGTTCCAGCAGACCCTTGAGGTTCGAACTCTGGGGTGTGCATGAAGATCTTTCCCCTACCAACTCACGTCTCGAAGCCTCGCAAGGAATCTACGCTAGAAAGAAGAACACACAAGGGACACGAGGTTTATACTGGTTCAGGCCACCATTGTGGGGTAATACCCTACTCCAGTGTGTTGTGTGGTGGATTGCCTCAGGGGCTAATGAACAATACAGAGGAAGAATAGCCTTGCGAGAGGTGTTCTTGAGCTGGTGCGATGAACTACTTGGGTGAGCTCAATAGCCTCTCTCTCTCTAGTCTACCCAAAATCTGGATCTCTCCCTTACTCTGTGGTGGCTAGCTCTATTTATAGAGGGAGGCCCTGGGCCTCTTCCCAAATAATGAGCGAGAAGGGCGCCAACAATTGGCCATTTTGAAGGGGAATATCTAGTACACTTATCCTGACTAAAGTTGGTCTTCGACTGCCAAAGACTCTGACGGTGACGCCGTCCTGGGATCCACGGTGACCTCCATCCTGCCGTCCCACTGGTCTTGGTCTTGTTGCACCGAAACGGTAACCTTTCCTGATGCCTTGGCCTGTGCTTGCCCCCTTTGCACCCAAGGGGAAACAAGGACACTGCGCAGGATGGCGCCCACCTGGCACCTGCCTGGTCTCAATCGTCATGGCTTGTGTCACGGGCACCTCGCGAGGTACTCTGCCTTGATCTATCAGCCTCCTCGCGAGCCCGCCTGATGAGGCTGCTCCTAAGCAAGCTTCCTGTCATCCGCCCCGCGAGGCTTGGCCCCTCGCGAGGGTCTTGGGCTTGAGCTGATGAAGCTAGGCTGCACTGGTCCTCCGCTTGAGCCATGCCGCAGGCCGCAGGTAGGCAAGTCTGGGGACCCCGTTCACAGAACGCCGACAGTAGCCCCCGGGCCCAAGGGGCGCCCGGACTTGGCTTAGCAGAGAAGCGAAGGGGCAAGTGCGAAGCGCCGCGGGCCCAATAGCCTGCGGCCTTGGGCGCCATGTGGCGATTGATTGGACGTGGTGTCTCTGCTTCCCCACAATGCCTCATTACGCGCCCGGCTAGGCGGACCCGTGGTTGCACACAGCCATTCCCCTATCGCTATTCACGCGCTTCCTGCTCTTCCTCCTTCCTCCAGCTCCAACCCCCACCTCCAATCCAACTAGAACTCTCCCCCCTTCCCATCGCCATGGCGCCAACGAAGAAGGAAAGGGGGAAGAAGCCCGCGCCTTCGCCCCGCTCGTCTTCGGCGGCGGCCCCCGCCGTTGATTGGTCAATCATACTCAACCCCGAAGCCTTGGTGTCGGTGTCAAAACCGGCGGATCTCGAGTACGGGTTCCCGAACTGTGCGTCTAGGCGGATGGTAACAGGAGACAAGGGACACGATGTTTTTACCCAGGTTCGGCCCTCTCGATGGAGGTAAAACCCTACTCCTGCTTGATTGATATTGATGATATGGGTAGTACAAGAGTAGATCTACCACAAGATCAAGGAGGCTAAACCCTAGAAGCTAGCCTATGGTATGATTGTTGTTCGTCCTACGGACTAAAACCCTCCGGTTTATATAGACACCGGAGAGGGCTAGGGTTACTGTAAGTGCATCTAGTGCCACCCCTGGTTTGTTTTGGAGTATTGACGACAGAGTTGGTTGAGGGACTAATGTGTTTGTGAGAATTGCAGGATAACGCAGGTAGTGTCCCTCATTGATTCGGTTTACCTACCGGAGATGACCCCTAAAAATGTATGAAGACATTGAAGACAATGGTGGTATGAGAAGATATTCATATTGAAGACTATGACATGAGAAGACATTGTGTGAAGACTTTGGAGCGTGAAGACTGTGTGGTTTTGTTGTTTCCTTTTCTTCTTTGTTGAGTCATAGGAACCACCGTACTGTTAAGTGGGGTCCAAGTGAACTAAGTCAGAGTGACTGAAGTGATGCTCAACTCAAATCCTATGTCTTCGAGCGAAGACAATGAGAGCAAATCTTATCCAGAGCTGGATGAGTCAGCTTTTCTTGTAGCCCAAGTAAAGTTGCCGCGTGTGTTTAAAATCTGACCGTTGGAACACGTGTCAGTTCCTTAGTGACCCAGGGTCATTTTGGAAAAATCAGGTCGGGTTGCCTAGTGGCTATAAATAGCCCACCCCCTACACCATAAATTGGTGGCTGCTCAGAGTTTGTGCACGTCTTTTGTCGTTTGAGAGCAACCCACCTCGAAGCATTTGAGAGAGAGAAATCCTTGCGAGGACAAAGCCCAAACACCCAGAGCCAAAGAGTGTTAGGCATCACTGAAGTCTTTCTGTCTGTGTGACCTGAAGACTTATTACACTTGAGGACTGTGAATCCTCCAGCCGGTTAGGCGTCGCGTTCTGAGCATCCAAGAGTCATTGTGGATTGCCGGTGAACGAAGTCTGTGAAGGTTTGGAAGTCTCCCTTGAAGACTTAGCAGAGTGATTGGGCGAGGACTGGGTGTCCTTAGCTCAAGGGGAATAAGGTGAAGACACGGTCTTCTGAGTTAAATCTCAGCCTCCCTAATCAGACGTATAGTTGTCACAGCAACTGGAACTAGTCCAACAAATCCCGTGTCTTCAACAAGCAACTGGTTCTATCCCTTCCCAACCTTACTTTAGTTTGTCTTCGTGAAGTCATTGCCTTTCTGTTCATCTGATTGACTTTATTGCTTGACTAGTATTGTTGATTGGCTTCACACTATCTTCCATCTTGATCCTTACTACCTAACTGCTATTAGTCTTGTACTTTCACATCATTACATATTTGACTATGGCTTGTTTAGGGTAGTTTATCTTCCGCTGCATATCAATTAGGTTGTTTCTGTTGTTTGTCTTCGAAACTTCCAAGTTTTGAAGATTTTCATAAAAATCGCCTATTCACCCCCCCTCTAGTCGATACTAGCACTTTCAATTGGTATCAGAGCGAGGTACTCCCTTGTTCTGTGTGATTCGGTTTAACCACCTGGAGTTTCAGCTATGTCGACTGCAGGGATAATCAAGGTCTCCGCTGCTTGCCCCGTGTTCAATGGAACTGAATATCCCTACTGGAAGAATAAGATGCGCATGCATCTTGAAGCCATTGATGTCGACCTCTGGTATGTCGTCAAGAATGGCATTCCCAAAACTGGTGAAGGTGTCACCCCCACTGATGTCAAGAAGTTCATTCAACTGGACTCTACTTCAAAGAACATCATCTGTGGTCATCTAACCAAAGGACAGTATGGCCGTGTGAGTGCTCTGGAAACGTCGAAGCTAGTCTGGGACTGGCTATCCAAGGTCAACGAAGGCGTCTCAACCCAGAGAGATCAAAGAATCAGTGTTCTCCGCAACCTCTTCAACCGCTTCAAGAGAAACAACAATGAGAATGTCCAGCTTACGTTTGATCGCCTCACTGATATCACAAATGAACTTCAAGCTCTTGGCGCAACTAAGATTACCAAGCATGAAATCGTCAAGACACTGCTGAGATCACTTGACAGCTCCTTTGACACCCTTGCCCTCATGATACAAGAACGTCCTGACTTCAAGACACTCGATCCGTCTGATATACTTGAGAGGCTCAACACACATGAGTTCCAGCTATCTGAGAAAAGAGATATCTATGGTCCAAGCTATGGCCGAACTCGTGCTTTGAAGGCGAAAGTTGTTTCCTCATCTGAAGAAGAATCTGACTGAAGTTCTGAGGATCCTGAAGACATTGGAAGGGAACTTGCTATGCTTGTGAAGAAGTTCCAGAAATTCACAAAGAAGAAAGGCTTCAGAAAGTCTTCACGATCTAGCTCAAGGAATGATGAAGCTTCCACACATGATCACAAGAAGAGAACCTGCCACAAGTGCAAGAAACCTGGTCACTACATATTTGAGTGTCCACAGTGGGACAATGAGAAGAAGAAGAAGAAAAGCAAGGAATATGATTCCGATGACAAGAAGAAGAAGAAATCCTCAAAGTCTTCTAAGTCTTCTTCCAAGTCTTCATCATACAAGAAGAGCTCATCTGGCAAGGCTCATGCTTTTGTTGGCAAGGAAATGGATTTAGAGGAGGAGTCTGCTTCGGAGGAGGCGGAGGTGGAGTCTGGAGAGGAGTCTGACCCTGGCGTTGCAGGTCTGGCTCTGGCCACAGCCTATGTCGCCAAGTCCATCTTCAACACTGAAGACAATGACTTCTACACCAACACTGAAGCTAATGACGAAGACGATCCTACTCCCACCTACTGCTTCATGGCACGTGATGCCAAGGTAAAATCACGCGATGCTTACTTTCAAACTTCAAGTGAAGATGACTCTGATTGTGAATCCAAACCTAGCTACAAAACACTTGCTAAAATTGCAACTGAACAACAAAAGGCTATGGAACATACTCAAAAACTGTTAGACAAAAGCGATGACCTGTTGGACGCTGAAATGACACGTTCACAGTCCTTAGTTGATGACATAAAAAATCTTCATGCTAAGTACCAAGAACTTGAAGGTCGTCATGAATCACTCTCAACTACTTATGAAAGGCTCTCCTATGATTATCTTCAAAGGAAACAAGAGCTTGAGAAATTGAGAGTGGCTCATGAAGATCTTCAAAAAGTGAATGAGTCACTTCGCGCCCAACGGATCAGTTATGCTCAGGATGGATTTGAACCACCATGTCTAAAATGCATTGAGCGTGATAACGCTACATCTGTTGCTGAATGTTCCACTGCTGCTACTGTTTCATTGTCTTCACCTACTAATGTGGTTACTAACCCCTCTGCGGAGGATAGCACTGCTGTTGCTGATGAAAATGCTATGTTGAAGACATTGCTTGAAACAGGGATGTACAAAAGTTTGAAGGGACATCAGACTCTTTGCGATGTCCTCAAAAAGCAGATTCTGAACTGAAACCCTAGGAAAGAGGGTGTTGGGTTCGAAAGGAAAATGAATGTTGATGGCTCGTACTGGAAGCCTGAGCAGTACCCCAAAACCACATGGGTTGCTGCAAAGGAACCATCAGTAGATCCATCTACCTTATCTGGCTTTACCTGTGCTAATCCTATTATCATTGATGAATCCTTTGATGCAAACTATAAGCTGTTCAAAAATCAAAATGGTGAAGTGTTTGCTAGGTACATTGGTACTAACTGCAGGAATGGACCACCTATGAAGAAGATCTGGGTACCTAAGCAGTACATTGAGAATCTTCCTGTGAATGTCGTCATGACACCACCAAGGAAGAAGACAAACCCCAGACCTATAGCTTCATGTGGGCCAAAGGCATCATACAGATACAGGACTCACATGAGTCACCCTAACGCCAATGTTTTGCAGGGAAATCATGCTCAGACTTATGAATATGAGCATGTATCTTTGAACCGCTATGTTCATAGGACTAAGAACTTTTCTGCTTATTCATATGAGTATCATTCATCTCCTGCAAGGCTATTTGCTAGGGCTCCAAAGCCAAAATTCTCAGATGCTGCACTTAGACTCATTGCTTCTAAGCCCCCACTGAAGATGTGGGTGGCAAAGAAGAACTAACTCTCTTCTGCAGAAACGGTCTTTAGCCAGCAATCAATGGCGTCCGACACTATTGCTGGGGACCTAAAACTCATTTAGGACGCACGATAAAATGTCATTCTATATACGTCATCAGAATTTCTTATCAGTCATACTATGTCCTAACCTTGATATAAGATGTGACTGTCCCTATATGTGTCAAATGCTTATGCTTCACAACACTCTTGTGAAGCCTATCCTCCTAAATGCACTGTAGGGTACATCACCAAAAGCTTCAGAATGGATTATGGACAGTGGATGCACAAATCATATGACTGGTGATCGAAGTCTTCTCATGGACTCAACCTTATGTCCATCCGATAAGAGTCACATCACATTTGCTGACACTGGTAAAAGCAAGGTATTGGGTCTAGGTAGAGTTGCAATCTCAAAGGATCAACACATGGATAAAGTGATGCTTGTTGAATCCCTTGGTTTCAACTTAATGTCTGTCTCAATGCTTTGTGACTTGAACATGATTGTGATATTTGGCAAATATCGTTGTCTAGTACTAATGGAATCTGACAAATCTCTAGTCTTTGAAGGGTATCGAAAAGATGATCTATACATGGTAGATTTCTCAGCAGGTCCACAGCTTGCCGTGTGTCTTCTCACAAAAGCTTCAGAATGCTGGCTCTGGCATCGAAGGCTGGGACATGCTGGCATGAGGAACCTACACTCACTCGTCAAGAAGAAGCATGTCATTGGCATCGAGGATGTCAAGTTCAAGAAGGATCATCTGTGTGGTGCCTGTGAAGCTGGAAAGATGACAAGGGCAAAGCACCCCTCGAAGACAATCATGACAACATCTCAACCCTTCGAGCTGTTACACATGGACGTGTTCGGACCCACTCACTACTCCACCCTTACAGCAACTGCCAGTCTCTATGGCTTCGTCATTGTTGATGACTACTCAAGATACACATGGGTTCATATAATTCTTTACAAGATTGAAGTGCAAGATGTCTTCAGGAGCTTTGCAAATCGAGCAATGAACAATTATGGTGTGAAGATCAAGCACATCAGAAGTGACAATGGCACTGAATTCAAGAACACTTCACTTGATTTGTATCTGGATACAATGGGAATCACTCATGAGTTCTCTGCTCCGTACACACCTCAGCAAAACGGCATTGTAGAACGCAAAAACAGAACCCTCATTGAGATGGCTCGAACAATGCTAGATGAGTACAAGACACCAAGAAAGTTCTGGCCTGAAGCTATTGATACAACATGTCACATCATCAATCGTGTATACATTCATAAGCTTCTGAACAAAACATCATATGAGCTGCTTACTGGCAAGAAGCCAAGCGTCAGTTACTTCAGAGTATTTGGAGCAAGATGCTGGATAAAGGATCCCCATCACAAGTCAAAATTTGCACCTAAGGCTCACGAAGGCTTCATGCTTGGCTATGGAAAGGATTCACACTCCTACAGAGTCTTCAACCTGTATCTCTACAAGATCGTTGAAACTGTGGATGTGAAATTTGATGAAACCAATGGTTCATAGAGAGAGATTCTGCCAAGTACACTTGATGAAGATCCTTCAAACGAGTCTATCAAGCTGATGGGAACTGGTGAAATCATGCCCTCTGAAGCACAACCTGAAGAGGAACTTATCATCTCTGCACCAAATCAACCTGAAGACAATGCTCAGTCCGAAGACAATCCTCACAATGATGACAATGACCAGCCAGAGCAAAATCTTCGTCCTGTTCATCCACGTGTTGCAAATGAAGTTCAAATAGAGAAGATAATTGACAGCATCAATGCACCTGGTCCGCTCACTCGATCAAGAGCAACACAGCTAGCAAACTTCTGTGGGCACTTTTCATTTGTGTCAATATCAGAACCCAAGAAAGTTGCTAAAGCTTTTATGGAACCTGAATGGATTCAAGCCATGCAAGAAGAACTTCAACAGTTCAAACTGAATAATGTCTGGGAACTTGTCAAGCGACCTGATCCTCGCAAGCATAACATTATTGGAACAAAATGGATATATCAAAACAAGCAAGATGAGCATGGTCAAGTCGTCAGAAACAAAGCACGTCTTGTGGCTCAAGGATACACTCAAGTTGAAGGAATTGACTTCGATGAAACATTTGCTCCTGTTGCTAGGCTTGAAGCTATTCGTATACTGCTAGCCTACGCTAATCATCACAATATCTTGCTATATCAAATGGATGTAAAGAGTGCATTTCTCAATGGCAAGATTGAAGAAGAAGTATATGTCGCACAACCACCTGGCTTTGAAGATCCAAAACATCCTGATATGGTGTACAAGCTAAACAAGGCACTGTATGGACTCAAACAAGCCCCTCGTGCCTGGTATGATACAATCAAAGACTTCCTGAAGAGCAAAGGCTTCAAACCCGAATCCCTCGATCCCACTCTCTTCACGAAGACATATGATGGTGAACTGTTTGTGTGCCAAATATATGTGGATGACATAACCTTCGGATGCACCAACCAGAAGTATAGTGATGAGTTTGGGTACATGATGCAAGAGCAATATCAAATGTCCATGATGGGTGAGCTGAAGTTCTTCCTTGGCCTTCAAATTCGTCAGCAAAGGAATGGCATCTTCATATCTCAAGATAAATACCTCAAAGACTGTCTGAAGAAGTTTGGAATGGAAGACTGCAAAGGCTACACGACGCCAATGCCAGCCAAACACCATCTTGGTCCCGGCGATAATGGTAAAGAGTTCGATCAAAAGGTATATCACTCCATGATTGGTTCTTTGCTTTATTTATGTGTATCTAGGCCAGATATCATGCTTAGTGTTTGCATGTGTGCTCGATTCCAAGCGGCACCAAAGGAATCGCATCACTTAGCTATGAAGCGAATTCTTCGATATTTGGCTTACACCCCAACACTCGGATTATGGTATCCCAAGGGCTCAAAATTTGATTTGGTTGAATTCTCGGATGCTGATTATGCTGGTGACAAGGTCGATCGCAAGTCTACATCAGGCACATGCCATTTTCTTGGTCGATCACTTGTCTGTTGGTCTTCAAAGAAGCAGAACTGTGTATCACTCTCAACTGCTGAATCTGAATACATTGCTGCTGGATCCTGTTGTGCTCAGCTTCTATGGATGAAGCAAACTCTCAAGGATTATGGCATCAACCTGAAACAAGTACCTCTCTTCTGCGACAACGAGAGTGCCATCAAAATAGCCAACAATCCAGTCCAACACTCGAAGACAAAGCACATTAAAATTCGTCATCACTTTCTCAGAGATCATGTTATGAAGAAAGATATCGATATCATTCATGTCAACACTGAAGAGCAACTGGCAGATATCTTCATAAAGCCCTTGGATGAGAAAAGGTTTTGCAAGTTACGGTGTGAGATAAATATCTTGGAATCCTCTAATGTCCTGTGATCAGGCACACATCCTAACACTTATGCATGTTGATGACTTAGATGTGCAACACACAAAGTAATGTATATCTTCAATTAATGAAGATTTACACTCTGTGTGTGAATATATTAACATGGAATTTGACTTCGGAGCGCCACGACAATTGTGCACCATGTCTGGGTCTAATACTTCCTATATGGTGGGTAACGCCACCACCAACTTTCTTTGTTTGAAGTGTTTCACTCAAGGCGTTGTATTGCAATGACTTCGCATTTGGTTTGTCTTCAGTTTCAATTTGTCTTCATGACTTTCTGCACTATGATGATTTGATTGCTTTCTGATATATATATATATATATATATATATATATATATATATATATATATATATATATATATATATATATATATATATATATATATATATATATACACTAGTGTTCTGTCCTCTACAGCATTCACTTATAGCTATGTCTTCAAGATTGGAACTTTTGAACTAAGTGAATGTGATCGGACCCTAACCTCTCTATGCTTCCTATCTCAAACTCTATCTGTCCAAATCATATGCATTCTATTGAAACTGTCGAATGTCTTCTATGCATCCTAGTCAGCAGAAGGCAAAGAGACAAACATTAAATCTGTTTTAAAAGGCTTATCTTTATTGTTGAAATCCGGAGAAGCCGGAACAACTCTCCGACATGCCTGGCGGGCGTGGGAACGTGGGACAACCCTGAGTGTGTTGCATGCTTGACACGTACCCCTCAGATATGAACCGCCAGGGGCACCAGCGTAATTGCGCTGTGTCTCTCACCTACTTATAAATACTTGTCCCCTGCGGTAAAGAAATCCTTCTCCCACCTCTCCACCTCCGTCAAAACCCTAGCGCCACCGCTAGCTCGCGACGATGCTGGAGACGAAGCGCTTAGCTGCCGCGACTTCTCCGACGCCGTCCTCACGCCGGCCGCGGACATCGTCCTCTCCGCTGTCGCCGTAGGTGTCCTCCGTCGCCAAGTTAGGGCACGGTGGGCTGAACTGCTTGATCTCCTATTCTTCCCATCTAGCAGTTCTTCGTGCGGTAATTATAACTCTATTTTTACCACCTTTTTGATCTTCAAGATTCATCCTCTTTACCGAAAGTAGTTTCTGTCTATTCAAGCTAGATCTATTCCGTCTGCATCTCATACTGCTTAGTAGATTCACTTATATTTCTTGTCTAGTTTGATTCCTCACTTGTACTTATTCACGGATTGGTACAAATCTGGAACCAACTCACCTATATAAGTGAATGTCTTCACATCATGAGGTCAATGTCTTCAAACTGATTTAACTTCAAAATCTTCTGATAATGCATATGACCTCTTCCCCTTCCCTCGCATCTCTAATGCTGTCACAGGTACATGTCCGTGGGAGAATCCCTTGGTTCTCATAGTCTGCATTCGTTTGCAGAATACTTACAGCATCATATAAATTTTCCTGAAGCCAGTTCCTGCTTGACCAGCAAGCGTAAATCTCTGAAGCCTCTGAACGTATTGAAGCCTTTCAGCTTTTAGTTCATGGCTGCAGAAAAATCAGCAAGGAAGGGTGGCAGACAGCACAGAGAAGGAACTTCCAAGGATCTGCCTGATGACTTATCAGAACTATACAAAACAGATCCTGAAGAGAACTATCATCAGAGAAAGACGCGAATCTAATGGATTCGACGCTATTGGGCAGAGGAGTGGTTCATGTACAAGTTTGTAACGAAGGAATATGCAGAGAAGAATGCCATCAAGAGACCTTGGGGTGATATCCTCTATGGAGGCCTTCAACCCAAGAGCCTAGCTGAAGCCATTGACCAAGGCTTCTATCCTTGCATGGTCCGTGGGCCACAGCCTGCGAACGCAGATCCCACCTCACTACTATGGTGTCGTGACGACTCTCTTTTCAAGCGCAACTACCAGTTTGCTATGGCTTCGGCCAAGAAGAACAAGAAGTCCTTGGGTTTGGACTTCAACCCAGGTCCCTCTGCTCCCCGTGCTGACGGCTCCCGTGAAGCTAATCCCAATGTCATTGGCCCCTACGCCAACCTTGACGGCCTCATCACTTACATCATGGTCAAAGGCGCCAAAGTAGATCATTCTGACAATGGTGCTGACTCTGATGAAGCCCCTGCTCCTCCTCCAAAGCCGCAGAAGCAAAAGAAGTCAAAGGCTTGAACCTCAGCTACACCTCCGAAGACTTTGCGTGTGAAGCCACTGGCCACTGCACCTCCTGAAGCCAGTGTGCAGTCTGAAGATCAATCCCGTGTCTCCAAGAGAACGGAGAAGAAGAAACAACTTGTCAGACCATCTGATCAAAGAGCCTTGACTCCTGCTGCCATTCTGCGTGAAGAACCCATAGATCTATCAAGTGATGAAGATCTTGCCGATGATGCTCTTGAACAGCTGATAAAGAGCAAGGAAGAAGCAGAAATCTTCAGCAACTTGCCTCTCTTTGATGTGGCCATCATCCACAATTTCATTGATGAGTGGTTCGACACCCCCAATGTTAGCTTTGAAGATTTACAGCTCCCCATTGGCCTCAGCGTCGCCTTCAATGGCGCCATTGCTTCTGAGCTAGCTCTCGCTCAGCGCATCGTTGAGCTCAGAAACAAGATTGACTATGAGAAGGCTCAATTCAAGAAGCATATGGCCAAGCTAAGTGTTCAAGACGTCAGAAACTTCAAGGTCATGCTGAATGAGCTTAAAGAAGCTTTTCTCAAGAAACGCCAAGAAGCTCAGGGCTCACGAGAACGCATGAAGATTTTGGCTGATAAGTGTGTGCTTGCCTACAATGATGCTGAGAAGCACAAGTCCCTTGGCCGTCCTGGCATTGACCCCAGGATGTCTGCAAAGAAGAAGAACAAGCGCCCTGCTGATCAGCCTGAACCTTCAAGCCAAGAAGCCCCTCGCATTATCTTCCCAAGCAGCATGACTGGCTCGAAGCCAAAGGTCACCACAACAGCTTCAGAACAGAAGAAGACGAGGGCTGCAGAGGCTGAAGCCAGAAAGAGAAAGCATACTGAAGCCTCTGATGCCGCTCCCTCCAAGAAGAAGCGCAAGACCAAGAAAACTAGGGCTGCTTCCACAGAGCCCTTAGTCGTTGAACCCATTTCCGTGGTTCGCCCTGTGTCAGTACATCAAGAACGAAGAATGGTTGTCCATGAGCCTGCTACCACAGAGGCTCATGAGGCTGAAGATATTCCAGCAGCTGAACCCACCGCTGCTAAAGACATTGGTCAAGATGACAATGTAAATGATGATGAAGTTCTTCCTCAGATCGAACATCAAGTGGTATCATCGCCTGTTCGTATGAACAGCGAACTCATCAGCATTGGTCGTCCATTGACGCCAATTGCTCAGGATGCTTCGTGGGCTGATCACCCACAACAACAACAAGACTCCCCCAGTACTCCCCAACAACAACAAGCTACACCCCCAGTGCAAGAAGAGGATGAAGACTTTCAGGCTCAGCCAAATCCATCTCCCAACTTGAAGCCAGCACTTCGCAGGCTTCGCAGAGGACAAAGGCCTGAAGTCCCTCTATCGAGTGTTCCAGAAGGAGAAGTGCAACGTTCACCTGTTGCACGGCAAGTATTTTCTGAACCTGCTCCAACTGTGAATGTCTCCGAGTCTGAAGCACATGCTGCTGAAGACACTCCGGCTGCATCAGCCGAGGAAAATGAAGAAGAAGTACGTGTACCTACTCCCCCAACGATTGAAGAAGAAGGAGTTCCAGATGTGAACGTGCCTGTGCCCGACCCTCCGGTTCGTCAAGAGGAGGCTGACAATGCTGAGGCTGCCACCGCCACCGCCAATGAAGCCAATGGCATAGTCATGGCTGACGCTAATGTGGAGCCTGCACCAACTAGTGTGCCTGAAGCAAGTGTGGGCACAGATCTTGAATCCAATGAGGTTGCTGCACCTGAAACCAATGAGGTTGCTGCACCTGACACCAATGAGGATGCTGCACCTGAAGCCAATATGACTACTGCTCCTGAAGCACCTGTTATGCAGCCTGACTCCTCTGATGTTGCCCCTACTCCTGTTCCGCCACCAAGGCCTCACACTATTGAGCATGCATACAATCACGGTCAGCTTACCACTGTCCGATGGCCCATTCTGGTGCCTTCGCCCTCTGCCTCAGGACCGCAATTTGACTATCGTGTTGAGCATAGGCCTCAGGTCCAGAAGCCAAAGCCCAGGTTGCCAAGGTTTCCAGGTACTGCCAACTCACCAGGGTCATTCAATGCAAATGGCTTCAAAAGCCACAATACCTTCTTTGACAGCACCAAGAACCCCTACTCTAAGCCAAGGATATCATCAGATCGGTTCTGGAGCTATCAGCAGAGAAGCTATTACTCCTGCGTACTATATGATCAAGGGCGCATTTTCCCTCACATGCGCCTTGACACTGAAGCTATTGCTGGATTGCCATGCTTAGAAGAAGCATTTGATTGCTTTCGCGATGCTGGTCTGCTCCACTTTGTGACAGACAAAGAACATTGGAATGAAGAGCTATTTCTTCAATTCAATGCCACTCTGCACATTAGCGGCTACTACAGGGACATCAAGACATTGGTTCTCGAGTGGATGACTGGAAATGTTCATCATGAAGCCAAATCTATGGATATCATTGAGCTTACAGGGCTAGCCACTCCTGGAGAACTGTATGAACCTGACTGTCAGCTACACCGGAATGCTGTAGAGAGTATCTTCCACAAGCCAGAAGCCAATATGAGCCAGATGTTGAGCATGATGAAGCCTTTGCCATCTGACGCTGAGTATCCCACACATTTCCTTGTTGAAGACCTTGAGTATCTGCCTCGCACCATATATCATATCATCCGGCGAACTCTATGGCTAGTCAAGGGACACTCATCAGCGGCCAAGCTTGAAGGAGCTATGAAGACTTTGGTCTTCTATATTCTCAATGGCATCAGCTTCAACACTCAGGAATTCTTCATCAGGCAACTTGCTGCTTCCGGCTCTGACCTATTTGGTCTGAAGTTTTATGCTCCATCGGTCATGCGCCTCATCAAGCGACACTCATCTGTCAATTATCAGCCCTCTGCTCGCAATCATATAATCTTTCTGCCAGAGGTTGATATGTCAGTTGATGCTATATATTCTGACCCTGCCAAGACGCCGCTTTGTCTTCAGAACATTGAGCACCAAAGCTTCACTCGGCCTATTGAAGGTGTTCAAGCAGCAACACGAATCTATCCACTGGCTGGTAACACACGTCTGCCTCACAGAGCGCCCACTGAAGCCACTGAAAGCACCATTGCCGAAAGGCCTCGGAAGCGTTCTCGTGTTCTCAATGACCGAGAACTTCTTGTGGCTCTTCATCAGAAACAGGATAAGCATCATTTCTGGCTCAAGAGGCAGATGCAAAGCCTCTTGGTGGATGTCAATCGCATTCGCAACCTTGCCACCAAGAATGCCTTTGTTGCTCATGAAACCTGCCGGCGATCATGGAAGAGTTTGACCTTGCTCAGTGCTGAAGCTGATCTTCAAGACGATGGCTTCAATGAAAGAATCCAGTTCAACTCCACTCCTCCACGGACTGCTACCCTGCGTCGAACTCCATCTCTTGAAGACTCTGAATATTCCTCTTCCGCAGCAACAGTTAATGCCAGAGTGATTGTCGGTGTACTAGAGTAGGGGTACCCTAGTATCCCGAACTTGTGCACGGGCAGTCGCAGCGCCCCGCGGCAAGGCTTGCCGGGTGCCCGCCAAGGTACTCCGTGGTTCCTTTGGAGCCATTCAAGAACAAAGTGTTTAAACCGAGGAGACAAGGCCCCGGCAAGAGGAGCTTGCCGGGAAGGAGACAAGGCCCCGGCAAGAGGAGCTTGCCGGGAAGGCTAACCAAGGCATTTCAAGGAACTTGCCACGACACGCTACGTGTCCCGGCAAGGCCCGACGAGCGACAAGCTTCCGGGCGCGACAAGTTAACGACCGCGGCAGGCAACCACTCTGTACTCACGCTCTAGCGCATCCGTCAACGTGTCGCCACGGGACCTTTCCAAGCGCGCGTGGCGAGAGGCTGTGCAGCCAGCGGTGCGAGGTGGCAAGCGGCGATGACAAGACCGCCATCGTGGCGAGCGGTGGTGCCCCTGACGGTCCTTTTCTGCACTATTTGGGTGACACAGACGGGCATTTAATGCTTTTGTCCCCTGCCGTCAGGGTTAGGTATGATGCACTGTAGAAGCAGTTGTACCAACCACATCTTTTACGTTTTTGCCCTCGCCTACGTTGCCACCTGTCGGTTACCCCTTGAGCATATAAAAGGAGGCCCATGCGCAATGTAGAGGGGGTTCGACCCATTCGAAACTAGAACACACCCACGCTCTCGAGCAAGAACTCAATACAACCACAAAGCAGCAGTAGGAGTATTATCTCTCTGGAGAGCTCTGAAGCTGGGTAAAATCGCTCACGTGCTTCACCTCGATCCGCTCTTCGTGCGATCTCCGCCCCTCGCCGGACCGAAAGGGGCTCCGGTCCCATAGGTGTTCGTTCCGACGACATCTTTGGCGCGCCAGGTAGGGGGCGTCGAGGTTGTGTGAACCCGATCCGGCGTTCACGCGAGCCAGATCTTCATCTTCTTCATCATCTTCATCGACATGCCACCGAAGAAGAAGGCTTCGGAGGTGGCTGCTCCGTCCACGTCGATCCCACTGCCACCGGAGCAAACGGGTGGTGGGGTAGACGCCGGCGGAGGAACGGGCACCGACGAGGGAGCTCACGCTACCGCCAGGTCCAAGGACAAGGCTGCACAAACCTCGGCGTCCGTACACGCACCGTGCCCGTCTCAGGAGGTGCGGGGCCAACAGCGTCATGGTACTCGCGGTACCATACGTTCGTTGGACCGAGATCGAGCTGGCGGATCTCGAGATGCTCAATACCAGCATGCGCGCCAACCTGCTGGCACGAGCAAGACACAGTCGCCTAGACGGGATCCTGCTCCTTCTAACATAGTTAGAAGTCCGAGCATATCCCGCTCCTCGCACCGTTCGCCACCGCCACCGAAGACCCCAGAAGAAGCGTTGCTCAAGCCCAACTGCTCCTGGATTACCCTCCAACGGCGGACAAGATCGACAATTGGAGGGCCACCATTCAGAGTCTCATCGGCTTCGCCAACGGCGACACTCCACGGCAGCAGAATGCGTTGCAGCTGCGGCAAGATTGCCGGACGCGAGCCGACGGCGACAAGACCGGTGGAGGTGCAACCACCGTGCACTCTCCACCTCGAAGGCCAAGATTGCCGACTCGCCGGGTCAACCTCGACACTGACTCCACAGCGTCATCAGATCCACGAGCTCGTCACGATCAGCGCCAAGTTCTTCAAGAACGACAGCAAGAGGACGCTCGTACTCGCATCGAGCGTCGAAGAGAAGCGCGGCGTCAGTCAGACCAGCGCGCTGGGCCCACTGTCGAAATGCATGCGCTAGGGGAACCAGGCGACTTGCTGTACGCGGTAGGTTGCCCTGGTTCACTCGTGAGCTGCGGCAAGTCCAGTGGCCCAGCACAAAGAACTTCAAGCCAGATGTACCAGAGAAGTATGACGGCAGGTTGCATCCGTCGGAGTTCCTCAGCATCTACACCATTGCGGTGCAGGCTGCCGGGGGGCGCGACGACAAGATCCTTGCCAACTACTTCCCACTGGTGCTCAAGCCCAATGTCAGATCCTGGCTCATGCACTTGCCGGACAACTCCATATCCTCCTAGGCAGATCTGTGCCATCAGTTTGTCGGCGCCTTTACAGGCGGCCACAAGCCTCATGGCCAGGAGAGCGATCTTCATCTGCTAGCCCAGAAGGAAGGAGAGCCCTTGCACAAGTATATTCAGAGATTCAGCCAAGTACAGCGCAACATCCCAGATGTCCACCCTGCCGCGGTCATCAGCGCGTTCCATCAGAACGTGCATAACCGCAGGATGCGGGAGGAGATGGTGATGTGCAAGATCAGAGACGTCAGTGAGCTATATGCCCTGGCCGACAAGTGTGCACGTGCTGAGGAAGGGAGGAAACTCCCCGGGGAGAACACAGGAGCAGGAGGATCTGACAGCGAGGATGCCGCCCCGGCAAGGAAAAACCGGCGGCGGAACAACAGGAAGAAAAAGGGAAAAGATGTGCTAGTCGTTGAGCAGTCCGGCAACGGAGGTGGCGCCAAGGAAGCCGAACCTGTGGCGGCCGCCGACAAGCAGGGCGGCTCCGACAAGCAGTATTGCAAGATCCAACGCACCAAGGGCCATGATCTCCAGAGCTGCAAGAAGGTAGAGCAGCTTGTCGAGTAGCAGAAAGCTGAGTACGAGCGACGCGACAAGGAGAAGGCCCCGGAAGGTACTGGAGGATCCGGCAAGAAGCGCCCCGGCCGGGGAGGATGCCGCGGCAAGGCCAAACAGCGGCAAGGAGACAGACCTCCCCGCGGCCGCGACAAGGATGAAGATGAATATGACGACGAAGATATGGATGATGATGAGGCCGATGAGCAGGAGTTTCAGAAAGCCACAGAGGTCCTGTGCGTTGACGGCGGCGCTTCTCTGCATACTTCACACCGCCAGCTCAAACAGTGGGTGCGGGAAGTCAACGCAGCAGAACCACCCGTCGAGTCACACAAGCCTCTGAAGTGGTCCAGCACGCCTATCGTCTTTGATATTGAGGACCACCCTGATCGTGTAACTGCGGTCGGGTGCTTGCCAATGTTGGTCTCACCAACTATCCGCAACCTCAAGGTCACTAAGATGCTAGTTGACGGCGGGGCCGGCTTGAACCTGATCTCCTCCGCGGTACTTCAGAAACTCCAGATCCCTGATAGTGAGCTCGAAGAGACCGTTACTTTCCAAGGAATCAACCCGGGAAGGAGCAAGCCGAAGGGAAAGATCACGTTGCCGGTAACATTTGGCAGTGAGCTGAACTTTAGGACTGAGAGGATCAGTTTTGATGTTGCTGATTTCCCATTACCTTACAATGGGATACTCTGCCGTCCAGCGCTCGCCAAGTTCATGGCAGCCTCTCACTATGCCTACAACGTACTGAAGATGCCCGGTCCGATAAGTGTCATCTCTGTCCCTGGCTACAAGAAAGATGCTCTTATCTGCACCGACAAGATCTACCGGGAAGCAGTAGCCGTAGCAGAATGCAAGACACTTGCCGCTGAAGCTCCCGGGGGGAAGAAGAAGACCAAGTCCGGCAAGAGCTCTGAAGCCCACTCCGGCAAGCACACCTCTTTGGAGTGCTGCACTACCGTCGAGGACGCACCATCGAGCTCCACCGGCAAGTGTAAGAAGACGAAGGCAGCTCCGCTAGAGACCAAGAAGGTGCCCGCCAAGTCGGACGGCACTGGTGGTACCTTCACCATCAGTGCCACTCTCGACCCCAAATAGGAAAGCGCGCTCGTTGCTTTCCTGCGGGCGAACATCGACGTGTTTGCGTGGCAACCGTCTGACATCCCCGGTGTTCCCAGGAAAGTAATTGAGCACCATCTTGCCTCTGTCCTCACGCGCGGCCCGTCAAGCAGAAAGTCAGGAAACAAGCAGTGGAGTGCCAAGAATTCATTGCAGAAGAAATCAAGAAGTTGGAAGCAGCAGGCCTTGTCAGAGGAGTGCTCCATCCTACGTGGTTGGCCAATCCTGTAGTCGTGCGCAAGGCAAATGGGAAATTGAGGCTTTGTATTGACTTTACTGATGTTAGAAAAGCTTGTCCCAAAGACCCATTTCCCTTACCGCGCATTGACCAGATTGTTGACACCACGGCCGGATGTGACTTGCTTTCAGCTCTTGACGCATACTCAGGATATCATCAGATCTTCATGGCAGAAGAGGATGAGGAGAAGACCGCATTCATCACTCCATGTGGCACATACTGTTTCGTACGGATGCCCTTCGGTTTGAAGAATGCTGGTTCGACGTTTGCAAGAGTAGTCTACGACGCTTTTGAGCCACAGTTGCACAGAAATGTGGAAGCCTACATGGATGACATAGTGGTCAAGAGCAAGGACAAAGCAACTCTGATTCAAGATTTAGATGAAACCTTTACAAATCTGCACAAGATCAACCTCAAGCTCAACCCCGAGAAGTGTGTGTTTGGAGTCCCCTCCGGCAAGCTTCTCGGGTTCTTCGTGTCTCAGCGGGGAATTGAAGCCAATCCCGACAAGATCAAGGCCATTGAGCATACTGAAGCACCGAAGCGCGTCAGGGATGTACGAAGGCTTGCCGGCTGCGAGACTGCTCTCAGCAGGTTTATCTCTAAGTCTGCTGAGTGCGCCCTGCCATTTTTCAAAATATTGAAAAAGGCAGGTCCAATGAAATGGACTCCGGAAGCAGAGGCCGCGCTGCAGGACTTGAAGAGATACCTGTCCTCTACTCCGATACTTGTCGCACCTAAGCCACAAGAGAAGTTGCTGCTATATCTAGCGGCAACCAATCAAGTGGTTAGTGCTGCGTTAGTAGCGGAGAGGGAGGCGGATGATGAGCTAGCGGCCACGGCAAGTGCATCCAGTGACAAGCAGGGGGCTTCCCCGACAAGCTCTGGTCCCGACAAGGATGGATCTGCGCAGGCACAGGAGGAGAAACAGAAGAAAATGGTGCAGTGCCCAGTTTACTTTGTCAGTTCCCTTCTGCAGGGGGCTAGGTCAAGGTACTCTGGTGTGCAGAAACTGCTTTTCGGCCTTCTCATGGCCTCGAGAAAGCTGCACCATTACTTCCAAGCACATGAAATCACAGTTGTCACTCGCTTTCTACTGAAGAGGATACTGCAGAATCCAGAAGCAACAGGCAGGATTGTCGAGTGGGCACTGGAACTGTCAAGCTTTGGCCTCAAGTTTGAGAGTACTTCAACTATCCAGAGCTGGGCATTGGCAGAATTCATAGCAGAGTGGACGCCAACACCAGATGAACCAGAGACGAGCATCCTCGTCAAGGAAGCAAGCAAAGAGTGGCTGATGTACTTTGATGGTGCCTTCTCGCTGCAAGGCGCTGGTGCGGGCGTGCTACTTGTCGCACCCACTAGAGAGCACCTCAAGTATGTAGTCCAGATGCACTTTCCCAAGGAGCAAGCAACGAACAATACTGCGGAGTATGAAGGTTTGCTTGCCGGTCTCAGGATCGCGGCAGACCTTGGGATCAAGAAACTCATTATCAGGGGTGACTCACAGCTTGTTGTCTGCCAAGTCAACAAAAATTATCAGAGTCCTTTGATGGAAGCTTACGTGGATGAAGTGAGAAAGTTAGAAGAGCACTTTGATGGCCTACAGATGGAACATGTTCCGAGAGCTCAGAACGACATTGCCGACGGCCTGTCAAAGTGCGCCGCACTTAAATTACCTGTGGAACCAGGGATTTTTGTGCTCAAGCTGACTCAACCATCCGTAACACCATCAACTGGACAAGGCAAGAAGAGGAAGTTGATTTCTGGTGACTATTTTCCGGCAGTGCTCCCCGAAGCCGCCGCCAAGAAGGTCCTTAAGATCAATGCCAAGAGTGCTGAGGAGCAGTCTGCTCCGACAAGCCCTAGGGTTTGTTCCGTTGAAGCAGACGCTCCCGACAAGTTTTGCTCCGGCAAGCTTGCCGGGGAACATCAAGCTCCGGCTGAGTCGCAGGTTCTCGCCGTAGAAGCGGATGTTCCCGTAGCAGCATATGTGCCTTTAGTCCTTGTTGTCGAGCCGCAAGCTCCAGCATGGGCACAGCAGATTGTCCGTTTCCTTTAGACAGGAGAACTTCCCGAAGAGCAAGAAGAGGCGGAGAGAGTAGCCCGGCAATCAAGTATGTACTAGTTTGTTGACGACACACTGTACAGAAGAAGATTCAACAGTGTGAAATTGAAGTGTATTCCCCGGGAAGACGGACAGAAGCTGTTGGCGGAGATACATGGAGGCATATGTGGTCACCACATTAGCGCAAGAGCACTTGCCGGCAAAGCATTCCGGCAAGGTTTCTTTTGGCCGATAGCCCTCCAGGATGCAACAGCACAAATAACCAAGTGTGAAGCGTGCCAGTTCCACTCCAAGTAGATACACCAGCCAGCTCAAGCTCTCCAGATGATCCCTTTATCTTGGCCATTTTCGGTCTGGGGGCTTGACATCCTCGGCCCCTTTCCCTGAGCTGTTCGGGGCTTTGAGTACTTGTACGTTGCAATAGACAAGTTCACAAAGTGGCCGGAAGTGGAAGCAGTGAGGAAGGTGACATCACAGTCAGCAGTCAAGTTCTTCAGGTCGATTGTTTGCCGTTTCGGAGTCCCTAACAGGATCATCACCGACAACGGCACACAATTCACGTGCCGCACCTTCATGCAGTACGTCCAAGATCTTGGCGCCAAGGTCTGCTTCGCTTCTGTTGCTCACCCGAGAAGCAACGGTCAAGCGGAGAGGGAAAATGCCAAAGTGCTGCACGGGCTCAAGACCAGGACTTTCGATAGGCTGCACAAGTGCGGAAAGAACTGGATCGAGGAGCTGCCGGTGGTTCTTTGGTCGATCAGGACGACACCAAATCGAGCCACTGGCCAGACACCTTTCGCTCTAGTCTATGGAGCAGAAGCAGTTCTCCCCACGGAACTCGTATACGGATCGCCTCTAGTGCTCGCTTATGATGAGCTCGAGCAAGAGCAGCTGCGACAAGATGACGCGCTGCTCCTTGAGGAGGATCGTCTTCAGGCTGCTGTATGAGCTGCTCGATACCAGCAAGCTTTGCGCCGCTACCATAGCCGCAAAGTTAATGCCAGAAGTCTCGAGGAAGGCGACCTTGTTCTTCAGCGCGTTCAATCCGCCAAGAATTCCAAGAAGTTGACGCCGAAGTGGGAAGGCCCTTATCGGGTGAAACGAATCACTAGGCCTGGCGCTGTCCGCCTTGAGACCGAAGATGGCTTTCCGGTGAGCAACTCCTGGAACATTGAGCATCTTCATAAGTTTTACCCATAAGGCGCGGGTGCCGGAACCTGTTCCGGCAACCACCTTTTGTACAAGTCTTGCCGTTGTTGCATGTAATCCTATGTACAAAGCCGGGCGTAGACCCCGTGCATAAATAAAGCTCATGTGCTTCGCACATCTTGTCGATTTCATGCTTTCTATTTTTTGCATGTGTTATCTGACACTTTGTGCAGCACCTACCCCCGGTAAGCAGTAACGAGCCTTAAGGCTCCATATCTTTATTTTCTCTTCTTTCTTTTTCTCAAAAGGAAGGTTCCCTCGCCCACAAGTTTGCCGTGGGGGGGGGGGGGGAAGGAGGAGATAATGGTGTGGACCAGGCGTCATCCAAGAAAGTTTCGCCTTGCCGGGACGCGAACGACAGAAAAGCTAAGTTGCCAAAGTTTGAGCAATCAGTTTTTAAATTTTAAAGTTATTTTCCTCGAACGACCGTGCTTTGTATGGAAAACCTGTGCGCGGAGGAACCAACTCATAGCTAGTTGCGCCCTTACTTTGTTTCGAGTCCGCTCAACAACTTAAGTGTGCTGCGACTAGTTGCGACAAGGTTTCTTGTCGGTAGCGGCACCGCCAGCAGGCTGCTGATGTTCCACACTCAGCGCTCGCGGCAAAGGTGCCTACGCCGGCAAGTTCCCTAAAAGCGTAGGGCAAAAACATACAAAGGAAGGAATCAAGTAAAGGAAATAACATAGCATTCGATACCCAAAATAAAAGTTATGTTACAAAGATAACTTGTCGCAAGCTCTAATAAAGTGTTCTCGTAACATGACTAGCAGCGGCAAGAAAAGGAGAAAACAGGCGGCCTAATCCACGCGATCGCCGTCAACCCTCCTGACTTCATTCACCTTGTCCACAATGGGTGCGACAAGGGCCTTGAGCTCTTCCAGATCAGCGTCTGCCGGCAGCTTCTTGAGGACGTTGGTGAGGTTGAGGCCTGGGTTGCGGAAGGCCACCTTCACCAACACCTTCTCCAGAACTCTCGCGCAGATCGTGCGTGACTTGTCGGCCAGCTGCTTTGGGATCCTTTCCCGGAGTTGCTGGAGGGCCGTCGCCACGCCCTTGAAGAACAGAGTGAGCTTGGCGCTGGGCTGGAGGTTCTCGTCGGAGGAGTACCCAAAACCCTCCATTCCCAGCTGCGCCAGCTCCTCATCGATGACTGCGGCAATGTTTACGAGGCCCTCTGTCCAGAGCTCCACAGTCTCCCTGAAGGTGTTCTGGGTTTCGGCGGCCCTCGTCAGCAGCGCTTCATTGGCCTTGATCTCTTCCTTCAAGGCCACCTCCCGCTCCTTGGCGCTGTCCAGCGTCTCGGTCAGCGTAGCCAACTTCAACTCAAGATCAGCATTGGAGTCCTTGGCGGTGCTCAGCTCTTTGCCCTTCTCGAGGAGACAACCCTGCAGCTCACCGTGAGCAAGGGCGTCCTTCTTGCGCTCGCGCTGGAGCGCGGCAAGCTCTTCGTCCCTCGCCCTGAGATCGGCCTCCAGCTGCGCCACCTTCGTCTCCAGCTCCTTCTTGGCGGCCTCAGCAGCTGCGGCAGCATCCTTCGCTTCTTTGAGAGCCCCGCCAAGTGTTTGCTCGCGCGCAGCAAGCTCCTCCTCATAGCTGTCGAGATTGACATTCCGCTGCGTCAACTCGCCTTCTCGCGTGGACAGCTCCTCGGCGGCAAGCCGCTGTTGCTCTTCGGCTTTAGCCTTCTCGAGGAGGAAGGCCTTCCGCGCCTCGACAAGCTGCGCCCGCTCCTCTGCAATGGACCGGAGGGCTTCCTGGTTGCGACTCTGGAGCTCCTCCGCGTGCTTCTCAATATCCACTCCCGCCTGTGCGACAAGCGCTTCCCGGGATTCCAGTTTGGCTTGTCGGGCGTGATAGTGCGACAGCAGCCTCCGCAGCAGCTGTTCCTCCTCAGGCTCGCCGCTGCTGCTTCTTGGCGCATCGACCAGTGTCAACCCAGCAGAGGCAAGAACTTCTCCGTCAAAGACTTCTCCTTCAACCGGCGCCCTGGAGCTTGACGCCCAGGGGAGCTTGATGAAGACACCATCACCGGCCTTCAAGTAGGCGCCGGGCTGGGGCTCTTCGGAGCCTGGCGCTGCGTCAACGGCGGAGGGATCGGCGGTCAGCGTAGCGCCTCGCGCTCCTGCGGCCTCAGGGTCGTCAGTGCGATCACCGGACCCCTCGCCCACTCCTGCGCCAGCAGCCTTGGCGGCCTCCTCGCCGGCGGGTTCTTCAGCGCCAGCTTCTCCTTCCATGGCAGTGGCGTCGTTGGTGTCGCCGCGCGCGTTCTCCTTGCCGGTGGCCTCGGTCTCCATCGGCTCCGTGGATGGTGGATCTGAAGGCAGGAAGAGGGAGAAAAAGTCAAGCAAATATCCAAAAAGAAGATCAGAAAAAGAAGAACCCAAGGGAAGTTTTCAAGCAAGAGGATTACCTGTGCTGGGCTCTGTAGTCATGGGCTCCACCACCGGGGGATCACTGGTCCCATCCCTTGCCGGAGAACTGTCCCTTGCCGGAGACCTCTCTCTTGCCGGAGAGCGCTCCCTTGCCGAGGAATCTTCCCTTGGCGGCGTAGTTGAAGCAGATAGCATCTCGGGGGCGGCTTCCGGTTGCTCCTGGTGAGGCTGTTCTGCTCCTACGCAAATCAAGAAATAGATATTAGCAAATAAAGAGCACCCATGCGCGCCCAACAATAGGAAGTAAACAGATACTTACGCTGGGGGCTGCGCTGCGGGCTGCTTCGGGGAGTAGTTGCCGGGTCCGGCAAGGTGGTCTCAGGCGCGCCCCCTGCTGTCGAGGTGGGCTCGTCCTCGATGATAATCACCGGAGCCTTGGCCCTTTTTGCCGCTCTCTGAGCCAGGGTCCTGAGAAGTTCAGAGTAAAGCAAATCAGATACAAGACAAAAATAGCAAGAATTGAAGAATTACAAGTACAACAAAGAATCTTACTCTTCTTCTTCCTCGTCGGAGCTGAGCATGGAGAGGTCAAAGTCCGGCCCTCTTTCGGCGCAACAAGGCGGAGGAGTAGGCTCCCTCGCCCGCTTGGCGGGGGCAGCGGCAGGATCGGAAGCGGCGGTCTGGGAAGACCCCGCTCCAGTTGCCGCGGCGGCGTGAGACGCTCCCGCGGCAATAGTGCTTGTCGTGGTGGAGCGTGTCCCGTGGTGCGGCGGCTGTTGACCCGTCTGCTGCCTTGCTACGTCCCCGGCCCTGCGGAGGCGCCTTCTTGGTGGAACTGGGGGCTGCACTGGGAGTTCTGCTTGCGGCAAGCTGCTTGAAGATGGCTGGCCGCTTGCACCCTCGGCGGGCTCGCTTGATTCAGCTTTGGGCTCTCCCTCGCCGGCAATCTCTCTGGCAAGATCGTCTGGATCGGCAAGGCTTGCCGCCTCGGCTGCTTCTGCCTTCTCCACGGTAAACCCAAACTCGCCCGCGGCAGCGGCCGCCGCCGCCTCTTCCGCCCTGGAGGCGATGCGCCGCATCTCATCTTCGGTGGTGTCGCGGGTGAGGCTCCTCTATTCGTCGGCATGGACCGCCACCTCCACCAAGCCGTCGAAGAACTACTGCACGACGTCGTCCGCGGGCTCTTGCCAAGTTGGAACAATTCCATGCGAGTTGCACTCCGGCATCATTGCGCGGATGCGATCAAGCGAGGAATTGTTGCACAACGGGACGACGCCCTGCGGCAGCCTGAACCATTCTGGATGCTGAGGATCATGCTTGAACAGCTCCTTGAGCATCGAATCCATCTCCAGGACGGTGAAGTTGAAGTTGAGGCCCGGGTGCAGCCTCATGATATCCGCCGGACCCCCAAACTCCCAGGCGGGTCTCCTCCTCTCTTGCAGGGGGGGGATGCGGCGGCGAAGGAAATCCGTGCCAACAGCGCCTACAGTGAGTCCGGCAAGCCTGAGCCGCAAGATCCGGGTGATGGCAATCTTCAGCTTGTTGTCGTCCGCGGCTAGGGCGCTCCAATCGTTGCCGTGCACTGCTGGGGCTTGGCGCAGGGCAGTGAACGGCTGCGGGTTCTCCTCAACGATCCAACACCATTCCGCTCTCCACTCCTCCCATTTGCTGCGGAGCTCCCCCTCCAGATAGGCCTCCTTGCCGGCTCTCGAGATCCAGGCGATTCCTCCGGCTAGAGGCTCTCCTCTCTCGACCCGGGGCATGAAGAAATGGCGGAAAAGAGCTACGTTTGGGTGGACTCTGACAAAGTTTTCGCAGAGATGTGCGAAAACCGCCATGGTCAGAACGGCATTGGGGGTGAAATCAAGGAGGTGGAACCCGTAGGTGTTCATGATGTCACAAAAGAACTCAGAGAAGGGCGGGCAGAGCCCGCAGTAGAAGAACAGCGCGAAGAAAGGGTATCCATTCGGAGCCCGTTCGGAAGCAGCGGCGGAGAGTACCTTGGTGCGCGGATGCGCTCGCGTCTCCGTCGACCAGAAGAGGTAGAACCACTCCCTCAGCTCCTTCGCGGAGAGCTCAGGGGGGAAAGTTGCCCGCTCCTTTCGCAGCGCCTCGAGCCGCAGCGCCTCGGCCAACTTCACGCCCTTCCCGATTTTCAGAGTCATGGCGGAGGTGGTGTGGGAGATCGAAGGCGTTGGCGGCGATGGTGGCGATGGGGGGCGTAGCGCTGCTCTCTTTCGGCTTTGGAAGCGGAGGGGAGCGGCGGAGATTTCTGAGATTGGAAACAGCAACTGGCGAGATGGGGGAACTGCCCCTGTTTCCCCTGCTTATAAAGAGGGACAAGGTGAATGTTACGATTTTTCCGAATAAAGAACCACCCACGATCTCTCCCACGACGCCGCATTCGACGTGTGCTGTTAGGGGAGAGCGCGGTGGATACGGAGTCAGATACGGCGTGACCCAGGCCACGCGTGCCCGTGCCCTGTTTTGGGCCTGGCCCAACAGCGCTCGGCATCGTGTATGGCCCAGGTCCGGGGGCTCCTGTCGGTGTTATAGAGTAGGGGTACCCTAGTATCCCGAACTTGTGCACGGGCAGTCGCAGCGCCCTGCGGCAAGGCTTGCCGGGTGCCCGCCAAGGTCCTCCGTGGTTCCTTTGGAGCCATTCAAGAACAAAGTGTTTAAACCGAGGAGACAAGGCCCCGGCAAGAGGAGCTTGCCGGGAAGGAGACAAGGCCCCGGCAAGAGGAGCTTGTCGGGAAGGCTAACCGAGGCATTTCAAGGAACTTGCCGCGACACGCTACGTGTCCCGGCAAGGCCCGGCGAGCGACAAGCTTCCGGGCGCGACAAGACAACGACCGCGGCAAGGCGCTTGCCGCAGCAGGCCACCACTCTGTACTCACGCTCCAGCGCATCCGTGAATGTGTCGCCACGGGACCTTTCCAGGCGCGCGTGGTGAGAGGCTGTGCAGCCAGCGGTGCGAGGTGGCAAGCGGCAATGACAAGACCGCCATCGTGGCGAGCGGTGGTGCCCCTGACGGTCCTTTTCTGAACTGTTTGGGCGACACAAACGGGCATTTAATGCTTTTGTCCCCTGCCGTCAGGGTTAGGTATGATGCACTGTAGAAGCAGTTGTACCAACCACATCTTTTACGTTTTTGCCCTCGCCTACGTTGCCACCTGTCGGTGACCCCTTGAGCATATAAAAGGAGGCCCATGCGCAACGTAGAGGGGGTTCGACCCATTCGAAACTAGAACACACCCACGCTCTCGATTAAGAACTCAATACAACCACAAAGCAGCAGTAGGAGTATTATCTCTCCGGAGAGCTCCGAAGCTGGGTAAAATCGCTCGCGTGCTTCGCCTCGATCCGCTCTTCGTGCGATCTCCGCCCCCCGCCGGACCGAAAGGGGCTCCGGTCCCATAGGTGTTCGTTCCCACGACAGTGATCGATGATGCTACTTCACCACCTCCTGCTACTACGCGCATCGACACTGCACTAAGTTCGTCTGCACCGCCAACCAACAACGACAACCCTGCTGCTTCACCTACTCATGATGATGAGTAGATGCTCTATGTCTTCAAACCTTTTTGGTCATTACTGACAAAAGGGGGAGAAGCGTATGAGTTGATAGTCTTCAAGCGGGTTCATATGGGCGGTTGCATTATATTTTGCTGCGTGCATACAACTCTTGCGTTTTGAAACATTTGGTTCTTTGAGTTGTAACACCTAAACTTGATGGTCGTCTACTACTTCTGCTACTTATTTGCTTTACTATGATGCGACGATAAATTCCGGATGTGCGATGATAACTTCCGCACTTAGATCATTCTGTAGACGTCCATTTTTCATTATGCATGTCATTCTTATTGGTATATATCATTTCATGCATGATGAATTATCTTCATTAGTTGAAGTTGATCTCCACAAGTACAACCTGCCATGTGCATTTGCATTCCAAAAGCAAATTACTTATATGCACATCTTCAGGGGGAGCCCTTGCAAATTATGAAGACAATTCCCTATCCCTACAATTTCACATACTTTATCCCTGTTGAAAACTTCAACCAGTTTGTCATCAATCACCAAAAAGGGGGAGATTGTAAGTGCATCTAGTGTCACCCCTGATTGGTTTTGGAGTATTGACGACAAAGTTGGTTGAGGGACTAATGCGTTTGTGAGAATTGCAGTATAACGCAGGTAGTGTCCCTCATTGATTCGGTTTACCTACTGGAGATGACCCCTAAAAATGTATGAAGACATTGAAGACAATGGTGGTATGAGAAGATATTCATATTGAAGACTATGACATGAGAAGACATTGTGTGAAGAGTTTGGAGCGCGAACACTGTGTGGTTTCGTTGTTTCCTTTTCTTCTTTGTTGAGTCATAGGAACCACCGTACTGTTAAGTGGGGTCCAAGTGAACTAAGTCAGAGTGACTGAAGTGATGCTCAACTCAAATCCTATGTCTTCGAGCGAAGACAATGAGAGCAAATCTTATCCAGAGCTGGATGAGTCAGCTTTGCTTGTAGCCCAAGTAAAGTTGCCGCGTGTGTTTAAAATCTGACCATTGGAACACGTGTCAGTTCCTTAGTGACCCAGGGTCATTTTGGACAAATCAGGTCGGGTTGCCTAGTGGCTATAAATAGCCCACCCCTACACCATAAATTGGTGGCTGCTCAGAGTTTGTGCACGACTTTTGTCGTTTGAGAGCAACCCACCTCGAAGCATTTGAGAGGGAGAAATCCTTGCGAGGACAAAGCCCAAACACCCTGAGCCAAAGAGTGTTAGGCATCACTGAAGTCTTTCTGTCTGTGTGACCTGAAGACTTATTACACTTGAGGACTGTGAATCCTCCAGCCGGTTAGGCGTCGCGTTCTGAGCATCCAAGAGTCATTGTGGATTGCCAGTGAACGAAGTCTGTGAAGGTTTGGAAGTCTCCCTTGAAGACTTACCAGAGTGATTGGGTGGGGACTGGGTGTCCTTAGCTCAAGGGGAATAAGGTGAAGACACGGTCTTTTGAGTTAAATCTCAGCCTCCCTAACCAGACGTACAGTTGTCACAGCAACTGGAACTGGTCCAACAAATCCTGTGTCTTCAACAAGCAACTGGTTCTATCCCTTCCCAACCTTAATTTAGTTTGTCTTCGTGAAGTCATTGCCTTTCTGTTCATCTGATTGACTTCATTGCTTGACTACTATTGTTGATTGGCTTCACACTATCTTCCATCTTGATCCTTACTACCTAACTGCTATTAGTCCTGTACTTTCACATCATTACATATTTGACTATGGCTTGTTTAGGGTAGTTTATCTTACGCTACATATCAGTTAGGTTGTTTCTGTTGTTTGTCTTCGAAACTTCCAAGTTTTGAAGATTTTCATAAAAATCGCCTATTCACCCCCCCCCTCTAGTCGATACTAGCACTTTTAGTTACATAGAGTCGGTTACAATGGTAGGAGATCTACATATCCGTATTGCCAAGCTTGCCTTCCACGCCAAGGAAAGTCCTATCCGGACACGGGACGAAGTCTTCAATCTTCTATCTTTATAGACTTGGAGTCCGACCAATGATGATAGTTCGGCTATCCGGACACCCCCTAGTCCAGGAGTCCCTCAGTAGCCCCCGAACGAGGCTTCAATGACGACGAGTCCAGCGCGCATATTGTCTTCGGCATTGCAAGGCGGGTTCCCCTCCAAATTGCATGTGCTTGCCGAATAGTGTCCGGCTTCCCTATAAATGTTGCACTTCTTGGCTTCCATGTCCAATAATGGCCCTCTTCCACGTGTTGTACGAATGCGAAAAGCCAGGGTATTTTTACACTTTACCCCCTAGCTGCACGAATAAACTGCCTATAAGAGAGGCGAGGATCTAGATCCGAATCACAGCATCCTCCTTCTGTGAGTATTCATCGAAGCGCCTCTGACAAAAATCCACTCCATCATGGACAGTTGACGCGGCTCCTCCTCTCGCGCTCACAGCCCTCAACCAGGAGATTGGGGGAGATGTTCAGTCCCGCATAGCGAGCTGGTGACGCTCCAAGCAGAGGGATATCTTCCCCCAGCCTTCATGGTTCTGGTTCGAGCCGGACTGGCCACCTACAAGGGAGGAAAGCAGGCGGAGAGCGTCCCCAATCCCTCCAAAGGAGAGCGGGTATGCTTCATCCCTTATCTAATAAGGGGACTTGGATTTCCCATACATCCGTTTCTCCGGGGGCTCCTGGAGTTCTACACCTCACGCCTGCCTGGAGGGGGAGCTCCAGGGGCTCCAGCTTCACCACCTCACGCCTGCCTCCATTCTGCACATCGCGGGCTTCGTGGCCCTTTGCGAGATGTTCTTGGGCATCGAGGCCCATTTTGCACTGTGGAAGAGATTGTTTTGCCTCGTGCCCCGTTCTCATGAGGGGTCGATATATAAAGTGGGCGGAGCCGAAATATGGCGCATTGTCGGGACCGGATATCTATCCGAAACCCCGAAGAAGGTGTCCGAAGACTGGCCTTCGAAATGGTTTTATATGGAAGACGCCCCACTGCCGGACCCAGTTCGGATCGTCCTCCCGGAGTTCAGCAACGCTCCTGTGAGGAAACGCCTGAGTTGGCGCGCACGGAGCCCTCAATGGGAGAATGATGGGGACGTTCAATATGTGATGGGCTGAATAAGGTTATTGGCTCATTCCGGATTAACCATGATTGGAGTCATGGCCACGTGCATCATGCGAGGGGTGCAGCCGCTCCAATATAGGGGCCACCCCATGTGGGATTTCAACGGGGAGGATGATGCCACCCGTCATGGCTGTAAGGGGCCGGGATCGATTGCCGATCTAGTGAAGATCCTGTCCGGCTTGTACAAGGGGGAGAAGGAGGACTTCCTCCGTGCGAGTCCATTGAATGGATTTTCGATGAACAACCCTCGGAGCTGGGTAAGCGGACGTTTGTCTATCCGATCCATATTCCCAAAGTTAAGTGTCTCACTTTGTGATTTCGACGCAGGAACTGCGCCGGGCCGTAAAGGATATACACAGCCTGGCTCCACAACCAGAGGATCCGGAATGATCCCTTGATCCGGCCTGTGAAGAGGATCCAGACATGAAGGTGGAGCTGATCGATGGGGTGTTCCACCAACTTAGCATGGACAATGCTTTGGTCGCCATTATGGTCGACTACCCCGGTATATCTCCGGCTTCCCAGGTAACTGTGACCGGAGTCCTGATACCATTACTCATCCGTGCTTATCTCTGACCACCGTATACCAATGGTGCTCCGCAGGAGGTGCCTTTGAGGCGGGAAGCCGAACCCGCGGCGGCTGACCAACAAGGGGCAGCTCGACCCAGCAGGCGGAAAAGAAGTGCGGCGTGAATTGAGACGTCCCGCAATGGTATGGCGTGCCCCCATATTTTTGAAAAAGATTCCTGGAAGGCATACTAACGCTCATGGTTTTTTCAGGAGAAAGAGCGCTCGCCGGACTATGCCCGGAGAGGTTGCCAATCCCGCCTCCACCAGCCAGGCTCCAACACCAGGTCCGGAGGGGGAGGCGAACGCAAGGCGCGCGTCGGGTGCTCCTCCAATGGAGGACGCCGACGGGTTGTCCGCCACCAGATCTGAGGTGGAGAGCGCCATGAATCACAGGCGTCGTCGGACTGTTCTTCGTGACGCATGCTTCTCCCCCGAGGCGTTAAATGCCTTTAATTCGGGTGATGCGCACCTCCGTTCTGCTCAAGATGGTCTAGCCATAGCCACGGAGCAGTATGTGAAAGACATACGGGTGAGGAATTTTGATAGTTATATATGCCAGTAGCCCCCGAGACTTAAAATAGTTAGAATAACTGATTTAAGGATCATTTGCTATGCAGGATCTTACGGAGAAGAATACCCACCTGTCCCAGGAGCTTCAAGAGTGCAACGCCCAACTTGAGGCCGCACTAGCCGCCACGCGAGGAGCCACAGAGACCCCCTCCGGTAATATATACTTTCGAAAGAGTAGTAGTTTGTAAAGTGTGGCGTGTGTATGGGTCTGACAATAATGTTGTAGATGGTGCCGGACTAGATCTGGACAGGTAGCAGCTACTACGCCATCTAAAGGCCGACGAGAAGGTGCTTACAAGGGAGTGGCAGGAGAAAAATAACCTCCAAGATGCCAACACTCGGCTGGGCAAGGAACTGAAAGATGTTCGGGTCCAGCTGTCTTACTCCGTGAAGGAGAATCAGCGGCTTCGTCGCGTTATTTATAGTAAGTGCTTGAACGAACTTTTGAAAACAAGAGTTCGGCGAGGAAGTCAATTAACCAGAATATGTTTGTAGGTATGCTCACGGGCCGTCCTGCAGAGGAGATGCCCGGTTCAACGGGTGACCAACTTCCCGAGCTGTTGCAACTGCACGAACGAGTTCAGCAGGTGATGAGCGGCACCGCCGAGGCCTTAAGGCCGTCCGTCTCCCTACCCGAGCGTCTTGGAGGACTTCTGGAGAAGCTTCAGGGATCACGGTGGCGCTTCCGTTTATGGAAGATATCAGCCTGCCGTCAACGCGCCAGGGAGGCCTGGGCCATGTTGAAGACGAGGTACACGAAGGCCGATCCAAACCACATGGCCGAGGATGGACCTGTGGGGCCCGATGGGAAGGAGATCCCTGTGAGCTTAGTGTACAGCCAAGTAGAGCTGGCCGCAAAGTATTCCCAGTGGGACTGTAAACTAGACAGCCTGTTAGATGGTATTGAAGAGGAATACAATCAGTCAATTTGACTATGTAATTTAAAATGACATGTAAGATGCCTTCTAGCCGGATTGTAGATCGTTTGTCATTGCGGACCTTTTCGCTTCAACCTCGGGACCCGATAGTCTGGAGTGTGTCCGAATACCCTCGCAGTTATAAAAAAACCAGGGCATGCATGGAGACCAGGCGTAGGGGTCATTAGTGCTTTAGCAGACAAGTGCCCAACTAGGTATGTTATATTACATGGTTAGTAAGAAACATCTTCCAGGGAGAATAGTTTCGTTAGGGGTTCCTTTCCCTGGGAGACATGCCCTAAAGTGCATGTCCGGACTGCGAAAAAAGCAGGAAAGCATCTAGGGGCAGATAAATAGGTAGGTAAGAAATCGTCTTTTAGTTCACCGACCGAATATTCCCTTAAGAACACTAGCTTTCGGTTTCACCCAGTCTGAGGTACACATCCGGCTGACCTGGCAGTAACAATTGCAAAGGTGCTCCCTTTACCTCCTAGCCGAACAATCGGGAACGTAGGGCTAAGCACAGGAGCCAGGCAATCCAGCTTGGCCAAAACTTAATTCATATCGATGCATATAATGGTGAATAAAAGGTACATGCGGAAGTGCGACGCATGTGTTGGGCATGAAGCCCGTATAAATAAGCTTCTGTTAAAGAAGCCCCCAGAAATAATGAGTGCGAGCAGCACGTCAAGTGTGTGCGAACAATGTGCAAATCAGCCTCCAAAGGCTTTAGAAAAAAAGGAGGGAGAAAGAGAGAAACAAAAGACAGCTAAAGTATAAAATGTGGACGGAGGAAGGAGACGAACTCAGAGTCCGGCGCTAGGCGTAGAATCTTCGGAGACGAGCTGCATTCCATGGGTTCGGCTTGAGTCTATTGTCCGATGCATTTCGCAGACGGTATGCTCCGCCGGTCAGGACTTGGTCGACGATGAAGGGAACTTCCCATTTGGGCTTGAGTTTGTCCTTTTTCTTGTCTGGCAGGCGTAGAACTAGTTCGCCAACATTGTAAGTTTTGGCCCGTACTTCTTTGCTTTGACATCTTTGGGCCTGCTGTTGATAGAATGCGGAATGAGCTTCTGCTACGTCACGCTCCTCCTCTAAGGCGTCCAAACTATCCTGCCGATCCAGCTCGGCTTCTCTTTCTTCGTACATGCGCACGTGAGGTGAGTCATGAATTATGTCGCAGGGCAAAACTGCCTCTGCGCCGTATACCATAAAAATGCTGTGAATCCGGTAGTGCGATTCGGCGTGGTCCGCAGCCCCCAGAGTACGGAGTCAAGCTCCTCTACCTAGTGCGTGATGGATTCCTTGAGGGACCGCACTAGTCTTGGTTTAATGCCGCTCATGATTAGACCATTTGCACGCTCGACTTGACCGTTAGTTTGAGGATGATAGACTGAAGCGTAGTCGAGCTTGATGCCCATGTTTTTGCACCAGAGTTTAACCTCGTCGGCCGTGAAGTTTGTGCCGTTATCAGTGATGATGCTATGGGGGACACCGTAACGGTGTACTACCCCTGATATGAAGTCTATCACGGGTCCGGATTCGGCCGTCTTAACTGGCTTGGCCTCTATCCATTTGGTGAATTTGTCTACCATGACCAATAGGTATTTTTGCTTGTGGGTTCCCCCTTTAAGGGGTCCAACCATGTCAAGCCTCCAGACCGCGAACGGCCAGGTGATGGGTATAGTTTTGAGGGCGGTGGGTGGCATGTGGCTCTGATTAGCAAAGAGCTGGCAACCGACGCATCATTGGACTAAGTCCTGAGCATCTGCACGGGCCGTCGGCCAATAAAATCCTGTACGGAAGGCCTTGCCTACAAGGGCCCGGGCTGCGGAGTGGTGCCCGCCATGTCCGGCATGAATTTCAGCCAGAAGATTTCGCCCTTCCTCTTCGGAGATGCACCTTTGAAGGACTCCGGTTGTGCTTTTCTTATAAAGCTCTCCCTCATGGACCTTGTAGGCTTTAGATCGCCGTACTATGCGGCGGGCCTCGTTTTGGTCTTCGGGAAGTTCCTACCTGATTAAGTAGGCTAGGAATGGTTCCGTCCACGGGGCAATGACTGCCATTATTTCGTGGGCTGAAGGTGTTATTTCATTGGCAGAGCCATCGATTGTGTCAGAGTGTTTGGTGTTGGGTGGTGCGGTTGGTTCCGGGTTGTTGTTTTCGGACTCCCCTTCCCATAATACGGATGGCTTGAAAAGCCGCTCCATGAAGATGTTGGGAGGGACGGCGTCGCGCTTTGCGCCAATGCGTGCCAACAGGTCAGCCGCCTGGTTATTATCCCGAGCTATATGGGGGAATTCGAGTCCTTCGAACCAAGCTGACATTTTTAAGACGGTGTTACGGTAGGCTGCCATTTTCGGATCCTTGGTGTCAAAGTCTCCATTTATTTTTGATATTGCGAGGTTTGAATCCCCGTGGACCTCTAGGCGTTGAATGCCCATGGAGATTGCCATCCGGAGACCCTGTAGAAGGGCCTCGTATTAGGCTGCATTGTTGGAGTCCGTGTACATTATCTGGAGTATGTATTGGACTGTGTCTCCAGTTGGGGATGTCAGGACGACACCAGCCCCCAGACCGGCCAACATTTTGGAGCCGTCGAAGTGCATGATCAAATTAGAGTGTGCGCCGTACTCTTTAGGGAGTTCGGCTTCGGTCCATTCAGCGATGAAGTCGGCCAAAACTTGCGACTTGATAGCTCGCCGTGGTTTGTAGGTTATGTCGAATGGTAGGAGCTCAATGGCCCATTTTGCAATCCTGCCCGTCGCGTCGCGGTTGTTTATAATGTCGTTAAGAGGTACTTCGGAGGCTACTGTTATCGAACACTCTTGAAAGTAGTGTCGTAGCTTCCGAGATGCCATGAACACCGCGTATGCTATCTTTTGATAATGTGGATACCGGGACTTGCATGGAGTTAGGACAGTGGATACGTAGTACACTGGTTTTTGAAGAGGGAATTTGTGTCCTTTCGTTTCTCGTTCGACGACGAGCATCGTGCTTACAACTTGATGTGTTGCCGCGATGTATAATAACATTGGTTCGCCCAAGTTGGGCGCAGCTAGGACCGGATTTGTTGCCAATATGGCCTTTATTTCTTCGAGTCCGGCCCTGGCGGCATCCGTCCATTCGAAGTGTTCGGTGTGCCGGAGGAGGCGATAAAGGGGTAATGCCTTTTCTCCCAAACGGGAGACGAAGCGGCTTAGAGCCGCCACGCATCCAGTCAATTTTTGTATTTGCTTGACGTCCTTTGGGATATCCAATTGTGACAAAGCTCGGATCTTGGCTGGGTTTGCTTCAATTCCTCTACCGGATACAATGAAGCCCAAGATCTTTCCGGCTGGTATGCCGAAAACGCATTTTTCCGGGTTGAGCTTAATGTCATATGCTCGGAGGTTGTCAAATGTGAGCCTCAAATCGTCTACTAGAGTTTCGACGTGTTTAGACTTTACGACCACATCGTCTACGTGTGCCTCCGCTGTTTTGCCGATCTGGGTTGCCAGACATGTCTGAATCATGCGCTGATATGTTGCGCCGGCGTTTTTGAGCACGAAGGGCATTGTGTTGAAGCAGAATGGTCCGTATGGAGTAATGAATGCCGTTGTGGCTTGGTCTGGCTCTGCCATCTTGATTTGATGGTAGCTGGAGTATGCATCAAGGAAGCACAATGAATCGTGCCCTGCGGTAGCATCTATAATTTGATCGATGCGGGGAAGGGGGAAAGGATCCTTTGGACAAGTCTTGTTAAGGTCCTTGAAATCGACACACGGGCGCCAGGATTTGTCCTTCTTTGGTACCATTACCAGGTTTGCTAGCTAGTCCGGATGTTTTATGTCTCTGATGAATCCGGCTTCTAATAGTTTGGCTAGCTCCTCTCCCATTGCCTGTCTTTTGGGTTCGGAAAATCGCCGAAGAGCCTGTTTGACTGTCTTGAATCCTTTTAGGATATTTAGGTTGTGCTCTGCCAACCTGCGTGGGATTCCTGGCATGTCTGAAGGGTGCCAAGCAAAGATGTCCCAATTTTCCTGAAGGAATTCTTGTAGTGCGGCGTCTACATCAGGATTTAATTGTGCCCCAATGGAGGTCGTCTTTGTGGGGTCCGTTGGATGGACTTGGAATTTGACTATTTCGTCCGCTGGCTTAAAAGAGGTGGACTTGGATCTCTTATCGAGTATCACATCATCCCTGTTCACCGTGGAGCGCAGCGCAGTGAGTTCCTCGGCCGCTAGGGCTTCGGATAGTGCCTCTAGGGCTAGTGCGGCTGTCTTATTTTTGGCGCGGAGTGCTATGTCCGGATCACTGACAAGAGTGATGATTCCGTTGGGCCTGGGCATTTTGAACTTCATGTACACGTAATAGGGTATAGCTTGAAAAATTGTGAATGCCTCTCGCCCTAATAAAGCGTGATATCCGCTATTGAACGGGGCCACTTGGAACGTGACCTCCTCGGACCTGTAATTGTCCGGCGAGCCAAACACCACATCCAGTGTTATTTTTCTTGTGCAGCGTGCTTCCCGGCTAGGGATTATTCCTCTAAAGGTTGTGCTGCTTCGCTCAATGCGGCTCCAGTCTATTTCCATTTTTTGAAGGGTTTCCTCCTAGATGAGGTTTAGTCCGCTGCCGCCATCCATGAGTACCTTAGTAAGGCGAAAGTCGTCCACTATTCGACTGAGGACCAATGAAGCTGGTGCTCGGGCTGTTCGGAATTTAGGTTCATCACTGGCGTTGAAGGTAATAGCCGTGTCGCTCCTTGGATTTATTGTTGCTACTTGGTAGACTTCGGCGAGGCTGCGGAGTGTTCGTTTCCGCATATTATTTGATGCAAAAGTCTCGAAGACTGTTAATACCGTACTGTACTGCTGGGCTAGTTCTCTGGGGCTAGAAGCTCTTCGCTACTTTTGGCCACCTGCCGTAGTATCTGACATGCTCGAAGGCTATGTGTTGGAGTGGCACCCTCTGTACTATGGATTTTACAGGGTCCGCTGAGCCATCCCTCCAGTACGGTTCCGTGCCCTTTAGGGGTTTTTTTCTTTTTGGTTTTTAACCCAGGTGCCTGAATATGATGCACCCTTTTATTTCGGACTAGGGTTGTGTTCGAAGCCGGATTGTCCTAAAATTTGGTTTCGGTTTTCCAGGCACTCTCCATCGCACAGTACTTTCATACTATGGACGCCAAGTCGGCGAAGCGTGTAATTTCACGACAACTTATGGCGTTCGTGATTCCCTTGTCCGTGCAATTGTTGCAGAAAATTGAAATTGCACTTTCCTCACGGCAGTCCTTTATCCTGTCCATAACCAGGAGGAATCTGGCCCAGTAATGATGTACTGTTTCAGCGGGCTCTTGCCGGATTTGAGATAGATCGCTTGTGTTTGGGTGGGCGGGTGGAATTAAATTAGGAACCCCGCCCAATCTAAGACTCAAGGGCTGAAAAGTTTCTGAACATGGAAGCTTGGATTGCTGGATGTTGTCTAACGAATCTGGCCCGCCACCTGACTTTAGGTTTAGTGCTTGATTGACGTCCGTCCCTCCGAGGGAATCTGGCATGGAGGGGTCGGGAATTCGTACATAGCTCGTCCTTAATGTAGAAGAAGAGTCGCCGTGCTGTTCCTCCACGACAGCAACGTGGTGGGTAGCTTGGGGAGAGTTGATCTCTCTCAGATCGGTTTTAGGCCCAATTTGATCGTAGTCTATAGCGACTCCCAGGGCGGCGATGTGGTCCAAGAGCTCGTTTACGGAAGAGAGCTCCATCGGACCTAGCTGCTCGGCGAGTTCCGAGTTGACATGGAGATCGCTTTTGATGACCCAAGAGGTCATCGTCGGCACGGCGACCGAACATGCAGTCATAAGAAAACCACCTAGCCGGATAGTTTGGCTGGTGGCCAAACCTCCTTTGGCAACGGTACCATCTTTAAAGACGGGACGAGGCATCCTTCCTGATTGCGACGGCACCGAGGAACTCTCAATGAAAGCACCAATGTCGGTGTCAAAACCGGCGGATCTCGGGTAGGGGGTCTCGAACTGGGCGTCTAGGCGGATGGTAACAGGAGACAAGGGACACGATGTTTTTACCCAGGTTCGGGCCCTCTCGATGGAGGTAAAACCCTACTCCTGCTTGATTGATATTGATGATATGGGTAGTACAAGAGTAGATCTACCACGAGATCAAGGAGGCTAAACCCTAGAAGCTAGCCTATGGTATGATTGTTGTTCGTCCTACAGACTAAAACCCTCCGGTTTATATAGACACCGGAGAGGGCTAGGGTTACACAGAGTCGGTTACAATGGTAGGAGATCTACATATCCATATTGCCAAGCTTGCCTTCCACACCAAGGAAAGCACCATCCGGACACAAGGCGAAGTCTTCAATCTTCTATCTTCATAGTCTTGGAGTCCGGCCAATGATGATAGTTCGGCTATCCGGACACCCCCTAGTACAGGACTCCCTCACTTGGACAAGGTCCGTTCTGCTGCCTCCATCTTCAACGAGACCACGGTCTAGCCTGCGTCCCATGCCTCCTTTGATAGGTTCGTCCCGGAGGTCCGGTTCTTCGCCGATGCCCTGTGGGCGGGTCTGGTTCCCCCCTTTTCCGCTTTCTTTAATGCGGTGCTCTCCCATTATCAGATCCACATGATGCACTTGGGGCCTGAGTCCATTACCCTCCTGGCTGTTTTCGCCTTTGTTTGCGAGGCAATGGTGGGCATTCCTCCTTCTGTTGCCCTCCTGCGCCACTTCTTCTCTTTGCTCCTGAGCGACACCGCTCAATGCTCGGGGTGTGTGAGCTTCCTCGCCGTGCCAGAGACGGCTGCTTCGGGGATCGATTTCAGCCTTCCTCCTCCTGAGGCCAGTGTCGGTGTCAAAACCGGCGGATCTCGGGTAGGGGGTCCCGAACTATGCGTCTAGGCGGATGGTAACAGGAGACAAGGGACACGATGTTTTTACCCAGGTTCGGGCCCTCTCGATGGAGGTAAAACCCTACTCCTGCTTGATTAATGTTGATGATATGGGTAGTACAAGAGTGGATCTACCACGAGATCAAGGAGGCTAAACCCTAGAAGCTAGCCTATGGTATGATTGTTGTAATGGTTGTTCGTCCTATGGACTAAAACCCTCTGGTTTATATAGACACCGGAGAGGGATAGGGTTACACAGAGTCGGTTACAATGGTAGGAGATCTACATATCCGTATTGCCAAGCTTGCCTTCCACGCCAAGGAAAGTCCCATCCGGACACGGGACGAAGTCTTGAATCTTGTATCTTCATAGTCTTGGAGTCCGGCCGATGATGATAGTCCGGCTATCCGGACACCCCCTAGTCCAGGACTCCCTCAGTAGCCCCTGAACCAGGCTTCAATGACGATGAGTCCGGCGCGCATATTGTCTTCGGCATTGCAACGCGGGTTCCTCTTCCGAATAATTCATAGAAGATTGCGAACACCAGGATAGTGTCCGGCTCTGCAAAATAAATTCCACATACCACCGTAGAGAGAATAATATGTACACAAGTTCAATCTGTTGACGTATTTTGTGGCGTGACGTCACACCACTACCAAGCCTTTACTTGAATCGTTTTTATTATACCACCTCAGCGCATTTAGCGAAGCGGTTTCCTTGGCATGTCTTGTCGAAGAAGAGATCGTGTTCCCCTTATTCCGGGATTCCCATCAATACGGACGTGGGTAACCCAACCGCGCCATTGATTGTGGCGCTTGGGAGATAAGCGAGTTTTACCAGGCCGGTGGGGACGCATAGTCTTCGTCCGCCCATATATAAGGGGATAAGGATCCACCTTTTTTACCTACGCCTTCTTCCTCCTTTGCTTACCCATCTCCGCGCACTCGAGCTCCAGCGCCCAAGTCCGCACATCTCGCCTCAACCTTCTCCAGCCATGTCCGGAGCGGGAGGCAAGTGGATGGCCTCCTCCATTACGGAGGGGCACATCGAGAAGTTGCGGCGCGCCGGATACCTGTCCAGCGACATCGCGCATCGGCTGCCCAACGAGGGGCAGCTCAGACCCACCCCCAGGCCCCATGAGAGGGTCGTATTTCTTCCCCACTTCCTCCGCAGACTGGGCTTCCCACTTCACCCCTTCGTCCGGGGGCTCATGTACTACTACGGCCTGGACTTCCATGATCTGGCGCCAAACTTCATCCTCAACATCTCGGCGTTTATCGTCGTGTGTGATGCCTTCCTCTGCATCCAGCCTCACTTCGGCTTGTGGCTAAAGACCTTCAATGTCAAGCCGAAGGTGGTGAAGGGCGTCCAAGCGGAGTGCGGAGGCGCCATGGTGGGCAAAATGCCCAACATCACCTGGCTCGAGGGCGCCTTCGTGGAGTCCATCAAAGGGTGGCAATCGGGGTGGTTCTACATCACCGAGCCGCGTGACCCTAAATGGGCAGCGGCCCCTGAGTTCAGATCTGGTACCCCCATGCAACTCACCTCCTGGAAAGAGAAGGGCTTGCTATGGGGTAGTTCGAAGGAGCTGACCGGACTCAAGTCCTGTCTCCAGACCCTGGTGAACAAGAAGCTTAAGCTTGTCAACGTGATCCAGGTCATGCTCGTCCGCCGGATTCTCCCCTGCCAGCAACGGGCCTTCAATTTGTGGGAGTTTGATCCGGCACAGCACCGGACCCTGAGCGAGCTCTTCGACACGACATACGAAGCTGCCTGGAGGGTGCTGTTCAAGGGCGGAGAAGCCCCCGCATCCGCAACTGAAGACCATGGATTCAGCATGCAGCGCCCGGCCGGTGAGGTAAGCTATGTTATCCTTTATGGGACACTCATTTCTTTCACAGTTTGACTCTATGTGGGATCTAAAAACTCCCAATGCCTTTAACAGGACTAGCAGAAGACGTCCGGACAAGTTAACTATCCGGCTCCCCTTCCAGAAGACCCAGCGGACACCCGTTTGACATGGCTGCTGGTCCCGGCACTTTACGTGGTGCCGGAGAAGAAAGCCAAGAAGAAGGCCACGGAAACCCGAAGGAGCTCCCGGCGCCAGGTGGTATCGGACTCATCGTCCGATGACTCCGAGGCGGACTCCTCCCCCGAGGAGGAGGAGAAAGAGGCCTCTCCCTCAGCGGGGGGAGAGAAGAAGAGGAAGGCCTCCCCAACGTGGGCGGCCGAAGGGTCCAAGAAAGGACGGACCCTTCCTCCGGACTACTCCGCCAACGCCGACGCTGGCGACGAGGAGTGGCCCTCTAGGGGTCAAGCCCCTGGCAAGATCGTAAGTGTCCGAATTCCTGGATGATTTATAATTTCTCTTTTTGCCATGTGGTGTCCTTCTAATGCCGCATACAACCTGTAGTCCGGCCAAGGACGATCTTCCCGCTTTGTCGAGCGGGTCCTTGGCTACGTCGGATATGGATTCCCTTCCGACCGCCTCCACCCCTCGTGACGCTGATGACGCCGAGGTGGGATCCCAGGAGGGGACCCACCAGGAGGGGGAGGCTCCGGAGGCGCCACAGGGCAACCTCCCGGACTTCGTACCGGACTCCGCACCGGAACCTGCAGTGGTTCCGGAGTCCGGCAGGCGCCCCCTTCGTAAGAAGGGAAAGACTGTGACACCGGCAGCCGCCGTCCAACCGGAGGCACCGGATAACTTGTTGGAAGCGCTCACCGGCGCTTCCATCAAGGAAGAACACCGCACTATCATGAGTGCGGTGATTCAGAAGGTTCAGCTCGCCAAGAGCGGGCTGACCAAAGCCTGCAGCAGCCTTCTAACAGGCTTTGAGGTAAGAAATTTAAAATATGTAATATAATACCACATAGACAGTAGCCCCTGATGCTCGGTTCGGTGTTCGGAAAGAAAAGCCGGACTGAGGATCTAAAAAGATATACGCAGGAGGTCTAAAGAATATGTCATTATGGGATTGCAGGCTGCGCCGCTGACCTCTGCCGCACTGACTGCGGAGGTCGATGCTTTGAAGCAGAACCTCAAGCGGTCCGAGAGCAAGCTCGGCCATGCCAAGAAGCAACTCGAGGACAAGGAAGGTGAGTAACACCGTATTAAATTTGTACCTTACGGAAAAGGATTTTGGTTGCAAGAGAAATAACAAGGATAACATGGGTACTATAGGGGACACGAACGAGGTGGTGACCCTGAAGGAGGCGGTGTCTCCGGCCGAACGCAATGCGGCCGCAGAGTGAGCCGAACGAGAGAAGCAGGAGGGGCGGGTGGCGGAGGTGCAGCAAGAGCTCCAGGCTCTCATGGAAAAACATGAGGGTTTGGAGTGCGACTCAAGGACTCGAGGGTCCGAGCTTGCATCGGCTCTTGAGAGTGCCAAAGCCGCTATGGTTGAAGCCCACAAGGCCCTCCAGGAGGTCGAGGATTTGAAGAAAATAGCAGCGGGTAAGGCATGTTTCATGCAAAGCAAGCATGTGAATGTGAATTACCTATTACTTACCCGAATTCGGAGCTCTCCAGGAGCATTCGCGGATCTGCCCCGCAGCGTGTCAGATGCTGCCGCTTTCTACCGGGCCAAGGAGGGGAGCTCGATGGAGAAGGTCTTCTGGTCTTAGTATGCTGAGGCCGGACATCCGATGCCCCTTAGCGACCAGCTGAACCAGCTGGTTGAGGTCCACAAGGTAGCCGAACAGGCCATGAAGGGCCTCATAGTTCGGCTGTGGCCCAAGGAGGCCATGCCTGGGAGCTACTTCGGCCTAGTGCGGCGGCTGGTGGACGCATGTCCCTAGGTGGAGGTCGTCAAGCATTCCGCCTGCATTGAAGGTGCCCGTCGGTCCCTTGCCCGTGCAAAGGTGCACTGGGGCAGGATGGATGCTGAGAAGCTGCTGACGGACACGCCGCCGGCGGGCAAGGAGTATCGTACGCCCGAAATGTATTATAAGAGTGTCCTGAAGGGTGCCCGCATGATTGCGGGTGAGTGCTCCAAAGATGTAATATTTGAGTAGACTCGCATTTTGTTATCCTGCGCACTGAAAACCTTGTTCATATGCGCTAAGCAACGCTTTTTAATTTAAAATATTACCTTCTGTGCGGCCGTTTATCAAATCTGAGAGATGGCAAGTCGTCGGCTTCAGCCCCCATGCCACTAGTGCTGGGGTGTTCGGGATAAACTTGAGCACTCTTGTTCCCATGTTTGGGTCCATCTAGGGAGCCGCTCAACACAACGAACGAGGCAACCGGACTTATAATGCTTGAACACTCTCACTTAGCCATAGAATTCTATAATTTTAAATTTCGGCGAAGCCCCTAGTGTTTGGAAGACCGAGTTCGGGGCGCTATCCACGCCTGGGCCGGACGAAGCCGGTTCCTCGCTCTAAGCGGCATAAGTCTTTAGGGACTCGAAAAAACCTCTCGAACAGCGACCAGCTCTCGCCTTATCATGACGGTCAGTTTTAGCTTTCTCCACTGAGGCGCTCGCCCAGCTCAACCGGGGTGCAATCTTAGTGGTTCTCCCAGTGCTACCTTAGATGATAAAACGGAACGTAACGTACCAAAACATGGGAGCCGGGCAAACCCAACTATTGACCCAAGACATGATTCGGAGCCGATGCATATAATGCTATAAGTTCGGGGTGCCGCACTTGTGAACGTGTTCGAACTTATCACACCATAATGCGGGGAATTTAAGCCCCTGGTGTATTCGGCTGTACCAAAGTGTACGGATGCAAGATGTCATAAATGAACATATATATAAGAAAGAAATGCAATTATAAGCGAAAAGCGATGCATTGTTTATTCAAGGAATTCTGCGATGAATGCAGAACGATACAAATAGTGCGGTAAGCAAGGGGTAAGACTATTAAACATGTCCCCCTCCAGGGGTAGGCTGCGGATTGGTGTATGAAAACGGATTTAATGCTCGTAATGGAGACCACCTGGATACTCGCCGTAGCCCTTCTTATCCCCTGGCTGTGTTCGGTAGGTCTACTTCCGGACAGGGCTTCTGGTGAACGGAGTCCTGTGCATAAAAAAAGAAAAATAAAAAGAGTCACACACTTGGGAGCCCCTGGTGCGGTTAGGCCGCATTCTGGGCCTGTGGTGGCCGTGCCCCTCCCCCTATGCCCATGGTATCTCTAGAGCGTAATGATGTACGCGAAGGACCAGTCTTGCAACTTGGCAGGGGTTGGGGTTGGGGCCGCATTGCTACGCGTGCTCGGAACGTGCCAGGTGGTCTTGTTGTAGGTTACTCCGGGCGCGTTTGGCCGTGTCCGGTCGCTTAACGGCCAGACTCGAAAATTGCCTTAAGAGGCTGCTCTGTACTTTTGCCGCGAGAGCCGCTGTGTGTTCCTCCGTTCGAAGGGAGCGTTCAGTGTTTTCGTTGACCGTGATGACTCCTCGAGGGCTTGGCATCTTGAGCTTGAGGTATGCGTAATGCGGCACCGCGTTGAACTTTGCAAACGCGGTCCGTCCAAGCAGAGCGTGATAGCCGCTGCGGAACGGGACTATGTCGAAGATTAACTCCTCGCTTCGGAAGTTATCCGGGGATCCGAAGACGACTTCTACTGTGACTGAGCCTGTACAATTGGCCTCTACACCTGGTATGATGCCTTTGAAGGTCGTTTTTGTAGGTTTAATCCTTGAGGGGTCTATGCCCATCTTGCGCACTGTGTCCTGATAAAGCAGGTTCAGGCTGCTGCCGCCGTCCATCAGGACTCTGGTGAGGTGAAATCCATCGACGATTGGTTCTAAAACGAATGCGGCGAATCCAGCATGGTGGATACTGGTGGGGTGGTCCCTTCGATGAAAAGTGATCGAGCAGGAGGACCATGGATTGAACTTCGGGGCGACGGGCTGCATCGCATATACGTCCCTAAGTGCACGCTTCCGCTCCCTCTTGGGTATGTGGGTTGCGTATATCATGTTTACCGTCCGCACTTGTGGGGGGAAACCCTTCCGTCCTCTATTGTTCGGCGGCCGGGTCTCTTCCCCGTCGTGGCTATGCAGTCCCTTGTCATTGTTTTTGGCGATTAACTTGCCTGCCTGCTTGAATACCCAACAATCCCTGTTGGTGTGATTGGCTGGCTTTTCAGGGGTGCCGTGTATCTGGCACGAGCGGTCGAGTATTCGGTCCAAATTGGATGGACCCGGGGTAGTTCTTTGGAATGGCTTCTTCCGCTGACCGGGTTTGGAGCCTCTGAATCCGGCGTTGACTGCCGTATCCTCAGTGTTATCGCCGTTAACGCGGCGTTTGTTTTTGTTGCGACGCGACCTGCCATTGCGGTCCTTGTTATCCGGACTGCCGAAATTTTTGCTGAGGTTGTTACTGCGGGCTAGCCAGCTGTCCTCTCCCGCGTAGAAGCGGGTCATGAGTGATGTGAGGGCTGCCATGGATTTCGGCTTTTCCTGTCCTAGGTGCCGGGCCAGCCACTCATCCCGGATGTTGTGTTTGAAGGCTGCGAGGGCCTCTGCATCCGGACAGTCGACGATTTGATTTTTCTTTGTTAAGAACCGTGTCCAGAACTGTCTGGCCGATTCGTCTGGCTGGTGAATTATGTGGCTTAGGTCATCGGCGTCTGGTGGTCGCACATATGTTCCTTGGAAGTTGTCAAGGAATGCGGCTTCCAGGTCCTCCCAACACCCAATTGACTCTGCTGGCAAGCTGTTGAGCCAATGCCGAGCTGGTCCTTTAAGCTTGAGTGGGAGATATTTGATGGCGCGAAGATCGTCACCGCGGGCCATGTGTATATGAAGGAGATAATCTTCGATCCAAACCGCGGGGTCTGTTGTGCCATCGTACGATTCAATGTTCATGGGTTTAAACCCTTCGGGGATTTGATGCTCCATTACTTCATCTGTGAAGCATAGTGGGTGTGCGGCGCCTCTATATTGGGCTATATCACGACGTAGCTCAAACGAGCTTTGTCTACTGTGTTCGGCCCGGCCGGACTTGCTGTGTCCGGCGCGACGGTTATCGTTGCGTGCCGTGGGGCGCCCACGCGATCCGTAGATCGATCTTGATTGTCTTGCCTTATCCTCCAATATATCTCGCAAGTCCGGAGCGTTCCCCTGTGGCCTTGTGCTTTTCGAGCGATGCCGGGGTACAGTTCTAATGGAGGGCGTAAAGGTCTCTCTGTCGCGGCCATGAGGTGGTCGGTCAGCCGCATTGTGCTCTGGTGATGCAGGTTTATATGTCTCCTCCTCTAGTCGAGGGAGCAACTTGCGTTTGGGGTAGCTTTTGGAGGAGCGTTCGAGTTCATACTCTTCGGCCGCCAGGACTTCAGTCCATCTGTCGGCTAGCAGGTCTTGATAAGCTCTAAGCTGTTGCTGCTTTTTCTTTAGGTTGTTCGCCGTGGCCAAAAGCCTGCGTTTGAAACGCTCTTGTTTGACGGGATCCTCGGGCACGGCGAATTCGTCGTTGTTGAGGCTTGCCTCATCTCCGGAGGGAGGCATGTAATTATCATCCTCTACCTCTTCGTCTGCCGCTCTCTCGTGAGGGCTGGCTTCTCCGTCCTCCTGTGCTGAATCTTGCTGGAGGGGGTTATCTTCGGCACTCTCTGGGGTGTTGTTATCTTCGGTGCCGAAATCTCCATTCTTGCTGTGGCGGGATTTAGAGCGGCGCCGCTGACGCTGGCGCTTGGGCTGTTTCTTGGAGGAGCCTTCCTCTGCTGCATCCTCGCCATTCCCATCCTTTGGGATGTCCACCATGTATATGTCGTATGACGAGGTGGTCTTCCAGTGCCCCGTAGGCGCTGGTTCTTGGTCGTCTCCGGCATCGTCGTCCATACCGTCGATGTCTTCGGAGTCGTAATCTAGCATGTTGGTTAGATCGTCGACAGTGGCTACAAAGTGGGTGGTGGGTGGGCTTTGAATTTCTTCGTCGTCCGCATCCCAACTGTCCTGACCGCAGTCCGGCCAGGGCTCTCCTGACAATGAGAGATACTTTAGCGAATTCAGAATATCGTTGAAAGGCGAGTGCTGAAAGATGTCCGCGGCGGTGAACTCCATGATCGGCACCCAATCGGATTCGATTGGGTGGGGCGCAGGAGGTTCGGAGTCCGGCGAGGAGTCCGGCACCTCGGAGTCATGAGCTTTACAAGGGATAAGGTTAGTATTCGGCTCCATCGCCATAGAGATTGCAGCCCCTGAGGCGGTGTCTAGCCACCCGTCCTCGATCTGCGCGGTCGGCTCCGAACTAAGGGTCGGAGCGGACTCATGTGCGGCCTCCAGGGCACTATCCGGCAGCAGAGCTAAATCATGCCCATTGTGACAGTGCGGCACGCTCGGCTGTGGCTCGAATCCGTCGAAGATCAAGTCTCCGCGGATGTCAGCCGTGAAGTTTAGACTTCCAAATCTGACCTGACGGCCAGGGGCATAGCTTTCGATCTGCTCCAGATGGCCAAGCGAATTGTCCCACAGTGCAAAGCCGCCGAATACGAAGATATGTCCGGGGAGAAAAGTCTCACCCTGGACTGCATCGTTATTGATGATCGAAGGGGCCATCAAGCCTACTAGTGATGACACAGAGGAACTCTCAATGAAAGCGCCAATGTCGGTGTCAAAACCGGCGGATCTCGGGTAGGGGGTCCCGAACTGTGCGTCTAGGCGGATGGTAACAGGAGAGAAGGGACCCGATGTTTTTACCCAGGTTCGGGCCCTCTCGATGGAGGTAAAACCCTACTCCTGCTTGATTAATATTGATGATATGGGTAGTACAAGAGTGGATCTACCACGAGATCAATGAGGCTAAACCTTAGAAGCTAGCCTATGGTATGATTGTTGTAATGGTTGTTCGTCCTACGGACTAAAACCCTCCGGTTTATATAGACACCGGAGAAGGCTAGGGTTACACAGAGTTGGTTACAATGGTAGGAGATCTACATATCCGTATTGCCAAGCTTGCCTTCCACGCCAAGGAAAGTCCCATCCGGACACGGGACGAAGTCTTCAATCTTGTATCTTCATAGTCTTGGAGTCCGTCGGATGATGATAGTCCGGCTATCCGGACACCCCTAGTCTAGGACTCCCTCAGCCAGGTTTAGAGAGCGGTGGCTATATGTGGATGTGGGAGTGCCCAGCCCCCTGCTCTCGCACCCGACCTCGCCCGTTGTTCCCAACTCAGGCTGGGATCGTGAGACGCTCGCGAGCCCCTGGCTCGCCTTCGTCTGGCGCTACTTCCAGAGTTTGAGGGCGCTCGACGTGACGTCGCCCAAGGTGGTGAAGGAGTTCCTCCAACATCGCATTGATCCTCTCCAGCGCCACTCCCGTCAGATGTGGGCCTTTGCGGGATACGAAGACCGCATGTGGCTCTAGGAGGAGGATCTTGCGCCTGAAGTGCTGAGGACGGTGCTCAGGGTCCTGACTGACGATCCTTCCCCAGACAGCCTTCAACAAGAGGCTGCCCTCTTGTATCTTTGCTCAGGCAGGGCCGATTTTGTGAGGCAGATGCCTAGCTTTGATGAGTGGGGGCTGCATCCAGTTGGCCTCATGGGGCCCCACGAGAACCCAGTTGATGTGGTTGCTCTTCCGGTCGCCCTCGGCAGTCCTGCCTCAGGTGATGGAGCGGGGGGACGAGAAACGCCGAGAGCTGAGGGGGCCGATGTCGAGATGCTGACGCCGCGCGGAGCCCCGAAGGCGGGATCCCCTGAAGCCCGACCTGGAGTAGTGGCAGGCGAGGAGTTGCGGCCTACGGCTCCTGAGGCTGGGGCTTCCGAGGCCCCGGCCGTCCCTCATGAGCCGGCGCCTGGCGGAGTCCCCCAGGCGGGTTCCCTTGGCGCTGATCACCTTGACGCCTCCTCCATGCCACAAGCCGACCCTTGCACCGAGCACTTAGGCCGGTTCCGCGTAGACTTTGAGGCCCTCCGCAAGAGGAAGGAGGCCTTGGGTGGCGATGATCGCCCTTGCAGCCTGTTGAAGCGCAGGAAGTACTTTGCCATGGACGAGTAAGTCCTCTTCTCTCTCTGCTCCTTTACCTCACTATTCCTGCAGCTGATCGCGGCCTTTCAGGGCCCTTCCTGCCGAATTCGTGGAGACGGCCAAGGAGCCATCCTCCCAAGTTTTGTCTTCACTGCTGACCCTGGGCGCGCCAAGCTCGAGCAGCGCCCACGCCGCTGGGCCGATCGGAGAAGTGGTCCGTCCCGCTGGCACCTCGAGCCTGCGCGCCTGCTGTCCTCCCTTCACGAGCTCTCCTGGGGCACAGCTAGCTTGTGCCGCGCTCCTTCCCTAATCGTGGATGGTGACTGGCTGAAGTCGGTCTTGAGTTCCTCCTCTGGGACGGACCGGCGCCAGGCCGGATTCCTGGCGAGGTCCGTTCGGCGATTGCTGGGGCGCCAGCCCCCAGCCCCGCGCCGGGAGGGGGCATGCTGCCTCAGGGCCCTCCACGTACACCAGTGGCAGAGGGTGACGCGGCAGATGTGCTCAGGCGCGCTCGGGAGCGTCGTGCCCTTCGTCAAGAGTTCCTCCAGGGGGCGGCATATGCGGTGAGCCAGCTCGGCGTCGAGCTTGCTGGCGAGGATGCGTGCCTTGAGGCTGAAGGCCTGCGCCTTGCTGAGGAGAGGCGCAAGCTGAAGGTAGCCGTAGCCCTTGCTCCTCACCAGCATGACCTTGATAACGCGAAGGCTGAAGCGTCGCTGGTGGCCTCGCGGGAGGTCTGCTCCCAAGCCGTCGAGGAGGCCCGGGAAGTAGACCGACGACGCAAGGATGCGGAGGAGCGCGCGTTGGAGCTCCAAGCCTGGAGAAACTCTCTGGAGCGGCAAGTGGAACTGCGCCAAGCGGCCCTTGTGTCGCTGAAGGGGGCTTCCGTCGACCAGGCGGAGCTCTTGAAGCACGAAGAGGCTAGAGGCCGCCGAGAGCAACCTTGACCTTGAGCGGTTGGAGACGAGGGAGCGCCTGGTGACTCAGGCAGAGGATGACGTCGGCGCGCGGGAAGCCCGAGTCCAGGAAGAGGTCGACCGCCGCGTGGCGGAAGCTCGCTCGGATCTTGAGCTCGAATATGAAGCAAGGTTGGAGCTGATCAGGGCCAAAGCTGAGGGTAGGACTGCGGCCCTCAGGGCCAACCTGGTTGAAGTGACACGGAGTGCGGACTCCTCCATAGCCGCCCTTGGCGCAGCGCAGGCGGAGCTGGCCTCTTCCCGCGCCGAGCTGCTTCTTCTCCAACAGAGGGTTGATGGCGCCGAGGCCGTCGCGCGGTGGAATGAGGACGAGATCCGTCAGTGGTAGATTCTGGAGCATGAGCATGCCCCCATGCTCCGAACACTCAGGGAAAGGGCCAATGCGGCCCTGGGCAACATTTGCCAGGCGGCTGTTGCTGAGCCTCGCGTGATCAACTATGCTGGCAACCTCCAGTTCTTCACGGATGTGGTGACACAGCTGGAGAACCACTCTGACAGGGCCCGTTAGCTTGTCGAGGAGAGGAGCCGAGCCTTGCTTGGGCGTGCCTTCTCCCGTGTCTTCAGCTATCTACAGAAATAAGATCCCCACTTCGATTTCGACACCGCCATCGCACCGGTGCCCGTGGCCATTCGAGGCGATCTGGCGCAATGGGTGGAGGACAACATGGACGCCCTCGTCAGGGCCTTCGCATCTGATGATGATGGCATGGTCGTGGCCGCCGATGAAGGTGGCATTGTGGACGAGCCTGGCATTGATGGAGGTGATGGCGGTGGCAGTGACGATGTCAGTGACGCCAGCGACGCCTCCGGAGGCGCCCCAGAAGACGCGGTGAGTGATATGTCTGACTGATCATATGTCGCCACTGTTTACCCTGTATGAAAAAGGTTCGGGCTCGACCCTGAAGATTGTAAGAGCATTTTGGGAGGGGGAGCCCCTCATGCAAAGGTTTGCGCTCAGTATCCTTGCGAACATAATGCCGCGTGTGAGCTTATGCTGGGCTACTAGCATGGCGATAGGTCAGCTGACTTGTTTACCTTTTTGACCCTGACGGGCCCCGAGCGAGCCTGTGGTAGCCGGGGCGCCTCAAGTGTCTTCTGGGTGAACCCATTGATCCTGCGACGAGAACCTCCTGAGAAGGTGCAGCGGCAGCGGTCCGGATTGTAGACGTGCTTGGCCTGGCCCGGCTCATGAGAGTCTCGCGAGAGGGGGCAGCTGACGCTAACTTTGGATGCAAAGCTGAAACCAGAACACGAGAAATTGCTCGAACGAGACTAAACACCCCTTCCCCAAACACATGCAAGTCTCAATCTCAAATCCAACTTAAATTCGAATTGAAGAACCTTGACAACAGAGGAAAAGGCAAAAGGCAAAAAGCCACGTCTGTCACCTAGTCTAGTCTGCGACCTCTTCTCACCAGCGCGGAGCTAAGTGCTGCCATTGGGCGTGGGCGGGAGCCCCCGAGGCCCGAGGCCGGCTCTCTGGAGAATCCGGGGCGTGTACAGCCCCACTCACTATTACGTGAGAGTGTCAGGGGCGGCGAGATTTACAGGCATTGGGCCTTCTTCACATGTACCGGCCTTGCTTCATATCGCCAGACGAGGGCCCTGCCTTGCGCCACACTCTACCACCATCGCCGGCGACCGGAAACCAAGGACGACGCCAATGGGGTAGGGCGGTCGCCAGCGGTTCCCTCGACGACCAAGGGTCCTCTGCCGGGGGCAGGCCCTGAGGCACCTCCCCGGCAGAGGGACTACCTCCTGAGAACGCCTTGCTCCGAGCGCCGTGGGGGTGAGCCTGGCTCTCGGCCCCTCTCCTGTAGCCCCCGGTGCCCTACTACTGAGGCGTAGGAGGCTGCAGCATTGGGGCATCCATCTGCTGTGGCGACCTGTACCTCCTGCGACCCATTGTTAGCGTAAGCTTGCTCCTGAGGAATTAGCGGTACTCGATAGTTGCTGCCACCAGCGCGGTTGTCGAGGCTCTCTTGGGGTTCCTGAAAGAGCTCAGCTTCTGGCGTCTCCTCCCCCCAGCCTGGCCCGAGGAACGAGCCATGGTCTTCTTCCAGTGCGCACTCTTGATCCACCATGTGGGGCACATAAGCTTCCGGGGCCACCACCCCGAGGGCCTCGCCGTAGTGCCCCATGCGCCACACAGTCCGGCTTGGAGCGCTGCCTTGGGGGTGGTAGCATGGTGGCCCGCCGAGGCCGAAGGCCGCAGTGTGCACTTCCTCGCCGGCGGGAGATGGGGCCGGCACGACTTGTCGCCCGGCGCCGACGGCCGGGTTGGCGTTGTCGAGGCCTTGGAGTCCGCTCAGAGTTGCGTGGGGACATATGGGGCCGCCATACGGCCCGCCCTGGATCTGGGGTGGCAGCTAGACGCAGAAAGGAGGTGCTCCCAAGGCGGCGGCATCCAGGAGCTCGGCCACTCGCTCTAACAACACGTCGCAGCCGCCCTCCAGCAGCCTGCACCATCGCACCTCTCGGGCCACCATGAGTGCGGCCCTTCAGTTCGCCTGCTCCCATCGGGTGTGCGGCGCTGTGGCTGCGGCGTGGCTTGAGGCTCTTGCTGTTGACGACACCTGCCGCGGTGTGAGGGCAGGCAGCGCTTGGCCGCGTCAGCTGCGCCCCGCAGCGCCCTACGGAGCACGAGCTGCCTAAGGCGCAAGGTTGAGGTCGCCCTGGCCCGGTGGCACGGTGTGGGTGGGCCACGGCGCCTAGCGGTCGGTGTCGGAAGTCGGGTCGCTTGACATCAGAACGGCGAGGCCACGGAACGCGAGGCGGCGGAAGAAGGATTTCGGCGCACCCCTACCTGGCGCATCAATTGTCGGATTTCGGGTTCCGGCAGACCCTTGAGGTTCGAACTCTGTGGTGCGCACGTAGATCTTTCCCCTACCAACTGATGTTTCGAAGCCTCGCAAGGAATCTTGGCTAGAAAGAAGAACACACAAGGGACACGAGGTTTATATTGGTTCAGGCCATCATTGTGTTGTAATACCCTACTCCAGTGTGTGGTGTGGTGGATTGCCTCAGGGGCAGACGAACAATACAGAGGAAGAACAGACTCACAAGAGGTGTTCTTGAGCTGGTGCGATGAACTACTTGGGTGAGTTCAGTCGCCTCTCTCTCTCTAGTCTACCCAAAATATGGATCTCTCCCTTACTCTGTGGTGGCTAGCTCTATTTATAGAGGGAGGCCCTGGGCCTCTTCCCAAATAATGAGCGGGAAGGGCGCCAACAATTGGCCATTTTGAAGGGGAACATCTAGTACACTTATCCTGACTAAAGTCGTTCTTCGACTGCCAAAGACTCTGACGGTGACGCCGTCCTGGGATCCACGGTGACCTCCATCCTGCCGTCCCGCTGGTCTTGGTATTGTTGCACCAAAACGGTAACCTTTCCCTGATGCCTTGGCCTGTGCTTGCCCCCTTTGCACCAAAGGGGAAACAAGGACACTGCACAGGCCGGCGCCAGCCTGGTCTCGATCGTCATGGCTTGCGTCACGGGCACCTCGCGAGGTACTCTGCCTTGATCTCTTCGACTCCTTGCGAGCCCGTCTGATGAGCCTGCTCCTTAAGAAGCTTCCTGTCGTCCGCCCCGCGAGGCTTAGCCCCTCGCGAGCGCCTTGGGCTTGAGCTGCTGAAGCTGGGCTGCACTGGGCCTCTGCTTGAGCCACGCCGCAGGCCGCAGGCAGGCAAGTCTGGGGACCCCCGTTCACAGAACACCGACAGTAGCCCCCGGGCCCAAGGCGCGCCCGGACTTGGCTTAGCAGAGAAGCGAAGGGGCAAGTGCGAAGCGCCGCAGGCCCCAATAGCCTGCGGCCTTGGGCGCCGCGTGGCGATTGATTGGACATGGGTGTCTCTGCTTCCCCACGATGCCTCATTACGCGCCCGGCTAGGCGGACCCGTGGTTGCACACAGCCATTCCCCTTTCACTATTCGCGCGCTTCCTGCCCTTCCTCCTTCCTCCAGCTCCAACCCCCGCCTCCAATCCAACTCGAACTCTCCCCCTTCCCATCGCCATGGTGCCAACGAAGAAGGAAAGGGGGAAGAAGCCCGCGCCTTCGCCCGGCTCGTCTTCGGCGGCGGCCCCCGCCGTAGATCGGTCAGTCATACTCAACCTCGAAGCCTTGGTGTCAGTGTCAAAACCGGCGAATCTCGGGTAGGGGGTCCCAAACTGTGCGTCTAGGCAGATGGTAACAGGAGACAAGGGACACGATGTTTTTACCCAGGTTCGGGCCCTCTCGATGGAGGTAAAACCCTACTCCTGCTTGATTGATATTGATGATATGGATAGTACAAGAGTAGATCTACCATGAGATCAAGGAGGCTAAACCCTAGAAGCTAGCCTATGGTATGATTGTTGTTCGTCCTACGGACTAAAACCCTTCGGTTTATATAATCACTGGAGTGGGCTAGGGTTACACAGAGTCGGTTACAATGGTAGGAGATCTACATATCCGTATTGCCAAGCTTGCCGTCCACGCCAAGGAAAGTCCCATCCGGACACGGGACGAAGTCTTCAATCTTCTATCTTCATAGTCTTGGAGTCCGGCCAATGATGATAGTTCGGCTATCCGGACACCCCCTAGTCCAGGAGTCCCTCAGTAGCCCCCGAACCAGGATTCAATGACGACGAGTCCGGCGCGCATATTGTCTTCGGCATTGCAAGGTGGGTTCCCCTCCAAATTCCATGTGCTTGCCGAATAGTGTTCGGCTTCCCTATAAATGTTGCACTTCTTGGCTTCCACGTCCAATAATGGCCCTCTTCCACGTGTTGTACGAATGCGAAAAGCCAGGGTATTTTTACACTTTACCCCTAGCTACGCGAATAAACTGCCTATAAGAGAGGCGAGGATCTAGATCCGAATCACAACATCCTCCTTCCGCGAGTATTCATCGAAGCGCCTCCTACAAAAATCCACTCCATCATGGACAGTCGACGCGGCTCCTCCTGTCGTGCTCCCAGCCCTCAGCCAGGAGATTGGGGGAGATGTTCAGTCCCGCATAGCGAGCTGGTGACGCTCCAAGCAGATGGATATCTTCCCCCAGCCTTCATGGTTCCGGTTCGAGCCGGACTGGCCACCTACAAGGGCGGAAAGCAGGCGGAGAGCGTCCCCAATCCCTCCAAAGGAGAGCGGGTATGCTTCGTCCCATATGTAATAAGGGGACTCGGATTTCCCATACATCCGTTTCTCCGGGGGCTCCTGGAGTTCTATGGGCTCCAGCTTCACCACCTCACGCCTGCCTCCATTCTGCACATCACGGGCTTCGTGGCCCTTTGCGAGCTGTTCTTGGGCATCGAGGCCCATTTTGCGTTGTGGAAGAGATTGTTTTGCCTCGTGCCCTGTTCTCATGAGGGGTCGATATATAAAGTGGGCGAAGCCGAAATATGGCGCGTCGCCGGGACCGGATATCTATCCGGAACCCGAAGAAGGCATCCGAAGACTGGCCTTTGGAATGGTTTTATATGGAAGACACCCCGCTGCCAGACCCAGTTCGGATCGGCCTTCCGGAGTTCAGCAATGCTCCTCTCAAGAAATGCCTGAGTTGGCGCCCACGAGCCCTCAATGGGAGAATGATGGGAACGTTCAATATCTGATGGGCCGAATAAGGTTATTGGCTCATTCCGGATTAACCATGATTGGAGTCATGGCCACGTGCATCATGCGAGGGGTGCAGCCGCTCCAATATATGGGCCACCCCATGTGGGATTTTAACAAGGAGGATGATGCCACCGGTCATGGCCGCAAGGGGCCAGGATCGGTTGCCGATCTAGTGAAGATCCTGTCCGGCTTGTACAAGGGGGAGAAGGAGGACTTCCTCCGTGCGAGTCCATTGAATGGATTTTCGATGAACAACCCTCGGAGCTGGGTAAGCGGACGTTTGTCTATCCGATCCATATTCCCAAAGTTAAGTGTCCCACTTTGTGATTTCGACGCAGGAACTACGCCGGGCCGTAGAGGATATACACAGCCTGGCTCCACAACCAGAGGATCCGGAACGATCCCTTGATCCGGCCTCCGAAGAGGATCCGGACATAAAGGTGGAGCTGATCGATGGGGTGTTCCACCAACTTAGCATGGACAATGCTTTGGTCGCCATTACGGCCGACTACCCCGGTATATCTCCGGCTTCCCAGGTAACTGTGACCAGAGTCCTGATAACATTACTCATTCGTTCTTATCTCTGACCACCGTATACCAATGGTGCTCCGCAGGAGGTGCCTTTAAGGCGGGAAGCTGAACCCGCGGCGACTGACCAACAAGGGGCAGCTCGGCCCAGCAGGCGGAAAAGAAGTGCGGCGCAAATCGAGACATCGCCGCAACGGTATGGCGCGTCCCCATATTTCTGAAAAATATTCCTGGAAGGCATACTAACGCTCATGGTTTTTTTAGGAGAAAGAGCGCTCGCCGGACTGTGCCCGGAGAGGTTGCCAATCCTGCCTCCACCAGCTAGGCTCCAACACCAGGTCCGGAGGGGGAGGCGAACGCAAGGCGCACGTCGGGTTGTCCGCCACCAGATCTGAGGTGGAGAGTGCCATGAATCACAGGCGCCGCTAGACAGTTCTTCGTGACGCATGCTTCTCCCCCGAGGCGTTAAATGCATTTAACTCGGGTGATGCGCACCTCCATGCTGCTCAAGATGGTCTAGCCAGAGCCACGGAGCAGTATGTGAAAGACATACGGGTGAGGAATTTTGACAGTTATATATGCCAGTAGCCCCCGAGACTTAAAATAGTTAGAATAACTGATTTAAGGATCATTTGTTATGCAGGATCTTATGGAGAAGAATACACACCTATCCCAGGAGCTTCAGGAGTGCAAAGCCCAACTTGAGGCCGCACTAGCCGCCACGGGAGGAGCCACAGAGACCCCCTCCGGTAATATATACTTTCGAAAGAGCAATAGTTTGTAAAGTGTGGCGTGCGTATGGGTCTGACAATAATGTTGCAGATGGTGCCGGACTAGATCCGGACAGGCAGCAGCTACTACGCCAGCTAAAGGCCGGCGAGAAGGTGCTTACAAGGGTGCGGCAGGAGAAAAATAACCTCCAAGATGCCAACACTCGGCTGGGCGAGGAACTGAAAGATGTTCGGGTCCAGCTGTCTTACTCCGTGAAGGAGAATCAGCGGCTTCGTCATGGCATTTTATAGTAAGTGCTTGAACGAACTTTTGAAAACAAGAGTTCGGCGAGGAACTCGATTAACCAGAATATGTCTGTAGTTATGCTCACGGGCCGTCCTGCAGAGGAGATGCCCGGTTCAACGGGTGACCAACTTCCTGAGCTGTTGCAACTGCATGAACGAGTTCGGCAGGTGATGAGCAGCATCGCCCAGGCCTTATGGCCGTCCGTCTCCCTACCCGAGGGTCTTGGAGGTCTTGTGGAGAAGCTTCAGGGAGCACGGCGGCGCTTCCGTCTGTGGAAGATATCAGCCTGCCGTCAAGGCGCCAGGGAGGCCTGGGCCATGGTGAAGATGAGGTACACGAAGGCCGATCCAAACCACAGGGCTGAGGTCGGACCTGTGGGGCCCGATGGGAAGGAGATCCCTGTGAGCTTAGTGTACGGCCAAGTAGAGCTGGCCGCAAAGTATTCCCAGCGGGACTGTAAACTAGACAGGCTGTTAGATGGAATTGAAGAGGAATACAATCAGTCAATTTGACTATGTAATTAAAAATGACATGTAAGATGCCTTCTAGCCGGATTGTAGATCGTTTGTCATTGCGGACCTTTTCGCTTCCACCTCGGGACCCGACAGTCCGGAGTGTGTCCGAATACCCTCGCGGTTATAAAAAAACTAGGTATGTTATATTACATGGTTAGTAAGAAACATCTTCCAGGGAGAATAGTTCCGTTAGGGGTTCCTTTCCCTGGGAGGCATGCCCTAAAGTGCATGTCCGGACTGCGAAAAAGGCAGGAAAGCATATGGGGGCAGATAAATAGGTAGGTAAGAAATTGTCTTTTAGTTCACCGACCGAATATTCCCTTAAGAACGCTAGCTTTCGGCTTCACCCAGTCTGAGGTACACATCCGGCTGACCCGGCAGTAACAATCGAGGTGCTCCCTTTCCCTCCTAGCCGAACAATCGGGAACGTAGGGGTAAGCACAGGAGCCAGGCAACCCAGCTTGGCCAAAACTTAAGTCATATCGATGCATATAATGGTGAATAAAAGGTACATGCGGAAGTGCGACGCATGTGTTGGGCATGAAGCCCATATAAATATGTTAAAGAAGCCCCTAGGTATAATGAGTGCGAGCAGCACGTCAAGTGTGTGCGAACAATGCGCAAATCAGCCTCCAAAGGCTTTAGGAAAAAAAGAGGGAGAAAGAGAGAAAAAAAAGACAGCTAAAGTATAAAATGTGGACGGAGGAAGGAGACGAACTCAGAGTCCGGCGCTAGGCGTAGAATCTTCGGAGACGGGCTGTGTTCCATGGGTTCGGCTCGAGTCTGTTGTCCGATGTGTTTTGCAGACGGTATGCTCCGCCGGTCAGGACTTGGTCGATGATGAAGGGACCTTCCCATTTGGGCTTGAGTTTGTCCTTTTTCTTGTCCGGCAGGCGTAGAACTAGTTCGCCAACATTGTAAGTTTTGGCCCGTACTTCTCTGCTTTGATATCTTCGGGCCTGCTGTTGATAGAATGCGGAACGAGCTTTTGCTACGTCGCACTTCTCATCTAAGGCGTCCAAACTGTCCTGCCGATCTAGCTCGGCTTCTCTTTCTTCGTACATGCGCACGCGAGGTGAGTCATGAATTATGTCGCAGGGCAAAACTGCCTCTGCGCCGTATACCATAAAAAATGGCGCGAATCCGGTAGTGCGATTCAGCGTGGTCCACAGCCCCTAGAGTACGGAGTCGAGCTCCTCTATCCAGTGCGTGTTGGATTCCTTGAGGGACCAAACTAGTCCGGGTTTAATGCCGCTCATGATTAGACCATTTGCACGCTCGACTTGACCGTTAGTTTGAGGGTGATAGACTGAAGCGTAGTCGATCTTGATGCCCATGTTTTTGCACCAGAGTTTAACCTCGTCGGCCGTGAAGTTTGTGCCGTTATCAGTGATGATGCTATGGGGGACACCGTAACGGTGTACTACCACTGATATGAAGTCTATCACGGGTCCGGATTCGGCCGTCTTAACTGCCTTAGCCTCTATCCATTTGGTGAATTTGTCTACCATGACCAATAGGTATTTTTGCTTGTGGGTTCTCCCTTTAAGGGGTCCAACCATGTCAAGCCCCCAGACCGCGAACGGCCAAGTGATGGGTATAGTTTTGAGGGCGGTGGGTGGCATGTGGCTCTGATTAGCGAAGAGCTGGCAACCGACGCATCATTGGACTAAGTCCTGAGCATCTGCCCGGGCCGTCGGCCAATAAAATCATGTACGGAAGGCCTTGCCTACAAGGGCCCGGGCTGCGGCGTGGTGCCCGCCAAGTCCGGCGTGAATTTCAGCCAGAAGATTTCGCCCTTCCTCTTCGAACATGCACCTTTGAAGGACTCCGGTTGTGCTTTTCTTATAAAGCTCTTCCTCATGGACCTTGTAGGCTTTAGATCGCCGTACTATGCAGCGGGCCTCGTTTTGGTCTTCGGGAAGTTCCTTCCTGATTAAGTAGGCTAGGAATGGTTCCGTCCACGGGGCAATGACTGCCATTATTTCGTGGGCTGAAGGTGTTATTTCATTGGTAGAGCCATCGATTGTGTCAGAGTGTTCGGTGTTGGGTGGTGCGGTTGGTTCCGGGTTGTTGTTTCTAGACTCCCCTTCCCATAATACGGATGGCTTGAAAAGCCACTCCAGGAAGATGTTGGGAGGGACCGCGTCGCGCTTTGCGCCGATGCGTGCCAACACGTCAGCCGCCTGGTTATTATCCCGAGCTATTTGGTGGAATTCGAGTCCTTCGAACCGAGCTGACATTTTAAGACATTGTGACGGTAGGCTGCCATTTTCGGATCCTTGGCGTCAAAGTCTCCATTTATTTGTGATATTGCGAGGTTTGAATCCCCGCGAACCTCTAGGCGTTGAATGCCCATGGAGATTGCCATCCGGAGACCATGTAGAAGGGCCTCGTATTCGGCTGCATTGTTGGAGTCCGTGTACATTATCTGGAGTACTTATTGGACTGTGTCTCCAGTTGGGGACGTCAAGACGATGCCAGCCCCTAGACCGGCCAACATTTTGGAGCCATCGAAGTGCATGATCCAATTAGAGTATGCGCCATACTCTTTAGGGAGTTCGGCTTTGGTCCATTCAGCGATGAAGTCGGCCAAAACTTGTGACTTGATAGCTCGCCGTGGTTTGTAGGTTATGTCGAATGGTAGGAGCTCAATGGCCCATTTTGCAATCCTGCCCGTCGCATCGCGGTTGTTTATAATGTCATTAAGAGGTACTTCGGAGGCTAATGTTATAGAACACTCTTGAAAGTAGTGTCGCAGCTTCCGGGATGCCATGAACACCGCGTATGATATCTTTTGATAATGTGGATACCGGGACTTGCATGGAGTTAGGACGGTGGATACGTAGTACACTGGTTTTTGAAGAGGGAATTTGTGTCCTTCCGTTTCTCGTTCGACGACGAGCACCGCGCTTACAACTTGATGTGTTGCTGCGATGTATAATAACATTGGTTCGCCCAAGTTGGGCGCAGCTAGGACCGGATTTGTTCCCAATATGGCCTTTATTTCATCGAGTCCGGCCGTGGCGGCATCCGTCCATTCGAAGTGTTCGGTGCGCCGGAGGAGGCGATAAAGGGGTAATGCCTTTTCTCCCAAACGGGAGATGAAGCGGCTTAGAGCCGCCACGCATCCAGTCAATTTTTGTATTTGCTTGAGGTCTTTTGGGATATCCAATTGTGATAGAGCTCGGATCTTGGCGGGGTTTGCTTCAATTCCTCTACCGGATACAATGAAGCCCAAGAGCTTTCCGGCTGGTACGCCGAAAACACATTTTTGCAGGTTGAGGTTAATGTCATATGCTCGGAGGTTGTCAAATGTGAGCCTCAAATCGTCTACTAGAGTTTCGACGTGTTTAGACTTGACAACCACATCGTCTACGTATGCCTCCACTGTTTTGCCGATCTGGGTTGCCAGACATGTCTGAATCATGCGCTGATATGTTGCGCCGGTGTTTTTGAGCCTGAAGGGCATTGTTTTGAAGCAGAATGGTCCGTATGGAGTAATGAATGCTGTTGCGGCTTGGTCTGGCTCCGCCATCTTGATTTGATGGTAGCCAGAGTATGCGTCGAGGAAGCACAATGAATCGTGCCCTGCGGTAGCATCTATAATTTGATCGATACGGGGAAGGGGGAAAGGATCCTTTGGACAAGTCTTGTTATGGTCCTTGAAATCGACCCACAGGCGCCAGGATTTGTCCTTCCTTGGTACCATTACTAGGTTTGCTAGCCAGTCCGGATGTTTTATGTCTGATGAATCCGGCTTCTAATAGTTTGGCTAGCTCCTCTCCCATTGCCTGTCTTTTGGGTTCGGAAAATCGCCGAAGAGCCTGTTTGACTGGCTTGAATCCTTTTAGGATATTTAGGCTATGCTCTGCCAACCTGTGTGGGATTCCTGGCATGTCTGAAGGGTGCCAGGCAAAGATGTCCCAATTTTCCCGAAGGAATTCTCGTAGTGCGGCTTCTACATCAGGGTTTAATTGTGCCCCAATGGAGGCCGTCTTTGTGGGGTCTGTTGGATGGACTTGGAATTTGACTATTTCGTCCGCTGGCTTAAAAGAGGTGGACTTGGATCTCTTGTCGAGTATCACATTGTCCCTGTTCACCATGGAGCGCAGCGCAGTGAGTTCCTCGGCCACTAGGGCTTCGGATAGTGCCTCTAGGGCTAGTGCGGCTGTCTTATTTTGGGCGCGGAGTGCTATGTCCGGATCACTAACAAGAGTGATGATTCCGTTGGGCCCGGGCATTTTGAGCTTCATGTACCGGTAATGGGGTATAGCTTGAAAAATTGTGAATGCCTCTCGCCCTAATAAATCGTGATATCCGCTACTGAACGGGGCCACTTGGAACGTGACCTCCTCGGACCTGTAATTGTCCGGCGAGCCGAACACCACATCCAGTGTAATTTTTCCTGTGCAGCGTGCTTCCCGGCTAGGGATTATTCCTCTAAAGGTTGTGCTTCTTTGCTCAATGCGGCTCCAGTCTATTTCCATTTTTCGAAGGGTTTCCTCGTAGATGAGGTTTAATCCGCTGCTGCCACCCATGAGTACCTTAGTAAGGCAAAAGTCGTCCACTATTGGACTGAGGACCAATGCGGCTGGTGCTCGGGCTGTTCGAAATTTAGGTTTGTCACTGGAGTTGAAGGTGATAGCTGTGTCGCTCCATGGATTTATTGTTGCTACTTGGTAGACTTCGGCGAGGCTGCGGAGTGTTTGTGTCCGCATATTATTTGATGCGAAAGTCTCGAAGACTGTTAATACCGTACTGGTACTGCTGGGCTGGTTCTCTAGGGCTAGAAGCTCTTCGCCACTTTTGGCCACCTGCCATAGTATCCAACATGCTCGAAGGCTATGTGTTGGAGTGGCACCCTCTGTACTATGGATTTTACAAGGTCCGCTGAGCCATCCCTCCAGTACGGTTCCGTGCCCTTTAGGGTTTTTTTGCCTTTTGGTTTTTAACCCAGGTGCCTGAATATGATGCACCCTTTTATTTCGGACTAGGGTTGTGTTCGAAGCCGGATTGTCCAGAAATTTGGTTTCGGTTTTCCAGGCACTCTCCATCGCATAGTACTTTCGTACTATGGACGCCAAGTCGGCGAAGCGTGTAATTTCATGACGACTTATGGCGTTCGTGATTCCCTTGTCCGTGCAATTGTTGCAGAAAATTGAAATTGCGCTTTCCTCACGGCAGTCCTTTATCATGTCCATAACCAGGAGGAATCTGGCCCAGTAATGATGTACTGTTTCAGAGGGCTCTTGCCGGATTCGAGATAGATCGCTTGTGTTTGGGTGGGCGGGTGGAATTAAATTCGGAACCCCGCCCAATCTAAGACTCAAGGGCCGAAAAGTTTTCGAACTTGGAAGCTTGGATTGCTGGATGTTGTCCAACGAATTTGGCCCGCCGCCTGACTTTAGGTTCAGTGCTTGATTGACGTCCATCCCTCCGAGGGTATCCGGCATGGAGGGGTCAGGAATTCGGACATAGCTCGTCCGTAATGTAGAAGAAGAGTCGTCGTGCTGTTCCTCCACCACAACAATGTGGTGTGTAGCCTTGGGAGAGTTGATCTCTCTCAGATCGGTTTTAGGCCCAATCTGATCGTAGTCTATAGCGACTCCCAGGGCGGTGATGCGGTCCAAGAGCTCGTTTACGGAAGAGAGCTCCATCGGACCTAGCTTCTCGGCGAGTTCCGAGTTAACGAGGAGATCGCTTGTGATGACTCAAGAGGTCATCGTCGGCACGGCGGCCGAACAGGCAGTCATAAGAAAACCACCTAGCCGGATAGTTTGGCCGGTGGCCAAAGCTCCTTTGGCAACGGTACCATCTTTAAGGACGGGACGAGGCATCCTTCCTGATTGTGACGGCACAGAGGAACTCTTAATTAAAGCACCAATGTCGGTGTCAAAACCGGCGGATCTCGGGTAGGGGGTCCCGAACTGTGCGTCTAGGCGGATGGTAACATGAGACAAGGGACACGATGTTTTTACCCAGGTTCGGGCCCTCTCGATGGAGGTAAAACCCTACTCCTGCTTGATTGATATTGATGATATGGGTAGTACAAGAGTAGATCTACCACGAGATCAAGGAGGCTAAATCCTAGAAGCTAGCCTATGGTATGATTATTGTTTGTCCTACGGACTAAAACCCTCCGGTTTATATAGACATCGGAGAGGGCTAGGGTTACACAGAGTTGGTTACAATGGTAGGAGATCTACATATCCGTATTGCCAAGCTTGCCTTCCACGCCATGGAAAGTCCCATCTGGACACGGGACGAAATCTTCAATCTTCTATCTTCATAGTCTTGGAGTCCAGCCAATGATGATAGTTCGGCTATCCGGACACCCCCTAGTCCAGGACTCCCTCACTTGGACAAGGTCTGTTCTGCTGCCTCCATCTTCAACGAGTGTGGTAGGACCACGGTCTGGCCTGCGTCCCATGCCTCCTGTAATAGGGTCGTCACGGAGGTCCGGTTCTTCGCCGATGCCCTGTGGGCGGGTCTGGTTCCCCCCTTTTCCGCTTTGTTTAATGCGGTGCTCTCCCATTATCAGATCCACATGATGCACTCGGGGCCTGAGTCCATTACCCTCCTAGCTGTTTTCGCCTTTGTTTGCGAGGCAATGGTGGGCATTCCTCCTTCCGTTGCCCTCCTACGCCACTTCTTCTCTTTGCGCATGAGCGACACCACTCAATGCTTGGGGTGTGTGAGCTTCCTCGCCATGCTAGAGACGGCTGCTTCGGGGATCGATTTCGGCCTTCCTCCTCCTGAGGCCAGGTTCAGAGAGCGGTGGCTATATGTGGCTGTCGGAGTGCCCAGCCCCCTGCTCTCGCACCCGACCTCGCCCGTTGTTCCCAACTCAGGCTGGGATCATGAGATGCTCGCGAGCCCCTGGCTCGCCTTCGTCTGGCGCCACTTCCAGAGTTTGAGGGCGCTCGACGTGACGGCACCCAAGGTGGTGAAGGAGTTCCTCCAACGTCGCATTGATCTTCTCCAGCGCCACTCCCGTCGGATGTGGGCCTTTGCGGGACACGAAGACCGCATGCGGCTGCAGGAGGAGGATCTAGCGACTGAAGTGCTGAGGACAGTGCTCAGGGTCCTGACTGGCGATCCTTCCCCAGGCATCCTTCCACAAGAGTCTGCCCTCTTGTATCTTTGCTCAGGAAGGGCCGATTTTGTGAGGCAGATGCCTAGCTTTGATGAGTGGGGGCTGCGTCCGGTTGGCCTCACGGGGCCCCATGAGAACCCAGTTGATGTGGTTGCTCTTCCGGTCGCCCTCGGCGGTCCTGCCTGAGGCGATGGAGCGGGGAGATGAGAAGCGCCGGGAGCTGAGGGGGCCGATGTCGAGATGCTGACGCCGCGCGGAGCCCCGAAGGCGGCATCCCCCGAAGCCCGTCCTGGAGCAGTGGCAGGCAAGGAGTTGCGGCCTATGGCTCCTCAGGCTCGGGCTTCCGAGGCCCCGGCCGTCCCTCATGAGGCGGCTCCTGGAGGAGTCCCCCAGGCCAGTTCCCTTGGCGCTGATCACCTTGACGCCTCCTGCATGCCACAGGCCGACCCTTGCATCGAGCGCTTAGGCCAGTTCCGCGTAGACTTTGAGGCCCTCCGCAAGAGGAAGGAGGCCTTGGGTGGCGATGATCGCCCTTGCCGCCTGTTGAAGCACAGGAAGTACTTTGCTGTGGACGACTAAGTCCTCTTCTCTCTCTGCTCCTTTACCTCACTATTCCTGCAGCTGATCGCGGCCTTTCAGGGCCCTTCCTGCCGAATTCGCAGAGAGGGCCAAGGAGCCATCCTCCCAAGCTTTGTCTTCACCGCTGATCCTGGGCGCGCCGAGCTCGAGCAGCGCCCATGCTGCTGGGCCGGTCGGAGAAGTGGTCCGTTCCGCTGGGCACCTCGAGCCTGCACGCCTGCTGTCCTCCCTTCACGAGCTCTCCTGGGGCACAGCTAGCTTGCGCCGCGCTCCTTCCCTGATCATGGATGGTGACTGGCTGAAGTCGGTCTTGAGTTCCTCTTCTGGGATGGACCGATGCCAGGCCAGATTCCTAGCGAGGTCTGTCCGGCGATTCCTGGGGCGCCAGCCCCCAGCCCCGCGCCGGGAGGGGGCATGCCGCCTCAGGGCCCTCCACGTACACCAGTGGCAGAGGGTGACGCGGAAGACGTGCTCAGGCCCGCTCTGGAGCGTCGCGCCCTTCGTCAAGAGTTCCTCCAGGGGGGCGGCATATGTGGTGAGCCAGCTCGGCGCAGAGCTTGCTGGCGAGGATGCGTGCCTTGAGGCTGAAGGCCTGCGCCTTGTGGAGGAGAGGCGCAAGCTGAAGGTAGCCGTAGCCCTTGGGCCTCACCAGCATGACCTTGATAACGCGAAGGCTGAAGCATCATTAGTGGCCTCGCAGGAGGCCTGCTCCCAAGCCGTCGAGGAGGCTCAGGAAGCAGACCGACGATGCAAGGATGCGGAGGAGCGCGCGTGGGAGCTCCAAGCCTGGAGAAACTCTCTGGAGCGGCATGTGGAACTACGCCAGGCGGCCCTTGTGTCGCTGAAGGGGGCTTCCGTTGACCAGGCGGAGCTCCTGAAGCGCGAGGAGGCTGGAGGCCGCCGAGAGCAACCTTGACCTTGAGCGGTTGGAGACGAGGGAGCGCCTAGTGACTCAGGCGGAGGATGGCGTCGCCGCGCGGGAAGCCTGAGTCCAAGAAGAGGTCGACAGCCGCGTGGCGGAAGCTCGCTCGGATCTTGAGCACGAATATGAAGCGAGGTTGGAGCTGATCAGGACCGAAGCTGAGGGTAGGACTACGGCCCTCAGGGCCAAGCTGGCTGAAGTGACGCGGAGTGCGGACTCCTCCGTAGCCGCCCTTGGCGCAGCGCAGGCGGAGCTGGCCTCTTCCCGCGCCGAGCTGCTTCTTCTCCAACAGAGGGTTGATGGCGCCGAGGCTGTCGCGCGGTGGAATGAGGACGACATCCGTCAGTGGCAGATTCTGGAGCATGAGCATGCCCCCATGCTCCGAACATTCAGGGAAACGGCCAATGCAGCCCTGGGTAACATTTGCGAGGTGGCTGTTGCTGAGCCTCGCGTGATCAACTACGCTGGCAACCTCCAGTTCTTCACGGATGTGGTGACACAGCTGGAGACCCACTCTGACAGGGCCCGTTAACTTTTCAAGGAGAGGAGCCGAGCCTTGCTTGGGCGTGCCTTCTCCCGTGTCTTCAGCTATCTACAGAACAGAGATCCCCACTTCGATTTCGACGCCGCCATCGCACCGGTGCCCGTGGCCATTCGAGGCGATCTGGCGCAATGGGTGGAGGACAACGTGGATGCCCTCGTCAGGGCCTTCGCATCTGATGATGACAGCGTAGTCGTGGCCGCCGATGAAGGTGGCATTGTGGACGAGCCAGGCATTGATGGAGGTGATGGCGGTGGCGGTGACGATGTCAGTGACGCCAGCGACGCCTCCGGAGGCGCCCCAGAAGAAGCCGTGAGTGATATGTCTGACTGATCGTATGTCCCCGCTGTTTACCCTGTATGAAAAAGGTTCGGGCTCGGCCCTAAAGATTGTAAGAGAATTTTCGGAGGGGGAGCCCCTCATGCAAAGGTTTGCAATCACTATCCTTGCAAACATAACGCTGCGTGTGAGCTTATGCTGAGAAGGTGCAGCGGCAGCGGTCCAGATTGTAGACGTGCTTGGCCCGGCCCGGCTCATGAGAGGCTCGCGAGAGGGGGCAGCTGACGCGAACTTTGGACGCAAAGCCGAAATGAGAACACGAGAAATTGCTCGAACGAGACTAAACACCCCTTCCCCAAACACATGCAAGTCTCAATCTCAAATCCAACTTAAATTCGAATTGAGGAACTTGACAACAGAGCAAAAGGCAAAAGGCAAAAGGCCACGTCCAGCACCTAGTCTAGTCTTCGACCTCTTCTCACCAGCGCGGAGCTAAGTGCTGCCATTGGGCATGGCCGGGAGCCCGCGAGGCCTGAGGGCAGCTCTCCGGAGACTCCGGGGCGTGTACAGCCCCACTCACTATTACGTGAGAGTGTCACGGGCGGCGAGCTTCACAGGCACTGGGCCTTCTTCACAGGTACCGACCTTGCTTCATATCGCCAGACGAGGGCCCTGCCTTGCGCCACACTCTACCGCCATCGACGGCGACCGGAAACCAAGGACGACGCCAATGGGGTAGAGCGGTCGCCAGCGGTTCCCCCGACGACCAAGGGTCCTCTGCCGGGGGCAGGCCCTGAGGCACCTCCCCGGTAGAGGGCCCATCTCCTAAGAACGCCTTGCTCCGAGCGCCGGGGGGGTCAGCCCGGCTCTCGGCCCCTCTCCTGCAGCCCCCGGTGCCCTACTCCTGAGGGGTAGGAGGCTGCAGCATTGGGGCAGCCATCTGCTGTGGTGACCTGTACCTCCTGCGACCCATTGTTAATGTAAGCTTGCTCCTGAGGAATTAGCGGTACTCGATAGTTGCTGCCACTAGCGCGGTTGTCGAGGCTCTCTTGGGGTTCCTGAAAGAGCTCAGCTTCTGGCGTCTCCTCCCCCAGCCTGGCCCGAGGAACGAGCCATGGTCTTCTTCAAGTGCGCACTCTTGATCCACCATGTGGGGCACATAAGCTTCTGGGGCCACCACCATGAGGGCCTCGCCGTAGTGCCCCATGCGCCACATAGTCCGGCTTGGAGCGCTGTCTTGGGGGTGGTAGCATGGTGGCCCGCCGAGGCCGAAGGCCGCAGTGTGCACTTCCTCGCCGGTGGGAGATGGGGCCGACACGACTTGTCGCCCGGCGCCGACGGCCGGGTTGGCGTTATCGATGCCTTGGAGTCCGCTCGGAGTTGCGTGGGGACGTATGGGGCCGCCATACGGCCCGCCCTGGATCTGGGGTGGCAGTTAGACGCAGAAAGGAGGTGCTCCCAAGGCGGCCGCATCCAGGAGCTCGACCACTCGCTCTAACAACACGTCGCAGCCGCCCTCCAGCAGCCTGCACCGTCGCACCTCTCGGGCCACCGTGAGTGTGGCCCTTGAGTTCGCCTGCTCCCGTCGGGTGTGCGGCGCTGTGGCTACGGCGTGGCTTGAGGCTCTTGCTGTTGAACCGCACCTGCCGCGGTGTGAGGGCAGGCGGCGCTTGGCCGCGTCACCCGCGCCCCGCAGCGCCCTACGGAGCGCGAGCTGCTTGAGGCGCAAGGTTGAGGTCGCCCTGGGCCGGCGGCACGGCGTGGGCGGGCCACGGCGCCTAGTGGTCGGCGTTGGCAGTCGGGTCCCTTGACATCAGAACGGCGAGGCCACGGAACGCGAGGCAGCGGAATAAGGATTTCGGCGCACCCCTACCTGGCGCGTCAAAGGTTGGATTTCGGGTTCCGGCAGACCCTTGAGGTTCGAACTCTGGGGTGCGCACGCAGATCTTTCCCCTACCAACTCATGTTTCGAAGCCTCGCAAGGAATCTAGGCTAGAAAGAAGAACACACAAGGGACACGAGGTTTATACTGGTTCAGGACATCATTGTGGTGTAATACCCTACTCCAGTGTGTGGTGTGGTGGATTGCCTCATGGGCAGATGAACAATACAGAGGAAGAACAGACTCACGAGAGGTGTTCTTGAGCTGGTGCGATGCATTGCTTGGGTGAGTTCAGTAGCCTCTCTCTCTCTAGTCTACCCAAAATATGGATCTCTCCCTTACTTTGTTGTGGCTAGCTCTATTTATAGAGGGAGGCCCTGGGCCTCTTCCCAAATAATGAGTGGGAAGGGCACCAACAATTGGCCATTTTGAAGGGGAACATCTAGTACACTTATCCTGACTAAAGTAGTTCTTCAACTTCCAAAGACTCTGATGGTGATGCCGTCCTGGGATCCACGGTGAGCTCCATCCTGCCGTCCCACTGGTCTTGGTCTTGTTGCACCGAAACGGTAACCTTTTCCTGATGCCTTGGCCTGTGCTTGCCCCCTTTGCACCAAAGGGGAAACAAGGACACTGCACAGGCTGGCGCCAGCCTGGTCTTGATCGTCATGGCTTGCGTCACGGGCACCTCGCGAGGTACTCTGCCTTGATCTCTCCGCCTCCTCGCGAGCCCGTCTGATGAGGCTGCTCCTGAGGAAGCTTCCTATCGTCTGCCCCGCGAGGCTTGGCCCCTCGCGAGGGCCTTGGGCTTGAGCTGCTGAAGCTGGGCTGCACTGGTGCTCCGCTTGAGCCACGCCGCAGGCCGCAGGAAGGCAAGTCTGGGGACCCCCGTTCCAAGAACGCCGGCACTATGGGATGGAGATTGGCGGCGGCGGCGCTGGGGGAGGGACTCGGTGAGGAAGGGAGAAGGGTCGCGGCGGCGCGCTGGGGTAGGTAGCCGGGCGGCAGTGGCGCGTTGGGGGACGAAGTTGGCGGTGGTGGGGGTATGGACACGGGGTAGTGGGGGCGGCGGTGGGCTTGTTTGGTTATTCAGCAGATTCACATATAATCGCTACTATATAGGGCACGATAGTAACAGAATATTATTCTGTTACTAGTAACAAAATAGCCCTGTCCTATATATATATATATATATATATATATATATATATATATATATATATATATATATATATAAACAAAAAATCCCCTCCTAAGTCAAATAACCTCTCTCGTTGTCAGGCAAAGTAGTGATGGACCAAGGGAGCCCACATATTGAAAGCATCGTTATCGCTGATAACCGCTTAAGTGGGTGCGAGAGGACAACCACCATCGCTTTGCATATGGGCCAAACATATGTTGAATACCCAAAATGCACAACTTTGATGTGCCATGTGCCTCGAAAACCGTAAAATACCCACACAGAGCAAGGTTCATGAAGTGTACTACATATGATGGTCCCCTTCCCCCTCTTCGACGCATACTATATGCACCTACATAATACAACCCAAAAAGAATCCTCCTTGATGGTGAATTAATTAACCTCTCCCGATGTAGGTCAAAATGATGTGTGCATCAACGAATGGCCTCGCGGGCCCACAGATGGAAGCGTCACATGTGAGTGTCCTAGGATAACCACCGCCTGCATGCATGTGGCCCAAAGAGGTGTTGTGTGATGTTTGAATGGCTGATTTCACAACTTTGATGTGGCACATGCCTCAGAAACCGAAATGTCCGGACACTGTGTGAGGTGTGCTTGTTCACGGATGCGTACGTATATTGTATATGCTAGTGCCCTCCAACCTATTCGACGCGTAGTATATACTCCCACCATAACACAAACAAAAAAATTCTACCTTGCTGGTCAAATTAACCTCTTTGTCGGCTGTTGGTCAAAGTGATGGATGTATGGAATGCAAACGCCCTGTAATTGCTTTACTTTATCACTAAGTGGTAGCGATAGTCATAGAAGCAATAGATGGCATAAACGACAATGATGCTACGATGGAGATCAAGGTGTCGCGCCGGTGACGATGGTGATCACGACGGTGCTTCGGAGATGGAGATCACAAGCACAAGATGATGATGGCCATATCATATCACTTATATTGATTGCATGTGATGTTTATCCTTTATGCATCTTATCTTGCTTTGATTGACGGTAGCATTTTAAGATGATCTCCCACTAATTATCAAGAAGTGTTCTCCCTGAGTATGCACCGTTGCGAAAGTTCTTCGTGCTGAGTCACCACGTGATGATCGGGTGTGATAGGCTCTACGTTCAAATACAACGGGTGCAAAACAGTTGCACACGCGGAATACTCAGGTTAAACTTGACGAGCCTAGCATATACAGATATGGCCTCGGAACACGGAGACCGAAAGGTCGAGCGTGAATCATATAGTAGATATGATCAACATAGTGATGTTCATCATTGAAAACTACTCCATCTCACGTGATGATCGGACATGGTTTAGTTGATTTGGATCACGTGATCACTTAGATGACTAGAGAGATGTCTGTCTAAGTGGGAGTTTGTAGGACCTTGAGAAGAGGTGTCTAGAGGGGGGGTGATTAGACACTAAGTACCAAAGTTGCAGTTTTTAAGTTTCTTAAAGTTTGAGTGGAGTTTAGGCACAATTTCAACAATCACAATACATATCAAGCAAGCATGCAAAGAGTATATAAGCAGCGGAAAGTAAAGCATGCAACTTGCAAGAAAGTAAATGGAAGGGTTTGGAGGATTCAAACGCAATTGGAGACACGGGTGTTTTTGGCGTGGGTCCGATAGGTGGTGCTATTGTACATCCATGTTGATGGAGACTTCAACCCATGAAGGGTAACGGCTGTGTGAGTCCATGGAGGGCTCCACCCACAAAGGGTCCACGAAGAAGCAACCTTGTCTATCCCACCATGGCCGTCGCCCACGAAGGACTTGCCTCACTAGCGGTAGATCTTCACGAAGTAGGCGATCTCCTTGCCCTTACAAACTCCTTGGTTCAACTCCACAATCTTGTCGGAGGCTCCCAAGTGACACCTAGCCAATCTAAGAGACACCACTCTCCAAGAAGTAACAAATGGTGCGTTACGATGAACTCCTTGCTCTTGTGCTTCAAATGATAGTCTCCCCGACACTCAACTCTCTCTCATAGGTTTTGGATCTGGTGGAAAGAAGATTTGAGTGGAAAGCAACTTGGGGAAGGCTAGCGATCAAGATTCATATGGTAGGAATGGAATATCTTGGCCTCAACACATGAGTAGGTAGTTCTCTCTCAGAAATGGTAAGTTGGAAGTGTAGGTTCGTTCTGATGGCTCTCTCCACGAATGAAGAGGAGGTGGAGGGGTATATATAGCCTCCACACAAAATCTAACCGTTACACACAATCTACTAAACTCGGTGGGACCGAATCGTTAAACTCGGAGACCAATTCAGCAAATAATGTGACCGTTAGGGTTTTCGGTGGGACCGACATGCATCTTGATGAGACCGATTCGGTTAGGGTTAAGGCATAACGTAATCTCGGTAAGACCGATTACACAAACTCGGTGAGACCGATTTGGTAATAAGCTTTCTAGAGAGTTGGTCAGGCAAACTCGGTGGGACCAATTACTCGAACTCGGTGGAACCGATTTTGGTAATAAGTTTCTAGAGAGTTTGCATTGTAATCTCGGTAGTACCGATTGCTCAATCTCGGTGAGACCGATTTTGATAATGGACATACACAGAGAGATTACAATCCCATCTCGGTGAGACCGAGATCCCTATCGGTAAGACCGATTTGCTTAGGGTTTGTGGCAGTGGCTATGACTTTTGGAATCGGTGGCGCCGGATAGGAAGTATCGGTGTGACCGATTTTGGCTTTGGGTTTAGGTCATTTGTGGAAGTGGGAAAGTAACTGAGGGTTTTGGAGCATATCACTAAGCACATGAAGCAAGAGGCTCATTAAGCAACACCTCATCCCTCCTTGATAGTATTGGCTTTTCCTATAGACTCAATGTGATCTTGGACCACTAAAATGTAAAATGAAGAGTCTTGAGCTTGAAGCTTGAGCCAATCCTTTGTCCTTAGCATCATGAAGGAGTTCCCACATCCTTTAGTCCATGCCACTCCATTGTTGAATTTATCTGAAATATACTAGATAAAAGTGTTAGTCCAACAAGAGATATGTTGACATTAATTACCAAAACCACCTAGGGAGCACTTGTGCTTTCAATCTCCCCCTTTTTGGTAATTGATGGCAACATACATCAAAGCTTTAGATAAAGATATAAAGAGTAGCAAGTAAAGCTTTGGAAAGACATGAAACAATCATAGGCTCCCCCTACAAGTATGCAATCATGTGAATATGGAATCTAGAAGCATGTGAGAGCATAAACATGATAGAGCAGGCAATGTGTTACATGTATCTTGGCCATATGCATCAGAGCAAAGGATGTTGAAGAAAATACCTTCATGCACATGAATCCTTCTTGCAAACAATATGTACATTAGCAAGAATTCCTCATACACATGATTGTGATGCATATACTTACCTTGTAGTCTTGAGTTGTCTAAGGATGAAATGAACCTGTGTAAACAAGCTTAGATAACACAGATACATCTACTAGCCAGAGCAAAAAGAAGAGACCACAAGAATACCAAGACTGGGATGACATGTAGAGAGTGAGTACTAGGTACCACATTGGATTAGACATGTCCACAAGAGTAAAGATATGCAATGAATTTAAATGATCTCTTTCCCTTAGATGTCTTGCTCCCCCTGAATCTAACAAGGGATACTGGGAGAAGATAGGGAACAGAAAATCAGAGCTTGAAAGAAAACAGAGCTGAAAGATATGAATGATGATCAGAGTTGATGCATGCTAATGCAAATAGGCACAACAGAACATATGAACATGTCTCTCCCCTCAAGAAGACATGTGGACATCTCTCCTCTTGAACACCAAGCATCTGGGATCCTTGAGAAATACTTTCTACTTAATTATTCTCTCCCTCTGGAGATCTCTCTCTCCTTTTGAGGGTCTCTCTCCCTCTTAGGTCTCTCTCCCCCTTAAGAGGGAATGTGATAAGCTTTGATGCTCTCTCTCTTCAGATGATAAGCTTTGATGTTCTCTCTCTCCCCCTTTGACATCAATTTCCAAGAAGGGTCTTCTGGAATCTGTCGAATGGGTTTGGTCCTTGAGACACAGAACAAAGCAATGCTAAAAATGTGATGCTTGTAGAGGACAAGATTCATTGAGTGGAGCTGTATCAGAAGAAACACAGAATTAGGTGGCAAACTGTTTGTCCTATTATGAAGTCGGTGGCACCGAGTGGTATTCTTCGGTCGTACCGAAAAGATTCGGTTGGGCCGAAAATAACAAATTGGTGAAACCGAGTCCATCGCAAATAAAACACCTATCACCTCAGCTCACTAGACTAGTAAGATCTCACAAAGATTTGCAAGGAATTCACTGAAAGATGTGCAATGAATTTGAATGCAGAAAATGCAGAGGAAACGGAAAGAAAGAAATCTGGATGAAGTTTTTTTTGATGATTGAAAAGGGGAAACTAATATGCACGAGACAAATGCAAAAACACAGAAAAGAACACAAGAGAACTTCATCTAGAGATGGTCGGCGACAAAGTCACCTATGTTAGAGTATATTGACTTAGGAGTCAAGTGAGATCACTTGATCATAGGCCATACTCTTCGTTTAAGCTCAAAATGGGGTTGCCATTTTTCGTTTAAGCATCTTGATGTATTCACATCTTGTTGAGTTGCTTTAGCTCATGACTTGGCGTAAAGCTTCTCTAAGACGGAACAACATACCTTGGTTGGTGGTCTAGTCCATGTAGTTGAACTTGTGTGGGTTGCTCAAGGTTGATGTAGCTCATCAAGAGTTTGGAGCACCACTTGGAATTTTAGTCCATCTTCCTACATGGGTTAGTTCTTGCAAGGAAGAGCACTTGTGTATCCAAGAATGACAATCATGAAGCTCAACATAGGATATGTCAAAGGATATGTTTAAGAGGTTTCGTGCTTCCTTGTCTTCATCCACCATTGTGTAGAGACTTGGTGATGTAGAGATTGCTCAAGATATGAGTAGATTACAATCTCATGGAGTTGGATTCCACCAAGTACCTACAAGAGTTAGATGGCATGCAAGATACAAATATATCCAAGACATAAGATTTCATCATAAGAGAGATATCAAGGATTAGTCATAAGCTCATGTCTTGCATGTATCCAATGGAGTTTCTACTCCAAGTTTGAAGAATCAATGATGTTCAATTCTCCTCTTAACCTGCAAAACACTTTTTCATCAAGAGGTTTAGTAAATATATCCGCTAATTGCTTTTCGGTGCGAACACGCTTAAGATCAATCTCACCCTTAGCAACGTGATCTCGAATGAAATGATGACGAACTTCAATGTGCTTAGTTCGAGAATGTTGCACAGGATTATGACCAATTTTAATAGCACTTCCATTATCACAAAGCAATGGAACGTGTCTCACATATATCCCATAATCTTTAAGGGTTTGGGTCATCCAAAGTAATTGAGCACAACATGAACCAGTGGCAATATATTCAGCTTCGGCAGTGGATAAGGATACCGAGTTTGTTTCTTGGAGGACCAAGACATAAGAGATCTACCAAGAAATTGACAAGTTCCCGAAGTGGACTTTCTATCAACCTTGTCTCCGGCATAGTCCGAGTCGGAATAGCCAACAAGATCGAAAGAGGCCCTCTTAGGATACCAAATGCCAAAGTTTGGTGTATGGATTAAGTATCTCACTATCCTTTTCACAGCCTTAAGATGACATTCCTTAGGAGCAACTTGATATCGTGCACACATGCACACACTTAGCTTGATATCGGGACGTGAAGCACATAGATATAACAATGAACCGATCATAGAGCGATAAACCTTTTGATCAACCGGTTCACCCTCTTTGGTCAAGTCATTATGTCCACTAGTAGGCCTGGGTGTAGACATACCTTTGCATTCTTGCATATTGAACTTCTTGAATAAGTCCTTGGTGTACTTTGTTTGAGAAACAAAGGTACCTTCCTTAGTTTACTTGATTTGCAACCCATGAAAGAATTTGAGTTCACTCATCATAGACATCTCAAACTTCTGCGACATTAGCTTCCCAAACTTTTCACTAAAAAGAGGGTTAGTTGAACCAAATATGATATCATCAACATAAATTTGGCACACAAATAATTCTCCATTAACCCTTTTAGTAAAAAGAGTAGAATCAATTTTCCCAATTTCAAAGCCTTTTTCAATAAGAAACTTAGTCAAGCATTTATACCAAGCTCTAGGAGCTTGTTTAAGACCATAAAGAGCTTTGTGAAGTTTGTAAACATGATTGGGTTTCTTAGGATTGACAAAGCCGGGAGGTTGCTTAACATAAACTTCCTCCTCTATTTCACCATTTAGAAAAGCACTTTTAATGCCCATTTGGTACAAGGTAATATCATGATGATTAGCATAGGCAAGTAAGATGCGAATGGACTCAAGTCTAGCAACGGGGGCGTAAGTCTCACCATAGTCCATACCTTCGACTTGTGTGTAGCCTTGGGCGACGAGACGTGCTTTGTTGCGAACTACTTGTCCATCTTCATCTTGCTTGTTGCGAAACACCCATTTGGTACCGATGACGTTGTGGTTGTTGTCGGGCTTCTCAACCAATGTCCAAACTTGATTCCTCTCAAAGTTATGTAGCTCTTCATGCATGGCATTTATCCAATCTGGATCTTCCAATGCTTCTTCAACCTTCATAGGTTCAATGCTAGAGATGAAAGAATAGTTTTCACAAAAGTTAGCTAAACGAGTTTTAGAGCGAGTGATTCTCCCGGTTTGAATGTCATTGTAGATTTGCTAGACGGGATGATCTTTAGCAACTCTTTCTCGAACTCGTGAAAGCTTTTTCTTGGGTCTTCGTTGAAAATCTTCTTCATCTTGTTCTTCTTCTTCTTGGCCTTCTTCATTGTTGGCATTGTCATTCTCTTGTCGTGGTGGAGAAGGAGGTTGTTGACGTTCATCTTGATGCACTTCCTCGTTCCCTTCATATTGGTGTGTCCCGCTTGTGGATGCTTCTGTATCAACTCTTGGTTCACCTAGTTGTGAAGTTGAAGCTTCCACTTGGACGGACGAGGTACTCTCCTTCACCTCCGTTGGACGAACCTTGCCAATGGCCAAGTCTTGAATTGCTTCCTGAGGATCTTTGTCTCCTACATCAATTGGCAATTGCTCTACTTGCGAGCCATTAGATTCATCAAACTTCACATCTACCGTCTCTTCAACCTTTCGGGTGAAATTGTTGTAGACACGGTAAGTGTGAGAGTTTGAGCCATAACCTAGTAGGAAACCTTCATGAGATTTAGGAGCAAATTTATAGTGACGATGCTTATCAAGAATGTAGCACTTTGAGCCGAATACTCAAAAGTATCCAACTTGGGATTTGTTACCAGTGAGGAGCTTGTATGCCATCTTGCCGAGTAGCTTGTGAAGATACAAGCGATTTGTTGCATGACAAGCTGTCCTCAACCGCTTCTGCCCAAAAGTGCTTTGGCGTCTTGTACTCATCAAGCATCTTTCTCGCCATTTTGATGAGCGTCCGGTTCTTCCTCTCAACAACTCCGTTTTGTTGAGGTGTGTACGTAGCCGAGAACTCGTGTGAAATCCCTTCTTCGTCAAGAAAGGTGTCCACATTTGCGTTCTTGAACTCCGTTCCATTGTCGCTGCGAACCTTCTTGATCTTCACTTCAAATTGATTTTGGGCCTTCCTTGCAAAGTTTTTGAAGATCTTTTGGACCTGCGATTTATCATCGAGAAAGAACACCCACGTAAATATTGAAAATCATCAACTATAACTAGACCAAAAGAATTTCCACCGAGACTCTTGTAAGAGTTGGGACCAAAAAGATCCATGTGAAGTAGCTCGAGTGGCCTCCTTGTAGTCATGATGTTCTTTACGGGATGCCTTCCTCCAACCTGTTTACCTGCCTGACAAGCGCTGCAAAGTCTATCCTTATCAAATATGACATCGTTAACTCCAAGGATATGATTTCCTTTAATAAGCTTGTCAAGGTTTCGCATACCAACATAACCAAGTCGTCTATGCCACAACCAACCTTTTGAGGATTTAGAAATGAAGCAAGTTTTAGGTTGAGCCTTTTTAGTGAAATCAACAATGTATAGATCACCTCTACGCACACCGATAAAGACCATTTTATGATTATCTCGACGAAACACTTGGCAATCTAGTTCAGTAAATAGGACATTGAAACCGAAATCAGCAAGTCTAGATACTGAAAGTAAGTTGTATCCAAGAGATTCAACGAGCAAGACATTTTGTATGGAGCTATCATGTGATATGGCCACCTTACCAAGGCCAACCACCTTACCCTTAGAGTTGTCACCGAAAGTGACATACTTTCGAGGACTATCATTATCAGCAAGCTCACGGAACATGTCTTTATCTCCGGTCATGTGATCGGTACATCCACTATCAAGAACCCATTCCTTTCCTCCTGACATATCCCCGAAGATTTTCCATAAGACCAAAATGTCTCATTGCATCATCAAGATCGAAGTCACTATCATCATCCTCATCATAGTATGTAGGTTCAACATCGTCATGTGGTGGATCAAGTCCTAGAGAGGGTGATTCATTAGAATGAGTTTGATAATCTTGCTTATGAATTTTTATAGCTTCGGAAATAATGTCACTAATAATACCAACATTTCCTTTGGCACGCATAACGTTTGTAAGCTCAAATAGACGATCACCAAACATAGGATCACTAGTATTCATTTTACTCAAGGCAATAGACTTATGGAGAATTTCACCAAGATTTTTCAAGGAATAATCTGGAAATTGTTCCTCAAGAAATTTCCATATGGTGTAGGCACATTTAAAGGTAGGCAAGCATCCAATCAAGTTTCTAGGCAATCCTCTAATGATAAGATCGGCAGTTCTAAGATTCCTAATCATGTCAATTGACTCATCATGGGTAGGATGCATAGGATCAACATAAGGTGCACAAGGGCTAGCAATGTACTTGTTAAAATGATATTATTGAAAATAACAAGCATCTCATTTTTCCACTCATGAAAATACTCCCCATCAAGAATAGGCAATCTATGTCTAATACTCCCAATAGTAGACTCATCCATCTTCCTCCAATGGTGATTAAACCAAAGCAATGGAGACCAATGCTCTGATACCACTTGTAGGACCTTGAGAAGAGGTGTCTAGAGGGGGGGGGGTGATTAGACACTAAGTACCAAAGTTGCAGTTTTTAAGTTTCTTAAAGTTTGAGTGGAGTTTAGGCACAATTTCAACAATCACAATACATATCAAGCAAGCATGCAAAGAGTATATGAGCAGCGGAAAGTAAAGCATGCAACTTGCAAGAAAGTAAAGGGAAGGGTTTGGAGGATTCAAACGCAATTGGAGACACGGATGTTTTTGGCGTGGTTCCGATAGGTGGTGCTATCGTACATCCACGTTGATGGAGACTTCAACCCACAAAGGGTAATGGCTGCGCGAGTCCACGGAGGGCTCCACCCACGAAGGGTCCACAAAGAAGCAACCTTGTCTATCCCACCATGGCCGTCGCCCACGAAGGACTTGCCTCACTAGCGGTAGATCTTCACGAAGTAGGCGATCTCCTTGCCCTTACAAACTCCTTGGTTCAACTCCACAATCTTGTCGGAGGCTCCCAAGTGACACCTAGCCAATCTAGGAGCCACCACTCTCCAAGAAGTAACAAATGGTGCGTTGATGATGAACTCCTTGCTCTTGTGCTTCAAATGATAGTCTCCCCAACACTCAACTCTCTCTCATAGGTTTTGGATCTGGTGGACAGAAGATTTGAGTGGAAAGCAACTTGGGGAAGGCTAGAGATCAAGATTCATATGGTAGGAATGGAATATCTTGGCCTCAACACATGAGTAGGTAGTTCTCTCTCAGAAATGGTAAGTTGGAAGTGTAGGTTCCTTCTGATGGCTCTCTCCATGAATGAAGAGGAGGTGCAGGGGTATATATAGCCTCCACACAAAATCTAACCGTTACACACAATCTACCAAACTTGGTGGGACCGAATCGTTAAACTCGGTCAGACCGATTCAGCAAATAATGTGACCGTTAGGGTTTTCGGTGGGACCGACATGCATCTCGGTCAGACCGATTTGGTTAGGGTTAAGGCATAACGTAATCTCAGTAAGACCGATTACACAAACTCGGTGAGACCGATTTGGTAATAAGCTTTCTAGAGAGTTGGTCAGGCAAAGTCGGTGGGACCGATTACTTGAACTCGGTGGAACCGATTTTGGTAATAAGTTTCCATAGAGTTTGCATTGTAATCTCGGTAGTACCGATTGCTCAATCTCGGTGAGACCGATTTTGATAATGGACATACACAGAGAGATTACAATCCCATCTCGGTGAGAACGAGATCCCTATCGGTAAGACCGATTTGCTTAGGGTTTGTGGCAGTGGCTATGACTTTTGGAATCGGTGGCGTCGGATAGGAAGTATCGGTGTGACCGATTTTGGCTTTGGGTTTAGGTCATTTGTAGAAGTGGGAAAGTAACTGATGGTTTTGGAGCATATCACTAAGCACACAAAGCAAGAGGCTCATTAAGCAACACCTCATCCCTCCTTGATAGTATTGGCTTTTCCTATAGACTCAATGTGATCTTGGACCACTAAAATGTAAAATGAAGAGTCTTGAGCTTGAAGCTTGAGCCAATCCTTTGTCCTTAGCATCTTGAAGGAGTTCCCACATCCTTTAGTCCATGCCACTCCATTGTTGAACTTATCTGAAATATACTAGATAAAAGTGTTAGTCCAACAAGAGATATGTTGACATTAATTACCAAAACCACCTAGGGAGCACTTGTGCTTTCAGAGTTCTTAAGTAATATGATTAATTGAACTTAAATTTATCATGAACTTAGTCCTGGTAGTATTTTGCAAATTATGTTGTAGATCAATAGCTCGCGTTGTTGCTTTCATATGTTTATTTTGATATGTTCCTAGAGAAAATTGTGTTGAAAGATGTTAGTAGCAATGATGTGGATTGGGTCTGTGATCTGAGGTTTATCCTCATTGCTGCACAGCAGAATTATGTCCTTCATGCACCGCTAGGTGACAGACATATTGCAGGAGCAGGTGCAGACGTTATGAATGTTTGGCTAGCTCAATATGATGACTACTTGATAGTTTAGTGCACCATGCTTAACGGCTTAGAATCGGGACTTCAAAGACGTTTTGAACGTCATGGACCATATGAGATGTTCCAAGAATTGAAGTTAATTTTTCAAGCAAATACCCGAGTAAAGAGATATGAAGTCTCCAACAAGTTCTATAGCTAAAAGATGGAGGAGAATCGCTCAACTGGTGAGCATGTGCTCAGATTGTCTGGGTACTACAATCGCTTGAATCAAGTGGGATTTAATCTTCCAGATAAGATAGTGATTGATAGAGTTCTCTAGTCACCATCACCAAGTTACTAGAACTTCATGATGAACTATAGTATGCAAGGGAACACGAAAACGATTCCCGAGCTCTTCGTGATGTTGAAATCGACGAAGGTAGAAATCAAGAAAGAGCATCAAGTGTTGATGATTGACAAGACCGCTAGTTTCAAGAAAAGGGCAAAGGGAAAGAAAGGGAACTTCAATTAGAATGACAAGCAAGTTGTCACTCCCACAAAGAAGCCCAAAGCTAGACCAAAGCCTGAAACTGAGTGCTTACACTGCAAAGGAAATGGTCACTGGAAGCGGAAATGCCCTGAATATTTGGTGGATAAGAAGGATGGAAAATTGAATAAGGGTATATTTGATATACAGGTTATTGATGTGTTCCTTACTAGTGTTTATAGTAGCCCCTGAGTATTTGATACTTGTTTGGTTGCTGTGATTAGTAACTTGAAACAGTAGTTACAGAATAAACAGAGACTAGTTGAGGGTGAAGTGACGATGTGTGTTGGAAGTGGTTCCAAGATTGATATGATCATCATCGCACACTCCCTATACTTTCGGGATTAGTGACCTAAATAAATGTTATTTGGCATTTGCATTGAGCATGAATATGATTTGATCATGTTTATTGCAATACGGTTATGTATTTAAAGTCAGAGAATAATTGTTGTTCTGTTTACATGAATAAAACCTTCAATGGTCAAACACCCAATGAAAATAGTTTGTTGGATCTCGATCATAGTGATACACATATTCATAATATTAATGCCAAAAGATGCAAAGTTAATAATGATAGTGCAACTTATTTGTGGCACTGCCGTTTGGGTCATATCCGTGTAAAGCGCATGAAGAAACTCCATAAAGATGGATTTTCGGAATCACTTGGTTATGAATCACTTGATGCTTGCGAACCATGCCTTTTGGGCAAGATGACTAAAACTCCGTTCTCTGGAAGAATGGAACGAGCTACTGACTTGTTGGAAATAATACATACTGATGTATGCAGACCAATGAGTATTAAGGCTCGTGGCAGATATCATTATTTTCTGACCTTCATAGATGATCTGAGCAGATATGGGTAATCTCTACTTGATGAAACATAAGTCTGAAATAGTTGAAAGGTTCAAAGAATTTCAGAGTGAAGTGTCAAATCATCGTAACAAGAAAATAAAGTTTCTGCGATCTGATCATGGAGATGAATATTTGAGTTACGAGCTTGGCCTTCAGTTAAAAGAATGTGGAATAGTTTCACAAACTCATGCCACCTGGAACACCACAACATAACGGTGTGTCCGAACGTCATAACCGCACTTTATTTGATATGGTGCGATCAATGATGTCTCTTACCGATTTACCAATATCGTTTTGGGCTTATGCATTAGAGACAGCTGCATTCACGTTAAATAGGGCACCATCTAAATCCGTTGAGACGACGCCTTATGAACTGTGGTTTGGCAAGAAACCAAAGTTGTTGTTTCTTAAAGTTTGGGGCTGCGATGCTTATGTGAAAAAGCTTCAACCTGATAAGCTCGAACCCAAATCGGAGGAGTGCGTCTTCATAGAGTACCCAAAGGAAACTGTTGGGTACACCTTCTATCACAGATCCGAAGGAAAGATATTCGTTGCTAAGAATGGATCCTTTCTAGAGAAGGAGTTTCTCTTAAAAGAAGTGAGTGGGAGGAAAGTAGAACTTGATGAGGTAATTGTACCTTCTCCCGAATTGGAAAGTAGTTCATCACAGAAATCAGTTCCAATGATTGCTACACCAATCAGTAGAAAGCTAATGATAATGATCATGAAACTTCAGATCAAGTTACTACCGAACCTCGTAGGTGTTCCAGAGTATGGTCCGCAACAGTGTGGTACGGTAATCCTATTATGGAAGTCATGTTACTAGACCATGATAAACCTACGAACTATGAGGAAGCGATGATGAGCCCAGATTCCACGAAATGGCTTGAGGCCATGAAATCTGAGATGGGATGCTTGTATGAGAACAAAGTATGGACTTTGATTGACTTGCCCGATGATCGGTGAGTCATTAAGAATAAATGGATATTCAAGAGGAAGACGGACGTTGATAGTAGTGTTACTATCTACAAAGCTAGACTTGTCAGAAAAGGTTTTTGACAAAGTTCAAGGTGTTGAATACAATGAGATTTTCTCACTCGTATCAATGCTTAAAAGTTTGTCCGAATCATGTTAGCAATTGCCACATTTTATGAAATCTGGAAAAGGGATCTCAAAACTGCATTCCTTAATGAATTTATTAAAGAAGAGTTGAATATGATGCAACCAGAAGGTTTTGTCAATCCTAAAGGTGCTAACAAAGTGTGCAAGTTCCAGTGATCCATCCATGGACTGGTGCAAGCATCTCGGAGTTGGAATATATGCTTTTGATAAGTTGATCAAAGCATATAGTTTTATACGGACTTACGGTGAAGCCTGTATTTACAAGAAAGTGAGTGGGAGCTCTGTAGCATTTCTGATATTATATGTAGATGACATATTGTCAATTGGAAATATATAGAACTTCTGGATAGCATAAAGGGATACTTGAATAGAAAATTTTTGATGAAAGACCTCGATGAAGCTGCTTACATATTGGGCATCAAGATCTATAGAGATAGATCAAGACGCTTAATTGGACTTTCACAAAGCACATACCTTGATAAAGTTTTGAAAAAGTTCAAAATGGATCAGGCAAAGAAAGGGTTCTTGCCTTTATTACAAGGTGTGAAGTTGAGTCAGACTCAATGCTCGACCACAACAGAAGATAGAGAGAAAATGAAAGATGTTCCCTATGCTTCAGCCATAGGCTCTATCATGTATGCAATGTTGTGTACCAGACTTGATGTATGCTTAGCAATAAGTTTAGCAGGGAGGTACCAAAGTAATCCAAGAGTGGATCACTGGACAGCGGTCAAGAATATCCTAAAATACTTGAAAAGGACTAAGGAAATATTTCTCGATTATGGAGGTGATAAAATAGCCCGTCGTAAAGAGTTACATTGGTGCAAGCTTTCACACCGATCCAGATGACTCTAAGTCTCAATCTGGATACATATTGAACGTGGGAGCAATTAGCTAGAGTAGCTCCGTGCAGAGCATTGTATACATAGAATATTTGCAAAATACATACGGCTCTGAATGTGATAGACCCGTTGACTAAGCTTCTCTCACAGATCCGAAGGCAAAATACATACGGCTCTTTGGGTGTTAATCACATAGCAATGTGAACTAGATATTGACTCTAGTAAACCTTTTCGGTGTTGGCCACATGACGATGTGAACTACGGGTGTTAATCACATGCAGATGTGAACATTAGTGTTAAATCACATAGTGATGTGAACTAAATTATTGACTCTAGTGCAAGTGGGAGACTAAAGGAAATATGCCCTAGAGGCAATAATAAAGTTATTATTTATTTCCTTATATCATGATAAATGTTTATTATTCATGCTAGAATTGTATTAACCGGAAACATGATACATGTGTGAATACATAGACAAACATATTGTCACTAGTATGCCTCTACTAGACTAGCTCATTAATCAAAGATGGCTATGTTTCCTAACCATAGACATGAGTTGTCATTTGATTAAAGGGATCACATCATTAGTAGAATGATGTGATTGACATGACCCATTCTGTTAGCTTAGCACTTGATCATTTAGTATGTTGCTATTGCTTTCTTCATGACATATACATGTTCCTACAACTATGAGATTATGCTACCAAACGTCACAATGTAACTGGGTGATTATAAAGGAGCTCTACAGGTGTCTCCAAAGGTACATGTTGAGTTGGCGTATTTCAAGATTAGGTTTTGTCACTCCGATTGTCGGAGAGGTATCTCTGGGCCCTCTCGGTAATGCACATCACTATAAGCCTTGCAAGCAATGTAGCTAATGAGTTAGTTACGAAATGATGCATTAAGTAATGAGTAAAGAGACTTGCCGGTAACGAGATTGAACTAGGTATTGAGATACCGACGATCGAATCTCGGGCAAGTAACATACCGATGACAAAGGGAACAACGTATGTTGTTATGCGGTTTGACCGATAAAGATCTTCTTAGAATATGTAGGAGCCAATATGGGCATCCAGGTCCTGCTATTGGTTGTTGACTAGAGAGATGTCTCGGTCATGTCTACATAGTTCTCGAACCCGTAGGGTCCACATGCTTAACGTTCGTTGACGATATAGTATTATATGAGTTATGTATGTTGGTAACCGAATGTTGTTCGGAGTCCCGAATGAGATCATGAACATGATGAGGAACACCAGAATGGTCCGGAGATGAAGTTTAATATATGGGATAATGTTGTTTGGTCTCCAGAGGGGTTCCGGAATTCACCGGAAGGGGTTCCGGATGTTTCCCGAAATGTTTGGGTATGAGAACACGTTATTTGCGCCAAAGGGGAAAGCCCACAAGGTTTTTGAAAAGCGCAAAAGGAAGTTTTGCGTAGTCCAGGGGCCAGACGCCAGGGTCCCTAGCGTCTGGGTCCAGACGCCGGGAACCCTGGTGTCTGGCCCTGGAGTCCGAGAAGGACTCTTGCCTTTCGGGTGAAACCGACTCTGTGGAGGCTTTTACTCCAAGTTTCGACCCCAAGGCTCAACATATAAATAGAGGGGCGGGGCTAGCACCAAAGACAGATCAAGAAACACCAAGCCATGTGCCGGCAACCCCGTCCCCTCTAGTTTATCCTCTGTCATAGTTTCCATAGTGCTTAGGCGAAGCCCTGCGGAGATTGTTCTTCACCAATACCGTCACCACACCGTCGTGCTGCCGGAACTCATCTACTACTTCGCCCGTCTTGCTGGATCGAGAAGGCGAGGATGTCATCGAGCTGAACGTGTGCAGAACTTGGAGGTGCCGTGCGTTCGGTACTTGGATCGGTCGGATCGTGAAGACGTACGACTACATCAACCGCGTTGCTAAATGCTTCCGCTTAGCGATCTTCAAGGGTATGAAGATACACTCCCCCTCTCGTTGCTATGCATCACCATGATATTGCGTGTGCGTAGGAAAATTTTGAAATTATTACGTTCCCCAACACTAAGAGGGTGCGGCGACAGCGGTCTGGATTGTAGACGTGCTTGGCCTGGCCCGGCTCGCGAGAGGCTCGCGAGGGGGGCAGCTGACGCTAACTTTGGACGCAAAGCCGAAACTAGAACTCGAGAAATTGCTCGAACGAGACTAAACACCCCTTCCCCAAACACACGCAAGTCTCAAGCTCAAATCCAACTTAAATTTGAATCGAAGAACCTTGACAACAGAGGAAAAGGCAAAAGGCAAAAAGCCGCGTCCGGCTCCTAGTCTAGTCTTCGACGTCTTCTCACCAGCGCGGAGCTAAGTGCTGCCATTGGGCGTGGGCGGGAGCCCCCGAGGCCCGAGGGCGGCTCTCCGGAGACTTCGAGGCGTGTACAGCCCCACTCACTATTATGTGAGGGTGTCATGGGCAGCGAGCTTCACAGGCACTGAGCCTTCTTCACAGGTACTGGCCTTGCTTCATATCGCCAGACGAGGGCACCGGCTTGCGCCGCACTCTACCGTCATCGACAGCGACCGGAAACCAAGGACGATGCCAATGGGGTAGAGCGGTCGCCAGCGGTTCCCCCGACGACCACGGGTCCTCTACCGGGTGCAGGCCCTGAGGCACCTCCCCGGCAGAAGGCCTACCTCCTGAGAACGCCTTGCTCCGAGTGCCGCGGGGGTGAGCCCGGCTCTCATCCCCTCTCCTGCAGCCCCCGGTGCCCTCCTCCTGAGGGGTAGGAGGCTGCAGCATTGGGGCAGCCATCTGCTGCGGCGACCTGTACCTCCTGCGACCCATGATTAGTGTAAGCTTGCTCCTCAGGAATTAGTGGTACCCGATAGTTGCCGCCAGCAGCACGGTTGTCGAGGCTCTCTTGGGGTTCCTGAAAGAGCTCAGCTTCTGGTGTCTCCTCCCCCCAGCCTGGCCCGAGGAATGAGCCATGGTCTTCTTCCAGTGCGCACTCTTGATCCACCATGTGGGGCACATAAGCTTCTGGGGCCACCGCCCTGAGGGCCTCGCCGTAGTGCCCCATGTGCCACATAGTCCGGCTTGGAGCGCTGTTTTGGGGGTGGTAGCATGGTGGCCCACCGAGGCCGAAGGCCGCAATGTGCACTCCCTCGCCGGCGGGAGATGGGGACGGCGCAACTTGTCGCCCGGCCCCGACGGCCGGGTTGGCGTTGTCGAGGCCTTGGATTTCGCTCGGAGATGCCTGGGGATGTATGGGGCCGCCATACGGCCCGCCCTGGATCTGGGGTGGCAGCTGGACGCAGAAAGGAGGTGCTCCCGAGGCGGCGGCGTCCAGGAGCTCAGCCACTCGCTCTAACAACACCTCGCAGCCACCCTCCAGCAGCGTGCACCGTCGCACCTCTCGGGCCACCGTGAGCGCGGCCCTTGAGTTCGCCTGCTCCCGTCGGGTGTGCGGCGCTATGGCCGCGACGTGGCTTGAGGCTCTTGCTGTTGACCGCACCTGCCGCGGTGTGAGGGCAGGCGGCGCTTGGCTACGTCACCCGCGCCCCGTAGCACCCTGCGAAGAGCGAGCTGCCTGAGGTGCAAGGTTGAGGTTGCCCTGGGCCGACGGCACGGCGTGGGCGGGCCATGGCACCCAGCGGTCGGCGTTGGCAGTCGGGTCGCTGGACATCAGAACGGCGAGGCGACGGAACGCGAGGCGGCGGAAGAAGGATTCTGGCGCACCCCTACCTAGCGCGCCAAATGTCGGATTTCGGGTTCTGGCGGACCCTTGAGGTTCGAACTCTGGGGTGCGCACGCAGCTCTTTCCCCTACCAACTCACGTCCCGAAGCCTCACAAGGAATCTAGGCTAGAAAGAAGAACACACAAGGGACACGAGGTTTATACTGGTTCAGGCCACCATTGTGGTGTAATACCCTACTTCAGTGTGTGGTGTGGTGGATTGCCTCAGGGGCAAATGAACAATACAGAGGAAGAACAGCCTCGCGAGATGTGTTCTTGAGCTGGTGTGATGAACTACTTGGGTGAGTTCAGTCGCCTCTCTCTCTCTAGTCTACCCAAAATCTGGATCTCTCCCTTACTCTGTGTTGGCTAGCTCTATTTATAGAGGGAGGCCCTGGGCCTCTTCCTAAATAATGAGCGGGAAGGGCGCCAACAATTGGCCATTTTGAAGGGGAACATCTAGTACGCTTATCCTGACTAAAGTTGGTGTTCGACTGCCAAAGACTCTGACGGTGACGTCGTCCTGGGCTCCACGGTGACCTCCATCCTGCCATCCCACTGGTCTTGGTCTTGTTGCACCGAAATGGTAACCTTTGCCTGATGCCTTGGCCTGTGCTTTCCCCCTTTGCACCAAAGGGGAAACAAGGACACTGCACACGCCGGCGCCCGCCTGGCGCCCGCGTGGTCTCGATCGTCATGGCTTGCGTCACGGGCACCTCGCGAGGTACTCTGCCTTGATCTCTCCGCCTCCTCGCGAGCCCTCCTGAGGAAGCTTCCTGTCGTCTGCCCCGCGAGGCTTGGCCCCTCGCGAGGGTCTTGGGCTTGAGCTGATGAAGCTGGGCTGCACTGGGCCTCCACTTGAGCCACGCCGCAGGCCGCAGGCAGGCAAGTATGGGGACCCCCGTTCCCAGAACGCCGACACTACGGGATGGAGATTGGCAGCGGCGGCGCGCTGGGGGAGGGAGCCGGGCGGCGGCACACGCTCGCTGGGGAAGGGAGAAGGGTCGCGGCGGCGCGCTAGGGTAGGTAGCCGGGCGGTGGTGCCGTGTTGGGGGACAAGGTTGGCGGTGGTGGGGGTATGGACACGGGGTAGTGGGGGCGGCGGTGGGCTTGTTCAGTTATTCAGCAGATTCACGTATAATCGCTACTATACAGGGCACGATAGTAACAGAATATTATTCTGTTACTAGTAACAAAATAGCCCTGTCCTACGTATTACAAACAAAAAATCCCCTCCTAAGTCAAATAACCTCTCTCATTGTCAAGCAAAGTAGTGATGGACCAAGCGAGCCCACATATTGAAAGCATCGATATCGCTGATAACCGCTTAAGTGGGTGCGAGAGGACAACCACCATTGCTTTGCATATGGGCCAAACATATGTTGAATACCCAAAATGCACAACTTTGATGTGCCATGTGCCTCGAAAACCGTAAAATCCCCACACAGAGCAAGGTTCATGAAGTGTACTGCATATGATGGTCCCCTTCCCCCTCTTCGACACATACTATATGCACCTACATAATACAACCCAAAAAGAATCCTCCTTGATGGTGAAATTAATTAACCTCTCCCGATGTAGGTCAAAGTGATGTGTGCATCGACGAATGGCCTCGTGGGCCCACAGATGGAAGCGTCACATGTGAGTGTCCTAGGATAACCACCGCCTGCATGCATGTGGCCCAAAGAGGTGTTGTGTGATGTTTGAATAGCCGATTTCACAACTTTGATGTGGCACGTGCCTCGGAAACCGAAATGTCCGGACACTGAGTGAGGTGTGCTTGTTCACGGACGCGTACGTATATTATATGCTAGTGCCCTCCCACCTATTCGACACGTACTATATACTCCCACCATAACACAAACAAAAAAGATTCTACCTTGCTGGTCAAATTAACCTCTTTGTCGGCTGTTGGTCAAAGTGACGGATGATGACCTCACGGGCCCATAGAAAGCGTCACGCATGAGTGAGTGTCATGTGGGACAACCATCGACTGCATGTGGGCAAAACATGTATGTACGAAAGGGTTGTGTAATGTTTTAAATAACGAATTCATGACTCGGATGTGGAACCTACCTCACAAAATGGCTAACCCACACGGTGGCTCACGACTTGTAGTGTATTGCCAGCAACCCCCACCCCCTAGACGCACACACACACAACGCACATCCACCACAACTACTATGCACGTTAAGTTATCCCGCGGTGAACATATGTTACCAAAGGAGGGACGTTTACGTTTTGAAAAAAAAACAGAGATCAATAAGACGTTTTAGTACATTGATTGATTTTCTAGGGGTATAATGTGCAAAAATCAAATTTGAGCTACATTCACACGTGACAGTGCACCTAAATGGATTGCAAAAACACATGTGTCTCTTACTCCCCATGAAAGAAATTTCAAACATTGAGAATCTTGATCTCTAAATTATAGTACATCCAAAACTTATTTCAAATTCATGAAACTTATCGTATTGTCATATGGATACCAATACGAAGTGGCATGTACTTTTTTTGTCAAATTTGGACTAGTTTTGATGTAATCTTTATCCTCTTACTAACGGGAGATTATTGACAATTGGGAACCAATAACGCAAATGGACTATTTATTCGAACCGTGGGCGTTAAACCAACAATGGATACGTGCCATGCTTCGGTTAAGTAATAGAGTGGCAGCACTAACGATCAAAATAGAAAAACAATATACGTGCCGCTACGCAACCGTGTGTCGTGCGAGAAGGCATGAGTTGACGGACTGATCACGATAGTGATCACGATGGTGCACGACTATCTCGGTTACAGATATGTCGCAGGCCAGGTGTTCCATGGATATTGCAGATGCACGCGGTGCATGGGTGATACGACGTCTCAACAGCTAATGTCAATGAAAGATGGCAGGTCCGAGAAAATCATGTACATGGGGTATCGAAGATGGCTCGAGAAGGACGACCCATGGAGAAACCATGGTGATCTATTCAATGGTGAGGCTGACCATCGAGGACCTCCACATAAGTGGATTGGCGCCAAAATCGATGAGCTAAAAACTCGGAGCAGTGCCTCGTGCCAGGAAAGATGATGAAAAAGGCGTCAGAACCGCTGCTGAAGGTATGGAAAGCGAGGTCTATTTTTTGTGACTTGGAGTACTGGCCAAACTCGACAAGCCTCATTCCCTTGATCGAATGCATATATGTAAGAATGTCCTTGAGAGCTTGCTTGCGACACTGATGAACATGCCAGATAAGATCAAGGATGGGCCGAAGGCAAGAAGAGAGTTGCAAGATTTGAATAGCAGGGCAGATCTACACATGACGCCCCATAAAAAGTCTTAGGAGACAGAGACGGAGATAGAGGCATGGGAGAAGAAGGGCAAAAAAGTGAAGGAAGAGGATTATTGTGCCCCTTCTTGCTTCACTTGAAGTCCGGCTGAGATCGATCAGTTCTTCATGTGCCTTACCAGAATCAAAGTTAGTTGTGGTTACTGTGGGAAGATAAGCAGATTTCTAGACACAAAGAAGAAAAGGTTCTGCGGGATGAAGTCCCGTGACTTTCATGTGTTGATGACGCAGATATTACTTGTTGCCCTTAGAGGGATAATTGACAAGCACGTCCGTGACACGCTTATTGGTCTATGCGACTTTTTCGACGTCATCTGTCGAAAGTCGATCAATGTTAAGCAGCTCTGAAGGCTACTGGAAGAGATCGTTGTGATACTAAATGATCTTGAGATGTACTTCCCACCCGCATTCATTGTGGACAACATAATAGACCTGGGGCCATCATTCCTGCACAACATGATGTTGTTCAAGAGGATGATTGGGGTCATCAAAGGAGTCGTTCATAACATGTCCCATCCGGACGGAATCATCGTCCAGGCATATCTAATACAAGAGTGCATCTCTTTCTGCGAGAATTATCTATATGGAAGAGACCGGCCTGGTGTTGGTTTGCCCATTAAGGAGCACCCTGGGAGGCTCGAAGGAGAAGGTCACTTCAACGGTCACAGGGAACTGCATGTGGCCTACTCGGATTGACGCAACAACTTTGACAGAGAAAACTTAGTAGTGCTACGACACCTAGACGAGGTAGACCCTTTCGTGAGACTGCACAAAGAAACCATCGCAAAGAAGTATCGTGACCGGGGGCTATGCAGGACGGATGCGAAAGTAACTAGAGAGCACACCTCCACTTTCATGCATTGGTTCAAAGAGCATATTCTTGCTAATCCCCGGAAGAGGGCTCTAAGGATGGATTGCTCATATACGCCTTAGCATATCGCCCCTCGGCCAACCTCGCAACCTATCAGGCATACGATATCAATGGATACACGTTCTACATGGAGGCCAAATATATGAACAGTGATTTTCAAAACTCAGGGGTGACGATGGAATGCATGACCGGCAGCAACAACAGCGCAACTAAGAGATTCTACGGAAGGGTCGAGGAGATCTGGGAGCTTCACTACTCTGGACTGCAGAGCCCGACGATGTTCTGTGTCAGATGGGCTAAGAATGTCGAAAGGGAAAACCTTTATTTCAGTACCATGACTATACCCGACGCCAAGAGCGCTACTGTGAATGCCATCGCAAAAAAGAGCCATGGGTACATGCTAAGCACGTGACATAGTGCTTCTTCATAACTAACCCGAGCAATCCCAGCCACGTTGTTATGAGGATAGGCAAAAGGAACATCATTGGGATAGATGGAGTCACCAATGAGGAAGACTACAACCAGTAAGACAACCCGATGAGGGAAGATGACGATGGCGATGAAGTATACGTCAAAAGAAGAATCATTACTACATTACCTATGAAAGATCATACTCCATGGAAAAGGAATAGTCACAATGAAGGGCTCAATTATTCATCAACTAACAAGAAGGGAAAGAAGCTCGCTCAAAAATGAAAATGTCGACGCTGAGAAACAGTTATCGGTCAAATGATGTAATATATATGTTCCTATTTTGTGTACACACTTAACCATTATGCATGGGTCAAATGATGTAATATACATGTTCCTATTTTTATACACGCTTAACCATCAAATGATGCAATATTTATCGCCTTAGTTATATACATTGTATCACCTTCCCTTCGTTCCTACTCTCAGAAAAAAGGAAAAGAAAAGAAAAGGAAAAGAAAATAGAAGAAACAAACAGGAAAAGAAAAGAAGAATGGTAGCTCTGGTTGAAGAAAAGCGCTATAGCTATTGGTGATAGCAGTATCTCATTTCTGGAAATGTGCTATAGCTACGTTAGATAGCAATAGTGCTTTTTCCTAAAATGCGATATAGCTACCCTGGCTATAGCATGTTTTTAAGAAACACACTACTGCTATGTTGGCATAACCCCCTCGCCCCCACCCGCATGCTTCCCTCCTCTGCTTCCTCCCCCAAATCCCCACTCTCTCTTCCCCCCCCCTCGTCACCGTTGGAGCCAATGCCCTCGCTGCACCCCTGCCCTCGCCGCGCCCCTGCCCCGAGCACCGCCGGATCCCTGGCCTTGCCCTCACCAGAGTCTCTGCCTCCTCCTCCTCGACCTCGCCAGAGCCCTGCCTCGCCCTTGCCGTAGTTGCTGTCTACCTCGACCCCACCTGGCCTCTAACATGCCTCGGTGCCGCCATCTCCCCCGACCCCATCTCTCTCTGTGCCCTCTGTAAGCCTGCTCCCTTCCGCTCTTCTCTGCTCTCTGCTCTCTCTATTAGTATGTACCCTAGCTATTTAGTGCTAGTTAGTATGAACCCTAGAATATTTTTAGTGCTAGTTAGTTAATTAGAATTAGTATGAACCCTAGTTAATTATGTAGTATGAACCCCAGTTAAAAAAACTAGGACAGATTAGTGGCTATTTTTTAGTGGTAGTTAGTATGAACCCTTGGTTTCAAACTATTGCTATTTTTTGTTGAAACAATTGTTGCTATTAAAAAACAGAATTAGTGTGAACCCTATAGTTAACTAGTTGGTATGAACCCTAGTTAAAAAAAAAGAATCGGTATGGGTTAAATGAATTCTAGGTATTTTAGGTGTTTTAGGTGTAGTTAACAGAATTCTAGGTATTTAATTTTTTAGTTAAAGCAATTGTTACTATTTAAATATAAAATAGAATTAATTAACCCTAGGTGAATTAGTATGAACCCTAGGACATATTAGGCAGTATGAACCTAGTTAATTAGTATGAACCCTAGGTTTTTAAATTAGGACAGAAATTTAGCTAGGTTTCAAATTAGGACAGAAATTTAGCTAGGTTTCAAATTAAGACGGAAATTTAGGTAGACTGAATTTATTTTCCGATATTGTGTAACAAAAGGACTTCTTGAATTTTCTTCATGTTCTATATTTTTCTTGCTGTTATATGCAAATTTGAAGTGGACATCTGATATGTGGACATGTGATTTGGACATGTGATGTTTGGAGTTTGGACATGTCGTATTTTTGTACATATGATGTTAGGAAAATGATGCTTATGTGTAGGGTAAATTATTCAAGTGGCCTATGTTTTGCCGGAATGTTGATTCATTTCTGTTCCGGTGAATTTCAGGCGCTCGATATGTCCACTTTTTAATAAAGGTCATGCCGAAGTTTCCTGTGAATTTTGGCATACCTTGTGCTAGAAAGTTGGCACATCGAGTGCCAGGATTTACTGGGAAATGACATTCCGGCAAACCATAGAACTTTTTTTATGTCATTACTCATTTTTATTTTAGTTTAAGAATTATGCAAGGAGACTTAATCGTAGGAAACATGTCGAAAAATGAAGAAACCGGGCCTTCTGACCACGATGCAGATGAGATGGATTATGAGGGTGAACAACAGTACTCAAATTTTTGTCTACTAAGCACAGTCAAGGTTTGCAGGGCGGCCTCGATGATGTACTAACGCTGACATCGACACCGATGGTGCTAGCACTGATGGCGGCGCCGAGACTGGTGGGGAAGTTATCGGCGGGGAAGATACCGGAGGGAAAGGTACCGGCGCTAAAGCCGCTACCGAAAAGAAGAAGCAGAGGATACGGAAACCTAACAAACTCGGCATTGGACGACTAGTGATCACAAAGATGGCCCCTAGAAAGTTTGAGCCAATAGAGCCAGAAGAACCTCGCAAGTGCTACGAGAACCAAGTCGGATGCATCCTAGGGAATGCGCGAGCATCAACGACAATGAGTTAAGGGTAAAGAACATTTGAAGTAGTTGCTCCTGACAAAGCTGCACAAGAGATTCAAGTTCCCTGACCTGGATGACGACATGGAACACTCGTGGGATGATCCAAAGATGAAAACGATTAACAATCACGCCATGGGCATGTCCAACAATGATTTGGCCTCCTAGAAAGGGATGGTGAAATGGGCTATTGAGGCTGAGGAACCCCTGTCCAAGATTCTGGAGGAAAATCCGACACTTACAGAAGAGGAGTTCCAAAATTTCAAAGACACTTGTGCTAATGAGGCAGCCAAGGCTAAGGTTGTGAAATTCAAGAGCCTTCAGCAAAGGAACACGGGGAACCAACGCCTCAGAAGCCATGGCTACGCTTTCATCGATACCTCGTGTTACGCCCTATTATGCAGGGGCTTCACAATACAACAATAAAGTCCGATCACCTTCTCGGCCGCTCGGCACCCCGAACTTATAGCACTATATGCATCAGCTCCGAATCATGTCTTGGGTCATTGCTTGGGTTTGCCCGACTCCCTTGTTTTGGTACCTTACATTCCGTTATATCGGCTAAGGTAGCGCAGGGAGAACTACTGCGATTGTGTCCCGGTTCTTCCGGATGAGCACCTCAGTAGAGAAAGCCGAAAACCGACTGTCATGATACAGCGAGAGCCGGTCAGCTGTTCGAGAGGTTCTAAAATCCTTAAAGATTTATTCCACATAACGTTATTATAAATGCAGAGTGCGATGGATCGGTCTTCCGATCAGGTGCCAATAGAGCCCCTAGTTCGGCCTTCCGAACACTAGGGGCTGCGCCGACCATACTCTAATTCCTATGGCTAAGTCAGAGCGGTAAAGCCCTATAGTCCGATTGCCTAGTTCGTGGTGAGGAACACCACCTTAAAAGGACCCAACCATGGGATAAAGAGTGTTCAGGTACGACCCGAACACCCCCGAATTTCTTTCGTGGGGGCAGAAGCCGACGACTAGCCAACTCTCAGTATTTACATACACTAAACAGCCGCACATGAAGAACAAGTGTTCAAACAAAACATGCAATAAATAATAAAAGCGCCAGTATCCCATATTACAAAGAATGACACGAATGCCCTCCGGGAAATATAATGTCTTTCGTACACTTATCCGCCGCAAGGCGGGCTCCCTTCAGTACACTTTCATAGTACAGTTCGGGCTTGCGGTGCTCCTTTCCCTCCGGTGGCCCCTCAGTCATCAGCTTCTCAGTGTCAAGCTTCCCCCAATGCACTTTTGCATGGGCAAACACCATGCGCGCACCTTCTATACAGACTGATCACTTGATAGCATCAAGCCGAGGACAGGCGCCCACAATCCGCTTCACGAGTCTGAAGTAACTGCTTGGAATTGGTTCCGCGGGCCATAGCTGTACAACCAAGTCCTTCATGGCTAGTTCGGCCGCCTAGTGCAGTTCGACCAGCTGCTTCAGCTGATCGATAAAAGGCACCGGATAGTTCGGCGCCAAATACTACGACCAGAAGTTCCTCTCCACAGACTTCTTTTCCTTGGTCTGGTAGAATTGGGCGGCATCTGATATGCTGTGAGGCAGATCCGCAAATGCCCCTGTGAAAATAAGAATTCAGCTTGTCGCTTAGAGTTCTCCCCGCTATCATGTAAAAATGGCCATAAATACAACAGGCCTTACCAGCCGCAACTTTTTGGGCCTCCTGAATGTCCCGTACAGCACCTCGGGCTTCTTCCCGAGCATCTTCCACGGCTTGGAGAGCTTGGGTGAGTTCGGACTCTTTCCCTACTAGACTCTGCTCCAAGCCCTCGCTTTTCTTCACAGCCTCCTGGAGCTCCCGTTGAGCGGTGATGACCCTGGCCTCATGTTTTTCACGAAGCGACTTTTCGGCGGTAGCCTTCTCGTTGGCATCAGCCACAACCTTCTTCAGTGCCTCATACTCAGCACTCGCTCCTACGGCATACAACACAAATATTTTTCAATAGGCACAATTACTCATTCGTGCCTAACGCAAGACAATGTTTCAACATACCTTGCTTGTCCTCCAATTGCTTCTTCACATGGCCAAGTTCCTCCTCGACCCGTTCCAGGCTCTGCTTCAGTTTAGACACTTCCGCATTATGAGTGGCCATCTTCTCCGCAGATGCCTGTTTTCACACAAAGGGGTATACGTAATTAACAAAGGTTCCCACAAAAACAGAGGATTTGATCCCCTGCCTGGTTCTTTCTCTTTCGCCGTACAGTGTATCAGGGGCTACTACACATATTATGATGATTCCTTAAAGGTTTCTTAGAAAACATACCTCAAAAGCCTTTATAAGACCAAGGCAGGACTCATTCAGCCCGCTTTCGTCAGACTGAATCTTTTCAACCACCGCACCCATGAGCGTCCGATGTTCATCGACGATAGACGCATTTTTTAACACTGTCGATAGACCGCCTGGAAGCTCTGCTTGGACAGATGTTGCTGGCGGAGTAGGCAAACCTCCTACCATCGAAGGTGGCTGCTCGCCCGATCCTGGAGCCTTAAAAGTCTCCAGGACTGTGTCCGGCCGCGGTCCGAACCCAAGATCGCCCCCACCGTCGACACGCTTGGGGGCCATTGCTCCCGTGTGTCCGGCTCCAGAGATATGACCCCCCCGGTCTGGGTCCTGTTGAGACGACACCTCAGTGTAGCGCCTGGACTTTGGGGAAGGGGCCTTTGGAGGCGTCTCGCCCGCCAAGGCTTCTGAGCTCAGCGAATCCTCCGACGAGGACTGTCCGGTGCGAGACCTCGCCGGGCTGTACGAGGTACGGCGACAGTTAAAACTACTATGCCCAAACAACCCCGGACGCATGTGCGTGTTCGGATTTCGTATACTTACAACTTTTCCAGGGGCTAGGCCATGAGATCCCACTCCGGGCTGCTATCGGCAGCCATGGTGGATGCCTCTAGGAGGGAACCTTTCCCCCAATAGGGCGATTCGGCCTCCAGGGATGAGGAGGCCGTCCTTTTCTTCCCACCTCAAGAGCGAGGCTCATCCTCCTCTGCTTCCTCCTCTTCGTCTCCGGAAGAAGGAGCGTCGCTAGAGTCTTCAGATTTTGCGTCCATAGCCTCGCAACGACGGAGGCCACTCCGGGTCTTTCTGACCCTCTTGGAGGCCTCTTTCTTTGGCGCCTCGTAAGGCGCTGGGACCAGCATCTTCGTCAGAAGAGGTCCGGCCGGTTCCTACAGCAGCGGGGCCGGACAATGTATCTGCTCCACCTTTTTTATCCATCCCTGGGGTCATAATAGAGCACGATAAAAATGTCTCCCTCAGGACATGCCAACTGAAGCCTGGATGGACAGAGCGTGGCCATAACTTACCGGGCTTGCAGAATGGGATAATTGGTACCCACGGTCCTCGGCGGAACCCGACCATGATTTTTTGGACTTAAAGAGCACCTTCCAGATGTCCTCGTGGGGGAATCATAGAGCTCCCGAAGGTTTTGGTACTCGGTTGGGTCGTACTCCCACAAATTGCAGGCTCGGCGCTGGCAAGGGAGGACCAGGCGAACTAACATCACCTGGACTACATCGACGAGCTTGACGTCCTTGTCGACCATACTTTGAACGCGTGTCTGGAGCAGTGACAGCTCATCGGACGAGCACCAGTTTGGGCCCTTCTTGGGCCAAGACGTAGGCCGTAGTGGGGCTCCGGATCTGAACTCAGGAGCTGCGGCCCACTTTTTGCCGCGTGGTTCGGTGATATAGAACCACTATTGCTGCCACTCCTTGACGGAGTCGTTGAAGGCACTCGTCGGCCAAACAACCTTGGGCATCTTGCTCACCATGGCACCGCCACACTCGGCGTGCTCGCCACTCACCACCTTGGGCTTCACATTGAAGATCTTCAGCCACATGCCGAAGTGAGGCGAAATCCGGAGAAAAGCCTCGCACACGACGATGAACGTCGAGATATTGAGGAAAGAATTGGGGGAAAGATCATGAAAATCAATCCCATAGTAATACATGACTCCACGAACAAATGGGTGAAGGGAAAACCCGAGCCCACGGACAAAATGAGGAAGAAACACGACTCTCTTGTGGGGCTTCGCAGTAGGGACGATCTGTCCCGCCGGTGGAAGACGATGGCCGATCTTCTTGCCCAGGTACCCGGCCTCTAGGTGTCTCTTGATGTCCTTCTCTTGGACGGTAGAGGCCATCCATTTGCCTCCTGCTCCGGATCCGGACATCTTCGAAAAACCCTCTCTTTTATGGAGAGGAGGAATGCTTGGGTGCTAGAGCTCGAACAGAGGGAAATGGGCTAGCAAAAGGAGGAGGCGTGGGTAAAGAGGAAGAGACCTTATCTCTTTATAGAGACGGTGAAAGCTTTTTTGCACCTCCCCACTTGCCTGGGTGGAACCGGCTTGTTCCCCACTCGCCGCGATTAGCGGTGCGGTTAGATTACCCATGCCCGTATTGATGAGAATCCCACAATAAGGGGACACGATCTCTGCTATGGCAAAACGTGCAGAAGAAACAGCCTTGCAATTTGCGTTATGGCTGGTTGTGGGAAAACGGTTTGAATAATGACCCGACCTTAATGACATGTCACGTGGTCAGCAGATTGCATTTGTGAAATATCATTCTCTCTACGGCGGTATGTGAAGATCATTTTGCAGATCCGGACATGGTCTACATGTTCGATAATTACCTTGGAGTGTTTGGAGAAGGAACCCGCCTTGCAATGCCGAAGACAAGACTGCGCGCCGGACTCATTGTCATTGAAGCCTAGTTTAGGGGCTACTGAGGGAGTCCTAGATTAGGGGGTATCCGGACAGCCAGACTGTATACATCGTCCGAACTATTGAAGCATGAAGATACAAGACTCAAGACTCTGGCCGACTCTCCTTTGCGTGGGGGGCAATCTTGGCGATCCGGATATTGTATTTCCTTCCTTGTAGCCTACTCCATGTAAACCCTAGCCCTCTCCGGTGTCTATATAAACCGGAGAGGTTGGTCCTTAGAAGGCCGATCACAATTACAATCATAATCATCATAGGCCAGCTTCTAGGGTTTAGCCTCTACGATCTCATGGTAGATCTACTCTTGTACTACCCATATCATCAATATTAATCAAGCAAGAAGTAGGGTTTTACCTCCATCGAGAGGGCCCGAACCTGGGTAAACATTGTGTCCCTTGCTTCCTGTTACCATCGGCCTAAGACGCACAGATCAGGACCCCCTACCCGAGATCCGCCGGTTTTGACACCGACACTAGCTAAGACATTGGCCACATTAACCTTCAAGACGCCATAAGGAATCTCTTGGTTGTGGAACATGTGGACCTTCGGCTTCACGATCGTTGCCTTTCCCACTGCCACCTTCTGGCGCTTGATGTCGCACAGTAGGGTGCACGGGCTATCGTCATCCTATGAAGACATGTCTGCGACGTCAAATATCCAAAAGGCAACTGAAACGGAAGACTATAGACATGCTGGTTAAAAGGGTATGATGCATAATTACCATGAGGGCGTCGACCTCAGCCATAGACGAGGGCTCGCCGAGGCTGCCAGAGAAGGAGGTCGGGCTGCTATGAATAGGAGAGGGACCTTTTGCGGTTGCTTGAGTAGTTGCTCGTGGTGTGATGGTTATCAAATTGCTCCAGACGTAGCTGGGAAGGGGAAAGTCCTCTGGCCCATTATCTGGATTGCTCTTCGACGAATCGATAATTGCAGGAATCAAGCTGGTTGTAATTACTGATTGGAAGTTAGTCGTGACGCCAACCACCATGTCGTTGACCGGTACATTGACTACCCTGAGAAACTCTTCTTTGGTCTCAGCTTTGGTCTTATTGACCGCAATCACGACCTTCTCGCTGATGGTTTGTTGTGTGAGCAATGTCTCTTCCATCTTTCCTCTGGCTCCTCGTCGTAGCACGACTTCCAAACGGCGCCATCTCCCACGCCGTGCACACGTCCATAGGATGGCAGTTTGTCCTCCTGGACCTTTTTCAGTATGCTCATAGCCGGGTTGAATGGGCTGTCCCACTTGGACCTCGCTGATGACAGTGACGACTCGTCGCTTTTTGCTGCCTTTTGGTGCTGCTCTTTCTGCAAAAGGAACGCGGATGGTTTACTAATGTGACAAAACTTGTAGTCGAATTGATTAGAAGATAATATCATAAGGTGGTAATAAAACAATTACCTGAAGTCTCATGAACTCCCTTGTGTTCGGGTCCATGTAAAAGACCTTATTGACGCGGTCCCACTTGTACCGGGCCCTGATCCATTCACGCTCCGGTGGGTTGGTGAACTCCGCCTAGGGATCTGGTATTTTGTGAATTTCACGTTTGGCGTCCTCCTTAGCCAATACGCGCCTCTTCCCCTCGTAACCATGGCTTCCGAGGTGGTGGGGAGGCGTGTTCCTAGCCTGGAGCGCCTTCATTTTCTTCGACCTTGCCTTGACTTCTTCTTTAGCGCAAGTCTCCTTGAATTTTTCAAAGTCCACTTCCTTTAGTGACGGATTGTCAGCATGAATCTTTGACCACGGTTCATTCTTTGCAATCCCTTTTTTCACCCGAACTTTCCAGGCAGACAAGTCATTGGTGAATGTCACCATCGCCTTGCAGTTTGTCTGTCTCATGCGTCGTCGTCCCATGGATCTTTGCATTCATCCCGGCCGGTAATAGGAACCTATTGTGCAACTTCTTTACGAGCATGTGCTCCATATGTGGTATCTTCTTCAACGTCTCGTCGTTGATGTTGGCGGTTTCCCTGAGGATGCATCCTAGTTGATTGCCCCAGCACGAGCGCGCATCCTCCAGCGTCGTTGGCTCTATTTTGTTGGTGTGCATCTCCGTGACCACAATTTGTCAGATGCCGAGCTTGCTTGGTCTTCGTGTCCTCTTCTGCTTCGGTGCTTTACAGGCTACGACAGCATCGTTGCTGGTCTTGGGGGTGGTGTCAGTGCCGATGCCAGTGTTAGTGTCGGCTTTGGTGTCAGTGTTGGTGCCACTACCGCCACCCTGCATCCGCATCTAGTGTTCATCCAGGTAATAAAAAAAACGATTTGCTAGCTCGACAGGGTCTTCCCCAAGGCGACCAGAACCCCCGGCTTCGGCATGGCTAGACATGTTTCCTATTCAAAATTGTAAACAAAAAATATAATGAAGAGAAAAAAGGGCCTATATTTGGTCGGAATGTTGATTCATTCCCCCCGGAAAATCTCGGGCACTCCATATCTCCTAGTTTCTAGCACAAGTCATGATGAAAATCACGGAAATTTTTGGCATGACCTTTGCTAAAAAGTGGACATCTGGAGCGCCTTAAATTTGCTGGAACGAAAATGAATCAACATTCAAGCAAAACATAGACCACTCGGATATTCTTTGACATTCAACCAACATTGCAAAATCATATAACATCAATGACATATACCATTTGCAAAATATATCATTCAGGCAAGTACATACAGTGAAATGACCTCAGTAAACATTGCAAAATAGTGGTCTTTTCAAAAACCAAAAACCTTTGGAAAATGACCGCACTAAACATTTGCTATTTTATATACCTAAAAAATTCCTATATGCTCTCTCTCCTACTGCCCTAACCAACTAAATAGCCCTATAAACTAATTTGCTACTGTTTTTTCCTTAATGATCTCTCTCTCTACTACTGCCCTAAACTAATTTGCTACTATTTTTTTTACTAAATGATCTCTTGCTCTCTCTGCTAATTTTCCTGGCTAAATGCCCTAGCTAAATGCTACTATTTTTAATAGCTAAATGTCGTAGCTAATTTTCCTAGATAAATGCCCTAGCTAATTTTCCTAGCTAAATGCCCTAGCTAAAAATGCCATAGCTAATCTTCCCTAACTAACTACTATCTGTTAACTCCAATTTTTCTAATTTTGTTTAAAGTAGCAACAACATCACCTAATTGTTGTGGTTAAAGAAAATTCTATAACTTTTGACTTATGAACCCTAGAACCCTAGATTTTTTTTCCTAATAAACATTTTATCCTAATAAAAATTCCTAAATTGAACCCTAAAATTTATTCCTACTGCCTACCTAATAGAACCCTAAACTGAAAACGTAGTTTCATTTCTAACAAATAGAGAACCTAATTGATAGAGAGAGGGGGAGGTGGTGGGCAGGGGGTTGGTCAGTACCTGAAGGGGTCGGAGCGGCGGCGGCACAGACGAGGAGGAGGTCGGAGCAGCGGCGGCGCAGACAAGGAGGCCGAAGCGGTGGCGACGTGGATGAGGAGGAGGTCGTAGCAGCGGAGGCGGGGACGAGGAGGAGGAGGAGGTCGGACCAGCGGGCAGGGGCTCGGGCTGGCGTCGAGGCCGAGGGTGAGCAGGGGCTCGGGCCGGCGTCGAGGTCCAGGTCGAGGTGTGATGGACGGCGGGTAGGGGCGATGGCGGCGCGCAATAGCAGAGAAGATGGGGAGAGGTGGGAGAGTGGGGGGGGGGATGGGACTTGGCAAAATTTTGAGTCGCACGGTGGTTAACTAAAAATAGCAGTAGCGCTGGATTAGGACCCAGCGCTATACCTAAGTTAGCTATAGCACTGGATCCTAATCCAGCACTACTGCTAACTTTTCTAATATTTATTTTTTTACTTCTAAAATACAAATAGCAGTAGTGCTGGATCCTTATCCAGCGCTATAGCTACCTTAGCTATAACGCTGGTTCCCAATCTAGCGCTACCACTATCTTTCTTTTCTTTTTATTATTTTCCTTTTGTTTTCTGTTTACTTTTCTTTTTCTTTTGTATTGCTTTCTCCCTTTTGTTTTTGTTTTTTTTCTCCCGACGATGGTGTCTCCCTCCCACATTGCGCGAATATCATCGGAAAACCATGCATGTGGTGGTAATTGAAGGGGATGTATATATATCTCTCCCTAATAATAAAGCACAAATTGAGTCTCTCAGATTCACCGTCGCGGCGCTTTTCCAAAAAAGCCCCTGTGCTATTGGGAATTCTACTCGCAATACCTTCTTAAGTGGTAAATTTGACATAAGGTTTCAGTTTTGCAGAGAAGACCCTATAGTTTGCTATATTCAACCTGTGGTCATTTTAATGGGACGAGCTCTTTTCCTTCTATGCGTGCTCTGCTCAATCTATACGGACATGGCACCGTTAGCGGAGGCAGGTCTTTTTCTCCGGCCATCCACCGGCCTGCTCTCCTTCCCCTCCCGATCCGCCCCTAATACTCTCCGGTGCCACCTGCAGCCTCTTCAATCTTGAACCTCCTACACATGTGCCATGCTTCTCTGACTTGGATCAGAGTTGGATTTTGTGTCCTCAAATCGATGGAGTAGCCACCAAATTCCGTCGAATCATCGTGTCAACCCCCCCGCGGCGGCCGCGCCGCCCAGGAACCCCAGCCACCGCTCCTGCTAGGCCAGGCTCCGCTGCTGAGGTCCCCCATCGCCATTTGATCCCCAAGTGCCTCTCCGCCTTCTCAACGGCCTCACCCAGCGAGCTTGCCTGGACCCCGAGGTCATTGGAGCGAGCCTCCACTAGGCCACCCGACGCGCCAATGATCCCGTGTGCTGCCGCTCGAAGCTTCCCTGCTCGCTTCCCTCCTGTCAGGACCGGAGCCCCGATCTACTGAATTTTAACTAAACTAGCTGATTTCAGTCAGGAAATTGGGAGAATTTGAGCTAGGGTTTTCATCGCATTAGCAAAGGGAAAGTAGGTAGCACGCCACTGGTGGCTAGGGTTTACACCCAGTAAGTTCTTACATGCCTCGAATGGAAGAGATGGCTGGCTTTTATAGCCATTACAGAGCTAGAAAGCAAAAAGCAGAAAGCTAAGGGCACATGGCGTTGTCGGGCGATGAATAGCTTTTCTCGCGCCATCTCAGCCGTCGGATGGACGATCGACGAAGGATAGCGATCAAGACCCGCGAACCATTATCTTTGCTTGGTGACCCTCCGATGAGCGATGAACGGCTGTAGACGTAACTGGCACGCAGAAACAGGGGATCTTCAGAGTTTGGGCCTGACAATAGCCCCCGATTGAGCTGGAGCTTGTCCTCAAGCTCTAAATGCAGGGAAAACTTTCTGTATGAAAGTTGAATCCTCCCAAGTAGCTTCTTCTGTAGGTAGATTTGCCCACTTCACCAACCATCTCACCACTGGAATGCTTATACTACCCTGTTTCCTAGGAATGAGCTTTCTTTCCAACACAGCTTCAGGTTCAATTCTAATTGTACCATCAGGACCAACCAGGGGAAGATTGGATGAGGGCACTACTTTGGGACCAATATGCCTTTTCAGCTGACTCACATGGAATGTGTCATGCAACTGAGTCTTTAGGTAGAAGCAGCTTGTATGCATGGTTTCCAACTTTGGTCAGAATTTTGAAAGGTCCATAAAACTTGGAGTGCAATTTGATGTGCCTGTGTAAACTGAGAGAAGTGTGTCTGTGAGGTTGGAGTTTAAGATAGACCATTTCTCCCACACTTAACTCTCTTTCCTGTCTGTTCCTATCTGCAAAGAATTTCATTCTAGCTTGTGCTTTCAGGAGGTTTTGCTTGATCACTTCCACTGCTAGCTCTCTGTTCTGCAGCAAATTCTCATTATCCTCACAAATAGTGTCAGGTAGAGCAGATTCAGCTACCATTGGGGGAGGAAATCCATACAGGGCTTGGAAGGGGGTCATTTTCAAAGATGTATGGAAAGAAGTATTATACCACCACTCAGCTAATGACAGCCATCCATGCCACTTCCTTGGTTGCTGAAAGCACATACATCTCAGATAATTCTCCAAGCACTAGTTGACTCTCTCTGTTTGCCCATCTGTTTGTGGATGATAGCTAGTGCTCATGTGCAGCTTGATGTTGAGTGACTTGAACAACCTCTGCCATCGATTGCTGGTGAAAATCCTATCTCTGTCAGTCACAATCACCAAGGGCATGCCATGCAACTTAAATACATTATCAGAGAAGGCTCTTGCTACAGATTGCACTGTGATGGGGTGCTTCATAGCAATGAAGTGAGAGTATTTAGTGAATCTGTCAACTACCACTAAAATTAAGTTCTTGTTCTCTGAAGTAGGCAAGCCCTCTACAAAGTCCATGCTGATATGAGCCCATGCAAAATCAGGTACAGGAAGGGGTTCCAACAAACCAGGATAAGGTGTATGTTCAGCCTTGTTCAACTGACACACAGGACAGTTTTTCACAAATGTGATCACATCCTGCTTCATACCTTGCCAATGGAACCAATTTAACTCTGTGATAAGTGGCTCTTTCACCAGAATGTCCTCCTAGCTCAAATGTATGAAAAGTTGCTAGAATCTCCTGCCTCAACTTAGTGGTCTTGCCCACTACAACTTTGTTGTTAAACCTCAGTATACCATTCTTAAAGGAATAAGCACTACCATTGTTTTTATCCACAGAGCATGTAGCAATTAATTCCTTGACTTTGTCATCCTTGTGGTAACTGTTAACTACCTCTTTAACCCAGGTAGGAGATGCACCTGTAGTAAACAGGGCAGAAACTGCATGTTTTACTCTGGATAATGCATCAGCAGCCCTATTCTCTTTCCCTTTCTTATATTCAATAGTGAAGTTGTATCCCAGTAGCTTTAATAACAACTTATGCTGGATGCCCTCAGTAATTTTCTGCTCCTGGATGTACTTCAAGCTCTCTTGATCTGTTCTTATAATTAGGGAAGTTGCAGAGAAGTAATGTCTCCATTTTAACAGCTTCAATGATAGCTAGAGCTTCTTTATCAAAGGTACTTAATGCAGCAGCTTTAGTGTGACAACCCAAATTTTTTAACCTTGTTTTATTAATTAAAATTTTGCTAGGAAATTAAATTTTTATTTTTTGGATTTATTCTTGATCTCAGAGCCTCTCTTTTCCCCTAAGTTGTGGAGTTTTCACCCCTAGTAAAAACTTTCCAATTATTATTGGACTCATTTACCCTCTCAAATAAAACAATTCTTTTATCAGTAGGATTATTTATATAATTATTTATCCCTGAGCTTTATCTCTCTAAAATGGTATTTCATAAGTTTAGGACCCCATTTGCACTGCAACCCTTTTATAAATTTATTTAAAAATCCCACCAAAATTTGGAGATGTCATGTGATGTTTCTAAATCACTTTTATGCAAAAAGATATTTCATTCATTGGATATTTGGAGTTCTACACCAAGTTTTCAAATCTAGTCCAGTGGGCAATTCTGCACTACAACCTATTTAAATATTTCTTTCTAGCTTCCACCAAAATTATGGGATGTTAGTAGTAGCATATGGTTCAACTGTATGCAAAAACCTAGTGATGTTCTTTGAAAAATTTGAGTGTATCAACCTCACTTTCATTCTGGTCCAACTTGATGGTTTGTACAACAACCATATTTTTGCTTGCTCTTTTGCCCTTGATACTTTCTCCAGCTTATAGCACACCCTACAAAACCCTTATGTCTAGGAGGATGGGCTCATTGGAATATTTTTGGTTCATGAAATAATGCCATTTACCTCCTGTCCAGAATTGAAGTTCTGCAAAACTTGCACTAACAAGTTTATCCTTTTCACAAACTAACCTCACCACCCTCTTATTCATCTAATGAGACCCCAATCTGGAAGATTTGACCACCCCAAGTACTTCCTAGATGCCTCTGGCATTTTGCCAAACACCCTGTCTGCATGGACAGATTTGGCATGGTTGAAGGTTTTGTGTTGTGAACTTTTCCCTGGTCCCAAACCAAGTTGTCTAGTAGCCTTCATTCTGTCTCTAACCTAGGCCTGAGGATTTGCATTAGTTCTCTAGCAATTTTTGGTCGCCCTGGCATTTCGTCGAGCAAGTGCCATGCACGCCCAGAGCACGAGCAGAGCGCTCATTTTGCACGTGCTCGCGTCCGAGCCAGCACGCCCCCTGGATAAGTTTCCCCGAGCTCATCCTGATCCTGTCCCTCTCGCCACGTCACGCTAGAAGCCCCGACCGCCCCCTCGCCCCCTGCAGCGTTGCTAGCAAGCCTCTTGGCGGCACGCCTACGGCCGTATCCGCCACCTCCATGGGCGGCACCGCCCAAACGGCCACAGCGCGCCAACTCGCCTCCTTCGACAGTGGAGTGGTCGTCGTTAGCCCTTGGAGCTAGCCAACCACCGCCACATCGCCCTGCAGCATGGTAGGGCGGTCCGCCGACGAGCTGATCCACGGCCGCCGCAAACCGACATGGTTGTGCTATAAAAGGAAGCCCCAGAGCTCCTCCGAGCACCCATGCAGCCTCACACCGTCCCCCTAGTGCCCCCATTGCCATCAATTGAAGAGGAGAAGGCCGTCTTCAACCTCTCCGGTCAGCTCGGCCGCCGCCTCGTTCCGGTTCACCCCGGCGCCACCGGGCCTTCCCCACCCTTCCATCACCACCACTCGGCTCCTCATCGTATTGTGGAGCTGCCCAGACCCCCAACTACGACGGAGCATCACCCTAGCCCGAGCCCCCAAATCCACCGAAGCTTTCCCTCCGCCGCAGAGCTCGCCGCCGACGATTCCCTCCACCCCCGTCGACCCTACAACCACCGGAAGGACCGCCCTAGATCCCCGGATCCATCCCTGCCCTCAGCTCCCCGCGAGGAACCGCCGTTCGCTGGCGACGAACGCTGGAGCCCCGCCTCTGCTCGAGTAGAGGAAGAAGAGGGAGTGGAGACCATTCAAACATGACTAGTGGGCCCCCTGGACCCACTGTCAGTGACTCCCCGTGTGGTCCACGCTAGATAAGTGGAGGCGTAAAACCTCAAGTACGCCTCCTCTGACCGAAAGCGTAGTCTCGTTTGAAACGTTTTCTTTTTCTGTTTTTATTAAAAACAGACTTTTACCAAAACTTTGACTAGCTATAACTTTTTAATTATAACTCCAAATGAGTTTATTCTTTTTCCTACCTTCCTCAAATTTTGTCTAGTTTATTTTAAGATTTATTTCAAAAAAATTCAGACAACTTTTTTGTACTATTTTTGAAATTATATATTGATTCAAAAATATTTTAAATAGGATTTTGGAGAGAGGAGAAAGCCTTCAAAGGTTTTGGAGTGCACCCTGCCTCCCCACAACTTGAAGGCAAGCATCCTGAACCCTGGCATAATATTTTTGATGTGTTGGTTTACACGATTATAACACCACCTTATTTCGGAAAACTTGTTATTTTATGTGGTGATACGATCCTTTGCATGAATGCATATTAGTGATTTCCTTGCTGTTGGGAATGAATATACTTGTGATGGTAATCATCCTCATGTACCTTGCATGCATGCCGGAAAGGAATCCGGGAAAGCCTCTGCATTGGGTAGGCGTGAGCTTGTCGCCGGTCACCATCGGGACGGTTATGTCCGGTATGGCATAGTAAGGTATAATGAGCGGTGATTCTGTCGGTTGAAATATATATTGGTTACACATATCATGCAGGGAATTCATAAACCTCCTGAGTCGACCGTAGATCGAGTCTTGTTCCAGTAACCCCCATACTTGTTTCGTACTACCACTTGTCCCTACAACAGGTAGGGTACGGTTGAGTAAGTCGTCAACCCCTTTCAAGCACACACCGTACAGAGAGGCCATGGTGGAAGATACCGGTTATAGCCGGTAGGCAGGCCACCTGGTCCGGGGGCATGGGTGTTTCCGGTTGGGACCGAGAGGGGGGCTCCCCTTAGAGCGCGCGGTATAAATTTGATCCCATGCTACGCGAGGTTGTAGCCTCCCCACTTAGAGTTTTGCTTGACAGGTGTCGTGGGTGATTCCAGACACCGGTGAGTTAAGCTGGTGTGCGTCAGGTGTGTTTTCAATTAAAAGACCGTAGACGGAATTAGTCCCGATGGACTAAAGGAATCCGTTACTCGTGGGTAAAGAGTACACCCTTTGCAGAGATTGAACCTATTCGAATAGCCGCGTCCATGGTTAAGGACTACAGTCTGGGATGGGTCAAGTGTCGGTTTTAGTGTCGGTCTTCGGAGGAGAAACTACTAAACGAGAACGTGGATCATGACTGATGACTTGTGATAATTATGTTATGTTTATTATGGACTAACCCATTATATTATTTGAATTATTGAGTATCCCTTGGACGGTTCTACCTCCTGGATATTCATTGTGATTATTTATTTTATAAGCCCTTTATGTGGTGTTGCTGAGACGCCCGACTATGGCATTGCTTGTTATTTATAAGCCCTTTAGGTGGTGTCGCTGAGACGCCCGACTGTGGCATTGCTTGTTATTTATTTACTTTATAAGCCCTTTATGTGGCGTCGCACAGACGCCCGACTGTGGCATGCTTGTTATTTATTTACTTTATAAGCCCTTTATGTGGCGTCGCACAGACGCCCGACTGTGGCATGCTTGTTATTTATTTACCATATAAGCCCTTTATGTGGTGTCGCTTGGACGCCCGACTGAGGCATGCTTCATATCATGGCCCTTTCGAGGCGTCGCTTCAGACACCCGATCGGTGCATGTTATTGCTACCCCATTATTGCATATTCATGTGGCATATAAATAACCTGCTTGCATGCATCAGAGATTTTATTTTATGACTGACGATGTGATCATAGAATATTTCAGCGCACGATTATCATTTATATTATACCCGTGTTCATAATGTTTGCGAGTACATTCAAAGTACTCACTGGCTTGTCCCTGGCTATTGTCTTGGCCAGATTTCCTGCACGGAGAGGAGCATTGCGACGACAGCCCCGGAACCTAAGAAATGGTGATAGCAGCCTCGTGAAGATAGGAGTTAACCTGGTCAGCTGTTCCTGTTGGGAAATGGAGTCCCATAGACACCGATGATCCACAAACCGCTTCCGCCATCAACCTCTAGAAATCACTTGTTATATTCACAGGCCAGAATGGTCTTGTACTACATATTTTGTATTTTGCTTGGAATTTCTGTATCAATTTGGTGCCTCATCAGCTAACAGTAATCCTGGGGCTGGTGAGCACAACGGCCATTTTCTGGAAATTAATACCCGGAAAACCGGTCGTGACATTTAGGGCCTATGCTTTTGCTGAAATAAGCAAGTGGTCTACCCTCTTGCATCAAAACAGCTCCTAACCCATATCAGAAGCATCAGCCTCTAAAACAAATGGTTTCTTGAAATATGGCAGGGCTAAGACAGGAGTATGAGTGAGTTTATGCTTTAATATTTCAAAGGCATTTTGTTGATCTTGTGCACAAGCAAATGCATCTTTCTTCAAGCAATCAAAGAGAGGCCTGCAAATTATCCCATAGCCCTGGATAAATCTCCTGTAATATCCACTTAACCCAAGAAAACTTCTCAGTTCTGTTACTGTAGAGGGACAGGCCATGCTTTAATAGCCTCAATCTTAGCCGGATCAGTAGAAACTCCCTCAACATTAATGACATGGCCCAGATATTCAATTTCTGTCTGACCAAAAGAACATTTTTCCAGCTTAGCATACAACTTGTTTGCTTGCAGTATGTCAAATACTTGCTTTAGGTGGTTTATGTGCTCTTCCATGGAAAAACTGAATACCAAGATATCGTCAAAGAACACTACCACAAACTTAAGGAGACCAAACAAGAGATTCATCAAAGCCTGAAAGGAAGGAGGTTCATTAGTAAGTCCAAATGACATTACCAAATATTCAAACAGGCCCATGTGAGTTGCAAATGCAGTTTTTGGAATATCCTCCTCAGCCATTCTGATCTGGTGATATCCATTTCTCAGATCAATCTTGGAGAACACTTTTGCCCCTTTTCGCTGATCCAACAGATCCTCAATAACATGAATTGGATACTTGTTCTTTATGGTAATAGCATTCAGTTTTCTATAATAAGTACAGAGCCTCCATGAGCCATCCTTTTTCTTGACCAACAATATAGGAGAAGAAAAGGGACTAGTGCTGGGTCTGATAAGTCCATTTTTTAGTAGTTCTAAGATGATTTTCTCAAGAATTTCCTTTTGATGCTGAGGAATTCTATATGGCCTTTGGTTTACTATTTTTGCTCCATCCACTAGAGGAATCCTGTGGTCACACGGCCTACTAGGTGGAAGTTCAGTAGGTTCCTGAAACAGCTGCTCATATTGGTCCAGCAAAGGTTTCAATGAATCAGGTACTTCTTGAGCCACTGCTACCATGTGGGGGCCTGCAGTAGTGAAGAAGAAAAAAACACACACACTGCTTGTTCTACTAGTTTCTCTGTGTTGTCTGAAACTGTTCTTTTTCCTTGTTTTGGCCATAGTGTGGGTGTCTATAGGGAATTTTAGGAGTTCCATCCATGTTCAGCTCCTTACCTGTCTGATCACGCAGAACAGCCGTTCCAATTGGCAAAGGTGCTGCTTTTTCAGGCATTGCCACCGAAGGAGGAGTAGGTGCTTGTAGCTATTTGGGTCGACCAGGCGCCACTCGTGGTGAGTTGATCTGGTTGTCCTTTACTTGTACACTGCCCTGTCCTTCTACACCATCTTCCTGAGCTGGTTCCGGATCTAGCAGTAAGCGCCTGAAATTGTCCTGGATCTTATCAAAGTTCTTCTGCATCGTAGCAAAATTCCTGTTAACTGTCGCTTGAAATTGCTGGAACTCCTTGCGATCCTCCTCTCTATCCCGCTGCAGTTTCTTAATGTCCAACTCGAGGGATTCGAGCTGCAATTCCGTGGTGGACCCTGAATCAGCATGGCCCATCATGATTTCGCCATCTGCGATCACCACCATAGAGGGTTGGGAGGGTGGGATGGCTTGTCACCGCCGTCGACGCCGTCGCCTGCGCCCGCCTCCGATGGTACACGGACAGAACACAGGAGCTGGGATTTTACCACCAGAGAAGTGCTCTCAGGCAACTAGACTGTCTCTCTGACTGTACCCGAACACTGCCACTCTGGCTGCCGCCCACTGCCTCTGCCGCCAGATCAGAGCTTGAAGAGGGATTTTACAACCGAAGCCAACCCCTACCGCGCTCCAATCAATCCCGCCGCCGAGGAAGGACTGGCCTCTAATACCAATTGTCAGGACCAGAGCCCCGATCTACTGAATTTTAACTAAACTAGCTGATTTCAGTCAGGAAATTGGGAGAATTTGAGCTAGGGTTTTCATCGCATTAGCAAGGGGAAAGTAGGTAGCACGCCACCGGCGGCTAGGGTTTACACCCAATAAGTTTTTACATGCCTCGAATGGAAGAGATGGCTGGCTTTTATAGTCATTACAGATCTAGAAAGCAAAAAGCAGAAAGCTAAGGGCACATGGCGTTGTCGGGCGATGAATAGCTTTTCCCGCGCCATCTCAGCCATCAAATGGACGATCGACGAAGGAGAGAGATCCAGACCCACGAACCGTTATCTTTGGTTGGTGACCCTCCGATGAGCGATGAACGGCTGTAGACGTAACTGGCACACAGAAACAGGGGATCTTCAGAGTTTGGACCTGACACCTCCACGCACCGCCGCCCTGGCCTAGCAGATTAATGGAGGGTGCGACCAACTTTGGTTCGTGCCTCGGTGCTCCTCGCCATTCACCAGCTGCAGGATCCAACTTCTCCACTCTGGTGAGCCCCTCCACCTGGTCAGCCTTCAACTTCGTCCAACACCAGTAGCCCCGACATTGCCATTGCTTTTCTCCGTTGCCTCTATGCAACATTTTATTTCTGTTGATGTGGGGCCACGATCTATGTTTACTCACTACAGGGAGTTCATTATGGTAGCGTACAACCACCAATTAATAGAGAACATGGGGGAAGGGAAAGGAGATGATGCAGCCGGCGCTATGTCGAACCATCGATGCGGCAGATGCAGCATACAAATGCCCTGTAGGTGGCTGGACCTGGGGATCTCCATCAAGGTCGACAACGAGTTGTAGTACTGTGTCCAGCCAACAACACCTTTTGCTTCTATGGTTCAATCCGCACTTCCCTTTGTCATTCTGAATGCACCCTTGTTGATTGCTATCTGGCATTGGCAATGTATTCCAACTGTTTGATGATTTGAGCTTACCATAACTTCAATTCTATAAAAGAGTTATCCTATGGAATTTGTTTATTGGCCACCAATACTGCAGAAACTACAGAACAATGTTATTACTGCTAATGGATAGATGCACTGCAAAAATATGAATAGTTTTGGTCAAAAGAATGCAGACTGCACTTCCTTATTAGTCTATCACCCTCATGGTTGCTAATGATATTTGTTTTACCACCACTTTTTGTGTAACTAGGGGAGGACACTGACCGTTTGGTTAAAAAAAGGAGTGTGGAAACTCACCATCTTTTCTCAAACATTCTCACTCAGTCAACTGCCAAGGTAAAATCAATGGTCGTCTTTGATCAGTTCATACGGAACAAAACTCATTTATTTCAAAAACTGCAGGTTCATGGTGACAAATGGACATACTGTTTCAGGCTTATGACTAAGAATTAGAAACACAGACTCAAATTAATTAGATGCTCTAATTAGAAGGTATGCACTTGGAGGCATTACCCACCTTCTTACTTGGAGGCCTTCCTTGCCTTTTTCCCGTGGCAAACCATGGCGCTTGAAAAATAAAATTAAACATGCACGGGTCTCAACTTCTAAGTGATGTGCCGAAACCGCCACTACCTACAACCGTGCCCTCAGGATTCCCTCGGACCATCCTTATCAATTGTAGTCTCTGCTCTCCCACATTAAGTCCCTCCTTTTAGAAACAGCTTTTCTCGATGGTGGCCTCCCCTAGTAGCTCTTCAACCTATGGTGTGGAGTCGGTTACCCGTCAGAAGGAAATGCTTGCTTAGGTCATTATATTATTAATTGTAACCATGTTATTCTGTCGAGCCTTTCCATCGAGTTGTCAAAACAATATCAAAGTAGAAGATGTTAAATATGAAACTACCAAGTTATGCACTCTGCTATTGTGGTTGTGAAGCTCGTACAGTCTGCTTGATGTTCGCACAAAATTTCCTCCAGGCAACAAGACGATGAGTTCAGTGCAAGTCTTCAGGCTGTAGGGCTAATCATAGCCAAAGAAGTCAGGACTTCCTTGGGTTTTCATGAACGATTTTGAAATGAAGAATAGTTGTTAAGTTATTATTTTTGCTAGAAGAGTAGCGTTGCAAAAGAGTATTGCTGGGGAAGTAACTGTAGCACATGCTACTATTTTTATAGGAAAGAACCTAAATGACCCAACTTATGCAATCTACAGATGTTGCTTACGAAATCAGTAGAGCCATGCATATGCAATTATCTATTAGCAACATCAAGTTTGTGTTTGTATCTCTTCTTCCATCATTTCTTGATCATTATGTTATTTCTTTTCTCATCTCGAATCCTTTTTGTAATAGCCATAAATTCTCTTTTGGTTTAAGAAGATAATAATCCAGTTTCACTAAATGCATTTTCTATACCAGCATATTCTCTAATAATTCAATCATACTACGTACTGGTCTATAATTTCATTTCTTTGGTCATTAATATAGCTTTTCCCTGAGACTGTTTCTCATAGTGAACAACTCATAAAAATGATTTGTAGGAAATATACAAGAATGATAGGGTACATACTGATGTCTTCTATAACTTCCCTGTATGGTTCAGGAGAAGCATATTGCAACAGAAGATTCGAGGGCGATAACGCGAGGAAGAAAAACTGTCTGTTGTGCGAGAAGAAATTGTTGCCCCGTAGGCTTTCAGTTTAAATGTTTCCATTACATAAGTTTCACTCTATGCATATGATACATTTGTTATCACTCGGTATTCTGCTCAAGGGGAACTGATACTTCTGCATATGAGAATTCTTATCCTTTTGACTATGGCATGCCTTTTGGTCCGCCCTGGCTTAGGTAGTTTGTGTCGACTCCTTGATTCTTTAGTGATTGCAGCTATTCATGGATTCAACAACTTACTGGATTTGCTTTGTCCCAAGATCATGGATACTTGACTCGAAAACTCTCATGTGATCCCGAGCTCCAGTGATCCCGGATGAATAGTAAAATCCAAAAGATAGTAAAAAATTCAAAAAAAAAACTAAATTTTTTTGTCAAGAAACTTTGATGTTCTTCTACATGCGTGCCAATTTTCGTGATGAAATGACATTTGTGGAGGTCACAGCAAAAAAACAAAATCATACTCCAAAAAAACTGTTTTTGGAAGCATTTTGGATCATCGTTTTTGTTTTTTTGTGAAGACCTGCATGAATGTCATTTCGTCATGAATTTTTGCACACATCTAGAAAAAAACATCAAAGTTTCTTCACAAAAAAATTCAGATTTTTTTGATTTTTTACTATGTTTTCGGATTTACTGTTCATCCGGGATCACTGGAGCTCGGGATCACATACTACGCATCCCAGACTTGAATGCCCTTTGTTGACCATGTATATTTGAGAGGCCGCTTCGGATTGTTTTTGTATTTTTACGCATCTTTGAGCTTGTGGAACCCATTTATTTGGCTCCCTCTCTCTCAGTTTACAGGGCATGCGCTTATCCCTAGGTCGTCAATTTGACCAACCTAATACAAGTCATATATTACAAAAAATATACCAATATAAACTTCCGATGTTCTATTTTCAAACGGTATAATTTTGTGTTATATAGTTTATATAAGGGTGATAAAATCGGCAACCTAGGTATACACGCAGGACTTGTAAACTGAAACGGAGGGAGTACCAAAGATCTCACTTGTGCGTGCTAAACTTGGGAACTGTATTCAGGCACCCCTTGGCCCTCTTATGTGGGTTGTTTTGCATTTTGCTTTTGTGTTAGAATAAGTAATTACTATGTAATCAGAACCATTTTTGGTTCGTATATGGGATTGTCCTGTATGATAACTTGATAAGGCACGAGAACATTTTTAAATGTCAAAAGTAATCAATCCGTAGAAGTATGCATGCTCCTAAGCCATGGAAGAAATTAGCAAACAGACAAAAGTTAAGGGCCTAAGGCAAGATTGGCACACCCATGTGTAGACCATCATTTGATTTTCGTACTTTGAATAGGTTCATGCCAAAAGATAAACTTTCATGTGTACATGGTATCACCTTCACCTCTGATGGCACAAGCGCTCTATTTGATGTTCTACAGGAGAGGTTCAAGATTACATTCAAGGAGAGAACACAGGCATGATGATACTCAATAAACTGAAGCAACGGGCAGACTTGCAAGAGAGGGAGTAGTCCAGGCCTATCACACAATGTAAATATGTGAACTGCTCTTTGCAAAATCGCTACAAAATTCATGTTAATTTCTTGGAAATGAATAAGTTATGATTTTTTTGTATGAATCTATTTTGCGTTGTCTGGGCTTTGCAAGGTGGTCATGACTAATATTATTGTAAAAGCACTATAACTTTTGCCTCGAATGAAACAAGGTCTTTGGGCGAGACTGTAAGCACCCAAAACATTTTTTGTTTCTTCTTTCTTGAATTTCCGGTTATCCTCTATTCCCTTGCTTCTTTTTCACTGGTTGTGAATCATTCGTTGCTGTCACTAAATTGATGTTGGAATATCTACATCGATTTGACATAAGAACATTGATGAGAGTGCTTGAAGCTGCCACAGTTAAGCTAGAGCTATTTTATTTTATTTTTATTTTGCAAAGAAGAGCCATCTCAATTTAAAGTGTGAGCTGTTTGTGTTTTCAATACCAGACCTGCTATCGATTTTTATTTTTTTGTAGTGAAGCTAGCTATTGTTATGTTGGAAACCGAACTTATTGCATCTAGAAAAGAATACTCATTGTGCCACCAGTTAGTAGCAATTAATCGAATCCCGATGGTTAGAAGCAGGTTTCAATTTTTATGCTAAAAACTTGTGTTGTTATTTTCCTTGATGAGTTTTGATTTGTTCCTATTGCTGATTGGCTGGCTTGGTTTTATGATTTTCCGAGTATTTTTCTATTATGACATTCTTATATTCTTTCTTTTTGCGGGTTAACATTCTTATATTTGTCTTCAAATACAATTGGATAGTTTTGCTTTTCTTCAGGCTGGGGGCTTATATCCTTATTATGAAGTGAAGATGCGGGTTGCATAACACACATTAATCCTATCTCCCGGTGCAACGCACGACCAATTTTCCTAGTATATATATATATATATATATATATATATATATATATATATATATATATATATATATATATATATATACACATATACATATACATCTGGGCTATTCTGTTACGCGTAACAAAATATTATTCTGTTACCCTTTCTGTACTGACGTAGTTCACAGGTTGGACTGACGCGTTTTTCAACAAGAACTGATGTTCCTGCGTGCACGACGGTCAGAAACAGGGGATGCAACGTTGAGCTTCCGGCCGTTCTCCGGCGCGTTGCTGCGGGCCATTTGTTGCTAGAGGAGACACGTAAAGGGGTGCCGCATGTGCGCGCGGTCATCTGGATGTGTTTTGTGATTTGTAGTCATCGGAGGTGACGACGTGGTCATTTTGGCGGCGGACGTGTTTTTTGGCGTCAGTGTTTTACTGTTGTGTTCGCGGACCTCAAATTATGTCGTGTTTGTCGTTTTTGATGTGAGAATTTATCGGTATGTTATGGTTTTTTGAGATTATTTTCCTCTATAATTCATGATTACAAGTTTTGGTGTTCTTGTTCGTTTTCGACGCCCGCCATGGAAAATATGCTCTTCATTTTCTGTTTTTTTACGTTCTAATTGGCGTTGCAGGGAGAGATATAAGGATTGTATGAAAAGATTTGCATTATTAATTTTGCTTTTTTGGTTGTTTCTACCTCGGATTCCCATGTTATTTTGTCGTTGGCGGAGGTGGTGTATGGCGGCTGACTGTAAGCTGTGATTTCTTGTAATCTGGTCAAACTACGTAATTAATTTGCGTGTTTTTCAGTGTTGTTTTGAATTGCTGCCGTATGTGTAGTTGGACTGCTGCGTGTCAAAGTTTTTATTACTGTGTGTTGACATTGGAGCCGCACTGATGGCTCTGCACTTTGATTATAAAGCCCGAGCCCTCTGTCAGTTTCATTCTACGAGCTGCAACCAAAGAAAAGGGGGGGTGGATCCTGAGCTGGGAGAGGTCACAGAGGAGGAGGGGGACGCCATAGATGTGAGGGCTGCAGTAGCGGAGCAGAGGAGGAGGAGGCGCAGGCGCAAGCAGATGGCGCGACGTGCTGCCGAGGAGGAACTGGAGGCAGAGTTCAACAGACGGCTAGCGCGTGAGGTGATGGATACTTGCAACTCCAATGAATTTGATCTTCTTTTCCCAGAGGGCGGGGAAGGAACCATATTCAGATCATTTGTTGGGCTAGGGCGAGAGCAGCCACGGCTCCACATCCATCCACCAGGGCAAAATGGAGTCATTTCTTTGATCGTTATGACTGAAGTAGTGAACATTATGTTTTTAAGATTTTTGTTATGGGGGAGCAGATGTCCGAATGACTAAATGAATCCAACTTGTGTTTTTTCTCTGAATGTGTTGCTTTGTCTGCATATGTTCGACATGTGCACCATTGAACTGCTTGATTTTCTGAAGTTGTACTGATTTGCGGTCAAATGTTGCATGGCTTGTGTAATAACTATTTCCTACCAGCTGGCTGCCCATCTTCCTATTTATTATTTTTATAATCTGCGAGTGTCCCTGACTATAAACGCTATCCATTTATGTGTGGTGTGTGGCCAAGTCTTCCCACTCCCTTTTCTTCCTTCTTCCAGAATCAGATCTAGGTTCCTCTCTCTTCTGTTCGTCGCCGTTTTCTCTGTTCCTGTGTGTTCCATGGAGGATTGTTCATGCGGATGCCTGGCAAAGATGGCGCGCATAGCTGACGGCTGTGTGTACGAGTCTGGTTTGGATCTCACTCAGAGTCAGCGGCGCGGGCAACTTTCTTGTTTGCTGTACAGCAACCATGGGTTTCGTACACCCTATGTTTGTCGCCTGACGGATGGTGACTTGAAGGAATCATGGGTATGTGTTTCTATTCGTTTTTGGTTCCTACTTTCTTGATGGTTTCTGTTTGAATCCCATGGACTGGATCTGCAGTTTTGTCTAATGAATAGCTTGTCTATATTTTTTTAATTTGGTTTCGTCAGATTTTAATAGTACGGATTTCTGTGTGTATTTGTTATTACTTAACATTATTTTAACCATATTTTTGTATAATCCCTAATCTGTTTGTGAATAGATGTTTTTACTGTAGGTGTATTGATTTGTATATTTCTTCAGTTTAGTCAGTTCACATGTCTAGTTAGTTTTGTGTTATTGTTTTGGTTCATAATTTTTTCCATTTTAGTTTGTTATGCAAATCGTTCCTATATCTGTGTAAAAAATCAGCTATGTCAGGTGTTCATTTTGTTTTGTACTCCCATGCCTATTTGCAGAAAATGTCATCGAGGATCAGGATTGTTGCTCCCAGTTCCGGTGTTCTGAAGATGGAGACTTCAGACAAGAATGGGTATCAGTTGATGGATGTTGCCTACCACATCGACTTTGATGGTTGCATCAACCTAACTACTGGGTGGAAGGAGTTTGTTGTTGAATCTGGATTTGAGGATGGTGATGTGGTTATGGTTACGTTCTCGAGAGAAGACGACTCTCTGACATTCAGAATCTATGTGCTGTAGGTTTAAATGTGGCAAATGACGCCGGTTTTGCGAGATTTTGTGTGTGTCTGATTATGTTGCAGTATTTTTTTTCTTTTAAAACATTTTGCATGTGAGATGGTTGAATTGTATGGTATTATCAAAATGGTACGGAACTAGTTATGTAATGTTATTCCTATTATTCTCCTCATGTATAACTGTTTTTTTTGTTACATTGTTTATATTAGTTATGGAACAATTTCTTTAGTTGAACTGATGGGCATCCTTTGTTTTGACTGATATATTTTTTATGTTCATAACTCGCAGACGGTGCTATACGCTGATGAGTTTTTTAGAACCTCTTTTTTGTTATTTGAGTTTTGCTGAACTTACATCCTTTTAATGATAGTACTGATCTATTTTAGTTTGTCAATTACCGATCAAATTTGTTTGTTGTATAATATTTTTTCCTTACTTTTTTACATGAATTCTGGAGAACGTTTTTTCCTTTTTTAATAGATGAACAATGATAGTTTTAGTATTTCATAAAATAAAAAAAATTAATCTTCGCTGCTCAGTACTTATTTTTATTTTGTACTTGAACCCTTTTGAATTGTAGTAGTTGATTTGTTTTTGTAAACTCGTTCCTGAAATTTTTTAGTTCTTACCATTAAGATGTGTTCGAACTTTTTACAATATTTTTGTTTATTAACTGGGTTTTTTTTAAATTATCTTCATTTTTTATTTTTTGTCGTGCGTGATCTATAGGATTTTTGTTATGGGGCGAAGTACTTTGTTGGGCCATCGTCCTGGGTCGTTGTATTCGGCCCGAATAGTTTCTCTCGCGCGACTGTGGAGCACGGCATGCGTGTGCGCTCTGGGTTTAGTCCCACCTCGCTATTCAAGGGGGCTCGGTCCTGTTTATAAGCGCAGCCGACGCTCATTAGTCGAACTCATATGAACACTTACCAGAGCAGTTATACACAGCGCTCGCTATCTCTTTGTCGACCTGTGGGCCCTGGACGGTAGGCCCATGCGTGTGTGGGCCTGCTCCTGTCCTTGGGCAGTCAATTTTTTTTATATTTTGTTTGTTTTTTATCTAGTACTTGACTAGACCAGTAACTTGGACTGGTACTTTTTTGTCATTGGGCGGTCAATTTTTTCATATTTGGTTGTTTTGGGGATCTAGCACTAGACTATACCAGTATCTTGAATTGGTACTTTTTTGTCCTTGGGCTATCCATTTTTTTTCTTTGTTCTTTTTCTTTTTTGTTTGTTTTTATATAATACTGAGGGTCGTGACTTGCCCCCGCACTGCACTGTACCGAGGGGCATAGTTGTACTGACACATCTTCCTTGTATGGACTTTGCCCCATTTATCTATCTTATGGGTGGGGGCGGGGGGAAACATGACTTGCCCCCGCACCGAACCGTACCGAGGGGCATAGTTGTACTGACACATCTTCCTTGTATGGACTTTTCCCCACTTATCTATCTTAGGGGTGTGGGTGCGTGGGGGGGGGGGACATGACTTGCCCCCGCACCGAACCGTACCGAGGGGCATAGTTGTACTGACACATCTTCCTTGTATGGACTTTGCCCATTTATCTATCTTAGGGGTGTGGGTGCGTGGGGGGGAAACATGACTTGTCCCCGCACCGAACCGTACCGAGGGGCATAGTTGTACTGACACATCTTCCTTGTATGGACTTTGCCCCATTTATCTATCTTAGGGGTGTGGGTGCGTGGGGGGGGGGGACAGAATAACTGCAATGCACTTGTCAAAACGATCGCACTACCGCGTAAGCACGAGGCCGAGACGGGGGGGTGTGGGGGAGGTGTGGTCGGAGCCCGCCCTCCCCCATCCCGGCGATGCCGAGCTAGGAACGAGCCGTAGCAGGCGACGACGCGGCATGCCGCGGTGTCGCATGCGGAGGTGAGTCCGTAACATGACTTGCCCCCATTATCTTATCTTTATTTTTTAGGGGAATAACCAGCACCGTTACGAATTATTTTTTCATTTGTACTTTTTTGATAATTTTTTCTGTACTGATGTGAGTTATTATTTGTACTTTAGCCGTTTGTTTTCTCCATCTATATTAATTTTTTATTTTCTATTTGATTATTGCTATTATCTTTTGTAACTGGCCAGAGATAGTGGGCTTCGCCACGGTTGTGGGCTTTAGCCGTCCGTTTTCTCCCACTCATCTTTTAACCCTCCCACTCACGTTTTAACCTTTGATCTTTCCCGTTCCGCTCCTCTCCCGTCCCCAAATCGGCTCCGTCTTCGTTCCCCTCTTCTTTTCTCGGAGGGCGAGTTGCTACTCCTGTTTCGCCGCGGGAACGTCGACCGGAGGGTTCAACCCCAGGGGTGGAGGTCCGGGTGCTCTGTTTCGTTCCTTTTTGCTCTGCCATTGACTTTTGCTTGCGTCCTATCATGTTGAGATTTTCACTCTATTTCTAATCTGTTGCTCTCTTTGCTGTCCCAGGCTGCACTCGCCAGGGTTCCTTTGCTGTTGAACGACCATTTGGCGGCAGTGATACTGGATTTGCGTGGCGGATTTTGTGTTTGCTGGTAAGAGTTTTGCTTCTTCTATGGCGTGTTTTGTTTCTAAAATAGTTCAAATCCCTAATTGTTGTTCATGTGTCCCGCAGATCTGGTTCGGCAGATTTTAGGACTGTAGATTTCAATGGGTACATCATCCAGTCCAGACAAATTGAATGCAGGTGATTTTCCCTGTATTTTGGATGATGTTCTAACAGATCTGGTTTTTAGGGTGTACAGTTGTTTGCCGTATCGAATTTATAAGTTGTATGTATTTTGATATGTGTTAATTTTGCCCTGGATTGTATGGTGCGTATGGTTTTGGCAGTTGATGCAACCCGCAGACATTTGTTAGTACTTGTCACCACGTGTATTTTGAACTGCTGTCCTCACATTTTGAATAGATTGTAGTAGTCAGTGAAGAACTAGTATGGTGGTGAAAGAGTTGTGTTTTCTGAAGTTTTGTTCTGCAAGTGTTGGGTTCATATTTTGTTTTATTCAGGCGAACTTGTATTGTTCACATAGTTAAACTGACTGTTTGTTTTTGTGCTTTTTTGCTAATTATGATGTTGTTGCGGATGTTGGAGTGCCGGTGCCTCCTGATTCTGAGAAATCAGAATGCTTTCAAGATCTTGTGAATGTTATTTTTGAGACACCAAATCCTCTAGAAGAACTTGCGAATGTTGCTGGTGTTTCCCTTATATTTGCTCTTTTTTTATCAGCCTTTAATACATATATATGCTTGGTTTCATTAGTTGTTCCTTTTTGTTTGTGTCTGATGGTATGCGTTTTATTTATTTTTGTGTCTGCAATGTTAATTGTGTTTTAATTTTTTATGTGTGTGGTTATGTTATTGGTTTATGCAGTTAATGACAGCCATGGTGTTCCAGAGGACATTTCTGATGTTGTTAAAGATATTAATGATGGGACGTATTCACTAAATGTTGATGATGGTGATGGCAGCTTGCAGTTGTCTGTTACTTAGTCTCAAAGTGTTGATGGCACTGAGCCTGTAACCCAAGCTGAGGATGTTCCTATGAAGTTGCAGCTCGAGGATGAAAGGATAAGAAAGAAGAAGTATGAATTCCAAAAGAGGAAGGAATTGGAACGGCGTCAAAAGGCTGCCTGTGTGCCAGGAAGTGATGTTGATGTTGCTCAAGCTCCTAAATGTGTAGGCGATGAAGGTGGTGACACGTGTTTATCAACTGTTCATGCCGGATCTCATGGAAGCGACATGCCTGTGAAGACAAACTTGATGCAAACTCGGTTGGCGCAAGCTTTTGATCGTGATGGAGTTAAGGTGAAGAAAGCTGTTTTGAAGAGGAAGTTGTCAGATCGAAATGCTGACGGCACACATAGGCGTAGCCCATGTGTGAAAGCTGGTCCCCAACCTGGTAGTAGCAAAGGTAATGCGGATAATGTTGCTGTGAAAATTGGTCCAAGCAAACTTTGTGGCTCCGTTGTTCGTCGTAGTCCACGAGGTTTGACAAATAAGAAGCCTTCTTCTTCTCCTCTTCAAGAGCGGTCTTTGTTGAAAGAAAATAAGAAGTGTAAAGTTCATCCTGCAAAGGTGAACAAAGGTGGGAAGAAGCATGCTCATGTTGAAGCTGAAGATGCTGCATCTGAAGAAGATGATATTGAAGTTGATTCAGAAGATGAATATGCAGTGGTATGTGTTTTGTACTTCATGTGACTTGCTAGTTGTACTTGCAATGATTTTTAATTTGTGTTTGTGCTGCCATGCTGGCCAGGTGAGGCTGGTCATTGTTTTCATCAATCGAGGGGTGGTACTGATGTTGTTTTAATAGTTGAACTTGTGTAATTTTTTTTACTAACATTCATATGCTTGTTTTGTTTTCTATATTCATTGTTTGAAGTGGTATGTGTTTTTGTACTGCATGTGACCTACTAGTCGTACTTGCAACTATTTAATTGTGTTTGGGCTGGTATTTGCGGCCAGGGGAGGCTGATTATTGTTTGCATCAATTTTTGAGGGGGATGGTACTGATGTTGTTTTAATAGTTAATCATGTGCAATCTTTTTTTTCTTTTTACTTGCATTCATTTGCTTGTTTTGCTTTCTATATTCATTTTTTTAAGGCGTGGTTTTTTTGTTTTCACTTACAGTCTGTTAGCGTTAGGAGTCCGGTTAAGCCAGTGGGAGGCAATACTGGAAAAGTTGCCTTGGATGAAGGTGACCAACGAAAATTGAACTTAACTGTGCGATGTTCGTTGAGAGAGGTTGAAGATTGCGCTAAATTGCTTGAGAGTCGGCATGTGGCTAGGGTTCATGCATCTGGTTTTGGTTCTATTTTCAATTGGAGGGTGAAGTCTAACATTTCCCGCCCTCTGATGGGAGTTTTGTATCTGAGGATAGATTGTGATACAATGACTCTTGACATGGCTGAGGCTAATAAGAAGCTTCGGATCACTAGTGACGGTATACAACAATTATTTGGGTTCCCTCGTGGTGGTCGTTCTGCGCCAAGGCCGTCAAAGGACGGATATGACGACACTCTGATGAACTTAAGATCGGAGCTTGACATTAGAAGGGACAGAGATATCAAGACAAAGGATTTGAGGAATAAGCTCAAGGTGCTCGTCAAGGATCCTAGCAAAGATGACCTTGCTCTGAAAGTGTTCTTCATGATTGTGTTTATGAAGGTTGTGTTGCCTGGTTCTGCCCTGTGTGTTTCCAGAGAAGCAGCAATGTTTGAGGGTGTCGTCTTTGAGGACATGGCTAATATGGATTATTGCCAGTTGATGGTTGATGAGCTTAGAAGGGCTGTTGCCAAGTACCAAAATGGTGATACTCTTGGGAAGGCAATCTCAGGCTGTGCCATAGGGCCTGTACTAATGTACCTTGACTGCCTTCTCCGTGGCAAGACCGCAGAGCCTGACATGCGAGTCCCCCGCATATGTTTCATGGATCCTGCCAAGATTTCCGATCTGGTTGATGCAGATTTGATAAAAAAGGCAATGCAGATCCAAAGACTTGGGTGTTTGGGAAGCTTCTGGTGAGTTTTGTTTGGTTTGCGTCTTGCAGACCTTTTTTTAATTTAGGTATAGCTATTTTTTTTGCTGTAGTGGACATGTGTACTGTAGAGTTGTCTGTTTATATTTTGTATGGTTTAGGTATGGTTTTTTAGTACTGTTGTTTCTTGTGTGGTTGAACTGAATAACTTTGTTAAACTGGCCTGTTGGTAAATACTAACAAATTGGCAATGACATCTAAAGCTTTTTAGTGGTGTTCATTTTAAATCTGTTAATATCATGATTTATTTTTCCTTGTGTGTTGCATTGATTGATTAACTATTTTTTCCCTTTTGTTTGTAGTGGAAAACTCAAGAGGAGGTTGTTTTTTTCTGAGTGTATAAACGGCCAGTCCTAGAGATGCCGTCGTCTCAGGTTCCGAAGTCTTCATCTCTGTCCGATGAGTTGAGGGATGGTCGTGGTGTTGAGGGTGCTGGTTATGGCCCTCCTAGCCCTAGTAATGCTAGTTCTTCACAGAGGCAGGGTTTTGGTATTGATGTTGTTGTCTCAACGTTGGAACGTGCTGAGCATATCTTAAGTAATGTGTGTTCTGAGCTGCAAAAGGTCCCAATGATAGTCGAGCGTTTGAGCTGTATAAATGGTATCCTTCCTGAAGGTCATCAATTTAACGCTGAGGAAGCTGTTGACTACATTGAGATGGAGAGAATTTTAATCGGTGACATGCGTGACGGTGCCGCTAATCTAGTTCAGAGCTCGGTTCGTCTGTTGAACAACATGAAGCGTTTCAGAACTACGCAAAACTCTCGCTGCAAGCCATATGAAGAAAGTGCAAATGTTGTTATCAAGCAGTTTGAGCAGGATGACGCTGCTGCCACCCACAGTAGGGCTAGTGATTGTACCAAGGCTAATGTTTTTCATCACGAAAGGAATGATGTTGGCTTTGAGCGCCCTGATGTTGATGGCAGTCAGTCCTCGGTGTTTGCATTTTTACTTTGTTGTCCTGCTGTCAGTGTTGTAGTTGAACTTCGTCATCTTCATCTATTCATTAGTAATTTTCTTCTTTATGTAGATTGATCATGATGAGGATGTTGGCACCGACAGCAGGGCCGACGATCGCACTGAGGCTAATGTTTCTGATCAGCATACGAACGATGTCGTCTTGCAGAACCCTGTTGTTGATGTGAGTCAGTCCTCGTTGTTTGTATGTTTTTACTATGTTTGTTCTGCTGTCAGTATTGTAGTTGAACTGCCTGATCTACACCTGGTTATTAATTTTTCTTTTTCATGCAGGAGACCAGTCATAATGTTGAAGCTGATGTTGACCGTGGAGTTAATGATCCATCCACTGATAAGTGCAAGGTTATTTTTATTTTCATTGTGGTTATTCATATTCTATTTAATTTTCATGCGCACCAATGTGTCCTCCTTGTTCATTTTTCTATCCCACATCGTTTAGAGTTTGCAAGGGGGTAGCTACCTTTTTTGTTACTGTTGTTTTAATACCTTGTGTTTATTGTTGCTCATAATAGCATTGTTTTTTGCCTCATTACATTTTGAATCAGGGTGCTATTGTTGGCGATGAGCCTTGTTTGCCCATTGGCGATGTTGCTTTGAATGTTAGCAGCAGCAAGTTCGATAATGTTGCAGCGAATGCTTCCAAGGTTTATTTTTCTGTGCACATCTTTGGTACTTTATTTTTTATTGTTAGTTTTGTTCATATTATTCACTTTTTCTGGAAAAAAAATTCGTTAGATTACTGATGTTGAACGTCAGATTAGTGGCGGAGATGATGCTCGTGATGCTCCATTGATTTGTGGGCGCAATGTTGGCACCAAAGTTGCTGTTGACGATACTGGTGCTGCCAGCATACCTGATTCCAAATCGCCTGGTGTTGGTATTGCTGGGGATGAGAATGTTTCTGGTTGTGAAGATTTGCCACCGGAGAATTTCCCTCCTGGAGGTCTTGATTACGGTGATGCATTGCATGATGCTTCTAGCATGGAGGAGGTGCCATCCGAGGATGATGATTTACTTCTGTCATTTTATTCTGACCCCTTGACGCAGGAGGCGCTGTTGTCGTCTCAGGATTTTCTTTCTACAGACCCTGAAAGCGCAGCAATATTGGTGTCCTCTCAAGATGTCCCATCATCAAACCCTGAAACTGGAGGCATAATGGTCTCAGCACAGGAACTACCGTCGTCGTCAAACCCTGATAGTCCAGGTAAGCACTTGTAAATTGGGCGTACTTCTCAAATTTTCATTTTGGACATGTTCTCCTGTAGTTGTTGAACTTATTATTTTTCATCATTTTTTCTGCAAGCAGAAAGTGATAATGTTGTCAAGGTTGATACATTTTTCTTTGCTGTTACGAGGTTGCGCACGAACTGTACTAAATGGTTAGTTTGGGATTTTGCCCGTAACATTTTTGTCACTTTTTTTTTCTTTTGTATGATTATTATTGTTGTTGCAGTAGTCTTAATTCATGTAATTTTTTTGTGTTTTTCTAGTCACAAGCCGATGTTTCAAAATAAAGAATGTGATGCCAGTGTTGGTTCTATTGCTAAAGCGTTTGTCCCCATTGGCATGCTCAGCTCAGACAGTGCTGATGTTGTTTTATATTCTCTATGTCAGAAGTACCGAGACACTGACAAGTTGATAGTTCACAGATGGGCGACGGTAAGTATTTTGCTTGTTTTATAAATAGGATGATAACTTGTTTGGACAATTTTCTAACTGTTGTTGTTCTTTTTGTACAACAGACCAAGATCCGTGATGGAAATATTGATTCCAATGTGTTAAATTGGTTCACGAGATCAGGTGCTGATGGTTTCGATCAAGTAGGTGAACTTGGACTTTTTGTACTAATTAACTAGAACTGTCATGTTTTTCTTTTCAGTTTAGGGAGGTGTGGGAATGAACTTGATTAGCCTGCTTTTTACACCTGTACTTATGAATGATCCATGCTTTTTTATTAAAGATGCACTTAATGTTGCAAGGAAACTGAACTGATATGATTGTTCCTCATCTTTGGGCGGTGGATATAATTTCATTATGATTATGTGATTTTTTGTTTGTACTTCTGAATTTAATTTTTCCATCTTTTATTTTATTGATTGGAGGCTGAATTTTTAGTTTCATTATGACTTTGATAAATTCATTTTTCCTCTGCAATTTTTTTCCAGCTTCTTTTCCCTACATTTGATCCGCCGTCATTTGTGCCTACCATGAAGCCTAGCGATGAATCTGGGCATTGGTGCTTGGTTGTTCTGAATTTGAGGTTCCATCGTTTCGAGTGTCTTGTTTCACTCCGTGATGAAACCTCGGGTGATGCACTTAGATTCTTAAGGAATATGACAAATAATATAAAGAAGCTTTGGAGGGAGTCCAGTGTAGACAGGGCCAAACCATTCTCACCGGTGCATATTGATGGTTTCTCTTGTGAGTTTGTGCGGGTGCCTCAGCAGAAAAACACGTGAGTATCTATTTTTTAATGATTTTTGGTGGTTCCTTTTGTTGCTGGGTGGATGTTGTTCCTCTATTTTTCGGATTTTGTGTTGTACCATTTTTTTTGTTTCTTCCTTTGTTCTACAGGCATGATTGTGGATTCTTTATGCTACAAAACTGCAAGACCTATTATTGCCGGGAGGATGGTGTAATTGAAATGGTCGATTACAGCCATGAAGATATTCTGGACATTAGGAAGACTTTGCTGTACACCTGCGCAACTAGTGATGTGTTTGATGTTGACTTCAGGGGTTTGTTTGGCATCGAACCCTGTACGTGTGCATGGACTTTAGTAATTTTTTTGCAGTTTGTACTTCTCTGTTCAGTACTGTCATGAAATATGTATTTGAACTTACGCTTTGTGTGGACTCTTTTTTTTTATTTTTTTCAGGTGAGTGGTTGGATCTTGGTGAGCATGACTACAGGTTCTTTGGTAGCCAGTTCTCGGAGCTCAAGCGCGTAGCTATTGATCTTAGCCAGGGGCGTTCTCCAGAAAATACAAGATCTGGTGTTATGAAGGGGAGGTTGGGAGCTCTGAGAAGTTCTACGGCTGCTTGTGCAGAGAGCCCTACTACACCCAAGAATCCCATTGTCGAATTGATAGACAGCGATGATGATGTTTTTGACAAGATTGCTGGCGTTGGAAGAGTCATGAGGAGTGCTGCTGCCAAAGGTTTATCTCCCCTTGCTGGAATAGTAGCTCGTAGAGCTGGTGGTGCTAGGAAAGATCCTACTTTGGAATCTGGCAATGTTGTAAGCACGAAGCGTGCGCCCAGAGCTCCTATAAAGTTTTGCTCCCCTATGCAGCAGCTTCACCCTCATAAATTCCCTCACCTGGACAAGGCTCGCAGGTTGTATAAGCTGTTGCTTAGTGATGAATGGCATGAGAAGTATGCCGAGTGAGTATCTCTCATTATTTTTCCTCCTCTTTTTCTTTTGTTGTTTGTAACTGCTAGGCTATTACGACCTGAACTGTTCCTTTTTATACAACTCGAACTGCTATTAATGCCTTATCTTGCTTCTGCTTCTTTTTTGTTCTTGTGTGTGCTGCAGGAATACATTCTCAATGATACCCCAGCCTGATGGAAACGTAACTGACTTCACTGGGAATCGCATCTGGGAAGTTTTTCACCTGGGCAAATGATGGAGGGTGATATAATGGACTTCCTCATTGATGATTAGAAGCAAGATCCTAAGAGAAATGTTGATTTCGCATCTGGGAAAAGGATATTGCTGAGTCCATATTTCATCTCGGTAATAAATCAGATCGGTTTCTTTTCTGGTAAACAAGAATGCCTATTGTTTTTACGAGTTTTAATAATACTTTTGCTTGGTGATCCTTTACCGCTGTCTATTTTCTATTTTGGCTTTTTTGCAGGTTGTGCTTGACTGTTCGTTTTACGAGGATGAAAATGAAGAGTTTAATGTGGAGAGTGGAGCGAGAGATTTCAAGAGCTATGTTAAAGCTAACGAAGACTTGCTCAGTGCCGACCTTGTGAGATCTACTAGCTGATTTTTTGGTTTTTTATTTTTTTGTTGTGATGCTAGTTTTTATTTTGAATATTTAACATCTCTTTTTTGGTCATTTGTTTTTAGATCATGATGCCTCTATTCAAGCCTATGGTTTTATCAAAGGATATGAAAGTGAACCACTATTCCTTATATGTCATGAATCGGTACCGAAGTAGCGTTGACATCCTTGACTCTTTACCTTATCCGAAGAACCACCGACCTTCGAAGAACACCTATCACAAAGACTGCGAGAAGATTGTGAGTGACATTTATCATCTGTATTGGATTAATTTTTCTGCGTCTTTTTTTCTGCTTTTTTCTGAGACCTAAAACTGTGTGGGTTGTTTTGTTTTTTTACAGATTTCTAGAATGGTCAAAGTAATGAAGGTTGTGTATGGTGATGCTCAGTACAATGCGAGCAAGCAACCCAATTGGGAGCTGTTTGCAAAGAAACCAACGTTTGTCAAGGTTCCAGTTCAAGGGGAAAATGAATGTGGCCATTATACTCTGAAGTATGCGGGATGCTACGATGGTGAAAAGATCGTTGAGAACATTCGAGATTATGACGTGGGTTTCTTGTGCTTTTCAATTTCCTTTTTTGGCTTATTGTGCATCCAGTTTTTATGTGTCATAATTTTTTATAATTTTGTTTTATTGTTTTTGCAGCCACGCATTGTTGATTGGAACACTGAGGATCTGTATAGAGTTGTGTTCAACCGGAATAACCATCTTATGGTCACGGAGCTTCCCAAGGAGCTTCAGGCTTTGGCTCCTGATGCATAGGAGAAATGGTCATCATTTGCATAGTGAATTGGATAGTTGTGTGATATATCTCTTGAAAACATTGTAGGCTCTATTTTGTAGTGTTTGATGTCTTGTCGAGTACTATGTAATAACTAGTATATTTTGTGTTGTGTTTGAAGGGTGGCACAATGTTTAACAAACTTTTTTCCAATGATGATTGTGCGGTTGAATAGCTGTTTCACTTGTGTATGTTTCATCGAGAACTCGTTTTGGTTAAGCTTTATTATTTGTACTGAAGTCTTATATACTAGTTGAACTGAAAACACCTGTTTTTTCAAGTGTATTTATGAGTTGTTGCTGAGAAATTTAGATTTTATTTTACTTTTATGTGATTCCATCCTAAGTTCAACCTTTATAGTTTCTGTACTCTCGTTTTCTTGTACTTATGATATAGTTATGTTAGTACTGATTTGTAATCTCATTCAGCGTAAGGCTTTTAAAATTTGGCGCCTAATTTTTGTTTGAACTTATCGAACTTTAGTAGTTGAACTTCATGGTACAAGTTAAAGCACTGGTTTAAATTAGCTACGTTTAAGAGATAGCCCTATTAAGTTCAAAACTACTTCTTTTCTCAAGGCATTAATTGGCATCATCATAGCACTTACAGAATAAACTAAGTTGTACTGAGATTTCAATCGTGCTAGTACTTTGATTATTATTTACTTTTTCTGTTGTTTGAGGCTAGTACGTCTTCCTGCTGTGTTTCTTGTGATTTTTCTCCTTTGTCGAACTTATATCTTTTTGATTTAGTTTTTAGCCTTCTTTTTTTCTAGGCTATGGTTCTTCTACAGGCAATGTTTGGTATAATCCTAGCACTTGCCGTATAGTCTTAGTTGTACTGAGATTTCAGTTGTATTATTACTGTTATTTTTAGTGTGTCACTGCTTTATAGTTTTTGTACTCTCGTTTTCTTGTACTTATGATATAGTTCTGTTAGTACTAATTTGTAATCTCATTCCGCGTAAGGCTTTTAAAATTTGGCGCCTAATTTTTGTTTGAACTTATCAAACTTTAGTAGTTGAACTTCATGGTACAAGTTAAAGCACTGGTTTTAAATTAGCTACGTTTAAGAGATAGCCCTATTAAGTTCAAAACTACTTCTTTTCTCAAGGCATTAATTGACATCATCATAGCAATTACCGAATAAACTAAGTTGTACTGAGATTTCAATCGTGCTAGTACTTTGATTGATTATTTACTTTTTGTGTTGTTTGAGGCTAGTACGTCTTCCTGCTGTGTTTCTTATGATTTTTCTCCTTTGTCGAACTTATATCTTTTTGATTTAGTTTTTGGCCTTCTTTTTTTCTAGGTTGTGGTTCTTCTACAGGCAATGTTTGGTATAATCCTAGCACTTGCCGTATAGTCTTAGTTGTACTGAGATTTCAGTTGTATTATTACTGTTATTTTTAGTGTGTCACTGTTTTTGGGAATGCGAACTGAAGCTTCCCGTTCCTTTTTATATTTTTGTAGAATGAATGTACCGTGTGTTCAAGTGTACCAGAAGTTTCAGTTCTAGCATGCTAGTTGCTAGGAAATACGTACTGATGGTTTTTTGCTTTTCCTGATGCATTACTTAGTGAATTTTCTAATTTCTATTTTTAGCACGATGCTTTTAGTACTACATGTTGTCCTTGGTCGAAACTTAGTCTTTTTAGTGTTCTTCTGAAACCAAAAACTTGTTTTTTAGTGTGATAGTACTACCATTCGTGTCTAAGCTGTACTGAGCGTCCAAGGCTACTATCAATTTTCAAATGATGGTTCAACAAAATAGGAAGCTAGCAAACTTGTTGGATGACATAAGCAAACGATGTACTTGGTAGACATAGACAAACTTGTTCAAACCCTGACACACATGTCATAAGGTAGTTGGTTCAACAAAACGAAAGCAAATTACAAATCTGAAACAACAAGACTAAGGACACACATAGCATATGGTAGCTGGTTCAACATAACGAATGCAGACTTCCATGCATCTTCATCCGTGAAGTTGCAGTGGTAGTAGGGGTCAGCCTCCTGCTCTTTTGAAATATCCCAACCTGTCACGATGTTGTCGATTGTCTTCCATGACTTGTACGTTGCGTATGCATCTATTCCTGCATACGTGACGAGGTTGTCTGGTAGCGGGCTGGTCGCCCACAGTTTGTGGTCTTCCCTCTTCATCTTCTTCTTCATGCGTTCGTAGAATGGGTGGATGACGCCGCCTGCAACATCGGCCAAGGAGTCGTAGTATTTGTCGTTCTTTGGATTTTTCCACTTGCACTGCATGTCGATGAAGTTGTTGGGGTTGATTTCCAAACCAGACTCCGCCAGCTTCTGCTTGTCACCTCCAATGCTGAAACCAACAAATGTGTACAATTTCTCCTCCTGCGGGAAGTCTTTGAGGCGCTTGGGCCTGCAAGGGGGGAGACACACATTTTCTAAAGATTAGTCTTCTTTTTGAGTATTTAATTCTACTGTTTTTTTTCTGTTTTACAAGTGATAATCCATGAGGTAGATGCTTATATATTATGAGCCATGCATGAATGTAGTTCAGAAACTAGTACAAAAAGTCCTGAAATTAAATTCAACTACACCGTGTTATATTTTTCTTTTTTGCTATCTTCGTTGCTTCACCAAATGCTTCACCAAATTAGAGAATCATTTTTTACCAGAGTCAATGATTCATGCGCTGCTTGATTCAAGTTTAGTTTTCTTTTTTGTTGAATAAAAGGCCTATACCAGTGATTGATACATCTTTGTGCATTAATTCTATATCAAGTTCAAAATTTAGTTTTGAGAAACTTGTGCATCCAGATATGGACCTATAAGAATTCACCAAAGATCTTTTAATACATCAATTCTATAAACTATACTAGTACAACAAGATCAGAAACTATGCTAGTACATCAAGTTCAGAATGCTATAAACTTTTTTTCAGATGCTAATCTGGTGAAACAATCCAGTTCACAGTTCCAGAAATGCATGTAACTTGAGAAACATGTAATCGTGCATCCACTTCATAGACTATAGTAGTTCATAGCATTCAATGAACTACTGGTACAAACAGATGACTATAATCGTTGGGAAACAAGTTTTAATTAAGTTTTTAGTGACTAGTACTGGTACAACAGACGAATGAACAGTAGTATGGGTTACCATTTTGTTGCTGCTGCGATGTGGTACACCAAGCAGAGTTCCTCGACGCACAACTGCAGGACTGCCGCCATCTGCGGAGGTTTTTCATCGTTGGTGTACTCCACATCAACTCCGATGAAGCTTGGATACAATCCGCCGCCCTTCATCCCGAGCCTGCTTATCATCTGGTCGGCCTTGTCTAGTTCGCTGGTGCAGACGATCTCCAGCGTCTCTTTGCCGTGGAGATCAACCCCTTTGATCGTTTTGGTGTACTCGTGCTTCTCGCCTGGGACGTGAACGTCGGCGAGGTTGCTGCTCTTGTTCGAAGTGTCGCCATGGTGACGTTTGGCGGAAGGTTCCTCCGCCATCGCCTTGCTCCGGCGACTATGGGCTTTGGGAGAGAGAAGTTTTTGGGTTTGTGTGCAGTGTAGATGGAAGCGGCAATGGTTGTTCTGTGAATGAGGCAGAGATGGAAGACAATGGGGTATTTTTGGAGTGCGTCGACGGTGGTGTGTTGGAGGCGGTTCGTCGGGGACGTGGGTGTAGTGGTCCTGGGGGTCGCCGTTCTGCAGTGCGTCATGGCAACCACCCAGTGGGTGGCGCGGGTGGTGGCCTCGAAGAACTAACCGTCCAAGACAATTTTTTTTACTACTGCCCTGATTAGTCTTGTCAAGTTGTACTTACAATCTGCTAAATCCCACTTGCACGCCCCTGCGGTGGTGATGATGGCATTTTTGCACTGTTTAGGTGACGTATGGCTCTGTGATGTTTTCCCGTGTGGATGTTTAAGCATTGTTTTTCTATTGAAGTCTTTATACACTAGTTTATGTCAAAACATTTTTTCACTGCCCTGGGAGTTGTTGCTCAAAAGTTGTACTTATTTTATTTTCATCTGTACCAACCTAGGTTAGGCCTATATAGTTTTTGTATTCTCATTTTTAGTGCACTTATGTTTTAGTACTGTGTGAACTGAATTGTAATTTCATAGAACACACGGTTTTGAAATTTGATGTCACAGTGGTGCGAGCGGCCTGACCGATCCTGCTGTTTCAGTATTGTTGTCGTATGTATGTTTTGAACTGATTTTTTTATAACTTAGGTTGGGTGTTTGAGATTATTTTACGACCAGATTGTTCGTTGTGGTGTGGACATATTTTATATAAATAAGAAATTTAGCAGAATTGACAAATATATTCTATTTGAACTTTTTGAATTTTAGTAGTTGAACTTGTCAGTTTTTATATAAATAGGAAATTTAGCATAATTGACAAACATTATATGTTTGAACTTTTATAGTTTTTAGTAGTTGAACTTATCAGATTGTATATAAATAGGAAATTTTAGCATAATTGACAAACATTATATGTTTTGTACTTTTAGATTTTTAGTAGTTGAACTTTTCGGTTTTTCTATAAATAAGATATTTAGCATAATTGACAAACATTATACGCTTGAACTTTTTGAGCTTTAGTAGTTGAACTTGTCAGATTTTATATCAATAAGAAATTTAGCATAATTGACAAAAATTATATGTTTTGAACTTTTTGAGTTTTAGTAGGTGAACTTGAAAGTAATATTTAATTCGGTTTTTTAAATTATGTACATTTAACAGATAGGCTATTAAGTTCTGTTCTTTTTTAGAGGTTCATTGTTTTTGTATCATATTTTTTTTTCCTTTTTTCTTGTACAGGTTAATTGACAAACATTTTTCTTGTAGTTATTTTCTTTGTCCCGCCATCTGGTTTGTATACCTGTGCTTATTGGTGGGGTGTTTTGTTGACGATGTATGCTATTGGGCCGTTTTTCGGCCCAAATAGCTCGTCCGCGCGGCTATGCAGTGCGTCGTTCGCGTGCGCTCTGGGTTTAGTCCCACCTCGCTAGTCGAGGGGGCTCCGGACCTGTTTATAAGGGCAGCGAAGGCGCACCAGTCGAACTTCTCTGAACACTTACCTGAGCGCTTATACACGGGGCTCGCCCTCTCTCTTGACATGTGGGCCCTGGTCGGCGGGTCCTGCGTTGTGCGGATTACTAAGGATTCGCTCACGGGCTCTAGTTCAAGTATCTAGCATTGTCAGGGCCTGCGCCTGACCTTGGGCGGTCATTTTTTTTTGTTTTGAATCTAGTACTTGACTCCACCAGTAGACTAATACTTGTTGTTCTGGTGTCATTTTCAGAACTATGGTACTTGCGTGTAGACTAAGTTGTACTGATAGTGCATTCATAGTAGCGCTTACGGCCTGATGCTTCCTTTGTACTTTTTATTGTAGTAAGAATGTACTGTCCGATCAAGTGTACTGAGTTGTACTGACACGGAACAACGTTGTGTGATTAGTTGCATCATAACTAATACTTTAGAGCAACGACAACGTTCCAATCAGAAGCTACTTTTTGAATTTTTGAAATGATGGATTAACAACATATGAAGCTACAAAACCAAACTTATATAATGAGATAAGCAAAACATTGTACTTGATGACGCAACTAGACTTGTTCAAACATGACAAGCACGACATAATCATACTGGTTCAACCCAACAAGAGCAAACTACTAATTTGAAACAATAAGTTAAAAGGCAAGCACAAGCGGAAGTAAAACGAAGGCAGGCTTTGATGTTATCTTCATCCAGCAAAGGGGCAATAGGGGCGGTCGTAGAAGTTTTCAGCCTCCCGCTCTTTCGCATATTCCGAACCGTCTGTGACGTAGTCGATCATGAACCATGACTTGTACGCGGTGTACGCATCTACTCCTGCGTACTCGATGAGGTTGTCTGGCAGTTCGCTGGTCCCCCACAGTTTGTAGTCTTCCGGCGTGTTGATCTTGTTCTTCATGCCTTTGTAGAATGGGTGGATGATGCTGGCTGCAACATCAGTCAAGGAGTCGTACTCTTTTCCGGTGTATGGAACTCTCCACTTGCGCTGAATGTTGATGAACTTGTTGGGGTTGATCTCCATACCGGACAACTTCAACTTCTCTTTGTCGCTTTCAATGCTGAAACCGGCAAATGTGATCGACTTCTCACGTTGCAGCATCTCGGTCAGGCGCTTGGGCCTGCAAGGGCAGAGACATTTTGAATATTAGCATTAATTTGATGTTTTGAATTATTCATTTTTGTTTTTGTTTTACAAGCGATGAATCCATGAAGTAGTTTTTTATGTAGGATAAACAATGGATGAATGTACTTCAAAAACTAGTAAAGAAAGTTCTGAATTTAAATTAAGTACATCATGTTATTTTTCTTCTTTGATTATACATAGTTTCAGTCAATGTTGTATGTTCTGCATTGGCACTAGTTTAGTCTTTTTTGGTTGAAATGGGATAACAGAGAAACTAGTGCTTCACCAAGTCCTTAGTTTATTTTCTTACGAAAATAACATTAAATCAAATTCAGAAAATACTTCACTACATCAAGTTCAGAAACATCTTTTTTAATACATCGAGTACACAGACTACTCTATTGTATCAACTTCAGAAACTTCACTAGTCGATCAACTTCAGAATTTAATCTTTCGCAATATTTTCCAAATATTAATCCATTGCATCAGGTTCATAAATACATTTTATAGTATATCTACTTGAGAAAATGCAGTAGTGCATCCACTTTTCACAAACACACTAGTACATCTAGTTGGGAAAGCAAGTGTGATTAATTTTTTAGGATACAGTAGTAATAAAACAGATAAACCATATGTAGGGCAAATGAGTAGGATTTGCTCACCATTTTGTGGCCGCTGCGATGTGGTACACCAAGCAGAGTTCGTCGACGCACAACTGCAGGACTGCTGCCTTCTGGGGAGGTTCATCTTCGTTGGTGTAGTGCACACCAACGCCGACGATCCTACGAACCCTGCCGCCAAGCTTCATCCATAGCCTGGAGATCACCTCGTCGGCCTTTTCTGGTACGCTGATGCAGACGATCTCCAGCGTCTCGTTGCCGTGGAGCTCAACCCCTTTGAGGGTTGTTGTGTACTCGCGCTTCTCGCCGGGGACGTTAATGTCGACGAGGTTGCTCCTCTTGTCCGATGTCTCGGCATGATGACGCTTGGCAAATGGTTCCTCCGCCATGGCCTTCCTCTGGCGACTGTGGGCTTTGGAGAGTGAAGTTTTTGGTTTGTGTTCAGTGGAAATGGAAGCGGCAATGGTGGTTTGTGGGAACGAGGGAGAGGTGGAAGAGAATGGGATTTTGTGCAGTGCGTGGACGGGGATTTTGAAGTAGGCGGTTCGTTCGGGGTTGTGTGTGTAGTGGGTGTTCTGGCGTGGGGGTCACCGTTCGCAGTCCCTTGTGCCAACCGCTCAGTGGGTGGCGCGGATGGTGGCGTGGAAGAACTAACCGTCCAAGTGAAATGGTTTTTACTGTTGAACTGACTAGTCTTGTCAAGCTGTACTTATGACTTGCCAAATCCCACTTGCACGTCGTGATGATGGCATTTTACTGTGGTACCGATTCGTATAGTCAAGCTCTACTTATCAGCTGCTTATCCCACTTGCACGTGTCAGCGTCGGTGTTGATGGAGGTCTGAACTCCTCTACTATCGTACTCGGACTGATGATTGAAGTGCAATTGAACGCACCAAATACCAGTGAGACTACGTGTGGTGCTAATGTTTTTTTAAAACAATTTTTGTATTTTTTAATGGATTTTTTATATCAAGATAATTTGTGAGTAGTTTTACAGATAAATTAGATTTTCACCAGTGAGGGATGTATTATATTCGCATTTTGCTTGAGGTAATTATTTTCATGTACTGATGGTGTTTCTGAATTGGGACTGGCAGGAGCAGGCATAGCTTTGTTTTTTCAAAACGATTTTTTTTGAGTCGTTAAATGGTGTGTTTGTTTTACTATGCCTTTTGTACTACCGACTGAGATTTATCAGTACTGATGTACTACAAGAGTTTATATTTTTCCTTGGCATTTTTTTTTGGTGCTGAGTTACTGGTTGACAGTAGCGTTTTGCTCAGATATATCCAGATATGTTTTTTCAAATTTATTTTTGTGACTGCATTCAAAAGGATTATCAAATGGTTTAAATAATAATGTCACTGCTTCAGCGGGCACAAATTAGAAATTATATCAGTACTGATGTGTACTCAGCCTTGTACTGACGTCTAAGAGTTATCAGTACTGATGTACTACAAGATTTTAAATTTTTAATTGACATATTATTTTTCCTGAGTTACTGGGTCACAGTATCGTTTTATGTCGGATATATACAGATAAGTTTTTTCAAACGTATTTTTGTGACTGCTCCAGCAGGCACAAATCAGAAACTAAAAAATAACTTTAGTTCTGATCGAGAGTAATCGACGTTAATCCTAAATAAGTCTTGGTAACGACAGTGTTTGTGAAATGCTTCATCATTGTGTGCTGATGCGACTGAGGTTACAAGGTTATTTTTTAGTTGACGCAGCAGGATAACCACTATGCATTGTTCAGTCTTGAGCTTCTTCTAACTGTCCCTGAATGTTGTGCCTTGCTGGCGCTCTTTCCAGGTTGAGCCTTGGCAGCTTCATCGTCAGTTTCGGTTTCCTTGCCTCCGACACTGTCATCTTCATTGTCTTCGTCTGATTGGCCATCATTCTCATCAAACTCTTCCTATTCATCGTCTTCATTTGATTGGTTGGAACTCTGTACCTTGCACTGTTTATGTTCAGCTCCACCGACCTCCTTGCCCACTTTGCACGTGCGGGCATTATGTCCGTCAGTCCCCCCACACTTGCGGCAAGTGTAGTTGTTACGTGTGCTGTCTCCATTTGTAGAAAGCTGGGTGGCTCCAATCTGTTTGTTCTTGTTGACAGTGGCATCTGTGCGGAGTGGGCATGTGCGGTAGTTATGGTTGCTCACGACTATGCAGAAACCGCATGCCCTTATCCCAAGGGGTTTGCCGTCCGGGCCAAATTCCACGCGCTTGACGGGGCATGGTGGCTTTTTGGCTGCTGCTTGCATCTTGCTCTTCCTCCCCTTTGTGTTTGAGAATATTGGGGGTTTAATCACCCTTTCCTGCTGCTGCTGGTAGGATGTGCTATTGTCATGTCGTTCGCCTATAGCACCATCAAGCTCATGATCTCGCATGTTAGTTTGTCGGCGCTCTTGAGTGTGCACATGGGCAAGCTCCGGTTGCTGCTGCTCTTCTTCCTCGTTCTCAAACGGGTCAATAGATCCCAGATGGTTCATCTCGGATAACATTGTAGCAATATCCTGGTCAATGGCTTCATTGTCCGCGACACCTCCATTTTCAGCAGAATGCATGGCGTCGAGTTCTTGTTCAAGTTTGTCCATGACGACCCGCGCCCTTGCCTTTGCTCTTGGCTTCTCAAGCTTTTCCTGTGCACCCTCATGTTCAGCGTTAGTAGCGAGCTTTCAATGCAGTATTGGGATGCCTTGTTTGACGCTACTGTCCTCAAGTCATTTCTGTCAAATGTTGGCTGGATGTTCGGGCGTTTGGTGTATCTCCTGAGTATGTATTTCTCTGGAACGCTGGCAGCCTTAATTGTCTGCATCATGCACAGGACATGCATGCAGAAAAGACATGTATTTGTTTTTGGAAGAGGTGCATGTTTTTTGTCATTTCATTCGAACAAAAACTTTTTGCAAAAAAAGTAGTACAGTATGTAACATCTTTTTTGCACTCCTCACCTGTGTGGTCCCATAGCCTGCACTCGCACTCATATGTTTCTCCCACGGGGTCTGCCACCACCTGGAACGCGTGCTGAGCCCACACAGGAAGTTTTTGCGGGTGGTTGTAGCGCACTAGGTACTTTGTGGGCTCTTCTGTCTCTGTCACTGTGAAGAGCGTGCTTAGTTTTAGCCTATCTCTAATCTCGCTGTACACAGCTCGTGTGTACAGCTTTGCCATCTGGGTGTCAAACCCATAGTAGGTCAGCGTGTTTTGTTCCTTCTGCAGATGCAAGAATGATTATCATATTGTTAGTTTTCTCACAGGAAAAACTTCCAATAAAGTTTTTACTTTAGTAAGCATGTTATTTTTATGTTTCACGACAAGTGATAGAGATATACCCGGTTACCCATTGTCTCCTGGTTCTCTGTCTGCCTCCTGGTTTTGACGCATGAGTTTATCTGACTGACAAACCTGTGTAGGTTATGTCTCTCATTAACGCAGTTCTTCTTGAGCACATAGTTCATGCTCTCACTTCGCTGTGTGGATGTCATCTTGGCGCAGAAAATTTCCTTGAAGTAGGCTGATATCCACTTCTCATGCTTGTTCCACATGCCCACCATTGTGGCATCATCGTGGAGGTTGTACTTATCCATGAGTCTTTTCCAGGCATCCTCAAACTCAGTTGGCATGAGGGGCCAGTTGAGAATTGATGTGAATTCATCTTTAAGGTCCTCGTGCAGGAAATACAGGTACGCAAGGTGTTCCCTATATTTCTTCATAATGTGCCAGCGGCATAGCTTATGTATTGTGTTCTTGAAAACATCTGCGATCGCCAAAGCCATTGCCGGGCACTGGTCTGGTAATGACAAAATAGACTGTGAGTGGTCAGCAGAGATGGTTGTGCATATATATGAATAGAACTAACACAACATTTTTTTTGTGTTACTTTACTTTTCGTTTTTGGAAGGGGGTGGTTGTTGGGGGTGGTTTTAGTGGTTGTACCTGTGAGGATGCATGTAGGAGCCTTCATTCTCATGCACCTTAAAAATGTCTTGAACAGCCACTTGAATGAATCTGCATCCTCATCTCTTATCAGGGCAAAAGCAAAGAATGTTGTCTGTAAGTGGTTGTTAGTTCCGACAAACACCCCAAGTGGCATATGGTACTTGTTGGTCTTATATGTTGTGTCAAATGTTAAGCAGTCTCCGAAGTCCTGATACGCCCCTCGGCAGCTTGCGTTCGCCCAGAATATGTTCTTAACTCTGTCGGACTCATCGAGTTGCATGTCACAGAAAAATTCCCTGTTTATAGCTTTCATCTCCCTAAAGAAGTTGACAGTCTTTAGGACATCGTCCACATCATCAATCCTTGAATTCTTTGCTTTCCTGCATATCAAAAGTTCATTTGAATAATGCATGTTGAACTGGCGTCAGGGCATGCGTTGCGTGATATGTTTGTACTGACAGAGCAAAAAATACGGAGACGGTTTATGGGAGGAGAACAAGTTTGTGCTTACAGGTTAATCAGGTCTTTGGCATTCATTTCGAGGAAGTAGCTACCAGGGTCATCACCGCCTAGTATGCTCATGATTTGCGCGTGTTCAATGCCTTTGAACTGCACGTACTTGACGTACTCCAAGATTGTTTTGTCAAAGTTTTTGTGCGAGTGCAAGAAGACAAACATCTCTGCGGTGAGCTGTAGCCTGTGGTTGTGTTCCCAGACTATCTCTTTTACGACAAATGTTCCATCTTTTTCCTTCTTCAGCCTCATTTTAGCCCCACAGTTAGTTCTGGCTGTCGTCTTGTTACGTTGTCTATTTGCTTCAGACACCTTTGATTCATAAACTCCATGGCACGTGCAATAAAGGTAGGGTCTGGTCTTAAACTTGGGGCCTTCCCTGACAGCAAAACCAGCGTGCTTTGCATATACGTTGTAGAAGTTCTTAGTTTCTTCGAAAGTTTCAAACCTCATCTCTAGCCTTGGCAGAACATAAGCTTCAATATCAGGTGGCTGCACACAACAGTGACTAAACAAAAATGTTAGATGGGTTGGTCACAGCACCATGGTATGGACTGTGCTTATGTTTTTTTTTCTTTTCTATATGGATACTTACATGTGTATAGCTCTGCGCTGCATCTGGTGTTTGTTGTTCTCCCTTGTTTATGGGCGCCGGTGGTGTCACCCTTGGCACATGCAGCAATGCATCTCTTGGAGGGAGCAACGTTGACGAAGATCTCCGTCTTTCGTTGTACGGCTGTCTCCCCTCAGATTCATTGCGAGGTTGTTCCTGTCTATATGGCTCATATCTTGTACCTTTGAACCTGCTAGATTGGCCAAAATTTCTGTCTTTTTTCCCTGGTCTTCCCGTCACAACTGCTCTTGCAGCACGGATGATTGATGTTGACGGAGCGACTGGTGGAATCCTTGTTGCGACCCATCCACGGCTTCCTGTCCTTGGCTTTTTGCATGCACTGGGGAAGGAAAACATTTGTCGTTGGTGATATTGTTGGCCTTGTTGCAACACAGCAGCGGCAAAGCTTGCATTCCCAGATATTGGTCTTTGGTGTATAGAAGAACCTGTACGTGCTTCTGATGTTTGCGGTGTATCTTCAAATCTGCCTGTACTGTTGAAATATCCAGGCGGTATTTCTGGTGTTACCCAACCAGGTGGTGCCCCATATCTGTCCGGCTCATGAAATTCCTGCTGTGTGCGCCACCTTGCATGCTTCTGCAAACAACATTCAACAGTTTTGAGATTAATCTGGTTCGTTCTCAGCCAAACTGATGAACGTTGATGCTCAAACACGGATGTACTGATGTATTGTTTCTTCTACAACTTATGCAACTACAGTAGAAGTACTCCTAGTTTATGTATCTTTGAACTTACTGTGTAAATGTGGCACACTCTTATCACTATATACCTAGACTGATGCATATGTTTTTAAGTTTTTTTTACTTGAACTGAAGATAGCATATCAGATGCACTGACAGTAACCCCGACATCCTAATCGTGCATCGATGCATCTACATTACAAGCACTTCCAGCTTATGTATCACTGAACTTACTGTGTACCAATTTTATATTGTTATTTTCAGTAACAGTTTTGTTAATCGTTTGAACTGACGCAACTACATGACTTGTACTCTTTAGAGATAGCAAACATACAACTTTTCAATGGTAGATGAACCTTTTGTCACTATCTACTTGGACTGACGCATATGTTTTTAAGTTTTTTTTAACCTGAACTGAAGATAGCATATTAGATGCACTGACAGTAACCTCGACATCCTAATCGCGCATCAATGCATCTACATTACAAGCACTGCCAGCTTATGCATCACTGAACTTACTGTGTAGCAATTATATATTTTAATTTTCGATAACAGTTTTTGTTAATCGTTCGAACTGACGCAACTACATGACTTGTACTCTTTAGAGGTAGCAAACATACAACTTTTTCAGTGGTAGCTGAACCTTTTATCACTCTCTACTTGGACTGACGCATATGTTTTTAAGTTTTTTTTACCTGAACTGAAGATAGCATATTAGATGCACTGATAGCAACCTCGACATCCTAATCGCGCATCAATGCATCTACATTACAAGCACTGCCAGCTTATGTATCACTGAACTTACTGTGTAGCAATTATATATTTTAATTTTCGATAACAGTTTTTGTTAATCGTTCGAACTGACGCAACTACATGACTTGTACTCTTTAGAGATAGCAAACATACAACTTTTTCAGTGGTAGCTGAACCTTTTGTCACTCTCTACTTGGACTGACGCATATGTTTTTAAGTTTTCTTTACCTGAACTGAAGATAGCATATTAGATGCACTGACAGCAACCTTGACATGCTAATTGCGCATCAAGTGGCAGGGGTGCAAACGAACTGATGCAAGCATTTGCTATGTACTGATGCAGCACAGATGCATCCACAATTTTGTACTCATGAACCCAATAGTGTAACATGCAGGCAGAGCATAGCAGCACAGATAAACTGATGAACTGATAAATTGACAGAAACATGGTACCTATCTTCATTCAAACCCATATCTCAAAAACTTTGGTGTTGCTAGTAATGTGTGTGGGAAGAATTCATCACCTGCATCTTGTTGCATGTGACTCCATCTTCGTTTCGTTGGCGGCGTATTGGCAAGAAGTTGGGAGGTGGAGCCATTGTTTTTTGGGAGACGACCGTGCTTGTGGTGGAGCTCTGTCGACGAGGTCCGTCGAGGGGCGGAGGCAGGAGGCGTGGATCACGGCCCAGGCGAATCTCCGGCGCACGGCGGCGGGAAGGCGCGCGGGGAAGCTCCTGCACCAGGCGGCGGGTAGGCGAGCGGAGAGGCTCCTGCACCAGATGGAGGGAGGCGTGCGGGGAGGATCTGGCACCCGGCGGCGGGGAAGCACGCGGGGATGCTCCACCGCCCGGCGGTGGGGAGGTGCGTGGGGATGCTCCGGCGCCGGACGAGGCGACCGATGGTGGCAGCGGTCGGGCCGGCGGCATGGCTAGATGGAGGCGCGCCTGGTGGGAGTGACGGCTATGGATTGGGTGCCGGTGATGCAAACTCGCCGTCGGCGGGTCACGGCGCCGCGGGCTCCCTCGCTCTGGCTGCCGCCGTCGCTCGCTCGCCCGCGATGGCTGCCTCCGGCGGTACGAAGCGGGTCAGATTGGGGCTGGGTCTGTCGCGGACGCGTCGCGCCTTATAGGGGGCAAGGGTAACAGAATAATATTCTGTTACCGGTAACAAAATAGTCCAGCCCTATATATATAGGACAAATGTTTCCTACAAGAAGTGGTAGTTACCACCACTTGCATTTTTTATGTTTTATATATAGGACAAATGTTTCCTACAAGCAGTGGTAGTTACCACCACTTGCGTTTTGTATGTTGTTTGTAGTATCTATCGAAACCGAGAGTATGTACGTGTAGTATGTAGTATATAACAATGATTAGGTAGTATATATACTAATTTTTAGGTAGTATGTACCATGTTTTGAGTATGCTCTTTTTCACGTACAAATATATACGTATTTAATAAATATAACAAAACCTATGGGCTCATATGCATTTTTTCATGTAACTTGCTTTGAAATATCTTAGATATATTATATGAACATATTTAAAATAATAAAATAGTATATATAGTACCACATGGTAGTATATTAGATATGTGGGGTAACTACCACCGGGTGGTAGGATGGATTTTCCCTATATATATATATATATATATATATATATATATATATATATATATATATATATATATATATATATATATATCTGCGTCGATGATGTTTCACATTGAGCTTCTTCCCTTTCTTGTGCGTTGTCGAATAATTGAGCCCCTCGTTATGACTTTCCCGGAACCATGGAGTATGATCTTTCTTAGGTAATGTAGTCTTGATTCTTATTTTCATGTATGCTTCATCATCATTGTCATCTTCCCTCATCGGGTTTCCGTATTGGTCGTAGTCTTCCTCGTGGGGGACTCCATCCATTCCGACGATGCTCCTTTTGCCTCTCCTCACGACAACATGGCTGGGATTGGTCGGGTCAGTTATGAAGAAGCATTGTGTCACGTGCTTAGCGTTTACCCATGGCTCAGTTTTGGCGATGACGTTAAAATTCAAGGTACCGCTCTTCGTGTCAGGTAAAGACATGGTAGTGAAATACTTGTTTTCTCTTACGACGTCCTTAGCCCATCTGACACGGAACATCGTCGCATCGTGCATTCCAGCATAGTCAAGCTCCCAGATCTCTTCGACCCTTCTGTAGAATCTTTCAGCTGTGTCATTGGCATTGGTCACGCATTCAATCGTCACCCCTAGGTTCTGGTAATCACTTTCCATGTCTTTAGCCTCGATGTAGAACGTGTACCCGTTGATATCGTATGCTTGAAAGATCACGAGTTTGGGCGCGGGGCCATGTGCTAAGGCGTGTATGAGCAATCCGTTTGAACTTCCCTCTTCCGGGGGATTAGCAAGAACTTTCTCTTTGAACCAACACAAGAAAGTGACTTTTTGCTCTATAGTAACTTCATCGTCCATCTTGGGCATCCCCTTATCACGTACTTCTTTGCGATGGTTTCTTTGTGCCGTGTCACATAATCATCTACAACATCTAGGTGTTGTAGCACTCCTAAGTTAGCCCTATCAAAGTGGTTCCATCGATCCGAGTAGTCCATGTGCAATTCCCTCCGACCGTTGTTGTGACCTTCTCCTCCGAGCCTCCCATCATGCTTGTTGATGGGCAAACCAACAACAGGGTCTCCGACGCATATATAATTCTCGCAAAAGGAGATGCACTCATGTGTCAGATACCCCTAGACGATGCTCCCATCAGGACAGAACATGTTATGAATGAATCCTTTGATGACCCCATTCATCCTCTCGAACGGAATCATGCTGTGAAGGAATGTCAGCCCGAGGTTGATGATGTCGTCCATGATGTGGACACACAGATGCACCATGACATCAAGAACACAGGTGGGAAGTACATCTCAAGCCCACATAGTATGACAACGATCTCTCTCTGTGGCCTTCGGAGCTGCTTCACACTGATGGACTTTCGAGAGATAACATCGAAGAAGTTGCAGAGACCAGTAAGCGTGTCACGGACGTGCTTTTCCATTATCCCTCTAATGGCAACCAGGAGTATCTACGTCATCATCACATGACAGTCATGAGACTTCATCCCGCAGAACCTTTTCTTCTTGGTGTCTAGAAATCTGCTTATCTTCCCACAGTAACCGGAGCTGACTTTGATTCCCGTAAGGCACTTGATGAATTGATCGATCTCCTTCGCACTTAATTTTTTGCCCCTTCCACCCTCCTCCGTGTCCTCCGTCGACTTCTTATGGTGGAGATCTTTCCTGATCTTCAAATCTTCCAAGTATTTCCTTGCCTTCGGCCCATCCTTGGTCTTCTCCGGCATGTTCATCAGTGTGCCAACCAAGCTCTCGAGGACATTCTTCAAGATATGCATTGGATCAAGGCAATGAGGTGTATCGTGATTGGGCCAATACTCCAAGTCCCAGAAAACAGACCTCGTTTTCCATACATTCAGCAGCGGCTCCCGTACCTTTTTCATCTTTCCCGGCACGGGGCACTGTTCCTAGTTTTTCAACAGCTTGTTGATTTTGGTTCTGCTCCTCTTACGTGGAGGTCCTTGATGCTCAGCCAACCCATTGAATAGATCTCCACGATTTCTCCACGAGTCATCCTTCTCGATCCATCTACGATGCCCCATGTACACGATTTTCCCAGACCCGCCATCTTTCATTGATGTAAGCTGCTGATACGTTGTATCATCCATGCACCTCATGCATCCGTTGTATGCGTGGCACACCTGGCCTCAGGTGTACCCGTAACCAAGATAGTCGTGCACCGTCATCATCAGCGCGACTCTCATATAGAAATACTCTCCTTTGCTAGAGTCCCATGTCCATGCCAGTGTTTTCCATAACATGTCTAGCTCTTCTTTCAGAAGCCCCATATACAGGTTAATATTATTTCCCGGTTGTTTAGGCTCTCGAATCAGCATTCTCATGTGTACTTACTTAGTCTTCATGCACTTCCATGGGGGGAGGTTGTAAATCCATACAAAGATGGGCCATGTGTTGTGTTTGGTGCTCTAGTTGCCAAACGGATTCATGCCATCTGTACTCGCACCAAGAACGATGTTTCTTATATCTTCTACAGAAAATCCATATACGGTGTTGAATGCTCTCCACTGGCTACCATCTACGTGGTGTCTCAACTTCGGATCATCACCATCGTCAGGCTTCTTCCTCTCCATATGCAAGCACATGAGCTTTGCTTCCTTAGGATCTATGAAATACCGCTGCAGACGGGGAATGATCGGAAAGTACCATTCAACTTTCTCAGGAGCTTTCTTTCCTGCCTTCTTGTAACGAGAAGCATTGCACACAAGACAGCTGGTTTTTTCCGCATGCTCCTCCTAATAAATGATGCAATCATTGATGCATGTGTGGTACCTAATGTGCGGCAAATAGAAAGGGCAACCGATTTTCTTGGCCTCCTCGACACTAGTGGGACACAGGTTCCCCGCGGGAACAACTTTATTATGTAGATACTTCAAATGCTCATCAAGGCTTTTGTCTGTCCCTTTGTTTTTGGCCTTCGTCTTTAAAAGTTTGAGCGTGAAACTCAAGCGGGTCACCTCGGGATCGTAATCATCATACAATGGATTCTTCGAGTCTACTTCTAGTTGCGCCAGCTTGGCCTCCTCTGTAGAATCAGCTCTCTTGCTAGTCATACTCTTGCGAAGGAGGTCTCGAACATAAGGGTCCTGCATGACTGCACTTAGTAGCATCGAAGACTGCGGCATGACCGCTGCCTCTTCTCCACCATGTCCAGACTCTTCTTCACCATGTCTGGAATCTTCACCACCGCCATCATGTCCGAACTCTTCCCCGCCGCCATGTCCGGTGCCATCATCTTCATGTCGATCGGTCATCTCTTTGCCTAGCCCCATGTCGTTATTCCCTGCATGTGGACATCCTCACCATCATCTTCACTTATCCACCGAGTATAGTCATCCATAAAACAATTCATTAGTAGGTGCGCTTTCAAACTGCCATGATCAAATGGGTCCAAAAGGACTCCTTTGCATCTTGTACGCGGACATCTAATTCTAGTCCAATTATTTGCATACATGTCCATCACCGCGGATTGCAAGTATCCCTCCACCTTCCATCCACTCACCTTCATGACTGACTGCACGGTATAACAATCAAAAGTTTTATAAACAAAATGCATGCATGCATCAAAGTCCCATAAAACTTTGGCATGACCTTGCCTAGAAATAGGACATATCGAGTTTGCTCGAAATTCACCGAAACGGAAATAAATCATTATTTCGGCAAAACATAAGCAACTCAGGGGCATGTCACTGGCACAAATCTCTCCATATCCCAAACACACATATTCCAATTCTTGAAATGCATAACTTTGTACTCACCTATCTCCTGAGAGCGAGCATGGTTAGATGAGGCTTTTCGCTACCTATATAGGGATCGAAAGTGTGGATGGCTAAATAGCTAGCTAGATTTCGTTGTTGGGGAGGAGAGATGACTCTAGCTAACTAATGGAGAGGGAGAGAGATGAGCTAGCTAGATGTATATCAATGGAATGGAGGGAGAGCCAAATAAATGAGGTAGCTAGATAGAGATGAGAAGGCCATTTATGGAGGAGAGTTATGGTGGAGGGGGGCATTAATGGGGAGAGAAGTGAGGTAGGAGGAAGATACAAGAAGGGAAACAATGGTGGAGAACTAACTTTGAGAGGGGAGAGGGGAAAGGAGGGGGAGAGAGGGCAAAGGGGTGAGGAGGTTAGAGGGGGGGTGAAAAGGTGGCACCGGCCACAACTAGCAGTAGCGATCTTTCCTAGAAAGTGCTGCTGCTATGCTCCTTAGTAGTATCGCTTGCCAAGAAAAGCACTACTGTTAGTTGAGACCCATCAGCAGTACCGGTTCTTTGAAATAAAGCGTTGCTGCTATAATCTTAGTAGTAGCGCTGGATTTTGGATAGTGCTGCTACTATAGCTAGCGTCGGTGGGCTCGTTAGGTCCCACTTAGTAGTAGCGTTTTTTTTCCAGCGCTGCTGCTAAAGAGTTACTTGTAGCGCTGGCCCAGAACAACGCTACTGCTAATTAGCAGAAGCGCTTGCTAATTTCCAGCGCTACTACTTATGTCCTACCTATAAGCATTTCCCTAGTAGTGATCTTTTCTAAAGACCTTGTTTTTACTCCCATAGATACTGCTATTACCCCCTCCAATTCAAATGGCTGATAAACAAGAAAAGTAATTGAATGTACAGACACTATATGATAGACAGGTGCAATGGATAGTAGGGAATAAAATAGGGAATGAAATAGTTCACATTTATGTTGTCTAACCAAACAGGGTAGCATGACACAATTTCGCCTATATGATGGCTAACTAAACAGGGTAGAATGACACAATTTCACATATACGATGGCTAACTAAATAGGATAGAATGACATAATTCAAAATACGATGACTATGTAAACAGGATGACATGATATAACTATATGATGTGTCTATTAAAGTGGTTGGCATGCCATAATTCACATGCATGTCGTCAATGGAAACATGATGGCATGATATAATTCATGGAAAGAATGACATATTTAAAAATATGAGGACTATGTAAACATGATGAGATGATATAGCTATATTATGTCTTTAGAAAATGGGTTGGCATGCAATAATTCAGATACATGTTGTCTATGTAAACATCATGGCATGATATAATTCAAATAGATGATTTATGTACTAAGCAAGTAAGTAGAGGGCAATTGCATATATGATGTGTAATCTAAGCAGATGGTATTCAATATTGTGTATATGATGTAAAAACTAAGCATTGAATGACAACATATGCATGATATGAGTAATATAACCCTGCCAAGTTTGAGCATACACCTCAGGGGGGAAAATAGGACTGCTCATCTGTCTCTGAATCCTCCTTTGAGGAGCTATCTGTCACCAGGAAGATATCTGCTTCAGCAGGTAGCATTGTCTGCTATAAAGACCTTGTTTTCACTCCATATTTCCCATCGACAATTCAAATGGCTGATGCACAGGAAGAGTTGTTGAATATACAAACATTGTCGACAAATGAAATGCGTAATACAAAAAAAAGCATGGCATGATATAATTCACATATATGATGTTTGGCTAAATAGCATGTAATTGCATAATGCACATATGTAATGCCTTGCAACAAGATAGCATTGCATAATTCACATATATAATGTCTTGCAGCATGATAACATTGCATAATTCACATATATGGTAATTAGACACAAACAAGTGGCACTCAAACAAACAATGTCTAAACTAAGCAAATTACATAGCAACGCAACACACCATATGCACGATATGAGCAATATAACCTTGCCAAGTTAGAGCATGCACCTCGGAGGGAAATAGGACCGGTCATCTAATTCTGAATCCTACTCTGAGGAGCTATCCGCAACCAGCAAGACGTGTGCTTCATTAGATAGCATTGTCTACTCTAAAAACCTTGTTTTCACTCCAGATTTTTTCCATGACCGTGTCTAATGGCTTATGCACAGGAAGAGTAATTGAATATACTAACATTGGTGACAAATTTAATACGTAATAAAAAATGATGGCATGATATAATTCACATGTAAGATTAGTGGCTAACCAGGATGGCATTGCAAGATTCACATATATGATGCCTGGCTAAACAAGATGGCATTTCATAATTCACATATATGATATGGAAACTAAACAGATGGCATTCACACAAAGCATGTTCAAACTAAGCAGATGACATATTTGATGCATAAAGTAAGCAATGCAAGGCACCATATGCATGATATGACCAACATCAGCATGCCAAGTTAGAGATTAAGACCTTAGGGGGTAAATAGGAGTTGTCTACTCCCTCTAAACCCCCCCCCTTTGAACAGTTCTCTTCCTCTTGATTAAAGTTTGAATGCGGGGAAGGGGGTTGCTTTTGCGCCCACCATGGAGCGACGCTTGCATGAAATTTTATTGCCACACAAGGCTCGTCTCTTTTGCTCTACACGTTCAGTACCATTGTGTACAATAACTGACATGCATAGGAATAACACATAGTGAGATTATCTAGGGAGTGCATGCACAACTGTAGAGTGTTGGTAGCAACCTATGGATTGACCCAAACCAATGATAGTAGGCAGATAATAACCTCAGTTAAAAATATAGATAATGGCTCCTTTAATGTTTGTTTCAACCCAACATGAAACTCATAGTAGACACCCGAGATTAACCAGATAGTAGACAAATACTATTGATTGTTGCCCCAATATGTACCCCGCAACCATTTAAAAACTCAAATTTGAGCATTAGTTTGGACGTGACTCGGAGTCTAATCAGTGAACAGGACGATAAAGTAGCATGTCATATTAAGCGATGCATAATGTAAGCAGACATGAAAGAGTTTGACCTCTCTTGCGGACCTGTGTAGTCCTCAAGGTCATCTGCTAAGTTGATGATGGTAATGTAGTTGTCGTGGCTGCCGGTGGCGGGGAAGAAGATATGAGGTGGCGAAAGACAGTCTGGAGGGAAGATCCCTGCTGTGGTGAACCTTTCCATTGTTGGAGCAGCTGAGCTGGGGTGGACGATAGCATAGCAGGAACGGGACAACCACACAAGGTTTTATTTGACACATATCTGTAACAAAAGTAATTCTAAAGGGATTGTTTGAATTGGAGTATTCTAACAATGCAGGGATAGGAGATACACAGGAATAGGATAGGAATGCACGTCCAAAATAGAGAACTTAAAAACATAGAATTTCTGTCAATCTGGTGTTTGGTTCACAAGAATTGGAAGATCACAAGAATGCAAAGAAGCATGGTGAAATTAAGTCAAACCACAAGAAAATATACAATTATAATGCTATTATGCTACTATACCTTAGTCTTGTGCTTCATGAATAGGAATTTGAAAAGGAGGACAAGTGGGTATTAAAATTCCTATGGTTTTTCTTTGAAGGAGACACTAAAGGAAGAAATCCTATAGTTTTCCTTTGCTCCATTCCTTTGAACCAATGCATGAATAATAGTACCATAGGAAACATTCCAATTCCTATGCTTTTCCTTCACTTTTCCTTTCAAGCACTGGCGATTCTAGTAGGCAGGCTCGAACAAGCAAGAGACTACACTCCAAAAATGTTTTTGTGCTACTTCTACTACTTTGGACCTAGGCCACTGCCCTACTATCTCAACTCCCAGGACCATATACAAATGCATAGCTGAAACACGCAGAAATAAATAATGATGGCTTTCAAGAGAGTCCATCGCGGATAGCTAAGTTGCCTGGTACCTCACTGCTTGTCATATAGTAGGAGAAACTAATCGTATTTCATGTTAGTACGCTTCCTCACTGGACAATATATAACATGTAGAGTAAAAAAGCCGCTCTAGTAGCAGAAAAGTATTGCACTAGTAGTTTTGGTTGCTCAAGCACTAGTGACAGAGTAGCAGTGATCTAAATCAGAAGCCGCTCTGGCAGGGAACGTACTACCAGAGAGCAACTAGGGTAGCTGGCCGTGCAGCAGCAGTGCGTGCGAGAGCCGGGGCAGCTGGTCCTGTAGCAGCATCTAGGGTCGCAACAGCAGGAGCTCATGCGAGAGCTGGAGCTGCTGCTCATACAGCAGCAGCGTGAGCAAGAGTAGAGTAGTAGCGCAAGCACAAGCAAGAGCAAGAGCGGCATCAAGAGCAAGAGCAAGAGCAAACCAGGCAGGGGACCGAGAGCAAGAGCAGAGTAGCAGCGTGAGCGAGAGCCAAAGCAGCAAGGCTAGCGAGAGCCAGATCGGCAGTAGCAGCTGCTACTAATGTGGACGTCGCCGCCAAGGGAGCGACGCCGTGGAGGAAGTGGCCGGCGAAGCCACCGTAGATGGAGCTGCGTCATGGCGGCTCGGGACCGAGCACCGACAGCACGATGAGATCGAATCAAGAAAAAAAATGCAGCGATAACTGTAGAACCTCTTCGGTGGCGCCGATTAGGTCTCAGCTTCATCCAAGGAATTGGTGATGGTGCTTCTCTTCTGCTGGTGCGGGTGAATATAGCGTTGTGGGAATGGAGGTGGCGTGATAGACGAGGCGAACATCAAGGCAACTCCTTGGAGGTGGAGGATGGGGTGGTTGAACCGGCGAGATGATGAGATCGACGAGGATCCTCATCTAGTGCGGGGGATGAGGGACGTCGAGCTATTACGATGGACGATGTCGTCAGGGAAGAGGCTCCGGCTGGGTGGCTGAAGGAGGATGGTGTGGGGCTTCGCGGGTTTTGGTGGCCTCGGCGTATGAATGGGGGCGGAGGGGATGAGAGGGGGTAACCATGGATTAGGGGCGCACTTGTCTGAAATGTGGCGCGAGTTATGAAAGTACCCCCACGTATTTGAACTAGTCAGTTATTTTGATTCTGGGGTATAACAGGAATTTTGCATGTCGGGATTTCGCTGGAGGTGGGAGTTTTCGCGCGCGTTGTAATTTTGGGACAGCAAGGTGCACGTTGAGATGGAGGCAGTTTTAGGAGCACAACGAGACAAAGAGATATCCCAATTTTAGGATAACAAGGCGTGGGTTGAAATTTTCGGACAAGCCTAACATGTATTGTACCAAATCAATTCGCACTTCCCTCGATGAAAAAACAAGAATAACTCAATTCGCACCACACAAGAGAGTCTAATCCTGTTTTACTATATGAGTTACTACAAATGCCATTCAAAAGTTTGAATCCATGTTATGTTCAATTAAAATATTTCGCTACTTGTATAATGCATTTAACCTGCTACTAAAATTAACATTCTAGTGCATTCAAAACGTATATACTACCGCTTCAATATGAACTAAATTTGAATTTGTTTCTCTGTTTGAATAAGATCAACAATCATGATTGTGGTCAATTTAAACCATTTGAATTTGTTTCTCTATTTTAATAAGATCTACAATCATCATTGTAGTCAAGTTAAACAATCGTTTGTACACTATCTTCACAACACACCACATGATTACTGTCGAGTTAGATATGAACTATTTGGACCATATGAACTCGAACTCGAATTTTTGAATCCACTTTATGTTGATTTCAAATGACAGTACATTTGAAGCTCTAGCTAGATCTTCATAATCTAAACCATGTCTCATATGTATATTGTGTTTATGACATAATGTATGGTGCCCTGCCCCCTACTCCTACAAGTATTTAGCTGTGAGCTGCAAACGCCACACATTATCACAAATTCAAATAAAATGTGAGATTGTTCGATATACAGTCTGGCTTAGATTGTTGACATTTAGTTGTGAGTTGCAAACGCCACACATTATCACATTATAGTATAACGTGTCAAAAACCACACCGCGCATATCACCGCTATATTCATGCATGCATAGGTTAAAACATTATGATATCTTATTCAAATATATGAATCCACTTTTATAATGAATTATGATCTTTTTTAGTCTTTTACACCCACACAGTCCCCTAACCTTTGTAGCTAGCACTAACTTTCTCTCGTGCATGCACATGCCCTCCTCGCCCTTTCCCTCCCTCAACATTCTATCCATCGTGCACATTCATTTATTTTCTTTAGGTCACTCTCCCACGGTCTCCACAACTCCTTCTTTTTGACACACGGCTCGATATGGTCCCACACACACACACTTTTCATCTCCTCCTTTCTCTGTCCATGCCTCATATCTCTCATACGGTCCCACACACGTGTAAACTCTCGCCCCTCTTTTCATCGATCTCACAATCGCACACTCCTCCCCCTATCTAGTAGGCCTCTCGCACCACCTCCTACCTCCATCCCTCTCTCTCTCTATCCGTCTCTTTGGGCTTTATTTGCCTCTATCAAATGATTGTACACTAACTGGTCTCCCACTATACATATACCTAGCTAGGTCGTCTATAACTCATTTTCCCCACGCACCGATAGATCTACCTCATTAGTTATGTCTCTCTCTTCCGTCTACACACAACAATTGATCTATCGATCTAGTTAGGTCTGCTTACCAAACACATAAGCCCCCCCTCGTCATCCATGCATGCCTCCCGACACGTCTATCATGCACACGCACACACAAAAACACATCCCCTCTCTTCTTGATATTGCAGTGTACCCTCCGTTTGTCTAGTAGGCCTCTCCCACCATCTCCAAGAAGCAACTCCACCACCCCTCCGGCACTCTACCTCTCTCCCTCTCTCTCTGCCTCACAACCTATTTCCCATTCTTCACTTAGGTATGGATGTCGATCTATATCCACCAAGACATAGCTAGGTATCTCCTTCTCAACACATATATGAGTCGATCTACCTCTCTATTTAGGTCTGTGCCTCCCCCCCCCCTCACACACACACCGATACATTGAGCGCTCTAGTCGTGTCTCCCTACCACACACAAACTTGCCCTCTTCCCTCTGACGTTCCGGTAGGTCAGTCAACCTATATATTTGACGTGTGCGCTGTCGGATATCGGGTTCCGGCAAAACCATTAAGGTTCGAACTCTGGGGTGCACACGAAGATCTTCTCCCTGCCAAAACACGCCCATAACCTCGCCGCGACTCTAAGCTAGCACGATGAACAACACAAGAGACACGAGGTTTTATACTGGTTCGGGCCACCGTTGTGGTGTAATACCCTAATCCAGTGTGTGGTGTGGTGGATTGCCTATTGGGCTGATGATGAACAGTACAGCGGAAGAACAGCCTCGCGAGAGGTGTTCTTGTGGTGATGCGTGGATGTTCTGCTTAGCTAGGATTCGATCCCCTACTACTGTAGTGGCTATCTCTATTTATAGAGGCCCTGGTCCTCTTCCCAAATATTGAGCGGGAAGGGAGCCAACAACGGCCATTTTGTAAGGGGACAACTAGTACAAGATATCCTGACTAAAGGTGGTCTTCACCTTCCAAAGGTGCTGGTGATGATGCCGTCTTGGGCTCCACGGTGACCTCCGTCCTGCCATCCTGCTGGTCTTGGTCTCGTTGCACCGATATGGAAACCTTTGCTTGATGCCTCGGTACTCCGCGCCTGCGCTTGCCCCCTTTGCACCAAAGAGGAAACAAGGACACTACGCAGGCTGGCGCCCGCCTGGTCTTGATCGTCATGGCTTGCGTCATGAGCACCTCGCAAGGTACCCCTCGCCTTGATCTCTCCGCCTCCTCGCGATCCTGCCTAGTGAGGCCACCCCTGATGAGGCCTTGTGTCCTCCGCCCCACAAGGCTTGGCCCCTCGCGAGGGTCTTGAGCTTGGGTTGATGAAGACGGGCTGTATTGGGACACTGCTGAGCCACGCTGCATGTCGCAGGCAGGCAAGTCTGGGGACCCCCGTTCCCAGGACACCGACAGTAGCCCCCGGGCCCAAGGCGTGCTCGAACTTGGCTTAGCAGCAAAGCCAAAGGGCAAGTGCAGAGTGCCGCTGGCCCCAACAGCCTGCGGCCTTGGTCGACGCGTGGCGGTTGATTGGACGTGGGCGTCTCCGCTTCCCCACGCTAACTCGGCAACTGCCCGACTGACAAAAGGCTGGCCTGGGTAAGGCTTGCCTTCATTGCTCTCCTTCGCCTTGCTCCAGATTCCTTCCTTGCTCTCTTGCTTCCGAAATCTCCAGATCCACTCTATCCTTCCCCTTTAAGCGAGCACTGGCGCCCCACAAGGCCGTGGCCGGCGCCCTACCCGCTTGGTACTCGCCGGCCCTGGCTGCCCCCAACATGTCGGAGAAGAATCTGGTCGCTACGCGCCTGATGACGACGGCGGAGGGTAGCGAGATGGGGGAGACCGGACTCTGGGTTGGCTGCGCCGAGCCGGAGCATAAGGGGAGCAGCTTCTACCCCTTCTTCATGAATATCGACATCGCCGGCCTGGTTCCTCCCTTCTCCGAGTTCTTCTACGTCGTCCTCCGTCATTACAGGTTGCAGGCCCTTCATATCCATCCCAACTCCGTTCTCCTTTTGTCGATTTTCGCCTACTACTGTGAGGCGCGTGTTGGGCTGATGTCGTCCGTGGCTTTGCTGCGCCACTTCTTCTCCCTCTAAATCAACAGCAATCATACCTCGGCGTGCACCGTCTTTGTCATGTACTCCAAGGCCAACGCGATCTCGAAGACCGGGAGGAGGGTCGACGGTTTCCGGAGCAAGTGGGTCATGATGGATGCCAGATGCATCCACTCCCAGTTGCTGCTGCCAACGGAGCTGCCCCAGCCCGACGAGGGGTGGTCTCGTGTGAAGCTTGATGACAGCCGGGCGAAGTTGGTTCTGGAGAATATGAACGCCGACCTGAGGCCGGGCAACGTGAAGGCGGCAAGGCTGACAGGGGCCACGCTCCTGAGGGAGTTCCTGACACACCGGGTAGCTCCACTTCAGGCGCACTCACGCCCATTGTGGACGCTTGGGGGTGCGAACGACGATCTTTGCATGAACCCGGCGGCCTTGGGCAACGAGGATCTAGTCGCAGCTCTTCGCCTCTTGGTTGGAGATGACTTGGAAGGTCTGAAGGGCGCTCTTGCCCCCCTGTTCCTCCATGACAACTAGCAACAGGTGGTGGATGCCATGCCCACCTTTGATGCGCGCGGTCTAGTGCCACCGGTGCCTCCTGATGGCCAGGGGGCGCCGACACCGGTGGAAGTGTCTTCAGGTGACTCCCATGGGGGTGCAGAGGAAGACGAGAAAGAAGAGGAGCGCGACTCGGAGGCGGCCACTGAGGGGACGGGGGAGACCTCCCCCCGGCGCAGGGCCAACATCCTCGGCACCTTGTCGGATGATGACGAGGCCGGTGCCGTGTGAGAGGAAGAGGACTCGCCCGTGATCCCGAAGAAGGACAGGTCAGCGCTGATCTCCCGAGGGGCTACTCCTGTCCAGGCACCGTCCGAAGCCGCCTCCAGCCCTTCTGGTGCACCCTCTTCTGCTCCTGGACCACTCGAGGCTGCGCCCTGGACCAAGAGGCTCTCAGGCTTTAAGCTCGGCAAGAGGTCGGTGGCCGATGCCGTGATTGACCAGTAAGTGCTCGAACTCCATCTTGCCCTTGTTTTTGCTGCTAGGTCTTAACGTTCTCCATCACTTGGTTAGGCTGCCGCTTGCGGCGAAGAAGAAGAAGGGGGACCTGGTAGCTCCACTTGAGGAAGACTCCTTTGTTGTGGCCGTGCCTTCATCTGTGGGAAGGGGAGGCGGTGAAGTTCGCACCTCCCCTGCCCGATCATCCTCACGAGGCCTGGAGGAGCGCTCTGGCAGGGTGCCAGCCCCCGTGGCCCCACTGATTGATGCTATCACTGAGGTGCCGGTGCCTGATGCTATTGCTGAGGTGCCCAGGGCTCAGAAGCCCCCAGTCTCCCAAGTCGTGGTCACGCTACCGCCTCCTCCTCCTGCGCCGCTGGTTCCAGGTCCCTCTGCCTCCTCTGCTATCTTGGACCGTGCCCTTTCCAAGCTGGGTCAGCTGCGAAGGGATCTCTAGGGCACCGACTCCCACCTGGTAGCCGGGCGCCTGGAGCTGATCTCTGGCTGGGTTCACTCTGGCGCCTCTGTCCAAGCGGTGCTGGAGCGGGCCGGGACAGCTTCTGAGGGGGAGAAGCAAGCTGCGATCCAGGCCGCAGCCGCCCGCAATGCGACACTGAAGGATGTCACGATCGCCCAGGACCGCTGCAAGGTGCTGGAGGCCGAGCTGTAGGGCTTGTGCAATGAGCTCGCCAAGCAAGCTCGTGACCGCCAGGCGAAGGAGGAGGAGATGAAGGCTCGGGAGGACGCCATCGGGGACTGCGACATCGAGCTGACTGCCGAACGCGGCCGGCTAGGGACGCTGGCGCAGAAGTTGAAGATGGAGAGGGCCGAGCTGGACGCCAAGGCGAAGGTCCTATCCGAGGAATGCGTGTCCTTCGCGGATCTTGAGGAGAGATCTCACAAGGCACTGAAGACGCTCTATGAGGACGGCTTGGAGAAGCCGCTGGCTGGTGCCAAGGAGGGCCCTGCCCAGCTGCTTCCTTTCTTGGTCGAGGCACTCGAGGAAGTTGTGACCGGCGTCGGCCCCATGGCCGAGGCTGAAGCTCGCGTCCTTTCTTCTGCAGCACTGACGCGTGTCTTCAGCCACGTCTACCTTCACGACCCTGGCACCAACCTCGACAAGCTACTGGAGCCCGTGGACGCCAGGCGCTTCGCCGCTGCTGCTGAAGCCGTGAAGGGCCAGGTGGAAGGCCTATTGGAGAAGTTCCGTGCCTTTGCCACTATGCCCAGGGTAGGTGCTGCTGATTCCATGGCCTCGGGAGGTGGATCTGATGGAGGTAACGTCACCACGGAGGCGGGGCTCCTGGCGAATGATGGCATGGCCCAAGGGTGATCTTCTCGCGGCTTCTTTCCTGTTTTAACTCCTGCAATATGTACCGTGCCTCGTGGAGGCATTTAAACTTGCGTTTGTTATCATGAAGACAATTATCATTTGTAATATTTGCTTCGAGATTTTGTGGTTTCCTTCCTATTTGCTTTGTGTTCTACGTTGGCAGGTTCCGGCCTCGCGCATACCTCAACCGTCGTTGGCCCCGACCGGATCACCAGGACGGGACCAAGGAGTGAGGGGCTACGTGACAAGTTAGGCTCCTTAGTCGCGATGATTAGGAGTCCCGCTTGACGCGCAAACAGCAAATAGGGAGGGAGTGTAGGGGTGGATCTGGCATTCCACGTTGGCAGGGCCTGGCCCCGCGCATACCTCTACTACCATTAGCCTTGCAGAACTAAGGAGTGAGGGGCTACGTGACCAGTTAGCCTCCTGAGTCGCGATGCTTAGGAGTCCCCCTTGACGCTCAAAAAGTATCCATACCTTGGCTCCGCTCGGGGAGGGGCGCGCGACGACCATGTCCAATGGACCTTGCTGGGTGGCGTGCGCTCGGGCATGACCCGGGCGCAACACACGTGTCCAGCCCCTCGCGTGATGCTCCCAGGGGAGGTGCGGCGATGAGGCGAGACACTGAGCTCTGGGCTCCCTGAGGTTGATATGGCCGTGGGCCGCCCTCAATTGTTTATCATCAGCGCGGAGCATAGCGCTTCCATATGTGTACGGGCATAGCCGCTCCTCGGCCATGTCGTCAGCCAACGCGGAGCATGGTGCTTCCACTGGTACGTGGGAGGGGGGATCCCCTCCGGGAGGAGCCCCGGGGGCGTGTACAGCCCCGCCCTAACAGGTGGCTTGCATGGCAGGGCTAGACGAGGTGTATTTGGGCACTCGTGTGCCAGCGCGGGACTCACGAGGCCCTACCTCAAGGAGGGTTGCGCCTGGTCTTGAGCCTTGGGCGGTTGTGTGTTCCTGCGAGATGGTTAGATACAAATGCTCTACGTCCTCAGGTTCCTGCCCTCGAGCGATCTCAGCCGCCGTTGGTATGCCAGGTCGCGATGCCGGGGACAAGGCCAGGGGGTGAGGGATGGAGAGCCAGTAAGAGCTCCTGAGTCGCAATGCTCAGGAGCCCCCTTTTAACGCGCCCGTGGTAGGAGGTAGATGATAATCATGGGCATGTTAAGTATGAAGGGAAAATCAACTTAGATAGATGAAGGAGGGATACATGCTACTAGATCAGGCCCGAGCAGCTTGGGGATGATGCAGCCCGAGGGGCGCCCTCAGCAAGGTAAACTAAAGACATACGCAAAAGGGATACATGCCGCTGGGTCAGACCTGTGCGGCCTGGGAATGATGCAGCCCTGAGGGCGCTCCCAGCTGAAATGAACTCAAAAGATGCCTGCTACGTCTTGAGCTTGCGTTGGTTTTCCTTGAAGAGGAAAGGGTGATGCAGCAATAGCAGTGTAAGTATTTCCCTTAGTTTTTGAGAACCAAGGTATCAATCCAGTAGGAGGCTTCTCAAAAGTCCCACGCACCTACACAAACAAACAAAGAACTCGCAACTAACGCAATAAAGGGGTTGTCAGTCCCTTCACGGCCACTTGCGAAAGTGAGATCTAATAGAGATAGTATGATAAGATAAATATATTTTGGGTATTTTATAACATAGACGCAAAAAGTAAAGATGCAAATAAAAGTATATTGGAACCAAATATGATAAGAGATAGACCCGGGGGCCATAGGTTTCACTAGAGGCTTCTCTCAAGATAGCATAAGTATTGCGGTGGGTGAACAAATTACTGTCGAGCAATTGATAGAAAAGTGAATAATTATGAGATTATCTAGGCATGATCATGTATATCGGCATCACGTCCGCAACAAGTAGACCGACTCCTGCCTGCATCTACTACTATTACTCCACACATCGACCAACTCCTGCCTGCATCTAGAGTATTAAGTTCATAAGAACAGAGTAACGCACTAAGGAAGATGACATGGTGTAGAGGGATAAACTCATGCAATATGATATAAACCCCATCTTTTTATCCTCGATGGCAACAATACAATACGTGCCTTGCAACCCCTGCTGTCACTGGGTAAGGACACCGCAAGATTGAACACAAAGCTAAGAACTTCTCCCATGGCAAGAAAGATCAATCTAGTAGGCCAATCCAAACTGATAATTCAAAGAGACTTGCAAAGATAACTCAATCATACATAGAAGAATTCAGAGGAGATTCAAATATTTCTAATAGATAAACTTGATCATAAACCCACAATTCATCGGATCTCGACAAACACACCGCAAAAAGAGTTTACATCGAATAGATCTCCACAAGAGAGGGGGAGAACATGTATTGAGATCCAAAAAGAGAGAAGAAGCCATCTAGCTAATAACTATGGACCCGTAGGTCTGTGGTAAACTACTTAGAACTCATCGGAGGGGCTATGGTGTTGATGTAGAAGCCCTCCGTGGTCGATTCCCCCTCCGGCGGAGCGCCGACGAAGGCTCCAAGATGGGATCTCGCGGATACAGAAGGTTCCGGCGGTGGAAATTGTATTTCATTGGCTCCCTGGATGTTTTCGGGGTACGTCGGCTTATATAGGAGGAAGAAGTACGTCGGTGGCTGCCCGAGGGGCCCACGAGATAGGGGGCACGCCCTATAGGGGGGCGCCCTATAGGGGGGGCGCCCTACCCTCTCATGGCCGCCTCGGCTGCTTCTTGACTTGCACTCCAAGTCCCCTGGATCACGTTCGTTCCAAAAATCACGCTCCCGAAGGTTTCATTCCGTTTGGACTCCGTTTGATATTCCTTTTCTTCGAAATACTGAAATAGGCAAAAAAACAGCAATACGAGCTAGGCCTCCGGTTAGTAGGTTAGTCCCAAAAATGATATAAATGTGTAAAATAAAGCCCATAAACATCCAAAAGGGGTAATATAATAGCATGGAACAATCAAAAATTATATATACGTTGGAGACGTATCAAGCATCCCCAAGCTTAATTGCTGCTCGTCCTCAAGTAGGTAAATGATAAAAAAGAAATTTTTGATGTGGAATGTTACCTAGCATAATTATCAATGTAATTTTCTTTATTGTGGCATGAATGTTCAGATCCAAATGATTGAAAATAAATTTTCATATTGATAAAACAAATAGTAACACTTCAAGCATACTAATCAAAGTAATCATGTCTTCTCAAAATAACATGGCAAAAGAAAGTTCATCCGTACAAAATCATATAGTTAGGCTATGCTTCATTTTTGTCACACAAAGATGTTCCCAACTTCAATACCCCCGATGACAAGCCAAGCAATTGTTTCATACTTAAATAATCTCAAACTTTTTCAACCTTCACGCAATACATGAGCGTGAGTCATGGATATAGCACTATGGGTGGAATAGAATATGATGATGGGGATTGTGTGGAGAAGACAAAAACGGAGAAAGTCTCAAATTGACGAGGATAATCAACGGGCTATGGAGATGCCCATCAATTGATGTCAACATGAGGAGTAGGGATTGCCATACAACGGATGCACTAGAGCTATAAATGAATGCTCAACAAAAGAAAACTAGTGGGTGTGCATCCAACTTGCTTGCTCACGAAGACCTAGGGCCTTTGAGGAAGCCCATCGTAGGAATATACAAGCCAAGTTCTATAATGAAAGATTCCCACTAGTATGAAAAAGACAACTTATGAGACTCACTATACGAAAAACATGGTGCTACTTTGAAGCACAATATATCAGACTCACTACATGAAGAACAAGGTGCTACTTTGAAGCACAAGTGTGGAAAAAGAGAGAGTAACATTGCCCCTTTTATTTATTTTCTTTTTTTCTTTTTTTTCTTTTTCGTTTTTTTTCTTTGGCCTTTCTTTTTTTTCTTTTTTTCTTTTGGCCTTTTTTTGGGAATGCTCTAATAATGATGATCATCACACTTCTATTGATTACAACACACGGATTACAACTCGAAACTAGAACAAGATATGATTCTATATGAATCCCTCCGGCGGTGTACCAGGATGGTGCAATGAATCAAGAGTGACATGTATGAAAAATAATGCATGGTGGCTTTGTCAAAATACGATGTCAACTACATGATCATGCAATGGCAATATGACAAAAGTAAAGTATGTCATGATGATGATGAACGGAACGGTGGAAAGTTGCATGGCAATATATCTCGGAATGGCTATGGAAATGCCATAATAGGTAGGTATGCTGGCTGTTTTGAGGAAGATATAAGGAGGTTTATGTGTGATAGAGTGTATCGTATCACGGGGTTTGGATGCACCGGCGAAGTTTGCACCAACTCTCAAGGTGAGAAAGGGCAATGCACGGTACCGAAGAGGCTAGCAATGGTGGAAAGATAAAAGTGCGTATAATCCATGGACTCAACATTAGTCATAAGAACTCATATACTTATTGCAAAAATTTATAATTCATCAAAAATCAAGCACTACGCGCATGCTCCTAGGGGGATAGATTGGTAGGAAAAGACCATCACTCGTCCCCGACCGCCACTCATAAGGATGCACAAGCCAGGTACTTTCATGTTTCAAATTTGTTACACAACTTCAACCATACGTGCATGCTACGAGAATTGCTAACTTCAACACAAGAATTCTTTAAATTCATAATCACCCAACTAGTATGACTTTAATATCACTACCTCCATATCTCAAAACAATTATCAAGTATCAAATTGATCATAGCATCCAATTCACTTCCTATGATAGTTTTTATTATACCCAACTTGGATGCCTACCATTCCAGGACCAATTTTATAACCAAAGAAAATACATGCTGTCCAAAAAGACTCTCAAAAAGATATAAGTGAAGCATGAGAGACTAGCAATTTCTACAAAAATAAGTCACCACCGTGCTCTAAAAGATATAAGTGAAGCACTAGAGCAAAAACTATCAAGCTCAAAAGATATAAGTGAAGCACAAAGAGTATTCTAGCAAATTCAATCAAGTAGGTTTCTCCCAAAAGGTGTGTACAGCAAGGATGATTGTGTTAAACTAAAAAGCAAAGACTAATATAATACACGACGCTCCAAGCAAAACACATATCATGTGGCAAATAAAAATATAGCTCCAAGTAAAGTTACCAATGAACGAAGACGAAAGAGGGGATGCCTTCCCGGGGCATCCCCAAGCTTAGGCTTTTGGCTATCCTTTAATATCTTTGGGTGCCATGGGCATCCCCAAGCTTAGTCTCTTGCCACTCCTTATTCCATAATCCATAAAAGCTTTACCCAGAACTTGAAAACTTTACAACACAAAACTCAACAGGAAATCTTATAAGCTCCGTTAGTCAAACAAAACAAAACCACCACATAAGGTACTATAATGAACTCATTATTTATTTATTTTGTTGTTAAACCTACTGTATTCCAACTTCTCTATGGTTTATAAACTACTTTACTAGCCATAGATGCGTCAAAATAAGCAAACAACACACGAAAAACAGAATCTGTCAAAAACAGAACAGTCTGTAGCAATCTGTAACTAACGCAAAATTATGGGACTCTAAAAATCCTACCAAAATAGGAAGTCCTGGAAAATTTTCTTATTGATCATCAACAAAAAGAATCAACGCTAAAGCTGGTTTCTGTGATTTAACAAAACTAAATTCGTGCGTGCAAAGTTTTTGTTTTTCAGCAGAATCAAATCAACTATCATCATCGGTTATCCTATAGGTTCTACTTGGCACAAACACTAACTAAAAGATCAAAAACACATCTAAACAGAAGGTAGATGCAAGATTTATTACTAAACAGGAACAAAAACAAAAAACACAAAGAAAATTGGGTTGCCTCCCAACTAGCGCTATCGTTTAACGCCCCTAGCTAGGCAATAAAAGCGAAGATAGATCTAAGTAGTGCCATCTTTGGCACTAAATTCGCATGATAGATTCATAAGGTAATTTGACTCTCTTTCTTGGAAAGTGCTCCATGCCTTTCTTTAATGTAAATTGGAATCTAATATTCCCTTCCTTCATATCAATAATCGCGCCAATCGTTCTAAGGAAAGGTCTACAAAGAATAATAGGGCAAGAAAGATTGCAATCTATATCAAGAACGATAAAATCTACGGGCAAAAAATTTCTATTTGCAACAATGAGAACATCATTGATCATTCCCATTGGCTTTTTAATGGTGGAATCCGCAAGGTGCAAATTTAAAGAGAAATCATCAAGATCATGGAAACCTAGAATATCAAATAATGTTTTCGGAATCATGGAAAACTAGCACCCATATCACACAAAGCAAACGGTATAGAAACTTCCAAATTAAGTTTTCTAGGTATAGAAACTTCCAAATTAAGTTTTTCATCATAATATTGCATCAAGGCATCAACGATATGTTTGGTAAAAGCTTTATTTTGACTATAAGCATGAGGAGAATTAACAACGGATTGCAACAAGGAAATACAACCTTCTAAATAACAATTATCATAATCAAATTTCTTGAAATTCGAGATAGTGGGTTCAATGCTATTTAAAGTTGTGACCTCTCGAATCCCACTTTTACCAAATTTAGCATCAAGATCTAAAAACTCTGAATTCTTGGGACGCCTTCTAGGTAAAGTTAACTCATCATCAGTCCCATAATTATCAAGATTCATATTGCAAAACAAAGATCTAATAGGAGACGCATCAATAACTTTAAGATCTTCATCATTATTTTCATGGAAACTACAAGAACATGCTTTTATAAAGCATTCTTTCTTAGCACGCAATCTAGCGGTTCTTTCCTTGCACTCATCAATGGAAATTCTCATTGCTTTGAGAGACTCATTGATATCATGCTTAGGGGGAGAAGATCTAAGTTTAAGAGAATCAACATCAAGCGAAAGTCTATCAATGTTCCTAGCCAAATCATCAACTTTACGCAATTTTTCTTTCTTGAGAGCGCGACTCCCAAGGGAAAAGTATAGGTGATGGTGAGGCAAATGGTAAACCAAGGTTGGGCCTTGCTGGAGGAGTTTTATTCAAAGCGAGTGGTAAATGGTAAAGTCAAGTGGGTCCCATAAATCACCCAACCGCGTAAGGAACGCAAAATCAAGGAACATAACACCGGTATGACGAAAACTATGCCGGCAAGAGTGGAACAAAACACCAGGCATAAGGCCGAGCCTTCCGCCCTTTACCAAGTATATAGGTGCATTAATTAAATAAGAGATACTGTGATATCCCAACATAATCCTATCCACCATGGAGCAATCTTCAACTTCACCTGAAATTAACAACGCTATAAGAGGGGCTGAGCAAAAGCGGTAACATAGCCAAATAATGGTTTGCTGGGAAGGGTGAAAAGGATAGGGGCTGACATGGCAAATTGGGAGGCTTGAAGAACAAGTGATAGGTAGCGCAACATAGCGATAGAATGAAGCAACTAGCATAGCAATGATAGTAGTGAGATCCAGGATAGCAGTGATCTTGACTGAAATCCCGCTAGGAAGAAGAATGAGTCCATGAAGAAGACGAACAGATGAAGCCGAACCAAGTGTAGATGAACGAATCGTCACAATCGCAACGCAACAGGAACTATCGAGAAGAAGCACACAACATGTTAAACACACCACAGATATACATGACATGATGCTCAACCAAGTATGATGCAAGACAAGACTACATGAAGCTACTCATGGGAAGAGATGATGCATACAAGAACAACACATCAAAGCAAGGTTAAATGAGGCCCGAAACAACATATAACAATTCCGGCAAGTCCTCAAACGCAAATTTAGAAATTGCTCCAGAACTGAATAAACCTTATGTTCAGGTTGTTAAACAGCAAGTTAATATGAACCAAGATGATCTACACGAGATTATAGTCAAGTTACATATAAAGTTCATTTAATTCGGAGCTACGTCCTAGAAGATATGAGCAAAACAAGTTAAACATGGCATTGATGCAAAATGCATACAAACATCAAGCAAACACTCTGAAAACATGGATGCAACATGATAATATGAAACTTCATGAAAAATCAAGCAAGTTTCATATAGAGCACACTCAAAACGGAGCAACGGTTCAACACATACACATGAAACAAGTTTCAAAGGACAAGCTATCCAAAATAGCAACTAGGCATCTAGCAAGTATCAAAAAAATATGCTACAGCATCTCAACGTGAAAACAAAAGGCATGTGCATGAAGTACGGGTAAAGCATGACAAAACATGAACACTGTGCTATCTCCAGAAAGCAATATAACATGCTCAAAAGGACATGGCAAATTGCCAATTATAACAGTTTCAGACAGCAGAAATTCACTGGACATGACAGAAATTACATCAGTTTGCAATGTTTAGAGCTATCAAACAACCTGCTACAGGAACTTATCATGGAAAACAAAAGCATGGAATGCTAATACTAAAGACAAAGAATAAAACTCCCTTACTGAACTTAATCCAAAGATCAACAGAAAATATGGTAGCATCCATGCAAACATGGCAAGTGATATGACAGATTCAAACATGGCAGGAACAACGATAAGTAGGCATGTTGGTGAGCTTGTATCACTCACCACACAGCAATACATGGCATTTCAAGGTGACCAACAGTAATATGACATATGTATGAAGCTAAGAATGGCAAGATCTGGTTCATAGGGCACATGGATCACTAGTTATTGACATGGCAAAACTGAACTTAATGTTAACAGGCTAACAACAACATTATTTAGCAATTTGAGAGCAAGATTACAACAAGCTACGGCAGGATATAAATGAAACCAGGGGCATGAATGGATAGAGCATGACATGTATAACAAAACATCATTAGTGATCATCTCCAGATTATGCATAAAATGACTTGTAGCAGAAGGATTACATAGCATCATGATGTAACAGATTCAGCCTAGCAAAACAGCAACAGCAAGTACCCTACTCCACGAGCTGGATGCACTCACTAAAAACTCACAAAAATACATGGATTGCACCACTGTAAAGATGGCATGGTGTAGCTCAAAACTCATGTAGACATCAAGCTCATACGATGTACACACAAAATGCAATGAAAAAGACAAAACAGCAAGTTCTGTTAACACACAGCAGATTAACATCATATAGCACTCTTGCAACGATGATTTGGGCATCAAGATGGACTCAAACAAACATGGCACAATGGAACAAAATGAAGAGCATCTCACAGTGAACATTTTTATATATTATATGCACAAATCAGAGCTACGAGCAGAAAGTTCTGGCATGTCAAACCGAGCAACATAATGCAATATTTTCAGGGACTGAAGAAATCGACCTCGAGGGGGCGGAAAGTCAACGCGGCGGATCTCACCGGAATCTCGCCGGAGATGATGGGGACGGTGGCCGGAGTGGAGGGAGAGGTCGGGGGTCCGGGGTGGACGGATTTGGGACGGATCTCGCCGGATCCGGCCGGATCCCGGCGAGGGAGGGCGCGGGGCACGGAGGCGAGATCGCCGGAGCTCGCGGCCGGCGAGGTGGTGGCGACGGCCGTCGGGGCCGGAGCGGAGGGGAGGTGTGGGCGCGCGTGCTGGGCACGGCCTGGAGAAGCGCGGGGCGTGGCCGGGCGGCGGTGGTCAGCGTCGGCGAGGTCCTGGGGGCAGCGGCGGAGCTTGCCGGCGACGGGCCGACAGACGGCGCACGCCGGCGGCGAAGGCGGGCGGCGCACGGGCACGGGAATAGGGGCATGCGGGCCAGCGGCAGCGCCGGACGGGCCCCGCGGGCCGGTGGCGGTGTTGGAGAGAGAGACGGGGTGAGGTGGCGTGCGCCGGTTGGCTGAGGCGGCGGGGAGGGCGACGTGGCAGCCTCTCATTGGCCGGAGCGACGTGGCGGCGGTGGTGGATGCGTCCGACGCGGAGGCGGACATGTCCAGTGGCGGGGAGGAGCGGGGCTAGGGTTTCATCTGCGCGAAATTTCGGGGAGGGGCACATATATATAGGTAGAAGGAGGTGGGAGTGTCCAAATAAGGTACGGTTTTCGCCCACACGATCATGATCGAACGACCGGGAGCATGGAGGGGATTAGATGGGCTAGTGGGCTGTGGTGAAGGGGTGTTGGGCTGCACAAAAGAAGGCGTTTTCAGGCTACACGGTTAACCGTTGGGGCATCAAACGACCTCCAAATGAAACGAAATTTGACGGGCGGTCTACCGGTGCTATATCAAGGCCACTTGGCAAATATCGACCCATTCCAAGAACGTTTTACAGCGGCTCACAAAACAAGGTCTGAGAGGGGCGACGGGCGCGTGCGTATGTGGTCTGGACTCCGAACAGAGAACGGAGAGAACCGGGAGGACCCAAATGGATACAAGTTTTGAAAAACATGCAGATGAAATGTAGATGATGACATGGCAAAACGAACACACAAGCAAATGACATGGCAACGACGGCAAATAACTGGGTGACACCTGGCGCATCGGATCCGGGGCGTTAGAAGATATGCTAGGCAAACGGCGATCGCCGCGCATGGCTCTTGCTTCCTGAAGCTCCTGTGTGGTCTTGGTGATGAACTCCTGAGGGTTGGGATTCCCACGCCTCATGCCTTCCTGAGGGAAACGTGCTGCGAAGCACACCTCCAAGTGGTGACCGAGCGCCTCCCTCGTGATCTTAGCAAAGTCTTAGGCCCTCCAAAAGGGAGCCCCTGAGCCTTGCCAAAGGAGGGCGTCGGGCGTGCCTTCTTATGTGATGGAAGGAGGCGCCCCTTGCACGGGCGCAGATCCTGACGCGACTCCTCCCGAGATGCCAACCTCCTGAGGCCTTGAGCTGGGTGATGCCTTCTTCTTCTTGGGAACTGCCTCAGGAAGGTTCTCGCCCTTGCTGTCTAGGTCCTTGATTGATGCATCTTGAAAGGCGTGCTCGAGGGAGCACACCGCATCTTTCTCTTCGCAGGGGACTGTGATGATTTCGCCGCTTCCGGGCATCTTGAGGACATTGTAGCCATGGTGGGTCACCGCCATGAACTTGGCCAGGGCCGGATACCCGATGATGGCATTGTATGGTAGGCGGATGTGGGCGACGTCAAAGTCGATGAGCTCGGTGTGGTAGTTGTTGTGCTGCCCGAAAGTGACAGGGAGGCGGACCTACCCTATCAGGGTGGTGGAGCCGTCAGCAACTCCTAAAAAAGGTTTGGTAGGCTGAAGTTGATCTTATGGCACTTGAAGATTGTTGAACATCTTGACGGACAGAATATTGAGCCTTGCGCCGCCATCAATGAGGGTCCTGGTAACTTGCACATTGCTGATGACTGGGGAACAAAGCATCGGGAGGACGCCAGCGGTAGCCGCACACTTGAGTTGATCTGCTGAGCTGAAAGTGATGGCGCACTTGGACCACCTAAGAGGGCTCGTGGCCTCGAGCTTGGGGAGGATTGCATTCACCTCGTGAGCAAACTGCTTGAAGATGCATTGAGAGGCTGGGGCCTGGGCTCCGCCCAAGATGCAAGCGATAGCACGTGGCTCCTGGAAGCCCCCAGCCCCCTCGTCCTTGTGGTGGTCAGCATTCCTTCTTGGCGGTGGCGGCAGAGGAGGAAGGCATGCGTTGCCCTGCGGGCGATCCTCGCGAGGCTGATCCTTCTAGGCTCCCTCGCGAGGCTAGTCCTGCCAGGGATCCTCGTGAGGTCGGTCGTGCTACTCCTGGCGAGGGCCTCAGTCATCCCATCGTCCTCCGCCTCTTCCTCCTCCTCGGCCGTAGCCCCGGTCGTTGCGCTAGGGGCGTCGACCGATGCGTCCTTCTCGAACGGCTCTGAGCTCCTGGCATTCGTTGGTGTTGTGGGTGTAGAGGTTGTGGTAGGCACAGAATCTGCTACCCTTGGACGACTCCGGCTGGTCCCTGCCGTGCTTCGTGTCTGGTTCTGTTGCGAGTACGGCTACTCCTTTTTGCTTCACGTGCTTGGCCTTGGCCTTCTTCTCTTCTGGGTCAGCAGCTGGAAGCTCGAGGAGGGAGAGGCATCCTTCCTCAGCTCTTGCGCACTTGGTCGCCAGGTTGAATAGCTCCAAAGGTGTGCACAGATTCTCGTGGATGGTGAGCTCCTCCTTCATCGTGACATCGCGGACGCCATCAGAAAACGCTGAGATGATGGCCTCGTCCGCCACCTTGGGGATCTTGAGGCGGGCGTTGTTGAAGCGCTGGATGTATTTCTGCAGGGTCTCTCCAAGCTGCTGCTTGATGCGGTGCAGGTCACCCGCAGCCGGGGGGCGGTCACGAGTGCCCTGGAAGTTGGCGATGAAACGGCTGCGCATCTCGTCCCGAGAGGAGATCAAAGCGGGAGGCAGGTTCAGGAGCCAGGTGCGGGCACCATCCTTGAGCGCCATGGGAAACCAGTTCGCCATGACCTTTTCGTCTCCCTTGTCCGCGGGGTCGGCAGTTCCGCAATAGCGGGGAGGCAGGTCTAGCTTGAACTTGTCGGGCCAGGCGATGCTACGCAGCTCGGCGGTGAAGGCACTGCAACCTGCGATGGCCACCGAAGCCTTTTGCAGACGCGGGGTTTGCTCTTGATGGTTCCCGCGCGCCGCTGCCAGGGGCAGCGCGGGGTCTTGGTGTGCTGCTGTAGGGATGCGGTCTTGCCGTGCCGGTGCAGGGAGCACGTGAGCACCTTCTTGAGGCCGAGGAATTTCTTGGCACCTTCTTTCTTGCCGCGCGGGTGCCGGACGGGGTGGGTCACGTCCAGGGGCCGCGCGCCTTTGATCCAGGGCGCCTTCTTGCGTCATGAGCACTCCCAGAGCCGCGTCGCCCATGCATGACGGAGGGTGAGGCAGCGAGAGGGACGGCGCAGGAGAGCCCCCCGCGGCGCGGACGAGCTCGGTGATGCGAGTTCGCCACTCCTCGTAGAGGTCATCGATGGGGCAGTAGTGCAGGAGCTCGCGTGCCAGGAGCAACACGGCCTGCGCGTCCATGGGAGCGCGACGAGCCTGAGACGACGAACCAGCTGGGGTCAGCGATGGAGTGGTGGTGCGGCCTTCCTGCCGCACCGTGGGGTGCAGTGAAGATGCTTGCTTCTCGTTCCCCACCGGGCTGGTGGCGGCATTGGCGGTAGGCGACGGAAAATGACGAGGTGGCCTGCCGACGGGAGCCGTCTGGGTGATGCGGGCGGCGAGAGCAGCCCGATGCTCGACGCGAGCTCAGCGAGCGTCTGCCATGGATGCGACGAAGTGATGGGACGTAGATCAGCAGAAAGGAGATTTCGGCGCACCCCTACCTAGCGCGCCAAATGTCAGATATCTGGTTCCGGCAAAACCCTTAAGGTTCGAACTCTGGCGTGCGCACGAAGATCTTCTTCCTACCGAAACACGCCCAGAACCTCGCCGCGATTCTAAGCTAGCACGATGAACAACAAAAGAGACAGGAGGTTTATACTGGTTCGGGCCACCGTTGTGGTGTAATACCCTAATCCAGTGTGTAGTGTGGTGGATTGCCTCTTGGGCTGATGATGAACAGTACAGTGGAAGAACAGCCTCGCGAGAGGTGTTCTTGTGGTGATGCGTGCATGTTCTTCTTAGCCAGGATTCGATCCCCTCTTACAGTAGTGGATATCTCTATTTATAGAGGCCCTCGTCCTCTTCCCAAATATTGAGCGGGAAGGGGGCCAACAACGGCCATTTTATAAGGGGACAGCTAGTACAAGCTATCCTGACTAAAGGTGGTCTTCGCCTGCCAAAGGTGCTGGTGATGACACCGTCTTGGGCTCCATGGTGACCTCCATCCTGCCGTCCTGCAGGTCTTGGTATCGTTGCACTGATATGGAAACCTTCGAATGATGCCTCGGTACTCCGTGCCTGCGCCTGCCCCCTTTGCACCAAAGAGGAAACGAGAACACTGCGCAGGCTGGCACCTACCTGGTCTTGATCGTCATGGCTTGCGTCATGAGCACCTCGCGAGGTACCCCTTGCCTTGTGTCGTCTGCCCCGTGAGGCTTGGCCCCTCGCAAGGGTCTTGAGCTTGGGTTGATGAAGACGGGCCATACTGGCCCACTGCCGAGCCACGCTGCAGGTCGCAGGCAGGCAAGTCTGGGGACCCCCGTTCCCAGGACGCCTACACACGCACACAATTTCGACGACTCTCTTCATTGATCTCGCTCCCACACACTTGATCCTCTCTTTGATTCTATTGATATCTATGATCCCTCCCTCTCTTCTCATTAATCGGCCCCTCTATATATCATATAGCTAGGCCTCTACCTCACACACATTGCATGTGTCACATTTTTGTTTGAGATATTTTTGCCACATAATTACACAAATACACTCACAAAATTAGCCCCCCAGAACACCCATGAAGGTACACGCTCACGTAGGTTTGTATATATCTCACAGACACACCCACGTAGGTGGGGTACGTAGGTGCATGTATTGCTGTCTCTTTCTCAACCACACCCACGCGGGTACACGATGGAGATCATTTCTGTACGAAAAGGCAGCCCACATGGTAATTTGACATGTGTACTGGTTGTCCACCTTATTTAGGATCATGTACCATGGGTGAACAAACAAATTGCAACTTGACACGTTGGCGCGATATTTAACAAATAGTTTATTCCTCAACGGCTGACTAACAGAATATTAACTAATTGTTATGGAGAGAAAAAAATTGCTCCACTATAGTATACTATATAATATAGGCATGATCCTCAATGCTTGTTTTCTGGGGTGGGACTTTTCTACTCTCAACATGGCAGTGCCCTCTCTCTCTCTCTCTCTCTCTCTCTCTCTCTCTCTGTCTCTCTCTCTCTCTCACCTCTGGTCCCTGATCCAGCAGGATCCAGTTCGCCGGCAGAAAGGTGCAACATTGCTCCGGTTGCTGCTGTCGATGCAGGAAACCCACTACCGGCGCATCACGATCTGCGGTACCCACTATTCTCTCTAAGCAAGCTCCAGCACGGTAGTGCCTTTGCCCCTTGCTCGCTGCTACTGTATGGGAAGGTCCCGCCTACCGCCACCCTCCTGATTACATCCCGGTGACCCTCAGGTACAACTTCCTCTGGAATCGGTCTTGCTCCACCTCCCATCTTCCCACGTCACTGCATGTGGATCTTCCTTAGTTATTTTCCTACAACGTACTGTAGCTCGACCGGCATACTTTCCATGTTTCATCAAAAGAGCCACTATTATTGCAATCATATATTCAATATCCTTGTCATCAGGGATGCTTAGCTCCATCTTAGTGCAATTGCACAAATGATGGGATGGTACTGATACATCTCCAACATATCTATAACTTTTGATTGTTCCATGTTGTTATATTTTCATTCTTGGATGTTTTACTTAAAGCAACTTCACATTTTTTTGGGACTAACCTATTGACATAGTGCCCAGTGCCAGTTGCTGTATTTTGCTTGTTTTTAACTTCGCAGAAAATTAATACCACACGGATTCTAAACACAGCGAAACCTTTTGGAGATTTTTTCTGGACCAGAAGACACCTGTTGGGCCAAAGAAGTACTATAGGGGGCTCCGAGGGGAGCACAACCAACCTGGGGGCCAGGCACACCCTGGTGGGTTGTGCCCACCTCGGCCACTTCCGGAACCACATCTTTGCTCTATAAATACCCCAAAAATCCAAAAACCCTAGGCAGTAGATGAAACACAATTCCCGTCGCTGCAAGTTCCAGAACCACCAGATCCAATCTCTGATGATCCGTGAGTAGTTCATTGTAGACCTTCGCGTCCGTAGTTAGTAGCTAGATGGCTACCTCTCTCTCTTTTGATTATCAATACAATGGTCTCTAGGAGATCTATTTGATGTAACTCTTTTTGCTGTGTGTTTGTTGGGATCCAATGAACTTTCATTTTATGATCGGATCTATTTTATCCATGAAAGGTATTTGAGTTTTGATCTCTTATATGCACGATTATTGATAGCCTAGTATTTCTTTGTCGAATCTTTGGTTTAGTTAGGCTGAATAGATCGGTTTTTCTTGCCATGGGAAGAGGTGCTTTGTGATGGGTTTGGTCGTGTGGTGTTCTTTCCCAGTGACAGAAGGGGCAACAAGACACGTATTTATCGTTGCCATTAAGGATAATAAGATGGGGAATATTCCTACATGAATAGATCTTGTCTACATCATGTCATCGTTCTCTTCATGACCTTAATACACTAGATGCATGGTGGATAGCATTCGATGTGTGGAGTAATAGTAGTAGATGCAGGCAGGAGTTGGTCTACTAGTCTTGGATGTGATGCCTATATATAGATCATTGCGTGTATATCGTCATAATTATTTGAAGTTCTATCAATTGCCCAACAGTAATTTGTTTACCCACCATATGCTATTTTTCTCGAGAGAAGCCACTAGTGAAATCTACGCCCCCTAGGTCTATTCTTTGTCATATTTTCCTTCGAGATCTATTTTTATTCGCTTTTATTTTCAGATCCATTTTGCCGCAAACCCACAAATTACCTAGCTGCAGTTTTTCTTTTTTCCTTTATTTCACATTTATTCGAGATCCGTTTATCCAATCTACCACAATTTTATCCAGACAACTTGACAATTTCTGGCACTGTTACCCAAAGAAGGGATTGACAACCCCTTATACGCGTCGGGTTGCAAGTAATTATTCTTTGTGTCCAGGTACCGTTTACATACTGTTGCTTGGTTCTCCTACTAGATTGATACCTTGGTTTCATAACTGAGGGAAATACTTACCGTAGATGTGCTACATGAGCCCTTCCTCTTTGGGGAAATACTGACATAGATGAAGTGACATCGAAAGGAATTTCTAGCGCCATTGCCGAGGAGACATCATCAAAATCTATCATGTTCCTAATCACAAATCTCCTTGCAATTTACATTATTTGCCATTTGCCTCTCGTTTTCATCTCCCCCACTTCACAAAAATTTGTCGTTTTATTCGCCCTCATTTTCATTCGCCGTTTTCTCGTCAGATCCATTTTTGTGTGCAATCTTATTTCCGTGGTCACGATGGCTCAAGAAAACACCAAATTGTGTGATTTTTCCAATACCAGTAATAATGATTTTATTAGTTCTCCAATTGCTCCTCCCGCCACTAGTGCAGAATCTTATGATATTAATGCCGCTTTGTTGAATCTTGTTACGAAAGATCATTTTTCTGGTACTCCTAATGAGGATGCCATGTCCCATCCAAATACACTCATATAATTATGTGATATGCAAAATAAAAAAGATGTGGACAATGATATTGTGAAGTTGAAATTATTCCCATTTTCTTTGCGAGATCATGCAAAAATTTGGTTTTCTTCTTTGCCTCGCAATAGTACTGATTCTTGGGATAAGTGCAAAGATGCTTTTATTACTAAGTATTTTCTGCCCACGAAAATTATTTCCCTTAGGACATAAATTGTTAATTTTAAGCAACTTGAGCATGAACATGTTGCATAATCTTGTGAAAGAATGAGGTTCATGCTAAGAAATTGTCCTAGTCATGGTGTACAAACAATTTTTTTATGCGGAACTGAATTTTGTTTCTAGAAATCTTTTAGATTCCGCCGCGAATGGTACTTTTATGGAAATTGCTTTGGGTGAAGCTACTAAATTGCTAGACAATGTTATGGCAAATTATTCACAATGGCATACCGAAAGAGCACTTACTAGTAAGAAAACTAATCCGATTGAAGAAATTAGTAAGTTGAGTGAAAAAGTTAATGCTCTTATGAAATTGGTTGCTAATAAAATTTATCCTATTGATCTCAATGTTGTGCCTTTGTCTACTTTGATTGAGCAAAATAGTTATTCCGTAGATGTGAATTTTGTCTCGCGAAACAATTTTAATAACAATGCTTATAGAGGTAATTTTAATCCTAGGTCTTTTCCTGGAAATTCCTATAATATTTATGGTAATTCCTATGGTAATCCTTCTTATAACAATAATAGGAACACCTTTGATCTTGATACTAATATTAAATAATTTATCACTGCTCAAAAGTTTTTCAATAGTATGATAGAAGAAAAGTTGAATAAGATTGATGATATGTCTAGAAGCATTGATAGAATTTCTCATGATGTAGAAAATCTCAAGATGAAAATTTCTGTACCCAAGATTGAGGAATCAATTAAATCTTTATATGTTTCTATGGATTAAAGTAATAAAAGAACCACTATGCTTGGAGCTAAAAGAGAATTTTTAGAAAAAGCATTTTCTAGTGAGTGCTTTCATAAAAAATGATGAAGATCTTAAAATGATTGGTGTTTCTTCTATTGATTCCTTATTTATTAAAATTCATATTGATGGTAAAGGGACTGAAGAAGAGTCAACTTTAGCTAGAAGGCGTCCCGATAATTGAGAGGGTGAAAATCTTGAGAAGAAAATTGATAAAACTGGGTTTGGAGAGGTCAAAACTTTAACTAGTGACGTGTCCACTGTTTTGGATTACAAAGACTTTAATTATGAAAATTGGTCTTTAATTGATTATATTTATTTGTTGCAATCCATGTTTAATTCACCCCATGCTTATGAAGAAAACAAAACTTTTACTAAACATATCTTTGATGTTATGATGAAAGCTTTGGAAGAAAACTTGGAATTAGAGATCTCAATCCCTAGAAAGTTACATAATGAATGGGATCCTACCATCAAAGTCTAGATTAAAAATATGAGTGTTTTTATTTATGTGACTTGGGTGCTAGTGTTTCCACAATTCCGAAATCTTTATGTGATGTGCTTGGTCTTACCAATATTGAAGAGTGTTCTTTAAATTTGCACTTGGCGGATTCTAATATTAAAAAGCCTATGAGAATAATTAATGATGTTCTTATTCTTGCAAATAGGAATTATGTGCCCACAGATTTTATTGTTCTTGATATTGATTGCATTCCGTCTTGTCCTATTATGCTTGGTAGACCATTTTTACGTACTATTTGTTCCATGATAGATATGAAAGGAGGCAATATTAAATTTCAATTTCCACAAAGGAAGGGTATGGAACACTTCCGTAGAACAAGAATTAAGCCACCATATGAATCAATCATGAGCGCATCCTATTGAACTAGAACTACAAATGAAAACACTTGAATCCATGCTTTATGCCTCGCTAGGGGCATAAAATGATGGCGCTTGTTGGGAGGCAACACAATGAATAAAATTTATTTTTGTATTTTTCTTTCTGTTATTGAGTGTTTGCACAATTATGAAACTATTAGGATTGTGTTTTTATGTTTTAGCTAGTGTTTGTGCCAAGCAAAGCCTTTGGGATCATGTTGGGTGGTAGTTGATTTGATCTTGTTGAAGAGCAGAAACTCTGTGCGCCAGTCACGTAATTTTTAAAAATCACAGAAGCGCGATAAAATCCTGATTTTTGTACACAAGATTTACATACAAATTTTCCATGTTTTTCCTAGGTTTTCCGAATTTTTGGAGTTATAGTAGTATTCGAACTTTTCATATTGCTACAAACTATTCTACTTTTGATAGATTCTATTTTCTGTGCATTATGTGCTTATTTTGATGAATCTATGGCTTGTATTAGAGGGTATAAGCCATGGTAAAGTTGGAATAAAGTAGATATAATGCAAAAATAAAATATGAATGGGTTTGCGACAGTACATAGAGTAGTGATTTGCTTTGCTATACTAACGGATCTCATGAAGGTTTTGTTGAGTTTTGTGTGATTGAAGTTTTCAAGTTTTGGGTGAGATCACGATGGATGAAGGAATAAGGAATAAGAAGAGACTAAGCTTGGGGATGTCCCATGGCACCCCAGGTTATTATCCAAACAGGAACAAGCAACTAAGCTTGGGGATGCCCCGAGTGGCATCCCCTCTTTCTTCTAACGACCATTGGTATTTTACTTGGAGCTATATTTTTATTCGTCACATATCGTGAGTTTTTCCTGGAGTGTCTTGTATTATATGAGCCTTTGTTTGTTTTTCTTTTTGCTTTGGGACATCTTTCCTTGCTGAACACACCTATTTGAGAGAGCCAAAATTATGCTATGATTTGTTAGAATTTCTCTATATCACTACAAAAAAAGGACACATCCGTGACATTTTGGGCCGGACGAATTTTTTTTTCTGTCATACATATGACACTTCTATGACGATAATGGTGACAAAACCCGGTATCATCATAGATGTGGTGGGCTCCTACTTCTATGACAAAAAATCATGACAGAAAATGGGCTTTTCGTCCTGGGTGGGCCGGAGACGCAGCTGTATGACATTCTTTGGGTCGTCCATGATGGAAAAAACCGTGGTAGAAGAGAGGGCGAGGAAAATTTCGGGGAGTTCCCGGTTACGGTGGGAGGTCGGGGGCCGAGCATGCGCGTTTCTCTGTACACGTACGCACGTGTGTGCGACGCGTTGGCTCTAACTGAACCCGAGCGAGGCGTTGGGCTCTAACTGAACCCGAGCGATTGCACTGCAGGCTACGCGTTACTGAACCCGAGCGATCGATCGATGGCTGCTAACTGAACCCGATCGAGCGATTCCTTCGCTACTGCTGCTAACTGAAGCCACTAGATTGGATGAACAGTGAGCGTTGCGGGGGGGGGGGGGGGGGGGGGTTGGATGAACAGTGAGCGGTGGCGTTGCCTCTGGATGAACATGACCCCGTGGTGTTGAGGGCTAGATGAACAGTAGATGGTGGAGGGGTGCTCGTGGAGGGGTGGTTGAACAGTAGCCGGTGGAGTAGCGCACAGTGGAGGCTGGATGAACAGGAGCCCCTGGAGGCTGGAGGCGGTCGAGGGTAGCCCGTGGAGGCTGGAGGAGGTCGACGGTGGAGATGAACAGTATCCCATTGAGTCCCGTTTTGCGGTACGCCACACCCCTCCCGATGAACAGGACCCCCGTTTCGACCGTAGCGCTCCAACACAAGTCCGTTTCATCCGTTTTGCGGTACGCCACACCCCTCCCAATCAACAGGACCCCCGTTTTGACCGTAGGAGGTCCGTTTCCTCCGTTTTGCGGTATGCCACATCCCTCCCGATCAACAGGACCCCCGTTTCGACCGTAGGAGGTCCGTTTCCTCCGTTTTGCGGTACGCCACACCCCTCCCGATGAATAGGATCCCGTTTCGAACGTGGCCGGTCGAACACAAGGCCGTTTCCTCCGTTCTGCGGCACGCCAGGCCTCGTTTCCATCGCCTGTTCCATCCAAGCCCTCCCGATGAACATGACCATGCATTCTGTTCCGACCCAGCCGGTTGGCTCCCACGCGTTCCATTGCCTCCTGATGAACACGACGCATTCCCTTGCCTCCCCATGAACACAATGCATTCCATTGGCTCCCCATGAACACGACGACAACGTTGTTTCTCCATTCCGACCCAGCCACGTACACGAGCCCTGGCCGTACGTATGCACGAGAAGGCATTCGAGACCCCGCCCGTATGTACACATATGTGGCCGTATTTTCTTTTTTGCACCCTGGCCGCTGTACGTACGTGTACGTGCTACGTGCGCGCCTCTACATCGACCAGTATATATGTACGTACATGTTCGCGACCAGAATGACAACGCTACGTACGCTTCGACCAGGTGGGTCCCGACTGTCAGGCAATTCCTTGCGTGCGAAGATGTAGCTGGAGGGTCCCAGCAGTCAGAGGGCGAATCGTTTTGTGTTTTTTTTACCCGGACGCAATTCCTTGCGTGCGAAGGTGTAGCTGGTGGGTCCCAGCAGTCGGGGGGCGAATCCTTTTTTTCGGACGCACTTCCTTGCATATGAAGATGTAGCTGGTGGGTCCCAGAAGTCAGGGGGGCGAATCGTTTTTTTTCGGACGCACTTCCTTGCGTGCGAAGATGTAGCTCGTGGGTTCTAGAAGTCAGGGGGCAAATCATTTTTTTCGTGAAATACGGTGGCCCGTCCGGTGGGTCCCCACTGTCAGGTGGAGGAATAATTATTTTGCGCGTAATAAGGAGGCTGTCGGTGTCAAAACCGGCGGATCTCGGGTAGGGGGTCCCGAACTGTGCGTGTAGGCGGATGGTAACAGGAGACAAGGGACACGATGTTTTTACCCAGGTTCAGGCCCTCTTGATGGAGGTAAAACCCTACTCCTGCTTGATTGATATTGATGATATGGGTAGTACAAGAGTGGATCTACCACGAGATCAAGGAGGCTAAACCCTAGAAGCTAGCCTATGGTATGATTGTTGTTGTTAGTCTTATGGACTAAAACCCTTCGGTTTATATAGACACCGGAGAGGGCTAGGGTTACACAGAGTCGGTTACAATGGTAGGTGATCTACATATCCGTATTGCCAAGCTTGCCTTCCACGCCAAGGAAAGTCCCATCCGGACACGGGACGAAGTCTTCAATCTTGTATCTACATAGTCTTGGAGTCCGGCCGATGATGATAGTTCGGCTATCCGGACACCCCCTAGTCCAGGACTCCCTCAGTAGCCCCTGCACCAGGCTTCAACGACGACGAGTCCGGCGCGCATATTGTATTCGGCATTGCAAGGCGGGTTCCTCCTCCGAATAATTCATAGAAGATTGTGAACACCAGGATAGTGTCCGGCTCTGCAAAATAAATTCCACGTACCACCGTAGAGAGAATAATATTTACACAAGTTCAATCTGCTGACGTATTTTGTGGCGTGATGTCACACCACTACCAAACCTTTACTTGAATCGTTTTTATTATACCACCTCAGCGCATTTAGCGAAGCGGTTTCCTTGGCACGTCTTGTCGAAGCAGAAATCGTGTTCCCCTTATTCCGGGATCCCCATCAATATGGACGTGGGTAACCCAACTGCGCCCATTGCCACGCCCCCTCTATCGAAGGCGAGTTCCAAACGGTCACTGGGACGGCTCTTGGTATTCTCCCTCTTTATAATGAGACCAAGGCTCGTTCCGTTTCTTCAATCCTCAATCGAATCCGCCCCTCGCCCTGAGTTCCAACACTCAGGGCTCCAGATTCGAGCGCTTCAGACCTTCGACAGTGTCCGGCTCCGACCTGCAGGGCCGGTAGATGCCCTCCTCCGTCATGGAAGAGGACGTGCTAAAGCTGAGAGAAGCCAGGTACTTAACCTACGAGATTTCGCATAGGTTGCCTGCCCAAGGGCAAGTCATTCCTACTCCCGAGCCAGGCGAGAGCGTCGTGTTCGTGTCTCACCTCTGTCGGGGTTTAGGCTTCCCGATGGATCCCTTCGTGAGGGGCTCATGTTTTACTATGGGTTGGAATTCCACGACTTGGCTCCGGAGTCCATCCTCCATATCTCATCATTTATTGTCGTCTGCGAAGCCTTCCTCCGCACTACCCCTCACTTCGGTTTGTGGCTCAAAATCTTCAATGTGGAGCCGAAGATGATTGAGGCGTGTCAGGCAGAGTGCGGAGGGGCGGTTATAAGTAAGAGGGCCGATGCTCCATGGCCCGAGGGCTCTTTCTAGGAGGAGCTCGGCTTGTGGCAACAGGAGTGGTTCTATATCACCGCTCCCAGGGGCAGCAGGCAAAGGCCGCCGCCTGCCTTTCGCTCGGGCCCTCCACAACGGCTGATGTCATGAGTCAACAAAGGGCTTGACTGGGGGCCGTCCAAGGACGTACCCCTATTGCACGGCTGGATTCGAGAACTCCAAGAGAGGGAGGTCAATCTGGTCGTGGTGATGCAGGTTATGCTGATTCGGCGTCTTCTGCCCTACAAATGTTGCCCCCTCTGCCTGTGGGAATTCAATCCGGAGGGACCACGAGCTCTCCAACACTTCATGGGTACGACACCCATGGAGACTTACAAACTGTTCTTTGGATCACAAGAGATGTGTCCGGACTTGACCGAGGACGCCGGCTTAAGCTGCAATCGCCCGGATACTCAAGTAAGTAGCCCTGTGTCTGGACATACCGTTCATTTATTTATCATGGATTTGCCTTTTAACCAGCTATCCCTTGGGCAGGAGTGGATAGCGCAAGCAAAACTGATAAGGTGTCAGGCCCCCCTCCCTGAGACCACGCCGGATCCCGTATTAATCAAAATGTTGGAGGTTGCGCCTTTGGAGGAGGGCGAAGGGGGGAACAGGGAAACTACCACCTCTGCTAAGGAGGCTCTCAACAAGGGGGGGAATCAAGAATCCCTCCCTCCAGGGGGAGAAGAGGACCGCTTCCGAAGACCCGGAGGCCAAGGCCTCAAAGCGGGGGAAGAAATCTTTGCCGGAGGGTCCTGCGTCAGGAGAAGCCCCGGCCGCACTGTCTCCCCAAAGGAATCAGACTTCCAGCAAGCCGTAAGTAGAAAAAGGGGAGTTTTGTGATAAGGGACATCCCTATTTTTATTTCTGAGGATAACCGAAGTATTTACCTTGTAGTTCGGATCCCCACCCTTCTCAGCTGAGCTCATCTTCGGGGGACCTTCGTCCGGAGATGATGGAGAGCGAGACGCCTCCATCTGCCGCGACGTCAGGCGGGGCGGACGACCCTGAGGTGTCGTCGCGGAGGGTCTCCCCGAGTCCGGCCGGGCTGGAGAGTCCGGCACCAACTGGTGTACGGCCGGGGGAGCTGAAGGATCTGCTCGAGAGGGCGTCTATCTCAGAAGATCACCATACATTGATGAGTCCGGCTGAGGGCGGGTTGCATGATGCCGTCAGAAGTTTGCTAGCGGGTTTTGAGGTACGTAAAAATGACATACCTTTTGACAGTTTTGCACATAGAGTGTGCCCTGTATAGATAGTAGCCCCTGAGACTCGGTACATTGTCAGAAGTGACAGCGTGCCGAGGATCATAATCTATGTTTTAATATGTCACCATTCCTATTCAGGGGGCGCATCGTTCGGTGGCCAGCCGGAGTGATAGAGTTGCCGAACTGAAGCGGCAGCTGGACGTTGCGGATGCGGACATCGCGCTGGTCAATAAGCGACTTGACGAGTCACAAGGTGAGTGGTTTCTCCGCGGTCACCTAGTAAGGGAGCTGATGCCCACTCGTTACAACATGTATGCTTAATGCAGATGGTGTCGCTGCTGTGGAAGACCTTCGGGCAGAGCTTGATCGAGCCAAGGAGCAGGCCAGAAGGAGTGATGCAGCTGCCTCGAAGGCAGCCGAAGAGCTAAAAGCCGAAAAGGCTGCTCACTGCCGAAGCAGGGAGAAGACGGCCAAAATGGCCATGGAGCTGAAGGATGCTACCGACCGCTATGAGGTTCTTGAAAGAGAATGCCGAGTGGGGCAAGAGGACCTGAAGAAGGCCACCGCCGAGGCCAAGGTTGCCCGTTCTGCAATGAGGGCTATAAACGAGGAGCTGCGTCAGGCCGGAGACATTGCGGCTGGAAAGCCCTTTCTGCTACGCATGAAGTTCACGGATCAGAAGTATGCTCAGTTGGGCCAGCTGTGGGGTGCGGAGGATCCTTATCTAGATTTGGCGGCGAGTGTGGCGGACGCAGTCGTACACTTCCGAAGCCAAAAGGATCACGAAATGGAAGAGCTTTTTTGATCTCAATTCCATAGTCCGGAGCGTCCCCTTCCGTTAACCGATCGGTTGGCTGAGTGGGCTGAGCTGAATAGATTGTCCGGGTTTGCCATGACGGATGTGGTGGCTCTTCTTTGGCGAAGAGTTATTTTGGCTTATTGCAGCAATTCCTTGGGGCGGTGCCGCATATCAAGGCTTTGAAGCGGTCGGCATGCATAGAGGGTGCACGGATGGCTCTCGCCCGTGTTAAGACATACTGGGCGGAGATGGATGCCACCGATGTTGCATCTCGGGGTTCGGACAAAAGCCGGTTACCCGCCGAGCACTATTTTGGGGAAGTCCTGCAGGGCGCTCGTTTAATAGAGTCGCAGTGCTCGAAAAATGTTTTGTTCAAATGACATGTATGATTTGTAAAACCATATTTATAATATACGTGCTTTTTATACTTGTGCGTTCAAGTATTGAAATTTCTCCTGTGCGGCCATTAATGTATATGTATATATAACCTGAAAGATGGCAGTCTTCGGCTTCAACCCCACGCACATAGTGCGGGGGTGTTTGCAAAAAAGCGCATTTTCACACTTAATCCAACGTCTTGGTCCTGTTAAGGATGTGGTAGCGTAGCAAACTAGGCAATGGACTATAATGCTTTATCACTTTCACTTAGCCATAGGAGTTCGAAGGTGGGGCTACTATATAGCCCCTAGGGGCACCTCGCTCTCCGAATTCGGGGCGCGTATGTGCCTGACCGGGAAATGGTCCTTCGTCAAAGCGGAGGAATTCTAGACATTCCGGTAGTCGATCGAGTGGTTCACCAGTCTCTCGCTATATCATGATAGTCAGTTTTCGGCTTTCTCTACTGAGGTGCTCGCCAGGCTGAACCGGGGCACAATCGCAGTAGTTCTCCTGGTGCCGCGTTAGCTGATGATACGGAACGTAAGGCAGCAAAACACAGGAGCCGGGCAAACCCAACATTTGACCAAAGACATGATTCGGAGCTGATGCATATAAGGCCTAACTCGAGACGCCGAACACTCCCTGAGGTATTCGGTCTTTATGAAAACGGGCAGAACGATGCCCTAAGCCCCTAGTGTCCGGGTACGCGCGAAATCTTCTGACGCGACCGATGCCAAAACGCCAGCCTCCTCCTCGGTTATGATAAGAAACCGGGGGATGTGTATCAACAAGAGACAGTAAAAAAGGTTTACGCAGGGTGTTAATCTGAAAAGAATCCTTGCGACGGGTCCCTGCTGCACGTCTGCGCCTGTGTCTCCGTTGTGCCATATCCAGGACGGGCGTAGCACGCGGTTCATCTGTAAAAGAGAAGAACTTAGTTTAGAAAAAATATTGTGCAAAAAATGTATTTAAGACAGAGTATGATTTAGAAGATGGATAAAGTTGAGCTTTATTGGCTCTCATTATTTATGCGCGTAGCCCCTTGTAAAGGGGTATGCGGCTAGGAAGCCCCTAGTTTATTTACGCCGGATTCGCCTAACCATGTCCGGGGTCTGAATCACCTATTTTTTAGGGGCTTTTACTAGCAAGGTCGGATTGGCGTGTGGCTGTCAAGGCAGTCCCGCGTTCTTCCGTGGTCGAGAAACACTCGAAGTTACCTTTTAATGAGATGATGCCGCGTGGACCGGGCATTTTAGGTGTAAGAGACACGTAATGCGGTATTGCGTTAAAGCGGGCGAAAGCTTCGCGTCCCAATAGTGCTTGATGGCTACTTTTAAATGGGCGATATGAAAGATGAGCTTTTCGCGACGGAAGTTGTCGGATGAACCGAACACAACTTCTAGTAGTAAGGAGCCCGTGCAATTGGCATAAGGGCCTGGCGTCACTCCTTTAAAGGAAGTGCTGCTATGGTGAATTTTGGTAGGGTCTATCCCCATTCTGCGGATGGTGTCCTGGTATAGCAGGTTTATATCACTGCCGTCATCCATTAGGACTTGTGTGAATTGCAGTCCGTCGATTATAGGATCCAATATCATAGTGGTCCCTCCTGCGTTTTGAATACTTCTAGAGTAATCCCGATGGTCGAACGTAATTGGTTTTGACGTCCAATTTTGGGACTCCGCCGGGGTGGACCGTGCGGCGCATATTTTAGTAGGTGCCGCACTATTTTTCTGTGTTATCACATGAAGTGAGTTCACTGTTTTGACTTCTTGTGGGAAAGTCTTTTGTTTTCCGGCGCTCTGCTTGTGGGGTTCGTCATCGTCTTCGCTTGGTGTGTCGAGCCCCTTGTGTTCGGCGTTAAGTCGGCCGGACTGTTTGAAGACCCAACAATCTCGGTGGGTATGGTTTGCAGGCTTCCCGGGGGTACTGTGGATTTGACATGTCCTATCCAAAATTTTGTTTAGGTTGGATAGCTCATCACTGTTGTCCTTAAGAGGCAGTGTTTTGCTGTTCGGCCGAGAGCTTTTGAACCCGGCGTCGACCGCCGTGCTCTTTAGGCCATTTTCCTTATTCGGGCGCTGATCTTTTCTGCGTCGTGATTTCCCATTTCCATCCCTGACCTCGGATGTACTCGGGTCGCTGGTGCTGCATCTTGCCAGCTAGCTATCTTCCCCCGCGCAAAAGCGGGTCATGAGGCTTGTTAGCGCGGCCATTGTTCTTGGTTTTTCCTAGCCGAGGTGTCTGGCGAGCCATTCGTCTCGGACGTTATGTTTAAAGGGTGCTAGGGCTTCGGCGTCCGGACAGTCGACTATTTGGTTCTTTTTGGTGAGGAACCTGCTCCAGAATTTGCGTGCTGACTCTCCGGGCTGTTGAGTTATGTGACTTAAATCGTCTGCATCCGGAGGGCGGACATAAGTCCCCTGGAAATTTGCTTGAAACGCATCCTCGAGCTCTTCCCAACTTCCAATGGTATTTTCTGGGAGGCTTTTGAGCCAATGCCGAGATGGCCCTTTGAGCTTGAGGGGCAGGTATTTTATGGCATGGAGATCGTCTCCTCTAGCCATATGTATGTGTAGGATGTAATCCTCAATCCAGACTCCGGGGTCTGTTGTTACGTCATATGCCTCTATGTTTACGGGTTTGAATCCCGCTGGAAATTCATGATCTAGTACCTCATCGGTGAAACATAGTGGGTGTGCGGTGCCCCTGTATTTAGGTGTGCCGTTATCTTCGAACACTCGGCGTGTTGTGTTGCTTCCTGGAGCCCTCTTTTTTGGCCCATAAATGGACCTGACCGGGCCATCCTTTTTGCGAGGATCTTTATGTGTATCATGTGCCGGTTTGTGTGTGGCGCCGCTTGCCGCTCTTGGCCGGTCATCTGGTCGTCTATCCGGCCAGGCGGCCTCTTTGCTTTTTGATTGTGGGGGCTCTACGGCCTCCTCGTCGAATTCGGGCAACAGCTTGCGCTTCGGGTAGCTCTTTGCTTGGTGACTATTGCCGTATTTATCTGCGGTCTTGAGTACTTTGCTCCATCTCATTCTGAGTACGTCTTCCGCTGTTTTGAGCTTCCGCTTCTGCTTCTTAAAACTTCTTGAAGTGGCGACGAGCCTTTTGTGAAGGTTCTTATGCTCCGGTGATGTGCCTGGCGTGAGATCGTCTGGACTGTTGTTTTCGCCGGGGATGGGTTTCTTGTCCAATTCATCCTGTTTGGATGGTTTCTTGGTTGCATGTTCGTCGTCCACTGGTTCGCCCTGCTCTACGGCTGGGTCATTATGGGTGATGTTGTTATCGAGGCGGGATTTCGGGCGGCGCTTGCGTCACTGTTTTGTTTGTTTTTTGGGGGAATTATCCTTCGCCGCGTCCCGTTGTTCTTCGTTATCGCTTCCTCTTGGTGTATCCACTGTGTATAAGTCATGAGTTGAGGTGGCTTTCCGGTGCCCAGTAGGCGCTGGTTCTTGGTCGTCTCCAGCATCGTCATCCATACCGTCGATGTCTTCAGAGTCGAAGTCTATCATGTCGGCTAGATCGTCGACAGTGGCTACTAAGTGGGTGCTGGGTGGGCTTCGAATTTCTTCGTCGTCCGCATCCCAACCGTCCTGACTGCAGTCCGGCCAGGGCTCTCTTGATAACGAGAGATATTTAGCGAATTCAGGATGTCGCCGAAAGGTGAGTGTTGAAAGATGTCCACAGCGGTGAACTCCATGATCGGCGCCCAATCGGATTCGATTGGAGGGGGCGCGGGAGGTTCGGAGTCCGGTGAGGAGTCCGGCACCTCGGAGTCACGAGCTTTACAAGGGACGAGGTCAGTATTCGGCTCCATCACCGTAGAGGTTGCAGCCCCCGAGGCGGTGTCTAGCCACCCATCCTCGATCTGCGCAGCCGGCTCCGAGTTAAGGGTTGGAGCGGACTCATGTGCGGCCTCCAGGGCACTGTTCGGCAGCAGAGCTAAATCATGCCCATCGTGACAGTGCGGCGCGCTTGGCTGTGGCTCGAATCCATCGAAGATCAAGTCTCCGCGGATGTCAGCTGTGAAGTTTAGACTTCCAAACCTGACCTGACGGCCAGGGGCGTAGCTTTCGATCTGCTCCAGATGGCCAAGTGAATTGGCCCGCAGTGCAAAGCCGCCGAATACGAAGATCTGTCCGGGGAGAAAAGTCTCACCCTGGACTGCGTCATTGATGATCGAAGGAGCCATCCAGCCTATCGGTGACGACACAGAGGAACTCTCAATGAAAGCACCAATGTCGGTGTCAAAACCGGCGGATCTCGGGTAGGGGGTCCCGAACTATGCGTCTAGGCGGATGGTAACAAGAGACAAGGGACACGATGTTTTTACCCAGGTTCGGGCCCTCTCGATGGAGGTAAAACCCTACTCCTGCTTGATTGATATTGATGATATGGGTAGTACAAGAGTGGATCTACCACGAGATCAAGGAGGCTAAACCCTAGAAGCTAGCCTATGGTATGATTGTTGTTGTTCGTCCTATGGACTAAAACCCTCCGGTTTATATAGACACCGGAGAGGGCTAGGGTTAACAGAGTCGGTTACAATGGTAGGCGATCTACATATCCTTATTGCCAAGCTTGCCTTCCACGCCAAGGAAAGTCCCATCCGGACATGGGACGAAGTCTTCAATCTTGTATCTTCATAGTCTTGGAGTTCAGCCGATGATGATAGTTCGGCAATCCAGACACTCCCTAGTCCTGGACTCCCTCAAAGGCACTTCCTTGCGGCTGCCATGGACATAGCTGTCAGCCTCTCCACGTACAGTCCACATCTGATGGAAGTCGTTCCTTGACCACATTGACCATGCCGCGCCGAGAGCACCACAGCCGTGGACGATGGCGAGGCCTAGGAAGGGGACGACGCGGAGCCGGGGAAGACGCGACAGTGGATGCACACGTGGAGAGGAGTATGAGGATTCAATGGTTCGGCTGTGCTGCCATTGCCGCAGAATAATAGGGGGTGTGGGTGAGTGGAGGGATGGCCTGGCCAGCGGTGGGAGTAGTAGGGGGCGGTGAGGCCTCCGCGGCAGCACAGCCGGCCACGGGAGGCAGGAGCAGGCGGCACAACTGGTGCTGCTTTGGGTGGCTGGAGCAAGAAGACCAGAGGTTGAAGAAGCACGCCAGCCGTTGGATGGACATCGTACGATCACTACAGCTAGAATCGTTTATATTGACTAAGTTGACAAATCCCTTGGTACGTCAACTTAGTAGGCCCACAGGTCAGCTTCCGAAACGGTGCGCTCCAAATGGCAGGGGGAGGAATCGTATTTTGGGAGGGTGAAGCTAGAATATCCGAGATTGAAGAAGAAGCACGGCATCCGTTGGATGGACATCCAACGGCCACTGCTGCTAGAACCGTGTGTTGACTATAAGTTGACAAAGCGTTGCATACACGTCAACTCTGTTTTTTTAGGGGACGCATCAACTTAGTAAGGCCAGAAGTGTGTGGCAAAGAACTTATAACCCATTTGAGATTTTTAAGAATGTGTAGCCCATTTTTGAATTCTAATGGAATTTACTACAGCCCATTTATAGTTTGTTAAAAGTACAGCCCATTTCAACCAACCGTTCAAAACAGAATTCAATAAAATTTCCCACATTTTGATGGGATCCGAAATGTTTTTATCCCAAAATTTCTAGTCAGATTAAATACGATTTCAATATAAATTTATATTACGTAAAAATCCAACGAAACATTGCGCTCACAACAATTAATGAAATTAAAATTTTCAATATCAAAAAATAATATTTTATAAAGTAATTACGTGTTTGGTGCAATTTTTTTATAGTTACTGCCCAGTTTTTATAATTACATCCCATTTATTATTTCTTAAAGTCAATTTTCTTGTTAAGCCAAATGCATCCCTCCTAGCAAAGATTTGCAGCCCGGAGGGGTGGAGAATAACAACTTGACCTTGCCTGGGTATTCCTAAAAAAAGTATAGCTGGGCTAGCCATTTTCAGCTTGAAAAAATTTAATATCTGGGCTGGATATCTGGCCTGTGCTAGACGGGCACAGCCCGCCTAGTTAATACCTGCAGCGATATTTTTGTTGTTGTTCAGAGGAGAAAACTTAATATCTGGGCTAAACATCAAAAAACTCTGCAGTGCTCACACCTCAAAAACACAAATACTGCTCGAGCTGCTTGGTCCCAGCTGTCGGCCGATTCTTGTGCAATATTATCGTTTATTGACTACTCCCTCCTTTCCGGTTTATAGTGCTCAATTCAAAAATATCACCAATCAAGGTAGATGGCGAGTGGTGGAATACTTTTTGTAGTTTTGCAAAAGCACCTAATTAATGCTCTTGTTATCCTCAAAAAATTATGTTTATCAATGCATTAATTGCAATGCATGCATGCATAAAGTACATGCATTGGTCAATTTTCTCTTAATACTTGGATGTAATGATTTAATGCACCTTGGAATCTGAACATGTGATGGAAAACAACCAAATTGAGCCTTATAAAATGGAAAAACTAAAATTTTGAGATAACCCTATAAACCGGAAAGGAGGGAGTACATAGGTTGACAATGGTGTGGGACTGTGATGTCAGGAAACCAGGAGGAAGCAAAATAAATTATAGTTATATATATATATATATATATATATATATATATATATATAATAAGGAGGCACTTGCGTACGTGAGGCTATGGCCTTGGTGGGTCCCCATTGTCATCCTCTCCAAGTAAAGTCATCTCCTCGCCCGCGCACCCTTTCCACCCGAAACAGTCAGCGCCGCCCGCCCCGCTTCCCGGTGCAGGCGATTGCTCTGCCTTCAAACGACACAAGTGCCATCCGTCCATCCATCTGTTGCGCACATTTATGATACGCGGTTGCCGAGGCGGCTACTCCGGCACCACACGTCCGTCCCTCCGCTCGCCCACCATTGCTATATAAACTGCTGCGCCGGCCATAGCCGCAATCATCCGCATCCGTTCCCTTTCTCCTGTCCACACCACTACTGCCCACCATGGTTTCCTCGCGCTCCAGCGCTCTTCGGGACGGGCGGACGACGGACCACAAGGAGATGGCAGCCATTGCTGCCCACCGGCTGGCCGGCAGGCAGCCGGAGGACGACGACATCCCAATGGAGAACATGGTAGTCGACGATCCAGCACCAACCCCCTCCTCCGTGCCATCCTCGCCGGTGCATTGCACCATGACCATCGGCGAGGCTCGTGCCCAATATATGGACACGGTGAGGCAGATGCATGAGGAGATGTTCCGAGAGGCGCAGGCCGACGCCACCTACAACCACCATCTCCTTCAGGAGCACCTGCAGGCGGAGGAGCAGATCGACGCGGAGCGGGCGGAGCATGAGGTGCTACTCGACTAGTACCGCTCCGCCCGCAAGGGCCCCTCGAGCGCTGGCGGTACCACATGCGGCCGCCTACAAAGAGGCTAGCAAAGAGGGCGATGAACCGGGCGAGGCGTTGTTTGGCGAGACCGAGGATGAGGCAGAGGACAATGCCGGCTCCGACGAGTCCCTGCTCTGCTGGCGTCGACAAGGCCCTGTTCTGCCGAGGCCCCACGGTGCCAACAACGAGGTAGAGGACACCGCTGGCTCCACCGATGCCCCTCCCTGCCAACAATGAGGCAGAGGACATCGTTGGCTCAGCCGAGGCCCCACCCTACCAGCAATATGGGGGAGGATTTCCACCGCTCCGCTGAGGCGCCCCCCGCCGGCAACGAGACAGAGGACATCATCGGCTCCGCCGAGGCCCCGCCCCGCTGCCAATGAGGCCGTGCCACATAGAAAACGAGGAAGAGTAGAACACGGTATGTCGCCGCCGCTCGGGTCCAAGTAAGGCCACCGCTGCTACCCTCCGGTTGAAGCCAAGCTAGGCGGGTTAACCATTGACGGCAGCTTAGCTTCTTGGCGGCCACGTGGAGTCGGAGAGCTACGCTGGAGAAGAACCCTGCTTCTACTTAACTACTGGTGCAGTTGGCTGCCTGACACGTGGGCCCAACAGGCCACATGTCAGTTATGCAACTGCAACTGCAGTTAAGTCACTGAAGCTTCTGTTCGGCTCAGCGGGACACAGGTGGGTAGCTTCAGTTAATTAATTATACCTCCAGTGCACCCCTTTTTAGTTGAAGAATGTATGAAATGTAATGAAATTCGGCATGTTTATATGAAATCCGACCGTGTATGAATGAATTTATTTTGATTAGTTTGAATTCCTGTATCACTGGCATTGGATGAGCATGCAAAATAATACGTACTAGCATTATTCCCAGGGTGATCACCTCGTTTGCAGCAGTTTCACATGTACTCCCTCCGGTCCTTTCTAGTCTGCATACAAGTTTTGTCTGCAGTCAAAGTATCTCTACTTTGACCAATCTTATACAAAAAAGTATGCACTTTCACAATGTGCGAAGTAAAAAGGAACAGAAGGAGTTCAAAGAGTTTGAGCAGCTTTTTAGCGTTTCTGTACATTGCACTCAAACACACAGGCCTGGCAATTCATAGAGAACATTCAAAACAATCGATGATTATGCATCTCAGTGACTCACATGTCAGAGGCAATATTTACTTCACAGCTAAAGAATAAAGAAAAAATTGATCGACGCTGCTGATAGCAAAGGGCGTCCCATTCGAAAATATCAAACGCATGTCTTGCTAAAATCAATGAGCAAAATTTGACAAGGTTGGCCCATTCCAAAATATCTAATGCCTACGATTGTGGAATGGGCAGGGTTTGCCATCAGTTTAGACATTGACATGGCACCTCGTGCTAAATAAACCAGCTGTTCTTTTTGTGCAGTTCCACCAAAATCAACCAAATTCGCGCGTAGCTTGTATGATTTCGCCCTTATATGTTGCAACGCCTTGAACTTATCAGCACCTCCTTTCTTGTGGTGGAAATGAATGATTCGATGTATTCATGAACATTTTGTGCAGTTCCCATTGAAATCAAGCTGAGCACCCCTGTTTGCACAAATACAAAAAGTGATTAGTATAAAGCAAACTATACTATGAATTGATAGTTTCAATAGGCACCTACATGGTCCATGTAGAGCACACTTTTAGAAAAATGGAACTCACCAGAAAGAATCCTACAACAACATTGTACTCGCACATCACAGCAAAAAAATGGAGATTTGTCAGTCCTTCTGAGCTGAAGTTAGTTTGGTCTTCTGGGGAGTAATGTAACCATCCTTCAACTGCTCCTTCTGATGACAAGATACATAGGGCTTCTTCATCTTGGCATAATCGGAACTAGTCACTTCACGTGCTACATATTCTTCTTCAGAGGAAGATGATCCTGTTGTGCAAAGACGAGAGGACTACTAAATGCTAGCATCCCTGTTTGCTCGAAAAAAAGGAAAGGAAATATTTAAAACAGCACAGATGAAGCACTTCCCAAGGACAATACCACTTTTTCATGACAGTATCTAAACAGTAGCACAACACCAATAGATATAACAAAGCTCAATCATATGGATGAAATCAGTGGGCGAGTACCAACCTTTGTCAGGAGGCTTATTGTGTAGAGCATACACATGAAGCACTTCTTCGGAACCATTTGTTGCTATCTACGGTGGTGGCCATGCTTACTCTATACTCCTCGATTAGTTCAATGTTTCCAACATCTTCTTGTGAAGTTCCACTAAAATATATGGTATCTTCAAAGAAGATCCCTATTTGCACAAGTAGAGATAATTACGTATTACATTAAGAGTGGCATCAAATCAGTGGCAAAACAATTGCTCGTTCCAGCCCTAGCAATAAATTAAGATGCGAAACTATATCATTACTTGTGTCATCACAGTTCCAGTGCTTCATTACAGCATCGGGAGTTGTTTTTTGTTTTTTCATCCGCTTGTTCTTCCCCTTCATCACTTGGTTCAATAATAGACAAGCTTCGCCTTCAATGTAAGATTTGGCATGTCAATTAGGGAGCACAAGTATAGTACTAAACTTAATTTTCTGATGAAAGTGGCAAAATACAGGCCAAAAGTTGTGAAATATCCTTATCTTACCTCAATGGGATATTACAGTGCACATACAGATTGGAAGTCTTGTCTCCATTTGTGCAGTTCACTAAAATCCAACAACATTATCGGACAAGTAGCACAACATATGAAAGCACACTGCAGAATCACGTGAAAGAAGGCTAGTACTGACCTCTCATGATGCGGAATTCAAACAACTCACAAGAAGAAGATCTAAACCAAATTCGCCTTAACGGATAGGAAGTAAGATCTCCTCTTGTGCAGTTCCACTAAGATCAAGCAATCAAACAACGTTGTCGGTGTGACATTTTGGTTGAATTGCACAAAACACTCTTAAAACAAAAGTGTTTTGTGCAGTGCAACAAAAGGTCACAATGGCAACGAGGTGAAGTAGATAACCCTGTATACACAGAGGTGCAAAGGAAACAATTAGTGGTCAATAACGGTGGATGACACAGAAGCCAACAAAAAGAAGCGTCTACCTTATATAAATGGGAAAGAAAGCAAGGCAGTAGCATTTCTCAAATGGTGTCATTGATTAATATTAAAATAGAGATTATATTAACAATAAAATTCATTAAACATGTAATTTGCTTTTAACTGTGCCATTGCATCAATTTTCTAGCGGCATTATTAGAGGGTATTTGTTTACAGGGACATTTTTGTGTAGGGACTAAAAAAACTCCGTGTCAGTCCCATCTGAACCAAACAGGAGGGACTTTTAGGGACTAAAAGTGGGCATTTGGGACTAAAGAAAGAAGACCCCGAGGGAGTCTTTTTGGGACTTTTTCCAACAGTTGCCCCTGCCATGCATTGCACTTTGTCTGTATCAGTTCATTACTAGGGGTAACATGGTCTTCTAGCATGTCATTTAATAACCTCTAGTCCATGTTTAGTCCCTGGAACCAAGCAGGTAGGGACTAGGGAGTTTTTAACCAAACAGGGCCTTAGATTAACAACATCTAATGAGTTGCACGGGACAGTGGACGCACTAGCACCATGTGCATCTATCGATGTACTGTGGTCATGCAGTTTGTTGCAACAAAGAAGATACTACCAAGGAGCATATTTGTGTTGGTCCCAGTTTTGTTATCTTTAGACACCTTTCCCTATGTGAGCGCAGCAAATCTAGTCCTGCTCAAACTCTACAGCCTTGTCCCTTCCTTTCCTTTTTGAACTAGTACTTTCGCCCCTTCCTTTCCTCTTTGAACCACGTCCTTGATTTATGCGATACAACTTTCCCCCATTCCTTTCCCTTTGAACCACGTCCTAGATTCATGCTATACAACTTTCCCCCTTCATTTCCTCTTTGAACCACGTCCTAGATTCATGCTATATACAACTTTTCCCACTAATTCCCCCCACTCCTTTCCTCTTTGAACCACGTCCTAGATTCATGGTATACATGCAGCTAGAGCAATGCATGTGGAGTAAGTAAATTATACCTTAAGGTTCTTGGGGCATTGTTCGGTGGGCGACGGGACGGCAGCAAAGAAGAAGGGGTCAGAGGCCCTCCCGCGCCGCCGCTGGGTGGAAAGTGAACAGCTGCACCGGTAGTGGATTCCCTCCCTCGCCGACGGCGACATCGTTAAGCCTCCTTCCCTTCTCGGCAGACGGATCCTGCCGGCTCTTTGAGCAGCAGTGAGGGGAGAGAGAGGCCAACGAAGTCTTGTTTAGATCTGGAGAGGGCGATGAAGTCTTGTTTAGATCTGGAGAGGGCGAGAGAGTGTGAAGAGAGCAACTACAATCACTGAGGCTCCAGCGCATATATATATACTAGAGAGAGAGTGTGAAGCGTGCAAACCCTAGAAAACAAGTGACGAGGCTGCAGCTTATACGTGATGAGGTGATTATACGGTCACTATGAGATCATATAGCTCCGTATCCATCCATTTTGACCAGTCGAAGAATCCTCCTGGCACAAATTATGCTCAAGTGTAGTTATCGAACTCGAGACCTCAAGTTTTATGAGCGAACAGGCTAACCAGCTACACAACCCTCCCGTTATGTTCAACGAGAGGAAAATAACCTTTTATACATTCCTGCATTCGTGTGACAAGCATGCCGTGTTTTTTTTTGTGTGTGGGAGTCATTGGGATATCAATCATAATCGTGTCATGTGGCTTTGGTGGTAAGACTATCCACAGTGGTGCAGAAATAATGCAGCCTTAGTCACCTTACCTCTCTCCACGTAGTACGTTGGGTCCCACCAGTTAGAGGGTGAAGCAAACAAATTAATAAGAAAAATTAAAAGCGCCAGCGGTGTATCTTACCTCACACATCTCGCTACTGCTCGGGAACACTGTCCAATTGATCCCTCTGTTCGCCCATGTACTATTTCAAGTGAATCCTTATTATAACATGCACACAAATTTTGGGCACTTGTATTAGACTTAAGTCAGTGTGCCACCGTATCTCGTATACTTACTACTCCCTCCGTCTAGGTGTAATAAGTCACGTTACAATGTGCAATGGGACCAAGGTGCATGCGTGTGCGTGTGTGTGTTTAACAGCATGTGTGTGTTAGAGAGAGAGACAGATCGACCTACTCCTACAGAGAGATGGTGTGTAGTGCATGATTTTAGCCGCGAGAGTCGGTGCATCCTCTCGTTTCCGGGCGTGTCTGGTAGGGACATGCGGACAGCTGCCACGCCCGCTCCTGACCAGCCTGGCCCACCCAAAGCCCCTCCGTCACCCGTGCGCGCTTTCCGCCCGAAACGGTCAGTGCCGCTCCAAAGAATCGGTGTCGCATTCATGCCCGGGCAGAGCAGATGCGACCTCTCACTGGCGCAAGAGTGATGGTTGCTTTGTCCGTCCAACTTATTGCTGGGTCTATGTGATTTGACGGCTCATTGGTCTTTATTACTGAGGTGGTAGGACTGCTGGATGTCCCACGCTTTTTGAGAAAGGAGGTACTACTACTACTAGATTACAATTTTCTCCATTCTTACAACGGAGGAGTGCAAGAGCAGTGAAAACACGTAGGCTCAGTGATTACATGGCCCACCTCACACTATCACCGTGGGACACCTAACTCTTTACATAGTACTCCCTCCGTTAATATTACTAGATGAGTCCCCGCGCGTTGCCGCGGAACAGCCGTATATCTCTCTGCGCAAAATTATCGATTTCATAGAATTAAAAAAACTCTATAACCACATGACAAATGTGGTAGCCAAACTAAATAAACTCCCATCATCATTTAGATCATCCCATGTAAGGAAAAAAGATCAGCCAACTCCTACTGCATGACGAGATTATATTTTTCTTTTTGAAATGTTAATGGGACATAAAAGCTCACTTACATGCATGCTACCGGTGCATGCTTGCATGTAGACATGTTGATGTGATTTAAAACCCACTCACATGCATGCCACGGTATTTCTGCATGCTTGCATGTGGCTTAGTGCGGAGCCTCTCAACATCTAGATCAGACGGCTATTATGGACTGATTTACTTCATCTAATGGCTACATCAATTTTGATGATGTGGCTCAAGGAGAGGATAGAGAATTCTTAGTAGTGGGGGCTAGCTATTACTAGTAGAGACGTCTTTGTAGAGATTCCACAAGGTGAACTACATACAGAACAAAATGAATGAATATACACTTAAAATGCATCTATATACATCCGCATGTGGGTCATGGTGAAATCTCTACAAAGTCTTTTATTTAGGAATGGAGGAAGTACTAGTACAGTACGGACTGTAATTTATCAGTGAGATAAATTTTCACAATGCTATAAAGCTTCCAGCTTCTGTTACATGTATCTTGTGTCTAAGGTTGCCCGTTGCAACATTTCATCAAATACAAAGGAGACTAACGTGCATGCTATTGCATCTCAATGATTGACAGATCATAGCAAATATGTACTCCCTCCGTTCCAAAATAAGTGTCTCAACTTTGTGCAAACTTTAGTACGAAGTTGACCTACTACTAAAGTTGACACTTATTTTGGAACAGAGGCAGCTAAAGAAAAAACGATCCATGCAGTCCCTAGCCCTTGAACCATGAACCCTGACCAGGCTTCAATTTGCTGGCAACGTTCGAGCTTCCTAATAAATGAAGTTTGCAACCTTTTGACCATCAGATCATTTTGTGAAGTTTCACCAAAATCGAGATGAGCATCCCTGTGGCAAAGAAATTGAAGAAGCGTGATTAGAATAAGATTACTGGGACTAGTTGATGAGACATAAACTCATCACAAATACAGTACATAGAAGCCAGTAGAGGTATGTGAGGGGCAAAGAAGTAGAGAAATATCCACAAGGAGTGATGTGGGCAGCTGGAGCAGTGGTGCAAGCTGGCCGTAATGGGAGTTGTACCTGAGGGACGTAGCTCAACCTTGAGGAGGGTGGCGGGAGGCGGCAACTGCCCACGTCGCAGCAATGAGCACGGCGGGGACCCCTGATTGGGATGTGCCAATAGTGGGTTTTCACCATCGGCGACGGCCACCGCATATACACTAAGAATCCACCCCTTCCCCAAGCGGACGTGATCCGCCGGGATGTTAGAGATGTGGCCATAGTCGTTTTGTGTGATAGAGTGTGAAGAGAGCAACCCCAGCAAGCAACTGCGTAGGCTGGCCTGTCCTGACTATGTATATAGTGGAGTGGTTTCCTTTTCTCTCCATATGAACCTATCATATTGCGTACGTGCCACTGAAGAAAAAAACTTTATTTATAAATGACGCGGCACCTACTACGCATTCTCCTATAACCTTGCGCTTGGCATCTCCAAAATATTAACCTTGCGATTGGCTCTTCGCCTCTTCGGGAAGTCGAGAAATAATGGTAGTGCAGTATATATCGTTCCGGCTATATGAGACCGAATGAATTTCTGCACGTCCACCACGTGGGCGAGGGTCGAGGGGCGAGGGAGAGTGCTACATACAGAGCAAAATGAGTGAATCTACACTCTAAAATATGTCTATATACATCAGTGTTTGGAGTATGTACTAGTAGTTCACATTGAAATCTACTAAAGGACATATATATTCCAAACAATATGATATAATCTCTATAACCAAGGTAGTAGGGACAAGGAGTAAACCGAGGGAGTAGTAAATTATTCTCCTCGTCCTATGAGCCACCGCGCAGATGGTCGAAGGAGCGGGCATAAGGCGGAGCAAGCTTCACCTTATCCTGTGAGCCACCGCGCCTGTGGGCGGGGGAGACGGCGTACTAACCAAGCTTATCCTCGTTCTGCGAGTTGACAGGACACATCAAAAGTACTCCGGTGTATAGAGCCTTGCCTCTAAGGTAGGCCCCACATGGTTTGCCTCTTTTTTTTAACATAACACGTCAGGTCGCAATTTGTTTGTTCACCCGTGGTAGAAGATCCTCCCTCCACCAAGTGGACAACCAGTACACGTGCCAAATTACCACATGGGCTGCCTTTTTCGTATAGAAATGAGCTCCATCGTGTACCCGCGCGGGTGTGGTTGGGAAAGAGACGGGAGTACGTGCGTCGTGCATGCACCTCTTCTCTTCGTGCACGTCCCCCAACTACGTGGGTGTGTGTGAGAGATACAAACCGCGTTCGTGAGTGTTTTTTGTTTTGGGGTGGGGGTGGGGGTGGGGTGGTGGTTGATTTCGTGAATTATTTGTGGGAATATGTGTCGATGACATCTCAAACAAAATTTTGCATGCAATGTGTGTGAAATGGAGGCCTATCCATATCATACATAGAGGGTCGGGCAATCCACGAGAAGAGAGGGAGGGGTCATAGCTATCGATAGAGTCGAAAAGAGGATCAAGTGGGTGGGTGCGAGATCGATGAAGAGAGCCATCGAAATTGTGTGTGTGTGCAAGTCAAAGAATAGGGCGATTGGCCTACCGGAACGTTAGAGGGCACATGTCAAGCTTGTGTGTGGCAGGGAGACATGACTAGAGCGCTCGATGTATTGGTGTGTGTGGGGGGGAGGGGGTGGGGGAGGGGTAGGAAGAGGCCTAACTATAGAGGTAGAACGACTCATATATGTGTTGAGAAGGAGAGACCCAGCTATGTCTTGAGGGAGATCGGTCGACATCCATACATAACTGAAGGACGGGAAATATGATGGGATAGAGAGAGAGAGAGAGAGAGAGGGAGAGGGAGGGAGAGGGTAGAGTGCTGGATGGGTGATGGAGTTGCTTCTCGGAGATGGTGGGAGAGGCCTGCTAGACAAACTGAGGGTGGAACTACAATGTTATCAATAAGAGTGGGGATGTGTTTCTATGTGTGGCTGTGCATGATAGATCTGTCGGGACGCATCCATGGATGATGAAGGGGAACCATGTGTTTGGTAAGCAAACCTAACTAGATTGGTAGATCAATTGTTGTTTGTCGGAGGTAGGGAGAGACACAACTAATGAGGTAGACCAATCGACGTGTGGGTAAAAACGAGTTATAAGGACCTAGCTAGCTATATGTATAGCGAGAGATTGGTCGGTGTACATCCATTTGTTAGAGGAAAATTAGGCCCAGCAAGATGGATAGACAGAGAGAATGGAGCTAGGAGGTGGTGCGAGAGGCCCAACTACTAGCTAGATAGGGGGAGGAGTGTGCGGTTGTGAGATCGATGAAAAGAGGGGCGAGAGTTTACACGTGTGTGTGACCGTATGAGAGACACGAGGCAAGGACACATAAAGGAGGAGATTGAAGGTGTGTGTGTATATTGTAGGCAGGCATCGCTGGAGAGGTTTATCGATCGTGTGTGTCGGAAAGGCGTTGTGGAGACTCTGGGAGAACGACCTAAAGAAAAAAAATGAATGTGCCCGGTGGATAGAATGCTGAGGGAGGGGGAGGGCGAGGAGGGTGTGTGCATGCACGAGAGAAAGTTAGTGGTAGCTACAAAGGTTAGAGGATTGTGTGGGTGTAAGAGACTAACAAAGATCATAATTTGATATGAAAGCGGATTCATATATTTGAATAGGAGATCATAGTGTTTTAAACATTGCATGCATGAATATAGCGGTGATACACGTGTTGTGCACATGTTATACCATAATGTAATAATGCATGGCGTTTGCAACTCACAGCTAAATGTCGAAAAATTTAAACCATACTACACATAAAACAATCTCACATTTTATTTGAATTTGTGATAATGTGTGGCGTTTGCAGCTTACAACTAAATATCGAACAATCTAAACAATACTATATATCGAACATTCTCATACTTTATTTGAATTTGTGGTAATGTGCGGTGTTTGCAACTAACATCTAAATACTTGTAGGCGTAGGGGGCGGCGCACCATACATAATGTGATAAACACATTATACATATGAGACATGGTTTAGATTATGAAGATCTAGCTAGAGCTAGAAATGTAATGTGATTTGAAATCAAACTAAAGTGGATTCAAAAAATCGAGTTCGAGTTCATATAGTACACATAGTTCATATGTAACTCGAGACTAATCATGTGGTGTGCTGTGAAGATAATACACAAACGATGGTTTAACTTGACAATAGTGATGATTGTAGATCTTATTAAAACAGAGAAACGAATTCAAATGCTTTGACTTCACAACAATCATTACTGTAGTTCTTATTCAAATAGAGAAACAAATTCAAATTTAGTTCATATTGAAGCGGTAGTATATATGTTTGGAATGCACTAAAACATTCATTTGAGTAGTAGGCTGCATGCATTATACACGTAGCGAAATATTTTAATTGAACATAACATGAATTCAAAGTTTTGAATGACATTTGTAGTGCGCATTGATTTGGTACAGTACACGTTAGGCTTGTCCAGAAATTTCAACCCACGCCTTGTTAGCCCGAAATATTTATGATATATCTTTGTGTCGTTGTGCTCCGACAAATCCCTCTATCTCAACCCGCGCCTTGCTATTCCGAAATTACAATGCGCATGAAAACTCCCACCTCCTGTGAAATCCCGACACGCGAAATGCCTGTGGTACTCCTGAACCAAAGGAACCGCCTCAAATCAGTGGGGGTACTTTCGTAACTTACCCCACATTTCGGAAAAGCGCGTCTCTAAGCCAGGGTTCCCCACTACCATACCATCCGCCCACCCATTCGTACACCGAGGCCGCGAAAATCCGCAACGAAACCCCACACCCTGCTCTGTCCGCCACCCTGCCGGAGCCTCTTCCCCGACGACGTCGTCCACAGCAACACCTCGACGCCCCTCATCCACCGTACCGGATGAGGATCCTTCATCGATCTCATCGTCCCGCCGGTTCAGCCACCCCGTCCTCCACCTCTTAGGAGCTGCCCCGACGTTCCCCTCGTCTTTCGTGCCACCTCCATTCCCACACCGCCGTCTTCACCTGCACCACCGGAAGAGCATCATCATCACTGTTTCCTCGGATGAAGCTGCGGCCTAATCGGCGCCACCAAAGAGGTTGTACAATAATCGCCACATTTTCTTCTTGATTCGATCTCACGGTGCTGCCGGCGCTCGGTCCCGAGCCGACACGGCGCGGCTCCATCCACGGTAGCATCGCCGGCCACTTCCTCCACGGTGTCGCTCCCCCGGCGGCGACGTCCACATCAGTAGGAGCTGCTGCTGCTTTAGCTCTCACTCGCGCTGCTACTCTGCTCTTGCTCTCGGTCCCCTGCCTGGTTTGCTCTTGCTTGCACTGCTTCTCTTGCTCTTGCTCTTGCTTGCGATGCTGCTCGGATTTAGCTACACTTCAGTCGACTGAATCAACTTTTGGGTCAGTCGATTTTTAGGGGGTGGGGGGGGGGGGCTCGCGGGGGTGAAGGAAGAACCGGCCGCAGCGGGGAGGGGGGCCCACCGAAGAGGTACCCCACTATCTATCTTAGGGTTCAGGGTGGGGGCGGTGGTCGCCGGCAGTGGCGGGGCGTTGGCGGGGCGGTGGCATGGGGATCGCCGGAGAAAAATCTTGGCACGGGGGGACCTAGAGGGTTGGCCGGGGAGGCGGCGGACCGGTGGTGGGGAGTGTTTTCGGGGCAGGCGGTGCGGCGCACCACTGGCCGCGGGCAGCGGGGGGCTGCTGTTTGGTCGGTGGTGGCTGGCGGCTCAGGGTGGTGGATGTTGAAGATGAACCGCAGGCCCTTGATTTCGTATCCAACGGCTCCAAAATCGACTGACCAAAGATGAAAAAGTCAGTCGACCGACGTGTAGCCTCACCTTGCTAGTGCGTTCAGTTTCGACAGCAAAATTCAGTTTCAACAGCAAAATTCAGTTTCAACAGTTAAGTTCAGTTTTGACAGTTAAGTTCAGTTTCGACAGTTAAATTCAGTTTCGACAGTTAAGTTCAGAGATGAGCGGCTGATGTATTTTACATCTAGCACTTTGTGGTTATGTATTTTACGGCATGTATTGGAGATGCTATTAGAATTCCACTCAGGTTAACATTGTTCGTTGTCTCTCTTGTCCTGCTTCAGCCTCGGCATCGTACAACTCACCGGAGCTGCTCCAACGACGAAACCATCCATGACAACGGAGCAGTACCTCGGGCTCCATCTCCAGATGCCTAAGATCTTCTTCCCCTCCTTCGACAGCAAAGTCAGCTGGAGCATCCTCGACGGCCAACCCAATCACACTGAGGTCGACATGGCTTCACCAAAGAGGTTGTACACTTGTTGCATCTCATTTTTACTCTACATGTTATATATATTGTCCACTGAGCACACGGATTTGTTCCTTTAGTGTGTCCTTGAAAGAAAAAACATAGGAATTTTAATTTTCACTTGTCCCCCTTTTCAAATTCCTATTCATGAAGCACGAGACTAAGAGATAGTAGCATAATAGCATAACAAACGTACATTTTCTGTGGTTTTACATAATCTCACCATGCTTCTTTGCATCCTGTGATCTTCCAATTGTTGTGAATCAAACAAACAGATTGGCAGAAATCCTGTGTTTTAAAATTCTCAGTTTTGCACGTGCATTCCTATCCTATTCCTGTCTATTTCCTATCCCTGCATTGTTGGAATCCTCCAATTCAAACGAGCCCTTACAGAATTACTTCTCTTACAGATAGTTGTCCAAGAAAACCTTGCGTGGTTTGTCCCGCACCTGCTGCGCCGTAGTCCACCCCAGCTCAGCTGCTCCAACGACAGAAGGGTCCAGCATAGCAGGGATCCGGCCTCCAGACTATCTTTCATCGCCTCAGATCTTCTTCCCCGCCGCCGGCAGCCATGAAAACTGCATTACCATCATCAACCGAGCAGATGACCTCGAGGACTACACGGGTCTGCAAGAGAGGTCGCACTCTTTCGTGTCTGCTTACGTTACCGCTTAGACTCTGAGTTAGCTCCAAAATAATGGTCATACTTGAGTTTTTAAATGGTTGTGGGGTACATATCGGGGCCGCTATCAATAGTATCTATCTACTATCTGGTTAATCTCCGGTGTATACTATGACTTTCATGTTGGGTGGGAAACAAACAGTAAAGAAGCCATTATCTATATTTTTAACTGAAGCCATTATCTTCCTGCTATTATTGGTTTTGGGTCTATCCACAGGTTGCTACCATCACTCTGGATTTCTGCCTGCACTCCTTACATAATCTCACTATGTTTTATTCCTATGCATGACATTTATTGTAAACAATGGAACTGAACATGTAGAGCAAAAGAGAGGAGCCTTGTGTGGCAATAAAATTTCATGCAGACGTCGCTCCATGGTAGGCGCAAAGGCAGCCTGCCTCCACGCATTTCGGATTGTAATCAAGAGGAAGATATCTGTTCTGAGGGGGCTTCGGAAGGAGAAGACAACTCCTATTTACCCCCTGAGGTCTTCGCTCTAAGTTGGCATGCTGATGTTGGTTATATCATGCATATGGTGTCTTGCATTGCTTACTTTATACATCAAATATGTCATCTACTTAGTCTAGACATCGTTTGTCCGAATGCCATCTATTTAGTTCATTCGTCGTTTATGTGAATTATGCAACGCCATCTTGTTTAGCCAGGCATCATATATGTGCATTTTGCAATGCCATCCTGCTTAGCCAGTCATCTTATATGTAAATTATATTAGGCCATCCTTTTTTTGGTACATATTACATTTGTCATCAATGTTAGTACATTCAACTGCTCTTCATGTGCATCAGCCATCTTGACTTCGGGGGGAAATTTCTTTTGTCCCCCTGTGTTCCGTGGGCAAGGCTCCTCATCGTCATCCTCGCTGGGTGACCCTTTACCTCTGTATTCGGCGTTTAACTTGCCGGCTTATTTGAAGACCCAACAGCTTCTATTGGTATGGTTAGCAGGCTTGTCAGGGGTGCCGTGAATCTGGCAAGGTCGATCGTGTATTTGGTCCAGGCTAGATGAGTCGTCCTTCTTTCTTTTGAATGGCCTCTTCTGTTGACCGGGCTTGGAGCCATTGAATCCGGCATTGACCGTTGTTTCTTCGGTATTGTCAGTATTACTTCGACGCCTGTTTTTGTTGCCTTGGGGCCTGCCGTTTCTGCTCTTTGCTTCGGGAGTGCCAGGATCGCTGGTACTGTTGCTGCTGTGCGCAAGCTACCTATCATCGCTCGTGCAAAAGCGGGTCATGAGTGATGTGAGGGCTGCCATAGACTTCGCCTTTTCTTGGCCGAGGTGTCGAGCAAGCCACTCGTCACGGAAGCTCTTTTTGAAGGCTGCTAGAGCCTCTGCGTCCGGACAGTCGACAATTTGGTTCTTTTTGACGAGGAACCGGGTCCAGAATTTTCTGGCTGAATCTTCGGGCTGCTGGACTATGTGACTAAGGTCATCGGCGTCCCGGGGCCGGATATAGGTGCCCGGGAAGTTCTCTCTAAAGGCATCCTCCAGGTCTTCCCAGCTCCAAATAGAGTTTTCTGGGAGGCTGTTTGACCAGTGCCGAGATGGTCTGATGCGGAACATCCTACGGTCATCCCCATGGACCTACCATCGTCTCACCAAGTGCCAAGAGGACCCATGACACGAGCACGAGCTAGGGCTCTCGAGACTGAGGTGACTTCTTTCCTTAGTGATATCTCATTTGATCCTCTCGAGGCATGGCTACTACCTAGGTACAGAATGTTGTGCATGATTAGTTACCAAGAGGACCCTCCCGAGGATGCACGTGAAGATGGTCAAGCTCCCAAGCCCACGGATGAAGAGAACCAACAGAAGAAGGCGAGGACAGCTTCCAGGCCCCGGACATCCGGCCATGGCCCCGGACATCCGGCCCCTGGAGCATCTACTACAGCCGCGGCCAAGCAAAGCTACAGGCCCCGGACATCCGGCCCAGTACCCGAACATCCAGCACACAGCGAGAAACCGGACATCCGGCTCGACCCCCAGAAATCCGGGGCCCCATCACAAAAGCTGGACCACTTCCAGCCCGGACATCCGGCCAAAACCCCGGAAATCCGGCCCTTCACGTCACCCCGGACGTCCGGCTAGCGCCCGGACATCCGGACCAATGAGATCCAAGATGGCGCCAGGCCAGCCCGGACATCCGGCACCTCGCGAGTGCCCGGACATCCGGCCCGACGCCCGGACATACGGCCTCACCTGTCTGCGCACAGTATGGGGCCGAGCCCATGTACCCCCCTTCGCCCCTTGGACTATATAAACTGCTCCTCCACCCTCTTTCTAGGGTGAGCATTGTGATAGCTCATACTTTGAGATAGAGAGTTGCTCATCCATCCGGATCTACTCCACCGCGAGGGACCGACAACTCTTCGGAGAAGATCCACTTGGATTCAAGACCTCCTCTCAGAGAAGACCCTTCTCAAGAGCTCCTCACAGACAAGAATCACACCCTATGTATCGTCCCATCTTGGATTCGGATCTTGTACCCTTTTGTGTTCCGAGGTACTAGCACATGTGTGATTATATTCTTGTTGGTTGAGTGTTTTCTCTTGTGTTTCCGTCGTTTCCCCTCTCAGGTTCTTTGTGTTCTTGGTAGAATTCTCTCCAAACGTGAAAGATCGGACGTCTAGTGTCGGGGGTTGGGTGCGACATACGCCAATGGATGGCTTATCATGGTGGGGGCGAGTAGAACGTCGCCGTTGCCTGGAAGCGGGATAAGGCATAGACATGAACGCCGGCGTACTTTACCCAAGTTCGGGGCTCTCCTAGGAGATAACACCCCTAGTCCTGCTCTGCGGGGTCTCCGCATGATCACTAAGGTACAAGTGATACAATGGTGCTCCTTGAGCTGTGTGCTAGAGGCAGAAGGAGGCAAGGCTAGCTCTCTTCCTGCTCTAGGAGGGTGGCTAGTTCTAATGGAGTGGGACCCCTTTGCATGGGTGGCCTGGGGGGTTATATAGGCCTACCCCCAGGGGTACAATGGTAATTCGTCCGGGTGCTGGGCCCGTCTATCAGTGTCTCTAGCCTCCGACTTCTCTACCGGCCGCTCGGGCCCGCCGCCTGGTGGGCCCCGACGGCTGGTTGGTGGCTGCTTACTGTAGCAGTGTCGTTGGTGATGGGGGCTTGGTCATCTTAGCGTGGCTACATTCCCGCCGCCTGGTGGGAGGCACTGTAGCCACACCTGGTCTTATCAGCTTAATGGCGCGCTCGCCTCGGGACAAGGGACGGCCGCCTGCCGGAGGCCGGCCCCTCTTGGATCCACCTCGTCGAGTCTCAGCCGTCTTCCTTGGAGTCACTGCCGAATAAGGCCCGCCTCTGGCAGGCCATACCGACAGGCCGTCATGGAGAACAGGGCTCCGCCTGCCCAGAGCAATGTCAGGGTAGTTACGGCACAGTGCCCCGTCATGCGGAGATCTCCGTCTGTACGGAGCACTGTAGCCATGCCCGTCTCGAGCGTGGTAGGCGATGTTCTTCACTGTAGCCATGCTTTGACTTGTACACGTGATGGGGGCTCGGCCGCACCGTAGTCGTGAGGTGGCCCCCTGCCCGTTGCCGCCCTCTCTGGAGGGCGGCCGCCAGGAGCCGGGCACACGGAGCACCGTAGTATTCGGTCAGCCGCCCTCTAGCAGCCGGCCGCTAAGCCAGCCGGCCCAGATGGCGGAGCATCAGCTTGGGGTCCAGCTAGGCAGAGCTGGCCCAAAGTCTTGATAAATTCAGGGACCCGGGTGAGCCTACCCGTGGACCATTACTCTGACATCTAGGGTTCTACCCTACATCATCTTGGTATCACGAGCCACGTTGATCACGTTTTTGGAGACCCTACCCTTTATTTTCTTGCTTGATTTTGTTGATTTCGTCCTAAATCCGAAAATCCCCACCCAAAATAGCCCCTAATTTTTTTGTGGTTTGTTGGTGTGATGAAGTTTTGTTGGATCTGATCCATGTATCTACTTTGCCACGTGTGGATCTAGCTTTCCCACATATTCTCCGCAATTTCCATCCACTAAATCATCCGAATTTTGCCCCGAAGTTGCCCTTTTTCCCCACGGAGTTCTTCGTGTTCGTCCATGGATACAACACCCGGACATCCGGCTCCTGGCCCGGACATCCGGCCCCTGACAGCATCAACTCCATCCACCGCCCCATTTTCCGCCTAACTTTCGCCAAATTTTGCCCTGGTGCCCACGCATAGTTCCGCATACCACCATCACTTCCGCGTACCGCCACTGCTTTCTGCAAGCACACCATCACTTACCGTTACCACCTACGTCAATTTGGACCCATTTTAATCTTTGAGAATTTGAGTTGTGGTTCTCGTGTCCTATTGTGTTTCGGCTATATATGTACGGTTCGACGTCAACATCCCCACTGCTCATCTTCGCCAAGGATTCATCATCGCCAACAACCGTTCGTGCTTACAAAAAACTACTGCCGTGGTAACCTCGACGACATCTTTGTCTTTTCAATTCCATTTGCATTGATAACCACATAGCCTTACTTTTGCGTTGCTTACCCATCGAGACTAGCCTTTGAGTATTGTTGTGACGCCCCCGATTCAATCGTACACTAATCATGCACGCTAACGTGTACGATCAAGATCAGGGACTCATAGGAAGATATCACAACACAACTCTAAAAACATAAATAAGTCATACATGCATCATAATACAAGCCAGGGGCCTCGAGGGCTCGAATACAAGTGCTCGATCATAGACGAGTCAGCGGAAGCAACAATATCTGAGTATAGAGGTCATCGTCAGCGGCCTGCACGTATTAGTAGGCACCTCCAGTGTAGTAGTCGTCATCGACGGTGGCGTCTGGCTCCTGGACTCCAGCATCTGGTTGCGACAACCAGAAAGAAAGGAAAGGGGGAAAAGGGAGGAGAAAGCAACCGTGAGTACTCATCCAAAGTACTCGCAAGCAAGGAGCTACACTACATATGCATGGGTATATGTGTAAAGGGCCATAACAGTGGACTGAACTGCAGAATGCCAGAATAAGAGGGGGATAGCTAATCCTGTCGAAGACTACGCTTCTGGCAGCCTCCGTCTTGCAGCATGTAGAAGAGAGTAGATTGAAGTCCTCCAAGTAGCATCGCATAGCATAATCCTACCCGGCGATCCTCTCCTCGTCGCCCTATTAGAGAGCGATCACCAGGTTGTATCTGGCACTTGGAAGGGTGTGTTTTATTAAGTATCCGGTTCTAGTTGTCATAAGGTCAAGGTACAACTCCGGGTCATCCTTTTACCGAGGGACACGGCTATTCGAATAAATAAACTTCCCTGCAGGGGTGCACCACATAACCCAACACGCTCGATCCCATTTGGCCGGACACACTTTCCTGGGTCATGCCCGGCCTCGGAAGATCAACACGTCGCAGCCCCACCTAGGCACAACAGAGAGGTCAGCCCGCCGGTATAAATCCTATGCGCGCAGGGGTCTGGGCCCATCGCCCATTGCACACCTGCACATTGTGTGGGCGGCCGGAAGCAGACCTAGAAACCTCCATTACAAAGGAAGTCACGTTACGCGGTCCAATCCGGCGCGCGCCACTCCGTCGCTGACATCAAGAAGGCTTCGGCTGATACCACGACGCCAGGATACCCATAACTACTCCCGCCTAGATGGTTAGTGCGTATAGACCAAATGGCCGGACTCAGATCAAATACCAAGATCTCGTTAAGCGTGTTATTATGAAGCAACCGCGGACGCCGACCAGGGCCAGGCCCACCACTCGCCTAGGTGGTCTCAACCTGCCCTGTCACTCCGCCACAAAGATCCACACAGAGGGCCGTCGGGACAAAGGTCCTTTCAGCCCCCAATCCGTGAATCACTCGCGGGTACTCTTCGAGCGGACCCGACTTTAGTCACCATCTGTAGTATGTATATATGTATAGTATATACCCGTGATCACCTCCCGAGTGATCACGGCCCAATAGTATAGCAAGGCAGACTGACAAGAATGTAGGGCCAATGGTGGTAAACTAGCATCCTATACTAAGCATTTAGGATTGCGGGTAAGGTATCAATGACTGTAGAAACAATGACAGGCTATGCAACAGAATATGAGTAACCGAACAGTAACATGCTACACTACTCTAATGCAAGCAGTATAGAAAATAATAGGCGATATCTGGTGATCAAGGGGGGGGCTTGCCTGGTTGCTCTGGCAAGAGAGAGGGGTCGTCCACTCCGTAGTCGAACTGGGCAGCAGCAGCGTCGGCCTCGTAGTGTAACGGAGAGAAGAGGGGGAAGAAACAGTAAATACGGAGCGCACAAGGCATCACAGAACATAACATGGCAATAAGCGGTGCTAGAGGTGACCTAACGCAGTAGGAGGTGATACTGGTGAAGGGGGGAACATCCGGGAAAGTATCCCCGGTGTTTCACGTTTTCAGACAGACGAACTGGAGGGGGAAAGTTGCGAGTTCGATAGGTTAGGGATGTGTGGCGGACAAACGGGCTGTGTATCCGGATTCGTCTCGTCGTTTTGAGCAACTTTCATGTTGAAAATAGTTTAATCCGAGTTACGGATTAAAAGTTATGATTTTCTAAAGATTTTATGAATTTTTCTGGAATTTAATTAATTATTTAAATTAATTCGAAAGATGGATTAATGACATCAGCATGAGGTCATGCTGACGTCAGCAGTCAACAGAGTTGACTGGTCAACCTGACATGTGGGTCCTGCATGCCATAGGCTAAGACTAACTAATCAGGTTTAGTTAGTCTAACTAAATGATTAGGTTAATCTAAACAAGATTAATTAAGTTAATTAATTATGTAATTAATTAATTAATTAATTCAATTATTATTAATTTTATATTATATATTGTTTTTCTTATTTTTTTTGTAAACGTTCTGGGGCGGGGCCCCACATGCCTGTGGCCCCAAGGGGCCAATCGGGCGCCGATAGCGGGCGGGGGCGTCAGACGCGCCCGAGCGGGCACACGCCCAGTACGGGCGGACCCGACAGGGCACCGGCGCAGGGGAGGTCAGTGGCCATGGCGAGGCCATTACCGGAGCAGGGTCCGGCGGGCGGGCGGCGACGGGACTACAGAGGCGGGGCGGAGTGCAGTGGCCGGACGCGGCCAGGGTGGGCGCGCGCGGGCAGGCGAGTAGGGCCGTGGGGAGCGGCGGTGCTCGGCGGGAGTGGCGGTGGTGAGCACGAGCGACCGCTGGGAGGAGTAACGGCCGGGGTCGGCGCGCGCGGCCACGGCGGGGCTCGCGTGGTCCCGGGCGAGGGAGAGAGGAGGACCGGGGTCCTCACCGGGCTTTGTAGGGACAGGGCAGCAGGCTTGATGGAGGTCGGGGAGGTCCGACAAGGAAGAGGATGAGGCGGCGGCAGTCCGGCGACGTCGGGCAAAGACGCAGGGGATGGGCGCCGGCGTCGAGGAGCGTTGGGGCGGCGCGGGATCTAGCCCCTCCCCGATCCAGTCGAGTGGGGGGCGCCTGGGAGGAGGCAGGGGGCGGCGTTCGATGGGGTCGAGGTCCGGCGAAGTGGGCGTCGTTAGGGAGGCAGGGTGGTTCGATCCCGATCCAATCTGGATCTGGATGGGGAAGAGGTGGCGTCGGGGGGGGGGGGGGGGGGGCGGGAGTGGGGCGACGGGGCAGGTTAGGGTTTTTCCCCTCGTGGGGATAAGCAGGGGTGGGTCGACCGGCTAGGCCAGGTGGGCCGGCCTGGCCGGTGAGCTGGGCCGTCTGGCCCAGTTGGCCAGGGGGCCTTTTCTGTTTGTTTTGTTTTGTCTTTTGCTTTTGTATTTTCTTTTCTTATTTCTTTTCTGTTTTAATTCATTTAAAAGTATTTAGGCATTTTATAAAAATGTGTTTACTACACCATATTTATCTATGTAATATTTAGTACAAACCGAACATTTTTATTTTAATGTTTGAAAATTTTATTATTTACCAAACTTTGAATTTGAATTTTGGACCGGTTTTGATCTAACGATAGATTAGCAGCAGTAACAGTGGTGACGTGGCACCATTAGCGTGGGATCACTGTAGCTTAATTATCCGGGCGTCACAATTCTCCTCCACTACAAGAAATCTCGTCCTGAGATTTAAGAGGTAGTGAAAGGGGAAGGTTTGGTAACGAATCTAGCGGGTCTTCTCATCCTGGCTTGCCCTTCTCGAAGAGGCCTGTCCAATACATTGATGTCTTCATTTCTCTGCTTTAGGTCATCATGATGAAGTCGGCGTCCTTTCTTTAGGAACTCCATCGTACTTACGAAAGAATAAAGGGTGGGCATTCCGGGAGAACAGACCTTTGCAAGGTCGACTATCTAGTCGATAATAACGAGGAAGATGGCAGAAGTAACTCCCGAATTGATACTTAAGAAAATATCAAGAGCAAAGTAATGAGGTTTCATGGGAAGTTTCGAGCGAGCAGGCAACCGTTCGATGCCTGAAACAGGGCGTGAAAGGGGCTCAAAGCAATCGGGAATAAGTAATGCGTCTTATAGCAGGTGGCCCGTGAATTACATACGAAGTCAAGCTCGAGGAATAACTTTGCCAACAGGGTGTACAGGAGAGTCAGGTTTCGATCCTGTGGATCTGTGGGTTATGGGCCCACCATGTCGGTTAAGAGTAGGAAGGCGATGACGTCTTACACGATCATGTATGCAAGGCATGTCAGAGGGTAGTCTGTCAGTTATGTCGGCAACAACATCGGTACCAAGGGCGAGGGACGAAGAGAACCATTTTCCTGCTCGTTTAACAAGGCGGGCCAATCGGCAAGGTTCTCGTCCATCGTTGGCTATCGAAATGTTATCAACAATAGTAACAGGGTTTTGCTGACGGAATTGTGCACCGAGGTGTTTACATAAGCAGTGAATCATTACTGCTTAGATTATATAGATCACAAGAGAGGTCAAACAAACCCATGGAAAGGAAAAGTGATTATCAGGTTTAAACAGAACAATGGAAAGGAATATGCGTTTAAACACATATTTCAAGGATATATCTTTACCAAGGAAAAGTAGAGAATGATATCCATGACATGAGACCAAAGGCATGACCATTCAGATAAAAGGGATAAGAAGAATCATGATATGTACCCATACAACGGTGTTTGGATAACTGATAAGGAAAATTTAGCACTGTGCTTCAAATGTTCTTATTGATGATAGGAGTACCACATACATGCTTCGAGATAGCATTGACATGGTCTTCAAGCAAAGGTTGGTCTTTGCATATGCAAAGGATTCATCAGGAACAACTTATAAAATAAGTCTTTCAATTTTCCTCATGAAAGAATGGATAGCCTTGCTAAAAAGGAAATTATAATAATGGGTCCTCCGGTCGGGTGTGCTTGGCAACGACACCACCTTACCGGGTTATGTAGAGACCAATGTTATAACTCTTGGGGATATGTCCCAACCATCATATCTGACCGAGATTCAGATCTGATTGGTGTCAGGATACCTCAGACTCAGGATGTCTGAGAAGAAAATGTGCAACACAAATTGACGAGATGACATTGTAAGATTCTCGGAAAATGAACCATGGAAGCGAATTCCGAAACAAGAGTTCAAGATTAAACCAAGGAGAAGATGAGGAACTGGCTAATGGACTCGGCGACTATTCATCGAGATTAACAAAAGATGGATTTCCACAATGATGTGAACAAGGTGGCAACACTTGTCAGATCAAACGATATAATGATGTATGCTCGATGAAAACATACACAATTAAATATTGGTTGAAAGGGGCACCCAAAATATGGGCTGGGTTGCACGACCAACGTCGGAATGGAAATTTAGCAACCAACACACTACATTGGAATTATTGTCCATTAACTCTGAAGTAGCAAGGTTGCTAGAGATATTAAATTCTCACAACAGAGTTCACTCAACACGGGGACCAAGAGAAGAATTATGATGGTGAGAAGCATCACTGTATCAAGAATTCCTTAAGAGGTGGTGAAACTCTCACGACATTCTTGACATAAAAGATGGCAATACTCCAATGTAAAGAAGAACAATTGCTGGATAGCAAGGAACTCAAGGTATAACACGAAACAAGAACAAGTTTGTGTTAGAGGAAAGGTAGTAGAGTGGTCGATGATAACACTAATCATCGAGGGCAAGGATTGTTTTTCTCATCATGAATTCCATTGATATCCTGGAAGAGCTCAAAATGCTGATGATGAGCACGACACATTTGTCGAGAGAATTCATGAAGATGTAATCAATTGGCGATGACATCAAGTCAAAGGAATGATGAAGCAAAAGGTTATTGAAACCATGGGTACGACACAAACTCCAAAGCAAGCTTGTTGTCCAAAGCGAAATGATATGATGAGGAAGATCGACGTAAGCTTAGCTCATCGTCAAAAATTGTGCTCTGGGAAGAAGGACCAGGTAGCACAGTTAAAATCGGCACGACAAGGATATAGCCAAACAGGCTAGGAATGACGTGAAGGATTATTAAACTCGTAAGGAATGAAAATTACTTAGATTTATTGAATCGAAGTGCGGAATCGATTCACTTACCGGTGTTCTCGAGTGAAATAACTCAGAACCCGGGGGAAATCTGAAATCGGTGAGAAGCAATAATAGATGAAGACTCATAGGAAGCAACACAGTTCGTTGATATTCTCGAGATACTGGAGGGTATTGCTTGAAGGAAGATTGACATAGGGGTTGCGGAGATGTATTGATCCGCAGAAGACAAGTGTTTTAACTTGCTTGAGAAATAAAATCAAAGGAGAACAAACATGGTCGGAACCACGGTTGCAAAGGATCAATTCACAGCTACTAGATGATATTTATCAAGGAAATATTTATTATTACAAGAAGTTTCCATGATAGGATCTACATCATGTCCATGGGCATGAACACAAAGTTCAAGGTCGACTCCCACTTCTTCAATGAATAACCTTTCATTCACTTGCCGTCTTCGAAGAAGTTGCAGTGCTGAAATTTTATCTAGCAAAATACCAGAAGAGTATGACTCGTGAAAACTTTCGAGTTCACACATATTAAGGAATGCATAGGTTCAACCCGTTAGGGTATCGTGGAAACATATACCACAAGCTTCAATAGTAAATACCACCAGCTCGAGAACAGAGCATGGTTGAGAAAATAGAGGATACAAATTAACAAGGCATTATATATCCGTGGAAAGGCTCACAAGATTATTTGAATATGAAGGACACTGTCGGATAATAATCCAACAAAGGATTTGACGGTCCACAAAGGATATGATGTGAGTATCGCTACCCAACCAAAAAAGGAAAGAATACAAATGCACCAGGTTATAGAATCATCTGACTAATTCGAAGCATAAATGCAAAGGAATTATGAATCCAAATCGAAGGATCAGAAGTAATGCTCTGATTAGGGATGGATAAGTTGAATAGCCATAGGGTACAATCAACGGCAATTGGATTGGTCGAGAACCAATTCCAGTTAAAAGAATGGCAGCTCAGTCGGAAAGGTAATTTATAAGGATCAATGATGATTGCGTGTATTCGCAAACTTGTTGAGTCAACAGACTCAAAATGATAATGACAAGGGATGCCATTAAGATTACGAGACTTATGGGATTAACCATAATGCAAGTAAGCAAGAATTTCAAGAGCAATAGGCTGCTCAGGATTTTCAGAAGATCGGGTAGTATTTGAATGTATTTTTGTGAAACACATGAACAACTTTGGACAAACGGATACTCGGCATGCGCGAGTAATTATCCGTAGGGGTATTCATGCAGCAAGGAACTGCAGGGCAGTAAGCATAAAGAATTCTCGGAATATCGAAGAGTATTTCAGGACATCTTGTAATAACAAGAGCAACTGGGGATGACAATATGAACGATAGGTGTAAGTAGTTATCCAGAGGGATTTATTGATGGAAGTGAATTGCAAAAGCGATGACACATAGTCTCGAGAGCACATCGTAGAGTATCTTCGGAATCTTCTGGTGCAGCAGGCGGTCATCAGTAACAAGGGGCTCTCCGGGAGAAAGTACTTGCGAGAACCTAAAGTTAGTTTTATTTTTAGCAAAGTCATTTAACCCGAATAGAAGAGAGCTCAGAGTCCCAGAGTAAAGTTCGAGGAGTAAAAAGATCCTAATACCACCCAATGGCGACGTGGGCCCATGAGCCACACAGCCATGTTAGTAAATGTTTTTTAATGACTAGACTCAACTTCGACCAAGGAGTTGGGAAGGGGGATTCCTACAGGCAGTTGGCTCTGATACCAACTTGTGACGCCCCCGATTCAATCGTACACTAATCATGCACGCAAACGTGTACGATCAAGATCAGGGACTCACGGGAAGATATCACAACACAACTCTAAAAACATAAATAAGTCATACAAGCATCATAATACAAGCCAGGGGCCTCGAGGGCTCGAATACAAGTGCTCGATCATAGACGAGTCAGCGGAAGCAACAATATCTGAGTACAGACATAAGTTAAAATGGTTTGCCTTAAAAAGGCTAGCACAAACTGGGATACAGATCGAAAGAGGCGCAGGCCTCCTGCCTGGGATCCTCCTAAACTACTCCTGGTCGTCGTCAGCGGCCTGCACGTAGTAGTAGGCACCTCCAGTGTAGTAGTCGTCATCGACGGTGGCGTCTGGCTCCTGGACTCCAGCATCTGGTTGCGACAACCAGAAAGAAAGGAAAGGGGGAAAAGGGGGGGAGAAAGCAACCGTGAGTACTCATCCAAAGTACTCGCAAGCAAGGAGCTACACTACATATGCATGGTTATATGTGTAAAGGGCCATATCAGTGGACTGAACTGCAGAATGCCAGAATAAGAGGGGGATAGCTAATCCTGTCGAAGACTACGCTTCTGGCAGCCTCCGTCTTGCAGCATGTAGAAGAGAGTAGATTGAAGTCCTCCAAGTAGCATCGCGTAGCATAATCCTACCCGGCGATCCTCTCCTCGTCGCCCTGTTAGAGAGCGATCACCGGGTTGTATCTGGCACTTGGAAGGGTGTGTTTTATTAAGTATCCGGTTCTAGTTGTCATAAGGTCAAGGTACAACTCCGGGTAATCCTTTTACCGAGGGACACGACTATTCGAATAGATAAACTTCCCTGCAGGGGTGCACCACATAACCCAACACGCTCGATCCCATTTGGCCGGACACACTTTCCTGGGTCATGCCTGGCCTCGGAAGATCAACACATCGCAGCCCCACCTAGGCACAACAGAGAGGTCAGCCCACCGGTATAAATCCTATGCGCGCAGGGGTCTGGGCCCATCGCCCATTGCACACCTTCACGTTGCGTGGGCGGCCGGAAGCAGACCTAGCAACCTCCATTACAAAGGAAGTCACGTTACACGGTCCAATCCGGCGCGCGCCCCTCCGTCGCTGACGTCAAGAAGGCTTCGGCCGATACCACGACGCCGGGATACCCATAACTACTCCCGCGTAGATGGCTATTGCGTATAGACCAAATGGCCAGACTCAGATCAAATACCAAGATCTCGTTAAGCGTGTTATTATGAAGCAACCGCGGATGCCGACCAGGGCCAGGCCCACCTCTCGCCTAGGTGGTCTCAATCTGCCCTGTTGCTCCGCCACAAAGATCCACACAGAGGGCCGTCGGGACAAAGGTCCTTTCAACCCCCAATCTGTGAATCACTCGCGGGTACTCTTCGAGCGGACCCGACTTTAGTCACCATCTGTAGTATGTATATATGTATAGTATATACCCATGATCACCTCCCGAGTGATCATGGCCCAATAGTATAGCAAGGCAGACTGACAAGAATGTAGGGCCAATGGTGGTAAACTAGCATCCTATACTAAGCATTTAGGATTGCGGGTAAGGTATCAATGACTGTAGCAACAATGACAGGCTATGCAACAGAATAGGAGTAACCGAATAGTAACATGCTACACTACTCTAATGCAAGCAGTATAGAAAAGAATAGGCGATATCTGGTGATCAAGGGGGGGGGGGCTTGCCTGGTTGCTCTGGCAAGAGAGAGGGGTCGTCCACTCCGTAGTCGAACTGGGCAGCAGCAGCGTCGGCCTCGTAGTCTAACGGAGAGAAGAGGGGGAAGAAACAGTAAATACGGAGCACACAAGGCATCACAGAACATAACATGGCAATAAGCGGTGCTAGAGGTGACCTGACGCAGTAGGAGGTGATACCGGTGAAGGGGGGAACATCCGGGAAAGTATCCCCGGTGTTTCACGTTTTCAGACAGATGAACCAGAGGGGGAAAGTTGCGAGTTCGATAGGTTTGGGATGTGTGGCGGACAAACGGGCTGTGTATCCAGATTCGTCTCGTCGTTTTTAGCAACTTTCATGTTGAAAATAATTTAATCCGAGTTACGGATTAAAAGTTATGATTTTCTAAAGATTTTATTAATTTCTGGAATTTAATTAATTATTTAAATTAATTCGAAAAATGGATTAATGACATCAGCATGAGGTCATGCTGACATCAGCAGTCAACAGAGTTGACTGGTCAACCTGACATGTGGGTCCTTCATGCCATAGGCTAAGACTAACTAATCAGGTTTAGTTAGTCTAACTAAATGATTAGGTTACTCTAAACAAGATTAATCAAGTTAATTAATTACGCAATTAATTAATTAATTAATTCAATTATTATTAATTTTATATTATATATTATTTTTCTTATTTTTTTGTAAACATTCTGGGGCGGGGCCCCACATGCCTGTGGCCCCAAGGGGCCAATCGGGCGCCGATAGCAGGGGGGGGGGCGTCGGACGCGCCCGAGCGGGCGCACGCCCAGTACGGGCGGACCCGGCAGGGCACCGGTGCAGGGGAGGTCAGGGGCCATGGCGAGGCCATTACCAGAGCAGGGTCCGGCCGGCGGGCGGCGACGGGACTACAGAGGCGGGGCGGGGTGCAGTGGCCGGACGCGGCCACGGCGGGCGCACGCGGGCAGGCGATTGGGGCCGTGGGGAGCGGCAGTGCTTGGCGGGAGTGGCGGTGGTGAGCGTGAGCGACCGCGGGGAGGAGCAACGGCCGGGGTCGGCGCGCGCGGCCACGGCGGGGCTCGCGTGGTCGCGGGGGAGGGAGAGAGGAGGACCGGGGTCCTCACCGGGCTTTGTAGGGACAGGGCAGCGGGCTCGACGGAGGTCGGGGAGGTCCGACGAGGAAGAGGATGAGGCGGCGGCAGTCCGTCGACGTCGGGAAAAGTCGCAGGGGATGGGCGCCGGCGTCGAGGCGCGTTGGGGCGGCGCGGGATCTAGCCCCTCCCCGATCCAGTCGAGTGGGGGCGCCTGGGAGGAGGCAGGTGGCGCCGTTCGACGGGGTGGAGGTCCGGCGAAGCGGGCGTCGTCAGGGAGGCAGCGTGGTTCGATCCCGATCCAATCAGGATCGGGATGGGGAAGAGGTGGCGTCGGGGGGGGGGGGGAGTGGGGCGATGGGGCAGGTTAGGGTTTTCCCCCTCGTGGGGATAAGCAGGGGCGGGTCGACCGGCTGGGCCAGGTGGGCCGGCCGGGCCGGTGAGCTGGGCCGTCTGGCCCAGTTGGCCAGGGGGCCTTTTTTGTTTGTTTTGTTTTGTCTTTTGCTTTTGTATTTTCTTTTCTTATTTCTTTTCTGTTTTAATTCATTTAAAAGTATTTAGGCATTTTATAAAAATGTGTTTACTACACCATATTTATCTATGTAATATTTAGTACAAACCGAACATTTTTATTTTAATGTTGAAAATTTTATTATTTACCAAACTTTGAATTTGAATTTTGGACCGGTTTTGATCTAACGATAGATTAGCAGCAGTAACAGTGGTGACGTGGCACCATTAGCATGGGATCACTGTAGCTTAATTATCCGGGCGTCACAATTGCCGGCAACGTGACTTGTGCACTTTAGTGATCATACTCCACATAGCATATATACCATATCATAGTGGTGCATATCTTGGTATCATCTTTTGTGTCACAAAGTTGTCATCGCATACACAATTGCTATCTTGGTTCATAAAGTTTTGCATGCGAAAAGAGCTCAAAAGTGAAAGAGCCAAACAAGCTGTCACATCCCTAGCTCCTGGCATGCACTAGTGCTAGTCTTTGGTGATGCATCATGTTTACTTTTATAGAAAATTGAAATGGGGATTGTTGAAACCCTAGCACCAAATGAATTCAACTAGGTTCAAAAAAAATATTTTCAGTGATCCCAAATGCCCTTTAGAAAAGTTCATGATTTCTGTCAAAGGTGAAAACCTCTGCCAAAAGTCATGCACATATTTCTAGACCATTCTATATTTCTGAATTAAATCCTATAGTATTTGCATTTGGGCATTTAAATGCTATTAAATATTTTAAATGCTCAAATAATCATAAACTAAAATGTTTACTGTTGGATATATTCTAAATAGTAGCCATGATTAGTTTCATGATTTTTGGAAATGCCCTGGCATTTTTAATAAATCCCTGAAGTTACAGAAAAATAGAAAAACATTAACTAAAGAGAGAGAGAGAGAATACCTAGCGCTTACCTGGCCGGCCTGGCACTGTAGCAGCCCACTAGGCCCATCTGCCAGTCGTCCCCCCCACCTCGCGCCAGAAGGACGCGAGGCGTGTGTTCGCCGCACGCCGGCACGCGCCCGTGCCACCTCCTGCTTCCTGCCGCTTTCCCCTCGTCGCCCTGGGCCTCCCTCGCGACGCCACGCAGCCCCGACCGCTCTCTCACCCTCTCCCGTGCTTCCCCCCCTCCTCTGTTTCTCTCGCGCACAGCCACCCGAACGCGCCGTCGCCGCCGTTCGCCATAGCCGTAGCCACCAGCCCTCCCTCGCCCTGCCGCCAGGTCCAGAAGCTCCACCACTGTCCTCTACACCGTCCCCTCCAAGCCACACGAGCGGACGCGCCCTGCAGCGGCTTCCCCGACCTCTTCTTCAAGCTTCGGCCGCCGAGATCGCCGGCGATCGTGTGCCCTCCCTGACGCCTCCCCAAGTTCGTCGTCCGCCCCGTTCAAACCTCTGTGAGCTGCTGCCACTAACCCCTCTCTTCCCCGTGATATTTACACCATGTAGCCACCGATTCCACCGGAGCCGTGAGCTCGGTTGCGCCGACCAAGTCGCCGCTGTGGCCACAGCCACCGCACTTTCTGTCCGAGCACACCACTATGCTCAGCACGTTCTCATGAGCCCGTAGCCACCCGCAGAGCCTCATCCCGAGCTCTGTAGCGCCACCCCGAGAATGCCCGAGCTGCTACCGCCGCTAAACCTCGTCGCCGGCCACTTTTCCGGCCAACCCAGCTCACCCCGTTTGCACCGTTGGATGCGCGGGATCACCAGCAGCTCGTAGATGCTCTCCTTCGTCGATTTGGGCGCCGAAAGTGCGAACCCGAGCCCATCCGCCGCACCTGTCGTCGCTGGCGTCGAGCCGCCGGCACGTTAGCCCCAGTTGACGAGGGGTTTGACCTCTCCTGGCTCAATGACAGGGGGGTCGCCCCGCTAACTAACCGAGATTAGGGACCCACTAGTCAGTTTGACCTGGACCGTCTCAGTTGACTGCTGACGTCACACTAAACCAGGCTGATGCAGTAAATCCTTTTCTGGATTTATTCTTATATAGGAAATTCCAAAAAATGTTGCAAACTTCAAAAATTCATAGTAATTCAACCGTAACTCCAAATCAAACAAATTATATATGAAAAATGATCAGAAAATGCAATCTATCCATCTGTACCATTTTCATGCATGTTAGAACAGTCTAACATTGCTGTTTAGGTGAAACAAGGTAATGCACTAATATGACCTCTTAAAATGGGTTTGCATTTGAATCTTTGGTTCAAATGGACTCATATCAATCTATTCTAGCTTGCATTAGCCCAAAACACATTCATAATGCCATGTCATAGCATGCATCATATTGTGCATAGCATTAATCGTGTTTCTTCTGTGTTTGTCGGTATTGTTCCCCCTCAGTAGATGTTGTCCCAACGTTGTGATCGTTGACACTGATGAAGACTCAATGCTATCTTCAGAAGTGACAGGCAAGCAAAACCCCCTTGTTCATTCCGATACAATCCCACTTTCTCGCTCCTGCTCTATTTTACTACATTAGAACAACAACGTTACAACTGTTACTTGCAGCGGTAGCTGAACCCCTTTATCCTCTGCATGACCTGTCATTGCCACAGTAAATAGATGAAACCCACTAGCATGAGTAGGAGTTGTTTGACCCCTGATATGCCTACTCATTCATGATTGTTTGTCATGCCTGCTACTGCTTAGAGTTGAGTCAGGTCTGATTCATCGGGGATGAATCAGAGGTGTGTAAACATGTCCTACTGAGTGTGAGCTAAGTGTGTGAACACGATTTGGTAAAGGTAGCGGTGAGAGGCCATGTAGGAGTACATGGTGGGTTGTCTCATTGCAGCCGTCCTCAGAAACTGAGTTATGTGTTTGTGATCCATGAACAATTACTACCACACATTGGAATGCTTAAGTGCCCCTCTCGACTTATTAATCAACCTGATCTCTGTCCAGGAGTTGCAACTAGTTTCTGGTGTTTGTAGGTAGTGTTAGTAGTCTACCAAGTGGCACCCGGTACAGGTGGGCTTGGGACAGACTAGGCACAGTGGCATGGTGTACCAAGTGGCACCCGGATGGTGGGCTTGGGAACCCTGCTCACATCGTTTGGGGCCGTGTGCGACACCCCTGCCGGATCTCCTTGCGGATGGAACCCGAATAGGCGATAAACCTAGACAAGAGACTTGTGTGGTTAGTCAGGTTATGGCCGACACCCTTGCCAGGCTTCCGCTTGAAGGTTGCCGAGATACATGACGTGTACATGGCGGTAAGTGGCGAGAGCGTGTGTGAAGAAGTACACCCCTGTAGGGTTAACATCATCCATTCGAATAGCCGTGTCCGCGGTAAAGGACTTCTGGGTTGCCTGTACAGTTCATAGACAAGTGAAAGTGGATACTCTAAAATGCGCAAGATAAGTGTGAGTGCTATGGATGGCGTTCTCGTAGGGAGATGGGAGCAGATCCATAGTGGTGTATTGATATGGTGAATATGTGGACTCATGTGCGCCACCTCAAAAGAGTTACTTGCAGTCGTAGTTTAGGATAGCCACTGAGTCAAAGCTGGCTTGCTGCAGTTAAACTCCACCACCCCCTTTGTTGATAATGATGCATATGTAGATAGTTCTGATTTAAGTCTTGTTGGGTACATTTGTACTCACGTTTGCCTATTTTATGTTTTTGCAGAGGGACTGCGGTCTTATTAGTAGTTCCTCGTGGATTTCGACGTTTAGCTTGTTACGTCAGGGATGATCTTGTGCCTCGGCAGGATCTGGTAGATAGTCAGGCTTCTCAGCCTTTTTCATTTGTAGATGTCTGTACTCAGACATGTTAAGCTTCCGCATGTGCTTTGACTTGTATGCTTTGAATGCTGGGTCGAGAGACCCATGTTTGTAATATCTCGCTCCTCAGAGCCTATTGAATAAAATACTTGAGTTGTAGAGTCATGTTGTGATGCCATGTTGTATTTGCACATATCGAGCATATTGTGTGTATGTTATTGAAATGCTTGGTATGTGTGGGATCTGACTATCTAGTTGTTTATCCTTGGTAGCCTCTCTTACCGGGAAATGTCTCCTAGTGCTTCCACTTAGTCTTGGTAGCTTGCTACTGCTCCGGAACACTTAGGCTGGCCGGCATGTGTCCTTCTTCGTTCCTGTGTCTATCCCTTCGGGGAAATGTCACACGGTGTCTACCGGAGTCCTGTTAGCCTACTACAGCCCAGATTATCTAGAGTCCTACTAGCCCGGCTGCTACAACCCGGATTCGCTCGCTGTTGACCGACACGTTCGTTGTTGGGTCATGTATGCGTGTCCCTGTAAGTTAGTGCCACTTTGGGTTTACGACTAGCCATGTTAGCCCGGGTTCTTTGTCATATGGATGCTAGCGACACTATCATATACGTGAGCCAAAAGACGCAAAGGGTCCCAGGCCTGGTAAGGCGACACCCGTGGGAATACCGTGCGTGAGGCCGCAAAGTGATATGAGGTGTTACATGCTAGATCGGTGTGGCATAGGATGGGCTTCCTGACACAAGCTTTTAAGCAAGAAGAAAAGATAAGCAAAGAGCTTATAAGCAAGAACCATAGCATCATACTACATTAAGATGGTCATATCTACTCATCTTGCATCATACCATCGGAATACCATACATATAGCATACTTGGGATAGAAGTCGTTGCATTTTTGCCTAGTAGGTTGTGCACAAATTCTGTATCCGCCTATTGTGTAATCGTGCTAGCGTCTCTCTAGTGTTGTGCAACAAGAGCATTTTCGTTGTCTCCACATTTTGGCTCATCCCTTCGTTGCACAACCCCACTTATCTGTTTGCGTGTGTGTTTGCGTATACCATATCTTGCTATTGGTCTACTTGTTGCATTTGCAAATTTGTGAATCTTCTACAACATTATTGAAACTCACTAACAATTGCATCAAATTTTGTGCCACCATCCTAACCAAGCTCCACCATAAGATTTTACATGTGTAGGTGTGAGAACCGACAAAAATTGGTACCAATTGTGCTATTTCCTTGTCCACATTTGATTGATCATTGATCCATCTTCAACATCGGTCAAGGTACATTTGGTATAAGTTCTTCTCTTTCTCCCATTCACATATTTGCTTCGAATGATGGATAGGCCAAGTTCTTCTACCGATCCACTCTACATCGAGCAAGACAACTACATGTCATTCTACGTCACCGAGAGCCACATCTTCGGTGCACAAAGAGCTTTGCAGCAAGAACAACAAGCAATGAGCGACCGCATCGACAATCTCTTCACCGACTTGTGACTCTCCGAGAAATGAAAAGGAGACTACTTCGACAACAAGCTCGACGCTCACAAACAAGAGAATGATGCAAGAATGGACGAGATCCGTGCCTTGTTGGTGAACTGCCATTCTTCCACTTCTTCCTACTCAAGACAGAGCTGTTCAAGTCGACACACCGACGACACCCTTTCCGACTCAAGTATATCGACAACGAATACTCTACATCGAGCTGCGCATCAAGACCGCCAAGCGACTCGCAATCCTCTACACGACAATCATCCACAAGAGCAAGTCGATGAGCAAGCACATCGACATCGTAAACACCAAGTTCCTCTTGCACAAGCTCAAGAAAGGAAACGTCAACATCTCCAAGAGGAGGAGCGAGCGCGACAACATCAAGATGAACAAGACGCCGAACCTCAGCGTCTTCAACAACAACAACGTGAAGCACAAGCTCTTGAGGTGCAACGTGCCCTTCAAGAACCAAGTCGAGCCATTCCCATCTGGAACCGAGATAGGTGCAATCAAGAGGAAGCACTTCACAAAGAAATTCAAGAGCGGAACTACCAACCAGGAGTGCAACGTCAAGTTCCTCAAGCTCCTCCACAAGCTCGACAAGCTCCTCAACAACCTCAAGTTCAACAAGAGCAAGATGACTATGGAAATCCTCCACGCCAAGAGCAACATGAGGTTGATATCCTCCACGTCAAGGGCGTCATCATAACCCTCGTCCCCAAAATAATGAAGAGCAACGCTATGGCAAGCTCAAGTTCACCATGCCCAAGTTCAGTGGAAGCAATTATCCTGAAGAGTACCTATCATGGGCATTGAAGGTCAACAAGATCATTCGTTTGCACAACTATGAAGAAGAGAAGAAGATCGCTATGGCATCACTTGAGTCCCAAGACTATGTGCTCATATGGTGGGAACAAGTCCTTGAGCGCCGAGAAGCAAGAGGTGAACCACCAATCACCACCTGGGCTCAAATGAAAGATGTCATGTGAGCATGCTTTGTGCCCACCTACTACAACCACGATCTCTTCAAGAAGCTCCAACTCCTCAAGCAAGGAATAAAGAGTGTTGAAGAGTACTACAAGGAAATGGAGATAGCAATGTTAAGAGCCAATTTCAAGGAAGATGATGAGAAAACTATGGCCCATTTCTTGAATGGCCTCAATCATCCCATCAAGAAGATTGCTGACTTCCATCCCTACTCCAACCTCAATGAGCTCGTGCATCAAGCTAGAAAAGATGAACGTTAGGTGCAAGATGACTTCAAGTACGCCAAGTACTCGTCCAAGAGCTACAGGTTCTCCAACACCCAAGCTTCAAAGACTCCTCCAACTTCTACCTCAACCAAGCCATCTACAACCAACGGCCACAAGTTGAGCTACAAGAAAATTTTGACTACCACAAGTTGTCCTCCTACTATAAGCAACTTCAAGCCACGTGCTTCATCATCTACTCCAACCGATGAGACCGTCAAGACAAGTTCCATCAAGTGTTTCACTTGTGGTTGCCAAGGCCACAAGTCCTTTTTGTGTACCAACAAGCACACCATGATCCTCAACGATGACGGAACCTATGACTCCATGAGTCAAGAGGAGATGGAAGCCCTTGAGCAAGTGTCCATGCACCGGCGCGTGAACGAAGATGAAGATGATCATGTCTTTTGTGATGAGGATTCGAGCCCTGCTCTCGTTGTCTCCAAAGTCTGAACTCTTCAACATCAACAAGACGAAGACCAAATATGCCACATCTTCCACACAAAGGCCAGCATCAATGGAAGGTCCGTCAAGTTCATCATCGATGGAGGTAATTGTCATAACTTGGCAAGTGAAGAACTATGCTCCAAGCTCCAATTGGTCATGATGAAGCACACACACACCTACAAGGTCTAATGGCTAAGCAATTCTGTCACTATACAAGTTGAGCATACGGTCCGAGTCTCCTTCAAAATTGGAGCATATGTAGACACTTTGGAGCGTGATGTCATCCTGATGTCCATTTGCCACCTTCTTTTTGGTCGACCATGGCAATTTGACTGTGGCTTCATCCACAATGGGCGTACAAATTATTATCGCTTCAAGATGAAAGGAAAGGAATATGTGTTACGACCTATGTCTCTAAGTCAAGTGATCGCCGACAAGCAAGCCACCCATCGCTGAGAAAAGAGTGAGAGAGTGATCCACCAAAAAGAGAGTGAGCGCCAAAAATCGAGTGCCTCCACGATGACCGACAAGAAAAACTTAGTCCTATTTGCCACCAAGAGTGAGATGAGAGAAGTGTGTGAGAACCCATCAAGTGTTATGCACTATGTCCTTGTGTGCAAGGACAAGGCACCAAAAACTAACACTTCTCACGATCTACCTTTTGTGTTGTCTTCTCTTTTGCAGGTATTCCAAGATGTTTTCCCCGATGAGCTACCTCCAGGTCTACCTCCACTACGAGGCATTGAGCACCGAATCGACCTCATCCCCGGAGCACCTCTTCCTAACAAGGCACCCTACCACGTCAACCCCGAGGAAACTAGGGAGATCCAATTGCAAGTACAACAACTAATCGACAACGGTCAAGTAAGTGAAATCTTGAGTCCTTCTGCCGTTCTGGTCATACTTGTTCCAAAGAAAGAAGGTACTTATCGCATGGTCTCCGATTGCTGTCCCATCAATGCTATCACCGTTAGATATCGTTATTCTATTCCACGCTTAGATGATAAGCTTGATGAGCTTAGTGGAGCCACCATTTTATCTAAGATTGATCTTAAGAGTGCCTACTAGCAAATACGCATCCAAGAAGGTGATGAATGGAAAACCGCATTTAAGACCAAATTTGGCTTATATGAATGGCTAGTTATGCCAATGGGTTTATCTGAAGCACCCGGTACTTTGACGTGAGTCATTCACTTTGTTCTTCGTCCCTATATTGGTGTATCTGTTGGGGTCTATTTTGATGATATTATTGTCTTTAGCAATTCCCTCAAAGAGCATTTCACCCATCTTAGAACCGTGTTACAAACCCTTAGGAAAGAGTGACTTTATGCTAATACGGACAAATGCCTTTTTGGTGTTGATAAGCTTGTTTTATTGGGTTTTGTTGTGTCTTCTAAGGGTGTTCATGTAGATGAATCTAAGATCAATGCTATTAAAACTTGCCCCCAACCAACTAACTTGCAACAGGCGCGTGTATTCTTGGTTTAGCCGGTTTCTATCGTCGCTTTTTGAAGGATTTCAGCACCATTGCTTCACCTTTACATTCCTTGAGTAAGAAAAATGCGCCATTTGTTTGGGGACCATCCCAAGATACCGCATTTAATGGGCTTAAGAATTTGCTTACTCATGCTCCTGTGCTTGCATTACCCAACTTTGACAAACCTTTTGAGATTCATTGTGATGCTAGTGGTCATGGCATAGGAGGTGTGTTAACGCAAGAGAAGCACCCCATAGCATACTTTAGTGAGAAACTTTCCGGAGCACAACTCGATTATCCCATCTATGACAAAGAGCTATATGCTTTAGTGCGAGTTTTGCATCAATGGGAACATTATCTTCACCCTCATGAATTTATCATTAATACCAATCACAAAATGCTTTAGTACTCAAAAGGACAAACTAAGTTGAACAAGCGTCTTGCAAAATGGAGTGAATTCATAGAGTATTTTCCTTATGTCATCAAGTACATCAAGGGTAAGGAAAGCATAATGGCGAATGCCCTTTCCGGCATATGCACGCTTGTCACTAAACTTGAATTGCATGTCATTGGCTTTGAGCACATAAGATACTTGTATGCACATGATCGTACCTTTGCTATTCCTTATGCTAAGTGTTTGATGCATACATCTTGGGAACGATATTACATCAAGGACGACTATCTTATGAGAGCTAACAAACTTTTTATTCTGGGGTCTTCTCTTCGTTTTCTCCTTTTCCAAGAGGCTCATGGAGGCAGACTCATGGGACACTTTGGACGCGACAAGACACTTTCCATGCTCTCCAAGAACTACTTGTGGCCCAAGATGTTCCGCGATGTCTCACGCATCACCAACAGATGCTCCACATGTCGCAAAGATAAGTCTAAAGCTCAATCACATGGTCCTTACAGGCCTCTTCCTATTCCTTATCAACCTTGGGAAGACATTAGCATGGAATTTGTACTTGGTTTGCCGAGAACTCAAAATGGAAAGAATTTCATGTTTGTTGTTGTGGACCGATTCTCTAAAATCGCTCATTTTATCCCATGCAACAAGTTAGACGATGCTTAAAATATTGCAAATATCTTTTGTAGGGAAATCTTACGCCTACATGGAGTGCCCGAGATGATCGTTTCGGACCGTGATGTCAAGTTCTTTGAGTTACTTTTGAAGACTCTATGCGCTAAGCTCGAAATAAAGCTCTTGTTTTCTTCGGCATACCGTCCCCAAACCGACGGCCAAATGGAGGTGACGAACCATACACTCTCCACTCTACTTCGCGTGTTGATCAAGACGAACATCAAGGAGTGGGAGGAGTGCCTACCCATCGCCGAGTACGCCTACAACCGCGCAAGACGTTGAACTACCGGCAAGTCCCCTTTCGAGATCGTCTATGGTTTCAACCCGTTGTCCCCTTTCGACATTCTACCTCTTCCACTACAGGAGCGCACCAACATGGACGCGAGTGTATGGGCAATCTACATCAAGAAGATGCATGAAGATACAAGACTCATCCTCGAGCGCAAAGTACAACGACTCACGACCAAGCTCAACTTCAACAAGCAACCCATGATATTCAACATTGGAGATCTCGTGTGGCTACACCTTGTCAAGGAGCGTTTCCCCAATGAACGCAAGTCCAAACTTCTACCACGAGCTGATGGACCCTTAAATGTGCTTGAACGCTACAACAACAACGCCTACAAGATCGACATCCAACGCGACAAGTACTCCTTGAGCGACATATTCAACATCAATGATCTCTCCCTGTACCATGGTGATGAGGATTTCGATCCGAGGTCGGACCTTTCCCAAGGGAGGGGAGATGATGCGGAGCATCCTATGGTCATCCCCATGTACCTACCATCATCTTACCAAGTGCCAAAGAGGACCCATGACACGAGCACAAGCTAGAGCTCTCGAGATCGAGGTGACTTCTTTCCTTAGTGGTATCTCATTCGATCCTTTTGAGACATGGCTACTACCTAGGTCCGGAATGTTGTGCATGATTAGGTACCAAGAGGACCCTCTCGAGGATGCACGTGAAGATGGTCAAGCTACCAAGTCCATGGATGAAGAGAACCAACGGAAGAAGGCGAGGACAGCTTCCAGGCCCCGGATATCCATCCATGGCCTCAGACATACAGCCCCTGGAGCATCTACTATAGCCGCAGCCAGCCGAAGCTAGAGGCCCCGGACATCCTGCGCACAACGAGCAACCGGACATCCGGTTCGATCCCCAGAAATACGTTGCCCCATCACAGAAGCTGGACTCCTTTCAGCCCGGATATCCTACCAAAATCCCAAAAATCCGTCCCTTCATGTCCCCCGGACATCCGGACCAGTCCTGCCCAATGAGATCCAGGACGGCGCCAAGCCAGGCCGGACATCGGACCCGATGGCCCGGACATCCGTCACGTCGCGAGAGCCCGTATATCTGGCCCGACGCCCGGACATCCGGCCTCACCTGTCTGCGCAAAGTATAGGGCCGAGCCCATGTAACCCCCTTCGCCCCCTAGACTATATAAACTCCTCCTCCACCCTCTTTCTAGGGTTAGCATTGTGATAGCTCATACTTTGATATAGAGCTTTGCTCACCCATACGGATCTAGTCCACCGCGAGGGACCGACACCTCTTTGGAGAAGGTCTACTTGGATTCAAGACCTCCTCTCAAAGAAGACCCTCCTCAAGACTTCTCACGGAGAAGAACCGGTACCCTATGTCTCGTCCCTTTTTAGATTCGGATCTTGTATCCTTTTGTGTTTCGAGAATCTAGCACATGTGTGACTATATTCTTGTTGGTTGAGTGTTTTCTCTTGTGTTTCCCCTGTTTCCCCACTCGTTTTCTTTGTGTTCTTGGTAGAATTCTCTCCAAACGTGAATGATCAGATGTCTAGGGTTCTACCCTACATCATGGTCCCTTAAGCTTGAGAGGGAGATATTTGATGGCATGTAGATCATCACCGCGAGCCATGTGAATGTGGAGAAGGAGATCTTCGATCCACACTGCGGGATCCGTGGTGCCATCGTATGATTCGATGTTCATGGGTTTAAACCCTTCTGGGAACTGGTGTTCCATCACCTCATCGGTGAAGCATAGGGGGTGCCCGATGCCTCTATATCGGCCCACGTCACGACGCAGTTCAGATGGAGTCCGTATGCGGTTTTCAGCCCGGGTGAAGTTATGCTTGTCATGCCAGGCTTGATGGCCATCTTCTCGCGCTGGGGCTCAACCCCTTGATCCGTATATAGATCTGGTCTGACCAGCTCTATTATCCACATCCTGTCGTAGGTCGTATGTGTATCCTGTAGCAGTTGTCTCTTTACCTTTACGACAGGGTGGTGCAGGCGGGTGTCCGACTTGAGTTGCAGCTCTGTCTTGACCACGTGGTGGTCGGTCAAGTCCGTCAGTAGCATTACGGTTGGGTGATATAGGCTCTAGGGCCTTGCCGTCGAATTTGAGTAGCAGCTTGCGCTTCAGGTAACTCTTGGTTGGGCGTTCGAGGCCGTATTTCTCGGCTGCCAGGACATCTATCCATCTGTCATTAAGCAGATCATGATCAGCTTGAACCTGCTGCTGCTTCTTTTTCAAGCTTCTTGCGGTGGCTATTAGCTGGCACTTAAAGCGCTCTTGTACAAAGGGTTCCTTTGGCACGATGAATTCTTCGTTGCCGAGGCTCTCGTCTTCTTCGGAGATTGGTATCTAATCATCATCCTCCGAACCCTCATTCCCGATGGGACTGTCGGGGTTGACTTGCCCCTCCTCCCAATCATCATGTTCGGATGTTGGTTCGACTGGGGCTTCTTGGTCTTCGGCGTTATCCGGAGTATTGTTATCTTCAGTGACGGTATTGCTATCATTTTCTCGGTGCGGTTAAGAGCGGCGCCGCTGACGACGACGCTTTGGTGGTGTCTCAGGAGAATTATTCTCGACTGGGTCCTTCCAACCTTCGCCGTCATCCTCTTTGGGTGTATCCACCATATACACGTCATAAGTAGAGGTAGCCATCCAGCATCCGGTAAGCGGCGGGTTCTGGCCTTGTTCTTCTCCGGCATCGTCATCCATGTCGTCGATGTCCTTGAGAGAGTAATCAAGCGTGTCGGTTAAGTCCTCAACTGTGGCTATGAAGTGGGTGGTGGGTGGGACGTAAAATTACCTGCTCTCAGCCCCTAGTGTGGGCCGGGAATAGTTCGGCAGCGATTCTTCCGTAATGGCGAGAGATTGCATTAGGTCCAGAGCCTCATTTAAGGGCAAGGTATGGACAAGGAAGCGAGAATCCGTGTAGCAGGATGGGACAAGAGTTCACTGGCCAAGCTCGTGCAACACAGACCTCGAGTGTTAGGAGCTGGTGCGTGGAGGTGAGTCCGGCTTGGTGAGGATAAAGGGAGCCAGGAGTGAGTTTGGGCTGGCCGGTGAAGCGATTCCCTCCATATCTCCGGTGGTGTGCTCTATGGCTGTGAAGAGCCGGCGGGTTCCAAACTCCTATCTTCGGACTCGTTGAGGAATTTCGGATCTGAGACTGGAGCAGCGGTTGGGGCCGCGAAGCCTTGGAACATAAAGTGATGTGAAGCATCCTACGGTCATCCCCATGGACCTACCATCATCTCACCAAGTGCCAAGCGGACCCATGACACGAGCACGAGCTAGATCTCTCGAGACCGAGGTGACTTCTTTCCTTAGTGATATCTCATTCAATCCTCTCGAGACATGGCTACTTCCTAAGTCCAGAATGTTGTGCATGATTAGGTACCAAGAGGACCCTCCCATGGATGCACATGAAGATGGTCAAGCTCCCAAGTCCACGGATGAAGAGAACCAACGGAAGAAGGCCAGGACAAGTTCCAGGCCCCAGACATACGACCATCGCACCGGGCATTCGGCCCCTGGAGCATCTACTACAGCCGCAACCCAGTCGGAGCTACAGGCCCCGGACATCTGGCCCAGGACCCGGACATCTAGTGCATAGCGAGCAACCGGACATCCGACTCGACCCCCAAAAATCCGGCGCCCCATCACAGAAGCTGGACCCCTTCCAGCCCAGACATCCGGCCAAAACCCCAGAAATCCGACCCTTCACATCACCCCGGACGTCCGGCCAGCGCCCGGACATCCGGACCAGTCCTGCCCAATGAGATCCAAGACGGCGCCAGGCCATCCCGGGCATCCTGCACCTCGCGAGCGCCCAGACATCCGGCCGACGCCCGGACATCCGGCCTCACCTGTCTACGCATAGTATAGGGCCGAGCCCATGTACCCCCCTTCACCCCTAGACTATATAAACTCCTCCTCCACCCTCTTTCTAGGGTTAGCATTGTTATAGGTCATAAGTTGAGATAGTGCTTTGCTCATCCATCCAGATCTACTCCCCTCGAGGGACCGACACCTCTTCGGAGAAGATCCACTTGGATTCAAGACCTCCTCTCGGAGAAGACCCTCCTCAAGACCTCCTCACGGAGAAGAAGCGGTACCCTATGTATCATCCCTTGTTGGATTCAGATCTTGTACCCTTTTGTGTTTCAAGGATCTAGCACATGTATGACTATATTCTTGTTGGTTGAGTGTTTTCTCTTGTGTTTCCACCATTTCCCCTCTCGTTTTCATCGTGTTCTTGGTAGAATTCTCTCGAAATGTGAAAGATCGGATGTCTAGGGTTCTACCCTACATCATGTTGGTATCATGAACCATGTTGATCATGTTTTTGGAGCCCCCACCCTTTGTTTTCTAGCTTGATTTTGTTGATTTTTTCCTCAATCCGAAAATCCCCACCGAAAATAGCCCCAATTTTTTTTTGTGATTTGTTGGTGTGATGAAGTTTTGTTGGATTTGATCCACGGATCTGCTTTGCCATGTGTGGATCTAGCTTTCCCCCATCTTCTCCGCAATTTCCATCCACTAAATCATCCGAATTTTTCCCCGGAGTTGCCCTTTTTCCCCACGGAGTTCTTCGTGTCCGTCCACGGATATAGCAACCGGACATCCGGTCTGTGTTCCCCGGACATCCGGCTCCTGGCCTAGACATCCGTCCCCTAACAGCAGCAACTCCATCCACCGCCGCATTTTCCACCTAACTTTCGCCAAATTTTGCCCCGGTGCACATGCATACTTCCGCATACCACCATCACTTCCTCATACCACCACCGCTTTCTGCAAGCAATACCATCGCTTACCGTTACCACCTATGACAATTTTGACCCATTTTGGTCTTTGAGAATTTGAGTTATGGTTCCCGTGTCCTATTGTATTTCGGCTATATAGGTACGGTTCGACATGAACATCACCACCGCTCATCTTCGCCAAGGACTCATGATCGCCAACAACTGTCTGTGCTTACAAACAACTAGCGCCATGGTAACCTCGACGACATCTTTGTCTTTTCCATGCCATTTGCATTGATAACCACATAGCCTTACTTTTGCGTTGCTTACCCATCGAGACTAGCCTTTGAGTATTGCCTGCAACGTGACTTGTGCACTTTAGTGATCATACTCCACATAGCATACATGCCATATCATAGTGGTGTATATCTTGGAATCATCTTTTGTGTCACAAAGTTGTCATCGCATACACAAATGCTATCTTGGTTTGTAAAGTTTGGCATGCGAAAAGAGCTCAAAAGTGAAAGAGCCAAACAAGCTTTTAAACAAGAAGGAAAGATAAGCAAAGAGCTTATAAGCAAGAACCATAGCATAATACTACATTAAGATTGTCATATCCGATCATCTTGGATCATACCATCGGAATACCATACATATAGCATACTTGGGATAGAAGTCGTTGCATTTTTACCTAGTAGGTTGTGCACAAGTTCCGTATACACCTATACTGCAACCATGCTAGCGTCTCTCTAATGTTGTGCAACAAGAGCATTTTTCGTGGACTCCACATTTTGGCTCATCCCTTGGTAGCACAACCCCACTTATCTATATGTGTTTGTGTTACCATGTACCATATCTTGCTATTTGTCTACTTGTTGCATTTGCAAATTTGTGAATCTTTTCCAACATTATTGAAGCTCACTAACAATTGCATCAAATATTGTGCCACCATCCTAACCAAGCTCCACCATAAGCTTTTACTTGTGTAGGTGTGAGAACAGACAAGAATTGGTAACAATGATGCTATTTCCTTGTCCACATTTGAGAGATCATTGATCCATCTTCAACATTGGTCAAGGTACATTTGGTATAAGTTCTTCTCTTTCTCCCACTCATATATTTGCTTGGAATGATGGATAGGCCACATTCCTCTACCAACCCACTCTTCATCGAGCAAGACGATGACAAGTCATCGTATGTCACCAAGAGCCACCTCTTCGGTGCACAAAGAGCTCTGTACCAAGAACAACAAGCAATGAGTGACCGCATCGACAATCTCGCTACCGACTTTGGACTCTCCGAGCAATGAACAAGAGACTACTTCGACAACAAGATCGACACTCACAAACAATTGAACGATGCAAGAATGGACGAGATATGTGCCTTGTTGGTGAACCGCCATTCTTCCACTTCTTCCTACTCAAGACGGAGCCGTTCAAGTCGACACACCGACGACACCCTCTCTAGATAAAGTACACCGACATCGAAAACTCTACGTCGAGCCGTGTGTCAAGACCGCCAAGCAACTCGTAATCCTCTACACGGCAATCATCCACAAGAGCAAGTCGACGAGCAAGCACATCGACATCGTCAACACCAAGTTCCTCTTGCACAGGCTCAGGAAAGGAAATGTCAACATCTGCAAAAGGGGGAGTGAGCGCGACAACATCAAGACGAACAAGACGCCGAGGGTCAGCGTCTTCAAAAACAACAACGTGAAGCACACGCTCTTGAGGTGCAACATGCCCTTCAAGAATCAAGTCGATCCATTCGCAACCACAACCGAGATAGGCGCAATCAAGAGGAAGCACTTCGCGAAGAAATTCAAGAGCAGAACTACCAACCTAGAGTGCATCATCAAGTTCTTGAAGCTCCTCCACAATCTCGACAAGCTCCTCAAAAACTTCAACGAGATCAAGATGACTATGTAAATCCTCCACGCCAAGTGCAACATGAGGTTGATAATCCTCCACGTCAAGGGCGTCATCATCACCCTCGTCCCCAACATAATGAAGGGCAAAGCTATGGCAAGCTCAAGTTCACCATGCCCAAGTTCAATGGAAGCAATGTTCCCGAAGAGTACCTATCATGGGCATTGAAGGTCGACAAGATCTTTCGTTTGCACAACTATGAGGAAGATAATAAGATCGCTACGGAATCACTTGAGTTCCAAGACTATGTGCTCATATGGTGGGAACAAGTCCTTGAGCACCGAGAAGCAAGAGGTGAACCACCGATCACCACTTGGGCTCAAATGAAAGATGTCATGCGAGCACGCTTTGTGCCCACCTACTACAACCGCGATCTCTTCAAGAAGCTCCAACTCCTTAAGCAAGGAACAAAGAGTGTTGAAGAATACTACAAGGAAATGGAGATAGCCATGATAAGAGCCAATGTCACGGAAGATGATGATCAAAATATGGCCCGTTTCTTGAATGGCCTCAATCATCCCATCAAGAAGATTGTTGACTTCCAACCCTACTCCAACCTCATTGAGCTCATGCATCAAGCTACCAAAGCGGAACGTCAAGTGCAACATGACTTCAAGTACGCCAAGTACTCGTCCAAGAGCTACATCTTCTCCAACACCCAAGGTTCAATGACTCCTCCAACTTCTACCTCAATCAAGCCATCTACAACCAACGGCGACAAGTCAAGCTACCAGAAAAATTTGACAACCTCAAGTCGTCCTCCCACTACAAGAAACTTCAAGCTGCGCGCTTCATCATCAACTTCAACCGATGAGACTGTCAAGACAAGTTCTGTCAAGTGTTTCACTTGCAGCAGCCGAGGCCAGAAGTCCTTTGAGTGTACCAACAAGGGCACCATGATCCTCAATGACGATGGAACCTATGACTCCATGAGTGAATAAGAGATGGAAGCCCTTGAGCAAGGAGCCATGCACCAGCGCGTGAACGAAGATGAAGATGATCATGTCTTTTGTGAGGAGGATTCGAGCCCCGCTCTTGTTGTCTCCAAAGTCTTGACTCTACAACATCAATAAGATGAAGACCAAAGATGCCACATCTCCCACACAAAGGCTGGCATCAATGGAAGGTCCGTCAAGGTTATCATCGATGGAGGTAGTTGTCATAATTGGCAAGTGAAGAACTATGCCCCAAGCTCCAATTGGTCAAGATGAAGCACCCGCACCCCTACAAGGTCCAATTGCTAAGCGATTCCAGCACTATACCAGTTGAGCATACGGTCCAAGTCTCCTTCAAAATTGGAGCATATGAAGACACTTTGGAGGGTGATGTCATCCCGATGTCTGTTTTCCACCTTCTTCTTGGTCGACCATGGAAATTTGACCGCGGCGTCATCCATAACAGACATACCAATCATTATAGCTTCTAGATGAAAGGGAACGAATATGTGCTACGACCTATGTCTCCAAGTCAATTGATCACCGACAAGCAAGCCATCCATCATGGAGAAAAGAGAGAGAGAGTGATCCACCAAAAAGAGAGTGAGCGCCAAAAATCGAGTGCCTCCACGATGAGAGACAAGAAAAACTTAGTCCTATTTGCCACCAAGAGTGAGACGAGAGAAGTCTGTGAGGACCTGTTAAGTGTTATGCACTATGTCCTTGTGTGCAAGGATGAGGCACCAAAAACTAACACTTCTCACGATCTACCTTTAGTGTGATCTTCTATTTTGCAAGAATTCCAAGATGTTTTCCCTAATGAGCTACCTTCGGGTCTGCCTCCACTACAAGGCATTGAGCACCGAATTGACCTCGTCCCCGGAGCACCTCTTCCTAACAAGGCTCCCTACCGCGTCAACCCCGAGGAAACTAAGGAGATCCAACGGCAAGTACAACAACTAATCGACAACGGTCAAGTACGTGAATGCTTGAGTCCTTGTGCCTTTCCGGTCATACTTGTTCCAAAGAAAGACGGTACTTATCGCATGGTCTCCGATTGCCGTCCCATCAATGCTATCACCGTTAGATATCGTTATCCTATTCCACGCTTAGATGATACGCTTGATGAGCTTAGCGGAGCCACCATTTTCTCTAAGATTGATCTTTAGAGTGGCTACTATCAAATACGCATCCAAGAAGGTGATGAAACGAAAACGGCATTTAAGACCAAATTTGGATTATATGAATGGCTAGTTATGCCAATGGGTTTATCCAAAGCACCCAGTAATTTCATGCGAGTCATGCACTTTGTTCTTCGTCCCTATATTGGTGTATTTGTTGTGGTCTATTTTAATGATATTCTTGTCTTTAGCAAATCCCTCAAAGAGAATGTCACCCATCTTAGAACCATGTTACAAACCCTTAGGAAAGAGCGACTTTATGATAATACAGACAAATGCCTTTTGGGTGTTGATAAGCTTGTTTTCTTGGGTTTTCTTGTGTCTTCTAAGGGTGTTCATGTAGATTAACCTAAGATCAATGCTATTAAAACTTGGCCCCAACCAATGAACTTGCAACAAGTGCGTAGTTTTCTTGGTTTAGCCGGTTTCTATCATCGCTTTGTGAAGGATTTTAGCACCATTGCTTCACCTTTACATTCCTTGAGTAAGAAAAATGTGCCATTTGTTTGGGGACCATCCCAAGATACCGCATTTAATGATCTTAAGAATTTTCTTACTCATGCTCTCGTGCTTTCATTACCCAACTTTGACAAACCTTTTGAGATTCATTGTGATGCTAGTGGTCATGGCATAGGACGTGTGTTAACGCAAGAGAAGTGCCCCATAGCATACTTTAGTGAGAAACTTTTCGGAGCACAACTATATTATCCCATCTATGACAAAGAGCTATATGCTTTAGTGCGAGTTTTGGGTGAATGGGAACATTATCTTTGCCCTCATGAATTTATCATTCATACCCATCACGAAACGCTTAAGTACTTAAAAGGACAAACTAAGTTGAACAAGCGTCATGCAAAATGGAGTGAATTCATAGTCTTTTCCTTATGTCATCAAGTACATCAAGGGTAAAGAAAACATACTGGCGGATGCCCTTTCCCGGATATGCACGCTTGTCACTAAAATTGAATTGCATGTCATTGGCTTTGAGCACGTAAAATACTTGTATGCACATGATCCTACCATTGCTATTCCTTATGCTAAGTGTTTGACGCATACTTCTTGGGAACGATATTACATCAAGGATGATTATCTTATGAGAGCTAACAAACTTTGCATTCCTGAGTCTTCTCTTCGTTTTCTCCTTTTGCAAGAGGTTAATGGAGGCGGACTCATGGGACACTTTGGACGCGACAAGACACTCGCCACGCTCTCCAGGAACTACTTTTGGACCAAGATGTTCTGCGATATCTGATGCTTCACCAACCTATGATCTACATGTCGCAAAGCTATGTCTAAAGCTCAATCCAATGCTCTTTACATGCCTCTTCCTATTCCGTATCAACCTTGGGAAGACATTACCATGGAATTTATACTTGGTTTTCCTAGAACTCAAAATGGAAAGGATCCCGTGTTTGTTGTTGTGGACCGATTCTCTAAAATCGCTCATTTAATACCATGCAACAAGATAGACGATGCTTCACATATTGAGAATATCTTTTGTAGGGAAATCTTGCGCCTACATGGAGTGCCCAAGACGATAATCTCGGACCGCTATGTCAAGTTATTGAGTTACTTTTGGAAGAATCTATGGACCAAGCTCGGAATCAAGCTCTTGTTCTCTTCGGCACACCATCCCTAAACCAACGGCCAAACGGAGGTGACGAACCATACACTCTCCACTCTACTTCGCGTGTTGATCAAGAGGAACATCAAGGAGTGGGATGAGTGCCTACCCATCGCCGAGTACGCCTAGAACCGTGCAATACATTCAACTACCGGCAAGTCCCCCTTCGAGGTCGTCTACGGTTTCAACCCATTGTCCCCTTTGGACATTCTACCTTTTCCACTACAAGAGCGCACCAACATGGACGTGAGTGCACGAGCAAGCTACCTCAAGAAGATACATGAAGATACAAGACTCATCATCGAGCGCCAAGTACAACTACTCACGACCAAGCTCAACTTCAACAAGCAACCCATGATATTCAACATTGGAGATCTCGTGTGGATACACCTTCGCAAGGAGCGCTTCCCCAACAAACGCAAGTCCAAACTCCTACCACGAGCCGATGGACCCTTCAAGGTGCTTGAATGCTACAACAACAACGCCTACAAGATCGACATCCCACGTGACAAGTACTCCGTGAGTGACATCTTGAACGTCAATGATCTCTCCCCGTACCATGGTGATGAGGATTTTGATCCGAGGTCGGATCTTTTCCCAAGGGAGGGGAGATGATGCGGAGCATCCTACGGACATCCCCATGGACTTGCCATCGTCTCACCATGTGCCAAGAGGACCCATGACACGAGCACGAGCATGATCTAGAGCACTTCAGACCAAGGTGACTACCTTCCTTAGTGATATCTCATTCGATCCTCTCGAGACATGGCTACTACCAAGAGGACCCTCCCGAGGATGCATGTGCAGATGGTCAAGCTCCTACGTCCAAGGATAAAGAGAACTAACAGAAGAAGGCGAGGACATCTTCCAGGCCCGGACATCAGGCCATGGCCTCGGACATCCGACCCCTGGAGCATCTACTACAGCCGCAGCCCAGCCGAAGCTCCAGGCCCTGGACATCCTGCCCAGGACCCAGAAATCCAGCGCACAGCGAGCAAACGGACATCTGGCTCGACCCCCGGAAATCCGGCGCCGCATCACAGAAGTTGGACCCCTTCCAACCCGTACATCCGGCCAAAACCCTAGAAATTAGGCCCTTCACGTCGCCCCGGACGTCCGGCCAGGGCCCGGACATCCAGACCAGTCCTGCCCAATGTGATCCAAGACTGCGCCAGGCTAGCCCGGACATCGGGCCCGACAGCCCGGATATCCGACACCTCGCGAGCACCCGGACATCTGGCCCGACGCCCGGACAACAGGCCTCACCTGTCTGCGCACAGTATAGGGCCAAGCCCATGTACCCCCGTTCGCCCCCTAGACTATATAAACTCCTCCTCCACCCTATTTCTAGGGTTAGCATTGTGATAGCTCAAACTTTGAGGTAGATCTTTGCTCATCCATCTGGATCTACTCCACCGTGAGGGACCGACACCACTTCGGAGAAGATCCACTTGGATTCAAGACCTCCTTTCGGAGAAGACCCTCCTCAAGACCTCCTCACGGAGAAGAACCGGTACCCTATGTATCGTCCCTTGTTGGATTCATTTCTTGTACCCTTTTGTGTTTCGAGGATCTAGCACATGTGTGACTAATATTCTTGTTGGTTGAGTGTTTTCTCTTGTGTTTCCCCCGTTTCCCCTCTCGTGTTCTTCGTGTTCTTGGTAGAATTCTCTCCAAACGTGAAAGATCAGACGTCTAGGATTCTACCCTACATCATGAAGTCTCCTCGAACATCAGCAACATAGTTTAGGTTTCCAAAATTGATCTGATGACCAAGGGCGTAGCTGTCGATCTGCTCCAGATGGCCAATCGAATTGGCACGAAGTGCGAAGCCGCCGAATACGAAGATTTGGCCGGGGAGAAAAGTCTCCCTCAGGGCGGTGTTGACATGGATGGTTGATGGAGCCATCGAGCCTTCTGGTGACGACATAGTGGAACTCCAATGAAAGCACCAATGTTAGTGTCAAAACCAGCAGATCTCGGGTAGGGGGTCCCAAACTATGCGTCTAAGGATTGAAGGTAACAAGGAGGCAGGGGACAGGATGTTTACCCAGGTTTGGGCCCTCTTAATGGAGGTAATACCCTACTTCCTGCTTGATTGACTATGATGAATATAGGGGTTACAAGAGTTGGTCTACCTCGAGATCGTAATGGCTAAACCCTAGATGTCTAGCCTGTATGATTGTGATCCTCCCCATGGACTAAACCCTCTGGTTTATATAGACACCCGAGGGATCTAGGGTTGTACAGCGTTCGTTACAAAAGAAGGAAAATACATGATCCGAACGCCAAGCTTGCCATCCACACAACGGCGAGTCCCATCCGGACACACGGAAGGTTCTTCTATCTCGTATCTTCATGGCCCATCTGTCCGGCCCACATCACGTAGCCCAGACGGCCGAGGACCCCTTAGTCCAGGACTCCCTCAGGCGTGCCCTGGTGGGTTGTGCCCACCTCGGCCGCCTCCGGAACCGCCTCTTTGCTCTATAAATACCCCAAAAATCCAAAAAATCTACGGGAGTCGACGAAACACAATTCCAGTCGCCGCAAGTTCCAGAACTACCAAATCCAATCTCCGATGATGCGTGAGTAGTTCATTGTAGACCTTCGGGTCCGTAGTTAGTATCTAGATGGCTTCCTCTCTCTCTTTTGATTCTCAGTACAATGGTCTCTTGGATATCTATTTGATGTAACTCTTTTTATGGTGTGTTTGTTGGGATCCGATGAACTTTGATTTTATGATCAGATCTATTTTATCCATGAAAGTTATTTGAGTTTTGATCTCCTATATGCATGATTACTGATAGCCTCGTATTTCTTCTTCGAATCTTTGGTTTAGTTAGGCGACTAAGTCGATTTTTTTGGCCATGGGAAGAGGTGCTTTGTGATGGGTTCGGTCGTACGGTGTTCTTTTCCAGTGACAGAAGGGCCAACAAGACACGTATTGATAGTTGCCATTAAGGATAACAAGATGGGGGTCTATTCCTACACGAATAGATCTTGTCTACATCATGCAATCATTATTATTGCCTTACTTCATTTCTCCATGAACTTAATACACTAGATGCATGTTGGATAGATGTCGATGTGTGGAGTAATAGTAGTAGATGTAGGCAGGAGTCAGTCTACTAATCTTGGACATGATGCCGATATAATGATCATTGCCTGGATATCGTCATAATCATTTGAAGTTCCATCAATTGCCCAACAGTAATTTGTTTACCCGCCATATGCTATTTTTCTCGAGAGAAGCCACTAGTGAAATCTATGGCCCCCGGGTCTATTCTTTATCATATTTGACTCTGAGATTTATTTTTATTAGCTTTTATCTTCAGATCTATTTTCCAAAAATCAAAAAATACCTTGCTGCACTTTTCCTTTGTTTATTTTATTTCGTGTTTATTCAAGATCTATTTATCCTATCTATCACAATTTTATCCCGTCAACTTGACAATTTCTGGTGCCGTTACCCAAGAAGGGATTGACAACCCCTTATCCGCGTCGGGTTGCAAATATTTGTTCTTTTGTGCAGGCACCATTTTCATAGTGTTGCTTGGTTCTCTTACTTGATTGATACCTTTGTTTCATAACTAACGGAAATACTTACCGTAGTAGTGCTGCATCATCCCTTCCTCTTTGGGGAAATACCGACGTAGTTCAAGTGACATCAGGTACATGCATCTAACTATTACATGTCTTGGCGGGCATCAACGAGCCGCATGAAAATGGCTACCAACATGTCCACCATGACAAAGAAATGGAAGCATGCTTAGGGACCTGATCGGTCATTTTTTTGTTTATTTGTACACCTTCTCGCAACTTTGTCTTAAGTTCTAAAGTAAATATTAGGTCTGATACATGAATCATTGATATGCATTAGCATGCATGTTACTTTCCATTGTATTTGTTGGAATGTTGTAACGAGAAAACCTTCAAGGCAAGACGCATGAAAGAAAAGCTGAAAGCTTCGTCGCATTAAACAGTGTGTATATAAACAAATGCTGAAAGGTCGATAGCATTGAGAGATACCATTCTAGGAGCACAGAACTTCCTTTCCTCATCATGTTGGACATCCAGCATCCAGGTCCACGTGCCATGCACCAAATTATGAGTGCACAACCGCAAGGAATATTACTAAGAGCCATCACGTATCGAGGCCACACCTTTCCAATAGTAAGTTGGGCGCATGAACAACACATCATTCACACATCACAGAATTTTCTCATAATAATTTTCCATGAAAAACACCACACGTGAAGATTGGATAGTATTGTTGTAGCAAGACATATAATACTTATTCGAAACATCAAGTATGGCTGTATGGGGATGGTTCTAAAAAATAATATTCCCTCCCTTCGGTTTATGGGCCTCAATTCCAAATCTAAACCAAGCATTGAACTAGTACTACTAGATAGTGAGCGCTTACTACTATGCATGTGTTAGCAGTACAATGACCACGTACGAATTTGATGATACGATTTGTGTAAGTTGTGATATGTCCATTTCGCATAATGTTTTCTTACTGTTGTTTATAATGTTTTTATGCTTTATCACACTTTGTGGAGTAATTCTAATGCCTTTTTTTTCATAATATGCAGGGTTTACATAAAGAGGGAGAATACCAGCAGTTGGAATTCTAGACCTGAAAAAGTTATGTCAGGGATATCTATTCTGCACATCTCAAAATCAGCTAAAATTTTACAAAGAATTATTTTGGAATATATAATAAATATTGGAGAAAATAACTACCAGAGGGGGCTTCCATGTGGTGGGTAGTGGGCCACCTGGCCCAGCTCCGGTGCCCATCTTCCAGTACATAAGGTCTTTTGACCTACAAAAAATAAGAAGAGGACTTTCGGGACGGAGCGCCACCGTCTTGAGGCGGAACTTGGGTAGGAGCACTTTGCCTTCTGGCAGAGCGATTCCGCCGGGGGGAACTTCCCTCCCGAAGTGGGAAAACGAAGCCATCGTCATCACGAACAACCCTCTCATCTTTGGGAGCCGATTCTTCACCAACATCTTCAACAATAGCATCTCATCTCAAACCCTAGTTCATCTCTTGTGTTCAATCTTTGTACCAGAACCTTGGATTGGTACCTATGGGTGACTAGTAGCATTGATTACATCTTGTAGTTGCTGCTATATGGTTTATTAGGTGGAAGATTATATGTTCAGATCCATTATGCTATTTAATACCCCTCTGATCTTGATCATGAATATTATTTTTGAGTAGTTCCCTTTCTTATTAAGGCCATGGGAGAAGTCATGTTGCAAGTAATCATAGGAATTTGATATTCGTTTGGCATTTTGATAATATCTATGTTGTGATTCCCTTAGTGGTGTTATGTGAATGTCGACTACATGACACTTCACCATATTTGGGCCTAAGGGAATGCATTGTGGAGTAGTTATTAGATGTTAGGTTGCTAGAGTGATAGAAGCTTAAACCCTAGTTTATGCGCTATTCTGTAAGGGGCTGATTTGGATCCATATGTTTAATGCTACAGTTAGCTTTTACCTTAATACCTCTTTCGTAGTTGCGGATGCTTGCGAGGGGGTTAATCATAAGTGGGAGGCTTGTTCAAGTAAGCATAGCACCCAAGCACCGGTCCACCCACATATCAAATTATCAAAGTAGCAAACGCGAATCAAACCAACATGATGAAAGTGACTAGATGAAATTCAAGTGTGCCCTCAGGAATGCTTTACTTATTATATAAGACCGTAATGGCATGTCCTTTGACATCAAAAGGATTGGGCTACTTTGCTGCACTTATTGTTACTATTGCTACTTGTTACAAATTATCTTGCTATCAAACTACCTATTACCGACAATTTCAATGCTTGCAGAAATTACTTTGCTGAAAACCACTTGTCATTTTCTTTTGCTCCTCGTTGGGTTCGACACTCTTACTTATCGAAAGGACTACAACTGATCCCTTATAATTGTGGGTCATCAAGACTCTTTTTTGGCACCATTGTCGGGGAGTGAAGTGCTCTTGGTAAATTGAAATCGGTAAGGAAAACCTTATACTACATGCTGAAATTTATTGTCACTTGTTACTATGGAAAACAATCCTTTGAGGGGTTTGTTCAGGGTATCTTCACCTCGACCGGAAGCACAAAGAGTTTCCCCTCAACCAACTACACCTACTGAAAATATTAGTTATGAAATTCCTTCATCTATGATAGAGAAACTACTAGCTAATCCTTATCCAGGAGACGAAACGAAACATCCTGATATGCATTTGATACATGTCGATGAAATTTGTGCATTCTTTAAGCTTGTAGGTTTACCCGAAGATGAAGTGAAGAAAAGGTTTTCCTTTATCTTTGAAGGGAAAAGCATTGACATGGTATAGGCCATGCTATGATATTGGATCATGGAATTGCAATCGATTGAAATTGGAATTTCACCAAAAGTTTTATCATATGCATCTAGTTCATCGTGATCGGAATTATATATATAATTTTTGGCCTCGTCAAGGAGAAAGTATCGCTCTAGCTTGGGAGAGTCTTTAGTCAATGTTATTTTCATGCCCCAATCATCAGCTGCTGAGAGAAATTATTATCCAGAATTTTTATGCTCGGTTTTCTCGTGATGATCAATCCATGCTTGATACTTCTTGCACTAGTTCTTTTATGAAGAAGACTATTGAATTCAGGTGGAATCTTTTAGAAAGAATTGAATGCAACTCTGAAGATTGGGAACTCGACAAAGGTAAAGAGTCAGGTATTAAGCTTGAGTTTGATTGTGTTAAATCTTTTATGAATACCGATGCTTTTCACAAGTTTAGCACTAAATATGGGTTGGACTCTAAGATAGTAGCTTCTTTTTGTGAATCATTTGATACTCATATTGATCTCCCTAAAGAGAAGTTGTTTAAATATCATCCCCTATTAAATAAGAAATCAGAGAAGGAGTTACAACTAAATATGAAACTATCATTTATATTGTTGATCCAGTTGTGCCTACTGCTTATATTGAAAAACCACCTTTCCTTGTTAGGATAAAGGAACATGCTAAGGTATCAACAGTGGTTTGCAAAAGTAATATTATTGAACCGAAATCCTCTGAACAAATTAAAGTAGAACCTAGTATTGCTATGGTTAAGTATCTCTTGGTCAAAAATATTGATGGGCATGTTACTTATTTCTGTGATGAAGCTGGTCCACGACACCGAGTGCCGTGACTTTCTGTGCCAGGCGTCGACCTACATCTTAGCAACCTGCTGCGCGTCGATGACGGATTCAACTTCGACCACGTGCTATCTCCAATCCCTGAGGAGCCTCAGGCAAGCTTGCGAGGGCGATGGAGGACCACGTGCTGAGCCTGCTGGAGCGGTTCGCGCCCGTCAAATAAGGATCCAGCGAAGACGCGGTACCGCCGTTGATGACAGCGGCTCTACCGCTAGAGCTCCTCTCACTCTCCTTCCTGTAATAGGGTAGATAGGGCCTTGCGAGAGCCTAAAACCATTTGTATTGCACTTTTGGTTTAAGAACTTAGTGTTTTATGCGTACTGATTTTCCTCCCGAGGCCTTTATCTCCCTCTTCTGCTGCCTTCGTGCCCTGCGTCCCTGCAACCCAACCCTGAGGCGGGCTACAACCGCCGCTGGTATGCCTAGAGCGTGTGCTCTATAAGGCCAGTGGGCATAGGGATCTTAGGGCTGGTAGGGCTCCCTGAGGTGCGATGCTCAGAGTCCTCCCGTTGACGCGCAGGCACCTCGTGCCAAGGAAACCAGGATGCCTCAAGAGGGAATGAGAGGGAGAAAACCCGAGGGGTGCTTTAGACTTAGCTCCTTCGAGGTGTGCAGCTTGGAGCGAGTCCTCCGCAGGGCGCGACTCATTTTGCAGTGCTATTGGGAACGACCCGAGCACAGACACCGTGCCCAGCCCCCACTCGTGTGATAGACACGGGGGAGATCACGAGCGTGCGCCCCTACTAAGGCACACTCAGCTACAAGCACACAAGACTTTGAAGGAAATAAGATTTACTAATGCATGAAGTGGGTTCATTACATAATTGAAAGGTACATGCTGTCATGTATGACACGTGTCAGCTTGAGGATGTGATGACTGAGGGCCCGTCAGGTAATTAGGCCACCTGCGCTGAGCATGTGACATCCGCCAATGCTGAGCATGGGGCTTCCACGAGACTGGGAAGGAGCTCACATGTGCTGGAGGCAGCGTGGGTTTACAGAGCCCGAGAGCGTGTACACTTCCATGTCACTTGTATCCGTGGGGCACGAATAGAACTAACGATGTTGTTGGGTGTTCCATGTGTTTTGTACCAGAACACCCTCCACCTCTACATTTCTTGCAATGTGGGACACCTAGCTCATGCGCATCAGCATTGCGAAGGTAGATCCGGCACCCTATGGGGCGAAAGGCATATGCATGAGCCAGGGCGAGCCCTCGATCTTGTCGATCTGTGAAGGAGGGAAGAGGCTCACGGGACGAGCCTGGTTGAGGGCAACGAAGTAGATGCACATGCGCCCACTACTGCATGGCGTGGGGACGGGGGTGACGTTGGCGATCCACTCGGGGCAGGAAACATCATGGGCGATCCCTGGATGACGACTTCCTACTTCTCGGGCGCCTAGCATCATTCCTTCTGCTTGACGGGCTGCGTGCTCTGGCACGCGGCTAAGTTGTGCCCGATCATCTCCCTCGGTAGACCAGACATGCCTGATGTTGTCCAAGCTGACATATTAGAGCTTGCATGGAGGAAGGTAACAAATGCGCCTTCCTATTTGGGGGAAGGGGCACCGCCGATGGCGAGGGAAGGGCCTGTGTCATTACCCTCCTGGGAGAGCAGGGGCTTCTTCTTCATGGGCGCCTCGTCGGCAGGCCTAGGCACGTCCTCATCAAGCGGGTATGCATTGGAAGCAACCTTGTAGGCATTCCGAAGGGTGTGCATCATGTCCTTCTCATTGCAGCATATTGTGAGGGTGCCGCAGCAGCCCGGCATCTTGACAAGGCCATAGGCATGGTGGGTCACAGCCATGAACTTGGAGAGCATTGCGTAGCCCAAGATGTGGCCAATTTGGGCAATGTGGAAGATGATGAACTCCGTATGGTAGATCTAGCGATTGCCGAAGGTGGCAGGAAGGCGCACCTGCCCCTAGGGAAGAGTAGAACCATCTGTGACGCTTGAGAAGCACCTGGTGGGCATCAGGTGCTCGTAAGGCACTTCCAGCATCTCAAAGGTCTCCACAGAGAGAATGTTGAGGCCCGCACCACCATCGTTGAGCGTCTTGGTGACAGCCATATTGCTAATGGTAAGAATACACGGTAGGGGAACGACACCCACCACCTTCATGGACTTGGGGTGGTCGCTTGAAGGAAATATTCCCTAGAGGCAATAATAAATTTGTTATTTATATTTCCTTATATCATGATAAATATTTATTATTCATGCTAGAATTGTATTAACCAGAAACTTAGTGCATGTGTGAATACATAGACAACACATAGTGTCCCTAGTATGCCTCTACTTGACTAGATTGTTAATCAATGATGATTATGTTTCCTAACCATAGACATGTGTTGTCATTTGATGAATGGGATCACATCATTAGGAGAATGATGTGATGGACAAGACCCATCCGTTAGCTTAGCATTATGATTGTTACATTTTCATTGATACTGCTTTCTTAATGACTTATACACGTTCCTGAGACTATGAGATTGATGCTCTACATGTGTCTCCGAAGGTGTTTATTGGGTTGGCATAGATCGAGATTAGGATTTTTCACTCCATGTATCGGAGAGGTATCTCTGGGCCCTCTCGGTAATGCGCATCACTATAAGCCTTGCAAGCAATGTGACTAATCAGTTAGTTGAGGGATGAAGCATTACGGAACGAGTAAAGAGACTTGCCAGTAACGAGATTGAACTAGGTATGATGATACCAGCAATCAAATCTCGGGCAAGTAACATACCGATGACAAAGGGAACAATGTATGTTGTTATGCGTTTGACCGTTAAAGATCTTTGTAGAACAAGTAGGAGCCAATATGAGCATCCAAGTTCCGCTATTGGTTATTGACCGGAGATGTGTCTCGGTCATGTCTACGTAGTTCATGAGCTCGTAGGGTCCGCACGCTTAATGTTAGATGACGATTTATAGTATGAGTTATGTGTTTTGATGACCGAAGTTTTTTTGGAGTCCCGGATGAGATCACGGACATTACGAGGAGTCTCGAAATGGTCGACATGTAAATATTCATATATTGGAAGGCTATATTTGGACATCGGAAAGGTTTCGAGTGATTCGAGTAATTTTTGGAGTACCTGAGAGTTACGGGAATTTGTCAGGGAAGTTAATGGGCCTTATTGGGATTTAGTGCAGAGAGGGAAGAACGGCCACGAGGTGGCACGCGTCTCCCCCCTGCCCAAACCGATTTGGACAATGGGTGGGGGCATGACCCCCTTTTCCTTCTCCCTCTCCCTCCTTTCCTTCTTTCCTACTCCAAAAAGGAAAGGGAATCCTACTAGGACTTGGGAGTACTAGTAGTACTCCCTTCACTTGGCGCGCCCCTAGGAGGGCCGGCCTCTCTCCCTCGCTCCTTTATATAAGTGGGCAGGGGGCACCCCAAAGATACACAAGTTTCTCTTAATCGTGTATGGTGCCCCCCTCCACAGTTACACACCTCGATCTTACCATCGTAGTGCATAGGCAAAGCCTTGCATCGGTAACATCATCATCACCGTCGCCATGCCGTCATCCTGAAGGAACTCACCCTCATCCTTAATTGGATCAAGAGCATGAGGGACACCATCGAGCTAAATGTGCTGAACGCAGAGGTGTCGTACGTTCGGACTTGATCGGTTGGATCGCGAAGAAGTTCGACTACATCAACCGCGTTATTGAAATGCTTCCTCTTTCGGTCTACGACGGTACGTGGACACACTCTCCCCTCTCGTTGCTATGAATCACTTAGATAGATCTTGCGTGATTGTAGGAAAATTTTGAAATTACTGCGTTCCCCAACAGTGGCATCCGAGCCAGGTCTATGCGTAGATGTTTTATGCACGAGTAGAACACAAAGAGTTGTGAGCGATAATAGTCATAATGCTTACCACCAACGTCTTACTTTGATTCGACGGTATTGTTGGATGAAGTGGCCCAGACCGACATTACATGACCGCATTCATGAGACTGGTTCTACCGACGTGCTTTTGGACACAGGTGGCTGGTGGGTGTCAGTTTCTCCAACTTAAGTTGAATCGAGTTTGACTACGGTCGGTCCTTGTTGAAGGTTAAAACATCACACTTGATGAAAAATCGTTGTGGTTTTGATGCATACGTAAGAACGGTTCTTGCTAGAAGCCCATAGCAGCCACGTAAAACTTGCAACAACAAAGTAGAGGACATCTAACTTGTTTTTACAGGGCTTGCTGTGATGTGATATGGTCAAGATATGATGTGATATAATTTGTTGTATGAGATGATCATGTTTTGAAACAAAGTTATCGGCAACTGGCAGGAGCCATATGGTTGTCGCTTTATTGTATGCAACACAATCGCCATGTAATTGTTTTACTTTATCACTAAGCAGTAGCGATAGTCGTAGTAACAATAGTTGGCAAGATGACAACGATGGTACGATGGAGATCAAGGTGTCGTTCCGGTGACGATGGAGATCATGACGATGCTTCTGTGATGGAGATCATGAGCACAAGATGATGCTGGCCATATCATGCCACATATTTTGATTGCATGTGATGTTTATCTTTTATGCATCTTATTATGCTTAATTCGGCGGTAGCATTATAAGATGATCCCTTACTAAAATTTCAAGGTATAAGTGTTATCCCTGAGTATGCACCATTGCGACAGTTCTTCGTGCTGAGACACCACGTGATGATCGTGTGTGATAAGCTCTACGTTCAAATACAACAGCTGCAAGCTAGTTTTGCACACGCAGAATACTTGGGTTAAACTTGACGGGCCTAGCATATGCAGATATGGCCTCGGAACACTGGAGACAAAAAGGTCGAGCATGAATCATATAGTAGATATGATTAACATAGTGATGTTCACCAATGAAAACTACTCCATCTCACGTGATGATCGGACATGGTTTAGTTGATTTGGATCACGTGATCATTTAGATGACTAGAGGGATGTCTATCTAAGTGGGAGTTCTTAAGTAATATGATTAATTGAACTTTAGTCTATCATGAGCTTAGTCCTGGTAGTATTTTGGAAATTATGTTGTTGATCAATAGCTCGCTTTATAGCTTCCCTATGTTTTTTATATGTTCCTAGAGAAAACTAAGTTGAAAGATGATAGTAGCAATGATGTGGACTAGGTCCATGATCTGAGGTGTATCCTCATTGCTGCACAGAAGAATTATCTCCTTGATGCACCGCTAGGTGACAGACCTATTGCAGGAGCAGATGCAGACGTTATGAGCGGTTGGCTAGATCAATATGATGACTACTTGATAATTTAGTGCACCATGCTTTACGGCTTAGAACCGGGACTTCAAAAACGTTTTTGAAACGTCACGACGCATATGAGATGTTCCAAGAGCTGAAATTGGTATTTCAGACTCATGCCCGTGTCAAGAGGTATGAGACCTCTGACAAGTACTTTGCCTAAAAGATGGAGGCGAATGGCTCAACTAGTGAGCATGTGCTCAGAATGTCTAGGTACTACAATCACTTGAATCAAGTGGGAGTTAATATCCAGATAAGATAGTGATTGACAGAGTTCTTTAGTCACCATCACCAAGTTACTGGAACTTCGTGATGAACTATGTATGCAAGGGATGACGAAAACAATTACCGAGCTCTTCGTGATGCTGAAATTGATGAAGGTAGAAATCAAGAAAGAGCATCAAGTGTTGATGATTAAACAAGACCACTAGTTTCAAGAAAAGGGCAAAGGGAAAGAAAGGAAACTTCAAGAAGAATGGCAAGCAAGTTTTCACTCCCATGAAGAAGCCCAAAGCTGGACCTAAGCCTGAAACTGAGTGCTTCTGGTGCAAAGGAAATGGTCACTAGAAGTGGAACTGCCCCAAATATTTGGTGGATAAGAAGGATGGAAAAGTGAACAAAGGTATATTTGATATACATATTATTGATGTGTACCTTACTAGTGCTCGTACTAATCCCTAGGTATTTGATACTTGTTCGGTTGCTAAGATTAGTAACTCGAAACAGGAGTTGCGGAATAAATAGAGACTAGTTGAGGATTAAGTGACGATGTGTGTTGGAAGTGGTTCGAAGATCGATATGATCATCATCGAGCACTCCCTATACTTTCGGGATTAGTGTTGAACCTAAATAAATGTTATTTGGTGTTTGCGTTGAGCATGAATATGATTAGATCATGTTAATTGCAATACAGTTATTCGTTTAAGACAGAGAATAATTGTTATTCCGTTTACATGAATAAAACCTTCTATGGTCATACACCCAATGTTGATGGTTTATTGAATCTCGATCGTGGTAATACACATATTCATAGTATTTATGCCAGAAAGATGCAAAGTTGATAAAGATTGTGCAACTTATTTGTTGCACTGCCTTTTGGGTCATATCGGTGTAAAGCGCATAAAGAAACTCCATAAAGATGGACTTTTGGAATCACATGATTATGAATCATTTAATCCTTGCGAACCGCGCATTATGGGAAGTTGACTAAAACTCCACTCTCCGAAACAACGGAACGAGCTAGTGACTTATTGGAAATAATACGTACCGATGTATGCAATTCAATGAGTGTTGATGCTCGTGGCGGGTATCATTATTATCTAACCTTCACAGATGATTTGAGCAGATATGGGTATATCTACTTAAGAAAACGCAAGTCTGAAACATTTGAAAAGTTCAAAGAATTTCAGAGTGAAGTAGAGAATCATCGTAACAAGAAAATAAAATTTCTACGATCTGATCATGGAGGAGAATATTTGAGTTACGAGTTTGTCCTTCATTGAAAACAATGTGGAGTAGTTTCACAGCTCACGCCACCTAGAACACCATAGCGTAATGGCGTGTCCGAACATCGTAACCGCACTTTATTGGATATGGTGCGATCTATGATGTCTCTTACTGATTTACCACTATCGTTTGGGGTTATGCATTAGAGAAAGTTGCATTCACGTTAAACAGGACACCATTGAAATCCGTTGGGACGACGCCTTATGAACTGTGGTTTGGCAAGAAACCAAGGTTGTCATTTCTTAAATTTTGGGGCAACGATGCTTATGTGAAAAAGCTTCAACCTGATAAGTTCGAACCCAAATTGTAGAAATGTATCTTCATAGGATACCCAAAAGAAACTATTGGGAACACCTTCAATCACAGATCCGAAGGAAAGATATTCGTTGCTAAGAATGGATCCTTTATAGAGAAGGAATTTTCTCTCGAAAGAAGTGAGTGGGAGGAAAGTAGAACTTGATGACGTAATTGTACCTTCTCCCGAATTGGAAAGTAGTTCATCAAAGAAATCAGTTCCAGTGATTCCTACACCAATTAGTGAGGAAGCTAATGATGATGATCAGGAAACGTCAGATCAAGTTACTACCGAACCTTGTAGGTCAACCAGAGTATGATCCGCACTAGAGTGGTACGGTAATCCTATTCTGGAAGTCATGTTACTAGACCATGATGAACCTATGAACTATGAGGAAGCAATGATGAGCCAAGATTCCGCGAAATGGCTTGAGGCCATGAAATCTGAGATGGGATCCATGTATGAGGACAAAGTGTCGACTTTGGTGGACATGCCCGATGATAGGCAAGCCATTAAGAGGAAGACGGACGTTGATAGTAGTGTTACTATCTACAAAGATCGACTTGTCACAAAAGGTTTTCGACAAGTTCAAGGACTTGTCTACGATGAGACTTTCTCACCCGTAGCGATGCTTAAGTCTGTCTAAATCATGTTAGCAATTGCTGCATTTTATGATTATGAAATTTGGCAGATGGATGTCAAAACTTCATTCCTGAATGGATTTCTGGAAGAAGAGTTGTATATGATGCAACCAGAAGGTTTTGCCTATCCAAAGGGTGCTAACAAAGTGTGCAAGCTCCAGCAATACATTTATGGACTGGTGCAAGCCTCTCGTAGTTGGAACAAACGCTTTGATAGTGTGGTCAAAGCATTTTGTTTTATGCAGACTTTTGGAGAAGCATGTATTTACAAGAAAGTGAGTGGGAGCTCTGTAGCATTTCTAATATTATATGTGGATGACATATTGTTGATTGGAAATGATATAGAATTTCTGGAGAGCATAAATGGGTACTTGAGTACGAGATTTTCAAAGAAAGACCTCAGTGAAGCTGCTTACATATTGGGCATCAGGATCTATAGAGATAGATCAAGACGCTTAATAAGATTTTCAATGAGTGCATACCTTGAGAAGATTTTGAAACAGTTAAAAAATAGATCAGTCAAAGAAGGAGTTCTTGCTTGTATTACAAGGTGTAAAGTTGAGTAAGACTCAAAGCCCGACCACGGCAGAAGATAGAAAGAGAATGAAAGTCATTCCCTATGCCTCGGTCATAGGTTCTGTGAAGTATGCTATGCTTTGTACCAGACCTATTGTGTACCTTACCATGGTTTTGGCAAGGAGGTACAGTAGTGATCTAGGAGTAGATCAATGGACATCAGTCAAAATTTTCCTTAGTGAGGACTAAGGAAATGTTTCTCGGTTATGGGGGTGATAAAGAGTTCATGGTAAAGAGTTACGTCGATGCAAGCTTTTAGACCGATCCAGATGACTCTAAAGTCTCAATCTGGATACATATTGAAAGTGGGAGCAATTAGCTAGAGTAGCTTCATGCAGAGCATTGTCGACATAGAATATTTTCAAAATACATACGACTCTGAATGTGACTGACCCATCGACTAAACTTCTCTCACGACCAAAACATGATCACACCTTAGTACTCTTTGGGTGTTAATCACATAGCAATGTGAACTAGATTATTGACTCTAGTAAACCCTTTGGTTGCTTGTCACATGGCGATGTGAACTATGGGTGTTAATCACATACAAATGTGAACTATTGATGTTAAATCACATGGCAATGTGAACTAGATTATTGACTCTAGTGCAAGTGGGAGACTGAAGTAAATATGCCCTAGAGACAATAATAAAGTTGTTATTTATATTTCCTTATATCATTATAAATGTTTATTATTCATGCTAGAATTGTAGTAACCGGAAACTTAGTGCATGTGTGAATACATAGACAAAACATAGTGTCCCTAGTATGCCTCTACTTGACTAGCTCATTAATCAAAGATGGTTACATTTCCTAACCATAGACATGTGTTGTCATTTGATGAAGGGGATCACATCATTAGGAGAATGATGTAATGGACAAGACCCATTCGTTAGCTTAGCATTATGATCGTTACAGTTTCATTGCTACTGCTTTCTTCATGACTTATACATGTTCGTCAGACTATGAGATTCTGCAACTCTCGAATACCTGAGGAACACCTTGTGTGATATCAAACGTCACAATGTAACTGGGTGATTATAAATATGCTCTACAGGTGTCTTAGAAGGTGTTTGTTGGGTTGGCATAGATCGAGATTAGGATTTGTCACTCTGTGTATCGGAGAGGTATCTCTGGGCCCTCTCGGTAATGCTCATCACTATAAGCCTTGCAAGAAATGTGACTAATGTCAGGACCCCGACTCAATGCCACATCGATCTAGCATGTAACACCTCATATCACTTTGCGGCCTCACGCACGGTATTCCCACGGGTGTCGCCTTACCTTTGCCCGGGACCGTTTGCGCCTTTTGGCACACGTATATGATAGTGTCGCTAGCATCCATATGATAAGGAGCCCGGGCTGACATGGCTAGTCGTAAACCCAAAGTGGGACAAACCTACAGGGACAGGCATTCATGACCCAGCATCGAACGTGTCGGTCATCAGCGAGTGAATCCAGGCTGTAGCACTAGGCTAGGAGGACTCCGGTGAACCGGGCTGTAGCGGGCTAGCAGGACTCCGGTATTCATCGCGTGACATTTCCCCGAAGGGACAGACACAGGAACGAAGAAGGACACATGCCGGCCAGCCTAAGTGTTCCGGAGCAGTAGCAAGCTACCATGGCTCGGTGGAAACACTAGGAGACATTTCCCGGTAAGAGAGGCTACTAAAGATAAACAACTAGATAGTCAGATCCCACACATACCAAGCATTTCAATAACATACACACAATATGCTCGATATGTGCAAATACAACATGGCATCACAACATGACTCTACGACTCAAGTATTTTATTCATTAGGCTCCGAGGAGCGAGATATTACAAACATGGGTCTCATGACCCAACATTCAGAGCATACAAGTCAAGCACAAGCGGAAGCTTAACATGTCTGAGTACAGACAGCTATAAATGAAAAAGGCTGAAAAGCCTGACTATCTACCAGATCCTGCCGAGGGCACAAGATCGTAGCTGAGGTAACAAGCTAAACGTCGAAGTCCAAGCGGAACTACTAGCGAGACTGAAGTCTCTCTGCAAAAACATAAAATAGGCAAACGTGAGTACAAATGTACCCAGCAAGACTTACATCAGAACTAACTACATATGCATCATTATCAACAAAGGAGATGGTGGAGTTTGACTGCAGCAAGCCAGCTTTGACTCGGTGGCTATCCTGAACTACGACTGCAAGTAACTCTTTTGAGGTGGCGCACACGAGTCCACATATTCACCATATCAAGACACCACTATGGATCCGCTCCCGTCTCCCTACGAGAACGCCATCCATAGCACTCACGCTTATCTTGCGTATTTTAGAGTATCCACTTTCACTTGTCTATGAACTATGCAAGGGGTCCAAGTTTCCATATCCGAGGAATCCGGCTATTCGAATAGATAATGATAACCCTGCAGGGGTGTACTTCTTCACACACGCTCTCGCCAATTATTGCCCTGTACACGTCATGTACCTCGGCAACCTTCAAGCGGAAGCCGGGCGAGGGAGTCGGCCACGACCTGACTAACCACACAAGACTCTAGCCCAGGTTTATCGCCTATTCGGGTTCCATCCACAAGGAGATCCGGCCGGGGTGTCGCTCACGGCCCAAAATGATGTGTGCAGGGTTCCCGAGCCCACCATCCGGGTGCCACTCGGTACACCAGGCCACGTGTGCCTAGTCTGTCCCAAGCCCACCCTGCCGGGTGCCACTTGGTAGAAAAATAGCACTACCTACAAACACCAGAAACTAGTTGCGACTCCTGGACAGAGATCAAGTTGATTAATAAGCCGAGAGGGGCAGTTAAGCATTCCAATGCATGGTAGTAACTGTTCATGGATCACAAACACAGAACTCAGTTCCTGAGGACGGCTGCAATGAGACAACCCACCATGTACTCCTACATGGCCTCCCACCGCTACCTTTACCAAATCGTGTTCTCACACTTACCTCACACACGGTAGGACATGTTCACACACCTCCAATTCATCCCCGATGAACCAGACCTGACTCAACTCTAAGCAATAGCAGGCATGACAAACAAGCATGAAAGAGTAGGCACATCAGGGCTTAAACAACTCCTACTCATTCTAGTGGGTTTCAACTATTTCCTGTGGCAATGACAGGTCATGCAGAGGATAAAGGGGTTCAACTACCGCAGCAAGTAACAGTTGTATCGTTGTTGTCCAAATGTAGTAAAATAGAGCAGGAGCGAGAGAGTAGGATTGTATTGGAATGAACAAGGGGGTTTTGCTTGCCTGGCACTTCTGAAGATAGCATTGAGTCTTCATCAGTGTCAACGATCACAACATCGGTACAACGTCTATCGAGGGGGAACAACACCGACAAACAGAGAAGAAACACAATCAATGCAATGCGACAATATGATGCATGCTATGACATGGCAATATGATGTGTGATAGGTCTAATGCAACTTGGGACATAAAGGTTTGAGTCCATTTGAACCAAGGATTCAAATGATCACCCAAAATAATAAGTGATATAAGTGCATTAGCTTGTTTCACATAAACAGCAAGGTTAAAGTGTTCTGACATGCATGAAACTAGTACAGATGGAAAGATTGGATTTTTCTGATCATTTTTCATATATAATTTGTTTGATTTGGAGCTACGGTTGATTTTCTACGTTTTTTGAAGTTTAAATCATTTTCTAGAATTTCCTGATTTAATTTAAATCTAGAAAATGGATAACTGCGTCAGCCTGACATCAGCGTGACGTCAGCAAGTCAATGGCCAGGTCCAGGTCAACCCTGACAAGTGGGACCCATACGTCAGTGTCATGGTTAATTAACGGGGTTAATTAATTGTCAAGCTAATCTTAAACGAAAAATTAGTAGGGCCGGGCCCCACATGTCCGTGTCATGGGGGGGGGGGGTTAGTTAGCGGGGTTGACCCGGTCAATCCCGCCGACGTTTAGCCGCCGGCGAGGCCGAACGCGGCGGAGGGGCTCGGGACCGCGTCTCCGGCGACCAAAAGGGCCGCGGAGACCATCTGCGAGGAGCCCAGGCTCGCGCACATCCAACCGGACACGCGGGAGACCATGGGGGTGCCGGAGCTCGCCGGAGCAGAGCTCGCGGCGGCGGCCGGAGTTCGGCCAGGTGCGCGCGGGGTGCTGTGGGGCTCGGGGGAGGCTGCGAGCGGGTCCGTGTGACTCGCCGGAGTGCACTGAGTGCAACGGCGAGCTCGTCTGCGAGCTGCAGCGGCTGTGGCCACGACGACGAGGAGCTGCGGCGGCGATGGCTTCGGTCATGGTGGAAACGACGGCTACGACGCGGAAGCGAGGGGGAGAAGAGAGGGGAAACGTGGAGATGCTCACGGCGGACTCGACGGGCTTGTCGGCGAGCTCGGGGACCCACTGGAGACGGCGGGGCGGCGATGGGGATCCACGGCGGTCGGAGGCGAAGATGGCGTCGGCGAAGGCTCCACGGGGCGCTCCGGCTTGTGTGGCTCGGTAGAGAGCGTTAGAGCGAGGAGGCGGAGCTCCTGCGCGTGTCGGAGAGGCGAGGGGGAGGCGGTGGCTACGGCAACGGCGTGCGGCGGCGACGGCAGCGTTCGGGCACGGTGGGAGAGAGAGATCCAGTGGAGGGGGAGGAACGAGAGAGAGTGAGAGAGGCCTGGGGCGGCGCGTGGCGTCGTCTGGAGGCCAGAGCGTCGAGGGGGAGGGCACACAGGCAGGCTGGTGGCGTGGCGCCCATGCGCGCGGGCGGCGAGCGCGTGCCCCTATCCTCCTGGCGCGAGGAAGGGGATGACTGGCAGCGCCAGTCGGCCGCGCCAGCCTGTTGGGCCGCTGGGCTGCACAGTGCCCGGCTGCACAGGGAGGTAAGTGCAGGTGGGTTTCTTCCCTTTTTTCTATTTTTGTTTTCTATAATTTGTTTTGATTTAGTTTTAAACACTAAATCATTTTATTTACTTATGCCAATTTTTGCAAAAGCTAGTGGCATTATTCCAGAGCTCCTCAACAACTGGCATAATTTTTGGACATATATTAAATATATAACTAATATATTTCCAATGCAAATATTTATGCATTAATTCCAAATGGCCAAAATAAATACTTGTGAGCTCCTAAAAATATTGTTTTGATTTTTTTTATCTCTGACCAATATTTTCATGGAGCAACATGAGCATTTTCTTGGACCCATTTGAGAAGATTTAAATGTTGGTTATTTTTTTAGAGGTTTTCTGAGGCTTTTGAAAATTCCTCAATTCAAATTTCATTTGAATTTAAACATGATGCACACATGAAAGCTAGCATAGGTCAGGCCAGAACTAGGGATGTGACAACTCACCCCCACTAAACAAGAATCTCGTCCCGAGATTCAAGACGTGAGGTAAGAAGGCAGAGGGATACAAGCTAACATGATCTTCACGATCCAGATGTCTTTCTCGAGGCTGTTGATTCATTGCATCACCTTGATCTCGACGTCTTGCTTGAGAACTACATCCAACATGACAACGAGTAGAAAGGGAAAACTCTAGAAGGATCGATCTTCTCGAAGATCAAACAACTTAGGATCAGCTCACGGGGTGAGTCATAAAAACATCTCTCAAGCTAAGATACAAAGCACACGTCTAGAGGAATGGAGTGGAACAGATGACGAAGGTTCACTAGATAGACAACAATTCCACACCTAAGAGGGTGGTGAACGGTTGTCAACGTAGCGAGAGTTTGATTTGCCATGATACCACAGTGAGACATTAAGGAGGAGGGTGATTCATAGATTATTACCTTAAGTGGCAAAAAGAATTACCTTTGATTCAGAGATCATTGAAACTCTTTATACCAGCCTAAGGCAATTCACAATCGATCATTTGAAGGAGTCCAAAAGAATGACATTCTCGGTCTAGAATGGATGATGTGGATTACCTTGTTGAAGACAACACAAGGGATGATTTTGCTTATCATCGAAAATGGATGGGACCCAAGATAGGATGGCACAATGACGGTGCAAGCTGGGAACAAAACACAAATGCTGGAAATGATCCTAGTAACTAGGGAGAAAACCCAACAGCAGAGAGTGATTCCACTATTGGAATGGTTATAGCATAACCGAGGAAACTGAGAGCAATCCCAGTTAGTGCCGATGGTAACACCCAGCGCTTGTGCGTGCTCTCAAGAACTTGAGCATTTCCATATTCATCAAGGTTTTACCAACATCCGTGTCAAGGGTGCTGACAGCACAACATACTACCATGATGAATAGCGATGGACAATGCAGATGCAAAGGAAGATAATACTTTCTCAGATTTCACCTTAGGAAGCCAAGGGGACAAAATCTGGATGATTGACCGAGAGACATTTAGCACTCCGCTTCTAATGTTCTCCTTGATGTACTAGCGTATCCCATTCATTGAGATGGTCTGGCATCTAGAACATCAAGTAAAGGTCGGACTTCGGAAACACAAAAATCATAAGGCACAACTAGGGAGTAAATCCTACGAAGTCCTTATGGGGAGGTGGCCAACTTTCTCAATCAAGATACTACAATAACAGGCCTTCCGGCGGGGTGTGTTGCCCACGACATCCACTTTACCGGTTATCGCGAGACCAATATTATAGTTCTTGGGAAATGTTCCAACCATCATATCTGCCTGAGATTCAGATCTGGTTGGTGTCAGAATAATCTAGACTCATCGAGTCTAGAAAGAAAAATGAAAGTTTGCAAGACAAACCGACGAGATGACGTTGCGTGATTCTCGGGAAATGAACTATGATAGCAAGCTCCAAAACATGAGCTGGTTCTGCTACAAACATGTGAACACGTTGTCCCAGACAAACATGATCCCATGGTAGTCTTACAATATAACACTACCGAGTTCCGGTGGGGAACCATCATCGAGGATATCGAAGTCCTTGCATAGGGTATACTCTTAAGAAGGAGCTTCTTCTCCTTGAACAAATCAATCAGTGACTTGGTGTGCTACAGAATACATATGGAGTGGAGGTAATTAATCTACCAAACCATAGAATACTTTGCACATGTGTGACTAACTTGGGATGATTCCAAGGAAGCAACATTGACTTTATCGAATTCACGGCGGCAACTTACATTAAATGCACGTGAATATGAGGAAGTCACTTCTTACATTCGAACATATGCTTCATGAACGGAGCATGAAGTTAATGCTTATAGAAGTTTCCAACACTAGCTTAATGTTCAACAAAATCATGGAGGAGATAAGGATGTTGTCGATGGGATCAACAACAATTCATCCAGTTTCCATATAAATGGAATTCCACAGTTATGTGAACACAGTGATAGCATTGGTCAGAACAAAAGATATAATGGTGTATGCTCGAGGAAAATTCACGAGTAAGACAACATTACGAACATCGTTGGTTCTGATTTGATTTGAGAATAGCCCACACTCAAATCAAAGTTTGGGCAAGACAATAGATCCAACAACTGATCACGAGGACCAATTGGTGAAGATATCATCTTTCTTCAACACAAACACACACAAGGATACTCCTTTGGAAGTGAACTAAGTTAGACAAGCTTTTATCTTCCAACTCTCCAAGTTGTTGTTCAGTTTAACCAACTAGCTCAGGGGTATCCAACACGGATTCTTGGAGAAGGGGTGGTTTACAAGAAACCAACTTGATCACGAACTCAACATAGCGGTCAGATGACAACCTGGTGATACTTCCGAGAAGATATTCGGAAAATCACAAACCACCGGTATGTTACTAAGCCCGAGAACAATCTTGCCTTCCAGAGCAAGACGATATGATCAAATAAGCAAGGGACTGAATAACCCTAACTCATTAATCGAAGAGTGCACCAGAATAAGGACTAGGTAGCACAATCTATCTTAGAATGATGATTCAATAACCAACATGCTAAGAATGAGAATATTGTCCATTTACTACCAAGCAACGAGTTGCTCGAAGTATTAATTTCACACATCACAGTACACTTGTCGGCATTCCGGTTACAATAACACGGAAACCGAGGAATGAACAATGATGGCAAGAAGTATCACTGTATCAAGAGTTCATAGGATGGTGTGCAATTCCCATGACATTCTTGATATAAAGATGGTAATACTCCAAGGTAGAATAGAGCAAAAGCTCGATTAGCATTTTGATCTGCGAAGTATAACTACTTTGACCCAATCCTGGATATGGATGAGGTACTGGAGTTTGTTTCTCCTAGTCATTCTGGGTAGTATGGCTTAACGGACCACAAGAATAGTAAGCATCGATAACACGAATGCACAACTACTCCTGACTATCATTTGATAGATGAAGGCCGGAATACAACTCAAGAGGGACAACTCAATGGAACATACAATTTTCTGAGTTGTGGATGCATAGATTAGTATGTCGAGCGAAGCTCAACATTTCTTCCGGATAACCCATGCGGAAAGGGTAGAACTGGCCGATTCACAATTATGAATGGAGAACTCCTCAAGAGTACTCTGATTGTGATCCTTCGGTTCAGCGAGGAACTTCTGCCATAAGCGGTTCATAGTATTTGGAAGAAGGAAATACCACGTACCTCGAGGACTAATGCAAAGGTTACTAATAACCTAAAGGAACTAGCAAATACTACCAACAAGAAGTAGGTAGGGTGAATATCGGGTTCAAAACCCACAAGTAGAATACCTACTAACTAAATTGCATCATGGGATGCTTTCGAGAATGAAGGCCAGAGTCATCACAATGGAACACAAAACGTGGCTAGATTACTAGATGATACTCTAGACACCTAGGGTCATAATAATAACTCCCACATATATGTTAAGGCAACAGAGTACCTCAACTCACTGATTAGTGTGGTTAATCTGGCCCAAGGGACATCGGAACGGGATGAAGGGATTTTGCAAATGCTTTAGACTATTTAGAAACCTGGGATGACTCGGACAGCATAACGGCTGTAAATGCTCAAAAAGATTGTAGACATGCTACAAAAATGGTGGCATAGCCACTCCGAAGCACAATATCAAGGTTTCGAAATCAACAGTTATGAACATACGGAAGTAGTAAAACTGAACTGAGGTTTGAAACTAACAATTCTATAAGTCTAAGGATTAGTAACACGTCATCCTGATAGATAGATGAGAAGGCCTAGTTCTTAATCCCTGTAGAAGAGAAGAGGTTGACTCAGATCAGAAGGCCATGAGGTATAAGGAGTAAAAAGAGCCTTACGTTCCGTCCCACAATCAATTCCCTTATATAACTAAAGCATTTCTAGACTCAACTTCGACCAGTTTGGCTTGGTAATCCTACAGGCAGTCAGGCTCTGATACCAAAGCTGTCAGGACCCCGACTCAATGCCACATCGATCTAGCATGTAACACCTCATATCACTTTGCGGCCTCACGCACGGTATTCCCACGGGTGTCGCCTTACCTTTGCCCGGGACCGTTTGCGCCTTTTGGCACACGTATATGATAGTGTCGCTAGCATCCATATGATAAGGAGCCCGGGCTGACATGGCTAGTCGTAAACCCAAAGTGGCACAAACCTACAGGGACAGGCATTCATGACCCAGCATCGAACGTGTCGGTCATCAGCGAGTGAATCCAGGCTGTAGCACTGGGCTAGCAGGACTCCGGTGAACCAGGCTGTAGCGGGCTAGCAGGACTCCAGTATTCATCGCGTGACATTTCCCCGAAGGGACAGACACAGGAACGAAGAAGGACACATGCCGGCCAGACTAAGTGTTCCGGAGCAGTAGCAAGCTACCATGGCTCGGTGGAAACACTAGGAGACATTTCCCGGTAAGAGAGGCTACTAAAGATAAACAACTAGATAGTCAGATCCCACACATACCAAGCATTTCAATAACATACACACAATATGCTCGATATGTGCAAATACAACATGGCATCACAACATGACTCTACGACTCAAGTATTTTATTCATTAGGCTCCGAGGAGCGAGATATTACAAACATGGGTCTCATGACCCAACATTCAAAGCATACAAGTCAAGCACAAGCGGAAGCTTAACATGTCTGAGTACAGACAGCTATAAATGAAAAAGGCTGAAAAGCCTGACTATCTACCAGATCCTGCCGAGGGCACAAGATCGTAGCTGAGGTAACAAGCTAAACGTCGAAGTCCAAGCGGAACTACTAGCGATACTGAAGTCTCTCTGCAAAAACATAAAATAGGCAAACGTGAGTACAAATGTACCCAGCAAGACTTACATTAGAACTAACTACATATGCATCATTATCAACAAAGGGGACGGTGGAGTTTAACTGCAGCAAGCCAGCTTTTACTCGGTGGCTATCCTGAACTACGACGGCAAGTAACTCTTTTGAGGTGGCGCACACGAGTCCACATATTCACCATATCAATACACCACTATGGATCCGCTCCCGTCTCCCTACGAGAACGCCATCCATAGCACTCACGCTTATCTTGCGTATTTTAGAGTATCCACTTTCACTTGTCTATGAACTATGCAAGGGGTCCAAGTTTCCATATCCGAGGAATCCGGCTATTCGAATAGATAATGATAACCCTGCAAGGGTGTACTTCTTCACACACGCTCTCGCCACTTATCGCCCTGTACACGTCATGCACCTTGGCAACCTTCAAGCAGAAGCCGGGCGAGGGAGTCGGCCACGACCTGACTAACCACACAAGACTCTAGCCCAGGTTTATCGCCTATTCGGGTTCCATCCGCAAGGAGATCCGGCCGGGGTGTCGCTCACGGCCCCAAACGATGTGTGCAGGGTTCCCGAGCCCACCATCCGGGTGCCACTTGGTACACCAGGCCACGTGTGCCTAGTCTGTCCCAAGCCCACCCTGTCGGGTGCCACTTGGTAGAAAAATAGCACTACCTACAAACACCAGAAACTAGTTGCGACTCCTGGACAGAGATCAAGTTGATTAATAAGCCGAGAGGGGTACTTAAGCATTCCAATGCGTGGTAGTAACTGTTCATGGATCACAAACACAGAACTCAGTTCCTGAGGACGGCTGCAATGAGACAACCCACCATGTACTCCTACATGGCCTCCCACCGCTACCTTTACCAAATCGTGTTCTCACACTTAGCTCACACACGGTAGGACTTGTTCACACACCTCCAATTCATCCCCGATGAACCAGACCTGACTCAACTCTAAGAAATAGCAGGCATGACAAACAAGCATGAAAGAGTAGGCACATCAGGGCTCAAACAACTCCTACTCATGCTAGTGGGTTTCATCTATTTACTATGGCAATGACAGGTCATGCAGAGGATAAAGGGGTTCAACTACCGCAGCAAGTAACAGTTGTATCGTTGTTGTCCAAATGCAGTAAAATAGAGCAGGAGCGAGAGAGTAGGATTGTATCGGAATGAACAAGGGGGTTTTGCTTGCCTGGCACTTCTGAAGATAGCATCGAGTCTTCATCAGTGTCAACGATCACAACGTCGGTCCAACGTCTATCGAGTGGGAACAACACCGAGAGACAGAGAAGAAACACAATCAATGCAATGCGACAATATGATGCATGCTATGACATGGCAATATGATGTGTGATAGGTCTAATGCAACTTGGGACATAAAGGTTTGAGTCCATTTGAACCAAGGATTCAAATGATCACCCAAAATAATAAGTGATATAAGTGCATTAGCTTGTTTCACATAAACAGCAAGGTTAAAGTGTTCTGACATGCATGAAACTAGTACAGATGGAAAGATTGGATTTTTCTGATCATTTTTCATATATAATTTATTTGATTTGGAGCTACGGTTGATTTTCTACGATTTTTTGAAGTTTAAATCATTTTCTGGAATTTCCTGATTTAATTTAAATCCAGAAAATGGATAACTGCGTCAGCCTGACATCAGCGTGACGTCAGCAAGTCAATGGCCAGGTCCAGGTCAACCCTGACAAGTGGGACCCATACGTCAGTGTCATGGTTAATTAACGGGGTTAATTAATTGTCAAGCTAATCTTAAACGAAAAATTAGTAGGGCCGGGTCCCACATGTCCGTGTCATGGGGGGGGGTTAGTTAGCGGGGTTGACCCGGTCAATCCCGCCGACGTTTAGCCGCCGGCGAGGCCGAACGCGGCGGAGGGGCTCGGGACCGCGTCTCCGGCGACCAAAAGGGCCGCGGAGACCATCTGCGAGGAGCCCAGGCTCGCGCACATCCAACCGGACACGCGGGAGACCATGGGGGTGCCGGAGCTCGCCGGAGCAGAGCTCGCGGCGGCGGCCGGAGTTCGGCCAGGTGCGCGCGGGGTGCTGTGGGGCTCGGGGGAGGCTGCGAGCGGGTCCGTGTGACTCGCCGGAGTGCACTGAGTGCAACGGCGAGCTCGTCTGCGAGCTGCAGCGGCTGTGGCCACAACGACGAGGAGCTGCGGCGGCGATGGCTTCGGTCATGGTGGAAACGACGGCTACGACGCGGAAGCGAGGGGGAGAAGAGAGGGGAAACGTGGAGATGCTCACGGCGGACTCGACGGGCTTGTCGGCGAGCTCGGGGACCCACTGGAGACGGCGGGGCGGCGATGGGGATCCACGGCGGTCGGAGGCGAAGATGGCGTCAGCGACGGCTCCAGGGGGCGCTCCGGCTTGTGTGGCTCGGCGGAGAGCTTCAGAGCGAGGAGGCGGAGCTCCTGCGCGTGTCGAAGAGGCGAGGGGGAGGCGGTGGCTACGGCAACGGCGTGCGGCGGCGACGGCAGCGTTCGGGCACGGTGGGAGAGAGAGATCCAGGGGAGGGGGAGGAACGAGAGAGAGTGAGAGAGGCCTGGGGCAGCGCGTGGCGTCGTCCGGAGGCCAGAGCGTCGAGGGGGAGGGCACACAGGCAGGCTGGTGGCGTGGCGCCCATGCGCGCGGGCGGCGAGCGCGTGCCCCTGTCCTCCTGGCGCGAGGAAGGGGATGACTGGCAGCCTGTTGGGCCGCTGGGCTGCACAGTGCCCGGCTGCACAGGGAGGTAAGTGCAGGTGGGCTTCTTCCCTTTTTTCTATTTTTGTTTTCTGTAATTTGTTTTGATTTAGTTTTAAACACTAAATCATTTTATTTACTTATGCCAATTTTTGCAGAAGCTAGTGGCATTATTCCAGAGCTCCTCAACAACTGGCATAATTTTTGGACATATATTAAATATATAACTAATATATTTCCAATGCAAATATTTATGCATTAATTCCAAATGGCCAAAATAAATACTTGTGAGCTCCTAAAAATATTGTTTTGATTTTTTTATCTCTGACCAATATTTTCATGGAGCAACTTGAGCATTTTCTTGGACCCATTTGAGAAGATTTAAATGTTGGTTATTTTTTTAGAGGTTTTCTGAGGCTTTTGAAAATTCCTCAATTCAAATTTTATTTGAATTTAAACAAGATGCACACATGGAAGCTAGCATAGGTCAGGCCAGAACTAGGGATGTGACAACTAATGAGTTCATTGCGGGATGAAGCATTACGGAATGAGTAAAGACACTGGCCAGTAACGAGATTGAACTAGGTATGATGATACCGACGATCGAATCTCGGGCAAGTAACATACCGATGACAAAGGGAACAATGTATGTTGTTATGCGGTTTGACCGATAAAGATCTTCGTAGAATATGTAGGAGCCAATATGAGCATCCAGGTTCCGCTATTGGTTATTGACCGGAGATGTGTCTCGGTCATGTCTACATAGTTCTCGACCCCGTAGGGTCCGCATGCTTAACATTCGTTGATGATTTGTATTATGAGTTATGTGTTTTGATGACCGAAGTTTGTTTAGAGTCCTCGATGAGATCACGAACGTGACGAGGAGTCTCGAAATGGTCGAGACATAAAGACTCATATATTGGAAGGCTATATTCGGACATCGGAAAGGTTCCGAGTGATTCGAGTATTTTTTGGAGTACCTGAGAGTTACGGGAATTCGCCGGGGAAGATAATGGGCCTTATTGGGCTTTAGTGGAGAGAGGGAAGAAGGGCCATGAGGTGGCGCGCACCTCCCCCCTTCCCAAACCGAATTGGACAAGGGGTGGGGGCGTGGCTCCCCTTTTCCTTCTTCCTCTCCCTCCTTTCCTTCTATCCTCTGAAAAGGAAAGGGAATCCTACTAGGACTTGGGAGTCGTAGTAGGACTCCCTACAATTGGCGCGCCCCTAGGAGGACCGGCCTCTCTCCCTCCCTCCTTTATATACGTGGGCAGGGGGCACCCCAAAGACACAAAAGTTTCTCTTAACCGTGTGAGTTTCCCCCTCCACGGTTACACACCTCGATCATACCATCGTAGTGCTTAGGCGAAGCCCTGCGCTAGTAACATCATCATCACCGTCACCACGCCGTCGTGCTGACGGAACTCACGCTCGTCCTCAACTCAATCAATAGCATGAGGGATGTCATCGAGCTGAATGTGTGCTGAACACGGAGGTGCTGTACGTTTGGTACTTGATCAGTTGGATCATGAAGAAGTTCGACTACATCAACCGCGTTATTGAAACGCTTCCGCTTTTGGTCTCTCAGGGTATGTGGACACACTCTCCCCTCTCATTTCTATGCATCACCTAGATAGATCTTGCGTGATCATAGGAAAATTTTGAAATTACTGCGTTCCCCAACATCGCTAGCGTCGAAGGCGATGGGGAACTTAGACCACTTGAGGCGGCTGGCGGACTCGGGCGCCGGGGGGGATGCATTCACCTCACGAGAGAACTGCTTGAAGTGGCAGTTGGATGGAGGGGCATGAGCCCCGCAGAGCATGCGGGCCACCCTGTGGGGCTCTTGGTAGCCCTGAGCTTTCTCGGCAGGAGGGGAGTCATTGGCGTGTGGCGGGGCGGTGTTGGACTGAGGGTCGGCCTGTAGCGGTTGGTTCTATGGGCCCTGATGGTTGTTGTCACAGGCGCCGTTTTTGTTTTTTTTTGCCCCATCGGCCACCTCCGTTGTGGCCACCACGGCCCTTGCTCTGCTCCTAGCGGCTGCTGCGGAGCTCGGTGCGGCCCTCACGAAGCAGCTTGAGCTTGTGGCAGTCTTCAATGTGTGGGAGTTCACGTTGTGGTTGGTGCAAAAAAGACGGTCGTCCTTCTTGGCCTCGCTGTGGTCGCGGCCATGCTTGTAGTCCAGCTAAGCCGCGAGGACGATAGAGCCCTTGCACTCAGCGTCCTTAACCTTGGACTTCGCCGCGTCAGGCTCAGTGTCAGGGTCGTTGTGGAGAAAAAGGTGTCCCTCTTTGACCTTGGTGCAACGGTCCGCGTGTAACGATCCGAGACCGACGCTCTCGAAGCCTTCCAGTTATTTCGTTGTCACTGTGTGTTTTATTTGTTTGTTGCATTCATCATGCCATCATTTGCATTGCATCGACACTTGCCGTCATGTTTTAAAAACTTGCATTCGTTCATCATTGTCGTTTCTCCCTTTGCCTTCATCACCTTCGCTCGGACCGCTTTGGCTACTTGATTGTGCCACGTCAGGGCCAGGCCCAGCCGCACCATGCCCATGCAAGGCCTCTTCTTCACCGGCCTACCTCTCCACCGACTGGGCTTGGACTATGGTGAGTAGCCCAGTCCACCCAGCAGTTTTGGCCCGCGTAGTATTTTTTTCATGTCTGCGAATTTGCCAAATAATCCAGAGAATGCCAGTTTTTTTAAAACAAACCTAGAGTTCATGCAGGTAATATCTCACTAACCATGCATCATATGTAAATACTTTATATTTGTAAAATGCTTAGAATTTCATCTAATTTCATAATATGTTGCTTTCATCCATGTTTAAAATGTTTAAATGGATGTTTGCATTAATTTGCATAAATGACATGCTAAAATGGTTTTATTCATAACTAATTAACCATAGCTCCGCATTAAATAAACACTATATGTAAATGGGGTAGAAAATGCATAGAATAACTTGGTGCACACTACTAGGGAAAACCTTATACACAGAACTTTAGCAGTAGCTTGGGTCAAAAAAGCACGCTGGTGATAATTAGCAGTAGCGCGCCTAAGGAAACCGCGCTGCAGATAAGTATCTAGCAGTAGCGCGTCTGGCTATAAACACGTTACTACTAAAATTCCCATGGCTTAGCCGATAGGCTACACATAGTAGTAGCGACCTATGACGAACCGCACTACCGCTACTCCATTTGTAGCAGCGCGCTTTATTATAAACTCGCTACTGCTAAAGGTTATAAAATTAAATGGAAAGAAAATAAAAAGGTAATTGAAAATGAAAGAAATAGAATAAGGTGAAAGGAAAAAAATAAAATGTGAAGAAAACTAAATGAAAAAGGGGGAAAAAGAGAAAGGAGTAGTAGTAGCGTGTATCACAGAGCGCACTGTAGCTAAGATAGCAGGAACGCTTTTCCTAGAACGCGCTACTGCTACTTCTGACTTAACCACGGGGTTCGTCCTTCCCCACGCGGCCACTTCCCCCAAATCCAACTCTCTCCACTCCCGCCGCCGCCGTCGCCCATCGGCCGCCGTGTGCTCTCCGCACCTTCTACACCGCCCCGACCCCAGATTCAACGCCGCCCCCGCCCCTGACCTCAACGCCACCCCGGACGCTGCCCCCGACCCCGACCTCGACGCCGGCCGCCATCCGCCGCGTGCCCGAGCCCCGACCCTGACCTCGACGCCGCCCTGCCCCTCCATCATCGCAGGCACCCGAGGTGAGCACGCCTGCTCCTCCCTCTCCCCTACCTCTGCCTAGGGTTTCTTTATATTTTAGTTGCATCAAATTAGTTAGGGTTCATGTAAGAGTGGAAACAAATCGGATGCGGATGCGGCTCAAATGAGTTAGGGTTCATGTAAGGGTGAAAACGAATCAAATTTCTAAGATGAATCATAAAACGAGTAAAATTTGACCACTTATTTCACTTTATAGTTGGATAATTTAAATATCCGCTACCACTTTCCACCCCTATAGGTTCATCAAATTAGATGGTAATTAGGGTAGTAGTTCCTAGGTACTAATTAGTTAGTAAGAACTAGGTACTAATTAGGTACTAGAATATTTTTATTTATAGTAAGTTCATTTTTAGTAAGAACTAGTTGAATTAATAGAACTAGTTAGTAAGAACTTGTTGCTATTTTTTAGTTAAAGCAATTTTTCCCGCCTCGACGTGGATGATGCCTATCCCGCATCCTCGTCGTCGAGTCGGCGGAGGACGACACCTGCTTGACCAGATCGGCCATGTCCGGGACTAGGCTCCTCCGGGGTGGTACTAGGAGATGCTACCTACCGGGGGCACAGGTTGGTGAGGAGCCAGCCTGTCATTGACCCGAACCTTCTTTGGAGGCGGTCGCGTGGGCCAGTGACGATCCAGAGGCTCGAGGACTCCGCAGAGGTGGTGCGTCACCGTGTCAGTGAGGAGGACGCGCACGTCCGTCTCTACTTGTTTGCGTTGGAGCACAGGTCGTTCTCCAATACCTGGCAGGTTCTCCGGGGATCTCACTGGAGCTATGATCCCGTGATGGTTCCTTCTCTGTGGGTGTCCACCGCCCGCGCCGAAACCCGTCATGTCCTAGGGTTTTAGTTGTATTAGTGATGTTATATGTATGACACTATTCGTGATGTATTAGTGATAATACTCGACGATGTACGGACGCATGAGATGATTTACTTTTGCTTATTGAATGCATGCTAATTTGAGTCCTATAAGATATTTTGAAATGTATATCTTGTGTTGCTCAATATCCAAGTGGCCGGTCATGTTTGCATGTTACACCTCCGAGTGGCCTATGTTTTGCCGGAGTGTTGATTCATTTCCATTCCGGCAAATTTCAGGCGCTCGATATGTCCTATTTTAGCAAAGGTCATGCCGGATTTTTCCGTGAATTTTGGCATGACTTGTGCCAGAATATGTAGGAAATATCGAGTGCCCCGGATTTGTGTGTTGAGTATCCTGGTAGTTGTCTTCAATTAATGTTTTAACTATGAACATAGGAAATGTCTAACGACGAAAAGGATTTCGGTATTTGCAAATACTGCGAAGACGAGCGCGGCCTGTGCGACGGAATCTTCCTAGATGATGAGAGGCGCTTCAGCATCAAGCTAGACGAGAACTTCAAAGTGGATACAGTAAGTCACAACGACAAGTCTTTTTTCGTAATTAAGCATGACATGTGCTTCATTTGCTTCAACTTATATTTTTTTTACTATTCTACTAGCGTATCCCCTGCCATGCAAGAGTTTTTGTATTGGATAAGATAGGTTTCAATCATAGTACAGAGGAAAAGAAAGTTTACTTGAAGACCGAGCATGGTTATATTTTCCATGCAAAATTATACAATTCAGACGACTATTCAAAAATAGTTGACAACTAATTTGTATTGTCAGCTTATTTCGGTGCAAGCAAACATGTCCAGCGCTTGGTAGACAGGACCGTATACTGTCCTGGAGCTGAACTCAACTGCGAGGAGCTCAGTCATTATGTTTCATGGCTTGAGGACCTTGATACTGTCAAGAAAAATTTTCTTCCTGCATTTAGAAATGTTAGTACTGAAAATGTGCGACCAATCGTGTTTGTAATGAACTACAGTCACATCTATTTAGGAAGGATGGTAAGATTTTTACTATTTGTCCTCAGTGCATCTTTTCCACACATTATTTTTGAAGCTAAATTTCATTGCTAAGTATGTTACCGTACGATGTTCTTCAACAGGGAATCCCGATGAATGTTGTGCCTTATGGGATCGAGACTAAAGGTACCATGAGTATTATCAGCTTACGGCCAAGATATCCTACAGATTACTTTAGTGCATTCAAGATTAGCGACGGATGCTTAATAGTGCAAGACTGGACCAAATATGTGATGGGGGAGCGCAGAGAAGTACTAGGGGGCAGCAAACAGATGCGCTACCCACGATTAGGAGACAGGTTCATCTGCATGCTCCAGCTTGATCAAGGAGGAGAGCTATACATGTTTTATGTTATTTTACCTAAGAGAGAGCAGCAGGAGTGATTAGCTAGCTAGAAATGAGTTTGAGGATGATGATGTGCTACACTATTACTATGATGATAAAATAGCTAGTGTTGGTGGTAATGACTATGATGATTATTATTAGCTAGTGTTAGTGGTGATTAAATAAATACTGTTGGTGGTAATGACTATGATGATGATTAAATAGCTTGTGTTGGCGGATTAGATTCAAGTTGAGGCAACATGTGGTGCACATCGAAAGTACTACTAGTCCAAACAAGATCAAGTTTGGATTAGTAGTATACTTTTGACATGCACCACATATTGCCTCCACTTGAACCTAATCCACCTTCATTTGGCACACTGTTATGGATATAATGATGTAAACCTCATAACTCTTATTGTACCAATATTTGTACGAGAGCGCATAAATACACTAAAAATAAAAAAATAAAAAAAGAATACTAGTAGCGATGGACAGAAAACACGCTGCAAGTAGTTACCTTAGCAGTAGCGTGGTACTGAACAAACGCTGCAGCTATTTGTCCTAGCAGTAGCGTGTGCGAGCACGCGTTACTGCTAAGCAATAGTTGTAGCGCCTTATTAGTAGCGCGCCTACCCGCGCTACTAGTGAGCACAAAACCAGCGCTACTGCTAGGGTTTTCCCTAGTAGTGGCACTTTATTTACTTTTTAACAAAATTAAAATATGGTTTTAGGCAGAACAGTACCAAATCCAAAATATGCACATGGGGATTTTTCGGAAATGTTGTTTGTTATTTCGGCCTCATTTAAACTTGCTTAGATAGGTATTTTATTATGCCTTACCTCTTGCCATGTTAACGCTGAGCTGCACCCTCCCGCCAGACCACCGGTCCCTGCGGTCGAGGAATGCGCTCCCACAAATGAGGAGGTGCCGCCGGTCCTTGTTGCCGAGCCTCAGACTCCAACTTGGGCGCGGCACATAGCCCATTTCCTCCAAACTGGAGACCTTCCCGAAGAGTAAGAAGAAGCTAAAAGAGTAGCCCAGAGGGCCAGTATGTATCAGTTTGTTGACGACACGCAGTACAGAAGAAGGCCCAATGGTGTGAAATTGATGTGCATTTGCCGGGAAGAAGGAAAGGAACTCTTGGCAGAGATACACAAGGGTATGTGCGGCTCACACATCGGATCAAGGGCTCTGGTTGGAAAAGCCATCCGACAAGGCTTTTACTGGCCCGCGTCCCTCCAAGATGCAGTTGAGCTGGTCACCAAATGTGAAGCCTGCCAGTTCCACTCCAAGAATATCCATCAGCCTGCCCAAGCTCTCTAGACGATCCCTTTATCATGGCCCTTCTCAGTCTGGGGCTCGACCTCTTGGGCCCCTTCCCCCATGCTACCGGGGGCTTTGAGTTCTTGTTCGTCGCCAACGACAAGTTCACAAAGTGCCCAAAAGTGGAGCCCGTGAGAAAGGTGACCGCATAGTCAGCTATCAAGTTCTTGAAGGATTGGTGAGCTGCTTCTGGGTCCCCGCCAGGATCATCACCAACAATGGCACCCAATTCACGAGCCACACCTTCATGCATACGTTTATGCCCTTGGAAGTAAAAATAACGTTTTCCTTTGTTAATCATCTAGAGCAGCGGACAGGCTGAGAGGGCGAATGCTGAAGTGCTGCAAGGACTCAAGACGAGAACATTCAATAAGCTGCCGAAGTATGGCAGGTGATAGATCGACAAGCTGCCGGTGGTTCTTTGGTCCATCAGGACGACACCAAATCGAGCTACCGAGCAGACTCCCTTCTCTCTAGTCTATGGGGCAGAAGCAGTTATCCCCACAGAACTCATATACGGGTCACCTCAAGTACTTGCCTATGATGAAGTAGCACAAGAACGGCACTGGCGTGACGACGCTGTGCTACTTGAGGAGAACCATCTCCGGGCTGCTATGCGTGGTGCATGCTACCAGCAAGCCCTACGTCGCTATCTCAGCCGCAGGGTTCATGCCCAGAGTTTTGAGGAAGGCGACCTTGTCCTTAGGCGCATTCAGTCTGCCAAGGGTACAAACAAGTTGATGCCAAAGTGGGAAGGCCCTTATCGGGTTGTACGAGTCATCGGACGTGGCGTAGTCCGTCTGGAGACTAGAGATGACATTCAATTGCAAAACTCATGGAACATTGAGCATCTCCATAAGTTCTACCCGTAAGGCGCGGCTGTCGGGCCCTGCCAGGCAGCCACCCTTTTGTGCAAGCTTTACCGGTGTTGCATGTAACCCCTTGTACAAAGCCAGCGCAGACCCTGAGCAACAAAAAAATAAATGAAGTGCTAGGGGCCCCGACAAATTGCATGATGCATAAGAATATCATGAGCATAGCATGTTCATGTAGATAAGATCGCATGTGGCATCATTCTCATCTGCACTAAGCTGCAAGGCTCTTACTAAGGACTTGTTGCCAAAGCAGAGAAGAGAAGACAAGCCTACGTCACGATCCCAGGCAAGCCAAAGAGATAAGTTCTTTCTTACCCATACGTGTTCTGTCAGTAGAGAATTGTGCTTATGAAAACCTCCCCACCTTCAAAACTTAGGTGCTCCCATCCTTTGACTTGAACATTGCTTCGCTCTCGATGGTTGCAGTGGACTTTGGCGAAAAAGTTTGTAGGGGGGTTGGTCCCTCTTTATGATTTGTGCCCGGTAGGCCTAGCTCCGCGGCATCAAACTAGGGGTACCGACAGGATAGCCTGCCGAGGAAAACTTGTTTACTTGAATGTATAGAGGCATTTCACCTCTGTAAGGACATGTTACATGCACAAGTACCCGACAAGGCTTGTCTTTTTCATTAATATGCAGATTAACAAGTACAAGATCTTACATAATGCAAACAAGGGTAAAGAGGATTACATAATTTAAACTAAAGTTTGGCTAATGCCTACATATTTTTGTCGGCGTACTGGGAACGGGGGTCCCCAGACATGCCTGCCTGTGACGTGGCTCAAGGAGTGGCCCAGCATGGCCCGTCTTCATCAACCCAAGCTCAATACCCTCGCGAGGGGCCAAGCCTCGCGGGGCGGACGACGCAAGGCTTCCTCAAGGGCGGCCTCACCAGGCAGGCTCGCGAGGAGGCAGAGAGATCAAAGCAAGAGTACCTCGCAAGGTGCTCATGACGCAAGCCATGACGATCGAGACCAGGTGGGCGCCAGGCGGGCGCCAGCCTGCGTAGTGTCCTCGTTTCCTCTTTGGTGCAAAGGGGCAAGCGCAAGCGCGGAGTACCGAGGCATCAAGCAAAGGTTACCATTTCGGTGCAACGAGACCAAGACCAGCAGAGCGGCAGGAAAGAGGTCACCGTGGAGCCCAAGACGGCGTCATCGCCAGTGCCTTTGGCAGTCGAACACAAACTTAGTCAGGATAACTTGTACTAGATGTTCCCCTTCAAAATGGGCATTGTTAGCTCCCTTCCCGCTCAATATTCGGGAGGAGGACCAGGGCCTCTATAAGTAGATATAGCCACCACAGTAGAGAGGGAGAGTTCTCATCAGAGCCAGAGGTGATCCAACTCACCCAAGTAGTTCACCGCACCAGCCCAAGAACACCTCTCGCGAGGCTATTCTTCCTCTGTATTATTCATCATCAGCCCTGAGGCAATCCGCCACACCACACACTGGATTAGGGTATTACACCACAACGGTGGCCCGAACCAGTAGAAACCTTGTGTCCCTTGTGTTGTTCATCATGTTGCTTAGATTCGCAGCGAGGCGTTGGGACGTGGGATGATAGGAGGAAGATCTTCGCGCGCACCCCAGAGTTCGAACCTTAAGGGTTTTTCCAGAACCCGATATCCGACATTTGGCGCGCCAGGTAGGGGTGCGCCGGAATCTTTTTTCCGCTGTTCCGTGTTCAATCGTTCGTCGCATCCATGGCTGACGCTCGCCAAGATCAAGCCGAGCGTCGGGCTGCTCTCGCCGCCCGCGTCACCTATACGGCTCCCGTCGGTGGGCCTCCCTGCTATTCTCCATTGCCTGCCGCCAACGCCACCACCGGCCCGGCGGGGAATGAGCAGCAGGCGTCGTTGCTACATCTCTCTGTGCGGCGGGAAGGCCACACCGCCACTCCATCGCTGACTCCAGCTGGTTCGTCGTCTCACGGCCATCAGGCTCCCACGGACGCGCATACCACGTTGCTCCTGGCATGCGAACTCCTGCACTACCGCCCCGTCGACGACCTCTACGAGGAGTGGCTCGCTCGCATCACCGAGCTCGTCAGCGTAGCAGGGGGCTCTCCTGCGTCGTTCCTCTCACTACCTCGCCCTCCGTCTTGCATGGGTGATGTAGCTTAGGAGGTGCCTCCGCCACCTCCTCCCCAAGAAGTGCCCTGGCTCCAAGGCGCGCGGCCCCTGGACAAGACCCACCGCGTCCAGCGCCCGCACGACAAGAAAGGAGCTGCCAAGAAATCCCTCGTCCCCTAGAAGGTGCTCGTGTGCTCCCTGCTCCAGCACGTCGTGACCGCATCCCTGCGCCAGCATGTCAAGACCCCGCGCTGCCCCTGGTGGCGGCGCGCAGGAATCCCTAGGAGCAAGCCCTGTGTCTGCAAAGGGCTCCGGTAGCCATCGCAGGCTGCCACGCCTTCACCACCGAGCTATGTAGTGTCGCCTGGCCGGGCAAGTTCAAGCCGGATCTGCCTCCTTGCCGACCCCGCGAAGTTCCTGCAGCTCTACGAGTTGGGCATCGAAGCGGCCAACGAAGATGAAAAGGTCATGGCGAATTGGTTCCCCATGGCGCTCAAATATGGTGCCCGCACTTGGATCCTAAACCTGCCTCCCGACACGATCTCCTCTTGCGACGAGATGCGCACCTGCTTCATCGCCAACTTCCAGGGCACTCTCGACCGTCCTCCAGTCGTGGGTGACCATCGCCGCATCAAGCAGCAACCTGGAGAGACCCTGCAGAAGTACATCCAGCACTTCAATAACGCTTGCCTCAAGATTCCTAAGGTGACCAAGGAGGCCATCATCTCAGCGTTCTCTGATGGCGTCCGTGACGTCAAGATGAAGGAGGAGCTGGAAATCCACGAGGATCTGTGCACATCTTTGGAGCTGTTCAACCTGGCGACCAAGTGCGCAAGGGCTGAGGAGTGGCTTCTGCTCCAGTGTCTTCAGCCGGCGTCGCGATCCCTGATGGAGGCCTCCCAAGCCTTCATATCCTCCTCCTTTGCCTGGCGGGCGCGAACCTCCTTGGCGAGCTCATCGCGCAGGCCTTGCAGCTCGTCCTCCAGCGCCTTGCAGCGGCGCTGGACAGTGGAACCATCCTTCAACGCCGCGTTGCGAGCGGCTATGGCCTGGGTGGCGACTTGCTTCTCCTCCTCGGAAGCCGCCACGGCCTGGCTCAGTGCCGCTCGGACGGAGGCGTTAGAGCGAGCCCAGCCAAAAATCAGCTCCAGGCGCCCGGCCACCAAGCGGGGGTCTGCGCCTTGGAGATCTTCTCGCAGCCAACCCAGCTCAGCAGTAGCACGGTCCAAGGCGACAGAGGAAGTAGAGGAGTCAGGGACCAGAGGAGTAGGAGGAGGAGACGGCAGCGTAATCACGGCCCGGGAGGCTGGGACCTCCTGAGCCTTGGCAACCTCGGCGACATCATCAAGCACCGGCGCCTCCAGAGCTAGCTGGGCCACAGGGGTTGGGCCCCCGCCAGAGCGTCCCTCCTGGCCTTGCGAGGACGACCGGGCAAGGTAGGTGTGAGCTCCACTAACTCCCCTTCCCGTAGGCGAAGGCACGGCTACAACAGACTAGCTAGCCCCAAGCGGAGCCACCGTGTCCCCCTTTAGCCTCTTCGCTGCAGGCGGAGGCCTGCCCAAGCAGCGGAGGAGATCAAGCCCTGACAGCGAAAACAAGAGCAAAGCAGAGTTCGAGTAGTTACTCGTTAGTCATGGCAAGCTCCAACGGCCTCCTCCCGAGCTTAAATCCCAAGAGCCTCTTAAGGGGCGCAGCCTCGGGAGGTCCGGAGGCAGAAGAGGGCGCACCGGAAGGGCTGGAGCTGGCTTCGGGTAGTACCAGAGCCGGAGTAGACCCTCGAGAGATCAGCTCCGACATGTCCTTCTTTGGGATCACGGGCGGGTCCTCTCCCCCTCGCCTGGTGTCGGCCTCGTCATCGTCCGACATGGAGCAGAGGACGTTGGACCTACGCCAGGGGGAAGTCTCCCCTGTCTCCTTAGTGGTCGCCTCCGAGTCGCGCTCCTCCTCTTCCTCGTCTTCCTCCTCTCCCACGCCGGAATCATCAGAGGACAACTCCACCATCGCCGCTGCTACCTGGCCCTCGGGAGGCACCCCCCGGTACCAGACCATCCCCGTCAAAGGTGGGCATGGCGTCCACCACCCGCTCCCAGTCGTCGCGAAGGAATAAAGGGACCGGAGCGCCCACCAGACGTTCCACATCCTCTCCAACCAAGAAGCGGAGAGCTGCGGTCAGATCTTCATCAGCTAGGGCCTCCAAGTTCAGGCGGAGATCGGCGTCCGCATCCCTGAGCCTCGACAACGGGCGCGAGTGCGCCTAAAGTGGGGCCACCCGATGCACCAAGAACTCCCTCAGGAGCTTGGCCCCGGTCAGCTTTGTCGCCTTCATGTTGCTCGGCCCCAGGTCGGTGTTCATCTTCTCCAGCACCAGCTTCGCCCGACGGTCGTCAAGCTTCGCACGGGACCATGCCTCATCGGCCTGGGGCTGCCCCACGGGCAATGCCAGCCGAGAGTTGATGCATTCGGCATCCAGCATGACCCACTTGCTCCGGAAGCCATCGGCCCTCTTCCTGGCCTTCGAGATCGCGTTGGCTTTGGAATATGCAATGAAGCTTGCGCACGCCGAGGTATTGGCGCTAGTGACTCGGAGGAAGAAGAAGTGGCGCAGCAAGGCTACGGAAGGCATCACACCGACGTGCGGCTCGCAATAGTAGGCAAAAATCGACAGGAGAAGAACAGAGTTGGGATGGAGATGGAGAGCCTGCAGCTTATAATGGCAGAGGACAGCATATAATAACTCGGAGAAAGGAGGCACCAGGCCAGCGATGACGGCGGTCATGAAGAAGGGATAGAAGGTGCTCCCCTTGTCCTCCGGGTGGGCGGAGCCGGGTCGGAGCGTAGTCTCCCCCATCTCACTTCCTTGCGCCACCGTCATCAGGCGCGTGAGGGCGAGATTCTTCTTTGTCACGTTGGGGGGATCCAGAGCCGGCGAGTACTAGGCCGATGGAGCCTCAACCGCGGTCTTGCGGGGCGCCATTGCTCGCTGGAGGAGAAGGGATGAGGCGGATCTGGAGATTTCAGAAGGAGGTGGGCGAGAGCAAGAAAGGGGATCTGGAGCAAGGGGAATGAGAGCAATGAAGGTAAGCCTAACCCGATCTAGCCTTTTTGTCAGACGGGCAGTTGCTGAGGCAGCGTGAGGAAGCGGAGACACCCACGTCCACTCAACCACCACGCGGCCACCAAGGCCGCAGGCTGTTGGGGCCCGCGATGCTCCGCACTTGCCCTTTCGCTTTCCTGCTAAGCCAAGTCCGAGCGCGCCTTGGGACCGGGGGCTACAGTCGGCATTCTGGGAACGGGGGTCCCCAGACTTGCCTGCCTGCGGCCTGCGGCGTGGCTCAAGGAGTGGCCCAGCATGGCCCGTCTTCATCAACCCAAGCTCAAGACCCTCGCGAGGGGCCAAGCCTCCGAGGGCGGACGACGCAAGGCTTCCTCAAGGGAGACCTCACCAGGCAGGCTCGCGAGGAGGCATAGAGATCAAGGCAGGAGTACCTCGCGAGGTGCTCATGACGCAAGCCATGACGATTGAGACCAGGCGGGCGCTAGCCTACGAAGTGTTCTCGTTTCCTCTTTGGTACAAAGGGGCAAGCGCAGGCGCGGAGTACCGAGGCATCAAGCAAAGGTTACCATTTCGGTGCAACGAGACCAAGACCAACAGAGCGGCAGGACGGAGGTCACCATGGAGCCCAAGACGGCGTCATCGCCAGTGCCTTTGGCAGCCGAAGACCAACTTTAGTCCAGATAACTTGTACTAGATGTTCCCCTTCCAAATGGCCGTTGTTGGCTTCCTTCCCGCTCAATATTTGGGACGAGGACCAGGGCCTCTATAAGTAGACATAGCCACCACATTAGAGAGGGAGAGTTTTCATTAGATCCAGAGGTGATCGAACTCACACAAGTAGTTCACCGCACCAGCCCAAGAACCCCTCTCGCGAGGCTGTTCTTCCTCTGTACTATTCATCGTTAGCCCCTGAGGCAATCTGCCACACCACACACTGGATTAGGGTATTACACCACAACGGTGGCCCGAACCAGTATAAACCTTGTGTCCCTTGTGTTGTTCTTTGTGTAGCTTAGATTCACAGCGAGGCGTTGGGACGTGGGATGGTAGGGGGAAGATCTTCACGCGCACCCCAGAGTTCGAACCTTAAGGGTTTTGCCGGAACCCGATATCCGACAATTTTAGACTGAAAAAAGATAAGCACCCCGTGATGCCTTTCTTGTCCCTCTCCTCCTAGGCACTGTGGTGGGAGGCGAAGAGGGCAAAAGGAGCGCCTGGGCAGAAGCTCAGCCTGACCCCGTCAGGCCCTTTGACAAGGAGCCTGGTAGGCGCTGGCGAAGGTGATGGTGAAGAGATCGGCGGGGACGACCCCCCCCCCCCCCCAGCCGCCACCACCAGGGCCAATAGGACGTGGTAGGGCAAACAAAGCTATAGCCCGCGAGGAAGCCTACCGGGGTCCAGCTGGAAGGCTGCTGGAGGAGCCAAGGACACAACTCCCACCTCTGCATCCAACTCCCTGGTAAATCGCCTTGTCAGGAAAGGGGTGTAGGTGCATATGATGGTGCCGCCACCTGAGGGTGTCAGTGCGGCTGCTGTTCAGCTGGAGTCATAGTCATCGTCCTCCCAGTCGGCGCCATCGTCATTGCTGTCACTGTCCTCCTTGTTACTATTGCTCGAGGAGGAGATTTCGTCGTCGATCGAGCTCTCCACGCAGCACCCTAAGCAAGCACCCGAGTACCCAAAGACCATGACGGAGAGTAGGTCGGCCTCCATTAAGTTAAAATGGAGTACGTGCCCCTCTGACAAGCTATGGGCGCAAGCAAAGGTCTTCCAGCCATGTCGTAAGAACATGACATGAGGGGCAGGAAAATCCGCATTTACGTGCATGCCGCCATTCACGCAACCCTTCATGTGCAGCTTCAACGCGCGCGGCTGTTCAAGCTCCATCACCCTCACGGATGGAGTGGGGAGACAGAGGCGTCCGCGCGGAGGCTTGTACAATCTGATGATGAACTCCAGAGGTTGGTCTCCAATGTGGCCTTCCATCAGGGGAGGGCGGGCGGTGGGGGTGCAATCAGAGCGCCACCCCATCCTCCTCCGTCCCGGGCACCGCGACGACCACGACCTCGACCCCTCCCACCTCCTCTCTGGGTGGGCTCCGCCCCCGCATTTCCGGAGGGAGGAGGGAGATGCTATCGAGCATAAGTTCTCGTCCCCTCCATTGGAGCAGTGCCGCACCCCGACCTCTCACTATGGTGGGCAAGGACTCCTACAAGAACGGAAGGAGCAGGGTGTATGGAAAAACAACTTGCCCCATGTTCCCTTTTAAAGACGAGTAGGGCAGGGGGCTAGATTTTTCCATGAAGGTGGCCGCCCCGTTCGACCAGTCCGACTCTCCCTCACCATTTAAGGCTCGAAGAATCAAGGCTGACCCCCTGCACTAATCCACAATGCTTGGCTTTTTGCCATGGCGCTCATTCCCGCACCCTTTGCATCTGCCACCAACTTTGCATAGTGCATGCAATACACATGGCGGAGGAGCTTGGAGCGGGAAAGACTATGGGGTGGCGGCTACCATCCCGTGAATGTGGGACAGGGATACCCCACAAATCGTGGCCCATTATCTCTCCCACTACAATTGGCATTACGCGACGCGCGGGATAACCGGAAACTGACCTAGGCTTAGGTTAATGAAGAAGCAAAGAAGATCTCAAAGGACAAGCAACTACTACCCTCTTGCGTGTGCACTGGATAAGGCCTACCCCGACGACGCCTGACAGCATGTTCGGGCCAGGCCTGGGGGCTCCTGCAGGTGCAACAAACCCTGGGTCTATTGCCTAGACCATGCACAAGCCTAAAAGAGCAAGGTTGCAAGCCAAGGGAAGCAAGAGACCACTAAGACGATATCAAGTTGAAGAGAAAGCTCTTTGAGAAATTAGAGGGCGGATTAAGAAGACCAAGTCAAGCCAAGGGAAGCAACACACCACTAAGGGAAAGCGTCCCTTACAGGGTAGGCGAGCCTTGCGAGGTCGAGGTTACTCCGAAAACAAGTCTCAAGACCGCCTCAGCAAGCTTGCCGGGGACGCCAAGGGCAAACCACCCCGCCAAGGCTCCACCGCTCCACCCCACAGCAACGGAAGTCATTGATCGCTATGGTGTCAAGCCCCCAAGTGACTAGGTGGCTGTTTCTTGATACATGGCAGCCACTTTTGTAGGAAATCACCTCCAAATGACACCCGTCCAGAGACATGTCGAATAGACAAACAAGAAGGTGGCCAAACAACCCGATAAGGTTTGCCGGGCACACCATGATGTGACACTAAGCGACGCATTTAATGCGCTCTGCCTTGTCTACAGAGTTAGGTATGATAACACTATTTGCTATCTAATCAGTACACAATAACTAATTTACCATTATGGTGACCCCTTGATGTATAAAAGGAGGGCCATGTCAACCGTAGAAAGGATTCAGACCCTTGTACACTCATACGTGCGTAGCTGCCCTCGCCTCGAGGCAACCCTGCCGGGCTAGAGCGCTGCGTCTCCACCATGTTCCTCTTATCATTCCGCCAAAGTAGGAGTAGGGTTTCACAACTAGGGAAAACGCTATACACAGAGGTATAGCAGTAGCGTTGGTCAAAACTCGGTGCTAGCGCTACTTAGTAGTAGTGATTGTTCCAAAACCACGCTACAACCATTGTTTTAGCAGTAGCGCGTCTTCACAGAAAAGCGCTACTACTAAAATTCCCTCACTAGTGCCGGTAGGCTAGGAATAGTAGTAGAGGTTCTCCCAGAAGCACGCTACTGCTAAAAACATTGTAGCAGCGCGTTTTTGCTGTAGAGCGCTACTGCTATGTAAAAGAAAATAAATAGAAAAATAAGTAGAAAAGTAAATGAAAATGAAAGAAATAGAAAAAGGAGAAATGAAAAAAAGAAAATGTAAAGAAAACAAAAGAAAAAGAAAAAGAAAACAAAAAGGGATAGCGGTAGCGCGTTTCTCTGGAACACGCTATAACTATCTTAGCTATAGCGCGTTTCGGAAAACGCGCTACTGCTAGTTTGACTCAAATCCCGGCAGCCCGGGTTCAAAATTTCGCTAAGTCCTTCCCCCCCCCCTCTCTACCCCCCCTGTCCCCCAACTGCTCCATCACCGCCGTTGCCCTGCCGCCTTCGACCACACCGCCACCGCCTGAGGCCGCCTTCGACCACACCGCCGCCGCTCGCCGCCGCCCGAGGCCGCCCCCTCGACCTCACAGCCGCCGGCCGAGGCCGTCGTCGACCTCACTGTCGCCTCCCTCGAGCTCACCGCGGCCGCCCTCGACCTCACCACCGCTGCCCGAGCCAGAGCCTGCCCTCCCGCCGACCGTAACGCTATGCCTCTCCTGTCCCCTACCCTCCTCTTTCTCTCTGCTAGGGCAATTATATATATGTTGATACTGTGTTGATGTTCATATGAACCCTAGGTGTTCATATGAACCCTAGATTTTTTAGGGCAGTAGGCATTTTATAGCATTGGGGAAAAATGATTAGCAATTTTTTTAGGAAATTAGCTATGGCAATTTTTATGAAAATTCCTAAACAGTAATTCCATTTAACTTTAAACTAATAGAGGGTATATAAATAATAGTAGCATTTCGATTTAAATTAACAGAGGGTATAAACAAAAAAAACTTAGCTATAAAAAAATATTTTGACTATGGACCTGAATTTGTTCCAAATTTCATTCAAATGAAATGTGAATTATTTGGACTATGGACCTGAATATTTTTGAAGAAATTGTGTGTAGGTACTAAGGTCTTGCTGTGTAAATTTTGGTGAGGTCAAAAGGGTTAGAGAAAATGTAGTTCCTAGACTTTTAGCTTTAGACAAAAAACAAAAGTATTTAGCTATAAATAAAAAACAGTAGCTATGAAATTTAGCTATAAACAAAAAATAGAATTGTTTTTCTTTTCGAAAACTTGGTCAAACTATTTGTTGCTATGTAAACAAAAAACAAGATTGTTTTTATATGATATATGTCATTGATGTTCATTTGCATATTCCATTATTGTTGATTATATCTTTTCATTGAAGTGGCCATGTTATATGCAAATTCCTCAATAGTGTTTGCTCATGTTATATCTTTTCATTGAAGTTGTTCGATTGTGCCCAAGTGGCTTTGTTGTTTCTAGGGAATGATGCTGAGTGGCCTATGTTTTGCCAGAATGTTGATTCATTGTTGTTCCGGCAAATTTCAGGTTCTTGATTTGTCCACTTTTTAGCAAAGGTCATGCCGAAATTTTCCATGAATTTCGGCATGACTTGTGCTACAAACTAGGACACATCGAGTGCCCGGGATTTGCCACACCAGGAAGGAGTCAACATTCCTGCAAAATAATAGTCCTTTTTTATGTCATTATTCATTTTATTAGGTCTAGAATTAATTGGCTAAATTTAATCATAGGAAACATGGCTAGCAACGATGAAGCACTGGGTTCTGGTGATTGCGACGACGTCTACCGGGTGGCAGACGAATTTTTTAGCCTTACCGACGATCAACTGATGTTGTTGCTGGGCCCACCGGTGGCATCGGGGACTGAGACCGACACGCAGACCGGTGCTGAGACTGAGAACGGCGCTGATATTCAGACCGGCATCGAGACCGGCGCTGAGACCGGTGCTGCCTTGGGGAGTGGAGGTAGTGTAGAACTGAAAGCAAAGAGGCAACATGTTCCTAACAAACTCAGGACTACTAGATTAGTGGTCATGGAGGTGGTCGACGGCAATTTTGAGCCAAAGGTGCCCGAGGAAGCGCGCACGTGCTACGGCAATCAAATAGGCTGCATCGTACGGACAACCGCCACCATCAACGATGAGAAACTACAGAAGATAGAAAATATGAGGAGCTCCCTCCTAAAGAAGTTTCTCCAGATATTGTTGTTCCCGGGACGGAATGAGAATGATTATGAAGATCCAGACGAGGACCCGGCAATGAAGAAGATAAACAAACACGCCATGACCAAGTTTAGCGACGCGTTGGCCGCCTGGAAAAATCGAGTGAAAGCAAAGATCAACGACAAGGAACCCTACTCCGAGATTGTAAAGGATAATACGACAATCACAGAGGAGCAGTTTCAAATATTCAAGGAGGCTTTCGAGGCCGAAGCTGTCAAAAAAAAGCCTAAGTACATGAAGGGGCTTCAAAAGAGGAACATTGGGAGCCACCACCTTGGAAGCCGTGGTTATGGCGGAAAGAGGTCCAAATGGGCCAAGGAGGACGCGGAAGCCGCGAGTCTGGGCATCCCAGACCCCTTGGCGGATTTCACCATCCCGCAGGAGCGTGACGTCCTGATGGCCCGGCTCCGTTGGGACCCAGTGAAGAAGATTTACGAGACAACACCGGTCATTATGGAGTTCATGAGACTGCTGGTAATTTTAGTTTCTGATCAATTCGACTGCACACGTTAGTCATATTTGTAAACGATCCTTGTGCCTTTTGCAGAGAGAGCAGCACCGGATTGCGGCCGAAAGCGACTCGCCGTCTGAGGCATTGGTGAGGCCCAAGTGGGACACTCCATTCAATCGGGCGTTGAACATATTGAAACGACAATCGGTGGATACTCGACCGTCGTATGGACGCGTGCACGGTGTCGGAGACGGCGCCACGTGGAAGAAGTACTACCGTGAGACCACGGAGGAGAGAAAGGAAAGACGGAGGTTAACTGAAGAAAACATCGACAAGAAGGTTGAGATTGCGGTTGAGAAGAAATCATCTCAAACAGTCGCAACAGCGGTAGCTGCTGCAAAACAGGTGGTTGCAGATTTGTCTACTTCCTTGGTGACGGGCGTTTTCACTTGGACAAGGCAAGAGGACATTCCCCTTGCTGACTTCTTGGGAGCACCTGCTCCCGCACCGGCTCCCGAACCTGCTCCCGCACCGGACGTGCTCGGTGGTGCCTCGTCTTTCGCTGAGCTCGACGCCCTCACAGTATCTGTCACACCGACCCCCTTCAATATAAATGTATAATCTCCTGTTTTCGTTGCCTTTCGGATGTCTCACGTCGCAGACTTTTCTTTGCAGGCCGACGAAACCCCGTGCACCATATTGTACACCATCGGCGAACAGAAGGTGGACGTGGGGAAGGCGACGATAATGGAGCCGAAGGAACCATTGTTCCACAGCCAGCCGATCCCCCCGAACATCTTCAAGGTTTCCATGGCCAGTGTCAAATCGGGCCACGAGAATGTGCCTCCTCTAATACTAGTGGCGGATTACGACGAGACCCCGTGGAGGCTTGGTGATTGTTGCAATGGGTGGGTCCTGTTGTGGCCAATGAGTCTGCTTCGTCTGGAGGCGGCCAGGAGCACACCCACGAGCACGCAGCCTCAGCAAGGTATGAAAATCAACACCCCACCTACCCAATTAGCGTTGGGTGTCGGGTTGGGTGATAGCAGACGGGGTAAGGAGGAGGCTCCATTAGTCGCTGATGACGTCACCATGGATGAGGATGAGGATGACAATGGTGCTGAACAGTATGTCTATACTGGCGCCTCCTCAGGGTTTGAGCGTCATGAGTCGGTGCCTGAATTACCGTCTAAACCTATTATTGACGACCTTTCGGTAGTAAAGAAATCTAGGAAGAGAGCGAGGAAAGGCAAATAAGCTGATTCTATGATCCAGCCGCCTCAGCAGCCTCGGCTTCAGGACCGTATAGATATCGCCGATGCGGATAAATGGCATATCCCTGGTCAACCAATCCTACCTGCAACGGCGCTACGGGCCAGATTCGGCGATCTAAGGAGACTTCATGACGATGTGCTGCAGGTAGAGAAAGGCCTCATCGCCTCGAAAGATCCAGGATACCCACTCTACGTGGTTAACGTTCCGTGGCAAATGTCGTACGTCGACAGCTTCCCCGCGGATAAGTTCTTCCTCCAATTCGATTACATATTCGACATGTTTCACGTGAAGAAGCTGGATTTTACGTTTGTCCGCCTTTATGCCTTGCACATGAACTACATCATTGGGGTTGAGCAGATACATCATATCTGTGTCGCTGACCCGTACTACATGCACGAGGGCTTCTTGGGAGTCTGTGCGGAGCAGCGTGAATACGCAAGGGATTACATCGTCAGTTTCATGCTCGCCAATAAGGACAAGGAGGCGATTCTCGTGCCTTATCATCCCGTGTAAGTCATCCGCGCTGCTATCCTTCCTTCGATTTCAACAATTCATTTGCACGGTGGAGGCTAATTAATTTGAGGTGTACTTATTTTGCGCAGCGGCGGGCGCGCCGTCCTCATCATCCTCTACCCCCGATTCTCCCACGCTCTTTACATGGACTCGTCGAAGAACATTCACAAAAAGGATTACACCCACATCAAAGATGTTCTCGATAGTGCTATGTTTTACTACCAAGCAAGGGGTGGAGAGGTTAGGGACAAGAAGAGAAGGGGCGGTAGGGCTGCCTTCAGCCATTAGACCAACTTCTGCTGCATCCAGCAACCGAAGGATTCTCTTAATGATGGATTCTATGTCCTACACCACATGCTGGAGTACAGACGGGATCACCAGAACCTTCACATGTCACCTAGATCTGGCGATGCCCATATTCTGCAATGGGGAATGGACATAGGAGATATCGAGGATCATCGACTTCGAGCTGAGTTCTATAACATCCAGCGCGACCTTGCCCAAATCATCATGAAGGAGGTCGTCGGAAAAACAGGGAGGTTCTACGGAGAAGGACAAATGTCGCGGGAAGACGTCCAAACATGGATAGCCTCTCAGCGTCTCGACATGAAGCCTTTCACTAAGCTCAAGGACTATCTCCCTAACATGGATGGATGGCACGACATGGTGGAGTGATTGTCGATATATGACAATGTGTCCGTTTAGTCCATACTTTCTGTATGACAAAACATTGAGTTATGCATGGTGAAACTTTATTTGTGATGTAATTAAATCGTCATCCTCCTTGACTAGCGAAAATCACTCTAGTTAGGGCATTTTGGGTACGATGAACTTTGTTATTTATGCTTATGATATGTTGTTTCTATTTTTGCCAAGTCTGTCTCTTTCTGTCGCTCAACTATATATGTTGCATATCATCGACTCATGTGACGATGCAGGTGCATAGATCATAGATGGCCAAGAAGTGCTGCGCCAGGAGTATATATACGACAAGTGGCCGGAGTGTCAGGCCCAGGTGTACCGGTTTCTGGTTTCCGAGCGACAGGCAGTAGTTAGTTTAGGTTCACACTAATGGGAGAGAGGGATACGAACTCATGTACTCAAAGTGATAGCTCTTCTCGCGTATATCATTGTTTAGATGGATGACGATGTATTTGCATGTAATCGAGACTTGTATCGCTATTTTCGAGATTGATGACGGGAGACCACTTTGTGTTGGATGATGATTATGATGATGACATGATTTGATGAGACTAATTGTATGTATATGCTATGATTACATTTGTATGTCTATGATATGCTAAAGATTATTGTATAAAGCCTATTCAAATACAAAACAAATACAAAACAAATATGCAGGAAAAAAACTAATAAAACTAGTAGTAGCGAGGGGGGAAATTAAGCAGTAGCGCCGCCTTACCAGTAGCGCTTCCCTGTAAACAGCGCTGCAGATAATATCAGTAGCGCCCTTTTCTAAAGAGCGCTACAACTATTCATGTATAGCAGTAGCGTGGGACAATAGGCGCTACTGCTATACGTTAGCTGTAGCGCCTTATTAGTAGCGCCGGTACCCGCGCTACTGAGAGGCCCAAAACCCACGCTGCTACTAGGCTTTTCCCTAGTAGTGTTTTACTCTTCGTGGTGGCCCGAACATGAGTAAAACTACCCGTGTGATCTCTGTCGTGTTGTGCTACATTCTCTGCTCTTTGTGCAATGTGCTCATCATGTCGGCGTCCTGGATAAGGGGGTATCCAGCCCTGCCTGCCTCCGGCCCACCACGTGGCTCCATCGACGGCCTGGTACGGCCCAGCTTCAGCATCAGCAACTCAAGACTCTCGCGAGGGGCCAAGCCTCATGAGGTGGACGATGCCAAGAACCCCGAGGGGATCAGCCTCCTCAAGCTGGCTCTCGAGGGGCGGAGAGTTCAATGCAAGGTTCACCTCACGAGGCTCAGCTGACATGAGCCATGATGATCAAGGCCAGGCGGGTGCAGAGCGCAAGTTTCCTCTTCGGTGCAAAGGAGGCAAGCCACAAACGCGGAGTCGTGAGGAATCAACCAAAGGTTTCCATTCTGGTGTAACGAGACCAAGACTGCCAGGACGGCAGGACCGAGGTCATCGACGAGCCCACCGAAGCGTCACGACCAGAGGCTTTTCGCATGCGAAGACCACTTTTGTCAGGATAAGTTGTACTACTTGTCCCCTTTCAAACCTGGCCGTTGTGGGATCCCTTCCCGCCAACATTTGGGAACAGGATCAAGGCCACTATAAATAGGACTAGCCACCACCATAGAGGCAGGACGAAGACAAGTCAAACTAGCTCACACCACACCAGCTCCCTTGAGCTCAAGAACACCTCACCCCCTGAGGCCAGTTCATCCACTGTACTAGTTTATCCTCAGCCCTCCGAGGCAATCCACCGAAACGCTGGAGTAGGGTATTACACCGCAAGGTGGGCCGAACCAGGATAAATTGTTATGTCTCTTTGTCTCTTTGAGCTTGACGTGCTAGGCTTAGGAGGATCGCGAGTAGGCAGGCTGGGTATGTTGAGATCTCCGCATGCACCCTAGAGATCGAACCTCTCAAAGGTTTGCGGATCCCTTAATCCGACATTTGGTGTGTCAGGTAGGGGTGCCTCGGAAATCTTCTACCCAGACCACCAGATCCCGCCGCCGACCCCGATGGCGGGCGCTCCTCCGTCGACCCAGCCGACGCGCGCTCCCGAAGAAGCACCAGTGCTGCGCGGCTTCACCCTCTCTCTACGGCAGGTGTAGTGGCCGCCCAAGTTTCGACCTGAGATGCCGCCACGTTACGGCGCGGCGGATCCGGCCGCCTTCCTTCAAGCATACAAGGAGGCAGTCTGGGCGGTGATACATCTCCAACTTATATACTTTTCCAAACACTTTTGCCCTTGTTTTGGACTCTAACTTGCATGATTTGAATGAAACTAACCCGGTCTGACATTTTTTCCGTAGAACAGCCATGGTGTTGTTTATTGTGCAGAAAACAAAAGTTCTCGGACTGACCTGAAAATCCACGGAGATAACTTTTGGAAAATATGAAAAATACTAGCGAAAGAATCAAGACCAGGGGCCCCACACCCTATCCACCAGGGTGGGGGGCGCCCCCTTCCCCTAGGCATGCCCCCTGTCTCGTGGGCCCCCTGCTGCTCCACCGACCTCAACTCCAACTCTATATATTCTGTTTCACGGAGAAAAAAATAAGAGAGAAAGTTTCATCCCGTTTTACGATATAGAGCCGCCCCTAAGCCCTAATCTCTCCCGGGAGGGCTGATCTGGAGTCCATTCGGGGCTCCGGAGAGGAGGATTCATCGTCGTCATCATCATCAACCATCCTCCATCACCAATTTCATGATGCTCACCGTCGTGCGTGAGTAATTCCATCGTAGGCTTGCTGGACGGTGATGTGTTGGATGAGATTTACCATGCAATCAAGTTAGTTTTGTTAGGGTTTGATCCCTAGTATCCACTATGTTCTGAGATTGATGTTGCTATGACTTTGCTATGCTTAATGCTTGTCACGAGGGCCCGAGTGCCATGATTTCATATCTGAACCTATTATGTCTTCATGAATATATGTGAGTTCTTGATCCTATCTTGCAAGTCTATAGTCACCTATTATGTGTTATGATCTGACAACCCCGAAGTGACAATAATCGGGATACTTCTCGGGGATGACTGTAGCTTTGGTCCGGTTCTCTATTAAAAGGAGGCCTTAATATCCCATAGTTTCCACTAGGACCCCGCTGCCACGGGAGGGTAGGACAAAAGATGTCATGCAAGTTCTTTTCCATAAGAATGTATGACTATATTCGGAATACATGCCTACATTACATTGATGAATTGAAGCTAGTTCTGTGTCACCCTAGGTTATAACTATTACATGAGGAATCACATCCGACATAATTATCCATCACTGATCCAATGCCTATGAGCTTTTCACATATTGTGCTTTGCTTATTTACTTTTCCGTTGCTACTGTTACAACTACTACAAAACTGCTATCTTTACTTTTGCCACTGTTACCATTACTATCATATAACTTTGCTACTAAATACTTTCCTGCAGATACTAAGTTATCCAGGTGTGGTTGCATTGACAACTCAACTACTAATACTTGAGAATATTCTTTGGCTCCCCTTGTGTCGAATCAATAAATTTGGGTTGAATACTCTACCCTCGAAAACTGTTGTGATCCCCTATACTTGTGGGTTATCAAGACTATTTTCTGGCACCGTTGCCGGGGAGCGTAGCTCTATTATTTGAGTCACTTGGGATTTATATCTGCTGATCACTATGAGGAACTTGAAAGACGAAAGAACTAAGATTTTTCCCTCAACTACGAGGGGAGATAAGGAACTGCCATCTAGCTCTGCACTAGATTCTCATTCTGTTTTGAGTAAGCTTGCGACACCTAAACCTGCTACTGCTATGAATTCTGATATGTCGCATGTTATTGATGATGCCACTTCTACTATGCATGATACTTATGATGAAACTACTTCTGTGCTTGATACTACTTTGCCATTAGGTGAATTTCTTGATGAACAACTTGCTAGGGTTAGAGAGAATGAAATTATTGAAGATGAAATTATTAATGATAGTGATGATGAAGGTTCTCCCCTAAGTATGAATTGCCTGTTGTTCCTGAGGGTTATGTTATGGATGAAGAAACTACTAGAGATCTTTTTGCTTGCAATGATAGATCTGATCTTAAGAAATTACTAGCTAAACCTAAATAGAAAACTCTGAATGCCGGAATGAAATACGACCCTGCTTCTGCTACTTCACCTATCTTTGTTACTAATAAGGATTATGAATTCTCTGTTGATCCTGTGATAATTACCTTGGTTGAATCTGATCCTTTTTATGGCTATGAATCTGAAACTGTTGTGGCACATCTTACCAAGTTAAATGATATAGCCACCCTGTTTACTAATGATGAGAAGTCTCGCTATTATTATATCCTTAAGATATTTCCATTCTCATTAAAGGGTGATGCTAAAACTTGGTTTAATTCTCTTGATCCTGGTTGTGTGCGTAGTATATGATTTATGATTTATTACTTCTCTGCTAAATATTTCCCTGCTCATAAGAAACAAACTTCCTTGCGGGAAATATATAATTTTGTGCAAATCGAAGAAGAGAGTCTCCCACAAGCCTGGGGGAGGCTTCTCCGATTACTTAATGCTTTGCCTGATCATCCTCTTAAGAAAAATGAAGTACTTAATATATTTTATAATGGACTAACCGATACTTCCAAGGACCACTTGGATAGTTGTGCTGGTTGTGTTTTCAGGGAAAGAACCGTCGACCAAGCTGAATTGTTATTGAATAATATGTTCACTAATGAAAATAATTGGACTCTTCCTGAGCCAATTCCTGAGCCATTTGAGCCAACTCCTGAGCCTATTCCCAAACCAACTCCGAAGAAGAGGGGTGTTCTATTTCTCAGTCCTGAAGATATGCAAGAGGCAAAGAAATCTATGAAAGAAAAAGGTATTAAAGCTGAAGATGTTAAGAATTTACCTCCTATTGAAGAAATACATGGTCTTAATATACCGCCTGTTGAGGAAACACATTGTCTTGATAACCCGACATAGGGAGTAAAGGTAAATTCTCTCTGCAGATATGATAAAGTTGAAATCCCGTCTACTAAATTTCATAGCCAATGCTTAGATGAATTAGATGACTTTATGGCTAGACAAGAAAGTTTTAATGCTTATGTTGGCAGAGAATTAAAGTGTAATGCTTTCATGATAGGACGCTTGAGTGATTATATAGCTAGAGTTAAAGGTGAAGTTAAACTCATTAGCAAATATGCTTCTATGGTTACCACTAAAGCTGAACAAGTACTTAAGGCTCATAGTGATTTGCTCGATGAATTAAATAATAAACATGATTTTGCTGTTAGAGTGGCTACTAGAACTGGTAGAATGACTCAGGAACCTTTGTATCCTGAAGGCCACCCTAAGAGAATCGAGCAGGATTCTCAGAGAAATAATTTAGAGCCACCTAGTTCTTCTAAAGAAAAGAAAAAGAAAAACGATAGGACTTTGCATGCTTCTAGTGAACCTGTTGTAGACACACCTGAGAATCCCAATGATATTTCTATTTCTGATGCTAAAACACAATCAGGTGATGGACATGAACCTAGTGATAATGTTAATGATAATGTTCATGTTGATGCTCAACCTAGCAATAACAATGATGTAGAGATTGAACCTGCTGTTGATCTTGATAACCCACAATCAAAGAATCAATGTTATGATAAAAGAGATTTTGTTTCTAGGAAGAATGGTAGAGAAAGAGAACCATGGGTTCAGAAACCCATGCCTTGTCCTCCTAAACCATCCAAGACAAAGGATGATGAGGATTTTGAGCTCTTTGCTTGAATGATTAGACCTGTCTTCTTACGTATGCGCTTAACTGATATTCTTAAAGTAAACCCTTATGCTAAATATATGAAGGATATCATTACAAATAAAAGAAATATACCGGAAGATGAAATTTCCACCATGCTTGCTAATTATACTTCTAAAGGTGAAATATATAAGAAACTTGGAGATCTAGGGGTACCAACTATACCATGCTCCATTAAAAGAAACTATGTTAAAACTACTTTATGTGATCTTGGAGCTGGTGTTAGTGTTATCTCTCTCTCTCTCTTTATATTGTAGATTTGATTTGAATAAGTTGACACCTACTAAAATATCTTTGCAAATGGATGATAAATCAACTGCTATACCTATCGGTATTTGTGAGGATGTGCCTGTTGTGGTTGCAAATGTCACTATCTTAATGGACTTTGTTATTCTGGATATTCCTGAGGATGATAGTATGTCTATTATCCTTGGTAGACCCTTTTTGAATACTGCAGGGGCTATTATTGATTGCAACAAAGGCAATGTCACTTTTCATGTTAATGGTAATGATCATACGGTACACTTTCCGAGGAAACAACCGCAAGTTCATAGCATCAATTCTATTGGAAAAGTTCCAGCTATCATTATTGGAGGTTATGAATTTGCACTCCCTATTGTAAAGAAAAAAATATGATATTCATATTGTTGGGGATGTTCATATCCCCGTTGAGGTAACCTAGTGTTATTCAAAATTTCTCCAGTTCCATGTTATTCGGAATGAGTTTGTTAATAAGACTTGATCAACCTTGTTAGTGGATTCCTTTTGATGACCATGAGATGGATGAAACTAGAAGGAACAACCTTCTGTACCCTCTTTTTACTTTCTTTTATTTAGATTAAATAAAAAAATAGTATTATCTGTCTGTTTTCTGATTTACCCATGCAATAAAAAATATCCCAAAAATAAAAGTGCTCCAAATGCCCTACAAATTTAGTATGATTTTTTATTGGATATTTGAGGATTTTAGGCACTGAAAACACATCAGGGAGGGCAAGCACCTGGCCACGAGGGTCCAGGGTGCACCCCCTTCCCCTGGGCGCGCCCCCTACCTTGTGGGCCCATGATGGCCCCCCTCCACTTATTACTGCACCCACACACTCCATCTTCCACCCAAAAAATCCCCATCCCGCTCAAGCACGAGTTCTAACTCATTTTGCTGCGATTTTCGATCTCCTTGCTCAAAGCTTCATTCACAAAACTGCTTTTGGGAGATTATTGCTTGGTATGTGACTCCTCCATTGGTCCAAATAGTTTTTGTTCTAGTGCTTTATTCATTGCACATTTTTGCTGCATAGGTGACCCTATTCTTGAGCTTGCATGTCAAATTTATGAGGTCCCAAGCAATTCTAATGCATGATATAGGCTCTAGGAACTTGTGGGAGTAGTTACTGTCAATCTTGTTTAGTTTGATTCACTTTAAGTTTGAGTTACTGAAAATTTCAGAAATTTTCAGAAAATGATGAGGATACTTTTGAGGGGCTCTTCTAGCAAAGCTCCAAGGATAAACAAGCTAAGGAGAAAGAAAAGGCCAAGTATAATCTTCCTCGCGTAGTAGAAGTACGGCCGTGTGAATGGCCTTGTGATAATTTCATGAGAGCATCCGGGATTTATGAAGACTTTTATTCTTTGGCTGAAAATGTGGGCCTCACCGACTTCCGCCATGACCGGATCGAACAGTATCTCTTACTTACCAATACTTTCATGCAAAACTTTTACTATTATCCTAAGAATTCACCTCCTTCAGTATCTTTTCATTTATATGATGAGGCTAAGGAAATGTAATTACGTAACTTTTGCGCGGCTAGTAGAATACCCTTTGAGGGCAGCTTGGATGAACCACATCGTAAAGATGTGGATGGTTTTATTGATACTATTATTGTAGGGGAATCGAGGAAGGGTTCCGATGTGAGAATCACTAGCGTACATTTTCCTGTTTTACGCTACTTTACCATATTTGCTAGTAGATGCTTATCGTGGAAATAGTGGAAACTTCAGTGTTCCTGATATTATTATTCTGCTCCATGCCTTATTCGGTGATAACACTTTTAGTATGGGTGCCATTATTGCTAAATGGTTAAGTCTAAACCGTACAAAGGGCCCCATCTTTGGAGGTATCTATGCTGCACGCCTTGCTAAACATTTTGAGATACCTATTAGGCATGACGAGAAAGAGGAGACACTGCTGCCTCTTACCTTTTTAGATTACCGGAGCATGGTAGCGCATGACTTTATTGTTGACAATGATGATAAGATGCTTTTGTATAACTTGAGATTTAATAAGAAACACAATGAGATTATTACCTTGCGTGCACCTTCTTTGTTTGATTTAACTACAGGACATTACCTTGTCTTGCCGAAGGCCGTGTACGCGCACCGAGGCCAGACGTCAGTTCCAGAGCCTGAGCCGGAACCTCCACTGGACCCTTACCGTCCATCCTATTATCAGTGGGATCCGGAGGAGATCGCTAGCCAGTAGTATCCAAATGACACTCCTCAGTACACCGGGGAGAGTAGCCGCGATCCTTGGGCATAGACCAACTTAGGCCAAAAGCCTAAGCTTGGGGGAGTACGTATTTCTCACCAACATTACATTCATGTTCACACACTCATCCTAGTTGTCGGTGCTCATACTTTTTCATTGTATTATCCATGCTAGTTTAATTTTCCTTTTCTAGTTTTCTTCTTGTGTGTTTGATAAACCTTAAAAAACAAAAAAAAATAGTTAGTTTAATTTCCATGCTTGTAGTAGTAATTGAAATGAAAACCCAAAAAGATTTCTCATTCTTCTTTTTACTTGTTGGGAGCTTTCCCGTGTAAATAGTTTTATTTCTTTTCTTTCCTTTGGGGGTCGAGAGGAGAAGACCATAATGAAAATGCTTAGTGGCTCTCATATGCATGATTGTTGATTTAACTTAGAGCCCATATTACTTTGTCTTCTCCCTTGAATTGAATGCTTGCAGATTCCATCTTATTCCAATGCACGTGCACTATTATTATTATACACACTGTTCGGTCGTGCAAGTGAAAGGCAATAATGACGATATATGATGAAGTGATTGAGATGAGAGAAGCTGGTATGAACTCGACCTCTCTTTTTTTGTAAATATGATGAGTTCATCGTTCCTGATTCAGCCTGTTATGAATAAACATGTTTGCAATGACAAATAGAGATTATAGTTACTTATGCCATGTTTAATTAGCTAGGAGCTTATAATGGTTTACCTTGCATTCCAACATGCTATTAAAAATGGTTGTGATGTCGTATGATAGGGTGGTATCCTCCTTTGAATGATTCGAGTGACTTGACTTGGCACATGTTCACGCATGTAGTTGAAACAAATCAACATAGCCTTCACGATATTTATGTTCATGGCGGATTATATCCTACTCATGCTTGCACTCAGTGTTGATTAATTTTAATGCATGTTCATGATTGTTGTCGCCCTCAGTTGGTCGCTTCCCAGTCTTTTGCTAGCCTTCACTTGTACTAAGTGGGAATACTGCTTGTGCATCCAAACTCCATAAACCCCAAAGTTATTCCATATGAGTCCACCATACCTTCCTATATGCGGTATTTACATGCCGTTCCAAGTAAATTTGTATGTGCCAAACTCCAAACCTTCAAATGAAATTCTGTTTTGTATGCTCGAGCAGCTCATGTTTCAACAAGGGTTGTCTATATCTTCCATGCTAGGTGGGTTATTCTCAAGGGGAGTGGACTCCGCTCCTCATTCACGAGAAAATGGCTAGTAAGAGGGATGCCCAGTCCCATGATTAAAAAGATATAAGCAAATCAAAATAATGAAACAAAACTCCCCTAGGGCTGTTGCTAGTTGGAGGCACTCGTTGTTTCAAGCAAGCCATGGATTGATGCTTGTTGGTGGTGGGGGAGTATAAACTTTACCATTCAGTTTGGGAACCGCCTATAATGTATGTAGCATGGAAGATATCGTGATCTCATAGTTGTTGCGTTGACAGTGAAAGTATACCGCTCAAAATGTTATTCCTCTCTATTTTAAAAATCGAGCTCTGGCACCTCTACAAATCCCTGCTTCCCTCTGCGAAGGGCCTATCTATTTACTTTTATGTTGAGTCATCACCTTCTTATTAAAAAGCACCCACTGGAGAGCACACTGTCATTTGCATTCATTACTATTAGTTTATACTGGGTATGACTTGACTGAATCTCTTTTACCATGAATTACAATGTTTAGTCAGTCCTTGTTCTTTAAAGGTGCTCTCCATTTATGTGTTGCGGTCTTAGAAAGGGCTAGCGAGATACCATCTTGTTATATCATATTATGATTGTTTTGAGAAAGTGTTGTCATCTGAGTTTTATTATAATTGCTCGCTAGTTGATTATGCCATTGATATCAGTAAACATGAGACCCAAGTGTTATTGTGAATATGGTTAGTTCATAATCTTTGCTGAAAACTCCCGCAGTTGTGCGTCAGCTACTATGCTGATGAGAGTGTGAACCTACGCGGCCACTCTTGCGCAACTATGCGACGAGAGTGTGCAACTCTATGGTTGTGCCTAAACTAATAAGCCGATGAGAGTGCCCACCTCGTGGCCTTGCATGTGCGACTATACAAATGAGAGTGTGCAACTCCATGGTCATGCGTGTGCGACTATGTAGACGAGTGTGCAACTATGCGGCCGCGCGTGTGTGACTATAACGACGAAAGTGTGCAACTCTGTGGTCATGCGTGAGCTACTATGCCGAGTAGAGTGTGCAACTCCGTAGTCCTGTATGTGCGACTATGCCATCGCGCATGCGCAACTCCTATGGTCGTGCGTGAGCAACTACGTCGACGAGAGTGCACCTCTATGGGCGCATGTGCGACTATGCTGACGAGAGTGTGTAACTCTGTGGTCGTGCGTGTGCGATTATGTAGACAAGAGTGTGGAACTCTGCGGCCTTGCACACAGTACTATGCCGACGAGAGTGTGCAACTCCTTAGTCTTGTGTGTGCAACTACTCCGCGGCCTTGCACACGCTACTATGCCAACGAGGGTGCAACTCCTTTGTCTTGTGTGTGCAACTATGCCGCCGCACTTGTGCAACTCCCGTAGTCATCTATGAGCAACTATGTTGACGAGAGTGTCCACCTCCACGGCCATGCATGTGCGACTATGACGATGACTATGCAACTCCGCGTATGCGACTATGTAGATGAGAATGTGCAGTTCTGCGATTGCGCATATGTAACTATGCCGACAAGAGTGTTCAACTCCACGGTGATGTATGTGTGACTACGCAGACAAGAGTGTGCAACCCAGTGATGTCTACTACACAACCTTCTTGTATACGTTGTTGGGCCTGCAAGTGCACATGTTTGTAGGACAGTAGCAAATTTCCCTCAAGTGGATGACCTAAGGTTTATCAATCTGTGGGAGGCATAGGATGAAGATGGTCTCTCTCAAACAACCCTGCAACCAAATAACGAAAAGTCTCTTGTGTCCCCAACACACTTGTCGGTGTCAAAACCGGCGGATCTCGGGTAGGGGGTCCCAAACTGTGCGTCTAGGCGGATGGTAACAGGAGACAAGGGACACGATGTTTTTACCCAGGTTCGGGCCCTCTCAATGGAGGTAAAACCCTACTCCTGCTTGATTGATATTGATGATATGGGTAGTACAAGAGTGGATCTACCACGAGATCAAGGAGGCTAAACCCTAGAAGCTAGCCTATGGTATGATTGTTGTAATGGTTGTTGTCCCACGGACTAAAACCCTCCGGTTTATATAGACACCGGAGAGGGCTAGGGTTACACAGAGTCGGTTACAATGGTAGGAGATCTACATATCCGTATCGCCAGGCTTGCCTTCCACACCAAGGAAAGTCCCATCCGAACACGGGATGAAGTCTTCAATCTTGTATCTTCATAGTCTTGGAGTCCGGCTGACGATGATAGTCCGGCTGTCCGAACACCCCCTAGTCCAGGACTCCCTCAGTAGCCCCTGAACCAAGCTTCAATGACGATGAGTCAGGCATGCATATTGTTCGGCATTGCAAGGCGGGTTCCTCCTCCGAATAATTCATAGAAGATTGTGAACACCAGGATAGTGTCCGGCTCTGCAAAATAATTTCCACATTTCCCCGTAGAGAGAATATTATGTATACAAGTTCAATCTGCTGACGTATCTTGTAGCATGACGTCACACCGCTACCAAGCCTTTACTTGAATCGTTTTTTATTATACCACCTCAGCGCGTTTAGCGAAGCGGTTTCCTTGGCACGTCTTGTCGAAGCGGAGATCGTGTTCCCCCTATTCCGGGATTCTCATCAATACGGACGTGGGTAACCCAACCGCGCCCGTCGCCACGCCCCCTCTATCGAAGGCGAGTCTCGAACGGTCACGGAGACGGCTCTTGGTATTCTCCCTCTTTATAATAGGACCAAGGCTCGTTTCTTTTCTTCAATCCTCCATCGAATCTTCTCTTTGCTCCAAGTTCCAACACCCAGAGCCCCAGATTCGAGCGCTTCGGACCTTCAACAATGTCCGGCTCCGACCTTCAAGGCCGGTGGATGCCCTCCTCCATCACGGAGGAGGACGTGCTAAAGCTGCGAGAGGCCAAGTACCTGTCTTACGAGATTTTGCACAAGCTGCCCGCCAAAGGGCAGGCCATCCCCACCCCCGAGCCCGGCGAGTACGTCGTCTTTGTAGCCCACCTCAGTCGGGGTTTAGGCTTCCCGATGGATCCTTTTGTGAGAGGGCTCATGTTCTACTACTTGTCTCCGGAGTCCATCCTCCATATTTCCGCATTTATTATCATCTGCGAAGCCTTCCTCTGCGTCAGCCCCCACTTCGGCCTCTGGCTGAAGACCTTCAATGTGGAGCCGAAGATGATCGAGGGGCGTCAAGCAGAGTGCGGCGGGGCGGCCGTAAGCAGGAGGGCCAATGCCCCGTGGCCCGAGGGCTCCTTCCAGGAGGAGCTCGGCTTGTGGCAGCAGGAGTGGTTCTATATTACCGCTCCGAAGGGCAGCAGGCAGAAACTGCCGCCCTTATTCCGCTTGGGACCTCCACGACGGTTGATGTCGTGGGTCAACCAAGGGCTCAATTGGGGGCCGTCAAAGGACGTGCCCCTACTGCAGGGCCGGATTCGAGACCTCCAAGCAAGGGAGATCGATCTGGTTGTGGTAATGCAGGTTATGCTAATTAGGCATCTCCTGCCCTGCAAACGCCGCCCTATCCGGCTGTGGGAGTTTAATCCGGAGGGACCACGGATTCTCCAACACTTCATGGGTATGACACCCGTGGAGATGTACAAATTATTCTTCGGATCACGAGAGGCGTGTCCGGAATTGACCGAGGACGCCGGCCTAAGCTGCAATCGCCCGGATACACAAGTAAGTAGCTCCAAGTACGGACATACCGTTTGTTTGCCTTTCTATGATTCGCCTTTTGACCGATTTCCTTCTAAACAGGAGTGGATAGCGCAAGCAAAACTGATACGGTGTCCGGGCCCCCTCCCAGAGACCGCGCCGGATCCCGTGCTGGTTAGGATGCTGGAGGTTGCGCCTTCAGAAGAAGGTGAAGGGGAAAATAAGGGAGCTACCGCCTCGCCCAAGGAGGCTCTTGAAGAAGGGGGGATCGAGAATCCCTCCCTCCAGGGGGAGAAGAGGACCGCCTCCGAAGACCCGGAGGCCAAAGCCCCTAAGCGGGGGAATAAATCTTCACCAGAGGGTCCTGCATCTGGGGAGGTCCCGGCCGCACAGTCTTCCCTAAAGAATCAGCCCTCCAGCGAGCCGTAAGTAGAAAAAAGGGAGTTCAGTAATAAGAGACATCCATATTTGTGCTTCTGAGGATAACCGAAGTTTTTACCTTGTAGTTCGGATCTCCGACCTTCTCAGATGAGCTCATCTTCTGGGGACCTTCGTCCGGAGAAGGTGGAGAGCGAGAAGCCTCCGTCTGCTGCGCCGTCGGATAGGGCGGACGAGCCTGAAGTGTCATCACGGAGGGTATCCCCGAGCCCGGCAGAGCCGAAGAATTCGGCGCCGACTGGTGTTCGGCCGGGGGAGCTGAAGGATCTACTTGAGAGGGCGTCCATCTCAGAAGACCACCATGCATTGATGAGTACGGTGATTGGAAGAATTTCGTCCTCCGAACACGGATTGCATAATGCCGTCAGGAGTTTGCTGGCGGGGTTTGAGGTACGTAAAAATGACACACCTTTTTGACAGTTTTGCACATAAAAGTGCGCCCTGTATAGATAGTAGCCCCTGAGACTCGGTAGGTTGTCGAAAGCGACAGCGTGCCGAGGATCAAAATCACAGGTTTCAATTTTCGCCGTTCCTATGCAGGTGGTGGATCGTCCGGGGGCCAGCCGGACTGATGGAGTTGCTGAACTAAAGCGGCAACTCGACATTGCGGATGCGGATATTGCGCTAGTCAACAGGCGACTTGATGAGTCGCAAGGTAAGTGTTTCTCTGCGGTCACTTAGTAAGGGAGCCGAAGCCCACTCCTTACAACATGTGTGTGAAATGCAGATGGTGCCGCTTGTCACATCCCTAGCTTCTGGTATTGCACTAGGCTAGCTTCATGTGTGCATCATATTTAAATTTTGCATGATTTTGAAATGGGGATTGCTCAAACCCTGGCATTAAAGGAAATCACTAGGTTCACCTAAAATATTTTCAGTAAGTCCAAATGGCTTTAAAAAATGTTCATGATTTTTGACAAAGGTGAAAACCTCTACCAAAAATGATGCCAATATTTTTGGGCCATTCTGGATTTTTGAATAATCCATATTGTATTTGAATTGGGGCATTTAAATACTATTAATATTTTTAAATGCTCCAGCAATTCTAAAAATAGTTAAGGGCCTCTGTAATAATTCATTTAATGCCCACAATTATTTTCAGGATTTATTAAAATGATTTGGGATATAAACTAAATCAGAAACAAAACTACAAAAATAGAAAAGAAACAAAATAGAAAAAAAGGGGAGAGAGGCTTACCTGGGCCACTTACCAGCTGGCCCAGCAGTTTGGCCTAGCTGACTGGCCACGCCAGTCGTCCCTCTCCTCTCGCCAGGAGGACAGCGTGCGTGGCCGACGCGCGTGAGCACGCGCCTCGCCAGCTCCTGCTTGCCGCCGAGGGTCTGGATGCCTCTCCCGAGCGCCACGCAACCCTCTAGCCCTCCTACTCTTCCCGTGCCCCTCTCCTCTCTCCCTGGACCTCTCTCCCTCCTCTGCTCTCTCCCTACGATGCCACCGAACCCGCCGATCGCCGTTGTTCGCCGTTGCCGCGACCACCGCCGTCCCGACGACACCCCGAGCAGTCTACCAGCTCCGCCCCGATGCCCTCTTCCTCCTAATCGATCCTCAAGACGCCGGAAGCCCCTGGATGCCGCCAACATCGCCGTTTCCCTCGTCGGCCACCAGAGATCGCCGCCGCCCGTACGTCGCCTCCGACGCCTCCCCGAGCCTACTTCGACGGCCGTCGCAACCGCCGTGAGCCACTGACTCTTCTCCCTCCATCTGTTTTTCCTCTCGCACGCCGTAGCCGCCGCGCCACTTGCGCCCGAACGCTGGCTGCTGCCCCAAGCTCGTTTCCGACGAGCTCCGGCCTCCCTAGCCGCTGTTGCTTGCTGCGCTGGATGCGTCCGAGCTCCGGCTCCCCGTGGGTGCTCTCCGCCGCTAATTTGGGCGCCGGGGGAGCGAGCCCGAGCCCTCCGTCGCGCGTGTTGCAACCGACGACGAGTCGCCGGCTGGTTAGGCCCTGTTGACCAGGGGTTTGACCTCCCCTCGGTCAATGACAGGTGGGGCCGGCCCCCTGTTAATTAGTTTAGTATATTCTAACTTAATTAACCACTGTTTCACTGACACATGGGTCCCAATGTTTAGTTAACCGACTAATTAATTAATTAGGTTAATTAAGCTCTGTTAAATCGCCCTACAGCTGACACACGGGTCCCACGCGACAGGTTTGACTTTGGCCGACCCAGTTGACCTGCTGACGTCATACCTTTGTCATGCTGACGCAGTAACTTATTTTCTGGATTTATTCTTATATAGAAAATCCAGAAAATACCACAAACTTCTAAAAATCATAGAAATTCAACCGTAACTCCAAATGAAATAAATTATATATGAAAAATTATCAGAAAAATCCAATCTATCCATCTGTACTAGTTTCATGCATGTTTAAGCAAGTTAACCTGCTGTTTAGTGCAGAACAAGATAAAGCACTAATGATGACCATGCATGAGCTTGAAACTTGAATCTTTGATTCAAAATGGTTCAAACCCATCTGGTTGTAGTTGCATCAGGCCAACACACTCATATTGCCATGTAATAGCATGCGTCATATTGTGCATTGCATTGATCGTATTTCTTCTCTGTTTGCTGGTGTTGTTCCCCCTCGGTAGACGTTGTACCGACGTTGTGATCGTTGACACTGATGAAGACTCAATGCTATCTTCAGAAGTGCCAGGCAAGCAAAACCCCCTTGTTCATTCCGATACAATCCCACTCTCTCGCTCCTGCTCTCTTTTACTGCATTAGGACAACAACAATTCAACTGTTACATGCTGCGGTAGTTGAACCCCTTTCCTCTGCATGACCTGTCATTGCCACAGTAAATAGATGAAACCCACTAGCATGAGTAGAAGTTGTTTGAGCCCTGTTGTGCCTACTCATTCATGCTTGTTTGTCATGCCTGCTACTACTTAGAGTTGAGTCAGGTCTGATTCATCTGGGATGAATCAGAGGTGTGTGAACATGTCCTACTGTTGAGAGCTAAGTGTGTGAACACGATTTGGTAAAGGTAGCGGTGAGAGGCCATGTAGGAGTACATGGTGGGTTGTCTCATTATAGCCATCCTCAGGTACTGAGTTCTGTGTTTGTGATCCATGAACAGTTACTACCACACATTGGGCTCCGGGCGCTACAAGCTCTCTCGACTTATTAATCAACCTGATCTCTGTCCAGGAGTTGCAACTAGTTTCTGGTGTTTGTAGGTAGTGTTAGTAGTCTACCAAGTGGCACCCGGTACAGGTGGGCTTGGGACAGACTAGGCACCGTGGCACAGTGTACCAAGCGTAGATCCACCTGTCGAGGTGGGCTTGGGAACCCTGCACACATCGTTTGGGGCCGTGAGCGACACCCCGGCCGGATCTCCTTGCGGATGGAACCCGAATAGGCGATAAACCTGGACTAGAGACTTGTGTGGTTAGTCAGGTCGTGGCCGACTCCCTCGCCAGGCTTCCGCTTGAAGGTTGCCGAGATACACGAGGTGTACATGGCGGTAAGTGGCGAGAGCGTGTGTGAAAAAGTACACCCCTACAGGGTTAACATTATCTATTCGAATAGCCGTGTCCGCGGAAAAGGACTTCTGGGTTGCCTGTACAGTTCATAGACAAGTGAAAGTGGATACTCTAAAATACGCAAGATAAGCATGAGTGCTACGGATGGCGTTCTCGTAGGGAGACGGGAGCGGATCCATAGTTGTGTATTGATACGGTGAATATGTGGACTCGTGTGCGCCACCTCAAAAGAGTTACTTGCAGTCGTAGTTCAGGATAGCCACCGAGTCAAAGCTAGCTTGCTGCAGTTAAACCCCACCATCCCCTTTGTTGACAATGATGCATATGTAGTTAGATCTGATGTAAGTCTTGCTGGGTACATTTGTACTCACCATCCCCTTTGTTGACAATGATGCATATGTAGTTAGATCTAATGCATATGTAGTTAGATCTGATGTCAGTCTCACTAGTAGTTCCACGTGGACTTCGACGTTTAGCTTGTTACCTCAGCTACGATCTTGTGCCCTCGGCAGGATTTGGTAGATAGTTAGGCTTCTCAGCCTTTTTCATTTGTAGATGTCTGTACCCAGACATGTTAAGCTTCCGCTTGTGCTTTGACTTGTATGCTCTGAATGTTGGGTTGTGAGACCCATGTTTGTAATATCTCGCTCCTCGGAGCCTATTGAATAAATACTTGAGTTGTAGAGTCATGTTGTGATGCCATGTTGTATTTGCACATATTGAGCATATTGTGTGTATGTTATTGAAATGCTTGGTATGTGTGGGATCTGACTATCTAGTTGTTTATCTTTAGTAGCCTCTCTTATCGGGAAATGTCTCCTAGTGTTTCCACTGAGCCATGGTAGCTTGCTACTGCTCCGAAACACTTAGGCTGGCCGGCATGTGTCCTTCTTCGTTCCTGTGTCTGTCCCTTCGGGGAAATGTCACGCGATGAATACCGGAGTCCTGTTAGCCCGCTATAGCCCGGTTCACCGGAGTCCTGCTAGCCCAGTGCTACAGCCTGGATTCACTCGCTGATGACCGATATGTTCGATGCTGGGTCATGGATGCCTGTCCCAGTAAGTTTGTGCCACTTTGGGTTTACGACTAGCCATGTCAGCCCGGGCTCCTTATCATATGGATTCTAGCGACACTATCATATACGTGTGCCAAAAGGCGCAAACGGTCCCGGGCAAAGGTAAGGCGACACCCGTGGGAATACCGTGCGTGAGGCCGCAAAGTGATATGAGGTGTTACATGCTAGATCGATGTGGCATTGAGTCGGGGTCCTGACACCGCTACCGTGGAGAGCCTTCGGGCCAAACTTGCTCAAGCCAAGGAGCAAGCCAGAAGGAGTAGTGCGGCGGCCTCGAGGGCGGCCGAGGAGTTAGAAGCCGAAAGGGCGGCACACTGCCGAAGCAGGGAAGAGATGGCCGAAATGGCTGTGAAGTTAAAAGATGCTACCGACCGCAATGGGGTTCTTGAAAAGGAGTGCCTAGCGGAGCGAGAAGACCTGGGGAAGGCCACCGCTGAAGCCAAGGATGCCCGTTCTGCAATGCGGGCTATAAGGGAGGAGCTGCGCCAAGCTGGGGACATTGTGGCTGGCAAGCCCTTTCTGCTGCGCCGAAGGTTTACGGATCCAAAGTATGCTCAACTTGGCCAGCTATGGGGTCCGGAGGATCCTTATATGGACTTAGCGGCAAGTGCGGCGGATGCCATTGTGCACTTCCGAAGTCAGAAGGACCACAAGACGGAAGAGATGTTTTGGTCTTAATTCCATAGTCCGGAGCGTTCGCTTCCACTGACCGATCGGTTGGCCGAGTGGGCTGAGCTGAATAGGTTGTTAGGACTTGCCATGACGGATATCGTGACTCATGTCTGGCCGGATAGGCCCAAGCCGAAGAGCTATTTCGGCTTATTGCGGCAGTTTCTTGGGGCGGTGCCGCATATCAAGGCGATGAAGCGGTCGGCCTACATAGGGGGTGCACGGATGGCACTCGCCCATGTGAAGACACATTGGACAGAGATGGATGCCACCGCTGTTGCGACCCAGGGTTCGGACGAGAGCCGGTTACCCGCCGAGCACTATTTTGGGGAAGTTCTGCGTGGTGCTCGTGTAATAGAGTCGCAGTGCTCAAAAAATGTCACGTTCAAATGAATGTTTTATTTTGTAAAACAATGTTTATGATGTAGGCGCTTTTTATACTTGTGTGTTCAAGTATTGAAATATCTCCTATGCGGCCGTTTATGTATACGTGTGTATAACTGAAAGATGGCAGTCGTCGGCTTCAGCCCCCACGCACAAGGTGCGGGGGTGTTCGCAAAGATAGTGCATTTTCACACTTAATCCGACGTCTCGGTCCTGTGAAGGAGGTGGTAGAGTAGCAAACGAGGCAACCGGACTATAATGCTTTATCACTTTCACTTAGCCATGGGAGTTCGAGGGTGGGGCTACGATATAGCCCCTGGGGGCACCGCGCTATCCGAATTCGGGGCGCGTATGTGCCTGACCGGGAAACGGTCCTTCGTCAAAGCGGAGGAATTCTAAACATTCCTGTGGTCGATCGAGTGGTTGACCAGTCTCTCGCTGTATCATGATAGTCAGTTTTCGGCTTTCTCTACTGAGGTGCTCGCCTAGCCGAACTGGGGCACAATCGCAGTAGTTCTCCTGGTGCCGCGTTAGCCGATGATACGGAACGTAAGGCAGCAAAACACAGGAGCCGGGCAAACCCAACATTTGACCAAAGACATGATTCGGAGCTGATGCATATAAGGCCTAACTCGAGACGCTGAACACTCCCTAAGGTGTTCGGTCTTTATAATAACGGGCAGAACAATGCTCTAAGCCCCTAGTGTCCAGGTACAGGCGAGATCCTCTGACGCGGCCGATGCCAAAACGTCAGTCTCCTCTCTGGTTATAATGAGAAACCAGGGGATTATAGCAACAAGAGACAGTAAGAAAGGTTTATGCAGGGTCTTAATTTGAAAAGAATCCTTGAAACGAGTCCCTACTGCACGTCTGCGCCTGTGTCTCCGTTGTGCCATATCCTGGACGGGTGTGCACGTTGTTCATCTGTAAAAAGAGAGGAACTTAGTTTGAAAAGAAATCGTGTGAAAAGTGCATAAAAAATTGAAATATTAATAAATTAGTAAAGCCGAGCCTATATTAGCTCATTATTGCTTATATGCACAGCCCCTTGTGAAGGGGTGTGCGGCTAGGGAGCCCCTAGCTTATTTATGCCAGACTCGTCTAGCCGTGTCCGGGGTCTTTGAATGACCCTCTTAATGAAATGATGCCACGTGGACCGGGCATTTTAAGTGTAAGAGACGCGTAATGTGGTATTGCGTTAAAGCGGACGAAAGCTTCACGTCCCAATAGTGCTTGATAGCTACTTTTGAATGGGGTGACATGAAAGATTAGCTTTTCGCGTCGGAAGTTGTCAGGTGATCCGAACACAACTTCTAGTAATAAGGAGCCTGTGCACTTGGCGTAAGGGCCTGGCATCACTCCTTTAAAGGAAGTGCGGCTATGTCGAATTTTAGTAAGGTCTATCCCCAACTTGCGGATTGTGTTTGGATATAGCAGGTTTAAATCGCTGCCGCCGTCCATCAGGACTTGTGTAAATTCTAGTCCGTCGATTATAGGATCCAATATCAGAGCAGTCCATCCTGCGTTTCGAACACTTCTGGAATAATCCAGGTGGTCAAAAGTGATTGGTTTTGACATCCAATCTCGGGGTTCCGCTGGGGTGGACCGTGCGACACCTATCTTAGCGGGTGCCGCATTGTTTTTCCGTACTATCACATGGAGTGAGTTTACTGCTTTGACTTCTTGTGGGAAAGTCTTTTGTTTTCCAGTGCTCTGCTGGTGGGGTTCGTCATCCTCTTCGCTTGGCACGTCGAGCCCCTTGTGTTCGGCGTTGAGTCTACCGGACTGTTTAAAAACCCAACAATCTCGATGGGTGTGGTTTGCAGGCCTTCTGGAGGTACTGTGGATTTGACATATCCGATCCAAAATTTTGTTTAAGTTGGATAGCTCGTCACTGTTGTCCTTAAGAGGCAGTGTTTTATTGTTTGGCCGCGTGCTTTTGAATCCGGCGTTGACCGCCGTGTTCTTTGGGCTTTTTTCTTTATTCTGGCGCTGATCTTTTCTGCGCCGTGATTTTCCGTTTCCATCTCTGATCTCGGATGTACTCGGGTCGCTGGTGCTGCATCTTGCTAGCCAGCTGTCTTCCCCTGCGCAAAAGCGGGTCATGAGGCTTGTTAGCGCGGCCATTGTCCTCGGCTTCTCTTGGTCGAGGTGTCTGGGGAGCCATTCGTCTCGGACATTGTGTTTAAAAGCTGCTAAGGCTTCAGCGTCCGGACAGTCGACTATTTGGTTCTTTTTGGTAAGGAATCTGTTCCAGAATTTGCGCGCTGACTCTCCGGGCTGTTGAGTTATATGACTTAGATCGTCTGCATCCGGAGGGCGGACATAAGCCCCTTGAAAATTTGCTCTAAACGCGTCCTCAAGCTCTTCCGAACTTCCAATAGTGTTTTCTGGGAGGCTTTTGAGCCAATGTCGAGCTGGCCCTTTGAGCTTGAGGGGTAGATATTTTATGGCGTGGAGATCATCTCCTCTAGCCATGTGTATGTGTAGTATGTAATCCTCTATCCAGACTCCCGGGTCTGTTGTTCCATCGTATGCCTCTATGTTTATGGGTTTGAACCCTGCTGGAAATTCATGATCCAGCACCTCATCGGTGAAACATAGTGGGTGTGCGGCGCCCCTGTATTTGGGTGTGCCGCTGTCTTCGAACACTTGGCGTGTTGTGTTGCTTCCTGGGGCCCTCTTTTTTGGCCCGTAAATGGACCTGGCTGGGCCATCTGTTTTCCCAGGATCATGAGTTGGCTTGTGTGCGGTGCCGCTTGTCGCTTTTGGCCTGTCATCTGGCCGTCTATCCGGCCAGGTGGCCTCTTTGTTCTTTGACTGTGGGGGCTCTATGGCTTCCTCGTCAAATTCTGGCAGCAGCTTGCGCTTCGGGTAGCTCTTTGTTTGGTGGCCATTGCCATATTTGTCTGCGGTCCTGAGTACTTTGCTCCACCTCATTCTGAGTATGTCTTCCGCTGTTTTGAGCTTCCATTTTTCCTTCTTCAGAATTCTTGCAGCGGCGACGAGTCTTTTGTGAAGGTTCTTATGCTCCGGTGGTGTGTCCGGCGTGAGGTCGTCTGGACTGTTGGTTTTGCCGGGCATGGATTGATTATCCGATTCGTCCTGTTCGAACGGTTGCTTGGTTGCATGTTCGTCGTCCACTGGTTTGCCCAGCTCTATTGCTGGTCATTAGGAACGTTGTTTTTGTCGAGGCGGGACTTAGGGCGGCGTCTGCGTCGCCGTTTTGGTTGTTTGTCGGCGGGATTATCCTTTGCCGCGCCCCGTTGTTCCTCGTTATCGCTTCCTTTTGGGGTGTCCACCATATATACGTCATGTGTTGGGGTGGTCTTCCAGTGCCCTGTAGGCGCTGGTTCTTGATCGTCTCTAGCATCGTCGTCCATACCGTCGATGTTTTCGGATTCGTAGTCTAGCATGTCGGTTAGATCGTCGACAGTGGCTACAAAGTGGGTGGTGGGTGGGTTTTGAATTTCTTCGTCGTCCGCATCCCAACCATCCTGGCCGTAGTCCGGCCAGGGCTCTCCGGATAGCGAGAGATGCTTTAGCGATTTTAGGATGTCGCCAAAGGGTGAGTGCTGAAAGATGTCCGCAGCGGTGAACTTCATGATCGGCGCCCAATCGGATTCGATTGGCAGGGGCGGAAGAGGTTTGGAGTCCGGCAGGGAGTCCGGCACCTCGGAGTCACGAGCTTTATAAGGGACGAGGTCAGCGTTCGGCTCCATCGCCGGGGAAGTTGCAGCTCCCGAGGCGGTGTCCAGCCACCAGCCCTCGATCTACGCCATCGGCTCCAAACTATGGGTCGGAGCGAATTCGTGTGCGGCCTCCAAGGTACTGTCCGGCGGCAGAGCTAGATCATACCCATCGTGACAGTGCGGCACGCTCGGCTGCGGCTTAGATCCATCGAAGGTCAAGTCTCCGTGGATATCCGTCGTGAAGTTTAGGCTTCCAAATATGACCTGATGGCCAGGGGCGTAGCTTTCGATCTGCTCCAGATGGCCAAGTGAATTGGCCCGCAGTGCGAAGCCGCCGAATACAAAATTCTGTCCGGGGAGAAAAGTCTCACCCTGGACGGCGTTGTTGTTGATTGAAGAAGCCATCAAGCCTATCGGTGACGACACAGAGGAACTCTCAATGAAAGCACCAATGTCGATGTCAAAACCGGCGGATCTCGGGTAGGGGGTCCCGAACTGTGCATCTAGACGGATGGTAACATGAGACAAGGGACATGTTGTTTTTACCAAGGTTCAGGCCCTCTCGATGGAGGTAAAACCCTACTCCTGCTTGATTGATATTAATGATATGGGTAGTACAAGAGTGGATCTACCACGAGATCAAGGAGGCTAAACCCTGGAAGCTAGCCTATGGTATGATTGTTGTAATGGTTGTTGTCCCACGGACTAAAACCCTCCGGTTTATATAGACACCGGAGAGGGCTAGGGTTACACAGAGTCGGTTACAATGGTAGGAGATCTACATATCCATATCGCCAAGCTTGCCTTCCACGCCAAGGAAAGTCCCATCCGGACACGGGACGAAGTCTTCAATCTTGTATCTTCATAGTCTTGGAGTCCGGCTGACGATGATAGTCCGGTTGTCCGGACATCCCCTAGTCCAGGACTCCCTCAACACCCAATACAATGGCAAATTGTATAGGTGCACTAGTTCGGCGAAGAGATGGTGATACAAGTGCAATATGGATGGTGGATATTGGTTTTTGTAATCTGAAAATATAAAAACAGCAAGGTAACTAATGATAAAAGTGAGCGTAAACGGTATTGCAATGATAGGAAACAAGGCCTAGGGTTCATACTTTCACAAATGCAAGTTCTCTCAACAATAATAACATAAATAGATCATATAACAATCCCTTAACATGCAACAAATAGCCATTCCAAAGCCACTAATAGCGGAGAACAAACAAAGAGATTATGGTAGGGTACGAAACCACCTCAAAATTATTCTTTCGGATCAATCTATTCAAGAGTTACTAGAATAACACCTTCAGACACAAATCAACCAAAACCCTAATGTCACCTAGATACTCCATTGTCACCTCAAGTATCCCTGGGCATGATTATATGATATGCATCACACAATCTCAGATTCATCTATTCAACCAACACAAAGTACTTCAAAGAGTGCCCCAAAGTCTCTACCGGAGCGTCAAGACAAAAACGTGTGCCAACCCCTATGCATAGGTTCATGGGAGGAACCCGCAAGTTGATCACCAAAACATACATCAAGTGGATAACATCAATATCCCATTGTCACCACAGATAAGCACGGCAAGACATACATCAAGTGTTCGCAAATCCTTAAAGACTCAATCCGACAAGACAACTTCAAGGGGAAAACTCAATTCATCACAAGAGAGTAGATGGGGAAGAAACATCATAAGATCCAACTATAATAGCAAAGCTCGCGATACATCAAGATCGTGCCATAGAGAGAACACGAGAGAGAGAGAGAGAGAGAGATCAAACACATAGCTACTGGTACATACCCTCAGCCCCGAGGGTGAACTACTCCCTCCTCGTCATGGAGAGCGCCGGGATGATGAAGATGGCCACCGGTGATGGGTTCCCCCTCCGGCAGGGTGCCGGAACGGGCTCTCGAGAGCTTTTTGGTGGCTACGGAGACTTGCGGCGGCGGAACTCCCGATCTATCTTCGTCTTTGATGGTTTTAGTGTATGTGGGAATATATAGGCGAAAGAAGTCGGTCGAGGGAGCCTCGAGGGGCCCACGAGAGTGGAGGGCGCGCCCAGGGGGTGGGCACGCCCCCTATCTCGTGGCTTCCTCAACGCTTCCCCGGCTTGCATTCCAAGTTTCCTGGGTCACGTTCGTTCCCAAAATCACATTGCTGAAGGTTTCATTCCGTTTGGACACCGTTTGATATTCCTTTTCTTCGAAATACTGAAACAGGCAATAAAACAGCAATTTGGGCTGGGCCTCTGATTAATAGGTTAGTCCCAAAAGTAATATAAAAGTGTATAATAAAGCCCGTAAACATTCAAAACGGATAATAATATAGCATGAATGCTTCATAAATTATAGATACGTTGGAGACGTATCAGCATCCCCAAGCTTAATTCCTGCTCGTCCTCGAGTAGGTAAATGATAAAAGAAAGAATTTATGAAGTGTGAATGCTAGAAGGTGCACAAGTTTGATCAATGATAATTTCAATCACTTTTTCTTAGCATGATTATATGTCATAACACTAGTTCATCTCATAAAACTTCTCACGAGCAAGTAACAAGCAATTCACATGTTGAAAGCATAGACCATAAACTAGAAAACTTCATTCTTAGTCATCAAACAATTACAATTCATCCTATTTTCAGGAAGGGTCTATGTCAGAGCTTTGATTTAGCAAACTCCACATACTCAACTATCATATAGTCTTTCACAATTGCTAACCCTCACGCAATACTAATGGTTATGGAGTTTCAATGAGACACTGAGAAAGATAGGGGCATATAGTGTTGCCTCCCAATGTCTTCACCTTTGGGTGATGTCAACAATAATAGTTCATGCTAACTTTCATCCAATTGGATAAATATATCAGGATCTTTCCAACACGAGGTGTTTGCCAAAGGATAAAATGAAAAAGGGAAAGTTGAAGATCACCTTGACTCTTGCATAAAAGTAAAAGATAGGCCCTTCGCAGAGGGAAGCAGGGATTTGCAGAGGTGCCAGAGCTCAATTTTGAAATAAAGATAAATAATTTTGAGAGGTATGATCTCATTGTCAACATAACAACCAAGAGTTCCCAATATCTTCCCTACTACATACATTATAGGTGGTTCCCAAACAGAATGGTAAAAGTTTTTACTCCCCCTCCACCAACAATCATCAATCCATGGCTTGCCCAAAACAACGGGTGCCTCCAACTAACATCAAACCTGGGTGAGTTTTGTTTGCAATTATTTTTGATTTGATTTTGACCTTTTGATCATGGGACTGGGCATCCCGGTTACCAGCCATTTTTCTCATGAATGATGAGCGAAGTCCACTCATCTTGAGAATAACCCACATAGCATGAAAGATACTGATAGCCCCTAGTCGCTACATGAGCGATTCGGGCAAATGAAACAGAATATTATTTGAAGGTTTAGAGTTTGGCAGATGCAAATTTACTTGGAACGGCAGGCAAATACCGCATATAGGTCGGTATGGTGGACACTCGTGGCAAAAACTGGGTTTAAGGATATTTGGAAGCACAAGTAGTATCTCTACTTGGTGCAAGGAATTTGGCTAGCATGAGGGGGAAAGGCAAGCTCAACATGTTTGAATGATCCATGACAATATACTTTAACTGAGATGTGAGAAAACATAACGCATTACATTGTCTTCCTTGTCCAACATCAACTCTTTAGCATGTCATACTTAATGAGTGCTCACAATTATAAAAGATTTCTAAGATAGTATATCTATATGTGGAATCTCTTTTCCTTCAATATTATTTCATGAATTGTTCAAATGATTAATACAATGCTTGCTATACTTCAATAAATTTACAACTTCTACTTCTTAGATGTGAAGTCATTACTCCCCATGGCATAAGCAAATGAGACATATATAATTTCAGATTTATGACATTCAACTCATTCAAACATTTACTCACAGGATATAAGTGAAGCACACGAGTAAATGACAAACTACTCCAAAAAGATATAAGCGAAGATCAATGAGTAGCTAAATAATTATGTAACTATGTGAAGACTATTTCTCATTAAAGAGTTTCAGATCTTGGTATTTTATTCAAACAACAAGCAAAGCAAAATAAAATGACATTGCAAGGATAGCACAACTCAAGTGAAGAAGCAAAAACTTAGGTTCAACCGATACTAACCGATAGTTGTTGAAGAAGAAAGGTGGGATGCCTAACGGGTTATCCCCAAGCTTAGATGCTTGAGACTTCTTGAAATATTATCTTGGGGTGCCTTGGGAATCCCCAAGCTTGAACTTTTGTGTCTCCTTAATTCCTCTCATATCATGGTTTCTCTATTTCTCAAAAGCTTCATCCACAACAAACTCAACAAGAACTCGTGGGAAAGGTTAGTATAAACCAATGCAATACCTTATCATTTTATACTGTAACAAATCACTAAAATTATTATTCAACATTGCATACTAAATGCCTCTGCTTATTGAATATTCCTATCCTCAAATAGAATCATTAAACAAGCAAACATATGCAAACTATGCAAACATAACAGCAATCTGCCAAAACAGTATAGTCTATTAAGAATACAAGATTCATCATACTTCCCTAACTCCAAAAATTATGAGAAAAATTGTACGCTGTAGAATATTTATCAGAGCTCGTCATGCAAATAGTTTCAACATTATATAATGCTCTGACTTTTCTAGGGAATTTTTGCAACAACGGTAAACTTTCTGTTTTCAAACAGCAACATGTATACTAGCAAAATAAGCATGGTAAAGGCTATCCTTGAAATTTTTATTGAAAATAAAGATGCAAAAAATTATTCTAAATAACATCAAGCAAATACTAACAAAAGAAAATGACGCTCCAAGCAAAACACAAATCATGTGGGGAATAAAAATATAGCTCCAAGTAAAGTTACCGATGAACGAAGACGAAAGAGGGGATGCCATCCGGGGCATCCCCAAGCTTAGGCTCTTGGTTGTCCTTGAATATTGCCTTGGGGTGCCTTGTGCATCCCCAAGCTTAGGCTCTTGCCACTCCTTATTCCATAGCCATCGAATCTTTACCCAAAACTTGAAAACTCCACAACACAAAACTCAACAGAAAACTCGTAAGCTCCGTTAGTATAAGAAAATAAAACAACCACTTAGGTACTGTAATGAACTCATTATAAATTTATATTGGTGTTATGTCTACTGTATTCAAACTTATCTATGGTTCACAACCTCCGATCCTACTCATAGATTCATCAAAATAAGCAAACAACACATAGAAAACAGAATCTGTCAAAAACAGAACAGTCTGTAGTAATCTGTATCAAACGTATACTTCTGGAGCTCCAAAAATCCTACCAAATTAGGAAGTCCTAATATATTTGTGTACCAATCCAGATCAAAAAGAATCAGATCATAAGAACGTTTCTGTGAATTAAAAAAACTAATTTACTGCGTGAAAAAGTTTCTGATTTTCAGCAGGATCAACACAACTATCACCGTAAGCTATCCTAAAGGTCTTACTTGGCACTTTATTTAAACAAAAGCTATAAAGCATGATTACTACAGTATAATAATCATGTGTACACACAAAAACAGTAAGGATAAATATTGGGTTGTCGCCCAACAAGCACTTTTCTTTAATGCCTTTCTAGCTAGGCATGACGATGACAATGATGCTCACATAAAAGATAAGAATTGAAACATAACGGGAGCATCATGAAGCACATGAATAGCACATTTAAGCCTAACCCACTTCCTATGCATAGGGATTTTGTGAGCAAACAACTTATGGGAACAATAATCAACTAGCATAGGAAGGCAAAACAAGCATAACTTCAAAAATTTTAACACATAGAGAGGAAACTTGATATAATTGCAATTCCTACAAGCATATGTTCCTCCCTCATAATAATTTTCAGTAGCATCATGAATGAATTCAACAATATAACCAGCACCTAAAGCATTTTTTTCATGATCTACAAGCATAGAAAATTTACTACTCTCCACATAAGCAAATTTCTTCTCATGAATAGTAGTGGGAGCAAACTCAACAAAATAATTATCATGTGAGGCATAATCCAATTGAAAACTAAAATCATGGTGACAAGTTTCATGGTTATCATTATTCTTAATAGCATACAAGTCATCACAATAATCATCATATATAGCAACTTTGTTCTCATAATCAATTGGAACCTCTTCCAAAACAGTGGATTCATCACTAAATAAAGTCATGACCTCTCCAAATCCACTTTGATAAATATAATCATCATAAATAGGAGGCATGCTTTCATCATAATAAATATTCTCATCAAAACTTGGGGGACTAAAAATATCATCTTTATCAAACATAGCTTCCCCAAGCTTGTGGCTTTGCATCTCTCTAGCATCATGGATATTCAAGGAATTCATACTAACAACACTGCAATCATGCTCATCATATAAAGATCTAGTACCAAACATTTTAATTCATTCTTCTTCTAGCACTTGAACACAATTTTCCTTTTCCATCATTCTCACGGAAGATATCAAAAAGATGAAGCGTATGAGACAAACTCAATTCCATTTTTTTGTAGTTTTCTTTATAAATTAAACTAGTGATAAAACAAGAAACAAAAAGATTCGATCGCAAGATTTAAAGATATACCTTAAAGAACTCACCACCCCAGCAACAGCGCCAGAAAAGAGCTTGATGTCTACTACACAACCTTCTTCTTGTAGACGTTGTTGGGCTTGCAAGTGCACAGGTTTGTAGGACAGTAGCAAATTTCTCTCAAGTGGATGACCTAAGGTTTATCAATCCGTGGGAGGCGTAGGATGAAGATGGTCTCTCTCAAACAACCCTGCAACCAAATAACAAAAGGTCTCTTGTGTCCCCAACACACCCAATACAATGGAAAATTGTATAGGTGCACTAGTTCGGCGAAGAGATGGTGATACAAGTGCAATATGGATGGTAGATATAGGTTTTTGTAATCTGAAAATATAAAAACAGCAAGGTAACTAATGATAAAGGTGAGCGTAAACGGTATTGCAATGATATGAAACAAGGCCTACGGTTCATACTTTCACTAGTGCAAGTCCTCTCAACAATAATTACATAAATAGATCATATAACAATCCCTCAACATGAAACAAAGAGACACTCCAAAGCCACTAATAGCGGAGAACAAACAAAGAGATTATGGTAGAGTACGAAACCACCTCAAAGTTATTCTTTCGAATCAATATATTCAAGAGTTTGTACTAGAATAACACCTTAAGACACAAATCAACCAAAACCCTAATGTCACCTAGATACTCCATTGTCACCTCAAGTATCTGTGGGCATGATTATACGTATGCATCACACAATCTCATATTCATCTATTCAACCAACACAAAGTACTTCAAAGAGTGCCCCAAAGTCTCTACCGGAGAGTCAAGACAAAAACGTATGCCAACCCCTATGCATAGTTTCATGGGCGGAACCCGCAAGTTGATCACCAAAACATACATCAAGTGGATCACGTGAATATCCCATTGTCACCACAGATAAGCACGACAAGACATACATCAAGTGTTATCAAATCCTTAAAGACTCAATCCGACAAGACAACTTCAAGGGGAAAACTCAATTCATCACATGAGAGTAGAGGGGGGAGAAACATCATAAGATCCAACTATAATAGCAAAGCTCGCTATACATCAAGATCGTGCCATAGAGAGAACACGAGAGAGATATATCAAACACATAGCTACTGGTACATACCCTCAGCCCCGAGGGTGAACTACTCCCTCCTCGTCATGGAGAGCGCCGGGATGATGAAGATGGCCACCGGTGATGGGTTACCCCTCCGGCAGGGTGCCGGAACGGGCTCCCGAGAGGTTTTTGGTGGCTACAGAGACTTGCGGTGGCGGAACTCCCGATCTATCTTCATCTTTGATGGTTTTAGGGTATATGGGAATATATAGGCGAAAGAAGTCGGTCGGGGGAGCCTCGAGGGGCCCACGAGAGTGGTTGGCGCGCCCAGGGGGGTGGGCGTGCCCCCCTATGTCGTGGCTTCCTCGACGCTTCCCCGGCTGCACTCCAAGTTTCCTGGGTCACATTCGTTCCAAAAATCACGCTGCCGAAGGTTTCATTCCGTTTGGACTCCGTTTGATATTCCTTTTCTTCGAAATACTGAAACAGGCAATAAAACAGCAATATGGGTTGGGCCTCCGATTAATAGGTTAGTCGCAAAAGTAATATAGAAGTGTATAATAAAGCCCATAAACATTAAAAACAGATAATAATATAATATGAATGCTTCATAAATTATAGATACGTCACCCAGCAGCCATGCGTGTGCGACTACACCGACGAGAATGTGCAACTCCGCGACCATGTGTGTGCGACTACGCTGATGAGAGTGTCCAACTCCGCGGCTGTGTGCGTACAACTACGCCGACGAGAATGTGCAACTCCGTGGCCGTGTGTGTGCGGCTATTGGGATGAGAGTGTGCAGCTTCGCGGTCGTGTGTGAGCTACAATAGCGATGAAAGTATCCTGTGTATATGACTATGCCGCTGAGAGTGTGTAGCCACATGACCATGCGTGTACGACTATGCGGACTACAGTGTGCAAATCTATGGCCATGCATGTACGACAATACGAACAAGAGTGTGCAAGTACACAGTTGTACGTGTGTAACTATGCGGACGAGGGAGAGTGTAGTTCCATAGCTAAGTGTGTGCTATGATGTCAACTCCCACCAACTATCTCGCGGTTGATGTGCAACAAAAATAAAATAAAGTGATAATCTATAGTACATGCAGAACATTGAAATAGTGTTGGTTCACAAAAATCAAGAGGCCTTCATTTTCATTGATTGGTTTTGTACAAAAGAAAATGTTAGAAGCTGATATCATTCAGAACTAAAGATAGATTGTACTAGCACAAATTGTTCGAATTATTATCTGGGCATTTACATTACCAACAAGATGAAGTCGATAGCAAGAAAGTGATTGACTACCGGGGTCAAATCACAGTCCGCAACAAAGTGGGAAATACATTGTCGGATGTACATATCCGTGTCTAGGTCTTTGCGCGGTGAGCCAGGTCCAGCTTCAAGAGAAAAGGAAGGGAAAGGATACAACACCACTGCTGCTCCGGCTCCATGGCCGCCGTCTCCCCAGCGACCTGCTAGCTGCGCTGCTTCGGCTCCACGGCCGGCGTCTCCATTCCCTAAGAGTCGTCGTCTACATCTTGCTCCAAATCTTGGATGAGCTCATTTCCCCTCCTGTGGCCATGATTCATCAGGCCGCTCCAGTTCATCCAAGCCTGTGCTTCCTCCTCTCCCAGACACTTCAGCTATGCTGTCCGCTGCTTCCCTTCCCCTGCTCCATCCAGAGCTTCCTTTGACCTTCACCCAGCATCAACAACTCTGACATGGGTGGGAGCGCCAGTGCCTAGATCCAGCCAAGGGCCGTGCCGCCCATTCCCAACTTACAGCGACCGGCATGAGAGGAGAGGAGGCCGCGACGCAAGAGGGGCAGAGGTGGCCGGCGCGAGGTGTGATGGCAGCGGACGCGAGAGAGATGGGACGAAGGGTGTGGAAGGGGTAGATAGCGACAACTATTTTGCAGTTGAGAGTGCCCGACCAGATAACACCTGGCCCATGCGTGCGACAAATCAAGGCAAGATCAAGCGGCTAGAAGCCGGCTTTTCATTTCGTCTAAATAGTGCGATAGGCACTTTTTAGAATTTTAGATTTTTTTTCCTTTGTTTTTCTCCCGAACGCACAGCCACTGGCCCAGGATACTTGAATGGGCCGCCGCACTGTTCTGGGTTTGGCCTAGGCAGCCCCCTGTTCTTTCCTTTTTTTTACCAAAATGATAACGCCGACATGTGTGGCAGTTTTGCAAATCGCCCACACGTGTGTATCACCGTTCAGTCAAGTTTGCATGAATCTTGACACATTGAGGCAGAATTTGTGTGCCACGTAGGACATGGCTGGTCTGTGGGTGTTTGACAGTTTGCCCGGACGCAGGTTTCTCCTTTTCCCCTCCTCGGTGATGCAGTTTCCCCACCCCGCCCTTCTTTACTTCCCATTTCCCCCACACCAGCATTTCCATTTGAGAGCAACGCAAGTTCTAGTAGGAGCAGTCAAGAGGGGGAGGTGGCGGTGGTGGCGAAAGAGTCGCAGGTATTTGTGGCCGTCGCTGGTGTTCACCGAACCGGGGCATAATCGCCGGCGCAGCCACCGCGAGTAGGTAAGGCTTCGAAGCTTGCTACTGGTCCAATCTGCCTCCCCTTCTCTCGGTTCACATCCCGCTCGAACCCTTTCGAGATTCAGGCAGATTTTTTGCGGCGCTCGAATGTCCCGGTCGGCGGGGAGTCACATGTGTTCCATTAGGTCGGCATTACGTAGTTCCGTTGTCGTCGTGGTGGTAGTCAAGCCGGCGAGGCTCGCCCGTTCCGCAACTATCTCTCTGTTTTTAGAGATTAGATGTTTGCAATTCTATGTTGCAGCGATTTCTACTGTTTATGTTAGTGTTGATGGTCCCGTAGGCTACGATTATCACTGTTTTAGGGGTCATGTTGTAATCGAACTCAGGGACTCATAGTTGGGTATGAACCCTAGATCTAGTTAGATGCATTTCGATTTATAGGATAATGGCAGTTGGGTTTTTTTGGGAACGGATTTAATTTGCTATTATGTTCTGTGCAAACATGGCAATTTGAATCCACTGGTTTAGCTACAACTTTCGTACTAGGTGGCAACTAACTTTCCGAAGCAAATCTGTCTGTTGCCATGTTCTATGTAGGATAATGGCAGTTTGGTGTTCCACGTACTCATTAGTTGCCACACTGTTTTGTGATAACACGACAACTTGAATCTACGAGATGGAAACAGCCTTTTATGAAGCCAATATGTTAGTTGCCACATTCTATGTTGGATAATGGCAATTGGGTGTTCCACGGTACTGATTTAGTTGCCACATTGTTTACTGCTAACATGGCAACTTGAATCTACTAGATGGCCACTGCCTTTTCTAAAGCAAACCTGTCAGTTGCAATGTTTTTGCACTTGTTTCAGTGCTCATTTTTTGCCTACTATGCATGTCTAGCAGATGGTAATTACCTACTTCACACACTAAGACTTTATTTGACATGATATTTTTGCGCAAACATGGCAACGTGAATCTTTTTAGTACATGGCAACTTCTTATTGAACCCAAATTTTGTCAGTTAGATTGTTTATGCAGTCACCCGGGTCTCAGTTTTGCTAATTTGCGTTCAGGGAGGTGGCAAACTACATCTACACAACATGGCATTATTTTGCAATGCATGTTTCTTAAGTACTTTTTTGTCAGCTGCGTAGTTTTTCTTAGGAGCATATGCCATGCATTTTTCAGGTTGCAGGTGGCAACTCCCTCTTATTACACATCTTATGTACATTTGTTTTAGGGTAAACATGGCAGTTTTCATTTGTTGTCGATGATATCCACTGCCTCATTACTTCATGCATCTCTTTTTGCCTCTATTGACTGTGTTTTCATTTGTACTAATGTGTTTTTTTTCTTACCGTAGCATCATGGGTCGTGGTAACAGGCAAGACGATGATGCCGACTTCATGGAGGTACCGCCACAGAATCGTGCGACCAGTCATACCTAAGACGGCAACGAGGTCATTTTTCCCCTATTTTATTGTGCTATTGAGTTTACATTCATCCGTCAGAACTAATTTTTAGGATATTGAACATGGCAACAATGACCCTTTTGTGTTTTGCAGAAGAAGAAACATCACCGCAATAGGGCTTCGCAAGGACGCTTGATTATATTGACCAAGGGTTTTACTGATGAGCAAAAGGGAGCTGCCGGTGAGATGGGGATGCAGGAATTGATGGATATTCAATGCATGAATCTAGTGAACCCTCTATGCTATTGGCTCGGTGAGATATACGACCCTCCATCTAGGGAATACGTCATTCTGGAATGTGGAAGACTCCCTTTGGAAGAGGAATCTGTATTCTGCAGTTTGGGTGTCCCCCGTGGAGAAATCAAAGTTCCGTTTGATGTGAACAATGAGATTGAGGAAGTTTTGTTCCCCCATTTGTTTCCTAGAATGGCATCCATGCCTAATACGACTATGCTGGCAAGTTCGCTGGAGGGCATGAGAACCCATGGCAAGGTATTTAAGACGAAGCTACGGATGTACTTGATCTCGTCTGTCTTTGTGCCTACCACGTCGCTGCGCCCAAGAAACAAGTGCTTTCGTACCCTAGTGAATGCACTCTGTCTATTCATTTTCCAACAATCTTCTGTTTTTGATGCCATGTAGAAGCTAGTCACTACCAGTTGACGTTTTTTTGACTGTCGATGTGGTGTCTTTGTTTTCAAATCTCGAAACTGAAAGATGTTCAAAACACGAATTGGTGTAAATTCATTGCCGACTTCCTGCATGATGCATTCTCAAATAAGATGTACCAGAAGGGCTGCCGCCTGCACCTAATGGTATTTTTTACTGTTTTGCAAATGCTCTTATCAAGGTTCATTCGTTCCTCAATCACATTACAGAGGACGACACGTTTTTGTTTGTGTATGGTATTTCAAATTTGAAATGTAATCCATTTTGGGGTGCCTTTTTAGTAATTGAATAAAATTGGATGTGTACTTGAACATAGTTGACAATATTTTTATAGTTATTCATAAGTGGCAACCAAATTGTTTTTTCCATGTGGCATCTCTGTTTGGTCATACTCTGTCAACTCTAGTTTGATAGAGCTTTAACTGATTTGCTTTTTGATGGCAACCATAGTTGATCGTGTACAACAACTTTTATTTTTGTGTTTTTACATGTCAAAGTGAAGTTGTTGATACATTGCAACTATAGTTGATTTCTACTTGGAAATTACATATTCTACAACACACATAGTGTTCACTTCCTCTATTTTTTCGTTCGTTTTAATTAGTGATACATGGCAAACATGCGTTCACGTCCGTGGAAAATATTTCTTCTATTTTGAACTTTTGACTCAAGGGAGACTGTATTGCCAACGATGTTTAAACTGTAGTTATTTTCTTTTTCCTTTCTCCCTATTTTCTCTTTTTTTGCACAATACTGATCACTGACATATTCTGATTTACTTACTCCCTTTTTTGTGTAAACCAGCTCATGTACGTCGACCGTCCTTATTTGTCTACTATCAATTTTACTGAGATAGGAGGTCCGCCACCTCCACATAAGTTTGTTGTCTCTGTCTGGAGTTATGATGCTGTCAAGGCTGTGCTTGCCGTAGACAGCATATCTGATACAAAATATGGCAAACTGCAGGTTAGTTTTACCTTCTTTCTTGCACAACATTTTTGAAGTTCACTACTGAAAAGAATATGTAAAAACCAAAACTGATCCGTATTGGTTGTTCATAGTTTTTTCTTTTTAAAGAGGGGAATATATAGCCTATACAACATAGCAAGTACGTTCGGTTCGCGTGGCAAATGTACAACACTTTTACATGGCATCCATATTCCAGTATATGCACTAAACTTTGTTTGGGAATTCCATTCGCCCACCTCAACGCACTCATTATGGCTAACAAACTATAAAGAACTTGGCAACCATTGTTGTCTGCACATGGCAACTATGGTTGTCTACATATGGCAACTCTGCCATCCCCCCTCGAATTCTTTTTCCTTGTAATCCATGACCATAGTCACTGTTTCTTGTTTTGACCTCTCTTATTTTTCTATTTTTGAGATGATAACCATGCATGCCATTGACTATAGTGTGTTTGGTGGGCCACAAAAGTTTGGCAAGTGGATGGATGTGCATTCAGCTCCATCTTGTTCACTGAGGTAATCAAGCATGTTTTTTGTTTTTTGAATGATCTTTTCTTGCATTTGACTTCTTTTATGTTTTTTTGCCTTCTTACTTATGCACATGTTCTAATATGTTTGAAATTTATTACTTTTTGTTTTCTGACCAGACCAGGGCACCTGTTGAGCACCTAGTTGGGCAACTTGCTTTCGGCATGACCAGCTTGCTTGGGAAGTAGGTCGAGGGCTGGACATCATTGAATGGTTCTGATAGCGACGTGGTTGCGAGGTAGTTCACATCTTTTGTCATAGAATGCACACATCATCCAACTGGCTAATGTGGCCGGTACGACTACAATAGTTCCCAGGAGCTCCCTAACACGCAAGAGGAGCTAGTCGGGGATGGTTTCGGTGGCGTGGATGCTGGTCTGAACAAGGATTGTGAAGATGACATGGAGAATGTGCGACATGACACTGACTATGATGAACCTCGGGAAGTTCGTGTAGGAGGTAACAATGATAAGGTTGCACCGAACGTTCCTCCACCAGAGGGAGGCATTGCCCCAACTATTGTGAGAGACATGGGGGTTCCTTTCTCAAAGAGGGGCAGGGCTCCAGAGGATGCTACCCAGGGCCCTGTTGGCAAGAGGTGTAGGACCGATCCCGTTGCTGCTAGGAGGAGGTTCGATGTTTATTTATTGTGTCATTCGTTCTTCTTTTTAACATCCGGCTTTTTTCATGCTATGTACGCCGTGATTTTGTGTCTCACACTTGGTTTTTTGCATTTTTTGCTCTTTTCCCATTTGTTGTGTGCAGTGAGGCGACAACTGGTGGCCAATCAGTTAAGCAGAAACAAGCAGCCATGCCATCCCGCGCTTCTACCCGGCTGGACAAGGGGGCACCCACTGCTGCTACCACCACTTCCACTCGGTCGTCTCCTCGCAGATCAACGTCCAACACCGGGGATTTTGTTGTGCTATAAGACTTGAGGAAAACAAGCAAGAGGTGGGTTCTCCCCTTTTTTTCTAATTTTTTTTGTGATTGAGCTATTTTCATTGTGTCACAATACGGAAATGCATTCTCTTTGAAATTTTCATGGCAATTGCAGCATGTTGAGTATAACAAGCTATTCATAGTCCTAACGCTAAATTTGTTTTATGCATTCCTCAACCATATGCAACTTTTACTGTACCCAACGTGGCAACTCTTGTCTGTCCCTCATGGCAACTGCTAAACTTGCCACATGGCAACTATTATCTATCACACATGGCAACTGCTAAATTTGACACGTTGCAACTCTTGTTTCGTTGGCATGGCAACTGCTAACTACACCACATGGCAACTCTTGTCTACCCCCATGGAAACTTGTAGCTTTCACTCATGGCAACCGCTTGTATAGCATGTGTGTTAATTCCTGCTTTGTTTTCAAATGGTAACTCTGGCATATCACACATGACATTTTAAGATGACTGACATGGCAATTACTTGCTCCTGCACCTCACCTTTTTTCTCTTCATGTTCTTTCTTGAATGGCTGTCTTCTCGTTCGACATATTTTGTAGGGTAAAGAAGACTACTAAAGACCCACTTGAACGCATTCACTCCAAGTTGTTGACATCCGATAATGCAGACATTCGTGAGCCGTCAGTTGACAAATCTGCCACTGCACCGTCCACTGTTGCTGCTATTTCTGATGGACGCAACCACCCATCTCCATCGATTGCAGCTGTGCAAACTACAACCGCAGGCATCCATACATCTAGCAACGACGAGTCAGTATTCGCCAGGACTGCTGAGATAGTGCCTACCCTGGTGGCAATGAGAGATGTTGTTGTGAACCATGCAACCCGATGAGCAAGTGTTGAAGTGGACGCTCCCGAGTTCAACCTAAACAAGGAATATTCCCGCTTATCTGATAGAGATTCCTAGCGTGCGGCCGATGGCACTTATGTGGCCAGGAAGGAAGGGGTTGCTGCCACATTTTAGTATGACAGGATATCCACAGTTGACTCTCACTGCACAACAACTTCAGTGGCTGCTGGCGCACAGGCTGCTACTGCAACCGGTTTGCGAGTTGGCATGCTGATGTCTACTAGAACTACGTCGTTATTTCCCCAAAGAGGAAGGGATAATGCAGTATAGCAATGGTAGGTATTTCCCTCAGTGATGAGACCAAGGTTATCCAACCAGAAAGAGAACCTGCTCACACCACATAAACATCACATGCACACAAATAACAAATACTCGCAATCCGACGTGTTAAAGGGGTTGTCAATCCCTTTCGGGTACGTCTCCTCAAGATAGGAAAATAATGTGAGGTAAAAGTGGTAGATAGGATAAATAGATCGCGGAACAAATAAATTGCAGCAAGGTATTTTTGTATTTTTGGTTTAATAGATCTGAAAATATATCCAAAGGAAAATAGATCACAAAGGCAAATATGATGAAAAGAGACCCGGGGGCCATAGGTTTCACTAGTGGCTTCTGTCGAGACAAATAGCAAATGGTGGGAAAAAAATTACTATTGGGAATTGATAGAACTTCAAATAATCATGACGATATGCAGGCAATGATCATTATATAGGCATCATGTCCAAGATTAGTAGACTGTCTGCTACCTGCATCTACTACTATTACTCCACACACCGACTGCTATCCAGCATGCATCTAGTGTATTAAGTTCATGGAGAAATGGAGTAATGCAATAAGAATGATGACATGATGTAGACAAGATCTATTTATGTAGAAATAAAGCCCATCTTGTTATCCTTAATAGCAATGATACATATGTGTCGTTTCCCCTTCTGTCATTGGGATCAAGCACCGTAAGATCGAACCCATCACAAAGTACCTCTTCCCATTGCAAGATAAATAGATCAAGTTGGCCAAAGAAAACCCAAATATTGGAGATGAAATATGAGGCTATAAGTAATCATGCATATGAGAGATCAAAGTAGACTCAAATAACTTTCATGGATAAAAACATAGATCTCATCATAAACTCAAAGTTCATCGGATACCAACAAACACACCGCGAAAAGGCATACATCATATGGATCTCCAAGAGACCGTTGTATTGATAATCAAAAGAGAGAGAGAGAGAGAGAGAGAGGAAGACATCTAGCTACTAACTTCGGACCCGTAGGTCTACAAAGAACTACTCACGCATCATCGGAGAGGCACCAATGGAAGTGGTGAACCCCTCAGTGATGGTGTGTAGATTGGATCTGGTGGTTCTGGACTCTGCTGCGGCTGGAACTGATTTTCGCCGACTCCCCTAGGATTTCTGGAATATTGGGGTATTTATAGAGCAAAGAGGCGGTTCAGGGGCACCCGAGGTGGGCACAACCCACCAGGGTGCGCCACTGGATGTCTTCTGGCCCAAAAACAACCTCAAAAAGTTTTGCTACGTTTGGACTCCATTTGATATTGATTTCCTACGATGTAAAAAACATGCAGAAAACAGCAACTGGCACTGGGCACTATGCCAATGGGTTAGTATAAAAAATGATATAAAATGACTACAAAATGATTATTAAACATCCAAGAATGATAATATAACAACATGGAACAATAAAAAATTATAGATACGTTGGAGACGTATCAGCATCCCCAAGCTTAATTCCTGCTCGTCCTCGAGTAGGTAAATGAAAAAAACAGAATTTTTGATGTGGAATGCTGCCAAACATGTTCATCACATTTCTTTTCTTTATAGCGTGGACATATGGACTTATAAATGATTCAAAGCAATAGTCTAGTTTTGGCATGAAGACTTTAATACTCAAGCATACCAACAAGCAACCATGTCTTTCAAAATATCAACACTAAAGCAATTTATCCGTAGCCCATTATACTCAATCATTGATCCAATCATCAAACACACTCATATATTAGCTGCACCCAATGCTCAAATATGGTCATAGTGCCCCTTAGTTGGTGCTTTATAAGAGAAGATGGAGAATCAAATTCAAAATAAAAATTGCATAAGTAAAAGAAAGGTCCTTCGCGGAGGGAAGTAGGGATGTGTAGAGGTGCCAGAGCTCAAAGCTTAAATTGAGAGATAAAAACATTTTTGAGAGACATACTTTTCCCACCAACGAAAATGACTTAGAGATATCAACACTTTCCATGCGAGATACATCATATGCGGTTCCCAAACGAAAAATAAAGTTTATTCCTTTTTCCACCATTACTTTCACTTTCCATGGCTAACTATATCCATGGGTGCCCTCCATACCAACACTTTCCAAGGAATTTATTATTTGACAACATAAAGTAAATTCATTATTCATTTCGGGATTGGGCATTCCTAATACCTTTGTCGTGCTCTCGTGCAATGACAAGTGAATAAACACTCATCATGAGAATATAACATCTAACATGGAAAATATTGGCCACCCTTCACCGCCTCGCCAACGGTAGAGCACACAAAATAATATTATTTTGAAAATTAGAGATGACACATGCAAATTTGCTGAGAACGACATGGAAATACCACATATAGGTAGGTAATAGTGGACTCATAAGGCAAAACTGGTTTAAAGGGTTTTGGATGCACAAGTAGTGATCATACTTAGTGCAAAATGAAGGCTAGCAAAAAGATTGAGAAGCCACCAACCAAAAAGAGGAAAATCTCGTACCCAAGCATTAAGCATAAGTAACACCGAATAATGCACCATAAGTAGGATATAAATTTCATTGCACAACTATCGACTTTCGTGCTTACACAGGGAATCACAAACCTTAACATCAATATCCTTACTAAAGCATAATTACTCATCAACATGATTCACATATCATATCGTCATATCTCAGAACCATTACTAAGAATCAAGTTTATTTGTCCTATGATCTTCAGGAAAGTTTTTATTATATCCTCCTTGGATATCTATCACTTTGGGACTATTCTCATATGTTGCTTTTGATAAGCTCAAAAAAATATAAGTGAAGATCATGAGCATAATATTTCTTTCTCTCAAAATAATCTAAGTGAAGCAAGAGGTAATTTCTAAAAAAGTTACTAACTCCCAAATAAATCTAGGTGAAGCATGAGAGCATTTCTTCAAAAATAACAAAGCACATCATGCTCAAAAAGATATAAGTGAAGCACTAGAGCAAATCCATGGCTCTAAAAATTTAAGTGAAGCATAGGAGCAAGCATAGCATAATTTTTGGCTCTCTCAAAAGGGTGTGTCCAACAAGGATTCAATACTTAGAACACAAAGCAAAACAAGCAAGTACTCATATCATACAAGACGCTCCAAGCAAAACTCATATTGTGTGACGAATAAAAATATAGCATCAAGTGAAATACTGATGGTTGTTAGAAGAAAGCAGGGATGTCACCCGGGGGCATCCTCAAGCTTAGTTGCTCGCTACTTCTTTGAATTTTATCTTGGGGTGCCTCGGGCATCCCCAAGCTTAGCCTTTTGTTAATCCTTATTCCTTCATCCATTGTAAGATCACCCAAAAGTTGAAAACTTCAATCACACAAAACTCAACAAAACCTTCGTGACATCCGTTAGTATAAGAAAGCAAACCACTACTATAAGTACTATTGAAAACCTATTCTTATTTTGTTTTTGCATTATATGTACTGTATTCCAACGTTTCTATGGCAAAAACTCATCAAATAAAACCGTAGAATCATCAAAATAAGCACACAACGCAAACAAAACAGAATCTGTCATAAACATAACAGTTTATAGCAATTTGAATATTTCGAATACTTTTGTAACTCCACAAATTTTGAAATAAATTGGTGGACGTGACAAATTTTCTATTAATCTTCTACAAAAATAATGAAGTCAAAATCACTCTTCTATTAAAAATGAAAAATAATCTCGTTACCGAAAAAGTTTCTATTTTTCAGCAAGATCAAATCAACTTTCACCCAAATCTTCCGAAAGGCCTTGCTTGGCACAAACACTTACGAAAACACAAAAAACACAATTATAGCAGTAGCATAATTGCGCTAACACACAAGAACAGAAGGCAAAAAGCAATAATAAATTTTATTCATTGGGTTGCCCCCTAACAAGTGCTATCGTTTTACGCCCCTAGCTAGGCATAACGCGTAGTATCTAAGTTTTGTCATCTTGGGTTCTAGATCCATAAGATGCCCTCATGATTGATTCATATGGTGGCCTAATTCTTTTTCTAGGGAAGTGTTCCATTACCTTCCTTAGTGGAAATTGTAATTTAATATTACCTTCTTTCATATCAATCACGGCACCAATAGTACGCAAAAACAATGTACCAAGAATAATTGGACAAGACGGATTGCAATCAATATCAAGAACATTAAAATCTATGGGCACATAATTCCTATTTGCAAGAATAAGAACATCATTATTTCTTCCTATAGGCTTTTTAATAGTAGAATCCGCCAAGTGCAAATTTAAAGAGCATTCTTCAATATTGGTAAGACCAAGAACATCACATAAAGATTTCGGAATTGTAGAAACACTAGCACCCGAGTCACACAAAGCAAAACACTCATAATTTTTAATCTTGACATTGGTAGTAGGTTCCCACTCATCAAACAATTTTCTAGGAATTGAAACACCTAATTCCAACTTTTCTTCAAAAGCTTTCATCATGGCATCAACAATATGTTTAGTAAAAGCTTTATTTTGTTCATAAGTATGGGGTGAATTTATCATGGATTACAACAAAGAAATACAATCAACCAAAGAGCAATAATCATTATTAAAGTCTTTGTAATCAAAAATAGTGGGCACATCACTAGCTAAAGTCTTGACCTCTTCAAACCCACTTTTATCAATTTTCTCAACAAGATTTTCACCTTCCGAATCATAGGGATGCCTTCTAGACGAAGTTAACTCTTCTCCAGTCCATTTTTCATCAATATTAATTTTACTAAACAAAGAATCAATAGAATAAACACCAATCATTTTATGATCTTCATCACTCTTATGATAGTAATCACTAGAAAACGCTCTTTCTAAAATTCTCTTTTGGCTCTATGCATAGCGGTTCTTTTCTTACTTTCATCCATAGAAACATAAAGAGCTTTAATTGATTCTTCAACTTTATGCACAAAAATTTTCACCTTGAGAGTTTCTACATCATGAGAAATTCTATCCACACTTCTAGACAAATCATCAATTTTATTCAACTTCTTCTATCGAAGTATTGAAAGCTTTTTGAGTATTGATAAATTCTTTAATATTGTTCGCAAGATCAGAGGTGTTATTATTATTATTATTATAAGTAGGATCACCATAGGAATTACCATAATTATTAGAGGAATTACTAGGAAAAGGCCTAGGATTAAAATTACCTCTATAAGCATTTATATTGAAATGTTTCGCGAGACAAAATTCACATCTATGGATCACTATTTTGCTCAATCAAAGTAGACAAAGGCACATCATTAAAATAAATAGGAGCACTTTTATTAGTGACCGACTTCATAAGAGCATCAATTTTTTCACTCAAAGAATTTATTTCTTCTACTGAATTGAGTTCTTTACTAGTCGGAGCTCTTTCGGCATGCCATTGTGAGTAATTTGCCATAATATTGTCTAGCAATTTAGTAGCTTCCCCCAAAGTAATTTCCATATAAGTACCCCCCATGGCGGAATCTAAAAGATTATGAGAAACAAAATTCAGTCCCGCATAAAGATTTTGTATGATCATCCAAAGATTAAACCCATGAGTTGGGCAATTCCTTAGCATCAATTTCATCCTTTCCCAAGATTCTGTAACATGCTCATGTTCAAGTTGCTTGAAATTAATGATCTAGGTTCTAAGGGAACAAATTTTTGCGGGTGGAAAATACTTAGTGATAAAAGCATCCTTGCACTTATTTCAAGAATCGATACTATTGCGAGGCAAAGAAGAAAACCAAATTTTTGCACGATCTTGCAAAGAAAACAGAAATAATTTCAACTTCACAACATCATTGCCCACATCTGTGGGGACCCCGACTCATAAGTCGTGATCACCGAATGCACGTGTACAGTGATCCCAGAGATCAATGCTCACTGAACACACAGAAGCTGAATAACAAGAGTCTTACATCCGTACATACCGTTTTACACAAGTAGGACCATTATGGTCAAGTCTTGAGTATATCATCGCAGCGAAAATCTTCGTCGATAACTTGGACCCATGCCATCTGCCTTAACACTACAGGCATTCTGACTGGGAAGCGTCCTAGCTCGCATGTTCATCACCGAAGTGTTCTTCATCACATCCTGTTCTTTCATGCCTGGCCAATAAAATAACCAGTGGCAAGCCAATGAGTACTTTGAATGTACTCGCAAGCAACCCATGTTTTGGTTCAAGATACAACAATGCTTGATATAGGTAAATTTTTCAGAAAGCTAGTTTTGAGTGCAATGACATGTTCAACAACTTTGTAAGGCATGCATCAAGAGAATTCAAGTAACCATGAGGACAGGTTACAGGTATCAACATAAATAGAGTGGGCACCAACCCATCTAACATAAATAGAGTGGGCACCAACCCATCTAACATAAATAGAGTGGGCATCAACCCATCTAACATAAATAGAGTGGGCACCAACCCATCTCAATCATGTCAAGTCCCTTGACTTGACCCAAGTCATTTTTATCAACACACACACTTGGTTTGTAAACAAGTGGACGTAGCCCAAGAGCGGTTACCCAACTGTCCTTGACCGTGGACACGGCTATTCGAATAGTTTTACACTCTGCAGAGGTTGCATACTGTACCCACAAGATCTGGGGAACTTCCATGTCAGCCACGACCCGCGGTACCTCAAGTACCCGGGGTAAGCACCCGATCACTACCTTTCCCTAGACGACACTAACATGGAGTGCACTCGATTGGCAGTAACCCCCGTGCCCAACATTTCACATAACACTTTCTTGGAGCCTCGCTCCCATAATTATCACATACCACTGGCACGAGGTACCAACTGTGTGTCCGGTGCCCCATAAAAATGGTCATGGCCGCCCTACCTGGCATGACCCCGTCCCGAGAGAGCACACCAACAACTCTCCCGTCACTAGTAATGCAGGCCCCAAGCTAGTATCGGTCTAGGTACTCCATAATGCCCTTTCCCATATAAGGGTAGAGTGGTTGCGCATGTAAGGTTGGAATAACGGTCGCAACTTCGACCAATCCATTTTGAAAACAACACACACTTTCCTCGGTACACCACTTCATCATCAAGTGGTTACCCATCTCATCATCTCCCTCGGGCATAAGTGGCACCCGATGGGGTTTTCAAAAAGTCCTTTGAAAATACTTTGCCTCCTTCATCATGCACATACCCGTCCCTTTTTGCGTAGCATCTACTTTAGCATCCTATCTACTCCCACCGGCATAACCCTCATAAGAAGGTAGGGCCATGCACAATGCAAGTATCAACTAGGAAGTAACCGAGGCAACCAACCCACGTGGTTCACCATCTCATCATGATTCCGATGCGACAATAATAAAGAGCTATATGACATGCATAAAAAGGGTTTCATAGACATGGTCAAAGGGTTGCTTGCCTGTTTTAACAAAGTCTTCGAGGTCTTCAAAGTCTTCTGTTCCAACTCCAAGTACTCCGTCTACTTCGTCAACTAACGTCGGAAACAATCATAGTAAGCAACACCACAAGGCAAAAATAAAAGTGCTCTAAAAATATGAAGTTGACTTTTCTAGGATACCTCTAGTCATATTAGGAATGACCAAAGTGATTTCAATGGAATTGGATAGGTGGATATTTCTAAACATTTTGATATGATGGAATCAAGGGGTTCATGGAATTGCAAGAAGTTTACAGAAGAATTATTTTGAAAAATGGTTAAAGGCACCCATTTAACAAAGGATGATTTTAGAAGCATCAAGGAGTTGGTTTCACTGGATTTGGAGTTCAAATGATTTCTCTATGAATTTGCAAAGTTGACAAACATGAAGAAATGGCTCATTATTTTTTTGGGGTACAGAAAGTATCAAGAAAAATGTTCATAAACTAGGTTATGAACTTAGATGCATCTAGGAATTGGAATCATGGCATTTGGAGCAAGTTTGAGCTCCCTGTGATTTTCTAAAGTTCATCACAGAAATAGGAAAAATAGAATTTGTAAACATTTGTGAAGGAAATGCTTCTGTAAAAATGTGACAATAGCACCATGTGGTAGGGAATGATTTATGGAGTTACTAGAAATTGGAATCACCCAATTTGGACTTTATTTGATTTTTTTGTGGTTTTTAGAAGCTTGCTGGAAAAAGAAAAAGAAAAAGGGCTTAACCTTATAATACGCGCCGGGTGAAGCTTAGCGCCAGAAACCGCTGGGCCGGCCCAGCTGCTCGGCTGCACACACGCCGGCTGCCACGCCGAAGGCGGTTTTGCGGAAGTACGCCAACGCGTAGGGGAGGCGGATCCGCCTGAAGGCGCTTCCACTTAAACGGTCGGGGCCCACTGGCTGGCTCGCTGACATGTGGGGGCCCCCGCAGGGTCATCTTCCTCCTCCCGCTCTCGCGATAGAGGAGAGGGGACGCCTTGGCCACGCGAGGCCGACGCTCGCCCCTGGCGACACAGGCCACCTCCGGCCAAGCTGCGGCCATCGGAGGGGCCACCGGAGGGCGGCTCATTGGGGGAGCTCATCAGGGTCGGCGGGAGATGGCCGGGGCGCGCACGGCACTGGCCTCGGTGGACGGCTACTCAGGCGGTGATGGGCAGGGAGGTACGGTGCCCCGGCGGATTGGGCGATGGGGGGAATGGGTCACCGGGATTTGGCGGTTCTTCTGGAGGGGTGAGGAGGTGGGGAGGACCTCGTCCTTGCCCGGATCGGAGTGGAGGCCAGCGGCCGCATTCCGGCCATGGGGGGGGGGGGGGGTGCTGGAGGGCACGAGAGGTAGGGGGATGCTGTCCAGGAGGTGCACGGGAGAGAGAGGGGTCCAAACGAGGCAAGAGAGAGCTCGGGGGATGGATTATATGGAGGAGGCGTCGGTGCTCCATGGGCAGCATCCACGGATGAGCTTGGTGAGCTCTGCAGAGGGGGGAGGAGAGAGGTCCAGGAGGGGCCCGACATCTTGCCGTGTCTCGGACGCCAAGGCGACCTCGGGGGACACGAGGGGGAGGCCCTAGGTGGTCCGGTGGCTCGGGCAGAGAGCGGCTACAGTGCTAGGGTGCACTGTAGCGCGCTCCAGAGCACGCATATGGCTGGCATTGGCATCTTTTTGGTGCCCAGTGCGTGGCCACTAGTGTCTAGGGGGTCAGGGGAGGAGTAACACAAAGGGGTGGTGGCCTTGGATGCCCTGGTGAGCCAGTAGGAGAGGAGAGAGGTAGAAGAAGAGAGGGAAATGGGCTGTCCAGAGAGATAAAGTGGGGTTTTACCCCTCCAATAATTGAGCTATGGATCTGCCGTTGCTACTGGAGGTGCAAGGGGACTAGGAGGGGCTGTGGTAAAAAGTTGAGGCCATGGAGAAGAGTAGAAGTGGTGAAAATGATGATTTTGGAAAAATGGCAGAAGGTGTTTGTTGTTGGTTTTGGCAAGAAAATGAATTCAAATTGCCATGAGAATTAACAGGATGGAATGGCACATAGAAGTAGGGTGTTCCACCAAGTTTGAGCTCATTTGGGCAAAGTAGCCAATGTAACTTTGGTAAACCCTAGAAATCAGCAGAAATGGCTTTACCAAGATTTAGTCATGCAAATCAATTCTCCTTGATGCACCACTTGGTGTAGTGTCATCATTTGAGGCTCTGAACATGTCCACAAAAGTTGAGATCAAAAGGAGGAAGTTGCCAATGTAGAGTTGTTCAAATTTGGTTCTGGACAGAAAGGGTTTCGGGGCACTTTGATCAAGTTAACTTGTTCTCCAACTTGTGCCATTTGGTCTAGATTAATTATTAGACCATTTGAGCATGTTCACAAGGTTTGAGAACATTTGGACATGTTTGGCAATGTAAAGTTGCTCAAACTTCAAAATGGACAGAAATGGTTTTGAGGGGATTTGATGATGTTATATTGTTCTCCAAGACATGAGACTTGGCAAGATCATCTAGTATGCCATATGTGACATGCTAGAATTTTCTTGGAATTTTTGGAGAATATTTCCTTTGTAAATATTTCAAAAGCTTGAAATATCCAAAAAGGGTTTTTGAGGGATTTGACCAATATTTTGAACATGACCATGTGTTGAAACTCTTATATATGGACACTATATGTCCACTGAGTTTCCCTGATTTTTGTCAAATATTTTTAAAATAATAAAATAATTTTTCCCTATTAAAGACTGTTTCTGTCCTTAAGAAAAAGCTTTTAAATAAAATAGGAAAATAACTTTTAAAATTATATTTTTGTGGTTTATGGGATTCCTACATCTAATAGGAGTCAAATATATTTTTGGAAAGATTTTTGCTGCCCTTAATTAAGTACTTGCAGTGCAAACCTCAATTCAGGGGGTTTTGGAAAACTAAATTTAGAAAATACTTTTTGGCCAAATTATTTTTGTAAGAAAATTCTATATTGTACTATACACATGGTATGATCATTGGGCAGAAGTTTTGGATCAAGGAGAAGGAGTATAAGAGTTGGAGGATTTATTTTATTTTTAGAGCACTTGCAAACAACGGACAATCATTCAATCAAAGCAAGACAAAACACTCAAAAGTTTTTGTCAAACCACATTTTAGCATGATTTATTGACTTAAGTGTTGTGGCATGAAAATCAGGGTGTGACAGACCTATCCCCCTTACAAGAATCTCGTCCCCGAGATTCCCAGACTAGGCGCGGAAAGGAATACGGAAACTTGGATTTGGGGTAGTCTTCACGTCCTCATACTGCTTCTGCTTCTGTGTAGTGCTCCATTGAGCTTGAAGTACTTGATGGTGTGGCTTCGCGTATGACGTCCTGCTTGATCCAGGTTGCTAAGGGGTTTCTTGCGGTGGTCATATTGGGCTGGAGGTCGATGGCTCGGTGATCGAGGTCCTTGTAGAGACCGGGCTAGTTGGGAAGTTGGAAATGTTTCCTGGAGTGGTGTCATGTGGAAAAACGTTGTGCACAGTGGGTGACTCAGGTGGTAACTCTAGCTGGTAGCCATCTATTCTTCGTCTTGCGGTGATCCAAAAGGGGATTGTTGAATCTTGGAGTGATCTCGAAGAGGGCCGATGAATCTTGGCGTGGGTTTCCTTGTCATGAAAATGCTTGGTTCCCTTGAGAGAAGTGGCTTGCAGATATGCCTGGTCTTCGATGCGGAGGTTTACTTCTTGACAATGGTGGTTGGTGTAGTTCTTCCTTCTGGACATGGCGATCTTCAGGTGTTCCCTAACTAGCTGAACGGTTCTTCTTCCGTCTTCGGGTAGGCAAGTATGTCATCAAGGAAAGATGGCAACTAACTTGTCCGAGTACTCCGTGAAGACTTTGCCCACTGTGTGCATAGGGTATAGGTCGGGGTATTGGTGGTGGTCATGGTTGCGTATTGGCCAAGGTATCCTTGTCCTAGAGCCAAAGCCCATGGTTGTGATTCCTACCATATCGTGGCTTGGTGGGGCTTAAGGGTTTCAAGGATTGTTAGTGTGCGAGCGAACGTTTGTCACCTCATCCTTAAGCACGGTTCCTGAGATGCCAATTGTTCTATCTAGTCCTCTGAACAAATAACCTTATACCCCCGAAAGCATCAACTCTTGTAGGCCAGCTCCAATCATCACTCATGTTATTCATGTCCTCATGACTCTCGAGTGGAGGTCTAACACAATCATATATGTCTACAATCCCCAAACTTGTATGTATGGCTACCCCTAAAAATCCATGGGTAGAGCATATAAGCTGCTAAGCTTGAATTTAATCACCACAATCCAAGTGCTCAGTCTATTGCTCCAAGGTCCATGATAAAGCATCTCTATCCTAAGGAAACACGTCGTAAGCCACTCCAAGATCTTGTTTCCTTCCTATGAATCAACTCCAATGGCCCATTAACTTCCATTAATCGCTACATAATCCATTAATTCTACAAATCCAATGTCTATGGTGTTCCACATGATCCCCTAAAGTCCATGTAATTCCCCAAATACTTGAAAGGGCTGTCCCTACTACAGTCAGTCGATCAATTCCCATTATCATGATCAGGTAAACTCCAAGATCAAGCTCATACATATCCCTAGATAAACTCCGACAATTAATCCAATCTCCTAGTTTATTGTCCTCCAAGAAACATGGTATCATAATCGAGATCATCAGTCTAAATCCAATTTACTCCAAACCATGTAGAATTACACTGCATCCATACTCCACTAGGATAACCTATTGAATCCAAATCTCATGTCCCACGAGAATTCCTACCATTCTTCCAAGTCATTATCATATTGCCAACTATCTTCTATCAATATCCCCTAGCTAAGTCAAATCCTCATACTTCCAAGAATTCCACCTGCGATCATAATTGTCCTATTAAATCCAGTTTACTCCAGGGGATAATGAAAGTTATGCTAATCTATAATCATGATCCCACCAAGTTCATCCACCAACACCAAAGCCTCATAATCCACCAAATAGTCTCATATAATTCCTCAAGTCATTGATATAAACTCATCAAGTCATTTGTCCTCTATTCCTATATCCTCAGATTTGCCCCCCCCTATGGCATCGTCAGTTCTATTGCTATCTTAGGAAGATAATGTGCTCGTTCACTATGTCCACTAGTTCCCTAATGAACCCAGTGGTAAGCAAGGTGACGGAGGCTTAACAGGTTCTCTTGCAATTTGTAGGTTAAGCACATGGTTAAGGATTCGAGCTGGGTTATCTTGTGAAGTCTCGAAGGGTCTAGGAATGGGTTTCTAGTCTTGAGGAGTAGACATAACGTTACTGGGTTGCACTTGGTCGAGGAGGCTGCAACAAAAGTCTCCAGTGCTCGTTGGTTGTCGAAGTAGAATCCATGGTGTATCTTGTCTTGCTTGTCTTCAGTTGAGGAGAGAGATGAGAGGGAAAAGTAGCATAGAGGAGGGATGCCTAAAGGGGTTTTATGGTGCAAGTGCAAACAAACAAGTGCCAAAAAGGGCCAAACACAAACAACAAAATAAGGCAGGTGATATAGTCGCGTACTTGTTGCCTAGGACAAAAGGGGCGACTGATATCAAAACACAAACAAATAAAAACAAGCAACACACAATCATGGTTCTATTTGAACCATCATACGGACTCGACAGCGCATAGGGGGTAAACGACTCATCCTACCCTAGGGGTTCTCGGACTCAGTAGTCGTGCCTTGTGCCTCATGCAGTCTTCTGAGTTTTCCTCAGGTGTTGCTACGTCTCTTGTAGTTGTTCGATGAAACAATCTGGGTTGAGCTGAAGATTCTTTAACGACTTCTCGCCTGTTGAAGTGATGGGGTGAAGGTGGCTCCTCGTAACTGGCATTGACTTGGTCTACTATTGTCTTCTTAATCACGACGATCCCTTTTTGTCTTCTAAGCCGTCGATGGTACCAGGTAGGTAATCCTTTATGCATTGACATTATCAGGGCGTAATAGAGGTCCATCATGTCAGTTACGTTGATGACAACATCGACACCAAGAGCGGGGGATGAGGAGAACTGTTTTCCTGCTCACTATAGTGAGGCGGACCAAATGGCTAGGTTCTCATCCACCGGTGGTTGCCGATACAACAACGGTAGTGACAGGATTGCTCTATTAGCGATGTATATCATGATCTTGCATATCCTCTACCCTGGTCATCGTAGGCTAAGGTTGCATCATCTTGGGGCAGTGTCAAGGGTGTCACCATCTCCTGGGTCTTCAGGTCCTCATTCCTCGAGGATATATCTTCTGCTGGTATCGTCTTGTTGTGATGTCGCCAATCTTGTGTTCAGGAGATGTGGGTGAATGTCTGGCAAGGCATATTCCTTCTAGATTATCCACGAGGATTACAAGGAATCCAGTGGTTAGGGGCATAAGGGTTCTAGCGACCAAAGGTTTTGAAGGGGAAGAAATTAATAAGGAAAGTATACCTTAGTTTTTGAAAAACTAAGAAGGGAAGAGAAGTATAGATAGTTTGGAAAACTTGTAATAGTTTCGGAAATAGTTTTACCCTAACTAACGACCATGCTAACTAAGGCTTCCTACAGTCAACCTGGCTCTTATACCAGCTCTGTGGGGACCCCGACTCATAAGTCGTGATCACTGAATGCACGTGTACAGTGATCCCAGAGATCAATGCTCACTCAACACACAGAAGCTGAATAACAAGAGTCTTACATCTGTACATACCGTTCTACACAAGTAGGACCATTATGGTCAAGTCTTGAGTATATCATCGCAGCGGAAATCTTCGTCGATAACTTGTACCCATGCCATCTGCCTTAACCCTACAGGCATTCTGACTGGGAAGCATCCTAGCTCGCATGTTCATCACCGAAGTGTTCTTCATCACATCTTGTTCTTTCATGCCTGGCCAATAAAATAACAAGTGGCAAGCCAATGAGTACTTTGAATGTACTCGCAAGCAACCCATGTTTTGGTTCAAGATACAACAATGCTTGATATAGGTAAATTTTGCAGAAAGCTAGTTTTGAGTGCAATGACATGTTCAACAACTTTGTAAGGCATGCATCAAGAGAATTCAAGTAACCACGAGGACAGGTTACAGGTATCAACATAAATAGAGTGGGCACCAACCCATCTAACATAAATAGAGTGGGCACCAACCCATCTAACATAAATAGAGTGGGCACCAACCCATCTAACATAAATAGAGTGGGCACCAACCCATCTCAATCATGTCAAGTCCCTTGACTTGACCCAAGTCATTTTTATCAACACACACACTTGGTTTGTAAACAAGTGGACGTAGCCCAAGAGCGGTTACCCAACTGTCCTTGACCATGGACACGGCTATTCGAATAGTTTTACACTCTGCAGAGGTTGCACACTGTACCCACAAGAACCGGCGAACATCCGTGTCAGCCACGACCCGCGGTACCTCAAGTACCCGGGGTAAGCACCCGATCACTACCTTTCCCTAGACGACACTAACATGGAGTCCACTCGATTGGCAGTAACCCCCGTGCCCAACATTTCACATAACACTTTCTTGGAGCCTCGCTCCCATAATTATCACATACCACTGGCACGGGGTACCAACGGTGTGTCCGGTGCCCCATAAAAATGGTCATGGCCGCCCTACCTGGCACGACCCCGTCCCGAGAGAGCGCACCAACAACTCTCCCGTCACTAGTAATGCAGGCCCCAAGCTAGTATCGGTCTAGGTACTCAATAATGCCCTTTCCCATATAAGGGTAGAGTGGTTGCGCATGTAAGGTTGGAATAACGGTCGCAACTTCGACCAATCCGTTTTGAAAACAACACACACTTTCCTCGGTACACCACTACGTCATCAGTGGTTACCCATCTCATCATCTCTCTCGGGCATAAGTGGCACCCGATGGGGTTTTCGAAAAGTCCTTTGAAAATACTTTGCCTCCTTCATCATGCACATACCCATCCCTTTTTGCGTAGCATCTACTTTAGCATCCTATCTACTCCCACCGGCGTAATCCTCATAAGAAGGTAGGGCCATGCACAATGCAAGTATCAACGAGGAAGTAACCGAGGCAACCAACCCACGTGGTTCACCATCTCATCATGATTCCGATGCGACAATAATAAAGAGCTATATGACATGCATAAAAAGGGTTTCATAGACATGGTCAAAGGGCTGCTTGCCTGTTTTAACAAAGTCTTCGAGGTCTTCAAAGTCTTCTGGTCCAACTCCAAGTACTCCGTCTACTTCGTCAACTAACATCGGAAACAATCATAGTAAGCAACACCACAAGGCAAAAATAAAAGTGCTCTAAAAATATGAAGTTGACTTTTCTAGGATACCTCTAGTCATATTAGGAATGACCAAAGTGATTTCAATGGAATTGGATAGGTGGATATTTCTAAACATTTTGATATGATGGAATCAAGGGGTTCATGGAATTGCAAGAAGTGTACAGAAGAATTATTTTGAAAAATGGGCGAAGGCACCCATTTAACAAAGGATGATTTTAGAAGCATCTAGGAGTTGGTTTCACTGGATTTGGAGTTCAAATGATTTCTCTATGAATTTGCAAAGTTGACAAACATGAAGAAATGGCTCATTATTTTTTTGGGGTACAGAAAGTATCAAGAAAAATGTTCATAAACTAGGTTATGAACTTAGATGCATCTAGGAATTGGAATCATGGCATTTGGAGCAAGTTTGAGCTCCCTGTGATTTTCTAAAGTTCATCACAGAAATAGGAAAATAGAATTTGTAAATATTTGTGAAGGAAATGCTTCTGTAAAAATGTGACAATAGCACCATGTGGTAGGGAATGATTTATGGAGTTACTAGAAATTGGAATCACCCAATTTGGACTTTATTTGATTTGTTTGTGGTTTTTAGAAGCTTGTTGGAAAAAGAAAAAGAAAAAGGGCTTAACCTTATAATACTCGCCGGGTGAGGCTTAGCGCCAGAAACCGCTGGGCCGGCCCAGCTGCTCGGCTGCACACACGTCGGCTGCCACGCTGAAGGCGGTTTTGCGGAAGTACGCCAACGCGTAGGGGAGGCGGATCCGGCTGAAGGCGCTTCCACTTAAACGGTCGGGGCCCACTAGCTGGCTCGCTGACATGTGGGGGCCCACGCAGGGTCATCTTCCTCCTCCCGCTCTTGCGATAGAGGAGAGGGGACGCCTTGGCCGCGCGAGGCCGACGCTCGCCCCTGGCGACACATGCCACCTCCGGCCAAGCTGCGGCCATCGGAGGGGCCACCGGAGGGCGGCTCATCAGGGGAGCTCATCAGGGTCGGCGGGAGATGGCCGGGGCGCGCCCGGCACTGGCCTCGATGGACGGCTACTCAGGCGGTGATGGGCAAGAAGGTACGGTGCCCTGGCGGATTGGGCGATGGGGGGGAATGGGTTGCCGGGATTTGGCGGTTCTTCTGGAGGGGAGAGGAGGTGGGGAGGACCTCGTCCTTTCCCGAATCGGAGTGGAGGCCAGCGGCCGCATTCCGGCCATGGGGGGGCTGCTGGAGGGCACGAGAGGGAGGGGGATGCTGTCCAGGAGGTGCACGGGAGAGAGAGGGGTCCAAACGAGGCAAGAGAGAGCTCGGGGGATGGATTATATGGAGGAGGCGCTGGTGCTCCATGGGCAGCGTCCACGGACGCGCTTGGTGAGCTCTGCAGAGGGGGGAGGAGAGAGGTCCAGGAGGGGCCCGACATCTTGCCGTGTCTCGGACGCCAAGGCGACCTCGGGGGACACGAGGGGGAGGCCCTAGGTGGTCCGGTGGCTCGGGCAGAGAGCGGCTACAGTGCTAGGGCGCACTGTAGCGCGCTCCAGAGCATGCATATGGCTGGCATTGGCATCTTTTTGGCACCCAGTGCGTGGACACTAGTGCCTAGGGGGTCAGGGGAGGAGTAAACAAAGGGGTGGTGGCCTTGGATGCCCTGGTGAGCCAGTAGGAGAGGATAGAGGTAGAAGAAGAGAGGGAAATGGGCTGTCCAGAGAGAGAAAGTGGGGTTTTACCCCTCCAATAATTGAGCTATGGATCTGCCGTTGCTACTGGAGGTGCAAGGGGACTAGGAGGGGCTGTGGTAAAAAGTTGAGGCCATGGAGAAGAGTGGAAGTGGTGAAAATGATGATTTTGGAAAAATGGCAAAAGGTGTTTGTTGTTGGTCTGGGCAATAAAATTAATTCAAATTGCCATGAGAATTAACAGGATGGAATGGCACATAGAAGTAGGGTGTTCCACCAAGTTTGAGCTCATTTGGGCAAAGTAGCCAATGTAACTTTGGTAAACCCTAGAAATCAGCAGAAATGGCTTTACCAAGATTTAGTCATGCAAATCAATTCTCCTTGATGCACCACTTGGTGTAGTGTCATCATTTGAGGCTCTGAACATGTCCACAAAAGTTGAGATCAAAAGGAGGAAGTTGCCAATGTAGAGTTGTTCAAATTTGGTTCTGGACAGAAAGGGTTTTGGGGCACTTTGATCAAGTTAACTTGTTCTCCAACTTGTGCCATTTGGTCTAGATTAATTATTAGACCATTTGAGCATGTTCACAAGGTTTGAGAACATTTGGACATGTTTGGCAATGTAAAGTTGCTCAAACTTCAAAATGGACAGAAATGGTTTTGAGGGGATTTGATGATGTTATATTGTTCTCCAAGACATGAGACTTGGCAAGATCATCTAGTATGCCATATGTGACATGCTAGAATTTTCTTGGAATTTTTGGAGAATATTTCCTTTGTAAATATTTCAAAAGCTTGAAATATCTAGAAAGGGTTTTTGAGGGATTTGACCAATATTTTGAACATGACCATATGTTGAAACTCTTATATATGGACACTATATGTCCACTGAGTTTCCCTGATTTTTTTCAAATATTTTTAAAACAATAAAATAATTTTTTCCTATTAAAGACCGTTTCTGGCCTTAAGAAAAAGCTTTTAAATAAAATAGGAAAATAACTTTTAAAATTATATTTTTGTGGTTTATGGGAGTCCTACATCTAATAGGAGTCAAATATAGTTTTGGAAAGATTTTTGCTGCCCTTAATTAAGTACTTGCAGTGCAAACCTCAATTCAGGGGTTTTTGGAAAACTAAATTTAGAAAATACTTTTTGGCCAAATTATTTTTGTAAGAAAATTCTATATTGTACTATACACATGGTATGATCATTGGGCAGAAGTTTTGGATCAAGGAGAAGGAGTATAAGAGTTGGAGGATTTATTTTATTTTTAGAGCACTTGCAAACAACGGACAATCATTCAATCAAAGCAAGACAAAACCCTCAAAAGTTTTTGTCAAACGACATTTTAGCATGATTTATTAACTTAAGTGTTGTGGCATGAAAATCAGGGTGTGACAACATCTTTTTTATTTTGCATACCGCATAATTCCACAATTGTGTTAAGATGGGACGCAACATCCTCATTAGGAGTACCGGCAAATTGATCTTTCATGATAAGATTCAGCAAAGCACTATTAATATCACAAGACTCCACACTAGTGGTGGGAGGAGCAATCGGAGTGCTAATACAATCATTGTCATTTGTATTCGAGAAATCACACAACTTGGTGTTCTCTTGATTCATGATGACTTCATAGTAAGATTGCAGTCAAAAACAGATCTGACAAGAAAACGGCGAACGAAAAAGAGGGCGAATAAAACAGAAAAATTTTATGAAGTGGGGGAGATGAAAAGGAGAGGCAAATGGAAAATAATGTAAATTGTGAGGAGGTGAGATTTGTTATTAGGAACCTGGTTGATGTTGAAGATCCTTCCCGGCAACGGCACCAGAAATGGTAAGTTGATGGGAGACTATCTAGACGTGTTCCTCCCTGACAAGGACGCCAGAAATTCCTTTTGATGTCTGCTAGAACTACGTCGGTGTTTCCCCAAAGAGGAAGGGATGATGCAGTATAGCGACGATAGGTATTTCCCTTAGTGATGAGACCAAGGTTATCGAACCAGTAGGAGAACCTCCCCACACCACGTAAATAGCACCTGCACACAAATAATAAATACTCGCAACCCGACGTGTTAAAGGGGTTGTCAATCCCTTTCGGGTACGGCGCCTCAAGATAGGAAAATAACGTGACGTAAAAGTGGTAGATAGGATAAATATATCGCGGAACAAATAAATTGCAGCAAGGTATTTTTGTATTTTTGGTTTAATAGATCTTAAAATAAATGCAAAGGAAAATAGATCGCCAAGGCAAATATGATGAAAGAGACCTGTGGCTGAGAGATGATTCTTTCATGTTATATCATTTTCATACAGCTCGTGTTTGGATAGAACCAAAATTATATAATGTGATGCAAAATACGTCGACCTGGGTGATCTAGCCGAGTCTGTGACGCCTACTGGTAAAATGTCGCAGAATGTAGTTGTTTGTGGGATTGACTACATCAACAGGGATGTGTACATTTTTCCCAAAAAGACGACCATGTCCTAAAGCGTCACTAGCAAAATATGGGATGGTGACTTCAAGCTCACATTGAAAAAATTTGTGAGTGTTTCTTCTCGTTCTAGATGTTTATTTTTTTCCATGATATGTTTGTCCAGAGTTATATTTCATATGTGGGTTACCTACTTTTCATGGCAACTGTTTCCTATGGCAACTGTTGCCATGGTAAGGAAGTGTCAACTTTAATGGAACTCATGTGGCAACTAAACTGGAAATATTGTGGCAACTTTCTTTAAACATGCATGGCAACTTCTCACAATTACACATGGAAACTTAACCCTTTTCTCATGTGTCCACTTGTCCATTTGATGCTTGCTTCATATATCCATTCTTTCAAATGGCAATATTACTGCATATCATATGGCAACTACAACAATCTATTTTGATGTCAAATCTTTTTTTCCTTTCTCCTTTTTACTTGCAGATCATGTCCCTCATGTTCTAGCTGCTTGCACCAAATAACCCAGATGAGAAGTGTGGTCACCACTACACCATTTTCCTTGACCCGAAGAACCAAAGTTTGGAGGTGCTTGATTAAATCCGTTCAGGAGATGACGACAACCTTACTACTCATGTTGAATTCTTTATCAACAACCTTAAAGAGACATGGAACCGTCATTACGAAAACTCGAAGGTCAAGATCAGTCATTTTCCAATCGAGTACCTCATGACTGTTAAGCACGGAAACGAGTAATTACCATCTTTTCATGTTTTTTCTACCTCAATTTTTACTTTTTTCATTTCTTCATCAAAGTTTATTATGTTTCTGTTGGCATGTGTTCACCTAGTTTTTTCGTTCTAGGCATGACTGTGGGTTTTACATGTTGGAATACCTTGCAAAGTGGGAAGGTCGATGGGTTCTTTTGATCATAGATGCAATGGTCATCGAGCTCCGTAAAATCTATACATGGAACTGGTTGATGAATGAAGATTTCAACACACGGGCTTCAACACAAGAATTCATAGAGGGAGCTGTCAAAACCGCGAACAAGAAGTACAAGTGATCGCATGGTGCTCAATACACATGCCTACCTTACATTCTGTGGCTGATGAATGTAAGGTATCATCTCACTCTTCAAAACTATGTCCGTGTGCTAGGTTATGACTTCATTCTCCGTAGTGTGGGTTTGAAATGTGGGTTTGAAATTCTTCTGTCATATGCTTGATTTTTGTCTTAGGTGTTTTTCTTTTCTTCTTTCCGAGGGGACGTGGCAGATAGTTTGAAACTCTTTTTTGAAATAATTTATGTTTTCATTTTTCATCTTTACTACATTCAGAATTTGTAAAAATACGGACGACCAAGTATGTCTAGTTATTTTCTACTGGGGAATTTATAGTATGATACTTTTATATTTTTCCTTGTGGTAACTTTAGTTTCCCTATCATGGCGTTTATGATGCCTGATGCATGGCAAATATAGTTCATCACACACGTCTACTGCAACTAATCATTTCATTTTCTTTGAGATTTGAAGTGCTAACCATATTGGTAGCATACTAGTTCATAGATTCGCATATGTGGCACCTATCCCACGTCAATTTCAATACAACTTAGATGTCAGATGTTCTTTCTCGCGATTCGCACATGGTCAATTCAATGACTTCCCACATAGTGTGTATACAATACTATATGCGTGGCAACTATTTTTACTATCTCCAAAAATGCGTGGACTGAAAACGGAAAGCTACCCGATGGCAGATTTAGTAGCAAGTACATGGCAGATTCAGTAGGAGCTACATGGCATTTTTCAGTAGCAACTACATGGTATATTTAGTACTGGATACATGGCATTTTCTTCAATTTCTGTTATCCACCAACAGTCATTCTCGCATTTCTAAACCTTCATCATCTATGTTACAAAATTGTCACCAACATGAGAGGTATTATCCCCCACAGTTGCTTATGGATTGCCAGTTCCTTTCCTTGGTTTCTTCTGCTTTGCTTGAATTTCAACCCTGATTTCTATCTCACCTCTTTTGGACACCCTTTTGTGATGGAGCGGGGTGGGCCGGGCCTGAGTTTGCGTGCTTGCTGTTACAGACCCTACATCCGAGTTTTTAGAGGATGGACCCGTGGATGAAGGCACACTTGAAGTGCGGGGGAATTTGTGTAAGGCTTGTTCAGCCTTCCTCTTCTTGATCTGATGAAGCTCTCTTTTAGGGCCTTCCCGTGCTTTTCTACCACCCTTGCTGTCGCATCGCTCTTGCAAGCTTCATCTATTGGTTCAGCATAGTTCTTGGTCAATACGACGTGCCTCACGGAGGCTATGGTTGCCTCCGGTCTGTCATCATGTACAACCAAAACTGCATTTGATGTTTGTGGCCCCAACGCATCGTCAGCGTCCCAATTCCATCGCCATCATATGAAATGGCAGCAAACAACCCCGTCTCGTTCATATTTGCAGCATTTACAATAGTATTCACCTTTATTTACCAAGGCCTTCACAAAGTAGTTTCCTCTCTTGTTTGGGTCTTCTGGTTCCAAATCAGACATGCCCCTGAGAGTACACACCTTGAATATACATTTGGCAACCTGGTAAGCTGCATACATGCTGGACAGCTTTATTTCTTCCTGGAATCTTCAAGTTTTGTGCCCATTAAATTCTCATATTCTTTTTAACAGCTTTTGTTGAGGTAGGGCACAACATAGCAAGCATATTAAAATCAATGATGGCAAAGAAAGCATTTTCCCCACATTTCTTTTTGTTGTATGTTTCCACATGGCAACTGTAGTTTATTTCACATGGCAGGTAAAGTATAATGAGCACGACAATCAATATGTTGTGTCGTGTAATCCTATGATATTTTTGAAAGGACCAGTATGTCAAAAGATGGCAACTACATTGCATTCTATATGGCAACTACTGTCTTTCTGGTAGTGCAACTGCATCATATTGTTCTCATGGCAAGGCAGGTCATCTTACATGTGAAATACCATTGCACTATGCACGGCAATTACACTACATGTCAACCACACCACATTCAAAACGGAAACTACACTTTCTTTCACAACACACGGCAACTTTATTTGTTTTCCAACTACTCAGTTTTTATTTCATTTTCATCTTTTGCATTTATGTGTTCACTACAGATGGCAGCTTCAAACCAGTACACATGGCAAACATATTTTTTTGATATTTTTGGTTTCCTTCCTTTTTTAAACAAGCATGCAGAGTTTGGTCTTTGTTTTATCAAACAACATGTTTTGTTTCTTTTAGCAATTTCAATGTTGAATGTGTCGTGTCATACATGGCAAATAAGACCATACTCGCATTCACTTACTTTTTAAATATCTTGTTGGTGTATATCTTGCTCATCTGCCTCTCCATCGGTAAATATGTTAGCAATTTTGGCTGCTTGAGTGTGGTGTTTGCTTCTTGCTATAGCTCAGATCCCAGTATTTTCTGTTGCAAAGCTGAATATTGCTTGGCAAATTATAGCAATGAGTTGCCAGGGCTCACGTAACGCTTCAAAATAGCATTGAAACCCTCGTTGCGTTGCGTAGTCTGCAGAAATAGATAAAAGCACTGCATGAAGAAGGCTGGCTTCCAGTACATCCGCTTCTCCCACACGTTATTAAGTGTCCTCGTTGTCTTGGTCTTGACATTTTTCAATCATAGCCATCCAGCTCCGTTCAAACTCTTCCACTGTCAAGTTGTGGTCCACACACAACTCGAATGCCTTGTGTAGCTCTGGACGGTCAGCAAAGAATGGTCCTAGTGTCTCTTCAGCCTTCTTAATAATATGCCACCTGCATTGCCTGTGCACTGCAATGGAAAGACGTCCTCTATGCCTGCACGCATACTAAAGTCTTGGTCTATTATTATGTTCAGCGAAGCAAGTCAATCCATGAGCTCCTAGAAGGTTTTGAACATCCAAGTGTAATCAGTATATTCATTTTGCACGAGACCACACGCGAACTGCAAGAACTGATTGTGGTTATTTATTCCTATGAATGCAGCACATGTCATCGTGTACATATGCGTGAGATATGCTACGTCGAAAGAAATGCAATCACAAAAATGTTAGTAGGCTCTTTTTGCCACACCATCCACCCAATACATGTTTGTAACACGGTCCTCATCATCCAATCTTATCTTGTAGAAGAAATCAAGATCTACTTTTGCTTTCTCTTTGAAGTAGGTGATCGTGCCTTCTATGTCAGCCAACCTGCTCTCTCTACGGTACTTTGCCTTTAGGTTTGTGACGTCTGCTGGTATCTAGGGCATGCTACTCACACTTCCATCTTTGCTGTGGATCAGGGACAGCATCTGGACCATTCTTGATGTACTGACATTACAATCATGTAGCAACTTTATTAATTTCTTCTCTCGTGAGGACTGAATCCTGTGTGGGCGCTCAGATATCTTACCAGGTCAAACTTCTTTATCAGATCATGGTTGTGTTCTTCGACATATTCGGTGACCACCCACCAGGCTCCATGATTCGTCTCCATCGTATCTATAATTTTTGACTGTTCCATGCCAATATTCTACAACTTCCAAATACTTTTGGCAACTTTTTATATTATTTTTGGGACTAACATATTGATCTAGTGCCCAGTGCCAGTTCCTGTTTGTTCCATATTTTATGTTTCGCAGAAAAACCATATCAAATGGAGTCCAATCAGGATAAAAATGGATGGAGAATATATTTGTAATATTTGTGAGATTTGGGGGGAAGAATCAACGCGAGACGGTGCTCGAGTGGGCCACGAGGCAGGGGCGCGCCCCTGACCCTCGTGGGCACCCCATAAGGAGGTTACTGCTCTTCTTTGGCCACAAGAAAGCTAATTTTCGGGAAAAAAATTTGGCGAAGGTTTCAATCCAATCGGAGTTAAGGATCTCCGTATATGTAGGAAACGGTGAAAGGGCAGAATCTAAGAACGCAGAAACAGAGAGAGACAGAGAGACATATCCAATCTAGGAGGTGCTCTCGCCCCTCCCACGCGATGGAGACCATGGACCAGAGGGGAAACCCTTCTCCCAACTAGGGAGAAGGTCAAGGAAGAAGAAGAAGAAGGGGGCCTCTCTCCCCCTCGCTTCCGGTGGCGCCGGAACGCCGCCGGGGGCCATCATCATCACCGCGATCTACACCAACACCTCCAGCATCTTTACCAACATCTCCATCACCTTCCCCCATCTATATTCAGCGGTCCACTCTCCTGCAACTCACTGTACCCTCTACTTGAACATGGTGCTTTCTGCTTCATATTATTATCCAATGATGTATTGCCATCATATGATGTCTGTGTAGATTTTCGTTGTCCTACCGATGATTGATGAATTGTGATGATTGGTTTAATTTGCTTGTGGTTATGTTGCTATCCTATTGTGCCCTCGATGTTGCGCACGCATGAGGGATTCCCGCTGTAGGGTGTTGTAATACATTCATGATTCGCCTATAGTGGGTTGCTTGAGTGACAAAAGCATAAACCCAAGTAAGGGGGTTGTGGCGTATGGGATAAAGGGGACTTGATGCTTTAATGCTATGTTTGGGTTTTACCATAAAGATCTTTAGTAGTTGCGGATGCTTGCTAGAGTTACAATCATAAGTGCGTATGATCCAGAAGAGAAAGTATGTTAGCTTGTGCCTCTCCCACATAAAACTTGCTATCGGTCTAGTAAAGTAGTCAATTTCTTAGGGACAATTTTGCAAATCCTACCACCACTTTTCCACACTTGCTATATTTACTTTATTTCTTCTTTGCCTAAACATCCCCTACTTTTTATTTACGTGCTCTTTATTATCTTGCAAACCTATCCAACAACACCTACAAAGTCCTTCTAGTTTCATACTTGTTCTAGGTAAAGCAAATGTCAAGCCTGCGTAGAGTTGAATTGGCGGTCGATAGAACTTGAGGGAATATTTGTTCTACCTTTAGCTCCTCGTTGGGTTCGACACTCTTACCTACCAAAAGAGGCTACAATTGATCCCCTATACTTGTGGGTTATCAAGACCTTTTTCTCGCGCCGTTGCCGGGGAGTCATAGAGTGGGGTGAATATTCTCGTGTGTGCTTGTTTGCTTTATCATTAAGTAATTTTTATTTACTATTCTATGTTGTTCTCACTACTAGGAAAAGGGCTATAGATTATATGGACACTAATGGCGCACCAGATATGTGGTGTGCCACTACTATGTACTAATGGCGCACCATGTGTTGGTGCGCCATTAGTGTCCAAATACCAATGGCGCACCACATACACGGTGCGCCATTAGTAACAATTTTTTTATTTTTGTTTCAAAACTAGTAATGGCGCACCAGGGGATAGTGCGCCATTACTAGTTAAACTAGTAATGGCGCACCACATCCACGGTGCGCCACTAGTTATTTTTTTTAAAAAAATTCAATTTTTTTAATTTTTTTTTCAAAACTAGTAATGGCGCACCGTGGGTGTGGTGCGCCATTACTAGTTTAACTAGTAATGGCGCACCACTCCCACTGTGCGCCATTACTAACTTGGCCCAAAAGTTCCACCGAATGCACACGCCCCCCTTTGGACCGCCTTTTCAGTTTTAAAAAAATAAAAGAAAATGATGGAAATGTCAAAAAAAGAAAAGAAAATAAGTTTCCCATTTGATATGTGGTCTACTTGTTGGGAAAATTTACAAATATGAATTTTGACTTTATTTGCAAAATCTCTCTGGAATTTGTAAAATGGGCATAACTTTTGCATACGAACTCGGATTAAAAAGTTTTTTATATGAAAAATTATCTACTCGAAAAGTTACGGGGCTTTCAAGATCTAGAGGCAAAAAATTCAAAAAATTTGAAACTTAGTAGTGGCGCACCATTTGCTAGGTGCGCCAGTAGTAACAGAAAAAAAAATTGGTTTCAAATTTTTTTTTTGATTTTTTTTCAGAAAATGATATGTAATATGACCGGGAAGTTTGAAATATTTTTCAAAATTTCATCGTACTCATGAACATGAACAAAGTCCTAGACATCAACAAGTTTTAATAGCATTGATATGATAATATATCAACAAGTGCCTATTAAGTGAGGTGGTGCTGGGGTTGGATAGAACTGCGAAGTTAAGCTTGCTCGGGCTGGAGTAGTGTGAGGATGGGTGACCTTCCAGGAAGTTTGACCACTTAGTGCAATTTGACATGAGATTAAGTCATAGTGACCCGAGATTAAGAAAAAAAACTAAAAAAAATTGAAAAAAATTGTTACTAATGGCGCACTTCTATGTGGTGCCCCATTACTAAGTCAGATAGTAATGGCGCATCGTGTGACATACTAATGGCGCACTCCCTGGTGCGCCATTAGTATCTGGTATACTAATGGCGCACCTGTGGTGTGCCATTAGTAAAAAATTCTAATGGCGTGATGCTAGTGGCGCACCTGTAGTACGCCATTAGTAGCAAAAACAGGTGCGCCACTAGCAGGCCTTTTCCTAGTAGTGTCTCTATCTTTAGTTATTGATATGGAACACGAAATACCAAAAAAAATTAGGTGTACTTGCTACTCATGGAGATGGGGAACCTCCTAAAACCCTTGATGCTCATTATGTGAAAGATATTATGTACTACTTTGATAATCCTGAGAAAACCCCATTCAATTATGTTATGGGAGACACGTTGGATCAACGTGAATACTTTAGGGATTATCGCTTTACACAAAAAGGGAAACTATTATGGGATCAAATTTATAAGTTGTATTGGTCTGCTAGGCAACTATGCTTGATATATGATTATACTTGTTGCTCTAGGATGAAGGCTCCACACCTTCCCTTTTCATGCAAATTTAATGATGATAAAACCTTTCCTTCTTATGCTAATGGTATATAAGATTACTATGATGTGGAACAAATAGAAGACTTTGTTGCTTTTATGGGTGCTTATGAAATTGAATCTTTGTTTAAAGAGTGTGAAAATCTTGATGATGCTTTTTACAGACCTGAAAATTTTGCTATACTTAAATATTTCTATGAGGATTATAAATTAAATTCCAATATTGATGCATTTATTTAGGAAGTCTACGTTGTCCAAGAAGAGACTAATATTTTGCAGGAGTCTATGGAAGAAGAAATTGATGAAACAATGAGCTCATTGGATGAAAAAGATGATGAGGAGAGCAAAGAACAAAAGGAGGAAGAGTGGGTTAGCTACCCGTGCCCACCTTCTAACTCATATATTGCTTAATTCCCTTTCGTGCTTACCGAAGGATGATTGCTATGATGATTGTTATGATCCCATTGATTCTCTTGAAATACCCCTTTTTGATGATGCTTGCTATGCTTGTGGCCCAGATGCCAATATGAATGATGCTTATGGAGATTAACTTGCTATAGTTCCTTATGTTAAACATGAAATTGTTGCTATTGCACCCACGCATGATAGTCCTATTATCTTTTTGAATTCTCCAAACTACACTATATCGGAGAAGTTTGCTCTTATTAAGGATTATGTTGATGGGTTGCACTTTACCAATACACATGATGATTTTGATAGATATAATATGCATGTGCTTGCTACTCCTACTTGCAATTATTATGAGAGAGGAACTATATCTCCACCTCTCTATGTTTCCAACATGATAAAATTGCAAGAAACTGCTTATACTATGCATTGGCATTTACTATGTGTGCATGAATTGTTCTTTTATGACATGCCGATGCATAGGAAGAGAGTTCGACTTCGTTGTTGCTTGAGATATGTTACTTTGTGCTCACTACTAAATTATAAGTCATTGTTAATTAAAATTGGCTTTGATATACCTTGGGATCCGGGTGGATCCATTACTTGAGCTATATGCCTAGCTTAATGGCTTTAAAGAAAGCGCTGCCGGGGGGACAACCTGGAAGTTTTAGAGAGTCATTTATTTCTGTTCAGTGCTTTCATATAGTATAAAACAAAAAACAAATAAAGAGGGGAACCCAAAACTTTTCAAAAAGGAAAGTGAAAGTTAGAGACAAGCATTGTTGAAGTGGGGGAGCTCCTTGAACTTTGTTCATGCCCACGGAAACTTTTTGAATCTTGATTACAGAAACTTTTCAACAAAAATAATTATCCCCTTGTACAATTCCATTGTATTATAAAAATAATGTGCCAAGGTTTGCCTTTAGGATGTTTACAATGCTTGTTGGTTTGTATGGTGCAGGACAGAAACTTTGGTTGTAGTGCGTGATTTTATATTTTTTACTGGAGCCTCAAACGGTTCTGAAACTTTTTGCACTCTCTTTCTATACAAATTGTTTATTTTCCCTCCTTTGGGTAGAATTTTTGGGGTACCAGAAGTATGGTGAATTTTCAGATTGCTATAGACTGTTCTGTTTTTGATGCATAGTTTACTTTTACTTGTTTTGATGAAACTATCAATTTCTATCAGTGGATTAAGCCATGGAAAAGTTATATTAAAGTAGACACAATGCAGAAACAAAATATGAATTGGTTTGCAACAGTACCTAGAGTAGTGATTTGCTTTATTATACTAACGGATCTTACCGAGTTTTCTGTTGAAGTTTTGTGTGGATGAAGTGTTTGATCGAGGAGGTCTCGATATGAGGAAAAGGAAGATAGGCAATAGATCAAGCTTGGGGATGCCCAAGGCCCAAGTAAATATTCAAGGAGACTCAAGCGTCTAATCTTGGGGATGCCCCGGAAGGCATCCCCTCTTTCTTCAACAAGTATCAGTATGTTTTCGGATTCGTTTCGTTCATGAGGTATGTGCAAGTCTTGGAGCGTCTTTTGCATTTAGTTTTCACTTTTCTTTTATGCACCATGCTGGTATGAGATAGTCCATGGTTTATTTATAGAATGCTCATTGAACATCACTTAAATCTTTTGAGTATGGCTTTATAGAATGCTTCATATGCTTCACTTATATCATTTGAAGTTTGGATTGCCTGTTTCTCTTCACATAGAAAACCGCCATTTGTAGAATGCTCTTTTGCTTCACTTATATTTGTTAGAGCGTGGGCATATCTTTTGGAGAAAGAATTAAACTCTCTTGCTTCACTTATATCTATTTAGAGAGATGACAGGAATTGGTCATTCACATGGTTAGTCATAAAATCCTAGATAAAACTTGTAGATCACTTAATATGATATGTTTGATTCCTTGCAATAGTTTTGCGATATAGAGATGATAATATGTGGGAGGTTCTAGTAGATGGTTGTGTTTAGTAAGGATATTGGTGTTAAGGTTAGTGATTCCCGAAGCATGCACGTATGGTCTCCTAACTATGTAACCAAATTGGCGCGCATTGTATTTTGATTGTTTATCTTTGTGTGAAGGTTGGGGGCGCGCGATGGTTAATTCCTACCAACCTCCCCCTAGGAGCATGCGTAGTAGTACTTTGCTTCGAGGGCTAATAAACTTTTGCAATAAGTATATGAGTTCTTTATGACTAATGTGAGTCCATGGATTATACGCACTCTCACCCTTCCATCATTGCTAGCCTCTTCGGTACCGTGCATTACCCTTTCTCACCTCGAGAGTTGGTGCAAACATCGCCGGTGCATACAAACCCCGTGATATGATACGCTCTATCACACATAAGCCTCCTTATATCTTCCTCAAAACAGCCACCATACCTACCTATCATGGCATTTCCATAGCCATTTCGAGATATATTGCCATGCAACTTCCATCATCATCATATTCATGACATGAGCATTCATTGTCATATTGCTTTGCATGATCGTAAGATAGCTAGAATGATGTTTTCATGGCTTGTCCATTTCTTGATGTCATTTCTATGCTAGATCATTGTAAGTAAATAAAAGTGTGATGATCGTCATTATTAGAACATTGCCCCATTGAGGAAAGGATGATGGAGACTATGATTCCCCCACAAATCGGGATGAGTCTCTGGACTTTATGAAAAATAAAAGAGGCCAAACAAGCCCAAATAATAAAAAAAAGGCCAAAGAAGACCACCAAAAAAAGAGAAAATAAAAAAAATGAATGAGAGAAAAAGAGAGAAGGGGCAATGTTACTATCCTTTTACCACACTCGTGCTTCAGAGTAGTACCATGTTCTTCATGTAGAGAGTCTCTTTAGTAATCACTTTCATATACTAGTCGGTATTTTCATTATAGAACTTGCCTTGTATATTCCGATGATGGTCTTCCTCAAATGCCCAAGGTCTTCATGAGCAAGCAAGTTGGATGCACACCCACTTAGTTTTCAGTTTGAGATTTCATACACTTATAGCTCTAGCGCATCCGTTGCATGGCAATCCCTACTCCTCGCATTGACATCAATTTATGGGCATCTCCATATCCCGTACATTAGCCGCGTCGATGTGAGACTTTCTCCTTTTTGCCTTCTCCACATAAACCTCCACCATCATATTCTATTACACCTATAGTGCTATATCCATGGCTTGCGCTCATGTATTGCGTGATGGTTGAAAAGGCTGAAGCGCGTTAATAAGTATGAACCAATTACTTTGCTGACACCGGGATGAGCATGAAGGGTACCTTGTGTTAAGAAAAGGGAGCATACAAGACTATATGATTTTGTAGGGATAGCGTTCTTTAGCATTGATATTTTGAAAGACATGATTGTGTGTTGGGATGCCCGAAGTATTATTGTTTTTATGTCAAATGACTATTGCTTTGAATCACCTATGTCTTAATATTCATGCCATGATTAGATATATGATCAAGATTATGCTAGGTAGCATTCCACATCAAAAATTATCTTTTTATCATTTACCTACTCGAGGATGAGCAAGAATTAAGCTTGGGGATGCTGATACATCTCCGTCGTATCTATAATTTTTGATTGTTCCATGCCAATATTCTACAACTTTCATATACTTTTGGCAACTTTTTATATTATTTTTGGGACTAACATATTAATCCAGTGCCCAGTGCCAGTTCCTATTTGTTGCATGTTTTATGTTTCGCAGAAAACCCATATCAAACGGAGTCCAAACGGGATAAAACGGACGGAGAATATTTTTGGAATATTTGTGAGATTTGGGAGGAAGAATCAACGCGAGACGATGCCCGAGGGGCCCACGAGGCAGGGGCGCGCCCCTGACCCTCGTGGGAACCCTATAAGGCGGTTACTGCTCTTCTTTGGCCTCAAGAAAGCTAATTTTCGGAAAAAAATCTTGGTGAAGGTTTCAATCCAATTGGAGTTACAGATCTCCGGGTATATAAGAAACAGAGAAAGGGCAGAATCTGGGAACGCAGAAATAGAGAGACAAAGAGATAGATCCAATCTCGGAGGGGCTGTCGCCCCTCCCATGCCATGGAGAAAATGGAACAGAGGGGAACCCCTTCTCCCATCTAGGGGGAAGGTCAAGGAAGAAGAAGAAGAAGGGGAGCCCTCTCCCCCTCGCTTCCGGTGGCGACGGAACGCCGCCGGGGCCCATCATCATCACCGCGATCTACACCAACGCCTCCGCCATCTTCACTAACATCTCCATCACCTTCCTCCATCTATATTCAGCGGTCCACTCTCCCGCAACCCCCTGTACCCTCTACTTGAACATGGTGCTTTATGCTTCATATTATTATCCAATGATGTGTTGCCATCCTATGATGTCTGAGTAGATTTTCATTGTCCTACCGGTGATTGATGAATTTCTATGATTGGTTTAACTTTCTTATGGTTACGTTGCTTTCCTATTATGACCTCTGTGTTGCGCAAGCATGAGGGATTCCCGATGTACGGTGTTGCAATATGTTCATGATTCGCTTATAGTGGGTTGCTTGAGTGACAGAAGCATAAACCCGAGTAAGGGGGTTGTTGTGTATGGGATAAAGGGGACTTGATGCTTAATGCTATGGTTGGGTTTTACCTTAATGATCTTTAGTAGTTGCGGATGCTTGCTAGAGTTCCAATCATAAGTTCATATGATCCAAGAAGAGAAAGTATGTTAGCTTATGCTTCTCCCGCATAAAACTTGCTATCGGTCTAGTAAAGTAGTCAATTGCTTAGGGACAAAATTGCAACTCCTACCACCACTTTTCCACAATCGCTATATTTACTTTCTTGCTTCTTTACCTAAACAGCCCGCACTTTTTATTTACGTGCTATTTATTATCTTGCAAAACTATCCAACAACACCTACAAAGTCCTTCTAGTTTCATACTTGTTCTAGGTAAAGTGAACGTCAAGCGTGAGTAGAGTTGTATCGGTGGTCGATAGAACATGAGGGAATATTTGGTCTACCTTTAGCTCCTCGTTGGGTTCGACACTCTTACTTATCGAAAGAGGCTACAATTGATCCCCTATACTTGTGGGTTATCACTCCATCTATGTTTAGCCTCATCCTGAGAGGGCATCCCGTCTTGAGAACGATGCCTCACTTTTGTTCCGGCACGACAGGCACAACACCCTTTACCCTTCTTGTTCTTTCGTTCCTTGTAGCACCTTAGCTCACCTCTGCTGTACTCGTTAGTTTTTTTATTTGCCTATGGTATTCTATGTTCACAGCAAATCCATGAACAAAGCATATCTGTCGGTTTACAAAAGTAGGGGTTCTCCTTTTGACCCCTTTATTTGTGCACGGGCAGCCAGAGCCATGCGCCGCGGCCACACATAGTAGGGCAAAGGAGGGAAGCCGGAGAGAGCTGAAGGATCAAGACGAACAAGGCGACATCAAGGACCAAGGCCACAAACTGCAGATGGGCGAAGCAGGTTTCCCCGGCAAGGCCCTTGCCGGGGGCAGCCTCCGCAGCCCCGGCAAGCCCCTTGCTGGGGGGGGGGGGGGGCGCCCACACCAGTGGAGCGGGCCACCCTCGAGCCATGGTCCCCAACGCCAACAACCACGTTGGACCAGGGTTCGGGAGGCACCTCTGTGGTGGCATGCAGATCTTCGTGAAGACATAGAATGCTCGAGATCAGATGAGGATTGTAAGCCAACACTCCCTGCCAAGATCCTTACCGAAGGAATCAACAAGACCCCCTGCAAGGCCCTTGCCGGGGACGCCAGCGCGCCATGGCAGGACCCTTGCCGGGCCACCCGGCAAGACCCTTGTCGGGCCACCCAGCAAGACCCTTGCCGGGCCACCCGACAAGACCCTTGCCAGAGGCGACGATAGGGCCACTGCCAGGCCCGCACCAACCAACTCCCCGCCACCGTTCGAATGCAGCTGCCATCCCAACCAGCTGGGCAGAAACCTGTGTGGCAACATGCAGCTTCCAGGCCAGCTCAGCACGCACCTGTGTGGCGGCATGCAGATCTTCGTGGAGGCTCCACCACCGCGCCACCTCAGCTGCTTGCCTGCCTACATTGCACCGCATGCATCGCTGGCCAGGGCGCGTGTCGAAGCAAGGAGGAGCGGCGACGGATAGGACGGGCCTCGCTCCCGTCCCCGATAAAGTGAGGGGCACCTAAGCCATGCATTAAATGCATATTGTCCTGTAATACGGGCGATAAGCTCGCAACACTGTAGGCCTTTCCACCTCCTGTGTGCCACTGTGGCAGCCCCTTTCGCCTATAAAAGGAGGCCCATGGCATACAGAAAAAGGATTCGGCTCTTTTGAACCACGCAGCACCCGTAGCTAGTTCGAGAGCTCAAGAACACTCAATACATCCACCAAGCAGGACTAGGGTTTTACGCATCCTCGCGGCCTGAACCTGGCTAAACGATCCCCGTGTCAACTACTAATCCTGCTCTTCTCACAACCCCGCGCCCCACAACTGTAGTTGGGATTCTTGTGATCCCATAGGTGTCGTTTCCCACCGACATCTTTGGCATGCCAGGTAGGGGGCGCTATTGTGAGGATCTGGTCTGGCAGTTGACCTAGCTGTTCTATCACCATGGCTCCTAAGAAGAGGACGACCACGGCGATCAGTTCGTCCAGGACCGGAATGCTAGTACCGATGCGGACCAGTAGCGGGCCAGTCGCGGAGAGAACCCGTGGCGCGGCCCGCGAACATTCACATCACCCTGGCGGTCCAGGCGACGAGCCACCAGTCGCGGGCTCCAGAGATGGAGTCGGCCCCCCCGCAGGCGGCGCGGGGCCCTCCAGGGGCGCCGCCATCCCGCCAGACGGCGGCGCGGCGGCCTGCTACGTCTTGAGCTTGCGTTGGTTTTCCTCGAAGAGGAGAGGGTGATGCAGCAGAGTAGCGTAAGTATTTCCCTCAATTTTTGAGAACCAAGGTATCAATCCAGTAGGAGGCTCCTCAAAAGTCCCATGCACCTACACAAACAAACTGAGAACTCGAAAGCAACACAATAAAGGGGTTGTCAATCCCTTCACGGCCACTTGCAAAAGTGATATCTAATAAATATAGTATGATAAGATAAATATAGTTTTGGTATTTTATAATATAGATGCAAAAAGTAAAGATGCAAATAGAAGTAGATTGGAAGCAAATATGATAAGAGATAGACCCGGGGGCCATAGGTTTCACTAGTGGCTTCTCTCAAGATAGCATAAGTATTACGGTGGGTGAACAAATTACTGTCGAGCAATTGATAGAAAAGCGCATAGTTATGAGATTATCTAGGCATGATCATGTATATAGGCATCACGTCTGTAACAAGTAGACCGACTCCTGCCTGCATCTACTATTATTACTCCACACATCGACCGACTCCTGCCTGCATCTAGAGTATTAAGTTCATAAGAACAGAGTAACACATTAAGCAAGATGACATGATGAGGAGGGATAAACTCAAGCAATATGATATAAACCCCATCTTGTTATCCTCAATGGCAACAATACAATACGTGCCTTGCAACCCTTTCTGTCACTGGGTAAGGACACCGCAAGATTGAAGCCAAAGCTAAGCACTTCTCCCATGGCAAGAAAGATCAATCTAGTAGGCCAAACCAAATTTTTAATTCGGAGAGACTTGCAAAGATAACTCAATCATACATAAAAGAATTCAGAGAAGATTCAAATATTATTCATAGATAAACTTGATGATAAACCCACAATTCATCGGATCTTGACAAACACACCGCAAAAAGAGTTTACATCGAATAGATCTCCACAAGAGAGGGGGAGAACATTGTATTGAGATCCAAAAAGAGAGAAGAAGCCATCTAGCTAATAATTATGGACCCGTAGGTCTGTGGTAAACTACTCACAACTCATCAGAGGGGCAAGGATGTTGATGTAGAAGGCCTCCGTGGTCGATTCCCCCTCCGGCAGAGTGCCGGCGAAGGCTCCAAGATAAGATCTCGCGGATACAGAAGGTTGCGGTGGTGGAAATTGTGTTTCGTCCTGCTCCTGGATGTTTTCGTGGTACGTAGGTATATATAGGAGGAAGAAGTACGTCGGTGGACGCCCGAGGGGCCCATGAGACAGGGGGGCACCCTATAGGGGGGCGCGCCCTCCTATCTTGTGGGAGCCTCGGCAGCTTCTTGACTTGCACTCCAAGTCCTCTCGATCACGTTCGTTCCAAAAATCACGCTACTGAAGGTTTCATTCTGTTTGGACTCTGTTTGATATTCCTTTTCTTCGAAATACTGAAATAGGCAAAAAAACAGCAATATGGGCTGGGCCTCCGATTAGTAGGTTAGTCCCAAAAATGATATAAATGTGTAAAACAAAGCCCATAAACATCCAAAAGGGGTAATATAATAGCATGGAACAATCAAAAATTATAGATACGTTGGAGACGTATCAAGCATCCCCAAGCTTAATTCGTGCTCGTCCTCGAGTCGGTAAATGATAAAAAAGAAATTATTGATGTGGAATGCTACCTAGCATAATTCTCGATGTAATTTTCTTTATTGTGGCATGAATGTTCAGATCCAAATGATTCGAAATAAAAGTTCATATTGATAAAAGAAATAGTAACACTTCAAACATACTAATCAAAGTAATCATGTCTTCTCAAAATAACATGGCAAAAGAAAGTTCATCCCTACAAAATCATATAGTTAGGCTGTGCTTCATTTTCGTCACACAAAGATGTTCCCAACTTCTATACCCCCGATGACAATTCAAGCAATTGTTTCATACTTAAATAATCTCAAACTTTTTCATCCTTCACGCAATACATGAGCGTGAGCCATGGATATATCACTATGGGTGGAATAGAATATGATGATGGGGATTGTGTGGAGAAGACAAAAAAAGGAGAAAGTCTCACATTGACGAGGATAATCAACAGGCTATGGAGATGCCCATCAATTGATGTCAACATGAGGAGTAGGGATTGCCATGCAACGGATGCACTAGAGCTATAAATGAATGCTCAACAAAAGAAAACTAGTGGGTATGCATCCAACTTGCTTGCTCACGAAGACCTAGGGAATTTGAGGAAGCCCATCGTAGGAATATACAAGCCAAGTTCTATAATGAAAAATTCCCACTAGTATGAAAAAGACAACTTATGAGACTCACTATATGAAGAACAGGTGCTACTTTGAAACACAAAAATATGAGACCCACTACATGAAGAACAAGGTGCTACTTTGAAGCACAAGTGTGGAAAAGAGATAGTAACATTGCCCTTTTTATTTATTTTTTTCTTTTTTTTTTCTTTTTTTGGGCCTTTCTTTTTTTTCTTTTTTTTCTTTGGGCAATGTTCTAATAGTGATGATCATCACACTTCTATTGATTACAACATATGAATTACAACTCGAAACTAGAACAAGATATGACTCTATATGAATGCCTCCGGCGGTGTACCGGGATGGTGCAATGAATCAAGAGTGACATGTATGAAAAATAATGCATGGTGGCTTTGCCACAAATACGATGTCAACTACATGATCATGCAATGACAATATGTCAAAAGTAAAGTATGTCATGATGATGATGAACAGAACAGTGGAAAGTTGCATGGCAATATATCTCGGAATGGCTATGGAAATGCCATAATAGGTAGGTATGCTGGCTGTTTTGAGGAAGATATAAGGAGGTTTATGTGTGATAGAGCGTATCGTATCACGGGGTTTGGATGCACCGGCGAAGTTTGCACCAACTCTCAAGGTGAGAAAGGGCAATGCACGGTACCGAAGAGGCTAGCAATGGTGGAAAGATAAAAGTGCGTATAATCCATGGACTCAACATTAGTCAAAAGAACTCATATACTTATTGCAAAAATTTAGGAGCCATCAAAAATCAAGTACTACGCACATGCTCCTAGGGGGATAGATTGGTAGGAAAAGACCATCGCTCGTCCCCGACCGCCACTCATAAGGATGCACAAGCCAGGTACACTTCATGTTTCAAATTTGTTACACAACTTTAACCATACGTGCAAGCTACGGGACTTGCTAACTTCAACACAAGCATTCTTTGAATTCATAATCACCCAACTAGGATGACTTTAATATCACTACCTCCATATATCAAAACAATTATCAAGTATCAAATTGATCATAGCATCCAATTCACTTCCTATGATAGTTTTTATTATACCCAACTTGGATGCCTATCATTCTAGGACCAGTTTTATAGCCATAGCAAATACCATGCTGTTCTAAAAGTCTCTCAAAATAGTATAAGTGAAGCATGAGAGACTAGAAATTTCTTCAAAATTAAGACACCACCGTGCTCTAAAAGAAATAAGTGAAGCACTAGAGCAAGAACTATCAAGCTCGAAAGATGTAAGTGAAGCACATAGAGTATTCTAGCAAATTCTAATCAAATAGGATTATCCCAAAAGGTGTGTAAAGAAAGGATGATTGTGGTAAACTAAAAATCAAAGACTAATATAATACACGAAGCTCCAAGCAAAACACATATCATGTGGCGAATAAAAATATAGCTCCAAGTAAAGTTACCAATGAACGAAGACGAAAGAGGGGATGCCTTCCCGGGGCATCCCCAAGCTTAGGCTTTTGTCTATTCTTGAATATCTTGGGGTTCTATGGGCATACCCAAGCTTAGGCTCTTTCCACCCTTTATTCCATAGTCCATCAAAGCTTTACCCACAACTTGAAAACTTCACAACACAAAACTCGACAGGAAATCTTATAAGCTCCGTTAGCGAAAGAAAACAAAACCACCACATAAGGTACTGTAATGAACTCATTATTTATTTATTTTGGTGTTAAACCTACTGTATTCCAACTTCTCTATGGTTTATAAACTATTTTACTAGCCATAGATGCATCAAAATAAGCAAACAACACACGAAAAACAGAATCTGTCAAAAACAAAACAGTCTGTAGAAATCTGTAACTAACGCAAACTTATGAACTCTAAATCTCCTACCAAAATAGGAAGTCCTGGAAAATTTGTTTAATAATCAGTAGAAAAAAGAATCAACGCAAAATCACGTTCCTGTGATTTAACAAAATTATATTGGTCCGCTCAAAGTTTCTGTTTTTCAGCAGAATCAAATCAACTATCATCGTAGGTTATCCTATAGGTTCTACTTGGCACAAACACTAATTAAAAGATAAAACCACATATAAATAGAAGTTAGATGCAAGATTTATTACTAAAAAATAGCAAAAGCAAAAAAAAACATAAATAAAATTGTGTTGCCTCCCAACTAGCGCTATCGTTTAACCCCCCTATCTAGGCATAAAAGCAAAGATAGATCTAACGAGTGTCATTTTTGGCACTAAATTCATAAGTAGAGCGCTTGTGATCTCTAGGGATTTCTCCCTTTTTAGCAATGTCTAAACCTTTAGGCAGAAAATCAAGAACTTCATTGGTAGCAAAAGGTTCCTTAACGATAGAGAGACAATTGGGAAGAACCCTTATGGATTTGAGATCCGCGTCTCCCTTACTAGAAGATTCACCCTTATTTTTAGGAACATAAATAAGCTTGGTAGTTTTAGTAGAGGGTTTTGGAGTGTTTTTCATGGGGGAAAACGCGGAACCTAAGTTTGTAATGATATCCTCAAGTTTACCGATTCTAGCAGAGTCTAGATCTATTTTTTCATTGACTATAGGTTCTTTTTCTTTAAGAATTTTCAAAGTAACTCCAACCCTAGATCCAAATTGGGTAATATCATTATGAATCTTTTTATCCAAATTTTCAATCAACTCAACAATGGCAATCTTATTCTCAATAATCTCAAGCCGTTTCATAACGTGTTCTAAAGTTAAAACAGTTCCATTGATCAAAAGAGGTGGTGGGCCAAACAAATCTAACATAGCATTATAAGCATCAAACGTTTGGCTACTCATGAAATCACCTCTGGTAGCAATATCAAGAACACATCTATTCCAAGGAGTAATTCCTACATAAAAATTGCGGAGAAGAACGGAAGTAGTAAGCTTCCTAGTAGCTTTATATTGGGCATTGCAAATTCTATGCCCAACATCTTTTAAATTTTCTCTCTCCCTTTGCTTAAAATTGAGAATTTCTTGTTCAGGAGTGAGAATAAGGATAGGAGGACTAGCCATAACGACAAGGTAAATGAACTAACACACGAGCAAACGGAAAAGGCAAGCGAAAAGCGAGGAGGAGATTGGGAAAGAGAGGGTGAATAAAATGGCAAGGGTGAAGTGGGGGAGAGGAAAACAAGAGGCAACTGGCAAATAATGTAAATGCGAGGGAGATGCGTTTGTGATGGGTACTTGCTATGTTGACTTGAGCGAAGACCTCCCCAGCAACAGCGCCACAAATCCTTCTTGCTACGTCTTGAGCTTGCGTTGGTTTTCCTCGACGAGGAGAGGGTGATGTAGCAGAGTAGCGTAAGTATTTCCCTCCGTTATTGAGAACCAAGGTATGAATCCAGTAGGAGGCTCCTCAAAAGTCCCATGCACCTACACAAACAAACTGAGAACTCGCAACCAATGCAATAAAGGGGTTGTCAATCCCTTCACGGCCACTTGCGAAAGTGAGATCTAATAAAGATAGTATGATAAGATAAATATATTTTTGGTATTTTATAATATGGATGCAAAAAGTAAAGATGCAAATAAAAGTAGATTGGAAGCAAATATGATAAGAGATAGACCCGGGGGCCATAGGCTTCACTAGTGGCTTCTCTCAAGATGGCATAAGTATTACGGTGGGTGAACAAATTACTGTCGAGCAATTGATAGAAAAGCGCATAGTTATGAGATTATCTAGGCATGATCATGTATATAGGCATCACGTCCGTAACAAGTAGGCCGACTCCTGCCTGCATCTACTACTATTACTCCACACATCGACTGACTCCTGCCTGCATCTAGAGTATTAAGTTCATAAGAACAGAGTAACACATTAAGCAAGATGACAATATGTAGAGGGATAAACTCAAGCAATATGATATAAACTCCATCTTGTTATCCTCGATGGAAACAATACAATACGTGCCTTGCAACTCTTTCTATCACTGGGTAAGGACACCGCAAGATTGAACCCAAAGCTAAGCACTTCTCCCATGGCAAGAAAGATCAATCTAGTAGGCCAAACCAAACTGATAATTCGAAGAGACTTGCAAAGATAACTCAATCATACATAAAAGAATTCAGAGAAGATTCAAATATTATTCATAGATAAACTTGATCATAAACCCACAATTCATCGGATCTCGACAAACACACTGCAAAAAGAGTTTACATCGAATAGATCTCCACAAGAGAGGGGGAGAACATTGTATTGAGATCGAAAAATAGAGAAGAAGCCATCTAGCTAATAACTATGGACTCGTAGGTCTGTGGTAAACTACTCACAACTCATTGGAGGGGCAAGGATGTTGATGTAGAAGCCCTCCGTGGTCGATTACCCCTCCGGCAGAGTGTCGGCGAAGGCTCCAAGATGAGATCTCACGTATACAGAAGGTTCCGGTGGTGGAAATTGTGTTTCGTCCTGCTCCTGGATGTTTTCAGGGTACGTAGGTATATATAGGAGGAAGAAGTATGTCGATGGACGCCCGAGGGGCCCACGAGACAGAGGGCGAGCTCTATAGGGGGGGAGGCACCCTCCTATCCCGTGGGAGCCTCGGCAGCTTCTTGACTTGCACTCCAAGTCCTCTGGATCATGTTCGTTCCAAAAATCACGCTCCCGAAGGTTCCATTTCGTTTGGACTCCGTTTGATATTCCTTTTCTTCGAAATACTGAAATAGGCAAAAAAACAGCAATATGGGTTGGGCCTCCGGTTAATAGGTTAGTCCCAAAAATGATATAAATGTGTAAAATAAAGCCCATAAACATCCAAAAGGGGTAATATAATAGCATGGAACAATCAAAAAATTATAGATACGTTGGAGACGTATCACGGCCTCCAAGACACCAACACCGGCGCCCACGGTGCACTCTTCTCAGGTTGTGCATGACGAGCGGCGCCGCTTTGTTGGTGACCCTAGGCGCCGTCCTGGGAAGAGTCCCATGCGCCCTTCACATGATCAGGAAGGCCAGCATGCACGCCGAGGTGCTGACGGAGGTGGCGAACGGTTGCGGGGCTGTCACGCCCAAGATGCGACCCTATCCTAAAGGAACTCGAAGGTCCCACCAAGGATAGAAGTGCATCTTGAAGACGCTTTTGCAAGGTGGATATCATTAAATCAACATTACATAATAGATGGGGATACATACAAGAGGCATACAATGCCACACGAATACAACATCATCTTACATAAGAGCACCATCCGACTATGGATGAAACACAAACAGAAACTCAAACGACATCCACCCTGCTAGCCTAGGCTACCGACCTGGAACCTATCCCCTGATCGAAGAAGAAGCAGAAGAAGAACTCCAAAACAAGTAAACATCGCTCTCGCGTCATGATCATCGCATAACCTGTACCTGCAACTGTTGTTGTAGTAATCTGTGAGCCACGAGGACTCAGCAATCCCATTACCATGTGTATCAAGACTAGCAAAGCTTAATGGGAAAGGAAGGGGTAAAGTGGTGAGGTTGCAGCAGCGACTAAGCAAGTATGGTGGCTAACATACGCAAATGAGAGCGAGAAGAGGAGCAAAGGAACGATCGCCAACTAGTAATGATCAAGAGGTGATCCTGAACTCCTACTTACGTCAAACATAACCCAGAAACCGCGTTCACTTCCCGGACTCTGCTGAGAAGAGACCATCACGGCTACACACGCGGTTGATGCGTTTTAAATCGGATCTGGTGTCAAGTTATCTACAACCGGACATTAACAAATTCCCATCTGCCACATAACCGCGGGCACGGCTCTCGAAAGTTTATACCCTGCAGGGGTGTCCCAACTTAGCCCATGATAAGCTCTCGCGATCAACGAAGGATATTCCTTCTCCCAGGAAGACCCGATCAGTCTCGGAATCCCGGTTTACAAGACATTTCGACAATGGTAAAACAAGACCAGCAAGCCGCCCGATGTGTCGACAATCCCGATAGGAGCTGCACATATCTCGTTCTCAGGGCAACACCGGATAGGTCAGCCTACGAGTAAAACCAGACCTCGAGTTGCCCCGAGGTGGCCCCGCAGTCTGCCCGGTTCGGACCAACACTTAGACAAGCACTGGCCCGGGGGGGGGGGCTAAAATAAAGATGACCCTTGGGTTAATTACTCCCAATGGAAAGGTAGGTGGTGGTGAGGCAAATGATAAAACCAAGGTTGGGCTTTGCTGGAGGAGTTTTATTCAAAGCGAACTGTCAAGGGGGTCCCATAAATCACCCGACCGCGTAAGGAACGCAAAATCCGGGAACATAACACTGGTATGACGGAAAATAGGGCGGCAAGAGTGGAACAAAACACCAGGCATAAGGCCGAGCCTTACACCCTTTACCAAATATATAGATGCATTAATAATATAAGAGATATTGTGATATTCCAACATAACCCTGTCCACCATGGAGCAATCTTCAACTTCACCTGCAACTAACAACGCTATAAGAGGGGCTGAGGAAAGCGGTAACATAGCCAAGCAACGGTTTGCTAGGAATGGTGTTAAAGGTTAGAGGTTCATGGCAATTTGGGAGGCTTGAAGAACAAGTTATAGGAAGCGCAGCAAAGCGATAGAACGAAGTAACTAGCATAGCAATGATAGTAGTGAGATCCAGGGTAGCGGTCATCTTGCCTGAAATCCCGCAAGGAAGAAGAATGAGTCCATGAAGAAGATGAAGCCACGAAGACGAACCACACGTAGACGAACGCATCCTCACGATCGCAACGAAACGGGAACTATCGAGAAGAAGCACACAACATAGTAAACACACCACACATAGACAAGACATGATGCACAACCAAGCATGATGCATGAGAAAGCTAGATGAGGCTACTCATGGCAAGAGATGATGCAAACAAGAACCACACATCAAGGCAAGTTTAAATGAGGCCGGTAACAACATATAACAATTCCAGTAAGTCCTCATATGCAATTTTCGAAATTGGTCCAGAACTGAATAAACCTTATGTTCAAGTTGTTAAACAGCAAGTTAAGATGCACCAAGATGACCTACACGAGGTTCTAGTCAAGTTACATATAAAGTTCATTAGATTCGGAGCTACGGCTAGAAGATATGAGCAAAACAAGTCAAACATGGCACTGATGCAAAATGCATACAAACATCAAGCAAACACCTCAAAACAAGGATGCAACATGATAATATGAAACCACATGCAAAAACAAGCAAGTTTCATATAGAGCACACTCAAAACGGAGCAACGGGCAACACATACACTCTATACGTCATAACAACAATCTGTCCAAAACAGCAACTAGGTATATTGCAAGCATCAAAACAATAAGCTACAGCACCCCAACATAAGAAAAAAGGCATGGGCATGAAGTACAGGTAAAGCATAACAAGACATGAACACTGAGCTATCTCCAGAAACAACTAGAACATGCTCAAAAGGACATGGTAAGATTGCAAATAGTAACAGTTTCAGACTTAGCAGAAATAACATCAGGTTGCAATGTTTAGAGCTATCAAACAACATGTTACAGGAACTTAACATGGCAAACAAAGGCATGGCATGAATCTACTAATTGCATAGAACAAAAGTCCCTTACTGACCATGAGCCAAAAGGGCACAGAAAATATGATGGCACCCATGGAAACATGGCAAGTTATATGGCAGATTCAAACATGGCAGGAACAACAATAAGTAGGCATGTTGGTGAGCTTGAATCACTCACCACAGAGCAATACATGGCATGGCAAGGCAACCAACAGTAAGAATACATGTTTATCAAGCTAAGCATGGCAATAGCAAGTTCATAGGGTACATGGATCACTAGAAAAGCACATGGCCAAAACTGAACTTCATGTTAACAGGTTGACAACAACATTATTTAGCAAGTTGAGAGCAAGATAACAACAAACTACAGAAGGCTATAATTGCAACCAAGGGCATTAATGGATAGAGCAAGACATGTATAACAAAACATCCTTAGTGAACATCTCCAGAATAATGCACGAAATAACTTGTAGCATCAGGTCAACATAGCAACAAAATATAACAGAATCTGTCAGGAAAACAGCAACAACAAGTACCCTACTTAACAAGCTCGATGCACTCAGTACACAACTCACAAAAATACATGGATGGCACCTCTGGAAAGATGGCATAGCATAGTTCAAAACACATGTAGACATCAACCTTATAGGATGTACACATCAATCATGGCAAAAATGACAAATGAGCATGTTATAACAGTTTCAGCAGATTAACATCAACATGCACTCTTCCAACAGCATTTCGGGCATCAAGATTAGCTCAAATGAAAATGATGTTATGGAATGAAATGATGTACTCTTCTAGGACAACAATTTGACATATTACATGCATGAAACGGAGTAGTATGCACAGAGTTACGATGCGATGAACATGGCATGATTATGCAAAATATTCAGGACTTAGACGAAAACGGGGTCAACCTCTGGGTCTGCACGGTTCTCGAGTCGGGACCGGAGATGCTCGCCGGAGTTCGCGGGATCTCGCCGGAGAACGAGGGAAGGCGGCGCCGGAGTTGGATCCGGTCGGGGAGGCGGAGGAGGCGCGTGGGGAGGCCGGGATCCGGAGCTCTGGGGCGGCGCGGAGGCGCCTCGGCGGTGGACGGTGGGGCGGGGTCCGACGGAACTGGCGGCGAGCTCGGGCGCCGCGGCGGGGGCGAGGCCTCCGGTGGCCGGCGGCGATGCGGACGAGGAAGGAGATGGCGGCGCGGGATCGAGGCGGCGGGGTCGGGGCGACCGGCGGCGAACGCGGAGGGCGTCGGGAGGCGGGCGGCGTGCCACGGCGGCGGCGGCGCAGCGCGCCGGCGACGGGGAAGCGGCGGGCGACGGCGGCGGAAGCCAGGCCGGGCGGCGGTGGCGCGAGGGCCCGCGCGGGCCCGCTATGGGCTCCGCGGGCCGGCGGCGAGGAGGGCGCGGGGACGCCACGTGGCGGCGGCTGAGTGGGCGGGGCGTGGCGGCGGCTGACGTGGCGGCACCGGATAGGGTGGAGCGAGGTGGCCGGCGGACATGTCCGGCTCGGGCGGACGTGTCCGGCGGCGCGAGGATGAAAATGGCTAGGATTGCACCGCGAATTTCGGAGGGGGAGGTGTTTATATAGGTAGAGGGAGCTAGGAGAGTCCAAATGAGGCACGGTTTTCACCCACACGATCGTGATCGAACAACCGAGAGCATGGAGGGGAGTTTGCTGGGTTCTGGGCCACTTTGGAAGGGGTGTTGGGCTGCAAAGAGAAAGGGGCTTTTGCGGTTACCCAGTTAACCGTTGGAGTATCAAACGACCTCCAAATGGCACGAAACTTGACAGGCGGTCTACCGGTGGTATACCAAGGCCGCTTGGCAAACCTCGGGCCATTCTGAGAAAGTTTAACACCCGATCACAACGAGAGACAAAAGGGGGCATCGGAGAACATAGGAGTGCCGGATTGCAAAACGGACAACGGGGAAAATGCTCGGATGCATGAGACGAACTTGTATGCAAAATGAAATGCACATGATGACATGACATGAAATGCAGATGATGACATGGCAAAGTGCAACACGCAAGCAAATGACATGGCAACGACGGCAAACAACTGGAAGACACCTGGCGCATCGAATTCGGGGCGTTACAACACTCCTCCACTAACAAGAGATCTCGTCCCGAGATCTTAGGACCGAGACAGAAGGGAAAAGGGAATGAGGTGAAACAAGAACTCAAGAGAAGAAGCAAAGAATCGAGAGCACTCGAGAATAAGAGAGGAACGACGAGAATGACGAGAATCGAAAGCTCACGGAATTAGATAGACTCTGAAACCACTCCGGTTAGAACGAGATAACAAAAAAAACTAATAAGACTGAAAAGGATTTAGGCAGCGCTCCGGCTGAACATGGAAAGAATAGAAAACGAGCTTGAGAGGATGGAATGATACTTGATGAATACATGACACAAAACCTTCGCAAAGAATTGAAATAGTTGAATGAAAAGAACGGAGAAGAAAATGACAACTTGTGCCATGAATGAAATAGAAAGCATCTTTAGAAGGAAGGTTTAGACGGAGTTGTTAATAAAATCAACAACGAAAGAATAAGCTTGTTGTGGTCTTATAGGTAACATCTCAAGATCCTAAGGTGATAACCGGCCACAAACGGAAAAGATTGAATAGCTGAGACGAACGAAGAAATGCAAAACTCCACTTCAGAAGAATACATAGAATTAATTGCACTTCGAGATGCAAGAACAAAAAAAACTAGAACTCCTTGAACCAGAATCTTGATGCACACTTGAAGAATGAATTAACTCATGAAGAACCACCATGAAGAACTCCGGTAACAAAAGGATGATGAGATAGAATAAAGGATGAAAGAATAAGACGAGCCTTGCGATGATTTAGATGGAGGTTCCGACAAGATGGCCGAGGAAATAATTGAAGTCCGGAAAAGAAAAGGTGAAAACACTTGGAACTAGAATTTATTCATCAAGAACAAACTCCGAAGGAAGGGATTAATCAGTTGGAAGAAATAAGAATAAGATCTATTGTATGCTTATCCTTCAACAAATTAAGTTGATGACAAGCAATGGATTTCGCATACTACTTATTCTTATTGGAAAAGGATTGAGAAGTGACATATCATAAACTTGAGAAGGTCTTCATGAACCACCGGTAGGATTGAAAAGAACGAAAGAATTAATATGATAAGCAAGGAAAAAGAATCTGAAAGAACCACCGTTAGAATTCGGAAATGACTATCGAAAGAGAATGAATCACCGGGAAGAATTAGGAGAACAAATATGCTTGAGGGGATTTAGATGCAAAAGAATAAAGAGATCATGAGCTGATTATGAATACTTGAACGAAGCACTGGAAGAATATTGAGACGACCGAAGGGGCACAAATGTAGAATAATTGGAGAACGAATTCGAAAACTTAGAATGAAGAAATCTTCTGAAAAGATGGCTTCCGGATGATCGAGAGAGAAAGCAACTCCTGAAATGCTCCGGATGGATGAAAAGAATTTGTATGACTTCAAACAATTTGATAGCATAACATCGAGCTAGCACCGCGAATCTCCGGGGGAACGGACAAGATTTAAGAGAAATTATTCTACTTTGGTCTTCAGATGATGACGAGAAACACCACCAAAATTACTGAGATACTCCGGAAGAATGAAAAAGAGGAAGGGTTGCACCAAAGATGAAAAGAATTTGAAAGCGTTCTTGGAGAAGGCATGTGAGTGATGGGATCCATTCTTACATCACACTTTGAAAAGAATTGAGAAAAACTCCGGGAAATTAGAAGAGTCAAGTAAGATCCTGGGAAAAGACCTGTGGGTTAGGGCCCACTGAAGAGAAAAAAAACACCCTTGGAAAGGGATGTTGAACAGATAGATGAGGCACCGGAACAATTGAAATATATGAATGAGGTGACAACCTCGAATTAATTCAAACACAGGCGAATCTCCTGAGATGTCTTGAACTCCGAAATGATTGAATGGCGAGAGGCAAACGAGCAAGGAAAAACACTAGAGCCAAGGAAAAAGAATATGATCAACCCGGAAAACTTGAATTGAGTCCACCGGAGAAGAAAAGGAGATGAAGAATGCCGAACAAAATGAGAATTCACCGGTTGAGACAATTGACGAAAAACTGAAGATGCTCCACACGAATGAAATTGATGGTCGAAAGAGACGCAAACTCCGGGAAGAAAAAAAAGGGTGGGAGGGTGGGAAAACAAAAGCAACTTGGAAGGGGAAATCGACGAATATCTTGAAGAAAAAAACACCGGTTGGAATCATTGAGGAAAGAAACAAAGACTTCGCACGAGTAGGAAGGATACTCGATTAGGGACTTCGGCTCCAAAGAGAAAAAGGGTGGGCGGGTGGGAAAAGAAAACAACTGAGGATTGAACTCAAAGATGAAGAGACTCGAGTCAACCTGACGAGAAATGACCGGACAAAAGAGGATGGACAACGAACGAAAACTAACCGCGTGATCCTAAGAAAAATTTGAATGGGAAGAGGAGTAATTCAAAACACCTACGTCAAGATTCCTTAGTAGAGCGACGAAGGGGCTGAGGAGTAAAAAGAATTCCTACTCTCCGATATAACTAGACTCTGAAAACAGTTTTCTTCTAGACTCAACAACGGCCAAACTACACGATCAATCAAGGGGGCTCCTAGGGTCGGTCGAGGCTCTGATACCATCTTGTCACGCCCAAGATGTGACCCTATCCTAAAGGAACTCGAAGGTCCCACCAAGGATAGAAGCGCATCTTGAAGACGCTTTTGCAAGGTGGATATCATTACATCAACATTACATAATAGATGGGGATACATACAAGAGGCATACAATGCCACACGAATACAACATCATCTTACATAAGAGCACCATCCGACTATGGATGAAACACAAACAGAAACTCAAACGACATCCACCCTGCTAGCCCAGGCTGCCGACCTGGAACCTATCCCCTGATCGAAGAAGAAGCAGAAGAAGAACTCCAAAACAAGTAAACATCGCTCTCGCGTCATGATCATCGCATAACCTGTATCTGCAACTGTTGTTGTAGTAATCTGTGAGCCACGAGGACTCAGCAATCCCATTACCATGGGTATCAAGACTAGCAAAGCTTAATGGGAAAGGAAGGGGTAAAGTGGTGAGGTTGCAGCAGCGACTAAGCAAGTATGGTGGCTAACATGCGCAAATGAGAGCGAGAAGAGGAGCAAAGGAACGGTCGTCAACTAGTAATGATCAAGAGGTGATCCTGAACTCCTACTTACGTCAAACATAACCTAGAAACCGTGTTCACTTCCCGGACTCCGCCGAGAAGAGACCATCACGGCTACACACACGGTTGATGCGTTTTAAATCGGATCTGGTGTCAAGTTATCTACAAACGGACATTAACAAATACCCATCTGCCACATAACCGTGGGCACGACTCTCGAAAGTTTATACCCTGTAGGGGTGTCCCAACTTAGCCCATGATAAGCTCTCGCGATCAACGAAGGATATTCCTTCTCCCAGGAAGACCCGATCAGTCTCGGAATCCCGGTTTACAAGACATTTCGAACATGGTAAAACAAGACCAGCAAAGCCGCCCGATGCGCTGACAATCCCGATAGGAGCTGCACATATCTCGTTCTCAGGGCAACACCGGATAGGTCAGCCTACGAGTAAAACCAGACCTCGAGTTGCACCGAGGTGGCCCCGCAGTCTGCCCAGTTCGGACCATACTTAGAAAAGCACTGGCCGGGGGGGGGGGGCTAAAATAAAGATGACCCTTGGGTTAATTACTCCCAATGGAAAGGTAGGTGGTGGTGAGGCAAATGGTAAAACCAAGGTTGGGCTTTGCTGGAGGAGTTTTATTCAAAGCGAACTGTCAAGGGGTCCCATAAATCACCCGACCGCGTAAGGAACGCAAAATCCGGGAACATAACACCGGTATGACGGAAACTAGGGCGGCAAGAGTGGAACAAAACACCAGGCATAAGGCCGAGCCTTCCACCCTTTACCAAATATATAGATGCATTAATAATATAAGAGATATTGTGATATCCCAACATAACCCTGTCCACCATGGAGCAATCTTCAACTTCACCTGCAACTAACAACGCTATAAGAGGGGCTGAGCAAAGCAGTAACATAGCCAAGCAATGGTTTGCTAGGAATGGTGTCAAAGGTTAGAGGTTCATGGCAATTTGGGAGGCTTGAAGAACAAGTTATAGGAAGCGCAGCAAAGCAATAGAACGAAGTAACTAGCATAGCAATGATAGTAGTGAGATCCAGGGTAGCGGTCATCTTGCCTGAAATCCCGCAAGGAAGAAGAACGAGTCCATGAAGAAGATTAAGCCACGAAGACGAACCACATGTAGACGAACGCATCCTCACGATCGCAACGTAACGGGAACTATCGAGAAGAAGCACACAACATAGTAAACACACCACACATAGACAAGACATGATGCACAACCAAGCATGATGCATGAGAAAGCTAGATGAGGCTACTCATGGCAAGAGATGATGCAAACAAGAACCACACATCAAGGCAAGTTTAAATGAGGCCGGTAACAACATATAACAATTCCGGTAAGTCCTCATATGCAATTTTAGAAATTGGTCAAGAACTGAATAAACCTTATGTTCAAGTTGTTAAACAGCAATTTAAGATGCACCAAGATGACCTACACGAGATTCTAGTCAAGTTACATATAAAGTTCATTAGATTCGGAGCTACGGCCTAGAAGATATGAGCAAAACAAGTCAAACATGGCACTGATGCAAAATGCATACAAACATCAAGCAAACACCTCAAAACAAGGATGCAACATGATAATATGAAACCATATGCAAAAACAACCAAGTTTCATATAGAGCACACTCAAAACGGAGCAACGGAGCAACACATACACTCTATACAAGTCATAACAACAATCTGTCCAAAACAGCAACTAGGCATATTGCAAGCATCAAAACAATAAGCTACAGCACCCCAACATAAGAACAAAAGGCATGGGCATGAAGTACAGGTAAAGCATAACAAGACATGAACACTGAGCTATCTCCAGAAACAACTAGAACATGCTCAAAAGGACATGGTAAGATTGCAAATAATAACAGTTTCAGACTTAGCAGAAATAACACCAGGTTGCAATGTTTAGAGCTATCAAACAACATGTTACAGGAACTTAACATGGCAAACAAAGGCATGGCATGAATCTACTAATTGCATAGAACAAAAGTCCCTTACTGACCATGAGCCAAAAGGGCATAGAAAATATGATGGCACCCATGTAAATATGGCAAGTTATATGGCAGATTCAAACATGGCAGGAACAACAATAAGTAGGCATGTTGGTGAGCTTGAATCACTCACCACAGAGCAATACATGGCATGGCAAGGCAACCAACAGTAAGAATACATGTTTATGAAGCTAAGCATGGCAATAGCAAGTTCATAGGGTACATGGATCACTAGAAAAGCACATGGCCAAAACTAAACTTCATGTTAACAGGTTGACAGCAACATTATTTAGCAAGTTGAGAGCAAGATAACAACAAACTACAGAAGGCTATAATTGCAACCAAGGGAATTAATGGATAGAGCAAGACATGTATACCAAAACATCCTTAGTGAACATATCCAGAATAATGCACGAAATGACTTGTAGCATCAGGTCAACATAGTAAGAAAATATAACAGAATCTGTCAGGAAAACAGCAACAACAAGTACCCTACTTAACAAGCTCGATGCACTCAGTACACAACTCATAAAAATACATGGATGGCACCTCTCGAAAGATGGCATAGCATAGTTCAAAACACATGTAGACATCAACCTTATAGGATGCACACATCAATCATGGCAAAAATGACAAATGAGCATCAACATGCACTCTTCCAACAACATTTCGGGCATCAAGATGAGCTCAAATGAAAATGATGCAATGGAATGAAATAAAGTACTCGTCTAGATGAACAATCCGACATATTACACGCATGAAACAGAGCAGTATGCACAGAGTTACGATGCAATGAACTTGGCATGATTATGCAAAATATTCAGGACTTAGACGAAAACGAGGTCAACCTCTGGGTCTGCACGGTTCTCGAGGCAGGACCGGAGATGCTGGCCGGAGTTTGCGGAATCTCGCCGGAGAACGCGGGGAGGCGGCACCGGAGTTGGATCCGGTCGGGGAGGCGGAGGAGGCGCGCGGGGAGGCCGGGATCCGGAGCTCCGGGGCAGCGCGGAGGCGCCTCGGCGGTGGACGGCGGGGCGGGGTCCGACGGAACCGGTGGCGAGCTCGGGCGCCGCGGCGGCGGCGAGGCCTCCGGTGGCCGGCGGCGACGCGGACGAGGAAGGAGATGGCGGCGCAGGATCCAGGCGGCGGGGTCGGGGCGACCGGTGGCGAACGCGGAGGGCGCCGGGAGGCGGGCGGCGTGCCACGGCGGCGGCGGCGCAGTGCGCCGGCGACGGGGAAGCGGCGGGCGACTGCGGCGGAAGCCGGGCCGGGCGGCGGCGGCGTGAGGGCCCGCACGGGCCTGCGATGGGCTCCGCGGGCCGGCGGCGAGGAGGGCGCGGGGACGCCACGTGGCGGCGGCTGAGTGGGCAGGGCGCGGCGGCGGCTGACGTGGCGGCACCAGATAGGGCGGAGCGAGGTGGCCGGCGGACATGTCCGGCTCAGGCGGACATGTCCGGCGGCGCGAGGATGAAAATGGCTAGGGTTGCACCGCGAATTTCGGAGGGGGACGTGTTTATATAGGTAGAGGGAGCTAGGAGAGTCCAAATGAGGTGCGGTTTTCGCCCACACGATCGTGATCGAACGACCGAGAGCATGGAGGGTGTTTGCTGGGTTCTGGGCCACTTTGGAAGGGGTGTTGGGCTGCAAAGAGAAAGGGGGTTTTGCGGTTACCCAGTTAACCGTTGGAGTATCAAACGACCTCCAAATGGCACGAAACTTGACAGGCGGTCTACCGGTGGTATACCAAGGCCGCTTGGCAAACCTCGGGCCATTCTGAGAAAGTTTAACACCCCCTCACAATGAGAGACAAAAGGGGGCGCCGGAGAACATAGGAGTGCCGGATTGCAAAATGGACAACGGGGAAAATGCTCGGATGCATGAGACAAACATGTATGCAAAATGAAATGCACATGATGACATGACATGAAATGCAGATGATGACATGGCAAAGTGCAACACGCAAGCAAATGACATGGCAACGACGGCGAACAACTGGAAGACACCTGGCGTATCGAATCCGGGGCGTTACAGGGGCCGTGTCGCAGCTCCTTCTAACGCGGTTAGAAGTCGAGGCGCATCGCGGTCGCCACCACCCACACCAGTAAAAGCCCTAGCACGCGCGCAGCTGCTCCTCGATTTTCCTCCTGCCGCAGAGAAGCTCGATAAATGGAGGGCCACCGTCCGGAGCCTCTTCGGCATCGCCAAGAATGATGAGTTGCGGCCGGCGGGACTCTTAGGCCGTCGCTCCGTCGGGCCACCACATGCCAGCGGAGGCTGGGTCGGGGGCGATGCGGCCACGATGCACTCCCGTCCTCCATCCCGACCATTGCGGGTGTCGGTCCGTCGTGACGACGCTCGTGATGATATCTCCATAGCGTCGTCCGACCCGCGAACCCACCACGACCAACGACAGTTTCTTCGGGAGCGAGTTCATGAAGACGCTTGAACTACCATCGAGCGTCGGCGCGACGCGCGACACCAGTCGGACAGGCGGGCAGGGCCCACTACAGACCACCCAGCACCGGGGGGCTACGGTGGCCTACCCTACGAGGTAGGTTGTCCGGCCTTCACCCGTGAGCTCAGGCAGTTCCAGTGGCCCTCCCACCGCCCGTTCAAACGATGTTGGCGAAAAGTACAATGGCAAGACTCACCCGTCGGAGTTCCCCAACATCTACACCATCGCGATGCAAGCTGCTGGGGCCCGCGACGACAAGGTGCTTGCCAATTACTTTCCGTTGGCACTTAAGCCCAATGTTATGTCATGGTTGATGCACTTGTCGGTAGACTCCATTTCTTCTTGGGCAGATCTGTGTCATGAGTTTGTTGGTGCCTTTACCGGAGCCCACCAAGCTCATGGCCAGGCAAGTGATCTGCATATCATCCCTTAGAAGGATGGACAAAACTTGCGCAAGTACATCCAAAGGTTCAGCCGAGTGCAGTACAGCATCCCGGACGTTCATCCTGCCGCCGTGATTAGTGCATTCCATCAGAATGTGCGCAATCATAAGATGCGTGAGGAGCTAGCAATGAACAAGGTTAGGGATGTGGCCGAACTTTATGTTCTGGCCGATCGATGCGCTCGCGTTGAAGAGGGAAGGAAGTACCTCGGCGAAGACGCCGGCGCAGAAACCGACTCCTCGGATGATACCGCCGCCCTAGCGAAGAAGGGTCGGCGCTGTAACAGGAAACACAGTGGCAAGACCATGCTTGCCGTCAAGAGATCCGACAACAACGGCGCCACCAAGAAGCCCAAGGCAAGTGACCCCGCCAAGGAGTTTGCCGGGGGTGCCGCTTGCCGGCCTTGGCGGCTGTCGACAAGCCAGGAGGCTCCGACAAGCAGTATTGCAAGATCCACCGCACCAAAGGCCATGATCTCCAGAACTGCGGGCAAGTAGAGCTGCTCGCTGAGAAGCAGAAAGCCGAGTATGAGCGGCGGGACAAAGAGAAGGGTTAAGACGGTGCTGAAGGATCCGGCAACAAGCGTGGCGGCCAAGGATGCCGCCGCGACAAAGATAATCAGCAAGAGAGGCCCGCTCGCGGCCACGACAAGAAGCAGGAAGACGATGATCATGACGAGGGCAATGAGTCCGGTGACCACGAGTTCCAGAAAGCCACAGAAGCCATGTGCGTCGACGGTGGTGCCTCGTTGCATACATCCCACCACCAGCTCAAGCAGTGGGCGCGTGAGATCACAGCGGTGGAGCCATCAGTCGACGCATGGAAGCCGCTGAGGTGGTCCAGCACGCCTATCATCTTTGACACCGAGCACCACCCTGATCGCACTACCGCGGTCGGGTGCTTGTCGTTGTTAGTATCACCAACAATCCGGAACCTCAAGGTAACGAAGATGCTGGTTGACGGCGGGGCCGGTCTGAACTTGATCTCGCCCATTGTGATCAAGAGGCTACAAATCCCTGATGGAGACCTTGAGGAGACGGGCACGTTCCAAGGGGTCAACCCGGGGAGAAGCCAGCTGAAGGGAAAGTTCACGCTGCCCGTGACGTTCGGAGGCGAGCTAAACCACAGAACGGAGAGGATTGTCTTTGATGTGGCCGAGATCTCCTTGCCCTACAACGGGATCCTCGGCCGCCCGGCGCTAGCCAAGTTCATGGTGGCTCACATTACGCCTACAACATGTTGAAGATGCCCGGGCCGATGAACATCATCACCGTCCCCTCCGACAAGATAGATGTGTTGATTTGCGACGACCAACTCTACCGGGAAGTAGTTGCAGCAGCTGCCGCCAAGGCACCTGCTCCTGCCGACGGAGCCCCGGGAGGGAAGAAGACCGGCAGGAGCCCTCGCAACTACTCCGGCAAGCGCACCTCATCGGGGTGTTGCGCTCCCGTTGAGGAAGTGCCAGAGAGCTTCGCTGGCAAGAGCAAGAAGTCCAGAGCTGCACCACCAGAGACCAAGAAGGTGCCCATCAAGGAGGACGGCACGGGGGAGCTTTCACCATAAGCTCCACCCTCGACAGCAAATAGGAAAGCGAGCTCGTCACTTTCCTGCGGGCAAATGTTGATGTGTTCGTATGGCAAGCTTCCGACATCCCCGACGTTCCCAGGGAAGTGATTGAGCACCATCTTGCTCTGGAGAGGGTCAGGAAGGTCAGGAAGCAAGCTCTGGAGAGGTAGGAGTTCATCACAGAGGAGATCAGAAAAGTAGAGACGGCGGGCTTGGTAAGAGGAGTACTCCATCCGACGTGGTTGGCCAATCCGGTAGTGGTGCGCAAGGCAAATGGGAAGTGGAGACTGTGTATTGATTACACGGACATTAATAAGGCTTGTCCAAAGGATCCCTTCCGGTTAGCACGTATTAACGAGATTTTTGACTCCACGGCTGGGTGTGACCTGTTATCATTCCTCGACGCCTACTCGGGATACCACCAGATCTTCATGACAAAAGAGGACGAGGAGAAGACAGCATTCATCACCCCATGTGGTACATATTGCTTTCTACGAATGCCTTTCAGGTTGAAGAGTGCTGGCTCAACCTTTGCAAGAGCGGTCCAAATTGGTTTTGAGCCCAGCTACATAGAAATATGGAAGCGTATATGGATGACATAGTGGTCAAAACCAAGGACAAAGCAACACTCATGCAAGACCTGGAGGAAACATTTGCAAACCTGCGCAAGATCGACCTCAAATTGAACCCTGAGAAGTGTGTCGTCGGCGTCCCGTCTGGCAAGCTTCTCAGGTTCTTTGTGTCCCAGCGGGGGATTGAAGCAAGCCTGGATAAGATCAAGGCCATTGAGCAGATTGAGGCACCCAAACAGATCAAGGACGCGCGTCGGCTCACTGGCTGCGTTGCCGCCATGAGCAGATTCATTTCCAAGTCCGCGGAGCATGTCCTTCCTTTCTTCAAGATCGTGAAGATAGTAGGGCCAGTGGAGTGGACCCCAGAGGCCGAGGCAGCACTACAGGATTTGAAGAAATACCTCTCCTCTACCACAGTGTTGGTTGCGCCCAAACCACAAGAACCATTGTTGCTTTTATCTAGCGGCAACAAATCAGGTGGTTAGCGCCACACTAGTGGTGCAGAGAGAGGTCGACGAGAAGGCAGCGGCTGCAGCAGAGCCAATAGATAGCAAACCGGAACCCTCTCCAGCAGGGCTCGATCTCGGCAAGAATGAGTCCCCGGCAGAGGCTGATGCCAGTGCGACAGGGCCCATGCGACCGGGTGAAGAGGCGCAGAAGAAGAAAATGATACAGCACCCAGTTTACTTCGTTAGCTCCCTCTTGCAGGGGGCTAGCTCGAGGTACTCAGGTGTGCAAAAGATGCTCTTCAGCCTCCTTATGGCTTCGAGGAAGCTACGCCATTATTTCCAAGCGCACGAGATCACGGTGGTCACCCGCCTCCCATTGCAACGAATACCGCACAACCCAGATGCAACGTGGAGGACTGCTGAATGGGCCCTGCAGCTGTCGGTTTGAAGTTCAAAAGTACCTCGACGATTCAGAGCAGAGTCTTGGCGGAGTTTGTTGCAGAATGGACCTCGACGCCCGACGAAGAGGTGCAAGAGACCACTCTCCCCGGCAAGGAAAGAAGCCGCAACTGGGTCATGTACTTTGATGGTTCCTTCTCGCTGCAAGGCGCCAGAGGTGGTGTGCTGCTTGTTGCACCCACCGGAGAGAACCTCAAGTATGTCATCCAGATGCATTTCCCCCGGGAGATGTCAACCAACAACACCACCGAGTGCAAGGGTTTGCTTGCCAGTCTCAGGATCGCGGCAGACCTCAAAGTTAAAAAGCTCATCGTCAGGGGCGACTCATACCTCATCGTCAGGCAGATCAACAAAGATTATCAAAGCCCATTAATGGAAGCTTACGTAGATGAGGTGAGGAAACTGGAGGAGCGCTTTGACGGTATACAAGTGGAGCATGTCCCTTGGATGGAGAACGACATCGCCAACTACCTGTCAAAGCGCGCTGCCCTCAAGCTACCTGTGGAACTAGGTACTTTTGTGCTTTAGTTAAACTCAACCATCCGTTGATCCGTCAACCGGGCAGAGCAAACGGAGGAACCTAGGCCCGGGCAAGTACTTCCCCACAGAGCTCCCCGGAGCCGCCGGCAAACATGTTGCCGTGGATGCCAATCTTGCCGCAGGGCAACCGACTCCGGCAGGACCTCAGGTCATGGCCGTAGAGACGGCCGCTCCCATGGCAGAAGAGATGCCTTTGGTCCTTGCAATCGAGCCACAGTCTCCGGCATAGGCACAACACACCGTCCGTTTCCTCCAAAAAGGAGAGCTTCCTGAGGGGCAGGAAGAGGCAGAAAGAGTAGCCCGCCGGTCTGCTCTGTACCAATTCGTTGATAACGTATTGTACAAAAAAAGACCGAATGGGGTGAAATTAAAGTGTGTATCCCGGGAGGAAGGACTAATGCTGTTGGCGGAGATACACAGAGGCATATGTGGCTCCCACATAGGGTCAAGGGCCCTTGCTGGCAAGGCTTTTCGGCAAGGCTTCTTCTGGCCCAGTGCCCTCCAAGATGCGACGGCACTAGTAACCAAGTGTGAAGCATGCCAGTTCCACTCAAAGAAGCTTCATCAACCAGCTCAAGCCCTTCAAACTATCCCTCTCTCCTAGCCCTTCTCGGTCTAGGGGCTCGACATATTGGGCCCCTTCCCCCGTATTGTCGGGGGCCTTGAGTACTTGTGCGTTGCAATCGACAAGTTCACAACGTGGCCAGAGGTGGAAGCAGTGAGGAAGGTGACAGCGCAGTCAGCCATCAAGTTCTTCAAGGGACTAGTGTGCTATTTTGGGGTGCCCAACAGGATCATCACCGACAACGGCACACAGTTCACAAGCCATGCCTTCATGCAATACATTGAGGATCTCGGTAGCAAGGTTTATTTTGCTTCTGTGGCACATCCATGGAGCAACGGCCAAGCGGAGAGAGAAAATACTGAAGTTCTACGAGGCTTAAGAACGAAGACTTTTGACAGGCTACGCAAGAGTGGAAGGCGCTGGATTGATGAGTTGCCGACGGTTCTTTGGTCAATCAGAACGACGCCAAATCGAGCCACCAGCCAGACACCCTTTGCCCTGGTTTACGGGGCAGAAGAAGTTCTCCCCACAAAACTCATATACGGGTCACCTCGAGTGCTCGCTTATGATGAGCTTGAGAAAGAGCGATTGCGGCAAGATGACACGATGCTCCTTGAGGAAGATCGTCTCCAGGCGGCTGTGAGTGCAGCACGCTACCAGCAAGCCTTGCGCCGCTACCATAGCCGCAAAGTTCATGCCCGGAGCCTTGAGGAAGGCGACCTTGTTCTTCGGCACGTTCAGTCGGCCAAGAATTCTAACAACTTGACGCCGAAGTGGGAAGGCCCTTATCGGGTAACACGAGTCACCAGGCCCGGCGCAGTCCGGCTGGAGACCGAAGATGCCGTTCCAGTGAGCAACTCCTGAACATCGAGCATCTCCGCAAGTTTTACCCCTAAGGCGCAGATGCCGGGCCTCCCGGCAAGCCACCCTTTTGTACAAGCCTTGTCGGCAAGGCATGTAACCCTTTGTACAAAGCCAGGCGCAAACCCTGAGCATATATAAACGAAGCACTGGCGCCCTAAGTTATAGCATGCATGCTAGGTTGAGTCTCTTCCTTGGTTAGGTTTGATAGTGCTTAGCGGCGGCTAACCCCTAGCTTAGAGGTCGAGTGCACATCTCTCTGTTCTACTCTATCTTCTTTGGTTCGCAGGGCATATAAGTATTCTTGCCGAGCTATTTTGAGAGAAGGGGGACGGACCGGCGCCCGGGCCTCGGCAAGCCATAGTTGTCAGGGGCTGCAAGGACAAGGATCCATCTGCAGCAAGCCAAGGTTGCCGGGGGCTACAGATCCAGATAAGTTCTCTATCCTCCATCATGCATTTTGTTATGGACTGGGGTATATGAAACCTCGTTTTATTTCTAGGCTACCGTGCTCCCCTTTTTCCGAACCCAAAGATTATCTCTTGGTGCCGAATTTGGTCGTAGTCACGGCAGCAAGAAAATGAAACAAGGAGCCTAAGACCGCCTCATCCCTGCCTCCACCGAGGGCGTGAGAAAGGTCGAGCAAAGTGGGGGACTGCAAGGCCTGTTGCCAGGCGAAAAACGTTTGTCTTAAAAAATAACAAGGTTTCACTCCTTGTCATGGGTTCCACCCGCGAACGAAAAACCCGGCAAACATCCCTTTTTCATTAAAAAACATCCCGTACAGGTACAATTTATACAAAATGAAAAACATGAGCAAGGGGATTACAAGCTCTAAAGTTAACAAAGGCCCGAAGGCTTACAAGACTAAAAAGAGATAAGATGCTCGTAATCCTTTTCCTGTCCCTCTCCTCAGGAAATGGAACAAGAAAGCAGAAGGGCAAAAGGGGCACCTAGGCAAGCTATGGGTGGCAGAAGACACCAAGAGAACATGCCGGCGGTCGCCTAAGAGAGGGTCGGCGGTGGCGGCACCGGGGAAAGAGATGGAAGAACAGGAAGCAGTCCATCAATGAACGCGTCGGTACCTGCGTACTCTGACTTGACGGCCCGCCACCCGCCTTCTTCGCCTTCCCCAGCTTCCCCATGCTAGCCGCCCAAGGAGGCGGCCCGAGAAGTCCAGGGAGCTGGCCCCTCCCCTGGCGGGTCCCGCTGGAGGAACGGCCAGGTGCAGATGCTGCTGTTACCGCATCCGCCCAGCCACGGGGCGTCCGACGCCTAGTCAGACTCGTCCCCCTCATTTGCCCCGCCGTCCTCCTCGTCACTACCGCTCGGGGAAGTGTTCCCGTCGTCGGAGGAGCTCTCCACGCAGCACTTCAGTTGAGTTCCAAGATCTCCAAAGACCTTGACAGAGAGCAGGCCGTTCTCCATTAATTTGAAGAAGAGAACGAGCCCCACCGTCAAGTTGTGGATGAGGGCAAAGGTCTTCCACCCTCGGCGGAGATACATGACGTGAGGAGCGGGGAACTCCACCTCGGCCCATGTGCCGTTGTTCCCGCAACCCCTCATATGCATTCGCAACGCCTGTGGCCGATCCAGCTCCATCTCCCACGCAAATGGGGTCGGGAGGCAAAGACAACGACGTGGTGGCTGGTGCAGCCTCACGAAGAACTCACAAGGGTTGTCCCCGACGTGGCCCTCCATCGGAGGAGGGGCCGTTGGCGGAGGCGAGGCCGATCTCCCGCCCCATCCTCCTCTCCCTCGAGCGCCACGACGGCCTCGACCTCGGCCCCTCCCCCTCCCTCTCGCGGCCGGCTCCGCCGCTACAAGCTCTTGGGGAGGGCGATGCGTTGTCGAGCCGAGACCCTCGCCGCCACCGATGCAGCATCGCCACGCCCCTTCGCCATGGCAGAAGAAAGGAGGAAGCAGGAATGGGGAGAGGCAGATGGCGAAGGATTGAGAGGCACCATTCCTCCAGCTCGCCTCTTTATAAAGGGGCGGGCGCGAGGCTCGGCCGCCCCCTCTCGGCCAATCCGGCCCATTCAAGTGACAGCAACCGGGGCCGTCAACAGCCCTCCCTGCTCCATTGAAGGCACGTGGGAACCGACCCACGCACGCGCACGAATTCCCACATCCCGCGCGCCTGTCATTCTCTCTGCATCGTGCATTCAACGAACATGGTGTAAGGGATAGGCGCAGTGGGACGCATGGAGCGACGGTTCCCAAGTGAGGGCAGTAAATGAGCAGCGGCCCTGCGGTCTCAAAGAGAAACACAAGCCGCCTCTTTACTGTCCACCACAGGATGACGCCAGCATGCTTCCGTCACGCGCGCCCGCACATCCCCCATGTCATGCGAGCAATGTGGGTCGTGGGGAAGTGCGGCAGATGGAGCAGGTACCATGGAAGAATCCGCCCCGACTGCCCGCCACTGTTCTGGGCCGGGCCCAACAATGTGTCACGCCTATGTATGGCCCAGGCCCGGGGGCTCCTGTCAGTGTACAAAAGTAGGGGTTCTCCTTTTGACCCCTTTACTTGTGCACGGACAGCCAGAGCCACGCGCCGCGACCACACATTGTAGGGCAAAGGAGGGAAGCCGGAGAGAAGCTGAAGGCTCAAGATGAAAAAGGCGACATCAAGGACCAAGGCCACAAAGTTTAGATGGGCGAAGCAAGTTTCCCCGGCAAGGCCCTTGCCGGGGGGCCCACCCACACCAGCGGAGCGGGCCACCCTCGAGCCACGGTCCCCAACGCCAACAACCACGTTGGACCAGGGTTCGGGAGGCACCTCCATGGTGGCATGCAGATCTTTGTGAAGACATAGAATGCTCAAGATGACATGAGGATTGGAAGGCAACACTCCCTACCAAGATCCTTACCGAAGGAATCCACAAGACCCCCGGCAAGGCCCTTGCCGAGGACGCCAGCGCGCCACGGCAGGACCCTTGCCGGGCCACCCGGCAAGACCCTTGCCGGGCCACCTGACAAGACCCTTGCCAGAGGCGACGGCAGGGCCACTGCCAGGCCCGCACCAACCAACTCCCCGCCGCCGTTCGCATGCAGCTGCCAGCCCAACCAGCTGGGCAGGCACCTGCGTGGCAACATGAAGCTTCCAGGCCAGCTCAGCATGCACCTGCATGGCGGCATGCAGATCTTCTTGGAGGCTCCACCATCGCGCCACCTCAGTTGCTTACCTGCCTACATGGCACCACATTCGTCGCTGCCCAGGGTGCGTGTCGAAGCGAGGAGGAGCGGAGACGGACGGGACGGGCCTCGCTCCCGTCCCTGATAAAGTGAGGGACACCTAAGCCATGCATTAAATGCTTGTCCTGTAATACAGGCGATAAGCTCGCAACACTGTAGGCCTTCCAACCTCATGTGTGCCACTATGGCAGCCCCTTTCGCCTATAAAAGGAGGCCCATGGTATACAGAAAAAGTATTCGGCTCTTTTGAACCACGCAGCACCCAGATAGTTCGCGAGCTCAAGAACACTCAATACATCCACCAAGCAGGACTAGGGTTTTACGCATCCTCGTAGCCCGAACCTGGGTAAACGATCCCCGTGTCAACTACTAATCCTGCTCTTCTCACCACCCCGTGCCCCGCAACCATAGTAGGGATTCTTGTGATCCCATAGGTGTCGTTTCCCACCGACAATATCTATGATAGTATTGCTTGGCATCTTCAAATGAACCAAATCTCTGTCCAATATAAGGTGGTTGAGGTGGCTTGATTTCTGACTGTCCATCTTCTTCTTGCCCTTGTGTTTCATCATCAGTTTCATCATTCACTTCAGTATTGGTGGCTGTTTCATCTGTTTGAATGTTTCTTGTGCCGGTGCGCACAGGCGTGCTTGTCGTCATTGCTGCAACGATTGCCAGTCCCGACACTGATTCTGCATTGTTTGTGGTAGTATCGGTGACCGGCTCGTGGAACACCCTGTCGGATGTTGGGTTCCGACAGACCCTTCAGGTTCGAACTCTGGGTGCGCGCGAAGATCTTTCCCCTACCAATCCATGTCCAATCGCCTCACAAGAATCTAAGCTAAACGATGAACAACACGAGAGACACAAGATTTATACTGGTTCGGGCCACCGTTGTGGTGTAATACCCTACTCCAGTGTGTGGTGTGGTGAATTGCCTCAGGGGCTGATGATGAACAGTACAAGGGGAAGAACAGCCTCGCGAGAGGTGTTCTTGGGCTGGCGCGATGAACTACTTAGGAGAGTTCGATTGCCTCTCGATCCGATGGGGACTCTCTGAGATGTCTAGATGCCTTCTACTATGGTGGCTAGCTCTATATATAGAGGCCTTGGTCCTCTTCCCAAATATTGAGCGGGAAGGGCGCCAACAACGACCATTTTGAAAGGGGAACATCTAGTACAAGTTATCCTGACTAAAGTTGGTCTTCGGCTGCCAAAGGCATTGCCGATGACGCTGCCTTGGGCTCCACGGTGACCTCCATCCTGCCACTCTGCTGGTCCTGGTCTTGTTGCACCGAAATGGTAACCTTTGCCTGATGCCTCGGTACTCCACGCCTGTGTTTGCCCCCTTTGCACCAAATATGAAACAAGGACACTGCGCAGGCCGGCGCCCGCCTGGTCTCGATCGTCATGGCTTGCATCATGAGCACCTCGCGAGGAACCCTTGCCTTGATCTCTCCACCTCCTCGCGAGCCTGCCTGGCGAGGCCGCTCCTGAGGAAGCCTTGCGTCATCCTCCCCGTGAGGCTTAGCCCCTCGCGAGGGTCTTGAGTTTGCGTTGATGAAGATGGGCCGCACTGGGCCACCACTTGAGCCACGCCACAGGCCGCAGGAAGGCAAGTCTGGGGACCCCCGTTCCCAGAACACTGATAGTGGCCTCTAGGCCCAAGGCGCGCTCGGACTTGGCTTAGCAGAGAAGCGAATGGGAAAGTGTGGAGTACCGCGGGCCCCAACAGCCTGCGGCCTTGGGTGCCGCGTGGCGGTTGATTGGACGTGGGCGTCTCCGCTTCCCCACGCTGCCTCGACAATTGCCCGACTTGACAAGTCCCTGTATGCAAAAATGAGTCATGATTACCTGCGATCGTGGAGGCCGTCGGTTGGCCTCCTCTGGACTATAAGTACGGAAGGGCGAGAGCCCCCGCAGTCCATATCTTCTTGCTTCACTCCTTCTTTCTCACCCCTCCTCCACCTTCACGCCAATGGCACCGATCCACCGATTCTCAGCGGAAGAGAAAGGGAAGGCCCCCCGAGAGGGTCCCGACCCGCTCCCACTGAAGAAGCGGCCGGGGACACGAGACGTCGAGGCCTTGGTACGAGCGGCCACCGCCTGATTTCCGCTGCCCTTGTACGCCCGGTCTGAGGCCCTAGAGAAGGAGACGCCGAGCGGAACCGCCCGCGCCACCGGCGACGCTGACGAATCACGATAGTGCGTGTCGTTGCCCCGGAGTCCATGCCGAGGGCTCTTCTCACGAGCTTGTGCTTCATACCGCCATGCCTCCAAGCTCTTGGATTCGCCTTCGAGATGCTACCGACGGGGCCTCTTGAGCTCTGGTTGTAGCATGCTGACTGCAGTACCCCTGCGACCGGAGCGGAGGTTGAGGTTGTCGCTCCGGGCAAGGTCTACATGACCCGGGGTTGGGGCGAGATCGCCCGGGTCTGCCGAACAGGAGGTGCCCTCGTGATTCATATCGAATACGATGACGCCTCCTTGATATTCTTCAAGGTCTTCGACGTGGAAGGCAGCCGGGGCATCAAACTGGCGAGGGCTAGGCCTGCCAACCGCTTCCCCAGCAGCTCCTCTGGTAGCAGCGGAGAAGCCGGAGGGTCCATTTACTCTCCCGAGCTTCTCATGACTCCGGAGACGAGCGACGACAGCTACGAGCCCCCGAGCTCGCGTCGCGCTCGGAGCAGAGCAGCTACATCAGGCCGCCGGCGCGGCTGATCTGGATGGGGTTGGTGCCAGCGCTTGGTGGCCCACTGTTGATGATGGCGTCAACCATGGAGGCGCGCGTAGTCAGCGTCCCTTAGGATTAGCACCTTTTGTTCCCTGCGAGGAATCAAGGAAACACCCCGTGGGGGTATGTAAAGCGTCTGCTATGTCTTTTGTGAATATCATCCTTATTATGGAGTGGTGTGACATGCTTGTCCTTTCTCGGCTCGGCTCCCCCTTTCTATCCTCACGAGGGCTTGATGCTCTACGCTGACAGGTCCGGGTCCCCAGGCAGGCTTCAGCCGTCGCTGGTATGCCAGGTCGCGATGCCATGGTCAAGGCTAGGAGGTGAGCGGCCCGAGGCCAATAAGAGCCCCCGAGGCGTGATGCTCAGGAGGTCCCCTTTAGTGCTCAAGCAGCCTCCACTGGGTGAGAAAGGAAGGCAACGTCGCCATGACAGAACAACATTAGGCGAGGGTTTGGTGTCGTGTTGATTTAGCTTTTCTAGGAGCGTGACTTATCTCGGGGGCTTGGAGTCGTTCCTTGGCGAGGTGTTGGACCTGCGCGTCGGCAGCTATGATGTCGCTGGGTCAGGCCCTTGTGAGCTTCTCCCCTCTTCCCTGCACTTTACTTCATGCACTACGTCCTCAGGTCCCGGCCCTCGAGCGAGCTCAGCCGCCGCTGGTATGACAGGTTGCGATGCCGTGGGTCAAGACCAGGGGGTGAGGGCTGGAGAGCCAGTAACAGCTCCTAACGAGTGGATCGCACGGGAGAGAGAGAGAGAGAGAGCTCACGACGCCCCCCACATTATTCCTTAGGTGGACCCTATAAACCAACGCAAGGAAAACAAGGAGTGCCATTACAATCACTAGCCGGCCATTGGTTGCTCCGAGGGGGTGATTGGGCCTGGTGAGGTAGTGCCTTGCGGGGCTGCCGCGGCCAGAGCTCAACCACTCATATTTGTCGACGTTGTAGGGACGGACCCGTGCACAAGCGCCGTGCCAGAGTGAGCGGCTCCAAAGCTAGGTGTCAATCGAGCAGGCGATTATCACAAGCAGGCTAAGCATGAAAAGGCAATCCAACTTAGATAGATGCAAGGAAAGGGACACGCCACTGGGTCAGGCCCGAGCAGCTTGGGGATGATGCAGCCCGAGGGGTGCCCCCAAAGGGGTAAGCTAAGGACATAAGCCAAACGGATACATGTTGCGGGGACAGACCCACACGACCTGGGAATGATGCAGCCCTGAGGACGCTCCCAGCTGAAATGAAACTCAAGAGATGTCACCTGATACCATTGCAGAGCGAGTGTTGGAGTAGCTGACGACGCGTGGTGAAGAAGCCAATCCTCACGAGCCATCAGAACTCTGAGCCTCGGGAGGCTCTGGAGGTCCGGGCGGCTCGGCAAGGTCCATCCCCATTTCCTCCAGGAACACGCGGTGCCTGGCCACCTGAGCCTCCATATTGCTCCTCATCAGACGCCAGTGAGAAGCCGCCGCGTTCGGCAGGCCGAAAGGCATGCGAATGTAGCTGAGAGGTGGACCCTCGCAACGCCCCATGCGTGCAGGCCAGAAGCGCTCCTGAGATGCGACTCAATTGAGCCCTGGGTAGTCGATGCAGATGCGCAGCCCGCCATCCTTGCCTGGATGGGGAGCTACGCCGGGCAGGCGGCGGTTGCCGCGCATGGCTCTCGATTCCTGCAGCTCCTGAGTAACCTTGGTGATGAACTCCTGAGGGTTGGGCCCTCCTTGCCTTATGCCTTCCTGAGGGAAGCATGCCGTGAAGCACGCCTCCAAGTGGTGCCCGGGCGCCTCCCTCCTGATCTTGGCAAAGTTAGCGACCCTCCAGGAGAGAGCCCCCGAGCCTTGCCCGAGGAGGGACTATGCGACGGAGGGTGGCGCCCCTTAGATGGGCGAAGATCCTGATGTGGTGCCACCGGAGGTGCCTACCTCCTGAGGTCTTGAGCTGGGTGATGTCTTCTTTTTCTCGGGAGCTGCTTCAGGGAGGTTTCCACTCTTGCTGTCTGGGTCCTCGATCGACGCGGCTTGGAAGGCGCGCTCAAGAGAGCACACCACATCCTTCTCTTCACAGGGGACCATGATGACCCCGCCACTTCATGGCATCTTGAGGACGTTGTAGCCATGGTGAGTCTCTGCCATGAACTTGGCCAGAGCTGGATATCCGAGGATGGCATTGTATGGCAGGCGAATGTGGGCGACGTCGAAGTGAGTGAGCTCGGTACGATAGTTCTTGCGTTGTCCAAAGGTGACAGGGAGGCGGACCTGCCCTATCGGGACAGTGGAACCATCAGTGACTCCTGAGAAAGGCTTGGTCGGCTGAAGTTGATCGTATGGCACTTGGAAATTGTTGAACGTCTCGACGGAGAGGACATTGAGCCCTGCTCCGCCGTCGATGAGGGTCCTAGTAACTTGCACATTGCTGATGACTGGGGAACAGAGCATTGGGAGGACACTAGCTGTTGCCGCGCACTTGAGCTAATTCACTGAGCTGAACATGATGGCGCATGCGGACCACCTGAGAGGGCGCGTGGCCTCGAGCTTGGGGAGGACTGCATTCACCTCGCGAGCAAACTGCTTGAAGATTCACTGAGAGGCTGGGGCCTGGGCACCGCCCCAGATGCAAGTGATAGCGTGCGGCTCCTGGAAGCCCCCAGCCCCCTCGTCCTGATGATGATCGTCATTCCTTCTTGGCGGTGGTGGCAGAGGAGGAAGGCCTGCATTGCCTTGTGGGCGATCCTCACGAGGTTGATCCCTCCAAGCCCCCTCGCGAGGCTGGTCCTACCAGCGGTCCTCGCGAGGCCGGTCACGCCATCCTTGGAGAGGGCCACGGTCGTCCCATCATCCTCCACCACTTCCTCTGCATCGGCCGTAGCCCCGATCGTTGCGCTCGGGGCGTCGACCGACATGGCCTTCTCACATGGCCCTGAACTCTTGGCATTCGTTGGTGTTGTGGGTGTGGAGATCGTGGTACACACAGTACCGGCTGCCCTTGGACGACTCCCGCTGGTCCCTGCCGCTCCTTTGCGCTTCACGTCCTTGGCTTTGGCTTTCTTCTCTTCTGGATTTGCAACTGGGAGCTCGAGAAGGGAAAGGCGTCCCTCCTCAGCCCTTGCGCACTTGGTCGCCAGGTTGAATAGCTCCAGAGACGTGCACAGATCTTCATGGATCGCCAGTTCCTCCTTCATCTTGACATCGCGGACGCTGTCAGAGAACGCCGAGATAATGGCCTCCTCGGTCACCTTGGGAATTTTGAGGCAAGCGTTGTTGAAACGCTGGATGTACTTCTGCAAGGTCTCTCCGGGTTGTTGCTTGATGCGGCGCAGGTTACCCACGGCCGGCGGACAGTCGCGAGTGCCCTGAAAGTTGGCAATGAAGCTGGTGCGCATCTCATCCCGGGAGGAGATCGTGCCAGGAGGCAGGTTCAGGAGCCAGGTGCGGGCACCGTCCTTGAGCGCCATGGGAAACCAGTTCGCCATGACCTTTTCATCCCCGTTGGCCGCTTCGATGCCCAGCTCGTAGTGCTGCAGGAACTCCGCAGGGTCGGCAGTGCCGTCGTAGCAAGGAGGCAGGTTCGACTTGAAATTGCCCGGCCAGGCGACACTGCATAGCTCGGTGGTGAAGGCGCGGCAGCCCGCAGTGGCTACTGGAGCTCTCTGACGCGGGGCTTGCTCCTGGGGATTCCCGCGCGCCGCTGCTTGGAGTTGCGCGGGGTCTTGACGTGCTGGCATAGGGATGCGGTCATGGCGTGCCGACGCAGGAAGCACGCGAGCACCTTCTTGGGGACGAGGGATTTCTTGGCAGCTCCTTTCTTGTCGCGCGGGCGCTGGACGCGGTGGATCTCGTCCATGGGCCGCGCGCCTTGGAGCCAGGGCGCCTTCTTGGGGAGGAGGTGGTGGAAGCACCTCCTGGGCTGCATCATCCGCGCAGGACGGAGGGCGAGGCAGCGAGAGGGACGGCGCATGGGAGCCCCCTGCGAGTTGACGAACTTGGTGATGTGAGCGAGCCATTTCTCGTAGAGGTCATCGACGGGGCAGTAGTGCAGGAGCTCACGCGCTAGGAGCAACACGGCATGCGCGTCCGTGGGAGCACGACGTGCGTGGGACGACAAACCAGCTGGAGTCAGTGACGGGGTGGCGGTACGGCCTTCCCACCGCACCGAGGGATGTAGCGACGAGGCCTGCTGCTCGTTCCCCACTGGGCCAGTGCCGGCAGGTGACGGGGAACAACGGGGATAACTGCCGACGGGAGTCGTCTGGGCGACGTGGGCGGCAAGAGCAGCCCGACGCTCGGTGCAATTGTGACACCCCAAAATTTTTGCTTTGGTTTTCAGCAAAAACTTTGTGGTTTTTATAAAAGAGGCCATTTAAAATTTTCCAGAAAACCTTCCTCTTAAAAACTTTCTTTTCTTTGGCAAGGATTTTTTTAAAAACCTTGGTGTTTGATCTTTAGAAACTCCTTCTCTGTTGGTTCCCTCTCAATTTATTTTGGGAGTTTAATTTAATCTTTTTCTTTTAAAAAGAAACTCTATGAAAATTTGGATTTTCATATCTTTGAAGCCACCCATGGCATTGTATTTTTGCCCATGTGGTAAAACCTCTCCAAAACCTCCCCTCCTCATTGAAATCAACCTAAGTTCACTGTCCCAACTCATCCAAGCAAGTTTTGGATTTTATTCAAATTATTTTTCCCCTCAAATCATTTCTGAAAATTACTTGGAGCCTGAGAGTTTTTCAAAGCAAGTACCCTATTACATTTGAGTTATGACCTCAAACCAACTCTCCTGGATTGTCCTTTGAACCCACAACCCAGAACCATCTTGATCCACTCCTCCTCTTTTCAAATATTTCAAAATTCAGTCTCTGCAAGTTTGGACCAGATTTGCCAAATTTAGTGAAATTCATATCCACACTTCTCCAAAAATTCCACCAAAATTCAGGCAGCCTTCTTGAGCAATGAGTAGCCACTCCACCAAATTTCAGCTCAAGGAAAAATCCCTACATGCCTGGATCATTCTGTCGAACACCTTGCATGCACTGATTCAGTCAAATTCAGTTAAGTTCAGTTTTCAGTTTCGTCAGTTTCAGTCACGCGGCCACAGTGCACTTGGCACGTTGCTCACGGCCTCGCTTGCTTGTCCGGAGGCTCACAAGCGCACTTGGCGCCACCCTGGCGTCGGTGGCGCCCTGGCCCGCCTGCGCCGGCGTGTCTTGCGGCGGCCGGCTCCCCGTAACGGCTGACAGGGAGGAGAACGGCGGCGCAACGCCGTTCGGCGCCGCCCAAATCCTCTGGTGGCTCCGCGTGGCCGTCTCCGTGCCAGCGCATGCATGCGGCACCGTCGCCGTGGCGCAGCACCAAACAGTGCGCTCTCTACCGCCGACGGGCCCGTGCCGCCCCGTTCCGTCAAACTCCACCGAAGCCACCTAATCCCAACGCGGTTAGCACACAAACCGAACCAGGGAACGACCGCGATGACGCCCCACCTCTGCAACCTCCCGTGCAATCTCCACGCCGCCGTAATCACCTCGCCGGAGAACCCCGTTCTCGGCAACCGCCTCGGGGCGGCTATATATAGCACCCCAAGCCCGCTAGCACTCACACCCGGCTACACCACCTCACCACATCCTGCCTGACCACTGGAGGGGCCTCGAGGAGCCCTTCTTCCTTGACTCCGGCCACCTCTGTCCGCCTCGGGCTCCAACAGCATCCACTGCGGTGAGACCACCTTCGGCGCCCAAACCTTGTCCGTAGCCCTCTCTTGCACTCAGTACTCTAACCCCCAGCTCAATTTAAACTTTGCAGCCCTCTCCGACGAGCTCCATCCATGCCCGAACCACCGTCCGCTGGAGCAAAGCTCGCCGTCGACGTGGTACTTGCCGGCGACCACCACCACCATCAACCGACGCAGAATGGCGCCCTGAGCACGGAGGAACTCTCCGATCTCCCTGCCTCGCCGTGGATCGCCGCCGGCGACCACCGCGGCCCTCGGGCGCCGACAAGCTTCGTCCCTCCCATTTGAAAATTTGAACATGACAAGTGGGACCCGCTGTCAGCCTCTCTGTCCTTTCTAAACGAAGCGTTATCTGAAAACACCTTCTGCCGAATGCGCTTTCCCTCTGGGCTGGCGTAGTTTCTGCCGAAGCGTTTTCTGTTTTTATAAACTAGCCCTGGAAACTTTCTGTTTCATTATAGATGAGTCCCTGGATTAAAACCCTTATAACTTTTTAACAGAAGAGTATTTTTGATTGATTCTTTTTCTGTCTTCTTTAAAATTTTGTCTAGTTTTTTATCAGATTTATTTGAAAAATATTTGGTATACTTTTTGTGCACCTCTTGGTATTTACTATAGCGCATATATTTTCTTTATACCGTAGATACCGAAGGAGGTGACGGAGCCGCGAACTTCACCGAGCTAGGCTCCAACTACTCTGAACCAGGCAAGCATGTTTGAACTTTTGATATGATGAGTGTCTTGGCATGTTTTGCATTTAGTTAGTCTCATGGCATGTTGATGAGCATACCGATGAACGTTATTTCCATGCACTGTTGAAGTAAGTGAGTTCGATGATCCATAAGTGGATGGATGTGCATATGAATGGCCATGTGTTGGCATGAGAATGGGTAAGATGGTAGTGTTGTAGCATGCCAGTCTTATGCCAGACTATGTGACTTCAGTGTCAAACCGTATCGGTCCAGTTCCTTCCATTTCCTTCCTTGTACTACCACATGTTTTCCGCAAGGAATATGGCTTAGTAAGTTGTAAACCGCTTTCCTGGTACACACCAAAAAGGAGAGGCCGTGATGATGGTTCCATGGCCCTGGATTAAAGCCAGTCATCCGGTCAGGGGGCATGGGTGTTTCCGGTTGGGACCGAGAGGGGGGCACCCCTTAGAGCACGCATATATAAATTTGATCCCATGCTATTCGAGATTGTGATCTCCCCGTCTCAAAAGTTTTTCTTGGACGATGTCTAGGGTGATTCCTACAATCGAGAGGTGGAATGGGTGTGTTCTGGTTAGCTGTGTTTTCTACCGAAAAAACCGTAAACGGAACTAGTCCTTTGTGACTACGGAAATCCGTTGGCTGTGGGAAAAATTTTGTACAAACTCTGCAGAGTCATATATTCCTTCAAATCATCTATTCCATGTCCAAGTTCGATATTATCCTGTCCTGACGAAATGTCAGTTTTGATGACAGAGACTCCGGTGAATCGCATGAGTGCTAAGTCCGGTTAAATGATTATTCCTGTGGATGGACTAACCCATTTATTTTCGTGAATTGAATGCTTATTATGAGTAATATTTACTTGTGGACAAAAGCCCTTTCTGAGATGCCGCCTAGACGTCCGACTGTGGCATTTCTTTTAAAGCCCTTTCTGTGATGTCGCTCAGACGTCCGACTGTGGCATTTCTTTTAAAGCCCTTTCTGTGATGTCGCTCAGACGTCCGACTGTGGCATTTCTTTTAAAGCCCTTTCTGTGATGTCGCTCAGACGTCCGACTGTGGCATTCCTTTTAAAGCCCTTTCTGTGATGTCGCTCAGACGTCCGACTGTGGCATTTCTTTTAAAGCCCTTTCTGTGATGTCGCTCAGACGTCCGACTGTGGCATTTCTTTTAAAGCCCTTTCTGTGATGTCGCTCAGACGTCCGACTGTGGCATTTCTTTTAAAGCCCTTTCTGTGATGTCGCTCAGACGTCCGACTGTGGCATTCCTTTTAAAGCCCTTTCTGTGATGTCGCTCAGACGTCCGACTGTGGCATTTCTTTTAAAGCCCTTTTTGTGATGTCGCTCAGACGTCCGACTGTGGCATTTCTTTTAAAGCCCTTTATGTGGTGTCGCTAAGACGCCCGACTGTGGCATCATTTCCTTTTATTTATTTGTTCACCTTTCGAGGCGTCGCTTCAGACACCCGATCGGTCTCCATTTATGTTTTGTTGGGATTTCAGGCGGACTACCGCCGTTTCCCTTTTGCTTACCTCGTTATGCTAATATATTTTAATGTGCATTGATGAATTAATCATGACGCATCCATGCATGCATTTGTTATATCCTTCGTCCGAACTGTCTTGCGAGTACTTTCAGAGTACTCACTGGCTTGTTGATTTGGCCAGATGCTGACGAAGGCGATCTCATGGATGAAGAATTTGATAGCGAGTCCGACGCCTAGAGGAGTCCCAGTCAGTCTCGTGCGACCCTGGATTTGGTCACTGTATTATATCCGCTTCCGCTACCAAATAAATTCATGGAGCCTCACCTCGACGCTCGATGAGATGCCAGTTTTAGAGTCTCGTATCCCTCTCCCCGCTGTGTTTTTCCACCACCATCCTATCCTCGAGTCAGTAGTATGCCTCCACACCACTGTGTCGTGTCCGCCATTATGTATAATAATTGGCGTGCTTGTAATAATTTGGTTGAGCAACCGTAGTTCGACCCTGTAATATATTTTATGCTACTGGCTTATTGTATCAAGATTTTGTCTACCAGTGAGGAGGATTTGTCTCATACTGGACCTAATAGATTGGTTTCTCTATAAATATTTTTATTGGAAAACCGCTCGTGACAGCAATCCCGGCGAGTGTCAGCCATGGGCACGACCGATGATCGAACGCGGAACAACGGAAGAAATATTCCGGCGCACCCCTACTTGGCGCGCCAAATGTTGGATATTAAGTTCCGGCAGACCCTTAAGGTTCGAACTCTGGGGTGCGCGCGAAGATCTTTCCCCTACCAATCCACATCCAATCACCTCACGAGAATCTAAGCTAAACGATGAACAACATGAGAGACACAAGATTTATACTGGTTCGAGCCACCGTTGTGCTATAATACCCTACTCCAGTGTGTGGTGTGGTGGATTGCCTCAGGGGATGATGATGAATGGTACAAGGGGAAGAACAGCTTCGCGAGAGGTGTTTTGGGCTAGCCCTATGAACTATTTGGGAGAGGTCGATCGCCTCTCGATCTGATGGGGACTCTTTGAGATGTCTAGATACCTTCTACTATGGTGACTAGCTCTATATATAGAGACCCTGGCCCTCTTCCCAAATATTGAGTGGGAAGGGCGCCAACAATGGCCATTTTGAAAGGGGAACATCTAGTACAAGTTATCCTGACTAAAGTTGGTCTTCGGCTGCCAAAGGCACTGGCGATGACGCTGCCTTGGGCTCCACGGTGACCTCCATCGTGCCGCTCTGCTGGTCCTGGTCTCATTGCACCGAAATGGTAACCTTTGCCTAATGCCTCGGTACTCCACACCTGTGCTTGCCCCCTTTGCACCAAAGAGGAAACAAGGACCCTGCGTAGGCCGGCGCCCGCCTGGCGCCCGCCTGGTCTCGATCGTCATGGCTTGCGTCATGAGAACCTCGCGAGGTACCCTTGTCTTGATCACTCCGCCTCCTCGCGAGCCTGCCTGGCAAGGCCGCTCCTGAGGAAGCCTTGCATTGTCCGCCCCACGAGGCTTGGCCCCTCGCGAGGGTCTTGAGTTTGCGTTGATGAAGATGGGCCGCACTGGGCCACCACTTAAGCCACATTGCAGGCCAAAGGCAGGAAAGTCTGGGGTCCCCCGTTCCCGGAACGCCGACACGCCCCTTCCATCTTCTCTGAGGTACCCGCAGTAGTTGTTCGTGCACCGTTGTTGATTGTAGTCGAAGCTCCTGCATTTTTCTTAAAATTCAAGTACGTGTGTAAGCAGTATTGCTTGAATAGAAACTTCATTGAAATGAAATATGGCGGCTGCATTTGATTGTTCATGGCAAGCGCAGCTTATTCTACAAGGCAATTTTCATAGGTGCCCAAGCACTGATGACGCATTGGATTGAGGCATCTGCAAATGTTACTGTTCCTAGTTTTGCACAGGTAGATAACCAGGTGTATAAGTTACATGTATAAAGTGTTGGAATGTGCAAACTTTGACATCATGGCAACTAAAATCCATATTTTTTGGCATGACATCATGCATATATGCAAGTCTTGAGCATCTGCATTTGGCTAGGTATGGCAACTGCCGTTGTCCAGCCATGGTAGCTACAGGTGACCTAATATGGCATGTGTAGGTGCCTAGTCATGGCAATCAACATCTTAACATCAAATGCATGGTAGGTATGAGAACACAAGGCAAATGTAGATAATCACAAATTGAAAATTCACTCAGACAATAATTGACAAATCCAGATGATCATAGATGACTAATGGACGTATTCACTTGGTGGCAACTGTAGTTGCCATGACAACCCATGACAAGTGCACTTTCCCAATGATTTTCACGAACCAAATGCATTTTTTCTGGTTCACAAATTACCTTGATTTGCGACATGTGCTACTTGAAGTTTTGGTGTGCCACTTCAAGTTGGTGTGTTGTATTTGCATTACTGATGGCCTACAATTGTGAGGCTTGCCACGAGACTTCTGGTGGTGTGGTTGTACCATAAGAACCTGCGATCATGTCAACGCATATCATATGATGGGATGCCATATTTTTCTTTTGTATGAAAACATGTTAAATATCTTTTTTTCCTTCACGCATCATGAGGATGTTTAGTTTTGAAATCATGGCGAAACGTAGTCCACCATGCAAGGCACCTATAGTCGACAAGAATCGACAAACTGCAGTTGGTCAGGCATGGCAACTGTAGATGTTAAAACAAGGCATATGAAGTTGAGCATTCATGGCAACTGTAGTTGTTCGGTCATGGCAACTGAAGTTGTTCGGTCATGGCAGCTGCAGTTGTCCGGTCATGGAAACCATAGTTAACAACTGTAGTTGGTCAGGCATGGCAACTATAGTTGTTAAAACATGGCAACTATAGTTGTTAAAACATGACATATGTAGTTATTCAGTCATGGCAACTCTAGTTGTTAAAACATGGCAACCATTTTTGTTAAAACATGGTGTATGTAGTTGAGCACTCATGGCAACTGCAGTTGTTCAGTCATGGCAATTGTGTGAAATCACATATGGCAAATGGCAATCATACCTTTGATTTGGCACATGCAGTAGTCCACAGATGGCAAATACAGTTGACCAGGCATGGCAGGTGCACTTTTCATCATTTTTTAGTTTTTCTATCAGCTACAAACGCCAATGTCATCTATTTTTCATTTTTGTCACACCACGTGAATGCCTAGTCTTTCTCTAGTTTCCTTTTTTGATAAATTGTTCGCAAGATCATTTTTCATATGTCTCACCTGTGCAAGATGTTGATGGCAGGTATTCGGTTGCCACCTATTGCCACGTGCGGCATGATGGTCCCGTGTTTTTCAAAATACTCGTAAGTCTGTCATCCTTGAATTTTTTTGCCACATCAACTTGCTTGCATTACCTTGATTTTCCACATTTGATACTTGAAGTTGGTCTCTCGCATATCTATTACGAATAGCCCCATGTTGCGCAACTTGCCATGTTATTCCTGCCTGTGTGGTTGTGTCATAAGAACCTGTGAACAAAGTCATTGTAGTGCATAAGTAGAATGCCATTTACAAGTCCACAAACATGGCAATTGTCACTTTGTTTCATTACACATTGTACCTATGCCCGCGTACTGCTCTAGTAGTGGCAGAAATGGTCATGCTGAAATGATTTGATTGTACTCTATTTCATCCCAAGGGGGCGCTTGTGGCTGTCCGGAAAACCAAGGATCAGCCCCGTTTTCATGATTCATTTTTCTGCTTCTTCCACTGTTTTTCATGCATGAATGAGAACACATTATTATTCCAATTCCATTTTGCTGTTTCCACAAAAAGGGAGCACGACAATCTTGTCACATGAATAGCATAAACACCTATTACATCATGGCAAGTAGAAAACATCGTAGCCGTGTATCCCTGTTGAGATGGCATGCATATTCATTCTATTTCTACAATCTGGATGGCAACTACCCTGCAGAACTGGCGGCAACTAACTACATAACATGATGGCAACTACAAGCAAACTTAGGTGGCAACTATTTTCCTCCCTTCATATGTACCGGCCAAAATTCTCTGGTCTGCCCCGCTTCCCCACCGTTTTCCACATTTTCCCCATCGTTTTTTGTCTAACTCTTAGTGAATCCTTAACATACTTTCAAGGACATTCTGGTAGCAACCCCAACCTAAAAGCTTAGTTCAAACTTCTGATCGCCCGTATTTTTGAAAGATCAGATCTAGGATACAAGATGGAAACTTTGTGTATTTTGGAGGGGAGAGGAAATTCACATGAACGACCGGATTCATGTGATTTGTAGATCCATGTGGCACAAAGCAAGTATGTTTGTGGTCTTTTTTCCATGACCTTGTGATCGAGTCACCATCTATGTGGGCAATCTCGAAGTGAAATTATCGGGGGGAGGAGATATGACAACGACTAGATGCAGGATATTTTCGCACCTTTTGTGTGACTTTTGTTTTCCGTCAAGTGGGGCGCTAGTGATCTGATCTGGTTACCATGGCAAGTAGAGAAGGAAGAGGACAGAGGCAGGGGAAGATTTGCCACTACTAGGAAAAGGGCTATAGATAGGATGGCTAGTAATGGCGCACTGTACATGTGGTGCGCCATTACTAAATAATAATGGTGCACCATGTGTTGGTGCGCCATTAGTGGCACATCCCACGGTGCGCCATTAGTAAATTTTTTTTTAATTTTTTCAAAACTACTAATGGTGCACCGTGGGGGTGGTGCGCCATTACTAGTTGACATAGTAATGGCGCACCACACCCACGGTGCCCCATTGGTAGTTTTGAAAAAAAAAGTAAAAAAAATTAAAAAAAATATGTTAGTAATGGCGCACTGTCCACAGGTGCGCCATTACTAAGTTCTTTTCAAAAAAAAATTAAAAAAATTCCAATTTTTTTTAATTTTTTTCAAAACTAGTAATGGCGCACCACCCCACGGTGCGCCATTACTAACTTGGCCCAACACCGAATGCACCCCCCCCCCTGTGGACCGCCTTTTCAGTTTAAAAAAAATAAAAGAAAATGATGGAAATGTCAAAAAAATAAAAGAAAATAAGTTTCCCATGTAATATGTGGTCTAGTTGTTGGGAAAATTTACAAATATGAATTTCAACTTTATTTGCAAAATCTCTCTGGAAATTTGTAAAATGGGCATAACTTTTGCATACGAACTCGGATTAAAAAGTTTTTTATATGAAAAAGCATCTACTCGAAAAGTTACATCCAAATTTTCAAAATCTAGAGGGAACCCCGTTAAACATTTTCAAAATCCCCAAAAACCTAACAGAAAAAAGTTACGGGGCTTTCAAGATCTAGAGGCTAAAAAAATTCAAAAAAATGGTTTTGAATTGTTTTTCAAAAAATGATACGTAATATGACCGGGAAGTATTTTTCAAAATTTCATCATAGTCATGAACATGAACAAAGTCCTAGACATCAACAAGGTATAATAGGATTGATATGCTAGATATATCAACAAGTGTCTGTGAAGTGAGCTGTTGCTGGGGTTGGATAGAACTCTGAAGTTAAGCGTGCTTGGGCTGGAGTAGTGTGAGGATGGTTGACCTTTCGAGAAGTTTGACCACGGAGTGCGATTTGACCCGAGATTAAGCCATATTGACCTGAGATTAAGAAAAAAATGAAAAAAAATCGGGAATTTTTTTTTAAAAAAAATTGAATTTTTTTTTTAAAAAAAATTTTTGAAATTTTTTTTTGGAAAAAAAATGTTACTAATGGCGCACTTCTATGTGGTGCGCCATTAGTATACCAGATACTAATGGCGCACCAGTGGTGCGCCATTAGTAAAAAATACTAGTGGCGTGCTACTAATGGCGCAACGGTAGTGCGCCATTAGTAGGCAAAACCGGTGCGCCATTAGTAGGCCTTTTCGTAGTAGTGTGCCGATTCGGAGGTTGGAGATGACCGGCTGTGGCTACTCTAGCTCGCGGGCGTGGAGGGACGATGGCTGAGAGATGGATTTCGGTCGTCCGGGCCACGAGGTTGCTCGCCCGAACGTGTGGGCGATCGCGCCGGACACTGGACGTGCAGGCTATGACGGGGTGTGCCCGGACGTGCTCGTGTGGGTGGGCATGTGTCAATGGCACATGGGGCGTGCGACAGATACCCCCTAGATGACACACGTGTGGTGGATATCAGCGTCCTTTTATTAGTTTTGTTACTTATGTTTTGGCAGATTCTTAATGCATTTTAAATGCTCATATCTCTTAAATGGTAACTCCATCCATTTTAAATGCTCATATCTCTTAAATGGTAACTCCATCCATTTTAAATGCTCATATCTCTTAAACTACATCTAAAATGCTTAGAATTTTGTGCAGATTCATAATATCCAACTTCCATCCATGTTAAAAATGTTTAAAAAATGTTGTTTGCATTAATTTGCATAAATTACATGTTAAAATGGTTTATTTCATAACTACATAACAATAGCTCTGAATTAAATGAACTTTATATTTAAATGGTCTAGAAAAATGAATAGATTAACATGGTCCACTTTATTTTCCTTTTTAACAACAACAAATTGTGTTTTAGGCCGAACAGTACCAAATTCGGAATTTGCATATGGGGATTTTCCAAAATTGTTATTTGTTATTTCCGGCCTCTTTTAAATTGCCTAGATATGTAGTTTGATTGTGCTTCACCTCTTGCCATGTTTAACAACATTTAAAATTGTTGGGTAGCATAAACAAGAGCGAACATAATATTGCATGTGGAGTTTCGTTAATATGCAACTCATTGCATATTGAGCTCCACTTAATTTGTAGTATGTGATTGTCGCTTTGTCGTGACATGCCTTATTAATCCGGACATGCATCATACTTGGTTGTGCATCATGTCATGATTATGCTATGTGTGTTTACCATGGTGTTTGCTTCTTTCCGTTTGTGCTTCTTCTCGATAGTTCCTGGCACCGTTGCAATTGTAATTCGACTATGTTTGATGCTCTATTTCATGGACTTGGTCTTCTTCCTAGCGGGATTTTAGGCAAGATGACCATTACCTTGGATATCACAACTATCTTTGCTTGCTAGTTGTCTCGATGCTATCGCTATGTTGCGCTACCTACCACATGTTTTATCAGCCTCCCATATTGCCATGAAACAACCTCTAACCTTTTCACGCTGCTAGCAAACCGTTGTTTGGCTATGTTACTGCTTTGCTCAGCCGCTCTTATAGCATTGCTAGTTGCAGGTGCAGTTGCAAGTTGTTCCATGTTGGGACTGGGATATCATGGAATATCACAATATCTCTTGTTGCCCTAGTTTTCGTCTTACAAGTGTTATGTTCCTTGATGAGCGCTCCTAACACATGTGGGGTATTATGGGGGCCCTGATCATTTTCTTAGGTTTAACTCTTCCAACAAGGCCCAACTTTGGCTTTACCATTTGCCTAATAACAACAAAAACTGCATAGGGAGTAATTAACCCAAGAATTCTTAATCAACAAACCCAGGGCAGTGTTCCTCATGAGTGTTGTCCCACCAACCTAGCAGTCGCGATGCCGCCTCAGGGAAACTCGAGGTCTTTTGGCCATCATCCACTATGCATAGACGGTTGTGTACTGAGAATAAGATATGCGCTGATGTTATCGGGGTGATGACACACCAGGTGGTCTTGCTGGTTTAGTTGTACCTTTGACAAGTGACTTGTCCATTGGGATTCCTTATCGTAAGGATTGTGTTATTCATGGTGTGAGGATGTTCCATCAGATGTGTGTGGTAATTTATAATGGAACACCCCTGCACGGTTAAATCTTATCGAAAGCCGTGCCCACGGTTATGTGGCGACATGGAAATTTTTAATACTCGGTTGTAGAGAACTTGACACTAAACCCAATTAAAATACACCAACAGTTTGCATAACCCTGAGCTTCTCTTTTCGATGGAGTTCAGGAAGAGAACATGGTGTGGTTATGTTTGGCTCGTAAGTAGTTCAAGATGACTTCTCGATCATTACTAGTTGGCGATTGTCATGCATAGTTTACTCTTATTAGTCTTGTACTCGTAATTTAGCTGCCATACAAATGCTTAGTGCTTTCTGCAACGTCACCACTTATCAATTCCATACCCATTAAGCTTTGCTAGTCTTCATATCCATGGTAATGGGATTGCTGAGTCTTCGTGGCTCATAGATTACTACAACAACAGGTGGAGGTACAGGTAAAGCAATGCTTTGACATGAGAGCGATGCATGTTTGCTTTTGGAGTTCTTCTTCTTTTTCATGGATCATAGGATGGGTTCCCGGCCGGGATCCTAGGATTAGCAGGGTGGATGTTGTTCTTCTTTTTCATTTGATTTCATATGTAGTCAGATCCTGCTATCCTGTATGATGATTGCTTTGTATTGGTGTATTCATGTATTTATGCTGTAGCATGTGGCTAGTGTAAGCCTTTATCTAGTATTCTCATCTATTTAGTTTGTAATGATATCACCTTGCTATGTGCATGAAATGCGATTCTGCCACAATCATGAATTCATCACGTGATTCGGGTAGAACTGCATCTTGGGTGATACAAGTTGGTATCATAGCCACGACTGACCATAGGAGCCCCCTTGATTGATCATAGCCTGGCTATTGTCAGAGTCTGTCAGAACCGGGGCTATGGGGACCCACACAAGGTTCGGACTCTAGGGCGTGCGGAAAGGATCCCGCCTAGGTACAACTTACTATTGACCGCCTCACGGCTGGGCCTTGTCGGTTCGAGCGAGCGGGAAGAAGTAGACACGATGGTTTACCCAGGTTTGGGCCACCTTGCGATGTAAAACCCGACTCCTACTTTTGGGGTGGATTGCCTCACGGGGAGGATGGGTATGAACTACTACAAGTGTGAGCTGCCTCGGGAGAGCTCAATGGCAAGGGATCCGATCTCCTATCCTACGATGGAGAGTAGCCTATATTTATAGTGGCCTTGGTCCTCTTCCCCCATAGCTTACGCGGGAAGGGATACCACAGTGGCCATTTTGAAAGGGGACAGGAGTACACCCTATCCTGACTAAAGGTGGTCTTCGCGTGCAAAGCTACTAGTTGTGATGCAGCAGCGGGCTTAGTGATGACCTCCTTATTATCTTCAGGGTTGACGTCTGGGGGCTTGAGGAGGGAGAGGCGGCCTTCCTCAGCCTTGGCACACGTGTCCACCAAGTTCAACATCTCCAGCACCGAGCATAGGTCATTGTGGATGGCGAGCTCCTCGCTCTTCTTGACATCCATGATGCCCCCGGCGAATGACGAGATGATGGCTTCGTATGAGACCTTCGAGATCTTGAGGCAGACCAAGTGAAGTGCTAAATCTACTTGCGGAGAACTCGCCCGGTTGCTGCTTCACGCACCGTAGGTCGGTGACGGTGAGGGTGCGATCATGCGTGCCTTGGAAGTTGGTCTTGAACAGATCGTGGAGCTCATCCCACGAGGAGGTTGACCCCTCCGAGAGATGCATGAGCCAGGAGTGTGCCCTATCCTTGAGGGACATGGGGAACAAGTTTTCCAAGACATTGTCATCACCATTTGCCGCTTCGATGCTCAGGGAGTAGAGCTGGATGAACTCCACTAGGTCGGGGATGCCGTCGTAGCGCGGCGTCACATCTGGTTTGAATTTAACTGGCCAGACAACATGGTGCAACTCACGGGTGAAGGCACGGCAGCCCACCACGCTTACGGGTGCGGCTCGCATGAGGGGGGGATAGTCCTGACGCCCATGCACGACAGCCTCCAGAGTTGACCAGTCTTGGTGTTGGCGTGGCGGCGCTGGGAGCGCACGCGCGTTGTACTACGATTGCTGCATGACCTCGGAGCTGGCCTTGTCCCGAGCTGGTGCCGGCTCCCCGCGCGGACGCGCGTCATGCCTTGGCTCGACATCAGCACTACGCAGAGGAGGAGGTGCACCATGAGCCACATCGCCCGCATGAGACGGCGGGGGATGGAGCGAGTAGGAAGGCGCCCGGGCCTCGCATGCGGCCTTGACGAGCTCGGTGATGCGACCAAGCCAGGTGTCATAGCCCTCGTTGACGGGACGGTAGCATAGTAGCTCACGCGCCATGAGAAGTGCAGCCTGCGCATTCACCGGCCCACGACGAACGTGGGAGGTCGAGGGCGTGGCGGGAGTGAGGGAAGGCGTGGTGGTGCGGCCATCATGCCGCACGGAGAGCGGCAGCAAAGAGTCCTGCTGCTCATGAGCGGCTGGGGTCACCACGACCCACAGGTGGGGTCTGGGCGATGCAGGCAGCCTGGTGCTCGACGCGAACTCGACGGGCATTAGTCATGGCAGTGGGGAAGCTAGGATTGAGCAAAGAAGAAGGGAGAACTTCGACACACCCCGACTGGCACGGCAAATGTCGGAACCGGGGCTCCGGGGATCCAAACAAGGATCAAACTCTGGAGCGTGTGCAAAGGATCCCGCCAAGCTACAGCTTGTTGCTCACCACCTCACGGCTGGGCCTCGTCGGGTTCGGGCGAGCGAGAATAAGAAGTAGACACAGTGGTTTACCCAGGTTCATCTCCTTAAGCGCGTGACCCCTTAGGTTCTCATTCACTTGGTCGCGATTCAGATCACAGCTGGCTCTTCTAGTCGGTAGCGACCTCTAGCAAAGCGTGCCAACTCCAAGTGTCCGATGAAGCTGGTTAGGCAAACCTGTGCAACTTGTCACATTTCTATTCTCTTTCCACACGATATATCTTGCCAGGCTCAAGGTGAGTATGTCATCCTTGTGCTAGCCCGACCGCTTTCTCTTTCCAGTGATGCCGACTACAAACTAGATTATCTCATAATCCTTGTTGCATTGCCATGCTTATCTTGGTCGGATCACCCGAGGGGACTAAAGTATATCTCTAATGATCAGAGGGACAAACCCCATATTGCTCTACCATGTCTCGCAACATGGATATGGACAAGCCCGAAACCTACCTTTGTAACTACCCAGTCACGGAGTAGCATTTGGTCGGCCCAAAGAAGTCCGTCACAATCCCGAGTACATGCACCAACTCGGGTCTTAGGAAATAGAACGTATGTTGTACTAGAGACTCGCATATGATATATCGCTACGTCTCATACTTGGGTTTGTCCGACTCGGACCTTATCTCGACTCGGATCCGACCATGTCGAATCCGACCAGATCCTTCCGAGCCCATATTATGCGGTTAGCATCTAATGCTCCATGTCTAGTGAGACCAAGCCATCCATTATTTCATATGCTAGTCTAGTTGGCTGCGTGTCCACACAACCCTTTTGACCAGGGACCTTTTAGGACAGTCATCATACAATGCATAGTCCCATAAACAAGTTACGTACTTGCTGATACACATCATTGATAATGTCCAAGGACTATCTTTATCCATAAACACATAGGCATCATGCATGATTGCCTCTAGGGCATATCTCCAATATTCTCCCACTTGCACTAGAGTCAATCAAACAGACATCGTATGCCCATAGCTCTAACGTGCCCCTCATGCTTGGGTTATGGAAGCGGCTTAGTTAGCGGATCTGCAACAGTTGTATCCTTGTGAATTTTGCATAACTCTAAATCACCATTCTTTACGATCTTTTGTATTAAGTGATATTTCTGATCTATGTTTCTAGTCTTATGGTGATTCCTTGGCTCCTTGGCTTGTCCGATGGCACCAGCATTATCACAATAAAGGTCCAACAGATTTACCGTGGCTGGGAAAATACCAAGATCATCCAGAAAGTTCCGGATCCAAACATGTTATAGGGTGAAACCCTAGAGGGGATCTTTTCACGCTTGGAGTGGGGCAAAGTGATGAACACAAAAGTACACAAGGGGGAAATCACTCAAACAAGCCGAAATCACACATCCACTAGAGTAGCATACATGAGATCCACAAGAATACAACAACAATTCAAGTAAAATAGCACCAGGATAGAGTTCTTCCCACTCCAAGGGGATGAGGTCTTGATGTTGATCTTCTCCAAGAGGAGGCTTTGATAATCCACAAGGATTCTTCCATAAGAAGGTTCTTGATCTCCAAGAGGAGGGGATACAAGGAGCAAAGCTCTCTAATGTCTATCAAATACTTTGTTAACCCTAGAAATGAGCTAGATAAGGAGTACTTATAGCCTAGGGACGAATTGGGGGGGGGGATGGGGGAACAAGGGTCATTATGCCCATCATGCATGCAGGCACAGCCGGAGGTGTCCGGGCACCCGAAGTAAAGAGGTCTGGGCAATCGGGGGTAGCGCCTGGGAGGGGGCCTGGCACCTGGTGGTAGAGGGCCGGCCACCGGGGGGTCAGGAGGGGCCGGGCACCCAGGGTGGTCGCCGGGTGGAGGGACCGGACACCCGGGGTGGAGAGGCCGGACACCCGGGGGTGCGCCCAGGTGGGCGGTCAGGCACCCAGGGTGTCCAGGGGCTTTGCCCACCCTACAGCCGCACGTTCGGGCACCAGGGGGTCCTCTTGTCCGGGTACCCAGGGTGTCCAGGTGGTCTCCGGTCTTTGACATCTTGGGGTTCCCCTTCGTCCTTCTCCTTGGGACTTCGTGTGGACTTGGTGATCCCTCCATGCTTCCTCACGGTCATCTCCTCGGTATCAAAGAATGCATAACGTTTCCAATTGAGGTAGAAGCCATTACTTATGTGAATCCAAAGGGAGCTCGAAGAGGAAAGAGATAACCTCAATTTCGATATCACGTGCATGGGCTCTCATCATTGGTCCACTTGGTGTTCGAGGGGATGATCTGTCGGGGAAACGACACCTATGGGATCACGAGGATCCCTTCTACGGTTGGCGGGGAGAGAGCTGCGTGAAGAGAAGGTCTAGTGATTAGCGCGAGGGTTTATTACCCAGGTTTGGGCCGCAATGATGCGTAAAACCCTAGTCCTGCTTGTGTCTATTTAGTGTTCTTGAGCTTTTGAACTAGCTGCTATGCATGCCCAGCCCCAAAAGTCTGAATCCTCTCCCAGTATGCCTTGGGCCTCCTTTTATATGTCAAAGGGGTTTCCACAGCGGCACACAGGAGGTGGAAAGTATCCACAATGTTCAATATTATCGCTGACATCGTAGGACAAATGCATTTAATGCGTTGCCTACGTGCCCTCTAACTTTAACAGGGATGGTAACACAAGTCGTCACGTCCGTTATCGCCTATCCTTACGTCGACACGTCTCCACGCTGACAAGGCATGCAACACCAAGTTGGATGGCGAGCTCCTATGTTGGCACGGTGGTAGAGCCTCCACGAAGATCTGCATGCCACCATGTAGGCGTCTGCCTAGCTTGCAAGCTGGTCGTTGCGCTGGAACGGGCATGAGGTGGCGAAAACCTCATCGGGTGCCGGCCTGGCTCTGGCCCTGCAACTGTCCCCCGGAAAGGCTTTCGAGGGGCCTCACAGTTGTCCCCGGCAAGGGGCTTGCTAGGGGACTTTGCCTTCTGGTCCCACGTGGACCCGCAGGCTATCAATCTTCACAAAGATCTGCATGCTACTATGCACGCGTCCCCTGAGCCTTGGCCTTGATGTTGTAAATGATATCAGAGCTCTCAGCCTCAAGGGTGATGGCCTTGCTGGTGCTTCACAAGCTGCCTCGGCAAGGGCCTAGCTTGCCGGGGCTAAGCAAGCCGCCCCGGCAAGGATGTTGCCGGGGGAGGCCCAGCTTGTATTTTGCTTTCTGTTTACTGTATTAAACATTGTCTTGGTGGTCTTGTATCTTGTCCTTCCGCTGCTCTGCCAAGCCTTGCCGCAGGCGTGGCTAAGACTGCCCCTGCACATCTAAGGGGTACAGAAGAGCCCATACTTTTGTACTCCCACAGGAACCCCCGGGCCTGGGCCACACATAAGCGCGCATCATAATTGGGCCAGGCCCAAAATAGTGCGCGGGCAAGCGTGGTAGGGTTTAGCCACTGTAAACCCTTTGTCAGTTGTGCTTCCCCACGATCCTCATTGAGTGCGTGATGTGGGGGACATGCATGGAACAGCCGCAGCTCGCCTGCGTTTCCTCGTAGTGAATAGTAAAGAGGCGGCCCGCGCCTTCCCCATAAAAAGAGGAATCCGCAGGGGCGCTGCTCATTTACCCTTCCTTCCTTTCCCAATCTAGGAACCGTCGTTCCCCTCTTCTTCCTCGAGCGTGAACCAAAGTCCTCGCCCTTGCTCGCCACCATCGCGCTTCCATTGCTTCTTGATCCCTTGCCCTTTCTCAGCCTCCATGGCGCCCAAGGCAAGCAAGGGAAAGGGAGCGGCCAAGGCCGCCGAGGGGAAGGTGGTGCCGGAGAGCGAGCTAGTGAAGCCGTGGAAGAAGCACTCCCTCTTCGTTTAGATGGTGAAGCCGTGGAAGAAGCCATGGAAGAAGCACACCCTCAGGGAGAAATTCAAGTGCCTATGGGGGAGAGAGACGTTGGGGCATCCTGCCACGAAAATCATCTCTGCTCCCTTCCCCAAGCCCGGGTCAGATAAATACCATTTCTTCGTTGATTACTTCTCCTATGGGCTCTGCCCACTTTCTCATATTTCTTCAACGACATCATGCACACCTACGGCTTCCATCTTCTGGATTTTCCGGCAAACTGTCGCGTGCATGGCCTTCTTCGCCCACCTTTGCGACGGCTTTGCCGGGGTGCATCCCAACACGGTGCTCTTCAGCCACTACTTCGTCCCTCGCATCCAGGCAAGGGGTGCCATCTCTGGGTGCGAAACTTGGATTCCAAGAGTTCTGAGGAAGGGCACGTACTCGGAGGGTTCCACTAAGGATAAGTGGGACGAATGGCAGGGATGATGGTTCAGGATTGAGGAGTAGGATCCGCAGGAGTTCTGCCAGGTCTGTCGGAGTCTGCCGGTACGCGACAATGACTAGGGCAAGCTTGACGCGGACGATGAGAAGCTCACAGTCTCCACCACCAGGATCCATCGCCTCACTTCAGTCGGGCTCATGCTCGATATGATCGGGGCCGACTTCATCCGCCGCCTCATTGCTCCTTTGCACAATAAGGGGAGGCCGGCCTGGGCCTTCAAGAATGCAGCCGACATCATGAGGCTTTGCCCCGGCTTGAATTATAACTTCACGATGATACATCACGCGCATCTCTGCCAGAGGCTTTTCCAGCTCAAGGCGGACGAGACCGGCAAGGCCGCCAAGACCGGCAAGGCTGACAATCCATTCAGGTTGCCAGCGGGGGTGGTCCCATTGAGCAGCAACTCTTGCTTGACTGCCATCATTGCCATGATGCTGGTGTTCAATGCGCACGGCCACGATTTGACCTAGGTCGAGCCAAAGGTGGAGCTGGTGCAGAAGATCTTCGACAATGTGTCGGAGACGTACGTCCATCAGAGCTGCAGCTCATCCGCCTTACCACCGCGGAAGAGGTGGCGTACATTGCTGCTAGGGTAGAGGAGGCAGCACTTGCTGAGGAGGCCGGCAGCCTTGGCACCATGGAGGACGAGGCCGAAGAGGCCGAAGAAGAAGTTTGCAGAGTGGACAGGGTCTGCCCGGGAGCCCAGCGGCGCCGGGGCCGGGGTTCCCCTTGCTGAGGAGGCGGCCAAGGAGTCGGCCCAGTAGGGATCTGACGTGGACGAGGCATTAGCCCCAAAGAAGAAGCGTGTCATGCGACGGGCCGGCTCCGGCGAGCCAGTCCGGCCCCACAAGGCCACGCGGAGGCAAGAGGTCCAGGCGCAACCCATGCGCCAGACGAGGCGCGCGGCCACGAAAGCGCCGAAGGAATCTGCGGTGGTGAAGAAAGATGCGGCTGCAGCCTCCTCTTCGACCAAGCGCGCCGCTGCCCCCTCTTCGACCAAGAAGCCAAGAACTCCATCTCCTCCTCCCATCGCAGACACCGTCCCAGTAGATGATTTTGACCTCGGGTCTTTTAGCACGAAGAGGAAGAGGAGGACAAAAGAGTAAGATGAGTAAGCATCCTGCCACCCCATCCATTTCCAGATCCTTTATTTAGATTATCTTGTCTTGACTTGATCTTGTCTTCATAGTGACATGGAGACGCTGGCTCAGAGGGTGGCGAAGAGAGCCAGGGCCCCGACGGGCGACGAGCCCCCGGCAAGCACTTCACATGCGGTGGGCGTTGGAGTGTGTATCTTAAGTGCTGACCTTGCCGGGCTCGAAGGAGGAGAGTGGCAACAGGAGGAGCCGCTGAGGGCCACCCCCGAGATGCCACCCCCGTCAACCACGCCACCCATAGGGGCGTCTCCGGGGAGGGCATCTACCACCGAGCCCACGCGCATCGAGGAATAGGCGGTGTACACAAGGGCTGGTGGCTCCATCCCAGCAATGAACGTTGTCGGGAAGGGAACCACTTCTTCTCAGCTCGTCATAGGTAAGCTGCTCGCCTCCCACCCCTTGCCATCTTTGCCATGCCATTTTCCATCTTTTCCTCTTTGATTTAGGCTCTGCCTCATTCTCCGTTTTGGTCTCCAAAGCCTCCCTCAACGGACCAGACGAGCGTTGATTCCATCATCGAGGAGACCGCCAAGGACGCCGAAGCCGAGGCCACCAACATCACTGCCGAGGAGGCCGTCAAGGCTGCTGCCGAGGCCACCACCAGGCCTGCTGCCGAGGAGGCAGTAGAGGGGTCTCCCAGGGAGGCCGGCAAGGCTGCTGCCGAGGAGGCCGACAAGGCCGCTGCAGAGGAGGCCGCCAAGGCGCCTGCCAGGGAGGAGGTGGTCGATGACCAACCCTCAACCTCTACAGCCCCCGCTCCGTGCAAGTACTTGAAGGTGGGCGACGATCTGTTCGTCAGCATCCTCGTGACGGCAAGCACCGGAGCACTAGCCGAATGGGAGGTGTTCGATGATGAGGTCCTCGCTGCTGCCTGCTCCAGGCTGTCGACAACCGAGCGCCAGCAGTAGAGGTTCAAAAGAAGATCAAGTACTTCAGAAGCTCCAGGCGCTCTATCGCACTCGCAAAGATAAGGTGGAGTCCCAGATGGTGGTTGTGGAAAGGCAGAAGCAGACTTCCAGGAGCGTGTTGCTCAGATGCAAGTCTGGTTTGCTGAGGCCTAGCAAGACCCGTAGGCCACCCTGGACTAGCTGGGCGAGTATTAGTGAGGAGCTCCTCCTGAAGCAGGCTGACATTGAGAAGGCCCAAGAGGTGGCGAAGGAACAGGCCACCAAGGAGGAGGCTGACCAGACGCAGGGCAGCATCCTTCTTGACACCCAAGAAGAAGACCTGGTTGCCTGCGAACAGGCGCTCGCTGCCAAGCTTCATGCCAAGGACGAGGAGGTCGAAAAGCTTGTCGCGCAGCAGACCCAGGAGCTGATACAGGAGCACAAATATGCACTTGAGGCTCTAGCCCTGGACCATGACGGCAAGCTGAAGGAGGCTGTTTACGGTGCTGAGGCCGCAGAGGCCACCAAGGTCGAGCTGGCCGGCAAGGTGGAGAAGTTGAAGCTGGAGCTAGAGGAGTTGAAGTAGGAGATCGTGACACTGAAGGACAACAGGGACAAGACCGTACACACCTTGTCGGATTTGCAGGTCACCATCTACGACAAGACCAAGCTGCTCTCCGAGGCCAACAATTCCATCGCTAATCTGAAGCTAAAGCAGGATACCTTGGAGAGGATGCTCTCGGAGACATGGGCCCGCGAAAAGACTGTGATCAAGGACCTTTCAGACGAGAGGCATTTGCTACAGAATGCCGCAGCCACCCACGATGACCTTGTGGCCAGCACGAAGCTCTGGACTAGCTGCCTTATCGACGTCGCGGAGAGGCTCACCATGCAGCTATCCCTCATGGGCATACGAAACTTCAGGTTCTCTCATGAGGTGAACGTGACCGATAGTGCCAGGCTGACCCTATTCTTCTAGGGCATCCGCGATGCTTTGGTGCTGCTCCGCTCCAATCGAGAAACTTATCTGGCCGAGAAGGCCCGGAAGCTCTGTCGGGGCACCCTGATCAAGGTGCTCACCAAGGTGGCATACTGGAACCCCAACATCGACTTTGCCAATGCGCTGGATAGCTTGCCATAGGATGCGGACCTCAAGGCGCTTGAGGAGCGTAGCGAGCCCATCATCAGCTGCGTCGACGGAGTCAAGAGGCTGGAGGGCTAGCGTCGGGATTATCTACTCCATTTCTTATTGCCGTTGTGAGTTCGCACACGAGACAATTTTATCTTAAGTTAGAACTGCCGCAACCACTAATGTAATATAACTTTGATGTGCTTTGAACTATATGCATGTTATTTTCCTGTTTGATTTCTCTTTGTATGTACTACACCCTGTGCTTAGTTGGATAGGCTTGCCGGTGCATAAACCCTTGCCATGGGCACTTTGAGGAATGGGATCCTTAGCAGCCTGCTGGCAGTGTTGCTGCCGAGCAAGCCACCTTGCCACTCTTTGGCGCTGCCACTTGAGCTGTTGAGCACACTCGAAACAGAACGAGGGCATTGCCAATAGTGGCAGGGTTCCTTCGCGTGCAGGTTTTCCATAAAAAACCGAAACCATTCGAGGGAAATAAATTTACGAAAAGGAAATCACTCAATGGTTGGCGTAGCTTAGCTTTTCGCTGTCGCGCGGATCATCGTTATGGCTGCAGACGACGACGCTCACATGGCTTCTGGTATCAGGGTGGTGTGGATGATCTTGTTCTCCTACGCCACTAGCGTCTGCCATGTCGCCCGTTTGCGCAGGCACGGGCGGAGCAGCTCTAGAAGAACCGATCACCGTGATCGTCTTCTTCTTCGGAGCCATGGTGATGAAGAAACTACTGCACTAACTACTAGAACAGATTTTCACAACTCCCCCCTACCTAGAGCACCAAAGATGTGGAGGAAACGACACCTATGGGATCACGAGGATCTCTTCTATGGTTGGCAGGGAAAGTGTTGTGCGAAGAGCAGGTCTAGTGATCTGCACGAGGGGTTTTTACCCAGGTTCGGGCTGCAATGATGCGTAAAACCCTAGTCCTGCTTGTGTGTATTTGTGTTCTTGAGCTTTTGAACTAGCTGCTATGCATGCCCAGCCCAAAAAGTCCGAATCTATCAGATATAGGGTTCTGGCAAAACCCTTGAGGTTCGAACACTGGGGTGCGCATGAAGATTTCGCCCTACCGAATCTCTCTCTCAGCCTCGCCACCATCCCTAAGCTTAGCTCGATGAACTCGCAACACAAGAGACACAAGATTTATACAGTTTCGGGCCACCGTTGTGGTGTAATACCCTACTCTTGTGTGGTGGCTAGTCCTATTTATAGAGGCCCTGGTCCTCTCCCCAAATATTGAGCAGGAAGGGATCTGACAACGGCCAATTCGAAAGGGACAGCTAGTACATGCTATCCTGACTAAAGGTGGTCTTCGCCTAGCAAAGGCGCTGGTGGTGACACCGTCTTGGGCTCCACGATGACCTCTGTCCTGCCGTCCTGCTGGTCTTGGTCTTGTTGCACCAATATAAAAACCTTTTCCTGATGCCTCGGTACTCCGCGCCTATGCTTGCCCCCTTAGCACCAAAGGGGAAACGAGGACACTGCGAGCGCTGGCGCCCGCCTAGCGCCCGCCTGGCCTTGGTCGTCATGGCTTGCATCATGGGAACCTCACGAGGTACCCCTTGCCTTGACCTCTCCACCTCCCTCGCGAGCCTGCCTGCTGAGGCCGCTCCTGAGGAGGCCTTGTGTCGTCCGCCCCACGAGGCTTGGCACCTCACGAGGGTCTTGAGTGTTGGTTGACGAAGACAGGCCGTACTGGGCCACTGGTGGAGCCACGCTGCGGGCCATAGGCTGGCAAGTCTGGGGACCCCCGTTCCCAGAACGCTAACAAAATCCTCTCCCAGTATGCCTTAGACCTCCTTTTATATGTCAAAGGGGTTTCCACAGCGGCACAGAAGAGGTGGAAAGTATCCAGATTGTTCTAACTTATCGCTGATATCATAGGAAACACATTTAATGCATTGCCTACACGCCCTCTAACTTTATTGGGGATGGTAACAGAAGCCTTCCCATCCGTTGACACCTCTCCTTGGCTTGACACGTGTCCAAGCTGATGAGGCATGCAACGCCAGGCTAGATGGCGAGCTGCTATGTTGGCATAGTGGTAGAGCCTCCATGATGATCTGCATGCCACCAAGCAGCGTATACCTAGCTGGCAAGCTGGTCGTCACGCTGGAACAGCCATGAGGTGGCGAAAACCTCGTTGTGTGCGGGCCTGGCTATGGCCCCGCAATTGTCCCGCAGCATGGCTTGCCGGGGGGCCTCGCGGTCGTCTATGACAAGGGGCTTGCCGGGGGTCTCATCCTTTTGGTCTCTACGCAGACCCTCAAGCCACCAGTCTTCACAAAGATCTACATGCTACTATGCACACGCCCCCGAGCCTTGGCCTTGATGTTATCAATGATGTCAGTATCAGAGCTATCAGCCTCAAGGGTGATGGCCTTGCTGGTGCTTCGCAAGCTACCCCAGCAAGGGCCTTGCCGGGGCTAAGCAAGCCGCCCTGGTAAGGATGTTGCCAGGGGAGGCCCAGCTTGTCTTCTACTTTCTGTTTACTGTCTTGAACGTTGTTCTGGTGGTCTTGTATCTTGTACTTCCGCCGCTCTACCAAGCCTTGCCCTAGGCATGGCTAGGACTGCCCATGCACAAGTAAGGGATATAGAAGAGCCCATACTTTTGTACTCTGACATGATCGAATTTCCATCATCTACCCCCCCCCCACTTGGGAGAGATCCGACCTCAGATCATATACCTCGTCACCATGGAAATGGTACTCATGCACGGACTTGTAATTGGACGAAGTGGAACTCATGGTGCAATCCAAGTACTTCAAGATGTCGTCCGGATGGCATACATGCAAAATGAGCAAGCCCAAGGGACACTTGGAAATACAATGGTTAGCACACATAAGGTGTCCATCAAGTAAGTATGAGTCCATTCGGCAAGATTGTTTGTGACAAAGCGCATGAAGCTTATCAAGGTGATATTAAAATGATATGTAAAGCATTCATGGGAGCAAAAGCATTTGTTGCGCTTGCCAAGTTGTGGTAATTGGCATGGTGCACAAAGCTAAAAAATTCTACCATTGTGCAAAATGATGTCATGGTTTGATGGTTTATCAAGAGCATGAATATGGCCATTGAAGCACAATATGTGTATGATATCATCCACTTGATGGTGGGCAATGTGATCATAATGTATGAAGAATCCATCAAGAAAGATCACAACAAATTTTCTAAGAAAGTGCAGAAGCGCATACATCATGGATGACATAGAAATACCAGATGCAACAAGGCAATCATAATGTGAGTCAATCCATGCATAAGATGTAAATTTGTTATGGGTGGTGTTGTACCATGGCTCAATGTCGTGGCATAAATGGTGTTCTAGTGGTGCTTCCAAAGCAGGTGCATTTACTAACATCGAGCACTCCTCAAATTGAAGCTCCATAGGATCCATCTCCAATGTATGTGCTCCATCCAATAGATGTATCATGTAGACAAGGAGACAACAATGGAAGAATGACCCCTCCAATATGCGTATTTGATGATGGCTTAAAGGGAAGGAGTTCACCTTTAGGAATTTCTCGCAATTTTGGTATTGTACATCATGTACGCCTTCACATCGCCTTGTGAATCCTTCAAAACAAAAGAACATGACAAACACTCGGAAAAACAAATGAGGTTAGCGGAAATGCAAAACTTATTTATGTGGTGAGTCACCCAGCAAGTGTTTTCATCATGCTTATCATAAGAAAGGACAAGGGTGTAGGTTATGGTAGGTAAGCATATTATGCTAGCACAACCAAAGACATTAAGCTTAATCAAACAAGAATGCTTAACAAGTAAGATGTCCAACTCTCCAAGATCAATAAGCATAGCATGGTTGCACTCACGACAGGTGGATATGAGAGAGGCAACTAATGGAGACAATTGACAATGATCAAGATAAATCGTGTGAGAGGCATGAACATATATGTCATCAACCCAATGAAACGAGCAAGAATGGATCCTAGGTGATGCAACCAAGCAAGTGATCATTGTAAACAAGTCATGCAAGCTAGTAGTGCGAAGATGCAACATACTAGAGGTAATCATGGTAATCATGTCATGTGTGAAAATAGTGAGCATGTATAATGCACATGACATATCACAAGCATGAAAGCAAGATAGGAGTAATTTATCATCATTGTGTTGGCAAAAAGTCCAATGAAAATAGCAATGGGACATCATGACTCTCCCAACACAAGAATGAACAATAGCATTAGGTACAATGTAAGCATGGTAATAGCGACAAGGATCTCCACCAAGCATGCAAATACACATAGAGGTAAGAGAATGGTGAATCATTGGTAAATGCAAGCGAGGGTCCCAGTTGCATGGCAAGGGCATAGAAGCTAGCATAACATTCAAAGTGAACACGATAAAATGGGCATAAGGTGACAAGTGGTATAAAGCACATAGCCTCATGAGAGCCAAGTCAAAGAGATGCGCGAAGGGAATGGTAGTAAGGATACTCCAAAGATCCCAAATGATCGTTGCTCTCAAGAGCACGTTTTGTCAACTCATGGGATTGTGAGGTTGACAAGTATTCGTGAGTTCCTACACAAAGCAAAGGCAAGGGAAAAAATGTGTGTGCATGGTCTATGTACACATCATCCATTATGATGCACACGTGTATGTGTTGGTTAGCACAAAATATCCAATGCTCAAATAAATGAGTAGCATGATATACAAACATGTCATCCATCATGCAATGATAACTATTGTGTTCAACATGATTGAGACACAAATTATAGCAAGTGTGTGGCACAATAATAGCATTTCTATTCATGGGATGCATATGGTGCACACAATCATGGGGATCATGCAATTCATAGGATGTAGCAAAATCTTCTAATGGGTATGAGGAAACTATGGGGGTCTTCTCATGAGCAATAGCAGAACCATAATATGGGAAAAGGTGACAACATGGTAAATAATGCATGTCCGAAGCTAGGTGGTCATGGCATGGGATATGAGATAAATGATGCAAAGGAAGCATATCAATATCATCACAAGAAAAACAAATGCCAATAACCATGGGCTTGTCATCTATGCCATGTGTGCAAATTGGGTTTGTTTTAATGGTATATGCATAGTCACTATCATGAGATTGCAAATAAGACATATGATTGAACTCATGCATGACTAAGAGAATTATCACAGGAAATCCTATGTAACATGGCATCATCACTAATAGGCTCCATATGGCAACCGTCAAACTCATCATAAATGGACAAATCATCGCATGGGGAAATCGTACGACCATGAAGCATGGTAATAGGTGGATCAAGATCATGCAAGCAATCAATGTCAAGAATGCCCACTAGTGGGACTAGAGCATAACCATCACCTACGTTACCATTGTCATTCCACTCATGTGGTGTAGGTGAGGTGTCAAAGACCAAATCTTGGTCAACGTCATCATTGTGATGGAACCATGTGGGGGTGCATCATAGTCCACCATGGCCATCTTCATGTCCACAAGAAGGACGAAGTCCTCAAGGATCGGCACGTCATCATATATGGGACCTAGCACCAAATGAGAAGACACAATAGAGGTAGAGGGTAAGTTGTTAGAAATTGAAATGGTCTCACATGCCCTATTGACTACCTCAATCTCTCTATCTGGTGGTGGATGCACTCAATGTCACATATGGTGGATGCACTCCCTCAAGGTAGATGCACTCAATGTCACATATGGTGGAGTCACTCAAATTACTCAAGTGGTGGTGGTGATGGCTCTCCTCACATGGGAATTTGGGTCACTCTTCATATATGAGGTTAGTGGTGAAGTCACTCTCAGCCTCAATATGGTGGCATATGTCTCCATGCTCAACTCATATCACAGCCTTGGTTGAAGGAATAGTCCCATGCTCGACCTCCTCATCCATAACACGTCCAAAGATGTATGCCATAGGAAGTGGCAAATCATCACTCTCTTCCAAGACCAAAGAGAAAGTCTCATGAGGGGTCTCATAGCTTGACTCGGAGTATGAGTCCCATTGTGGTGCCGTCTTCATGTTGTTGAAAGAGGTTCATGCTCACCACCATGGTAGAAGGGGAAGGCCCTTGCTCGACCGTCTCCGTCTTGTATGAGGCCCATAAGATGTGGCACCTCGTAGCTCGTCTCCATGACCGAAGGAAATTTCCCATGCTCGGCCATCCTCCTTGATGGGCTTCCGAAGATGGAAGACTCGCCATCGCTCATACGTCATTTCCTTGGACTTGCCGATGTCGATGTAGTCGTACTTGTGGGGAGTAGGCAAAGATGTCATGATAACACTTGGCAAAGATTCTAAAGTGGTGGTGGTAGCCGTAGCTTCCTCTCGGTGGTGACGATGTCATTGTAGTCGATGGCTCTCTTCATTGTCATTCACCTTTGGCTTGCGGGCATCTTGGTCGTCGTATCGAAGATGATGACGGTGCCGCATGGTACTTTCATTGGATGTCCTCTTTGAAGATATACCACTTGAGCGTCTTTGCCTTGAAGATGATGAAGGGGAGGAAGACTTGTAGTTGGCCAACATGTGTCGGATGTCATCCATGTGTGCGTCCAACTTGACATTGATGTACTCCCTTTTCCTTGCTTTGGAGTATCGTATGTCGATGGTGAGTCGCTCGACGCGGTCAAGGACCGAAGTTGATGTGCTTTGCCTATCCATCACACGACTCGAGTAGAGGTGAGTACAAAATATGAGAACAATACCAAGTTACCTTTTCCGAAGATTGAGGGTGTATCGAGTATCACTCAAGGTAATGCTACAATAGTAGAATTGGTACCGGGTTTGTTTCTCACACCTACACAAGTAAAGCTTATGGAGGAGCTTGGTTAGGATGGGTGGCACAAAATTTCAAGAAAATGCTAGTCAAGATATCGATAATGTTGAGAAGGTTCACAAAATTGCAAGTAAAGCAAGTTGACCAATAGAAAAGAATGGCACACGGAAACACACACATGGATAAATAAATGGGGTCGTGCAACCAAGGAATGAGCTCCAAATGTGAAATCCACGAAAAACGCACGTGATGCACAACTGTAGAGACACGTTAGCACAATTGCTCAATAGGCATATACGACACTTGTGCATAACCTATGATATGCAAAATGTATCAACTTTCTATCACAAGTATGCTATATACGTATGATGTTCCAATGTTTCGCACACGATGATGCAAGATGATCAATATGGTAGTATGATATGCAATGTGGCGATGCTATGGCTATTGCTTACAAGCTCTTTGTTTTTCTCTTTTTTTCTTAAAAGCTTTTTTTCTTTGTCCACTTTTGCAAAATGCTCGAACCAAGATAGCAATTGTGTATGCGGGAACAATCTTGTGACATAATAGATGATATGATGATACCAAGATGAGGTATGTATGCAATGGTAGGCTCAGGTCGATGACGACTAAAGTGCACAAGTAGTGTGGCCCGACAATACTCAAATGGCTAGTCTCAATAGGAAAGTGATGCAAAATAGGCTAGGGTTAACGAAGCAATGGAAAGAATGAATGTACAACGGTGGGATACCACGGTACCAAGATGATATAGAGGTTACCGTTCTTGCTTATAGTTAGGTTGTCAAAAAGGTTAAGGTGGCAGATGTCGAATCTGTGGCGAAGATGAGTGGCGGTGTTGTTGATGTTGATTCCTAGTTAGCCGAAACACCCTAGGAAACGGAAAAACTGCAATCTCAAACGAAAAATGTCAAATGGTGATAGTAGAATGCGTTGGTGGTTCTGGAGTGGGTGAGGGAGTCCTGGACTAGGGGGTGCCCGGATAGCCGAACTATCATCTTTGGCCGGACTCCTGGACTATGAAGATACAAGATTGAAGACTTCATCCCGTGTCCGGATAGGACTTTCCTTGGCGTGGAAGGTAAGCTTGGCAATACGGATATGTAGATCTCCTACCATTGTAACCGACTCTGTGTAACCCTAGCCCTCTCCGGTGTCTATATAAACCGGAGGGTTTTAGTCCGTAGGACGAACAACAATCATACCATAGGCTAGCTTCTAGGGTTTAGCCTCTCTGATCTCGTGGTAGATCTACTCCTGTACTACCCATATCATCAATATTAATCAAGCAGGAGTAGGGTTTTACCTCCACCGAGAGGGCCCGAACCTGGGTAAAAACATCGTGTCCCTTGTCTCCTGTTACCATCCGCCTAGACGCACAGTTCTGGACCCCCTACCCGAGATCCGCCGGTTTTGACACCGACAGTGGGCAATGCAGAAGTGGTGGTGGTGGTTGATAAAGAAGCAACCGTCCCTAAGAAGCCGAAACACCTTAGGAGACTCAAGTCACCACTCAAGCAACCACAAATGCTATATTGATCAATATGGGTTAGGTTGCAGAAAACTGTGGTGGTTTTGGGGACGATATGCTAGATGGCCTAGGCAAAAATTCCAAAATGCCAAAGTTTTGATGGAGTCAAATGATGCTGGCTATCTAGATGGATGAGGAATGTTAATAGCTACTCAACGAGCTAAAGAACGTTAAAATAGGACTCCTGGAGTGAAAGTTATGGCCGAAACAGTGTTGTTGGTGGGCTGATTCTGGAGGTGATGGCACCCGGGGGTACGGGGTGCAGGTGCCCGGGGTGGTCAGGGGGAATTGGCCCGGGGGTGCAGGCACCTGGTGGTGGCCGATTTTTGCAAAAGTTATGGGAAATTCAAGAATTTGGTGGATTTCATGGTGGGAAGGGCGGGGAAGGATGGGTAGGTGCTAGATCCACTTGCCAAACAACAAATCCATGGACCAAAACAACAAAATCTCACAAGATCTAACAAATTGCAAGAAACAAATTTGGGGCTATTTTTGTGGGGATTTACAAATTGGGACCAAAAAGCAATGAAATTAGGCTAGCAAATGGTGGGATATGACTCGAAGATGTGAATCAACCTTGCTCATGACACCAAGATGTTGTAGGGTAAAACCTTAGAGGGGATCTTTTCACACTTGGAGGGGGAAAAAGTGATGAACACACATGAATACTTGGGGGAAATCACTCAAAACAAACCCAAATCACACATCCACTACAGTAGCATACATGAGATCCACAAGCATACAAGAAAAATTCAAGCAAAATAGTACTAGAATAGAGTTCTTCCCACTCCAAGGAGATGAGGTCTTGATGTTGATCTTCTCCAAGAGGAGGCCACAAGGATTCTTCCCAAAGAGGGGTCTTGATCTCCAAGAGGAGGGAATACAAGGAGCAAAGCTCTCTAATGTCTATCAAATACTTTGCTAACCGTAGAAATGAGCTAGATGAGAAGTACTTATAGCCTTGCGACGAATTAGGGGAAAATGGGGGTACAAGGGTCATTATGCCCATAGTGCACGCAGGCACTGCCAGAGGTGTCCGGGCACCTGGGGTAAAGGGGTCCTGGTACCCGGGGTTAGAGTCTGGGAGGGGGGTGGGCACTCAATGGTAGAGGGCCAGGCACCCGAGGGCACGCCAGGAGGGGCCGGGCACCCAGGATAGGAGGGTCAGGCACCTGGGGTGGGGTCGGTGAAAACAACACCTATGGGATCACTGGAATCCCTACTATGGTCGGTGGGCGGGAGGTTGTGGAAAGAGCGGGTCTAGGAGTCAGCACAAAGATCGTTTACCCAGGTTCGGGCCGCGAGGATGCGTAATACTCTTCTGGTCCTCATCTGACCTTGTGTGTTCATGATCTTCACGAAGATCTGGATGCCACCATGGAGGTGCCTCCCGAGCCTTGGTACCAACGTGGCTGATGGCGATGGAACCCTCAGGCTCAAGGGTGGTGCTCTGCTAGCATTGGGCAAGTTGCCCCGGCAAGGGTCTTGCCGGGGCTGCGGAGGCTGCCCCGGCAAGGGTCTTGCCAGGGGAGTCTACCTCGCCCTCTTGCATCTTGTGTTTTAGGTCTTGGTGTTGCCTTGATCGTCTTGTGGCTTTGGCTTCCCTCCTCTGCCCTGCTAAGTGTGGCCGTGGGCATGGCTCTGACTGCCCGTGCACAAGTAAAGGGGTACAAAGAAGATCCCCTAATTTTGTACACCGACAGGTGGTCGCTGGGTGGAGGAACCGGGCACCCGGGGTGGAGGGGCCGGGCACTCGGGGCTTTAGGGGCCGAGCACCCGGGCATGCGCCTAGGTGGGAGGCCGAGCATCCGGGGTGTCCAGGGGCTTTGCCCACCCTGCGGCCGCATGTCCGGTCACCCGAGGGTCCTCTTGTCCTGGCACCTAGGGTGTCCAGGAGGTCTCCGGTCTTCCGCATCTTGGGGTTCCCCTTCCTCCTCCTTGGGACTTTCGTGTGGACTTGGTGATCCCTCCATGCTTCCTCACGGTCTTCTCCTTGGTACCTAAGAATGCATAAAGTTTCCAATTGAGGTAGAAGCGGTTTCTTATGTGTATCCAAAGGGAGCTCGAAGAGGAAAGAGGTAACCTTGGTTATGATATCACGTGCATGAGCTCTCGTCATTGGTCCACTTTGTGTTCAAGGTGATGATGGAATTTCCATGGGGATGACTGTAGGATGCTCTGCATCTAAGCACCTTCCTTCGCAGCTTCACAAGGCGGAATGTATTCGAATTGTGTGGTAGAATCGGCCACCGTATCTTGCTTGGAGCTCATCCAGCTCAATGCTCCTCTGTTCATGATGTACATGAATCCGAACTATGAGTGACAATCATCTCTATCGGTTTGGAAACTAGCATCGGCATAACCCTTTACGACGAGCTCTTCCTACATCCATAAACTAGGAACATCTCTTTAGTCCTGTTTAGGTACTTCAGACTAGTCTTCACTGCCGCCCAGTGAATCTCACTTGGGTCGGCCTAGTATCTACTTGTTAGGCTTATTGCAAAAGCAACACTAGTTCGTGTACATATCACCACATACATGATGGATCCAATTGCCGAGGCATACGGAGTCCGACTCTGAGTCTTGCTTACCATGTGAGATAGGCAAGAACCCTTTCTTGGCCTCACTCATGTTGAACCGCTTCAACAATTTATCTGTGTACATGCTCTGGCTCAAGCCGAGCAGCCTCCTCGATCTATCTCTATAGATCTTAATTCCTAAAATATACACTGCCTTTCCTAGGTCCTTCAATTAAAACTTGTCCTTCAATGATTACTTGACCAAGTTCAGCATCAAAACGTCGTTTTCGATCGGCAATATGTCATCCACATATAGGATCAAAAACACTATCGAGCTCCCACTCAACTGCCTGTATAAACAAGCGTCCTCTTCGCTTTTGATGAAACCAAGGCTAGTGACGACCACATCAAAACGAACACTCCAGTCCCGAGAGGCTTGCTTCAACCCATAAATGGATCTCTTGAGCTCGCATACCTTACTAGCGCTAGTCGTATCGACAAAACCTTCGGGCTATATCATATACACGTCCTTGGTTAAATTTCCATGAAGGAAAGCCATTTTGATATCCATCTACAATATCTCGTAATTGAAATATGCAGCTATATTTAGTAAGATCCTTACCGACTTCAGCATGGTTGCCGGTGAGTAAGTCTCGTCATAGTCAATTCCTTCAACTTGTCCATAACCTTTAGCGACAAGCCGAGCTTTGTGGATCTGAACATTTCCATCCACATCAGGTTTCTTCTTAAAAACCCATTTGCATCCAATGGCTATTATGCCAGGTGGCGGATCAACCAAGTCCCAGACTTGATTCTCATCCATGGACTTTAACTCAGATCTCATGGCCTCTCACCATCCCTTCTACATATGTAGCCAGCTCATCGCTCTCTAGCGACAAAACATCCCGCACTCTGCACAATATTACCTACCTCCGTGGTTTCGGTACTGCTTCCACTACGGGTTCCCTGACAGACTCAGGTATGATCACATCATCAACCGAGTTGTCCCCAAGTGGTTTTCGAATTTCTTCGAGCTACACCTGCCTCCCACTAGCTTCCCGCCCGAGAAACTCTTTCTCAAGGAAGACCCCGTTCTGAGCAACAAACACTTTGTTCTCTTCACAATAAAAGAAGCTATATCCAAAGGTGTCGTGGGAAACCATGGCCAGCTATGGGACCAAGGGTCCATTGCTGTTTCGGCGGGGGGATGTCATGTTGCACAAAGAGCAGAGGAGCGTGGGGCAGTACGGCAGAGATCACACGAGAAATTTTACCCAGGTTTGGGCTGGCGCGAGGCGTAAAACCCTACTCTTGCTTTTGTGGATTGATGGTGGAAGAATGGTGGTGGAGTGCAGTACACCTGCCCGGCAAGGGCGGTAGTGGCTACACGCGTATGAGTATGTGGGTGCCCAACCTTCTAACCCTTTCTACAGTTGCCACCGGCCTCCTTTTATAGGTTAAGGGGTCACCACAATGGCAAATCAGTCATTACGCATTGGTAAGATAGAAAACAGTGCTATCATACCTAACTCTACAGGCTGACAGAGCGCATTAAATGCGCCGCTCAACGTCACATCATTGCTCGCCCGACAATCCTTGCCGAGCTATTTTGCCAGCTTCTTGCCTGCTTGCTTGACACCTTGCAGGACAGGTCTCTCCTGTAGGTTTTCCTGTAGAAAGAGGCTGCCATGTGGTGAATGGCTGCCACTTAATCACTTTGCGGCTTGACACCGCACTGATTGACGACGTGGGTCGTGGTGGAGTGGTTGGTGAGGTGTTTCTTGCCTTCATGAGTCCCGGAAGGCCCTACCGGGATGTCTTGGATGTTCTCTTCTAGGGGTGGCTTCGTCCTCGCCAAGATCGTCTGCCCGGCAAGGGAGGCTTTTCTCCTGGTGGTATTTTGCTTCTCTAGCTTGATCTTGGTCCTCTTGTTCTGCATGCTGGTCCTTCGAAGATCTTGGATCTTGTGCTCTGGCATGGCCTCATGCCTATGCACAATCTGGGCAACATACCCAGGGTCAGTTGCACCAACAGAAGCCCTCGAGCCTGCCCTGATCGCGCTGCCGAGCATCGCCGGGGTAGGCCCTAAAAGTGTGCAGGCAGGGGCGCTGAAGATGCTGGTTTCTTGGGGGTCTTTTTTGCTTCTTTATTAACTCTGAGCCCGGGCCAGTTTTCCCGTGCATCGCATAAAGCCAATGGGGATGGGGCTACTCTTGTAATGGCCCGTGAATGATTTTAATGCATGGGGTAGAAATTTCCAATTCACTCTTCCCACCATACCCTTATCCTCAACCACGTATGCTGCATGCATCGCGCGGGATTGGTAACGAAGGTGCGTGGCGAGGGAGAGCATTATGGTGAAGGCCCGGTCTTCTTGAATTGGCAGAGGAGGACGGTGGTTACTCGTGGTGGAATCAGCCCCCAGTCCCCTATTCGCCTATAAAAGGAGGAGTAGGGGAGCAGCGGAGGCGTTCATCCATATTCCTCTCCTCCTCCGTCTCGCTTTGCCTTGAGTATGCTAGAAGGGAGAGCTCGTGGCCGGGCCCCAGGCCTGATCTTGGAGCTGATGATGCTAGGCAATGGCGCAGGTGCTCGAGGAGTCGGTCTGGTCCAAGTCCAAGGTGAAGGGCTTGGGATCGTTAGAAATCCCAGTACCGCCCATTCCCTTGGAACCGCGATCAATGTTGATGAGAGATGCGTCATCCTGCCCGCCCAAGTGGGGGACGACGCGCTCCGAGCACCTTGGTCGTCCTGGTCGCTGGCCGTCTCTCTGGAGAAGGCGCCGGGCTGGAGTCTCGGAGCTCTGTGGGAGTGGTAATGACGAAGAGAAAACGAGGGAAGATGGAGAAGGCGGGTGGTGGCGACCGATGACCTGCAGCCTCATCTTTCCGTCCTTCCCTTCCCTCTCCGGCACCATCATCACCGGCCTCTTTGGGTGATAGCTGGGGAGGGATGTTCCCTTGGTGCTTTCACTTCCCATCCAGTAGTCTTTCAACTGAGCCTTGGTGGATGGCTCCACCAGGGCTCAAACTAGGGCTTCTTGCTGGTTCTGGATGTGGCGACCAGGGGAACACCTCTCTGCTCCCGCGCTCCTCCCTCGCAGCCTCGCAACTCCCGGTCCCGTCAGGCCACTCCAGGCAAGCCATGACGTGGCAGGGAAGGGCTCCTGCTTGGTTGCCTTTTTGTCTTTTCCTCCTTCCACCGCAGTGCCTGGTGGAGGGAAAACAAAAAGAGGATATTATGGGGCACTTATCTTTTTTCAATCTTAAATCTACAGGCATTTGCCAAGTTTTAATTCAAATAATGTAATCTCTCGAGTCCATGTTTGTGTTTTGTAAGGCTAGTACTTGTATGATCAACATATTAATAAAAAATATGAGCCTTGGCGAGAACTCATGCGTGTGTATGTCCATGCAGAGGTGGGATGCTTCTTTAATTTAAATAAGCGAGTCTTCCCAGGCAGGCTATCCTACCTGTACCCTTTTTACTTTGTTGCCGGGGACTGGGGTCTACCCGACAAAAAGTAAAGGGACCAGCCCACCGCCAACCCTTTTTCAGCAAAGGCCATTGCGACCACTTAGGTTGAAGCAACGTTTGAGCCAAAAGTGGGAGAACCTAAGCTTTGAAGAGTGGCGAGGTTTTATCATGGACAAGTTTTAGCTTATAGAGCGCTGATGAAAAAGAGGTAGAATTTATCTGTTTGGCTTGCTGGGGATCACAGTGCTGGTCCATCTCCTCAACTCCTTGTAGAATGATGCAGAATGCAATCCTATCTATATGCATATGCAAATGCTCATGAAATTCTTATGCAATGCTCTTGGAATACTCATGCATGCATGCAACTTGGTCAGGGCCCCCCAGCGCTTCGTTTAGTTCTTTGTTGCACAGGGTCATCGCCCTGGCTTTGTACAAGGGGTTACATGCAACTGAGGCAAGGCCTATACAAAAGGGTGGCTGCCAAGAAGGGCCCGACGGTCGCGCCTTATGGGTAGAACTTGTGGAGATGCTCAATATTCCATGAGTTTTGCAATTGAATGCCATCTCTGGTCTCCACAAGGACCGCGCCAGGTCTGGTGACTCATACTACCCAGTAAGGGCCTTCCCACTTTGGCGTCAACTTGTTTGTACCCTTGGCCGACTGAACGCGTCTAAGGACAAGGGCGCCTTCCTCAAAACACCGAGCATGCACCCTGCGGCTATGATAGCAACGCAGGGCTTGCTGATAGCATGCAAAAGACGTAGCAACCGGAGACGGTTCTCCTCGAGTAGCATAGCTTCTTCATGCCAGTGCTGAGGTTGCGCTACTTCATCGTAGGCAGGCACTTGAGGCGACCTGTAAATGAGTACCGTGAGCATAACTGCTTCTGCCCCATAGACCAGGTAGAAAGGAGTCTGCCTGGTAGCTCGATCTAGGGTCGTTCTGAGGGACGAAAGGACTACCGACAGCTCATCGATCCACCTCCTGTCGTGCTTCTGTAGCGTATCAAAGGTTCTTGTCTTGAGGCCCAGCAGCTCTTCGGCGTTTGCCCTCTCAGGTTGCCAATTGCTTCTGGGATGTGCGACAGAGGCAAATGAGACCTTGCTTCCAAGTGTAGAAACATATTCCATGAAGGCATGGCTCATGAACTGGGTGCCGTTGTCGGTAATGATCCATGCCGGGACACCAAAATGACACACCAGTTCTTTCAAGAATGTCAGATTTCAGGTTCCGCAAACCCTTGATAGGTTCGAACTCTGGGGTGCGTGCGGAGATCTCAACCTACCAAGCCTGCCTACTCGCGATCCTCCTAAGCCTAGCGCATCAAGCTCAAAGGGGCAAAGAGGCTGTCGTGGGAAGCTGATCCACGGACACCTATGGGACCGGCGGACCGAGCCCCTTTCGGTTCGGCAGGGGGCGGAGGTCGCCCAAAGAGCAGATCGAGGCGAAGCACACGAGCGGTTTATCCAGCTTCGGAGCTCTCCGGAGAGATAATACTCCTACTACTGCATGTCTGATTGTATTGAGTTCTTGCTCGGGAGCGCCAAGTGCTATAGTACACACTAGCTGCTAACGAGACCGAGCGTGAGTGTTTTCTGGCTTCGAACCCCCCTCTACGTTGCGCATGGGCCTCCTTTTATATGCTCAAGGGGTCACCGATAGGTGGCAACATAAACAAGGGTAAAAATGGAAAAGGTGTTGCGGTTGGTACAACTACTTGTACAGTGTATCATACCTAACCCTGACGGCAGGGGACAAAGGCATTAAATGACCGTCTGCGTCGCCCAAATAGTGCAGAAAGGGACCGTCAGGGACGCCACCGCTTGCCACGATGGCAATCTTGTTAGCGTCGCTTGCCACCGCGCACCACTGGCTGCACAGCCTCTTGCCGTGGTAAGTGCCTTGCCGCGGTCGTTGTCTTCTCACGTCCGGAAGCTTGTCGCTCACCGGGTCTTGCCGGGACGCGTGGCACGTCGCGGCAAGTTCCTTGAGATGCCTCGGCTGGCCTTCCCGGCAAGCTCCTCTTGCCGGGGTCTTGTCTCCTTGGCTTGAATACTTTGTTCTTGAATGGCTCCAAAGGAACCACGGAGGACCTTGGCGGTCGCCCGGCAAGCCTTGCCGCGGGGTGCTGCGACTGCCCGTGCACAAGTTCGGGATACTAGGGTACCCCTACTCTAGTACACCGATAGGAGCCCCCGGGCCTGGGCCACACACGGTGCCGAGCGCTGTTGGGCCAGGCCCAAAACAGGGCACGGGCACGCGCGGCCTGGGTTACGCCGCATCTTACTCCGTATCCACCGCGCCCTCCCCTAACGGCACGCGTTGAATGCGGCATCGTGGGAGAGATCGTGGGTAGTTTCTTTATTCGGAAAGACGGAACGTCCGCCCCCTCCCTCTTTATAAGCAGGGGAAACAAAGGCAGTTCGCCCACCTCGCCAGTTGCTGTTCCAATCTCAAAAATCTCCGCCGCTCCCCCCTTCTTCCCAAAGCCGAAAGAGAGCAGCGCTCCGCCCCCGATCGCCACCAGCACCACCAACGCCGTTGATCTCCCCCACCACCTCCGCCATGGCTCCGAAAGCCGGCAAGGGGAAGGCCGTGAAGTCGACCGAGGCGCAGCGGCTCGCGGCGCTGCGAAAGGAGCGGACAACCTTCCCCCCCAAGCTCGCCGCGAAGGAGCTGAGGGAGTACTACTACCTCTTCTGGTCGACGGAGACGCAAGCGCACCCGCGCACGAAGGTTCTCTCCGCCGCCGCTTCGGAACGGGCTCCGAATGGATATCCCTTCTTCGCGTTGTTCTTCTACTGCGGGCTCTACCCGCCTTTCTCTGAATTTTTCTGCGACATTATGAACACCTACGGGTTCCACCTCCTTGAATTCACCCCCAATGCTGTTTTCACCATGGCAGTTTTTGCACATCTCTGCGAAAACTTTGTCGGAGTCCATCCAAATGTAGCTCTTTTCCGCCACTTCTTTATGCCCCGAGTTGAGAGAGGGGAGCCTTTATCCGGCGGAATCGCCTGGATCTCGAGAGCCGGCAAGAAGGAAGCTTATCTGGAGGGAGAGCTCCACGGCAAGTGGGAGGAGTGGAGAGCAGACTGGTGCTGGATTGTCGAGGAGAACCCGCAGCCATTTACCGCCCAGCGCCAAGCCCCAGTAGCGCGCGGCAATGATTGGAGCAGCGTGGCCCCGGAAGACGATAGGCTGAAGATTGCCGTCACCCGGATCCTACGCCTTAGACTTGCCGGGCTTACTGTAGGCGCCGTTGGCGCAGATTTTCTTCGCCGCCGCATCGCCCCCCTGCAAGAGAGGAGGAGACCCGCCTGGGAGTTCGGGGGTGCGGCGGACATCATAAGGCTGCGCTCGGGCCTCAACTTCAACTTCACTGTCCTGGAACTGGACGCGATGCTCAAGGAATTGTTCAAGCACGACCCTCAACATCCCGAATGGTTCAGGTTGCCGAAGGGTGTCGTTCCGCTATGCAACAACTCCTCGCTCGACCGCATCCGTGCAATGATGCCGCTGTGCGATTTGCATGGAATTGTCCCAACTTGGCAAGAGCCTGCAGACGACGTCGTGCAGGAGTTCTTTGACGGCTTGGTAGAAGTGCTGGTTCGTTCTGATGAGCAGAAAAGCCTCACCCGCGACACCACCGATGCGGAGATGCAGTGCATCGCCACTAGGGCGGAAGAGGCAGCGGCAGCCACTACCGCGGGCGAGTTTGGATTCACAGTGGAGGAGGCAGAGGGAGCAGAGGCGTCAAGCCTTGCCGAGCGAGATGAGCTTGCCGGCGAGGGAGAGCTTGCCGGGCCTGAAGTCGAGTCGAGCGATCTCGCCGAGGGTGCGAGCGGCTCGTTAGAGACCAACTCCTCTTCCTCCTCGTCTTCAGACAACCCGCCGCAAGCAGAGCCCCCAGCTCCACCAAGAAGGCATCTCCGCTAGGTTGGGGACGTGGCGGGGCGGCGGACGAGTCAACAGCCACCGCGCCGTGCAACACGCTCCACCATGGCAAGCACTGTTGCCGCGGGAGCACCTCACGTCAATGCGACAACTGGAGCGGGGTTGTCCCGGACCACCGCCACTTCCCCCGCCAAGCGGTTAAGGGAACCTACTCCTCCGCCTCGTCGCGCCGAAGGTGGGCCGGACTTCGACCTCTCCGCGCTCAGCTCCGACGAGGAAGAAGAAGAGTAAGATTCTTCGTTGTACTTGTAGTTCTTCAATTCTTGCTGTTTTTGTCTTGTATCTGATTTGCTTTACTCCGAACCCATTCCTTTTCAGGACTCTGGCCCAGAGAGCGGCAAAGAGAGCCAAGGTCCCGGTGATTGTCATCGAGGATGAATCCACCGTGACAATGGGGGGTGTGTCCGAGACCATCTTGCCGGACCCGGCAACTATTCCCCAAAGCAGCCCCTAGCGCAACCCCTAGCGTAAGTATATGGTTTACTTCCCGTTGTTAGGCGCGCATGGGTGCTCTTTCTTTGCTGACATCTGACTATTGGTTTGTGTAGGAGCAGAGCAGCCTCACCAGGAGCGCTCGGAAGCCGCCCCCGACATGACATCTGCTTCGACTACACCGCCAAGGGACGGTTCCTCGGCAAGGGAGCATTCTCCGGCAAGGGAGAAGTCCCCGGCAAGGGAGAGTTCTCCGGCAAGGGACAGCACCAGCGATCTCCCGGTGGCGGAGACCATGACTGCAGAACCCAGTGCAGGTAATCCTCTTGCTTGAAAACTTCCCTTGGGTTCTTCTTCTTATGATTTTCTTTTTCGATATTTGCTTGACTTTTCTCCCTTTTCCGGCCTTAAGATCCCTCTGCCACGGAGCCGATGGATACCGAGGTCGCCGGCGAGGAGAATGCGCACGGTGATACCGACGACGCCGCTGCCACCGAAGAAGCAGCTGATGCTGATGATCCCGCCGGCGAAGAGGCCGCCAAAGCTGCCGCCGCAGAAGCTGGCGAAGGGTCTGGCGATTGCACTGACGGCCCCGAGACCGCAGGAGCGCAAGGCGCTACGCCGACCGCCGATCCCTCCGCCGCTGTCGCAGCGTCAGGCTCCGATGAGCCCCAGCCCGGCGCCTATTTGATGGCCGGCGATGGCGTCTTCATCAAGCTCCCCTGGGCGTCAAGCTAAAGGGCGCCGGTGGAAGGAGAAAGCTTGGATGGAGAGGTGCTCGCCTCCGCTGGGCTAACGCTGGTTGATGCACTGAGCAGCAGCAGCGGCGAGTCTGAGGAGGAGCGGCTGCTGCGGAAGCTGGTGTCGCTCTACCGCGCTCGTCAGGCCAAGGTGGAATCCCGAGAAGCGCTTGTCGCGAAGGCGGGAGTGGACATCGAGAAGCGCGCGGAGGAGCTCCGGGATCGCAACCAAGAAGCTCTCTGATCCCTGGTAGAGAAGCGAGGACAACTCGCCGAGGAGCGGAAAGCCTTCGTCCTCGAGAAGGCTGAAGTTGAAGAGCAACAGCGGCTTGCCGCCGAGGAGCTGTTTCCGCGGGAGGGCGAGTTGGCGCAGCAGAAGGTTAACCTTGACAGCCATGAGGAGGAGCTTGCTGCGCGCGAGCAAACATTCGGCGGGGCTCTCAAGGAAGCAGAGGATGCTGCCGCAGCTGCTGAGGCCACCAAGAAGGAGCTGGAAGCGAAGGTGGCGCAGCTGGAGGCCGATCTCAAGGCGAGGGGTGAAGAGCTTGCCGCGCTCAAGCGTGAGCGCGAGAAGGACGCCTACACCCTTGGCGAGCTGAAGGGTAGTCTCGCCGAGAAGGGCAAGGAGCTTAGCGGCGCCAAGGACTCCAACGCAGATCTTGAGTTGAAGCTGACTACTTTGACCAAGACGCTGGACGGCGCCAGGGAGCGGGAGGTGGCCTTGAAGAAGCAGATCAAGGCCGACGAGGCGCTGCTAGCGAGTGCTGCCGCCACCCAAAACACTTTTAGGGAGAATGTGGAGCACTGGACGGAGTGTCTCGTGGATGTTGCCGCAGCCATCGACAGGGAGCTGGCGCAGCTGGGGATGGAGGATTTCGGGTATTCCTCCGATTAGAACCTCCAACCCAGCGCCAAGCTCACCTTGTTCTTCAAAGGCGTGGCGACGGCCCTCCAGTGACTCCGGGAGAGGATCCCAAAGCAGCTGGCCGATGAGTCACGCCAGATCCGCGCAGGAGCTCTTCAGAAGGTGTTGGTGAAGGTGGCTTTCCGCAACCCAGGCTTCAACCTCACCAACGTCCTCAAGACCTTGCCACCGGATGCTGATCTGGAAGCGCTCAAGGCCCTTGTCGCACCAATTGTGGACAAGGTGAGCGAGATCAAGAGGGTTGATGGCGATCGCGTAGATTAGGCCGCCCGTTTCCTCTTTTTCTTGTCGCTGCTGGTCATGTAAAGAAAACACTCTGTTAGAGCTGCGACAAGCTATCTTGTAATATAACTCTATTTTGGGTATCGATTGCAATGTTATTTCCTTTACTCGACTCCTTCCTTTGTATGTTTTTGCCCTACGCTTTTAGGGAACTTGCCGGTGCAGGCACCTTAGCCGCGAGCGCTGAGTGCGGAACGTCAGCAGCCTGCTGGCGGTGCCACAACCGACAAGAAACCTTGTCGCAACTAGTTGCAGCTCACTTAAGTTGTTGAGCGGACTCAAAACAAAGTAAGGGCGCAACTAGCTACGAGTTGGTTCCTCCGCGCACAGGTTTTCCATACAAAGCACGGTCGTTCGAGGAATATAACTTAAAAAATATTAAAACTGATTGCTCAAACTTTGGCAACTTAGCTTTGTTGAATGACACCTGGTCCACACCATTATCCTCTCCTCCCCCCCCCCGGCAAACTTGTGGGCGAGGGAACCTTCCTTTCTTTGAGAAAGAGAAAGAAGAGAAAATAAAGATATGGAGCCTTATGGCTCGTTATTGCTTACCGGGGGTAGGCGCTGCACAAAGTGTCAGATAACACATGCAAAAAATAGAAAGCATGCAGTTGACAAGAGATGCGGAGCACATGAGCTTTACTTATGCACGGGGTCTTTGCCCGGCTTTGTACAAAGGATTACATGCAACAGGGCAAGACTTGTACAAAAGGTGGTTGCCAGAACAGGTTCCGGCAACCGCGCCTTACGGGTAAAACTTACGAAGATGCTCAATATTCCAGGAGTTGCTCACCGGAATGCCATCTTCGGTCTCAAGGCGGACAGCGCCAGGCCTAGTGACTCGTTTCACCCGGTAAGGGCCTTCCCACTTTGGCGTCAACTTGTTGGAATTTTTGGTGGACTGAACGCGCCGAAGAACAAGGTCGCCTTCCCGAGACTTCTGGCATTAACTTTGCGGCTATGGTAGCGGCGCAAAGCTTGCTGGTATCGAGCAGCTCGTACAGCAGCCTGAAGAAGGTCTTCCTCAAGGAGCAGTGCGTCATCCTGCCGCAGCTGCTCTTGCTCAAGCTCATCATAAGCGAGCACTCGAGGTGACCCGTATACGAGTTCCGTGGGGAGAACTGCCTCTGCTCCATAGACTAGAGGGAAAGGTGTTGTAACGCCCTCGATGCGGCTATATCTCCCACGTGTCAAAGCACGACTTAGAGGCATAACCGCATTGAAAGCAATGTCGCAAGTGAGGTAATCTTCACACAACCCATGTAATACATAAGGGAAAGAGATACATAGTTGGCTTACAGTCGCCACTTCACACAATACATAAATAAACATCCATCATTCAGATTACACTCAAGGTCCGACTGCGGTACCAAAATAAAAGAAGACTACCCCAAATGCAACACAGATCCCCGATCGTCCCAACTGGGCTCCACTACTGATCGTCTGGAAATGAAACATAGTAACGACCAAGGGTCTCATCAAATTCCACTTCAGCTCAACTGCGCCACTTGCGCTGGTATCATCGGTACCTGCATCTGTTTTGGTAGAATCTGTGAGCCACGGGGACTCAGCAATCTCACACCCACGAGATCAAGACTATTTAAGCTTAAGGGAAGGTTGGTGTAATGAGGTGGAGCTGCAGCAAGCGACTAGCATATATGGTGGCTACATTCGCAAAAGAGAGCGAGAAGAGAAGCAAGGCACGGTCATGAATCTAGAAGCGATCAAGAAGTGATCCTAGAGCAACCTGCGTCAAACATAACTCCAACACCGTGTTCACTTCCCGGACTCCGCCGAGAAGGGACCATCACGGTTACACACGCGGTTGATGTATTTTTAATTAAGGTCAACTTCGGGTTTTCTACAACCGGACATTAACAAATTCCCATCTGCCTCATAACTGTGGGCACGGCTTTCGAAAGATAATACCCTGCAGGGGTGTCCCAACTTAGCCCATCACAAGCTCTAACGGTCAACGAAGGATAAACCTTCTCCCGGGAAGACCCGATCAGTCTCGGAATCCCGGTTCGCATGACATTTGGACAATGGTAAAACTAGACCAGCAAAGCCTCCCGAATGTGCCGACAAATCCCGATAGGAGCTGCACATATCTCGTTCTCAGGGCACACCGGATGAGCAGTCCGTACAACTAAAACCAGACCCCAAGTTTCCTTGAGGGGGCGCTGCAAAGCGCTCTAGTTTAGACCAACACTCAGAGGAGCATTGGCCAGGGGGGTTAAATAAAGATGACCCTCGGGCTCGCGAAAACCCAAGGGAAAAAGGCTTAGGTGGCAAATGGTAAAACCAAGGTTGGGCCTTGCTGGAGGAGTTTTATTCAAAGCGAACTGTCACGGGGGTCCCATAAATCACCCAACCGCGTAAGGAACGCAAAATCAAGGAACATAACACCGATATGACGGAAACTAGGGCGGCAAGAGTGGAACAAAACACCAGGCATAAGGCCGAGCCTTCCACCCTTTACCAAATATATAAGGTGCATTAATTAAACAGGAGATATTGTGATATCCCAAAGTATCCATGTTCCAACAAGGAACAAACTTCATCTTCACCTGCAACTAGCAACGCTATAAGAGGGGCTGAGCAAAAGCGGTAACATAGACAATCAACGGTTTGCTAGCAAAGGATGGTTAGAGGGTTGACATGGCAATATGGGTGGCATGATATAGCAAGGGGTAGGTATCGCAACATAGGCATAGCAAAAGAGTGAGCATCTAGCGAGCAAAGATAGAAGTGATTTCGAGGGTATGGTCATCTTGCCTGCAAGGTTCTCAGAGTTGTCGAAGGCTTGATCCTCGTAGGCGTTCTCAACAGGTTCCTCGTTCACGTACTCGTCTCCCGGCTCTACCCAAAGCAATAACACAAGCAATGGAACAACAATCAAACAAGGAGCAATGCACAAGCCATATGATGCAATACATGACATGCTATGCGAGATGTGATATGCAATGCATATGTGTGCTCCGGAAGGAAAATGATGAACTAGGCATCAAGTTGGCAAACCAAGTATGCTGCTGGAAAGATGAGATGATTTCGGTTGAAATCGATATAAAGATCACCAGAATCGGATGCACGGTTTGCAAATGACAAGCAAAACAAGAATGACGCGAATCTGCGTCGATGCTACTTAGCATGCAAAAAGAAACTATGCTACAGCACCCCAACATAAAAACAAAGCATATGACAGTGATCTACAGGAGATGCTTAACGAAAGAGGAACACTGAGCTATGGCTAAATCACATCATAACAGGCTCAAACAACCATGGTGAAAGTGCAAAAAATATCAGGTTCACAGACTTAGTGAAAATACTAGCATGCCAGAAATTAACATCAGGAAGGCATGTTTTGAGCAAGCAAACAACAAGCTACCGGAACTTATAATAGAAAAACAAGACATGGCAAGAATCTACTCAAAGCATAGATCAAAAGTCCCTTACTAACCATAAGCCAAAAAGAACCAAAAGAAATGATGGCACCCATGTAAACATAGCAAGTTTCATTACAGATCACAGACTTAACAGAAAAACTGGACATGGCAAAAACAGATAACAAGTAGGCATGTTCGTGAGCTCGATGCACTCACTACAGAGCATCTCATGATAAACTAAGCATACACCCATCAAGAAGACATGGCATAGAAGCTATACATGGCAAGAACAACATCATAGCATAAAAGGATCAACTACAACAACCTTGTGAAAATTGAATATCATGTTAACAATCTGCCAGGAAACATTTTGAAGCAAAAGTAGAGCACGAAAATGACATGCTAGACTACTCCATAAATGCCAACAAAGGCATGGATGGATAGAGCACATCCATATGTTCAAAACACCCTTACTGATCATGCTCAAAAAGGGCATAGATCTCTCTGTAACAACATGAACACATGGCATAAAAATAACAGCAGGACATGACTTGGTGAAAACACTAAGTTCCTGAAATCAGCAACATTATCATCCCTAGTTTGCATGCTTGTGCTAGTCACCACAGAGATCACAAAAATACGTGGCATACACCCCTGGAAATATAGCATGGCATAGATCAAAATATATGTAGGGCTCAAGTTCATAAGGTGCACACATTAATCATGGCAAAAATGACAAAAGTGCAAGTTCTGTTAAGAAACAGAAACTAACATCACATAGCCCTCTTCCAATAGCACTTCAGGCATCAAGATGAGCTCAAATGAAAATGGTGCAATGAGATGAAATGATGTACTCATCGAGGCGAACAATTTGATATGCTACACGCCCAAAACGGAGCCACGGGTGCAAAGTTGTGATGCGATGAAAATGCAACAATATAATGACAGGAAAAGACTTGGTGGATCTCGGGGGTCGGGGAAAGTCAACCTAGGGTTCCTGTGGCACGCGAACCGAGGCGTGGCCGGAGCTCCCGCCGGAGTGGAAGAAGTGGCGGCGGCCGGAGCAGTTGGGGGCGCCGGATCCGGGGCCGGGGTGGCCGGATCTGGCACGGGGCGCGGGGGCGCGGTCGGAGGCGATACCGGGCGGTGCCGGCGGCAGGCGGAGGACGCCAGCGGCCTGGGCGCGCGGCGGGGCGGTGCGCTGCGGGGCGGCGGCGGCGGCCGGCGACCGGGGCGGCGGAGGAGAGCCGCGGGCTCGGGGGAGCCGGGCGGAGGCGCGGGAGGCGTGGGCCGCGGGGGCCGGCCTCGGGCACGGCGGGCTTCGGCGGGCGGGGCAGCGATGTGGGGCGCGGGGCTCCATGTGGCGGCGCCCGATTCGTCCGGCGGCGCGGGCGGACGTGTCCGGCCGCCCAGATTTCGTCCGGCGGCGCGAGGGGAGCGGGGAGACTAGGGTTTCGTCCGGAAATTCGGGGGAGGGGGTGTTTTTATAGGTAGGAGGAGCTAGGGAGCTCCAAATGAGGTGCGGTTTTCGCCCACACGATCGTGATCCGACGACGGAGAGCATGGAAGTGACTTAGATGGGTTATTGGGCTGTTTTGGAGGTGTGTTGGGCTGCAACTTAAAAGAGGCCTTTGCGAGAGTGCGGTTAACCGTTGGAGTGTCAAACGAGCTCCACATGACCCGAAACTTGACAGGTGGTCTACCGGTGCTATACCAGGGCCACTTGGCAAGGCTCGGTCCATTCCGAGAACGTTCAACACCCGCACACGAAAAAGAACAAGAGGGGTGCGCCGGTGCATGTGGGAGCGTCGGAATGCAAAACGGACAATGGGGAAAATGCTCGGATGCATGAGACGAACACGTATGCAAATGAGATGCACATGATGACATGATATGAGATGCATGACATGAACAAAATGCCAAACGAAAAACAAAACCCAACCACGGAGGGAATATCATATCACAATGCCGAAAATGGCAAGAGTTGGAGTTACAAATATGGAAAGTTACATCCGGGGTGTTACAACACTCCACCACTACAAGAGGATCTCGTCCCGAGATCTAGGACTGAAAGAACTCCGGATATTCGGAACGGAGGTGATCCTCGCGCTCCCAGGTGGCTTCTCGGGGGTCGGAATGGTGTGACCACTTCACTTTCAGGAATTTGATTGACTTGTTGCGAGTCTTGCGCTCGGTTTCTTCAAGAATAGCAACGGGGTGCTCATGATAAGAGAGATCTTCTTGGAGGTCAATTTCTTCAAAGTTGATAGTGCGTTCAGGAATCCTGAAGCACTTGCGGAGCTGAGACACATGAAACACATCGTGCACGTTTGCAAAGTTGGATGGAAGCTCAAGTTGATAGGCGAGATCGCCTCTTTTGCCAATGATCTTGAAAGGACCCACGTATCTAGGGGCAAGCTTCCCTTTGATACCAAAGCAACGAGTGCCTTTCATTGGAGAGACGCGGAGGTAGACATGGTCTCTGATTTCAAAAACCACATCACAGTGCTTGTCATCATAATAGCCCTTCTGGCGCGATTGCGCGGCTTTGAGATTCTCACGAATGACTTTGCACATTTCTTCTGCTTCTGTGATCAAGTCGTTGCCAAGAAGTTGGCGTTCACCTGTCTCGGACCAATTGAGAGGAGTACGACACTTTCTGCCATAGAGAATTTCAAATGGGGCCTTGCCCGAACTCGCTTGGAAGCTGTTGTTGTAGGAGAACTCGGCATAGGGAAGACAATCTTCCCACTTCATGCCAAAGGAAATGACACAAGCCCTGAGCATGTCTTCAAGGATTTGATTGACTCGCTCAACTTGGCCACTAGTTTGAGGATGGAAAGTTGTGCTGAAACGAATGTTGGTGCCCATGGCCTTCTGAAAGGAGTCCCAGAACTTAGAAGTGAAGATGCTTCCATGGTCTGAAGAGATCAATTGTGGAATACCGTGCAAGGAGACAATTCTGGAGGTGTATAGCTCTGCCAGCTGAGCTGCTGTGATAGATTCTTTGATAGGAAGGAAATGAGCCACTTTAGTAAGCTTGTCAATGACAACGAAGATAGCATCATTTCCACGCTTGGACTTAGGAAATCCAGTCACGAAGTCCATCTCGACATGATCAAACTTCCATTCTGGAATAGCAAGAGGTTGGAGGAGACCCGCTGGTCTTTGGTGTTCTGCTTTCACCCTTCTGCAGACATCACATTCATTCACGAATTGAGCAATTTCTCGCTTCATTCGAGTCCACCAATATGACTGCTTGAGGTCATGGTACATCTTCGTACTTCCAGGATGAATGGATAGGAGGGAATTGTGTGCCTCATTCATGATGACTTTTCTTAGATCGCCTTTGGGAACCACAATTCGATCCTTGAAGAAAAGAGTATCTTTGTCATCCAAGCGATAGCACTTGTATTTGGAAATGCCCTTGTCAATACCACGTTTCACCTTCTTCACCATGGTATCCAGGAGTTGTGCCTCACGAATTTGATATGCCAAAGTAGGAGAGACTATGAGGTTGGCAAGAAAGCCTTGTGGAACAACTTGAAGATTCAGCTTGCGGAAAGCTTCACAAAGATCCGGTTGAAAGGGCTTGAGAATTAGACTGTTGCAATAAGCCTTTCTGCTCAGAGCATCTGCAATCACATTCGCCTTGCCTGGAGTATATTCAATACTTGGATTGTACTCTTGAATCATTTCGACCCATCGAGTTTGCCTGAGGTTGAGGTTGGGTTGAGTGAAGATATACTTGAAACTCTTGTGATCGGTGAAAATGTCCACTTTCCTTCCCAACAAGAGATGTCTCCATGTTATCAATGCATGGACAACTGCCGCCAACTCGAGATCGTGAGTGGGGTAGTTATTTTCGTTGGGCTTCAACTGACGAGAGGTATAGGCCACAACTTTCTTCTCTTGCATTAAAACAGCACCGAGACCTTGCAAGGAAGCATCACAGAAAACTTTGAATGGCTTGGATTCATCAGGAGGAGTCAAGACAGGAGCTATGATGAGTTTCTCTTTGAGGGTGTTGAAAGCGACGTCACACTCAGGCGTCCAGACATACTTGACATGCTTCTGGAGGAGGTTGGAAAGAGGCTTTGCAATATTAGAGAAATTCTCAACGAATCTTCGGCAATAGCTTGCAAGCCCAAGAAAACTGCGGAGCTGCTTGACATTCTAAGGAGGTTCCCAATTCACAATTGAAGACACCTTCTCGGGATTAACAGCGATGCCCTTGGCGGAGATGATGTGCCCAAGATAAAGAACTTCATCAAGCCAGAACTCACATTTGGAAAACTTCGCATAGAATTGATGCTCTCTGAGCTTGTCGAGCACCAATCGCAAATGTTTGGCATGATCCTGCTTGTTCTTGGAGAAGACCAAAATATCATCGAGATACACCAAGATGAAATCATTGGTGTAGGGGTTGAAGATAAAGTTCATCATTCGAGAGAAAGTTGGAGGAGCATTGACAAGGCCGAAAGACATGACAGTATATTCATAAGAACCATAGCTTGTTCTGAATGCTGTCTTGGGAATATCTTGTTCACGAATGCGAATCTGATGATAACCCATACGAAGGTCAAGCTTGGAGAATACTTTAGCACCTTTGAGTTGCTCGAATAGCTCATTGATGTTGGGAAGTGGATATTTGTTCTTGATTGTCTTCTTATTCAATGGATGGTAATCGACGCAAAGTCGGTCCATGCCATCCTTCTTCTGGACAAAAAGAACTCCACATCCCCATGGAGATGAACTCGGTCTGATCAAACCCAGACGCTCTTGTTCATCGAGCTGTTTCTTCAATTCCTTCAGTTCTTCAGGTCCAAGCTTGTAAGGACGCTTGCAAACGGGTTCAGTGCCAGGCTCAAGATCGATAACGAATTCGACTGGCCGATGCGGAGGCATACCCGGAAGCTCTTCTGGAAAGACATCTTGGTACTCACAAACGACTGGAATTTGAGAGATTGCGTGTAGCTCGCCCTTCTCATTGAGAGAAAACAACCGAATGGTTTCATCACGAGCGGCATAGATGATAACATCCTCAGAAGAGTGTGTCAATTGAATTTCCCTGGCAGCACAATCAAGTTGAGCTTTGTGCTGAGAAAGCCAGTCCATCCCGAGAATTAGATCGATATCTGAGTCCCCAAGGACAATTGGTTTAGACAGAAATTTGTAGTCGCCCATCTTGATAGAAACCTCCGGGACGAAATTATTAGCTGTCATTTGCTTACCCGGGGACACAACTGATAAAGAACTAGGCAATGCTTGAAAACCCAACTCATGCTTAGATGCAAAAGGTCTTGAGATGAAAGAAAGTGAAGCACCAGTATCAAATAAGACTTTTGCAGGAATATCATTAACTAAGAGATTACCCATTATCACGTCAGAAGAATCCTCTGCTTGCGCTGCATTCATCATGTTCACCTTTGCAGACTTGGGATTATGCTTGACCACTGCATTGCTTGAAGACCTCACAGGAGGAGGAGGAGGAAGGCGCCTTTGGTTGAAACATTTGTTCGCATAGTGACCTTTCTGTTGGCACTTGTTGCAGGTCACCTCAGAGAGCGGACGGTGATAAGGAGCATTTGACCTTGGAGCTTGAGGCTGAGACTTGTTCTGATAGACTGGGTTGGGTGGGTGGGAAGATCCATGACCACCTGAGTTCTTCTGTTGATAAGGCTGACGGAACGGAGGAGGAGGAAGGTAGAACTTTTGCTGCTTAGCTGCGCCTTGAGAGGAAGAAGAAGACTGAACTGCATCCCTGATTCTCTTCTTAGAAGCCTCACACTTGAGCTGAGCACCTTCTTGCTTGAGGGCCATATTGTAGAATTGATCAAACTGAGTAGGCTCAACAAGAACGAGAGCTAACTGCAGATCCTCTCTAAGGCCACCTCTGAATTGATAGATCATACTCTTTTCATCAGGAACGTCTTGTTTAGCAAAGCGAGCAAGTTTCTGAAACTGCTTATTGTATTCGTACACTGACATGTTGCCTTGCTTGAGATTGCGGAACTCCTCACGCTTGCTCTCAACAACACTGGTAGGAATATGGTGAGCTTTAAAGTCCCGACAGAAATCAGTCCAAGTAATCACTCGACCTCCTCTGGAATCCTTGTATTGCTGGAACCAATCAGCTGCTTGATCCTTGAGCTGAAAAGACGCGAACTTGACGTAGTCCTCAGGCCGGACATTGCTGCATTCGAAATGCTTGTTGATATCCACGAGCCAATCGTCGGCGTCTGTGGCCTCGGCACAGTAGCTAAAAGACTTTGCCTGATTTGCAAGGAACTGGTTGAGGGTAGGAAACTGAGGTTGATGGTTGAACTGCCCTTGACCTTGATTCCCTTGGTTGCCTTGGCCTTGGTTACGCTCTTGCATCAGCTGAATCAACAACTGAGCGTTGGCGTTAGTGGTTGCCATCAAAGTTTGCCGTGCCTCCGGAGGCAGAGGTGGAGGTGGAGGGTTCGCCTGACTCCCATCACTGCGTTCCGGATTCTGACGCGTTGGTGGAGCCATCCTGAAGAGGGTGAAATCTGTTAGCATCTTGATTGACAGATAGACAATTTGAATCAACGGATAGAAATTGCAATGTATAGTCTTCACAATAAACATTCGAACAGGGACGAACAAATGAATTCCAAAGTAAACATCACGTCCATTAAGGTGAGAAGCCACTTGATAAGAGATTGATGAATGAAAATAAAAACAAGGTATGAATGGAACAAATAAGTGGTAAGGATTACCCAATCACAAACCAAATATCTGCGGGAAGACGTGCTAGAGCTACTTGAATCCCACCTATAAACTCCCGAAACTTTCCGGTTATGCAATCAGGTGTTGGGGATACAGGGGAAGCAATATATCTCACCCAAACTAACAATCCCTACATCCAGCTGTATCCATCCGTCAACACATAACCAAGAAACCTTCGGAAATCGTGTACCTCAACCTTCGAAAAGCATCCGTTATACGAGTCATGGCAATACTCCCGTACTCACCTCAGTACTGGGTTATCGGGGTTATCTCACCAACAACTGCATAAAAGAGATTTTCGATGTCGGCGTACTAAACTCAGGTATTCCAGAACTGCAACGATAAAATTATGGCGACAACACCTCAGAGCTCAACTCCCCGGGACACTTCCACTAAACCCCTGACAGGAGGCACCAAGACAATGTTCTCATCATAAAACCATCGGAACGATTCCAAGATACTCGCGTGATCCTAAAAAAAAATTTAGTGAAATTTGAGAAGAGAAAAGTCAAAACTTCTACGACAGGAGACCTCACCAGAGCGACGAAGGGACTGAGGAGTAAAAAGAATTCCTAACTCTCCGATATATATAATCCTAAATGACTCAAAACATTTTTCTAGACACAACTCGGCCGCTAAAAACGATCAAGCAGTGGGGCTCCTAAGGTCGGGGAAGGCTCTGATTACCAACTTGTAACGCCCTCGATGCGGCTATATCTCCCACGTGTCGAAGCACGACTTAGAGGCATAACCGCATTGAAAGCAATGTCGCAAGTGAGGTAATCTTCACACAACCCATGTAATACATAAGGGAAAGAGATACATAGTTGGCTTACAGTCGCCACTTCACACAATACATAAATAAACATCCATCATTCAGATTACACTCAAGGTCCGGCTACGGTACCAAAATAAAAGAAGACTACCCCAAATGCAACACAGATCCCCGATCATCCCAACTGGGCTCAACTACTGATCGTCTGGAAATGAAACATAGTAACGACCAAGGGTCTCATCAAATTCCCACTTCAGCTCAACTGCGCCACTTGCGCTGGTGTCATCGGTACCTGCATATGTTTTGGTAGAATCTGTGAGCCACGGGGACTCAGCAATCTCACACCCGCGAGATCAAGACTATTTAAGCTTAAGGGAAGGTTGGTGTAATGAGGTGGAGCTGCAGCAAGCGACTAGCATATATGGTGGCTACATTCGCAAAAGAGAGCAAGAAGAGATGCAAGGCACGGTCGTGAATCTAGAAGCGATCAAGAAGTGATCCTAGAGCAACCTGCGTCAAACATAACTCCAACACCGTGTTCACTTCCTGGACTCCGGCGAGAAGGGACCATCACGGTTACACACGCGGTTGATGTATTTTTAATTAAGGTCAACTTCGGGTTTTCTACAACCGGACATTAACAAATTCCCATCTGCCTCATAACCACGGGCACGGCTTTCGAAAGATAATACCCTGCAGGGGTGTCCCAACTTAGCCCATCACAAGCTCTCACGGTCAACGAAGGATAAACCTTCTCCCGGGAAGACCCGATCAGTCTCGGAATCCCGGTTCGCATGACATTTTGACAATGGTAAAACTACACCAGCAAAGCCTCCCGAATGTGCCGACAAATCCCGATAGGTGCTGCACATATCTCGTTCTCAGGGCACACCGGATGAGCAGTCCGTACAACTAAAACCAGACCCCAAGTTTCCTTGAGGGGGCGCTGCAAAGCTCTCTAGTTTGGACCAACACTCAGAGGAGCATTGGCCCGGGGGGTTAAATAAGGTGACCCTCGGGCTCGCGAAAACCCAAGGGAAAAAGGCTTAGGTGGCAAATGGTAAAACCAAGGTTGGGCCTTGCTGGAGGAGTTTTATTCAAAGCGAACTGTCACGGGGGTCCCATAAATCACCCAACCGCGTAAGGAACGCAAAATCAAGGAACATAACACCGGTATGATGGAAACTAGGGCGGCAAGAGTGGAACAAAACACCAGGCATAAGGCCGAGCCTTACACCCTTTACCAAATATATAAGGTGCATTAATTAAACAGGAGATATTGTGATATCCCAAAGTATCCATGTTCCAACAAGGAACAAACTTCATCTTCACCTGCAACTAGCAACGCTATAAGAGGGGCTGAGCAAAAGCGGTAACATAGCCAATCAACGATTTGCTAGGAAAGGATTGTTAGAGGGTTGACATGGCAATATGGGTGGCATGATATAGCAAGGGGTAGGTATCGCAGCATAGGCATAGCAAAAGAGCGAGCATCTAGCGAGCAAAGATAGAAGTGATTTCGAGGGTATGGTCATCTTGCCTGCAAGGTTCTCAGAATTGTCGAAGGCTTGATCCTCGTAGGCATTCTCAAAAGGTTCCTCGTTCACGTACTCATCTCCCGGCTCTACCCAAAGCAATAACACAAGCAATGGAACAACAATCAAACAAGGAGCAATGCACAAGCCATATGATGCAATACATGACATGCTATGCGAGATGTGATATGCAATGCATATGTGTGCTCCGGAAGGAAAATGATGAACCGGGCATCAACTTGGCAAACCAAGTATGCCGCTGGAAAGATGAGATGATTTCGGTTGAAATCGATATAAAGATCACCGGAATCGGATGCACGGTTTGCAAATGACAAGCAAAACAAGAATGACGTGAATCTGCGTTTAACAGCACGATGCTACTTAGCATGCAACAAGAAACTATGCTACATCACCCCAACATAAAAACAAAGCATATGACAGTGATCTACAGGAGATGCTTAACAAAAGAGGAACACTGAGCTACGGCTAAATCACATCATAACAGGCTCAAACAAGCATGGTGAAAGTGCAAAAAATATCAGGTTCAAACTAGCATGCCAGAAATTAACATCAGGAAGGCATGTTTAGGGCAAGCAAACAACAAGCTACAGGAACTTATAATAGCAAAACAAGACATGGCAGGAATCTACTCAAAGCATAGATCAAAAGTCCCTTACTGACCATAAGCCAAAAAGGACCAAAAGAAATGATGGCACCCATGTAAACATAGCAAGTTTCATTACAGATCTCAGACTTAACAGAAAAACTGGACATGGCAAAAACAGATAACAAGTAGGCATGTTCGTGAGCTTGATGCACTCACTACAGAGCATCTCATGATAAACTAAGCATACACCCATCAATAAGACATGGCATAGAAGCTATACATGGCAAGAACAACATCATAGCCTAAAAGGATCAACTACAACAACCTTGTGAAAATTGAATATCATGTTAACAATCTGCCAGGAAACATTTTGAAGCAAAAGTAGAGCACGAAAATGACATGCTAGACTACTCCATAAATTCCCACAAAGGCATGGATGGATAGAGGACATCCATATGTTCAAAACACCCATACTGATCATGCTCAAAAAGGGCATAGATCTCTCTGTAACAACATGAACACATGGCATAAAAATAACAGTAGGACATGACTTAGTGAAAACACTAAGTTCCTGAAATCAGCAACATTATCATCCCTAGTTTGCATGCTTGTGCTAGTCACCACAGAGATCACAAAAATACATGGCATACACCCCTGGAAAGATAGCATGGCATAGATCAAAACATATGTAGGGCTCAAGTTCATAAGGTGCACACATTAATCATGGCAAAAATGACAAAAGTGCAAGTTCTGTTAAGAAACAGAAACTAACATCACATAGCCCTCTTCCAACAGCATTTCGGGCATCAATATGAGCTCAAATGAAAATGGTGCGATGAGATGAAATGATGTACTCATCGAGACGAACAATTTGATATGCTACACGCCCAAAATGGAGCCACGGGTGCAAAGTTGTGATGCGATGAAAATGCAACAATATAATGACAGGAAAAGACTTAGTGGATCTCGGGGGTCGGGGAAAGTCAACCTAGGGTTCCTGTGGCACGCGAACCGAGGCGTGGCCGGAGCTCCCGCCGGAGTGGAAGAAGAGGCGGCGGCCGGAGCAGTTGGGGGCGCCGGATCCGGGGCCGGGGTGGCCGGATCTGGCGCGGGGCGCGGGGGCGCGGTCGGAGGCGAGACCAGGCGGCGCCGGCGGCAGGCGGAGGACGCCGGCGGCCTGGGCGCACGGCGGGGCGGAGCGCTGCGGGCCGGCGGCAGAGGCCGGCGACCGGGGCGGCGGAGGAGAGCCGCGGGCTCGGGGGAGCCGGGCGGAGGCGCGGGAGGCGCGGGCCGCGGGGGCCGGCCTCGGGCCCGGCAGGCTTCGGCGGGCGGGGCGGCGATGTGGGGCGCGGGGCTCCATGTGGCGGCGCCCGATTCGTCCGGCGGCGCGGGCGGACGTGTCCGGCCGCCCGGATTTCGTCCGGCGGCGCGAGGGGAGCGGGGAGACTAGGGTTTCGTCCGGAAATTCGGGGGAGGGGGTGTTTTTATAGGTAGGAGGAGCTAGGGAGCTCCAAATGAGGTGCGGTTTTCGCCCACACGATCGTGATCCGACGACGGAGAGCATGGAAGTGACTTAGATGGGTTATTGGGCTGTTTTGGAGGGGTGTTGGGCTGCAACTGAAAAGAGGCCTTTGCGAGAGTGCGGTTAACCGTTGGAGTGTCAAACGAGCTCCACATGACCCGAAACTTGACAGGTGGTCTACCGGTGCTATACCAGGGCCACTTGGCAAGGCTCGGTCCATTCCGAGAACGTTCAACACCCGCACACGAAAAAGAATAAGAGGGGTGCGCCGGTGCATGTGGGGGCGTCGGAATGCAAAACGGACAACGGGGAAAATGCTCGGATGCATGAGACGAACACGTATGCAAATGAGATGCACATGATGACATGATATGAGATGCATGACATGAACAAAATGCCAAACGAAAAACAAAACCCAACCACGGAGGGAATATCATATCACAATGCCGAAAATGGCAAGAGTTGGAGTTACAAATATGGAAAGTTACATCCGGGGTGTTACAGGTGTCTGGCCAGTGGCTCGGTTTGGCGTCGTCCTGATCGACCAAAGAACCACCGGCAGCTCCTCAATCCAGTTCTTTCCGCACTTGTGCAGCCTGTCGAAAGTCCTGGTCTTGAGCCCACGCATCACTTCATCATGTGCCCTCTCCGCTTGACCGGTGCTTCTCGGATGAGCAACAGAAGCGAAGCAGACCTTGGTGCCAAGATCTTGGACGTACCGCATGAAGGTGCGGCTCGTGAATTGCGTGCCGTTGTCGGTGATGATCCTGTTAGGGATCCCGAAGCGGCAAACAATCGACCTGAAGAACTTGACTGCTGACTGTGCTGTCACCTTCCTCACTGCTTCCACTTCCGGCCACTTTGTGAACTTGTCGATTGCAATGTACAAGTACTCAGAGCCCCCGACAGCTTGGGGAAAGGGAACGAGGATGTCGAGCCCCCATACCGAAAATGGCCAGGATAAAGGGATCGTCTAGAGAGCTTGAGCTGGCTGGTGTATCTGCTTGGAATGGAACTGGCAAGCTTCACACTTGGTTACTTGTGCAGTTGCATCCTGGAGGTCTGTCGGCCAAAAGAAACCTTGCCGGAATGCCTTGCCGGCAAGCGCTCTTGTGCCAATGTGGTGTCCACATATGCCTCCATGTATCTCTGCCAACAGCTTTTGTCCATCTTCCCGGTGAATACACTTCAATTTCACACCGTTGAGTCTTCTTCTGTACAGTGTGTTGTCGACAAACTGGTACATACTTGACTGCCGGGCTACTCTTTCCGCTTCTTCTTGCTCTTGGGAAGTTCTCCTGTCTGAAGGAAACGGACAATCTGCTGTGCCCATGCTGGAGCTTGCGGCTCGACAACAAGGACTAAATGCACATATGCTGCTGCGGGAACATCCGCTTCTACGGCGAGAACCTGCGGCTCAGCCGGAGCTTGACGTTCCCCGGCAAGCTTGCCGGAGCAAAACTTGTCGAGAGCGTTTGCTTCAATGGAACAAACCCTAGGGCTTGCCGGAGCAGACTGCTCCTCAGCACTCTTGGTGTTGATCTTGGGGACCTTCTTGACGGCGGCTTCGGGGAGCTCTGCCGGAAAATAGTCACCAGAAATCAACTTCCTCTTCTTGCTCTGTTCAGTTGATGGCATTACGGACGGTTGAGTTAGTTTGATCACAAAGATCCCTGGTTCCACAGGTAAATTAAGTGCGGCGCACTTCGACAGGCCATCGGCAATGTCATTCTGAGCTCTTGGAATATGTTCCATCTGTAGGCCATCAAAGTGTTCTTCTAACTTTCTCACTTCATCAACGTAAGCTTCCATCAACGGACTCTGATAACTCTTGTTAACTTGGCGGACGACAAGCTGCGAGTCACCCCTGACAATGAGCTTCTTGATCCCAAGGTCTGCTGCGATCCTGAGACCGGCAAGCAAACCTTCATACTCTGTGGTGTTGTTTGTTGCTTGCTCCTTGGGAAAGTGCATCTGGACTACGTACTTGAGGTGCTCTCCGATGGGCGCAACAAGTAGCACGCCCGCACCGGTGCCTTGCAGCGAGAAGGCACCATCAAAGTACATCAGCCACTCTTTGCTTGCTTCCTTGACGGGGATGCTCGTTTCTGGAATTTCTTCATCTGGTGTTGGCGTCCATTCTGCTATGAATTCTGCCAATGCTCTGCTTTGGATAGTTGAAGTGCTCTCAAATTTGAGGCCAAAGCTTGACAGTTCCAGTGCCCACTCGACAATCCTGCCTGTTGCTTCTGGATTCTGCAGTATCCTCTTCAGTGGAAAACGAGTGACAACTGTGATCTCATGTGCTTGGAACTAATGGCGCAGCTTTCTCGAGGCCATGAGAAGGCCGAAAAGCAATTTCTGCACACCAGAGTACCTTGACGTAGCCCCCTGCAGAAGGGAACTGACAAAGTAAACTGGGCGCTGCACCATTCTCTTCTTTATCTCCTCACACGCTTGCGCAGATCCATCTTTGTCGGGACCAGAGCTTGTCGGTGAAGTCCCCTGCTTGTCGCTGGATGCATCTGCCGTGGTTGCTGGCTCATCATCCGCCTCCCTCTCCGCTACTAACGCAGCACTAACCACTTGATTGGTTGCCGCTATATACAGCAGCAACTTCTCTTGTGGCTTAGGTGCGACAAGTGTTGGAGTGGAGGACAGGTATCTCTTTAAGTCCTGCAGCGCAGCCTCCGCTTCCGGAGTCCATTTCATTGGACCTGCCTTTTTCAATATTTTGAAAAATGGCAGGGCGCGCTCAGCAGACCTAGAGATAAACCTGCTGAGAGCAGCCACACAACCGGCAAGTATCCGTACATCCTTGACGCGCTTTGGTGCTTCAATCTGCTCAATGGCTTTGATCTTGTCGGGATTGGCTTCAATTCCCCGCTGAGACACGAAGATCCCGAGAAGCTTGCCGGAGGGGACTCCAAACACACACTTCTCGGGGTTAAGCTTGAGGTTGATCTTGCGCAGATTTGCAAAGGTTTCATCTAAATCCTGAATCAGAGTTGCCTTGTCCTTGCTCTTGACTACTATGTCATCCATGTAGGCTTCCACATTTCTGTGTATTTGTGGCTCAAAAGCGTCATGGACTACCCTCGCAAATGTTGAACCAGCATTTCTTTAAACCGAAAGGCATCCGTATGAAAACAGTATGTGCCACATGGAGTGATGAATGCGGTCTTCTCCTCATCCTCTTCTGCCATGAAGATCTGATGGTATCCTGAATATGCGTCAAGAAATGAAAGCAAGTCACATCTAGCCGTGGAGTCAACAATCTGGTCAATGCGCGGTAAGGGAAATGGGTCTTTGGGACAAGCTTTATTGACATCGGTAAAGTCGATACAAAGCCTCCATTTCCCGTTTGCCTTGCGCACGACTACATGATTGGCCAACCACGTAGGATGGAGCACTCCTCTGACAAGGCCTGCTGCTTCCAATTTCTTGATTTCTTCTGCGATGAATTTTTGGCGCTCCACTGCTTGTTTCCTGACCTTCTGCTTGACGGGCCACGCATGAGGACAGACGGCAAGATGGTGCTTGATTACTTTCCTGGGAACACCGGGGATGTCAGACGGTTGCCACGCAAACACGTCGACGTTCGCCCGCAGGAAAGCAACGAACGCACTTTCCTATTTAGGGTCAAGAGTGGCACTGATGGTGAAGGTACCACCAGTGCCGTCCTCCTTGGCGGACACCTTCTTGGTCTCTGGCAGAGCTGCCATTGTCTTCTTACGCTTGCCGGTGGAGCTCGATGGTGCGTCCCCGACGGTAGCGCAGCACTCCGAAGAGGTGCGCTTGCCGGAGTGGGCATCAGAACTCTTGCAGGACTTGGTCTTCTTCTTCCCCCCAGGAGCTTCAACGGCAAGTGACCTGCGATCTGTTGCGGCTGCTGCTTGCCGGTAGATCTTGTCGGCGCAGATAAGAGCATCCTTCTTGTCGCCAGGGACAAAGATGACACTTATCGGGCCTGGCATCTTCAGCATGTTGTATGCATAGTGAGAGGCTGCCATGAATTTGGCGAGTGGTGGACGGCCGAGTATCCCATTGTAAGGCAATGGAAAGTCAGCAACGTCAAAAGTGACCCTCTCAGTCCTGAAGTTCAACTCACTGCCAAATGTCACCGGCAACGTGATCTTTCCCTTCGGCTTGCTCCTTCTCGGATTGATTCCTTGGAATGTGCCAGTCTCTTCGAGCTCGCTGTCAGGGATCTGGAGTTTCTGGAGTACCGCGGAGGAGATCAGGTTCAAGCCGGCCCCTTCGTCAACTAGCATCTTAGTGACCTTGAGGTTGCGGATAGTTGGTGAAACCAACATCGGCAAGCACCCGACCGCAGTTATGCGATTAGGGTGGTCCTCAATATCAAAGATGATAGGCGTGCTGGACCATTTCAGAGGCTTGCGTGACTCAATGGGTGGTTCTACCGCATTGACTTCCCGCACCCACTGCTTGAGCTGGCGGTGTGAAGTATGCAGAGAAGCACCGCCGTCAACGCATAGGACCTCTGTGGCTTTCTGGAACTCCTGCTCACTGGTCCTGTCATCATCCATATCTTCATCGTCGTCATCATCTTCATCCTTGTCGCGGCCGCGGGGAGGTCTGTTTCCTTGCCGCTGCTTGGCCTTGCCGTGGCGTCCTCCTCGGCCAGGACGTTTCTTGCCGGATCCTCCAGTACCTTCTTGGGCCTTCTCCTTGTCGCGTCGCTCGTATTCAGCCTTTTGCTGCTCGACAAGCTGCTCGACCTTCTTGCAGCTCTAGAGGTCATGGCCCTTGGTGCGGTGGATCTTGCAGTACTGCTTGTCGGTGCCGTCCTGCTTATCGCCGACCGCCACAGCGTTCTTGGCGCCACCTTTGTTGCCGGACTGCTCAACGACTAGCACATCTTTGCCTTTCTTCTTCCTGTTGTTCCACCGCCGGTTTTTCTTTGCCGGGGCAGCATCCTCGCTGTCAGATCCTCCTGCTTCTGTATTCTCTCCGGGGAGTTTCCTCCCTTCCTCAGCACGTGCACACTTGTCGGCCAGGGCATACAGCTCACTGACGTCTCTGATCTTGCACATCGCTATCTCCTCCCGCAACCTACGGTTTCGCACGTTCTGATGGAATGCACTGATGACCGCGGTAGGGTAGACATCTGGGATGTTGTGATGTACACGGCTGAATCTCTGAATGTACTTGCGCAGGGGTTCTCCTTCCTTCTGGGCGAGCAGATGAAGGTCGCTCTCTTGGCCATGAGGCTTGTGGCCGCCTGTAAAGGCGCCGACAAACTGATGGCACAGGTCTGCCTAGGAGGATATGGAGTTGTCCGGCAAGTGCATGAGCCAGGACCTGACATTGGGCTTGAGCACCAGCGGAAAGTAGTTGGCAAGGATCTTGTCGTCCCGCCCCCCAGCAACTTGCACCGCGATGGTGTAGTTGCTGAGGAACTCCGACGGATGCGACTTGTCGTCGTACTTCTTTGGTACGTCTGGCTTGAAATTCTTCGTGCTGGGCCACTGGACTTGCCGCAGCTCACGAGTGAACGCAGGGCAACCTACCGCGTACGGCAAGTCGCCTGATTCCCCTGGCGCACGCATGTCGACAGAGGGCCCAGCGCACTGGTCCGATTGACACCGCGCTTCTCTTCGGCGCTCGATGCGAGTACGAGCGTCTTCTTGCTGTCATTCGTGAAGAACTTGGCGCTGATCGCGACGAGCTCGTGGATCTGATGATGCGGTGGAGTCGCTATCGAGGTAGATCCGGCGAGTCGGCGATCTTGGCCTTCTGGGCGGAGAGTGCACGGTGGTTGCACCCCCACCGGTCTTGTTGCCATCGGCTCGCGCCTGGCAATCTTGCCGCGGCTGCAATGTACTCGGCTGCCGTGGAGTGTCGCCGTTTTCGAAGCCGATGAGACTCTGAATGGTGGCCCTCCATTCGTCGATCTTGTCTGCCATTGGAGGGTAATCCAGGAGCAGTTGAGCTCGCGCTAAAGCTTCTGCTGGAGTGGTGGGTGGCAGTGGCGAACGGTGCGAGGAGCGGGATATGCACGGACTTCTAACTATGTTAGAAGGAGCAGTATCCCGTCCAGGCGACCGTGTCTTGCTCGTGCCAGCATGTTGGCGTGCATGCTGGTCTTTAGCATCCCGAGATCCACCAGCTCGATCTTGGTCCAACGAACGTATGGTACCGCGAGTACCATGACGCTGTCGGTCCCGCGCCACCTGGGATGGGCGTGGTGCATGTACGGACGCCGAATTCTGCGCAGCCTTGTCCTTGGACCTGGCAGCACCGTGAGCTCCCTCGTCGATGCCCGTTCTTCCGTCGGCGTCCACCCCACCACCCGTTTGCTCCGGTGGTGGTGGGATCGACGTGGACGGAGCAGCCACCTCCGAAGCCTTCTTCTTCGGTGGCATGTCGATGAAGAAGATGAAGATCTAGCTCGTGTGAACACCGGATCAGGTTCACACAGCCTCAATGCCCCCTACCTGGCGCGCCAAAGATGTCGTGGGAAGCTGATCCACGGACACCTATGGGACCGGCGGCCCGAGCCCCTTTCGGTTCGGCGGGGGGCGGAGGTCGCGCGAAGAGCAGATCGACGCGAAGCACACGAGCAGTTTACCCAGCTTTGGAGCTCTTCGGAGAGATAATACTCCTACTGCTGCATGTCTGATTGTATTGAGTTCTTGCTCGGGAGCGCCGAGTGCTATAGTACACGCTAGCTGCTAACGAGACCGAGTGTGAGTGTTTTCTGGCTTCGAACCCCCCTCTACGTTGCGCATGGGCCTCCTTTTATATGCTCAAGGGGTCACCGACAGGTGGCAACATAAACAAGGGTAAAAATGGAAAAGGTGTTGCGGTTGGTACAACTACTTGTACAGTGTATCATACCTAACCCTGACGGCAGGGGACAAAGGCATTAAATGCCCGTCTGTGTCGCCCAAATAGTGCAGAAAGGGACTGTCAGGGACGCCACCGCTTGCCATGATGGCAATCTTGTCAGCGTCTCTTGCCACTGCGCACCGCTGGCTGCACAGCCTCCTGCCACGCGCACCTGGGAAGGCCCTAGGGCGACACGTTGGCGGATGTGCTGGAGCACAGGTACAGAGTGGTAGCTTTCCGCGGTAAGCGCCTTGCCGCGGTCGTTGTCTTGTCGCGTCCGGAAGCTTGTCGCTCACCGGGTCTTGCCGGGACGCGTGGCGCGTCGCCGCAAGTTCCTTGAGATGCCTCGGCTGGCCTTCCCGGCAAGCTCCTCTTGCCGGGGTCTTGTCTCCTTGGCTTGAATACTTTGTTCTTGAATGGCTCCAAAGGAACCACGGAGGACCTTGGCGGTCGCCCGGCAAGCCTTGCCGCGGGGTGCTGCGACTGCCCGTGCACAAGTTCGGGATACTAGGGTACCCCTACTCTAGTACACCGACAGAGACACAACAGTTTATCCTGGTTCGGTCCACCTTGCGGTGTAATACCCTACTCCAGCGTTTTGGTGGACTGCCTCGAAGGGCTGATGATGAACTAGTACAGTGGATGAACTGGCCTCAGGAGGTGAGGTGTTCTTGAGCTCAGTAGAGCTGGTGAGGTGATTGGATGAGAAGGGATCTCCCTCCCCTTTCGTTTTTGCTAAGTCCTATTTATAGTGGCCTTGGCCCTCTTCCCAAATGTTGGCGGGAAGGGATCCCACAACGGCCAGATTTGGAGGGGGACAAGTAGTACATCCTATCCTGACTAAAGTGGTCTTCGCCTGCAAAAAGCGTCTGGTCCTGACACTACGGTGGGCTCGGTGATGACCTCCGTCCTGCCGTCCTAGTGGTCTTGGTCTTTGTTGTGCTAGAATGGAAACCTTTGGCTGATTCCCCAGGACTCCACACCTACCACTTGCCTCCTTTGCACGCAAGGGGAAACTGGCGTCTCCCTGACCTTGGTCGTCATGGCTCACGTCAGCTGTTCCTTGTGAGGCGCACCTTGCATAGATCTCTCTGGCCCTCGGGGGTCGTGGCGTCGTCCGCCTCGCGAGGGTCTTGAGCTGTTGATGCTGAAGCTAGGCCGTACTGGGCCGCTGATGGAGCCGCGCAGTGGGCCGTAGGTAGGCAAGTCTGGGTACCCCCATATCTAGAACGCTGACAGTAGCCCCTGGGCCCAAGGCACACTCGGACTTGGCTCGTAGGCGAAGCCAAAAGGCAAGTGCAGAGCGCCACGGGCCCTAACCGCCTGTGGCCTTGAACAACGCGTGGTGATTGGTGGGACATGGACGTCTCCAATTCCCCACACTGCCTTGGCAACCATTCGACTTGATGGCTCGATGCTTGATACGTCTCCGTCGTATCTATAATTTTTGATTGTTCCATGCAAATATTATTCAACATTCATATACTTTTGGCAACTTTTTATACAATTTTTGGGTCTAACATATTGATCCAGTGCCCAGTGCTAGTTCCTGTTTGTTGCATGTTTTATGTTTCGCAGAAACCCCATAGCAAACGGAGTCCAAATGGGATAAAAACGGATGGAGAATACTTTTGGAATATTTGTGATTTTTTGGGAAGAAGAATCAACACGAGACTGTGCCCGAGGGGGCCATGAGGCAGGGGGCGCGCCCCTGACCCTCGTGGGCACCCCATAAGGCTGTTGACGCTCTTCTTTTGCTGCAGGAAAGCTTATTTTTGGAGAAAAATCTCGGTGAAGGTTGCAACCCAATCGGAGTTACGAATCTCCGAATATAGAAGAAATGGTGAAAGGGCAGAATCTGAGAATGCAGAAATAGAGAGAGACAAAGAGACATATCCAATCTCGGAGGAGCTCTCGCCCCTCCCACACCATGGGAGCCATGGACCAGAGGGAGAACCTTCTCCCATCTAGGGAGAAGGTGAAGTAAGAAGAAGAAGAAGGGGGGCTCTCTCCCCCTTGCTTCGGGTGGCGCCGGAACGCCGCCGGGGGCCATCATCATCACCGCGATCTACACCAACACCTCCATCATCTTCACCAACATCTTCATCACCTTCCCCCATCTATATTCAGTGGTCCTCTCTCCTGCAACCCGCTGTACCCTCTACTTGAACATGGTGCTTTATGCTTCATATTATTATCCAATGATGTGTAGCCATCCTATGATGTTTGAGTAGATTTTCGTTGTCCTATCGGTGATTGGTGAATTGCTATGATTGATTTAATTATCTTGTGGTTATGTTGCTGTCCTATTGTGCCCTCCGTGTCGTGCAAGCGGGAGGGATTCCTGCTGTAGGGTGTTGCAATATGTTCATGATTCGCTTATAGTGGGTTGCTTGAGTGACTGAAGCATAAACCTGAGTAAGGGGGGTTTTAGCATATGTGATAAAGGGGACTTGATGCTTTAATGCTATGGTTGGGTTTTACCTTAATGATCTTTAGTAGTTGCAGATGCCTTCTAGAGTTCCAATCATAAGTGCATATGATCCAAGAAGAGAAAGTATGTTAGCTTAAGCATCTCCCACATAAAACTTTCTATCAGTCTAGTAAAGTAGGTAATTGCTTAGGGACAATTTCACAACTCCTGCCACCACTTTTCCACACTCGCTATATTTACTTTATTGCTTCTTTATCTAAACAGCCCCTAGTTATATTTACGTGCTCTTTATTATGTTGCAAACGTATCCAACAACACCTACAATGTCCTTCTAGTTTCATACTTGTTCTAGGTAAAGCAAACGCTATGCATGCCTAGAGTTGTATCGGTGGTCGATAGAACTTGAGGGAATATTTTTTCTCCCTTTAGCTCCTCGTTGGGTTCGACACTCTTTCTTATCAAAAGAGGCTACAATTGATCCCCTATACTTGTGGGTTATTCTCGTGTGTGCTTGTTTTCTATATCACTAAGTAATTTTTATTTGCTGTTCTAAGTTGTTCTCTATCTTTAGTTATGGATACGGAACACAAAATACCAAAAAAATAGGTGTACTTGCTACTCATGGAGATGCGGAACCTCCTAAAACCCTCGATGTTGGTTATGTGAAAAATATTATGTACTACTTTGATAATCCTAAGAAAACCCCATTCAATTATGTTATGGGAGACACGTTGGATCAACGTGAATACTTTAGGAACTATCGCTTGACACAAAAGGGAAACTATTATGGGATCAAATTCGTATGTTGCATTGGTATGCTCATGAACTGTGCTTGAGATATGATTGTACTTGTTGATCTAGGATGAAGGCTCCACACATTCCCATTTCATGCAAATTTAATAATAATGAAACCTTAGCTTCTTGTGCTAATGGTATATATGATTACTATGATGTGGAACAAATAGAAGAATTCGTTGCTTTTATGGGTGCTTATGAGATTGAATCTTTGTTTAAAGAGTGTGAAAATCTTGATGATGTTGTTTACACACCTGGAAATTTTTGCTATACTTAAATATTGTTATGAGAATTGTGAATACAATGCCGATATTGATGCGTTTATTGAGAAAGTCTCCGATGTCCAAGAAGAGACTAATATTTTGCAGGAGTCTATGGAGGAAGAAATTGATGAAAATGTGAGCTCATTGGATGAAAAAGATGATCAGGAGAGTGAAGAACAAAAGGAGGAAGAGCGGATTAGCTACCCGTGCCCACCTTCTAATGAGAGTAACTCGTCAACTCATACATTGTTTAATTCCCCTTCGTGCTTACTGAAGGATGAGTGCTATGATGATTGTTAGGATCCCGTTGATTCTCTTGAAATATCCCTTTTTGATGAAACTTGCTATGCTTGTGGCCAAGATGCCAATATGAATTATGCTTATGGAGATGAACTTGCTATAGTTCCTTATGTTAAACATGAATTTTTTGCTACTGCACCCACTCATGATAGTCCTATTATCTTTTTGAATTCTACCGATGACACTATATCGGAGACGTTTGCACTTATTAAGGATTATATTGATGGGTTGCGTTTTACTACTAAACATGATGATGTTGATAGATATAATATGCATGTGCTTGCTGCTCCTACTTGAAATTATTATGAGAGAGGAACTATATCTCAACCTCTCTATGTTTCCAATATGATAAAATTGCAAAAAACTTCTTATACCATGCATTGGTCTTCACAATGTGTCAGGACCGGTTTTCCAATAAAATATTTATTGAAAACTTGACCATTTTATCTGAGTAGTATAGAAAAATCCTCCTTACTGGTAGACAAATCCTTGATACAGAAATCCAGAAGTACTAAATATTATACAAGGTTGAGCTGAGCCTGCTCAACAATTTATTACAAGCACGCCGATATTATACATAAAGGCGGATATGACACAAAGGGTATGGTGGCATAACTACTGACTCGTAATAAAAGTGGTGGTGGATATGTCATAGTGAAGTGGGTGACATGACTCCAAAATCTTACAACTCATCAAGCACCGGAGTGAGGCTTGATAATTTTATTAGGGTAGCGGAAGCGTATATAATACAAGTGACCAACTCCAGGATCGCACGGGACTGAACGGGACTCCTCCTGGCGTCGGACTCGCTATCGTACTCTTCATCCATAAGATCGCCTTCGTCAACATCTAGCCAAATCAACAAGCCAGGTGAGTACTTTGAATGTACTCGCAAGACAGTTTGGACATAAGATATAACAAATGCAAACATGATGCACATGAGTAGACTAGTAATGCACACTCAGATAATAAATTCGCACTGCATGTAAAATAAAAAGGAAGTCGGCCGGCAATCCTCCCGACATCCCCATAAAATAGATGAAGACCGATCGGGTGTCTGAAGCGACGCCTTGAAAGGTAAAAATAAATTAACATTCCGCAGTCGGGCATCAGGGCGACACAACATAAAGGGCTTAGATTGAAATGTAAATGACAGTATGTGCCACAGTCGGACGTCTAAGCGACATCTTGAAAAGGGCTTATAAAGAAAGTAAATAACATGGATGCCACAGTCGGATGTCTGAGTGACATCACATAAAGGGCTTATATCAAAAAGTAAATAACAAGAATGCCACAGTCGGACGTCTGAGCGACATCACATAAAGGGCTTATATCAAAAGTAAATAACAAGAATGCCACAGTCGGACGCTGAGCAACATCACATAAAGGGCTTATATCAAAAGTAAATAACAAGAATGCCACAGTCGGACGTCTGAGCGACATCACATAAAGGGCTTATATTTCACCATTCGCATTCAAGTAGCTCATGAATTTAAATCATCCCAAGGAAATACTCACTACATAATAGTAAACTGGTTAGTCCATCCACAGGAATAACATTCAGTCGGGTTTACCACTCATGTTTATTCACCGAAGATTGTCATCGAGACTGAGACTAACACTAAGACCGACGTTGAGACTGACACTGGTACTGACACTGAGATGTTGTTCAAGTCCTTGACCATGGACATGGTTATTCGAATGGTTTTTGACTCTGCAGAGTTTGTACTCTTTACCTACAGCCAACGGATTTCCTTAGTCATAAAGGACTAGTTCCATTTACGGTATTTTAGAAGAAACACATCTAACCAGTACACACCCATTCCACATTCCGCTGCCAGGAATCACCCTAGGCAACCTTCAAGAAAAACTCTAAGACGGGGAGGCCATAACCTCGAGTAGCATGGGATCAAATTTATATCGCGCGCTCTAAGGGGTGACCCCTCTCGGTCCCAACCGGAAGCACCCATGCCCCCTGACCGGATGACGGGCTTTAATCCAGGGCCATAGAACCCTCATCACGGCCCCTCTATTTGGTGTGTACAAGGAAAGAGGTTTGCAACTGACTAGACCGCATTCTTTGCAGAAGACATGTGGCAGCATGAAAAAGGGGACGAACGGGAACATGACTTGATCCCCGTTAATACTGGAGTTAAATGGTTGACATAAGACTGGCATGCATCAACAATTCCAGCTTGCAACCTATCATGCCACCACATGATCAGGTTATCTCACCATCATATGAACACATCAACTTTCGAAGCTCACTTGTAGCTTGCCATGCATGCTATATAACATTCACTAATGCTTATATAAACATGCCATGAGAAAACTACTCAAGCAAACATGCAAGACACTCATCATATCAAAGGTTCAAACATGCTTGCCTGGTTCGGAGTATTCGGAGTCTAGCTCGATGAAGTTTGTGGCTCCGTCACCTCCTTCGTATCTACATTATAAAAGAAATCGGATACTAACATAAATACCGTGCGTGCATGAGAATTGCTCCAAATAGTTTTCAAATAAATATGATAAAAAACTAGACAGAAAAATAAAAATGACAGAAAAAGAATCAGCTCAAAATCATCTTTTGTTTAAAAGTTATAAAGGCTTTACTCCAGGGACTAATCTGTGATGAGGCGCTTTCGGAAAATGTTTCGAATAAAAGAGAAAAGGCTGACGAGGGGGTCCCACCCGTCAGGTTTAAAAATCAGAACAGAGTCCCGCCGGCGCTTGAGGCTCGCGGTGGTCGCCGGCGTTGATCCACGGCGAGGCAGGGGGAGTGGAGGGTACCTACGGACTCACGGAGCTCTCCCGCGTCTGCGGGTGGTGGAGTTGGTCATCGGCGAGCACCACATCGACGGTGGCCTCCTCTCCGGCAGACGGTGGTTCGGTCGAGGATGGATCTCACCGAGGATGGCTGCAGACGCCAAATTTAAGAGCGGGTTAGAGGAGTGGGAGTACTAGGACGCTACTGACGCAGCTTGGGGGGCGGGGGTGCTCTCACCAGAGAGAATCATGCCGGAGCCCGAAGCGGATCGGGGCGGCCGGAGTCGGGGAAGAAGGCTCTCTCGAGGCCCTCTAATGAGTGTGGTGAGGTTCTGAGGCGAGGAGGGGAGGTGCTGGGTCGAGAACGAGCTCGGGGCCTCCATTTATAGCTGGCCCGAGGCGGTTGCCAAGAACGGAACTACTCCGGCGAGCGATTACGGCGAGGCAGTGGTCGGGCTGGATATTTAGGCGACTGGGCATCTTCGGATTGGTTCACTGGCTACATTCAATAGCTAATCCTGGTAGAACTTGGGCGATACTCCAGGCCTTCGACGGAACGGCCTCACGGGCACGTCGGCAGCAGAGAGCGCGCTCTGTGCTTCTCAAGTCACGACGACGGTTCTACAGCATGCACGGGGAAGGGGACGGCCACCTGGCGGCTCCTGGTGGTGTGGGCGGTGCTAGACGGCGCCGTACCACGCTGAGCCTCTCTGGTGGCCATAGTGAACGTTGCTGCCACCGCTCACGGGGGCGATGTACCCCTGCCAGCTCACCGCCGACGCCTACATCCATCCAGACGACCGTGCGGCACGATGGATAAGCAGTGAGCAAGGCGCCAACCTGTGCACTGGTGAGATCGACGCCGGGTTCTGAAGAAAACGACACTGCCACTAAACTGAAACACTGAATTTCTGAATTTGAATAGAAACAGTGCACACCAGCTATTCGACGAAATGATTTAGGCACGTGGAAAATTTTCCTTGAGCTAATCCTTGGTGAGGTGATCTCTTGATGCATCTAGAGGCTACCTGAATTATCTCAGATTTTTAGAAAAAGAAAAAGAATGAATTTCATAAAAAATGGCAAATCTGGTCCAAACTTGCAGCAAGCAAATTTTGAAATTTTTGAACTGTGGACCAGCAGATCTTGATGGATCTTGGTTGAGGGTGCTAAGGACTAGCCAGAGGAATTTATTTGGAGTCGACACTCAAAGGAAATCTGGCAGTTTCTTTGTAAATCTCTAAGGTCCAAATTAAATGACAGAAAAGATTTTGAGGTTAAAATAAATAGAAATAAGATCTAGGGAAGTTGAAACTTGCTGGAATTGGATGCTTGGGTTGACCCAAAGTAGGGAGGTGGGTTTGGCAGAAAGTTTTCAACATAGGTCATGGCAAAAGAGAAATCTTTGAATGGGAAACAGTAAATCCATAATTTATAGGAATTCTTTTTAATAAAAAGAATTGTAAAACCTTCAAAAATTATTTGTGTTGAGCCAACACAAGGTAAAAAATCTTCAAGACCAAAATCAAGCTTGGGAAGAACTCATAAAAAAATTATTTGTCATAAAAGAAATTTTTTGAGAAGGAGAGTCTTTTAAAAAAAATTAAATAACCTCCTTGCAATTCATTAAAGAATTTGAAAAAAACCAAATCAAAATTTTTTTTTGGAGTGTTACAACACCTACCCCCTTAGGAAAAATCTCGTCCCCGAGATTTCAGCTGATCCTCAAATAGGTGTGGGTACTCTGTCCAAAGAAAGTCCTCTCTTTCCCATGTTGCTTCATCCTCGGTGTGATTGCTCCATTGAACCTTGAAAAACTTAATTGTTTTCTGACGGGTCCTTCTTTCAGACTCCTCCAATATCTTTATTGGATGCTCCCTGTAGGTGAGGTCTGGTTACACATCAATGCTCTCATGAGATCAATGCTTTTCTGGGTTGCTTACACATTTCCTCAACTGTGAGATGTGGAACACGTCGTAGACGTCAAACAGTTCCTTGGGTAGGTCTAGCTGGTAGGCCACTATGCCTCTTCGTGCAGTCACACAGAAGCGTCCAATAAACCGTGGTGCTAGCTTTCCTTTAATTTTGAATCGTTGCAGGCCCCTCATAGGAGATACTCGTAGGTACACATATTCGCCGGGTTCAAAGCTGACTTCACAATGTTTTTGATCGTAATAACTCTTTTGTCGGCTCTGGGTTGTCTTGAGTCGATCCCTGATTAGTCTAACTTTCTCCTTAGCTTCCTTGAGTATGTCGGGGCCGAAGATACGACTGTCTCTTATTTCTGACCAATTCAATGGGGTAAGGCATCTTTGCCCGTACAAGGCTTCAAAACGTGCCATTTGCAGACTGGCTTGGTAACTGTTGTTGTATGCGAACTCGGCATACGGCAAGCTTTCTTCCCAACTTATTCCATAGGTGAGAACACATGCTCTTAGCATATCCTCTAGAATTTGGTTCACACATTCAGTTTGTCCTCCAGTCTGGGGGTGGTATGCTGTATTGAATACTAGTTGAGTTCCGAGAGCTTGTTGTAAATGATCCCAAAATCCAGAGACAAATTGAGTGCCTCTGTCGGATATTATAGTCTTTGGAATCCCATGCAGACAAAATATACGGGAGAGATAAAGTTTGGCAAGCTTCTGATTGGTGTGGGTTGTCTTTACTGGGATGAAATGTGCCACCTTCGTTAATTTATCTGTGATGACCCATATGGCATCATTCCCGTGTCGTGACCGAGGTAGTCCGACCATAAAATCCATTCCAATTTCGTCCCATTTCCACTCAGGTATCTTGTTTGGCTGTAATAGTCCTGCTGGTTTTTGGTGATCGGCTTTAATGCGCTGACATGAATCACGACATGTAATGAATGTGGCTATATCCCTCTTCATACAGTACCACCAAAATTTTCCCTGAAAGTCCGTGTACATTTTGGTTCCTCCAGGATGGATTGAATATGGAGCGGTGTGGCCTTTGGCTAGAATTTGCTGTTTGAGGTCTTCTATATTTGGTACGCAAAGTCTGTCTCCGTACCATAATATTCCCTTATCGTCTATGACGAATTCTGAGGCCTTGCCCAGACTCACATTTCTTTTTATGCCTTCGATGCTGGGGTGTCCATGCTGAGACTTCTTAATCTGTTCCATTAGGGTGGGCTGTATTTCCAAATTTAACTCATTGCCCTCAGAGACCATCACCAAGTTCAGTTTGGCGAACTCCTGCTGAAATTCAGGTCTCAAGTTCTGTAGACTGTCGTTGCCTGCGCTGGGGTTTCGACTAAGAGCATCTTCCACTACATTCACCTTTCCTGGATGGTAGTGGATGCCAACATCATAATCTTTCACTAGTTTCAACTAGCGCCATTGTCGTAAATTGAATTCTGGTTGTGTGAAAATATATTTGAGGACTTATGGTCCGTATATATTTCACAACGATTCCCAAGCAAAAAGTGCCTCCACTCTTTGAGTGCATGAATGACTGCTGCCAACTCTAAGTCATGAGTGGGATAATTTTCTTCATGCTTTAGTAGTTGCCTAGAAGTGTACGCGACTACTTTGCCCTCTTGCATTAATACGCATCTGAGGCCCTTCCGGGATGCGTTACAATACACTTCAAAACTTTTGTGTATGTCTGGTACAACCAATACTGGTGCTGTTGTTAATTTCCTTTTGAGTTCTTGGAAACTTTTCTCGCAAGCTTCAGTCCATACAAATTTCTTATCCTTCTTGAGTAACTGTGTCATTGGTTTTGCTATGGTGGAGAACCCTTCAATAAATCTTCGGTAATATCCTTCCATTCCCAGGAAACTTTGTACATCTATTACGTTGGCTGGTGGTTTCCAGCCAAGTACGGCCTTGACTTTTTCTGGGTCTACGGCAACACCTTCTTGGGTCAATACATGGCCTAGAAAACCAACCTGTCTTAACCAAAATTCACATTTGCTAAATTTGGCGTATAATTCATGTTTCCTTAATTCCCCCAGTACAATTCTGAGATGTTCAGCATGTTCTTCTAGTGAGTATACCAGTATATCATCAATGAACACCATAACGAATTTGTCCATAAATTTCATAAACACTTTTTTCATGAGGTGAACAAAATATTCGGGGGCGTTTGTTAGTCCAAACGGCATTACTGTAAATTCATATAATCCGCATCTGGAGGTGAATGCTGTCTTAGGGATATCTTCTATCTGTACCTTTAATTGATGATACCCCGACCTTAAATCAATTTTTGAGAAAACCTTGTCTCGTGCGAGCTGGTCAAATAAATCATTTATCCGTGGCATCAGATATTTGTTTTTGATGGTGACCATGTTGAGGGCTCGATAGTCTATGCATAATCTCAGTGTCCCATCCTTTTTCTTGGCAAATAATACTGGTGAACCCCAAGGTGAGGATCTGGCTCGTATAAATCCTTTGTCAAGTAATTCTTTTATTTGCTTCTTTAATTCTACCAACTCGGAGGGTGCCATTCTATAGGGTTTCTTGTAAATGGGGGTGGTTCCAGGCGCTAGTTCAATGATGAACTCTATTTCCCGGTCTGGTGGCATGCCTGGTAGTTCTTCGGGAAATACGTCAGGGAACTCACACACCACTGGAACTTTTCTTAACTCTAAAATGTCCACCTTGTTCAACCTTGGTTGTCGTGATATTGGTCTTTCTTAAGCTGCAATTTTTATCGTCTTCCCGTGATGACGAGTAAGAATTACAGTCCGATTGAAGCAGTCGATAAGTCCTTTGTTGGTGGTCAACCAGTCCATTCCTAGGATAACATCCAGTCCCTTATTTTCCAATACAATGAGGTTTGCCTGAATCTTTAGTCCCTCAAACTCAATAACCACACCTTGGCAGTAACTCTGAGTGATTTGCTTAATCCCGGGGGACTTGATGATCATGGATTTTTCCAAGGGAAACATCGAAAAATCATGTTGCAAAGCAAATTTCTTTGAAATGAACGAGTGAGAATCTCCAGAATCAAACAAAACCGTGGCAGGTATTGTGTTGACAGGGAACATACCGAGTACGATATCCGGGGCATTCTGTGCTTCCTCCTTGGTCACATGGTTCAAGTGACCCTTCTTGTGATTGTTATTGGGGTTGAAGTTGTTACGCTTGGGTGTTGAATTATTTCCACTATTGTTCGGCTTGGGGGCCGAGTTTCTTGGCTTTGGGCACTGTTTGGCATAGTGTCCTTCCTCTCCACAAGCGTAGCAAGTAACACCTGGGCGATATGTAAATCCTTGTCCCTTGCTCGAAAAATTTTGTTTGGGCGTGGAACATTGGTCGTGCATTTGTTTGCTCCATTTTTCTGAAAATCAGTCTTGTTCCGGTTGTTGCGAGCATGAGCAGTCTTGTCCCTTTTGCGCTTGCGAAAATCCTCCAAGCTGCGGCGGTCATTTTCCAATGTAATGGTTTTGTCCACAAGTGTTTTGAAATACGGAAAGGTGTGAACGACTAGCTGGCATTTAAGCGCTGGTGCCAGACCATCCAGAATTTTTTCCATCTTTTTATTTTCAGTCATGTGCTCTACGTTGGCATAACGTGGTAATTGAGTAAACTGACTATTATACTCAGTCACTGTCATGCTTCTCTGCTTGAGGTCATCAAACTCCCTTTTCTTGATCTTCATAATGTTTCTGGGAATGTGCGCCCCACGAAAACCTTCTTTAATTTCTTCCCAAGTGATGTTATTTTCATTGGGGTGCATGTGTAGGAAATTTTCCCACCATGATGCAGCTGCTCCAGTGAGGTAGTGAGGTGTGTAAAGTACCTTCTCACGGTCCGAACATTGTGCAATAATTAACTTCCTTTCAATGTCTCAAAGCCAATCATCGGCCTCCAGAGGTCTATTAGTGTGAGAGAACGTTGGGGGACGCGTCTTTTGTAGTTCACACAATTTGGAATGCTGTTGATATGGTTCACGGTGATTTCCCATATTGATAACATGATTCATCATTTCTTGATGCTGCTGCTGGCTTTGCTCATAGAGGCAACATACTTGAGAAAATGCTGCTTCACTGCCTTGTTGACTTGACTGCCCTTGTGTGAAATTGTTACTTGTCTGGGTACCATAATTTTCTTCCGGCGGACTTGGCATGGAACGAGTCCAGGGACGAGGCATTTTCGACTCTGGGGTATTTTTGCAGAACTCATGAGAAAAACTGAGTGGCAAAAATAAATAATTTTGCAAAGACAGAATTTTGAGAAATCCAACATTTTTCAAGAAAAATACTTGATTGCGCATGGAGAAGACCGCTCAGTACATATCTTACACGCAAGCCATAATTATACAATACATCACTCAGGATGTGCGTACACATTCCTGACATGTTATTTAGGCTAGTGCACTTCTCCGAGTTCCTACATGATGCGCACACAAACTACTTCTCACCAAACCTATATACATACAAACATATCATACAAGTTGGTACATCGCACGGCTGCTAGGCGCACTCAGTCGGAGATGGTAAGAACTTCCCTCGGCCTACCGAGGGTAAGACCCAGTGTTGCTGGAGACTCAACCTCCTCCTCACTAATAGGCTTCAAGCGTGAAGTGCTGAGTTGAGGAGCTAGTGCGGGCGCGGCAGGTGGTGCAACACTGACTGGAGTGGGAGCAATGACTTGGTCAAACTCCTCAGTGGTAGGCAGGCGGCGAGCGATGGCGAAGATGGCAGGTGTATAGGATGCTGAGGACGAGACGTAAGTCAGTGGTGATGCTGTATGGACGAGCTCCCTCCTGTTGGCGGAACAACCCTGAACTAAGTCCATACGAGCAGCCACAAGGTCATCCATGAGGTTATCAAAAGCTGCCTCAAGAGCTTTGAGATACTCAACCAACATTTCAATAGCCTCATCTCTTTCTCCCCTAGGGCAAGCGAATGCATAGTGACAAGTGTATGGCAAGTGGCATGGGAGGTAGCGGTAGCGACGAGCCTTCATCGAAGGAAGATCATCCCGGAGACGAGCTATTGCCTCACGGGCAGCCATCTGCATGGCATGCCTCTCCGTAGGCATGGCCCTTCCCACAAATCGGAAGCGGCGTGACTCTGAATGTCCTCCCTTGAATTACACTGCGGCCTGGTGCATAGACACGTTTTCGCTAATCTTGTGCTGGTAGAGTGTGAACTCCGGACGAGCCGATGGCCCGATCGGGACCTTGGTGATGGAGACATGAAGCTTGATAAATCCCTCAGGTACATTGGCAAACACCTGTGACTCACAGTCGCTGCCAGCCATCTATAAAGGTAGACAAAAATTCCGAACAGTCAAATCATAAGTTTATAATGACTAACAGAAAATTGCTACCTTTGCAAAATGTTAAAATAGCACTTATTACGCTAATAACCGATTAGCGGTCGCACGTAGTGGCTTCCTACAGTAAGCCTGGCTCTGATTCCAAGGTTGTCAGGCCGGTTTTCCAATAAAATATTTATTGAAAAATCGACCATTTTAACCGACCAGTATAGAAAAATCCTCCTTACTGGTAGACAAATCCTTGATACAGAAATCCAGAAGTACTAAATATTATACAAGGTTGAGCTGAGGCTGCTCAACAATTTATTACAAGCATGTCGATATTATACATAAAGGCGGATATAACAAAAGAAAATAACATGGATGCCACAGTCGGATGTCTGAGCGACATCACATAAAGGGCTTATATCAAAAGTAAATAACAAGAATGCCACAGTCGAACGTCTGAGCGACATCACATAAAGGGCTTATATCAAAAGTAAATAACAAGAATGCCACAGTCGGACGTCTGAGCGACATCACATAAAGGGCTTATATCAAAAGTAAATAACAAGAATGCCACAATCAATGTCTGAGCGACGTCACATAAAGGGCTTATATTTCACCATTCGCATTCAAGTAGCTCATGAATTTAAATCATCCCAAGGAAATACTCAGTACATAATAGTAAACTGGTTAGTCCATCCACAGGAATAACATTCAGCCGGGTTTACCACTTATGTTTATTCACCGGAGATTGTCACTGAGACTGACACGGAGACTGACGCTGAGACGGAAGTTGAGACTGACACTGGTACTGACACTGAGATGTTGTTCAAGTCCTTGACCATGGACATGGTTATTCGAATGGTTTTTGACTCTGCAGAGTTTGTACTCTTTACCCATAGCCAACGGATTTCTGCAGTCACAAAGGACTAGTTCCATTTACAGTATTTTAGAAGAAACACATCTAAACAGTACACACCCATTCCACATTCCGCTGCCAGGAATCACCCTAGGCAACGTTCAAGAAAAACTCTAAGACGGGGAGGCCACAACCTCGAGTAGCATGGGTCAAATTTATATCGCGCGCTCTAAGGGGTGCCACCCTCTCGGTCCCAATCGGAAACACCCATGCCCCCTGACCAGATGACGGGCTTTTATCCAGGGCCGTGGAACCCTCATCACGGCCCCTCTATTTGGTGTGTACAAGGAAAGAGGTTTGCAACTGACTAGACCGCATTCTTTGCAGAAGACATGTGGCGGCACAAAAAAGGGGACGAACGGGAACATGACTTGACCCCCGTTAATACTGGAGTTAAACGGTTGACATAAGACTGGCATGCTTCAATAATACCAGCTTGCAACCTATCATGCCACCACATGATCAGGTTATCTCACCATCATATGAACACATCAACTTTCGAAGCTCACTTGTAGCTTGCCATGCATGCAATATAACATTCACTAATGCTTATACAAACATGCCATGAGAAAACTACTCAAGCAAATATGCAAGACACTCATCATATCAAAGGTTCAAACATGCTTGCCTGGTTCGGAGTAGTCGGAGTCTAGCTCGGTGAAGTTTGCGGCTCTGTCACCTCCTTCGGTATCTACGTCATAAAAGAAATCGAATACTAACGTAAATACCGTGCGTGCATAAAACTTGCTCGAAATATTTTTCAAATAAATATGATAAAAAACTAGATAGAAAAATAAAGATGACAGAAAAAGAATCAGCTCAAAATCATCTTTTATTTAAAAGTTATAAAGGTTTTAGTCCAGGGACTAATCTGTGATGAAACAGAAACTTTCCAGGGGCTAGTTTAAAAAAACAGAAAACATTTCGGTTAGAAAACGTATTTTGCCCGAAGGCTCTTTCATAAAACGTTTCGAATAAAAGAGAAAAGGATGACGAGGGGGTCCCACCCGTCAGGTTTAAAAATCAGAACAGAGTCCCGCCGGCGCCCGAGGCTCGCGGTGGTCGCCGATGTCGATCCACGGCGAGGCAGGGGGAGTGGATGGTACCTACGGACTCAGAGAGCTCTCCCGCATCTGTGGGTGGTGGAGTTGGTCATCGGCGAGGACCACGTTGATGGCGGCCTCCTCTTCGGCGGACGGTGGTTCGGTCGAGGATGGATCTCACTAAGGAGGGCTGCAGACGCCAAATTTAAGCGCGAGTTAGAGGAGTGGGAGTACTAGGAGGCTACTGACGCAGTTTGGGGGGGGCGGGGGTGCTCTCACCAGAGAGAATCTTGCCGGAGCCCGAAACGGATCGGGGCGGCCAGAGTCGGGGAAGAAGGATCTCCCGAGGCGCTCTAATGAGTGTGGCGAGGTTCTGAGGCGAGGAGGGGAGGTGCTGGGTTGAGAACGAGCTCGGGGTCTCCATTTATAGCCGGCCCGAGGCGATTGCCGAGAACGGGATTACTCCAGCGAGCGATTACGGCGAGGCAGTGGTCGGGCTGGAGGTTTAGGCGACTGGGCATCTTCGTATTGGTTTACTGGCTCCATTCAACAGCTAATCCTGGTACAACTTGGGAGATACTCTAGGCCTTCGATGGAACGGCCTCACGAGCACGTCGGCGGCAGAGAGCACGCTCTGTGCTTCTTAGGTCACGGTGACGGTTCTGCAGCACGCACGCGGAAGGGGACGGCCACACGACGGCTCCTGGTGGTGTGGGCGGTGCTGGACGGCGCCATACCATGTTGAGCCTCTCTGGTGGCCGCAGCGAACGTTGCTGTCGCCGCTCACAGGGGCAATGTACCCCTAGCAGCTCACCGCCGATGCTTACATACGTCCAGACTACCGTGCGGCGCGATGGATAAGAAGGGGGAGCAGTGAGCAAGGCGCCAACGCGTGCACTGGCGAGATCGACGCCGGGTTCTGAAGAAAACGACACTGCCACTGAACTGAAACACTGAATTTCTGAATTTGAACTGAAACAGCGCATACCAGCTGTTCGACGAAATGATTTAGGCACGTGGAAAATTTTCCTTGAGCTGATCCTTGGTGAGGTGATCTCTTGATGCATCTGGAGACCGCCTGAATTATCTCAGATTTTTAGAAAAAGAAAAAGAATGAATTTCATCAAAAATGGCAAATCTGGTCCAAACTTGCAGCAAGCAAATTTTGAAAATTTTGAACTGTGGACCAGCAGATCTTGGTGGATCTTGGTTGATGGTGCTAAGGACTAGCCAGAGGAATTTATTTGGAGTCAAAACTCAAAGGAAATCTGGTAGTTCCTTTGTAAATCTCTAAGGTCCAAATTAAATGACAGAAAAGATTTTGAGGTTAAAATAAATAGAAATAAGATCTAGGGGAAGTTGAAACTTGCTGGAATTGGATGTTTGGGTTGACCCAAAGTAGGGAGGTGGGTTTGGCAGAAAGTTTTCAACATAGGTCATGGCAAAAAAGAAATCTTTGAATGGGAAAGAATAAATCCATAATTTATAGGAATTCTTTTTAATAAAAAGAATTGTAAAACCTTCCAAAATTATTTGTGTTGAGCCAACACAAGGTGAAAAATCTTCAAGACCAAAATCAAGGTTGGGAAGAGCTCATAAAAAAATTATTTGTCATAAAATAATTTTTTTGAGAAGGCGAGTCTTTAAAAAAAATTAAATAACCTCCTTCCAATTAATTAATGAATTTGATAAAAACCAAATCAAATTTTTTTTGGAGTGTTACACTATGTGTGCCTGAATTGTTCTTTTATGACATGCCGATGCATAGGAAGAGAGTTGGACTTCGTTATTGCATGATATATGTTACATTGTGCTCACTACTAAATTACAAATCATTGTTAATTAAAATTGGCTTTGATATACCTTGGGATCCGTGTGGATCCATTACCTGAGCACTTTATGCCTAGCTTAATGGATTTAAAGAAAGCGCTGCTAGGGAGAAAACCCGGAAGTTTTAGAGAGTCATTTATTTCTGTTGGGTGCTTTTATATATAGTTTAAAAACAAAAATAAAGAGGGGAACCCAAAACTTTTCAAATAGGAAAGTGAAATTGAGAAAGACAAGGATTGTTGAAGTGGGGGAGCTCCTTGAACTTTGTTCATGCTCATGGAAACTTTGTTAATCTTAATTACTGAAACTTTTCGTCCAAAATAATTATCCCCTTGTACAATTCCATTGTATTATAAAAATAATGTGCCAAGGTTTGCCTTTAGGATGTTTACAATGCTTATTGGTTTGGACAGTGCAGGACAGAAACTTTGGCTGTAGTGCGCGATTTTATATTTTTTACTAGAATGTCAAACGGTTCTGATTCTTTTTGCGCTGTCTTCCTGTACAAAATTTTTATTTTCGCAATTTTGGTACAATGTTTGGAGTAATAGAAGTATGGTGAATGTTCAGATTGCTACAGACTGTTCTGTTTTTGGAAAGATTCTGTTTTTTGATGCATAGTTTGCTTGTTTTGATGAAACTATCAATTTCTATCAGTGGGTTAAGCCCTGAAAAAGCTATATTACAGTAGACACAATACAAAAAAAATATGAATTGGTTTGCAATAGTACCTAAAGTAGTGATTTTCTTTATTATACTAACGGATCTTACCGAGTTTTCTGTTGAAGTTTTGTGTGGATGAAGTGTTTGATCGAGGAGGTCTCGATATGAGGAAAAGGAAGAGAGGCAAGAGCTCAAGCTTGGGGATGCCCAAGGCACCCCAAGTAAATATTCAAGGAGACTCAAGTGTCTAAGCTTGGGGATGCCCCAGAAGGCATCCCCTCTTTTTTCAACAAGTATCGGTATGTTATCGGATTCGTTTCGTTCATGCGATATGTGCAAGTCTTGGAGCGTCTTTTGCATTTAGTTTTCACTTTTCTTTTATGGACCATGATGGTATGAGATAGTCCATTGTTGATTTATAAAATGCTCATTTCACTTCCCTTATAAAATGCTTCAGGTGCCTCACTTATATCATTTGAAGTTTGGATTGTCTGTTTCTCTTCACATAGAAAACCGCCATTTGTAGAATGCTCTTTTGCTTCACTTATATTTGTTATAGTGTGGCATATCTTTTGTAGAAAGAATTGAACTCTCTTGCTTCACTTATATCTATTTAGAGAGATGACAGGAATTGCCCATTCACATGGTTAGTCATAAAATCGTACATAAACTTGTAGATCGCTGAATATGATATGTTCGATTCCTTGCAGTAGTTTGGAGATATAAAGGTGGTGATATTAGAGTCATGCTAGTGGGTGACTGTGGATTAGTAGAAATACTTGTGTTGAGGTTTGCGTTTCCCGAAGCATGCACGTATGGTGAACCGTTATGTGATGAAGTCGGAGCATGATTTATTTTTTGATTGTCATCCTTTGTGTGGAGGTCGGGATCGCGCGATGGTTAACTCCTACCAACCCTTCCCCTAGGAGCATGCGTGTAGTACTTTGTTTCGATGGCTAATAATTTTTTTTCAATAAGTATGTGGGTTCTTTATGACTAATGTGAGTCCATGGATCATACGCACTCTCACCCTTCCATCATTGTTAGCCTCTTCGGTACCGTGCATTGCCGTTTCTCATCTTGAGAGTTGGTGCAAACTTCGCCGGTGCATCCAAAACCCCGTGATACGATACGCTCTATCAAACATAAGCCTCCTTATATCTTCCTCAAAACAGCCACCATACCTACCTATCATGGCATTTCCATAGCCATTTGGAGATATTTTGCCATGCAACTTCCATCATCATCATATACATGACTTGAGCATTCATTGTCATATTGCTTTGCATGATCGTAAGATAGCTAGCATGATGCTTTCATAGCTTGTCCATTTTTTTATGTCATTGCTATTATATATCGTTGCACATCCCGGTACACCGCCGGAGGCATTCATATGCAGCCATATCTTTGCTCTAGATATCTAGTTGTAATATTGAGTTGTAAGTAAATAAAAGTGTGATGATCGTCATTATTAGAGCATTGCCCCAGTGAGGAAAGGATGATGGAGACTATGATTCCCTCACAAGTCGGGATGAGACTCCGGACTTAATGAAAAAAAGGCCAAAGAAGCCCAAATAAAAAAAGGGGGCCAAAGAAGCCCACCAAAAAAAGAGAAAAAAAAATGAGAGAAAAAGAGAGAAGGGGCAATGTTACTGTCCTTTTACCACACATGTGCTTCAAAATAGCACCATGTTCTTCATAGAGAGAGTCTCCTATGCTTTCAGTTTCATATACTAGTGGGAATTTTCATTATAGAACTTGGCTTGTATATTCCAATGATGGGCTTCCTCAAATGCCCGAGGTCTTCATGAGCAAGCAAGTTGGATGCACACCCACTTAGTTTCTAGTTTGAGCTTTCATACACTTATAGTTGTTAGTGCATCCGTTGCATGGCAATCCGTACTCCTCACATTGACATCAATTGATGGGAATCTCCATAGCCCGTTGATTAGCCGCGTTGATGTGAGACTTTCTCCTTTTTATCTTCTCCACACAACCTCCACCATCATATTCTATTCCACCCATAGTGCTATATCCATGGCTCACGCTCATGTATTGCGTGAAGGTTGAAAAGGTTTGAGAATACTAAAGTATGAAACAATTGCATGGCTAAAACCGGGGTTTTGCATGATTTAAATACTTTGTGTGATGAAGATGGAGCATAGCCAGACTATATGATTTTGTAGGGACAACTTTCTTTGGCCATGTTGTTTTGAAAAGACTTGATTGCTTTATTAGTACACTCGAAGTATTATCATTTTTATGTCAAATGATACACTATTGCTATGAATCACTCATGTCTTAATATTCATGTCATGATTAGACATGTGATCAAGATTATGCTAGGTAGCATTCCACATCAAAAATTATATTTTTTATCATTTACCTACTCGAGGATGAGCAGGAATTAAGCTTGGGGATGCCGATAAGTCTCCGTCGTATCTATAATTTATGATTGTTCCATGCCAATATTATTCAACTTTCACATACTTTTGGCAACTTTTTATTCTATTTTTGGGGCTAACATATTGATATAGTGCCCAGTGCCAGTTCCTGTTTGTTGCATGTTTTATGTTTCGCAGAAACACCATATCAAACGGAGTTCAAACGGGATAAAAACCAATGGAGAATATTTTTGGAATATTTGTGATTTTTGGGAAGAAGAATCAACGCGAGACGGTGCCCGAGGGGGCCACGAGGCAGGGGGCTCGCCCCTGACCCTCGTGGGCACCCCGTAAGGCAGTTGACGCTCTTCTTTTTCCACAAGAAAGCTAATTTCGGAGAAAAATCTAGGCGAAGGTTTCAATTCAATCGGAGTTACGGATCATCGGATATATAAGAAACGGCGGAAGGGCAGAATCTGAGAACGCAGAAACAGAGAGAGACAGAGAGACAGATCCAATCTTGGAGGGGCTCTCGCCCCTTCCACGCCATGGGAGCCATGGACCAGAGGGAGAACCCTTCTCCCATCTAGGGAGAAGGTCAAGGAAGAAGAAGAAGAAGGGGGGCCCTCTCCCCCTTGCTTTCGGTGGCGCCGGAATGGCAGCGGGGCCATCATCATCACCGTGATCTACACCAACACCTCCATCATCTTCACCGTCATCTCCATCACCTTCCCCCATCTATATTCAGTGGTCCACTCTCCCTCAACCAGCTGTACTCTCTACTTGAACATGGTGCTTTCTGCTTTATATATTATCCAATGATGTGTTGCCATCCTATTATGTCTGAGTAGATTTTCGTTGTCCAATCCGTGATTGGTGAATTGTTGTGATTGATTTAATTTTCTTGTGGTTATGTTGCTGTCCTATTGTGCCCTCCGTGTCGCACAAGCATGAGGGATTCCCGCTGTAGGGTGTTGCAATATGTTCATGATTCGCTTATAGTGGGTTGCTTGAGTGACAGAAGCATAAACCCGAGTAAGGGGGTTGTGGCGTATGGGATAAAGGGGACTTGATGCTTTAATGCTATGGTTGGGTTTTACCTTAATGATCTTTAGTAGTTGCGGATGCTTGCTAGAGTTCCAATCGTAAGTGCATATGATCCAAGAAGAGAAAGTATGTTAGCTTATGCCTCTCCCACATAAAACTTGCTATCGGTCTAGTAAAGTAGTTAACTGCTTAGAGACAATTTCACAACTGCTACCACCACTTTTCCACACTCGCTATGTTTACTTTATTGCTTATTTACCTAAACAGGCCCTTGTTTATATTTACGTGCTCTTTATTATCTTGCAAATTTATCCAACAACACCTACAAAGTCCTTCTAGTCCCATACTTGTTCTAGATAAAGCGAACGCTAAGCGTGCGTAGATTTGTATCGGTGGTCGATAGAACTTGAGGGAATATTTTGTCTACCTTTAGCTCCTCGTTATGTTCGACACTCTTACTTATCGAAAGATGCTACAATTGATCCCCTATACTTGTGGGTTATCAATGTTGCATGCAGAAGATCATCATGGTGCGAGGTCGTGGAGGCCGGCAGTTGGCCTCCCTTCGGCTATAAATGAGGGGGAGGGTCAGAGCCCCCCTCGCTTATCTCTCCTCTATCGTCTTGCTGCCCATTTCTTCTCCTTCTCCGCCTTGCTCCGACGAAGCCGATGAGGAGGTTTTCTGCGGCCGAAAAGGGGAAGGCTTCCAAGGAGGGGCCAGCCTCTCCGCCTCCTAAGAGAGGCCACGGCCATCCCCATAGGCACCCCGCGACCCCTCCTGTGACCCCCAGGGGGCTTGGGCGCGCATCCCCCAGGGTTGGTGTCTCTCTTGGCTCCCGTGGTGGTACCTCTTCTTGCGGAGGGTGTCACCGGCTCCGGAGTATCCCCCACGACGAGGGGAGGCAGTGCGTGGTTGCGCGCCCTCCGTGCCCGCGGTTCTCCTCGTTAGATGTGCTTCCGGAGTTCATGGTGTGGTCGGAGGCGCCTTTCGGCACCTCACATCGGATTCCGTGCTTCTTCTCCAACGAACTCGATGACCTTTGGCTGCAGGCTGATGGCTACCGCAGCAGGGCCTCGTGGGTGGAGATAGAGGTCGCCGCCATGGGTAGAGTGGTCCTAACCCACGGCTGGCAGACGTTCGCCCGCGCACGAGACCTGGGGTGGGAGGTGCACCCTCGACTTCAAGTACGACAACCTGGTGATCCTCTATGTGAGGGTGTTCTGGCAGAATGGCTGTCGTGTGGGGTGCTGCCTCGAAGGCGCCAGCAACGACGAAGATGGTGAAGGCGAGCTTGGCCCTGACGATGTCTGATCCTCCTCTTGTGGCGGAAGCTCCTCCTCGGGTGAGAGCTCGAGCAGCGGCGGCTACGACCAGCCCCCACGCCATCGAGCTTGGATCGAGGGTGCTGGTGGGTCGTCCCGCCACCACGCTCCGGTGAACCTCTTGGGGAGCCCGGCATGAGCCCGGGGCCGCCGAACTTGGACTCAAGACCCGCCACGGCCCCGGGACACCTGCGGGGGGAACTGGTGGAGTGCCAGGGCCACCTTGAGGTGCTGCTTGAGGACGCGGCGCTGGTGCTGGATCCGCATGCCCTCGGGCCATCTTTGTTTAGCCTTTCCTTTCTCTTGTAATTCGGAAAAAGGCAGTGTACCCCGTTGGGGTGTGTAATGAACTATGGAAGTTATGCCCCCCTTTTATGCTATGCTTATTATCTCAAGGCCATGCTATAGCGTCTGTACTCTCGGTAGGCAAGAGTGGGGTAACATATCTTGATGCGTTTGTAGTGAATTCACTCCTCACGAGAGTGAGGCCCTTGGTGTCTGGTGAAGCCCCCTTTCTCAGTGACTCGGGAAGCGCTTCTGCCCTCGAGAGGTGTTGTAGATCCGCTGCAGAGCTGTTTAGAGAAAGAATCATGTCTTGCACCTCGTTCCTTTCCGCACGAGCCTCTCGTCGAGGCTAGCTGTGGCTTAATGTACTGCGTCGCGCTGCCCGGGGGGGCTCGGACATGAGGGGTGCTGGTGCCCATGAGCTTGATCGAGGGCTCCTCGTGAGGATTAGGCCGAAGCACTGGGGCAGCGGGGTTCGGCGCGGTGTACACGCATGAGGGCAGGCCCAAGGCGCACACACCTGCCTAGCCCCCCACGCGTGAGGCACGCGAGGAAGAGTGATGGGCAATTGCCACATCTTCCCGACCCTCAAGCTAAGAGCAAACAAAACAAGAGGAGAAGAATCCAACTCGGCGAACCAAAGCACGAAAGCACCAACTCCATTAAAGATCACTTAAAGTCTGCAAGCAACTGCGGAAAGCAAATGAACAGACGCGTCTGGCACCTAATCTAGTCTTCTCACCAGCGCGGAGCTAAGTGCTGCCACAAAGACGTGGGAGGGAGCCCCTGTCAGGCCCCAGGGCGGCTCTCAGGAGACTCCGGGGCGTGTACAGCCCCACTCATTATTACGTGAGAGTGTCATGAGCGGGGACCTTCATAGGACGGTGCCTTGCTTCATGGATAAAACTTCCAGAGGTGCTGGGTGTTCCATGCATTCTGGATGGCGACCCCGTCCTGTGTCTCCAGGTGCGCAGCGCTAGGCATGGAGACACGGGCAATCCTAAATGGGCCCTCCCACATGGGAGCGAGCTTATGCAGGCCCTCCCTAGGGAGCACCCGCCTTAGGATGAGGTCGCCCACCTCCAACATCCTGGAGAGAACACCACGGTAGTGGTACTGCCACAGCGCCTCCTGGTACCTTGCTGCTCGGAGCGAGGCTTGACGGCAGCATTCCTCCCCCAGCATGAGATCCATCCACTGCGTGGCATCCTGACGCGCCTCGTCGAACGCCAGGAGCCGCGTGGAGCGATGCTTAACCTCGTGTGGGAGAACCGCTTCAGCTCTGTATACGAGGAAGAACGGCGTCTCTCCCATTGGCTTGGTCGCCGTGGTGCCGATGGACCACAGCACGGACTGGAGCTCGTCGAGCCAGCCCCTGCCGCAGGCCTCGAGCTTCTTCTTGAAGGTCCTTGTGTTGAGGCCCCTCAGGACCTCGGCGTTGGTGCGCTCGGTTTGGCCGTTGCTCCTAGGGTGTGCCACTGAGGCATAGCATATCTGCGTTCCAAGGTTAGCACAATATGTTTTGAAAAGGTTGCTAGTGAATTGCGAGCCATTGTCGGTGATGATGCAGTTAGGGACCCCAAACCGGCTCACAAGGCCCTTGATGAACTTGATTGTTGATCCAGCCGAGATTGTGCGAACGGCTTCCACCTCTGCCCATTTGGTGACCTTGTCAACGATGACGTAGAGGTAGCGGTAGCCCCCTGGCACTCGAGGGAACGGCCCCAGGATGTCCAGCCCCCAGACCTTGAACGGCCATGTGAGCGGGATAGTCTGGAGGCCCTGCGCAGGCTGGTGAATTTTCTTGGCGTGGAACTGGCATGCTTCTTAGGAGCACACCAGCTCGGTGGCGTCATAGAGTGCAGTGGGCTAGCAAAAGACACTGCAGAACGCCTTGCCTACAAGAGTGCGTGATGAGGAATGATGTCCGCAATCCCCACCGTGTATGTCCGCCAGTAACTCGAGCCCCTATTCCCTGGAGATGCACCGCAACGAAACATCATTGGGCCTCTTGTGGTACAACTCACCATCACGGATGCAGTATGCGGTGGCCTGACGAGCCACCCGCTCGGCGTCCTCCTCCTTCTCCAGCTGGGTCCCCTGAATTAGGTACGCCTTGAACTCCTCTTTACAGCACCCCTCCTGGGCTCGAGTGTGAGGAGCAGGCAGGCCCTAGAGGGAGGGCTGCATGCTGGGGCGCCGATTGCTGGTGCTTGGGGTAGATCCTCCTGAGGAGGTGCTGGAGCCGTGGTGGGGGGAGCCGCTGACGGCCTAAAGAGCCACTCTTCAAACACCCCCGGCTCCTGAGGGAGCCTCTGGGACGCCCTCTTAGTGATGTCGTCCGCCTCCTTGTTCGCTCCTCGCAGCACGTGCTGCACTTCCAAGCCTAAGAACCGTTTCTCCATCTTGTGTACCTCTTCTAGGTATGCCTCCATGTGCTCGTCCTTGGGTGTGTACTCTTTTTTGGAGAAGTTGATGAGGAGGTGGGAGTCGCCTCTGATGGTGAGGCGCTTCACCCCCAGCGCCACCGCGGCCCTGAGGCTAGCGAGCAAGCCTTCATACTCTGCGATGTTGTTGGAGACCTTCTCACCCGGCCGGAAATGGAGTTGTACAAATACGCCGTCAAAGTACATGATCCACCCGTCTGGCTCCTCGTCCACAGGCAGGACGGAACAGTCCTCACTCACTCCGCGGTCAGGGGCGTCAGCCCATTCTGCCACGAAATCTGCGAGGGCCGCACACTTGATGACTCTGGTGGTACTGAACTCTAGTTGGAATGCCTGGAGCTCGATGTTCCACTCCGCCACTCGCCCGACGGCATTTGGGCTCCGGAGCACCCTATCGAGCGGGTATGGTGAAACGAATTTGATGGGGTGGCCTTGGAAGTAGTGGCGCAGCTTTCGGGAGGTGATGAGGAGTGCGAGCAAGAGCTTTTCAGGCATAGGGTAACGCGCCCGTGCCTCCCGCAGCATCGTGCTGATGAAGTAGACTGGGTGCTCGACAAGGGAAGATGCGTTGGCAGAATCTTGTTCTTCTTGAGGATGCGGGCCTTCAGCGTTCCAGCCTTCGCCGTGCCGAGCGCGGTCTAGCAAGGGCTGGCCTCAGGAGCCCCCCCTGTCGAGGTGTCTGTTGTAGCCTCGGGAGGAATGCCGGCCGCCGGGTCAGCCGAGTCCTCAGTAGTGTTGTCCTGAGGATGTTCTACTTTGCTTGGTGATCAAGCGCCCTGCCGAGGGCCCTTGAAAGCGTTCCTCCCTTAGCGCCACCAAGGCGGCGCTGGCAGAGTGAGGGGTGGCTGCCAGATAGAATACAAGGGCCTCAAGAGGGCGTGGCGCCACCATTACCAATGGGCTGGTCATGTATCTCTTGAGGTCATGAAAGGCTGCGTTAACCTCAGGGGTCCACTCGAACGCACCTTTATTTTTCATCAACTTCAAGAACGGGAGGGCGCGTTCTCCTAACTTGGAGATGAAACGCCCAGCGAGGTCACGCAGCCTGCCAGATTCTGCATTTCCTTTAGGGTCTGCGGAGGGCTCATGTCTTCTATTGCCTTGACCTTCTCCAGATTTGCCTCGATCCCTTTGTGCGATACTAGGAAGGCCATCAGCTTGCCAGAGGGAACCCCGAATATGCACTTCTCGGGATTGAGCCACGGGTCCACCTTGCACAGGTTGGCAAACGTCTCCTCAAGATCCTCAATCAGGTTCCTCGCCTCCCGAGACTTCACCACTATGTCGTCAACATATGCCTCGGCATTCCTCTCGAGCTGCCCGCCCAGGGCAATATGCATCAGCTGCTAGAAGGTAGCCCTAGCATTGCATAGCCCAAAGGGCATGCAGGTTTATCAGTACACTCCACAGGGGGTAAGGAACGCCATCTTCTCAACATCTTGCACGACCATCTTGATCTGGTGGTAGCCTGAGAACAGAACCAAAAAGCAGAGCAGGTCGCACTTGATGGTGGAGTCAACAATCTGGTCGATGCAAGGAAGCGGGAAGGGATCCTGAGGGCAAGCCTTGTTGAGTTTGGTGAAGTCGACACACATGCGTTCCTTCCCTCCTTTCTTGGGGACGACAACTGGGTTTTCCAGCCATTCTGGGTACCGTACCTTCCTGATGACCCCAGCATCCTGTAGCTTGCGGGTTTCTTGTACAATGAATTCCTACTTCTCGGTGGACTGGCGGCAGGCCTTCTGTTTCACTGGACGCACGTTTGGGCATACCTTCAGATGGTGCTCGATTATTCGCCTAGGAACCCCGACAAGGTCTTTGGGCTCCCATATGAACACATCTTTGTTGGCACTCAAGGAGTCAACCAACGCTTTCTCTTGGTCCTGAGGGAGGCCAGCTCCTATGGTAAAGGTGGAGCTTGACGCCGCGTCTTCATTAACCAGCACTTGCTTCGTCTCGGTTCGGTCTTGGGAGAACGACTGCTTCGTCTTGGCTGGCGCTGCCCTTGGGGCCTCAGGTCCCCCTTCCTCGCTAGGCAGCGCACACGCCGCAGACCTTAAAGCAAGCTTGAGGGCCTGCAGCGCGTCCTTGGTGTCCCCTGCCACCATGAGGTCACCGTTGCTACCCGGAATCTTCATGAGGTTGTATGCTGATGGGTTGCCGCCATGAAGTCGGCCAGAGCAGAGCACCCTTGGATGGCGTTGTATCGCAGGTCGATCTTGGTGATGTTGAAGTCAACAAGCTCGGTGCGGTAGTTGTCATGGGTCCCGAAGGTGACGGGGAGGCGGATCTGCCCCAAGGAGTTGGTGAAGCCACTGCCGACTCCGAAGAAAGGCTTGTTGGGGTGGAGCCGGTCGGGGGCACATGCAGCAGGCCAAATTCCTCTACGGAGAGCAAGTTGAGGCCGGCTCCGCCATCGATGAGGGTCTTGTTGACCGCCACGTTGCAGATGGTGGGGATGCAGAGCATCGGGAGCGCGCCTGCTCTTGCCGTGGTTGCTGGATGATCTTCTGGTCCGAAGGTGATGTCGGCCTTAGGCGCTGCCCAGCCCGGAGGCGCCCCGGGGCTCACTTGGGCAGCACTCACTTGGCGGTAAAACTGCTTGATGTGCTGGTCAGAGGGTGGTGCCTGCGAGCCACCTAGGAGAGCGGCAACGACGGGAGGCGACGGCGCCGGAAACACGCGACGTAGAGGCCATGCAGCTCCTCCCAGGAGGCCACAGAGGACGCCGGCAGGTTGAGCAGCCAGGCACACGGTGCGCCCACGAGGGCCATGGGGAGCCAGTTGGCCTTCACCTTGTCGTCTCTGTCGGTCGCCCAGATCGCCTCCTCGTACGCCTGGAGGAAGCCAGCCGGGTCCGCCGTACCATCGTAGCAAGGCGGCATCTCTGGCTTGAACTTAGGTGGCCAATCCACCCGTCGCAAGGAGGGGGTGAAGGCGCGGAGCCCTTCGCCCCCCTCAAAGGTGCGCAATGGTCGAGTCGACGAAGGAGCGCTTGCCATCGTAGCCGGTGGCGCGACATGATGGACGGAGCAATGGATCTCCGACGCACCCCTACCTGGCGCGCCAAATGTCGGATTTCTAGTTCCACAAATGCTTGATAGGTTCGAACTCTGGGGTGCGTGCAGAGATTTCAACCTACCCAGCCTGCCTACTCACGATCTTCCTGAGGCTAGTGCGTCGAGCTCAAAGGACAAAGAGATACAGCAGTTTATCCTTGTGTGGGCCACCTTGCAGTGTAATATCCTACTCCAGCATTTTGGTGTATTGCCTCAAAGGGCTGAGGATGAACTAGTATAGTGGATGAACTGGCCTTAGGAGGTGAGGTGTTCTTGAGCTCAATAGAGCTGGTGAGGTGATTGGATGAGAAGGGATCTCCCTCCCCTTTGCTGGTGGCTAAGTCCTATTTATGGCGGCCTTGGTCCTCTTCCCAAATGTTGGCGGGAAGGGATCCCACAACGGCCAGATTTGGAGGGGGACAAGTAGTAGATCCTATCCTGACTAAAGTGGTCTTCTCCTGTGAAAAGCCTCTGGTCGTGACGCTGTGGTGGGCTCGGTGATGACCTCCATCCTGCCATCCTGACGGGCTTGGTCTTGTTGCACCAGAATGGAAACCTTGGGCTGATTCCTCGGGACTCCACACCTTCCATTGCCTCCTTTGCACCAAAGGGGAAACTGGCACCCTGCGCCCGCTGGCGCCCGCCTGGCACCCACCTGGCCTTGGTCATAATGGATCATGTTAGCTGCCTCGTGAGGTGCAACTTGCATAGAACTCTCCGCCCCTCGAGAGCCAGCGTGAGGAGGCCAATCCCTCGGGGGTCTTGGCGTCGTCCGCCTTGTGAGGTTTGGCCCCTCGCAAGGGTCTTGAGCTGTTGATGCTGAAGCTGGGCCATACCGGGGCACTAACGGAGCCGCGCAGTGGGTCGCAGGCAGGCAAATCTGGGTACCCCGTATCCAGAATGCCGACGAAGAACTTGATAGCTGACTGAGCAGTCACCTTTCTCACGGGGGTCAGTTCCGGCCACTTTGTAAATGTGTCGGTGGCAATTAACAAGAATTCAAAGCCCACGATTGCATGGGGGGAAGGGCTGATGATATCAAGCCCCCAGACTGAAAATGGCCATGATAATGGGATTGTCTGAAGAGCTTGGCCAGGCAGGTGGATGTTCTTGGAATGGAACTGGCAGGCTTCACATTTCATGACTAGCTCAACCGCATCTTGGAGGATTGGCGGCCAATAGAATCCTTGTCGGAATGCTTTCCCAACTAATGCCCTTGATCCAATGTGGGAGCCGCACATGCCTTTGTGTATCTCAGCCAACACTTCCTTTCCTTCTTCCTGGCAGATGCACTCCAATTTCACACTGTTGGGCCTCCTTCTGTATAGAGTGTCATCGACAAACTGATACATACAGTACAAAAAAAGACACATTCGTGACATTTTGGGTCGAACGAATTTTTTTCTGCCATACTTATGACACTTCTATGGCGATAATTGTGACAAAACCGGGTATCAATATAGATGTGGTGGGCTCCTACTTCTATGACAAAAAAACATGATAGAAAATGGGATTTTCATCCTAGGCGGGCCAGAGACACAGCTGCATGACATTCTTTGGGCCATCCATGACGGAGAAACTGTGGTAGAAGCGAGGGCGAGGAAAATATCGGGGAGTTCCCGGTTACGGGGGGTGGTCGGGGGCCGAGCGATGCGCATTTATCTCGTATACGTACGCACGTGCGTGCGAGGCCTTGGGATCTAACTGAACCTGAGCGAGGTGTCGCCTAACTGAACCCGAGCGATTGCACTGTAGGCTACACGTTACTCAACCCGAGCGATTGAGTGATTCCTTCGCTACTGCTGCTAACTGAAGCCGATTGAGGCTACCTCTAGATGAATAGTGAGCGTTGCTGGGGGGTTGGATGAACAGTTCCTGGTGGGGGTTGGATGAACAGGACCCCGTGGTGTTGCCGCTGGATGAACAGGACCCTAATCGATCGAGCCGGTTGCGCATGGATTAACAGGACCCCGTGGGGGGTTGGATGAACAGGATCCCGTGGAGGGAAGGTTGAACAGTAGCTGGTGGAGGGCTGGTTGAACAGTAGCCGGTGGAGGGCTGGATGAACAGTAGCTCGTGGAGGGGTGGTTGAACATGACCCCGTGGAGAGGGCTGGTTGAATAGTAGCTGTGGGAGGAGCACCCGGTGGAGGCTGGATGAATAGGAGCCCGTGGATGAACAGTCGCAAGGTAAGGCTGGAGGAGGTCGACGATGGATGAATAGTAGCCGTTGAGGCTGGAGGAGGTCGATGGTGGAGATGAATAGTATCCCGTTGAGTCCCGCTTTGCGGTACGCCACACCCCTCCCGATCAACAGGACCCCATTTCAACCGTAGGATGTCCAACAGAAGTTCGTTTCCTCCGTTTTGCAGTACGCCAGACCCCTCCCGATGAAAAGGATCCCGTTTCGACCGTGGCCGGACGAACACAAGGCCGTTTCCTTCGTTTTGCGTTATGCCAGGCCTTGTTTGCATCGGTTGTTCCATCGAAGCCCTCCTGATGATTACGACGACACATTCTGTTTCGACCTAGCTGGTTGGATCCCCATGAACATGATGACGATGCAGTTTCTCCGTTCTGACCCAGCCATGTACATGAGCCCTGGCCATACGTATGCGCGACTAGGCGTTCGAGACCCCGCCCTTATGTATGTACATGGCCGTGTTTTCTTTCTTGCACCCTGGTTGATGTACGTACGTGTACATGCTACGTGCGCGCCTCTACTATGACACGTGCGCGCCTCTACTACGACACGTGCACGCCTCTACATCGACCATTATGTACGTACACGTTCGCGACCAGAATGACAATGCTACGTACACTTCGACGAGGTGGGTCCCGACTGTCAGGCACTTCCTCGCGTGCGAAGATGTAGCTGGTGGGTCCCAGAAGTGAGGGGGCGAATTGTTTTTTTCGTAATATGGACGCACTTCCTTGCGTGCGAAGATGTAGCCGGTGGGTCCCAGTAGTAACGGGGAAACGTTTTTTCATGAAATATAGTGGCCCGTCCGGTGGGTCCCTGCTGTCTGGTGGAGCAATCATTATTTTCCGTGTAATAAGGAGGCACTTCCTTGCTGCGGCCGTGGACCCAGCTATCAGCCTCTCCACGTACAGTTCTCTTCCGATGGAAATCATTCCTTGACAATGTTGACCACGCCGCGCCGAGAGCACCAGGGAGATGAACGACGGTGAGGCTTACGAAGGGGACGACATGGAGCCGGGGAAGACGCGATAGTGGAGGCCCACGCGGAGAGGGTAGGAGGGTTCACTGGTTCGGTTGTGGTGTGGGGCTGCCGTCACCGCAGGGCCTGGCTAGCGGTGGGAGTAGTAGGGGGCGGTGAGGCCTCAACTGCAGCACAGCCAGCCACTGGAGGCAGGAGCGGGCGGTCTCGCCGATGCTAGTTTGGGCGGCTGGTGCAAGAAGAGCAGCGACTGAAGAAGCAGCAAGACCGTTCAATTCGAATCCAACGGTTACTACTGCTAGAATCGTTTGTTGACTAAGTTGACAAGCCCTGCGTACGCATCAACTTAGTAGGCCCACAGGTTGGCCTCCCAACAGGTGCGCCCCATATGCCAGTGGGAGGAATCATTTTTTTCGCGTAATAAGGAGGCAGTTGATTTTTGGTGCGGCCAGGCCAGTGGAGGGAGTAGGGTGGGCCGGTGAAGCCTGCGCGGCATCACAACGGGCCACAAGGGGAGGGAGCAGGCAGTCTCGTCGGTGCTAGTTTAGGCGGATGGAGTAGGAAGATCAGAGATTGAAGAAGCACGTCAGCCGTTGGATGGATATCCTGTAGTCACTAATGCTAGAATCGTGTGTTGACTGACAAAGCGTTGCGTAAACAAGTCAGCCTCGAAATCTGTGGCGTCTACAACCCATTTGCAATTATTTTTATAATTTTTACTCATTTTCTAATTCATATGGAATTTATTGCATCCCATTTTCCATTTTTAGAATTGCTGCCCATTTTCTGGTCAGTACCAGGGTTAAAAAATTTAACTAAATATGTGTGAAATTTTGAAAATTCGCAAATTTTTGCAGTGGAACAAAATATTCTTAATCCAAAAATTAGGAGTCATACTAAAACAAATCTAAAAATAAATCAGTACTATGTCATGTTAAATCCAATGAAATACTCTCTCCGTCCCAAAATTCTTATCTTAGATTTCTCTAAATAAGGATGTATCAAGTCACATTTTGGTATTAGATACATCCGTATCTAGACTAATCTAAGACACGAATTTTGGGACGGGGGGAGTATAAAATATCAGTGAGGAACAAAAACAAAAAAAGAAAATAATACCCCATTTGCTATAATTTTTTTGGAATTTTCAACCCCTTTGATATTACTTTTAACAGACACTGACAATACTATTTGGCCAGGCCGGAATGCATCCCTCCTCGTCTTGAAAGATTTGCAGCCCACTAAGTCGGAGAAAACAAATAGCCCTAGATTGGGTATTCTTCAAAAAGAAATACCGGGCTACCAATTTTCCCAAAGAAAAATCTGTTGGGCTGGTCATGTTGTTAGACGGGCCACAGAGACCGCACAACCCAGTTTATAGCCTGATCCTCCGAATTACTACTCAAAAAAAGTTGTGCTATTCTGTCATTAATTGACAATACGTTGAAAATATGTGGGTCCCAGATATCAGCAGGGTGGATTAGAGTAAAAAACGAGGGGTGCATCTGAGTAGTAAAAGAGGCGCTTGCTTGTGTTTGGGAGTGGACCTGGTGGGTCCGTACTGTCATACTCACGACTACTGTGCTCTCCCAATTCACTATGTTGACAGGGCCGGACGGCGGCGCCGCGGCGAGCGTACCAAGGCGGAGGATAAAGTGCTGTCGCCAATGTGCTGGGCTGGGTTGGACATTCTTATTGAAAAGAATGGACCGGAACTATTTATGACGTTGACTATGATTTGCATGGGTCCGCTAGTTGCTGGAAGAAAATGTTGGGAGAAAGAAGACCGGTCGCTATCTTTGCCTAAGAATAATATTGACTGAATGTAACAACACTACCATAGGAAATAATATCCTCCTGTTAAATCGTGAATTTAAAGAGCTGGTGCATGAGCATTTAGCTTTATATATTTATTTACTTTTTTAGGGGACCATGAGCATGTACCTCGGTCGGATTCATGTGAGAGCCTCCCTTCTAGTTAATTATGGGCTCCTCTATTGGGCCTTCATCAGTGGGCTGCATGTTATCAACAAATGGAAAATGTGTTCCATACCAAAAAATAGTATGCGCTATGTACAGTACGGGGCACTAAAGGATCGGACCATCTTCCAAAACATTGTGTTTGTCATTCTAACAACACATTTATGCAACCAACAGACGAAATATGCTACTGATTGTACATTGAAAACAGCAGCAACAACAACCATGGCTGGGGGTGCAACAGAAGCAGTAAGCAGGCCAGAAGACTAAAGACGTAGCTCTCTCTTCCAAACCAAACATCAGCCATCATTACATAGCGGCTACCAAAAAAAGAGCAAGTGTATGCATCAAACTAAATAAAGATCCTACTACACCAAGTGTAGGCATCTAACTAACTCGCTCAGTTAGACGTTACTATTTATTAAGCTATGGAGTTTGGCTAACGGCTTGAACCAAATGGGTGCCTGATGGGGGAAACTCCAGCCAGCCGGTCGAAGTCTGATACTTGCGACCCTCTCTACTACTTTGGGCTGCAGAGCGTGGCGGCACATATTAAGGTATGGTGCATGCAGAGACGCGTGGTATGCTGTGTACACACAGTTTTGTCTGATGAACGAAACTGTGCTACCATCATGATCCTTGCCATCAGTTATCTCCTGGTTAATCGGATAATTCAGTCTGAGAAATAGAGAGCTTGTACCAAGGCTAGTTACCAGCCTTCAGTCAAAAATTCCTGAAGGCCCAGAGAAGCTGGGATCCTGCTCAAAGACCTTGCAGTGACTGTGATTGTATTCCGCGAAACAACACGTCCGGTACGTGCGAACGATCATCAATCGTTCGTCGTCATCTTATCAAGCCAGGAACCATCTACAACTGCCATGCTGCTTTTCTTTCAAAGGTTTTGGGATTAGGAAGGGTAAGGACACCAGGCGGCCTACAACATCATATCATGTTGGAGTCAAATCAAAAAGGTCTCTTAATGTAGTCAATCTTAAGTACGGCATGTTATGAGCATGAATATTGTTTCAGTAAATGTTGACAGTAATATAAGCAAGCCATCATGATATCATAGGAAAGTAACATACTACTGTAACAACCATTTGTAGCGATGACTGTAGTAGGCCAGCAATACGTCCAGCCATAGAAGGTGTCGACAGCGTAAATGAAGCCCTTCTATTCAATGGCATCAGAGAACCATGGAGGATGTATGATCCTGTGATGGACGTGCAGATTTATCCGCTTACCGCAGTGACCTGTTAGACAGGCGAGACCGCGGTTGAAGAATGCAATTAGCCTGAAGTCTTTATAATTCGCAAATCTTGTGGGCACTTGGCAGATTACAACATTGAGCAAATTAAACTTGGTATCATTTTGGCTACTGTAAGATTCCGAGTATTCTGGGCCTCGGTGCCAAAGTAGTGTAGTGGTAATCGAAGGAAGGGGGATAAATCGCCGGGTATAGACCTCCACAAGCATCCAGCTGCCGCGACCGTCGATAAGCACCATCCAAGACGTGTTCATGCCGACCCAGCACATACCGTTAATGTAGTTGAGCGTGATGGGGATCGGATCATAGTCAAGGGGGTTGATGCTCGCCACCCTATGATGTTATGCTACGTGACATGCGGTTTCTAAACATCAAGCGGCATCACCAAGCAAGGAGCTAGCTTAGAAAACTCCAGCTGAGGGCTTTGAGTAAATGGTACAGCCCAGGCGAGCTCGCGGCGAGTGGCATGTGTAACACTCCGGATCTGATGCGCCAGGTGTACTCCAGTTATTCGTCGTCTTTGCCATGTCATTTGCTTGCGTGTTGCAGTTTGCCATGTCATCATCTGCATTTTATCTGCATGTTTTTCAAAACTCGCATCTGTTCGGGTCCTCCCAGTTCTCTCCGTTGTCCGTTGTGAGTCCAGACACACTCGCACGCGCCTGCGGCACCTCCGAAATATTATTTTATAAGTGGCATAAAAATGTTCTCTGAATGGGGTCTAGGTTGGCGTGCGGTCTTATTATAGTGTAGGTAGACCGCTTACCAAATTTCGTCGCATTCGGAGTCAATTTGATAGTCCAACTGTTAAACATATAGCGACATTTTCGCGAGTCAGACGTCGGACGTTTTCGGTCTTCGGAAACTGCTGCTGGGCCTCTCCCCTATTCTCTTCCTAGCCATTCTTTACAGCCCACCTAGGACTGCCTAACCCCCCCCCTCGATCGGGCCCGTCGGATCGCGATCGGAGGCTCCGAAACGTCTCCAAACCCTCAAACCCTAGTCCCTTTTGATATATATGGACACCCCTAGTCCATTTTGGGCAACCTGGACCCCTTCCCCTACCTCTTGCTGCAGCCAACCCCCTCCTCCTCGTTTTTCGGGCCGACCCTCAGCCCCACCACCACTTGTCGCTGCCAAATCACCAGTGCGCCGCCGCAGCCAGAACACCTCCGCCACTTGGCGCGCCCTTAGGGGCAAGCCGCCGCTGCACCATCGTCCTGCAGCCAACTAGGGGCCGCCACGCGCCCCTTGGCCTCCCCGCGCCGCCCAGGGCCCGGCAGGCCCATCCGAGCGCCGCCCCGGGCTGGATCCGGGCCGAGAGCCGCCCGTGCCCGACCCCGAGCCTCGCTCCTCCCGCTCGATCCGATGGGATCGGGAGCTCCCCGCTGGATCCCCCTTGCCGCGTCGCACCGCCGCCATCTCGCCGTGCTCCGCCGCACCCAGGTTGCCGGCCACCTCGCCTTCCTCCTTCCGTTCCTCCCCATCTCCCCCGCTCTCTAATCCATGCTCTCCCTCTCTGCCCTGCAGGGAACCACTGCCGCCGCCGCCACGGAGCTCGGTGCCGGCCCCCACGCCGACCTGCCGTGCTGGATCTCGCTGCCCCGGTGTCTCCATCACCAGATCCGGCATGTTCCCTCACCCGCATCAATTCCTTCCCTCTATTCACGGCCCAGCCCGTCGTGGGAGCCCCGCCAGCGGCCTCCTCCACGCTCGACTTCCTGGTCGAGGAGAACGACCGAGCTATGGGGATGGGCCCCGCAGCAGGACCGCGCCACGTGGGCCCAAGTCCCAGCCGAGCAGCCGCTGGCCTAGCTCCCGTGCCCCTTGGGCCGCAGCCCACTAGGTGAGCAGCCCAACCCAGTCCAAATGTCACTCTGGGCAATTTTTAGTATACAGTGCTCGTTTTTTTTCTTCAGAAAATCGACCAAGTCCCTGAATCATCATATTATGTGTGAATCTTTGGGTGGCTCTAGATATGTGCATAATTGTCCTATGATGTTTTATGATATGTCAAAATGTTTAGCTGAAAGTGCTCTTCATAATGGAGTGTTTTCATTCATGTTCCTGTTCATATGGATGCCTTAATCTTCGTTGCAAAACTGCTAATTGATATAAACTACTGTAATCTGCTGATTGTTGACATCATATATCTGTCTTGTGAGTACTATAACTTGGTCTCTCTTGATGCTATGATGATTCACTTGATATACACATGTTCTGCACTTCATGATCTACGTGTTGGTGTGCTTTTAATTCATGTTAGGGCGCATCTTGACATATTAATCCCTGTTGCAAAAGTGCATGTTGTTGTTAACTGCTGAAAACTGCTGTAACTTGTTGATTTGTCATTTTTGTTGCATTTTGTGTGTGCATCCTATGAGCACGATGTCTACATGTTTTAGGTTAATTTTCATTACATCTTTACATTAGTTCCATCCTGGTATTTTTATATGCCATGTAGTGAGTGAATCAAGCTTGTGAAGTGGGCTAGTTGCTGTTAATGTTCTGTCAATGCAGAAACTGCTATATCATGATGCTATCTTTCCTTGAAGCTACCAACTAATCCATGCATAATCTGGAGATGCTTATTTCACATGTTTTGCTGACCATGTTATTCTTTATCATTATATGTATTTTCAACCCCTATATATGTCTTGTAGCGTATGTTTTCATCGCCATGAACATGCCTCTATATTGTTCCAGATTTCTATTAACTTCATGATGTCTTGTTGTGAGCTTGATATTAGTTGATACATGCCTCTTTACGAGATGCTTCAATTATATGTTTTGAAGTATACTATGTGTACTTTGTTCACATGCCATAGTTGTCGATTTTGGATATCATATACCTCTGTTCCGTGCTTTCAAACATTCTATCATAATGTTGCTGTTTTCCACTTGCTGAAACTGTTTCAACATTCAATATTGTCATGTTGGTTCCTACTAATCCATGAGCTATATGTATATGATGCCCTGATGTTATTTGCTCTTTGTTATGTGTAATTTGATGCCATGCCCCTGGTTGCTATATAAACTTGTTGTAGCTTGTCTCTTTCTTGCTCTCAAGTTGCCATCATATTAACTCTGCTCATGCAAATGCTCCTGTGTTGATATTGAAGCCTATGAACCTGAACCTTAATTATGTTGGAAGTATGTGATCTGTACATGAAGTGCATGCCAAGTGTATCCTAATATGATTCCTGTAGTATGTTGTTTTGATGTTTGCAAAATGCCTACATTTTGTTTTGGGCAGATTGTCATTGTATCTTGTTTAGAGTGTATGTGTTGCACGGTTGCTCCATTTTGAGCATGATCTATATGAAACTTGCTTAGAATTGCATGCAGTTTCATATTATAATGATTCATCCTTGTTTTGAGGTGTTTGATTGATGTTTAAATGCATTTTGCATCATTGCCATGTTTAACTTGTTTTGCTCATATCTTCTAGGCTGTAGCTCCAAACTAAATAAACTTTATATGTAACTTGACTAGAATTTCGTGTAGATCGTCTTGGTTCATCTTAACTTGCTGTTTAACAACTTGAACATAATGTTTATTCAGTTCTGGACCAATTTTGAAATTTGCATATGATGACTTACCGGATTTGTTATATGTTGTTTCCGGCCTCATTTAAACTTGCTTTGATGTGTTTTCTTGTTTGCATCATCTCTTGACATGAGTAGCATTATATAGCCTTGTAATACATTATACTTGGTTGAGCATCTTGTCATGTTTACGTGTTGTGTGTTTACCATGTTGTTTGCTTCTTTCCGGTTGTACTTCTTCTCGATAGTTCCTATTTCGCTGCGATCGTGAGGATTCATTCGACTATGCTTGGTTCGTCTTCGCCCGTTCATCTTCTTCATGGACTTGTTCTTCTTCCTAGCGGGATTTCAGGCAAGATGACCATTAACCTGGATCTCACTACTATCATTGCTATGCTAGTTTCTTCGTTTTATCGCTATATGCTGCGCTACCTATCACTTGCTTATCAAGCCTCCAAATTACCATATCAGCCTCTAACCTTTTCACCCTTCCAAGCAAACCGTTGTTTGGCCATGTTACCGCTTATGCTCAGCCCCTCTTATAGCGTTGTTAGTTGTAGGTGAAGTTGAAGATTTCTCCATGTTGGAACATGACTATTTTGGGATATCCCAGTATCTCTTATTTAATTAATGCATCTATATACTTGGTAAAGGGTGGAAGGCTCGGCCTTATGCCTGGTGTTTTTTTCCATTCTTACCGCCCTAGTTTCCGTCATACCGGTGTTATGTTCCTTGATTTTGTATCCCTAACACGGTGTGGGTTTATGGGCCCCTCTTGACAGTTCGCTTTCAATAAAACTCTTCCAGCAAGGCCCAACATTGGTTTTAACATTTGCCTAATACTTAAACTAAATAATTAATTGGCATATGGCGTCATGAACCCGAGGATTTTTTCTACATAGCAGGGAGGGGCCAGCGCTGATGGCGTTGGTCCCAAACGGCAGACTGTGGGGCCACCACGGGGCAACCCGAGGATCTGGTTTTTCTTGTAGGCTGACCTATCCGGATGTGGCCTGAGACGAGATACGCGCGGCTACTATCAGGGTGTCGACACGTCGGGAGGCTTTGCTGGATTAGTTTTACCATTGTCGAAATGTCTTGAGCACCAGGACCCCGAGTCTGATCGGATGTCCCGCGACGGAGGATTGTCTTTGCGGATCATGAGCTTATAATGGGCTAAGTTGGGACACCCCTGCAGGGTTTAAACTTTCAAAAGCCGTGCCCACGTTTATGTGGCAGATGGGAATTTTTAATGTCCGGTTGTAGAGAACTTGACACCAGATTCGAATTAAAATACACCAACCGCGTGCGTAACCATGACAGTCTCTTTTCGAGAGGGTCGAGAAGAGAACACGGTGGGGTTATGTTTGAATGTAAGTAGTTCAGGATAACTTCTTGATCATTACTTGCGATGCTTGCGTAACTTCTCATCTTGTTCTTGTACTCGTAAGTTAGCCACCGTATCGTGCTTAGTCGCTTGCTTCAGCCTCACCACTTATCCATTCCGTACCCATTAAGCTTTGCTTGTCTTGAAACCCATGGTAATGGGATTGCTGAGTCCTCATGGCTCATAGATTACTACAACAACAGTTGCAGGTACAGGTAATGCGATGAGCATGACATGAGAGCGATGCTTGCTTGCTTTGAGTTCCTCTTCTGCTTCGTTGTTCAGGGGATAGGTTCCTGGTCGGCAACCTGGGCTAGCAGGGTGGATGTCGTTTGAGTTTCTCTTTGTGTTTCATCCATAGTCGGATGTTGCTCTTGTATGATGATGTTGTATTCATGTGGTATTGTATGCCTTTTGTATGTATCCCCAACTATTATGTAATGGTATGATGTAATGATATCCATCTTGCAAAAGCGTCTCCAATATGCGCTTCTATCCTTGGTGGGACCTTCGAGTTTCTTTAGGATACGGTCGCATATTGGGCGTGACAAGTTGGTATCAGAGCCTCGATCGACCATAGGAGCCCCCCTTGATTGATCGTAGCTGGTCGTTGTCGAGTCTAGAAGAAAACTGTTTTTCGGAGTCTAGTTTTATCGGAGAGTAGGAATTCTTTTTACTCCTTTGCCCCTTCGTCGCTCTGGTGAGAAAGCTTGATGTAGGTGTTTTGAATTACTCCTCTTCCCATTCAAATCTTTTTTAGGAGCACGTGGTTAGATTTCTGATCGTTGGTTCTCAGCTCTTTTCATTCGGTCCATTTCTCATCAAGTTGACTCAACCCTCTTTGTTTTGAGAGATCAATGCTCAGTTCTTTCTCAATGTCGTCCTCAATTGTCTTATTTTCCCACCCGCCCACCCTTTTTCCTCTTGGAGCCGGAGTCCTTAATCGAGTATCCATCCTACTCATGTGAAGCCTTTGCATTCTTTTCTCAATTATTTCAACTGGTGCTTTTCTCTTCAAGCTATTCGTCGGTTCTCCCTTCCAAGTTGCCTTTGTTTTTTCCCGCCCTCCCACCCTTTTTCTTCCCGGAGCCTGAGTCTCTTTCGAGCATCAATTTCATTCATGCGGAGCCTCTTCAGTCTTTCATCAATTGTTTCAACCGGTGATTTCTTGTCTAGTTCGTCTTTCTTCATCTCTTTCTTTTCCGGTGGATTCAATTCCAATTTTCGGTGTTGATCATATTCTTTCTAACGGCTCAAATGTTTTCTCTTGCTCGTTCGCCTCTCGCCATCTAATCATTCCGGAGTTCGGAAGGCATCTTAGTAGATTCGTCGGTGTTCCAATTAATTCGAGATTGTCACCTCATTCAAGTCTTTGAATTGTTCCGGTGCATCATTTATTTGTTCAACAATCCTTTTCAACGGTGTTTCTTTTCAGTGGGCCCTAACCCACAGGTCTTTTCCCAGGATCTTACCTGACTTCTAATTTCCCAGAGTTATTCCCAAATTCTTTTTAAGGTATGATGTTAGTCTAGATTCCATCAGTCATATGCCTTCCCGAAGATCAATTTCAAATTCTTTTCTTTGCTGGCTCAACCTTCACTCTTTTCATTCTACCGGAGTATCTCAGTAATATTGGTGCTGTTTCTCATCGTCATTTCTTGATCGAACAAGAGTTTCTCTTAAATATTGTCTGTTCTCTCGAAGATTCGTGGTTCTAGCTTCATGTTATCCTCTTGAATTATTCCATTTGTCAGATATTCTCTTCTTACCAATACGGAGTATGCCAGGAGTTGTTTCTTTGTTTCTTTTCACTGGAGGCCATCATTCCAAAAGAATTCTTCGTCCTCACATTTCAGCTACCGTTATCCAATAATCCCGAGGCTTATGTCAAGTATTCTTTAGTCAGCTCGTGATGTCTTCGTTCTTTGGCTTCTATATCACCTCAGGCATATTTGTTCCTCTAATTCTTCCTGGTGATTCGATCTCTTTAATCAGTCATTTTTGAAGTCTTACGGTGGTTCCTTCAGCTTTCCTCTTCCTTTGTCATCATATCAATTCTTTCATTCTTATTTCTTTTCTATCCTATTCTAACTGGACCGATTTCAGAGTCTATCTTATTCCGTGAGTTTTTGATTCTCGTCATGTCTGTCGTTCCTCTTTTCTTCTCGAGTGCTATCGACTTTGTTCATCTTCTCTCTTGTGTTCTCACTTCACCTCTTCCTCTTTCTCTTCCGTCTCGTTCCTAGGATCTCGGAATGAGATCTCTTGTTAGTGGAGGAGAGTTGTAACACCCCGGATCCGATGCGCCAGGTGTCCTCCAGTTATTCCCCGTCGTTGCCATGTCATTTGCTTGCCCGTTGCATTTTGCCATATCATCATCTGCATTTCATCTGCATGTTTTTCAAAACTCGCATCCATTCGGGTCCTCCCAGTTCTCTCCATTGTCCGTTTGGAGTAAAGACACACTCGCACGCGTCCACGACACCTCCGAAATATTATTTTATAAGTGTCACAAAAATGTTCTTGGAATGGGCTGTAAGTTGGCGTGCAGTCTTATTATAGTGTAGGTAGACCGCCTGCCAAATTTCGTTGCATTCACAGTCCATTTGATAGCCCAACCGTTAAACATATAGCAGCATTTTCCCGGTCATACGTCTGACATTTTCGGTGTCCGAAAACTGCTGTCGGGCCTCTCTTATATTCTCTTCCTAGCCATTCTTCACAGCCCACCTAGGCCTGCCTAACCCCCCCTCTCGACCGGGTCCGTCGGATCGTGATCGGTGCTCCGAAACATCTCCAAACCCTCAATCCCTAGTCCTTTTTGCTATATATGGACACCCCTAGTCCATTTTGGGCAACCTAGACCCCTTCCCCCACCTCCTGCCGTAGCCAACCCCCTTCTCCTCGTTTTCTGCACCGACCCTCAGCCCCGCCGCCACTTGTTGCTGCCAAACCACTAGTGTGCTGCCGCAGCCAGTAGACGTCCGCCACTTGGCGCGCCCTTAGTGGCCACCCGCCGCCGCGTTGTCGTCCTGCAGCCAACCAGGGGCCGCCACGCGCCCCCTGGCCTCCCCGCGCCGCCCAGGGCCCGGCCGGCCCATCCGAGCCTCCCCCCCCAGGCTGGATCCGGGCCGAGCGCCGCCCACGACTGAGCGCCCGACCCCGAGCCTCGCTCCTCCTGCTTGATATGATGGGATCGGGAGCTCTCCGCTGGAGCCCCCTCGCCGCGTCGCACCACCGCCATCTCGCTGTCCTCCGGCGCACCCCAGGTCGCCGGTCACCTCGTCGTCCTACTTCCGTTCCTCCCCATCTCCCCCCGCTCTCTAATCCTCGCTCTCCCTCTCTGCCCTGCAGGGAACCGCCGCCGCCACCACCACAGAGCTCGGCGCCGGCCCCCGCGCCGGCCTGCCGTGCTGGATCTCGCCCCGGTGTCTCCATCACCAGATCTGGCCTCAGCTCCGTCCCCCGCATCCATTCACTGCCTCGATTTGCAGCCCCGCCCGTCGCCGGAGGCCCGCCGGAGGCCTCCACCACGCTTGACCTCCTAGTTGAGGAGAACGACCGAGCTGCGGGGATGGGTCCTATAGCAGGCCCGCGCCACGTGGGCCCAAGTCCCAGCCCAGCAGCCGCTGGCCCAGCTCCCGCGCCCCTTTGCCCGCAGCCCACTAGGTGAGCAGCACAACCCCGTCCAAATTTCGCTCTGGGCGATTTTAGTATTTAGCACTCGTCGGTATTTTTTAGAAAAATCGGAAGCCCCTGAATCATCATATTATGTGTGCATATTTGGGTGGCTCTAGATTTGTGCATAACTGTCCTATGATGTTGTATGATATGTCAAAATGTTCAACTCAGAGTGCTCTTCATAATGGAGTAGTTTGCATTCATGTTCCTGTTCATATTGATACCTTAATCTTCGTTGAAAAACTGCTAATTGATATAAACTGCTGTAATCTGCTGATTGTTAACATCATATAGTTGTCCTGTGAGTGCTATAACTTGGTCTCTGTTGATGCTATGATGATGATCTTGATATGCACACGTTCTCCTCTTCATTCTATACTTGTTAGTGCACTTTGAATTCATGTTAGGGTGCTTCTTGAAATATTAATCCCTGTTGCAAAAGTGCATTTTGCTGTTAACTGCTGAAAACTGTTGTAACTTGCTGATTTGTCGTTTTTGTTGCATTTTGTGTTTGCATCCTATGAGCATGATGTCTATATGTTTTAGGAGCATTTTCATGCCGTATTTACATTCGTGCCATCCTTGTATTTTTATGTTTCATGTAGTAATTGCATCAAGCTTGTGATGTGGACTACTTGCTGTTAATGTTCTGTCAATGTTGAAACTGCTATATCATGATGCTATCTTTGCTTGATGCTACCAATTAATCCATGGATAATCTGGAGATGATTGTTTGACGTGTTTTGATGACCATGTTATGATTTATCATGCCATTCCTTTTGATGCCCTATATATGTCCCGTAGCATACGTTTGCATTGCCATGAACATGCCTATATATTGTTCCATATTTATGTTAACTTCATGATGTCTGGTTGTGAGCTTCATATTAGTTGATACTTGCTTCTTTTGGAGCTGCTCCAATTACATTTTTGAATTATGCTATGAGTACTTTGTTCACATGCGATAGTTATTGACTTTGGATATGATATGCCTCTGTTCCATGCTTGCAAACATGCTATCATAATGTTGCTGTTTTCCACTTGCTGAAACTGTTTCAACATTCAATCTTCTCATGTTGGTTTCCAGTAATCCATGAACCATTTGTATATGATGCCATGATGTTATTTGCTCTATGTTACGTGTACTTCGATGTCGTGCCCCTGGTTGCTATATGAACTTGGTGTATCTTGTGTCTTTCTTGCTCTCAAGTTGCCATCATATTAACTTTGCTCATGCAGATTCTCCTGTGTCATAAAGTTGCTTTTTGCTTTGATCATATTGGTTTAATCTTGACGCCTATGAACCTGAACCTTAGTTATATCTGAAGTATGTTATCTGTACATGAAGTGCATGGCAAGTTTTTTCCCATATGATTCCTGTAGCATGATGTTTTGATGTTTGCAAAGTGCCTACTTGCTGTTTTGGACAGATTGTGGTTATATCTTGTTTCGAGTGTATGTGTTGCACCGTTGCTCCGTTTTGAGCATACTGTATATCAAACTTGCTTAGAATTGCATGTAGGTTCATATTATCATGTTGCATCCTTGTTTTCAGGTGTTTGCTTGATGTTTGAATGCATTTTGCATCATTGCCATGTTTAACTTCTTTTGCTCATATCTTCTAGGCCGTAGCTCCGAACTAAATGAACTTTATATGTAACTTGACTAGAATTTCGTGTAGATCATCGTGGTGCATCTTAACTTGCTGTTTAACAACTTGAACATAATATTTATTCAGTTCTGCACCAATTTCAAAATTTGCATATGAGGACTTACCGGATTTGTTATATGTTGTTTCCGGCCTCATTTAAACTTTCTTTGACGTGTTTTCTTGTTTGCATCATCTCTTGCCATGAGTAACATTATATCGCCTTGTAATACATCATACTTGGTTGAGCATCATGTCATGTTTATGTGTTGTGTGTTCACCATGTTGTTTGCTTCTTTCCGGTTGTACTTTTTGTCGATAGTTCTTGTTTCGTTACGATCGTCAGGATTCGTTCGACTACGCTTGGTTCATTTTCACCCGTTCGTCTTCTTCATGGACTCATTCTTCTTCCTAGCGAGATTTCAGGCAAGACGACCATTACTCTGGATCTCACTACTATCATTGCTATGCTAGTTGCTTCGTTCTATCGCTATGTTGCGCTACCTATCACTTGCTTATCAAGCCTCCCAAATTGCCATGTCAGCCTCTAACCTTTTCACTCTTCCCAGCAAACCGTTGTTTGGCTTATGCTCAGCCCCTCTTATAGCGTTGTTAGTTGCAGGTGAAGTTGAAGATTGCTCCATGTTGGAACAGGATTATATTGGGATATCACAATATCTCTTATTTAATTAATGGGGACAATTACATTTTTACCCCTAGTTGGTTCCTACCCACGGGTTTTGCCCTTACTTTTCGAGCTTGCTCAGTTTTGCCCTTACTTTTTCCATCGAGGTCCCTCAAATGCCCTTTGACCGTTTGACCAAAACTTTGAAAATTCATAACTAATTCATACGAACTCACAAAAATGCAAATAAGATATCAAAATGTTCAGATAAACATTACCATTAAGAGCATATCATTTGCATTCAGGACAAAAGCATCGTTTAAACTACCCGGGGTAATTAATGTTATTAACATTATTAAAAATAAATAGGTATAAACAATATTGTTTTCATGAATAAAAATTATATGCAAATGTAGGTGATGTTTTTTGAACATCCTGATACCTTATTTGCATTTTTCTGAGTTCGTATCAACTTGTTATGAAGTTTCCAAATAATGGTCAAAGTCGTTAGAACATTCATAACAAGTTGATACAAACTCAGAAAAATGCAAATAAGTTATTAGGATGTTCAGCAAACATCACCTACATTTGCATGTAATTTTTATTCATCAAAAAAATATTGTTTATACCTATTTATTTTAATAATGTTAATAACATTAATTACCTCAGGTCGGTTAAACGATGCTTTTGTCCTGAATGCAAACGATATGCCCATAAAGGTAATGTTTATCTGAACATTTTGATATCTTATTTGCATTTTTCTAAGTTTGTATGAATTAGTTATGAATTTTCAATGTTTTGGTCAAACGGCCAAAGGGAATTCGAGGGACCTCGATGGAAAAAATAAGGGCAAAACTGAGCAAGCTCGAAAAGTAAGGGCAAAACCCGTGGGTAGGAACCAACTAGGGGTAAAAATGCAATTGTCCCTAATTAATGCATCTATATACCTGGTAAAGGGTGGAAGGCTCGGCCTTATGCCTGGTGTTTTGTTCGACTCTTGCTGCCCTAGTTTCTGTCATACCGGTGTTATGTTCCTTGATTTTTTGTCCCTAACACGGTGTGGGTTTATGGGCCCCTCTTGACAGTTCACTATGAATAAAACTCTTCCAGCAAGGCCCAACATTGGTTTTAACATTTGCCATAATAATACTTCAACTAAATAATTAATTGGCATAGGGCGTCATGAACCCGAGGATTTTTCTACAAAGCAGGGAGGGGCCAGCGCTGATGGTGTTGGTCCCAAACGGGCAGACTGCCAGACCACAGGGCAACCCGGGGATCTGGTTTTACTCATAGGCTGACCTATCTGGACGTGCCCTAAGACGAGATACGCGCGGCTACTAACAGGGTGTCGGCACGCCAGGCGGCTTTGCTGGATTAGTTTTACCATTGTCGAAATGTCTTGTGCACCAGGACCACGAGTCTGATTGGATGTCCCGTGATGGAGGATTGTCTCCGAGGATCGTGAGCTTATAATTGGCTAAGTTGGGACACCCCTGCAGGGTTTAAACTTTCGAAAGCCGTGCCGACGGTTATGTGGCAGATGGGAATTTTTAATGTCCGGTTATAGAGAACTTGACACCAGATTCGAATTAAAATACACCAACCGCGTGCGTAACCGTGACGGTCTCTTTTCGAGAGGGTCGAGAAGAGAAAACGGTGGGGTTATGTTTGAACATAAGTAGTTCGGGATCACTTCTTGATCATTACTAGTTTGCGACCGTTTGTGTAGCTTCTCATCTTATTCTTGTACTCATAAGTTAGCCACCATATCATGCTTAGTCACTTGCTGCAGCCTCTCCACTTATCCATTCCATACCCATTAAGCTTTGCTAGTCTTGATACCCATGGTAATGGGATTGCTGAGTCCTCGTGGCTCACAGATTACTACAACAACTGTTGCAGGTACAGGTAATGCGATGGTCATGACGTGAGAGCGATGCTTGCTTGCTTGGAGTTCTTCTTCTGCTTCGTCATTCGGGGGATAGGTTCCTGGTGGGCAGCTTGGCCTAGCAGGGTGGATGTCGTTTGAGTTTCTGTTTGTGTTTCATCCGTAGTCAGATGTTCTCTTGTATGATGATGTTGTATTCATGTGGCATTGTATGCCTTTTGTATGTATCCCCAACTATTATGTAATGGTACAATTTAATGATATCCACCATGCAAAAGCGTCTCCAATATGCCCTTCTATCCTTGGTGGGACCTTCGAGTTCCTTTCGGATAGGGTCGCATATTGGGCGTGACAGCATGGTACTGAGATTGTCCACACGCGAAACAATGAGCTTTATTACCTCTGTGGGGAGCGAATTCAAGCCACTCTTTCAGTGAACGCTGCTCATTTCTGCCATTGTTAGTGCTTGGTTTCGGACGAGGAGGGAGGCGCCTTAGCGGGTATGGAAGATTGGACGAGATTATGTGTGGACAAAGATGGATAAGCGAATATGTGCTGCGGGAAGTGGACAGGTGATGATGACTACAGCACGCCGCTTGACTTACGAGACACATAACAGCAGCGTAGGGTCATATCGATGCCAGACAACTTTCTTGAGTGATCACGGTACTGGTACTCCCTACAGTACCCACTACTATGCTCTAACTTGCTTGAGTAGAGTATTAGTGGAGTAGGACTCTGCTCTACTACTAGCACCGGAGGAGTAGTATATTCTAATCTAAAATAGTTACAAACTTCAAGGCCCGATCATGGAACGACTACGAACCGCCATCGGTGCTAACTCCAATCCCCAGCAAACAATCGCTGGGAGACCTGGCAGTTGCAAACGCCCACGATGTAGTTACTCTACGTGTGTAAGGGTGACGGTTTTGTCAAATACTATCGCTTATAAATAGGCCACCGTCGGATGGAAATCTGACAGTTATGTGGGATTCGCCAGGTTGAGCTCGTGGCGAACAATCACCAGATATCATTACTAAAAAAAGGTTAAAACACCTGGGGCTATAACTTGCACCGGCTGACAACTAACAATGATACTAACATAGCTGTAAAATGGTGAAAGACCGTCTATACATGGTGTTTGAATTATATGCAGAAAAATATCAAGATGCCCGTGCATTGCAAGGCACACCGTCATCACCAACTCTGTTTTTTCTCTACTCCTACTCCTATAAAAGACTCAGTAGGTGATGATGGAGGCGATGAGGCGTGTTCATCCCGGCGTGCAGTGGACGGTGCACTACTATTTGATTTGCTATAAAAAAACAAAGAAGAGTAGTAGAGATAGAGACTTAGGGAGGAGCACAATCTACTGCTTCTTGTGCTACTCTTGCGCTTCATTCGGCGGATGCAACATCCCCTACAGCCACTCCCTCCTATGCTACATTCGGCAGGCGCTAATGAAATTTGGGGAGCGCACTCTCGCGACTGCTAGCAGCCACGACTTCACCGACGACGACTTCTTTGCCGACCTCCACAACCTCTTCCTCGACGACATGGGCGACAACCTCAACGCCAACGGTGCTGCTCCCATTCCACCATATGTGTTTCTGTCCTTCCTGTTCGAAATCGTGGTAGAATTCTTGTTTCTACTATGTATCCTAGATTCTATCTGTTCATCTACTATGCTAGTCCACATGATTAGTTTAGTCCCTGTTATAGCTGTCATGATATATTTTGTGCTTATTCGGATTAAATCTCATAGTAACTTGCTCATATATTCAACTGGCGCAACGTCCCCTACAACCACTCTCGTTTCATGGACAGCCTGGTCGACGCCTCCAAGGAGCCCTTCGTCTACTGCTATGAGTGCCCGATGCCGTTTTGGGGCTCGCCGGCGGACATCGTGCATCACCTCATGGATGCGTGTGGCAGTCACTACTGGCCATTGGCAAAGAACATCAAGTACGAGACGTGCTACCCGTTCATCATGCCGGAGTCGATGGAGGATCACCGCCGCGTGCTTGTCTCGGAGGAGGATGGCAGCATCTTCCTATTGATCGTGGGCACCCGCGAGGCCCGTGCAGGCCGTCGCCCCGTCTTTCAAGTGTGCGTCAGGGGCAACGCCACTGACACTGACACTGACATGAGGCCGATGTACCGGTGCGTGCTCACTGTTACTAACCCTCAGAGGTACGTGGGCGGAGACACCGGCTCCACCATGCTAGCTAGGACTGTGCAGAGCTGGGACCTTCCTGCCGATGTGGACATGGATGACGCATGGTATGATTTAACCCCCAATGCGGTGCACGGGGACTCCAACGACGTTCACCTGGACATATGAATTACCAAGTTAAATGTTGATCATTAGTATTCTCTCAATGTAATCCGCTGTCTAAGCATGTGCAGACTTCCATGCATGATCTTGCTCTACTAGAGTATCGCGCATGAATAAAAGTGTATCCATTTATGGTTTAGTCTAGAATCTTCCATGTATGAATTTTTACTACAGTACTAGTTAAAGACTTAGGATGAACCATTTCTGACATCTCCTCTGCCCCCTTCCAAGTCATCCTGATTTAATCCCTCCGTCTAGGTGTATAAGGGCATGGTTAATACTTAATAGTATAGCCAACTGTTGACTATATGAAAGTGCCATGTCATCTGTAGCCAACATGTATAACAATCGATACTCAAAAACTAATTCTTAAAGGTCATTTCTTGCAAAGCACAATAAGTGTTATTTCTTCACAAGTTTTGGATGCAGGTTGAACATTTGAACGCTTTTGTTTGCAGAAGATACTTTTTTTATCTATTTCACCTGGATGTTTGTGAGCTCTAGAGATGAAATAATATCCGAAGAAACCTATCGATAGCCATTACACATGAGATGACCTTCACATTCTTTGTCAAAATAAACAACTCCCCAATCAATTCATTTCACTCTTTCGTGCAACGCACGGGCACCTTACTATAGCTTAGTACGACCAAAAAATGAACTAACATTATATATAGTACGAAAAAATGCTGATGCATGTCACCTAAAATTATATCTTTGAAAACTATGTTCAAATACAAATCCAACGATATAGTTTTTGTTCACATGCACTAACATTTTGTCAGTTAAATCTTCAGTCAAATTCAATGGGGGACTAATAAACCACGACCGATGTAGTACAAGTGTAGAGGGCGGCACTCCACGGGAGTCTCACCCCACTCGTGGCGCGGTAGTAAAGCCGTCATATCACAAAACCCAACCACTGCCAGTAATAAGTGGCCTGGTAAAATAAACGGACAAGCAACCATCACATCCCTCCATCTTTTTTCATTTCATCTCTCTGCATTTACTTTCTCCGGTTCTTCTCGCACACTCGATCCCTAGCTACTACTCCTAGTATCCCTAGCTACTACTCCTAGGGCCAGTTCTTTTGGCGGCTTAAAAAATAAGCCTTCTCTTCCCTAGCTTTTCCCATAAGACTAGTCACAGTGGAAAGTAACATTAAGGCACCTCACTCATTTATTTGGGCGTCTAAACTACTACGAGTACCTCCGTCCTGGTTTATTCATCACCATTGTAATATGTGGTGAATTTTGACCAAAGATTTAACTAATAAAATGTTAGTGCATGTGACATGCACAAACATTTCATTAGTTAAATTTATGATCAAAATTCGACATAGATTACAATGGGGACCAATAAACTAGGACAGAGGTAGTAGTAATGGGATTACTAATCTAGAAGCCTAAACGAACTGGCCCCTGGTACTCCTACTAGTAGTAGTACTCAAGTTGCAACTTGTTAGGCAAAAAATTCGATACAGGGTGTAGGAAGCGGTTTGGGAATTTGCATGCCTTTCCGACCAGTGAGATACTCCGTAGATAGTACGACAGAGAAATACCCACAGAGAAGCGAGCTAAAAGTAAACAATCAAACGAGCATTTTTGCATTTGTTTTGCATTGAATCATTTCACTAGCTTGACTAGTGTTGTTTTTCTACGTTTACAAAAACCGCGTCGTAATGTTAAAATGTGCATTTGCACATACATAAGTAATAGTAGTACTCCCTCCGTCTATGTGTATAAGTCTTCCCTCCATCTTGGTCACGGTGCACAACCAAAGATGACTTATTCACCTGGACAGAGGGAGTAGCACAGTCTGCAAGCATATATAGAGAGAGAGACATGTAGTGCGATGGTATATAGTAAAGTTTGTGCTATATGCACGTACTTACAAAATGTGTACGGATACATAAGGTTTCCAAATTTCCCTTTTACATACTTAATTAAGGACGCTAATAATTCCCGAATGTTCGGGATTTATCATTTGCATCCCAAAACTAATGAGATCACCTTACGAAAGTAAATTATACTCTTACTAAAAGCCACGGCGCTCGCAGGAGCGCTTGCGGTGCGCCACGAGTGCCCTGGTGCGCGACCGTTTCCCAGCGCGACGACACAACGCCTCTTCCTCAACCTCGCAACTCCCGAGGTGCCGATTGGCGGCTTGCCGGCGGGCGAGCGCGATCTCACCAGTGTGGTGATCCGGCAGCAATAGGTAATCCTCCTCGCTGGAACCGTGCACCCGGTCCACATACCACCAAGCGTAGATGAGGCTCTTGGGCCCGACTGCACTCAGGGATTTGGCACAGGCCTCTTCCGCCACCCCCATGGCCCTTGCACGAGCCTTCTGCCAAAGAGCCAATTGCCCGACTCTCTCGGACGCCACAAAGACCTGCCAGGCAGCTTGCCCCGCGACGCGCTTCTCTTCCTCGACCTTCTTCTCCGCCTCTATTTTGGCGTGCTATGCCGAAGGAAAAGCCTCCCACTAGGCGACATCCATTTCTTTCCAAAGCTCCTCAAGGCTGGGCGGTTCAGCGGGCGGCGCGGTGTTCTCCTCATAGCGGGGAGCCGACGCGTCCTCCGACGCACGTGCTGGCGAGATTGGGGACACCAACGCGTCCACCTCGATGCGTCACGGCAAGGAGTGGAACACAGATACGTCCTCCTCGACTAATGGCGGCGAGGAACGGAACGACAACGCGTGACCGTCCGCGTGGTGCAGCGAGGGGCGCCTAGGGCTTAGGAGGGCCGACGCCATGGTGGTCGACGTGAGAGGGAGGGGGTGGAGATAGCGATGAACGTGAGCGTTCTTCCGAATGCCGTGGGAGGCGCATTATTTATAGCGAGCAAAGGCACACCTACGTAAGACATGGACTGAGATGCACTGACTTAACTGGAGGTCCAGTTGCGTCACTGACATGTGGGCCAGACCCCTGTTGGGCCCATATGTCAGTGACCCAATGCACCTGTAGTTAAGTAACTGAAGCAGCGTCCCGTAAGATATGTTGCCTGATTAACGTAACAACTACGTGGGCATATTTGTTGGAGTAAATTACGAGGGAGGGAAGGGGTGGAAATATTGCTGGTCACAACGGATTGGAAGAGTGCGGGGGGAGGAGAGTCATGCATGCACATTTTTTCCACACGGGGTGGAGTCGTGGGACCGCCGGAGGGAGAAGGAGAGTCTGGCAGGCATATTGTTTTCACACATGGAGAGGAAAAGATTTGGATACAACAGGGCTTCTTGCAGGTATGGGGAACGGTGCATAATAAGTCATCTTGCTTGCCGGGCTAGGTATAGTCTTAAGTCATTAAAAACATACACGCCCCACACATGTTCATATTTCAAGGTGCACTAAATTATTGTATGCGATGATTAACGCTGGCCATAATTGTGGTATCTTAACTGGTATCATGCACACGGGAATATCAAACATGCTGATGTGGCAAAGAATTAAATAAGAGAGGGGGGTTAGAGTAACTAGTGTTCATGCATGCATGCAATGCGATAATGCATTTGTAAACACATTTTTTGTGAAGAACGACAACATTAGTTGAGTACTTCTGCAGACTACAAAAAATATTCCACCGCCTCTATCTTGCTAGGAGTAGGTGAATATTTTGCATCAATCCCTTTAAACTAGAAGCGAGGTACTAGTACTATAATAGCTAACATTGTTGTGATGAGTAGATAGGACATGGCACACACCTGGAGGGAGGAACTAGTCTGCATTATGAATTTAAGTTTTGTCTGAAGTCAATGTACCTCTACTTTGACTAAACTTACAGAAAAATGTATCAACATTCACAATGTCAAATAAATATTGCTATACTCATTATAAAATGTAGTTCCTATACTCATAACAATCTGTATTGTAGATGTTGATATTTCTAGTATAAATTTGGTCAAACACTTTGCAAACGGTTGACGGAAGTAAAAAGGACCAGAGGGAGTATCATGCATGCGAAGTAGGCAAAACAAATTACTCATTTATTGCCGGTCGAAGTCTCAAAGGGCGCGACCGCATGAGGGAGGCGAAGGTTGTGGGAGGCGAGACGGTTGCGAAGCTATGCCGTCAGGCCTACGATATGGGTCTAGTAGATATGACATCTAGTGGGTCCCGCATAGTACTCGAGAACTCTTTGGGGGATTGCAGCCGTTTATCCAGCGGGAAAGCCAAGAACCCCACGCCATTCGCACGCCCTACTCGTCCCCGTCTTCTACTAGTATAGTACCTTAAAACAGTTTGCTCCCAGTCGTCCCGTCCTTTCACATTACACTAGTTCAACTTCTCCTAACCCTCCTCCAAAATCCATGGCCTCCCAAATCTCCATGGTCGCCGCTGAGTACCAGGTTAGAGCCATCACCGACGATGAGTTCATCATCATCTACAAACATGGATCTGCGACGGTGAAAGCATGCCTTGCTTTCTTCCTACGCATGTTCAGTAGTTCAAAGGATGAGTGGGTCGCTGGGCTAGATGTTGAGTACATCACAGTCCTAGAAAGAGAGAAGATTCTAAAGGAGGTAGAGAAGAAGAAGCCCGCCGTGATCCAGGTTTGTGTACATAACGTGTGCTTGGTCTACCACATATGCCATGTCGACGTCGAGTGCTAGGATTTTAAGAACTTCCTCAAGGACGAAAGAGTGGAATTCGTTACTGTAGACTTTAGGAACGACAGCGACGTCCTGGGTCGGTAGGCCTCGTTGTAGGCCAGCCCTTCGATCTCTAGAAGGCAAGCCTGGTGTCCTCCCGTCAGCCTTCAATCTTGACCATGGCAGCAGCCATGATTGATCCTTCATATGCTAAACTGAAGAAACCTCACCACGAGTTTCATCATGCATGGGAGTCGAAGACATTAGATGAAGATCACATCCTGTATGTAGCAATGGATGCCTACCTTTGTTTAAATATCTACAAGGGTTGGATGAAGAAGCAGAGCCCAGTGTCCGATTCAAGCAAAAAAGCACCAGTGAAGAGGAAGAGGAATAGGGACGAGGATGAAGTCAAGGACGTGGACTCGGACTCCGAGTAAGGTGGCAGTGTCGTCGCTCATGCTAGTTCTACTGTTGTGTCAAGCGGACTACTTTCTTAGTTTATTTTCAGGGGTGTGTTGTGCTGAGCCCACAACAGAACTATGTTTATCTTCTTTCTTGTTATTTGAACTTTATGTTCTCTCTCGTTATTTGAACCCTTTAGTATGTACAGTAGTACTAGTACTATGTCTTACTAGTGTTCTTCTTGCAATTGGTAATACTGCCCGTATCTTCGTGTTCCTACTGTACTTAATACGTTCGTACTAGTAGCATAATTTGGGTCAGTCGATTTGTGAAAGAAGTTCGACGGAGCAAAGGAAGAAGATAAGAGAAGCTACCCCAATATCTATATTAGGGTGGCAGGGTGCCCATGATCTATCTTATGAGTGTTGGGTGTGGAATGCAGTTCACCGGAAAAAATGGATCATGCCCAGGGTTAAACGGATGGCGGGGGTGGGGGGAGCATGGTTGTGGCAGGCGGTTCAGGGGAGGGCGAGGCGGCAGCGGCAGGCGGTTAGGCGTGTGGCAGGCTGAGAAGATGAACCGTGCATTAATTTCGGAGGACGAAGAAGTCATTCTAGCCATCCATGTTGCATCCAACGGCTCACAAGAGTCGAGTGACCCAAATTGCTCCTTCAGATTGCAGGATCCATGTGGCATTCAAGGTCTCCAAGGTATATTCCGCGTCCGCACCCGGTTTGCGGGCCCGGCGCGGATGCGATTGTCTTGCACCGCGATAGCCACCATGCGCGCCTTCTCCGCACCGGTAGAGATGACAATGACATGCTAGTTCCTCCTCGCCAGCGTGCTGGAGCACGCGCTCACCCTCCTCTTTGTACACTGCATGCATAGACGCGGCTCGACCAGCTGCTCGCGTGCTTGGCAGCGCGGTGGCATCGCGAGGAGGGACTGCAGACGATGTGAGTGGGCGAGCCTTCAGCTTCATGGCACAGGGATGGCGGCAACACAACGGTGATGGGCAAGAAATGTTGGCCAGAGCAGGCGGGCGCCGGCATGCGCAACGGCGCCGGCATATGGATGAGTGCGCTTATGGGAACTTAGTTTAGTTTTATGTAGGATTTGTCAAACTTAAAAGAAAACCGTACTAGTACACGTAAACATTAGACTGAGGGAGCGCTTATATTAGTTACCATAGCCAGGATACGGAATCCTGTGCGAGCGCGTGAACCGCGACCGCACGGTCGATCGAACAGGTGTGTCACCGTGTCGCCCTCAAAGGACATCCACCAAACCTTTTTGTGTGCGTGAAAACAATCCCCAAATATTTCTAAAACTTTATTTTTCCTGGAAAAGTTCTTGACGCTACAATATTTCTATATATTTGAATTTAGCTCCTGTTCGTGTTTATTTGGATTTGGACGTTTTAGGTGCGCCCTAGTTTTTTTAATACTGATTTTTTGTGTGTGACTAAGAGAGAACATGTGTATGTGTCCATACGTGTGTTGTGGCGGAAGGGCAATGTGGAGACGGCGTGCGTGTGATAGAGACATAGAGAGGTGTGAATGTGCAAATGATCATGCATGAGTGAGACATAGACAGATGCCGGTACATTGTGTATACATGAGAGAGCGGTCTTCTATTTTACTTGTGTGTGTGTGTGTGAAAGAGTGAGAGATAAAGGAGCATCCGTAACACAACAACCATCTCACTCAATTCGTCCGTCCCTTGCATGATCACATGTAACACGTGCATCAACGCACATATTTCGACACCCTCACCCGGCCCCTGCCCACCTCAAGGCCCACACATTGCTCTCTACCTCGCACGCACAATCTCTTTGTGAAAACCTTGTTTGGCATGTAGATTTCCGTCACATACACACACATTTCTCTCCATATGTTTGTTTTCTCTCAATATCTGACACACACACACACACACACACACCGCACACACACACCCCCTCCCCCGAGCACACAATCTATCCCCATCAAAGGTTATATGGCGACCACTCTCACGTGTGCTTCTCTGCACCCCAGCATGCACAACACCTCAATATTCAAAGAGGGCATCGAGGAGATCAAAGACGGTGACCGCACTACGCTAGAGAATGCGGGGCCATTTGGAAGCTGGATGATGTGACGACGGCAGACTGACTCCTCCCCCCGCCCTCTCTCCCCCGCACAAAATTACCAATCCCTCTCTCCCCCGCACAAAATTATCAATCCCTCAACCAATGATATCCTTCCCCTCTCATCCATGTTTTTCCAGCTCTCTCATCAAACCTGTTGTCAATTCTCCTTCCACGTGTACAAAATCCGGATGCACGCGCATCTCACGTATATTACATGTCTCCATCTTTCTCACAGACCTAACTTCTTTCTCTCTCTCTCTCTCTCTCTCTCTCTCGCTCTCTCTCTCTCTCTCTCTGTCTAGATAGGTTTGTCCCCTACTCTCTCATCCACATACATACAATCTTTCCCGCCCTATCTGCTCCATCTTCGCAAACTCTCTCTACACGTTTCTTTAACACATTGGGATGTGTTCAAAATGTCGCTTTTTATAATGGATGATGTAGAGTTATGGTTCGTTTTGTTGCATCCTAAAAAGTAATAACTATGAAATGCATTTAGATTCTCATTTGACTGGGATTATGTGAGTTTGAGCATATTGTGAAGTACTATAGACCTCGTATACATCTTCGAATTCGACAATGATTGTAACTATTGAATTGTATAGGCCATTATATTCGAAGTCAGTAGACTAATATATTTATTTCACAATTACAACAAATGATTAATTCACTACAAACTAAGAAAAAAAATGTGTACTCCCTTGGTTTTTATTTAAGTCCGCATATTAGCATTGGTCAAAGTCAAGTTTTGTAAATTCTTAGAAAGTTTATAACAAAAAATATTAATATTTACAATAACAAATAAATACCATTAGATTCATTATTGAATGTACTTTCACATCATACATATTTGTTATGGTAAATGTTTATATTTTTCTATAAACTTGGTCAAACTTTAGGAAGTTTGACTTCGATGAAACCTAATATGCAGAGTTAATAAAAACGGAGGGAGTACTAGTAGTTACTAGTACTACTCGCTAGTTGCTTAGCCGAATCACCCAGCACGCCACACGGGGAGTTCAGTGTCACAAAATTTTGAGGTCGGCGGGAAAATCTCCCGACCCTGATTTCAGCAGTGGGAAGTTACCATCATAACCTTTAGAATAGGCCTACGGATGATGCTTATTAGGGGGCCGTTTTTGTAACTTCAGGTTCACCCTACCCAGCCAACCCCACCCCAGCACCCAGAGTAGTACACCTGAATACTCCCCATTTTCTTTCCCCACCTTAAAATAGACTTCTCCACGGCACCGCAGCCTTCGTGCTCCTCCCCTTATACATCGGCGTCGTCCACCGTAGCGCATCTGTCTCATCGATGATCTTGTACGCCGCACCAGAGCCGGTCCACCATAGTCGTCATACACGGAGCCTTTTCCCCAGCACCGTCTTCCATGGTCTCGGATCTGCTTCCCGGAAGCCGACGCCAAGCGCAGAAGCACCACCATCGTGGACAATGAACTGACTCCTGTTGCCGACCATGATGCACAGAGGCCGCCATGACCATCGTTCTCCTCCACGATTGGTAATGTGTGTATTGAATCACTTACCAGTACATGTGGAGTTCCAATTTTGTTCATACCTACCCTTCAAATTGCCTGGTTGCTATTGTTCCCGTAAAAGTAATTGGTTATAGCCTCCATTGTCCAACAGAATATCAGCTTGTAATTGTGCGTCGCTCCTGTATCGCGTTGTGCTTGGCTAGGTTTTTCATCCGCAACCAGTAGTGTGGCAAATGATGGAATGTTTTTAGAACTAGCAAGATGCCCATGCGTTGCACGCATCAAGATGCATTTGTATGAGTAGTTTATCTTGTGGGAGTAAAGAATGAATGGGGGAAGGCCTTATCTGCAAATCTGGAGAGGGGTGTGGGTATCTTTCTGCAAAATTATAAGAGTTTCCTTCGTATCCATTGGATATAAATCGGACGCCCTATATTGTAGGATGGCAAGAACACCATCATCACCAACTCTGTTTTTTTAAAAAAAAGTAGAGAGTAGAGAAGTAATATAAATATTAAATATTAAATAAATATAACAATATAGAAGAGAGTAGAGATAGTAGGGATATGTCGGGAAATGATCGCGCACGTGCGGGAAAAAGCAGTTGTAGCGACCCGACCTCAGACGGTCAAGTCTCTGTGCTTACATGTCATCCCTGGATCGGTATGCTGACACACACAGTACTCGATGATTTATAACAGAGGTAAATCACATGTATAAAGTAGCGTAAATACCATTACCTCAATCCAAATAGCGGAAGTAACAAGGTTGTGGATTCCCATCAACACCAACGGCAAAGTTGAGTATAGGAAATCGTAACCCTAACGTATCACTTACTCGACGTAAGATCCTGCAACATGAGACGTTGCAGCCACAGAGGGTCAGTACATTGAATGTACTGGCAAATTCACATCATAGAGCAATGATGAATAAAGGCTATCACTACATGCATATATGGCTGGTGGAAAAGCTCTACGGTTATAATGTCTTTGCGAAAAGCCAATTTTTCCCTACTACAAAGGAATAAATTTATTTAACTATCATGGTGGTTGTTAAACATTGAGAATGGTTGACAGCATCCTCAATCCCAATTAAAAGTACTCATTAACAAACCCAACAATATTAAATTAGAGTAACATGTTGAGATTCACATGATATTCAAGTACTAGATACTCAAGATGTCCATAACCGGGGACACGGCTAATCATGATTAGTTTGTACACTCCGCAGAGGTTTGCGCACTTTTCCCCACAAGAGTCGATCGCCTCCGTTTGGTTTCTCGCACTACATGGTGTTTGAGAAACGGATGACCGAGACATAGTCTTTCAGAAGCGCTAGCACCTTACAATGGGTAGACCCGTACACCTACATCCCCTACATCTACTGGTCCACCACTATAAGAGTTCGCATGACTTAGTCAACTATGCCAGAGCCCATAATGGCTTGTGGCTGCACACGGAAGTTACTAGCATGAATTATCTTATGATCCCTTTGAGCCTGGGTGGCGGTCCATAGGAAAATCACACGGTAACCCCGGGATTTCCAAAAAAAATAGGCAATCATTGGATACCCCAGGTGCCTCAATCCACCCAGATGTGTATTTAAGTTGCCACCTTAGATAAACCATTAATTAACAATCTCACATCTGTCATGGATATCACTCACCCAATCCACGTCTACTAGCATAGCATGGCATAATAAGCAAACGCAGAAGTAACTCCCAAAGGTTTAATAAGTAAAAGAGGTAATAGGTACTACCTCATCTACTTCCCATCCCACAATTTAATTAGATCCTAATCATGCAGTGTTTGAGGATTGATATAATGCATAAAAACTAGGTAATAGAGAAGGGTATGATCAAAGTGTGAACTTGCCTGCAATGTTGATGAAGATAATTCGCACTCAAAACTCTTGATAGTTCTACTCGTCACACTCCGGTCAATCTATCGTAAGCAAACAATAGTAACCACACATAAGCAATCACTCTAATACTAAACTACTTGAAATTCAATTTTTAAACTGTCAAAAACATGTTTAAGTTGTTTTACTGGATAGAGGGGATCATAACAAAGAAGTGGGTGTTGGTTTCATCTAATTTGGACTAACGAGTAAAAAGTAGTGATCGTTTGAAAAATCAGGGGCCAATCTGTAAATAAAATATTCACAAACGAGTCCCTGGCAGAAAACTAAAATAAAAAGAAAAATCCTACCGAACGAACGTTCGCTACAGAAGTAAAACCGACGAAAACTGTTTGCTCCAGAAGCCTAACTAGTGAACGCTCACTACTTAGACAGATCTAGGTTTTCTGTAGAAAACCGATCTAGGGTTCGGTTTTATACCGGTCCTTTGGCGGTTCGGCGGTGTTCGGCGGAAAACCAGCAGCGGCGGTTCCCGGCGGCTCTCCGGCGATGGCGCGACGGCGGCGAGGCAGGCGGCGTCCGTGGGCTAAGGCGTCGGCGGCGTTCGACGGCGGCGCGGCGGCGGAGTGCGAGGGCGGCGGCGGCGCGGGTGGCGAGGCAGCAGGAGGCAGCAGCGGGAGGGACGGCGGCGACAGCCGCGGCTTCGGCCGGCAGTGTGCGAGGGCGGCGGCGGTGCGGCAAGATGTGGGAGAGGCGGCGGCGCGAGCAGAGAGAGGGGAGTCGGGGCGGCGCCTTTTATGGGGAGGGGCGAGGAGGTGGCGTGGGGAAGGGGGCAGAGGAGGCCGGAGGCGGCACGGCTTCATGGCGGCGCGGCGGCGGACTCGGGAGGAGTCCCGATCGAGGACGACGGGCGAGGCGGCGCGGGCTGGCTGGGCCGTGGCCTGGCTGGCTAGCTGGGCCGGCCCAGTTCGGCGGAAGGGTTTTTTTTTAAATAAACATTTTACCACGCAACTAAAAATAATAAATATCACATAAATAAAATATTATATAGGCATATAATATATCAAAATTTTCAGAAAAAGATTTCCTACAAGCTGAACATTTTTGTAAGATCAAATAAAATAAACACAAATTTAAATAAAGCAAAGAGTGCTTCTGCCCTAGTAAAATCCAATAAAATTCATTTTTAAAATACCAAAATTAATTCAAATTTATTTCTCTCCAATTTTCTGATGTAGGGAATCATGTTACCCTATTTTCCGTATATTTTATTTTTGGACAAAAATAATTTGAATAAAACTCAAATAACTCCAAATTGAAAATAAATTCAAAAGAACTTTGAATTTAATTCTTTGAAACTCCCAACTCATATTTCATATGTTTTGAAGAAGTCATTTTATCTTCTCTCGTGAAAATCATTGAGTTGCATAAAGTTTCAGAATTGGAAATATTTTCCAAATGAAATTCAAATATTTTCAACACCCCTTGTCATTTAAATAAATGGAAGAAGTCATGTCATCTTCTCTCCAGGGTTTTGTGATGAAAAGAATTTGAATTCACGAAGATCATAAAAGCAAAATGAAAGTTTGGGAAAGTCCATTTATTCCCTTTCATTTAACTTTCAAAAAGTTTCGAATTCACTCATTTTCAGTCAATCAATCAAACAATCAATCAAAACTATCTATTTATTTATAACATTCCAAAATTTAGAATTTTGGGATGTTACAGCAGTCGGGCATGCGCTAGTTTGGCGCGCGGCGTCTGGCACGCTTTATAAAATCCAACGCCCTCCCACCACTCTGTGCCTCGCCACCGCTCTCTCCCTGCTCTGTGCCTCGCCACCACTCTCTCCCCGCTCTTTCTCGCCTCGACGACGCCGAGCCACCGTGCCGCCGTGTCGCTGAGAAACTTGGGGATTCCGCGGCGACCGCGCGCGCCCCTCCGTTAGCTTCTCCGCTGAGATCCGGTTCCGCAGGATGCGCCTCGGCCTTGGCATTTTCGACACCACCAACGAGACTGCCCACGTGTACGATGCGGCAGCATGGCGCCTGCGGTGGCCTCATTGAACATTGCACTTCCCCAACGTGTCAATGCGGGAGCGGACGCAGGAGCTCGCGCCTCTGCCGCGGCTTATCACCGACGGGGATCATCGCGACAACTAGAGGCAGGAGCACTGTCTTGGCATCGTTGAGATGGACGAGGAAGCCATGGCGCCAATGCTTCCTGCAAGACATCATCAACGAGCCGAGTTCTACGCGTAAAGGAGGGCGGTGTTGGATTTCGGGATCCGGCAACCCTTGAGAGGTTCGAACTCTGGGGTGCGTGCGGAGATCTCAACCTCCCGAGCCTGCCTACTCACGATCTCCTAGCCTAGCGCGTTGAGCTCAAAGAGACACAAAGACACAGAGATTTATACTGGTTCGGCCACCGTTGTGGTGTAATACCCTAATTGAGTGTGGTGTGGTGGATTGCCTTGAGGGGCTATGGATGAACTAGTACAGTGGATGAACAAGCCTCAGGGGGTGAGGTGTTCTTGAGCTGGTGTGGTGTTCTACTTGTTCCGATTTTCGGTCCCCTCTATGGTGGTGGCTAAGTCCTATATATAGTGGCATTGGTCCTCTTCCCAAATATGAGTGGGAAGGGATCCCACAATGGCGGGATTTGAAAGGGGACAAGTAGTCTATCCTGACAAAAGTAGTCTTCGCCTGCAAAAAGCCTTTGGTCGTGACGCTGTGGTGGGCTCGGTGATGACCTCTGTCCTGCCATCTTGGCGGTCTTGGTCTTGTTGCATTAGAATGGAAACCTTTGGTTGATTCCTTGGCACTCTGCGCCTGTGGCTTGCCTCCCTTGCACCAAAGAAGAAACCTGCTCTCGGTACCCGCCTGGCCTTGGTCATCATGGCTCACGTCAGCTGAGCCTCATGAGATAACTTGCATAGAACTCTTCGCCCCTCAGGAGCCTCCTGAGGAGGCCACCTCCTTCGGGGGTCTTGGCGTCGTCCGCCTTGCGAGGCTTGGCCCCTCGCGAGGGTCTTGCTGTGTTGGTGTTGAAGCTGGGTCGTACCAGGCCGTCGATGATGCCACGTGGTGGGCCGCAGGCAGGCAGGGCTGGATGCCCCCGAATCCAGGACGCCAATAGTAGCCCCCGGGCCCAAGGCTCTCTCGGACTTGGCTTCTAGGCGAAGTCAAAAGGCAAAGGTGGAGCACCACGGGCCCTATCAGCATGCGGCCCTGAAGACACGTGGTGGTTGATGGGACATGGGCGTCTCCACTTCCCCACGCCGCCTTGATATTCGGTAGACCTAGCAGCCCTCCGTTGTCAGTGTAACTCACCCTTCGCAGTGTACCATGCCCGGCTCTGGTTACCTCCTTCCCGATCTTGCCACCCCGTCCTTAGATCTGGTGCCGGCGCCTTGCCCTCTCTTGGTATTCGCCATGGCTCCCAAGCCGAGGAAGAAGAAGGGGAAGCCGCTCGCGCCGGCCGGTCCTACAATGGCCCTCGAGCCAGCCCTTGAGCAGTCGACGGTGATCAATAAGGAGGGGCTGGACAAGGTTTGCCATGCGCTCTCCGCCTATTCCAATGAGGGGAGGGCGACGGTTGTCTGCCCTGCGTCATTGTGAACCAGAGAGATGAGTGACACTGAGATTCCAATCCATCTCCATGCTCTTCTTGCTGGGTTGATTCCTACCTTCTCCCCTGTCTTCATTGTCGTGATGTCGCATTACAAAATCGATCTGTTGCATCTGGACTCTCGCTCCATCATCCTCCTCACCGTCTTCGCCTTCCTCTGCGAGGCCATGGTGGGCATCACTCCCTCCGTGGCCTTGTTTCGCCATTTCTTCCTGCTCCGGTTGGTAGATGCCCGCCAACGCTCTAGGTGCGCGACCTTCGAAGCCGTGGCCACGACCGCTGGCTCGGGGATCGACTTCGAGCTTTCTCCTATCGCGAAGGGATTCAGGAAGCAGTGGCTCCTGATGGACGCCCATGCATTCAGCCCCCTGCTCATGATTCCTGGGTCGCTGGCTTCGCCATGCTCCGGCTGGTGCCATGAGAAGATCACCGACCGGTGTATTGCTTTCGTCTGGAAGAGGATGGCGAGACTCCAGGAACTGGAGGTGACCGCACCAATGGTGGTGAAGGAATTCGTGAAGTAGTGCATTGCTCCCCTCCAGCACCATTCTTGCCCGATGTGGGACCTCACAGGCACCGAAGATCCGATGAGGCTGCAGAAGCCGTCGCTTGCTGCTGATACCTAGAGCATGGTGCTCAAGCTCCTGACTGCTGAGGCTGAGCCTGCTGACCTTCCGGGGGGTGGCTGCCTTCTCTATCTGTGCTCGAACCAGGAGACCTTCGCGAGCAAGATTCCCCTGTTCATTGAATGGGGGTTGCTTCCCGAGGGAATTGAGGGGCCCCATGAGAATCCCGTCTTCGTGGCTCCCCTCCTGATCAACCCTGCCGCGTGCGCCCCGCGTGTGGAGGCAGGAGGGCGCGCACCTCCATCAACTCTCGAGAGCTCCTCCGAAGGCCCGGCCTCGTTAGGGGCTCAGGATCCTAAGGCTTCTAGGGCCCGGGAAGGAGCCGCCATAGAACCTGTGCACCCCCAGTCTCCGGAGGCAGGGGCCTCTGACGCCTGGGACGGTGGCTCCAGAGCAGCTGCTAACCATGAGGGGCCCACCAATGGCCCCGGAGCCATGATCCAGAGAGCCTCGCCAGGTGCCTCTGCCCTTGGGACCCCTGCTCCCGACGCCACGATGAGCGCTCCCCCTCCCAAGGATCGCCCGTCGGGACTGGGTCGGCGCCGCCTGTGCCTCGAGTCGCTCCTAAAGAGGAAGAGGTCCCCGTGCCACGACGATCGCACCCGTCGGCCGCTGAAGCCGAGGAGATACGTGGCCGACGCTGAGTAAGTACCTTTGCTCTTGACCTCAAGCGCGGCGCGTTTTCTCATGGCTGGGGTTTTGCAGGGTCTCCAGAAAGGCGAAACTTCGGGAGGCAGGACCCCCACGGACTCCAACTTGGCGCATGCGCGCAGCCCCCAATGCCCCGAGCCTGCGCAGGGCGTTGGACAAACTCCATCCAACATTACGCCGCGAGGGTGCCCCAGAACCGAGCCCCATGTTCTCTCCCCCTGTGACTCTGCCAATGAGGCGAGGGGTGCGCCGGTGATCCTTCCTCTTGTTACCAATGGCTGGGGGGTGCCCTCCTGGCAGCCTTTGTCTTCACGCTGTGGGGCTACACCAGCCAGCCCCCGGCCAGCGGCTGGCGAAGCGTCTAGCGCCTCCCGGGCGACTTCTGGAGCCGGCAAAGATCTTGGGGATGAGCTCGCGTTTGCTCGCGGGCGTAGCGCGGTGCGCTTTAGGCTTTTCGGTGAAGCGATGCGTGCGATGTTCCATCTTGGCGGGGAGCTTGCCAACATCGACACCATGCTTTAGGCAGAGAAACGCCGCTTGGAGGATGAGTGGCAGCGGCTGAAGCTGGCCATCAACATTGGGAAGCTTCGGTGTGACGAAGCTGAAGCGTGTGCAGCGTCCTCGCTCGCGGCTTCTTGTGAAGCTTGCGCCCGCGCCATGGAAGAGGCCGAGGCAGACAACCGCTATTGGGAGGCGGCTGAGGAGCGGGAGCAAGATCTTCTATGTTCAAATGCGGCCCTGCTGCACAAAGTCGAGGAGTGTCGTGCCTTGCTGGCCTCCTCTCCAGGTGAGATGGCCCTTGCCGAGGTGGAGATCCTGAGGCGCCACGAGGACCTAACGCTGGAGGACCGGGCAACCCAACTATTGACGAAAGACATGATTCGGAGCTGATGCATATAAGGACAAACTCGTGATGCCGAAGTGTGCTATAAAGCTGTTCGGACTTGTCGACAACTCATATGTTGCTATATCGAGCCCCTAGCAATGTATGCCGAGGTGCGTTTGTGAAATAATCACAGAAGCAAAATTCAGTTCTTTGAGAAAAACAAATACTAAATACGGGTTATGTTGACTAGCATCTGATTGATGCGTCAAGCATGATCTTTACGCTACTACAAAGGCTATTTGACATGCGGGGGTTTGAAAGCTGAGAAAAAGGGCACTTTAAAAGTTTGAAATAAAGAGTATGGTCTACAAAAACATTTGGACCTCCTGTAGCACGTCTCCGCTGCCTTGCCTTGGTTAAAGGACTTCTCAGCAAGTATACTCACCTGTTTTAGAAGATAAAAGATGGTTAGAAAAAGAAAAAGACTATGAGAGTGCGGATAGTGCTATAGGTATGTCTGCATTGTGCCTCCGCCAGTGCCCAGGGTATTTTAAGTGTATAAGTATGTGCTTGGGACAGACTTCACGGCTATATGGGCCGGACGGCGGAGGCCGAACTGCTAATTCAGCTCTGAGATTGATTGGTCCTGTCTAATAGGGACTGGCGGCTTGATGGCCGATGAAATGTGCGGCTTGATAAGGCCGCTTTGTACTTCGGCCGCAGTAGCCGTAGTGTGTTCCCCTGTACGGAGGGAGCATTCCGTATTTCCATTTATCAAGATGGTGCCGCGCAGACCGGGCATCTTAAGTTGTAGATAGGTGTCATGTGGGACCACATTAAATTGAGCAAGAGCGGTACGCCCGAGTAGTGCATGGCAGTTACTGCGGAGCAGAACAATATCAAAGGTCAAGCCTTCACTTCGAAAGTTGTTCGGTGAGCCAAAAATGACTTCCAATGTAATCGAGCCCGTGTAGTGAGCTTCTACGCCGGATACTATTCCCTTGAAGGTAGATGTTGTGGGCCTGATTCTTGACGGATCAATGACCATTTTGCGGACAATGTCTTGGTAGAGTAGATTAAGGCTACTTCCGCTGTCGATAAGGACTTCCGTGAGATGGAACCCATCGATAATTGGATCGAGGATGAGAGCTGCCGTACCTTCGTGAAGGACACTGGCTGGGTGGTCCTTGCGATCAAGAGTGATCGGGCGGGACGCCCATTGGCTTAATTTTGGGGCTGCTGGCTCTATGACATCAGCGTCCCGTAGCACGCGCTTGCAACCCCCTATAGGGTTGTGCGTCGCGTATACCATGTTCACTATCTTAACTTCGGGGGGAATTGCTTCTGGCCCCCGGTGTTCGGTTGGCGAGTCTCTTCGTCATCGCTGTCATAGGGTGGCCCCTTCACCTTGTTTTTTGGCATTAAGCTTGCTGACTTGTTTAAAAACCCAGCAGGGCCTGTTGGTGTGATTGGCTGGTTTAACGGGGGTGCCATGATTCTGGCAGGGCCGATCCAGTATGTTGTCTAAATTGGATGGTCCGTCTCTGTTTACCTTGAATGCCTTTTTTGTTGACCAGGGTTTGAACCACTAAATCTGGCGTTGACCGCCGTGTGTTGCGTTCCTTCAGTGTTATTGCAACAATTGTGTTTATTGTGTCGTGGCTTGCTGTTGCCATCTTGAACTTCGGAAGTACTTGGATCATCAGTGTTGTTGCTTCTACGAGGGAGCCAGCTGTGTTCTCCCGCGCAAAAACGGGTCATTAGAGTGGTAAGGGCAGCCATGGATCATGGTTTTTCTTGACTGAGGTGGTGGGCGAGCCACTCATCTCGGGCGCTATGTTTATAGGCTGCGAGGGATTCTGCGTCCGGACAATCAACAATTTGGTTCTTTTTGATCAAGAACCTAGTCCAGAGCTTCCTGGCAGACTCCCCGGGCTGCTGGATAATGTGACTTAGGTCATCGATGTCCGGAGGCCGAATATATGTACCTTGGAAGTTTTCAGGGAGGCCGTTCAGCCAGTGCCGCGCTGGCCCCTTTAGTTTTAGTGGGAGGTATTTGATGGCGGGGATGTCATCACCGCGGGACAAGTGGATATGCAGGAGGAAATCTTCAATCCATACTGAGGGGTCTGTTGTTCCATCGTATGATTCAATATTCATGGGTTTAATCCCTTGCGGGAATTCGTGTTCCATTACTTCATCAGTGAAGCAAAGGGGGTGTGCAGCGCATCTATGTCGGGCCACGTCGCAAGTAGCTCGGATGGATTTCGTCTCGGTGTTCGGCCCAGGCGTGGTTGTGTTTGTCACGTCCGGCTAGATGGTCGTCGTTGTGCGTTGGGGCACATCCTCGTGATCTGTAGATCGATCTTGTATGATCTGTTCTGTTGTCTAGGTCATGCCGCATGTCATATGTATGACCCCGAGCTGTTATTTCTCTGCCCTTACTGCGAGGTATGGGTTGGTGTTCGGCTTGAGTTGCCGCTTTGTCCCGGCCACATGGTGATCGGTCAGCCGCATTATGCGCTGGTAGGACGGGCTCCAGTGCCTCATCTCGAATTGGGATAATAATTTGCACTTCGGGAAAATTTTGGTTAGGCGCTCGAAGTCGTATTCTTCGTCTGCTAGGACATTAGTCCATCTATCGTTGAGCAGATCTTGATCAGCTTGAAGCTGCTGCTGCTTCTTTTTTAGGCTCCTTGTAGTGGCTATTAGCTGGCGTTTAAAGCGCTCCTATTTGAGAGGTTCCTCAGGCATGATAAAATCCTTGTTGCCGAGGCTCACCTCGTCCTCGGAGAGCGGAAGGTAGTCACTGTCCTTCGAGTCTTCGTTCATGGCCTGTTCATCAGGGCTAACTCGCCCATCTTCCCATTCGTCCTGTTCGGAGGTTGGCTCAATGGGGTATTCGTTGTCTTCGGCATAGTCCGGAGTATTATTTTTTCATGTGGTTTAGAGCAGCGCCAGTGACGTCGGAGCTTTGGCTGTGTCTTAGGAGTGTTATCCTCAACTGGTTCCTTTTCATTGTTGTCGTTGTTCTCTTTGAGTGTATCCACCATGTATACATCATACGAGGAGGTGGATGTCCAGTGCCCCATAAGCAGTGGTTTTTGTGCTTGCTCCTCACCGGCATCGTTGTCCATACCATCAATATCTTCGGAGCCGTAGTCCAGCATGTCGGTTAAGTCATCGATAGTGGGTATAAAGTGGGTGGCGGGAGGGACGTAAAATTCCCTGCTCTCAGCCCCTCATCCGGGCTGGGCATGGTTCGAACGTTGCTCCTTTATAATGACAAGGGATTGCATTAAGCCCAGAGCTTCGCTTAAAGGCGAGGTTTGGCCCGAGAGAAGAGAGCCCATGGAGTACGGTGAGAGGGAAACTCCTTGGCCGAACTCAAACGATGCTGTCCCCGAGGATTCGGAGCTAGTGTCCGGAGAAGGGTCTGGCTCCATAATAGTTGCCGGTGACACCACTTCCTTCGATTCCTCCATAATGGGCCTAAGCGTCACAAACAGTCCGGCGAGCTCAGAGAGCCTGTCTTCGGACCAGGCGATACACTTTGGATCTAAGGCCAGAACGGAAGTAGGAGGCGCGATTCTTTGGAAGATCAAGTCTCCTTGGATATCAGTGAGATAATCCAGATCTCCAAAACCAATTTGGTGACCTGGGGTGTAGCTATCGACCTGCTCTAGATGGCCAAGCGAGTTGGCCTGCAGTGCGAATCCGCCGAATACGAAGATCTGTCCGGGGAGGAAAACCTCCCCCTGGATTTCATTGTTGTAGATGATTGACGGAGCCATCAAACCTTTTGGTGACAAGGCAGTAGAACTCTCAATGAAAGCACCAATGTCGGTGTTAAAACCGGCGGATCTCGGGTAGGGGGTCCCGAACTGCGCGTCTTTGGTTGATGGTAACAGGAGGCGGGGGACACGATGTTTACCCAGGTTCGGGCCCTCTATATGGAGGTAATACCCTACTTCCTGCTTCATTGATCTTGATGAATATGAGTATTACAAGAGTTGATCTACAACAAGATCATAATGACAAAAACCCTAGAAGGCTAGCCTATACGATTATGATTGCCTCTACGGACTAAGCCCTCCAGTTTATATAGACACCAGAGGGGACTAGAGTTGTACAAAGTCGGTTACAAAGAAAGGAATCTTCGTATCTGTATGCCAAGCTTGCCTTCCACGCCAAGCAGAATCCCATCCGGACACGAGAGAGAGCCTTCGGTTTTGTATCTTCACAGCCCATTAGTCCGGCCCATGTCAATAGTCCGGCCATCCGAGGACACCTTAATATAGCACTCCCTCAGGTAGGGACGGTGGTTGTGGGGGGCGGTGGTGGCCGGTGGTCCGGCCAACGGCCCGTGCGGTGTTCTGTATGGGAAGAATCAGAGACGAGGAAGAAGAAGGGTTAGGAGACGTAGGATCTTCATCCAACCACCTGAAATGGTCGACTGACCCAAATGACAAAAGTCATGCGACCTGCTTGCAGACATGCCTTTATATTCATTACCATCATCGTACCTGTTTAGCACTGCTCCTGAATCCATCAAGCTAAACAACGTGCCACTCTTAATTCCAAACTTGTTGCTCAAATATGAATCTGATATGATGCTGATATTACTAAAATAGATAACATTTAATTGGTCAGCTAATGTTCCCACTTTACTTTCGAAAAGCACGTGCACCACATATAGAGAGACAGCAGGGAGTTGCACTCTTAATGCGCTCTGGTTCATCATGTGCGGGCACTATGCAACGAACATTTTATTATCCAAAATCGGCTTGCTCTTCTTTATCATGTTCCTCTTCTGTTCTTCTTTAATAAGTACACTCTCCATTCCTAAATACAAGTCTTTGTATAGATTCCACCATGGACTACTTATGGAGCAAAATGAGTGAATCTACACTCTAAAATGTATTTGGATACATCTGTATATGATCCATAGTGGACATCTCTACAAAGACTTATATTTTGGAACGGAGGGAGTATGATAGTAGTATAGTATGTTCCTTGTAGTGAGGATGAGCAGGGACATTTGCAGTGTAAAGGTCTATACGGTCGGTTGTGATGGACACTTTAAACTCTTCGAGCCTCTTTGATTCGTAGGATTTTGTAAACATAGGAATAGAATTTGTAGTTGCCTGCCCACTTGAATCCTATAAGAATAGCAAGGAAATGCGGGGAGTTGTGTCGCCTTTGAGAGTTACACTGATATTAACAGTACCACACCTTCAGTTGAAGAGAGCTAGTATCCGAAGCCTTTATAGCCGTACCAGCAATACTAGCACATATATTCCAGCAAGTTCCACTTTGTTGATTGTACTTTGATGCTTATGGTTTTCCCATTATATCACACTATGATCTGTGTAGATGCTTTGTGTCGCACCAGCAACAGTCCACTCATGAAGCTAAACACTGCAATGACTTACAAAATTGGCACCAAGGCATTGAGTGCCATTCTAGATGCAATGAAACTCATACGCTGCTCACCTATTGATTCTTGTTCAGAATATGATCCTAATGACTATTCTAACCTCGAGGAGTCAAAGGCAGATGGCATGTCCTGTTCACCCATCAAGGTGCCTGTTCTAATTTGGCAAGGTTTTATTGATTGCGTGTATCTTTCATATGTTGTCTTGCATTTCTTCTACCTTGTTGCACCGCCATCTGCTTAGTTTACTCATCATATATGTCGAGATGCCATGCCCATCCATTATGAATACATATTCCATTTGTCATCATACCATGTTTTTCCACTCAAATGTTGTTCTTGTGCATCAAACATCAAAGAGGAAGATGGTGATTGCCAAACCTGAAGGAGCACCAGCAAAGTCCTTGAAAAACGTGGTGGTGCCAGAGAAATCGGACAACACACCACTTATATTGGTTGTACAACCAGATACACAAAACGTAGGACCAACTCCAACAGACTGTACCCATACTTCACTGGCCACATCACTAGCCCGACCACACAGGACCTGCACAACAACAAAAGGTATGCCGATTTCAGTTGCCATAGCACCAGCCGCACCATAGAAAAATCCCACTCCAGTAAAAAGTACAGCAAGTCCACCAGCCGAAGACCTATCCCAACTGCAGAGACGGCCAAATCCTGCAGATTGGAACCCATTCTAGTTATTCCCAGTTTAAAAGACAATGCTTTCAATGTTGTTAGGGACTACGTGCATATATTCCCATCATGGCAAGATTATAGTGAAGACAAACACCATTTTCACATCTTCCTGTCCCACTTACGTGTAAGTTCTATTATTCATGGTGATTATTTTGCTATTTTCTGCTGATTAAACACATCAATGATTTACATTACATTGTTATAAGTAGGCGAGGGTCAATCTAGATAGTCATGAGGAGCAAAGCTTGCTTGCGCTTTTCAAGGAAGCATTGCAGCAGTATCGGTGTTACCTGAGGAACTCACACTTTGATGGCAAGTCTATAAACGAATTTCCACTGAAGTCTCATGTGCTAAATTTAGAAGACATTGAATGGAAAAACCTTGTTATGCACTGGCCTCGTTCCCAGGATGAGGTACTGTCTATGAAATCACATGATAATTTGAACTTCTACTTTTCCGCATGTGACTTATGGATCATTTTTGCAGGAAATCTGCTCGAAGAAGAATTCCGGTTTGAAAAGAACAACAGGGTATCGCAAATATGATGCCCGCTGCTTTGCTCTTGTTAGTACTTGTTGTCCTATATCACTGTACTTGCATACATACCTGGTTCATTATGTGATAGCAGTATGCATGATAGCTTGCTTATCAATTGTTCGCTACAAATTATCTGATCTGTATGAATGGTTACATCAGTGTAGAATATATCAAATGCCAATGAATTTTTTTAGCTCTGCATTGTTCTTTTAAGTACTTGTTGCCCTTTATTAGTGTACTTATATTAAGAGGTAGTTGTTCATGTACCATCACTCTGCAGCTTATTTTCCTTTGCCCTCCATTTTCTACACATCGGATCTATATTTACTCTTACCATAAGGTTGGATAACACCGACGGTACTGAAGAAGTTTAGCTCTGCATTGCTCTTGGCTGTACCTTTTGCCTGTATCGCTGTACTTACATTTATAGCTACTTGGTTATGTAGCATCACTCTTCATCTTATCTTAAATGTTCTCCATTTTTTCTTATATTATCACATCTATATTTACTCTTAACAAAATGTAGAATAAAGGCAATGCTTATGAAGAAGATTCTATGCTAAACATCTTGAATTGCGCCCCCCATCATCATGGACAAGGGCTTTATAGAGCCTATCTTCATCAATAATGTAAGTTTGTCCTTCTCAAGCCTTCAAACTTTCTTGTGTATATTTGGTTAGGCATGACTGCAACAACTGTTTATTATTGGTGTTTGCATCAAATTGCATGTTTAAAGTTTATTATGTAGTTCATAAACAAAAGTTTGTCCTTCTCAATTTATGTTTTCAGTTGTACAACCAAGTTCCTTCTTCATACCATGTAAATTAAACTATACAGAGAAAGTGATCTTCTTTTGCACTGCATGTATGCTTCTGTTCTTGATCTGTAATCCAGTGGTGTGGTGAACCTACCCACTACAGCATAATGTCATATTCTGCAATGTCTTAACTATGAACAATGTCATATCATTCTACTATTATTTAAACCATCACTTTATTTGCCAATCTGAAATGGGATAAATTGACAACACACTAACCATTGATACTTGTGAGTTCTTGATCGATAATCCAGTGGTGTCGTGAAGCTGCCAACTCCTTCACGATGTCATTTCCTGCCATGTCTTGACCTGAACAATACCATATTGTGTTAATGCTATTTTAAACTATGTCACTTTATTTGTCAGTAAGAAATGTGATGAATTGTCAGCACTGATATTTATATGTGCAAAACCTGTCATCTGTCTGCTTGTTTATCTTTCAGAGTGAGGAGGATATAAGTGTCAAACAAGCATAGTCTCATCGGCTTGCACAACTGCTTGCGTTGTAGCTCCCGAGCAGGGCTAACCTTTCTTGAAGTCTATTGAAGTGCTGTCAGTTTTGTATATTATTTTGTTGGTGTGTTTATTTGCACTGGTGGCGATCTTTGATGCCCAGAGTATGTAATCTGCTGTCTTCTTGTGCTTTATTATCATAGTGGCGAACTTTGATGCCCAGTGGATGTAATATGCCGTAATTTCTTTATTGTGTAGTCTAGGTTTTTTCTTATTCACGATGCTGCAGTTATTTTATTGTATATATATCCTGTCTTCGGAGTAAATCGGCCAAACCATAAAATTACGGTACATAATCGAGCCGTCAATCAAATCACTATGTATGATCCGCATCATGGGCCCTGTCATCTTGGTCCGTTAACAGGCCTAAATATAAACTGGCCCACTAGTAGATTTGGTCCTTTAATAGGCCCTATTTTCGCAAGAAAACTCAATGGGCTTTTAGGAGGCTGAAAAGTAGGTTGGGCTTGAAACGTGCCGAACAGCTCACGTGCAAAATCTTGTGGGCCTTTAGCTGGGCGGGCCCATTATGGTCCGCAAAATCTCATGGGCCTTTAGCTAGGCCGACCTATTATGACCCGCAAAATCTTGTGGGCTTTTAGCTGGGCCTGCCCATTATGGTCCGCAAAATCTTTTGGGCCTTTAGCTAGTCCGCCCCATTATGGTTCACAAAATATTGTGGGCCTTTAGTTGGGCCGGCCCATTTAAACTTTATGGGCCACTTTTTGGCCGGTCCATGTGTCAACATATCATAGGCGCATCTCGCCCATTGGATAATTGACACCTATGCCAACACGAAGCTGACACGTGTTTCCTCCAACCAATGATGATTTTACACGTGGAAAAACCCATTGGTCCGGGATGTTAACGGGTTATCGGATCAAAAACCGGACCCGATAGCTTAACAGCGTTCCGTTATGGTGGATGCCACGTGTCAGTCACCCTTGACGAAAGAACTTTTGTGACGCGCGATTTATTGTCATGGAAGTGGACACTTCCGTGATGATAATTTTGGTAATGACATGGAACACTTCTACGAGAGCACAGGTATGACTATCTTGATTCTATCATAAAATCGTCATGGATGTACATGCATGACAGAAAAAGTGACCTACTATGACAAACACGTATAGTCACAGAAGTGTATTTTTTGTAGTGATACTAGCCTTCTGGGCTACTCTTTCAACCTCATCTTGTTCATTGGGAAGTTTTCTAGTTTGGAGAAAGTGGATTATGTGCCTTGCCCAAGTTGGAGCCTAAGGCTCGGCAACGAGGACTAGCGACACCTCCTCAACTGCGGGGGAACACTCCTCGTCCACGGGGACCGTGGTCCTGGCGGGAGGGTGCGGGCCGGCAAGTTGTGAGTTTCCGACAGGGTCCTTGATAGGAGCGGAAGGCTCTACTGGGAGAGGCTTACGGGAGTCCATCATTCTCCTTTTCTAGGCCATTGTTACTAGGGATACGGAGGGCTGAGTAAGATGGACAACAAAAGTTCCCAGTTCCACAGGAAGCTTTTGCGCAACACACTTTGAGAGATGATCACCTAAGCTATTTTTTGTATGGGGTACGTGCTCTGTTTGCAATACGTCAAAGCGCTCCTCCAATCTCCTCACTTCCTCAATGTACGCCTCCATCAATGGGATTTGGTAATCCTTGTTGACTGGTCTCACCACAAGCTACGAATCTCCTTGAATGATCATCTTCTTGGTTCCCAATTCTACGGTAATCCTGAGCCCGGCAAGGAGCCCTTCATACACCGCTATATTATTGGTTGCCTCTTCCCAGGCAAAATGCATCTGGACGACGTGCTTCAAGTGCTCCCCTGAGGGGGCGACGAGAAGCACGCCAGCCCCTGCACCTTGTAGGGAAAAGGCACCATCAAAATACATAATCCATTCTTGGGGTGCCTCCTTGCCGGGGATAACTATTTTTGTGACTTACTCATTAGGGGTTGGCGTCCATTCTACAATAAACTCTGCCAATGCCCTGCTCTGGACTGTTGATGTGCTCTCCAATTTCATACCAACACTGGACAACTCCAAAGCCCACTCCACTATTCTGCCAATAGCCTCAGGGTTTTGGAGTACCCTTTGCAACGGGAAATGAGTGACAACCGTAATCTCATGTGCTTGGAAGTAGTGGCATAGTTTCCTCGAGGCCATGATGAGGCCAAAGATCAGCTTTTGCATGCCAGAGTACCTCGATCGAGCCCCTTGTAATAAGGAGCTAACAATGTACACTAGTCGTTGCTCCACTTTCTTCCTTGCCATGTACTTGGGGTTGCTCTCACTGTCATGCTCACTTCTGCCCTGATCCTTATCTGACTCAGCCAGTCCTTGCTCACTTTCTGCTTCTTCCACTTCCCGCTTCGCCACCAAGGCTGCTCTAACCACTTGGTTGGTTTAGCAACAATGGCTCTTATGTCTTGGGAGCAACCAAGGTGGGCACAGATGATAAGTAGGCCTTCAATTCTTGCAAGGCCTCATCCGCCTTTGGGATCCACTTCATGGGCCCTGCCTTCTTCAGGATTTTGAAGAACGACAGAGCGCGCTTGGCAGACTTGGAAATGAATCTTCTTAGCACGGCAACACACCCTATTAGACGCCTCACATCCTTGACCATCATTGGTGCTTGGATCTACTCGATGGCTTCAATCTTGTCGGGGTTGGCTTCGATCCCCCGATAATCACAAAGAACCCAAGTAGCTTGCTGGAGGGAATGCCAAACACACACTTCTCCAGGTTGAGCTTCAAGCCAATCTTGCGTAGATTTGCAAATGTATCCTCCAAATCCTGGATAAGAGTTGTTGTACCCTTGGTCTTAACCCCAATGTCATCCATATAAGCTTCAATGTCTCTGTGCAGTTGTGGCTCGAAACCAGTCTAAACTGCCCTTGCAAAAGTAGACCCGACACTCTTTAATCTGAATGGCATGCACATAAAATAGTACGTACAACACAGGGTGATGAAGGAGGTCTTCTATTCGTCTTCCTAGGACATGAAGATCTGGTGATATCCAGAATATGCATCTAGGAAGGAAAGCAAATCGCAGCGAAGTGGAATCCATGATCTGATTGATGTGCGGCAAGGGCAATGGGTCCTTCGGGCAAGCTTTGTTGAGATCTGTGTAATCTGTGCAAAGCCTCCATTTCCTGTTAGCCTTCCGGACCACCACCGGACTTGCTAGCCAAGTGGGATGTAGCACTCCTCTAACCAAACCAGCTACTTCAAGCTTCTTGATCTCCTCTGCAATAAACTGCTGCCTCTCCAAGGCCTGCTCCGGACTTTCTTCTTGACGGGTCGGGCATGTGGGCAGACAGCAAGGTGGTGCTCGATTACCTCCCTGGGAACACCAGGGATATCAGATGGTTTCCAGGAAAACACATCGATATTCGCCCATAGGAAGGCAACGAACGCGCTTTCCTATTTGTCATCGATGGTGGCGTTGATGGTGAAGGTACCATCAATGCCAGCCAGCCCTGCGGGGACCTTCTTCACTTGTGGAGCGGGTAACCTTGGTCCTTTTTCTATTGGAACTCTCCGGCAAATCATCAACAGGCGCAGCACACTCCGAAGAGGCACACTTCCCGGATTCCTTGTTAGCGTCCTTACTATCCTTCGTCTTTCCTCTGCTTTCCTTGGTAGGAACTACTGCTGCCGTTGCCTCTGCCACGACCGTGTCCCGGTACATCTTGTCCATGCAAATGATTTAATCCATCTCATCTCATGGGATGGAGATGACTCCAACTGGCCCATGCATCTTCAAGGTGTTGTAGGCATAGTGGGATGCTGCCATGAATTTAGCCAGGGATGGTCGTCCAAGGATCACATTGTACGGCAAGGGGAGGTCGACCACATCGAACACAATCTTTTCAGTCCGATAGTTCAACTCCCCTCCAAATGTCACAGGAAACATGATCTTTCCCTTAGGATCACTCCTGCCGGGATTAACTCCTTGAAATGTGTCGGTGACCTCTAACTCCTCTTATGCTATTTGAAGCCTGCTGATAACCTTTGGGGAAATCCGATTCAACCCGGCCCCACCGTCCACCAATATCTTAGTGACCTGGAGGTTGCGAATTGTCAGAGAGACAACAATGGCAAACACCATACCGCAGTGGTACGGTCGGGATGATCCTGTTCGTCAAAGATGATGGGTGTGCGCGACCATTTGAGTGGTTTTCGGGCCTCTGGTGCTGGTTCCACAGCATGACCTCACACATCTACCATTTGAGTTGGCGGTGAGAGGCGTGCAGGGATGCGCCCCTGTCAATGCATAGGGCATCAGTGGCCTTCTGAAACTCTAGCTCATTGATTTCCTCTTCATCCCCTTCATCACTCTCACCATCATAGGGTTCCTACTCTTGATCTCTGGCGGGCTTTCCTTTGTTCCGAAAGGGTTTGCCGGGGTGGTTTACTTTACTGCCTCGACCCTTACCGCCAATGGCATTCTGACCCTTTTCCTTGTCAGCCTTCTCGTACTCTACTGTTTGCCACTTGACAAGTTGCTCAACCTGATAACACTCTTGAAGTTTGTGGCCCTTGGTTCGATGAATTTGCAATATGGCCCATCACCTTTCCCGGCCTTCTCGGCAGCCACAGCTTCCCGGCAGTCAGCGCACACAACAGCTTCCTTACCGGGGGCTTCGGCCTTATCCGTCTTGCCGGTACTAGGTGAGCTTGATCTTTCAACAGTCATCACTGCCTTATCCTTGCACCTCTTATTGCGCTTCTTGCTCTTCTTCTGACTGGTGGATTCATCATCATCCTCTGAATGAACATTGATGTAGTCCTCCATCCCAGGTAACTTCCTTCCCTCCTCCATCCGGGCACACTTATCCACCAAGGTGTAAAGCTCCTTCACAGTCTTGGGGAACCGTACATTCATCTTGGAACGAATCCTGCAGTTGCGCACATTGGACTAGAAGGAAGCTATCACAGCTGCCGGATGGATGTTCGGGATGTTCCTGTGGACCCTGCTGAATCTCTGCAAATACTTCTGGAGGGTTTCTCCTTCTTTCTGCCGGAGAAGCTACAAATCGCAGGGTCGGCCTGGTTCTTGATGGCCGCCAGTGAAGGCACCAATGAACTCATAGCTAAGGTCAGCCCATGACGAAATGGAGTTCTCCAGCAGGTCCATCAGCCAAGACCTCATATTAGACTTGAGAGCCAAAGGGAAGTAGTTAGAAAATACCTTCTCATCTCTTCCGCCGGCAGCTTGGACGGCAATGGTGTAGATGCTCAGAAACTCTGCCGGGTTTAGCCTCCATCATACTTCTCAGGTATCTCTGGCTTGAACGTGCGGATGGATAGCCAACAGACTTGCCGCAGCTCAGGATTAAAGGCAGGGCACCCAACCTCGAGAGGTAGGCACCCGCCAATATCGAGCATAGGCTCGTCGACGTCAGTACCATCGCACCCATCGGTCCGGCGGCGGTTGTCATGGCATTGCTCAACGACAACGCGTGTGTCTCCGCTCCACATGTCGTCTGGGCTTGCCGCTGATCTGGACATGCTCGAGGGTTAGAAGAGGCCATAGAGACGTCATTAGGTTCTTGATTCTGCTGCACTCACGCCAGCTACAGTGGCAGGGACGGTACCATGGGGGTGGCCCCTTCCGTACAACCAGCTGCACGAGCCATCGTTGTCACTTGGGGAGGCAGTGGAGAGCCAGCTCGCTGTGAGCCCCCATCCTCGGCGAAACCGAGCAGGCTTTGGATGGTGGCACGCCACTCATCCATCTACTAGGCCACTGGCGAGAATCTTAGCAGTAGGTGAGCTTGCGCCATGGCCTCCATAGTCATGCTCAGCATGGGTGATGACGACGTAGATCATACCAACGCTCGGCTCCTAACGGTGCTAGTAGCGACAATATCACATTCCCGCTATTGCCATGCGGTCACCTGGATGGCTATGTGGCGCGGCGAAGGCGCTTGAGGGCCAGCAGCTCCTTCGGACGCAGCGACTTGGTCCACTCGCCTCGGGGGAGGTGCACGCATTGCGGTCGCTCCCGTGATGGAGGCGGCCGGAGGGCGGTGAATCGCCCCGGACCGAGCGCCATTGCTGCGGCTGTGCCTGTCGGTGAGAGGAAGGAGTGTGGATGGAGTAATCCCTTCGCCCGTACAACGTGGAGCATGGCCGTTGGGGTGTTGCTGTTGTCGCTCTCCTCCGGTGTCTCCCTCTCCTACTTCGGCCGCGGGAGAAGTGGTGATGGTGCTGCCTGCTTCGACCACATCTCCAGCAGCGTCCACATCCTCGCGCACCTCCGCACCTCCCATAGCATTGGTGGCTGCGGGCAGTGGAGCCTTTGAGGTGGATGGCTGAGCCAAAACAGCAGATTTCTTCTTGGGCGCCATGGTTCATGCCACCGTCGAAGACAAAGATGGCGACGAAGATGATGCGATGCGCATGCTTACAAGTTCGCGGAAGTGATCCCCCTACCTGGCGCACCATAGAAGTCGTGGGAAACCACGGCCACCTATGTGACCAAGGTTCCCTTGCTAGTTCGGAAGGGCGGTGTCACATTGCACAAAGAGCCGAGGAGCACGGGGCAGCATGGCGGAGATCACAAGCAATTATACCCAGGTTCGGGCCGCTGCGAGGCGTAAAACCCTACTCCTGCTTTGGTGGATTGATGGTGGAAGAATGGTGGTGGCGCACAGTACACTTGCCCGTCAAGGGCGGCAGTGGCTACGCGTGTATGAGTCTATGGGTGTCCAACCTTCTAACCCTTTCTTCCGCTGCTAGGGGCCTCCTTTTATAGGTTAAGGAGTCACAGCAATGGCAAATCAATCATTACATACTGATAAAATAGCAAAATGTGCTATCATACCTAACTTTCCAGGCTGCAGAGCGCATTAAATGCGTCGCTCAACATCATATCATTACTCGCCCGGCAAACCTTGCCGGGCTATTTTGCCAGCTTCACGCCTACTTGCTTGACACGTCAAAGGACGGGTGTCACATGTAGGTTTTCCTGTAGAAAGAGGCTGCCATGTGGCAAATTGCTGCCACTTAATCACTTTGCGGCTTGACACCGCACTAATTGACGACGTGGGTCGTGGTGGAGTGGTTGGTGAGGTGTTTTTTGCCTTCATGAGTCCCGGCAGGCCCTGCCGGGACATTTTGGATGTTCTCTTCCGGTGGTGAATTCGTCCTCGCCAAGCTCGTCTGCCCGGCAAGGGAGGCTTTTCTCCTGGAGGTATTTTGCTTCTCTGGCATGATCTTGGTGCTCTTGTTCTGTATGCTGGTTTTCAAAGATCTTGGTCTCTTGTGCTCTGGCATGGCCTGGTGCCAAAATCTTGTTCTCGTGCCTGTGCACAGTCAGGGCAACTTACCCAGGGTATGTTGCACCTACACAAGGTTCCCCTCGGATATCCCACGAATATGCACTTATCCGACTTGGGTGTAAGCTTGTCCAGCATAAGTCGCTTGACAAATGCTTCACAACCTCAAATCTCTAGAAAAGACAATTTGGGACTCTTCCCAGTCCACATCACATGTGGTGTCATGTATACGGATTTAGATGGTACTCTGTTGAGTGTAAAATCTGCAGTTTCTAGAGTGTATCCCCAGAATGACAAGGGTAAATCGGATTTGCTCAACATTGACCGGACCATGTCCAACAAGTTCCTATACCTCCATTCCGACAGGCTTTTTGTGTGTGGCGTACCCGTAGGTGTGAGCTGAGGTACTATACCTCAGCTTTTCAGATGATCATCAAACTCCTCGCTCATGTACTCACCTCCACGATCAGATCCTAGAAGCTTTATAGTCTTGCTGAGATTATTCTCAACCTTGTTCTGAAACTCTTTGAACTTTTCAAAAGTTTCCAACCTGTGCCTCATAAAATAGATATATCCATATCTACTCAAGTTGTTGGTAAAAGTCATGAAGCACATATAGCCACCTCTGGCAATTGTGCTCATTGGACATCACACATCATGGTGTATAAGTTCCAATAGCTCAGACGCCTTCTCGCATCTCTTTGCAAAAGGAGACTTAGTCATCTTGTCGATCAAGCATGATTCGCATGTCTCGAACGACCCGAAGTCGGATGATGTTAGGAGTCCATCACCATGGAGCTTCTTCATGCATTTCATACTAATGTGTCCAAGCAAGCAATGCCAGATGTATGTTGGATTTATCTCATTAGGCTTATGCCTCTTGACATTCATGTTATAGACCGGTTTCATTTCTAGATTCAATATAAAAAGCCCATCAACAATGGGTGCATAGCCGTGGAACATACCATTCAAATAAAACTAGCAACCATTGTCCTTTAAATTGAATTCGTAACCCTGACTCATCAAGCATGAGGCAGAAATAATGTTCCGACTAAGTGCAGGAATTTAATAACAATTATTCAATTCCAAAATAAATCCATAAGGAAGCTGGAGCTGCATCGCGCCGACCTCCGACACAGCAACTCTTGCGTTTGTGGCCAACCCTGATGTCAATCTCCCCTTGTGCCACACGTCAAGTTCTTACCAGCTCCTGCATCGAGTTGCAAATATGAACAACCGATCCGGTATCAAATACCCAAGAGCTACTAGCTATGTCAGCAAGGTAAATGTCTATAACATATGAAACAAGTCTACATTTGCCTGAAAAAGCATTTCCAGCCTTCTTGCCATGCTCCGCAAGCCACTTGCTACAGTTCCTCTTGCAGCGACCAGTTTCCTTGCAATGGCAGCAAATGGTCTTTGAACTTGGTCCAAATTTCGGTGCTGCGGTGGAGGTTACCGTCTCCATGCCCTTTGCCTTAGCCTTTTTCTTGGACCAACTCTTCTTGAACTTGGCTAATTTCTGCACCATCAACACTTGATGAGTGCCTTTCCTAATATGCTGCTCTGCCACTTTGAGCATCCCATGTAATTCAGTGAGCTTCTTATCCATGCCATGCATATGATAGTTTGAGATGAATGTCCCAAGCTGAGCGGAAGAGAACCTAGAACTTTATTAGTAGCTAGCTCATCCAAGAGCTGGAAGCCCAACCGATCCAACACTTGCATGTATCCGATCATCTTGATCACATGTGGGCTCAGTGGATGACCTTCCTTCAGCTTGCAATCCATCAAGGATCACCAAAAGTTGAACCTTTCGGTCGTAGCCTATGTCTGAGACATCCTCTTGAGACTCTCAATCATATCGTAAGCCTCAACATTTTAGAAATGCTGTTGCAAATCAGGCTCCATACAAGCCAGCATCAGATAGCTGATCTCCGTTGATTCATCAAGGAGTTTCTGGTAGGCATTCTTGGGTGTGGCATTAGCATTCTCGGCAGGTTCCTCTGGAAGTGGATCCTCTATAACTTTTTATCGTGCTTGAGAACAATTCTAAAATTTCTATTCCACGTGGTAAAGTTTGTTCCATCCAGTTTATCCTTTTCCAGAATTGATTTCAATGCAAAGTTGGGTTGAGCAGGTGGTGCCATTGATCTACAACATAAAAATATGCAATCATTAAGCAATGTGTTTTTGTAGAGTAATTCAAGCCTAAACAGAAATACTCCCACTGAAGTCGGCGTCCCTCCGCAAGCTCTCAGTGATTCAGGATCTAACTAGCGCATGCGACTAGTGAGCTTTAGCATCACTACTAGCCAACAGGACTATCCAGTAAGCAAGTCTTTGCTAATCGTATTTATATACAACTCCTGTCGGTCGGGTAGGTATCTTATACCACGGCTCCCAACGTCCTTTGCCAGAAGGCCCAAAACCGTTTGGATAGCCTTGTCAAAACAACCTGATGCACTTCATGTCTGTGTCCGACGCAACCCCTCCAGTTCTAGGAGACCTAGCAGCACCCCAATTTTATGAGCCCGCTACTAGATGTACTTAATGTGCGAAGGTGCAACATCAGGAATGGCAATTCGCTTGATATTAATGAGGGATCATTCTACCATTTTAACATGCATAGAAAATAAGAAGCACAATATCACAAATAAACATATATTGTGAAATAGTATGGCTCCTTCATGGATGTTCTTCCAGGTGGGCTCCGACTCCGATGACCATCTAGGAACTCCATCTTGTTTGTCACGCTAGGACACCAAGCCACCAACTTGATCTCTATTATCCAAGTACTACAACTAGTAATGCGTTTGACATAGAGTCACAAGTCGACACGCAATCGTTATACAATATAATGGCAACACTTTGGCTCCTGCCAGTAGACAAACATGATGTGCAAGCCATGTATAAATTACACACATACATCACATACACATGAGCCATACTATTCACATCAAACCCTACAAAATAACGTTATGCATATAATCACATTCTACCGGTTTTGAGTGATCGTGTACGAAATACAAGGCGCTATGCACACGCATTCATAATCCATATGCTCATGCTACCTCTCGTCACACCGAACAGGCACGACGGTGCAGAGAAGAAGAAGAATCCGACTACCGACACGAAGGTACCCATCCTCCTGAGGGCAACCTCGGTGGGCACGAGGGGGGTGGCACTGGGCCAACCTGGTGCAACCTTGGGTGCACAGGGAGCAACGCGCCAGGGCGCACGGGTGTGCCGCCCCCTCCTGGGGCTTTGCCGGCGCCATTCGTAGGGCCGTCCAACAAGAACATGGGAGCCAGCCGAGCAGTTCCCCCTGCCGCGGCCGCAGCAGCCTCGGTTCCGGGGGAGGGGGCGGCGCCCCATCCTCTGGTGGCCAAACCCGAATCGGGGGCATGCAGCGGCGCTAACTTAGGCAGTGCCTACCACCATAAGCCAGCAGGTCGTGGCATCGGTTGCTCTTGCCGTGTCGCTGGAGCCAGGCGTGGTGAAAGGCCTGGAGCCCCCGGTGCCTGAAGTGGGTCGTACCACGACCTCATCGCCTGCGGCCCAGCCGGTGCGTCAGTGGCGCTCCCTCGCCAAGCCCTTGCGCTTGCAAACTATGGCCCACTGATCATGCCTGGGGATCTGGATGATGCTTACGCCGCTCTCAGTTAGCTCTAGATAGACCTCCAGGAGGCTGACAGATGACTTGCGAGGTAGCACTTAGGGCATGCCTTGGTGTGGGTCCATGTTGAGAAGACAACCCAGGATATCTGGAGGTGGTCCCGTGCTGCTGCCACAGAGAGCAGAGAAGAGGCCGCCAACGCCAGGGCGGCCCATGATGATGCACCGGCTGGAGCAGGAGCGGCCACCAAGCACTGCAGCAAGGCGGAGACCGGTCTACATGTGCTTTGGGAGGAACAGGCCGCACGCTCGTAGCTATGCTAGCAGCTCGAGGAAAACCTCATGCCTCGCAAGGTGAAGCTTGCAGATCGAGACTCTGTGTTGTCGAAGGTGGTCGTCGAGCAGGCTGTGAAGCATGAGTGCCTAGACAAGCTACATAAAGAGGTGGTCGAGGCCCGGGCATCCCACGTCAAGCAAGCCTCTGAGGTGATGGCTCGACTAGACGCGAGGAGAAGAAGATCCTTGCTGACGGTGACGCCAAGGCGGTGGCGGACCACGACACCTTTTCTGCTCATGAGCTCAGGGCTCGCCAAGCATTGAAGTCGATCTGCAGAGGAGGGTTTGAGGGCCCACTCACGACCCCCGAGGATGGTTATGTAGAGTTCTCCTCCAGGCTTACCTCTGAGCCCAAAGGCACTGGCGCCAAGGTTGACGCCATCCTGGAGGAGGAATGTCACAACCTCTTCTCTGTGGCAATGACGCACATCTTCAGCCATCCTTATCTCTGCGACGCCAACTTCGACTTGGACGCCATGATAGGCCCTGCTCCTCTTGAATTCCGCGCCAACACCGCAGAGACCATGGAGGGCCATGCTACTCGAGAAGTTCACCTCACCGACGGTGGATAAGCCACAGTCGAGGTGGGCGGCGGCGACGTCAGCGACGGAGATGGCGACATTGAAGACGGGCCTGTTGCAGCTGAAGTGGGTGACGGCGATGACGGTAGTGGCGGCAATGGTCCTCCCTCTTAGAATTTATCCTGCAATGACTTAACTGTGCCTCGTGGAGGCATAAGACTTTGTCTAGATTTGTGATACGATTGATGTCTGTAATAACTATTTGAAATCCATAATTTCCTTTTCGTGCTTAATTTTCTTCCTGCTTGCCTTCGTGCTCTTCATCGGTTGGGCCCAGCCCTATGCATACCTCAGCCGCCGTTGGAATGTCAGGTCGTGATGCCTGGACAAAGCCAAGGGGCGTGGGGTTACATTACTAGTGAGGCCCCTGAGTCGCGATTATTAGGGGTACCCCTTGACGCGCGAGCGGCCCGCATGAAGGAAACATGGGCGACGACGAGGTTAACCCGGGGCCCTTGATACCTTTTTCTCATCAGCCTATGCCTGGGGGGATGCGAGAACACCAGACACCAGGAACCTTGTGAGGTAGCATGCGCGGGGGCAGGCCTGTGAGCCAAGGCTTGGCCTGAGTGTACGCACCGTTCCCATCCTCCTCTCGCATGCAGACCAGGGGAAGGCTGCAGGCAGTGTCACCTGAGGATCCAAGAGGCCATCCTGAGGTTGATGTTACCCGTAGGGCACCCTTAGTTGTTTATCCACTAGCGCCGAGCATGCGTCTTCCATTGGGCTTGGGTATGGTCGTAGTGTGACAATATCCGCCAGCACTGAGCATGGGGTTTCCACTCGGCATGGGTAGGGAGCAATGTGCTAGAGTCTCTGGGCGTGTACAGCCCTGTTTCGTTCATATGCGTGGCAGGCATGACAGAACTTTGAGGAGGTGTATCCGAACAATCATGAGCCAGTGTGGGGCTCAGGAGGTCCTACCTCAAGGCGGGCTGTGCCTGGATTTTTGGCGTGGAGTGCGCTTGTGAGACCTGAGTTAAGAGGGCGATCTGCACCGAACGAGTGTTTGAAGATTGTTGCATGAGAAGGCCAAACCACAAGGACCCATAGGATGTGACGTGTATGGAACCGGCCCGCCAGACAGAGCTTGGTCGCTTGGGTCTACCAACGCTGCAGGGACGGACCCAAGCTCAAACGTCGTGTCGAGTCTTCTCACGCAACAATCTAGGGAAGAACACCCAGTGCGCGGCTCCCGCGGTGACAAAGCACCGAAATTGCGGTTGTACGAACCGTGCCACGTGTCCTTGCTCACCTACCCTCAATGAGCTCATGCGAGGACAAGGCACCAAAGACCCCAGGAGGTGATGTGCATGGGAGCTAGCCCGCGAGACAGAGCTCGGTCGCTTGGATTTACCAAGGCTGCAGGGACGGACCCGAGCATAGACGTCATGCCTGCCCTTAATCATGAGGCGGTCGAGAGTGGGCTCACAAGGGCATGGTGACAATCATGGTGACAAAGCACTGGACACGCATGTTGAAACATCAAGGGAAATCTTATCGTGGCAAAGCCAATTCTGATACATGAGCAAAATGACGAAACTGCAGGGGCGGACCTAAACAACTTGAGGATAATGCAGCCCAAGGGGCGCCCTCAATTGAACAAACAAAAATTCACCCGACACCGGTGTTGCAGAGGTGTCGAGGTAGCTGAAGAAGCATGTCATGGAGGTTCGCTCCACATGAGCCGGGCAGCTCCAAAGGCTTGAGAGGCTCGCGAGGGTCCAGGACCTCCTGAGATGCCACTGCCGATCATCGAGCCTCATGGGACACCATCGCTCGCAGCATGAGTCGCTGGTACGAGGCGCCGATGTTCAGTAGGCCGAACAAGATACGGACTTAGCTGCAAGGGTAGCCCCCACTCCGGCCGATGCGCGACTGGCAGAAGAGGTCCTGCGAAGCGGCCCTTTTGAAGCCTGGGATATTCGCACAGACGCGTAGCACGCCACCCATGTCAGGGCGGAAGCCGCACTAGCGGGATGTCACAACCCTAGATCAACCCTTGTTTGACTTTGCTTGATCACAATGTCATCATGTTTTAATTCAGGAAACTGGAATTGAGGGAATTCCGAAAGCCTCAAAATTCAATTAAAAGAAGGGAAATGTAACACCCCGAGACCGACGCTCCAGAAGACTTCCAGCTATTCTGAGTTTCGCCACGTGTTTGTTTTGCTTGTTGCATTCATCGTTGCATCATGTGCATTGCATCATGCCATCATGTCATTTAATTTTAAAAACTCTAAATAAAATCGTATGGATCTTCGGTCCATTTAAATCCAGGGAGATTCACAATGATGATTTCTCTTTATAACATATCCTCCCAATATTTAGGGAGCTACTAAAAAAATATTCCATTAGTTTGGAATTGATCATAACACACTTGCAAATAAATCCCAATGCCTTTGTTATCTCAATTCTTGGTCTCCAACTCTGCCCATAAATTCTTTCATCATTTTTCCGATCTCCACCAAATTTCTCAACATTTTTGGACATACCGAATACCCACTTCTTTCTCACACTCATTTGACCTAAATTCAAATGAGGTGGAATTCAACTCCACGCCCACGCTCCCTTTCTATTTTTCTTGGATCAAGCTCATTTTTATGAGTCCGGGAAAAATTATCCCCATGCGCAAATCCTTTCCCTAACCCTCTCTTTCTTTTTCTTGTCTCTATTTCTTTTCTACTAAAGAATGTGTGTGTGAGAGAGAAGAGAGCCCAGCAACCGAGCAGGCCATCTAGGCCCACCTAACCCTCCTAACCCTAGCCGCCAGAGAGCCCGATCCCCATCTCTCGATCCCTCCTCCTCGTTCCCTTCCGCCGCCACCTGCCTCGACTCCCGTCGATCTCCATCTCTCCCTCGTCCTTCCTCCAGCGCCGCCATCTCCCTCCTTCTTCCCGATCCCCATCTCACTCTCTCCCTCTTGATCCTGCAGCACCACTACCTTGCACCCGACCCCTCTCAGCCTCCTGCGCGCCTCCCTCTGCAGCACTAGGCCACGACCGCGCCTCCTCCTCCCTCCGTTCGGCCTCAGCCACGGGAGCCACACCGTCACGGCGCCCGCCTTCTCCTATCGTGCCCGTCGCCCGCCGTGGCGCCCTGCATCACCCCCTGCCCCGCGCTGCACCTCCTCCTCTGCGCCGCAGCCTCGTCAGCGCTGGATCCGTCTCCCATGACCGCGTCGCCGGCCTCCCAGCACCGCATCGAGCATGTGACCCCGCGTCCCCACCGGCTCCCATCACCCTTGCCTTGACGCCTGCTTCGCCTCCCCGTGCTCCAGTCGTGCTGTCGTCCGGAGTTCCAAGTCCACCCCCTCCGCTGTTCGTCCCAAGATCAGGCGAGGTCACGGCCGGACCCGACTCCGGTGGCCCGTTCCCGTCGGAGTTGACCTCTATCACAGGCCACCCGCCAAGCCACAGGAGCAGTGCCGCTGTTGCCTTGCTTCTGCATCGTTCGCCAAATCCCGCTGGAGGCCACGCGCAAGCCCGCGTTGACCCCATCGGCGTGGATCCCATTCGCCAGCAGGCGCATGCTACTCGTCGCTCGAGTCCCAGCGGCCTCGTTCACCTCCTCGCTGCCTTCAAGCGCCATCGATGCATCTTTGTGGGGAACCTGCCAAGTACCCCTGGTTGCCCCAAGCAACGCATCGCAAGCACCAAGTACCACGACGGCTGTTGTTCGCAAGTACCCTCTCCGGATCGCCAAGTTCGACTACCGATGACATGTACCACAACCGTCGCCTTGGGTTTCGTCAAGTTCCTATACGATCCGTGTACAACTACCGTCGCCCCGAAGACTTGGATTCATCAAGTACCTCTCCGAAACGATCGTGTACCACTACTTCCACTACCTTCGCCGTGTACCACTACTTCCCCTACGACCCGTGAACGACTACTTCCCTCGACGATTTTGAACCGCCCCGAAATGCACGCTTCAAAGGTATAACGACGAGACGTCCGCCAGTGTACGAATGCATGTTGTATGAGATGCCCGTGTTTACACCATGTCCGATTTGTCACTCGTTTCCATGCCACTAACCCGTGGGAACCTGGTAGTCGGGAGCACCCCACCATCTCTTGCGTGTTCTACACATCCGCACACTTCTCTTTTGCATCGGTATCTCAATCAAGTTACCGGAACCGATATGTTGCCGTGGCATCATTTTCCGATTCGGTGCCATGGCACCCATTTTGTTCCACCATGGTGACCAAATGCTTCATAACATGCTCATGTCAACATTTTCATAAAATTGCTTAAGACTTGCATATGTCATCCGCATCATGTTAACAACATTTAAATGGTTAAAATTGTGTTTTGCATTTTATTGCTGAATGACATATGGGGATTTTCCGGAATTATCGTTTGTTGTTTCCGGCCTCATTTAAACTAGCCTAGATAGGTAGTTTTATTATGCTTCACCCCTTGCCATGTTTAATAACATTTAGTATTGGTGGGTACATAACCGAGAGAGAACTAAATAATTGATGTGGTGTTTCGTCAATATGCAACGCGTTGCATATTGAGCTCCACTTAACTTGTAATATTGTTTGTTGCACTTTGCCATGCCATGTCTCGTTAATCTGGACATGCATCATACTTGATTGTGCATCATGCCATGATTATGCTTGTGTGTTTACCATGTTGTTTGTTTCTTTCCGGTGTTGCTTCTTAATTCCGGTAATGTTGCGATTGTGAGGATTCGTTCGACTACTCCCGTTCGTCTTCTTCATGGACTCGTTCTTCTTCCTAGCGGTATTTCAGGCAAGATGACCACTACCTTGGATCTCACTACTATCATTGCTATGCTAGTTGCTTTGTTCTATCGCTATGCTGCGTTACCTATCATTTGCTCATCAAGCCTCCCAAATTGCCATGAACCTCTAACCTTTGACACCCTTCCTAGCAAACCGTTGTTTGGCTATGTTACCGCTTTGCTCAGCCCCTCTTATAGCGTTGCTAGTTGCAGGTGAAGTTGAAAATTGCTCCATGGTGGACAGGGTTATGTTGGGATATCACAATATCTCTTATTTAATTAATGCATCTATATACTTGGTAAAGGGTGGAAGGCTCGGCCTTATGCCTCGTGTCTTGTTCCACTCTTGCCGCCCTAGTTTCTATCATACCGGTATTATGTTCCCGGATTTTTGCATTCCTTACGCGGTCGGGTGATTTATGGGACCCCCTTGACAGTTCGCTTTGAATAAAACTCCTCCAGCAAGACCCAACCTTGGTTTTACCATTTGCCTCACCACCACCTACTTTTCCCTTGGGAGTCGCTCTCTCGAGGGTCATCTTTATTTTAGCCCCCCCCCCCCCCCCCCCCGGGGCCAGTGCTTGTCTAAGTGCTGGTCCGAACCGAGCCGCCTGCGGGGCCCCCTTGGGGAAACTCGAGGTCTGGTTTTACTCGTAGCCTGTCTCATCCGGTGTTGCCCTGAGAACGAGATATGTGCAGCTCCTATCGGGATTGTCGGCGCATCGGGCGGTCTTGCTGGTCTTGTTTTACCATTGTCGAAATGTCTTGTAAACCAGGATTCCGAGACTGATCGGGTCTTCCTGGGAGAAGGAATATCCTTCGTTGATCGTGAGAGCTTATCATGGGCTAAGTTGGGACACCCCTGCAGGGTATTATGTTTCGAAATACGTGCCCGCGGTTATGTGGCAGATGGGAATTTGTTAATGTCCGGTTGTAGATAACTTGACACTTGACTTAATTAAAACGCATCAACCGCGTGTGTAGCCGTGATGGTCTCTTTTCGGCGGAGTCCGGGAAGTGAACACGGTTTCTGTGTTATGTTTGACGTAAGTAGGAGTTCAGCATCACCTCTTGATCATTACTAGTTGACGACCGTTCCTTTGCTTCTCTTCTCGCTCTTATTTGCGTATGTTAGCCACCATACTTGCTTAGCCGCTGCTGCAACCTCACCACTTTGCCCCTTCCTTTCCCATTAAGCTTTGCTAGTCTTGATACCCATGGTAATGGGATTGCGGAGTCCTCGTGGCCCACAGATTACTACAACAACAGTTGCAGGTACAGGTTATGCGATTATCTTGACGCGAGAGCGATGTTTGCTTGTTTTGGAGTTCATCTTGCTGCTTCTTCTTCGATCAGGGGATAGGTTCCAGGTAGGCAACCTGGGCTAGCAGGGTGGATGTCGTTTGAGTTTCTGTTTGTGTTTCATCCGTAGTCGGATGGTGCCCTTATGTAATATGATGTTGTATTCGTGTGGCATTGTATGCCTTTTGTATGTATCCCCATCTATTATGTAATGTTGATGTAATGATATCCACCTTGCAAAAGCGTATTCAAGATGCGCTTCTATCCTTGGTGGGACCTTCGAGTTCCTTTAGGATAGGGTCGCATCTTGGGCGTGACAGGAAAGAACCCTAAAAATTGCGATTAATGAAATCAAAATGTCCTTCATTAATGTTTGATAATTTTGGCAAGGGTTTTGGTCCAAACCAAAAATATGGAACATTTTTAAGGATTATTTTGGACTTTGAATTTAAACCATATTGTATTTGGATTGAGTTTATATTGCTATTAAGTAAAAATAGAAACTCAAAATACTTGAAACTTTGCATGTGCACTTGGAAGGCTCCATAGTGATCACATATAAAATTTTAGAAGGTTTGGACTGTTTTGAAATTCTTTTGAATTTGAATGAGTGGCAAAAAAAATAAAAAAATAAAAGAAAAAAAATAGAAAAATAAAAATAGAGCAGAAACCTCACCTGGGCCTTACCTGGCAGAAGAGGCCCAGCCCACCAGGGGCTAAGTAGTCTTATTCCTCCTACTAGGAGGACAGAGAGGTGTGTGGCGAGCGCGCCGACGATGCCTTGCCACCTCCTACTTCAGCCGCGCAGCCCTGACCCCTCCAGACATGCCACGGAGACGCCCAACTCCCCCTCTTCCATCTCCCCCTCTCTCTAGTCGCCTTCTCCTTCTTTGTTCCTCGCGCGCGCAACCACCGAGCGCCTCGCAGCGCGCCAGCGAGCACCCCCTCGGCCATCGTCCACCCCATGCCTCCCCGATGGGTCCAGAAGGACTGCCCCGTCTTCCTCTTCCTCTCCACTGGGCTACGAGACGCCGGGAGGCCCTGCTTCCTCGTCTTCTACCTTGGACCCACCGCCCGTCGTCGACTGATTCGTCGCCGTCCAAGCTCCCCGGACTCGCCATCACCTTTGCCAGCCCTGTCGTGAGCCACTCTCCATTTCCTCCTGGAATCCCTATCTTTTTCTTCCCCATAGCCATCTTTTCCACCTTGGCCGAGCGCCGTCATCCGCCATGGCCGATGAGGTTCTCACCCTTGAGCACCTTCGCTCGTTCTAGTGGCACTAGCGAGCTCCCCGAGCTCCTAGGAGCTCACCCAGCCACTTCGCTCGCTCGCTAGCCAAGCATAGTGCCCCACCATGCTAAGTTGTAGCTCCAGCCACCACGCTCCTCATCGCCTGCATTGTTTCAGTGCATCCTAGCAGACGTCACTTGCTGCATTGGAAGCGTGCGAGCTTGTGCTTCACGTAGATCCCCTCTGCTGCTCGAATGGTCGCCGGAGGAGGATTTCCGAGGACTTCCGCCACGTCTGGCCTCGCCGGCAGCCTAAACCCCGGCTAATCGCTGGTTAACGCTAACCTAATCGCACCTCTAGGTCGCTGACAAGTGGGCCCCGAGCCCTAGTACTTTTAGTTAAGTTCAGTTTTTTAACTAAATTAACAACTAACCCGCTGACATGTAGGGCCCAACCATCAGGATTGACCTGGGCTGGCGTTGTTGACCTGCTGACGTCACAGTGACGTAGTGCTGACGCAGTAATACATTTTCTGGATATTAAATAAACCAGAAAAAGTTTAAAAATTCAAAAAATCATAGAAAATTATCTGTAACTCCAAATGAAATAATTTATATATGAAAAATTATCAGAAAAATCCAATCTATCCATCTATGCCATTTTCATGCCTGTTAGAGCAACTTTTGGCTACTATTTATGGCAAATAAAATAAATGGCATTTGAATATCCACATATGGAGTTTGAATTTGAATCTAGTGTTCAAACCAACTCCACTTAAATCCTTCCTAGCAGCATTAGGCAAAATCACATCATATTGCCATGTCATGATCATACATCATATTGTTGCATCGCATTAATTTTGTTCCTTCTCTATTTGCTGGTATTTGTCCCCTCTCAGTAGACATGGTTCCGACAATGAGATTGATGACACCGATGAAGAGCTATACTATCTTCAGAAGTGCTAGGCAAGCAAAACCCCCTTGTTCATTCTGATACAATCCCACTCTCTCGCTCCTACTCTCTTTTACTGCAATAGGACAACATTGGTTCATCTATTACATGTTGCGGTAGCAGAACCTCTTTCGTCTGCATGACCTGTCATTGCCATAGTAAATAGATGAAACCCACTAGCATGAGTAGGAGTCGTTTGAGCCATGATGTGCCTACTCATTCATGCTTGTTTGTCATGCCTGATATTGCTTAGAGTTGTGTCAAGTCTGATTCATCGAGGATGAATTGGAATGTTGTGAACATGTCCTACTATTGAGAGCTAAGTGTGTGAACACCATTTGGTAAAGGTAGCGGTGATAGGCCAACAATCTGGCCATAGTACATAGTCCGGCTGTCCGAGGACCCCCTAATCCAGGACTCCATCAGTATCCCCCGAACCAGGCTTCAATGATAACAAGTCCGGCGCACAGATTGTCTTCGGTATTGCAAGACGGGTTCTTTCTCCGAATACTTCAAAGTACTTGACTCGAATAGCAGTGTTTGGCCCTTCATTTAATGATGCGCTCATCGGCTTCTACACCTTCATGACTTCAGCTTCCACGTGTCGAGCAAATACAAGAGGTCGGAGCATTTTTGCATTTACCATCCTGACCGTATGACAGAATTGTCTATTGAAGAGACGGGGATCTTCAGATCTGATCCACACCATCTCCCCCAAATGAGGAATCCTCAAAGCTTGCTCGCCAAAAACCACCCCAACATGGCTAGCACTCCTAGCTCTTCCTCCCGCCCTCGCAGCCCCAAGCAGGGGGACTGGGAAAAGTGTTCTGTATCCCAAGGCCAACTGGTGAAGCTGTAGACCCAGGGATTTCTTCCCCTCGCAGATCTAGTCCCGTCCGAGCCATACTGGCTTCTTTTGACGGCGGGGAACAGGTGGAGAAGTTCCCCAACCCGTCCAGGGGGGAGCGGGTATGCTTTGTTCCCTATTTGCAGAGAGGCGTCGGATTTCCAATCCATCCGTTCCTCCGAGGGCTTCTGCAGTACTATGGTCTCCGGCTGCACAATTTCACACCTGCCTCCATCCTGCACATTGCGGGTTATGTTGCTCTTTGCGAGCTATTTCAGGGCTACGAGGCTCATTTCGAGCTATGGAAGAAGTTGTTCTGCCTCGCCCTCGTAATCAAGAGGGATCAATTTTCCAAGTGGGCGGTGCCAAGATATGGCGCATCGCTGGGACCGGATACTTATCCGGTACGCCAAAGAAGGCATCCGAAGAATGGCCTTCTGAATGGTTTTATATTGAAGACGTATCCCATCCTGACCCAAACCGGAGGGGTCTTCCTGAATATTCAATTATCCCCTTGAAGAAGTGCCTCAGCTGGCGTCCTCAGAACCCCAGGGAGGGAGATAGCATGGAAGTTTACCAACTGATGAGCAAAATAAAGACACTTGCCCAATTCGGATTGTCAATAGTCGAGGTTATGGCGATATCCATAATCTGAGGGGTTCAGCCACTCCAATAGCGAGGGCACCCCATGTGGCACTTCAATGTATAATACGATGCCACCCGCTATGGTCGTAAGGGTCCGGACACTCACGCCGCTTTGGCGAAAATACTGTCCGGATTATATAAAGGGGGGGGGAGGAGGAGTTCATCCATATTAAGCCCAAGGATGTATTTTCCATGTACAATCCTCCCAGCTTGGTGATTTTTCGTCCCACTACTCTACTCCATCAACTCCCTGAATCCTCTTTCATAAATATTAATCCATCATTTATAACAGGAATGACGAAAGGTCACCAGGGAAATCCACAGCCCCGCCCCATAGCCAGGGGACCACAACCGGGCTCTCGACCCTGGATTTGAAGAAGATCCGGATATATTCGTGGAGCTCAGGGAAGGGGGGTTTTCCCGGGTGAGCTATGATGGCACCATAGTGGCCATCATTGCCGACTATCCCGGCCTTCTCCCTGCGACGCATGTAAGTAATTAGGAGACTTGTCCTTTGATTAAATTCCCTCTTTCTGCCTTACCCACCGCACTATATTATGCTCTAAAGGGGAGGCGATCGGCGCACAAGAAGGCGGCGCCTACGACAGGCAGGCCCCTGAAGAGGAAGGCAAATAGAAATATGGCCGAGCCTTCATTGAAGAGGTTGTGTTTTCAATAGGTCCCATGGCTGTCATTTTAAAGTATGACACTACCCGTTGTATCTTATCAGGAAGAAAATTCGTCGGACTATGTCCTGGGATCCTGCCAGTCAAGCCTCTACTAGCCGGATTCCGGACCCTGCCATGGGAACAGAGGCTAATGCGGAAGTGACACCGGATTGTCCTTCTGCGGATGATCCGGATAAAGTATCCGCCACAAACTCCGAAGTGGAAAGCGCCATGAATCATCGGCGCCGGCGGGCCGCTCTTCGCGACCCTGGTTTTTCAGAAGAAGCTTTCAATGCCTTCAACTCGGGTGATGCATACATCCGAGCTGCTCCAGATGGGCTTTCTAGAGCCATAGATCAGTATTTGAAAGATATGCGGGTAAGTACACATTTGTGCCAAACTGATAATCATATACCAGTAGCCCCCGAGACTTGAAATAGTTGTTACAACTGATTTAAGGATCGTCATAGGACTAGGTGCTCACAGAGAAGAACAATCTCTTGTCTCATGAGTTGGAAAAGTGTCAGGCCCATCTGACTAAAGCTACCACTGAACTGGAGAAATCCAAGAAGGCGGCATCTGGTAATGTTCCCCTCTATCGGGAAAACATGATCATATACCAGGATTATTAATACAGGCACAAATCTTATAGCAGAAGCACCGGATGTCGCACAAGAGGGAGGTTCAGGAGCTCAAAAGCAACTGGCCGCGGGCGAACGTGTCTTGACAAAGGTCAGGTTGGAGAAGAACAAACTCCAGGATACAACCACCAAGCTCGGCGAAGAGCTAAAAGATGTGCGAGCCCAGATAGCTGACTCCGTGAAAGAAAATAAGAAGCTGCGAGGCGGCATATTTGGTATATGTTCGGACTTGCCTTTATATTGTTCTTCAAGTGAAGGTACTGACAGAATTATGTCTGTAGGTATATTGACGGGCCGCCCCGAAGAGGAGGTGTCCGGATCGTCAAGCGATCTGCTACAAGAGCTGTCACAAATGCATGAGAGAGCCCGGCAGGCAATGCGAAGTGTGGCCAAGGACTTATGGCCATTCGACTCTCCTCCAGGAAGTATGAAGGGACTTGTACAACTATTCCAGGGAGTGCGGTGGCACTTCTGATTATGGAAGATATCAGCCTGCCGAGAAGGTGCGCGAGAAGCCTGGGCAATGGTGAAAACTCGGTATACCAAGCTCGATCCAAACCACATGGCCCGGGTCGGACCTGTAGGGTCAAATGGGGAAGAAATTCCCGTTAGTCTGGTATATGACCAGGTTCAAGTAGCTGTCAAGTATTCCCAGCATGAATGTAGGTTAGATAGCTTGTTAGATGGCATAGAAGAAGAAGTGTTTGAGTCTAAGTGACTATGTACTTCATTTGACAGACCTTTTCACTTCAACCTTTGGACCCTAAGGTGCGGACTGATTCCGAATACCCGTTCAGTAATATAAACCGGGGTATGCGTGGAAACCAGGCATAGGGGTCATAGTTGCTTGAACAGACAAGTATCCGGCTAGTTATGTTATATTACATTTTAATCGTAAGAACATCTTCCAGAGAGAATAGTTCCGTTAAGGGTTCCTTTCCCAGGGTAAGCATGCATCAAAGTGCATGTCTGAACTATGTTTGAAAAATCTTAGCATACCTAAAATCTGGGGGTTCATAATGTGACAAGTAAACAACATATTTAGTCCACTAACCAAATATTCCCTTAAGAATGCTAGGTTTTGGCTTCACCCAGTTTGAGGTACACATCTGGATGACCCGGCAGTAACAATCGCAGAGGTGCTCCCTTTATGCCCTAGCTGAACTAATGGGAACGTAGGGCATAAGCAAAGGAGCCAGGCAACCCAGCTTGGCCAAAATTAAGTCATATCGATGCATATAATGGCGAAGAAAAGGTACATATGTGGAAAAGACACATATGTGGTGAGCTTGATGCTCAGAAAAGTATAGTAATGAGCTTCTGTACAAGAAGCCCCCAGGTATAATTGACATACATTTGTATGCGTTCTAGGTGTACGGTTTAACCGTGCAAGAGCTTTACAGCCTAAGAAATAAAAAATGAAAAGAGAGGAGAAAATAAATAAAGCGAGGAAAAAGGGAAAAAGGAGATGAACAAAGAGTCTGGCGCTAGGCATAGAATCTTCGGAGTCTAGCCACGTTCCATGGGTTCAGCTCCAGGCGGTTGTCTGATGCATCGTGCAGGCGGTATGCTCCTCCGGTGAGAACATCGTCGATGATGAAGGGAACCTCCACTTGGGCTTGAGTTTGTCCTTTTTCTTCTTCGGCAAGTGTAGAACTAGTTCGCCAATGTTGTAAGTCTTGGCCCATACCTCTCTGCTTCGATATCTACGAGCTTGTGACGCCCGGATAATCATGCTACAGTAATCTCACGTTAATGGTGCCACGTCACCTCTGTCACTGTAGTTAATCTCGGGTTAATTCGAAACCGCTTCAAAATTCAAACTCAAATTAATGTCAACAATAAAAGTTTTCAAAAGTTGAAACAAAAATGTTCGGTGGGTGCCGGGTATTACAAGGGTAATTATAATAAAGCAAACACATTTTTATAAAATGCCTAAATGATTTAAAATGAAATAAAACAGAAAAGAAAATAAATAAAAGAAAATAAATGACAAAAAAACAAAGAAAAGGAGAAAGCGCCCCCCCCCCCCGGCCCCTTGGGCTGCGGCCCACCAGGCGGCCCGACTGGTCGCGCACCCAGCCAGCCTAGCTCCCTCCCCCAGCCCGCCGAACCCCTACAACCCCCTGGGCGACCGAACCCTAACCCCCACGCGCCCCACTCCCCCACTCGCTCGCCTCTCCCTCTCCCCCCTTTCCTCTCGATCCCATCTGGATCAGGGAGGGGCCCAACCTCGTCGACCGTCGTCGCCCTGCTTCTACCTCGCCGGCGCGCCCGCGCCCGAGGAACCGTCGCCTCCCCGTCGGACAGGCCGTCCTCAACCTCCTCCTCGCCGACCCCCCTCTCCCTCGCCCCCTCTGCCCGATCTGGATCGGGAGGGGGCCGCCCCGACGTCGTCGGCACCGTTCCCCACCGGCCTGCACCCGCTCCGCCGACGTCGTCCCCGTCACCCCCCTCGACCACCGCTGCCCAGACCCTATGACTCCGGTGAGGCCACGGCCTCTGCGCCCCTCCTCTCTCTCTCTCTCGCCCCATGCTCGTCTCCTCCCCTGCTCGCCGCTCGGGGCCGCGCCAGCCCCGCGCGCCCCGGCCACCTCCCGTTTGCCGCAACCGTCGCCGACTCCTCCGTGCTCACCGCCGTTCACCTTGCCCCGCTCCTGCACCCCCTGCACCGGTGAAGCCGCCTTGTCCGTGGCCAACTCCGGTGCTCTGACCGCCCCGCTCTCCTCCTCTCGCGCGCGGCCTTGCCGCATTGAACGCCCGTCACCGCCCTCCCGTGGCGCCGCCCTCTGTTCCCTTGGCCGGCGTCGTGGGCGCCGGCGGCCTCGCCACGCCCGTGGCTGGTGCCCCACTGCCTGTCGATCTGGGCGCTCGCCCAGTCGGGCGCCGACGCCCAGCGCCCCCACCCGCGGCAACCCTAGCGCCCGCAAACCCACTAGACCCCCTGGGCCAATGACAAGGGGCTCCCGCCCCCTGAACGTATTTATAAAAATAAACATAAAAATAAAAATAAAAAGAATTAATTAATTAATTAGAGAAATAATTAACTTAATTAATTTTTGTTTAATTAAACTAAACAACTAACTAAACTAATTAAACATTAGTTATCTAATTAACCTGGTTAGTTAATTAGTATGATAGTTGGGCCCACCCCTAATTAATTCTGATTAGATTAAATTAAATTTGGATAATTAACATGTGTCTCTGACCAGTGGGACCCACTGGTCAGGTTGACCAGTCAACTCTATTGACTGCTGACGTCAGCATGACATCATGCTGATGTCATTATTCCAATTTTGAATTAATTTAAATAACTAAATAAATTCCAGAAATTAATAAAATCTTTAGAAAATCATAACTTTTAATCTGTAACTCGGATTAAATTATTTTCAACATGAAAGTTGCTCAAAACGACGAGACGAATCCGAATACGCAGCCCGTTCATCCGCCACACACCCCTAACATATCAAACTCGCAACTTTCCCCCTCCGGCTCCTCTGCCCGAAAACGCGAAACACCGGGGATACTTTCTCGGTTGTTTCCCCCCTTCACCGGTATCACCTCATACCGCGCTAGGGCACGCCTAGCATCACGGTTTGCTTTGTCATGCAATGTTATGCATCTGTTTGCATTGTATTTATTGTTTCTTCCCCCTCTTCTCTTGCTAGACGCCGAGACCGACGCCGCTGCTACCCAGTACGACTACGGTGTTGACGACCCCTCCTTCTTGCCAGAGCAACCAGGCAAGCCCCCCTTTGATCACCAGATATCGCCTATTCTTCTCTATACTGCTTGCATTAGAGTAGTGTAGCATGTTACTGTTCGGTTACTCCTATTTTGTTGCATAGCCTGTCATTGTTGCTACAGTCATTGATACCTTACCCACAATCCTAAATGCTTAGTATAGGATGCTAGTTTATCATCATTGGCCCTACATTCTTTTCAGTCTGCCTTGCTATACTATCGGGCCGTGATCACTTGGGAGGTGATCACGGGTATATACTATACATACATACTATACCGATGGTGACTAAAGTCGGGTCAGCTCGTTGAGTACCCGCAAGTGATTCCGATGTGGGGGCTGGAAGGACAGGTGGCTCCATCCTGGTAGAGGTGGGCCTGGGTTCCCGACGGCCCCCGACTGTTACTTTGTGGCAGAGCGAAAGGACAGGTTGAGACCACCTAGGAGATAGGTGGGCCTGGCCCTCTTCGGCATTCGCGGATACTTAACACGCTTAATGAGATCTTGGTATTTGATCTGAGTCTGGCTACTGGCCTATACGCATTAACCAACTACGCGGGAACAGTTATGGGCACTCGGCGTCGTGGTATCAGCCGAAGCCTTCGTGACGTCAGCGACTGAGCAGCGCGCGCCGGATTGTATTAAGGGGGCTAGTTCTGCTTCCAGCCGCGTTCGCAACGTGTAGGTGTGCTAAGGGCGATGGGCCCAGACCCCTGTGCGCTTAGGTTTAGACCGGCGTGCTGACCTCTCTGTTGTGCCTAGGTGGGGCTGCGACGTGTTGATCTTTCGAGGCCGGGCATGACCCAGGAAAGTGTGTCCGGCCAAATGGGATCGAGCATGTTGGGTTATGTGGTGCACCCCTGCAGGGAAGTTAATCTATTCGAATAGACGTGATCTTCGGTAACATGACGACTTGGAGTTGTACCTTAACCTTATGACAACTAGAACCGGATACTTAATAAATTACACCCTTCCAAGTGCCAGATACAACCCGGTGATCGCTCTCTAACAGGGCGACGAGGAGAGGATCGTCGGGAAGGATTATGCTATGCGATGCTACTTGGAGGACTTCTATCTACTCTCTTCTACATGCTGCAAGACGGAGGCTGCCAGAAGCATAGTCTTCGACAGGACTAGCTATCCCCCTCTTATTCTGGCATTCTGAAGTTCAGTCCACTGATATTGCCTCTTTACACATATACCCATGCATATGTAATGTAGCTCCTTGCTTGCGAGTACTTTGGATGAGTACTCACGGTTGATTTTCTCCCCCTTTTCCCCCTTCCCTTCTACCTGGTTGTCGCAACCAGATGTCAGAGCCCAGGAGCCAGACGCCACCGTCGACGACGACTCCTACTACATCGGAGGTGCCAATTACTAAGTGTTGCCTGCTGACGACGACCAGGAGTAGTTTAGGAGGATCCCAGGCAGGAGGCATGCGCCTCTTTCGATTTGTATCCCAGTTTGTGCTAGCCTTCTTAAGGCAAACTTGTTTAACTTATGTCTGTACACAGATATTGTTGCTTCCGCTGACTCGTCTATGATCGAGCACTTGTATTCGAGCCCTCGAGGCCCCTGGCTTGTATTATGATGCTTGTATGACTTATTTATGTTTTTAGAGTTGTGTTGTGATATCTTCCCGTGAGTCCCTGATCTTGATCGTACACGTTTGTGTGCATGATTAGTGTACGATTGAATCGGGGGCGTCACAGAGCCTATTCTTGATAGAATGCGGAAAGGGCCTTAGATATGCGGAAAGGGCCTCCTCCAAGGCATCTATGTTGTCCTGCCGATCCATCTCGGCCCCTCTCTCTTCATACATGCGCACTCGAGGTGAGTCATGAATAATGTCGCAGGGTAACACAGCCTCTACGTTGTACTCCATGAAAAAAGTGTATATATGGTAGAACGACTGGGCATGGTCCTTAGCCCCCAGAGTACAAAGTCGAGCTCCTCCACCCAGTGCTTGTCTAATTCTTTAAAAGACCGCACTAATCTGGGTTTGATGCCGCTCATAATAAGACCGTTAGCTCGTTCGACTTGACCGTTGGTTTGTGGGTGTTATACGGAGGCGTAACCGACCTTGATGCCCATATTAGCACACCAGGCTTTCACCTCATCGGCTATGAAATTGGAGCTGTTGTCAGTGATAATGGTGTGTAGAACACCATAACGGTGCACAACCCTGGATATAAAATCTATCACTGGCCCGACTTCGGCTGTTTTGACTGGTTTGGCCTCTATCCACTGAGTGAATTTATCCACCATGACCAACATGTATTTTTTTTCGTGTGGCTTCCTCCTTTAAGGGGTCCGACCATATCAAGCCCCCAGACCGCAAAAGGCCATGTGATGGGGATTGTTTGTAGAGCGATGGGTGGCATATGGCTTTGATTGGCGAAAAGCTGGCATCCGACGCAATGTCGGACGAGGTCCTGTGCGTCTTCTCGGGCCGTTGGCCAATAGAAACCTATACGGAAGGCCTTGCTTACGAGGGCCCGAGCCGCGGCATGGTGACCGCCGAGACCAGCATGAATCTAGCCAAGAGTTGCCGCCCTTCCTCCTTGGAGATACATCTTTGTAGAACTCCGATAGCGCTTTTCTTATAGAGTTCTCCCTCGTGAACGTTGTAGGCTTTAGAGCGCCACACAATGCATTGTGCCTCATTATGATCCTCAGGAAGCTCTCGCCTATTAAAGTACGCCAAGAAGAGTTCGGTCCATGGGGCGATGACCACCATGATGAGATGGGCCGGCGGTGTAATTTCGGTGGCTGAGCCCCCCATGATGTGGATGTGTTCGGATTCTGGGGTTGTATTCGGGTCTGGATTTGTAGTGCCGCTCTCCCCTAGCCACACCATGGATGGCTTGAAAATCCTTTCCAGAAAGATGTTAGGTGGGACAGGGTCGCGTTTGGCGCGGATGCAAGGAAGGACATCCGCCACTTGATTACTTTCTCGAGCCACATGGTGAAACTCAAGCCCCTCGAACCGAGCCGACATTTTGGGAACGGCGTTATGGTAAGCCGCCATCTTCGGATCTTTGGCATCGAAATCTCCATTTATTTCAGATATTGCGAGGTTTGAATCCCCGTGCACTTCCAGGCGTTGTATGCCCATGGAGACGGCCATCCGGAGACCATGCAATAAGGCTTCGTATTCGGCTACATTGTTAGAGTCCATGAACAGTATTTGTAGGACATACTGAATAGTATCTCCAGTAAGCATGTTGGGACAATGACTACCCCTAGTCCTGCCAGCATTTTGGAGCCGTCGAAGTGCATGATCCAGTTGGAGTATGTGTCGTACTCTTTAGGGAGTTCGGCTTCTGTCCATTCGGCGACGAAGTCAGCCAATACTTGAGATTTAATGGCCCTGTGTGATTTGTATGATATGTCGAATGGAAGGAGCTCAATGGCCCACTTGGAAATCTGGCCCGTAGCATCGCGCTGGTTTATTAAGTCATTGAGTGGTAGTTCAGAGGCCACTGTAATTGAACACTCTTGAAAGTAGTGTCATAGCTTCCTGGATTCCATGAAAACAGCATATCCTATTTTTTGGTAATGATGGTACCGGGATTTGCATTGTGTGAGGACGGTGGATACATAGTATACCGGCTTCTGGAGCGGGAATCTGTGTCCGTCTGCCTCTCATTCAACGACAAGCACCGTGCTCATGGCTTGGTGTGTGGCCGATATGTATAATAACATTGATTCGCTGACATTTGGTGTGGCCAGGATTGGGTAGCTTGCTATAAGAGACTATGTTTCTTCAAATCCGGCTGTTGCCGCTTCTGTCCACTCGAAGTGTTCGATGTGTCGGAGAAGATGATATAGCAGCAATGCCTTTTCTCCCAGTCTGGAGATAAAGCGGCTTAAATCTGCCACACATTCGGATAATGGTTGGACTTGTTTAAGGTCTGTTGGGATAGCCAACTGCGACAAAGCTTGGATTTTAGCTGGGTTTGCTTCAATTCCTCTATTGGAAATGATGTAGCCCAGAAGTTTTCCCGCGGGAACGCCAAAAACGCACTTTTCCGGATTAAGCTTGATGTCATATGTTCGGAGGTTGTCAAATGTGAGACGCAGATCGTCTATTAAGGACTCGACGTGCTTGGTTTTTGTGACGCCCCCGATTCAATCATACACTAATCATACACGCAAATGTGTACGATCAGGATCAGGGACTCACGGGAAGATATCACAACACAACTCTAGACACAAATCAAAATAATACAAGCTTTATATTACAAACCAGGGGCCACGAGGGCTCGAATACAAGCTCGATGCACAAGAGTCAGCGGAAGCAACAATATCTGAGAACAGACATAAGTTAAACAAGGATGCCTTAAGAAGGCTAGCACAAAAACAACACGATCGAAGAGGGAAGGCCTCCTGCCTGGGACCTCCTAACTACTCCTGGTCTTCGGTGGACTCCATGTAGTAGAATCTGTCGACGGTGGCATCTAGCTTCAAGGATCCACCATCTGGTTGCATCAACCGGAAAGAAGAAAGAAGGGGGAAAAGGGGTAGCAAAGCAACCGTGAGTACTCATCCAAAGTACTCGCAAGCATCAGATCCATACTAAGTATGCACTGGTATCAAATGGAACGTTTGTATTTGTGGACTGAACTGCAAAATGCCAAAATAGAGGGGGAGGGCCTAGCCTATCGAAGACTAGCATCTTCACGTAGCTCCGAGCATCTTGCAGCATGTAGAAGAGTAAAGAATAGCAGTTTATAATTAACAAGCATGTTGTAACATTAATGCCCAGAGATCCTTCCTCGACTCCCTGCGAGAAAGCAATCCCGGAGCCACATATCTCAAGTATCCATTTGTAGTTGTATAAGATCAGGATATAAGTCTGAATGTCCATTACCGTGGACACGGTATTCGAATATATAACTTCCCTGCAGGGGTGCACCACGTTTTCCAACATGCTCGATCACTCTGGCCGGACACACCTTTCTGGGGTCAATGCCCGGCCTCGGAAGATCAACACGTCGCACTCCGGGGACTTGGGCCCATCGCCCGCAGCACTCCGAGTCGTTGCGCGCAGGGTGAATACCAGCACCGCCTCGGACGGCCAGCACGATCTGACCGTGCCGCACTGCTGAACTGGATGTCTGACAAAGCTTCGGCTGATACTGCGACGTCGAGGCCCATATCTATTCTCACGTGGTGGTTAGTGCGTAAAGGCCAGAGGCCAACTCAGAATAAATACCCAAACCATAGTGTATTATTAGCTTGCGGAGACGAGCAGAGACTCACGATCGAAAGTGACCCCGTCGCCCCGTCTTGTGGACTTACGACAAGGGCTCAGAATGCCCGGCCGTGCCACGTCATTATCTTGCGGGTGCTCTCCGGGACCGCCCGACTTTCACCAAGGTCTCAAGTAAAGTCAAGGTAACCGTGTGTCCAAACATCAAGGGGAATACCCAAGGAATCACCCTCGGTGGATTCCACTCAATGTAATCATCAAGGTGAACGTAAGAGGGACCACCCCCGAGGTTCACACTTGAGGTGTTGAATGACAGAGCTGTATCGGGAATGGTGAATGAGGAAATCACCCTCGATGACCACAACCGAATAGCTACACTACAGAATTATATCAGGAGTGCGTTATGAGGGATCACCCTCGGCACTCGATAGTAGCTCTGCAGAGTCGAGCAACTAAAGGGGCGTGATGTGATGTGAGGTGTCGGGCTCTGGTTGTCGATCACGTCGATCGAGGCATCGATGATGAAGCGGGGGCAACAAGGACAAGTGGGGGGTCACTGATGGATCACTAGCCAACCTACACTAAGCAGTTTAGGATAAGCAGGTAGGTAACAATAGCAGGTACAAAAGTAGGCTATGCATCAGAATAGGAGCAAACAATAACAGTAGCAAAATCTAATGCAAGCATGAGACTATAGAATGGGCGATATCGGGATGATCAAAGGGGGGGGGCTTGCCTAGTTGCTCAGACAAGAAGGAGGGTCGTCGTTGACGTAGTCGATCACAGGGACATCCGCATCGGTCTCGGGGTCTACCGGAGAGAAGAGGGGGAAGAAACAGTAAATATAAAGCAAACACAAGCATAACAAGACAACAAGCGGGGCTAGAGGTGTACTAACGCAGTGCTAGGAGATACTGGCGAAGGGGGAAAACATCCGGGAAAGTATTCCCGGTCCCGGACGTCTGTGAGACAGATGAAACGGAGGAGAAAGTTTGCAGGTTCGCTATGTTAGAGACGTGTGGCAGACGAATGGACCGCGTATTCAGATTCGTCTCAAAATTCTGAGCAACTTTCATGTACAAAGCTTTTTCATCCGAGCTACGGTTTATTTTCTATGATTTTCTAAAGTTTTAATCATTTTTTGAATTTATTTATTAATTCGAAATTAAATACCTAAAATGCTATGGGTACACAGAAGTGTACCCAGCAACATGCACATGCAACTGACGGCGGGGTCCAGAGCATGCTGAGTCAGCATGGTCAACAGTCAATATTAACTGGGTTGACTGGTCAAAAGGGACAATGGGGCCCATTTGTCATTGACTGTTTCAACAAACTAACAGATTTAATCAACTGACTAGGTAATTAGGCTAATTAAGCAGGTTAATTAACTTAATTAATTACATTACTAATTAATTAATTATTAACTTTAATTATTTATTTTTCTTAAAAGAATGTTCCAGGGGCGTGGGGCCCCGGTGTCATTGACCCTAGTGGCTTAGCGAGGGCACGGGTGCGGCCGTGCGTGAGCACTTGGGCGCCCAGGAGGGCGCGCGCCGGCGGCCATGGCGCGGCCGGTCGGAGCCATGAGGACTGGGACGGCGAGGCGCGAGGCCTGGCTGGCGTGGCCAGGGACGCGCGGTCCAGCGGCCATGCGCGACTCGGGCGGCAAGCAAGGGCGGGGTGGCACGGCCACGACGGACCAGGGCGCAGCGAGCAAGGGCGTGGCCACAAGCACGCCGTGGCGCGTCCATGGAGCGGTGGACGCGAGCGAGCGAGGCCAGAGGGTGCTGACCGGGGAGCGGGGCGTGTGCCAGGAAGGCCCGCTGGGCACGGACGGCGCTCGGTGAGCGGGAACGCCAAGCGAGCACGGGCGCAACATCTAACGGCGATGATATGGCCTAATTCGAGGGAGAAACAGAGGGGGAATCGAGGGGAGCTCACATCGCGGCTGTAGAGGTGCAAAGTGTGCTCGAGGGAGGCTTGGTGTGGCCGGAATACGTCGATGGCAGAGGAGAACGGTGTCGGGGAAGAAAAGGCCGTGAGCTTCAGAGGAGAGACGCAGAGCTCGAGCTTTGGGACGAGGTCTACGGGACAGACGGTAGAGTAGGTCGTGGACGCGTCGCGAGGGCGTGGGGGTGCTCGGAGTGTGTCGACGGTGCCGAAAATGACAACACACGGCATTGGGCGTCCGAGGAGAAAAACGAAGCTGGCACCGGCGTTGGGGCTCCTCAGCTCGAACCGCTCATCGTAGTCGAAGTGCGGGACGACGATGGACCTCACGAACACGTCGGGGCGGCGCGTTGGGCCTGGTGGCCGCGGTGGCACCGCAGGCGACAGCGACAGTGCGTCAGGAGAGGAGGGGGAAAGTGGATCTGGGCTAGGCAGAGGGAAGAGAGGAGTGGCCGAGGGGGGAAGCGAATGGGTGGAGGTAGGTGGGGGAAGAGGCCCGAGGCGTCGGCCTCGGCCCTATCCCCTCTACGGTGCTGCCGGCGAGGGGGTCCGGTGGCGACCGCGGGCGCGGTCGGTTGTGCCCAATGAACAGGGAGAGGACGAACAGAGAGGGGAGTTGGGCTGGGCCGCTGGGTTTGCCCTGGTGGGCCAGCTGGGCCACGGCCTAGTGGGAGGGGGGTTCTATTTCTATTTTATTCTCTGCTTTCTATTCAGTTTCTTTTGTTTCGTTAACAGAGATAGAAAATGATTATACCGGGTAACGAAAAGAGCTCAGAAAAATGTGGGACTTGGCCAGATAAATATCTTGCATTTACTAGCACTGCCACAAAAAGTTTGGGAGGCTTTCGAGTTCCTTTGAAATTTTCATAAAAGGAAAGGCATTTAAATGATTGCCGAAGTCACTATTATATTCACAAAAGGGGATTTAAACACTTTACAAAAGTGTTGGGTCACCACCATAATTAGTTATGGAATATTGGCCACACTTTGAACATTATATTTTGCATGTTTAAGAAACTTTAATTTTGGACTTTAATTTGAATTTGAATTTGAAAAATGATTTGGATCAAGGGAGGATTAGCAACAGTAATGTGATGACATGGCACCATTAGTGGGGGATTACTGTAGCTTAATTATCCGGGCGTCACAATTCTCCTCCACTACAAGAAATCTCGTCCCGAGATTTAAGGCGTGGAATACGGAGGAATACGGAGAGTGCTATATGAAGGTTCAACAAGTTTCAACCAGGTAGGCATCCAGCTGATGCATAAAACAGGTGATGAAGGGGGTTCAAAGCATCGAGAATAAGTATTGCATCTGATACCAGAACAGATTACAAGAAGGTGGCCATGAATTACATACGAAACCAAGCATGAGGAACAATTTTGGAAGACAGAGATGTACAGGAGAGTCAGGTTTCGATCCTGTGGAACTGTTGGTTATGGGCCCACCATGTGGGTTAAAAGCAAGAAGGCGTTACATTTTGCACCGTCTTGATAGCAAGGCAGGTCAGAGGACAGCCTGTCAGTTATGTTGGCAACAACGTTGGTACCAAGGGCGAGGGACAAAGAGAACCATTTTCCTGCTCGTTAAGACGAGGCGGACCAATAGGTTAAGTTCTCATCCATCGGTGGTTACCGGAATGTCATCAACAATAGTAACATGGTCTTACTGACAGAGTTGTACACCGAGGTGTTTACATAAGCAGGAAATTATCACTGCTCAGATATGATAGGTTGCAAGAAAGGTTAAACATAGCAATAGAGACCTGAATCAATTACCGGTGTTCTCGAGTGTCTAACAACTCAGAACCCGTGGAAAATTTGAATCGGTGAGAATAATAGTTGATGAAAAACTCATAAGTTATGCAGTTTCGAGATATTCTTGAGATACCAAAAGGTTACACTCGAGGGTATAGAAGAATAGAGGTTGGACGGGGGAAATGATCTACAGAAGACAAGTACTTCCACTTGTTCGAGAAATTAAATCAAAGAAGAACAATCAGGGTTGGAACCACAGTTGCAAAGGACCAAATATAGATAACAGATGAAGTTATCCAAGGGGATTATTATTATAACAAGAAGCTTCCATGATAAGTTCCACATCAGGTCCATGGGCACGAACACAAGGTTCAAGGTCGACTCCCATTTCTCTAATGCATAACTGTCCATTTACTTCTCGTCTTCGACAAAGTTGTAGAGTCAAACTTCACTAGTAAATAACTCAAGCTCGGAGTAGAGCATGATTGAGGAAGCAGGAGATACAATTTACCAAAGGCATTATGTATCCGAGGAAAAGCTCACAAGGTTACGGTATATGAAGGACGATGTCGGATAGAACCCCACAAAGGATCTGGTGGTTCACAAGGGATCTGATGTGAGCATCGGTACTCAACCGAAAAAAGAAAGAATGCAGGGATATCAGAATATAGAAACAACTGACTAATTCTAAGATCGAATGCAAAGGGGATTATGATTTTCAAAATCAAGGGATCAGAAGCAAACACTCTGATTAAGTATGGATAAGTCAAAAAGGAGTTAGGGGGTACACTCGACAGCAAATTGATTGGTCGAGAAACGGCTCATGTTCGGGAAGACGTCTGAGCCGAAAAGATAATTTATAAGGACCAACTGAGGATTGCGTGCATTCGCACACATGTTGAAACAAGAGGATCATAATAAAAACCACAAAAGAATTTTCTTGAATATTGTTGGGCATATGGAAGTAACCATAATGTAAGCAGATAAGAAGGAACAAGCGCAATAGACTACTAAGGATTTTTTTTGGAAGATCGAATAGCATTCCAAAGAATGTTGTGAAATACATGAACAACTGTGGACGAACGGATACTCGGCAAGCGCGAGTAACTGTCCATAGGGGTATTCATGCGGAAAGTAACTGCAGGGTAATAAGCATAAAGAATTGTCGGAACATCAAAGAGTATTTCAGGACATCTTGTAATAACAAGAGCAACTGGGGATGAAGATATGAACGACAACATAGGTAGTTACACATAAGGAATTATCGGTGGTAGGGACCGCAACGGCGAAGGGTACGAGGGACTCGGTAAAACATCAGAGAGTATCTTTAAAATCTTCTGGTGAAGCGGGCCATCATTTGGAATGAAGGGGATCTCCGGGAGAAGTATTTACGAGAACCTAGAGTTATAGTTTGTAAAACCATTTAACCCGAATAGAAGAGAGATCAGAGTCCCAGAGTATAGACGAGGAATAAAAGATCCTAATACCACCCAATTGGCGACGTGGGCCCATAAGCCACACAGCCATGTTAGTAAAACCGTTTTTCAAAGTCTAGACTCAACTTCGGCCAAGGAGTTGGAAAGGGGGATCCTACAGGCAGTCGGCTCTGATACCAACTTGTGACGCCCCCGATTCAATCGTACACTAATCATACATGCAAATGTGTACAATCAAGATCAGGGACTCACGGGAAGATATCAAACACAACTCTAGACACAAATCAAAATAATACAAGCTTTATATTACAAGCCAGGGGCCTCGAGGGCTTGAATACAAGCTCGATACACAAGAGTCAACGGAAGCAACAATATCTGAGAACAGACATAAGTTAAATAAGGATGCCTTAAGAAGGCTAGCACAAAAACAACACGATCGAAGAGGCAAGGCCTCCTGCCTGGGACCTCCTAACTACTCCTGGTCTTCGGTGGCCTCCATGTAGTATAATCCGTCGGTGGTGGCATCTAGCTTCAAGGATCCACCATCTGGTTGCATCAACCGGAAAGAAGAAAGAAGGGGGAAAAGGGGTAGCAAAGCAACCGTGAGTACTCATCCAAAGTACTCGCAAGCATCAGATCTATACTAAGTATGCACTGGTATCAAATGGAAGGTTTGTATCTATGGACTGAACTGCAGAATGCCAGAGTAGAGGGGGAGGGCCTAGCCTATCGAAGACTAGCATCTTCACGCAGTTCCGAGCATCTTGCAGCATGTAGAAGAGTAAAGAATAGCAGTTTATAATTAACAAGCATGTTGTAACATTAATGCCCAGAGATCGTTCCTCGACTCCCTGCGAGAAAGCAATCCCGGAGCCACATATCTCAAGTATCCATTTGTAGTTGTATAAGATCAGGATATAAGTCTGAACGTCCATTACCGTGGACACGGTATTCGAATATATAACTTCCCTACAGGGGTGCACCACGTTTTCCAACACGCTCGATCACTCTGGCCGGACACACCTTTCTGGGGTCAATGCCCGGCCTCGGAAGATCAACACGTCGCAGCCCGACCTAGGCTCAGCAGAGAGGTCCCCGCCGGTCTACATCCTAAGCACTCCGGGGTCTTGGGCCCATCGCCCGCAGCACTCCGGGTCGTTGCGCGCAGGGTGAATACCAACACCGCCTCGGATGGCCAGCACGATCTGACCGTGCCGCAGTGCTGAACTGGACGTCTGACAAACCTTCGACTGATACTGCGACGTCGAGGCCCATATCTATTCTCGCGTGGTGGTTAGTGCGTAAAGGCCAGAGGCCAACTCAGAACAAATACCCAAACCATAGTGTATTATTATCTTGCGGAGACGAGCACAGACTCACGATCGAAAGTGACCCCGTCGCCCCATCTCGTGGACTTACGACAAGGGCTCAGAATGCCCGGTCGTGCCACGTCATTATCTTGCGGGTGCTCTCCGGGCCCGCCCGACTTTCACCAAGGTCTCAAGTAAAGTCAAGGTAACCGTGTGTCCAGACATCAAGGGGAAAACCCAAGGAATCACCCTCGGTGGATTCCACTCAATGTAATCATCAAGGTGAACGTAAGAGGGACCACCCCCGAGGTTCAGACTTGAGGTGTTGAATGACAGAGCCGTATCGGGAATGGTGAAAGAGGAAATCACCCTCGATGACCACGACCGAATAGCTACACTACAGAATTATATCAGGAGTGCGTTTTGAGGGATCACCCTCGGCACTCGATAGTAGCTCTTCAGAGTCGAGCAACTAAAGGGGCATGATGTGATGTGGGGTGTCGGGCTCTGGTCGTCGATCACGTCGATCAAGGCGTCGATGATGAAGCAGGGGCAACAAGGACAAGTGGGGGGTCACTGATGGATCACTAGCCAACCTATACTAAGCAGTTTAGGATAAGCAGGTAGGTAACAATAGCAGGTACAAAAGCAGGCTATGCATCAGAATAGGAGCAAACAATAACAGTAGCAAAATCTAATGCAAGCATGAGAGTATAGAATGGGCGATATCGGGATGATCAAAGGGGGGGGGGGGCTTGCCTGGTTGCTCAGACAAGGAGGGTCGTCGTTGACGTAGTCGATCATAGGGACATCCGCATCGGTCTCGGGGTCTACCGAAGAGAAGAAGTGGAAGAAACAGTAAATATAAAGCAAACACATGCATAACAAGACAACAAGCGGGGCTAGAGGTGTTCTAATGCAGTGCTAGGAGATACTGGCGAAGGGGGAAAACATCCGGGAAAGTATTCCCGGTCCCGGACGTCTGTGAGACAGATGAAGCGGAGGAGAAAGTTTGCAGGTTCGCTATGTTAGAGATGTGTGGCAGATGAACGGACTGCGTATTCAGATTCGTTTCAAAATTCTGAGCAACTTTCATGTACAAAGCCTTTTCATCCGAGCTACGGTTTATTTTCTATGATTTTCTAAAGTTTTAATCATTTTATGAATTTATTTATTAATTCGAAATTAAATACCTAAAATGCTATGGGTACACAGAAGTGTACCCAGCAACATGCACATGCAGCTGACGGCGGGGTCCAGAGCATGGTGAGTCAGCATGGTCAACAGTCAATATTAACTGGGTTGACTGGTCAAAAGGGACATTGGGGCCCATTTGTCATTGACTGTTTCAACAAACTAATAGATTTAATCAACTGACTAGGTAATTAGGCTAATTAAGCAGGTTAATTAACTTAATTAATTACATTACTAATTAATTAATTATTAACTTTAATTATTTATTTTTCTTAAAAAAACGTTCCAGGGGCGTGGGGCCCTGGTGTCATAGACCCTAGTGGCTTAGCGGGGGCACGGGTGCGGCCGTGCGTGAGCACTTGGGCGCCTAGGAGGGCGCGCACCGGCGGCCATGGCGCGGCCGGTCGGAGCCACGAGGACTGGGATGGCGAGGCGTGAGGCCTGGCTGGCGTGGCCAGGGACGCGCGGTCCAGCGGCCACGCGCGACGCGGGCAGCAAGCAAGGGCGGGGTGGCACGGCCACGGCGGACCAAGGCGCGGCGAGCAAGGGCGTGGCCACACGCACGCTGTGGCGCGTCCAAGGAGTGGTGGACGCGAGCGAGCGAGGCCAGGGGGTGCTGACCGGGGAGCGGGGCGTGTGGCAGGAAGGCCCGCTAGGCACGGACGGCGCTCGGTGAGCGGGAACGCCAAGCGAGCACGGGTGCAACATCTAACGGCGATGATATGGCCTAATTCGAGGGAGAAACAGAGGGGGAATCAAGGGGAGCTCACATCGCGGCTGTAGAGGTGCAAAGTGTGCTCGAGGGAGGCTTGGTGTGGCCGGAATCCATCGATGGCAGAGGCGAACGGTGTCGTGGAAGAAGAGGCCGTGAGCTTCAGAGGAGAGACGCGGAGCTCGAGCTTTGGGACGAGGTCGACGGGACGGACGGTAGAGTGGGTCGTGGACGCGTCGCGAGGGCGTGGGGGTGCTCGGAGTGTGTTGACGGCGCAGGAAACGACAGCACACGGCGTTGGGCGTCCGAGGAGAAAAACGAAGCTGGCACCGGCGTTGGCACTCCTCAGCTCGAACCGCTCGTCGTAGTCGAAGTGGGGGACGACGATGGACCTCACGAACATGTCGGGGCGGCGCGTTGGGCCTGGTGGCCGCGGTGGCACCGCAGGCGAGAGCGGCAGTGCGTCAGGCGAGGAGGGGGAAAGTGGATCTGGGCTAGGCAGAGGGAAGAGAGGAGTGGTGGAGGGGGGAAGCGAATGGGTGGAGGTAGGTGGGGGAAGAGGCCCGAGGCGTCGGCCTCGCCGCTATCCCCTCTGCGGCGCTGCCGGCGAGGGGGTCCGGTGGCGACCGCGGGCGCGGTCGGTTGCGCCCAATGAACAGGAAGAGGACGAACAGAGAGGGGAGTTGGGCTGGGCCGCTGGGTTTGCCCTGGTGGGCCAGCTGGGCCACGGCCTAGTCGGTTCTATTTCTATTTTATTCTCTGCTTTCTATTCAGTTTCTTTTGTTTAGTTAACAGAGATAGAAAATAATTATACCGGGTAACTAAAAGAGCTCAGAAAAATGTGGGACTTGGCCAGATAAATATCTTGCATTTACTAGCACTGCCACAAAAAGTTTGGGAGGCTTTCGAGTTCCTTTGAAATTTTCATAAAAGGAAAGGCATTTAAATGATTGCCGAAGTCACTATTATATTCACAAAAGGGGATTTAAACACTTTACAAAAGTGTTGGGTCACCACCATAATTAGTTATGGAATACTGGCCACACTTTGAACATTATATTTTGCATGTTTAAGAAACTTTAATTTTGGACTTTAATTTGAATTTGAATTTGAAAAATGATTTGGATCAAGCAAGTATTAGCAACAGTAATGTGATGACATGGCACCATTAGTGGGGGATTACTATAGCTTAATTATCCGGGTGTCACAGTTTTGATGACTACGTCATCCACGTATGCTTCAGCTGTCTTGCCAATTTGTTTCTCCAGGCATGTTTGAATCATGCGTTGATAGGTGGCACCGGTGTTTTTGAGCCCGAAAGGCGTAGTGTTGAAGCAGAAAGGCCCGTATAGGGTGATAAATGCCGTTGCGGCCTGGTCGAACTCCTTCGTCTTGATTGGATTTTATCCGTAGTATGCTTCGAGGAAATATAGTGAGTCGTGTCCTGCGGTAGCATCGATGATTTGATCAATGCGGGGGAGGGGGAAGGGATCCTTAGGGCAAGCCTTGTTGAGGTCTTTGAAATCAACGCATAGGCACCAGGATCTATCCTTCTTTGGTACCATCATCAGGTTTGCTAGCCAGTCCGGATGTTTTATCTCTCTGATGAATCCGGCCTCGAGTAACTTAGCTAGATTCTCTCCCATGGCTTGTCATTTGGATTTGGAGAAGCGCCATAATGCTTTCTTGACCGTCTTGTATCCCTTCAATATGTTTAGGCTATGTTCGGCCAGCCTACGTGGGATTCCTGGCATATCAGAAGGGTGCCAGGAAAATATGTCCTAGTTTTCGCGTAGGAATGCCCGCAGTGCGGCGTCGACCGTGGGGTCCAGCTGTACCCCGATGGTTGTTGTTTTCGTGGAGTCCGTTGGGTGGACCTGTAATTTGACTATTTCGTCTGCTGGTTCGGAGGAGGTAGATTTGGATCGCTTATCGAGTATCACGTTGTCCGTATCCACCATGGAGCGTAGTGCGATTAATTCTTCGGCCATGAGGGCTTCATACAATGCCTCGAGGGCCAAGGCGGTGGTTTTGTTTTTGGCGCGAAGTGCTATGTTCGGATCACTGGCAAGAGTGATGATTCCATTGGGCCCGGGCATCTTGAGCTTCATTTACCCATAATGGGGTATAGCTTGGAAGCTTGCAAATGCGTCTCGCCCTAACAGGGCATGATATCCGGTGTTGAAAGGGCCACTTGAAAGGTTATATCTATGGACCGATAGTTCTCCCGCGTGCGGAATACTACATCGAGTGTTATTTTTCCTGCACACCGTGCCTCCCGATAGGGAATAATTCCTCGGAAGGTCGTGCTACTTTGCTCAATGCGGCTCCTATCTATTTCCCTTTTGTTGAGAGTTTCCTCGTAAATGAGGTTTAGTCCACTGCTGCCGTCCATGAGAACTTTGGTAAGCCGAAAACCATCCACAACTGGACTGAGGACCAGGGCGGCAGGCGCCTGGACTGTTCTGAATTTTGGTTCGTCACTAGCATTGAAAGTTATGGCCATGTCGTTCCAGGGTTTTATTGCTGCAACCTGACAGACTTCGGCGAGGCCGCGGAGTGCCCTTTTGCGCCTATTTTTTGAGGCGAAAGTCTCGAAGATTGTCAGCACTGCGTGGTTGATGTCTTCTATGGGATGTTGCTCTACGGTATTTTTGATGAGGAGATCCTCGCCGCTCTTGGCCAGCTGCCGAAGTGTCCAACATGCTCTAAGGTTGTGGGTTGGTATGTTATCCGGTGTTGTGTGTATCTTGCATGGCCTATCGAGCCATCCCTCTAGGACGGTTCCGCGCCCTGTAATGGGGTTTGATTTTTTTGGTTATTGGATCGGGTGACCGACGAGGGTGTACCCTTTCTGTCCGGACCGAGGGGTTTAGTGGAAACCGGTGGCTCCCAGAGGCTGCCTGAGTTTCCAGCTGCTTTCCATTGCGCAATACTTTTGTACTATTGTTGCCAAGTCACAGAAGTGCGATACATGACGGCGATTGATTGCATTGAGGATTCCCTCATTCGTGCAATTTTTGAAAAATAATGAGATTGTGTCTTCATCGCGGCAGTCTTTGATCTTGTCCTTGACAAGGAGGAATCTGGCCCAAAAGTGATGGACTGTTTCCCGGGACTGCTGTCTAATGTGGGTATGATCGCTTATATCTTGGTGGGTGGGTGGATTTAAGTCTGAACCCTGACACCGTATGGGATCCGGAGCTTGAGAAACTTCCGAGCTTAACAGGTCGGGCTCCAAGATATCAACCAATTTTTCAGGCCCACTATCTGATTCTAAGTTCGGAATATGGGGCATGCCTTCCCGCGGGTGAGTTTCCAGCTCTGTGAGCTCGGAGATCCGAACATAGTTCATCCTCAACATAGGGGAAGAGTCGTCGCATTGCTCCTCCACTACCGCTATCTGATGGGTGACCGGTGGAGATTCAATTTCTCTCTGATCAGGTTTAAGCCCAATCCGATCATAGTCCGTAGTGACTCCCAAGGCGACGATGCAATCCAGGAGTTTGTTTAAAGATGACAACTCCATCGGATCCATCTGTTCGGAGTATTCTGAGCTGACGCGAAGGCAATTTTCGATGACACGAGAAGTCATCGTCGGCCCGACGGCCGAATGGGCGTCCATGGTAAACCCACCCAGCCGGAGGGTTTGGCCTGAGGCCAGGGCTCCTCCGTAGGTGATATTATCCTCGATAACAAGGCGATCCATCAAGCCTATCTTCGACGTCACAGCGGAACTCATTGAAAGCACCAATGTCGGTGTCAAAACCGGCGGATCTCGGGTAGGGGGTCTTGAACTGTGCGTCTAAGGCTAATGGTAACAGGGGGCGGGGGACACAATGTTTACCCAGGTTCGGGCCCTCTCTATGGAGGTAATACCCTACTTCCTGCTTGATTGATCTTGAGGAATATGAGTATTACAAGATTTGATCTACCACGAGAACGTAATGGCTAAACCGTAGAAGTCTGGCCTATGAGATTATGATTCTTGTCCTACTGACTAAACCCTCTGGCTTATATAGACACTAGAGGGGGCTAGGGTTACACAAAGTCAGTTACAAAGAAAGGAATCTACATATCAGCATCCCCAAGCTTGCCTCCCACGCAAAGGAGAGTTCCATCCGGACACGGGATGAAGTCTTCTATCTTGTGTCTTCATAGTCCAACAATCCGGCCACAGTACATAATCCGGCCGTCCGAGGACCCCCTAATCCAGGACTCCCTCAGTGGGGACGCCTGCCAAGGCAAGCATCCAAGGGGTACCCGAGCAACTCCCTCGTTGCACCGGTCAGGTTAGAGGCTCTTCAGACGGAAGCCCCCTGATACGTCTCCAATGTATCTATAATTTATGAAGTATTCATGCTGTTATTTTATCATTCTTGGATGTTTTACAATCATTTTATACAAACTTTTTATCATTTTTTGGGACTAACCTATTGACCCAGTGCCCAATGCCAGTTGTTGTTTTTTCTGCTAGTTTTTTACATTGCAGGAAATCAATACCAAACGGAATCCAAACACAACGAAACTCCACGGAGATTTTTTATGGACCAGAAGGAACCCAATGGGCCAGAGCTACACCTGGGGGGTGCCCCGAGGGGGGCACAACCCACCAGGGCGCGCCAGGGCGCGCTGGCACGCCCAGGTGGGTTGTGCCCACCTCGGTGGCCTCCCACACCCCCTCTTTGCACTATAAATTCCCAAATATTCTGAAAGCTTTCGGGGTTAACCTAGATCAGAAGTTCCGCCGCCGCAAGGTCTCTGTATCTGTGAAAACCAATCTAGACCCCGTTCGGAATCATCTTCGGTGGCTATCTTCATCATCCCGGCGGCCACCACGATGAGGAGGGAGTAGTCAACCCTCGGGGCTGAAGGTTTGTCCCAGTAGCTATGTGTTTGATCTCTCTCTCTCGTGATCTATATCATGGGCTTTCATAATATAGTTGGATCATATGATGTTTCTACCCTTTATACTCTAGTTATGATGAATTGAATCTTTACCCTTCAAAGTTCTGTCTTGTCGGATTGAATATTCAGAGATGAGAACACATGATATATGTCTTGCAATATGAATACTTGAGGTGACAATGAGGTATATTATTGATTTAGTTGATATGTGTTATGGCATTCAACTCACGTATTCCCATGGTGATATTGGGGTAATCTCTGCATAGGGGTTGATGCATGTTTCTCTATGACGGAAACTTTAGGGTCTCTTTATAGTTCTTGTTGTGGATTGAGTATTATGAGTATGACTTTTGCTTTGGTGTTATTCTAGTACGAAATCTAGGATAGATAGAACGGAAAAAATAGCTTTGCGTTATTTTAGTACGAACTCTAGAATAGATCAAACGGAAAGAATAGCTTTGAGGTGGTTTCGTGACCTACAAACAATTCCTATCTTTTGTTCTCCGCTAATAGGAACTCGAGAGTGATTCTTTATTGCACTTTGAGGGATAATCATATGATCCAACTATGTTAGCATTGTTGAGAGGTTGCACTAGTGAAAGTATGGACTCTGGGCCCCATTTTTAAGCATTACAACACCGTTTTTGTGCCTGTTTACTATTTGCTACCTTGCTGTTTTTACTCATTCAGATTTTAAAAACATATTTCTACCATCCATATTACACTTTCATCACCATCTCTTCGCCGAACTAGTGCACCTATACAATTTGACATTGTATTGGGCGTGTTGGGGACACAAGAGATTTCTTGTATTTGGTTGCAGGGTCGTTTAAGAGAGACCATCTTCATCCTACACCTCTCACAGATTGATAAACCTTAGGTCATCCACTTGAGGAAAAAATTCTACTGTCCTACAAAACTCTGCGCCTCGAGGCCCAACACGTGTCTACAAGAATAAAGCTGCGTAGTAGACATCAAGCTCTTTTCTGGCGCCGTTGCCGGGGAGGTGAGTGCTTGAAGGTATATGTTTAGATCTTGCAATTGAATCTTTTAGTTTCTTGTTTTATCACTAGTTTGGTTTATAAAAGAAAACTACAAAAAATGGAATTAAGGTTGCATCATATTATTGATCATCTTTATAATATCTTTCTTGAAAATGATGGTTCAGAAAATTGATCTCAATTGATAGAAGAAGAATTTAATAAAATGTTTGGCATGAATGATGAGCATGATTGCAATGTTGTTAGTATTAATTCTTTGAATATCCAAAATGCTAATGATGAGTGCACAAGCCATGATAATGATGTCTCCTATAAGAATGTCAATTTTTACGGAGTAAATTGGGAGTGCACACACACACCAAAAAGGGAAGATAGATTTTGTAAGAAGCATAAATATTTAGAAACGAAAAATTTGCAAGAGAGGCTAGATGATTGTGCTGAAAGATTCAATATCTTTCGCCATCCTTGTGAACTTTGCAATGAACATGGTGATTTAAACCTCCAATGCTATTTGTTTCATCATAAAATTGTGTCCAAAAATTGTGATAACTTGATTACCCTTGAGCATCATAAAGAGGTTAGTCTTCTTTTGGGGTATGAAGAAAATGAAATGTATAACTAAGGATGTTCCAAAATTTAATCTCAATAGAATTCTTGATTTTGATCTAGAGGAAATTTATATGTTTTGTGCGGTAAATTGCATTGAGAATCCTTATATTGCTAACTATGTAAAGACAGGAAAACAAATAGAGCATGAAGAGAGTACTAATGAAAGGGCAAATATTTCCCAATACCCTCCTAGTGTTTATGATGAATCGGGTAACGAGGAGGAGCTTCCTATCCAGTCAATCTCTTCAACAATATGCTCGGAAAAAATGATTAAACCCACAAGTGAAGTGGTGAAGAAGAAAAAGAAAAGAAGAAAAAGTAGAGGTAAAAAGATAACTCTCCCAAGTAATATTGCTCCTATCACCATTGTTCCTCATGAAAGTGAATCAAATTTGTTGATGGAGGTTGATGATATTGAGTATGATTTTGTGATGCCTACTACCTGTTGTGATGATTATGATTGGGAAGACAATGATGTCTCTTATGATATTAAAAATCTTTTTTACACTTGCTTGGAAGAATATGATAATAATGTTTGCTATACTATTGGTGCCATTCATGATATTGATAAGAATGATTACGACGATATGCAAAACCACAAGCTTGGGGATGCTATGTTTGATGAGTATGAAATGTTTGAAGATTTATTTGCTGAAAATAATGCTTGTCCTAAGCTTGGGTATGATTTTGCATAATGAATATGATCCTTTGATTACTTCTACTTTCAATAATTGATGTTGTGTGTCGTTAATATGCAACTCGTTGCATATTGAGCTACACTTAACTTGTAGTGTTGTTTGTGCATATAGTCATGCCATGCCTCATAAAACCGGACATGCATCATACTTGTTTGTGCATCATGTCATGTTTATCCTTGTGTGTTTACCATGTTGTTTGCTTCTTTCCGGTTGCGCTTCTCCTTGATAGTTCTGGTAATGTTGCGTTTGTGAGGATTCATTCGACTACGTCCGTTTGTCTTCTTCATGGACTCGTTCTTCTTCCTTGCGGGATTACAGGCAAGATGACCATTACCCTCGATATCACTTCTATCTTTGCTTGCTAGTTGCTTCGTTCTATCGCTATGCTGCGCTACCTATCACTTGTTTATCATGCCTCCCACATTGCCATGTCAAACCTCTAACCCACCTTTCCTAGCAAACCATTGTTTGGCCATGTTACCGCTTTTGCTCAGCCCCCTCTTATAGTGTTGTTAGTTGAAGGTGAAGTTGAAGATTGCTCCATGTTGGATCCGGATTATGTTGGGATATCACAATATCTCCTATCTAATTAATGCATCTATATACTTGGTAAAGGGTGGAGGGCTCGGCCTTATGCCTGGTGTTTTGCTCCACTCTTGCCGCCCTAGTTTCTGTCATACCGGTGTTATGTTCCTTGATTTTGCGTTCCTTACGCGGTTGGGTGATTTATGGGACCCCCTTGACTGTTCGCTTTGAATAAAACTCCTCCAGCAAGGCCCAACCTTGGTTCTAACATTTGCTACCTAAGCCTTTTTCCCTTGGGTTCTGCAGACTCATGGGTCATCTTTATTTTACCCCCCCCCCCCCCCCCGGGGCAGTGCTCGTCGTGAGTGTTGGTCCAACCTGTCAGCTGTCGGTGGTCACCATGGGCAACTCTGGGCTGGCCTATCGGAAGTTTGGACAATCCGGTGTGCCCTGAGAACGAGATATGTGCAGCTCCTATCGGGATTTGTCGGCACATTCGAGCGGCTTTGCTGGTCTTGTTTTACCGTTATTGAAATGTCTTGTGAACTGGGATTCCAAGACTGATCGGGTCTTCCTGGGAGAAGGAATATCCTTCGTTGACCGTGAGAGCTTGTGATGGGCTAAGTTGGGACACCCCTGCAGGGTATAAACTTTCGAGAGTCGTGCCACAGTTATGTGGCAGATGGGAATTTGTTAATATCCGGTTGTAGAGAACTTGACACTTGACTTCATTAAAACGCATCAACAGCGTGTGTAGCCGTGATGGTCTCTTTTCGGCGGAGTCCGGGAAGTGAACACGGTTTTGGGTTATGTATGACGTAAGTAGGAGTTCAGGATCACTTCTTGATCATTTCTAGCTTCACGACCGTTCCCTTTGCTTCTCTTCTCGCTCTTATTTGCATATGTTAGCCACCATATATGCTTAGTGCTTGCTGCAGCTCCACCCCATTACCACTTTCCTACCCATAAGCTTAAATAGTCTTGATCTTGCGGGTTTTGAGATTGCTGAGTCCTCGTGACTCACCAGATACTATCACAACAGTTGCAGGTCCCAATGATACCAGTGCAGGTGATGCAACTGAGCTTAGATGGGACTTCGATGAGGACCTTGGTCGTTACTATGTTTCGTTTCTTGATGATCAGTAGTGGAGCCTAGTTGCGACGATCGGGGATCTAGCAGTTGGGTTATCTTCTTTTCTTTTGGCTTCGTCCGTAGTCGGACTATGTGTGTACTCTGAATGATGTATGAATTATATGTTCATTGTGTGAAGTGGTGATTGTAAGCCAACTCTTTATCCCATTCTTGTTCATTACATGGGGTTGTGTGAAGATGACCCTTCTTGCGACAAAACGACCATGCGGTTATGCCTCTAAGTCATGCTTCGACACGTGGGAGATATAGCCACATCGTGGGTGTTGCAGGTAGCTTCACATTGGGTTTAGAAAGTGAAATCCTTTGAAGCTTAACAATCACAATATTGGTCATACAAGCAATTCATGAATGATTAGTAGAAGGAAGAGAACTTTGACATGCAAATATACTATCTTGGAAATCTTCTGTGATTGTGAGCCCCCATCAAAATATTATATGAAAAAAAATTGACGTTGGAGAAGAAAGACAACGTAATGATTTATGTTTGTTCATATTCACATAGAATTTATATTGTCATAGATCCATCAGCATGTGGTGCTTTCTGTCGGTGTCAAAACCGGCAGATCTCGAGTAAGGGGTCCCGAACTGTGTGTGTAGGGATCGAAGGTAACAAGGAGGCAGGGGACATGATGTTTACCCAGGTTCGGGCCCTCTTGATGGAGGTAATACCCTACTTCCTGCTTGATTGATTATGATGAGTATAGGGGTTACAAGAGTTGATCTACCTCGAGATCGTAATGGCTAAACCATAGATGTCTAGCATGTATGATTGTGATCCTGCCTATGGACTAAGCTCTCTTGTTTATATAAACACCAGAGGGATCTAGGGTTGTACATAGTCGGTTATAGAGAAAGGAAAGTACATGATCCGAATGCTAAGCTTGCCTCCACACATGGGAAAGTCCTATCCGGACACTGGGGAGGTACTTCTACCTTGTATCTTCACGGCCCATCAATCTGGCCCAGGTCACATAGGCCAGCTCCTCGAGGAGCCCATAGTCCAGGACTCCCTCAGTAGCCCCTGAACCGGGCTTTAATGACGATGTGTTAGGCGCACAGATTGTCTTCGGCATTGCAAGGCGGGTTCCTTCTTCGAATACTTCAACACAGTCCTCTACTCAAAACACTATATCCGGCGTTATTAAACAATGACAGCCTTAAGCTCTAAGGGCAAAAAATATTAAAAATAAAACAATCCACTTCTATATGCGATTTTTTCGGCAAGGCGTTATGTCCAGGACTTGTTAGCATTCTGAACCGTTTCACAACCTCGTTTCGTATTTTGAGGTACGGCCATTGACACTGTCAAAGCAGAGATCATGCCCCCTTATCACGGGATTTTCATAAATAGGGGTTTGGGTTATCCAACCACGCCGTTCACACGTCCCCTTGGGAATAGGCGAGATTTAAGGCTTGTGAGGGGGGGCTTGACATCCACTGCCTTTATAAGAAGATAAGAATCCATCTTCTTACCCTACGCCTTCTTCCTCCTCTGCATATCCGTCATTCGAGCTCCAGCGCCCAAGTCTCAATCCTTTCCGTCGTCACCAACCACTCCTAGCCATGTCCGGACCTAGAGAGCAGGGCAAATGGATGGCCTCCTCTGTTACAGAGGAGAACATCACGGAGCTCCGGGAAGCTGGATATTTAGCCACGGACGTAGTACACTGGCTTCCGGCCAAAAAGCAGATCGGTCCCACTCTGGAGCCAAACGAAAAGGCAGTGTTCATCCCCCATTTCCTTCGCAGACTAGGGTCTCCCCTTCATCCTTTTGTCTGTGGTCTCATGTTCTACTATGGGCTAGATTTTCATGATCTAGCCCAAAATTCCTTCGTTAATATCTCGGCGTTTATCATTATCTGCGAGGCATTCCTCCGCGTCCCTCCCTTGTGCCTATGGCTTAAGATCTTCAATGTGAAGATGAAGGTAGTCGAGGGCCAACACGCAGAGTGCGGCGGTGACATGGAGAGAAAGCTCCCCAACATGAACTGGCCAACAGGGACCTTTGTGGAGAGCGTCAAAGGATGGCAGCAGGGGTGGTTCTATATCACGGAACCCCGCAACACCACATGGGCCACCGCTCCCGAGTTCAAATCCGGGCCCCCAATGCGGCTTACATCCTGGCTCAATAAGGGCCTAGATTGGGAATCGCCTGACAAGGTGAGGACGCTGGAGAGCCGCGACAATGGGTGTCATAAACAAGAACACCAGCCTCGCCAGCGTGATTCAGGTGATGCTTTTTCGCCGGATTCTCCGCTGTCAACGCCGGTCTCAATATATGTGGGAATCAGACCCGGCTGGTCCTCGGACTCTGCTGCGGTTTTTCGGCACGATGCACGAAGACATATGGAAGCTGCTCTTCAAGACTCAAAAGTCATGGCCAGAGTTAACCGAAGACCGCAGCTATAACCACGCGCATCTAGCCACTGCCGTAAGTTGTATAATAACTTTTATTTGCAATTCCAAGGCATATATTGAAACTTCTCACTTCCACAGGGCTGGACAAAGAAGGTGGAGCAGATCAACTGTCCGGCTCCGTTGCTCGAGGACCAGGATACTCCCTTGCTGGCCAAGATGCTGGTTCTAGCGCCATATCAGGCGCCGGAGAAGAAGGCCAAGAAGAAGGGCCAGGAGACCAGAAGTGGCCTCCATCGTAAGGGTACTTTGGACGCCATGTCCGAAGACTCCGAAGCTTCCTCCTCACACGACGAGGACATAGAGGACAACGAGAATAACTCTCCCCCCAAGGGGTGAAAGAAGAAAAGGCGGGCTCCTATGAAACTGGAGGCGGAGGCAGACAAGAAGGGAAAATCCTCGTTTTCGGATGATTCCGAAGTGGATGCCGATGCCACCCCAAAGCGGCGCCCCAGGCCGAAACCCTCGGCTGAATCGTAAGCATCCGAAGACACCACATACATATCCGATTTTATGCCTTACTATTTTATCACACTTCAGTGTGTATTATATCCCGGCTTGTGATCTCCCCCAATGGACATCGTCATCTTGGAACTCACTGGGGACAAACGCGATGGAGAACGAGTCACCTCCGCAGATCTCTCCACCCACTGCCCAAGATAACACCGATGTGTTATCTCTGGAGAACGTGAAGCTGGTGGCAGAGGGTAACACCTTTGTTGCCAGAGAGAGGGGGAAATCAACCCCCATGGAGACCGGCGATGGGGGCAATGTTCAATTTGGCCCCCAACCGAATATTATTCCGGAGACCCATACGTCTCCAGAATCAGGCCAGCAGCCTTCTTCAAGGGAAGGGGGTATGCCGTCTCCACCGGCAGCCTCTGTAAATCCAGAGGTGCCGGACACTCTGATGGAAGTGCTTCAAGGTGCTTCCATTGTGGAGTTGCACCGTACCCTTATGGGTACGGTGGTTGAAAAGGTTCGGTCCTCTAAAAGCAGATTGAATAAAGCCTATAACAACCTTCTATCAGGTTTTGAGGTGTGTGAAGTAATATATTTTTAGTTATGTCCAGAAGGAACAACTATATATAGATAGTAGCCCATGAGACTCTGTTCGGCGTTTCTCGAAGAAGGGCCGAACAGAGGATCAATTAGTATGTAACAAGAGCTAACACATCTGTTTACTTGGATGAGCAGGCTGCGAAGCTGACAGCAGCCTTGCATGCGGCCCAAGTCTCCGAGCTAAAGTGGAGGCTCGAGGAAAAACAAGGTATCTGATGCCGGAGCATATCCGAACTGATATAAGTTCCAACGTGTTATCTGATTGAGCTTTATGTTTATGCTCATAGTTGACACGTCTGAGGTCGAAGCCCTCAAGGGTGCACTGGCTGAAGCCAGGAAGGAGGCGGATGAAGAACGAGCTTCCCGCCAAAAGCATGAGGCGAGGTTGGATGAGGTCCAACAAGAGCTCACACATGCTCTAAAAAAGTGTGAGACTTTGGAGCACAAGGTGTCGGATCAAGCATCCGAACTTGTTGCGGCGCTCCAAACTGTGAAGGAGGCCCGGGTTGAAGCCCAAGGTGCCCGTCAGGATATCCATGAAGCAAAGAAGATCGCGGCCAGTAAGACTTTTAACATGCAGAGCAAATACGTAAGGAGGAAGTATAATTTTTTGACGTGTATTTGGAGTTATCTAGGAGCGTTTGCGGATCTGCCCCGAAGTGTTCCATATGCTACAGAGTTCTTCCGAGCCAAAGAGGGGGGCTCAACAGAGAAACTGTTCTGGTCACAATACCTTGAGCCAGAGCAGCCCTTGCCCCTCAGCGATCAGCTGAAACAGCTGACCAAGCTACATAGGATGGCCGAACTGGCCATGAAGAATGTCATAGTCCGTCTCTGGCCAGCCGAACCAATACCTAATAGCTACTTTGGGCTTGTGAAGCGGCTGGTCGATGCCTGCCCATGGTTAAATGCTATAAAGTGGTCGGTCTGCATCGAAGGTTCCTAGATGGCCTTCGCCCGTGTCAAGGTACAGTGGGCGAAGATGAACGCCACCAGTCTTGCAACCGAGGGACCGTCCGCAGGTAGAGAAGTATTTCAATGACGTCCTTGAAGGATTCCACGTTATAGAGGTCCTGTGTTCGAAAGATGTCATGTTTGAATGAATGTATCTCTGATGTCCGAACTTTGTAATGAAAACAAATCGTTCGTATGATTTTAGTCTTGTTTCCTGTGAATTTATTTATCCTCCGTTGCGGCCGTTTAGGAAACCTGAGGGTTGGCCAGTCGTCGGCTTCAGCCCCTCACGTAGATACTACGGGGGTGTTTGGAAGAGCACGAAAGCACACTTAACCCAATGACTTGGTCCTTGAAGGAGGTGCTAGTGCGGCGAACCAGGCAATCAGACTATACAACTTTATCACACCGACTTAGCCATAGGAGTTTGACAATAAGATTGTAGGCGCAGCCCCTGGTATTGTTCGGCTATCCAAACTCGGGTGCTGTAGACACCGGGCCAGGTAAAAACCGGCCCTTCGTGTGACACGAAAAAATCGCAAGAGATTTGTACTGAGTCACCGAATAGCTGACCAACTCTCGCCGCGTCATGACAGTCAGTTTTCGGCTTTCTCTACTGAGGTATTATCCGGCCAACCAGAAACACAATCGCACTAGTTCTCCCTTTACGTCCTTAGCCGAACAGTCGGAACTTAAGGCAGTAACCATAGGAGCCGGGCAACCCAACTATTGACCCAAGACATGATTCAGAGCTGATGCATATAATGCTAGATTCAGACGCCGAATTGCACTTGTGAAGGTATTCGGACATATGGTAATTTTAACAACTGTACAGGGCTGAATAGAGCCCCTGGCGATTTAGGTCAAGCCAAGGTGTACATCATAATTAGAAGAAAAAAACTAAATAGGGAATAATCTAGTACCACGTAATTTGGGTGAAAAAAATTGTTTCCATTAAATTCTGATTTATACGTCGAAACGTATTTGTATAAATAATGCCATAAGCATCGAGGCTATTTTACATGCCAGACCAAGGGAACAGTTGTGTACAGGTATTTAATGACAAGGGGGGAGGTGATCTTGAAGGATCCTTTAAGTACTCTGTCATACATCTGTGATGCTTTTCGCCTTGGTGTGCGATCCTTTGAGAGGATTAATGGATAAGTTTTCATAGGGGGCCGAGAAGAGGGGCCCCTAGGCAACATAAAAAGGGGTGATGTGGGTTGTAAAGAACCTGAAAAGAAAAAATCAAGTTTAAAGAAGATAGATGGGGGTCGAGGTACGGTTGAGCCATATTTGTGGACTTTATCCTTGATATGCCTCCGTCGCCGCCCATGGTATCTTGAGTGCATAATTATGAGCACGCGGTACATAAGCCACTGTTTGGTTGGGGTGAAGATAGAGGCCGGATTGCTAATCGAGCTCTTGACAAGCTGGACTATCATTCTGTGGGATAGGCCGGTCTCACTTGACAGAGTCTGGTGGCTTGACTGCCGATGTGGAGCTCGGATCGATAAGGCCGACCTGTACTTCCGCTGCGAGGGCCGTGGTGTGTTCCTCGGTGCGGAGAGAGCAATCCATGTTACCATGGAATGTTATAACACCGCTTGTTCCTGGCATTTTGAGTTTTAGATAAGCATAATGCGGGATCGCGTTGAAGCGGGCGAACGAGGTTCGTTCGAGCAGTGCGTGATAGCCACTGCGGGAAGGGAAAATTGATACGTCTCCGTCGTATCTACTTTTCCAAACACTTTTGCCCTTATTTTGGACTCTAACTTGCATCATTTGAATGGAACTAACCCGGACCGACGTTGTTTTTAGTAGAACTGCCATGGTGTTACTTTTGTGCAGAAATAAAAGTTCTCGGAATGACCTGAAAATTCACGGAGCAACTTTTCAGAATTAATAAAAAATATTGGCGAAAGAATCAACGTCAGGGGGACCACACCCTGTCCACGAGGGTGGGGGGCGCCCGCTCCCCTAGGGCGCGCCCCCCTGCCTCGTGGGCCCCCTGGACGTCCACCGACCTCAACTCCAACTCCATATATTTGCTTTCACAGCGAAAAAAATCAAAGAGAAAGTTTCATCGCGTTTTACGATACGGAGCTGCCGCCAAGCCCTAATCTCTCTTGGGAGGGCTGATGTCACGCCCAATATGCGACCCTATCCAAAAGGAACTCGAAGGTCCCACTAAGGATAGACCCGCATATTGAAACGCTTTGCAAGGTGGATATCATTACATCAACATTACATAATAGATGGGGATACATACAAGAGGCATACAATGCCACACGAATACAACATCATCTTACATAAGAGCACCATCCGACTACGGATGAAACACAAACAGAAACTCAAACGACATCCACCCTGCTAGCCCAGGCTGCCGACCTGGAACCTATCCCCTGATTGAAGAAGAAGCAGCAAGAAGAACTCCAAACAATCAAACATCACTCTCGCGTCATGATCATCGCATAACCTGTACCTGCAATTGTTGTTGTAGTAATCTGTGAGCCACGAGGACTCAGCAATCCCATTACCATGGGTATCAAGACTAGCAAAGCTTAATAGGAAAGGAAGGGGTAAAGTGGTGAGGTTGCAGCAGCGACTAAGCAAGATATGGTGGCTAACCAACGCAAAGAGGAGCGAGAAGAGAAGCAAAGGAACGGTCGTGAAGCTAGCAATGATCAATAAGTGATCCTGAACTCCTACTTACGTCAATCATAACCCAAAGACCGTGTTCACTTCCCGGACTCCGCCGAGAAGAGACCATCACGGCTACACATGCGGTTGATGCATTTTAGTTCGGATCTGGTGTCAAGTTATCTACAACCGGACATTAACAAATTCCCATCTGCCACATAACCGTGGGCACGGCTCTCGAAAGTTTATACCCTTCAGGGGCGTCCCAACTTAGCCCATGACAAGCTCTCGCGATCAACGAAGGAATAGACCTTCTCCCAGGAAGACCCGATCAGTCTCGGAATCCCGGTTTACAAGACATTTCGACAATGGTAAAACAAGACCAGCAAAGCCGCCCGATGCGCCGACAATCCCGATAGGAGCTTCACATATCTCGTTCTCAGGGCAACACTGGATGAGACATCCTACGAGTAAAACCAGACCTCAAGTTTCCCCGAGGGTGCCCCACAGTCTACTCGGTTCAAACCAGCACTTAGGCAAGCACTGGCCCGGGGGGGCTAAAATAAAGATGACCCTCGGGTTGGCCGACCCAAGGGAAAGGTATAGGTGGTGGTGAGGCAAATGGTAAAACCAAGGTTGGGCCTTGCTGGACAAGTTTTATTCAAAGTGAACTGTCAGGGGGGTCCCATAAATCACCCGACCGCGTTAGGAACGCAAAAATCCGGGAACATAACACCGGTATGACGGAAACTAGGGTGGCAAGAGTGGAACAAAACGCCAGGCATAAGGCCGAGCCTTCCACCCTTTACCAAATATAGATGCATTAATAATATAAGAGATATTGTGATATCCCAACCAAAATCCTGTCCACCATGGAGAAATCTTCAACTTCACCTGCAACTAGCAACGCTATAAGAGGGAATGAGCAAAAGCGGTAACATAGCCAAACAACAGTTTGCATAGGAAAGGTGTCAAAGGTTAGAGGTTCATGGCAATATGGGATGGCTTGATAAACAGGTAATAGGTAGCGCAGCATAGCGATAGAACGAAGCAACTAGCATAGCAATGATAGTAGTGAGATCTAGGGTAGCGGTCATCTTGCCTGAAATCCCGCTAGGAAGAAGAACGAGTCCATGAAGTAGACGAACCAACGTAGTCGAACGAATCCTCACGAACGCAATGTTACCGGAACTAAGAAGCAACACCGGAAAGAAACAAACAACATGGTAAATGCACAAGCATAAACATGGCATGATGCACAAACAAGTATGATGCATGTCCGGTTTAATGAGGCATGGCATGGCAAAGTGCAACAAACAATACTACAAGTTAAGTGGAGCTCAATATGCAACGAGTTGCATATTGACGAAACACCACATCCGAGTCATTTAGTTCACTCTCGTTTAGGCTACTCATCAATATTAAATGTTGTTAAACATGGCAAGAGGTGAATCATAAGAAAACTACCTAACTAGGCTAGTTTAAATGAGGCCGGAAGAACAAACAACAATTTCGGAAAATCCTCATGTGCAATTTATGAATTTGGTACTGTTCTGCCCTAAAACATATTTTATTATTATTAAACATGAAAATAAAGTGCACCATGTTAATCTATGCATTTTTCCACCCCAAATTTATATAAAGTTTGTTTAAAACCAAGCTATGGTTATTTAGTTATGAATTAAATCATTTTAACATGGCATTTGAGCAAATTTAATCAAACAGCATTTTAAACATTTTAACATGGGATGAAAATGGCATATTATGAAACTAGATGAAATTCTAAGCACTTTACATATATAATTTGTTTTAATCCGATGCATGGTTAATTAATTATTAACAATACAAAACAGGGGCATTTTCTGTAAATACGAATGCATTGGAAAAATGCAAAATACACAGACTGGTAAAAAAAATATGCCCGGGCCAAAAGCACTAGAGTGTAGCGGCCCAGAGGTGGAATCAGGCCCAAGTGGCTGTGTGTGTGTGGGCTCGATGCAAAACAGAGAAGCAAGGGCAAAAAAGAAAATGGGAGAGCCTGGGATCGAACCCAGAACCTCTCGGATAGATAGTGGCTGCGCTAACCACTGGGCTAGCTACGTGTTCATGATGCAAAGGGAGATCGGCAGAACATAACGCATATACGGATCGCGACCAGGACCAAAACTGAAGCGCGAGCACGGGGACTCGCCGGCGACGGGAGCCAGCAGCAACCCCTGCTGTGGTTGCAGAGGACCGGCGGGGGTGCGGAAATGTGCCAGGGTGCGTGTGGTAGAGTGAGGGTGTGGGTGTGCTCGCACAGGAACAGACCACGGGCTCGTGAAAAAAAAACAACAGAAGCTCCACGAACTCGTTCATGGTGGTTGTGCACAATCTCGACCGGAGCGACGCCTACATGCACGGATTTGAAAGGGAAAATGAGGGGTTTGCGAGAGGAGCTCACGAGGGGCTCGAATTCGTTGGCAGGGCGGTCGGAGAGGCAGTGAAGACGGCTTGGGGACCCGCATATCACCGGTATCCGTGAAGCAGAGAACGCAGGGGAAGAAGAGGTCGCAGAGGAAGACGATCGCGTCGGCCTTGGAACTGACTGGCTCCTGGCCTGCTTGTAGTGGAAGAAGACGACGTCGGGGAAGAAGACCCTCGCGGCGCGTGCGTTGTCTCCGGGCGTGATGTAGAGGATGCAGGGGAAGTAGAGGGACTTGGCGAATTCTCTGATCCGGGAAGAAGAAGTCGAAGGGGAAGAAGAGGACGTCGGGGAAGGCGTCCTCGGGCTCGGATCGGCGTCAGAACGGACTTGAGGAGGCGCTGCGGTTCTCGGGGTCGACGGAGGGGAGGCCGGCGATGCTCCTACTCCGGTGATGAGCTCTTGCTGGAGACGATCTTCGGCCCCTCGTGGACATGGCGTCGGGCGATGGAGGAAGCAGGCGCGTGGGTGCCCCCTTACCTGTGGCGGCGGCGCGGAGGGGAAAAGAGGGAGGAGGAGGAACCCTAGGGCGAGGCTACTGGTTTTATAGGAGGGCGAGGCGAGCTGGCTCGGCCACGGTGGCCATGGCGTGCATGTAAAGGAGTGGGGAGAGGTAGGAGAAAAGGTGGGTGAGTGCTACAGATCAGCCACTGACGCATGGGTCCAGATAGGCCACGTGGGACGGGTGAGAGAGAGGGGTAAGTGAGTCTCAGGTGGAAAAAGGATCTGGAGGCTAGGTGGGCTGCTGCGGGTGCGCTGAAGCTGGGCCGCGGCTCGGCTGGACTAGGCTACGCTGGGAGTGCTGCTTCTGCCTCTTTTCTATTTCTTCAAACAGGAATAAAAGGGCAAAAAGCTCAGAGGGATTGCAGGGGTTTGAAGCTAGGAAGAAAATTAATATGACCCCCTGGAGATATGCACTATTTGAAAAAATTGCTTTGGCCATTTTTAAGGATATAAAAATAATTCAAGTTTGAATTAAACTCAAACTTGAGCCATTTTTGAACCCAACCAAAACAAATCCAAAATGGATGATACTTGACAGAGAGGTATAAGGCATGGTGCATGATTTATTGTCAAAGATTGAACATTAATGGAGAAGGGAGAAAAGGCACTTGCATAAAGGAGTAAAAGAAGAGGAAGGAGAAGGTGATGGTGCATGGCTTGGTTTGAGAGAGAAAACAAGTGGTAGGAATATCAACACATACATAGTGCAAGTAAAGTAACAAGATGAAACTCACAATGCACATGAACAAGTAAAAGAAAACAAGCACAACAATCATATGGAGACGAATGCATCATGCAAATAATAATGAAACAAACCTCACAAGCAAACAAGCAATCATGAACATGATGGATGCAAATGCATATGGCAACACATATGAAGATGGAATGCACAAAGTGAGAAAAACAAATAACACAAGCATCATGATGCAACAATTTATTATGACAATCATGGAAACAACAAAAATAAATAGAAGGCATCTGGAGCATCGGTCTCGGGGCGTTACAACACTCCACCACTACGAGAGGATCTCGTCCCGAGATCTAGGATGGCACCAGAGAGAAACGGAAGAGGAAGAGAAGAGGTAAAACTAAGTTGCTTCTTTGACGAACGAGTGAAACCATGAACCTTGAGAGGTTGAGCAATTTAAAAGAAAGAGTACAACAGAGATGAACGAGATTGCAAACAATCCGTTAGAAAAGATGAACAAGGAGTATTACGAGAACTTGAAGGTTACAAATACATGAATCAAGAGTTTAATGGACAGGATAGAATTCAAAACCACTGCAGTTAAAACAAGATGGGAGAGGAAGAATTCGGGCAGCACTCCGGTTGAAAGAAGAAGGAAAACTTGATAAGATGAAAAGCACTTGAATAGATGACACATCACTCCGGTCAAATGGATAAGCAAGAAAAGAACACGATCCTCACAATTCGAGATGATGAGTGAAGAGAGCAATTTCACCATGCCTCCGGAAGAACGAAAAGAAGATAGATCATTGGAATAAAAGAACGGAGAAGAAAATGCCAACTTCTGCCACAAATGATCTTGGAAAGCACCCTTCCAAGAAGGTTAGAATGGAGTTGTTGGAAAACCGACAACGAAAAGAACAAGCTTGTTGTGGGCTTATGGAACACATCTCAAAATTATGGGGTGACAACTGGCCACTAATGGAAATCATTGATTTGATTGAGAGCACCAAAGAGATGAAAACTTCTTCAGCGAGATGAGAAGGAGAAAATTGGATCATTGATAAGCACCACAAATAGCTACATTCCTTATGGAAGGCTGTGGGTGAAATATAACCCAATATAACTCCAACAAAAAGATTGATTGGTTGAAAAGATCTCTTGAACGAAGAGAAAATGATGGATTTAAAATACTTCATTCTTGACAACATATGAATCATGAAACATGAATGGAAATTGCCAAGAATGATATAACACCACCTCAAAAGCTAAGGTAGAAAGAATTGCACTTCGAAATGCAAGAAGAAGAAGAATGCTTGAACTCCTCAAAACAAAACATGTGTTGAGCACCATGTTTAATTTTGAGTATAGCTTGGCGGGTCATAACTTCAAGAGAAATCTTGAAGAACAAATTGAAGAATGAAAAGAATCCTTGACAAACCACCATGTAGAGCCTCCATGGAGAACTCTGGTAATAAAAGGATGATGAGATAGGAATGAAGGATGAAAAGAATAAGACTAAAGCCTTGCGTTGATTTAGATGGAGCTTCGCACGGATAATGCGCAAAACTTGGAACTCCGAAAAAAAGATGAAGCATCTAGAACTGAGAAAAATGACATGATGAACAACTCTGGAAAGAAGAAACTAGATTACTTGATTGAAACAATAATAAGAATTACGTTATGCAAATCCATCACCAATTTAAATTGATGACAAGCAACGGATTTGGCATACTACTTATTCTCGTAGAAAGAATTAAGAGAGATATAGCGCAAACTTGAGAAAAGTCTTCAACGATCCACCGGTAGGATTTGAAAACAACGAATGAATTGATAAGATAATGAAGGAAGTGAAATCTTGAACGAACCACCGTAAGAATTGAAAATGAAAGTAGCAAAGGCACAATTCACCAGGAAGAGTTGGAAAACGAATGAAGATACTTGAGGGGATTTAGATACATGAGAACGAAGAGATCATGAACTGATTAGAGGGTATTTGAACGATGCACCGGTAAGATTTGGAGAATGATAGCTACACGCTGAGAATGAAGAATTATGACATGATGGCCTTCGGAGAAAAGAAATGAAAAACTACTCATGAAATTCTCCGGATGGTAAGAAAAGAATTCTCACAATCGAAAACAATTATGAGAGGATGGCATAAGCTAGCACTATGAATCTTTAAGAGAATGGACCAAGATTTTAGAAGAAACACTTCTTCGGTCTTCACATGGTGAGAATGATGACGAGAACCACCAAAATTGTTGAGACACTCCGGGATGAAGAATAGAAAGGTTGAACCAACGATCAAAAGAATTTGAAAGCGATCTTGAAGAAGACATATGACTGATGAAAATTCTTACGTCACACTTTGAAAAGAATTAGAGAATAGCTCCGGGAGAATTAGAAGAGTCAGGTAAGATCCTGGGAGAAGACCTGTGGGTTAGGGCCCACTCAAAAGAAAACACCGTTGAAAATGATTTTCAAGAGAGATTGCACCGGTTGAATTAAATGGCTTGAATGAGATAACAATCTCCAAATGGCTTGAACGGATTAAGAATGGAAAGATGAGCCTTCTGAGATATCTTCAGCACTCCAGAACAAATGGATAGGAAGAAGTGAATGATTAAGAGGTGCATCGGCATGAGAAAGCATTAGAAACAAGGAAAAGAATATTATGAATATCGAAAGCTTGAATTGGATCCACCGGAGAAGAAACAACAATGAAGGATGATGAACTTGAAACTGTTGAGCATCATCATGGGAAATCACCGAATAAGAACATTGATTGAAAAGAGTGAAGTGACTTCACATGAATAAATGGATACTTGATTAAAATAAATGAGTCCTTGAAGAAAAGGGTGGGAGGGCGGGAAAACAAAGGCAACTTGGGGACGGATGAAACGGATACCATTGAGAAAACTTAGAATTGATCTTGCGGATGGGGAGAATGATGGGATCACTTGAAGAGAAGCGCACCGGTTGGAAAAGAATTAACATGACAACCTCAATGATCCAAAAAGTGATTAGTATTCACATAGCAATATGAGAACACCGTTTAGGAAAGGTATGGATTCAACATTTGACTTCGAAGCAACTCGAATACCACAAATAAAACAAAACAAAAGATTTGGCTTGCAGAATAAGCCGGAACAAATACATATGATAGAGATTTACCCAATCCCATATCATGCATCTGTCGGAAAGATATTCTAGGAGCTACTTGAATTCCCACCTATAAACTCCCAAAGCTTTCTAGTTATGCAATCTGGTGTTGGGGATATAGGGGAAGCAATATATCTCACCCAAACTAACAATACCTACATCCAAGCTGTATCCATCCGTCAACACATAACCAAGAAAACTCCGGAAATCGTGTACCTCAACCTTCGAAAAGCATCCGTTATACGAGCTATGGCAATACTCCCGAACTCCCCAGTACTGGGTGACGTCGAGGTTATCTCACCAACAACTGCATAAAAGAGATTTTCGATGTCGGCAAAACTCAGGTATTCCAGAACTGCAACGATAAAATTATGACGACAACACCTCGGAGCTCAACTCCCCGGGACACTGCCACAACCCCTAAATGTCAGGAGGCACCAAGAACAATGTTCTCGTCATAATAATATCGGAACGACCCCAAGATACCCGCGTGATCCTAAAAAAAATTTAGTGAAATTTGAGGAGAGGAAAGACAAAACATCTACGTCAGGAGTCCTCACCAGAGCGACGAAGGGGCTGAGGAGTAAAAAGAATTCCTACCCTCCGATATATATAATCCTAAGACTCAAAATAGTTTTCTTTCTAGACTCAACAACGGCCAACAAACAAGGGGGCACCTAAGGTCGGTCGAGGCTCTAATACCAACTTGTCACAACTTGTCACGCCCAATATGCGACCCTATCCAAAAGGAACTCGAAGGTCCCACTAAGGATAGACCCGCATATTGAAACGCTTTGCAAGGTGGATATCATTACATCAACATTACATAATAGATGGGGATACATACAAGAGGCATACAATGCCACACGAATACAACATCATCTTACATAAGAGCACCATCCGACTATGGATGAAACACAAACAGAAACTCAAACGACATCCACCCTGCTAGCCCAGGCTGCCGACCTGGAACCTATCCCCTGATCGAAGAAGAAGCAGCAAGAAGAACTCCAAACAAGCAAACATCACTCTCGCGTCATGATCATCGCATAACCTGTACCTGCAACTGTTGTTGTAGTAATCTGTGAGCCACGAGGACTCAGCAATCCCATTACCATGGGTATCAAGACTAGCAAAGCTTAATAGGAAAGGAAGGGGTAAAGTGGTGAGGTTGCAGCAGCGACTAAGCAGATATGGTGGCTAACCAACGCAAATAGGAGCGAGAAGAGAAGCAAAGGAACGGTCGTGAAGCTAGCAATGATCAAGAAGTAATCCTGACCTCCTACTTACGTCAATCATAACCCAAAGACCGTGTTCACTTCCCGGACTCCGCCGAGAAGAGACCATCACGGCTACACACGTGGTTGATGCATTTTAGTTCGGATCTGGTGTCAAGTTATCTACAGCCAGACATTAACAAATTCCCATCTGCCACATAACCACGGGCACGGCTCTCGAAAGTTTATACCCTGCAGGGGTGTCCCAACTTAGCCCATGACAAGCTCTCACGATCAACGAAGGAATAGACCTTCTCCTAGGAAGACCCGATCAGTCTCGGAATCCCGGTTTACAAGACATTTCGACAATGGTAAAACAAGACCAGCAAAGCCGCCCGATGCGCCGACAATCCCGATAGGAGCTGCACATATCTCGTTCTCAGGGCAACACCGGATGAGACATCCTACGAGTAAAACCAGACCTCGAGTTTCCCCGAGGGGGCCCCGCAGTCTACTCGGTTCAAACCAGCACTTAGACAAGCACTGGCCCGGGGGGGGGGGGCTAAAATAAAGATGACCCTCGGGTTGGCCGACCCAAGGGAAAGGTATAGGTGGTGGTGAGGCAAATGGTAAAACCAAGGTTGGGCCTTGCTGGACAAGTTTTATTCAAAGTGAACTGTCAGGGGGGGTCCCATAAATCACTCGACCGCGTTAGGAACGCAAAAATCCGGGAACATAACACCGTTATGACGGAAACTAGGGCGGAAAGAGTGGAACAAAACACCAGGCATAAGGCCGAGCCTTCCACCCTTTACCAAATATAGATGCATTAATAATATAAGAGATATTGTGATATCCCAACCAAAATCCTGTCCACCATGGAGAAATCTTCAACTTCACCTGCAACTAGCAACGCTATAAGAGGGGCTGAGCAAAAGCGGTAACATAGCCAAACAACGGTTTGCATAGGAAAGGTGTCAAAGGTTAGAGGTTCATGGCAATATGGGATGGCTTGATAAACAGGTAATAGGTAGCGCAGCATAGCGATAGAACGAAGCAACTAGCATAGCAATGATAGTAGTGAGATCTAGGGTAGCGGTCATCTTGCCTGAAATCCCGCTAGGAAGAAGAACGAGTCCATGAAGTAGACGAACCAACGTAGTCGAACGAATCCTCACGAACGCAACGTTACCGGAACTAAGAAGCAACACCGGAAAGAAACAAACAACATGGTAAATGCACAAGCATAAACATGGCATGATGCACAAACAAGTATGATGCATGTCCGGTTTAATGAGGCATGGCATGGCAAAGTGCAACAAACAATACTACAAGTTAGTGGAGCTCAATATGCAACGAGTTGCATATTGACGAAACACCACATCTGAGTCATTTAGTTCGCTCTCGTTTAGGCTAGTCATCAATATTAAATGTTGTTAAACATGGCAAGAGGTGAATCATAAGAAAACTACCTAACTAGGCAAGTTTAAATGAGGCCGGAAGAACAAACAACAATTCCGGAAAATCCTCATGTGCAATTTATGAATTTGGTACTGTTCTGCCCTAAAACATATTTTATTATTATTAAACAGGAAAATAAAGTGCACCATGTTAATCTATGCATTTTTCCACCCCAAATTTATATAAAGTTTGTTTAAAACCAAGCTACGGTTATTTAGTTATGAATTAAATCATTTTAACATGGCATTTGAGCAAATTTAATCAAATAGCATTTTAAACATTTTAACATGGGACGAAAATGGCATATTATGAAACTAGATGAAATTCTAAGCACTTTACATATATAATTTGTTTTAATCCGATGCATGGTTAATTAATTATTAACAATACAAAACAGGGGCATTTTCTGTAAATACGAATGCATTGGAAAAATGCAAAATACACAGACTGGTAAAAAAAATATGCCCGGGCCAAAAGCACTAGAGTGCAGCGGCCCAGAGGTGGAATCGGGCCCAAGTGGCTGTGTGTGTGTGTGGGCTCAATGCAAAACAGAGAAGCAAGGGCAAAAAAGAAAATGGGAGAGCCTGGGATCGAACCCAGAACCTCTCAGATGGATAGTGGCTGCGCTAACCACTGGGGTAGCTACGTGTTCACGATGCAAAGGGAGATCGGCAGAACATAACGCATATACAGATCGCGACCAGGACCAAAACTGAAGCGCGAGCACGGGGACTCGCCGGCGACGGGAGCCAGCAGCAACCCCTGCTGTGGTTGCAGAGGACCGGTGGGGGTGCGGAAATGTGCCAGGGTGCGTGTGGTAGAGTGAGGGTGTGGGTGTGCTCGCACAGGAACAGACCACGGGCTCGTGAAAAAAAACAACAGAAGCTCCACGAACTCGTTCATGGTGGTTGTGCACAATCTCGACCGGAGCGACGCCTACATGCACGGATTTGAAAGGGAAATTGAGGGGTTTGCGAGAGGAGCTCACGAGGGGCTCGAATTCGTTGGCAGGGCGGTCAGAGAGGCAGTGAAGACGGCTTAGGGACCCGCATATCACTGGTATTCGTGAAGCAGAGAACGCAGGGGAAGAAGAGGTCGCAGAGGAAGACGATCACGTCGGCCTTGGAACTGACTGGCTCCTGGCCTACTTGTAGTGGAAGAAGACGACGTCGGGGAAGAAGACCCTCGCGGCGCGTGCGTTGTCTCCGGGCGTGATGTAGAGGATGCAGGGGAAGTAGAGGGACTTGGCGAATTCTCTGATCCGGGAAGAAGAAGTCGAAGGGGAAGAAGAGGACGTCGGGGAAGGCGTCCTCAGGCTCGGATCAGCGTCAGAACGGACTTGAGGAGGCGCTGCGGTTCTCGGGGTCGACGGAGGGGAGGCCGGCGATGCTCCTACTCCGGTGATGAGCTCTTGCTGGAGATGATCTTCGGCCCGTCGTGCACATGGCGTCGGGCGGTGGAGGAAGCAGGCGCGTGGGTGCCCCCTTACCTGTGGCGGCGGCGCGGAGGGGAAAAGAGGGAGGACGAGGAACCCTAGGGCAAGGCTGCTGGTTTTATAGGAGGGCGAGGCGAGCTGGCTCAGCCACGGTGGCCATGGCGTGCGTGTAAAGGAGTGGGGAGAGGTAGGAGAAAAGGTGGGTGAGTGCTACAGATCAGCCACTGACGCATGGGTCCAGATAGGCCACGTGGGACGGGTGAGAGAGAGGGGTAAGTGAGTCTCAGGTGGAAAAGGATCTGGAGGCTAGGTGGGCTGCTGCGGGTGCGCTGAAGCTGGGCCACGGCTTGGCTGGACTGGGCTACGCTGGGAGTGCTACTTCTGCCTCTTTTCTATTTCTTCAAACAGGAATAAAAGGGAAAAAAGCTCAGAGGGATTGCAGGGGTTTGAAGCTAGGAAGAAAATTAATATGACCCCCTGGAGATATGCACTATTTGAATAAATTGCTTTGGCCATTTTTAAGGATATAAAAATAATTCAAGTTTGAATTAAACTCAAACTTGAGCCATTTTTGAACCCAACCAAAACAACTCCAAAATGGATGATACTTGACAGAGAGGTATAAGGCATGGTGCATGATTTATTGGCAAAGATTGAACATTAATGGAGAAGGGAGAAAAGGCACTTGCATAAAGGAGTAAAAGAAGAGGAAGGAGAAGGTGATGGTGCATGGCTTGGTTTGAGGGAGAAAACAAGTGGTAGGAATATCAACACATACATAGCGCAAGTAAAGTAACAAGATGAATCTCACAATGCACATGAACAAGTAAAAGAAAACAAGCACAACAATCATATGGAGATGAATGCATGATGCAAATAATAATGAAACAAACCTCACAAGCAAGCAAGCAATCATGAACATGATGGATGCAAATGCATATGGCAACATATATGAAGATAGAATGCACAAAGTGAGAGAAACAAATAACACAAGCATGATGATGCAACAATTTATTATGACAATCATGGAAACAACAAAAATAAATAGAAGGCATCTGGAGCATCGGTCTCGGGGCGTTACAACACTCCACCACTACGAGAGGATCTCGTCCCGAGATCTAGGATGGCACCGGAGAGAAACGGAAGAGGAAGAGAAGAGGTAAAACTAAGTTGCTTCGTCACCATCGTCAGCTGATCTCGAGTCCGTTCGGGGCTCTGGAGAGGGGGATTCGTCGCCATCGTCATCATCAACCATCCCCATCACCAATTTCATGATGCTCACCGCCGTGTGTGAGTAATTCCATCATAGGCTTGCTGGACGGTGATGGGTTGGATGAGATTTACCATGTAATCAAGTTAGTTTTGTTAGGGTTTGATCCCCAGTATCCACTATGTTCTGAGATTGATGCTGCTATGACTTTGCTATGCTTAATGCTTGTCACTAGGGCCTGAGTGCCATGATTCCAGATCTGAACCTATTATGTTTTCATGAATATATGTGAGGTCTTGATCCTATCTTTCAAGTCTATAGTCACCTATGATTTGTTATCATCCGACAACCCCGAAGTGACAATAATCGGGATGATTCTCGGTGATGACCGTAGTTTGAGGAGTTCATGTATTCACTATGTGTTAATGCTTTAGTCCAGTACACTATTAAAAGGAGGCCTTAATATCCCTTAGCTTCCATTAGGACCCCGCTGCCACGGGAGGGTAGGACAAAAGATGTCATGCAAGTTCTTTTCCATAAGCACATATGACTATATTCGGAATACATGCCTACATTACAATGATGAACTGGAGCTAGTTCTGTGTCACCCTATGTTATAACTATTACATGAGGAATCGTATCCAACATAATTATCCATCACTGATCCAATGCCTACGAGCTTTTCACATATTGTGCTTTGCTTATTTAATTTACCGTTGCTACTGTTACAATTACTACAAAATTGCTACTGTTACTTTTGCTACTATTACCGTTACTTCCATACTACTTTGCTACTAAATACTTTGTTGCAGATACTAAGTTATCCAGGTGTGGTTGAACTGACAAGTCAACTGCTAATACTTGAGAATATTCTTTGGCTCCCCTTGTGTCGAATCAATAAATTTGGGTTGAATACTCTACCCTCGAGAACTGTTGTGATCCCCTATACATGTGGGTTATCAAGACTATTTTCTGGCGCCATTGCCAGGGAGCATAGCTCTATTCTTTGAGTCCCTTGGGATTTATATCTGCTGGTCATTATGAGGAACTTGAAAGACGAAAGAAGTAAGATTTATCCCTCAACTACGAGGGGAGGTAAGGAACTGCCATCTAGCTCTGCACTAGATTCTCCTTCTGTTATGAGTAAACTTGCGACACCTAAACCTACTTTTGTTATGAATTCTGATATGTCGTATGTTACTGATGATGCCACTTCTACTATGCATGATACTTATGATGAAACTACTTCTGTGCTTGATACCACTGTACCATTAGGTGAATATCTTGATGAAAAACTTGCTAGGGTTAGAGAGAATGAAATTATTGAAACTGATATTATTGAAGATAGTGATGATGAAGGTTCTCCCCCTAAATATGAATTGCCTGTTGTTCCTGAGGGTTATGTTATGGATGAAGAAACTGCTAGAGATTTTCTTGCTTGCAATGATAGATCTGATCTTAAGAAGTTATTAGCTAAACTGAAACAGAAAACTCTGAATGCTAGAATGAAATATGACCCTGCTTTTGCTACTTCACCTATCTTTGTTACTGATAAGGATTATGATTTCTATATCGATCCAGAGATAAATACTTTGATTGAATCTGATCCTTTTTATGGCTATGAATATGGAACTGTTGTGGCACATCTTACTAAATTGAATGATATAGCCATCCTGTTCGCAAATGATGAGAAATTTCGCTACAATTATATCCTTAAGATATTTCTGTTCTCATTAAAGGGTGATACTAAAACTTGGTTTAATTCTCTTGATCCTGGTTGTGTGCGTAGTCCCCAGGATATGATTTATTACTTCTCTGCTAAATATTTCCCTGCTCATAAGAAACAAGCTGCCTTGAGGGAAATATATAATTTTGTGCAAAATGAAGGAGAGAGTCTGCCACTAGCTTGGGGGAGGCTTCTCCGGTTACTTAAAGCTTTGCCTGATCATCCTCTTAAGAAAAATGAAATACTTGATATCTTTTATAATGGACTAACCTATGCTTCCAAGGACTACTTGCATAGTTGTGCTGGTTGTGTTTTCAGGGAAAGAACAGTCGATCAAGCTGAATTGCTATTGAATAATATGTTGACTAATGAAAATAATTGGATACTTCCTGAGCCAATTCCTGAGCCAACTCCTGAGCCAACTCCTAAGCCAACTCCGAAGGAGAGGGGTGTTCTATTTCTTAGTCCTGAAGATATGCAAGAGGCAAAGAAATCTATGAAAGAAAAAGGTATTAAAGCTGAAGATGTTACGAATTTACCTCCTGTTGAATAAATACATGGCCTTAATATAACACCTATTGAAGAAACATATGGCCTTGACAACCCGACACAGGTAGTAAGGGTAAATTCTCTCTATAGATATGATAAAGTTGAAATCCCGTCTACTAAGTTTGCTAGCCAATGCTTGGATGAATTTGATGATTTTATGGCTAGAAAAGAAAATTTCAATGCTTATGTTGGTAGTGAATTAAAGAGTAATTCTTACATGATTGGACACTCGAGTGATTATATGGCTAGAGTTAAAGGTGAACTTAAACTCATTAGTAAATATGCTTCTATGGTTACCACTAAAGCACAACAAGTACTTAAAGCTCAAAGGGATTTGCTCGATGAATTAAATAATAAACATTATTTTGCTGTTAGAGTAGCTACAAGAACCGGTAAAATGACTCAGGAACCTTTGTATCCTGAAGGCCACCCTAAGAGAATTGATCAAGATTCTCAGAGAAATAATTTAGATGCACCTCGTCCTTCTAAAAGGAAGAAAAAGAAAAATGATAGGACTTTGCATGCTTCTAGTGAACCTATTGTAGACACACCTAAGAATCCCAATGATATTTCTATTTCTGATGCTGAAACACAATCTGGTGATGAACATGAACCTAGTGATAATGTTAATGATAATGTTCTTGTTGATGCTCAACATAGCAATAATAATGATGTAGAGATTGAACCTGTTGTTGTTCTTGATAACCCACAATCAAAGAATCAAAGTTATGATAAGAGAGATTTTGTTGCTAAGAAGCACAGTAAAGAAAGAGAACCATGGGTTCAGAAACCCATGCCTTTTCCTCCTAAACCATCCAAGAAAAAGGATGACAAGGATTTTGAGCGCTTTGATGAAATGATTAGACCTATCTTCTTACGTATGCGCTTAACTGATATGCTTCAAGTGAACCCTTATGCTAAATACATGAAGGACATTATTACAAATAAAAGAAAGATACCGGAAGCTGAAATTTCCACCATGCTTGCTAATTATAATTTTAAGGGTGGAATACCTAAGAAACTTGGAGATCCAGGAGTACGAACTATACCATGCTCCATTAAAAGAAACTATGTTAAAACTGCTTTATGTGATCTTGGAGCCGGTGTTAGTGTTATGCCTCTCTCTTTATATCATAGACTTGAATTGAATAAGTTGACACCTACTGAAATATCTTTGCAAATGGTTGACAAATCAACTGCTATACCTGTCGGTATTTGTGAGGATGTGCCTGTCGTAGTTGCAAATGTCACTATCTTAACGAACTTTGTTATTCTTGATATTCCCGAGGACGATAGTATGTCGATTATCCTTGGTAAACCCTTTTTGAACACTGCAGGGGCTGTTATTGATTGCAACAAAGGCAATGTCACTTTTCATGTTAATGGTAATGAGCATACGGTACACTTTCCGAGGAAACAACCTCAAGTTCAAAGTATCAATTCTATTGGAAAAATTCCAACTATTATTATTGGAGGTTTTGAATTTCCTCTTCCTACTGTCAAGAAGAAATATGATATTCTTATTATTGAGGATGTTCATATCCCCGTTGAGGTAAGTTAGTGTCTTTCAAAATTTCTCCGATTTCATGTTATTCGGAATGAGTTTGTTAAGAAGACTTGATCAACCTTGTTAGTGCATTTCTTTTGATGAGCATGAGATGGATGAAGTTAGAAGGCACAACCTTTTGTACCCTCCTTTTACTTTTTGTTATTTATATTAAATAAAGTAAAAATAGTATTTTCTGTCTGCTTTCCGAATTATCCATGCAATAAAAAATACCCTGAAAATAAAAGTTCTCCAAATGCCCTGCCAATTTAATATTATTTTTTCTAGAATATTTGAGAATATCTGGCACTGAGAACACAGCAGGGGGAGCAAGCACCTGGCCACGAGGGTCTAGGGAGCGCCCACCCCTACAGGGCACGCTCCCTTGCCTCCTGGGCCCGTGGTGGCCCCCCTCCACTTATTCCTACACCCACACACTTCATCTTCCTCCAAAAAAATCACTATCCAACTCAAGCACGAGTTGTAGCTCACTTTGCAGCCATTTTCCGATCTCCTTGCTCAAAGCTCCATTCACAAAACTGCTTTGGGGGATTGTTCCTTGGTATGTGACTCCTCCAATGGTCCAATTAGTTTTTGTTCTAGTGCTTTATTCATTGCAATTTTTTGCTGCCTAGGTGACCCTGTTCTTGAGCTTGCATGTCAAATTTATATGGTCCCAAGTAATTCTAATGCATGATATAGTCCCTAGGAACATGTGGGAGTAGTTGCTTTCAATTTTGTTGAGTTTTATTCACTTTTATTTTGAGTTACTAAAAATTTCAGAAATCTTTTAGAGGAGTAAATATGTCCAGGAAAATGTACCAAGGAGGTTCTTCAAGGAAGAAAGGACCCAGGCTCGCAATATGTGAGCAGGACGACGAACCACCAAGGGAAGCTGACGTGCGGCCTTGCGAATGGCCGTTAGAGGAGTTTATGGTCAAAGCAGGCATCAAGGATGAATTTGATGAATATGTGTATAATGCTGATCTTGAGGACTTCATGCAAGATAAGTGCCCTCAATACTATCATTTGGCTGATACTTTTGTGAGAAGGTTTAAATTTACATCTTCGCGCAATTCTCAAACTGTCCTATTTGATATTTATGATAAATCATATACCATGGACCTAGAAGATTTTACTACTGCTTGTAAACTCCCGTAGTGGGGCAGTGTTAATGAACCTCATAAATCTGAATATAAAGACTTTCTTGCTAGTATCACTGTGTGAGAATCTAGAGAAATAGCACAAGCTACCATAGGGAGCATCCACTTTCCTGCTATACATTATTTTGCTCTTTTCATTGGTAGATGCATTAACAGTAAAGATGAAGCATGTCACATGTGTGTTCCTGATCTTTGTGTTCTCAAGAGTGTTGTATTAGGTGATAAACAATACAACTTGGGGGCAATTGTTGCACATAGGTTGCATAATAATGGTTTAGTTGGAGAGTTGTTTGGAGGGATTTATGTGACCCGTGTGGCTAATTATCTTGGTATACCTATACATGAAAATGATAGGGAGTTGCCTCCCGCTTATTTATATTATAATGCCATGGTTAATCATCATTTTCTTGAGAGGAATGAAAAATTCCTCCAGTATCGACTAATCTTTCACAGACGTCGCGCTGTCCATATTACTCTCCCTGCTCCTGCCCTCTTTGATTATCAGGCAAAAGGAAGATATGTTATAACCAGGGAGGAGGCGCACGAGTATGAGAGGAGGACGGAGGCAGCTCGCCGCCATGCTGCAGCTCAGGAGGCAATGGCTGCTGCATCTCAGTACGACCCTAGTTACTACTTTGGATATCAGCCAGGCTACCCATGGCCAAAATCCTAAGCTTGGGGAGTACGTATTTCTCACCGACATTACATTCATGTTCACACACTCATTCTAGTTGTCGGTGCTCATAATCTTTCATTGTATTATCCATGCTAGTTTATTTTATTTTTCTAGCTTTCTTCTTGTGTGTTTGAATAACATTAAGAAAACCCAAAAAATTAGTTAGTTTACTTTCCATGTTGTAGTAATATAAATTAAAAGAAAACCCCAAAAGACTTCTCGTTCTTCTTTTCCTTGTTGGGAGATTTCCCATGTAAATAGTTCTATTCCTTTTCTTTCCTTTGGGGGTCGAGAGGATAAGACCATAATGAAAATGTTTGGCTCTAATATGCATGATTGTTGATTTAACCAAGAGCACATATTACCTTGTCTTCTCCCTTGAATTGAATAATTGCAGATTCCAGCTTAGTCCAATGCATGTGCACTATTATTATTATCCACACCGTTCGGTCGTGCAAGTGAAAGGCAATAATGACGATATATGATGGACTGATTGAGATGAGAGAAGATGGTATGAACTCGACCTCTCTTGTTTTTGTAAATATGATTAGTTCATCGTTCCTGATTCAGCCTATTATGAATAAACATGTTTGCAATGACAATTAGAGATTATAGTTTCTTATGCCATGCTTAATTAGCTAGGAGCTTATAATGGTTTACCTTGCGTGCCAACATGCTATTAAAATAGTTGTGATGTGATATGATAGGGTGGTATCCTCCTTTGAATGATTCGAGTGACTTGACTTGGCACATGTTCATGCATGTAGTTGAAACAAAATCAACATAGCCTCCATGATATTTATGTTGATGGTGGATTATATCCTACTCATGCTTGCACTCAGTGTTAACTAATTTTAATGCATGTTCATGACTGTTGTCGCTCTCTCAGTTGGTCGCTTCCCAGTCTCTTGCTAGCCTTCACCAGCACTAAGCGGGAATACTGCTTGTGCATCCAAACTCCATAAACCCCAAAGTTATTCCATATGAGTCCACCATACCTTCCTATATGCGGTATCTACCTGCCATTCCAAGTAAATTTGTATGTGCAAAACTCTAAACCTTCAAATGAAATTATGTTTTGTATGCTCGAACAGCTAATGTATCAACTGGGGTTGTATGTATCTTCCATTTTAGGTGGGTTATTCCCAAGAGGAGTGGACTCCGCTCCTCATTCACGAGAAATTGGCTTGTCACCGGGATGCCCAGTCCCATGCTCAAATCAAATCAAAATAATTGCAAGCAAAACTCCCCCAGGATTGTTGTTAGTTGGAGGCACCCGTTGTTTCAATCAAGCCATGGATTGATGCTTGTTGGTGGCGGTGGAGTATAAACTTTACCATTTTGTTTGGGAACCACCTATAATGTGTGTAGCATGGAAGATATCGAGATCTCTTAGTTGTTATGTTGACAGTGAAAGTATACCACCCAAAATTTTATTTATCTCTATTTCAAAATTGAGCTCTGGCACCTCTACAAATCCCTGCTTCCCTCTGTGAAGGGCCTATCTATTTACTTTTATGTTGAGTCATCACCCTCTTATTAAAAAGCACCCGCTGGAGAGCACCGCTGTCACTTGCATGCATTACTATTAGTTTATACTGGGTATGACTATGACTGGATCTCTTTTACCATGAATTACAATGTTTAGTCAGTCCTTGATCTTTAAAGGTGCTCTGCATTTATGTTTTGTGGTCTCAGAAAGCGCTAGCGAGATACCATCTTGTTATATCATATTATAATTGTTTTGAGAAAGTGCTGTCATCCGAGATTTATTATTATTGGTCGCTAGTTGATTATGCCATTGATATGAGTAAAGATGAGACCTAAGTGTTATTGTGAATATGGTTAGTTCATAATCTTAGTTGAAAACTTGAATGCTGGCTTTACATATTTGCAACAACAAGAGATAACAGAGTTCATAAAAGTTTTTCTTTATCACTTTCAGTTTGTCAACTGAATTGCTTGAGGACAAGCAAAGGTTTAAGCTTGGGGGAGTTGATACGTCTCCGTCATATCTACTTTTCCAAACACTTTTGCCCTTGTTTTGGACTCTAACTTGCATGATTGAATGGAAATAACCCGGACTGATGCTGTTTTCAGCAGAACTGCCATGGTGTTATTTTTGTGCAGAAATAAAAGTTCTCAGAATGACCTGAAAATTCACGGAGCAACTTTTCAGAATTAATAAAAAATATTGGCGAAAGAATCAATGTCAGGGGGCCCACACCCTGTCCACGAGGGTGGGGGGCGCACCCCTCCCCTAGGGCGTGCCACCCTGCCTCGTGGGCCCCCTGGACGTCCACCGACCTCAACTCCAACTCCATATATTTGCTTTCATGGAGAAAAACATCTAAGAGAAAGTTTCATCGCGTTTTATGATACGGAGCCGCCGCCAAGCCCTAATATCTCTCGGGAGGGCTGATCTGGAGTCCGTTCGTGGCTCCGAAGAGGGGGATTCGTCGCTGTCATCATCATCAACCATCCTCCATCACCAATTTCATGATGCTCACCGTCGTGCGTGAGTAATTCCATCGTAGGCTTGCTGGACGGTGATGGGTTGGATGAGATTTACCATGTAATCAAGTTAGTTTTGTTAGGCTTTGATCCCTAGTATCCACTATGTTCTGAGATTGATGTTGCTATGACTTTGCTATGCTTAATGCTTGTCACTGGGGCCTGAGTGCCATGATTCCAAATCTGAACCTATTGTGTTTTCATGAATATATGTGAGTTCTTGATCCTATCTTGCAAGTCTATAGTCACCTATTATGTGTTATGATCCGACAACCCCGAAGTGACAATAATCGGGATACTTCTCGGTGATGACCATAGTTTGAGGAGTTCATATATTCACTATGTGTTAATGCTTTGGTCTGGTACTCTATTAAAAGGAGGCCTTAATATCCCTTAGTTTCAATTAGGACCCCGCTGCCACGGGAGGGTAGGACAAAAGATGTCATGCAAGTTCTTTTCCATAAGCACATATGACTATATTCGGAATACATGCCTACATTACAATGATGAACTGGAGCTAGTTCTGTGTCACCCTACGTTATAACTATTACAAGAGGAATCGCATCCGACATAATTATCCATCACTGACCCAATGCCTATGAGCTTTTCACATATTGTTCTTTGCTTATTTACGGTACCATTGCTACTGTTACAATTACTAAAAAAATGTACTATTACTTTTGCTACTGTTACCGTTACTTCCATACTAGTTTGCTACTAAATACTTTGCTGCAGATACTAAGTTATCCAGGTGTGGATGAACTGACAACTCAACTGCTAATACTTGAGAATATTCTTTGGCTCCCCTTGTGTCGAATCAATAAATTTGGATTGATTACTCTACCCTCGAAAACTGTAGCGATCCCCTATACTTGTGGGTTATCAACGATGCGGAAGATCAAGTCTTCACTTCGGAAGTTGTCCGGCGAACCGAATACGACCTCCAATGTGATTGAGCCTGTGCAGCAGGTGTCCACACCAGGTATTACTCCTTTAATGGTAGTTTTGGTGGGTTTGATTCTTGATGAGTCAATACCCACTTTCCGGACTGTGTCCTGATAGAGCAGATTAAGATTGTTGTTGTAGTCCATGAGGACTCTAGTAAGGTCGAATCCATCGACAATTGGGTCGAGGACCAATGCGGCTGAACCTCCATGACGAATACTGGTCGGATGGTCCCTGCAATCAAAGGTGATCGGGCATGCCGACAATGGGTTGAATTTTTTGGTGATTGGCTCTATCGCATATACGTCCCTTAACACACACTTGCGCTCCCATTTGGGGACGTGAGTGGCATATATCATGTTCGCCATCTTGACTTTGGGGGGAAATTTCTTTTGTCCCCCTGTGTTCGGCGGGCGAGGATCCTCATCGTCATTCTTGCTGGGCGACCCTTTCCTCGTGTGCTCGGTGTTTAACTTGCCGGCCTTCTTAAAAACCCAACAACTTCTATTGGTACAGTTGGCAGGTTTGTCCGGGATGCCGCGATTCTGGCAAGGTCGATCGAGTATTCGGTCCAGGCTAGATGAACCGTCTTTGTTTCTTCTGAATGGCCTCTTCCGCTGACCGGGCTTGGAGCCACTGAATCCGACATTGAACACTGTATCTTTGGTATTGTCAGTGTTGTTTCGATGCTTGTTTTAGTTGCGTCCAGGCCTGCCGTTTCTGTTCTTTGCTTTGGAAGTGCCAGGATCGCTGGTACTGTTGCTGCTGAGCACAAGCCAGCTATCTTCGCCCGCGCAAAAGCGGGTCATGAGTGATGTGAGGGCTGCCATAGACTTTGACTTTTCTAGCCAAGGTGTCGGGAAAGCCATTTGTCGCGGATGCTGTGTTTGAAGGCGGTTAGAGCCTTAGCGTTCGAACAGTCGATTATTTGGTTCTTTTTACTAGGAACCGGGTCCAGAATTTTCTGGCTGACTCTCTGGGTTGTTGGACTATGTGACTAAGGTCATCAGCGTCCGGAGGATGGATATAGGTGCCCTGGAAGTTGTTTGTGAAGGCATCCTCCAGGTCTTCCCAACTCCCAATAGAGTTTTCTAGGAGGTTGTTTAACTAGTGCCGAGCTGGTCCCTTAAGATTGAGAGCGAGGTATTTGATGGCATGTAGATCATCACCGCAAGCCATGTGAATGTGGAGAAGGAAATCTTCAATCCACACCGCGACATCTGTCGTGCCATCATATGATTCGATGTTCACGGGTTTAAATGAATGATATATATGTGATGTATGAGATTGATCATGTTCTTGTAATAGGAATCACGACTTGTATGTCGATGAGTATGACAACCGGCAGGAGCCATAGGAGTTGTCTTAATTTATTGTATGACTTGCGTGTCATTGAATAACGCCATGTAATTACTTTAATTTATTGCTAAACTGTTAGCCATAGTAGTAGAAGTAATAGTTGGCGAGACAACTTCATGAAGACACGATGATGGAGATCATGGTGTCATGCCGGTGACGATGTTGATCATGGCGCCCCGAAGATGGAGATCAAAAGGAGCAAAATGATATTGGCCATATCATGTCACTATTTGATTGCATGAGATGTTTATCATGTTTTTGCATCTTATTTGCTTAGAACGATGGTAGCATAAATAAGATGATCCCTCATAAAATTTCAAGAAAGTGTTCCCCCTAACTGTGCACTGTTGCGAAGGTTCGTTGTTTCGAAGCACCACGTGATGATCGGGTGTGATAGATTCTAACGTTCGCATACAACGGGTGTAAGCCAGATTTACACATGCAAAACACTTAGGTTGACTTGATGAGCCTAGCATGTACAGACATGGCCTCGGAACACAAGAGACCGAAAGGTCGAACATGAGTCGTATAGAAGATGCGATCAACATGAAGATGTTCACCGATGATGACTAGTCCGTCTCACATGATGATCGGACACGGCCTAGTTGACTTGGATCATGTATCACTTAGATGCCTAGAGGGATGTCTATCTAAGTGGGAGTTCATTAAATAATCAGATGAACTTAATTATCATGAACATAGTCAAAAGGTCTTTGCAAATTATGTCATAGCCTACGCTTTAGTTCTACTGTTTTAAGATATGTTCCTAGAGAGAATTTATTTGAAAGTTGACAGTAGCAATTATGCAGACTGGGTCCGTATATTGAGGATTGTCCTCATTGCTGCACAGAAGGCTTATGTCCTTAATGCACCGCTTGGTGTGCTGAACCTCGAGCGTCGTTTGTGGATGTTGCAAACATCTGACATACATGTTTTGATGACTACGTGATAGTTCAGTGCGTAATGTTAAACAGTTTAGAATTGAGGCACCAAAGACATTTTTTAAAAATGTCGCAGAACATATGAGATGTTCCATGAGCTGAAATTAGGATTTCAGGATTGTGCCCATGTCAAGAGGTATGAGACCTCCGACAAGTTTCTTAACCTGCAAACTAAGGGAGAAAAGCTCAATCATTGAGCATGTGCTCAGATTGTCTAAATACTACAATCACTTGAATCGAGTGGGAGTTAATATTCCAGATGAGATAGTGATGGTTCTCCATAGTCACTGCCACCAAGCTATTAGAGCTTCGTGATGAACTATAACATATCAGGGATAGACATGATGATCCTTGAGCAATTTGCAATGTTTGACACCGCGAAAGTAGAAATCGAGTAGGAGCATCAATTGTTGATGGTTAGTAAAACCACTAGTTTCAAGAAGGGCAAGGGCAAGAAGGGATACTTCATGAAACGGCAAATCAGTTGCTGCTCTAGTGAAGAAACCCAGGGTTGAACCCAAACCCGAGACTAAGTGCTTCTGTAATGAGGGAACGGTCACTGAAGCAGAACTACCCTAGCCACTTGGTAGATGAGAAGGCTGGCAAGGTTGACAGAAGTATATTGGATATACATTGTATTAAATGTGTACTTTACTAGTACTCCTAGTAGCACCAGGGTATTAAGATACCGGTTCGGTTGCTAAGTGTTAGTAACTCAAAATAAAGGCTACGGAATAAAGGAGACTAGCTGAAGGCGAGGTGACGATATGTGTTGGATGTATTTCCAAGGTTGATGTTATCTAACATCGCACGCTCTCTCTACCATCGGGATTGGTGTTAAACCTAAATAATTGTTATTTGGTGTTTGCGTTGAGCACAGACATGATTGGATTATGTTTTATCACAATATGGTTGTTCATTTAAGGAGAATAATGGTTACTCTATTTATTTGAATAATACCTTCAATGGTCTTGCACCTAAAATGAATGGTTTATTGAATCTCGATCGTAGTGATACACATGTTCATGCCAAAAGATATAAGATAGTAATGATAGTACCACCTACTTGTGGCACTGCCATTTGAGTCATATTGGTATAAAATGCATGAAGAAGCTCGATGTTGATGGATTTTTTTTGGACTCACTCGTTTTTTGAAAAGTTTGAGACATGTGAACCATGTCTTTTAGTATGTACGCATGAAGAAACTCCATGCAGATGGATCATTTGGAATCACTTGATTTTGAATCACTTGAGACATGCAAATCATACCACATGGGCAAGATGACTGAAAAGCCTTGTTTTCAGTAAGATGGAACAAGAAAGAAACTTGTTGGAAGTAATACATTTTGATGTATGCAGTCCAATGAGTGCTGAGGCACGCAGTGGATATCGTTATGTTCTTGCTTCAAAGATGATTTGATTAGATGCTAAGTATATTTACTCGGTGAAACACAAGTCTGAATTATTGAAAGGTTCAAGTAATTTCAGAGTGAAGTTGAAGATCGTCGTGACAAGAGGATAAGATGTCTATGATATGATCATAGAGATGAATATCTGAGTTACGAGTTTGGCACACAATTAAGACATTGTGGAAATTGTTTCACAACTAATACTGCCTCGAACACCATAGTGTGATGGTGTGTCCGAACATCATAACTGCACCCTATTGAATTACCACTATCATTTATGGGTTAGGAATTAGAGACAACCGCATTCATTTTAAATAGGGCACCATGCAATTCCATTGAGACGACACCGTATGAACTATGGTTTAGAGAAACCTAAGCTGTCGTTTCTTAAAAGTTTGGGGATGCGAAGCTTATGTGAAAAAGGTTTCAGGCTAATAAGCTCGAACCCAAAACGGATAAATGCATCTTCATAGGACACCCAAAATAGTTGGGTATACCTCCTGTCTCAGATCCGGAAGCAAAAGGGACTGTTTCTGGAATCGGATCCTTTCTTGAGGAAAAGTTTCTCTCGAAAGAATTGAGTGGGAGGATGGTGGGGACTTGATGAGGTTATTGAAACGTCACTTGAACAAGTGTGTAGTAGGACACAAGAAGTTGTTCCCATGGCGCCTACACCAATTGAACTGGAAGCTGATGATATTGATCATGAAACTTCAGATCAAGTCACTACCAAACCTCATAGGTCGACAAGGATGCGTACTACTTCAGAGGGGTACATAATCCTGTCTTAGGAGGTCATGTTGCTAGACAACAATGAACCTACGAGCTATGGAGATGCGATGGTGGGCCTGGATTTCGACAAATGGAGATCCGAGAGAGGACCCATGTATGAAAACAAAGTGTAGACTTTGGAAGAACTACTTGATGGTCGTAAGGCTGTTGGGTACAGATGGATTCTAAAAGGGAAGACACACAATGATGGTATGAGTCACCATTAAGAAAGCTCGACTTGCCGCTAAGATGTTTTCCGACAAGTTCAAGGAGTTGACTACGGTGAGACTTTCTCACTCGTAGCGATGCTAAGAGTCTGTTGGAATTGTATTAGCAGTTACAGCATTATTTATGAAGTCTTGCAGATAGGATGTCAAAACATTGTTTCCTCAACAATTTTCTTGAGGAATGGTTGCATGTGATACAACCAGAAGGTTTTTGTCAATCCTAAAAGATGCTAACAAGTATGCAAAGCTCCAGTAGTCCTTCTAAGGACTGGAGTAAGCATCTCGGAGTTGGAATATACACTTTGATGAGATGTTCAAAGATTTTTGGTTTATACAAAGTTTATGAGAAACTTTTATTTCCAAAGAAGTGAGTGGGAGCACTATAAAATTTATGATGAGTATATGTTGTAAATATATTGTTGATCAAAATTGATGTAGAATTTCTGGAAAGCATATAGGGTTATTTGAAAAGTGTTTTCAAGGGAAAACCTGGATTAAGCTACTTGAACATTGAGCATCAAGATCTATAAGGATAGATCAAAATCGCTTAATAGTACTTTCAAATGAGTACGCACCGTCACAATATTTTGGAGTTCAAAATAGATCGGCCGAGAAGAGTTCTTGGCTGTGTTATAAGGTGTGAGTATTCAGTAAGACTCAAGACCAGACCACGGCAGAAGAGAGAGAAAGGACGAAGGTCGTCCCCTATGCTTTAGACGTAGGCTCCATAGTATGCTATGCTGTGTACCGCACCTGAAGTGTGCCTTGCCATGAGTAAGTCAAGGGGTACAAGTGTGATCCTAGAATGGATCACAGGATAGTGGTCAAGGTTATCCTTAGTAACTAGTTGACTAAGGAATTTTCTCAATTATGGAGGTGGTAAAAGAGTTTGTCGTAAAGGGTTATGCCGATGCAAACTTTGACACTAATCTGGATGACTCTGAGTAGTAGACCGGGTTCGTATAGTAGAGCTGTTATTTGGAATAGTTCCAAATGGCACGTGGTAGTTGCATATAGGAGATGACATAGAGATTTGTAAAGCACACACGGATCTGAAAGATTCAGACCCGTTGACTAATAACCTCTCTCACAAGCGAGATATGATCAAATCCAATGGGTGTTGGATTCATTACAATCACATAGTGATGTGAACTAGATTATTGACTCTAGTGCAAGTGGGAGACTATTGGAAATATGCCCTAGAGGGAATAATATAATGGTTACTATTATATTTCCTTGTTCATGATAATTGTATATTGTTCATGCTATAATTGTATTAACTGGAAACCGTAATACATGTGTGAATACATAGACCACAACATGTCCCTAGTGAGCCTCTAGTTGACTAGCTCGTTGATCAATAGATGGTTATGGTTTCCTGACCATGGACATTGGATGTCATTGATAACGGGATCACATCATTAGGAGAATGATGTGATGGACAAGACCCAATCCTAAGCATAGCACAGATCGTGTAGTTCGTTTTGCTAAAGCTTTTCTAATGTCAAGTATCATTTCCTTAGACCATGAGATTGTGCAACTCCCGGATACCGTAGGAATGCTTTGGGTGTGCCAAACGTCACAACATAACTGGGTGGCTCTAAAGGTACACTACAGGCATCTCCGAAAGTGTCTGTTGGGTTGGCACGAATCGAGACTGGGATTTGTCACTTCGTATGACGGAGAGGTACCTCTGGGCCCACTCGGTAAAGCATCATCATAATGAGCTCAATGTGACTAAGTAGTTAGTCACGGGATCATGCATTACGGAACGAGTAAAGTGACTTGCCGGTAACGAGATTGAACGAGGTATTGGGATACCAACAATCGAATCTCGGGCAAGTAACGTACCGATTGACAAAGAGAATTGTATACGGGATTGCTTGAATCCTTGACATCGTGGTTCATCCGATGAGATCATCGTGGAATATGTGGGAGCCAGCACGGGTATCCAGATCCCGCTGTTGGTTATTGTCCAGAGAGATGTCTCGGTCATGTCTGCATGATTCCCGAACCCGTAGGGTCTACACACTTAAGGTTCGGTGACGCTAGATTTGTTATGGGAAATAGTATGTGGTTACCGAAGGTAGTTCAGAGTCCAGAATGAGATCCCGGACGTCACGAGGTGTTCCGGAATGGTCCGGCGGTGAAGATCAATATATTGGACGAAGGGTATTGGAGTCCGGAAGTGTTCCGGGGGTACCAGGCTATGGCCAGCATGACCGAAAGGTGTTTCGAGAGCCCCGGCAAGTGTTGGAGGGCCTCATGGGCCAAAGGGGAAGGGGCAAACCATCCCACTAAGCGGTGGTGCGCCCCCCACACCCTTTCCCACGTTACTTGGGGAGGTGGGGCGCCTCCACCTGGCTTGGTAGGCAATCCTCCACCTGTTTGGCTTGGAGGGCAAGTCTCCCTAGGTTTTTCACTAGGGAGATCCAATCTGCTTGGCCGCCGCCCCCTAGGGGAAACCCTAGGGCGCCTCCCCCTCTCCCCTTGCCCCTATATATAGTGGAGGGGTGGGAGGGCAGACGCACCCTTGCCCCTGGCGCAGCCCTCTCTTCCTCCAACACCTCCTCCTCCTCCGTAGTGCTTGTCGAAGCCCTGCCGGAGAACCACGAGCTCCATCGCCACCACGCCGTCGTGCTGCTGGAGTTTTCCCTCAACTTCTCCTCTACCCTTGCTGGATCAAGTAGGAGGAGACGTCCCCGGGCTGTAGGTGTGTTGAACGCGGAGGCGCCGGCCGTTCGGCGCTTAGATCGGAAACGACCGCGATCTGAATCGTTGCATGTACGACTCCACCAACCGCGTTCTTGTAACGCTTCCGCATCGCAATCTTCAATGGTATGAAGATGCACTCCCCTCTCTCTCGTTGCTAGTGTCTCCATAGATTGATCTTGGTGATGCGTAGAAAATTTTGAATTTCTGCTACGTTCCCCAACAGTTTTGTGGGTCAGGTGATATTGCAACTACACCTAATGGGCTATTTGATTTATCAGGTGCCACTATCTTTTCCAAATAATTTTCTTGTGCTCCTCCACAATCAGCAATCGCCCTCTTCCTTTTGAATGTTTGATACACAAGAACAACATTTGAATGGATAAATATGGTATGATGACAGATGGAATATGTACTGAAAATGGATAGGCAGGGCGTATTCACATACACGATGTGTAAACTAACCTAATTGCAGTTCAACAAAGTAGAAGCAATGCAAAGCATTAGTTGCAAGATATGTGCGACCAATATAACCTTGGAAAGTTAGAGCAAGCACATTGATGGGTGAATAAGATAGGGCATCTTCCTCTTACTCCTCCACTGTGGGGACCCCGACTCGCAAGTCGTGATCACCGAATGTACGTGTACAGTGATCCCAGAGATCAATGCTCACTGAACACACAGAAGCTGAATAACAAGAGTCTTACATCCATACATACCGTCTTACACAAATAGTGACCAACATGGTCAAGTCTTACATCGTTAAAGCCTTAAGGGCTGAACATCAAATGAAACATAGCAGCGGAAATCGTTGTTGATAAGTAGAACCCATGCCATCTGCCTTAACCCTACAGGCATTCTGACTGGGAAACGTCCTAGTTCGCATGATCGTCTCCAAAGAACTCTTCTTCGAACTCCGGTTCTTCCATGCCTGGTCAATTAAATAACCAGTGGCAAGCCAATGAGTACTTTGAATGTACTCGCAAGCAACCCATGATTTGGTTCAAGGTACAGTAATGCATGACGTAGGTATAGTTTTGCATAAAGCTAGTTTTGAGTGCAAGGACATGTTCAACATCCTATAAAGCATGCATCAAGAGAATACGAGTAACCATAAGAACTGGTCACAGATATCAACATAAATAGAATGGGCACCATCCCATTTATGATAAACAGAGAGGGCACCAACCCATCTCAATCGTGTCAAGTCTTCTGACTTGATCCAAGGCAACACCATCATCTCGCACACACCGGGTTTGAAAACAAGTGGACGTAGCCCAAGAGCGGTTACCCAACTGTCCTTGACCATGGACACGGCTATTCGAATAGTTTTACACTCTGCAGAGGTTGCACACTTTACCCACTAGATCCGGGGAACTTCCGTGTTATCCACGACCCGCGGTACCTCAAGCACCCGGGGTAAGCACCCGATCACCGCCTTTCCCTAGACGACACTAGCATGGAGTCCACTCGATTGGCAGTAACCCCCGTGCCCAACATTTCACATAACATTTTCGTGGAGCCTTGCTCCCATATTCATCACATACCACTGGCACGGGGTACCAACGGTGTGTCCAGTGCCCTGTGAAAACAGTCATGGCCGCCCTACCTGGCACGACCCCGTCCCAAGAGAGAGCACCAACTCTCCCCCGTCACTAGTAATGCGGGCTCCAAGCTAGTATCGGTCTAGGTACTCAACAATGCCCTTTCCCATATAAGGGTAGAGTGGTCGCGCATGTAAGGTTGGAATAACGGTCGCAACTCCGACCAATCCGTTTTGAAATCAACACACCCTTTTGCTTGGCACACCACTTCGTCATCAAGTGGTCACCCATCTCTTCATCTCCCTCGGGCATAAGTGGCACCCGACGGGGTTTTCAAAAGTCTTTGAAAATATTTTGTCTCCATCACCATGCATATCCCCGTCCCTTTTGCGTAGCACTACTAGCATCCTATCTACTCCCACCGGCATAACCCTCATAAGAAGGTAGGGCCATGCACAATGCAAGTATCAACGAGGAAGTAATCGTGGCAACCAACCCACGTGGTTCACCATCTCATCATGATTCCGATGCATCAATAATAAAGAGCTAAAAATGACATGCATATAGAAAGGGGTATCATAGTCATGGTCAAAGGGCTGCTTGCCTTGGTTGGCTTGATCTTCAAAGTCTTCAGGCCCTGCTCCTCCTTCTTCCTCAGCTACCTCGTCAAATACGGGATCTAACGTCGCAAGAAAACAACGGGAAAATAAGACAATAATAAAAACAGAAAAGTCAAAGTGCTCACAAAAATGTCAACTTATTTTTGTAAAATACTAGGAGGAAGGCTAGGAAGGGGACAACTTTTGGTTTTGGTTCTGGAGCAGCAAAATAGGAGTTATGGATTTTCAAAGGCTTATTTAAATGCTAAAAACCACATTTAAATATTTACAGAGAAGAAAAGGTGGTTGGATTTGAGTGAAAGTTGCACCATTAAATAGGTTGCAATATTCTAGGAATTTAGAAATTGGAATCAATGCATTTGGATTAATATACTGCCCTGTGGAATATTTGGAAATAATACAGAAAAGGAAAAAGAAAAACGGCGCTGTGCCACTGGGCCAGAGAGGCCACAGCAGCAGCAGGCCCAGGGGGGGGGGAACCCAGCCCACGCGGCCGCCACGTCGAAGGCGTAAAGGCTGAATACGCCTTCGGCCGACGGCGGATCGGTGCGCGCGCGCGCGCACGTTTTAAACCTGACGGGTGGATCCCACCCGTCAGGGCGTGAGGCTGACTGGCCGGCCCCACGGCGGCCGTCGTCTACCTCCGGCCAGAGGCGACGGCGAGCTCGCCGGCGGCGATACAGGGCACGGGAAGGGGCGCGGAGGCTACCATTGGACTCAGGAGCGAGTCGCGGTTCTGGTGGTGGTGGAGACGGTCGCCGGGGTGGCCTGCTTCGCCGGCGACGAGGTCCCGCGGCGGAGGTGCTTCGGGCGCCGGTGGCTCCGGCCGTTTCCGGCTGCAAAACGAGGGGGGAAGAGAGGGGAAAGCATCAGTGAGGCGAGGGGAGTCCAGTTCGAGAGAGAAAAGGAGCGGAGGAGGCCTGTACCCGCAGATCGACGGCGACCCGAGGCGGCGGGGCTCGAGCTCGATCTCGAGCTCGGGCAGCTCTGGAGAGAAGTGGGTGGTTCCGGGGGTGGATTGGGTGTGTGGAGGAGCGACAGGGAGGAAGAGAGAGGCTCGGGAGCGCCTTATATAGGCTGGCCGCGGTTCACCGTGGGCATGGCCTACGGGCGCCCGCGGGATCGGCTCTGGGGGCCGTTGGAGAGGGGTTGGAGCTGTCCACGGCGCTCGTGGGGATGGAGTAGGGCGCCAGGGAGAAGGAGAGAGAGCGGGGGAGGTTTCTGGCGCCCGCGCGTGTGAGGCCGGCCATTGGCCGAGCCGGGCGGCGTCGGGCACGCGCTGCAGGAGGGGGGAGAGAGGGAGAGACAATGGGGACTGCACGGCGGCGTGTCGCAGACGTCGAGACACATCAACTGGCGCGATGGGAAGGCACGAGGCGGTCGGGAGGCGCGGTGTCAACGGTCGGCGCTCTGGCAGGCGCTCCAGAGCGCGACTTTGGCCGGCATCCGCGGGTTTTCCGCGTCGCGCGTGCGTCCTTTTCTGTCTGGAGGCTACAGTGGAAGGGGGCAAAACCTGGAAAGAGCCTGGGATGCTCTGGGGTGCAGAGGGGAGAGAGAGAGGCTGTGAGAGAGAAGGGAAACTGTTGTCCAGAGAGGACAAACGTGATTCCCCCCTTCCTCCACATTGCTTCCTCGGGTAGAAAAGTGTCTAAGTGACAGAGGGGAGTGAGGAGGGGTTGTGGAAAAAAGATGAACTCAAGGAGATTAGTGAAAGTGGCAAAAATAGGCCTTTTAGTATTTTGCCAGAAGGTGTTTGATGGAGTTTTGGGTAAGCTAATGACTCCCACTGGCCAAGATACTCCAAGGGGTGAAATGTCACATATATTTAGGGCCTTCCACCCATTTTGAGCTTATTTGGACAAAGTTGCCAATGCAACTCTTGCAAACCCTAGAAATGGGCAGAAATGGATTTGTGTAGATCCAGTGGAGTAAATCATTTCTCCTTGATGTACCACTTGGTGTGGTAGCCTTATTTGGTCACATGATCAGGCTCACCAAAGTTGGGGTCTTGGAGAAAAAGTTGGTAGTGCAAAGTAGTTCAAACTTGATTCTGGTCAGAGAGGGTTTTGAGGCACTTTGACCAAGATTTCCTCTTCTCCAACCTGTGCCATTTGGTCCAGATGCATCATTAGACCAATGAAGCATGTCCACCAAGTTTGAGAACATTTGGACATACTTGGCAATGTAAAGTTGATCAAACTTCAGAATGGACAGAGATAGTTTTGAGGGGTTTTGATGGTGTTATCTTGTTCTCCAAGTCATGAGACTTGGCAAGATCATCTAATATGTCATATGTGACATGATATAATTTTCCTGGAATTTTTGGAGAATATTTCCTTTGTAAATATTTCAAAATCTTGAAATATCCAGAAAGGATTTTAGAGGGAGTTGACCAATATTTTGAACATGACCAGGTGTTGAAACTCTTATATATGGACAATATATGTCCTAAGAGTTTCCCTAAATTTTGTCAAATATTTTTGAAGCAGTAATGTAATTTTTTTCCTATTAAAGACCATTTCTGGCCTGAAGAAAAAGCCTTTAAATAAAATAGAACAGTAACTTTAAAAATTATATTTTTGTGGTTCCTGGGCATCGTATATCTAATAGGAGTCAAATATATTTTTGGAAAGATTTTTACTGCCCTTAATCAAGTACTTGCAGTGCAAACCTCAATTCAGGGGTTTTTGGAATACTAATTTTAGAAAATACTTTCTGGCCAAATTATTTTTGTAAGAAAATTCCATATAGCACTATTCACATGGCATGGTCATTGGTCAGGAGCTTGGGGTAAGGAGGTGGAATATAGAGGGCAGAGTAGTTGACTTCAAGAAGCACTTGAAAGAAACACAGAGAGAAAACCAACTCCAAATAAAAGCCAAATAATGCAAAAAGTTTTTGTTGGTCCAAATTTTCATGCTTTAATAATGAAAATGAAATGTTACAAAATGCAGGGTGTGACAGACCTACCCCCCTTACAAGAATCTCGTCCCCGAGATTCCTAAACTAGGCTTAAAAGAGATACGGAAATTTGGATCTAAGGTAGTCTTCACGCTCCCAAGTTGCTTCTGCTTCAGCGTGGTTGCTCCATTGGACCTTGAAGTACTTGATGGTGCGGCTTCGAGTGCGTCGTTCAGCCTCATCCAGAATGCAGATGGGCCTCTCACGATAAGTCAAATCAGGTTGAAGATCAATGGCTTGGTGATTGACGTCCTTGTAGAGGTCGGGCTTGTCTGGAACTTGGAGACACTTCCGGAGTTGTGACACGTGGAACACGTTGTGCACATCAGAAAGTTCAGGTGGAAGTTCCAACTGGTAAGCCACTTCTCCTCGTCGCTCAGTGATCTTGAAGGGCCCAATGTATCTCGGAGCGAGCTTTCCTTTGACATGAAAGCGCTGGGCTCCTTTGGGAGGGGTGACCCGGAGATAGACATGGTCTCCAACTCGGAAGTTTATGTCTCTGCGACGTGAGTCCGCATAGCTCTTCTGCCTTGACTTGGCAGACTTCAGACGCTCTCGGACAAGCTGGACTTGCTCTTCTGCTTCACGAAGGATATCAGGCCCAAAGACAAGTCCTTCTCCGGCCTCCGACCAGTTGAGAGGTGTACGGCACTTCCGCCCGTATAACACTTCAAATGGTGCCATCTGAAGGCTGGCCAGATAACTGTTGTTGTAAGAGAACTCGGCGAAAGGGAGGCAATCTTCCCACCTAGCTCCATAAGCTAAGACACAGGCTCGGAGCATGTCTTCGAGTATTTGATTCACTCGCTCGGTCTGACCTCCGGTCTGTGGGTGGAAAGCAGTGCTGAAGGACAACTTGGTCCCCATGGCCTCCTGGAATTTCTTCCAAAACCTTGAGGTGAACTGGGTTCCTCGATCTGACACAATCTCCTTGGGAACACCATGAAGGCTCACAATTCGGTTGATGTAGAGACTGGCTAACTGGTTCCCCTTGTAGGTCGTCTTGACAGGAATGAAGTGGGCCACCTTGGTCAAATGGTCAACGATGACCCATATTGAGTCATGTCCCTTGCTTGACCTGGGTAAACTGGTGATGAAGTCCATCCCGACTTTGTCCCATTTCCACTCGGGAACCTTGAGTGGTTGGAGTAATCCAGCAGGTCGCTGATGTTCAGCTTTGACCCTCTGGCATACGTCACATTTGGCAACATAGGTGGCAATCTCCCTTTTCATCCCGTGCCACCAAAATCTTTCCTTCAGGTCTTGATACATCTTGGTGCCTCCAGGGTGAATGGAATATGGGCTGTCATGAGCTTCTTGCAAGATCAAGTTCTTGAGCTCATCTTTGTTGGGCACGCAGATGCGATTCCCAAACCACACAATTCCTTCCTCATCTTCTGAGAATCCTGAGGCTTTGCCTGCCTTGATCTTCCTCTTGATGCCTTCAATACTCTCATGCCCCTTCTGAGCTTTCTTGATATCATCCATCAAGGTAGGCTTAACTTCGAGGCTGGCCAAGAATCCTGGTGCAACCAGTTCCAACCCGAGGCTTTCAAGTTCTTCATACAAGGCGGGTAGCTTGTGCTTTAGCATAGCATTCAAGGAGCAAGCCTTCCTGCTCAACGCATCTGCTACCACATTAGCCTTTCCAGGGTGGTATTGAACACTGAGGTCATAATCCTTTATCAACTCCAGCCATCTTCTCTGCCTCATGTTCAATTACCTTTGAGTGAAAATATACTTCAGACTTTTGTGATCCGTGTATATCTCACATCGCTTCCCCAAGAGGTAATGTCGCCAAGTCTTCAGGGCATGAACTACTGCTGCTAGCTCAAGGTCATGAGTAGCGTAGTTCCCTTCGTGAGGTCGTAGTTGCCTTGAAAGGTAGGCCACGACTCTGCCTTCTTGCATCAGAACACCCCCCAGTCCGATTCTTGACGCATCACAATATATCACAAACTCCTTGTGTATATCTGGTGTGGCCAGAACTGGAGCGGTGGTTAGCCTCTTCTTCAGCTCCTGGAAGCTTTCTTCGCACTTCGGCGTCCATTCGAACTTCTTGTCCTTCTTCAAGAGCTGAGTCATGGGTCGGGCAATGCTTGAGAATCCTTCAACGAACTTGCGGTAATATCCCGTGAGTCCGAGGAAGCTTCTGACTTCCTTCACATTGCTCGGGGATTGCCATTCAGTCACGGCTTCAATCTTGGCAGGGTCGACTGACAATCCCTCTTCTGTTAGAACATGACCCAGAAATCCAACTTCACGCAGCCAGAACTCACACTTGCTGAACTTGGCATATAGTTGGTGCTCTCGAAGCTTGTCTAGGACCATCCTCAAGTGTTGCTCGTGCTCTTCTTCCGACTTCGAGAAGACAAGAATGTCATCAATGAAGACGACGACGAACTTGTCCAAATATTCCATGAAGACCTTATTCATGAGATACATGAAGTAAGCTGGGGCATTGGTCAACCCAAAGGACATGACCGTGCATTCATACAGGCCATATCTGGTTACGAATGCCGTCTTCGGAATATCTTGGGGTCTGATCTTCAGTTGGTAGTACCCAGATCTGAGGTCGATCTTGGAGAACACCTTGGCCCCATTGAGTTGATCAAACAGATCTTCAATCTTGGGAAGTGGGTACTTGTTCTTGATTGTAACCTCGTTGAGGGAGCGGTAGTCAATGCATAAGCGGATGGTACCGTCCTTCTTTGCCACAAACAGAACAGGTGATCCCCAAGGGGAGGCACTAGGGCGGATAAATCCCTTCCTCAACTGCTCTTCTAGCTGCTTCTTCAATTCTGCTAACTCCTCCGATCCCATCCTATAAGGCTTCTTATAGATGGGTCCTGCTCCGGGTATGAGCTCGATGATGAACTCAATGTCTCGGTCAGGAGGCATTCCTGGTAGCTCATCAGGAAAAACATCGGGATACTCGCATACTACCGGCACTCGTTCCAATCCAACTTCAGTCAGACAGTTGGCTTGGTTGGCTTGAGCAGAAGAGGGGTTGGAGGCAAATTTGACTTCGACTCCTCGGTCATTGGTCATAGTGACCGTCCGGTTGGCGCAATCAATCAAGCCTTGGTGCTTGCTGAGCCAATCCATTCCCAAGATCACATCCAAGCCTTGTGATTTTAGGATGATAAGGTCTGCTAGGAAGTCTACCCCGTTAATGGTAATCCCGACTCCTTTACATCCTATCTTGGCTCTCATCTCTGCTCCGGGGGTTTGTACCACCATAGGGTTATTCAGGGGTGTAGGGGTCATGCCACTTTTTAATGCAAAACTTTGGGTGACAAAAGAATGCGTGGCTCCAGAATCAAACAAAACAGTTGCGGGTGCTGAATTGACAAGGAACGTACCCAGCACGACGTCCGGGTCTTCCTGGGCTTCTTCCGCGGTGACATGATTCACACGACCCCTGCCATTGTTGGGCAAGTTGCGGGGAGCTTGGTTCCTTGGTGGCATCCCACGGCCTTGTCCTGGGTTCTGCGCATTGGGGCGCGGGGCGTCGGGCTTCTTGTTGGGGCAATTCCTGGAGTAATGCCCTGGCTGTCCACATCCGAAACAAGTGACTTGATTGGGGACGACGCCCTTGCCAGCATTGTTATTGGGGTTGTTGTAAGCTGGCCTGGGGTTGGCATACTGCTGAGGTGGATAGTTGGTGCGAGGTGCAGGAGCTCTTGGCTGCTGATAGGTTGGCTTGACCGGGGCTGGCTGCCACGGGCGAGGCTTCTGGTTGCTGGAGCTACCCTTGCTGATCATCTTGCGCTTACGAGTGTCATCCAAGGCACGTCGCTTGTCCTCAAGCATGAGTGCCTTGTTCACCAGATCAGGAAAGGTTGGGCAGTCACACACAACAAGCGAGTACTGCAGAGTCTGGTTAAGGCCTTCCATGAAGCGCTCCCTTTTGGCAGCATCAGTGCTGACATCTTCAGGGGCATACCTTGAGAGAACACTGAACTTCTGCATGTACTCCTTGACAGTGCTACTACCTTGCTTCAGGGCTCGGAACTCACGCTTCTTGATGGCCATGATTCCAGAAGGGATGTGGGCCTTGCGGAATTCCGTCTTGAAGGTGTCCCAAGTGATGTCTTGCTCAACATGCATAGCCTTGAATCCATCCCACCAAGCTCTGGCAGTCCCCCCGAGACAGTGGGCAGCATACGCCACTTTATCACGGTCCTCAGTGCATCCGACTAGTGCCAGCAGATCCTCAATGGTGCGGACCCAGTCGTCTGCATCCAGGGGTTCAGCAGTCTCGATGAAAGTGGGTGGTGCATGCTTCTTGAATTCCACCAGTGTGGAACGTCCATGGCCGTGCCCCGCCGGCTGGCGGTTGACAGCCTGAGCAATCATCTGGAGGGCTGCAGTGTTGGCTTGGCGCTCCTCTCGAAAGGCTTGGAGAAGCTGAGCCATATCCATGCTCGGAGGAGGTGGTGGTGGTGGAGTCTGTCCTTGGGCTTGGTCCTGGCTGGCTCCGGCCTCAGCAGAACCTCCGGCTTCTTGCGGCTGGGTAGAGGTACCAGTACGTGTTACAACAGGCATCCTGTCGGAGCGGTCAAGGTCTCATGATTGGGAACAACAATGAGGGAAAGCAGTATAGATGGAATGCCTAGTAAGGGGGTGGTGTGACGCAAAATAAGTTAAACAAAGGCCAGAAGGGCCAAACTCATGCATTAAAACCAAATGGGGAATGTAGTCGTTTACAAGTTCCCGAAGGGAAAGTACGACTTCATCAAAGCAAGTTGAAAGCAAACACAACATAACATGGTTTCATAAGAACCATTACAAGGACTCGACTTCGCAAAAGGGGTACACGACCTATCCTACCATAGGCTACGAGCTAGCCTATCCTAGTCCTGAACGGAGTCTAAGTGGTGGAATGCTCGGTCGGGTATTCTGGCTCCTCTGGGTCTTCCTCCTCATCTTCATCTGTCTTGGTCTCCTCATCGCTTGAGGAAGCGGGGGAGTGAAGGAGCTGAACACGGCGCTGCTTTGTTGGTGGCGTCGTGAAGAGGTTGCGGTACTCCTTTGCCGTCATACGGCGTGGCTGAGGTGCTCCCTTGGCAGGTGCGACCTGTGGGGGTCGTCCGCCTCGATAAGCTACTGCGGGCTGTCCAGGGGGTGCTCCATCCTTCTTGATCCTGTCCGCCTTCATCTGAACTATGCGGAGGAGCTCCTTGGTCTCGCGGAGTTCCTTCCAAAGCTCCGTCGACTCCGAGGCCAGGTGCTGTGCCAGACTGTCGGCACACAAGCTGAAGTAGGTCTGGAAGCGGAGAGAAAGTCCCTCGTCCATGGGTGGTGCTGGTGCGCTGCTCTCGTCGTCACCTTCCTTACGATAAGGCAGGTAACGAGTGGCTGGCTCTCTCGCCATCTCTGGCAGGAGATCCCGGAGGCGAGTCAGCGCCTTGAGGGCAGCAGTCTCCACGGCGAGGAGCAGTGTCGCCATCTGGGGTCCCTCAAAGAACCAGCTCGTCGGGGCGTCATTCGCCCTCACGACTACCTCCACGTGATACTCCTTCTTGGTGCTGTCGACCCAGTGCTCGTGGTAGGAGAAGGTGGGGACTCGAGTGAACTGGCACTTCCTGAGGCTATCCTCAAGAAGCACGGGAAACCCAGTGGTCAGGAAGTCCTCGGGTACGGCGGCCATCTACAAAAAGTGGAAGGGGAAGGGTCAATAAAGGAATGTGACCTGTGTTTGGGATGCTAACATAAAACATAGGTATATGGGTAATCTAGAGGATAGTCTCGCTCTAACTAACGTCCATGCTAACTAAGGCTTCCTACAGTCAGGATGGCTCTGATACCAGCTCTGTGGGGACCCCGACTCGCAAGTCGTGATCACCGAATGTACGTGTACAGTGATCCCAGAGATCAATGCTCACTGAACACACAGAAGCTGAATAACAAGAGTCTTACATCCATACATACCGTCTTACACAAATAGTGACCAACATGGTCAAGTCTTACATCGTTAAAGCCTTAAGGGCTGAACATCAAATGAAACATAGCAGCGGAAATCGTTGTTGATAAGTAGAACCCATGCCATCTGCCTTAACCCTACAGGCATTCTGACTGGGAAACGTCCTAGTTCGCATGATCGTCTCCAAAGAACTCTTCTTCGAACTCCGGTTCTTCCATGCCTGGTCAATTAAATAACCAGTGGCAAGCCAATGAGTACTTTGAATGTACTCGCAAGCAACCCATGATTTGGTTCAATGTACAGTAATGCATGACGTAGGTATAGTTTTGCATAAAGCTAGTTTTGAGTGCAAGGACATGTTCAACATCCTATAAAGCATGCATCAAGAGAATATGAGTAACCATAAGAACTGGTCACAGATATCAACATAAATAGAATGGGCACCATCCCATTTATGATAAACAGAGAGGGCACCAACCCATCTCAATCGTGTCAAGTCTTCTGACTTGATCCAAGGCAACACCATCATCTCGCACACACCGGGTTTGAAAACAAGTGGACGTAGCCCAAGAGCGGTTACCCAACTGTCCTTGACCGTGGACACGGCTATTCGAATAGTTTTACACTCTGCAGAGGTTGCACACTTTACCCACTAGATCCGGGGAACTTCCGTGTTATCCACGACCCGCGGTACCTCAAGCACCCAGGGTAAGCACCCGATCACCGCCTTTCCCTAGACGACACTAGCATGGAGTCCACTCGATTGGCAGTAACCCCCGTGCCCAACATTTCACATAACATTTTCGTGGAGCCTTGCTCCCATATTCATCACATACCACTGGCACGGGGTACCAACGGTGTGTCCAGTGCCCTGTGAAAACAGTCATGGCCGCCCTACCTGGCACGACCCCGTCCCAAGAGAGAGCACCAACTCTCCCCCGTCACTAGTAATGCGGGCTCCAAGCTAGTATCGGTCTAGGTACTCAACAATGCCCTTTCCCATATAAGGGTAGAGTGGTCGCGCATGTAAGGTTGGAATAACGGTCGCAACTCCGACCAATCCGTTTTGAAATCAACACACCCTTTTGCTTGGCACACCACTTCGTCATCAAGTGGTCACCCATCTCTTCATCTCCCTCAGGCATAAGTGGCACCCGACGGGGTTTTCAAAAGTCTTTGAAAATATTTTGTCTCCATCACCATGCATATCCCCGTCCCTTTTGCGTAGCACTACTAGCATCCTATCTACTCCCACCGGCATAACCCTCATAAGAAGGTAGGGCCATGCACAATGCAAGTATCAACGAGGAAGTAATCGTGGCAACCAACCCACGTGGTTCACCATCTCATCATGATTCCGATGCATCAATAATAAAGAGCTAAAAATGACATGCATATAGAAAGGGGTATCATAGTCATGGTCAAAGGGCTGCTTGCCTTGGTTGGCTTGATCTTCAAAGTCTTCAGGCCCTGCTCCTCCTTCTTCCTCAGCTACCTCGTCAAATACGGGATCTAACGTCGCAAGAAAACAACGGGAAAATAAGACAATAATAAAAACAGAAAAGTCAAAGTGCTCACAAAAATGTCAACTTATTTTTGTAAAATACTAGGAGGAAGGCTAGGAAGGGGACAACTTTTGGTTTTGGTTCTGGAGCAGCAAAATAGGAGTTATGGATTTTCAAAGGCTTATTTAAATGCTAAAAACCACATTTAAATATTTACAGAGAAGAAAAGGTGGTTGGATTTGAGTGAAAGTTGCACCATTAAATAGGTTGCAATATTCTAGGAATTTAGAAATTGGAATCAATGCATTTGGATTAATATACTGCCCTGTGGAATATTTGGAAATAATACAGAAAAGGAAAAAGAAAAATGGCGCTGTGCCACTGGGCCAGAGAGGCCACAGCAGCAGCAGGCCCGGGGGGGGGGGGGAACCCAGCCCACGCGGCCGCCACGTCGAAGGCGTAAAGGCTGAATACGCCTTCGGCCGACGGCGGATCGGTGCGCGCGCGCGCGCACGTTTTAAACCTGACGGGTGGATCCCACCCGTCAGGGCGTGAGGCTGACTGGCCGGCCCCACGGCGGCCGTCGTCTACCTCCGGCCAGAGGCGACGGCGAGCTCGCCGGCGGCGATACAGGGCACGGGAAGGGGCGCGGAGGCTACCGTTGGACTCAGGAGCGAGTCGCGGTTCTGGTGGTGGTGGAGACGGTCGCCGGGGTGGCCTTCTTCGCCGGCGACGAGGTCCCGCGGCGGAGGTGCTTCGGGCGCCGGTGGCTCCGGCCGTTTCCGGCTGCAAAACGAGGGGGGAAGAGAGGGGAAAGCATCAGTGAGGCGAGGGGAGTCCAATTCGAGAGAGAAAAGGAGCGGAGGAGGCCTGTACCCGCAGATCGACGGCGACCCGAGGCGGCGGGGCTCGAGCTCGATCTCGAGCTCGGGCAGCTCTGGAGAGAAGTGGGTGGTTCCGGGGGTGGATTGGGTGTGTGGAGGAGCGACAGGGAGGAAGAGAGAGGCTCGGGAGCGCCTTATATAGGCTGGCCGCGGTTCACCGTGGGCATGGCCTACGGGCGCCCGCGGGATCGGCTCTGGGGGCCGTTGGAGAGGGGTTGGAGCTGTCCACGGCGCTCGTGGGGATGGAGTAGGGTGCCAGGGAGAAGGAGAGAGAGCGGGGGAGGTTTCTGGCGCCCGCGCGTGTGAGGCCGGCCATTAGCCGAGCCGGGCGGCGTCGGGCACGCGCTACAGGAGGGGGGAGAGAGGGAGAGACAATGGGGACTGCACGGCGGCGTGTCGCAGACGTCGAGACACATCAACTGGCGCGATGGGAAGGCACGAGGCGGTCGGGAGGCACGGTGTCAACGGTCGGCGCTCTGGCAGGCGCTCCAGAGCGCGACTTTGGCCGGCATCCGCGGGTTTTCCGCGTCGCGCGCGCGTCCTTTTCTGTCTGGAGGCTACAGTGGAAGGGGGCAAAACCTGGAAAGAGCCTGGGATGCTCTGGGGTGCAGAGGGGAGAGAGAGAGGCTGTGAGAGAGAAGGGAAACTGTTGTCCAGAGAGGACAAACGTGATTCCCCCCTTCCTCCACATTGCTTCCTCGGGTAGAAAAGTGTCTAAGTGACAGAGGGGAGTGAGGAGGGGTTGTGGCAAAAAGATGAACTCAAGGAGATTAGTGAAAGTGGCAAAAATAGGCCTTTTAGTATTTTGCCAGAAGGTGTTTGATGGAGTTTTGGGTAAGCTAATGACTCCCACTGGCCAAGATACTCCAAGGGGTGAAATGTCACATATATTTAGGGCCTTCCACCCATTTTGAGCTTATTTGGACAAAGTTGCCAATGCAACTCTTGCAAACCCTAGAAATGGGCAGAAATGGATTTGTGTAGATCCAGTGGAGTAAATCATTTCTCCTTGATGTACCACTTGGTGTGGTAGCCTTATTTGGTCACATGATCAGGCTCACCAAAGTTGGGGTCTTGGAGAAAAAGTTGGTAGTGCAAAGTAGTTCAAACTTGATTCTGGTCAGAGAGGGTTTTGAGGCACTTTGACCAAGATTTCCTCTTCTCCAACCTGTGCCATTTGGTCCAGATGCATCATTATACCAATGAAGCATGTCCACCAAGTTTGAGAACATTTGGACATACTTGGAAATGTAAAGTTGATCAAACTTCAGAATGGACAGAGATAGTTTTGAGGGGTTTTGATGGTGTTATCTTGTTCTCCAAGTCATGAGACTTGGCAAGATCATCTAATATGTCATATGTGACATGATATAATTTTCCTGGAATTTTTGGAGAATATTTCCTTTGTAAATATTTCAAAATCTTGAAATATCCAGAAAGGATTTTAGAGGGAGTTGACCAATATTTTGAACATGACCAGGTGTTGAAACTCTTATATATGGACAATATATGTCCTAAGAGTTTCCCTAAATTTTGTCAAATATTTTTGAAGCAGTAAAGTAATTTTTTTCCTATTAAAGACCATTTCTGGCCTTAAGAAAAAGCCTTTAAATAAAATAGAACAGTAACTTTAAAAATTATATTTTTGTGGTTCCTGGGCATCGTATATCTAATAGGAGTCAAATATATTTTTGGAAAGATTTTTACTGCCCTTAATCAAGTACTTGCAGTGCAAACCTCAATTCAGGGGTTTTTGGAATACTAATTTTAGAAAATACTTTCTGGCCAAATTATTTTTGTAAGAAAATTCCATATAGCACTATTCACATGGCATGGTCATTGGTCAGGAGCTTGGGGTAAGGAGGTGGAATATAGAGGGCAGAGTAGTTGACTTCAAGAAGCACTTGAAAGAAACACAGAGAGAAAACCAACTCCAAATAAAAGCCAAATAATGCAAAAAGTTTTTGTTGGTCCAAATTTTCATGCTTTAATAATGAAAATGAAATGTTACAAAATGCAGGGTGTGACATCCACTAGGGAGCTACATTGACTCTGGTCTCCCTCTAGCTCAGAATCACTGTTAGGATCATATTCTGAGCATGAATCTGTAGGTGGAGAGCGTTTGCATTGCATTGCATCCAGACTTGATTTCAATCCCTTAATGCCAAGTTTGACAGCCGTGGCATTGTTCTGCTTTATTCTTTTCATGCGCGCAAGCTCATAATCATTATGATGCTATTTAGAATCTAAGATTCATGGAAACATAAAAAGTAGACAGATTATCTATGGAATGCAATGCGGATTCAACCCGAAGAGTGTCTCCCTATAAACCCCTGCATATGCAAAGTTCACCCCACCAATCGTGCTGACCAGACCACACACACAAATACAAACCCCTTATGTCTCTATAAGATGCAGACACACATTTCAAAACTGAAGTACGAACATTAGAATCATATGAAATTCGTATTTGAACAAATAAACTAAGGAATTATGAGTGGCATAATGTTTAGCTTCAAGGGTAGAGTGTTGGTAGTGCGACACAATGCAAGTAGACAGATTGTATTCCATGTAAAAGATCGAAGCCTATGTAAAAGCTGGAAATGACACTTTCTTTCTATACAATGCAGTGTTCGTTGCCCACACATGATGGAAGAGATCACATAGAGAAATACTATTCGCTCATGTCTACGATTCCAGTATTTAGAAATAGGGTGGTCCACCCTAAAAGAATATTGACAACAAATATGACAAGGCAAGAATAGATGTGGTGAATCAATCATTTACTTGTGAGCTTACTAGGACAAGTATGCAGAATTGTAACTACAGTAAGAGACCGTCCAAAATCTGTATCAAGAAGTTTTTCTACCACTTATTGTTTGCAACTAATCGACGTGAATAATTGGATATTATATCGAATGAGTAAGAAAGACAAGTAAAATTGTCAACAAACCTGTCTTGCAGTAGTAATCTGGGTCAATGTCACTACGACCAACAATCCAAAATGCCTTGGGTCTGTTCCGAGGGCCGGAATTTTGAAAACCCTGTGAACTTTACAGTACTAAAGATTACAGAAATACATCTGAACCATTAAGTGTAGGTAGCACTAAGCAGACAACAAACCCTAATGATAGTCCAGCCTAATGAGTAATGAATCAATTAGAAAATGGGTGATGTGTAGTGGTTGCCGAGTGTTGAGGACATATCTCGGGATAAATCAGGTTGGCTTAGTGGGTGCTGCATGCCTGAGCCCTGAACGGACTGGGAAGGTAGGCACGGCGGCGCGCCCGGGCAGCGGTGATGCTATTGGGCGAGCGGCTCCTGACCTCCTGTTAGTCCGGCGTCTCCTCCTAGAGTCTTGCCGTCTGGGGACGGTAAGTCGCCGGCGAGGCAGGCGGCTAGGGGCGAGTAGAGATCAGAAGCGCGCAGCAGAACAGAGAGGAATCGGGGCCTGGGACGACCCAAAATCCCAGGGTGGGCCGGCCCACTATGGGCACCTTGTAGAGATACACATGAAAATAAAGTAGAGTAACCAAGTGAAGATCTATTGTCTGGTTGAGATAAAAAAGTTGAGGAGATATGAAGCACCACCTCTCTTGCGGTGCCGTGTAGGCATCGGGTGTGCGATGGCTGTCGGTGGCGTTGAAGCAGATCTGCGATGGTAGACGGGTGCATCGGGGGATAAGTCCCGTTGCGGTGGAAGAGAAGGTCGTGTGAGCGGCCCCGACGAAGAGGACGACAATGCCAATGAAGCGAGAGGACGCGATGCAAGGCTCTTGGTCCGTCGACGTGGATGAGAAACGTCCATCTCTAGAAGTGGATGATGCGGTCTTGGTAGGTGCTCCGGCATGGTGGAGGACAGTGGTGATGGATGTGGTGGAGGACGGCAGCGATGGATGGGGTGGAGGACGGCGGCGATGGATGGGGTGGCGGACGGAGGCTGGTGTGGGGATGGTGTTCTTGCGTGGATGGTGTATGAATGGGAAAATGGAGCGAGAGGTAGGGGGAACCATGTTTTTGGGACGCGCCTATCTGAAATATGGGAAAGTTACGAACTTGGCCCCCGTCTAAAATTTGTACGTCTCGTCGGTGGGGATAGGAAAGTAATCTCGCATCTCGCCAATATTTGCCCAGAGCGATTTCGTGCGAGGAGAGGGTAGTTGGCGCCCATCGTTGGCTCCCACGGTGTATGAACGGGGCTGACAGGTAGGGCGGTTGTGTCACGTCTTAGTGAATTTACAAACCTGCCCCTATTGAAAATATTTGCCTACATCGATTTCGGCTAAGTCGAGTTTGTTTTGCCACCGACCGTGTATGAATGGGGAAATGGAGGGAGAAACAGAGGTCTTTCGGACGAGCTTGAATCAAATGTATTTTGCCGCCCATGTTTGGCACCCACCGTGTTGGAATGGGCTCAAAGGCAGTCGTGTCACGTCTAATTGAAGTTACTAACCTACCCCTATTTAGAGTAGTGGAAATCGGGCCGATGGATTGTCCGTGTAATGGGTAGACAGTAATTTCCATCTCCCAAACACTTGGCTTCGGGAAACCGACGTGGGAGTGGACATTTTGCCGCTTCTTTCGAATTTTGGGACAATAAGCATCCACGTTTACCCTGGCAACTAAATTCGAATCCATTTTGTATTCCTGTACGAATCTTTATAAATGATTCTATGTGTTTTTATATATCTTCAAAAGGACGACAAAGATGTATTCCATTGTCATATATGAATATGGTTTACAAATGTCGATACTCAAATTCAGAAGCTAGAATCCAGTTTAAGGTAAATTCAAATATTTGGAACACTTCTTGTCCAACTCAAATGTCACACGCAGCATAATGTGTACTCCCATTTAGATATGTACACAAGCGATGTATCAAGATTCAAATACCGAGTCAATCAACCAAGAATGTACAGAAGTTACAGACATATAAACACTTATAGAGTATATGGATCAATAATATCAACTAACATACATAAGCCAGGCCGCTGTACGTTTTTTTGCTACAACAGCATCCTTTTTTTAGCCAAGCTACTACAACATCTTGGCCCTTTCCGATGCATGCCACTTATGGTCCATCTATACAACTATTACTGCTGAATGCACATTCAACCCGATTGGCATATTTGTAGGTCTGGCACATCAATCAAAAGGAAATGTCTCCGAGTTTTATCAAATAATACAGACTTGTGCTCAAAAAAATTACAAACCAAAAAACAAAAAACAAAAAACAATTATTACATGATCTCTAAAACAAATGGTTTGATTGATTACATGAACTAACAACACAAAGGTTATTCAACGATGGAAAGAACAATTCACCTATGATTTACCAAGTGGGAATTTAATTTCCTTTTTTCCTTCAGGACCTTAACAGTGTGGTCAGTCTCAGCTTGCTTCGTTTTGAAATCCACCAAATATTTAATGGTTGTCTTGAGTACTACTTGAGACTGTGATGTTTGCTTCCTCAACATGTCAACTTCATCTCTAAGTGCAGAAGCAGAATCTCTTTCTACCACTAGTTTAGCCTCTAGAGCATCAGCAGTTGACAATTCATAATGCACGATTGGGCCGGTGCCACTACTGTGGGATGATACAACGTCCATGGGGACCTCGCCCTTTGATCTTGGGCTAAGCTGTTTTTCCATTAAAGTTCCGACTGCATTCGGAAAAGTTGAAGTTAGCAAAACATCTCAACTGGGAGTTATAACAGCAAACTAGTTAAACAAACAAGGAATTAAAGAGTTTCAATTGGATACTGAAAAGTAGTTATTAGCATCATTGTAACCCGTTGTTGCAGCAGCAAAGCAGTTAAACAAACAAGTACCTATTTAAGTTCAGGCAAACAGGTAATTCTTAACAGTAAGTATCAAACTCATAGATAGGCGCAGTCTATAATAGGATTAATAGGCTGTGGCATTATGTAATCAGTAGCAAACTAAGTTAAGCCAAGCAACGTAATTGAACAATTTTGCAATAAGTGGCTAACTAAAATTCCGAGAAGCAGGTAACTGAACTTACACTAGTTCTTTGTACAGGCACACTACAACTTCTTTTTCGCTTACAAGGTTGTACGAAGGAGTCCATGGCATCAATTGCTTGGATATGCAGTCCCAATACTTCTTTCTTCCCACACTGCATTGGTAAGTCAAATGGTTAATCTGGTAAGATGGTACGTCCTTGATATCTTATATGAGAACGTGTAGTCAGAATAGTTGTAGCGACAGACATCACACTGGCTTTTACTGTATATTGCATGCGATTACTTTTGGAATATCAAGATCTAAGCAATCTACAATAGGATGAAAAGACTGGCATCCTTCACATTATTGGCGAACTTAGTTCATAGAAACAAGCAATTCAACCATTCTGTGGGTAAATTAAAAGCACCAAAGGAATATTTTTCACTACCCTAATCATACACGCAAAAAGGGGCGACGCCACCATAGGGGCTGGTATGAGCGGCCGCCTCCGGTGGCTGGAAAGTGTGCACCTAGTTTGAGTCGTCTAGGTTGGCCTAGGCTAGTTTTGTTCGTCCCAACGCACGAGCAGGCAATGTAAAAAATGAAGAAAAATGTTTTAATTTGGATGGGCCAATAACATAAGTGCAAGGCAGGCCCTATAGCAGGCTCGCGACCCAAACAAGCGCCTCCCATATCGATCGACAGCAGGAAAAATCTGAATTCATTCGCTCCAGCCTGCAGTCTGGTCCGCTCCTAACCTAGCCGCCGCTGGACAGACCGACACAGCACTTCCAAGCGCCCTCGTTGGAGGGCGGTCGCCGAGCTTCAAGCGAATGGAAGGACAAGAAGATGAAGATCCAACCCTGGGTGTAGACTGCGTGGGAGGCAGCGGCGGCAGCACGGGCATGGCATCGAGCTCGCGCAAACGGACACTTGCAGTTTGCAAGAGTAGCATGCGCAACAAGCAGGTACATCACATCCCTGATTATATCTAATTCAACTCTTCAGTTTCTGGCCAATAGTTAAACCTAACGGTGTTGCAAAACTGCTTGTATGTGGGGAATCTATGAGAAAATGAAACCAATTTCTACTTATTTTATAACTCGCCCAATCAATACTGAACTGACTATATTTGATGTATCTAATCAAGTTTCCGGTGCAAACATACAAGCTCATGTTGTTCTTGAGCCTTAAGTGTCTAATGAACAGACTGCTAATGAAGGATTTGATGCAAACATTTTACACGCTCCTGGTGATGAACATATAATGTCTAATGAGGGATCTAATGCAAGCATTTTGCAAGCTCCCATTGAATTATTTAGTGTCTAATGATGATCTGCTATGTTGAGAGAGACATAGAGATTTGCAGGCATTGATGACAAGCAAATTATAGTGCATTTCCATGGCTTGAGGAAACGTCGAGGCCATCTACCAGAAAGTCCCCGTATCATGACAACATAGCATAAATATTTTTCTAATCTATTGTTTGAAACTATTGGCATACTTGTGCAGGATTGATATATTGATATGCAGTTTGCGCACTGGTTATAGGTGCAATTACACTTTGATATTTTCAGCCAGAGAATGAATAATTCAAGCAGGTACAGACCATGTTTGTAGTCCTTGTACACCATGTTGCATTTTGTGTTTTTTCGTGCTTCCATCATTGTGTTTATAATCTGAACTACTTTGGATCATTAGCTGGTTTTCAAAGTGCATGTAGCTTCACATTTATCAAGTTATATTGATTTTCAGAGTGCAAGTGCCATTGTATTTTTTAATTTAAATGTTCTCCCTAGTAACTTGAATTCGTGGATCCGCCACTACACACAAATCACACACGAATGATAGTACAAACTAAATGAAATACAGGGACCTAGCTCGTTGTACCGGCTCACTGCAGCTCTGCTTGCGCTTGGGATGTTCCATGTACAAGTCCATGTTACCACTTGCTTGGATGTGCAGGCCTTGTGCTCCTTGCATCCTCATCTGCGTTTTTGACACGGCGAATGGTTGATCAAATAAGAGGAATCGACCTTGCTGTTGTACCAGAGGACAGATACTTACAAGGTTATACGAGTGTGCAGGATGTGTACCAGATCCCGTAGCTCCGTCATGCTTCGCTAAAAAATGGATTTTCTTGTTTCAGATGATATCTCCAGAAGAAATAAGAGTTAAAGTCAGAGTTGCATAGGCGTGTAAGCTAAGAGAGAAGTGAAAGGATGTCCAAACATCGTCGGAACAGTGCACAAGGGAGTGATGTGTGGAACGTAGTTCGGGCCGGCGTTTGGGCATGCTCGCCTAGCTAGAGTGCATGTCACTTCAGAGCCATTGAGGGTGATGCGTTGGCGTTGGCTGGCTGCGCACGGATGCAGATCTTGAGTGGCAGCAGAGCGCTATGATGCGGTTAACGAGACCGTTGGTGAAGCCCCAACAGCCTCGGGGGACAGAGGTGCGACGATGTGCTCAGTGTAGTAGTCCCGATGAGCTGGGAGATGGTTTCAGTAAAGCGCACCTGATGCGGTGGAAGTCTGTGTGTGTGAGGCACGTCGGTTGCGGCGGCTGACATTGCCGGTGGGCCACTCGGTGCGGTGGACGAGGGCGTAGATGAAGTAACTCTGGTGCGCTAGTGAAGCGCGACCATCATCTTTGTCGTCGTCGTCCGGCACAGAGGTGGGGAAAGAGATGAGACGAGGGGCGATTCGAACTTTGCTTGGGTTGGCAGCGAATTAGGGATTTGAGCAATCTGGGCGCGGAAGGGGACGGTGGAGAAGGGAGATTTTGCAGGGCTGGAATTGGAGCCGCCAGATATTTCAATCCGAAATGTGGAAGCGCTAACTTATTTTGTCGTCGTACTTTTTTTGGGGTGGGGGGAGGGGGGGAGGGGGTGGGTGGCTGGCTGCTACGTGTCTGTCCGACACAAGCGAACACCACGACATGACCCTAGTCTCCCTGGTGCGCCTACATTTGAGAATGCAACTGAATCTTCTTTCATTTGCAAACGAATCTGTATGTATTACCATGCCCGTGTATTCCTTGCAATAATTAGTCATTCGAAACGAGATACTCCCTCCGTTCACTTTTGTATGTCGTTTCAGACAACTTAAAATGAATTGTTCTGCACATTGTCTAAAATGTCTTCAGGGTCTTATAAAAGTGAATAGAGGGAGTACTATAAATTAATTAATGAGGAGTTATTTGAAAAAATATCGAAACGGTATCCACGGTATCCACGCTAACGTTGATTATAGTGTGTGTCACATAATTAGTTATTTGAATTAGAGTGCGTGTCACATAGCGATCTCCAATTCTAACGTGGATTTCACATTTCACTATCCACGCTACTTTTTTAATACAAATTCATATGTATATGACGAACACCATGGTAGTGAGAAAACTTTTGGATGGATTCAAACATATGACCTACAAAATAGCACAACAAATTGAGTCAATGTCAAATTTTCGAAACCTAGTATGGCACGAATTCGAAATAATTACTCATATGCATGGTCCTTTGTTCAAATCTTACAATGTACACCGAATTGAAACATCGATATTAAGTACACTCAAATGTTGTTTTTAGCCCCCCCCCCCCCCCCCCCCCGCACACGGTACATACTTCCTGTATCGGTCAATCTTCCTCTCCTAACCACCTTAGGAAGCTATCAGTATCCAACACACATTCATTCTTTCTCTCCATGTTTCGATCTCTAACTCTCTCAACCACACAACCCCCCTTTTCCACACTGTTACCAAATGTATTTACCTCACACACCAGCCATTGCACCCCATGCCGAGCTCTCTCTCTCTCTCCCTCTCCCTCTCACCCTCTCGCGCTAAATACATGCATTTCCTATCTAGCCCCCCAACCTCTCGTGCGCATGCACGCACGTAGTCTATCTAGGTCCCTCCCTCGGGATTGTCTCACTCTTTCTTCCGCACGGCGGGCCACACTCGCTCAATCTCGCTCTCTTTATCCGAGTCTCGTTTAACCTCATTTTCTTTCACACACAAATGATATATCTCCCTGTTCCAGCCTCGATCGACACACTCTATACTCTCTCACGCAGATTGTCTATCTAGGTCAGTCCATCCAAGCCGCCCCCACTATTTCGACCTCATGGCGGGCCACGCTCGCTCAATCTCTCTCTCTCTCTATCTATCTCTATCTCTCTCTCTCTCCCTCTCTCTCTCTCTTTGTATGTCTTGATTGACCTCGCTCTTTCTCGGAAAAAAATGATAATACATCATGTTTCAGCCCAATTCGACCTATTCGCATTGTATACTCTCTCACGCACATAGTCTATCTAGGTCACTCACTCCAACCCGTCTCACTCTTTCAATCGCATGACGACCCTATTTGATCAATTGACCTTGCTTCCTCCCACGCACAAAATATATCTACACGTCTGTGACTGGATCATCTCTCAAGCTCTATCTTACAACCCTCACCCTTGCCAAAATCTCAATCGGACAATATCTCTCCAGAGTATATATATATATATATATTAAATGAATGTCAGACCACACTCACTTTGTCTCTCTATATATTTGTCTCTCGAATGACCTCTCTTTCTCACGCCGTATCTTCCACACATTGAAGCTACCTCTCCATCCCTCGCACAGCGGGAGCTATTTACATTGCGAGGGGCACTCCACCTTGGATTAATTTGTGTAGGCATTTAGTCTGGTCGGTTTAGATTATATTTTCGTAGCATTCAGCCCACAACTACTCCAAACACTGTTGAGACCACCGCTCCCCTATTTGAGTTACGGATCTCCAGATATAAAAGAAACGGTGCCAAGGCAGAATTCCAGAACACAGAAACAGAGAGATAGATCCAATCTCGGAGGGTCTCCCGCCCCTCCCAAGCCATGGGAGCCAAGGACCAGAGGGGAAACCCTTCTACCATCTAGGGAGAAGGTCAATGAAGAAGAAGAAGGGGGGCTCTCTAACCCTTGCTTCTGGTGGCGCCGAAGCGCTGCCGGGGGCCATCATCATCACCGTGATCTTCACCAACACCTCCGCCATCTTCACCAACATCTCCATCACCTTCCCCCCTCTATCTACAGCGGTCCACTCTCCCGCAACATGCTGTACCCTCTACTTGAACGTGGTGCTTTATGCTTCATATTATTATCCAATGATGTGTTGCCATCCTATGATGTCTGAGTAGATTTTCGTTGTCCTATTGGTGGTTGATGAATTGCTACGATTGATTTAATTTTCTTGTGGTTATGTTGCTGTCCTTTGGTGCCCATCATATGAGCGCACGCATGGATCACACCATAGGTTTAGTTGTATGTTGATAGGACTATATATTGGAGGTCTAGAGTGACAGAAGCTTCAACCTAGCATAGAAATTGATGCATACGGGATTGAGGGGCACCAATATATCTTAATGCTATGGTTGGGTTTTACCTTAATGAACATTAGTAGTTGCGGATGCTTGCTAATAGTTCCAATCATAAGTGCATAGAATTCCAAGTCAGGGATGACATGCTAGCAGTGGCCTCTCCCACATAAAACTTGCTATCCGTCTAGTAAAGTAGTCAATTGCTTAGGGACAATTCCACAACTCCTACCACCACTTTTCCACACTCACTATATTTACTTTATTGCATCTTTATCTAAACAGCCCCTACTTTTTATTTACGTGTTCTTTATTATCTTGCAAACCTATCCTATCACACCTACAAAGACCTCTAGTTTCATACTTGTTCTAGGTAAAGCGAGCGTCAAGCGTGCGTAGAGTCGTATCAGTGGCCGATAGGACTTGAGAGGGTATTTGTTCTACCTTTAGCTCCTCATTGGGTTCGACACTCTTACTTATCGAAAGAGTCTACAACTATCCCGTATACTTGCGGCTTATCAAGACCTTTTTCTGGCGCCGTTGTCGGGGAGTCATAGAGTGGGGTGAATATTCTCATGTGTGCTTTATCACTTGCGGGTTATCAAGACCTTTTTCTGGCGCCGTTGCTGGGGAGTCATAGCGTGGGGTAATTTTTATTTGCTGTCCTTAGTTGTTCTTTATCTTTAGTTATGGATATGGAACACGAAATACAAAAAAATTAGGTGTACTTGCTACTCAGGGAGATGGGGTAACTCCTAAAACCCTCGATTCTCATTATGCGAAAGATATTATGTACTACTTTGATAATCCTGAGAAAACCCCATTCAACTTTATAATGGGAGACACGTTGGATCAACGTGAATACTTTAGGGATTATTGCTTTACACAAAAAGGGAAACTATTATGGGATCAAATTAATATGTTGCGTTGGTATGCTCGGGATCTATGCTTGAGATATGATATTACTTGTTGCTCTAGGATGAAGGATCCACACCTTCCCTTTTCATGCAAATTTAATGATAATGAAACCTTAGATTCGTATGCTAATGGTATATATGATTACTATGATGTTGAACAAATTGAAGAATTTATTGCTTTTAAGGCTACTTATGAAATTGAATCTTTGTTTGAAAAGTATGAAGCTTTTGATGATGATGTTTATAGGCCTGGAAATCTTGCTATAATTAGATATTGCTATGAAAATTATGAATACAATTACAATATTAATGCATTTATTGAGAAAGTCTCCGCTGTCCAAGAAGAGACTAATATTTTGCAGGAAGCTATGGAAGAACAAATCGATGAAACTGTGAGCTCATTGGATGAAAAAGATGATGAGGACAGTGAAGAACAAAAGGAGGAAGAACGGATTGATCACCCGTGCCCGCCTTCTAATGAGAGTAACTCTTCAACTCATACATTGTTTAATTCCCCTTCGTGCTTACCGAAGGATGATTGTCATGATGATTGATATGATCCCGTTGATTCTCTTGAAATATCCCTTTTTGATGATGCTTGCTATGCTTGTGGCCAAGATGCCAATATGAATTATGCTTATGGAGATGAACTTGCTATAGTTCCTTATGTTAAACATGAAATTGTTGCTATTGCACCCACGCATGATAATCCTATTATCTTTTTAATTCTCCCGACTACACTATATCGGAGAAGTTTGTGCTTATTAAGGAATATATTGATGGGTTGCCTTTTACTATTGCACATGATGATTTTGATGAATGTAATATGCATGTGCTTGCTGCTCCTACTTGCAATTATTATGAGAGAGGAACTATATCTCCACCTCTCTATGTTTCCAACACGATAGAATTGCAAGAAACTTCTTATACTATGCATTGGCCTTTACTTGGTGTGCATGAATTGTTCTTTTATGACATGCCGATGCATAGGAAAAGAGTAAGACTTCGTCGTTGCATGATATATCTTACTTTGTGCTCACTACTAAATTACAAATCATTGTTAATTAAAATTGGCTTTGATATACCTTGGGATCTGGGTGGATCCATTACTTGAGCACTATATGCCTAGCTTAATGGATTTAAAGATAGCGCTGCCAGGGAGACAACCCGGAAGTTTTAGAGAGTCATTTATTTCTGTTGAGTGCTTTTATATAGTTTCAAAACAAAAAAATAAAGAGGGGAACCCAAAACTTTTTAAAAAGGAAAGTGAATGTGAGAGAGACAGGCATTGTTGAAGTGGGGGAGCTCCTTGAACTTTGTTCATGCTCACGAAAACTTTGTGAATCTTAATTACAGAAACTTTTCATCAAAAATAATTATCCCCTTGTACAATTCCATTGTATTATAAAAATAATGTGCCAAGGTTTGCCTTTAGGATGTTAACAATGCTTGTTGGTTTGTACGGTGCAGGACAGAAACTTTGGCTGTAGTGCGTGATTTTACATTTTTAACTGGAACGTCAATTGGTTCTGATTCTTTTGCACTGTCTTTCTATACAACTTGTTTATGTTTCCTAGTTTTGGTAGAATTTTTGGGGTACCAGAAGTATGGTGAATGTTCAGATTGCTACAGACTGTTCTGTTTTTGATGAATAGTTTGCTTGTTTTGATGAATCTATCAATTTATATTAGTGGATTAAGCCATGGAAACGTTATATTACAGTAGACACAATGCAAAAACAAAATATTAATTGGTTTTCAACAGTACATAGAGTGGTGATTTGCTTTATTATACTAACGGATCTTACCGAGTTTTCTGTTGAAGTTTTGTGTGGATGAAGTGTCTAATCGAGGAGGTCTCGATATGAGGAAAAGGAGGAGAGGCAAGAGCTCAAACTTGGGGATGCCTAAGGCACCCCAAGTAAATATTCAAGGAGACTCAAGTGTCTAAGCTTGGGGATGTCTCGGAAGGCATCCCCTCTTTCTTCAACAAGTATTAGTATGTTTTCGTATTTGTTTTGTTCATGCGAGATGTGCAAGTCTTGGAGCGTCTTTTGCATTTAGTTTTCACTTTTATTTTATGCACCATGCTGGTATGAGATAGTCCTTGGTTGATTTATAGAATGCTCATTGCACTTCATTTATATCTTTTGAGTATGGCTTTATAGAAAGCTTCATGTGCTTCACTTATATCATTTGAAGTTTGGGTTGCCTGTTTCCCTTTACATAGAAAACCGCCAGTTGTAGAATGCTATTTTGCTTCACTTATATTTGTTAGAGCGTGGGCATATCTTTTGTAGAAAGAATTAAACTCTCTTGATTCACTTATATCTATTTAGAGAGATGACAGGAATTGGTCATTCACATGGTTGGTCATAAAATCCTACATAAAACTTGTAGATCACTGAATATGATATGTTTGATTCCTTGCAATAGTTTTGCGAGATAAAGGTGGTGATATTAGAGTCGTGCTAGTTGAGTAATTGTGAAATTGAGAAATACTTGTGTTGAGGTTTGCAAGTCCCGTAGCATGCACGTATGGTGAACCGTTATGTAACGTAGTTGGAGCATGAGGTGTTCTTTGATTGCTTTCCTTATGAGTGGAGGTCGGGGGTGCGCGATGGTTAACTCCTACCAACCTCCCCCTTAGGAGCATGCGTAGTAGTACTTTGCTTCGAGGGCAAGTAGACTTTTGCAATAAGTATATGAGTTCTTTATGACTAATGTGAGTCCATGGATATACGCACACTCACCCTTCCACTTTGCTAGCCTCTATTGTGCCGCGCAACTTTCGCTAGTACCATGAACCCGTTATTTACCTTCCTCAAAACAGCCACCATACCTACCTATTATGACATTTCCATAGCCATTCCGAGAAATATTTCCATGCAACTTACATTCATTGTCATATTGCTTTGCATGATCGTAAGATAGCTAGCATGATGTTTTCATGGCTTGTCCATTTTTGATGTCATTGCTATGCTAGATCATTGCACATCCCAGTACACCTCCGGAAGCATTCATATAGAGTCATATCTTTGTTCGAGATATCGAGTTGTAATATTGAGTTGTAAGTAAATAAACGTGTGATGATCATCATTATTAGAGCATTGCCCCAGTGAGGAAAGGATGAAGGAGACTATGATTCCCCCACAAGTCGGGATGAGACTCCGGACTTTAGGAAAAATAAAAGAGGCCAAAGAAGCCCAACTGAGAAAAAAGAGGCCAAAGAAGCCTATCAAAAATATAAAAAAATAAAATAAACAAATAAGAATAAAAAAGGAAAATAAAAAAATGAGAGAAAAAGAGAGAAGGGGCAATGTTACTACCCTTTTACCACACTTGTGCTTTAGAGTAGCACCATGTTCTTCATATAGAGAGTCTCTTAAGTTATCACTTTCATATACTAGTGGGACTTTTCATTATAAAACTTGGCTTGTATATTTCGATGATGGGCTTCCTCAAACGCCCGAGGTCTTCATGAGCAAGCAAGTTGGATGCACATCCGCTTAGTTTCCAGTTTGAGCTTTCATACACTTATAGCTCTTAGTGCATCCGTTGCATGGCAATCCCTACTCACTCACATTGATATCTATTGACGGTCATCTCCATAGCCCGTTGATACGCCTAGTTGATGTGAGACTATCTTCCCCCTTTTTGTCCTCACAACCACCACCATATACCACCATAGTGCTATGTCCATGGTTTGCGCTCATGTATTGCGTAAGAGTTGAAAAAGCTGAAACGCGTTAAAAAGTATGAACCAATTTCTTGCCTGAAACCGGGGTTGTGCATGATGGGAGTATTTTGTGTAATGAAGATGGAGCATAGCCAAACTATATGATTTTGTAGGGATGAGCTTTCTTTGGCTATGTTATTTCGATAAGACATAATTGCTTGGTTGGTATGCTTGAAGTATTATTGTTTTTATGTCAAATGATAGACTATTGCTTTGAATCACTCATGTCTTAATATTCATGCCATGATTAGACACATGATCAAGATTATGCTAGGTAGCATTCCACATCAAAAATTATCTTTTTATCATTTACCTACTCGAGGACGAGCAGGAAGCTTGGGGATGCTCATACGTCTCCGTCGTATCTATAATTTTTGATTGTTCCATGTCAATATTATTCAAGTTTCATATACTTTTGGCGACTTTTTATATTATTTTTGGGACTAATATATTGATCCAGTGCCTAGTGCCAGTTCCTGTCTGTTGCATGTTTTATGTTTCGCATAAACCCCATATCAAACGGAGTCCAAACGGGATAAAAACGGACAGAGAATTATTTTGGAATATTTGTGTTTTTTGGGAAGTAAAATCAATGCGAGATGGTGCCCAAGGTGGCCAGGAGATAGGGGCCCACGCCACTTTAGGTGGGCGCGCCCCCACCCTCCTGGGCCACTCGTAAGGCGGTTGATGCCCTTCTTTGGCCGCAAGAAAGCTAATTTTTGGAAAATGATTTGGGCGAAGGTTTCAATCCAAGGAGTTATGGATGTCCAGATATAAAAGAAATGGTGCCAGGGCAGAATTCCAGAACGCAGAAACAGAGAGATAGATCAAATTTCAGAGGGGATCTCGCCCCGCCCAAGCCATGGGAGCCAAGGACCAGAGGGGAAACCCTTCTCCCATCTAGGGAGAAGGTCAAGCAAGGAGAAGAAGAAGGGGGGCTCTCTCCCCCTTGCTTCCGGTGGCGTCGGAGCGCTGCCAGGGGCCATCATCATCACCGCGATCTTCACCAACACCTCCGCCATCTTCACCAACATCTCCATCACCTTCCCCCCTCTATCTACAGCGGTCCACTCTCCCGCAACCTGCTGTACCCTTTACTTGAACATGGTGCTTTATGCTTCATATTATTATCCAATGATGTGTTGCCATCCTATGATGTCTGAGTAGATTTTCGTGTCCTATTGGTGGTTGATGAATTGCTATGATTGATTTAATTTCCTTGTGGTTATGTTGTTGTCCTTTGGTGCCCATCGTATGAGCGCGTGCGTGGATCACACCATAGGGTTAGTTGTATCTTGATAGGACTATGTATTGGAGGGCTAGAGTGACAGAAGCTTCAACCTAGCATAGAAATTGATGCATACGGGATTGAAGGGGCACCAATATATCTTAATGATATGGTTGGGTTTTACCTGAATGAACGTTAGTAGTTGCGGATGCTTGCTAATAGTTCCAATCAGAAGTGCATAGAATTCCAAGTCAGGGATGACATGCTAGCACTGGCCTCTCCCACATAAAACTTGCTATCCGTCTAGTAAAGTAGTCAATTGCTTAGGGACAATTCCACAACTCCTACCACCTCTTTTCCACACTCACTATATTTACTTTATTGCATCTTTATCTAAACAGCCTCTACTTTTTATTTACGTGTTATTTATTATCTTGCAAACCTATCCTATCACACCTACAAAGACCTCTAGTTTCATACTTGTTCTAGGTAAAGCAAACGTCAAGCATGCGTAGAGTCGTATCAAGGGCCGATAGGACTTGAGAGGGTATTTGCTCTACCTTTAGCTCCTCGTTGGGTTCGACACTCTTACTTATTGAAAGAGGCTACAACTACCCCATATACTTGCGGGTTATCTGCGACCAGGGCCTTCAAGCCGCACGTCAATAGGCAACATATGTAGAACAACAATGTTTGTTGTACCCCCCTTTGTTCACATAATGTTTTTATATTACCATAGCCTATTTAATGGATAACATGTAATATTATTTTTAGTACTATTCACCTTCACTTACTGGTGGGTTCCATGTGTGCTCTCTCTCTCCTCCTCTTCTGCGTTTGGACGCACGGGCAAACAAGAAGAACTCGTGGGCGATGTTGCCATTGACCATGTCTGGACGCGTTCACAAGTTACGGCACTAGTTTCACATACTAGCAGCACTAGTCAGTGTGTACGTGCAATGCACGTTAATTTGGAAGTATATTAAGTGCATGCGGATATTAAGTAGGATATTTGATGCGGAGCATCCTACGGACATCACCACGTCAAGAGCCCATTCGGCAAGTGACACGTGCGACATCTACTTCACACACACTAAGGTGAATCATCTCCTTTACACGTGCTCACTTGACCCCTTCGAGGATGGCATACTACTTGACACTTCTCCCGTGTGCATGCATAGGTATTGTCGGAACTTCACGGACAACGAGGAGGAGTGCAAGCGCCAAGGAACGACTACACCATCCGCGAGGGAAGCGTGGAAGAGAAGACGGAAGAAAGGAAGAAGAAGAATGGAGCAAGACTGGAGTTGCCCGGATCATCCGGACACCCAGCCGGACGATCCGGACCGAGCCCGGATGATCCGGACGACCTCCCGGATGATCCGGCTAACGTGCCCGAAGACAACAGAACCTGCTCGACGAAGCCGGATCATCCGGACGGTCGCCCGGATCATCCGGACCCCCGACACCCGGATCACCTGGGCCACCTTCCGGATCATCCGGACCCCGCCTGCGTGCGTGACTTGGGCCGAAGCCCGTGTACCCCTTTGCCCCTCATTTACCCCTTCGCCCCTTGGGCTATAAATAGACCTCCTCCACCTCCTTTCTAGGGTTAGCAAAGTGATAGCTCATTCTTAGGTGAGCTTTGCTCCTACCTATCTCTACTCTTGAGAGAGAGAGACCACTACTCCATTGGAGGCCAAGACCTCCATCTAGGAGAAGATCCCGCGGGATATCATCAAGACCCCCTTGTGGGAAGATCCATCTAGGATATCATCAAGACATCCTCTTGGAGATGAACCTTACCTTGTATCTTTCCCTTTGTTGTTCATGTACCTTGTGACCTTGTGTGTTTGATTGTCTAGTGGATGTGTGATTTGGACTTGTTCTTGAGTGTTTCCCCTTGTGATTTCTCCCTGTTCTTCCCCGTGTTCATCGTGTTCTTCGAGGGATCCCACTCCAAACGTGAAAGATCGTCGCTATAGGGTTCCACCCTACATCATATGGTATCATGAGCCACGTTGATCACGTTTTTGGAGCCCCTACCCCGTGTTTCCTAGCTTGATTTTGTTGTTTTCGTCCTAAATCCGAAAATCCCCACCAAAAATAGCCCCAAATTTTTTTTGTGATTTGTTGGTTTGATGATGTTTTGTTGATTTTGATCCATGGATTTGCTTGGTTTCAAGTGGATCTAGCATTTCCCCAAGTTTCCCCACCTTCCATCCACGAAATCTCGTCAATTTTGACCCCAAAATCCCCAAATTCCGCCCAAAAATTCATCTCCACGAGCAAATCCCGAGCGGATTGACTTGCCCGGATCATCCGGACCTTCTCCCGGATCATCCGGACAACCCCCGGATCAGCTGGACGCCCCCCCCCCCCCCCCCCCGGACGTCCGGATAACCCACGCACCCAGAAAACAGAACCGGCGCTGACGAACCCGGATCATCCGGATTTCCTCCCGGATCATCCAGACCTAGCCCGGATCATCCGGACCTCCTCCCGGATGTCCGGTTAACCCTGAGACTGCTTCGGCTGAAATTTTGTTTTGGTCATAACTAATTCATCCGAACTCCGATTTTGACGTTCTTTAGCTCGTTTTGAAGCTCCTGACATCCCCCATCCCACAAAAATACCACCAACATCATTTGACTCCATCATATTTTCTGAAAGTTGGCAAGTTTGCCTAGGCCCTCCACCATATCATCCGCATTACCACCACCGACTTCCGCAACCTAACCCATTTTGTTCGCCATTGCATTAGTGGTTGTTTGAGTTGTGATTTGAGTCTCCTAAGGTGTTTAGGCTACTTAGGGACAATTGCTTCTTCATCAACTACCACCACCACTTCCGCATAGGCGTGCCCACCATACACTTCCGCCACCACCAACTTAACCCAATTTTGTTTGAGCTTGTTTGAGTTGTGGCTTGTGTCTCCTAAGGTGTTTCGGCTACTTAGGGACGGCAACTTCAACTCCGACTCGTGTATAGCCCATCATTACACTTCCGCATTGCCTAGCGCAACACCACCACCGCTTTCCACTACCACCATTTTGACATTTGTCATTTGAGATTTTGAGTTTGCGGTTTTTCCGTTTCCTAAGGTGTTTCGGCTAATTAGGGACGAGTCTCCATCATCTTGGTATCTACACCAAGAACACCGCCACTCATCATCGCAAAGGACGGTAACCTCGACGACACCTTTGTATATTCCCTTGCAATTGCATTGTTAACCCCTAGCCCATTTTGCGTTACTTGCCTATCGAGACTAGCCATTTGAGTATTGCCGGCAATGTTACTTGTGCACATTAGTGGTCTCCACCATCCATTGCATACATACCATATCATCTTGGTATCATATCATCCATTGTGCCTCAAGTTTGTTCCCGCATATACACAATTGCTATCTTGGTTTGTGCATTGTGCAAATTGGCCATAGAGAAAAAAAAGAGAAAAAAGCTTTTAAGCAAAAAGAGAGCAAAGAGCTCATGACCAAGTGCCATAGCATCATACCCCATTGCACATAAGAGCCATGTCAAAATCTACATCATATGATATCATGCTTGAGAGAAACACCGGGAACCATACATACATAGCATACTTGGGATAGAAGTTTATCCATTTCGCATCTATAGGTTGTGCACAAGTGTCGTATCCGCCTAATGAGCAATCGTGCTAGCGTCTCTCTTGAGTTGTGCAACACGAGCGTTTTCCGTGGACTCCACATTTTGTGCTCATTCCTTGGTTGCACGACCCCATTTATCTATCCGTGTGTGTGTTTCCGTGTACCATTTGCTATTGATCTACTTGTTTCACTTGCGAATTTGTGAATCTCTTTCAACATTATTGACTCTTGCTAACATTTTGCATTAAATTTTTGTGCCACTATCCTCACCGAGCTCTACCATAAGCTTTACTTGATAGGTGTGAGTGAACAAGTCCGGTACCAATTCCACTATTCTTTCATCTCACATTGAGTGACACGGGATACATCCTAAACTTTGGGAAAAGGTAACTTGGTATTGTTTATCTCATTTCCTACTCACCTCTACTCGAGTCTTGTGATGGATAGGCAAGGCATTTCATCTTCGGTCTACAACAACAACGACGAGTTCGATGCCATGAACAATAACTTCGACGCCAAGATGCAAGCTAAAATGGAGGAGATCAAAGCCCTCATCAAGTCCTACAAGCGATCTTCCTCATCTTCGAGAAGACGCTCAAGAGCACATGCTTCCGAGCTACCATCTCCGGCAAGATCACATCGGCATCGACACCATCACCAACAAGAACGTGAAGGTCAAGAGCTCTACATCAACAACCGCTCAATGACTTCACCATCTCCCTTGGCATCTTCGCCAAGCGACTTCAAGGCATCTTCGCCTACCGACATACGGCATCTTTGCCAACAAGAACCCCAAGACTACGCTCAAGAGAAGCTCCCCAAGCTCAAGCCCGCGACTTCCACGAGCTACTACGACCTCGACATCGACCATGCGATTCCTTTCTATGGGACTCAAGAACCCGAGGAGTACCTCGAGTGGGAGCGTTTGATGGACGACTACCTCAAGCTACATCAAGTTCGTCCCGAAGATCAAGTGAAGTGCGCCACAAGAAACTTCCATGACTACGCCTCGATATGGTGGCTTCACACACCTTCAAAGAGCTACGAGATGAGTTGGCCCAAGACGAAGAGAGCTTTACGGAGAGAGTTTATGCCTCCAACCTACACAGAACAACTTTGACGCCAATTGGAGAACACCACCCAAGGATCCAAGTCCATCGACAAGTACTTCAAGGAGATGATGATTGCCTTGCGATGAGCCGGCGTGGACGACCCCATTTCGATGAAGTTCCACTTCATGATGGGATTGCACAACGACATCTCCAAGACCATCTTCCTCGAGAACTACAAGTCCATCAACGACTACTACATTGGTGCTCTCAAGGCGGAACAAGAACTCATGAAGGCCAAGGCTTCTCCACCCCAAGCAAACTTCGCGGCGACCAAGCTCTACGACAAGCATGAGGCTAGTACCACCATGATGTCCAAGGCCGACAAGATCCAAAATGATTCTCCCAAGTGTGACTTCACCGCCATCCCTCTTTGTGGCATTGATGATGCCGAGTCTACTTCGACTCTTTTTCAAGACGGTGCGGCGACGAGTACGACTACAGAGACCCTCAAGGACCAAGCTTTGGAGGTGAGCGACAAGGTGGCGAGCAAGGATGATGCTTCCATCTTTGGAGGCGAGAGTGATGATGTGCCATCTCCGGCCTTCATCTACGGCGACGGTGACGAGGTGATCGAGCATGGGATTTTCCCTTCGGTCATGGAGGAGAGTGATGATGTGCCATCTTCGGCCTTCATCCATGGTGACGACGACGAGATGGTTGAGCATGGGATCTTCCCTTCGACCACGGCGACGTATGATGACTTGAGTGACTTGTGCCACCATATTGAGAGTGAGAGTGACTTCACCACTAGCCCCATATATGATGAGTTGCCACAATTCCCATGTGAGGAGAGCCACAACCCCCACCACTTGAGTGAGATGAGTGACTCCACCATACGTGAGTTTGAGTGCACCTATTTTGAGGGAGTGAGTGAACCACCACATAGAGACAGTGAGATAGTTGATAGGTCTCATGAGGCCATTTGCATTTCTAACAACTTGACCTCTACCTCTATTGTGTCTTCTCGTTTGGTGCTAGGTCCAATTTATGATGACGCGCCGATCCTCGACGACTTCGTCCTCCCTTTGGACAAGACGATGGCCATGGTGGATTATGATGCACCGCCCACATGGTTCCATCAAGATGATGATGATGACCACCATTTGGTCTTTCCCACCTCACCTACACCACTTGAGTGGAATGACAAAGGTAACATAGGTGAAGGTGATGCTCTAGTCCCACTAGTGGACATTCTTGACATTGATTGCTTGCATGATGTTGATCCACCTATTGCCATGCTTCATGCTAGTATGATTTCCCCATGCGATGATTTGCCCATTTATGATGAGTATGATGATTCTCTTGTGGAGTCTATTAGTTGTGATGCCATGTTACATAGGATTTCTTGTGACAATTCTTAAGGTCACATCATGTTTGATAATTCGCTTGACTTGTCATATGCTATGCATGAGATCCATCATATTTCTTATTTGCAATCTCTTCATAGTGACTATGCATATGCCATTAAAATAAACCCAATTTGCACATATGGCATAGATGACAAGCCCATGGTTATTGGCATTTGTTTCTCTTGTGATGATATTGATATGCTCCCTTTGCATCATTTATCTCATATGCCATGCCATGACCACCTAGCTTCGGATATGCATTGTTTTGGATGTTGTCCATTTTCTCCATATGATGTTTCCGATATTGCTCATGAGGAGACCCCCATAGTTTCCTCATACATTTTAGGAGATTTTGACCCATCCCATCCATTGCATGATCCCAATACTTGTGAGCACCATATGCTCCCCATGAATAAACATGCTTTTGATGTGCCATATACTTGTTTGCTCAATTTGTGTCCCCATCGTGTCATACATACTAACTATTCTTTCATGATGGATGACATGTTCTTATACCACGCATCAAATTTCTTTGAGCGATGCCTATCTTGTGCTAACTCACACGTGCACATACACATCATGATGAATGATGTGTACATTTACCACACACACAATTTCTTTCGTTTGTGTCTCTTTTGTGTAGGTACCCAGGAATACTTGTCAACCTCGCAATCCCACGAGTTGACAAAATGAGCTCTTGAGAGCAATGACGATTTGGGATCCCGTGGACTATCCTTACCACCGTTCCCTTCGCGCAAGGGCTACGCGCAACTCCTCTACTTGGCTCTCACACGGCTATGGGCCATTTACCACTTCTCACATTATGCTCATTTTACCGTGTTCACTTTGCATGCTATGCTTGCTTCTATGCCTTTGCCATGCAATTGTGACCCTTGTTTGCATCTACCCATGATTCTCCATTATGATATTCCTATGTGTATTTGCATGCTTGGTGGAGATCCTTGTTGTTTTTGCCATGTTTATCATGTGCCCCATTCTATTGATGCTTGTTGTGTTGGGAGAGTCATGATGACCCAGTGCTATTCACATATGGCCTCTCGCCAATACATTCATGTTATTGTACTCATATCTTGCTTTCATGCTTGTGCTATGACTTGTGAATTATTCATGCCCACTATTTGCACCAATGACATGTTTGCCATGATTCCTCCTAGTATGTTGCATCTTCGCACTACTAGCTTGCTTGATTTGATAGCCATGAATGCTCGCTATATTGCATCACCCATGTTCCACTACTTGCTTTCTTGGGTTGATGACATATATGCTCATGCCTCTCACATGATATATCTTGATCATTGTCTCTTGTGTTATAAGTGCTCATCTCATGCGGTTGGTGACAACCATCTATATGCTTTGCACATGATTCATATTGCTTCGTGTCATATATCTCCATGTGTTGCCTCTCTCATGCTAGATTTGCCATGTATTGAGTGCAACAATGCTTATAGCCTTGCTCATGAGATTGCCCCCATAGCATTCTCACACATGTTTGGAGACTTTGACATATTCCTTGTGAAGCATGCTTGTATTATCTCTTTGCACCATATACCTAGTGCCGTGAATATCGCCATTGTTGCATCATATTACTCATGCGCTTGTGCTTCTAATGGTTATGTGCAAGAGAAGAGAACCATCATGATGGATGATGTGTTTATCTACCATGCACATCCGTTCTTTGTTTTGTTGTGTGCATGTGTAGGATACTTGGACTTTGTGTCGACTTCCACTTCACGTGAGTTGACCATTCGAGCTCTTGAGAGCGAGCCTCATACATTCTACCACGACTCGCTTCTACACCGCGCTTGCTTGCGCTTCGGCATTGTGAATAATGCACAAGGACATGCCTTCAAGGTGACATCTTTCCTGAGCATGGATATTGCGGATAATACTACTTGTGTTGCTTGCACCGTGAGACTTATTGGTCATCTTGGACCACTTGATTGCGCACTTGCTAGAGATCTTGCTTTGACTTGCCATTATCACATTCCCATGCATCATGATATATATGCCTTGTGTGTTGCATCCAATTCTTGGACTACTTGCTACTATCATATGGTTGGTTTCACCAATACCATTTCTTCACATATGCCATGTCCCTTTGCTTGTCACATGTTTGACTTGATTGCCTCACACATGATGAACAATTGCTCTTTCCATTGTGTTGAGTGCCATGATATCTTCACTACACCCTATGCACGTTATGCTTGGATTGTCTTGCACTTACCCCATGTGTTTAGACATTTCACTATATTTGGTGTTGTGAATGACTCTTATGCCTACCATAGACCGTTCAGTGAGCACTTTATGCATGCTTGCTATGACCTTGAGGTAGATGCTTGTTCACTTATCACATATATTTGCATCTTGACCTCCCATTTGCATGCTTGTTCCCATGATATACTTGATTGTGCTCAATTTATATGCTCAAATGCCATGCCACACTTCTTTGTCAAACCATATGCTATGCTTGATGACAACACTTGTTGGGTGAATCACCTCTTGAATGCTTGGTTTTGCTCTTACGACAACCACATTTGTTTTTCCAAGTGCTTGTTATCTTTGCTACTTTTGAAGGAATTACAAGACGGTGCGACATTGGAGAGTGCCCATTTGGAACTACAAGATGACGAATGCTTGGTGATCATCCACTTCTACACGACGACATCATCTCTTTCCCATGGTGATTTGGATTTCGATCCCAGGTCGGATATTTCCCAAGGGGGAGGGGATGATGCGGAGCATCCCACGGACATCACCACGTCAAGAGCCCATTCGGCAAGTACACGTGCGACATCTACTTCACACACACTAAAGTGAATCATCTCCTTTACACGTGCTCACTTGACCCCTTCGAGGATGGCATACTACTTGACACTTCTCCCGTGTGCATGCATAGGTATTGTCGGAACTTCACGGACGACGAGGAGGAGTGCAAGCGCCAAGGAACGACTACACCATCCACAAGGGAAGCGTGGAAGAGAAGACGGAAGAAAGGAAGAAGAAGAATGGAGCAAGACTGGAGTTGCCCGGATCATCCGGACACCCAGCCGGACGATCCGGACCGAGCCCGGATGATTCGGACGACCTCCTGGACGATCCAGCTAACGTGCCCGAAGACAACAGAACCTGCTCGACGAAGCCGGATCATCCGGACGGTCGCCCGGATCATCCGGACCCCCGACACCCGGATCATCCGGGCCACCTTCCGGATCATCCAGACCCCGCCTGCGTGCGTGACTTGGGCCGAAGCCCTTGTACCCCTTCGCCCCTCACTTACCACTTCGCCCCTTGGGCTATAAATAGACCTCCTCCACCTCCTTTCTAGGGTTAGCAAAGTGATAGCTCATTCTTAGGTGAGCTTTGCTCCTACCTATCTCTACTCTTGAGAGAGAGAGACCACTACTCCATTGGAGGCCAAGACCTCCATCTAGGAGAAGATCCCGCGGGATATCATCAAGACCCCCTTGTGGGAAGATCCATCTAGGATATCACCAAGACCTCCTCTTGGAGATGAACCTTACCTTGTATCTTTCCCTTTGTTGTTCATGTACCTTGTGACCTTGTGTGTTTGATTGTCTAGTGGATGTGTGATTTGGACTTGTTCTTGAGTGTTTCCCCTTGTGATTTCTCCCCGTTCTTCCCCGTGTTCATCGTGTTCTTCGAGGGATCCCACTCCAAACGTGAAAGATCGTCGCTATAGGGTTCCACCCTACATCAATATTATTTGCGTGCTATTATGTGATTAGCACTATTTTTGGCATGAAATTAACTGCACGCTAAACGTGTTGAGCGCTCGACATTGAAGCAGCCTAGGTTGTTGGATGACAAGGAATACATGTGGTTTGATGACGTTTTATATTTAATTTGATATGGCTCTAGTAGAACATTCAATTGATCAAACCATAGATTTCATTTAGTATGACTCCGACTTTAAATTATACGACGATCAATCTAAAATAAACAGAAATGATAAACATTCGGATTTTAAGCATGGCAATCTGAACGTTTTTCATGGCAAATCTAGATTATGCGGCGGCGGCGGGGGCGTCTTGCAGTGGGAAGCGGCTCCTCTGCTGTGCTATGTGTGTCGTCGGGCCACTGACCGACGGCGACGGTGGCGTCTTGCGCCATTGTTGGCGTACTCCTCGACGTTGGCCTATCTTCAAGGAAGGCCAAAATGTTCTGGACTTCGAAACGAGTCAACTGGCGGGAGGAGGCGACTGGCGTTGTTGCTAGGAAGCGGTCGACGGCGGCCATCCATGCCGCTGAGGGGGGCACTGGTACCCTCGTGGGGACAGGCGCTATCAACGGCGTGGTGGAGACATTTGTGTGCACATGCACCGGCACGGGCACGCACGGCAATGCACGCACAGGCGCATGTGCTGGCAGGTGCACGGGCACCGGCACGGGCATGCGCGTCAGTGCACGCGCACGCGCATGCGCTGGCAGGTGCATGGGTACGTGAAAGTCGGTGGGGACCTCATGGAACCCTGTGGCATCAAGCTCGGTGACAATGTGCGGCTCCCAGCCCATCAATGCCACGGGGATGGGCGCTGGCGCAATTGGGGCAGCGGGAGCCGGAACGGGAGTGGGGACAGGCGCGACGTCTTCCCGCAAGGCCAGTTGAAGCTCGTCCCAAAGCGCCTTATGTTCTTCAGACTCCGGCTGGTGTCTTCCTCAGGAAACTGGAAGACTAAGGGCAGACCATCGCGATGCGGCATGGCGTACATCTAGTTCAGGCTAGTTGGAGGTAGACGATAGGAGAATCGGAGAGGAAGAGAGAAGATTGTAGCGATACTGGGTAGTGCAGGGTTGATTTTAGATTGCGGCGCTGGAGACATTAAAAGGGGGAGCAGTTGGGATGAAGGTGGCCGGCGGAGCCTGGTCAAAGAGCTCGCCTCCCGGTGAGCCTGCACAGTGGTCTGCTCGCATGCCTCCCTGTCAGCCGGCATAGCGGTCTGCTCGCACGCCTCTTGTCGACTCATACGTTTGCTCGGACGGCACCTGCCGATGAGAAGCGGGACTATTGGCGGCACGTAAACACCCACGGTTTCAATAGTGAAGGCGTTCGCCTTAACGTGACTGGCCTTTGTTCCAAAATACCTTGGCTCTTCATTTGTGCAACTTGTCATAAGCAGCTTGTCTCAAATTGAAGAAAAAATTACAAAGTAATATTTGTGCCATATCACGTGACCATGCTCAGTTTCAAGAATTTATGGTCACTTTTGGATTTTCTGAAATTTAAGATCCAGGATTCGAAACAATATCATAACATGCATCATGCAATAAATATTCAAGCCATACATTTTTCCTGTTGTATTTCTTAAGAAAGGATTTGGTCAAACATTTTGCTTAGTTAGACTTCAGACAAGTTATATATGCAGAGTAAAAGGATAATCCCTCCGTACCAGTGCATTGCTTGATATATTAACTCAAGTAATAGGCATGAACAAATGGGCTCAATTCTGTGCTCATCCTGGTGTAGTAGTAGTAGTACTAGGCAATGCAGTTGACGGGTGACCTTGGCGAGCGGCGACCAAGGGAATTGAACCATGCTCAGCATTGTAGGTAATGTTGTCTAGTTACTAAAGCATCCCTCTATTGTTCATCGTAAGTCATTATTGGCCGGGGACATGAGGGGAATTTCCTTAGGCTAGAATTCTGGCCGCCAGATATTTTGACTCGAAACGCTGAGGCTCGACTGGTTGGGGTTGCCTAATGTGCGCACCACGCACGCCACCAGAAGGACACGAGCCCGTTTTTATTTTATTTTTATTTTTTAGGATCAACATGAGCCAAGGTCTGGCTGGTACGCCGTTGGGTCCTACCATTCGAGAATACGGAAGGAACCTTTTAAATTTCCGAACGAATCTATGTGTATTACAATGCCCGTATTGTCCTTGCAAATACTAATCTCAACGTGGTAATTGATTTATGACGAGTTGTTGAATTAGAGTGAGTTTGTGATATAGTGATCTCAACGTGGATTTCACATTTCATGGTATCCCTAGTAAGTTTTTCAATGCAAATTCAAATTTAAAAGATGAATAATATGGAGGTGAGAAATCTTTGTATGTATCAAGCATATGACCACACACACACAGAGAGAGAGAGAGAGAGAGACACACACACACATGAACACAACAACAATCTAGTAAGTATAGTGCATCAATTTTTCCAAACCATGCATGTCTAACACGAATTCAAAAATACTCCTTCTGTTCGTAAATATTAGTCTTTTAGAGATTTCAACAAGTGACTACATACGGAGCAAAATGAGTGAATCTACACTCTAAAATATGTCTATATACATCCGTATGTGCTAGTCCATTTGAAATCTCTAAAAAGACTAATATTTAGGAATGAAGGGAGTAAAATGTAAGACATAAATGGTCCTCAATTCAATATTTAAAATGAACATGAAACTGAAACATGAATATTAAGTCTAGTACGACACTACATGCAAATGTTGTGTTTAGGCGGAGCTATGATTGTCGGGGATCAACCCCTCGACCTTAGATAAAATTGTGAAGCTCTGTTTAGGGTTGTTTATATTATATTTGTCCCCAACCTCCCAACCACCGATTGGTTGTGCACCCCCACCCCTTCTCTCCGGGAGAATATCATGTGCCCCCATACCTTAGATGCAATATGCCGATACGAGTTGCTTGGAGCTTGTAGATCTGAGATATAGCAGCTCACATGATGTCTTAATATTTTTACAGGAAACCTTGATGAGTTTGAGAATTGCACACAATTTGTACAAAAAATACTCAGATGCCCTTGGATCCCATATCCAACAACCTCGAAGCACGTATCACCGTAGCATCTAAGATGAAGGAGGACATCATATTCTCAGTATGTAAGAATATCATGTGCTACCACACCTTAGATGCTTTGGTGATACAAGCTCTTCGGAGCCGTTGGATTTGTGACCCAACACCTCCTCGGTGGTTCGAATGGTTTTTTGCAGGAAAAGTCCCCAAAGAGTTCGGCCACTTCTTACAAGCACAAAGACTACTCAGATGCCATTGGATCTCAAATCAAATGACCTCGAAGCTCGTATCACCGTAGCATCCAAGCTGCGAGAGCACCTTATGTTTTCTTGCACGGGAGAATATGAGGTTCTCCCGCATCATAGATTCTATGGTGATACGAGTTCACGGTGATCTAACGGCCCACAGTAGGAGGTTTGAATGTTTTTGCAATATATGGCTGAGAAAGTTTGGGAATTGCGCAAAAAGTACAAGTACTACACATGTGCCATCTGATCACTGATCATACGACATAGATGCTCATATCACCGTCGCGGGTAATTAAGCTACTGGGAGCACCTAATATGAGCAACGGGGAGCCGTTGGATCCAAGATGCAGCGACACACATGAGGCCAGAATGTTTTATTTGCAAAAAAAACCTTTGGAGAGTTTGGAAATTGCACATAATTACAAAGACGACTCTCAAGCCATTGGATCTCACTTCCAGCGGTGTAAAAACTCGTATCACCACAGCATCTAAGCTGCGGGGTGGATGTGATATTCTATGCCGCTGTCATTTTTGTTCGTAAACTTGCAAAATATGTGAAACTCGTGCCATTACTTGTCTAACCGCGCTTAGTGTTTGTTCAAAAAAAAACCATCCTACACTGACATATCGGAACAACACACGGGGGTCCCACTTGTCATTAATCAAATTTGGACCTAAAACTAACAAATCTGAAAGACGAGATTCGAACTAGCAACCTGGACTACAAAGCGTAAGTCGATAGCCTAAAACAACAACGGTTGTTGGCTTTGTCGCATAAATTGATTTTATACAGTATTACGTTGAGTAGAGTAGAGGGAGTGCCTCGTCAACACGTGCATGATCGTTGATTCACTTACTGGTGGGTCCCAGGTCTGCGATCTCTCTCTTCTCTCCATCGTCTAAACTTTGCATGGGCACACACGAAGAGCGGCGCAAGCTTCCCGTGGTGTTATTACAACTAAATTGCCTAGAACAAGAGATGTTGTGGCTGGTCGAGATAGAGCTAACCACACCTATCCTCCGTGCCACGTTAGCATGATGAAGCTGTGTGGCTAGTGGGGTGTTTTCGACAGACTGGCTGGGTCCCGAGGTCGAACCATAGGTACTATGTCTGATACAGTATATTTTTACACGCACATTTTTCCTCCGTGCCGAGACGTGGCACACCCTACCGCGTGGTTTCGGGGTCCTCCCGGGTGGTGCACGCATATATTATTCCTAACGTGGGATGCCCTACCGCATGTTTTCTAGGTCCTCCTCGATTGTAGCGCCGAAGCAAGTAAATGAGTTGTCAAATCCCGAAAGACCACATTTCCCCCCGAGTACATCAGTGAAGCACGGTGGCTAGCTAGTTGGGCTAGTTCGACCGATTAGCTAGGCCGCCGCCACATTTGTTTTTTCACCCCTTTTTTATGTACTTGCCGGCAGGTAAATTTAAATATCCACCGCGGTGTTGCTCTGGTGTTTGGGTGCGGCAGGATTTTTCAATTTTTGATTGACGGGAGCAGGCGCAACAGCAATTAGTCACGATGACTCCGCCTGTAATACCCACTGCTCCCTGATGTGAGAAGTCGTCGACTGGTGTTTTACCATGGTGAAAACCAAAAGATTCCCCACTCCTCGGTTGGCTCCCTCCTGCATTTTATCCATTTCGCCCCCTTTGCTTCCTCTCCCCATTGTTCTACTTGGTGCCATGGCGGCTCAGTAGATCACGGAGTCCGAGGTGAGGCGCCTGACACAGGAGCTCTAGACCAAGGATGCGGAGCTCAGGGCCAAGGACGTGGAGCTCCATGAGCTCAAGGAGGAGAGGAGAGCCATGCTCCTCCGTTCTGTGCAGGAGTTCACGGGGCTTCAAATGCGGCAGGTGTCCACAACAAAGATGCTCGAGGCGTCAGCGGAGTTGCTGCAGAAAGCGGGAGATACGATAGACCGTCAGGGCAACCGGCTGGAGCGCGAGCGGGCCGATTGTGTCGAGGTCCAGGATCGCCTCAGCCACTTGGTGAACCAAGTTGCCACACACGTGTTGCGTCTGCGTGATGCCTACCGTCGTGCCAGTGTGACCATGCCGGCCGTTGGGCTAAACCCGTTCGACCACCCGGTCGACTTCAACGAGTTGCGGCTTCCTGACCTGGTCTCCTTCTTCACGTATATCTCCGAGGAGCTGAGCCATCCCCGCGCGATGGTGGGGGCGGAGCTGGACAAGGAGGGGTTGTAGGCTGCCGTCGCCGTTGTCCGGCGAATCCTTTTAGGGATCCGTCACCGAAATCCATTCGTGCCATTGGACGCCGTCTTTGACGAGCTGGCTCCCATCGACCGGGAGCGGGGTCTGCGGGCGGTTGCACCCTGCATCACCAACATCGTGCGCCTTGAGAAGCAGAGGTACTTCGGTGGTGTTTAGGTGCCCTCTGGATTGGCATGTCCATGTCTCGGTGCAACATGACAGTTGGATCAAACTCAGACGGTGTCAATCAGTCACTGTAGCACAAAGCGTGTGGGTGTGTTTGGTTGCATTCTTATCTCAATACAGTTGTTTCCTCTTCGTGTATTTGTGTTAACCTACTAGTGTGGACTCATGCACGCTTCATGCACTCTGCCAAACACCCAAAAGTGGGTCGAGAAGGGAACTTTTGCTCCCATCCCGTGCACCCTTCAAAACCCTGCCTAACACTATTCGTGCTTCATATGGTTCATGTTTCATGGAGTACTGTAGCACCGTACTCTCCGTGCACTGTAGACCTAGCTCCGTTAACATTGATCTCACCATTCATTCTCGACCGGACAGTCAAAAAAGCGGTACTATGGTACTACATTACTATTCTTATAGTTGGCATGTGCACAACATCATTTGTTATCGTCATATCTTACTAAACTAGCAACAAGATTTTGTAGTATTGGCGTATGAACCACTGCACATGCCTAGTAGTAGGAGCACTGTGTATGTTTAAGTGGCTGTCATGTTTCGCACTCCTCCGTCGTAAGAGTGGAAACGCTTGCTATAATCATTTTTTCTTCAAAAAAACAGTGGACACGCTCTACCGTGCGGATCCTCCTCTAGCCATGCACTAAATTACTCGCGTTCACCGATGTGTGAGACAACCAGCATCGGGTCCACTAGCCATGCACTAAATTACTCCGTAGTAGAGTGACGGTAGACTACCTCGATCGAAGCGCCGCAGTAATGCACAATGAGCCGTCAAATCACAAAAACTCCTCCTTTCTAGCAGTAAGTTGGACGGACGAAGCAACCATCATTTCACTCTTCTCTCTCAGCTTCCTCTCTTGAAGAAAACCCCCACTCACTTCTCCCTCATCTCGTTCCTCATTTCACACTTCTCTCTCAGCTTCCTCTCTTGGATGGACGGTGGAGCACCGGCCGACGTGATGTCTATGGCTCTGGCCAAAACCGTCGAGGCTCATGGTACGAAGAAGCGCAAGCACCCCGCCGAGACTACCGCAGACAAGCTCAAAGCCATCGCCATGTCCAAGCCCCCCTCTCCGAGATTCCTCATTAAGCAATTCCAGGTAATATCTCTTCTTGACAAGCATTTTCTCGATCTTGATCGTGTTTTTTCATCTAACACGCAGTACTAGTACTAGTAGTACAACTTTCTAGGTGATCTTGCATGTGATTTTTGTGTGCCAAATCACGGTTCTAAATTCCTCTTTTGACCAAAATATGCGAGAGGTTGACACTGACTTCTTATAGATTACTTTCAACTACTCCCTCTGTCCCAAATTTCTTGTCTTAGATTTGTCTAGATACCGATGTATCTAATACTAAAATGTGACTTGATACATCCGTATCTAGACAAATTTAAGACAAGAATTTTGGGACGGAGGGAGTACTTTATGAACATCAAGGCTACCTATGAAGAGGGTATATTTTCCTTAATAACTTGTCTTATGGATATTACAAGTAATCCCTCTGCTGTCATGCCTTTGAAGACATGTTCTAATGTCTTTGTTCACCCATTTCTGTGCGTACATGTAGTCATATATGGAGTATAATATCAAAAATCATCTTATATTTCCAAACGGAGGTAGTAATAAAATATGGTTTCTGTTTGAATTAGAACCAGGTCCGTAGTGGAGATGAAGTTCTCAAAGTCATGTTGTGTGAACTGGAAAACCTAAGGATGAGTTCTACTACTAGACTATCGAGCTGTTGTGTCCTTGTTGCCATGTGTCCTGAACTAGAGTTTTCCTGTAGCAGTTGTTGTCAGGCGTGTTCTCGAGGTTGTACTTGACCACAACAATTTCCTGGTTGTGCCTTCGATTACGAAGGGTGTGGTTCTTGTAAAGCTTCCCAACAAATCTGGTGCGGCCTGTCTTCATCATCATGTTTATGAGTGGAAATACCACTCTGCTAGGTTCTCCAAGGTTGACGAGATGGTGATGGTGCATGTAGACATCTCTCACGAAGTCCATGGCCTAGTCAGTTATGCGGGGTTCATCCTGTAGGTCGGTGACAAGAAATAGTCTACAGAGTTTAATTAGTGCAACTTTGCTTGTCTGTAGTAAGTTCTATTGTTCAGTACTTGATTTGTGTTTGTGAACCCTGTATTGTTTATTAGTACTGCCGCTTTTGGTGTGTGGTCAGTCCTAAGAACGATCTATGTTAATGTCTGTCCACTCAACTTAGTCTGTATATTTTGAAGTATCCAGATCATCTTTTTTGTGAGGACGGTTTATCAATTATGGTTACACTCCAGTATCTGTATGCATTGCAGAGTTTATCGCACCCACCAGGATTTCCAGTCCCATGGATGTTTGGTCCATACGATTTGTCACAACCTTTGGATTGTCCTGCTTGTGGGAGTATGTGGGGCCCCTGCAGGCCACCCGTAGTTGGACGATCAATCTTCTGTTTAGTACTTCAACATAGTGATTTCCTTTTAAGGATTCACTCGTGTCACATCAAGTAAATCTTATTGATTTACTTTCTAAATCTTATTGATTCAATGTCATGTTTTCTTTCTTTTCCTGCAATTTTACGATGTAGGTTTTGCCATGTGACATTCATCACAGAATAAACCGTTTGGTTTGCTCTACGATGGCTATTTTTGCAGGTTTCACTTCTTATGTCATGGTATATTCATCACATGGTATATCGTTGATAGAATTGCAACTCTCATTGCTGGTTAGGAACTGTTGTTTAATTTCATTCCAACAGCTGTCGTGCTTTATTCAATTTTCTGTATTCGCCTTGCGACAACATCTAAAACCAGCGCCGTACTGATCACTTCCAATATGAAAAGCGCTGAGGTAGAACACATGGGCCCCCAAACATGCAGGGTGGGCCTGCGGCCCAAAGTCCAGAACCGTGAGCCTATCTGAGTATTATATTCTCAGCTGAACCCCCATAATGCCCGTGCGTTGCACGTAACATCAAGATGCATTTGTATGAGTATTTTATCTTGTGAGAGAAAATGATGAAAGAGGGAAGGCCTTATTTGCAAATGTGGAGAGGTGTGTGGTTACCTTTTTGCAAAATTGCCATAGTTTCCTTCCTATCCGCCAGATATAAATCGGATGGCCTATATTACAGGATGGCAGGCACACCATCATCACCAACTCATTTATACTGTGTTACTAGAAGGATGCCCATGCGTTGCATGCATCAAGATGCATTTGTATGAGTAGTTTATCTTGTGGGATAAAAGGATGAACGAGGGAAGGCCTTATTTGCAAATCTGGAGAGGGGTGTGGGTATCTTTTTGCAAAATTGTCATTGTTTCCTTCCTATCTGTCAGATATAAATCGGACGGCCTATATTGCAGGATGGCAGGCACACCATCATCACCAACTCTGTTTTTTATAAGAGTAGAGAAAAGCAACTCTGTTTTTTATAATTATACATGTTATATATATTCCCCTTGAGTTTTATTATGTATAAAGTTGTGATATAAAAGATTTGTATATTTCTTTACGGAGGGAGTATGTCTCTGTCAAAAATATATTTATGTGTAACTAGTTACTCCTGTCTTTACACTTCCTTTCGCTGATATGTGGGGCATCCTGCAATGGGGTCCACGTGCCATATGCACAAATTAGTGTGCACAACTGCACGGTAGACACACCCCAGTCGTAGCGCCGTAGTAATGCCCAATTAGCCTTCAAATCACACCCCCCCCCCTTTACAGCTTTAGCAGTAAGCTGGGCGGACGAAGCGGCAATATTTCACTGGGCCTGAATGACTGAATCCCCTTCTCCCTCGTCTGCTTGTTCAGAGAAAACCCCCTCTCGGCGATTGCATAGGGTTTTCTCACGGAGAACCAGGTATGAATTCTTCATCCATCCCCGATAAATCCATTTCCCTTGGTCGCGGGTAATCCCAGGATGGCAGCCGCCGCCGTTGATGCATTTTTCTTCCTACTGAATCTAGTGTGTTTCATTTGCAGTGCCCAAAGTGCGAGGACCCTACAGGATTCTGTGCCCTCGGCGAGACGCCACATTTGTTCCTTCTCATCCTAACACAGGATTTTAAAACGCGCACAGTATGTTCCTAGAATCCTCTTTTCTATCCGAGAGGGTGGGGTTTTTTTGAACATGCTGTCGACTAATTTGGAAATTTGGATTGCTATATTTGGATAAAAGGTACTACTAGTACGATGGTCAACACTGACGTGAAGGAGGAAGTTATTTCCTGATTTGGATAGGGAATACATTGTGTTCTCATATTATTTTTCCTGCGGTGCATTATTTGCTCTGCCAGAACACATGTACTCAAGATGCTCGGCCTTGCCACAACTGAATACAACAGTTTAATGGTCACAGTGAAGACAAGCCATGGATATAAGTTCCGAGTTGGGATCATGAACCAAGAAGATCGCCGCTTTTTTTATGGCCGAACTTGGATCAACTTTCTCAAATGTTACAGACTAAAAGTTCGCGCACGAATGTTGATGGAAATAGTAGAACCTAGTCTCATCTTCACTGTGATCTTCCACCCTGACGTCGTTCCAATTGTTCACCCATGTTAGTTTTGTATCTGGTTCTTTCTTGTTGCCTCGATTACTTCTTAATCCACCTATTATGTCTAACTAATCACAATTTAACTTTAGAAGTAGCAATGAATCTCTCAAGAAGATGCTACTTCTAACTAATATTTTCTTATAATTGGTGCCACGTGTAGGTTTTTTCAGAGTTAAGCAGGCTGCTCATTTGTTATTCTGTAATAACTCGGCTGTTACTGATGGCATTGAAGTTGACTGGGACAACATCCACAAGTTCATACACTTTATTCATCGTCTTGAGGTCCTTGTGGGGCGTTTCAATGGTGGAAGGCCACGTGGGATATGTGTGCCACTGCTGCCCTCATTGAACAGGTCCAACTGTGTCGAGAAACTTATGGTACGAGATGTTTTCTGTTATATATGATGTTCATAAACTATTGCTTACACACAGTTTTACAGCTGTGGTCTTCTTGGAACAGAAATTGCCCAGTTCTGTTGTTCCTATACAGATGCCTAACCATGGTCGGGTCAGACTTGCGCTTGGTCACAACATGATGTTTATGTCGACCTACTCCATTCCCCTTGGAGGTGAAAAGATACTTGTTCATGGATGTTCTCAAATAATGAAGGCCCGTCCATCTTGGAGAATAGGACATAAGATTATGTTCCTGCTTTTCCATGGCTCTAAAGCGAATATCTTGTTTGACCACATTGTGATATGAAGCCGCTTTCAGAAGGTTGTGGATGCGCGGGGTGGCGCTTGGGCCTTGTCCTGGGCCTTGGCGACCTCGCCCTTGGTTAACTGTAGGCAAAGTAGCACTGTTCGAGGCGAGCTTCGTACTGTTGAACCTGTATAAGTACTCATACTGCTTTCAGCTATGGTTGTTAAGTGCCCCTGCTGGTTTCAGTTAAGGTTGTTAAGTACTCCTGCTGCTTTTACAGTCTGTCGTGTTTCTTCAGTCCTGTCTTCCTCCAGCCGCCAAAACCAAACCAGCGCCGGCAGGGCCGCTTGCTTCCGCCTCCCACGACTGGTTGTGCCTCAGCGCACGCATCGCTGCCCCACCGTCTCCTAAATCATTAATGCTTTGGTCAACTCACCGCGGCACCTTCCTCTCGCGTTGTCAACAGGGTCAACAAACAACAGGAATCGACAGAAGTACGTGGAGAGGATGACAGTAGGGGCCCACCATATGAGCGTATGGAAAGATAAAATGCTTCCTCCTAGTATTTTCCTGACATCTCGGACCCACAACATTGTGAGCGTATATAGTCAATAGACAAGAGAACAGCACAAGATCGGCTAACACCTGGGACGTAGCTGCTCGAGCAGTATTTTTTTGTTATTGTTGAGACGGAACAGGGTTTGAACTGGGCTATGGCCCGTCTAGCTCAGGCTTATATTTTATAGTCACCATGTGACCACCCCAGCTATTTTTTCTTTGTGAAAATGAGCCTAGTTTATTTTTTCTGAAGAATACCCTATCCAGGCCTACTTATTTTTCTACGCCCTGATGGGCTGCAACTCTTTCAAGACACCTGCAAATCTCGAAAGTAATATGAAATGGGTTGTAAATATAAAAATAGATGACAAATTGGCAATTATTTTATAATTTCTGAATTTTTTCACATGTTCAGATTCCTATTTCAGTGGGCATTAACCTAATTTAAATATATCTTCAAAGTACTTTAAATCTGGCTCGACATTTCGGTATTAAAAATAGTTTGGAACCCAAAGAAATACGCGAAATTGGCCCTGGCCAACCAAAAAACGGACTACAATAAATTGCATAAGAAGTTGCAATGAGCTATGTAAATTATTAAAAAAAGAGGGAATGGTCTGACTTGTGGGCCTATTAAGTTAACGCGTATGCAAGATTTTTTTAGTTATTATATACGTCAACAAACGATTGTAGCAGACGTAACCATTGGATGTGAATCCAACGGCCGTCGTGTTTCTTCAATCTCTGATCTTCTTGCTCCAGCCGCCAAATCCAGCGCCAGGGGGACCACCTGCTCCCGCCTCCCGCGGCCGGCAGTGCTGCCGCGCAGGCCTCACCGCCCCTACTACTCCCACCGCTGGCCAAGGCATCCCTCTACTCACCCACACCCCCTATTATTCTGCGGCGATGGCGGCCTCACACTACAGCCGAACCAGTGAACCCTCGTACTCCTCTCCGCGCGGGTTTCCACTGCAACATCTTCCCCGGCTCCGCGTCGTCCCCTTCCTAGGCCTCGCCGTCGTCCACCGCCCTGGTGCTCCCAGCGCGGCGTGGTCAATGTGGTCAACGACCGACTTCCATCGGAAGAGTACTGTACGTGGAGATGCTTACAGGTGGGTCCATGGCAGCCGCAAGGAAGTGCCTGCTTATTACGCGCAAAATAATTATACCTCCACTTGATAGCAGGGACCCACCGGATGGGCCACCGTATTTCGTGAAAAAACGTTTCCCCCCTAACTGCTGGGACCCATCGGATGGCCCACCGCGAAAAAAATGTTCCCCCCGCTGTCGGCGCGGACACACTGGAAGTGCCTTCTTATTATGCACAAAAAGATGAATAGTCCCCCTGCTAGCTGGGACCCACCTTAGTGGGAGGCTGACTTGTGGGCCTACTAAGTTGACGGGGATGGAGGGATTTGTCAACTTAGTCAATATGAACGATTCTAGCTCTAGTGACCGTATGATGTCCATCCGACAGCCATAGTGCCTCTTCAACCTCTGGTCTTCTTGCTCCAGCCGCCCAAACTAGTGCTGGTCGTGCCACGTGCTCCTGCCTCCCGTGGCTGGCTGTGATGCCACGGAGGCCTCACCGCCCCCTACTACTCCCACCGCTGGCCAGGACATCCCTCTACTCACCCACACCCCCTGTTATTCTCCAACCTCACGCCGTAGCCGAACCAGTGAACCCTCATACTCCTCTACCCGTGGGCATCCTCTGCCGCGTCTTTCCTAGCTCCGCGTCGTCCCCTTCCTAGGCCTCGCTGTCGTCCACCGCCCTGGTGCTCTCGGCGCAGCGTGGTCAACGTGGTCAAGGAACGACTTCCATCGGACGTGGACTGTACGTGGAGAGGCTGACAGCTTGGTCCACGGCCGCAGCAAGGAAGTTCCTCCTTATTACGTGGAAAATAATGATTCCTCCACCTAACATCAGGGACCCACCGGATGGGCCACCGTATTTTGCGAAAAAACGTTCCCCCCTGACTGCTGGGACCTACGAGCTACATCTTCGCACGCAAGGAAGTGCGTCCATATTACGGGCAAAAGAAAATGATTCGCCGCCTGACTGCTAGGACCCACCAGCTACATCTTCACATGCAAGGAAGTGCTTGACAGTAGGTACCCACCTGGTCAAAGCATACGTAGCATTGTCATTCTGATCGCGAACGTGTACGTACATACAGGTCGATGTTGATGCGCGCACATGTCGTAGCAGAGGCGCACACGTAGCATATACACGTACGTACAACGGCCAGGGTGCAAGAAAGTAAATACGGCCACGTACGTACATACGGGAGGGATCTCGAACGCCTACTCGCGCATACGTACGGCCAGGGCCCGTGTACATGGCTGGGTCGGAACGAAGAAACTGCGTCGTCGTCGTGTTCATGGGGAGCCAACCGGCTGGGTTAGAACAGAATGCATCGTCATGTTCATCGAGAGGGCTTGGATGGAACAGCCGATGGAAACGAGGCCTGGCGTACCGCAGAATGGAGGAAACGGCCTTGTGTTTGACCGGCCATGTTCGAAACAAGATCATGTTCATCGGGAGGGGTCTGGCATACCGCAAAACAGAGGAAACGGACTTGTGTTGGACCTCCTACGGTCAAAATGGGGTCCTATTGATCGGGAGGGGTGTGGCGTACCACAAAACGGAGGAAATGGACTTGTGTTGGAGCGCTACGGTCGAAACAGGGTCATGTTCATCGAGTGGGGTGTGGCGTACCGCAAAACGGGACTCCACGGGATACTGTTCATCTCCACCGTCGACCTCCTCTAGCCTCCACGGGCTACTGTTCATCCACCGTCGACCTCCTCCAGCCTCCACCTACGACTGTTCATTCACGGGCTCCTGTTCATCTAGCCTCCACCACACGCTACTCCACCAGCTCCTGTTCAACCAGCCCTTTCCACCGGCTCCTGTTCAACCACCCCTCCATGGGCTACTGTTCATCCAGCCCTACACCGTCTACTATTCATCCAGCCCTCCACGGGGTTGTCCTGTTAATCCAGCCCTCCACGGGGTCCTGTTCATCCACCCCCAACCGGCTCGATCGATTGGGGTCCTCTTCATCCAGAGGCAACACCACGAGGTCCTGTTCATCCACCCTCACCATGAACTGTTCATCCACACCCCCCCCCCAGCAACGCTCACTATTCATCCAGAGGCAATATCGATCAGCCTCAGTTAGTAGCAATAGCGAAGGAATCGCTCGATCGAGTTCAGTTAACAGCCATCAATCGATCGCTCGGGTTCAGTAACGCGTAGCTTGCAGTGCAATCGCTCGCGTTCAGTAGGCGAACGCCTCGCTCGGGTTCAGTTAGAGCTCAATGCCTCGCACCCACGCGCATGCGTGTACAAGAGAAACATGCAAACCTCCGTGCATCGCTCGGCCCCGACCACCCACCGTAACCGGGAACACCCCGATATTTTCCTCGCCCTCGCTTCTACCATGGTTTTTTCCGTCATGGACGGCCCAAAGAATGTCGTGCAGCTGCGTCTCCGGCCCGCCCAGGACGAAAATCCCATTTTCTATCATGATTTTTTGTCATAGAAGTAGGAGCCCACCACATTTATGATCATACCGGGTTTTGTCACAATTATCGTCATAGATGTGTCATAAGTATGACAGAAAAAATTCGTTCGGCCCAAAATATCACGGATGTGTCTTTTTTTGTAGTGCAGGTCCGTTGGTAATGTTACGCTTGGGGGTATAGGCTCTGGGGCCTCGTCGTCGAATTAGGGCAGCAGTTTGCGCTTCGGGTAACTCTTGGTTGGGCGTTCGAGGTCATATTCCTTGGCTGCTAGGACATTAGTCCATCTATCATTTAGCAGATCCTGATCAGCTTGAAGCTGCTGCTGCTTCTTTTTTAGGATTCTTTCCGTGGCTATCAACCGGCGCTTAAAGCGCTCTTGTTTGAAGGGTTCCTCTGGCATGATGAATTCTTCGTCGCCGAGGCTCTCGTCTTCTTCGGAGATCGGTACATAACTACCATCCTCCGAGCCCTCGTTCCTGATGGGATCGTCAGGGTCGACTTGCCCCTCCTCCCACTCATCATATTCGGATTATGGTTCGACATGGGCTTCTTGGTCTTCGGTGTTATCTAGAGTGTTTTTGTCTCCGGCGCCGGTATTGCTGTCTTTTTCTCGACGTGGTTTAGAGCAGTGTCGCTGACGATGATGCTTTGGTGGTGCCACAAGAGAATTATCCTTGACTGGTTCCTTCCCAACTTCGTCATTATTTTCTTTGGGTGTGTCCACCATGTATACGTCATATGTGGAGGTAGCCGTCCAGCGTCCGGTAAGTGGCGGGTTCTGGCTTTGCTCTTCTCCGGCATCGTCGTCTATGCCTTTGATGTCTTCGAATGCGTAATCAAGCACGTCGGTTAAGTCCTCGATAGTGGCTATGAAGTGGGTGGTGGGTGCGACGTAATATTCCCCGCTCTCAGCCCCTAGTGCAGGTTCGGCGTAATTTGGTAGCGATCCTTCAATAATGGGGGAAGATCGCATTAAGTCCAGAGCCTTGTTTAAGAGCGAGATATGGACAGGGAAGTGAGAATCCGTGGAGCATGGCGGGACAGAAGTTCCCTGCCCGGGCTTGTATAACACGGACCTCGAGAGTTCGTAGTTGAGGTGTGGAGGTGTGTCTGGCTTGATGAGGATGGAGGGGGCATGTAGTGGCTCCGGACCGACCGTTAAAATGATTCCCTCCGTATCTCCGGTCTAGAGCTTTATGGCTGTGGAGAGTCCAGCAGGCTCTAACCTACCATCTTTGGACTCTGCGAGGAGTTCCGGATTCAAGGTCGGAGCTGTAGTTAAGGTCATGAACCCTGGGAAGATCAAGTCTCCTCGGATGTCCGTGACGTAATTTAGGTTTCCGAAACTGATCTTATGATCAGAGGAGTAGCTGTCGATCTCCTCTAGATGGCCAATCAAATTGGCACGCAGTGCGAAGCCGCCGAATACGAAGATTTGGCCGGGGAAAAAATCTCCCTAAGGGCGGATTTCTTGTGGATAATTTATGGAGCCATCGAGCCTTCTTGTGATGACACAGTGGAACTCTCAATGAAAGCACCAATGTCGGTGTCAAAACTGGCGGATCTCGTGTAGGGGGTCCCGAATTGTGTGTCTAAGGATCGAAGGTAACATGGAGGCAGGGGACACGATGTTTGCCCAGGTTTGGGCACTCTTGATGGAGACAATACCCTACTTCCTGCTTGATTGACTATGATGAGTATAGGAGTTACAAGAATTGATCTACCTCGAGATAGTAATGGCTAAACCCTAGATGTCTAGCATGTATGATCGTGATCCTGCCTATGGACTAAGCTCTCCGGTTTATATAAACACCAGAGGGATCTAGGGTTGTACAGAGTCGGTTACAGAGAAAGGAAAGTACATGATCCGAATGCTAAGCTTGCCATCCACGCAAGGGAAAGTACTATCCGGACAGGGGGGGAGGTCCTTCTACCTTCTATCTTCACGGCCCATCAATCCGACTCAGGTCACATAGGCCGGCTCCTCGAGGACCCCATAGTCCAGGACTCCCTCGCTTGCCCCCAATCTTTGATAGCCAAAAATTCCGCACCAAGTAGAGATACTACTTGTGCATCCAAAAAACCTTAAACCCAAATCTTATTTTCATGTGTCCACGATACCTACCTACGGATTGAGCAAGATCCTTCAAGTAAGTTATCATCGGTGCAATAAGGCAATAAAAAGTTAGATCATTTAGTGTAAGAGAAAATTCAGTGTTGTACGAACTTATGATGGCAAAGCAATAAAAGTGACGGACAGCATAATAAAGGTTGCTATCATAAGGGGCAATATAACGTGACATTCTTTTGCACTAAGGAATTGAGCATAGAAACAAATAAGCGCATGGCAACCTCTGCTTCCCTCTGCGAAGGGCCTCTTTTTTACTTTATGTATTTACTTTTATGCAAGAGTCAAAGATTTTCTTTCTATTCCTTTTTATTTTTCTCCTTTTGCAAGCATCATGTGGTGAGGAAAGGTCTAGGCACATATGTCTAGCTGAATATGGGTAGCATGAGTTATTATTGTTGACAACACCCAAAGGTGAATACGTTGGAGGCGAAATTATACGCCCCTATCTTTCTGTGTGTCTGGTTGAAATGTTTTGCTCAGGTGTATGCTATGCGTGTTAGCTACCATAGAAGACTATATGATGGTTGAGTATGTGGATATCTTACTTAGACTTTGTTGAATAATTTGAATTGCAGTTGCTTGGTTACTGAGAACATAGGTTGTTGAGTTTCAAGAGAGTTCATTGTTTAAACCATATTTGTGAATTGGTTGCCACTATAAAATGAGAAGTTTTATAAGAAAGAATTGATGTTATGATGCTAGGAAAAGTGATTGAAATTATCATTGATCAAACTTATGCACTTTGCTAGCATTCACACTTTTATTTCTTTTATCATTTACCTACTCGAGGACGAGTAGGAATTAAGCTTGGGGATGCTGATATGTCTCCAACGTATCTATAATTTATCAAGTATTCATGCTGTTATTTTATCATTCTTGGATGTTTTACAATCATTTTATAGCAATTTTATACCATTTTTTGGGACTAACCTATTGACCCAGTGCCCAGTGCCAGTTGCTGTTTTTTTGCTTGTTTTTTTCATCACAGGAAATCAATACAAAACGGAGTCCAAACTCAATGGAACTCCACGAAGATTTTTTATGGACCAGAAGGAACCCAATGGGCAAGAGCTGCACCTGGGGGTGCCCCGAGGGGGGGACAACCCACGAAGGCACGCCAGGGCCCCCTGGCGCGCCTAGGTGGGTTCTGCCCACCTCGGTGGCCTCCCGCACCCCATCTTTGCACTATAATTTCCCAAATATTCCGAACCCTTCGGGGTTAACCAAGATCAGAAGTTCCACCGCCGCAAGGTCTTTGTATCCGTGAAAACAAATCTAGACCATGTTCCAGCACCCTGCCGGAGGGGGGAATCATCTCCAGTGGTCGTCTTCATCATCCCGGCGGCCACCACGATGAGGAGGGAGTAGTCCACCCTTGGGGCTGTGGGTTTGTACCAGTAGCTATGTGTTTGGTCTCTCTCTCTCTCTCCTGATCTATATCATGGGCTTTGTTAATATAGTCGGAACATATGATGTTTCTCCCCTCTATACTCTTGTTATGATTAATTGAATCTTTGCTCTTCAAAGTTTTGTCTTGTTGGATTGAATATTCAGAGATGAGAACACATGATATATGTCTTGCAATAAGAATACTTGAGGTGACAATGAGGTATCTTATTGATTCACTTGATATGTGTTATGGCATTCAACTCGCGGATTACCGCGGTGATATTGGGGTAATCTATGCATAGGGGTTGATGCACGTTTTTCTCCGACGGAAACTTTGGGGTCTCTTCATAGTTCTTTGTGTGGATTGATTATTATGAATATGAAATTTCTTTGATGTTATTCTAGTACAAACTCTAGGATAGATCGAACGGAAAAAAATTTATATGATTTATTGGACTATCCTATTGATCCAGTGCACATTGTCAGTTTCGGTTTGTAGCATGTTTTTTGTTTCACAGAATATTCATATCCAAATGAAGTCCAAACGCAATAAAAATTTATAGAAAATTATTTTGGAATAGTTATAATTTTTGGGAGGTGGAATCAACGCTAACGGAGGCCCACGGTCTCCACAAACCACCAGGGCACGCCGGGCACCCCCTGACATGCCCAGGTGTCTTGTGCCCTCCCCATAAGTCGGTTGGGGCCCTCCCCCGGTGCAAGAAAGATAATTTATGGAAAATCGTGTAATAATTCAGCGCAATCGTAGTTAGGGATCTCCGGGAATTTAAGAAATGGTGAAGGGCCAGAAAACAGGAACTCGGAATAGAAGAGAACAGAGAGGGAGATCCAACCTCGGAGGGGCTCCCGCCCCTCCACTGCCAAGGAGGCCATGGACAAGAGGGGGAACTCTCCGCCCATCTAGGTGGAGGCCATGGAAGAAGAAGGAGGGGGGCTCTCTCCCTCTCTCTCCTGGTGGTGCGGTAGTGTCGTCAGGGCTAGGATCGTGACGACGATCTACATCAAAAATCTTGCTACCGTCAACACCAACTTTCTCCCCCACTACGCAGCGGTGTAACTCCCTTTCTCCCCGCTGTAACCTCTACTGAAACATGGTGCCCAATGCTATATATTATTTCCCGATGATATGTGGTTATCCTATGATGTTTGAGTAGATCCGTTTTTTCCTATGGGTTGATAGATGATCATGATTGGTTTGAGTTGTATATTTTATTTTGGTGATGTCCTACGGTGCACTCCATGTCGCTCAAATTGAGGGACCCCCACTGTAGGGTGTTGCAATACGTTCATGGTTCGGTTTTGCTGGGTGGCGTGAGTGAGATAAGCACATACCTGAGTTTGGGGTCATTGCATATGGGATAAATAGGACTTGATACTTAATGTCATGGCTGGGTTTCACAACCTTAATGATCTTTGGTAGTTGCGGATGCTTGCTAGAGTTCAAATCATAAGTGCATATGATCTAAGTAGAGATTGTATGTTAGCTCATGCCTCTCCCTCATGTAAAATTGCAAGAACTATTACCGGTCTAGTTATCAATTGCCTGGGGACATATAACTTTCTTATTGACAAAAGCTATCTACTTTTATTGTCTCGCAATTTATTCTTAGTTTTATTCTCGCAAAGAACTTCTATTTTTATTCTTGCAATCTTATCCTTTCACCTACCAAATTGTTTTATACTTACTTAGGTAAAGCAAACGATAAGTGTGCGTAGTGTTGTATTGGTGGTTGATAGAACTTGAGGGGATATTTGTTCTACCTTTAGCTCCTCGTTGGGTTCGACACTCTTATTTATCAAAAAAGGCTACAAACGATCCCCTATACTTGTGGGTCATCAAGACCATTTTTGGCGCCGTTGCCGGGGAGCAATAGCATGGGGTGAATATTCTCGTGTGTGCTTGTTTGCTTTATCACTAAGTAGTTTTTATTTATGTTCTAAGTTATTCTCTACCTTTAGTTGTGGATATGGAACACGAAATACCAAAACAAATAGTTGTACATGCTACTCATGGAGATGGGGAATCTCCTAAAACCCTCGTGGCTCGTTATGTGAAAAATATTAAATACTACTTTGACAATCCTGAGAAAACCCCGTTCAACATGATAATGGGAGACACGTTGGATCAACGTAAATAATTTAGGGATTATCGCTTGACACAAAAAGGGAAATTATTATGGGATCAAATTGACATGTTGCACTGGTATGCTTAGAATTTATGCCAGAGATATGATTATACTTGTTGCTCTAGGATGAATGCTCCACACTACCGTTTTCATGCAAATTTAATCATAATGAAACCTTGGCTGCTTATTCTTATGGTATATATGATTACTACGATGTGGAACGAGTAGAAGAATTTGTTGCTTTTAAGGGTGCTAATGAAATTTAATCTTTATTTGAAAAGTATGAAGATTTTGATGATTTAGTTTATAGACCTGAAAAATTTGCTATACATAAATATTGATATGAGAATTATAAATACAATTCTGATATTGATGTATTTATTGAGAAAATCTCCGTTTTCCAAGAAGAGACTAATATTTTGCAGGAGTCTATTGAAGATGGAATTGATGAAACTGTGAGTTCATTGCATGAAAAAGATGACGAGGAGAGCGAAAAACAAAAGGAGGAAGAATGGATTAGCTACCCGTGCCTACCTTCTAATGAGAGTAACTCTTCAACTCATACATTGTTTAATTTCCCTTCATGCTTATCGAAGGACGAATGCTATGGTAATTTTTATGATCCCGTTGATTCATTTGAAATATCCCTTTTTGATGAACTTGATGCCTGCTATGCTTGTGGCCATGATGTCAATATGAATTGTCCTTATGGAGATGAACTTGCTATAATTCCTTATGTTAAGAATGAAATTGTTGCTATTGCACCCACACATGACAGTCCTATTATCTTATTGAATTCTCCCAACTACACGATAACGGAGAAGTTTCTTCTTATTAAGGATTATATTGACGGGTTGCATTCTACCATTACACATGATGATTTTGATGAATATAATATGCACGTGGTTGCTTCTCCTACTTGCAATTATTATGAGAGAAGACTACACCTCCACCTCTTTATGTTTCCAACATGATAAAATTGCAAGAAACTGCTTATTGTATGTCTTGGCCTTTACATAATGTGCATGAATTGTTCTTGTATGACATGCCGATGCATAGGAAGAGAGTTAGACTTCGTCATTGCATGATATATGTTGCTTTGTGCTCACTACTAAATGTCAAATCATTGTTAATTAAAATTGGCCTTGATATACCTTGGGATCCGGGTGGATCCATTACTTGAGCAGTTCATGTCTAGCTTAATGGCTTCAAAGAAACCACTGCCAGGGACACAACCCAAAAGGTTTAGAGAGTCATTTTATTCTTCTTTGTGCTTTTATAAAGTTTAAAAAATAGAGGGGAACCTAATACGTCGCAAAAGGAAAAGTGAAAGTGAGAAAAGCCAAGCACCGTGGAAGTGGGGGATATCCTTGAACTTTGTTCATGCCCATGGAAACTATGTGAATCTCAATTATAGAAACTTTTCAACAAAAATAATTATCCCTTGTACAAATCCATTGCGTAGTGTTGTATTGGTGGTTGATACAAATTGAGGGGATATTTGTTCTACCTTTAGCTCCTCGTTGGGTTCGACACTCTTATTTATCGAAAAAGGCTACAAACGATCCCCTATACTTGTGGGTCATCAAGACCATTTTTGGCGCCGTTGCCGGGGAGCAATAGCATGGGGTGAATATTCTCGTGTGTGCTTGTTTGCTTTATCACTATGTAGTTTTTATTTTATGTTCTAAGTTGTTCTCTACCTTTAGTTGTGGATATGGAACACAAAATACCAAAACAAATAGTTGTACATGCTACTCATGGAGATGGGGAATCTCCTAAAACCCTCGTGGCTCGTTATGTGAAAAATATTAAATACTACTTTGACAATCCTAAGAAAACCCCGTTCAACATGATAATGGGAGACACGTTGGATCAACGTGAATAATTTAGGGGTTATCGCTTGACACAAAAAGGGAAATTATTATGGGATCAAATTGACATGTTGCACTGGTATGCTTAGAATTTATGGCAGAGATATGATTATACTTGTTGCTCTAGGATGAATGCTCCACACTACCCTTTTCATGCAAATTTAATCATAATGAAACCTTAGCTGCTTATTCTTATGGTATATATGATTACTATGATGTGGAACGAGTAGAAGAATTTGTTGCTTTTAAGGGTGCTAATGAAATTTAATCTTTATTTGAAAAGTATGAAGATTTTGATGATTTAGTTTCTAGACCTGAAAAATTTTCTATACATAAATATTGATATGAGAATTATAAATACAATTCTGATATTGATGTATTTATTGAGAAAATCTCCGTTTTCCAAGAAGAGACTAATATTTTGCAGGAGTCTATTGAAGATGGAATTGATGAAACTGTGAGTTCATTGCATGAAAAAGATGACGAGGAGAGTGAAAAACAAAAGGAGGAAGAATGGATTAGCTACCCGTGCCTACCTTCTAATGAGAGTAACTCTTCAACTCATACATTGTTTAATTTCCCTTCATGCTTAGGACGAATGCTATGGTAATTTTTATGATCCCGTTGATTCATTTGAAATATCCCTTTTTGATGAACTTGATGCCTGCTATGCTTGTGGCCATGATGTCAATATGAATTGTCCTTATGGAGATGAACTTGCTATAGTTCCTTATGTTAAGAATGAAATTGTTGCTATTCCACCCACACATGACAGTCCTATTATCTTATTGAATTCTCCCAACTACACGATAACGAAGAAGTTTCTTCTTATTAAGGATTATACTGATGGGTTGCATTCTACCATTACACATTATGATTTTGATGAATATAATATGAATGTGGTTGCTTCTCCTACTTGCAATTATTATGAGAGAAGACTACACCTCCACCTCTTTATGTTTCCAACACGATAAAATTGCAAGAAACTTCTTATTATATGTGTTGGCCTTTACGTAATGTGCATGAATTGTTCTTGTATGATATGCCGATGCATAGAAAGAGAGCTAGACTTCGTCATTGCATGATATATGTTCCTTTGTGCTCACTACTAAATGTCAAATCTTTGTTAATTAAAATTTGCTTTGATATACCTTGGGATCCGGGTGGATCCATTACTTGAGCACTTTATGTCTAGCTTAATGGCTTCAAAGAAACCACTGCCAGGGACACAACCCAAAAGGTTTAGAGAGTCATTTTATTCTGCTTTGTGCTTTTATAAAGTTTAAAAAATAGAGGGGAACCTAATACTTCGCAAAAGGAAAAGTGAAAGTGAGAAAGACGAGCACCGTGGAAGTGAGGGATATCCTTGAACTTTGTTCATGCCCATGGAAACTTTGCGAATCTCAATTAAAGAAACCTTTCAACAAAAATATTTATCCCTTGTACAAATCAATTATATTATTAAAATAATGTGCCAAGATTTACCTTTAGGATGATTAGATTGCGTGTTGGTATGTGCGATGTGAAAATAGAAACTTTGGCTGTAGTGCGCGATTTTAAATTTTTTACTAGAATGTCGAAAGTTTTTGAAACTTTCTGCATATTATTGCGATACAATTTTTTTATTTTTTCCTAATTGTTAAGAATTTTTGGAGTACAATACGTATGTTCAAAGTTTAGATTGCTACATATTGTCCCGTTTTTGACAGATTCTGTTTTGATGCATTGTTTTGCTTGTTCTGATGAAACTATCGATTCTATCAGTGGTATAAGCCATGGAAAAGTTATAATACAGTAGATACAATGCAAAAACAAAATATGAATTTGTTTGCAACAGTAATTAAAGTAGTGATTTGCTTTATTATACTAACGGATCCACCGGTTTTTTGTTAAGTTTTATGTGGATGAGGTGTTCAATGATCGAGGATGTCTCAATATGAGGAGAAGCAGGACAAGCAAGAGTTCAAGAACCCCAAGTAAATATCCAAGGAGACACAAGCTTAAGCTTGGGAATGCCCTAGAAGGCATCCCTTCTTTCTTGAACAGGTATAGGTATGTTTTCGTTTTTGTTTCGTTCATGTGATATGTATAAATCTTGGATCATCTTTTGTGTTTAGTTTTCATTTTTTCTTTTAAGCACCATGCTGGTAGGAGAGAGTCCATGGTTGATTTATAAATACTAATTGCACTTCACTTATACCTTTTGAGTATGGTTTTATAGAATGCTTCATGTGCTTCACTTATATCATTTGAAGTTTGGATGGCCTATTTCTCTTCACATAGAAAACCGTTATTCATAGAATGATCTTCTGGTTCACTTATTTTTATTAGAGCATGTGCAAGTCTTTTGTAGAAAGAATTAAACTCCCTTGCTTCACTTATATCTATTTAGAGAGTCAACAGGAATTGATCAGTTGCATGGTTAGTCATGAAATCCTACATAAAACTTATGGATCACTGAATATGATATGTTTGATTCCTTGCAATAGTTTTGCGATATAGAGATGATAATATGTGGGAGGTACTGGTAAACGGTTGCGGTTAGTAATAATATTGGTGTTAAGGTTTGTGATTCCTGAAGCATGCACGTATAGTCTCTCGTTATGCTATGAAGTTGGAGCATGATTTATTATTGATTGTCTTCCTTATCAGTGGTGGTCGGGGACGAGCGATGGTCTTTTCCTAGCAAACTATCCCCCTAGGGGCATGCGTTGTAGTACTTTGCTTCGAGGGCTAATAAACTTTTGCAATAAGTATATCAGTTCTTTATGACTAATGTGAGTCCATGGATTATGCGTACTCTTACCTTTCTGCAATTTGCTAGCCTCTACGGTACCGCGCATTTCCCTTTCTCACCTCGAGATTTGGTGCAAACTTCGCAGGTACATCCAAACCCCGTGATATGATATGCTCTATCACACATATGCCTTATTATATCTTCCTCAAAATAGCCACCATACCTACCTATTATGGCCTTTCCTTAGCCATTCCGAAATATATTGCCATGCAACTTCCACCGCTTCTGTTTTGATGACTTGAGCATTCATTGTCATATTGCTTTGCATGATCATATAGCTGATATAGTATTTGTGGTTCAGCATCTGTTCATCATTTTATATACATGTTATGCTAGATCGTTGCACACCCTGGTACAGTGCCAGAGGCATTCATATAGAGTCATACTTTTTTCTAGGTATAGAGTTGTAATTTTTATTTTATTTTTTGAGCTGTATGTAAATAGAAGTGTGATGATCATCATTATTCATTATTAGAGCATTGCCCCAGTGAGGAAAGGATGATGGAGACTATGATTCCCCCACAAGTCGGTATGAGACTCCGGACAAAAAAGAGAAAAGGAAAAAAAGAAAAAGGAAGAAAAAGAAAAAAAAATACAAAGATAGAAGGGGCATGCTAATTCCACACTTGTGCTTCAAAGTAGCACCATGTTTTTCGTATAGAGAGTCTCCTATGTTGTCACTTTCATATACTAGTGGGAAATTTTCATTATAGAGTTAGATGCACACCCACTTAGTTTTCACATTGAGCTTTCATACACTTATAGCTCTTAGTGCATTCGTTGCATGGCAATTCCAACTCCTCGCATTGATATCAATTGATGCGCATCTCCATTGCCCGTTGGTTAGACGCATTAATATTTACCCCTATCATCATACTCCATTCCATCCATAGTGTTATATCCATGGCTCGCGGTCATGTACTGCGTGAGGGTTGAAAAAGTTGATGCACGTTAAATAGTATGAACCAATTGCTCAGTTCGTCATCGGGGTTGTGCATGGTAAATACTTTGAGTTAAAAAGATAGAGCATGACAAGACTATATGATTTTGTAGGGATACCTTTCTTTAGTGTTGATATTTTTAAAGACACGATTGTTTGTTCAGATACCTGAGTATTGATGTCTTTATGTCAAATTATAGACTATTGCTTGAATCATTCATGTCTTAATATTCATGCCAAGATTAGATATATGTGACGCCCCCGATTTAATCGTACACTAATCATACACGCAAACGTGTATGATCAAGATCAGGAACTCACGGGAAGATATCACAACACAACTTTAAAAATAAAATAAGTCATACAAGCATCATAATACAAGCCAGGGGCCTCGAGGGCTCGAATACAAGTGCTCGATCATAGACGAGTCAGTGGAAGCAACAATATCTGAGTACAGACATAAGTCAAACAAGTTTGCCTTAAGAAGGCTAGCACAAACTGGGATACAGATCGAAAGAGGCGCAGGCCTCCTGCCTGGGATCCTCCTAACTACTCCTGGTCATCGTCAGCAGGCTGCACGTAGTAGTAGCCACCTCCAGCATAGTAGGAGTCGTCGTCGACGGTGGCGTCTGGCTCCTAGACTCCAACATCTGGTTGCGACAACCAGAAAGAAAGGAAAGGGAGAAAGGGGGGGAGAAAGCAACCGTGAGTACTCATCCAAAGTACTCGCAAGCAAGAAGCTACACTACATATGCATGGGTATATGTGTAAAGGGCCATATCAGTGGACTGAACTGCAGAATGCCAGAATAAGAGGGGGATAACTAATCCTATCGAAGACTACACTTCTGGCAGCCTCCGTCTTGCAGCATGTAGAAGAGAGTAGACTGAAGTCCTTCAAGTAGCATCGCATAGCATAATCCTACCCGGCGATCCTCTCCTCATTGCCCTGTTAGAGAGTGATCACCGGGTTGTATCTGGCACTTGGAAGGGTGTATTTTATTAAGTATCCGGTTCTATTAATCATAAGGTCAAGGTACAACTCCGGGTCGTCCTTTTACCGAGGGACACGGCTATTCAAATAGATAAACTTCCCTGCAGGGGTGCACCACATAACCCAACACGCTCGATCCCATTTGGCCGGACACACTTTCCTGGGTCATGCCCGGCCTCGGAAGATCAACACGTCACAGCCCCACCTAGGCCTAACAGAGAGGTCAGCACGCCGGTCTAACTCCTATGGCACAGGGGTCTGGGGCCATCGCCCATTGCACACCTGCACGTTGCGTGGGCGGCCAAAAGCAGAACTAGCCCCTTAATACAAGAGCAGGCTTATGTTCCAATCCGGCGCGCGCCGCTCAGTCGCTGACGTCTAGAAGGCTTCGGCTGATACCACGACGTCGAGTGCCCATATATTTCCCACGTAGTTGGTTAGTGCGTATAGACCAAATGGCCAGACTCAGATCAAATACCAAGATCTCGTTAAGCGTGTTATTATGAAGCAACCGCGGATGCCGACCAGGGCCAGGCCCGCCTCTCGCCTAGGTGGTCTCAACCTGCCCTGTCGCTCCACCACAAAGATCCACACAGAGGGCCGTCGGGACAAAGGTCCTTTCAGCCCCCAATCCGTGAATCACTCGCGGGTACTCTTCGAGCGGACCCGACTTTAGTCACCATCTGTAGTATGTATATATGTATAGTATATACCCGTGATCACCTCCCGAGTGATCACGGCCCAATAGTATAGCAAGGCAGACTGACAAGAATGTAGGGCCAATGATGATAAACTAGCATCCTATACTAAGTATTTAGGATTGCAGGTAAGGTATCAACAGATGTAGCAACAATGTCAGGCTATGCATCAGAATAGGATTAACAAAAAGAAGTAACATGGTACACTACTCTAATGCAAGCAGTACAGAGGAGAATAGGCGATATCTGTTGATCAAGGGGGGGTGCTTGCCTGGTTGCTCTAGCAAGAGAGTGGGGTCGTCAACACCGTAGTCGTACTGGGTAGCAGCAGCGTCGGTCTCGGTGTCTAGCGAGAGAAGAGGGGGAAGAAACAATAAATACTTAAGCAAAAAGATGCATAGCGATGCATGACATGACAAGTAACAGTTCTAGGTGTTCCCTAACGCGGTATGAGGTGATACCGGTGAAGGGGGGGACAACCGGGAAAGTATCCCCGGTGTTCCGCGTTTTCGGGCAGAGGAGCCAGAGTGGGAAAGTTGCGAGTTTGATATGTTAGGGGTGTGTGGCGGACGAACGGGTTGCGTATCCGGATTTGTCTCGTCGTTCTGAGCAACTTTCATGTATAAAGTATTTTCATCAGATCTATGGTTTAAAAGATATGATTTTCTAAAGATTTTATTATTTTCTGGAATTTAATTAATTACTTAATTTAATTCAAAATTGGATTTACGACATCAGCATGTTGTCATGCTGATGTCAGCAGTCAACAGAGGTTGACTGGTCAACCTGACATGTGGGCCCAGTGGGACCCACCTGTCGTACACTGTTAGGTTAATTAGGGTTTAGGTTAAACTAATTACTGTTTAATTAAACTAACAGGTTAATTAGATTAATTAAATAGGATTAATTAACTTAATTAATTTAGTTAATTAATTAATTAACTAATTAAATTTATTATTATTACTATTATTTTTCTATCTCCTTTTCTTTTTATAAAACGTTTTGGGGGGGTGGGGCCCCTTGTCATTGGCCCCAAAGGGCCTTAACGGGCACGGGCATGCGAGCGCTGGGTTAGCGGGCGAACGAGCGCCGTTGCGGGCGCCCAACAGAGCACTGCAAGGCCGGCGGCGGGGCGTGGCATGGCAACGCGGGGAGGTGAGGACGGCGCGCCGGAGTTGCAGCGCCGCTGGTGGAGCGGTGAGGCGACGAGGTGGGGCGCAAGGCAAGGGGCGTCGTGGTTGGGTCGTCGGACGCAGGTGCGCAGTCAGGGCTGGACCGGGCGGCTGCGTGGGCAGAGCCGTGCCGGAGCAGCAGTGAGCAGGGGGGAGAGGCGCATGAGGCACGCTGCAAGCGGGCGCAAGGTGCGGCGCGGCCGTGGCGCAATGGAGGCACAGGACGCCGGCGGGCGCGCGCGCGAGCCGTGGCGAGGGCACGGGACTGCGGGGGAAGTGCGAGTCAGGGAAGGTCCGGGGCACAGGCGACGCGCGGGTGCAGCAGAGGGCACCGACGACGTCGGGCGCGGGCGCGGTCTAGCGCGGTGTGCAGGAAGCGGGAACGGCATGGACGGCGAGTGTGCGCATGTGGACGCGACGGCGGATCCGCCAGGGAAGAAGAGGGGAAGGGAAGGGGGGCTCACATAGCCATGTAGATGTGCTATAGCAGGCTCAGGGCGGCGTGTCTCGAGGAGGATGACGGGGACGATGGCGGAGAGGAGATGCAGGCCAGTGGGGAAGTCCGGCGAGGCGGTGACGACGTAGAGGATGACGGGGAGGCAGTCCGGGCGGCGACGGCGTCCGGCTCCGAGGTGGCGAGTGGCGGCTTCCTCCCTTGATCCCAATCCAATCGGGGGAGAGAGAGGGAGGAGATATTTTCGTGGGGGGGGGGGAAGTGGGGGTGTCGGTGGAGTGGGTGGGGGTGGTGAGTGGATAAGGGGGGAAGTGGGTGGCCGGCTGGGCCTGATGGGTTGGCCCAGTTGGGCCACGGCCCAAGGGGTTTTCTCCCTTTTTTTTCTGTTTTGTAATTTCTTTTCTTTTACTTCTTTACTTTTCTGATTTAAATCATTTTAAACTATTTAGGCCTTTTACAAAATATGTTTTCTTTACTATAATTACCCTTGTAATATTCGGCACCCACCGAACATTTTTGTTTCAATTTTTGAAAACTTTTGTTGTTTGACATATTTAGAATTTAAATTTTGAAACGGTTTCGAATCATTGCGAGGTTAGCAACAGTAACCGAGGTGACGTGGCTTGATTAGCATGGGATTACTATAGCATGATTATCCGGGCATCACAATATATGATCAAGATTATGCTAGGTAGCATTCCACATCAAAAACTATCATTTTTATCATTTACCTACTCGAGGACGAGCAGGAATTAAGATTCGGGACGCTGATACGTCTTTGTCGTATCTATAATTTTTGACTATTTCATGCCAATTTTATACAACTTTCACATACTTTTGGCAACATTTTATATGATTTGTTGGATAACCTATCGATCCAGTGCCTAGTGCCAGTTCTGTTTGTTGCATGTTTTTTGTTTCTCATAATATCCGTATCAAACTAAGTCCAAATGCGATAAAAATTTATGGAGAATTATGTTGGAATATTTATGATTTTTGGGAGGTGGAATCAACGGTAACGGAGGCCCACAGCCTCCAGAACCAACTAGGGCACACCGGGCACCCCCTGGCGCGCCCAGGTGTCTTATGCCCTCCCTGTAAGTTGGTTGGGGCCCTTCTTCAGGAACAAGAAATATAATTTATGGAAAACATTGTGTAAAAATTTCAGCCCAATCGGAGTTAAGGATCTTCGAGAATTTAAGAAATGGTGAAGGGCCAGAAAACAGGAACGCGAAACAGAAGAGAACAGAGAGGGAGATCCAATCTTGGAGGGGCTCCCGCCCCTCCACCACCATGGAGGCCATGGACCAGAGGGGGAACTATACTCCCATCTAGGGGGGAGGCCAAGGAAGAAGAAGGAGGAGGGGGCTCTCCCCCCTCTCTCCCGGTGGTGCCGGAGTGCCATCGGGGCTAGGATCATGACGGCAATCTACATCAACAATCTTGCTACCGTCAACACCAAATTTCTCCCCCTCTATGTAGTGGTGTAACACCCCTTCTCCCTGTTGTAATCTCTACTTAAGCATGGTTCTCAATGCTATATATTATTTCCCAAAGATATGTGGTTATCCTGTGATGTTTGAGTAGATCCGTTTTGTCCTATGGGTTGATAGGTGATCATGACCGGTTTGAGTTGTATATTTTATTTTGGTGTTGTCCTATGGTGCCCTCCGTGTCACGCAAACGGAGGGATCCTCGTTGTAGGGTGTTGCAATATGTTCATGGTTCGCTAATGGTGGGTGGCATGAGTGACAGAAGCACAGACCCGTGTTTGGGGGTCATTGCATATGGGATAAAGAGGACTTGATATTTAATGCTATGGTTGGGTGTCACGACCTTAATGATCTTTTGTAGTTGCGGATGCTTGCTAGAAAGTATGTTAGCTCATGACTCTTCCTCATGTAAAACTGCAAGAATGATTACTGGTCTAGTTATCAATTGCTTAGGACAAATAACATTCATGTTGACAAAAGTTGTCTACTTTTATTGTCTCACAATTTATTCGTAGTTATATTCTCGCAAAGTACTCCTAGTTTTATTCTTGCAAACTTATCCTTTCACCTGCCAAATAGGTTTATACTTGTTTTAGGTAAAGCAAGCAAAAAGTGTGCATAGAGCTGTTGAAAGTGCGTTATATCGACTAGAGGGGGGTGAATAGGCGATTTTTACAAATTCATCACTGAGGAAATTCTAAGTGAGGAATTTCCTAAGCAACGAAACACTAGCAGCGGAATAAGTACTCAGGTTCAAGCATAACATAGCAATAACATAGTCATCGTGATGAAATGAAACATACACAGAGGACAAAAAGCATGAAAACAGGATAAGAAGGCTGAAGACAAAGTGACTGAAGAAATAAGGTTGAGGAAATTGAGAAAGTCTTCAGCCAAAGTTTTCAAACAGTAACGATCAGGTTCATCAAACCAGTCAAAAAAACGATCAGGTTCATCAACACATGAATGAAGAAATGCAAGGGTTGAGGAGATAGAACCAGTAGCTTGGTGTAGACGATGATTTGGTAGACCAGTTCCAACTGCAGTGACTGTTCACTACTAGGGAAAACCTTATACACAGAAACTTACTAGTGGCGCGGGTCAAAAAGAAGCGCTAGTACTACTTACCACTAGCGCCCGACAAATAAAAGCGCTGCAGCTAACCTTATAGCAGTAGCGCCCCAGATGAAAAAAGCACTACTACTACAATTCTGACACTGTTCGTGGCAGGCTAGGAATAGTAGTAGCGAGCTTACGCAAAGAGCGTTGCTGCTATGTTTGTAGCAGCATGTTTTACTTGGAAAGCACTACTGCTAATGAAAAGAAAATAAAATCAAAAACATATAGAAAAGTAAATGAAAATGAAAGAAATAGAAAAAGGGGAAAGGAAAAATAGAAAATGTGACGGAAAATAAAAGAAAAATAAAAATAAAGGAGAAAGGCATAGCAAAAGCGTGCTTTAAGGACAAGCGTCGTAGCTATAGTAGCAGTAGTGCATTCCAGGCCCGCGCTACTGCTATTTTTTTCTTAACCGCGTGGTTCTTCTTCCCCCCGGCCACTTCCCCCAAATCCCCCCTCAATCTGCTGTCGCCGACGTCGTCGCCCTACATCACTGTCGGCCACTGCGTCCTCTCCCGTCGCCCTCTACACGCCGTCTGCTGCCCTTGGTGGCCGCCATTGATGTCGACCTACATCGCCACCCTCCGCCGCGCGCTAGAGCCTCGACCCCGACCTCGACGCCACCTGCCCCTTCCTCATCCGCTCCTTAACTCCGCTGACGCCCGAGATGAGCATGCCTGCACCTCCTCCTCCTCCTCCCCTACCTCTGCCTAGCTAGGGTTCCTAGGGTTCATCATATTTTAGGGTTCATCTAATTAGTTAGGGTTCATCAAATTAGCTACTACTTGTAGATGCTTAAGTAGTTATATAGTTGTTGTGCACCCAATGTAGTTAAGTAAATATAATTATTAGTTAGGGTTAGGGCAGTCGTGTTTAACATGTTAATTAGGGCAGTAATGTTTAGTTTAGAGAAAAAATTAAATATAGTTTTTTACTGTTTTTTAGTAAGTGTTTAATAGAATTAGGAAGAAAATTAATAGAACTAGTTTATTTTTAGTAAGAACTAGTTGAATTAATAGAACTAGTTTATTTTTAGTAAGAAAATTAATAGAACTAGTTAGAATAGTTTATTTTTAGTAAGAAATAGTTATTTTTATTTATAGTAAGTGTTTAGTTGAACAAGTTGAATTAATAGAACTAGTTTATTTTTAGTAAGAAAATTTAGGTATATGAGATTTGATGATCTAATTAAAATTTAATTATATAACTAGTTTATTTTTAGTCAGAAAATTAATAAAAGTAGTTTATTTTCTTAGTTAAAGCATTTTTTCCCGCATCGACATCGATGATGCCTATCCCGCATCCTCGTCGTTGACTCGGTGGAGGAGGCTTGCTTGATTAGAGGGGCCATGTATAGGACTGGGCTCCGCTGGGCTGGTACTGGTATGTGCTACCTTCCAGGGGGCACAGCTTATTGAGTAGTCAGCCCATCGTTGACCCGAACCTTCTTTGGTGGTGGTCGCGTGGACCAGTGACGGTGCAGAGGCTTGAGGACCCTGTGGAGGTGGTACGTCACCGTGTTAGCGAGGCGGACGAGCATGTCCATCGCTACATGGTTGCGTTGGAGGGCAGGTTCTCCAATACCTGGCAGGTTCTCCAGGGATCTCACTAGAGCTATGATCCTGTGATGGTTCCTTCTCTTTGGGTGTCCACCGCCCGAGCCGATACCCATCGTTCGCTAGGGTTTTAGCTGTATTAGTGACGTTATATGTATGATACTATTCGAGATGTATTAGTGATAATAGTCGATGATGAACGGATGCAAGAGATGATTTAGTTTTTCTTATTGAATGCATGCTAATTTGAATTCCAATTTATTTTATGATTTAGTTTTGCTTACTGAATGCTCAAATTGGATAACTACTCCTATTTTGAATGCTCAAATTGGAGAGTACTATGCAAGGCGTATGCATTTGATTGGTTGATAGCTTATAGGGTTTCACTAAGTCCTAAGATGAGGATAATAATGTTTTTATTTATATTTTGTTTTTTCGGCCAAATCTCCATATCGTCGCCGCCGCCGTCCCCGTCATGGACCCCCTCCGACCTCGAGGTGAGACCAGCCAAATCTGTCAATATGAGTCCTGTACGATATTTTGAAATGTTTTTGTTCATATTTTCAACCATTGAAATGCAATGACCATCAAGTTTGAATGCAATGACCATCAAGTTTGAATGCAAATAGGATATGTGCTTGCCCAAGTGGCCATGTTTGCAGGTAACACCTCTGAGTGGCCTATGTTTTGCCAGAGTGTTCATTAATTTCCATTCCGGCAAATTTCTGGCGCTCGATATGTCCTTTTTTATCAAAGGTCATGCTAGATTTTTCCGTGAATTTTGGCATGACTTGTGCTAGAATATGTAGGAAATATCGAGTGTCCTGGATTTTCTAGAAAGATAACTAAATGACATTTTGGGTTGACTTTAACTCTGTCGAGGCTCCATACATGACAATCAAAAAATAAGCGAGGGAGAAAGTTTGCACCATATATGAGAGAGGAAGAATCCCGACTATTGTCGTGGGGGTTGTTTCTCCTTCTTCTCCTTGTGCTAGACCTTTGTTATGCACCAGGGGAAGAAGGAGTAACGACCATCACCGACGATCGAAAAATCAGTGAGGGAGGGTGTCCACCATATATGAGAGAAGAAGAATGCCGACTGTTGTCGTGGGGGTCGCTTCTCCTTCATTCCCGTGTGCTAGACATTTTGGTTTAATGCACTCGGGGACGAAGGCAGGAGCGACCATCACCAACGGTCGAATATATACACCATGTGAGCTAAGAGTTTTCATAAAAAGACTTGATGGACCGATAGTCAACCCGTGCTGAATAATAATGATCTAATTTAGTTTTTGTAGTACATACATTGAAGTTTAGAAGTTTAATATCTGAATTATGAACATAGGAAATGTCGTCGCACGATGAAAGTCTCGTGAAGTGCTCCTGGTGTGGCGATAACCGGGGTTTCAGCGGTAGGACTCACTTCATAGAAGGTCGGCGCTTCAGCATTAATCTCCAAGAGACCTTCAATGTTGAAACGGTACGCTACTACGCAAAATGTTTTTTTCGTAATTAAGCTCGACTTCTTCTTCTTCATCATGTAATTTTCGTCGTTTACAATTTGACTAGCTTATCTCGTACCATGCAAGACACTATGTCTTGGAGAGGATGGATTTTGAAGATCATGAAAATTGGGAAACAAAGATAGTTCACCTAAGGACCCATCATGGTTTTGATTATCCTGTAAATCTATACAATCCTGTGAGCGTATCCCATTTTGGTTGCCCGAAGTGGGAAGCACTTTGCAAGGCATATCATTTACATGAGGGTATGCTTGTCACCATGGATCTTGGTGATCCTGACATCGAGGAAGAGAATATGGACATTTGGGTCCTTGTTGATACGCTTCCAATTCTACCGCTATGTGAGTTTCTCAAACATAGTTATTAAGTAAGTAGTAATTTATATTGTTTATTTCAAAATAGTTGACAACTTATTTCCATTAATAGCTTATTTTCATTCTTCAAAGAATGTGCGGAAGATGGTAGACAGAACCTACTACACCAATGGCGCGGAATTAACTCATCAGGAGAAAAATCATCTGATCTCATTTATTAATGATCTTGAGAATTACAATATCTATAATGAAACTCCTGCACATTATGGTCATTTCATGCTGCTAGTGCACATGTTGAACTACGGTAACATCCATGGAGATGGCATGATAAGATTTTTTACTATTACGGCATCCATGCATGTCGTGGAGAACGAACACCTATGGGGCAGGGCCCCTTCTCGGTCCGGCAGGGAGCGGAGGGCGCACGAAGAGCAGATCGAGCCGAAGCACGCGAGGGATTTTTACCCAGCTTCGGAGCTCTCCGGAGAGATAAAACTCCTACTGCTGCTTTGTGGTTATATTGTGTTCTTGCTCGAGAGCGTGAGCGTTCTGCAGTTTCGAATGAGTCGAACCCCCTCTACGTTGCGCATGGGCCTCCTTTTATAGGATAAAGGGGTCACCGACAGGTGGCAACGCAGTCAAGGGTATAAATGTAAAAAGGGTGGTTGGTACAACTGCTATCTACAGTGCACCCTACCTAACTCTGACGGCAGGGGACAAGGGCATTTAATGCCCGTCCGGTCGCCCAAACAGTGCAGAAAACGACCGTTTGGGGCGCCACCGCCTGCCACGATGGCCTTCTCGTCATCTCCACTTGCCACCTCGCACCGATTGGCTGCACAGCCACCCGCCACGTGCGCCAGGAATGATCTTGGGGCGACATGTCGTTGGATGCGCTGGAGCGTGGGCGCAGAGAGGTGGCTTCGCCGTGGCAAGCGCCTTGCCACGGTTGTTGTCTTGTCGCACCCGAAAGCTTGTCGCTCGTCGGGTCTTGCCAGGGCGCGCGGCGCGTCACGGCAAGTTTCTTGAAATGCCTTGGTTGGCCTTCCCGGCAAGCTCCTCTTGCCGGGGCCTTGCCCTTCCCGGCAAGCTCCTCTTGCCGGAGTCTTGTCTTCTCAGTCAAAACACTTTGTTCTTGAATGGCATCAATATGAGCTACGGAGGATCTTGGCGGACGCCCGGCAAGCCTTGCCGCTGGGTGCTGCGACTGCCCGTGCACAAGTTCGGGATACTAAGGTACCCCTACTTTAGTACACCGACAGGAGCCCCCGGGCCTGGGCCACACACGGTGCCGAGCGCTGTTGGGCCAGGCCCAAAATAGGGCACGGGCACGCGCGGCCTGGATCCATACCAAATCTAACTCCGTATCCACCGCGCCCTCCCGTAACGGCACGCGTCAAACGCGGCGTCGTGGGAGAGATCGTGGGTAATTCTTTAATCAAGAAAGGCGTAACGTTCGCCTCCCCTCTTTATAAGCAGGGGAAACAGGGGCCGTTCCCCCACCTTCGCCACTTGCGGTTCCTTCCTCAGAAAGCTCCGCCGCTCCCCTCCGCTTCCCAAGCCGAAAGAGAGCAGCGCTCTGCCGCCCGTCGCCGCCGCCCATCGCCGCGGCCCTCCTCCACCGCTTCCGCCATGGCTCCGAAGACCGGAAAGAGTGCGAAGTCGGCCAAGGTGCTGCGGCTTGAGGCGCTGCGCAAGGAGCGAGCACTTTTTTCCCCCCGAGCTCACCCCGAAGGCGCTGCGGGAGGAGTTCTATCTCTTCTGGTCGATGGAGACGCGGGCGCATCCGCGCACGCAGACGCTCTCCGCCGAAGCTTCTACTTCCAAGCGATGCCCAAAAGGGTACTATTTCTTCCCATTGTTCTTCTATTGCGGGCTCTGCCCGTCCTTTTCCGATTTCTTCTGTGATATCATGAACACATACGGGCTCCATCTCCTTGACTTCACCCCCAACGACGTCCTGACAATGGCGGTTTTCGCGCATCTTTGCGAAAACTTCGCCGGAATCCACCCCAACGTTGCCCTTTTCCGCCACTATTTCATGCCCCGGGTCGAGAAAGGAGAGCCCTTGTCTGGCGGGGTCTCCTGGATCTCGAGGGCCGGCAAGAAGGTGGTGTATCTGGAGGGGGAGCTCCGCAGCAAATGGGACGAGTGGAGGGCCGAATGGTGTTGGATTGTTGACGCAGATCCGCAGCCATTCACCAATTTGCGCCAAACCCGAGTAGTGCGCGGCGGCGACTGGAGCGCCCTGGCGGCGGACGATGCCAAGCTGAAGATCGCCACCACCAGGATCCTGCGGCTCAGGCTTGCCGGGCTCACCGTAGGGGCTGTTGGCGCGGACTTTCTTTGCCGCCGCATCGCCCCTCTGCAGGAGAGGGGGAGGCCCGCCTGGCTGTTCGGGGGCCCGGCGGATATCATGAGGCTGCGCCCAGGCCTCAATTTTAACTTTACTGTTTTGGAGTTGGACGGGATGCTCAAGGAGCTGTTCAAGCACGGCCCCAACCATCCGGAGTGGTTCAGGCTGCCGCAGGGTGTCATCCCACTGTGCAACAACTCCCAGCTTGATCGCATCCGCTCAATGATGCCGGAGTGCGACTCGCACGGGATTATCCCAACTTGGCGGGAGCCCTCCGACGACATCGTGCGGCAATTCTTCGAGGGCTTGGTGGAGGTAGCAGTCCGTGCCGACGAGTAGAGGCTCCTCACCCGCGACACCGCCGACGATGAGATGCGGTACATCGCCACCAGGGCTGAAGAGGCGGCGGCAGCCGCCGCCGCGGGCGAGTTTGGGTTTACTTTGGAGGAGGCAGAGGCAGCCGAGGCGGCAAGCCTTGCCGACCGAGAGGATCTTGGCGGGGAGGTCGTTGGCGAGGGGGAGCCCGAGGCCGAGGCGAGCGAGCCTGCCGGGGGCGCAAGTGGCCAGCCATCTTCGAGTAGCTTGCCGTAGACGGGACCCTCAGCGCAGCCCCCAGCTCAACCAAGGAGGCGCCTCCGCAGGACCGGAGACACAGCAGGGCGGCAGACGGGCCAGCAGCCGCCGCACCGCGGGACACGCTCCACCGCGCCAAGCACCGCTGACACGGGAGCATCTCATGCCGCGCCGGCAACTGGAGAGGGGTCTTCTCGGGCCGCCACTCCCGATCCTGCCGTAGCTCCCGCCAAGCGCCCAAGGGAGCCTACCCCTCTGCCTCGTCACGCAGAAAGGCTACCTGACTTCGACCTTTCTGCGCGTAGCTCCGACGAGGAGGAAGAAGAGGAGGACGAGTAAGACTTTCTTCCTGTTGTATTTATACTTCTTCGTTTCTTTCTGTTTCTAGTCTTGTATCTAATATGCTTCCTTCTGAACTTCGTGAAAAGTGCATTCCTCAATGGTAAGCTTGAGGAAGAAGTATATGTTGCTCAACCACCAGGTTTTGAGGATCCAAAATTTCCAGATCACGTCTACGGACTCAACAATGCCCTCTATGGCCTCAAGCAAGCACCTCGGGCGTGGTATGACACACTGAAGGAATTCCTCACGAAGAAAGGCTTCAAACCCGGTTCGATTGACCCAACTCTTTTCACCAAAACATATGATGATGAATTACTCATGTGCCAAATATATGTTGATGATATTATCTTTGGCTATACTAACCAATGTTACAATGATGAATTTTCCTATATGATGAGTGAAGAATATCAAATGTCTATGATGGGAGAATTGAAATTCTTCTTAGGTCTTCAAATTCGTCAACAATACAATGGCATATTCATATCTCAGGAGAAATACCTCAAGGATGTATTGAGGAAATTGGGCATGCAAGATTGCAAAGGCGTCAAAATTCCTATACGCGCAAATGGCCATCTATGCACTGATGAAAATAGTAAAGACTTCGATCAAAAGGTATAACGCTCCATGATTGGCTCTTTATTGTACATATGTGCATCTAGGCCGGATATTATGCTTAGTGTTTGCATGTGTGCCCGATTTCAAGCTACACTGAAGGAATCACACCATAAGGCTGTGAAGCATATTCTTCGATATCTAGCTCACACACCAACACTTGGATTATGGTATCCCAAGGGCTCTTCCTTTGATCTCATTGGATATTCAGACTCTGACTATGCTGGTGATCGGGTGGACCGCAAGTCAACGTCAGGCACATGTCATTTCCTCAGACGATCCTTGGTCTGTTGGTCCTCGAAGAAGCAGAACTGCGTATCACTCTCCACTTCAGAAGCTGAGTAGATTGTTGCTGGATCTTGCTGTGATCAATTACTATGGATGAAGCAAACACTCAAGGACTATGGCATCAACGTGCAGAATGTGCCACTCTACTGCGACAATGAGAGTGCTATCAAGATTGCTCACAACCCAGTTCAGCCACAAAGACAAAGCACATCCAAATTCGTTGTCATTTTCTTCGTGACCATGTGTTTAAGACCAGCTGGCTGATATCTTCACAAAGCTCTTGGATGAGAAGAGATTTAGCAAGTTGCAGTGTGAGCTAAATATCCTAGAATCTTCGAATGTTCTTTAAAAAGGACACACATCCTAACACTTATGCTGACTTGATGACTTAGATGTGCAACACACGAAGTAACATTTTTATTCAATCAATGAAGACTAACCCTCTAAGTGTGAAGAAATTAATGAAGAAATTGATTCTCAGAACCCTACGAGAGTTGTACGTGGTGAACTCAGCCTTCTTATACGGTGGGTTACGTCACCAACCAAACTTGATAATTCTTAGATTTGAGTTTTTCTTCACTTTTGAAATTCCTCAGTTTTCCAAATTCTTCAACTTTGCATTGTCTTCACTCTTTCCGTCGTTGTTCTTCATTTGTCTATATATATATATATATATATATATATATATATATATATATATATATATATATATGAGTTTATGTCCTCTACAGCATTCACTTATTGCTAATTCTTCAAGTTGACTTTTCTGCTAAGTGAATGTGATCAGACCCTTCCTCCTCTATGATAAACTCAACCCAGTCTGTTCACAAATTCTTCATGTGCGTTCTGTTTGAAACTCGTTCAAATTTTTTGCTGTTTCCTTGTCAGCTGAAGAAATTGCGAACGAAACTTTAAAATATTCTTATCTGAATTTTCAGCGTTTGTCGCTCAAACCATTATGCATTCCACGATATACTTATCTATTCACCCACGATCTCACACGATCTCCACCTCTCAGTATGTGGGTGACACATGTCACGCGAATGAGAAGGGTGAGGGGCACGTCCGTCCAAATTCTTCGGGTGAACAGTTTTTCACCTCTGCTATAAATACCCCCTTCCATTCCTCATCTCACTTTTATTCCGCTCGACCTCACTCCCTCGCTCGAGCTTCTCAAGCCCTAGCGCTGCCACTACCTCCATCATCGCCGGTGAGGAAGAGCTTCACTGCCTCGACCTCGTCGCCATCGTACTCGCGCTGGCCGCGAAAATCTTCCCTCCGTCGCCGCCGTAGACGTCTTCCTCCGCCAAGTTAGGGCGTGGAAGATCCGAGCCGACGAACTTCTAAATCTACACCTCTTGTTCGTTGTGTTCTTCATCAAGGGTAATTAAAAGTTACTTTTACCGCATTTATTCTACTGATGATTTTCATCATATCTTCAAAAGGTGTTTATTCTTCAACCTCCACACTCTAAACACCTAGCACAAATCTTCAGTTCTTGATCCGTTTCTCTAAGTGACGTTTTTCTGCATGATTCTTGTAGCGACCCGACCTCAGATGGTCAAGTCTCTGTGCTCAGGTGTCATCCCTGGATCAGTAATGCTGACACCACACAGTACTTCGAAGGATTTATAACAGAGTAGCAATCACACACTTATTACATCTAATGTCTCAAAAGAGAACTTATTACAATAATATGGCTTAAGGCCATCTAATGCGATAACAGCGGAAGGCTTGGAAGATAAAGTGAGTCCATCAACTCCAACGGCATAGCTGAGCTGCACAGCAACGACCTACGAACCTTACTCCTCGTCTGAAAAGTCTGCAACATAATACGTTGCAGCCCGAGAACGGGTCAGCACATGGAATATGCTGGCAATGTAACACAAAAGAGCAATAACAGAATAATTCTACCACTACATGCATATTTGGCTGGTGGAAAGCTCTATGGTTACAGTTTTGCGAAAAGCCAATTTTTCCCTACTTCAAAGGAATCAGTTTTAGTTTAACTATCATGGTGGTTGAAACATCATTTGAGAAGGTAACCCCAACTCAATGATCCCAATTAAAATACTTAACAACCCAACAAGATTAATTAAGAGTGTTGAGATACATGCGAATACTCAAGTACTAGATACTCAGAATTGTCCATAACCGGGGACACGGCTAACCATGACTAGATTGTACACTCTGCAGAGGTTTGCGCACTTTTCCCCGCAAGACTCGATCGCCTCCGTTGATTTCTCGCACTACATGGTGTTTGAGAGACGGATGACCGAGACACAGTTTTTCAGAAGCATTAACTCTCTACTCCGGGCAGACCATACCAACCCTACAAACCCACTACCTGCTGATCCACCTCTTCAAGAGCTTCACGCAACTTACTCAACTATGCTAGAGCCCATAATAGCTTGCGGCTGCACACGGAAGTTTCTAGCATGAATAGACTCAGTTCCCTTTGAGCCTGGGTGGCGGTCCATAGGAAGATCACACGGTAACCCCGGGATTTCCAAAAATAAAACAGGCAATCACTGGATACCCCAGGTGCCTCAATCCACCCAGATGTGTATTAAAGTTGCCACCTTAAGTAAACCATTAATTAACAATCTCACATCTGTCATGGATATCACTCAAACCCAATCCACGTCTACGAGCATAGCATGGCAATATAAGCATAACGTAGAAGTAACTCCCAAGGGTTCGAAAATAAAACAGGGTAATAGGTTCTACCTCATCAACTACTTCCCAACCCACATGTTAAAGGCATCCTAATCATGCAATGTTTGAGGATTGGAACTAATGCATAAAACTGGGTATGAAAAGAGTATGATCAATGTGTTACTTGCCTTGCTGACGATCCGGGAATCCTAGAGACTCGTAGTAACACGCTTCACACTCCGGGAATTCTATCGCAAGCAAACAATAACATACATAAGCAACAATCAAAGATGCACAAGTAGAACTCCAAATAAAATAGTTTGAACAGAGAGTTCAACTTAAGAACTCCGGTTTGCAAAAGGAAACAACTTCGTTTTACTAATCTGGATCTAAGTCAAATTTTACAGAAGAAAAATCTTGTTTGAGTTGATTATTCGGAAAGAGGGTTTCAAGATGAAACTCCAGGTGCTTGAATCGCCTGATTCCGATAAACGAGCAAAAAGATAAACAGGTTTGAATATCGGATCAGAAATCGCGATCGGAATAACCGCGGAATAAATCCGATAAAAAGAAAAACGAACGGCTAAACGAACGAGCGTTCGTTAGCAGAAACTAAACGGTGAACACGTTTGTTAGAACGAACGGACGAACGGACGTTCGCTAAGTAAATAAACCGAAGAAAATAAACCGATCAAAAAAACGAACTAGGGTTTTCAAAAAAAACCGAAGGGTTTTCTTAAAAAAATGGCGGCGGGTGGCGGGTACCTCCGGCGAGGCTCGTCCGGCGAGGCGGGCGGCTCCGGCGGGGCTCGGCGACGGGCAGCGGGGCTCGGGGACGGCTGCGGGGTGGCGGCGGGAGGCGGCGGCGGCAATTGGGCGACGGCGGGGGCTCGGCGGCGGCGGATCGGGGCTCGGCCTCGGGCTCCGGCGGCTGCGGCGATGCGGCGGGTGGTGGCGGGGTGGTGGTGAGGTAGCGGGGCGGTGGCATATATAGGGGGCGGGGCGGGGCGGCTTGGGGAAGGGGGCGCCCGGGGTGGAGTCCGGCTCGGACTCCCCTCGGCATCCGTGCTGCGCACGGCGGCGCGCGCGGGGAGGCGGCGGCGGTGGCGGCTGGGCCGGCCTGCTCGGCTGGGGTTCGGCCCAGTCGGGCGCGAGTTTTTTTTTTTAACATTCCGCCCTAAAGAAAAATTCCTAGAAAAATAAATAAAAATCTAAAAATTCCAAAACAAGTTTTCTCCGTCTAAATAAGATATTTAGAACAAGATGAACTTTTCTTGGCCCCTAAAATGCAATTTTTAAAACATGCAACATTTTTCTAGGGCAAATAAAAATCCCGAATAAACTCAAATAAAATCCAAAATTGATTTTAACATTTTTCCACCGATATTTCAATTATTTTGGAGAAGTCATATTATCTCCCCTCATTTAATATTTTAAAATGAAATATTTTCTGGAGAAAAAAAAATTAAAATCAAATCCTCGTCTTCACTATTTGATAAAAATTTCAAATATGAAATTAGAAAATCCCCAACTCTCTCTGAAGGTCCTTGAGTTGCTTAGGATCTCGAGGATTGCAAACGAAAAGCAATAAAATATGATATGCATGGATGATCTATGTATAACATGCCAAATTGGAAATTTGGGATGTTACAATTCCTCAATTGTGTGAACCTAACGATCCACACAACCCTGGAACCTAAGTCAAAGAACACTTAGTAAAATTCTTCAAGACACATCGGGTCAATTTCCACAAACTTGTTCAATTTTACAAAAACTTCTGAGAACGCATATGACCTCTCCAAATTCTTCGTACCTATACTCCGTTCACAGCTACACATGTCTACTGCTGAATCACTAGGTTCTCATCAACTTAACTCATCTGCGGCGTTCCTCGAAGAAAAGCTGCATACTTCTTCAGAGAACTCGATTGTTCAAATTCCTCAGGTGAAGAAAATGGCAGGTGGTAAACGGCCTCAAAAAGGAGGAAAGAAGCTTGAAGTTAATACTGCTTTTGAGATCCCTGCGGACATCTATGCAGGGTACTGCACACCTGATGAGGCAACTCTTGGCAAGGAGACAAACAATGAGCACAAAGTGTGCATTCAGAGGATTGAAAGAAGATGGACAAGAGAGTGGAGGGAGTACAGAAGAAATTCGCTCTTAACCCTCCATGCTCAAGACCTCCTCTGGCACCTGGCCAAAGAGCTGATCCAACAAGCCTTAAACGTGGTGAGGATTATGCTGATGAATGGGCCAGATGGCAAGCTAAGTTGGCCAAGCATGCCAAAGAAGCAGTGAAGAAAGTTAATTAGGATTATGTTGCTGCCGCTGAGGGAGTCCTGGATTAGGGGGTATCCGAACAGGCCGGACTGTGTACAACGTCCGGACTATTGAAGCGTGAAGATACAAGACTCAAGACTTCGGCCCGTGTCCGGATGGGACTCTCCATTGCGTGGAAGGCAAGCTTGGAGATCCGGATATTATATTTCCTTCCTTGTAACCGACTCCATGTAAACCCTAGCCCTCTCCGGTGTCTATATAAACCGGAGAGGTTGGTCCTTAGAAGGCCGATCAAAATTACAATCATACCATCATAGGCTATCTCTTAGGGTTTAGCCTCTACGATCTCGTGGTAGATCTACTCTTGTACTACCCATATCATCAATATTAATCAAGCAGGAAGTAGGGTTTTACCTCCATCGAGAGGGCCCGAACCTGTTACCATCAGCCTTGACGCACAGATTGGGACCCCCTACCCGAGATCCGCCGGTTTTGACACCGACATTAGTGCTTTCATTGAGAGTTCCTCTGTGTCGTTGCTGTCAGGCTTGATGGCTCGTCTCATCGTCAAGGACGACATTACCTTAGAGGGAGCTCTGTCTATAGGCCAGACGCTCCGACTCGGCGGCTTTATCATGGCCGCCCCATCGGCGGTAGCGCCGACGTTGGCCACTCGGGTCATCAATCATAACCTTCGCGTCAGTTCAGAACTTGCCGAACAGATGGATCCAGTGGAGCTCTCCTCCCTTAATGAACTCTTGGATCGCATCGATGCTCTGGGGGTCGCTATGAACTATGACCGGGTTGGGCTAAAACCCGACCGAAGGGACATCAGGTCCCCGTCGGCCACCCATGAGGTAGTGATAGTGGAGGAACCACGTGCGGATTGTCCCTCAACTTTGAGGACGAATTATGTTCGGATTGCCGAACTCCTTGAGCCGAAAACCTGCTCAATGGGAAACATGACCCAGGCCCCGAACTTAGAATCGGGCACTGGGCCAAAGGAATTGGGCGATATTCCGGATTCTGAGCTGTTAAGCTCGGAACCGCCCGCGCCCTTGGGTGTTAGATTGGATCAAAATCCAGATTCTTCCAACAACACCTATCTGAACTTAAACTGTCTCTCCCGCATTAGGAAAGAGCCCCAGGAAACGGTACATCATTACTGGGCCAGATTCCTCCTTGCGTTTAACAAGGTCAAGGACTGCCACGAGGAGAACATGGTCCCACTCTTCTGCAAAAATTGCACGGACGAAGGGCTCCTCAATGCTATAAGCCGCCGCGACAGAGTGCGCTTCGCAGACTTGGCAATCATAGTACGGAAGTACTGTGCGATGGAGAGCGCTTGGAAGACCCAAACGGAATTTCGGGATAGTACTGCTCTCACCAAGACCTTTGTCCGAACTAAACGGACGAACTCTCGTAAGTCGTCCGATCCAATCCCTAAGAAACCAAAGCCCACCACAGGGCAGGGATCCGTATTGGAAGAATGGCTCGACGGGCCATGTAAGCTCCCCAGCACTCCGGATACGATACGAACTCATAGCCTTAGGGCATGTTGGATACTCCGGTAGGTGGCAAAAAGTGGCGAGGATCTTCTTGTAAGCCATAAAGCGGAACAACATCCTGCCAGCGGACACAATAAGATACTAACAGTCTTCGAGACTTTTGCCTCGAACAACAGGCGCAAGCGAGCTCATCGAAGCTCTGCGGAAATTTGCCATGTGGCAAAGATAAACCCCTAGAACGACACTACTATAACTTTCAATGCCAGTGATGAACCTCTATTCCAGACTGTCCGGGCACCGGCCGCTCTGCTCCTTAGCCCAATCGTGGATGGCTTTCGGCTCACCAAAGTACTCTTGAACGGCGGAAGCGGGTTAAACTTGATATATTAAGAAACGCTCAACAAAATGGAAATTGATAAAGGCCGCATTGAGCAAAGCGGCACCACTTTCAGGGGAATCATCCCTACTCGGGAAGCACGGTGCGCGGGAAAAATCACACTCGATGTGGTATTCGGCACCCCGGAGAATTACAGGTCCGAAGAAATCACATTCCAAGTGGCTCCCTTTAGCACCGGATACCACGCCCTTCTAGGGCGGGACGCGTTTACAAGCTTTTAAGCGGTACCCCATTACGGGTACATGAAGCTTAAAATGCCCAGACCCAACAGAATCATCACTCTAGCTAGTGACCCAGACGTCGCACTTCACGCCGAAAACAAAACCGCAGCACTAGCCCTGGAAGCATTATCTAAAGCCCTAGCAGTCGAAGAGTTAACAACACTGCGGGCCACCATGGACAGGGACAACGTGATACTCGACAAACGACCCAAGTCCACCTCATTTAAACCTGTAGACGAGATATTCAAATTCTAAGTCCACCCAACAGACCCCACGAAGACAGCATCCATCGGGACGCAGTTGAGCCCCGTGATGGACGCCGCACTGCGAGATTTCTTACGCGAGAATTGGGACATTTTCGCCTGGCACCCCTCGGACATGCCAGGCATCCCACACCGGCTGGCCGAACACAACCTCAATATACTAAAGGGATACAAACCGGTCAAACAGAACCTAAGGCGGTTTTCAGAACCCAAACGGCAAGCCATGGGGGAAGAGCTAGCCAAGCTGCTTGAGGCCGAATTCATCAGAGATATCAAACATCCGGATTGGTTGGCAAATTTGGTAATGGTACCAAAAAAGGACCAATCTTGGCGCTTATGCGTCGACTTCAAAGACCTCAACAAGGCTTGCCCCAACGATCCCTTTCCCCTCCCTCGCATCGATCAAATCATCGATGCCACAGCTGGACACGACTCGTTGTGTTTTCTCGACGCATACTCCGGATACCATCTAATAAAGATGACTGAGTCTGACCAAGCTGCAACAGCTTTTATGACGCCATATGGCCCTCTTTGCTTCAATACTATGCCTTTCGGGCTCAAGAATGCCGGCGCAACCTATCAACGCATGATTCAAACATGCCTGGAAAAACAAATCAGCAAAACAGTGGAAGCATATGTGGACGACGTAGTCATAAAAACTAGAGTCGAAACCCTAATAGATGACTTGAAGATTACATTTGATAACCTCCGGACATACGACATCAAGTTGAATCCGGAAAAATGTGTTTTCGATGTCCCCTCGGGGAAGCTGTTGGGCTTCATTGTTTCCAATAGAGGAATTGAAGCGAATCCAGCAAAAATCCGAGCTCTGTCGCAGTTGGCTATACCAACAGACCTCAAGCACATCCAGAAGCTAGCTGGAAGCGAGGCCGCTTTGAGTCGCTTTATATCCAGGCTAGGAGAAAAGGCATTGCCCCTTTACCGCCTCCTTCGGTGCACCAAACACTTTGTATGGACGGATGCAGCCGTGGCCGGACTCGATGAGATAAAGACCTTATTGTCCAGTAATCCGGTCCTAACAGCGCCAAGCATCGGTGAACCTATGCTACTATACATAGCTGCAACACATCAAGTGGTAAGTGCAGTGCTTGTCGTCGAACGAGAGGTGAGCGGATACAAATTCCCGCTTCAAAAGCCGGTTTATTACGTATCCACGGTACTCACCCCATGCAAATCCCGATACCCAAAATATCAAAAAATAGCATACGCGGTCTTCATGGCATCCCGGAAGCTAAGACACTACTTTCAAGAGTGTTCGATTACCGTCGCCTCCGAAGTACCACTCAATGACATAATTAATAACCGCGACGCTACGGGCCGGATTGCTAAATGGGCTATCGAGCTCCTCCCGTTCAACATAATATACAAACCACGGCGAGCCATCAAGTCGCAAGTACTAGCTGACTTTGTCGCCGAATGGACAGAAGTCGAACTCCCTAAAGAGTACGGCGCGTACTCCAACTGGATCATGCACTTTGACGGCTCCAAAATCCTGGTCGGACTGGGAGCAGGGGTAGTCCTGACGTCTCACACCGGGGACACGGTCCGGTACGTCCTACAAATATTATACACAGACTCCAACAATGCAGCCGAATATGAGGCTCTGTTGCATGGTCTTCGGATGGCAATCTCTATGGGCATCCAACGCCTGGAAGAGCGCGGGGACTCGAACCTCGGAATATTACAAATAAATGGAGACTTTGATGCCAAGGATCCGAAAATGGCGGCCTATCGTAATGCCGTCCTCAATATGTCAGCTCAGTTTGAGGGGCTCAAATTCCACCATGTGGCTCGAGAAAACAATCAAGCGGCGGACATCCTCGCCCGCATCGGCGCCAAACGCGACCCTGTCCCACCTAATATATTCCTGGAAAGGCTGTTCAAGCCATCCGTAGTATGGGAAGGGGAGTCCGGCAATACCAGCACGGATCCGAATACACCCCCAGACTCCGAACCATCAGACACAATCGGAGGCTCTGCCACCGAAATAACATCTTCGGCCCACAAAATTATGGTCATGATCGCCCCGTGGACTGAGCCTTTCTTGGCCTACCTAAATAGGCAGGAGCTTCCCGAAGACAAAAATGAAGCACGCTGCATAGTCCGGCGTTCTAAAGCTTACAAAGTCCAGGAAGGGGAACTCTACAAGAAAAGCACGACCGGAGTGCTCCAAAGGTGCATCTCAGAAGAGGAAGGGCGGCAACTCCTCGCTGAAATCCATGCCGGACTGGGCGGACACCATGCCGCAGCTCGAGCGCTAGTCAGCAAAGCCTTCTGTACATGCTTCTATTGGCCGACGGCCCGAGCAGACGCATAGGACCTTGTCCAACACTGCGTCGGCTGCCAGCTCTTCGCCAATCAGAGTCATATGCCCCCTACCGCTCTCCAAACAATCCCCATAACTTGGCCCTTCGCGGTCTGGGGGTTGGATATGGTCGGACCTCTTAAAGGGGGAAGCCATAAGAAAAAATACTTATTGGTCATGGTGGATAAATTCACCAAATGCATCAAAGCCAAACCAGTTAAAACGGCCGAATCCGGACCAGTAATAGACTTCATATCCGGGGTCGTACACCGGTACGGTGTCCCCCATAGCATCATCACTGATAATGGCTCAAATTTCACAGCCGATGAAGTGAAAACTTGGTGCGGCAAAATGAGCATTAAGCTCGACTACGCTTCCGTCTACCACCCCCAAACAAACGGCCAGGTCGAACGGGCAAATGGTCTCATCATGAGCGGCATAAAACCCAGACTAGTGTGATCTTTAACAGAATCGGATACACACTGGGTAGAGGAGCTAGACTCCATACTCTGGGGGCTGCGGACCACACCGAATTGAACCACCAGATATACACCATTTTTTATGGTGTACGGTGCGGAAGCAGTACTACCCTGCGACATAATACATGATTTGCCACGCGTACGCATGTACGAAGAGAAGGAAGCCGAGTTAGATCGGTAGGATAACTTGGATGCCCTGGAGGAGGAGCGCAATGTCGCAAAAGCCCGTTCCGCATTCTATCAGCAGCAGGCTGGACGATATCAAAGCAGAGAAGTGTCGGCCAAAACTTACAATATTGGCGAGCTCGTTCTACGCCTACCGGAGAAGAAGAAGGACAAACTCAAACCCAAGTGGGAAGGTCCCTTCGTCATTGACAAAGTTCTTACCAGAGGAGCGTACCGTCTACGTAATGCATCCGATAACAGACTCGAGCCGAACCCATGGAACGCGGCTAGACTCCAGAGATTCTACGCCTAACGCCGAACTCATTGTTCGTCTCCTCACCCCTCCTTTTTAATTATGCTCCACCTCTTTTTCTCTCCTTTCTCGACCCTTTTTCTCATCACACAAAGTATTTAATACAGTAAGGACCCCTGAATCATTCTGGCCATACTATGTGTGTAAGTTGTACCTTGGGGCTTCCTATTCGGAAGCTAGACATAATTACTTTAAATGGCTTTTTCCCATCGCATATGCGTTCTTTTTCCATATGTGCCTTTTCTTCACCATTATATGCATCAATATGACTTAAGATGTGGCCAAGCTGGGTTGCCTAGCTCTTGTGTTTATGCCCTACATTCCCGTTAATTCGGCTAGGGCATAAGGGGAGCACCTCTGCGATTGTTACTGCCGGTTAAGCCGAATGTGTACCTCAGACTGGGTGAAGCCAAAAGCTAGTTTCCTTAAGAGAATATTCAATCGGTGAACAAAGGATGTATTCGTTGGTTACAACAAAAAAACCCAGAATCTTTATATCCTGCGCCGTCGTTCACAGTCCGGACATGTGCATCGACACATGCATTCCCAGGGAAAGAAACCCCTAACGGAACTATTCTCCCTGGAAGATGTTTCTTGCTATCCATGAAATGTAACATAACTAGTTGGGTACTTGTCTATTCAAGCACTTATGAACCCTACGCCTGGTCTCCATGCATACCCCGGTTCTTGTATAACTGAGCGGGTATTCGGACACACCCCGGACTATAGGTTCCGGGGGCTGAAGCGAAAAGGTCCGCCATGACAAATGATTTCAATCCGGCTAGGGGCTACTTATGCCAATTAAATTACAAAGTCACTGAGACTGACTATACTCCTCCTCTATACCATCCAACAGGCTATCTAGCCTACAATCTTGTTGAGAATACTTAGCGGCTAACGCTACCTGGTCATATACCATACTCACGGGAATTTCTTGCCCATCCGGCCCCGCCGGTCCTACTTCGGCCATATGGTTCGGGTCAGCTTGGTGTAGCGCATCTTCACCATTGCCTAGGCTTCTCTTGCTCCTTGCCGGCATGCTGATATCTTCCACAAACGGAAGCGCCGCCGGGCTCCTTGAAGCAGGTCCGCAAGCTCCCCCATCCCATTCGGCAGGAGGCTTGATGGCCACAAGGCCTGAGCAACGCCGTGCATCACCTGCCGAGCACGCTCGTGCAACTGCGAAAGTTCTTGCAGCAAATCACCTGCAGATGAGGGCATCTCCTCTTCAGGGTGACCCGTTAACATTCCTGCAAGCAAAAATTTTATCAAAAAACTTCGTCACCGAACTATCACACAGTTCGCTTGAGCTCTTACCATAAATGTTGCATCGAAGCTTTTTGTTCTCCTTCACGGAGTCCGCCAGTTGGGCACGGACGTCCTTTAATTCCATGTCCACATGAATATTGGCATCTTGTAGCTTGTTCTTCTCTTCCGTCACCTGCGTAAGGATGCGCTCACCAGCCTTTAGCTGCCGTTGGAGATGCGAGTCGTCGCCCATTACGCCCTCCGGATTCACCCCGGGATTGTCTGCAGAATTTTCTGTTAGACTAACCGCACCAGCCATTTACTAACTGCTACATCTGCGTATAATGGAGATAAATATTACCAGAGGGGGCCTTTCAGGATCCCTCTAACTTGGCCACTGCATCAGTCAGCTGGGCCTTGCATGCCTCCAGCTCCCGTGCCAATTGTTCATTCTTGTCCACAAGGACCTGTGGATATATTGATCCTTCAAACCGTTGTCCCAACTATTCCAAGTCTCAGGGGCTACTACTATACATACTTATCAAAATTTCTTACCCGTATGTCTTTGGTATATTGGTTTGTCACTTGGGCAAGCCCGCCTCGAGCAGCTCGGACATATGTGTCCGCCGAATTAAAGGCATTAAAAGCCTCTTCGGAAAAGATGTTGTTCCGGAGCACGGCCCTCCGGCGCCGGTGATTCATGGCGCTCTACACTTCGGAGTTCGTGGCCGAACACATATCCGCATCCTCTGTCAGGGGGCTACGCGGTGCTGGCCCCGTGTCCGCCTCCGCCCCCGAAGCCGGTTCTGGAACCCGGCTGGTGGAGGCGTGATTGGTAGGGTCCCCGGATATAGTCCAGTTATTCCTCTTCCTGCCATACGCAAAGGGCGCTGTCATATTTCAAATTCTATAAATTATAGGACAGGTCATTACTTTACCTCTGTAGCGGTGTGTCAGCCCTCACTGCCTTCCTCTTAGCCTACCCGATCCGGACGCCCGTGGTTGACGAGTCCCTAGGGGCTCGACCCCTTGCTCCGGCCGTCGTTTCTGCAAATAGAACGATGCCTCAAGGGTAAATTATAATACCCGGGGGGAGTCCTCTTCGGAGGATAGGTTTTTTTAGCTCGGCTTACACGCGACGCAGGGAGTAGTCCAGGGTAGTCGGCCGTAATGGCCACTAGGGTGCCATCCCAGCTCGCCTGATAAAATACCCTGTTGACAAGCTCCACTGTAATATCTGGATCTACCTTGAGTCCCGGATCTAGGGCCCTTCCAGGGTCCTCTGGTTGTGGGGAGGGGCTGAAGATTCCTTCTACGACCCTCCTTAGTTCCTACTCAGAAGCATTGATGTAGGTAATCTCAGCGGAAGAACGCTAGAGTAAGTAAAGCTGGGAAAAGAATGGCAACTTACCCACTCTGGGGGGTTGTACATGGAGAATCCATCCCGCGTTTTTATGCGGAGGAATTCCTCCTCTTCCCCTTTGGACAAATCGGACAATATCCTTGCCAAAGCGGCAGCGGAGTCCGGACCCTTACGGCCGCAGCGGGTGGCGTCATCTTCCCCGTTGAAATGCCACATGGGCTTCCCCCGATATTGGAGCGGTTGCACTCCTCGCCTTATGCATATAGCCATGATCTCAACTATCGTCAGTCCAGATTTGGCCAGCAACTTTATCTTGTTCATCAGGAGGTATATTTCCCTTGTGTCCTCTTCTTGAGGGCCCCGGGGGCGCCAGCTTAAGCGTGCCCTCGGTGGGGCATTGCTGAACTTGGGGAGACCTATCCGGACTGGATCTGGAAGGGGGGCGTCATTTATATAGAACCACTCTGAAGGCCAGTTTTCTGGTGCCTTCTCAGGAGTGCCGGACAGGTATCCGGTTTCGGCAATGCGCCATACTTAGGCCCCGCCCACTTGATATAGGGACTCTCCCTGGGTGCGGGGGACAAGGCAGAACAGCTTCCTCCATAATCCGAAGTGTGGTTCGCAGCCTAAAAACAGCTCGCAAAGTGCGACATACACCGCTATGTGCAGAATGGAGGCTGGGGTAAGATTGTGTAACTGGAGGCCGTAGAACTCCAGGAGTCCGCGAAGAAATGGGTGGATAGGAAACCCGACGCCCCTCAGCAGAGGCGATATGAGGCATATCCGCTCCTCCAGAGACGCGTTAGGAGATCCCTCAGCTTGTTCCCCCCCCCCCCCCCCCCCCCGTCATAAGTGGCTATTCCAGCTCGGACGGGGACCATGAATGCCGGTGGAAGAAACCCTTGGTTTTGTAACTTCACCAAATGGCTGTGAGGAACTGAGAACTCTCCCCAATCCCCCGACTTAGAGCAAGGAGGGCAAGCAAAAGAGTTGCGACGGCCAGCCATGTTGGAATGGTTTTTCGCGGAGCGCTCTAGGGTGTTAGCTCGAGGGAGGAGAGTGAGGTTTGGATCTGAGAATCCCTGTCCCTTCAAATAGACGGTTGGCTCGGAGGATCGAGGGTGGAAAATGCAAAAATACCTCGACTCCTCACATTCGCTCGACACGTGGAGATGGTCATTACTGAGGCGCTGAAGCCAAGGAGCACAACATTGATTGGAGGCCGGACATTATTTGTCGTAACAGTTACTTTGAAGTATTCGGAGAAGGAACCCGCCTTGCAATGCCGAAGACAATACTATGCGCTGGACTCATCGTCATTGAAGCCTAGTTCAGGGGCTACTGAGGGAGTCCTGGATTAGGGGGTATTCGGACAGCCGGACTATGTACAACGTCCATACTATTGAAGCGTGAAGATACAAGACTCAAGACTTCGGCCTGTGTCCGGATGGGACTCTCCTTTGCGTGGAAGGCAAGCTTGGCGATCAGGATATTATATTTCCTTCCTTGTAACCGACTCCATGTAAACCCTAGCCCTCTCCGGTGTCTATATAAACAGGAGAGGTTGGTCCTTAGAAGGCCGATCACAATTACAATCCTACCATCATAGGCTAGCTCTTAGGGTTTAGCCTCTACGATCTCGTGGTAGATCTACTCTTGTACTACCCATATCATCAATATTAATAAAGCAGGAAGTAGGGTTTTACCTCCATCGAGAGGGCCCAAACCTGGGTAAACATTTGTGTCCCTTGCTTCCTGTTACCATCAGCCTTGACGCACAGATCGGGACCCCCTACCCGAGATCCGCCGGTTTTGACACCGACAGCCGCTGCCGCTGTTGAGGCTTCTTCAAGCAAGAAGGCTATGCCAAAGAAGCCAACCAAGAAACCACCTTCCTCAGCAATGCCCTCACGGCCAAGTTCTTCTTCAATGCCCTCACAGCCAATCTCCCCAGTGCCACCAAGGCAAATTCCTCAAGCTGCCCCAATTCCTCAAGCTGCACAATTTCCTCGGGTTTAAAAACCCTCAGCTCCTCCGGCAAAGTCCTCAGCACCTGTCCATCTCGCCACGTGTCAAAGGACCACTGGCATATCAATTGCCTAAGGAGCTTCAGCAAGTTCTTCAGCTCATCCTTCATCAACCGGTCCCACTCTGCTGAAGACCAAGGCCACTGCTGGACGAGGCACTGGACCAAGTCCTCACAAGAAGCAGGTGGTCTTTCAAACTCCATCTGAGGATGAGGATGATGATGATGAATTAGCTGATATAATCAAGGATAGTCAGCAGCGGGCCGCTAGAGCCAAAGGGAGTGTTGTGCCCCTTCTACTGGATCCGAAGAAGATCCTGGATTTCATCGATCTCTGGCAGAAAGATCCCAATGCTCCAATGCCAGAGTTGGGCGTCACTCCTGGACAAAGTCACATGGTGACGGCGTTCACTGCTGAAGAAAAGTGGAAGTATGACCAAGACAAAGTGGCTAAGAAAGCGTAGTACAAGAAGCAGCACTATCTAAAGGACAATGTCCTCAGTCTTTCGCCTGAGCAGCTCATTGCACTGCAATCTGATATCAAGAAGCTCAGCGATGAATTTGACGTGTACAAGGCAGAATAGCAGGGTGCCAAAGTCAGATTCGTCAAGATGACAAAGAAATTCACTTCAAGTGCTGCTGCTCCTGTGCACATTGAAGTCATTCCGGCTGAAGCATCTACACAAGCCACTAAAGGAATTGCCAGCACCGCTGATGAAAGTCAGGTTGCTGATGAAACTGCAAGCACTAGGGCTGCAAAAGAAATTCCTGCCTCTGAAGAAACTACCAGGGCAACCACTAGTGTTGCGCGTGAAGAATCTGCCAGGCCAGCTGAAGACTCTGTTGCTGCACCTGAAGAAATTGCTCAAGACAGGCCAACTCCATCAGTTGGGCCTGAAGAAATTGATCCTACTCCCACTACTCCGCCTGCACCAACACCAAGCTCAGTTCTTCCTTCTGCTCTGGAAGTGAAGAAAACCAAAGCTACGGAGCGAGCTGCTCTGAAGAAGAGGAAAGCATCGGCTACCTCAGAATCTTCGGTCCCCAAGAAGGTGAAGATTTTGACAAGTTCAATGGACAATCCCATTGATGTTGTTCCTCTTGCAAGCATGCCATCAAAGGAACTTGTTCCTTATGGTGAAGAATATCAGATTCCAAATGAATCTGCTGAAGAAGATCCCTCTGTTGCTTCCACAAAGCAGATGGATGAAGAAATTGAAGTTGAGACATTCACTTCAAATCCTCAGGTATCATCGCCAATGCCTCAGTTTACTCCTGAAGAAGCCGGCGTTGAAGAAATGGAAGTGGATGAGGATGTGGACATTGGATGCACCACTCCTATGATGAATGATGATTTTTGGGATAGTCAACACCCCAACTCTCATCTGTTCACACCACTACAGCAAATTCCTCCGTCCCCAGCACCAACAGAAGTTCAGATGGGCTCTGAAGAAATACAAACTGCCCCTTCCATTCATGAAGAAATCCAGCCACTAGTGCTAATGAAAATGCTGCTGGAGGCCTGGGCTGCTACTGAGGCAAAAGTTGATATTCCTCAGCCTGCAGCTCCAGAAATTGACATTCCAGAAGTTATTATTCAAATCACTGACACTCCTCAGCCACAGCTGAAGAATCCATTCTCCAAAACTCCGAAGTCCAAGGTTGATGCCTTCTTGAATGAGCATGTATTCTTCATTGATTACAATCCCTATGATTCTGCTTGTCTGAGGAGGAAGCGCTTCTGGACAGCCAGTTAGGCAAATTTCTATTCTTCAGTGCTTTTCAACAAGGACAAAGTCTTCGACCGTGAGCATATTCCTTACTTGGATATGGAATCACTACCTTGCTTCACGCCATTCCTCGCTGCCATCCATGATGCTGGCCTGCTCAATTTCTGCACTGACATATGCGATTGGAATGAAGAACTCATTCTTGAATTCTATGCCACGCTGCACATCACGGGCAATGCTGAAGATGTGAACTCATGGGTGTTGGACTGGATGACAGAGAACTCACACTATAAGGCATCGGGCACTGAATTGCTTCGTGCCATGCCTGTCAGTCCTCCCCCAGAAGGAGCATGTCTCATCTACTCTGAAACTGAGCTGTCAGATCATTTCATGCAAGTGCTGATGAAGCCATTGAAGCCTGGACAAGCCTCAAGAACCAAATTCCTTGTGAAGGAATTGTAATATGTGCCAAGGATAGTCTATCGCATTCTGACGAAGGCATTGAGTCCTATCAAAGGCCACGACACGAATGATGAAGAAGTCGTTAGCATCATGAAGAATCTGCTTTTCAACATCCCGCACGGTATTCCTGTGCACTATCATGATTTCTTCATGAGGACTTTGGCAAACATTGCAATGTCCCCATTTGAGTTGAAGCCTTACGCTCCCTAAATTACGAGATTCCTCGGATCAAGGTCTTCACTCAACTACAAAGCTGATACACTCAACCATGGCAGCTAGTTGCCCCCAATTGAAGTCCTCAAACAGACATTTTCCTCAGCTGATGAAAAGTGCTAGGCCACTGCTGTTATTGATGAGGGAATTCGACCGTTAGATGGACATTTTCACAGAGCTGCTTCATACTCCACCAATGATGACTCTGCTACTCATGATTCTTCCACCAATGCATCCAAGCAAAGTCCTCAGGCAACAGCTCCAAGGGTGATGACTGATCGTGAGCTTCTCCTCAATCTTCATCAAAAGGTGGATCGCAATCACAAATGGGTAAAACGTCAGTTTGGTTAAATTCTTCACAACATGACTGCCACATATAATTCGGTGAAGAAGAACCATTACTACCTTATTGAAGTTTTTGATCGCACCTGGGCTATTCTGTCTCATCTCTACGGTGGTGAGGATCTCAAGCAGATGGGCTTCAAGCAGGACTTCGGCTGGTCTAAGCCCCCATCAAAGAAATTCAAGAAAGTTGTAGTTGCTCCTCTAGTTCCGAGTTCATATTCCTCATCCCGTGATACTGATGAAAATAAAGACCTGGACGACACAGCGGCAGGCCCTACTCCAACAAACGACCCCAACAACACTGACGCTCCTCCATCGACTTTGTGAAGAAATTCTTTAGGGGCATTAGTCCTCACTTTTCTTCCCTTTTGGTCATTTGATGACAAAGGGGGAGAAATTTGAGTTAGTCTTCAAGCGGGTCTATATATATGGGCATTTTTTTGTTAAGTTGCAACTCTCGCTCTTTTGAAGCTTTTGTTGATTGAGTTGTAAACTTAAGTCTGATGGTGACCTGATACTTTTGCTCTATTTTTTTGCATGCTATTTCCTCATTAATGCTATGCACGCATGCTGAATCACATCAGTCACCATATTTATGCATTTCAAAGTCTTCATTCTATATGTTAAATGCATGTATGAATTACAAGATATAGGGGGAGATCTCCATGATTCTACTCGTCAAATGTGCATTGCTTCAAAAGCAAACACCTCACTATGCACATTTTCAAGGGTAGTTCTTCTATATCTTGCAATCAAATTCCTCAATATTGAGTACTTTCAATTCATAAGTTTATTCCCGTTGAAAACTTAACCTATATTGTCATCAATCACCAAAGGGGGGAGATTGTAAGTGCATCTAGTGCCCCTTAGTGATTTTGGTGTATTGAAGACTTATAGGTAAGGGACTGATATGTTTGTGAGTGCACACAGGCTCTATTAGTCAATGAGGAGTTTGATATTAATAGTGAAAGTCGACCCCGAAAAATGAATGTGTTCGGCTGAAGACTTTGGTTCTCCTGAAGACTTTGAAAGTGATGAAATTGGTGTGACCCTGAAGACTTGATATTCATACGAAGAATATGAAGCATGAGGACTTTCGTTTTCGAAGTTTCATTTTTTTTCTTCTTGAGTCATAGGAAACACCAAACTGTTAAAGGGGGTCAAGGTAATACTAAGGAAACAGATTTCCAAGTGATGCTCATCTCAAAATCCTACATCCACCCAATCCTTCGAGTGAAGCCATTGGAAATCTCATATCAGTTCAATAAATTTCTTCAGTGACAGAGATGAAGATCTTCTGGTCTCTGAGGAATTTGTTCTGACTGAGGAGCTAGGAATTCACAAGTGCGGATTGCCTACACAGTGAGGAGATGATAGCCCTGAGGAATTCGAACCTCAAATCCGACCGTTGTTGTGCCGCGTGCCAGCTGTCCCAAAATATCCTACCACCTAACGGTCATATCAGACAAGGGCATTTATGTCTTATCATGTCAGGCTGCTCCCTAGGCTATAAATAGCCGCCCCCTACAACCACCAGCTGGTTGGCTAGTCCGAGAGAAACTGACACTTGTCATTTGTGATCATCCCATCCTCCGAGGACTTTGAGCGAAAATCATCAAGGGAGGAAAACCCAAATCCCAAACCCAAACCTACAAACCCCAAAGTGATCGAGCATCACTATAGAGATTGTTCCTGTGTGGAACCGATGCTTGTTACCTTTGAGGACTGTGTATCCTCCAGACGGTTAGGCGTCATGGTCTGAGCATCCAAGAGGAATTGTGGATTGCCGAGTGACCAAGTCTCTGAAGGTTTGGAAGTCACCTGTGAAGACTTACCACTACTGTTGGGCGAGGTCTGTGTGATCTTAGCTCAAGGAGAATACGGTTAGGACTCTGTGTCTGGGACTATGTGTCCTCGAGTTTAAATACTCAGCCGCTCCAACCAGACGTACAATTGTCACAGCATTTGGAACTGGTCTACCAAATCATTGTCTTCACCAAGCCAATTGGTTCTATTTCCTCAACCCTTTCATTTCCTCAGTTATGTGTTGATGTACCTGAGCATTACTGTTTTAAGACTTTGACTGAAGACTTTCTCTAATTCCTCAATCCTATTTCTTCAGTCTGTTTGTCTCCATCCTGCTTATCCTGTGTTTACGCTTTCTGTACTCTGTGTTTGTCTTTCATTTCACCATGATGACTATGTTGTTCCTCTGTGATGCTTATACCTGAGTACTTATTCCGCAGCAAGTAGTTCTTCGCTTAGGAATTTCCTCACCCTAAAATTCCTTAGTGAAGAATTCATAAAAAGACGCCTATTCACCCCCCCCCCCTCTAGTCGACGTAACGAACTTTAAATTATCCACTTCAATTTCTTCATCCAACTGCTCTTATGAAGTAGCAGAAGGATTTTCCTCATCATTGTCATCCAGAATGAAATATTCTTCTTCGAAAGGAATGATTTCCTTGGATGGCACAACAGATATTATAACAACATCAATGGGATTGGTGAAGGAACTTGACAAAGTCGTCCCTTTCTTTGGAGCTGAAGACTCTAAAGTCGTTGATGCTTTCCTCTTTTAACAGCTGCCTTCTACGCAGCCTTGGTTTTCTTCACTTCTAAAGCAGAAGGAAGGATGATATTCTTCATCTGTGATGACTTTGCAGGAGGAGGAGATGAAGTTGGTGCAGTTTCTTCAGGCACAACGGATGCAGTTGCCCTGGCTTGTTCAGTTTATTCAAACGCAATAGCAAATTCTTCAATTGGCCTGGGTTGTTCTTCAGGTGCAACATTGGATGTTGCCCTAGAAATTTCATCAGAAGATGGAATTTCTTCAATAGCCCTAGTATTTTCAGTTTCATCAGCCTCCTAATTTTCATCAGCTGCGCTTTCAGTTTCTTCAACAGACTAAGGAGAAGCATCAGCTTGTGGGGTTTGTTGTTGCGATGATGCTGCAATGTGCATCTTGAGGGACTTGGAGAGCTTGATGAATCTGACTTCGGCACCTAGCCAATCTACACGGCAGGTGTCAAATTCATCACTGGGCTTCTTGATCTCCTTTTGCAAGTTGACAAGTTCTTCAGGAGTCATATTCAGAACATTTTTCTTGATAAATCTCTCGTTTCTATACTGGGCCTTCTTGAGTTGTCTGGCCTTCTCAAACTTCCATTTTTCTTCATTTATGAAGGCCGTCAACATGTGACTTTGGCCAGGAGTGAGGTTCAACTCAAGCATAGGAGTGTTTGGGTCCTTGTGCCAGAGATTAATGAAGTCCAGGATCTTCTTCGGATCGAGCAAAAGAGGCACACCACTTCCTTTGGCTCTAGCGGCCCTTTCTTGCCTTTCCTGATGATTTCTGGAAGTTCTTCATCATCAGCTTCATCGTCATCAGATGGAACTTGGAAAGCAACTTGCTTCTTGTGAGGAATTGGCCTCGAGCCACGTCCAGCAGTGGCCTTTTCCTTCAACTGAATTGGACCAGTTGAAGATGGTGGTGGAGCTGAGGAACTAGCAGATGCTCCCAAAGCAATTGAGAAGCCTGCTGTCCTTTGGCATGTGGCAAGATGCACAGGTGTTACAAACTTTGTAGTGGTAGTTGAGGATTTTGAGGCAACAGAGGGGATTGGAGCTGCTCTTCAAAGTTACCTTAGGAATTTTCCGTGAGGGCTTTGGCATTGGCCGTGAGGGCATTTCTGTTGAGGAACTCGGCTTCATAGCTGATTTCTTCAGCATGGCCTTCTTGGGCTTGCTAGCAGAGGCCTCAGCAGCAGCAGTAGAATCTTCATTGAATTTCTTTACTACTTCTTTTGCAACTTTGGCCAATTTGGCTTGTCGCTTGGCCCATTCTTTGGGAAATTCCTCACCACGCCTGATGCTTGAGGAATCAACTCCTTGGCCTCGAGCCAATGGAAGTATTGGACATGGAGAGTTAACTATGAATTTCTTCATGTACTTTGGAGTAGCATAATGATATTCCCTCCATTCCTTAGCCCATCTTCTCTCAATCCTCTAAATGTGCACTTTGCGCTGATTCTTGTTTTCCTTTTCATGAATTGCTTCATCATGTGTACAGTACCCAACATATATGTCATCACGGATCTCAAAAGCATTGTTGCACTCTGGTCTCTTTCTGCCCTTCTGAGGTCTTTTACCTTCAGACATTTTCTTCACTTGAGGAATTGGAACAATTGATGTTTCTGAGGAAGTATGCAATTTTTCTTCGAGAAATGCTGCAAATGAGTTAAGTTGATGAGAACCTAGTGATTCAGCAGCAGACATTTGTACCTATGAATAGAGTATAGTTGCGAAGAATTTGGGGAGGTCATATGCGTTCTTAGATTTTTTTTAAAAAGAATCAAGTTTGAGGAATTTGACCATGGGTGTCTTGCAGAATTTCACTAAGCGTTCTTGTCTTAGGTTCCAGAGTTGTATAAATTGAAAATCCACACAATTGAGGAATCTTCAAGAAAAACACAACTTAGAGAAACAAATCAAGGAACAGATGCAACAGGGTGTTTATGGATTGGGAAGTTCAAGAATAAACACCTTTTGAAGATTTTGTGAAAAAATGAGAATCAAAGTAGGGTAGTAAAATTATATTTTAATTACCCTAGACGAAGAACACGACGAACTGTGAGTAGAGATGGAGAAGTTCGTCAGTCCAGCTCTCCCACTCCCTAACTAGGCGGTGAGAGACAGCTACGGCGGCGGCGGAGGTGAAGATTTCCGCGGCAGGCACGAGTAGGCGACGAGGTCGAGGTAGTGAAGCCCTTCCTCACCGGCAACGATGGAGTGTAGAGCCGGCGCTAGGTCTGAGAGCTTGAGCGGGATGACATCGAGCGGGGTAAATGAAGTATGAGGAAGGGAGGGGGTATTTATAGCCACGGTGAAAAACTGCCCGTCCAAAGAATTTGGACGAACATGCCGCTGACCCTTGCCATCCTAGCGACATGTGTCACCATGTACTGAGAGGTGGAGGTCGTGTTAGATCGTGGGTGAATAGTTTAATCCTGTCATGGGATATGGAATGGTTTGAGCGGCAAAAGCCGAAAAATTAGATACGAATATCTTATAGTTTTCTTTGCAAATTGTTCAGCTGTCAAGGACACAGTGAAGATTTTGAACGGTTTTCAAATAGAACGCACATGAAGAATTTGTGAATAGACTGGGTTAAGTTTAGCATAGAAGGGGGCGGGTCCGATAAAACTCACTTAGATGAAAAGTCAACTTGAAGAATTAGCAATAAGTGAATGATGTAGAGGACATGAAAACTCAAATACTATATATATATATATATATATATATATATAGGGAAAATAGATACTACCACCTAGTGGTAGTTACCCCCACCCTAGCAGCCATCCGATCTCGTTTTAGTTGTGGGTTGTGATTAACGGGTTCTGTTGTAAAACTTGTTGATTCATCTACCCCATGCCCGATAGGAAAAAACAGCCAGATAATTCCAATTTCCATGCATGGCCCGGAATATAGCTAGCCAACACGTTTTCAACTACCTGGCTACGTTCCAGATCTAGCCTCCTGTATGCATGCACATACTTAAACTGTATATACTAGTTCACACTACATATTCTCTTTTAAAAAACTCCATATACACACAGAAACATGTAGATACTAGACACTACATACTCTTCGGGAGTATATATATAATTACTTTTGGTTCGAAGAAAAGTATATAATTGCTTAATTTCAGGAAAAAAAATCACGTACTCTCGTTTCTTGAACATACACACATACTACAACTAAAGGTAGTATGGGTTTTTCTTTTATATTGATACTCCTTTCTACTGCCGGAAGTATACATATACCCCAAAATACACTTTTTCCAAACCACATACTCCTCTGTCCATACTACATACTCCCATATTATTTTTTTGGTACATACTACCATACTATTTTTTTCGGAATATACTACCATACTACTCCCTCTGTTCCGAAATATTTGTCTTTCTAGGCATTTCAAATGGACACAACATACGGATGTATGTAGACTTATTTTAGAGTGTAGATTCACTCATTTTACCCCGTATGTAGTCACTTGTTGAAATCTCTAGAAAGACAAATATTTAGGAACGGAGGGAGTACATACTATTTTTTTCAACGGCATATATTCCTCAAGTCATACTACATACTACCATATTATTCTTTGTAATATACTACCACTCTATTTTTTCGGAATATACTACCATACTACATACAATTTTTTCAAAACATACTATAAAAAATTGATGGCTCCAGTACATACCCAAGAGCATATACTATAATTTGTTCGCACGTATGGGATCGAGGTAGATATAATATTTTGTGAGGCCATGCAGTAGTTTTGCCAATCTAGCTAACACATAAAAAAAACTAACTCATACTTATCCATCTTGTGAGATACGGTGCATGCCTTCCACACAAAAAATAAGAGAGAGAAAGGTGTGGTGCATGCAGCCAACAAATTAGCCGGTCGTTAGCTAATCCTGCGCGCCCTTTTATTGCCGGCTTCACCCGTGATTACTTGAAAACTTGGACGTACCGTCCCATCAGGGATTCCATTATCCCTAGAAAATATTTTTTTTCATTGGCCTAATTAGGTACGGCTGCTAGCGGGTTATAGGGTCCTGCCCATGTTCGCTACCCCCAGCGCACCCAGTTGCCTCGCTGCTATTAACGGGGACACGTGGAGGCCAAAGAAGATGGTGGTAACTACCACTGCTTGTAGATAAAATTTGTCCTATATATATATATATATATATATATATATATATATATATATATATATATATATATATATATATATATATATATATATATGGGTATTCTGTTACGCGTAACAGAATATTATTCTTTTACCCTTTTTGAACTGACATTTTCAGGTGGTTGTACTGATGTTTTCGAAGCGGTTGAGCTGATGCTTTCAGTTGTGTTTAACAGATTGTCTTCTTTAGCTCAAAAACTTTTTGTAATTTTTTTGTTGGAACGGGGCGTGTAATATATCGTTGGAAAGCTCTTGACAACCATATTTCAAGTATAATGAGCGTATTTGCAAAATCATTATGGTTTAAGAGCAGTTTTGAAAAAAACCGTTTTATTCAAAACCGAAAACACGAATCGTATTTTGGACTCAATTTTCAAACCATTTGTCGAAATTGAGCAAATAAGATGGCGTTGGAAAGCTGGTGAAAATACACATCTTCCATATATGTATTGTTTTTTCTAATTCTATATGATTTAAAAGTAATTTGAAAAACAGTGAAATTCTGGACGAAACGTATTTTCGTGATTTTTTGCAAATGGTTTGTTGGATTGACACAAATGATACGGCGTTGTAAAGCTATGGAAAATGCACAACTTTTTCGTATAGAAATGTTTTTCTAATTCCTTACAGTTTAAAAAAGAATTCGAATACGGTCAAATTTGATTTTGAACGCAATTTTTTTTAAAAGTTTGTCGAAATATGGCAAATAATATACCGTTGGATAGCTCTCGAAAATGCGAAACTTAGTCATGTTGAACGTTTTCTCTACTTCGCAACCGTTTAAGAGTAATTTAGAATACGGCATGATGGATCTTGTTGTTTTCTTGTCTGAAAAACAGAGTAGTCGTACTGATATATGTGTATGTTTGTACTGAGCTATTTTTTGTAGAGTAATTTTGAATGGTTCCGAAAAAGGGTACTTGTACTGATGCTTGCATGGGTTTGTACTAAGTGTGTTTTCACTAACTAGACTTTGCTCTGTTTTTTGGCTAATATTTTTCTCATAAGTTTTTCAACGATTTACTGTATCGTCGCCCCTGTACTTGTATGGTTTGTATCATCGAACTGAATTATATTTTATTCAAAAAGAAAATGTGTTTGTTTTGTTTCTTTTTTTTAACTCGACATTTTTTTGACAACGTTGTTCTGAACTTCTCTCGTTTTACGACTTGTACTGAGGTACTTACTAAGCAGGATTTTCATGGGATTTCTTTTTTTGCTTGAACTTTACAATTTGAATTTCTATCATTTCTTTTATTCCGAACAGACCACCATTTTTAACTCGTACTGAGGTACTTACTACGCCCGAACTAGGGTGGCTGTCGCGTGTCTCGGCGTGTTTTTAACAAGAATAAGCAACCAAGTTTTTCAAAGAATTTGAGAGAGAAGAAAGAAAGAGATCCACATGGGGTTGTAGCGAAGTGGGCGGCTCCCGCATCATCAGTCCGCCAGTGCAAGATGAGGAATAGCAGCAGGTCACAAAGAGGGCGGCTGTCTGCCTCGACATCGTAGTACTAAGGGACGCGTCCCTATCGAACTGCTAGAGATGGTGCCACCCGGCGGTGAGCAGAACCTCCCCACAAACCACGGCATATTTTAAGTTTTTATTCCGAACGGACCACCGTTTTTAACTCGTACTGATCAATATTTTTAATTCAAACCATTTTTCCTTTCATCGTCTCATAGAAATTGTTTCCACAAATATAATACATGTACATAAATCATATTATCCATAGCACAAAAATATCGGCCTATTCCTGTACAGAACTTTCAAGCACCCACATGAATACAGGTACTTCCTGTACCATCTGTTTTGAACTTTAAAAGAAGCTATAACATCTGTTTCCCAAATGTGTACAGAATTTTAGGTTTCCAAGAATATACCGTTTGTTCCTTTTTGTTGATGGGCATCTGCCCCTACTCCTGTGGACTGACAGTGCCATGAAGTGGAGCTGAAGGAGAGGGGATCACGAGCGCCGGCTGGGTGCACCGGGATTTGGCCGCTTTAGGGGATCCCAGCTACCACCAAGTCATCCTCGAGGAGCTTGTAGAGGCAGGGAAGTTGGTCACCGGCCATCTGGTGTAAGTTTGGACTACCAGGTGCACCGAGATTTGGCCGCTTTAGAGAAACAAGAAGTCTGAACAAACATAAATTATATAGGTTATGGAAAAGCACATATGATTTTAGATTCAAAAATCATTTCCACGTCTACCAGCTGGACTGATGTTTGCTTTCTTCTACTTCCATGGACATGCACAAGTTCATACAACTGTTGAGAAAAAGCTCTGTCCCATGAAGCTAAGAACAAAATTATGTTTGCATGCTTTATATCGTTGAACTGAATGATATTCTTTCATATAGAAATTTTTCATGTGTTTATTTTTTTAACTCATTTTTTGCAATTATGTTTTGGACTTCTCTCATTTTACAACATGAACTTTTATCATTTGAATTTCCGTGGGGTTTCTTTTTGTTTGAGATTATTTCCCAGACTTATCTAGGACGTCATGTTGAAGTTACAACATCCTCACCACAAGAAATAAAAGCAGCAACCGTAATATATTTTTGCACATACAAGCATACATAAATTTGCAACATAGTATATCCTGATACATAGTTGGACGGATGCTCTGAGTTTTTAGAACTAATGAGGAACAAACATTAAAAATCAACTGGGATTTCTAGAGAAGTTCCATGTTGTAATGAGAAAGTCCAACACAGCTCTCAGATAGTCACTCTGTAGATCTCCAAAACATAAAGCATCCTGAGCTACCAAACGGTAACACTGGAAGGCTACAGTTTCACATGTCTCAAATGTAGAAAGTTTCATTAAATGGCCACAACTTTGAGTGGCTAGTTGGAAGTAATGTCATCTTATCAGTGGCTAATTGGTTAGCAGAACTTTTGAAGAAAAATGAAAGCAGAGGCGCTAGTGCTTTTGCGCACCCGACGATGAGATCCTTGGCGCTTAACCTGGAAATAGGGTCGGAAAGGCTCACACCACGCTCGGCAGCCGTCTGGCGCCCTACCTGGTGGCGCTGCCTTGTGGTTGGCCCAGCGCCTGGCTCACCGACAAGCTCCAGGGGCTAACCAATTAACCACTTCTAACCCAAAGACCCTGCAAAATCCTGACCAAGAAATCACTTTTTCACACACAACACAAGGCAATGAATTGCACTCATTCACTCCCCAAATAAAAAAAATTCAGAGACAAACGAACCTCTGTCGGTGCGTTGTTGAATGGCCTCGGTTGGCAGTGGTGAAGATACTAGGGGTGGCTGTTGTGAATGGCCTGGGCGTTGTGGTTCCTCCCAACTGTATTATGTTGAAACCATTTTTGAACCTCCTACAAGAAAATAAATTACATCTTTTTCATGAAAGCAAACTCTTGAACTTGCTCCACGACAATCTTTGAACCTCCGACAAGAACAGAATATATATCGTACATCATTTTTTTCTCTTGTTCAATCATGCACCCAAAAAATTAAACACAACATAATATCAGTTGTTTGGATCCCAAACCTCCTGTATGTATGTATATATATATATATATATATATTATTTATTGAACTGGTGTTCTTTCTGTCATTGAACTATTGTAATTCATAGTTACGTACTACATCTAGGTGATATCTTTGTACTTACAAAGTTATTGAAGGTGAACTAAGTACAGATTCATTAAAATTTTAACCAAACTCACACAACCATCACAAATGGTACCAATGATGATTCAGAACCATCGAGAACACAAGTCCAGTAACATAGTCACTTCAGTAGCACACACAAGCAAACAAGGTTGAATTATCACGCAAGTTCAGTAACATAGTCACTTCATTAGCATACAGTGGAGAACAATCTCTCCTCCGAAAACAAGAAAAATAAAACAGGTTGCAGTTCAGATACAAAAGCATACCAGCGAGATTGAGGATGGAAGCATGGGAGATATATCATCCGTCGTCGCTGATGTACACACGTTGCCAATTAAAAAGGCTGAACTTCAGTAGATGGAGAAGAAGGACGGACAACGAGGCAGCAGTGGCCACAGGAAGAAGGCCACACAGGAGGAAGAATGTCCACCGAGAGCAGTGGGCAGCGCCACGGAGGTGTCCATGACGGTGGCAACCACATGAGACGTTTGTTCAGGTGCTTCCCAAGATCCCCTGCAACAGCGAAGTCACAGTACATTAGCACTCTAGAATGCATGTAAACATGTACGTGTTCAACATATGTTCAAAATTCAACTTGTACAAATTAGAGAGCTTCTACTGAATTCAGCAGCGCCAGCTTGTACTATCTATACTACAAAAAGCTGAGCATCTAGAAGAAATAGATCAGTTTAAATATACTTACCATAGTAGTTTAGAGTGCCGTGAATATATAGAGTCCGGTCTAGCAGAGATAATGTTACCTATTTGTCCTGAACTGTCGGGCATGTAAAGTGTAATGGCAGAACATATCTTTTGTCTAAATTCCCGAATGCAAACTTTCCTTCTTGTGAACAGAACTAAATAATGCTGCAAGTATGTAACAACAAGACATGAACTAGCCTCCACGTTGGTGTATGATTAGCATCACCATACAACAAAAGGAAGAACAACCCATCCATCTATCATTGTACAAATAAATACAGAAACACTAAAGCTTCTACAAATTTTCTAGTTTTTTCGCTCGTACATCAAAAGATTGGATCATACAATAGTATAGGAACGCATCATATGTATCAAGTGAGCTAGTAGTTCAAAATGCATCAATCGAATACCACATGCATCACGCTTGTCAACATATTCAGAAAAAGAACATTTTCCTTAAGAATCAGAGAAGCACACGGTATAAATCCATCGAGTAATTCCTACAGCCTTATTATAAGTCCATAACAAGTTTGTCAGCAGCATTCCAACGAATAGTTGTTGTGCATCTCAACTAACTAGAGGTAAAAGCGGCAATGACTTGAATTATAAATCTCCAAATAAAGATACAAGAGAAGGATAGAAGGAATTAACCACAAGTCAGTAGACAGGAATATCTGCCGATGATGAAGCGAGCTAGGAATCATCCATCAAGATATTGCTAATAAACGAACCGAAGAAAGAAAATAAAATCACATAGATAATAAATTAGAATGCCAAATAGAATTGCCTCATCAAGAAGTAACAACTAGATCAAACTTTACGCTATAATAAGGCTTGAATTGAATGAAATTTAGAAATTGAACTGAACTGAAAAAGAAGCTAGACTTGCTCCACTAGACTGCTACAATCTTTGAACCCCTTACAAGAACACTGCCTCCTGGTATCATACAGGTACTAAGCAAAAGATTTTTTGTCAGCTAATTGAGCTCCCACGGTTCATCAAAATTGTTCTAATGGTAAACTTTTAAAACAAAAATTCAACTCTCACAGGTACAACAATGGACATATTTTTTGTACTTCTCATAAAGTAATTCATGGACTTGCTGTTAAATACGTACATGGACCATGTAGTAATCTTGAACTTAATAATAATCTCATGGACTTGTTCTCTTTCTGCAGTTGAACTGATGTAGGTCCTTGTGTCAAACTTCTACTTTACTATTATGAGGTCTTTTAATGAAAACTTACCTAAGAAAATAAAGGGGCGAAGGATGTTTTTTTGGTATGGAATATGAAGAGGAGGCAAGCAGCTGCACTATCTTTTTTTGCCCATCGTTGTCCTTCACTGGGAGCATCCATGGCCACTGTAATACATAAGAGTGAACACAAGTACAGAATTAGCGAGAACACAAGTACAGAATTAGCGAGGACACATGTTCAGTAACATGGTCAGTTCAGTACCATAGACAAGCAAACACGGCTGAATTATCATTCGTACAAACGCACAAGCAGCTGAACCGCGTCACATCATTGGAATACACGAGCAAGACGGTGAAGAACCATCTCTTTTCCTATAAAAACAAGCAGAATAGAACAAGCTGCAGTACAGATACAAAAGCATATCAGCTAGAGAGAGGACAGCGGCATGGGAGAGAGGTCGTCTTGCCGTAGTTGTACACATCATGGCAATTTCAAAAAGCTGACCTTCAGTAAGTGGCGAAGATGAATGGCCGGCGAGCTGGCAGTGGCCAGAGGAAGAACAAGCCAGCGGCGGCCTGGAAAGCCGACGAGCCAGCAGTTTGGGGCAGGTGCGCGCGTGGCAGGCGGCGTGGGGCGGGGCGCGCTGCCGCGCTTGGAGGAGGACGGAGGCGTGCACAGGCGGCATGGGCGGCCGCTGCTATGGGATGTAGGAGGTGGTGGTGGAGTGATGCCGGGATCCAGGGAGGTTGGGGCTCGGGCGGCGCCGGGAGCGAGGGAGGAGTTGGGGGCGGGGCGTCGACGGGATCCTGGGAGGTTGGGAGTCGAGCGGCACCGGGAGCGACGAAGGAGGTAGGGGCGGGGCATCGCCGGGATCCGGGGAGAAGGTGGGGGTGGGCGGCGCCGGGAGCCGGGGGGAGGTGGGGGCGGGCGGCGCTGGGAGCCAGGGAGGAGGTGGGGGGCGGCCGGCGCCGGCAGCGGGAGCTGCAAGAAGGTGGGGGCCGAGCCGTGCTGGGAGCTAGCAGAAGGTGAGATGGGGATGCGACGTCTCTATATAGGGCGCCGGAGTAACAGAATATTACCGGTAACAGAATAGTCCAGCCCTATATATATAGGATGGGTCTATTATGATAACACCCCTTAAGACCTTATTATGCACACCACTTTCTTATTCTGCTAACACCTGACTAACCCACTGATCAAACGGACCCCGACGCGCATCTCAAGTTCTGAACCGGACGCACACCCACCGGCCCACCTCCCCCACTCCTCCCCCAATACCATCCACCTTCTTCCTCCCACGCCCTAGCCCCCCGATCCACCAACACACAGCCGCGCCCCCAGGCCCGCGACCTCCCACCGCCGCGCCCCCAGGCCCGCGACCTCCCACCGCCACCTCCCTCCCCTGCACCTCCGCGCCACCTCCACCCCCTTACGCTGCCGCATCACCTCAAACCACCTACCCTTCCCTCCCCACCTGCCGCCGCAGGCCAGCCACCGGATCCGCCCATCGCAGTGCTCTCGCGCGTGGTCGGCGTCGGATCCGCGTGTCGCCGTTCCTGCCAACCACTTGGCCGAGGGCAGCTGGATCCGCTCTGTCATTATCCCCCGCGGCTTCTCGACAACGGATCCGCACCAAGACCTCGTGGGGGCGTCCTCTCTGTCCCCATATCGAGGGTAACTTGGCTTCACAGATCGGATGTCGGCCGGTGAGCTCGGGGGTCGCTGGTGACTCTCCCCTCCCAGTTCCTCCACCTCTAGCCTACCACCATCGAGCGGATCCAGAGGGGCATGGGGGGTGTCCGATGGCATTCCCTTCCCTGCCATGTCAAGCCCCAACCTTCACTCTCGGCGCGTAGAGTGCAAAATCACCCCGGCGAGGTCCACGAGCGTCCATCCCAGCGGCTCGCGTGCAAGGTCTCGGGCGCTATGGCCTATTCAGTTCGCAGGTCCTGCTATAGACGTTCCCTACCCCGACGGTGGCAGTTGACTGTGACGCCTGCTGCAGTCCATACCCAGCGTAGTGGTTCGTTCCCCGGCGGCGACCTTCTGCCCTCCTCCCTATCTTGCTTGGGATCCCACGCGATGAAGGTCAAAACAGCAGCGACGAACCCGTTCAGTTTAGAAAGGTTTTCTTCTTTTTTCTGAACTTTGGATGTGCAGTTCTGTCGGATGCCGCGAGCAGTGCACCGCACCTTGATTTTAATTTTGCTTGTGTGTTGAACAGAAACTAAGTTGGCCTTGCAATTCACTAGCAAGAATCTGCCTCCCCCCCTGCCTAGATGCAATTTGGCCAGAAGGGCTCTGTAGACCAGTGGTTCAGCTCACGAATGCTTTCAGATTGTTGACACCCACGTGGACGTGCGGCTCGGGGGCACACGCAGTCCGCCCCCTAGCGGCGTGCAGTACGACACTCTCATTGGTGCAACCCGCTGGTTGCACGTATGCGCGACAATGATGGAGAGCGTGGCGTGCAGCTCATCGCGGCTCGGCTTGCAGCTCGGCTTGCGGCGGTGATGCAGACCACTTTGAGGAGTATTGTGGTCCATCAAATGTATTTATTTTTTGTAAAAAAAAATAGATGCAGTCCGTTTGGGAACTCCTTGCGGTTTGCACGGCTGGTGTGTGAAGTGCACGATGTGCTCGTGTGTTTCAAAACTCGGTCGATTATATGAAGTGCATGATGTGCTTGTGTGTTTCAAAACTTAGTCGATTCCGTCGAACACATGCAGTGCACTTGGTCCTCGGATGTGGTTCATTTTCGAGAGTGATGTTGTTCACTTGTTCCTAACATGAAAGTGCGGAAATTTAGCGAAACAACAAGACAGTAGTGCCGTTCACTTGGATATATGTTGAGTTCACTTGCCCTTGTCTCTGCGGTCCACTCTCGTTCATACAAAATATTGAAAAAAAGACAACAAAAACTCGTCTGAGAAAATTTACGTCCGACAAAAGAATTCATGAAGTTCATTTGACTCTTTGATGCAGTGCGGTTTTTAGTCTCAAGCAATGGGGTTTTCAGTCGGATGAAGTACCCACGTTGATTTGGGTGTCGCGAAAAACAGAGTGTCCGCATTTCGGTAAATTCGAAATTCTTCTTAAACCGTAAAGTATTAGAGAGAGTGTTATACATGAAAGAGTTGCGTATCGTCGATATCTTTCCAGCGGCATATCGTTTGAATCATTCCGACCAGCGGTTTGCAAAAATTTCGCCAAAAACGGCCGCTGCCACTCGTCGTCCGCCGCACGAGTTACAAAATTAACTTAAACCGTAAGGAATTTCAAAAATATTTCAACATATGAAAGTTGCGCCTCGTTCATAGCTTTCCAACGGCATATCACACGCCTCATTTCGACAAACGGTTCAAAAACTGGAGCGAAAACAGTACCGAAAATTTGAAAAAATTTGAAAAACAGAATTCCGTGATTTAGTAAATTTGAACCTGCTCTTAAACCGCGTGCAATAGTTATTATGCTAATAACTATTCTGCACACCACTTCGGCACTGCACGCTCAACAGAAGCGCACTGCGTCATTTTGACGACGAGCACTACAATAGAGACTAGTGAACTTCGTGTCGAAAAAAATTTGCACGCGGTGTTTTTTCGGTACTGTTTCGCTCTAATTTTTTAACCGTTTATCGGAATGAGGCGTGTAATATACCGTTGAAAAGCTATGGATTAGGCGCAACTTCGACATGTTTAACACTTTTCGAGATTCCACACGGTTTAAGAGCAGTTTTGAAAATGGTGCGGCCCATGACGAGTGGCAGCGAGCGTTTTTTTGCGATTTCTTCTAAACCGCTCATCGGAATGAAGCAAACAATACGCCGTTGGATAGATGTCGTCGAGGCGCATCTTTTTCATATATAAATGTTTCTCTAATTCCTTACGGTTAAAGAGCGGTTTCAAATTTACTAAATCGCGAAATTCTGCTTTTCAAATTTTTTTCAAATTTTTGGTACTGTTTTTGCTCCAGTTTTTGAACCGTATATCGAAACGAGGCGTGTGATACGCCATTGGAAAGCTACAAACGAGGCGCAACTTTCATATGTTGAAATATTTTTGAAATTCCTTACGATTTTAAGTTAATTTTGAAAATCGTGCGGCGGACGACGAGTGGCAGCGGCCGTTTTTCTATGAAATTTTTGCAAACCGCTGGTCAAAATGATTTGAAATATACGCTGTTGGAAAGATATCGACGATACGCAACTTTTTCATGTACAACACTCTCTCTAATTCTTTACGGTTTAAGAGGAATTTCGAATTTACCGAAATGCGGACACTCTGTTTTTCACGACACCAAACTCGACGTGTGTATTGCATTAGACAGAACATCGCACTGCTTCGGACTGAAATCCGCACTGCATCAAACAGTGAAGTGAACATCTTGGTTTCTTTCGTCATTTTCCTAACCTTTTTATGAAACACGAAACACCTTGTGGGATGAGTGCAGTGCACATCAAAGGTAAAGTGAACCACAACACAAATCGGAGTGGGCTGCGTGGCTTTTTTGTCGTTTTCAAACTACTTTTTTTTATAAATATGTTCAAACTGAATTATCGAGGCTAGTGTACTGCATTTTTTTCCAAACTCTTTTTTGAAGTTTGCATGGTTGAGTTTAGTGAGCTGCACTATTATTTTTCATTTTTTTTCTTCTCGCTTTTTTATGAATGCATCTCAGACAAGGCAAGTGTACTGCATCAACAATAGCATGTATCAAAGTGAAGTACTAAGCGAGCATTTTTTTATCAAGTATATATTGCAGGGACAAGGTGAGTCTACAGCATCAATTTTTCTTCCAATATTTTTCTTCCAATTTTGATACTTCTCTACCATTTTTTCATTTAACACCGCATAAAATGGTCAAGTGAACGGCATTACTATTTTTGTCGCTTCTCTACCATTTTTTCATTTAACACATCTTAGCACTGCATTTTCTTCTTTATTTTTTCTGTTTGGAGTTTTGGGTTTCCATATTGGCAAGCTGTACACTTGCGAAGAAGCGAACCACATGGTCGAGGGAAATGAGCCGCAACACAACTCGAAATGAGCTTCTTTTGTAAACAATTTTCAAACGAGTCCACATAACTTTTATACATAAAATTATCGAAAACCGCATGTTGTCTTTGTCCTCTCAGGCAAAAAATCCCAACGAGGGGCACGGTTTGAGGCGCGGGAGCGTGGATCCCTGATGCAGAACCGAACTGCATGCTCCTCAAATCAAAACCGCATGCTGCCGCCGGCCAAGAGCTCCACAAAAGCTATTAAGAACAAAGTGAACACCGAACTACACACCCTTCGTCATGCCCAATATGCACTTATGCACTGCACGCGGAGTCCCAGTGCACTGCACCACCTAACCCGCGCTGCTCCAGGGACGGACGAGGGGGCGTGCAAGGTTATAGGAGATTGAATCAAACTGCATAAAGATTGCCATGGAACCGCACACTTTCGCGTTGCCGCTCTGCATCTGGAAGAAACCTCGCCGGTGGCAGATCGATCCAAGGGGAGCCGAACCTTAACACAGGTGGGGGCGATGCATATTGCAGGTGCCCGTGGAACGGACAGCAACAACAGGCAGACTCGACTGCTCGACCATGGCTCCACGATCTGTGGTGAGGGGTGGCTAGGACTCCTCCCGCTTTTCCTTCTCGCCCTGATGATCATCGACCTTGTGCGAAAACAAGCTGCGGCGCACGGGAACTGTACTGCACGTCCGCACATATCCAAAATCTGACAAAACGCAAAGAAGAATTTTTGTGAGCTGCAATTCCACGAGTACTACACAGCAAAATCTGCAACACAAAAAAATCAAGCGGCACCAGGGGATCGAACCGAACATCGATTCCTTACTGCAGCTCACAATATTACAAGGGGAGATGTAAAGAACTACACGGTGTCGTTGTCTGTACTTCATCCTGCGGGCACCTGGGACCTCACCGGGGGTTGAGCAATGGGACGTTGGCAGAGAGAGGTCGGAGGACAGGGGAGCGTGGCGGCCAGCGCTCATACTACCATGCGAGGGTAGCGGGGGTGCCCGGACATGGGGAGGAGGAAGCAGAAGGCTATCCGCACTGCATGGGCGCATCAGGCGAATTGCATGGGGCTGGGGGTGGAGGCCCTCTTTTCTGCTCGTTGTGGTGTTCTCCGGCGAATCAGCTAGTCGCCGGCACACCCACCCCCCATGGAGATGATGGCCGGATCCAGCGGGCGAGGGGTGGCTAGTGGTCACCTGCAGAAGTGGAAGATAGGAAGGCGACGCACATCCGGTCGGCCCGGCCGAAGGATGAATCGCGCTGCCTCAGTGGTGAGCTCCTTTTGGGGCACGGTGGCTGGCCCTCCCCACCACCGGCCACCCGCGCCGTGCAGAGGTTGGGGGAAGGGAGTGGAGCCCGAGATCCAACGGATCCACATACGGGAGAAGGTGGTGGGCGGGTCGTGTCGCCGGGGATCGCCGGATCTGAAGGTGGCCGGCAGTGGGTTCCAGTGGCGGCGGAGAGCGGTGTATTGGGACTGGGCAAGGCAGTGGCGCGCCGGGTCAGAAGGAAGTAGAGGGGATCCCCGGAGGTTCGGCTGCCGGCGGCGGCAGCGGTGGAAGAAGGTGGAGGGGATCAGCACGGATTATCCAGGGTGGGAGGCGTGGGTTTGTGCGGGATGTGGGGGGATGCGAGCGAGGTTGGGGGTAGGGAGGAGGTAGTGGGTGGTCGTGGGTTTGGGTGGTGGGGTTTTTTCCCCTCTGCGTGCAGTTCGTCTGTGTTGGTCGTTTAGCTCGGTTCGGGGTCTGGATAAGTTTTCAGGTGTTATCAAAATAAGGCTAGGTGTTACCAGAATAAGGTCTTAAGGGGTGTTATTAGAATAGACATATTCTAATCCCAGGATTAGAATAGTTATTTGGATCACGGAGCGCCTGTATAGACGCGAGTGGATCCTCCCGAACTCCCGAACCGAAAACCAATGGAGGAAAAAAAGAAAACCCTGTCTCCACCCACCCCGGACCCATCTGCGCACTCCACCACGATCCCCACACCCATCCCCCACCTTCGCTGCAGCGCTGTCGGCCGCCGGATCCGCTGCCACACCCGTGTGTGCTACCGATCCCCGGATCCGCACACCCACACACACAAGCCCCGACCATCTCGGGCCATGAGCGCCGCACCGCCGCCACCAGGCTCCGACGACCTCCGGCCCTACGCGCCGCACTGCCGCCACAAGGCTCCGACGACCTTCCGCCCTGCGCGCCGAGATGCCGCCATGCCGCCTGCCCATGCCTCCATGGTACCAACCTGCCACCACCATCTCCGCGTCGGGATTCTGTGCACCGCGTCGCCATCTCCGGCGTGTCTCCGCCCACATACGTCCCAACTCGGCACCCCTGCACGGCTGCACCCCCATCTCTTGCGCGCCGCTGCCTACAGCTGGGATCTCGCACCTGCAGCCGCTTCTCCACCACAGCCCCATGAGCTGCAGCACGGCGACGGCTGCCGTGCTCCATCTCTGACCCATTTCTTCCACACATGCTCCAGTCTTACCTCTATATCTCTCTGTCCCCGTTCGTTAGCAACAAGCAGCAGTTGTTTCTTGTTGTTTGTTTTAAGATCGGCTCTTTATATTATATGATCTAAAGGATTTGATGTACCAGCAATCAGAATCCATCAGTTGCAAAAAATGAACTTAGCGGCGGTCGTCCTTCTCACTAGGACCACCTTGACCTTCCCAAAGGAAGGTTCTCTGCAGCGCCAGCCCAAGAAAATGGCCGCGCATGCCGGCACAGCGGAGGAGGTGCGTAGGAGGCGTGTGGGATCCCAGCAGCGCCTCTTGCTCATGCGGGTGCAGCGCGTATGGTGTGGGTGTGCCGCCTGTTAGTTCGATCTGTGTGCGCTCACTGTATGGGAGGCGAGCTACTACTGCACTTTGTCTACTCGACGGCTGCTGCTGTGGTTGTACTTGGATGGCAGTTGCTGTGGCTGTACTTGGACGGCTACACGTACTGCTACTGAACGTATGTGTGTTTTTGACAGCTCACTTTTACAGTTTGTGCTAATGAACATTCGTCCAGGTTCTTGATGGATAAGTACGTGGTATACAAGAATGTGTGTGCTGCAAACAATTTGTTGATTTTCATTTGGCCGTTTCTTGTACTAGAACATTAGGTGCTTGTGCTAAATGCCCGTGAGCGACAACACCTATGAAACAATGTGCAGAGTAGTACTAAATGATGAGAAGAAGATAGATTAAAATAATAGTATTGTTCACTGGATTCAGAGTTAAGTGGGCATATTCTCACAAGTGTTGTTTCAAACAGATCAGTATCTATATTCAAGTCCACGGAAAAAAGATCCGTGGGGAGTTCAAGTTAATGATTAAAAATCAAAGGGAAGGTCATGGAACAAAAATTGGAGACAATGAGAAAACAAAACAAAAAACAACCAAAATCTTTGTACAATCTTTTTTTTCATGTTAAACCTGAGAAGTCCAAATTAAAAAAATGTTAAAAAAGGAGCAGTTTGATGTTTATATCATATTTTCCTCGTTATTAAAGAATGAAAATAAGAAGTTCAAAAATAAAAAAGCAAGAAGTTTAAATTTTGACAAATACAAGAGTTCAAAATTCATACAATTGATTTTCGCCATTTCTAAATTTAAAAACTGGATACGTTCCTAAGGTGCCGGTGGTTATGCCAAAAATGGAAATAAATTATTTCAGTGTTTCCTCTTATCTCGAACCAATTAGAAGGTATGTCGTGCAAATTCATTGCATTAGAAGGTATGAAGCCAAAAGGGAATTTAAGGGATCTATGTGGTGCCATGTTAGCAAGAAAAATACCACTTAAAAAAGAAGCTCACGTGCATTTTGTAGGTAAGCTCATATGCATTCAGGGAGACATTTGACATAGAAAAGTTATTACATACAATAAAGGTGTGTATAGTGAAAAATGTTGAGAAGTTCAAGGTCAACCATTTAGAAAAGATTCAAAAAGTGCGCAAATTGGCTCTGTTTTTTTATTAATATCACATAAGTTCAAATACACCAACAACCGAAGTTCGGAGTTCTACTCACAACAGACCTTAAAAAACCCTAGAAGCGGAGCGGTTCAATGTTTACTAAAACCTCAATTTTTTTCAATCACTAAAGACAATCAAGAAGATCAAGGAAGTTCAAACAGAAATAAAAGTAAAAGACACTTAGAAGCGGATATTTCACCATTTCTAAAATAAAAAACAAGAAGTTCAAATTTAAAAAAAAGAGAAGTTCAAAAATCATAAAAAGGACTTTCATTGTTTCTGAATTAAAAAAAACTCTAGAAGGCAAAATCGAAATAATGGACAATTCAATATTTATTACAAAACTAGGATATTGTCTTTACTGAAATAAATAAATCAAGAAGTGCAAGTTACAAAAATAGAGAAGTTTCATATTTATGACAAAACTCATATTTTCCTTGTTACTACAAAATAAAATAAAGTAGTTCAAATTAAAAAAAAGAGAAGTTCGATGGATATAGAAAAACTCAAATTCTTTCCATTTCTTGGAAAAATAAAAGTATAAATTTTTTTTAAAAAAAATTGATACTGATTTAAAAACATATTTTTTTCTATGAATAAGACAAAGAAGTTCAAATTAAAATAAAAGAGAAGTCCGAAGATTATGAAAAACTCAGATTTTTCTCGTTAATAAAATATAAAATGAAGAAGTCCAAATTAAAAAAGGAACAACTAAAAAAAGTTTAAAAATAGATTTCAACATTTATAAAAAAAGTAGATGTTCAAACAAAAATAACGAAGTGGTTCAATGTTTATTTAGAAACTAAGATTTTTACAGTTATTAAAATACTCAAATATCCCTTAGTATTGAAGAATCAACCATGAAGTTCGAATTGAAACAAAAGATTAAGAAATAAAACCAGGAGTCCATATTAAAAAGATGGAGAAATTCAATGATTATAGAAAACTCAGATTCTTCTCGTTATTAAAGAATGGAAACAAGAAGTTCAAAAATAAAATAACAAGAAGTTCAACTTTTAAAAATAGATCGCTTCAAAATTCATAAAAAAGATTAAGTAATAAAACCAGGAAGTCCATATTAAAAAGATGGAGTAGTTCGATGATTATAGAAAACTCAGATTTTCCTCATTATTAAAGAATGAAAACAAGAAGTTCAAAAATAAAATAACAGGAAGTTCAACTTTTAAAAATAGAGCGCTTCAAAATTCATAAAAAAGATTAAGAAATAAAACTAGGAAGTGCATATTAAAAAGATGGAGAAGTTCGATGATTATAGAAAAATCTCATATTTCCCTCGTTATTAAAAAATGGAAACAAGTAGTTGAAAAATAAAATAACAAGAAGTTCAACTATAAAAAAATGAGCGCTTCAAAATTCATAACAACGGGTTAAGAAATTCATATTAAAATTCATAAAAAATTCAGATATTCTCACGAAACCGAGAGAAATTCAGATTGATAACTGCCAGAAGTTCACGTACTACACGGTGTGCATTTTGTAATAAAAAAGAATAAAAAAGCGAAGACTACAAGTTTTGTTGTTATAAGTTCACATCCTCGGTCGAAGAAAGTTAAAAAAATGTGAGACAGGTTTGTACAAAAAAAATATCATTTGTGTAACACTGACAAATAGATGAGAAAATTTAAATAATGGCGAAGTTCAATGTTATTACAATATCAAGAAGGTCAAATTAAAAAACCAAGCAGTTCAAAAAAATTGTAAAAATAGATTTTCCTTCTTTAAATTTTTTTAACGAGAAATTCAATTGGATTATAAATTCAAAAAGAGAAGTTCAATTGGGTAATAGCCAGAAGTTCATGTACTGCAAGGTCTGCGTTTCGTATAAGAAAAAAAAGAATAAAAAGGTGAAATCCAAAATTGTGTTGCTAGAAGTTCAAGTGCTCTGTCCGAGAAAGCTCATAATTCTTGTGAGAGAGGTTAAACAAAAATACGTGACAGAAGTTCAAGACGAAAACAATGGGAAGTTCAACTAATACACGAAATGCGTTTCAGGCAGGAAAATAAGAATAGAAAATGAAAAGTTTAAGAGGTTTTGTTGCAGGAAGTTCACGTGCTACTCCCGGTGAAGTTCAAGATCTCTAGTGTGAGACGTCCGACCATCAGTTATATGTAAAAAACAGGCAAAAACGACGTTGTTTTACGCATTCAAAAATATATTTTGAACCATTGCGAGTATGAAAAATGATCAACACAAAAAAGTTGCGTGTTTATAGCAGCTTTCCATAGGTAAAACATTTGCTCAATTCCGATGAGTGAATGAAGAGCTACGAGCAAAAAAAAGCACGTGAAAAACAGAGTGAAGTTCAAGTAGAACGTCCACAAAAGTTCAAGTACTTCACGCGATGCATTTTCGACGAATCTGTTTCGCTATAAAGGCAGAACAAGTGATCTCGCCGTTTCTGAAATTACATGAAAATGGTTGGGATTCAGAGAAAACCATCAACATGAAAAAGTTTCGCATTTTTTGTAGCTTTTCAACAGTATATTATTTGCCCCGTTCCAATGAAGTTTGTTGAAATTACGGCGAAAATACGTTTTTAGCCATTTTCAGAATCAACATAAAACCGTAATGAATTTGGAGAAACAATATATACCAAAAAGTTTCGCATTTGTTCAGGCTTTCCAATGCCATATCATTTGCTACATTCGGACGTGTGATTAAAAAAATAGATTGAAAATACAAACTTGGTAGAACTTGTACCATTTTCTAAATTACTCTTAAACCATTCAAAATTAGAAAAAACTTTCAACATGAGAAAAAAGCGCATTTTCATAAGCTTTCCAACGCCATATTGTTTGTCTCAACTGGATTAGGTGTTTAGAAATGGCAATGAAAATACGAACTTGGTTGTTCGGTTTGTGAAATTTTACGATTTTCCACATTACTCTTTAACGATAGGGAATTAGAAAAAACTTTCAGCATGTGGAAGGAGCGGTTTTACAACAGCTTTCCAACGCCATATTATTTGCCTCATTCTGATAAACAGTTTAGAAATGTGATCGAAAATACGATTCATGTGTTTTATATGAAGAAAAAATGGTTTTCAAAACTGCTCTTAATCCACTTACATTTTGCCAAAATTTTAAGTTGGGTCATGATACTGGTGTCCATAGCTTTCCATAGGTATATCGCAAGCCTCATTTGGGCAATGTTGACAGAAGTTCAACCTAGCACTAGGGGAAGTTCTGGTCGAACAACTCAGTCAGTAAAATTGCAAAAAACGCAATTTCATCACGACCCGAGAGCAAAATCCGCTAGCGAGCAAGATTTCTATTTAAAACCAGTATTTAGTTGCTAAAAAATGTTTCTAGATTACACTAACATCATATAGAACACTACTAACCAGAATAATTCGCGGGGCAAGCCACAGTTGCAAAGATAGCCCGAAGGTCGGGTTCGTACAAAGGGAAGTTCAGGCGCGCGTACAAACAAAAAATCGTCACAGAAGTTCAACGTGAAAACAGCATGAAGTTCAACTACTACGCTGAATGAATTTCAGATGAAAAACTATTAAAATCGTTGCGAGTATGAAAACATGATCAACACGGGAAAGTTGCGTGTTTACGGTAGCTTTCCATTGGTATATCACTTACTCAATTCCGGTGAGTGGGTGGAGATCTAGGAGTAGTGGATAGAGATATACGAGCAAAAAAAAGCACGTGAAAACAGAGTGAAGTTCAAGTACACGTGCCGAGAAGTTCAGGTTCTTCACGCGGTGCATTTTCGAAGAATCAGTTTCGGGATAAAGGCAGAACGAATATTCTCGCCATTTTCGCAATTACTTGAAAACGACTAGGAATTAGAAAAAACCATCAACATGAAAAAGTTTCGCATTTTTTGTAGCTTTTCAGTGGTATATTATTTGCCCCATTCCGATAAAGTATGTAGAAATTATGCCAAAAATACCTTTTTATTAATTTTCCAATTTGACTTAAAAATGGAAGGAATTAGGAGAAACAATATATACAAAAAAGTTTCGTATTTGCTCAAGCTTTCCAACGCCGTATCATTTGTTGCATTCGGATGTACGGTTAAAAAATTATCTCCAAAATACGGACTTGATGGAACTTGTACCGTTTTCTGAATTACTTTTATACCGTTCCAAATTAGAAAAAACTTTTAACATGGAAAAGTAACGCATTTTTGCAAGCTTTCCAATGCCATATCATTTGCCTCAAATGGATTAGCCGTTTAGAAATTACATTGAAAATACGAATTCGGCTGTTCGGTTTGCAAAATTTTACGATTTTAAAAATTACTCTTTATCCACACGGAATTAGAGAAAACTTTCAACATGTCGAAGGAGCGGTTTTGCAGCAGCTTTCCAACGTTATATTATTTACCTCATTCCGATAAACGGTTTAGAAATGTGATCGAAAATACGATTCACGTTTTTTGTATGAAGAAAAAACGGTCTGGGTATGGGTACACTTATATTCTTTACTTTGAAAAGGAACTGCGTCTAGTTAGTACACTTATATTCTTCTTCAGTAAAAAAAGATGAAGTGCACTTAATAAGGAAGGCCTGGGATGCATCCATGTGGAATTGTATGAAAGAAGGAAGGAACGGTCTGGGTAGATGAGCAGTTCAAGTTGAACTCTCCCCTACACACACTTTGATTTTTATTTACAAGTATTCAATTTTTATATGTTCTACAGTCTGTGAACAAAATCTGATCTTGTTTCATCCACTGATCCTGTTTACAGTCCTTGATCAACAATCACGGTTTAATTTTTACTATTTCTGCATTACACAAAAAATGAAGGTACCATCCTAGCCATGGTGAAATCTTCCCCATCCCTGATGAACAGAGGCAAGCTCGATTTACTACTCTCGCAGGTTTGCAATCGTCCAATGGAAAAGTTTTCATTCCAAGTTTCCATTCACATGACATCATTTTTATTGACATTGTGGTAGGGAAAAATAGTATGTTTTCATCGAAAATCCCGATAATTTAGGCGCTACTGTGGACATGAGTATCCTATACATAGACATGATATTTAATATTTACTTTGATAAAAATTCCAATTTTAAGAGAAAAAAGATACCCTGCTTATTTACTTAACTATTATATTGAGATACTGAACCACTTGATCCACAAACAGAATGAAAATTGCATGGTATCCTCAACGCTCATGCCTGACCCTAACTGTTGTGCCCAAAGACCGCCTAGACATTGCAGTCGCCCTTGCCCATGCGGCACTACCGTAACCTGCACCCTGCAAAAAAATTGCATGTTCATAATCAAATAAACAAGAAGTTCAAAAAGAACAGAGGTACCGCCTTCACTCATGTGCTTGCAAAATAGCTTGGTTGTAGCTCGCATGTTGTTTGCCAATGATCAAGTAATATGTTTTGCCAGCGATCTTTAGTTTCTTCAGTAGCTCATAAACAATTGCCAAATGCTCATAACTTCATAATCATAAGTTGATAGTTGGCCTACAGGGACAACCATGTTGATGGCGATCGAAGAAGGATGCAGAAATATTATTATTGAGACTGAAGGCCAAGTTTTACGCATGATGTGGCACGATCCCAGGGATTGTTCTGAGGCGGTCGATCCCAGGGATTGCACGATGTGTGTGTGTGTGCGTGTGCGTGTGCGTGTGCGTGTGCGCGTGCATGTGCGCGTGTGTGCTTTGCGTGTGCATGTGCGTGTGTGTCTAGAAGTTCACAAAAACCCAAAAGCTTATAAGTTAAAAGACAAAACACTAGACAATTTTTTCGGTCTTTGAAACTAAACCAAGAAATTCAAATTTAAGATACATAGTAGGTCAATGTTTATAAAAAAATCAGGAACTTTTGTATCTAAAAGAAAAATAAGAAGTTCAAATTAACATAACACTTGACTTTTGTGACGCCTGGATAATTAAGCTACAGTAACCATCTACTAGTGATGCCACATCACCTCGATTACTGATGCTAATCTCGCGTTAGTTTGAAACCGATTCAAGTTCAAATTCAAAATCAAGCAAACAATAAAAGTTTTCAAATATTAAAACTAAAATGTTCGGGGTGAGCCAAATAACACATAGGTAAGTATGGTGGAGAAACCACATTTAAAAAAAAGGTTTAGTACTCTAAAAATATTTTAAACAATAGCAAAAACAATTAGTTGAATGCCTTTTAAAATAAAATAAAATATTAAACTATTTCATTTAGTTGCCCAAAGTTATGTGGCAGTAGCCTATTTACTAACACTAAATTAGGGACTACTTTTATAGTTTACAAAACTAAAATAAAAGGGGAACTAAAGTAAAACAGAAAACAGAAAAGGAAAATAACTAGAAAGAAAAGAAAGCAGCAAAACTAAATAAAAAGGGACACCCCCCCCCCCCCGCACTGGGCCAACCGGCCCATCTGGCAGCCAGGCCAACCCAACTGGCCCACCTAACCCCTGGCCTATATGGCCTCACACCCGAAACCCTAGCCCCCAGCGCACACACTCCACCCCGCACGATACCCACCCCACTCTCTCCGCTCGATCGCCGCCACCAAGACGCCGCCCGGAGTGCCCCCCCCCCGGCCTGAGGACCACCTCGCCGGACCTCGCTTCCCCGTCTCCCCCTCGTCTACTTCCCCCACCTCTCGATCCTGATCTGGATCGGGAAGGGGAACGAACCCGGCGCCCCTCGCCGCCTCGACCCCATCGCCGCTCGTCACCGACCGCCGCCCGACGCTGCCTCGCCGGCGCCCGACCCCGACTCCTCCTCGAGCACGCCTCGCTCAACTACAGGCCTCGGTGAGCCCCGACTTCCTGTCCCCCCTTCTCTGCTCCATGGCGCCCCGAGCGTACTTGCTCCCGGCAAGACGCCGCACCTCCCGCACTGGGCTGTGCCCCCCGCTACGCCGTCGCCTCTGCCACTCCGCCCGCGACCACGCTGACCTCCCTCCCGCGCTCCTTTTCGTGTGCGCCGCTCGCTCCCTTGGCCGCACCCGCCGGCGACCACCCCCGCCGTGCCCGTCTTGCCAACACCGGCGCCCGCTGCGCCCTGTCGGGCGGGCTGGCGCTTGTCGCCTGGCTGCGCCCGATGCCCATGGCCCGTTTGCCCGATAAGGCCTTCGTGCCACTGACCAGTGGGGTCCATCCCCTAGAACGTTTAAAAAAATGGAAATTAATAATAATAATAATAATAATAATAATAATAATAATAATAATAAATGAATAATAATTTAGTTAGTTAGTTAGTTAATTAATTAATTAACTTAATTAACTTTTATTAATTAAACTAAACAACTAATTAAACTAATTAATCACGATTAGTCTAGTCAATGACATGCGGGACCCACCATCAGATAGACCCAGTCAACACGTGTTGACTGCTGACGTCAGCATGACATCATGCTGATGTCATAAATCCAAATTTCGAATTAAAATAATTAGATAAATGCTAAAAATGATTTAAATCTTTTAAAATCAATATAAAATAAACAGTAGCTCGGATGTAAAAACTTTGTACATGAAAGTTGCTCAGAGCGACGAGACGAATCCGGATACGCAACCCGTTTGTCCACCCCACATCCCTAGCATAGCGAACACGCAACTTTCCCACTCCGGCCCCTCTGCCCGAAAACGCGGAACACCGGGGATACTTTCCCGGTTGTTCCCCCCCTTCACCGGTATCACCTCATACCGCGTTAGGGCACCCCTAGCACTGTTACTTGTCATGTCATGCATCACTATGCATCTGTTGGCTTAAGTATTTATTGTTTCTTCCCCCTCTTCTCTCGCTAGACACCGGGACCGACGCCGCTGCTACCCAGTACGACTACGGTGTTGACGACCCCACTCTCTTGCCAGAGCAACCAGGCAAGCCCCCCCTTGATCACCAGATATTTCCTATTCTTCTCTATACTGCTTGCATTAGAGTAGTGTAGCATGTTACTGTTCGGTTACTCCTATTCTGTTGCATAGCCTGTCATTGTTGCTACAATCATTGATACCTTACCCGCAATCCTAAATGCTTAGTATAGGATGCTAGTTTATCACCATTGGCCCTACATTCTTGTCAGTCTGCCTTGCTATACTATTGGGTCGTGATCACTCGGGAGGTGATCACGGGTATATACTATACATATATACATACTACAGATGGTGACTAAAGTCGGGTCCGCTTGAAGAGTACCCGCGAGTGATTCACGGATTGGGGGCTGAAAGGACCTTTGTCCTGACGGCCCTCTGTGTGGATCTTAGTGGCGGAGCGACAGGGCAGGTTGAGCCCACCTAGGTGAGAGGTGGGCCTGGCCCTGGTCGGCGTTCGCGGTTGCTTCATAATAACACGCTTAACGATATCTTGGTATTTGATCTGAGTCTGGCCATTTGGTCTATACGCACTAACCAACTACGTGAGAAAGATATGGGCACTCGACGTCGTGGTATTAGCCGAAGCCTTCATGACGTGTACGCAACGCGACTTCCTTTGTAATGGAGGTTGCTAGGTCTGCTCACCGGCCGCGTACGCAACGTGCAGGTGTGCAATGGGTGATGGGCCCAGACCCCTGTGCGCATAGGATTTAGACCGGCGTGTTGACCTCTCTGTTGTGCCTAGGTGGGGCTGCGATGTGTTGATCTTCTGAGGCCGGGCATGACCCAGGAAAGTGTGTCCGGCCAAATGGGATCGAGCGTGTTGGGTTATGTGGTGCACCCCTGCAGCGAAGTTTATCTATTCGAATAGCCGTGTCCCTCGGTAAAAGGACGACCCGGAGTTGTACCTTGACCTTATGACAACTAGAACCGGATACTTAATAAAACACACCCAGACAAGTTCCATAGACAACCCGGTGATCGCTTTTCCACAAGGCGACGAGGGGAGGATCGCCGGGTAGGATTATGCTATGCGATGCTACTGGAGATGCTACTTGGAGATGCTACTTGGAGGACTTCAATCTAGTCTCTTCTACATGCTGCAAGACGGAGGCTGCCAGAAGCGTAGTCTTCGATAGGACTAGCTATCCCCCTCTTATTCTAGCATTCTGCAGTTCAGTCCACTGATATGGCCTCCTTACACACATACCCATGCATATGTAGTGTAGTTCCTTGCTTGCGAGTACTTTGGATGAGTACTCACGGTTGCTTTCTCCCCCCTTTTTCCCCCTTTCCTTTCTTTCTGGTTGTTGCAACCAGACTTTGGAGTCCAGGAGCCAAACGCCACCGCCGACGACGACTCCTACTACGCCGGAGGTGCCTACTGCTACGTGCAGCCCGCTGACGACGACCAAGAGTAGTTAGGAGGATCCCAGGTAGGAGGCCTGCGCCTCTTTCGATCTGTATCCCAGTTTGTGCTAGCCATCTTATGGCAACTTGTTTAACTTATGTCTGTACTCAGATATTGTTGCTTCCGCTGACTCGTCTATGATCGAGCACTTGTATTCGAGCCCTCGAGGCCCCTGGCTTGTATTATGATGCTTGTATGACTTATTTATGTTTTAGAGTTGTGTTGTGATATCTTCCCGTGAGTCCCTGATCTTGATCGTACACATTTGCGTGCATGATTAGTGTACGATTGAATCGGGGGTGTCACAAGTTGGTATCAGAGCCGACTGCCTGTAGGAATCCCCTTTCCAAACTCCTTGGCCAAAGTTGAGTCTAGTCATTGCAAAACTTTTACTAACATGGCTGTGTGCCTTACGGGCCCACGTTGCCATTGGGTGGTATTAGGATCTTTTACTCCTCGTCTATACTCTGGGACTCTGATCTCTCTTCTATTCGAGATAAATGAATTTTGCTAAATCTAACATTAGGATCTCGTTATCACTTTCACCCGGAGAGCACCTTATTACCGATGATCGTCTGCTGCACCAGAAGACCCTGAGATACTCTTCGCTGTTAACCCGAGAACTTGTGTTCATCGCGTTTGCAATTCCCCTTCCACCATCAACCCATGTGATAACTACATGTAGTTGTCATTCTTACATTCATCCCCAGTTGGTCTTGCTATTACAAGATACCCCGAAATACTTGTCGATCTTTCGAAAATCCTAAGTAGCCTATTGCTCTTGTAATTCTTACTTGCTTGCACTATGGTTAATCCCAGAAGTCTATAATCTTATTGGCATCTCTTGTCATTATCATTTTGAGTCCGTTGATTCAATTTGTTGCGAATGCTTGCAATCCTCAATCAGATCCTAGAATTCTTCCTTCTGGCTCAGACGTCATTTCAAACGTGAGCTGGTTCTCGCCAATCAAATTGTCGTCGATTGTGCCCGTAAGTATATTGAACTTATCCATCCTTGATCAGAGTGTCTGCTTCTGATCTTTCGCTTTGTAAATCATAATTCCTTTGCAATTGAGCTCTAAGTTACTCAGTTGTTTCTATAATCCAATGTCTTTGCATTGATTCTTCCTCTGGTTGTGAGCCGATACTCACATCAGATCCTTATGGACCATCAGAACCTTGTTGGATTTTATCCGACAACGTCCTTCATATTCAATCACTTTGGAAGTTCTTTCCCTAATACATAATGCCTTTGGTAAATCATATTCCTTGATTTGGCCAACCATGCTCTGCTTTCGAGCTGGTGATATTTACTATTGAAGCTTGTGGTATATGTTTCCATGATCCCCCAATGGGTTGAATCAACGCCTTCCCTAATCTATGTGAACCCAAAAGATTTCACGGGTCATACTTATCTGTTATTGCACCAAGTAAAACTTCCAACAACTAATGTCATTTTCAAAATACGAGGAGGTGAATGGAAGGTTATGCATTGAGGAAGTGGGAGTCGACCTTGAACCTTTGTGTTCATGCCCATGGACCCGATGTGGAACTTATCATGGAAGCTTCTTGCCAAATATTTACTCATTCGAGAAATTCTTTCGGTGTCATTAAATTGGACCCCTTGTAGTTATGGTTTCGACCATATTGTTCTTCTTTGTTCCCATTTCTCGGGCAAGTTTAAACATTTGTCTTCTGCGGATCAATACCCCAGTCAAACCTCTACTTTGATTTGTCATCGAGTATTAACCCCCTGGTATCTCAAGATTATCACGGAACTGCATAACTTCTTATGAGTTCTTCATTAAGTGCTACATTCTCATTGATTCCAATTTTTCACGGGCTCTGAGTTATTAAACACTCAAAGGCACCGATAACTGAATCGAGTCTGCACTACGGTTCAACAACTTTTGAATATCTTCTTTAAGTACGAGTTTGTACCCGATCACGTCATTTCTAGCCTGTTCGGCTACATCCTTACCGTGCTAATTTTAATTGTGCTACTTGGTCCTTCCCGGAGCACAAATTTCGACGGTGAGCTAATCTTACATCGATCTTCCTCGTCATATCATTTCACCTTGAACATCAAACTTGATTTTGAGTTTGTGTTGTACCCTTGGTTCCAATAACCTTTCGCTTCACCATTCATTTGACTTGATGTCATCGCCGATCGATTACATCTTGAAATCTCTCGACAAAGTGTGTCATGATCTTCATCAACCTTATGAGCTCTTCCAGGATATCAAATGAGTTCATGATGAGAAATACCATCCTTTCCCTCGATGATTTGTGTTGTCATCGACCACTTTAATGCCTCCCCTCCAACACAAACTTGTTCGTGTTCTGTGTTATACCTTGAGTTCCTTGCTATCTAGCCTTTGTTCTTAATTACCTTGGAGTATTACCATCTCTTTTGTCAAGAATGTGGTGAGAATTTCACCACCTCTTAAGAATTCTTGATATAATAATGCTTCTCGCCATCTCCGTTCATTCCTTGGACCCCATATTGGTTTTTTTAACCGGAATACCGACAACTGAGCTATGACGTGTGAATTCAAAACTATTGCTTTGAAGTTAATGGTCGATAGTTCATTCTTAGACTATTGGTTATGGAATCACCATTCTAACATTGATCATGCTACCTAACCCCATATTTCGGGTGCACCTTTCAACCAATGTTTAATTGTGTATGTTTTCCTCGAGCATACCTCATTATGTCATCTGATCTGACAAATGTTATCTCCTTATTCACATAGTTGTGGAAATCCATCCTTTTGGAAATCTTGAGGACTTGTCGCTGATTCCATCAGCCACCTCCTCGTCCTCTCCTTGGTTAAATGATGAACTCTTGTTTTATAACTTGCTTCCATAGTTCATTTCCCGAGAATCTTACAATGACATCTCGTCAATTTTTGTTGCACCTTTTCTTCTCAGGCATCCTGAGTCTGAGTTATGTTGACACCAATCAGATCTGAATCTCGGATATGATGGTTGGAACATATTTCCAAGAGTTATAAAACTGGCCTATATATGACCCGGTAAGGTGATGTCATGCCTAGCACACCTGGCCGGAGGACCTATTTTTATAAGTTTCCTTTTTAGCAAGGCTAGTCATTCTTCCGTGAGGGAATTGTAAGACTTATTCTATAAGTTGTTCCTGATGGATCCTTTTTGTTTCCAGAGTCTGGCCTTTGCTTGAAGGCCATGTCAATGCTATCTCGAAGCATGTCTGTGGTAATCCGATTTTCAATAACAGCATTTGAAGCCCAATGCTAAATGTTTCCTGCTCAGTTATCCAAATACCGTTGTATGGGTAATGTCATGAAATTTCTCTCCCCTTTTTCTGAAGGGTTTTCTACTTCATATCCTGCCATGGATATCATGCTCTGCTTGTCCTTGGGAAGGATATACCCCTGAAATATGTGTTTAAAGACATTTTTCTTTCCATGGTTCTGATTAAATCTGTTAGACACTTTCCCCTTTCCATAGGTTTGTTTAAACCGTTACTGTGATCTATATGATATAAGCAGTAATAATTCCCTGCTCGTGCAAACATCTCGGTGTACAACTCTGTCAGTAAGACCCTGTTACTATTGTTGATAACATTCCGGTAACCATTGATGGAAGAGAACTTTGCCTATTGGTCCGCCTCGTTTCAACGAGCAGGAAAATGGTTCTCTTTGTCCCTCGCCCTTGGTACCGACGTTGTTGCTAACATAACTGACAGGCTACCCTCTGACATGCCTTGCCATCATGATAGTGCAAGATGTCACCGCCCTTCCTACATGGTGGGCCCATAACCCACAAGTTCCACAGGATCGAAACCTGACTCTCCTGTACACCCCCTATTCCCAAGGTTGTTCCTCGCGCGTGGCCTCATATGTAATTCATGAGCCACCTTCAGGTCTGATATCGGACACAATACTTATTCCCGTTGTTTTGACCCTTTCACGCCCTATAACAGGCATCGAACGATTGCCTGCCCGCTCGAAACTTCCCAGGATACCTCCTTACTTTGCTCTCGATATTTTCTTAAGTTTCGATTCGAGAGTTACTTTCCGCTACCTTCCTTGATGTCGTCGACCCGATAGTCAACCTTGCCGAGGTCCGCTCTCCCAGAATGCCCACCCTTTATTCTTTCATAAGTACGATGGAGTTCCTGAAGAAAGGACGCTTCATCATGATGACCTGAAGCAGAGAAATGAAGACATCAATGTATTGGACCGGCCTCTTCGTGAAGAGCAAGCCAGCATGGGAAGACCCGCTAGATTCGTTACCAAACCTTCCCCCCTTTCACTACCTCTTAAATCTCGGGACGAGATTTCTTGAAGTGGAGGAGAATTGTGACGCCCGGATAATTAAGCTACAGTAACCATCTACTAATGATGCCACGTCACCTCGATTACTGATGCTAATCTCGCGTTAGTTTGAAACCGATTCAAATTCAAATTCAAAATCAAGCAAACAATAAAATTTTTCAAATATTAAAACTAAAATGTTCGGGGTGAGCCAAATAACGCATAGGTAAGTATGGTGGAGAAACCACATTTTTAAAAAAGGTTTAGTACTCTAAAAATATTTTAAACAATAGCAAAAACAATTAGTTGAATGCCTTTTAAAATAAAATAAAATATTAAACTATTTTATTTAGTTGCCCAAACTTATGTGGCAGTAGCCTATTTACTAACACTAAATTAGGGACTACTTTTATAGTTTACAAAACTTAAATAAAAGGGGAACTAAAGTAAAATAGAAAATAGAAAAGGAAAATAACTAGAAAGAAAAGAAAGCAGCAAAACTAAATAAAAAGGGACACCCCCCCCCCCCCCGCACTGGGCCAACCGGCCCATCTGGCAGCCAGGCCAACCCAACTGGCCCACCTAACCCCTGGCCTATATGGCCTCACACCCGAAACCCTAGCCCCCAGCGCACACACTCCCCCCCCCCCCCCGCACGATACCCACCCCACTCTTCCTCCCTCTCGCCCCCCCCCGATCTGGATCGGGGGCTCGATCGCCGCCGCCAAGATGCCGCCTGAGGACCACCTCGCCGGACCTCGCTTCCCCGTCTCCCCCTCGTCTGCTTTCCCCACCTCTCGATCCTGATCTGGATCGGGAAGGGGAACGAACCAGGCGCCCCTCGCCACCTCGACCCCATCGCCGCTCGTCACCGACCGCCGCCCGACGCTGCCTCGCCGGCGCCCGACCCCGACTCCTCCTCGAGCACGCCTCGCTCAACTACAGGGCTCGGTGAGCCCCAACTTCCTCTCCCCCCTTCTCTGCTCCATGGCGCCCCGAGCGTACTTGCTCCGGCCAAGCCGCCGCACCTCCCGCACTGGGCTGTGCCCCCCCCGCTACGCCGTCACCTCTGCCACTCCGCCGGCGGGCACGCTGACCTCCCTCCTGCGCTCCTTTTCGTGTGCGCCGCCCGCTCCCTTGGCCGCACCCGCCGGCGGCCACCCCCGTCGTGCCCGTCTTGCCAACACCGGCGCCCGCTGCGCCCTGTCGGGCGGGCTGGCGCTTGTCGCCTGGCTGCGCCCGATGCCCATGGCCCGTTTGCCCGATAAGGCCTTCGTGCCACTGACCAGTGGGGTCCATCCCCTAGAACGTTTTAAAAAATGGAAATTAATAATAATAATAATAATAAATGAATAATAATTTAATTAGTTAGTTAGTTAATTAATTAATTAACTTAATTAACTTTTATTAATTAAACTAAACAACTAATTAAACTAATTAATCATGATTAGTTAGTCTAGTCAATGACATGCGGGACCCACCATCAGATTGACCCAGTCAACACGTGTTGACTGCTGACGTTAGCATGACATCATGCTGATGTCATAAATCCAAATTTCGAATTAAAATAATTAGATAAATGCTAAAAATGATTTAAATCTTTTAAAATCAATATAAAATAAACTGTAGCTCGGATGTAAAAACTTTGTACATGAAAGTTGCTCAGAGCGACGAGACGAATCCGGATACGCAACCCGTTTGTCCACCCCACATCCCTAGCATAGCGAACACACAACTTTCCCACTCCGGCCCCTCTGCCCGAAAACGCGGAACACCGGGGATACTTTCCCGGTTGTTCCCCCCCTTCACTGGTATCACCTCATACCGCGTTAGGGCACCCCTAGCACTGTTACTTGTCATGTCATGCATCGTTATGCATCTGTTTGCTTAAGTATTTATTGTTTCTTCCCCCTCTTCTCTCGCTAGACACCGAGACCGACGCCGCTGCTACCCAGTACGACTACGGTGTTGACGACCCCACTCTCTTGCCAGAGCAACCAGGCAAGCCCCCCCTTGATCACCAGATATCGCCTATTCTTCTCTATACTGCTTGCATTAGAGTAGTGTAGCATGTTACTGTTCGGTTACTCCTATTCTGTTGCATAGCCTGTCATTGTTGCTACAGTCATTGATACCTTACCCGCAATCCTAAATGCTTAGTATAGGATGCTAGTTTATCACCATTGGCCCTACATTCTTGTAAGTCTGCCTTGCTATACTATTGGGACGTGATCACTCGGGAGGTGATCACGGGTATATACTATACATATATACATACTACAGATGGTGACTAAAGTCGGGTCCTCTACCCGCGAGTGATTAACGGATTGGGGGCTGAAAGGACCTTTGTCCTGACGGCCCTCTGTGTGGATCTTAGTGGTGGAGCGACAGGGCAGGTTGAGACCACCTAGGCGAGAGGTGGGCCTGGCCCTGGTCGGCGTCCGTGGTTGCTTCATAATAACACGCTTAACGAGATCTTGGTATTTGATCTGAGTTTGGCCATTTGGTCTATACGCACTAACCAACTATGTGGGAAAGATATGGGCACTCGACGTCGTGGTATCAGCCGAAGCCTTCGTGACGTCAGCGACTGAGCGGCGCGCCCCGGGTTGGACTGCGTAACGCGACTTCCTTTGTAATGGAGGTTGCTAGGTCTGCTCACCGGCCGCGTACGCAACGTGCAGGTGTGCAATGGGCGATGGGCTCAGACCCCTGCGTGCATAGGATTTAGACCGGCGTGTTGACCTCTCTGTTGTGCCTAGGTGGGCCTGCGACGTATTGATCTTCCGAGGCCGGGCATGACCCAGGAAAGTGTGTCCGGCCAAATGGGATCGAGCGTGTTGGGTTATGTGGTGCACCCCTGCAGGGAAGTTTATCTATTCGAATAGCTGTGTCCCTCGGTAAAAGGACGACCCGGAGTTGTACCTTGACCTTATGACAACTAGAACCGGACAAGTTCCATAGACAACCTGGTGATCGCTTCTCCACAGGGCGACGAGGGGAGGATCGCCAGGTAGGATTATGCTATGCGATGCTACTGGAGATGCTACTTGGAGATGCTACTTGGAGGACTTCAATCTACTCTCTTCTACATGCTGCAAGACGGAGGCTGCCAGAAGCGTAGTCTTTGATAGGACTAGCTATCCCCCTCTTATTCTGGCATTCAGCAGTTCAGTCCACTGATATGGCCTCCTTACACATATACCCATGCATATGTAGTGTAGTTCCTTGCTTGCGAGTACTTTGGAGAGTACTCACGGTTGCTTTCTCCCCCCTTTTTCCCCCTTTCCTTTCTTTCTGGTTGTCGCAACCAGACTTTGGAGTCCAGGAGCCAGACGCCACCGCCGCCGATGACTCCTACTACGCCGGAGGTGCCTACTGCTACGTGCACCCCGCTGACAACGACCAGGAGTAGTTAGGAGGATCCCAGGCAGGAGGCCTGCGCCTCTTTCGATCTGTATCCCAGTTTGTGCTAGCCATCTTATGGCAACTTGTTTAACTTATGTCTGTACTCAGATATTGTTGCTTCCGCTGACTCGTCTATGATCGAGCACTTGTATTCGAGCCCTTGAGGCCCCTGGCTTGTATTATGATTCTTGTATGACTTATTTATGTTTTAGAGTTGTGTTGTGATATCTTCCCGTGAGTCCCTGATCTTGATCGTACACATTTGCGTGCATGATTAGTGTACGATTGAATCGGGGGCGTCACAACTTTGATGCTTATTTTTTATAAAAAGAACATTGTTTTACTGTTTCAAAAAATGGAAAAAAAAGTATCTCCAATCAACCAAGAAGTCCAAATTATAAAAAATAAAGTTTGATATTTATAAAAAAACACAGATTTTATTTGTTACTAAAGAATAAAATTAAATAAGTTCAAATTAAAATAAAACGAGTAGTTTGATGTTTGCGGAAAACGCTATCCATTTCTAGGAAAAATAAAAGTATGAGGTTTAATTTAAAAAAAGTGTTTGATGCTTATTTGAAAACATATTATTTTTTTCTAAGAATAAGACTAAGCAGTTCGATCTAGAATAAAATAGAAGTTTGAAGTATATAAAAAACTCAGATTTGTTGCAAGAAGTTCACGTCCACCTCTGTGCACGGTTCAGAATTTATATTGCGGGACGTCCGACATCCATTTACATGTTTTAAAAATGCCAAAAAATGACATCTGACCTTCAATTGCGTGTTATTCGACGCACACAAAAAATGTGACATAAGTTCATAGTGAAAACAACGAGAAGTTCAAGTATTGCAAGGAATGCATTTCAGGTGAGAATAAAAGTATAGAAAAATAAAAGCTTAAAAATTTTGTTGACAGAAATTCAAGTGCTCTGTCCGGGGAAGTTCAAAAATCCTTGCGAGAGAGGTGCACCTTGTATTTCAATGCTCGATTTTTTTCATATAAAAATCGAATACAATTCTTTAATCAAAATATAAAAAGGTGAAGTTCAAATTGAAATAACACAGAAGTTCAGAGTTTATAAAAACCTAGGATTTACCTATTCAAAAAATAAAAAACACAACGCCTTTTTTTGCACTTTTAAAAACAACTCATAAATGAAAATAATGGTTGCTAGAAGTTCAAGTGCTCGGCGAGGAAAAGTTGAAAAATTCTTCTGAGAGAGGTTCACCATGTATTTAGATGTCCAAAATACAGAAAAAATATGTTATTTTTTGTGTTTTAAAATAATTCTCTCAAATCAGAGAGAAGTTCAAAGTGATAACAACCGGAAGTTCACGTACTACATGGTGTGTATTTCATATGAGAAAAAATACAAAAAAAAGTGAAACAGGGTGAAGTTCAAACAGAGATGCCCTAGAAGTTCAATTACATCACGTAGTGCAAAAAACACCACGTAAAAAATCAGCACGTCAAAAACAAAGTGATGAAGTTCGAACAGACCGTCCTAGAAGTTCAACTACTTCACGTAGAGCAAAAAACAACACGTTAAAAACAGTGTGAAGTTCGAACAAACATGCACGAGAAGTTCAACTACTTCACGCAGTGTATTTCCATTCGCGATGAAGGCAGAAATCATGATCTCGTCATTTTCTAATTTACTTCAAAACAGTAGGAAATCATTTGTGTAAGTTCAAGTCATTCGTCGGAGAAAGTTCAATAAAATATTGTGAGAGAGATTTGTACAAAAGGAATTTCATTTGTGCGACATTGACAAATGTATGAGAAAATTACAAAACGAAAATACGTCACAGAAGTTCAACGTGAAAACTGTTGGAAGTTCAACTACTACACGAAATGAATTACAAATGAAAAACTTTTAAAACCGTTGCGAGTATGAAAAAGTGATCAACACGGGAAAGTTGCGTGTCTACATCAGCTTTCCATCGGTATATCACTTGCTCAATTCTGGTGATTGTTCCGGTGCGTGGATGGAGAGCCACGGGCAAAAAAAGCACATGAAAAACAGAGTGAAGTTCAAGGTTTCATACCGAGAAGTTCAGGTACTTCACGCGATGCATTTTTCATGAATCTATTTCGCGATAAAGGCAGAACGAATGATCTTGCCATTTTCCAAATTACATGAAAATGGCAGGGATCACAGAAAACCATCAACATGAAAAAGTTTCGCATTTTCCTTATCTTTTCAACGGTATATTATTTGCCCCATTACGATAAAGTTTGTGGAAATTATAGTGAAAATACGTTTTTAGCCATTTTGAAAACTGACATAAAGCAGTAAGGAATTGGGAGAAATAATATATACCAAAAAGTTTCGCATTTCCTCAAGCTTTCCAACGCCATATCATTTGTTGCATTCGGACATAGGTTAAAATAATAGATCGAAAATACGAACTCGGTGAAACTTGTACCATTTTCTAAATCACTTTTAAAACATTCAAAATTAGAAAAAACTTTCTACATGAAAAAGTAGCGCATTTTCATAAGCTTTCCAACGCCATATCATGTGCCTCAATTGGTTTAGCCGTTTAGAAATGACATCGAAAATACGAACTCGGCTGTTCGGTTTGTGAAATTTTACGATTTTCTAAATTACTCTTTAACCGTAGGGAATTAGAGAAAACTTTCAACATGTGGAAGGAGCGGTTTTGTAGCAGCTTTCCAAAGCCATATTACTTGCCTCATTTCAATAAATGGTTTAGAAATGTGTTCGAAATTACGATTCACGTTTTTTGTGTGAAGAAAAAACGGTTTTCAAAACTGCTCTTAAACCGCTTACATTTTGCGAAAATTTTAACTTGGGTCATGATACTCGTGTCCATAGCTTTCCAACAGTATATTGCAAGCCCTATTTGGGCAATGTTGCTGGAAGTTCAACCTAGCACAGGGGGAAGTTCAGGTCGAACAACTCAGGCAGTAAAATCGCAAAAAACGCGAGTTCTTCATGACCCGAGTGCAAAATCCGCCTATGAGTGAGATTCCTATCTAAAATGAGTATTTAGTTGCTAAAAATCATTTGAAGATTACACTTATATCACATGGAACACGACTAACCAGAAAAACTCGCGGTAGAAGGCACGATTGCGAAGATAGCCCGAAGGTCGGGTTCGTACAGAGAGAAGTTCCGGTGCACGTACAAACAAAAATACGTCACAGAAGTTCAACGTGAAAACAACATGAAGTTCAACTACTACGCTGAATGAATTTCAGATGAAAAACTTTTAAAATCGTTGCAAGTATGAAAAAATGATCAACACGGGAAAGTTGCGTGTTTACAGCAGCTTTCCATCGGTATATCACTTGCTCAATTCCGGTGAGTGGATGGAGAGCTAGGAGCAGTGGATAGAGATATACGAGCAAAAAAAAGCACGTGAAAAACAGAGTGAAGTTCAAGTACACGTGCCGAGAAGTTCAGTTCTTCACGCGATGCATTTTTGAAGAATCAGTTTTGCGATAAAGGCAGAACGAATGAGCTCGCCATTTTCGCAAGTACTTGAAAATGGCTAGCAATCAGAGAAAACGATCAACATGAAAAAGTGTCGCATTTTCCGTAGCTTTTCAGCGGTATATTATTTGCCCCATTTCGATAAAGTATGCAGAAATTATACCAAAAATATGTTTTTAGCCATTTTCCAATTTGACTTAAAACAATAAGGAATTAGAAGAAACAATATATACGAAAAAGTTCCGCATTTTCTCAAGCTTTCCAACGCCGTATTATTTGTTGCATTCGGCCGTACGGTTAAAAAATTATCTCGAAAATACGAACTCGGTGGAACTTGTACCGTTTTCTGAATTACTTTTAAACCATTCCAAATTAGAAAAAACTTTTAACATGAAAAAGTAGTGCATGTTCACAAGCTTTCCAATGTCATATCATTTGCCTCAAATGGATTAGCCGTTTAGAAATTACATTGAAAATACAAACTCGGCTGTTTGATTTGCGAAATTTTACGATTTTCAAAATTACTCTTTATCCATAGGAAATTAGAGAAACTTTCAACATGTTGAAGGAGCGGTTTTGCAACAGCTTTCCAATGCTATATTATTTACCTCATTCCGATAAACGGTTTAGAAATGCGATCGAAAATACGGTTCACATTTTTTGCATGAAGAAAAAATGGTTTTCAAAACTGCAATTAAACCGCTTACATTTTGTCAAAAAATTAACTTGGATCATGATATTGGTGTCCATAGCTTTCCAACGGTATATCGCAAGCCCCATTTGGACACTTTTTAGCTGAAGTTCAACCCAGAACAGTGGGAAGTTCACGCACGTTACTCAGGCAGTTCAGGTTGTGATCAGAATATTATTCTGATCCCGTGATCAGAATAGTTTATATATATATATATATATATATATATATATATATATATATATATATATATATATATTCCAGCTATTCTGCAACCCATTCCTGAAATAAGCTATTCAGGAGTCGTTCCTAACTGCACGACAACAGACAGCTAACTGTGCGAACTATACTAGTTAACTGTCGGGGCGGACATTTTCTGGCACCTTTTTTTTGCACTATTTTTTATCGTAATTTTTGAACCATTTATTGGAATGATGCAAATGATATACCGTTGGATAGCTATTGAGAAGGAGGAAAAAACTCATGTTGATCTTTTTCCCAAAATCGATTTGGTTTGTAAACAAAATTCAAAAAACTAAAAATTCATCAAACGAGATTTCAATATTTTTGTGAAAGGAATTTTGAAACTTTTGGTCGGAATGATGCGTATTATATACCATTAGAAAGCTACTGATTAGCCTGAATTTTGGCACATATAACGCATTTTCAGATTTGCTACGGTTTAAGAGCAGTTTTCAAAAACTAACATCATTTTCGATATTTTTTGCCCGAACAACTACAGTACACGCTAACTGCTTGAGAGGAATAGCTAACTGGTGTATGCTGAGCAAGTTAACTGCTAGACTAAAGAAATTGTTTTTCCTTCTATACTTTTATCGCCGGGTTAAGTTAACCGCCGGGAGTGAAATAGCTAACTGCCAGAAATCACGGCAGTTAGCACCAACTTAACTGCCAGGACTGAAAATACTTTTTTTCTTTTTCATTCTTTTTCCTGGGTCACACTAACTCTTGGGACTGATTCTGCTAACTGACGGGATTGCGGCAGTTAGCACCAAGTTAACTGTCGGATTGAAGAGACTAATTTTTTTTTTCATGGGTGATGCTAATTGTCTGGACTGGAATAGCTCACTCTCGGGCCTGCATCAGTTAACATCAAGTTAACTGTGATGATTGCCGAGGTTAACTTCGAGTGGATTTTTTCGCTTGGGTCACGCTAACTGTCGGGAGTGAAATAGCTAACTATCTGGAGACGAGCAAGTTAACTATAGATACTAATTATTTTCCTTTGTTTTTCTGCTGAGTCAGGCTAACCACCACAGATTCCAAAGTATAATTGCCATTTGTTCACTAGCGTTAACTGCCATTTTTTCGTTTTTCTATTTTTTCTATATAATAGCAAACTACCATAGTAACACGAATTTAACTGGTACAGTTAACTGAATGGAGAAATTAATTTCTACGGTAATAGTTACTCCCTCCGTTCCAAATTACTCGTCGTGGTTTTAGTTCACATTTGAACTAAAACCACGACGAGTAATTTGGAACGGAGGGAGTATATCATAGGGAATCACAGTAGCACAATTGCCTGACAATGAATTGTTAACTTCATGAAACATGATCAATTAACTGAATGAGGATTTTTTTTGACGAAAATATGGCCCTATGGCCTCATTTCATTGATTGATCAGAGAGGGAAAAAAGTACAAAGTAAGGGAAGTGGCAGTTAAAGCGAGATTACAATCTGCCCGAATTTCATTTGGGGCAGCGTCCTACAGTACAAGACCAAACATGTAATAGAAATGATGGTGGCTCGAATATCCCGTCCAGCTGGTGAATCCCGGCCGCCAACCAACACCTTGCTTCACCCATGATACGACTGATTGGGCGTGCACCGAGTGTTGTTGAAGATGCGGGCATTGCGTTCCTTCCACAACATCTATGCAACAATGCAAATGGTCGTCTTCTTGTGCACCGGAGCCGGCAGTGCCTAGAGCTATCATGTCCATGATGCTTTGAGGGATCGGCCACTGGTGGTTGCTAGTGTCGCCATCCGTAGCATGGAGAACGGGTGTCCCAGCTTGTTGTTGATGCAGTTCCAAACCTCTGCCGAGAAGGGGTAGTCTGCCAGTAGGTGAGCAGCCGTTTTCGGCGTTGTCGAGCAGAGCAAGCAGTTTGGGTTGTGTGGAATGCCCCTGATGGCCTGGTTATCTGCAATAGAAGCACAAAATCTAACTTCTATTTTAGATACTGCATAAATAACATAAGGCACACATATCTATTTCTAATACATAAAACATGGATTAGAGCCCCTGGGAGGGTCCAAAACACACTGTAAGCTCGCATTCTTTTCACTGAATAAATAGAACCTTACCTATTCAGCTCATTTAGTGATTTAGATCAAATTTACTAACGAGCCGCATCATTTTTGTTTCTGTAGATAACTGCATCCGGAAAAAAACTGCTTGCTGAATGCTGCCTGTTAAGCTCCAAATGAAACCGTTGGATAACTGCTGCTTGTTAAACTCCAATTAACTGCTTGCTAGTTGCTACCCGCTGCATATAAAAAAATTGCTTGTGAACATCCAATTAACCGGGAGCCATGCTGCTAGCTAACTGCAAGTGACCTACTGGTAACTGCCACAATTTTTGTAGGAGTTGAGCACAAGAGGGATATGAGAACAAGTTTCCTTTATTCAGTAGTAGTAGTAGCCTTTTTTTGATGAGCAGCAAGTAAAATGGTTCCATGTCTCAACTTAATTTAGTTAGGTAATAGAGGGGGCTTTCAGGTTCTTCATTTTCAACTGAATTTAACTAATCTCATAGTAGTGTTTTTTGGAGTACACCTCCATTACATACATGTATAACACAGCAGTACATATGAATCGTGTCGGGTGTACTTAGCATTTGAATGCTTAATTACCAGGGAAAAGAGAGGCGACCTTGGCCTTGGTGGTGGTGCATACTTACCGGATAGAAGCTTTTGCACGAGCCTGCGTTCGACGAACCCGGTTGACTCTGGCGATGGATAGCATCATCGATGATGAGACGTCCTTGTCGGCGCTTATGCAAGAGCATCAGATTAACTGAAGTTAGCTACATTTATTTTTAACAGCAAGAGCATCATATTGTGCGGCACCGACACCGTGGTGACAACACAACAACAGACTGATGTGTTAACTTTTCCTGTTTTTAATAACTTATGCAAATTCCATAGTTAACTATTACAGAAGCAAAAAAAAGTTAACTTCTTTTGTTTTCAACGCACCAACGGATGAAAATCAGCAAGCTAATAGAAATCACTAAAATAAATTTGACTGAAGAGAGAACGGGGGCCAAATTCTGCAGTTAACAAGGTCAATACATCAGTTAACACTTTAATTTAACACAGCTAACTATTATTCTCTAACTGCCCCACGACAAAATACTAACTGCCACACGAACGACAACTAGCTGTTGCAGAAGAACTGCAACAATGGGGGATGGGGAGAGCACCAATTAACTGTCATCCAACTGCTGCTTGTAGAGGAACTCGAATGGCCGTCTATAACTCATGCTTCCTCGATGCACTGCTGCCTGTGCGTTGCTCTCCATGTGGCGGACGGTTCAGAGTATGAGAGAGTCAAAGGGGAAGACAGGGAGGAGATGAAAACCACGAGCTTACTGCCGATGCCGCCTGCCACCGCCGGTGCGTAGCACCAGAGCCACGCGCCCCTCAATGCCTCCCAGCTGAGGTTGCTCGACGCTGAAAGACCACACCCCAGTGAAGCAGGGCCGAAGGACCACGTCGTGGCCATCTGGGTTCGCGGTCCTCCACTCCGCGTCTGCGTGGCAGCTTGACGCCGGCTAGGACTGATGTAGGTGCGGCGGAGTTCATCCCGAAGCCGCGATGTTAAGGGAATCGTACCCAAGTCTGCTGTTGACGTCGCTGGCTTCATCCCCGTCATGGGCCCAGCAGCTGCTGCAGTCTTGTCGCTCGATTTTGTCGCTCGAAATCCACAGCTGGCTAGCGCGAGGAGGCCTCAGAAGAAACAGGACAACTGGGGGGAATCGCCGCCGCTGCCGCCGTGCACTCCCTCGCTCCGGTTATTGCCGTCGCTCACTCACGCGAGGCGGCCCCAAAGCTACAGATAAGCGGGGAATCGTCGCTGCTGTCACCGCACACGCCCTCGCTCCGGCTGCCACCGTCTCTCACTCACGCGAGGCGGCCTTGAAGCTACAGGTTAACCGGGGAATGTTGCCGCCTCCGTCGCTCACTACCTGTAGGATGTAGCCACCGGTGGTAGGTATGTCTTGGGCGGGGGCGGATCGAGATCCGATAGGGATTTTGATTTGTAGTTTCATAATAGGGGTTACTAAATAAGCTTATTTAGGAACTCTAGAGGGGGTTCCTAAATAGTCCCACCCTATATATATATATATATATATATATATATATATATATATAGGAAATGAAGAACATTAGTTGGAAAGATTGAAGATTTTACAAAGTTGAATAATTTGAAAATTGAAGAATTTGCAAAAAGAAGAAAAACTCAAATTTGAAGATTTTCAACTTTGGTTGGTGGTGTAACCCACCATATAAGAACGATGATTTCAGACACCGCGTACAATTATCGTAGGGTTCTGAGAATCAAATACTTCATTAATTTCTTCATACTTAGAGGTTAGTATTCATTGATTGAAGAAAAAGTAACTTCGTGTGTTGCACATCTAAGTCATCAATTTTGCACAAGTGTTAGGCTGTGTGTCCTTTCAAAGAACATTCAAAGATTCTAAGATACTTAGCTCACACCGCAACTTGCTAAATCTCTTTTCATCCGAGGGCTTTGTGAAAATATCTGCCATCAGATCTTCAATCTTCACGTGGTCGATGGGGATGTCACCCTTCAACACATGTGTAATGCCCCGAGACCGACGCTCCAGACGCCTTTCATGTTTTTCGTTATCGTCGTGTGTTTTTATTTGTTTGTTGCATTTCATCATGACATCATTCGCATTGCATCGGCACTCGTTGCCGTCATTGTTTTTAAAAAAACTTGCACCCGTTCGTAGTTGCCGCGTTCCCCTTACATCCTTTGACCGTTCTGAGACCAACCACCCCCTTGCACGCGATCGCCTTGTTTCTCTGCACAGCGCACAGACCCCTCGCGCGCGTCCGAAACCACTTCCGAACCCGACCCGCACGGTCATGACCGATGAGTCCGAATCATCCCCCAACATCCCTAAAACATCCCCGTTTTCTTATTTGGGCTACCTAACCTATTTATTCGCGACCGCCCGATTGCGATCGGACAGACCGAGTTAACCACTACCCTAATCCCCTATAAACAGTCTAACCCTAGATCCTAGGATGTCCCATCCGTCCATTCCGCCCGCCGCCGCCAGCCCACCTGGTCTCCTCCTCAGCTTCCTCACCGAGCCAACCACCATCCATCCCGATCCACCTCCCTCCAACCGGAGCCTCCGACCACCTCCCGTGATTTCCGCGCCACCAAAAATCCCCAGCAGCCACAGCCCTCGACCTCGTCAGCCCCGTCGCCGCCGGTGACCTCAGCCACCAGGGCGTCGCCCTCATCCACCAGGTCAGGAGCCCGAGCTCCTTTTCCCGCGTCCGTGCCCTGCCTCCGCAAAACGCTGCCCACCGGAACAGCACCAACCAGCACCAACCCCTGCAGCCACCTCTGCTTCTCGTTCGCAACAGCAGCCGGGAGTTCCCGTATTGTCAACCGCCTGTCCGACCTCGTCATCTTCTCCCCTACCTCCCGAGCTGGCCAGTCTCCGTCGTCTCGTTCGTGTAGAGCCGGCGAGATGCCCAGGTCACGGCGCCGTCCCTTTCTACCTTCTCTTTCCTTTCCTCGTCATGCTGCTCCTCCCTGGTGTTGTGGGGAACGAGCACCTATGGGGCAGGGCCCCTTTTGGTCCGGCAAGGGAGCGGAGAGTGCACGAAGAGCAGATCGAGGCGAAGTACGCGAGGGATTTTACCCAGCTTCGGAGCTCTCCGGAGAGATAAAACTCCTACTGCTGCTTTGTGTTGGTATTCTGTTCTTGCTCGAGAGCGTAGGTGTGTTGTGGTTTCGAATGAGTCGAACCTCTTCTACGTGCGCATGGGCCTCCTTTTTATAGGCTAAAGGGGTCACCGACAGGTGGCAACGTAGAGAGAGGGGTAAAAAAGTAAAAAGAGGGGTTGGTACAACCGCTATCCACAGTGCCCCCTACCTAACTCTGACGGCAGGGGACAAAGGCATTTAATGCCCGTCCGGTCGCCCAAACAGTGTAAGAAACGACCGTTAGAGGCGCCACCGATCGCCACGATGGCCTCCTCGTCATCTCCACTTGCCACCTCACACCGCTTGGCTACACAGCGCTCCGCCACGTGCTCCTGGGATGGTCTTGGGGCGAAACGTCGTCGGATGCGCTGGAGCGTGGGCGCAGAGTGGTGGTTTCGCCGCGGCAAGCGCCTTGCCGCGGTCGCTGTCTTGTCGCACCCGCAAGCTTGCCGCTCGCCGGGTCTTGCCGGGACGCGCGGTGCGTCGCGGCAGGTCTCTTGAAATGCCTTGGTTGGCCTTACCGGCAAGCTCCTCTTGCCGGGGTCTTGTCCTTCTCGGCAAGCTCCTCTTGCCGGGGCTCTGTCTTCTCAGTTAAACACTTTGTTCTTGAATGGCATCAATATGAGCTATGGAGGATCTTGGCGGACACCCGGCAAGCCCTGCCACTGGGTGCTGCGACCGCCCGTGCACAAGTTCGGGATACTAAGGTACCCCTACTTTAGTACACCGACACCTGGTCATCCCCCCTCTCTTGTTTTCTCGCACAGGGAACCATGGCGCCGCTGCAAGTCCCGTCGCCGCGCCCCTGTTCGTCCCCTGCCTCGCCATCCCCTGCCGCGGCCTCTGCATCGAGCAGGGGAGGACCACGCCGCCTTGATCCCCTTCCGCAGCAGCCGTCGCCGCCGGTCTTCTACCTCGCCATCGCGCCCTGCCGGCATGCTTCCTCCTCTGCATCGCGCCGCCGCGCCTGGCCCCTGCCTCGAACTGCTGCTTCTGTTTCTTCAGAAAACGAGAGCAGCGCTGCTCGCGCTCGATCCGCTGGCACGCGTTGACCGCGACAACGCCTGGGCCAGCAGCCTCCAAGGCCCAGCCGAAGCCGCCAGCCGAAGCCTCTCCCTCCTCGCCATCTTAGGCTTGGCCCATGGGTGAGCGCCCACAGCCCTCCTCTCTGTTAGCCAGCAGTGCAGCCAGATTCGGCCCATATAGTATTTTTTTCCTGCTGCTGCGATTTTGTCATTTATCTAGTGATTTACTGTTTTACAGATTGCACCCTCATGTTCATGCATTTAATAACTCAACAACCGTGCATCGAATTAAAATGATTTATATATGTAAAATGCTTAGAATTTTGTGTAGATTAATAATTTGCCACTTTCATCCATGTTAAATATGTTTAAACTTGCTGTTTGTTTAATTTTGCATAAATGCCATGTTAAAATGATTTATTTTATAACTAAATAACTATAGCTCCAAATTTAATAAACTTTATATGTAAATGGGGTGGAAAAATGCCTAGTTTAACATGGTCCACTTTATTTTCCTGTTTAACAACTTTAAAATACATTTTAGGGCAGAACAGTACCAAATTCGAAATGTGGACATGAGGATTTTTCGGAATTGTTGTTCGTTGTTCCGGCCTCATTTAAACTTGCCTAGATAGGTAGTTTTATTATGCTTCACCTCTTGCCATGTTTAACAACATTTAATATTGTTTGGTAGCTTAAATGAGATTAAACTAAATATGTCAATGTGGTGTTTTGTCAATATGCCACTCGTTGCATATTGAGCTCCACTTAACTTGTAGTATTGTTTGTTGCACTTTGCCATGCCATGCCTCATTAAACCGGACATGCATCATACTTGATTGGGCATCATGCCATGTATTTGTGATGGTTGTTTACCATATTGTTTGCTTCTTTCCGGGTTGCTTCTCTCGTTAGCTTCGGTTTCGTTCCGGAGTTGTGAGGATTTATTCGACTACGTTGGTTCGTCCACTTCATCGACTCATTCTTCTTCCTAGCGGGATTTCAGGCAAGATGACCGCTACCCTGGATCTCACTACTATCATTGCTATGCTAGTTGTTTTGTTCTATCGCTTTGCCGCGCTACCTATCTCTTGTTGATCAAGCCTCCCAAATTGCCATGTCAGCCTCTAACCTTGTCACCCTTCCTAGCAAACCGTTGCTTGGCTATGTTACCGCTTTTGCTCAGCCCCTCTTATAGTGTTGTTAGTTGCAGGTGAAGTTGAAGATTGCTCCATGGTGGACAGGGTTATGTTGGGATATCACAATATGTCTTATATTATTAATGCATCTATATACTTGGTAAAGGGTGGAAGACTCGGCCTTATGCCTGGTGTTTTGTTCCACTCTTGCCACCCTACTTTCCGTCATACCGGTTTTATGTTCCCGGATTTTGCATCCCTAACGCGGTTGGGTGATTTATGGGACCCCCTTGATAGTTCGCTTTGAATAAAACTCCTCCAGCAAGGCCCAACCTTGGTTTTACCATTTGCCTCACCTAGCCCTTTTTCCCTTGGGTTTCCGGAGCCCAAGGGTCATCTTTATTTTAGCCCCCCCGGGCCAGTGCTTCTCTAAATGCTGGTCCGAACTAGAGCCCTTTGCAGCGCCCCCTCAGGGAAACTTGAGGTCTGGTTTTAGTTGTACGGATTGCTCATCCGGTGTTGCCCTGAGAACGAGATATGTGCAGCTCCTATCGGGATTGTCGGCACATCGGGCGGCTTTGCTGGTCTTGTTTTACCATTGTCGAAATGTCTTGTAAACCGGGATTCCGAGACTGATCGGGTCTTCCTAGGAGAAGGTATATCCTTCGCTGATCGCGAGAGCTTATCATGGGCTAAGTTGGGACACCCCTGCAGGGCATTATCTTTCGAAAGCCGTGCCTACGGTTATGTGGCCGATGGGAATTTGTTAATGTCCGGTTGTAGATAACTTGACACTTGACTTAATTAAAATGCATCTACCGCGTGTGTAGCCATGATGGTCTCTTTTCGGCGGAGTCCGGGAAGTGAACACGGTTTCTGTGTTATGTTTGACGTAAGTAGGAGTTCAGGATCACCTCTTGATCATTGCTAGCTTCACGACCGTTCCGTTTGTTCTCTTCTCGCTCTTATTTGCGTATGTTAGCCACCATAATTGCTTAGTCGCTGCTGCAACCTCACCACTTATCTATTCCTTACCCATTAAGCTTTGCTAGTCTTGATACCCATGGTAATGGGATTGCTGAGTCCTCATGGCTCACAGATTACTACAACAACAGTTGCAGGTACAGGCTATGCGATGATCTTGACGCGAGAGCGATGCTTGCTTGTTTTTGGAGTTCTTCTTCTGCTTCTTCTTCGATCAGGGGATAGGTTCCGGGTCGGCAGCCTAGGCTAGCAGGGTGGATGTCGTTTGAGTTTCTGTTTGTGTTTCATCCGTAGTCGGATGTTGCTCTTATGTATGATGTATTGTTGTACTCGTGTGGCATTGTATGCCTTTTGTATGTATCACCATCTATTATGTAATGTTGATGTAATGATATCCACCTTGCAAAAGCATCTTCAAGATGCGCTTCTATCCTTGGTGGGACCTTCGAGTTCCTTTAGGATAGGGTCGCATCTTGAGCGTGACAACATGATCACAAAGAAAATGATGACGAATCTGGATGTGCTCTCTCTTCGAGTGGTGAACTGGGTTGTGAGCAATCTTGATGGCACTCTTGTTGTCGCAGTATAGTGGCACATTATTCATATTGATGCTACAGTCCTTGAGGGTTTGCTTCAATCATAGCAATTGAGCACAGCAAAAACCACCAGCAATGTACTCAGCTTCAATAGTAGAGAGTGATACGCAATTCTACTTCTTCGAGGACCAACATACCAAGGATCGTACGAGGAAATGACATGTGCTTGATGTTGACTTGTGATCCACCCGATCACCAGCATAGTCAGAGTCAGAATATCCATTGAGAGCAAAATCTGAGCCCTTGGGATACCATAATCCAAGTGTTGGTGTGTGAGCTAGATATCCAAGAATATGTTTCACAACCTTGTGGTGTGATTCCTTTGGTGTAGCTTGAAATCGGGCACACATGCAAACACTAAGCATAATATCTAGCCTGGATGCACATAGATACAATAAAGAGCTAATCATGGACCGGTATACCTTTTGATCGAAGTCTTTACCATTTTCATCGGTGCATAGATGGTCATTTGTGGGCATAGGGATTTTGACGCCTTTGCAATCTTGCATGCCGAATTTCCTCAACACATCCTTGAGGTATTTCTCTTGATATATGAAGATGTCGTTGTGTTGTTGACGAGTTTGAAGACCTAAGAAGAATTTCAATTCTCCCATCATAGACATTTGATATTCCTCACTCATCATATAGGCAAATTCGTCACTGTAACATTGGTTAGTATAGCCAAAGATAATATCATCAACATATATTTGGCACATGAATAATTCATCATCATATGTTTTGGTGAAAAGAGTTGGGTCAAGTGAATAGGGTTTCAAGCTTTTCTTCATGAGGAATTCCTTCAAAGTATCATACCACACCCAAGGGGCCTGCTTGAGGCCATAGAGAGCTTTATTGATTCTGAAGACATGGCCAGGAAGCTTTGGATCTTCAAAACCTGGTGGTTGAGCAACATATACTTCTTCCTCAAGCTTACCATTGAGGAATGCAGTTTTCACATCCATTTTATATAAGATGATATTATGATGATTAGCATAAGCAAGCAATATGCGAATAGCCTCAAGTCTAGCAATAGGTGGAAAAGTATCATCGAAATCAATTCCTTCAACGTGTGTGTAGCCTTGAGCTACAAGATGAGCCTTATTCCTCACCACAAGGCCATTTTCATCTTGCTTCTTGTGGTAGATCCATTTGGTACCGATGATATTGTGCTTGCGTGGGTTTGGTAGCTTGACAAGCTCCAACACATTGTTGAGCTCGAATTGATGTAATTCCTCTTACATAGCTTGAATCCACCCAGGCTCCAGAAATGCCTCATCAACTTTGGTGGGATCTATGATAGAGACAAAATCAAAGTGCCCACAAAAGTTAGACAAATGTGAAACTACTGAGCGTGTAAGAGGACCTGCTGCATTGATGTCATCAATGATTCTGTCAATCTAGATTTCATTTGCAACGCGAGGATGAGCAGGTTGACGACTTTGATTTGGCCCAACATTTTCTTCAGGTGCACCAACATGATTTTCTTCATGATCTGGAATGACTTCTTCAGCAGATTCTTTAGTGGGTATGACATCCTCAGCAACCTTGAACTTGATGGATTCCTCAGGAGACATTTAATCTAGTACAGGAGGTAGGTGCTCTCTTTGCGAGTTGTTAGTTTGATCGAACCACACATCTATAGTTATAACAACCTTGTGGTGATAGGTGTTGAAGACTTTGTAGGTGTGCAAGTCCTTTTCGTAACCAAGCATACAACCTTCATGTGCTTTTGGTGCAAATTTAGAATTGTGATGAGGATCTCTTATCCAACACTTAGCAGCGAAGACTTTGAAATAACTCACGTTGGGTTTCCTGCCAGTGAGGAGTTCATATGAGGTCTTCTTGAAGAATTTCTGAAGATATACCCTGTTGATGATGTGGCATGCAGTATCAATAGCGGCCAAAAATGAGGAGGTGTCCTGTATTCATCAAGCATAGTGCGAGCCATCTCAATAAGAGCCCTATTCTTGTGCTTCACGATGCCACTCTGCTGAGGAGTGTAAGGGGCAGATAATTCATGAGTAATACCAAGTTCATCAACATAGTCATCAAGACTAGTATTCTTGAACTTGGTCCCATTATCACTCCGGATATGCTTGATCTTCACATCGAAGTTCGTGGATGCCCTTGAGGAAAATCGTTTGAAGACTTCCTGCACTTCTGTTTTGTAAGTGATGATATGCACCCATGTGTAATGAGAATAATCATCGACAATAACAAAGACATATAGAGATGTTGCATTTGTTAGTGTGGCATAATGAGTGGGGCCAAAGAGATCCATGTGAAGTAATTGAAACGGACGAGAGGTGGTCATGAGAGTCTTCGAGGGGTGCTTGGCTCTGGTCATATTTCCAGCCTCACAAGCCCCACAAAGATGACCTTTGAGGAATTTGACACCCTCAATGCCAATGACATGCTTCTTCTTCACAAGTGTATGCAAGTTCCTCATGCCAGCATGACCTAGTCATCGATGCCATAACCAGCCTTCTGATGCTTTTGCAAGTAGACATGTGGCAGGCTCTGGTCCTGTAGAGAAATCAACAATACAAAAGTCTCTTCTCCTAAAGCCTTCGAAGACTTTGGAATTGTCATATTCCATTAGCACAATACAATGATATTTGCCAAAGACAACAACCATATCAAGATCACAAAGCATTGACACAGACATGAGGTTGAAACCTAAGGACTTGACAAACATGACTTTGTCCGTGTGTCTATCCTTTGAGATTGCAACCCTACCTAGACCCAATACCTTGCTTTTGCCTTTGTCAGCGTAGGTGATATGCTTCAGATGCGATGGAAATAAGGCAGTGTCCATCAATAGATTCCTATCACCAGTCATGTGATTTGTACATCCACTGGCGAGGACACACTCAATAGCTTTGGGTTGTTCATCTTGCAGATGAATTAGTGTATCTTACGAACCCATATACTTCATCAGTGAAGAATATGACATCAATTTCATCAGATTGAATTTCATCAAGCAGTACAACAGATATAGCAGTATGAGGATGTGCGAAATGAGTGATTCATTTCTTCGTGATTAGCTTGCGTCCTTTCAAGCATATTTAGGTCTCCAGCAAATTCTTCACACGATTAAGTTTGTCTGGAGACCTGACCCTGCACCAGAGATTAGTTATTTTTCTTCGCCACCCACATCTGGAGGGGTGGCAAAGAGTTCATCATTTTGGGATCTCCCTAAGAGAAGGGTGTCATTGAAGCTAGTGCACTTCGTTTCACAGAAGAGGGGTTAGAGTAAGGATATGAATAAGCAGAGAAATTCTTCGAGGACTTATGAACATAATGATTTGAAGAATAATGCACATATTCATAGCCTTTAGAGTTTCCCAGCGGAACAGAAGTGTTAGCACGATGATGTTTATATGAGGATTTGGATCCATGTGAGGAATTTGATCCTAATGAAGAAGTTTGTCCATATGAGGACTTGGATCCATATGAAGATTTTGATCCATATGAAGACTTTGATTTGGGGTTCCGATTCTTCATAGGTGGTGTCATGATGACATTCACCTAAAGACTTTCAAGGCATGTTTTGGGAACCCAGATTTTCTACATAGGGGGGCCATTCCTGCAGTTAGTCCCAACATATCGAGCAAATACTTCACCATTCTGATTTTTGAACAGTTTATAGTTGGAGTCAAATGACTCATTAGAGGAATGTGAAGATTGACAAGTAAAGCCAGATAAAGTAGATGGATCTACGGGAACTGCTTAGATTTCAAGTAGGTCCCATCAGCATTCGATTTCCTCTCAAAGGCAATACCCTCTTTCCTAGGGTTCCTATTCAAGATCTGCTTTTTGAGCACATCGCAAAGAGTCTAATGCCCTTTGAGGCTTTTGTATATGTCAGTCACATATAATTCCTTCAACACCGCATTATCGTCAGTGCTACTTGTGGTATCCTCAGATGAGGAATTTGTGACCATAGAGACCGTTGAAGAATTTGCAGTAATAGAAGCATTTGAACATTCAGGTGAAGAATTAGCAGATTCTCGCTCAATGCATTTCAAACATGGTGGAATGAATTCTTCTTGAGAAGAACTGATGTGTTGAGCAAGCAATGAATTGTTTTCCTTCTAAAGATCTTCATAACTTTCCCATCACTTCTCAAGATCTTGCTTTCTTTGAAGAAATTCATAAGAAAGCTTCTCATGATCGGCTAAGAGAGAGTTATGATGACTCTGAAGATTATCAAACTTAGACTGAAGTCGTTGAAGACCATCAGTCAAAGTTTAAGTTCGATCCATTTCTTCACCCAACAGGTCATCGCTTTTGTCTAGCAGATTTTGAACCTTTTCCAAAGCCTTTTATTGTTTAACAGCAATCTTAGCAAGTTTGGAAAAGCTAGGTTTGAGATTTTCATCAGATTCATCCTCACTAGATTCAGATGGGGAATATTTGAGTACCTTGGCACCTTTTGCCATGAAGCAATATGTGGGAGCGTAGTCATCGACGTCGTTGTCAGTAGTGTTGGGGAAGTCATTTTCTTCAGTGTTGAAAATGGACTTACTGATGTAAGCAGTTGCAAGGGCTAGGCTCGCCCCACCAGAGTCTGACTCCTCAGATTCCTCCTCTTCCTCATTTTCCTCAGATTCAGCTTGAGATTCCATTTCCTTGCCAATAAATGTTCGAGCCTTTTTGGAACTGCTCTTCTTGTGAGATGAAGACTTTGAAGATTTTGATGATGAGGACTTTGAAGATTTCTTATTCTTCTTCGAGTTATCTGAACTGTCATCTTGTACTTCTTCTTCTTTGATTCCTTCACCACTGAGGACAATCAGTAATGTAGTGGCCAAGTTTCTTACATTTGTGGCAAGTCCTCTTTGTGTAATCGCGGGATGAGGAATCAAATCTCATGTCATCACTTCTTGAAGATTTTCCAAAGCAACCACGCCTTGAGAACTTCTGGAATTTCCTCATGAGCATTGCTAGCTCCTAGCTTAGTTCTTCAGGATAACCAAGGCTGCTACCAGAATCTTCACCTTCAGATTTAGAAACTGCCTTGGCCTTCAGTGCATGTGATCTTCCATAGCTTGGCCCATAGAGGTCTCTCTTCGCAGCAAGCTGGAACTCATGAGTATTTAGCCTCTTGAGGATATCATCAGGATCTAGTGACTTGTAGTTTCCACGTTCTTGAATCATCAGTGCAAGGGTATCGGATGAGGAATCAAGTGATCTCAGCAATTTCTTCACCACCTCATGGTCGGTGATGTCAGTGGCACCAAGTGCTTGAAGCTCATTTGAGATGTCAGTGAGGTGATTGAAGGTTTGCTGAACATTTTTGTTGTCGAGTCTCTTGAAGATGTTGAAAAGATTGCGAAGAACGTCAACTCAGGAGTCACGTTGAGTAGAGACTCCTTCGTTGAACTTGGACAACCTGTCCCAGATAAGCTTAGCTATTTCCAAAGCACTCACTCTGCCGTACTATCCTTTGCTCAGATGGCCGCATATGATATTCTTCGCTTGAGAGTCGAGATTCTTGAATCTCTTCACATCAGCAGCTTTCATGGAAGGAGTGACAGAGGAAACACCATTTTCCACAACACACAAGAGATCGTTGTCAATTGCCTCAAGATGCATGCGCATCTTATTCTTCCAGTAGGGGTAGTCCGTCCCATGAGAGATAGGACACCTAGCCGAGACCTTTATCATCCCTGCAGTTGACATAACTAAAACTCCAGGTGGTTAAACCAAAAGCACACAAAACAAGGGAGTACCTTGCTTTGATACTAATTTAAAGTGTGTTATATCGACTATAGGGGGTTGAATAGGCGATTTTTACAAATTCGTCACAGACAAAATTCTAAGTGAGGAATTTCCTAAGCAATGAAACACTAGCAGCGGAATAAGTACTTAGGTACAAGCATAACAGAGCAGTAGCATAGTCATCATGATGAAATGAAACATACACAGAGTGTAGAAAGCGTGAAAACATGATAAGCAGGCTGAAGACAAAGTGACTGAAGAAATAGGGTTGAGGAAATTGAGGAAGACTTCAATCAAAGTCTTCAAACAGTAACGACCAGGTTCATCAACACATGAATGAAGAAATGAAAGAGTTGAGGAGATAGAACAAGTACCTTCGTGAAGATGATGATTTGGTAGACCAGTTCCAACTGATGTGGCAGTTGCACGTCTGGTTGGAGCGGCTGGGTATTCGAACCTGAGGATAGTTCTCACCATATTCTCCTTGAGCTGATACGTCTCCAACGTGGGCCCATGTGGGCCACTGATACGTCTCCAACGTATCTACTTTTCCAAACACTTTTGCCCTTGTTTTGGACTCTAACTTGCATGATTTGAATGAAACTAACCCGGATTGACGCTGTTTCAGCAGAACTGTCATGGTGTTATTTTTGTGCAGAAAACATAAGTTCTCGGAATGACCTAAAAATCCACGAAGATAACTTTTGGAAAATATAAAAAATACTGGCAAAAGAATCAAGGCCATGGGGCCCACACCCTGTCCACGAGGGTGGGGGGCCCGCCCCTCCCCCTGGGCGCGCTCCACTGCCTCGTGGGCCCCCTGGACCTCCATCGACCTCAACTCCAACTCTATATATTCCGTTTCACGGAGAAAAAATTCAGAGAGAAAGTTTCATCGTGTTTTACAATACGGAGCCACCGCTAGGCCCTAATCTCTCTCGGGCGGGCTGATCTGGAGTCCGTTTGGGGCTCCGGAAAGGGGGATTCGTCGCCATCGTCATCATCAACCATCCTCCATCACCAATTTCATGATGCTCCTCGCCGTGAGTGAGTAATTCCATCATAGGCTTGCTGGACGGTGATGGGTTGGATGAGATTTACCATGTAATCAAGTTAGTTTTGTTAGGGTTTTGATCCCTAGTATCCACTATGTTCTGAGATTGATGTTTCTATGACTTTGCTATGCTTAATGCTTGTCACTAGGGCCTGAGTGCCATGATTTCAGATCTGAACGTATTATGTTTTCATGAATAAATGTGAGTTCTTGATCCTATCTTGCAAGTCTATAGTGACCTATTATGTGTTATGATCCGACAACCCCAAAGTGACAAAAATCGGGATACTACTCAGTGATGACCGTAGTTTGAGGAGTTCATGTATTCACTATGTGTTAATGCTTTGGTCCGGTACTCTATTAATAGGAGGCCTTAATATCCCTTAGTTTCCTCTAGGACCCCGCTGCCACAGGAGGGTAGGACAAAAGATGCCATGCAAGTTCTTTTCCATAAGCATGTATGACTATATTCGGAATACATGCCTACATTACATTGTCGAACTGGAGCTAGTTCTGTGTCACCCTATGTTGTAACTACTACATGATGAATCGCATCCGACATAATTATCCATCACTGATCCAATGCCTACGAGCTTCTGACATATTGAGCATTGCTTATTTACTTTTCCGTTGCTACTCTTACAATTACTACAAAACTGCTATCATTACCTTTACCACTGTTACCATTACTATCATACTACTTTTCTACTAAATACTTTGCTGCAGATACTAAGTTATCCAGGTGTGGTTGAATTGACAACTCAACTGCTAATACTTGAGATTATTCTTTGGCTCCCCTTGTGTCGAATCAATAAATTTGGGTTGAATACTCTACCCTCGAAAACTGTTACAATCCCCTATGCTTGTGGGTTATCAAGACTATTTTCTGGCGCCGTTGCCGGGGAGAATAGCTCTATTCTTTGAGTCACTTCGGATTTATATCTGCTGATCACTATGAAGAACTTGAAAGACGAAAGAACTAAGATTTTCCCCTCAACTACAAGGGGAGGTAAGGAACTGCCATCTAGCTCTGCACTAGATTCTCCTTTTGTTTTGAGTAAGCTTGCGACACCTAAACCTGCTACTGCTATGAATTCTGATATGTCGCATGTTATTGATGATGCCACTTCTACTATGCATGATACTTATGATGAAACTACTTTTGTGCTTAATACTACTTTGCCATTAGGTGAATTTCTTGATGTACAACTTGCTAGGGTTAGAGAGAATGAAATTATTGAAGATGAAATTATTGATGATAGTGATGATGAATGTTCTCCCCCTAAGTATGAATCGTCTATTGTTCCTGAGGGTTATGTTATGGATGAAGAAACCGCTACAAATCTTCTTGCTTGCAATGATATATCTGATCTTAAGAAGTTACTAGCTAAACTTAAACAGAAACTCTAAACGCTAGAATGTAATATGACCCTGCTTTTGCTACTGCACCTATCTTTGTTACTGATAAGGATTATGAATTCTCTGTTGATCCTGAGATAATTACTTTGGTTGAATCTGATCCTTTTTATGGCTATGAATCTGAAACTGTTGTGGCACATCTTACTAAGTTAAATGATATAGCCACCCTGTTCACTAATGATGAGAAATCCCGCTATTACTATATCCTTAAGATATTTCCATTGTCATTAAAGGGTGATGCTAAATCTTGGTTTAATTTTCTTGATCCTGGTTGTCTGCGTAGTCCCCAGGATATGATTTATTACTTCTCTGCTAAATATTTCGCTGCTCATAAGAAACAAGCTGCCTTGCGGGAAATATATAATTTTGTGCAAATCAAAGAAGAGAGTCTCCCACAAGCTTGGGGGAGGCTTCTCCGATTACTTAATGCTTTGCCTGATCATCCTCTTAAGAAAAATGAAATAGTTGATATCTTTTATAATGGACTAACCGATGCTTCCAAGGACCACTTGGATAGTTGTGCTGGTTGTGTTTTCAGGGAAAGAACAGTCGACCAAGCTGAATTACTATTGAATAATATGTTGACTAATGAAAATAATTGGACTCTTCCTGAGCCAATACATGAGAAAATTGAGCCAACTCCTGAGCCTATTCTTAAACCTACTCTAAAGAAGAGAGGTGTTCTATTTCTCAGTCCTGAAGATATGCAAGAGGCAAAGAAATCAATGAAAGAAAAAGGCAATTAAGCTGAAGATGTTAAGAATTTACCTCCTATTTAAGAAATACATGGTCTTAATATACCGCCTGTTGAAGAAACACATCGTCTTGATAACCCGACATAGGTAGTAAAGGTAAATTCTCTCTATAGATATGATAAAGTTGAAATCCCGTCTATTAAAATTCCTAGCCAATGTTTAGATGAATTTGATGACTTTTATGGCTAGACAAGAAAGTTTTAATGCTTATGTTGGTAGAGAATTAAGGGTAATGCTTTCATGATAGGACGCTTGAGTGATTATATTGCTAGAGTTAAAGGTGAACTTAAACTCATTAGCAAATATGCTTCTATGGTTACCACTCAAGCGGAGCAAGTACTTAAAGCTCAAAGTGATTTGCTTGATGAATTAAATAATAAACATGACTTTGCTATTAGAGTGGCTACTAGAACTGGTAGAATGACTCAGGAACCTTTGTATCCTGAAGGCCACCCTAAGAGAATCGAGCAAGATTCTCAGAGAAATAATGTAGATGCACCTAGTCCTTCTAAAAAGAAGAAAAAGAAAAATGATAGGACTTTGCATGCTTCTAGTGAATCTGTTGTAGACACACCTGAGAATCCCAATGATATTTCTATTTATGATGCTGAAACACAATCTAGTGACGAACATGAACCTAGTGATAATGTTAATGATAATGTTCATGTTGATGCTCAACCTAGCAATAATAATGATGTAGAGATTGAACCTATTGTTGATCTTGATAACCCACAATCAAAGAATCAACGTTATGATAAGAGAGACTTTGTTGCTAGGAAGCACGGTAGAGAAAGAGACCCATGGGTTCAGAAACCCATGCCCTTTCCTCCTAAACCATCCAAGAAAAAGGATGATGAGGATTTTGAGCGCTTTGCTGAAATGATTAGACCTATCTTCTTACGTATCGCTTAACTAATATGCTTAAAGTGAATCCTTATGCTAAATACATGAAGGATATCATTACAAATAAAAGAAAGATAGTAGAAGCTGAAATTTCCACCATGCTTGCTAATTATACTTTTAAGGGTGGAATACCAAATAAACTTGGAGATCCAAGGGTACCAACTATACCATGGTCCATTAAGAGAAACTATGTTAAAACTGCTTTATGTGATCTTGGAGCCAGTGTTAGTGTTATTCCTCTCTCTTTATATCGTAGACTTGAATTGAATAAGTTGACACCTACTGAAATATCTTTGCAAATGGCTAATAAATCAACTGCCATACCTGTCGGTATTTGTGAGAATGTGCCTGTTGTGGTTGCAAATGTCACTATCTTAACGGAATTTGTTATTCTTGATATTCCAGAGGACGATAGTATGTCGATTATCCTTGGTAGAACCTTTTTGAATACTGTAGGGGCTGTTATTGATTGCAACTAAGGCAATGTCACTTTTCATGTTAATGGTAATGAGCATACGGTACACTTTCCGAGGAAACAACCTCAAGTTCATCGCATCAACTCCATTGGAAAAATTCCAACTATCGTTATTGGAGGTTTTGAATTTCCTCTTCCTACTGTCAATAAAAAATATGATATTCTTATTATTGGGGATGTTCATATCCCCGTTGAGGTAACCTAGTGTTATTCGAAATTTCTCCGGTTCTATGTTATTCGGAATGAGTTTAATAACAAGACTTGATCAACCTTGTTAGTGGATTCCTATTGATGATCATGAGATGGATGAAACTAGAAGGCACAACCTTCTGTACCCTCTTTTTACTTTCTGTTATTTGGAATAAATAAAGCAAAAAATAGTATTATCTGTCTGTTTTCTGAATTATCCTTGCAATAAAAAAATATCCCGAAAATAAAAGTTCTCCAAATGCCCTGCAAATTTAATATGATTTTTTATAGAATATTTGAGGATTTTAGGCACTGGGAACACAATAGGAGGGCAAGCAGCTGGCCATGAGGGTCCAGGGCGTGCCCACTCTTACTAGGCACACCCTCCTGACTCGTGGGCCCATGGTGGCCCCCGTCCACTTATTCCTGCACCCACACACTCCATCTTCCTCCCAAAAAAAATCCCCATCCAGCTCAAGCACGAGTTCTAGCTCGTTTTGCTGCGATTTTCGATCTCCTTGCTCAAAGCTTCATTCACAAAACTGCTTTGGGAGATTGTTGCTTGGTATGTGACTCCTCCAATGATCTAGTTAGTTTTTGTTCTAATGCTTTATTTGTTGCAAATTTTTGCTGCATAGGTGACCCTGTTCTTGAGCTTGCATGTCAAATTTATGAGGTCCCAAGTAATTCGAATGCATGATATAGGCTCTAGGCACTTGTGGGAGTAGTTGCTATCAATCTTGTTTAGTTTGATTCACTCTTATTTTGAAGTTACTAAAAAATTCAGAAATTTTCAGAAAAGATGAAGAGATTGTTCTTGAGGGGCTCTTCTAGTCAAAGCTCCAAGGATAAACAAGCTCAGGAGAAAGAAAACGCCAAGTATAATCTTCCTCGCGTAGCGAAAGTATGGCCGTGTAAATGGCCTTGTGATAATTTCTTGAGAGCAGCCTGGATCTATGAAGACTTTTATTCTTTGGCTGATAATGCTGGCCTCACCGACTTCTTCCACGACCGGAGCGAACAGTATCTCTTACTTACCAATACTTTCATGCAAAACTTTTATTATTATCCTAAGAATTCACCTACTTCAGTATCTTTTCATTTATATGATGAGGCTAAGGAAATGTCATTACGTAATTTTTGCGCGGCTTGTAGAATACCCTTTGAGGGCAGCTTAGATGAAACACATTGTAAAGATGTGGATGGTTTTATTGACACTATTACTGTAGGAGAATCAAGGAAGGGTTCCGATGCGAGAATCACCAGCATACATTTTCCTGTTTTACGCTACTTTGCCATATTTGCTAGTCGATGCTTAATTGGTCGTGGAAATAGTGGAAACTTCGGTGTTCCTGATATTATTATTCTGCTCCATGCATTATTCGGTGATAACACCTTTAGTATGGGTGCCGTTATTGCTAAAGGATTAAGTCTAAACCGTACAAAGGGCCCCATCTTTGGAGGTATCTATGCTGCACGCCTTGCTAAACATTTTGAGATACCTATTAGGCATTGTGAAAAAGAGGAGACACTGCTTCCCCTAACTTTTTAGATTACAGGAGCATGGTATCCCATGAATTTATTGTTAACAATGATGATAAGATGCTCCTGTATAACCTGAGATTTAATAAGAAACACAATAAAATTATTACCCCTGCCTGCACCTTCTTTGTTTGATTTAACTGCAAGCCATTACCTCGTCTTGCCAAAGGCCGTGTACGCGCACCGAGGCCAGACATCTGCTCCAGAGCCTGAGCCGGAACCGCGACTGGACCCTTATCATCCATCCTGTTATCAGTGGGATCCGGAGGAGATCGCCAACATGCCGCAGCTCAGGAGGCAATGGCTGCTGCATCTCAGAATGACCCGAGTTATAACTTCAGATATCAGCCAGGCTTTCCATGGCAATAGACCAACTTAGGCCAAAAGCCTAAGCTTGGGGGAGTACGTATTTCTCACCGATATTACATTCATGTTCACACACTCATTCTAGTTGTCGGTGCTCATACTCTTTCATTGTACTATCCATGCTAGTTTAATTTCTTTTTCTAGTTTTCTTCTTGTGTGTTTGATAAACCTTAAGAAAAACCAAAAAAATTAGTTAGTTTAATTTCCATGCTTGTAGTGGTAATTAAAATGAAAACCCAAAAAGATTTCTCGCTCTTCTTTTTACTTGTTGGGAGCTTTCACGTGTAAATAGTTTTATTTCTTTTCTTTCCTTTGGGGGTCGAGAGGAGAAGACCATAATGAAAATGCTTAGTGGCTCTCATATGCATGCTTGTTGATTTAACTAAGAGCCCATTACCTTTTCTTCTCCCTTGAATTGAATGCTTGCAGATTCCAGCTTAGTCCAATGCATGTGCACTAGTATTATTATACACACTGCTCGGTCGTGTAAGTGAAAGGCAATAATGATGATATATGATGGACTGATTGAGATGAGAGAAGCTGGTATGAACTCAACCTCTCTTGTTTTTGTAAATATGATGAGTTCACCATTCCTGATTCAGCCTATTATGAATAAACATGTTTCCAATGACAATTAGAGATTATAGTTGCTTATGCCATGCTTAATTAGCTAGGAGTTTATAATGGTTTACCTTGCGTGCCAACATGCTATTAAAATGGTTATGATGTGGTATGATAGGGTGGTATCCTCCTTTGAATGATTCGAGTGACTTGACTTGGCACATGTTCACGCATGTAGCTGAAAACAAATCAACATAGCCTTCACGATATTTATGTTCATGGTGTATTATATCCTACTCATGCTTGCACTCAGTGTTGATTAATTTTAATGCATGTTCATGACTGTTGTCGCTCTCTCAGTTGGTCGCTTCCCAGTCTTTTGCTAGCCTTCACCTGTACTAACCGGGAATACTGCTTGTGCATCCAAACTCCATAAACCCCAAAGTTATTCCATATGAGTCCACTATACGTTCCTATATGCGGTATTTACCTGCCGTTCCAAGTAAATTTGTTGTGCCAAACTCCAAACCTTCAAATGAAATTCTGTTTTGTATGCTCGAGCAGCTCTTGTTTCAACTAGGGATGTCTGTATCTTCCATGCTAGGTGGGTTATCCTCAAGAGGAGTGGACTCCGCTCCTCATTCACGATAAAATGGATGGTAACCGGGATGCCCAATCCCGTGATTGTAAAGATCAAAGCAAATCAAAATAATTAAACAAAACTCCCCCAGGTTTGTTGCTAGTTGGAGGCACTCACTGTTTCGAGCAAGACATGGATTGATGATTGTTGGTGGCGGGGGAGTATAAACTTTACCTGTCTGTTTGGGAACCGCCTATAATGTATGTAGCATGGAAGATATCGAGATCTCATAGTTGTTGTGTTGACAGTTAAAGTATACCGCTCAAAATGTTATTCATCTCTATTTTAAAATCAAGCTCTGGCACCTTTACAAATCCCTGCTTCCCTCTGCGAAGGGCCTATCTATTTACTTTTATGTTGAGTCATCACCCTCTTAAAAAGCACCCGCTGGATAGCACCTCTGTCATTTGCATGCATTACTATTAGATTATATTGGGTATGACTTGACTGGATCTCTTTTACCATGAATTACAATGTTTAGTCAGTCCTTGGTCTTTAAAGGTGCTCTGCATTTATATTTTGCGATCTCACAAAGGGCTAGCGAGATGCCATCTTGTTATATCATATTATGATTGTTCTGAGAAAGTGTTGTCATCCGAGATTTATTATTATTGCTCACTAGTTGATTATGCCATTGATATGAGTACACATGAGGCCTAAGTGTTATTGTGTATATGGTTAGTTCAGAATCTTTGCTGAAAACTTGAATGCTTGCTTTACATATTTACAACAACAAGAGCAAACAATGTTTGTAAAATATTTTCTTTATCATTTTCAGTTTATCAACTGAATTGCTTGAAGACAAGCAAAGGTTTCAGCTTGAGGGAGTTGATACGTCTCCAACGTATCTACTTTTACAAACACTTTTGTCCTTGTTTTGGACTCTAACTTGCATGATTTGAATGAAACTAACCCGGACTGACGCTGTTTTCAGCAGAACTGCCATGGTGTTATTTTTGTGCAGAAAACAAAAGTTCTCCGAATGACCTAAAAATCCACGGAGATAACTTCTGTAAAATATAAAAAATACTGGCGAAAGAATCAAGGCCAGGGGGCCCACACCCTGTCCACGAGGGTGGGGGCGCGTCCCCTCCCCCTGGGAGTGCCCCCTGCCTCGTGGGCCCCCTGGAGCTCCACCGACCTCAACTCCAACTCTATATATTCTGTTTCGCGGATAAAAAAATCAGAGAGAAAGTTTTATCATGTTTTACGATACAGAGCCGCCGCCAAGCCCTAATCTCTCTCGGGAGGGCTGATATGGAGTTCGTTCGGGGCTCCGGAGAGGGGGATTCGTCGCCGTCGTCATCATCAACCATCCTCTATCACCAATTTCATGATGCTCACTGCCGTGCGTGAGTAATTCCATCGTAGGCTTCCTTGACGATGATGGGTTGGATGAGATTTACCATGTAATCAAGTTAGTTTTGTTAGGGTTTTGATCCCTAGTATCCACTATGTTCTGAGATTGATGTTGCTATGACTTTGCTATGCTTAATGCTTGTCACTAGGGCCCGAGTGCCATGATTTCAGATCTGAACCTATTATGTTTTCATGAATATATGTGAGTTCATGATTCTATCTTGCAAGTCTATAGTCACCTATTATGTGTTATGATCCGACAACCCCGAAGTGAAAAAATCGGGATACTTCTCGGTGATGACCATAGTTTCAGGAGTTCATGTATTCACTATGTGTTAATGCTTTGGTCCGGTACTCTATTAAAAGGAGGCCTTAATATCCCTTAGTTTCCACTAGGACCCCGCTGCCCCGGGAGGGTAGGACAAAAGATGTCTTGCAAGTTCTTTTCCATAAGCACAGATGACTATATTCGGAATACATGCCTACATTAATTGACGAACTGGAGCTAGTTCTGTGTCACCCTATGTTATAACTATTACATGAGGAATCGCTTCCGACATAATTATCCATCACTTATCCAATGCCTACGAGCTTTTCACATATTGTGCTTTGCTTATTTACTTTTCCGTTGCTACTGTTACAATTACTATAAACTGCTATCGTTACCTTTACCACTGTTATCATTACTATCATACTACTTTGCTACTAAATACTTTGCTGTAGATACTAAGTTATCCAGGTGTGGTTGAATTGACAACTCAACTGCTAATACTTGAGAATATTCTTTGGCTCCCCTTGTGTCGAATCAATTAATTTGGGTTGAATACTCTACCCTCGAAAACAGTTGCGATCCCCTATACTTGTGGGTTATCAGCCACGCAAAAGTCGGTGAGCTCAGCATGGTAGTTGTCGCGCTTGTCGAAGGTGACAGGGAGGCGCACTTGCCCCAAGGGGATGGTAGATCCATCAGTCACCCCAGAGAATGGCCTGGTGGGCATGAGCTGATCATAAGGCATTTGCGGCGTCTCGAAGGTCTCCACGGAAAGCACATTGAGGCCAGCGCCCCCATCGATGAGGGTCTTGGTGACGGAGATGTTGCTGATGGTGGTCATGGACAGCATAGGGAGCATGCCAGCGATGGCCGCACACCTGAGATGGTCCTTGGGATGGAACGCGATGGCGTACTACAACCACCTGAGGGGACACACAACCTCAAGCTCCGGGAGGGCCGCATTCACCTCACGAGAAAACTGCTTGAAGGTGCGGTTTGAGGCGGGTGCCTGGGCACCATCGAGGATGCAGGGAATCGCACGAGGCTCCTGATAGCTCCCAGCCCCATCGTCCTAATGGCTATCGTTGTTCCTCCTTGGTGGTGGACACAGTAGAGGGAGTTCGTTGTCGCCCTGAGGACGGACCTCTCGAGGCTGATCACGCCAAGGGCCGTCACGAGGCTGGTCGTGCCAACCACCCTGATGGGACTGGTCGCGTCAGCCCTGACAGGGGTTGAGGTTGTCCCAGCGGCCTCCGCCATGGCCAAAGCCACGGTCACCGCGCTCGGGGCAGCGGCCCTGGTGCTCAACCCGGAGCGCCCTGAGCTCCTGACAGTCGTCGATGTCATGGGTGCGAACGTTGTGGAAGACGCAGAACGGGCGGCTATCCTTGGCGGGCTCGTCGCGGTCACGGCCGCACTTCATCTCGGGCTCTGCTGCCACTGGTACCATATGGTGCTATACAAACGGTTTTTAACCCCTTTCCGCAATGGCATTTGGAACCATCTCCAAGTGAGTGTGGGCGATAGGGGGGTCCTTCCCACAGGACCTAGAAACCGTTGGGGATGGGCGAGCGGCTACTGACGATCGCCATGAATAAACGTATGAGATGCCACCCCAGTCCCACACATTACATCTCGGTGTTATGTTTCTGATCAGAGAGACATCCCAAATGATTACGCCACTATAGTCATGTGAAAAAGATGGACATCAACATTTAATCCGCCGATATGTTTGTGATACGTATGTTATCGCACACAGTTCAAGAATGTAAAATGTGTGTGGTGCCTCTACTAACGCCAACGTGTCCATTTTCATAACTGTGTGCGATTGGTAATCCTATCACACACACACACACACTGGTTTGAAATGTTTGTTATATTACCATGAATGGCACACGCATATGAGATGAAACCGTATGTTTGTCTGTCGGGCATCACAAACATTTCACGTCAAAGAACCGCCTATTCTCTTTTTCTGATTGCACACGATGTTTTCTTTCTAACCATGTGCACATTATTTTATTTGCTCCTGTGTATTTTTATTTTTGGCTTTAATTTATTATTCGAATTGGAAATTTTGAAATCTAGAACGTGCAATTGAAATTCTCAGCACAATGGTTCAACAACGAATCCATAAATAAAATTGTCAGTTCAATGTGTTCAATAATTACAAGATTAGACAGTAATTAACTATGATGAACCACAATATTTACAGGCGGTAAAGGTGAAGAGACAATTGCAAATCATTTTGACCGCCGATGGTGTTGAATAAGCGGAATGCCCATAATGTGCCTTCCTGCATGCCATAGGCACGAACAACTTTTGTCCAACCCCTTGTGATGATCGCCCGCCCATCCTTCACTGCCTTCAGGAAAGACTTCTAGAGCATTATCATGGTAGCATGAATTATATACTTGAACCTTAGTCGCCTCCACTCCAGTCATATAGTTTGCAAGGTAATCATCATTAAATAGCTTCGGAAACCACTTAAAAGAGAAAAATATTAGATCATGAGGTCTAATAGCTTAACTTGATGTGGGCAGGGGGAAAAGGCAACACATTACTTACCATCTTAAAGTTCACTATTGTCTTGGACAAAGTATAAATAAAGAGCTTAATTCCCATCACCCGTTTCTTTCACCTAACAATCTTTCTTAGTTTCCTCACTTGACACTTATTCATGAATATCTCATTGGCCCATATGCAAAAGGGATCGAAGCATTGATCAATACCGCTCATATATGTACCTACAAGCAACCAGTAAATGTTAGAAGCTTGCACAAATGATGTAAAATACAACTACCTACATTCCTAATTACAAGTATTTTTAGAGATTTCAATATGAACTACATACAGATGTATATCGAATTATAGATATAGTTTAGATTAGAATCTAGATTCACTCATTTTGCTCCTTATGTGGCCCTATATTGGAATCTCTAGAAATACTTATATTTAGGAATAGATGGTGTATAAGACATGGGATGCATCTAACCTCGCTGGCAAACAACAGCATCACCCATTGTAGTCCTATGTAAGTACATGGAAAGCCAATGTTAACTACAACAGGGTTAAGATCCACCAAAAATAGCAAATGGTAATAAAACGACAGCATCTGTAGTGATATCTTCATTGTGAAAGAGTAGCGCAGTAGCAAAGGGACGGATCAAAAAATGGATACAACTAATTGCAACAGGCTTAACAACATCCTAATTCATGTTTTGTAAGTTTTTAGCCATTCAAATACAACTGTTTAAAAATGGATATAACTATTAATTACAACAGGCTTAATGGCCACTGAAACCGGTACTGATAAGAATGTAATTGGCACAGTTAAACATCAGAAGGCTGGTGCTGCCAGAGCAGATAATGGCCCAGTTGTCTATAAAAGGTAGGGAAAATAGCAAAAACGTGTTAGGCATGTTTACTACTACATTCTTAATACATCGGCCGCACAAAACATAGCCATTAATTGCAACTGGTATTGGTAAGATTGAACTGGTGAGTTCATACTTGGTAAGTCCTTAGAGGTAGTTGTTGGGGCACTTCATCTTGGCCAGAGCCCGGCCAAAGTCAGCGGCGGTAGAGGCGAGCACTTCCTCCGGGTCGAAGCATGGATTAGTGCCGCCGACATGTGTACCTACAAGAAGCAAGTAAATGTTAGAAGCCAAACTGCAATTGCACAAATGATGTAAAATACTGTAAGACATGGGATGTAGCTAACCTTAATGACAAACAATAGCATCGCCCGTTATGGCCCTATGTAAGTACATGGAAAGGCATGTCAAGTACAACAGGGTTAGCATCCATCAAAAATAGCAAATGGGCAGCATCTCTAGTATATATTGATTGCGGAGAGTAGCACGGTAGCAAAGGGACAGATTAAAATATGGATACAACTGTTAATTGCAATAGGCTTAACAACATCCTAAGTCATGTTTTGTAAGTTTGTAGTCGTTGAAATACAACTGTTTAAAATGGATTCAACTGTTAATTGCAACAGGCTTAATAGCCATTGAAACTGGTACTGATATAAATGCAATTGGCAGAGTTAAACATCACAAGCAGGTGCTGCCAGAGCAGAGAATGGCCTAGTTATCTATAAAAAGGTAGGGAAAGTAGCTAAAACGTGTTAGGCATGTTTACTAGAACATGCTTAATACATCAGCCGTACAAAACATAGCCATTAATTGCAACTGGTATTGGTACGACTGAACTTGTGAGTACATACTTGGTAAGTCCCGAGAGGTAGTTGCTGGGGCACTTCATCTTGGCCAGAGCCCGCCCAAAGTCAGTGGCGGAGGCGAGCTGTTCCTCCAGGTCTAAACGTGGATCAGTGCCACTGACATGTGTACCTACAGGGAACCAGTAAATGGTAGAAATTAAACTGCAATTGCACAAATGATGTGAAATACTGTAAGACATGGGATACAACTAACCTCGACGGCAAACAACATCATCGGCTGTTATGACCCTGTGTATGTACATGGACAGGCATGTTAAGTACAACAGGGTTAGCATCCACCAAAAATAGCAAATGGACATCATCTCTAGTGATATCCTAAGTCATGTATTGTAAGTTTGTTGCTGGTATTGGTGAAATTGAACTGGACAGTTAATACTTGAACATCACACAGTGTGCAGTACTGAAATAAACAAGGCACGAACATGCTTAATACATCAACTATACAAAACATAGCCATTGCAAGTGGTAGTGGTAAGATTTAGCTGGTCATATCATACCTGTTAAGTCCTGGGGGTAGTCGCTGGGGCACTTCATCTGGGCCAGAGCATCGACCATGTCGGCGGCGGCGGAGGTGAGGTGTTCCTCTTGGTCAACACGCACAACGGCCATCACGCCATGGACCGCCATCAGCTCCTCGACCTCCACATGATATGTGGTTGGGCTTGCATGGCGATGCTCTGGAGGTAGGGCAGTGGGAATTTGGAGGCATGAGGATGTTTCATAGTTGCCATTTAAGCAATCAGGCCAGGGCCGTGATAGAGATCGGTGGCTTACCTGACTGGATCCGAGCAGAACATAGATGTGATTGAAGTTGTGGTTGCAGCAGTGGTGGTTTGAGCTGCCGGTAGGAGGAGGTGTGGGGGGGGGGGGGGAGATACTGAGGAAATTTGATGGGTAGGGATGTGGTTGGAGCAATACATTCTGAAATCACGTGGCTAATGAAAATTTCGCTGCGAAACATTGAACTTGGGTGGGGGAAACACACAACGTAGACGAAGCACGTAAAATACTCATGTGCGAGAAAATAGAAAATTGGCAGATCATGTCTCCAAAAAAATGTACACATGTAGTTGATTTTTTTTCAGTCAATGGTACGCCTGGTTTATTAGGAAAATCGCACAGGTAACTGACTTATGGATCATTATCGCAAAAAATGCACACGGGTACGACATAGAAATTGTGTTTTTTGTGATCTTATAATGATTAACACAAAAAATGCACACAGGGACACATGCTAATCAAGGCTCAAAACCCTCAAAGGATGCTCTTACCGACATTGTATGTTAATACTACAAACTTAAAGTACTACAGGTAATTTGCTGTAATACTACAAAATTAAACTACTTCTCACATGCTGCCATCGAGCGATGCTGGCCAGACGCCGGCGTTTTCCTTCCTGGCCTTGTAGGCTACAGCCCACCATGCTTCGATCTTCGCCAAGCTCTTCTCACCACGCATGCGGCCTCTTCTTCTTGCGGCTGCGGGACTCTCTTTTATTGACTCCTTTCGGCCTTTTCCGCTCCTTCTGTGTGGCTTTGGCCGCCTCTAGATCCACCGCCCATTCGGCTATGGCAGCTGAGGGAGTCCTGGATTAGGGGGTATCCAGACAGCCAGACTATATACTTTGGACGGACTGTTGGACTATCAAGATATAGGACTCAAGACTTCGTCCCGTGTCCGGATGGGACTCTCCTTTGCGTGGAAGACAAGCTTGGCGATTCGGATGTTAGATCTCCTTCTTTGTAACCGACATTGTGTAACCCTAGCCTCCTGCGGTGTCTATATAAGCTGGAGGGTTTAGTCCGTAGGGGGACAATAATCATAATCATAGGCTAGCTCCTAGGGTTTAGCCTCTACGATCTCGTGGTAGATCAACTCTTGTAAAACTCATATCATCAAGATCAATCAAGCAGGAAGTAGGGTATTACCTCCATCAAGAGGGCACGAACCTGGGTAAAACATCATGTCCCCTGCCTCCTATTACCATTAGCCTTAGACGCACACTTCGGGACCCCCTACCCGAGATCCACCGGTTTTGACACAGACATTGGTGCTTTCATTGAGAGTTCCCCTGTGTCGTCGCAGCAAGGCTCGATGGCTCCGTCAATCATCAACAACAATGCGGTCTAGGGTGAGATTTTTCTCCCAGGCAGATCTTCGCGTTCGGCAGCTTCGCACTGCAGGCCAATTCGCTTGGCCATCTGGATCAGATCGACAGCTACGCCTCTGGCCATCAGGTCAGGTTCGGAAACTTGAACTACAAGGCCGATATCTGCGGAGATTTGATCTTCGACGGATTGAGGCCTACGCCAGGAGCGCCGAACAGTCACGACGAGCACGACTTAGATTTACTGTCAGACAATATTCGGGATATCGCACCGGCAGTAGCTCCGGACCTAAATCCGGGGCAGATCCCGTCATCCGAGGACAGGTGGATGAACCCCGCCCCGGAGGCCGCATACTCATCGGCGGTAGAGCCGAACATAGACTCCACCTCCAAGGAAATCTGTGTCACCGGACACCCGGACTTGCATCCGGCTGTAGGTTCCGGACCGTACGCACGCGGGGCCATCGAATTCGATTGGGCTCCGGTAATGGAGTTCACCGCTGCAGATATCTTTCAGCACTCGCCCTTCGGCGACATGCTGAATTCATTAAGGTCTCTCTCTTTGTCAGGAGACTCTTGGCCGAACTATGTTCGGCTCGAGTGGGAAGCAGGCGACGAGGAAATTCGTTACCCACCCACCACCCACTTCATTGCCACTGTCGATGATTTGACCGACGTGCTTGACTTCGACTCTGAAGACATCGATGGTGTGGACGACGATGCAGGAGAAGAACAGGAACCACCGCCCACGGGGCGCTGGACAGCCACCTCCTCGTATGATATATATATGGTGGACACTCCCAAAGAAACCAATGGCGATGAGGCAATAGAGGATAACCCCTTAAGGAAGATATCAAAGCATGGGCGTCATCGGCGCCGCTCTAAGCCCCGCCACAGCAATACCAACACAGGAGACGAAAACAATCCGGATGGTGCCGAAGATGAATACAATCCCGATCAGCCTGCCTTTGAGCAGGCTGTACAGGAAGACAGGCAGGTTAGCCCAGATGAACAGGCGACGTACGTATACTTGGAGGAGGACAACTAAATGCCCCCTCCAAAGATGAGGTGAGCCTCGGCGACGATGAATTCGGCGTGCCTGAGGATCCCGTAGAGCAGGAGCACTTCAAGCGCCGGCTTATGGCCACTTCAGGAGGCCTGAAAAAGAAGCAGCAACAGCTCCAAGATGATCAAGATCTGCTCACAGACAGATGGACTGAGGTTCTGGCAGCTGAGGAATACGGACTCGAGCGCCACACCAAAGGTTACCCAAAGCAGAAGTTGCTACCTCAACTCGAGGAGGAGCTCCTAAAGCCCACACTACCAGCATAGGACGAGGCTGACCGGACACCTCGTGGCGGGGATTAAACGGCGTATCAGCCTGAATACCAGACCGCACCGCCACGCCAATACACTACGGCCCAGGGCAATTGGCTGGACCTGCGAGACATACTGGAAAACAAAGCAGGACAGCCAAGATCGATCTACGGACCGCGGTGGCGCGCCCCAACACATGACGATGACCATCATGCCAGATACACTATCAACAAGTCCGGCCGGGCCGAACATATCCGACCAAACTTATTCGAACTGCGTAGTAACATAGCCCGGCATAGAGGCGCCGCACACCCCCTCTGCTTCACTGACAAAGTAATGGATCACGAATTCCCGGAAGGGTTTAAACCCGTAAACATCAAATCATACGATGGCACAAAAGACCCCGCGGTATGGATCGAAGATTTCCTTCTCCACATTCACATGGCCCGCGGTGACGATCTACATGCCATCAAGTACCTTCCCCTTAAACTCAAAGGACCAGCCCGACACTGGCTGAATAGCCTGCCGGCAAATTCCATTGGCAGTTGGGAAAACCTGGAGGATGCGTTCCTCGACAACTTCCAAGGCACTTAGGTGCGACCACCAGATGCTGATGACTTGAATCACATTTCCCAACAGCCCGGAGAGTCAGCCAGGAAATTCTGGACTCGGTTCCTAACTAAAAAGAACCAAATTGTCGACTGTCCGGACGCCGAAGCCTTGGCGGCCTTTAAGCATAATATCGGTGACGAGTGGCTCGCCCGACACCTTGGCCAAGAAAAACCGAAGTCCATGGCAGCCCTCACGACACTCATGACCCGCTTTTGCGCGGGCGAGGACAACTGGTTGGCTTGCAGTAGCACCACGCCAAGAAACTCCGGCACTACAATTGACCATGGCAGTAACGGCAAGCCACGGCGCAATAGACATAAGCGTCGGAACAATGGCGACAACACCAAAGACACGACAGTCAACGCCGGTTTCAGTGGCTCAAAATTCGGTCATTGGAAAAAGCCGTTCAAATGAAACAATCCGGGATCGTCCAGTCTAGACCGCATACTTGATCGCTCGTGCCAAATTCACGGCACCCCTGATAAGCCCGCCAACCACACTAACAGAGATTGCTGGGTGTTCAAACAGGCTGGCAAGATAAATGCCGAAAACAAGGACAAGGGGCTGCACAACGACGATGATGAGGAGCCCCGGCGTCCGAACACTGTGAGACAGAAGATATTTCCTCCCCAGGTGAAAATGGTAAACATGATCTATGCCACCCACATTCCAAAACGGGAATGAAAGTGAGCACTAAGGGACATCTATGCGATGGAGCCAGACGCCCCAAAGTTCAACCCATGGTTAGGCTGTCCGATCACTTTTGATCGTCGGGACCACCCTACCAGCATCCGTCACGGCGGTTCAGCCGCATTGGTCCTTGACCCAATCATCGACGGATTCCACCTCACGCGAGTCCTTATGGACGGTGGCAGTAGCCTGAACCTCCTTTATCAGGACACTGTGCGCAAAATGGGCATCGATCCTTCAAGGATCAAACCCACCAAAACCACCTTTAAAGGTGTAATTCTAGGAGTAGAGGCCCGTTGTACAGGCTCCATAACACTGGAAGTGGTCTTCGGATCCCCGGATAACTTCCAAAGCGAGGAGTTAATCTTTGATATCGTCCCTTTCTGTAGTGGCTATCACGCACTGCTTGGACGAACCGCATTCGCTCAATTCAATGCGGTACCACACTATGCATACCTCAAGCTCAAGATGCCTGGACCTCGCGGATGATAACAGTCAACGGAAACACAAACTGCTCTCTCCGTACAGAAGAGCACACTGCGGCCCTCGCGGCAGAAGTACAAAGCAGCCCTTCTCCGGCTGACCGCCAATTCGGCAACAACAACCCCGAACACCGTCAAGCGAGTCCGGAGTACTCTGCAACAGGATCGCCAGGCACGCCAAGAGCGCGACTAGCAGCCCGGCCTCCGCCCTAGACCCATTCAGGCAGCATTTGTGCCACGCGTACACAATTACGCACTCAAAATACCATGGACATAGGCGGAGGCGGTCCACAGTGCGGTTCAACCACCACAAGACCCGCATACTTTAATAACCTACTTTCTCTTTCAGGACCCTACTTTCGGGCAGCCCCTTTAGAGAACCGGATCATCGGACTTATCACAGGAGGGAAAACCAAGGAGGCAAAAGGCTTTGCGCACAAAGGGAATACCCAGGTGCTATCTGTCAATGATCGTTATACCTGTTTTACATACCCACATGTGGCCCGCCCTTGGATAGGACGTGTCAAATAGTCCTATTTGCTTCTGCTTAACGCATTAATTGTACACATACGGTTGGACGTATTATTTAAATAACAACGGGAAATAATATATGGCGCCAGCTTATTATTCCTATCTTCACATTTTCCCTAAAAATGTTTATTTAATATTGCATCCGTACACTTTGGTACGTTCAGTTTGCTAGGGGCTGCTTATGGTGCCCCATAATACGGCAAGATAAGTACGAACACTTTTGACAGTGCGGAACCCCAAACTTATAGCATTATATGCATCACCTCTGAATCATGTCTTGGGTCAATAGTTGGGTTTCCCTGGCTCCCTTGTTTTGGTACCTTACGTTCCGTTATATCGGCTAAGGTAGCGCAGGGAGAACTACTGTGATTGTGTCCCGGTTCTTCCGACGAGCACCTCAGTAGAGAAAGCCGAAAACTGACTGTCATGATGCGGCGAGAGCTGGTCACTGTTCGAGAGGACTTAAATCCTTAAAGATTTTTTCCGCTTTAGCCGAGGAATCAGCCTTGTCCGATTTAGGCATGCATAGCGCCCCAATTTGGCTTTCTGAATATTAGGGGCTTCGCCGAAATTTAAAATTGTAGACTTCGATGGCTAAGTGAGAGTTATAAAGCCGCATAGTCCGATTGCCTTGTTCGCTGCGCCAAACACCTCCTTAACGGACAAAAAATTTGGATAAAGAGCGTTTGGGTTTTCCACGAACACCCTAGTACTAGTGATGTGGGGGTGGAAGCCGACGACTGGCCTACTTTAAGAATTTTATAAACAGCCACACAAAAGATAATATTTTAAATTGACAAAGCGCCATATAGCGCATACAAACTCGTTTCCATATTACAAAGACAACATGAGTACATTCACTCAAAGATTATGTCCTTGGTACATTCATCGGCCATGAGGTGAGCGCCTTTCATAACGCCATCATAATATTTCTCGGGGTAGCGATGCGCCTAGCCCTCCGGCGGTCCATCCTCCACCAGCATCTCTGCATCCAGCTTGGCCCAATGCATCTTCGCACGGGCAAAGGCCCGACGGGCACCCTCAACCACTACAAGAAATATGTCAACTTATGACCCTCTGTCAGTGACCCTCGAAGAATTGGTCATAAATTTATGACCATTTTAGACCAATTGGTCAAAAGCTGTTCAGGGGGCTCCAAACCCTAAACCATTGCGACCATTTTGGTCAGAAAGGTCGTAATTTCCTTACACGAAATGGTCACAAAGCAAACAGTGCTAGTCTGCTGCCTTATTTCTAGTTGTTAATGACCAATATAGATGGTCATAGCCTTGTAGATTGTGGTGGGTTGTGATGACTAGGCGCCATCTCATCAGTTTTTCCTATGTGTCATGTCCATGTGGCAGTTTTTGCCCTAGGTTGTGAAGCAACCTATATTTCTATCATTCCCAAAATTCCCAAAAAATCTCATAAATTCTTTGGGGCATATCTTCATCAAATATGTAAAAATCCTTCCTTGCCTAGTTCAAAAGTAATTCAACAATATTCATGTTCCTATTCTGTTCACAACAACACTTTATGAAGGAAGTGCTATTTTTATATTCTTGATTGCCCTCGGAATTTTTGGGCACTCTTTCTTATCCAAACCATTACCGCATGACAAAATTCAGCTCCATTTGCCTAGCAAACCTTCCTCGGCAAATTTCCAAAGTTTTTGTCCACGTAGAAGCATTGTGAAGGAAGTACCTTTTTTATATCTCTAAATGACATGAAATTTATACAGTTCCTTCATATGCCCAAATTATCACCCTCCTCCAAATTGTAGCTCAGTCAAATCATCTATGTGAGCCCAGGTTCAATTTATATTTTATGGCCAAATTGGCACATTGCAAAGCAAGTGTTATATAGACCCCTCCTATTACCCTCAAACTTTTTGGACACTCTTCCATACCCAAATCATTGCCACATGATAATATTCAGCTCAATTTTCCTAGTAAATCTTTCTCAGGAAATTTCTAAAGTTTCTACCTCGAGAGAAGCTTTGTGAAGTAAGTACTAGCTAGGCTTACCCAAATGATTTGAAAATTTACCAGCGCATGACCATACCTATGTAACTTACCCACACCAATTTTTAGCTTATTTCATTCATCCAATCTCTCTCACTAGTTTTCCCAAGTTTTTGTCCATAGAAGAGCATTGTGAAGGAAGTACTACTTTGGCATGTCAAAATGATATCAATTTTCTACAATGCTTTCCTATGCCCAAATAACCATCCTCCACCAAATTTTAGCTCAATCCATTCATTATTTTGAGCCCAGCTTCAACATTCATATTTTTGTCCAGTGTGGTACTTTGCAAAGCAAGTACCACCTAGGCTCCTCCTTTTGAGGTGAAAATTTGTGAATACATTCTCCTTAGTAGATGATCATCCTCAGCCAAAACTCACGCCCATTGGCCATGTGCATTTCCCGTACCGCAAATCAAACACTTGGCTGCTTATTAATGTTTGAGCATCGATCGGTCTCCTCGTGAGAATCTTATGTTGTGATTTTCTTCCTAGCACCTACCTGGGGAGTGCCCAACCCACTAGACATGCCTAGGCCGCACATAACACATGGCAATGCCACGGTCACGCAGTGACCACGTGGCGGGCATGCGAGCTTACACGCTCTAGAGTTGGGGCCCTCGGCCACCGTCCAAACCTCGATGTCTCGCCATCAAACCATGTATTTCTAATTAAATAGATACTTATTTACATAGAAATGATTTTTGGAAAAAATAAAGAGCAAACTATGAGGCAGCTGCAGTTCAAATTTGACCCGCTTCCAGCTGAATCAACGGGAATTTGTCTCTTTCACCAGAGGTGGATCAAAAATTTTGACACCCAACCATTTTGTCAATTGTGCATTAAATATGGCCTAGTATTTTATAAAGTTGATTAGGTCCAATTTTGCAACAAATATATGGTAGGTCCTTCACAAAAAAACTCATTCAGGCACTCAGAAAATGGAAAATGGTTTTTTCGTCCAAAGAAAATGAAAACTTCCTTAGGCAACATTGTTTGCCATTCCAATATGCACCCTTGTGCACAATATGAGATCATTTGAACAAACTATGCCATGAATGTGGCCATAAGATTGATCATTTGGCTTGAAAGCCATGAATCTTCACACTTAATAGCTCATTTCTGAGAACACTTTTTTAAAATAATTACCGTATTACAAGTTTATTATTTTTCCTGGAAACTTGGTCACATATAATGACACAATGCGAAGGTTTTCCAATTTTTTGATTTTTTTTGAATTTTTTATGCCCATTTCAAAATGCGGTCAAAACGGCGGGCTTGACCGTTCCTAGCTAGTGGTTGAATCTTGGAAAACTTTTGATGTTTCTCTTATTAAATAGATACTTATGTACCTAGAAATGATTTTTGGAAAAAATAAATAGCAAACTATGAGGCAGCTGCAGTTCAAATTTGACCCGCTTCCAGCTGAATCGGCGGAAATTTGTCTTTTTCACGAGAGGTGGATCAAAACTTTTTACACCCAACCATTTTGTCAATTGTGCATTAAATATGTCCTAGTATTTTATAAAAATGATTTGGTCCAATTTTGCAACAATTATTTTGGAGGTCCTTCACAAAAAAAACCTCCTTTTGGGCACTCGAAAAATGGAAAATGGTTTTTTCGTCCAAAGAAAATGAAAACTTCCTTAGGCAACATTGTTTGCGATTCCAATATGCATCCTTGTGCACAATATGAGATCATTTGAACAAACTATGCCATGAATGTGGCCATAAGATTGATCATTTGGCTTGGAAGCCATTGATCTCCACATGTGATAGCTCGTTTCTGAGAACACTTTTTTAAAATAATTGCCGTATTACAAGTTTGTTATTTTTCCTAGGAACTTGGCCACATATGATGACACAATGCGAAGGTTTCCCAATTTTTTGAATTTTTTTGAATTTTTTATGCCCGTTTCAAAATGCGGTCAAAACGGCGGGCTTGACCGTTCCTAGGTAGTGGTTGAATCTTGGAATTTTTTGGTATTTCTCTGATTAAATAGATACTTATGTACCTAGAAATGATTTTTGGAAAAAATAAATAGCAAACTACGAGGTAGCTACAGTACAAATTTGACCCGCTTCCAGCTGAATTGGCGGAAATTTGTCTTTTTTACGAGGGGTGGATCAAAACTTTTTACACCCGACCATTTGGTCAATTGTGCATTATATATGGCCTAGTATTTTATAAAATTGATTAGGTACAATTTTGCAACAAATACATGGTAGGCCCTTCACAAAAAAACTCATTTTGGGCAATCGAAAAAATGGAAAACTGATTTTTCGTCCAAAGAAAATAAAAGATTCCTTAGGCAAAATTGTTTGCCATTCCAGGATGCACCCTTGTGCACGATATGAGGTAATTTGAGTAGACTATGCCAAGAATGTGACCATAAGATTGACTATTTAAGTAGACTTTTTAAAAGTAATTATCGTGTTAGAAGTTTGTTTTTTCCTAGACACTAGATCACACAATGCAAAGGCTTTCCATTTTTTGATTTCTTTAATTCTTTATGCCAATTTCAAAACGCGATTAAAACCATGGGCATAACCGTTCGTAGCTGCGGATGGAATCTTACAAAACTTAAATGGCCAAAAAAGGCTAGAACGATTGGAAATGCATACAAGTTGGTTATCATCATCCATAAAATATGGTGTAACTTGAGTGAAAATTTTAGTGGTTCCATTTTGCAAAATATTATTGGTAGTTGCTTCATAAACCCCTTTGTTTTTAGCACTTAAAGACTATATTTTAAATTACAGCCATAGTCTTCAACCAATCAGGACGTCTCTCCCGGATCACCCTACCGTAGGCGATCTGAACCATCCGATCGTCCCTGATCTAACGACAGACTTGACCCCCCACCGTCTCACCTAACTAGACCTAACACAACCCACACCCACAGCCGCCGCCCTCTCCCTCCCTCAGATCTCGATCCGATCCAGATCGACGCCGCCACCCCTCTCTAACCCTAGCTTCCCATCGCCGGCGGCGGCGCCCTCCCTCCCTCGCCTTCTCCTCCTTCCCTCCTCACGGCCGCCTCCACCACGCCACAAACCCCGGCGATGGCCTTGTGTAGATACCATCCTCCCCCGGTCCCGTCCCCAGCCCCGCCCGGATCCACCGTGCTTGTCCACAACCGCCGCCCCCACCCCGCCGTCGATCTCGCCCACAGCGGCCGCCACCACCCCGCCGTCGACCTCTCCTCGATCATTCACAGATCCGCCCAGGGGCTGAACCTGGAGCTCATCTCCTCCATGGCATCGGCTTCCAGATCCGCCCATGGGTTGGACCTGGTGCTCCATCTCCATGGCGAGTTGGCTGCATCCCCATGTCTGCTTCCGCTCGGTCGACGACGCCATCCGCGCGTGCTTCTGCTGCTCGTATAGGTAAGGCAATATGTTGATTTGCTGTTCTCCCCTCGGCTTCCCTTACTCTACCTTACGTGATGTGTCTTCCCTCCTCACGCAGGTGCACGCACCACCAGCGCTCCCGGATCGAGCAGGTGACGCAGTGGCCCTCCCAGATCCACGACGAGCTGCATCTTGCTCGTCCTCGCGGCTATCGGCCACGTCCTCGACAAGGGTCACATCTGGTCGTGACCAAGTGAGGCCCCGGATCTGCACTCACTAGGAGGGTGCGGCGGCACCGAGAGGATTCTCACGCAGCCGTCTTCCACCTTCTTCGTCTGGTTCCAGGTACTAACATTCCCCCCTCCCTGCACACATCCTCCACCTTCTCTTGCTTTCTCTGATCCTCCCATTCCGCTTTCGGTTGGGGCGTTCCTGTACTGATCCATATGCATGCGTTAATTTGTAGCTGTGCATGTGACGTGGAGCCTCAGCTTCGAGCTGCTTGACCTCAAGGGCGAGGTGGACGACGACACTCTGGTTCTTGTGTGATGTTGCCAACAGCAAGATGTGACGAATAACTTGGTAATCATTACTCCAGTAGTGAATAGTTGATTAGTCGAGCCACTGCTAATCATCTGGTGGCCTTGGACTTGTGATTGTAGATCGTCTGGTGGAGATGCTAATCATCTGGTGGCCTTGGACGTGGAGCCTCCTCTGTTTGTTATTTATTAGGTTTGTACTGGTAGCTTGTTAGTTTTCCCTCGTGTACTTGAAAACATGCAAGCAGAGAGATAGAGAGGGATTCCTTGATGTAGCAGGCCAGTAGCTACTTTGTCTCAACTTTTACCTGTCTTTATCCGTATCTCAGTTAGATGCACTACTGCTAGTTCAGCTGATGCCAATAATATCTTACTCATTTTTGTAGATCATCCTCATCCCAAGCAAAATAATAGGTTGACTGAGGCAGTCTTTTTCCGCTGCAACAGCCATGCACAGCTGGTTCTGCCCGGTGGATGCAGTTTCAGTTCCTCCAATTTCCACGTGCTAGCATTCCAATGTCAAGTACTCCCTCCGTCCCAAAATAAGTGACTCAACTTTGTACTAGCTTTAGTACAAAGTTAGTACAAAGTTGAGTCACTTATTTTCGGACGGAGGGAGTATAATTCTTGAACTATATAAGCTAAACTCTGTTAGTTCCATTATCAACTTGTATATGCAGTCCAAGCCTTCTAAAATGATTGCCTTTACTGTCCATGTCTTGATGTGATTTGTTCTTAAAACGGTTTGCTAGATAGATCCAAATTGTGGTTTTGTGTACAATAGTTTTGCATTGTATGAGCTAAATTCTGTTGTCCATCAGCATGTTTGACTTGTCATTTATGTGGAAGTTTGATGGCAATATTATAAGTTGGGTATGCAATGGTACCTTGAAGGCTGCACCGCTTAACCAGCTTGCTGTTAGAATTGTTTCAGTCATTAATTTTTCCTTAACTCAGCTCGTTTAAGATCTATGCTAGTATGTGACCTGCGTATAGATATGAGTTACATCCCAGCCATTTTAACTATGATTGGTTGTATTACTTCAGATTTGACGGTGAAAGTGCATTTGTTAACTGTATTCTAATGCTATCATATGTAAGGAATGCATGGGTTAACTCATCCTTATTGATAGATCCTCTCTTTTAATTAATAATGTATGCATGCCTTGAATGTTCTGTGTTCTTTACTATACTGTTCTGGCCTCGGGCAATTAAACATTGTATCTGTTTTTATTGTGATATGCAACTCTTCAAAAAAAGAAACTATATTATGGAATTACTCATTTGCGTGGAATTTCTATGTATTCTAGTAGTTTATTTTTGATACTGTATTGCTGTATTCCCGATCTGCGTTGGAGTCGATGCTCGATTTGTTCCTATTTCTGTTTCAGTACCAGTATAATGTAATGATTTCGTGCTTTCATGAAGTATTTTGCGCTGTTTTTATCTGTCGAGCAATTTAGAAGACCTGTAGAGCATTTAACTAGACAGTTGAATTTGCATGTGCAATTTTCTGTTCTTGTTCCTTTAATACGCATGTTCATGAATAATCGCTTCAGTTATTTGTTCTTCTGAAAACTTCAGTATGCAAGTACCTATTCCTGGTACAGCAAGTATCAGTTCTTGAGCATTTGCACAGTTTTCATTATTTGTTCTTCTGAAAATTTGCTCTAGTGTGAATCATAGTAGTATGCACTAGCAGCAATCTGTTAATGTTTGATTCAAGCTTACTCTCGTTATAATGTATTGTGTAGTTGTTGTTTCAAACTGTTTTGCTACAAGTACCATAATTTGCATTGAAGATATTGTATTCTGTTGCTGTATCATTGTTTAATAAAACCATGCATGATGCTCACATGAGATATCCACATGTTTCTGTGCTGTTTCTTTCCAGCATGATGCTCTCGTTATAATGTATTCTGTTGCTGTTTTGCTACAAGCTGTGTGTTGATTTGATAACAGGAGTTTCCTTGTCCTGGTCCTATACTGCATTTTGACTCCTATGTTTCTGTGCACGTGTGTTTAATTGATGTTGTTTCAACTTTGAACTGCTTCTGCATATGGCCTATACTGCAATTGAGATTTAAATTTGTGGTTGTTCCTCTTTTACAGATGCTCAAGTGTGAAGTGTGAAGCAAGTGTGAAGCCGTGAAGTGTGAAGCCGTCAAGTTCTACTTAGTGAAGAGTAGCATATTGTTAGCATATATGTGTTGTAAAGATTGTAATAGATTTATTTAGTGGTATATTTGATGAAATTTATGTGTTCTTTTTTATTATGTATGTGATCTGAAAACTTGTGAAATGGAAACTTGACCAATGGGTCCACTTATGAAAATAATCTGTCAAATTTGTACATTTCTGATATGTGGGACCAATTTGAGAGATGATCATGACAAGTGGGACCCATCTGACTAGTGGGACCAACTTGAATATATAATGGCTAAAAATAGAAAAGCAATAAATAATAAAAGGCCATGGGCCAACAATAAAAAAGGCTACAACATTGGGCTTGGCCCATGAAGCCGACCAGAATTAACAAGGAAAAAAAATCCTAAAAGGCTGAATTAATGGGCTCGGCCCATGTACAAAACCGAATTGGACCGGGCTGAATCTTGTGCCACATCAGCTTGCCACGCTAGATGCCTACGTGGCCTGGGGAGGTTGCTAGTGACCGCGCCACAGTAGACATATTTTGGCCATAAACATCTACGACCTTCTCACAGAGAAGGCCGCTATAGTCAGTTTACGACCGCCAGCTTTTGACCTTCTGTTTTTGGTCACAAAAAGGTCGTAAATGGAAATTTGTGACCTTTCAGTGACCAATAGTCAAGGTCACAAGTTGACATATTTCTTGTAGTGAATACAAACGCATCTCTTGATAACTTCAAGACGCGGACATGCATTTACCATCCGCTTTATAAGGCCGAAGTAGTTGTCGGGCAGGGGCTCACCAGGCCACATCCGGACTATGAAGTCCTTCATGGCCACTTCGGCTGCCCTATGGAGTTCAACCAATTGCTTCAGTTGGTCACTCAGAGGCATTGGGTGTTTGGCTCCAGTATACTGGGACCAGAACAGCTTCTCCATCGAGCTCCCCTCTTCGGCACGGTAGAACTCCGTGGCATCCGATATGCTGCGTGCCAGATCTGCGAATGCCCCTGGAGAGCTCCGAATTCGGGTAAGTAAAAGAAATTTCTCCTCCACATGATTTCTTTGCATAATGAATGCCTTACCCGCCGCTATCTTCTTGGCCGCCTGGATTTCCTATTGGGACTTTTGGGCTTTGGCCTTGGCGTCTTTCGCGCTCTGAAGGGCCTTTGCAAGCTCAGACTCTCGCGTCTTGAAGTCACGCTCCAAGGACTTGAACTTCTTGCCGAGCTCCTGGAGCTCTTGCTGTACCTCGCCCACCCTAGCATCTTGCTTTTCACGCTCAATACACTCCATGGCCACCTTGTCTTCGGCCTCGGATAGCGCTTTCTTCAGGGCCGCCACTTCGGTTGTGGCCCCTATTAAAAAATCATGACGCTTTTTGTTAGCGTCACCAATTTTTTCTCCTATATATGACACATGGACGGAGCATCACTCACCTTTGTTCTCTTAGAGCTACCTCTTCATGAGGCTGAGCTCCTCTTCGGCCTGCTTCAGGTCCCGTTCGAGTCCGGCGACCTCTGCTGCGCGGGCAGCAGCGGCAAGCAGCACCGCCTGCTTATTCACATAGACACATACTGTTAGATTCCTGCGGTTTAGAGTTGACCCTCCGTTTGGCTTTTCTTTTCGAACACGAAATAGAGTATCAGGGGCTACTGTCTATTGGGTGATAATTTCTCACACTTTTGATTACTTACCTCAAAGCATGTTAGGAGACTGGTGCAGGCTTCGGTCAATCCGCTTTTGGCGGACCGAACCTTGTGAATCACCATACTTGTAAGAGTACGGTGCTCTTCATCAATGGAAGCGCCGCGAAGCACTTCCAGCAGACTATCCGACGCCTCCGGCGTGGCAGAGGTCATCGGCACGGCCGGCTCGCCCTCCATAGCGAGGGGCTGCCTACCCGAATCCGGAACCTTTGGAGGTTCCGGTGCAGTGTCTGGCCGAGAGCCCAACTTGCTGCGGCTCTCGTCGGCATAATCTATGGGGATCTTACCCCCCCATGTGCCCGGCGTCTGGAATTTCTCCTTGGGGCGTCTCCAGAACCGCCTCCCCCTGCTCTGGTACACTTTGGGACAACACCTCCATGTCGTCTGCATGCCGAGGGGAGGTGGCCGTCGGGAGTGAATTCATTGCCGAATCACTCAGAGATCCATCCGAAGAGGATACCTCGGGATGGGTCCTGGCCGAACTGCATATGCGTGTTCGACATTATAACAAACTATGAAGTTAAGTCACACGAAAAGTACTACAGAGTGCGGATACTTACGATCTCGCTAGGGGCTTGCCCCTGGGCAGCCACTCCTCCTCGCTGTAAGCGGCCGTGGTGGAGTGATCCAGAAGGGACGCCTTTCCCTTCTTTGGTGTACTAGGCTCCCCTTGTGGGGCGGCTTTTCTTTTCTTCTCCTCCCCAATGCGGGGAGGGGGAATTTCTTCATGTTTCCCCCCTTCTCCGCGGGAGGAATCCGCCTCGCCATCCTCGGACGATGAGTCTATTACGACCTTGCACCGGAGACCCTTCCTGGTCCCCGTGGCCGCCTTCTTAGACCCTTCGGCCTCCCCGGATGGGGCGGCCCTCTTCCTCTTCTCCTCCCCCTCATGGGAGGAGCGCGCCTCATCGCCTTCAGACGAGGCATCCGGTGCGACCTTGCGCTGGAGACCCTTCCTGGTCCCCGTGGCCTTCTTTTTGGCCTTCTTTTCGAGCGCCTTGTAAGGCGCCGGAACTAGCATCTCCGTCAGGAGTGCGGTTGCTGGATCTTCTGGCAGCGGAGCCGGACAGTTGATCCGCTCTGCCGTCACCACGTAATTCTGATTAGATAAACATGGTGACTTAAAATCCTCCCATGAATATGCTAGGAAAGGTACATCTAGTGATGATCAGAAAACTTATCGGACTGGCAAGCCGCGTGGCGCAGAGTCCACGGTCCTCGGATGTGGGAGTTGGTACTTCGGTGGCCTTGAATAGCATCTTCCGGACGTCCTTATGTGTCGTACCAAAAATCTCTTTCAACGTCTGGTGTTCGGCCGGATCGAACTCCCACAGATTGAATGCCCGTCTTTGGCACGGAAGGATTCGGAGGGAGAGCATAACCTGGACCACGTTGACAAGCTTGATCTTCTTGTCCATCATGTTTTTAATGCAGTTCTGAAGTCCTGTCAGCTCCGCAGGTTCGCCCCAGGCCAGGCCCTTCTTTTCCCAGGAGGTGAGCCGCATGGGGATTCCGGATCGGAATTCGGGGGCCACCGCCTAGTTGGCATCGCACGGCTCGGTGATGTAGAACCACCCCGATTGCCACCCTTTCATGGTCTCCACAAAGGAGTCGTCAAGCCAAGTAACATTGGGCATCCTGCCCACCATGGCACCTCCGCACTCCGCTTGCTGGCCGGTCACGATCTTCGGCTTCACGGAGAAGATTCGTAGCCACAGGCCGAAGTGGGGCTTGATATGGCGGAAGGCCTCGCACACGACGATAAACACCGAGATGTTGAGGACGAAATTTGGGGCTAGATCATGGAAGTCCAGCCCATAGTAAAACATGAGCCCGCGGACAAAGGGATGAAGTGGAAATCCTAGTCCGCGGACGAAATGAAAGAGGAACACTACTCTTTCACGAGACTTTGGAGTGGGGGTGATCTGTCGCCGGAAGCCTATGCGCAATGTTTGTGGTCAGGTATCCGGCCGCACGAAGCTTTGTAATGTCCTCCTCCGTAATGGAGGAGGCCATCCACTTGCCTCCCGCTCCGGACATGTTGCGAATGGTCCTACGGAGAAGGTGAGAACTTGGGCGCTGGGGCTTGAGAGTTCGAGAATGGATGAGCAAAGGAGGAAGAAGATGTGGGTAAAAATGGGAGATCCTTGTCCCTTTATAGAGGTGGCAAAAACGGTGCGCCTCCCCTCTTTGCCTGATGAAATTGCTTATTTTCCAAGTGCCACATTAATAGCACGGTTGGGTTACCCGTACCTATATTAATGAGGATCCCGTGATAAGGGGACATGATCTCTGCTTCGACAAGACGTGCCGAGAAAACCGCCTCGCAATATGTGCGGTGGCTGGTTGTGGGAAAACGGTTGGAATAATGACTCGACCATGGTGTGATGTCACGTTATCTAAAGTTGTTAGCAGATTATATTTGTGGAATATTATTCTCTCTACGGTGGTATGTGAAAATCGTCTTGCAGACCCAGACACAATTTAAGTGTTCGAGATTTACTTTGGAGTATTCGGAGATGGAACCCGCCGTGCAATGCCGAAGACAATCTGCGCGCCGGACTCATCGTCATTGAAGCCTGGTTCAGGGGCTACTGAGGGAGTCCTAGATTAGGGGGTATCCGGATAGCCGGACTATATACTTTGGCCGGACTGTTGGACTATGAAGATACAGGACTCAAGACTTTGTCCTGTGTCCGGATGGGACTTTCCTTTGTGTGGAAGACAAGCTTGGTGATTCGGATGTTAGATCTCCTTCTTTGTAACTGACTCTGTGTAACCCTAGCCTCCTCCGGTGTCTATACACTAGTGCAGAACCGGGCATTAGCACCGGTTCGTAAGGCCCTATAGTGCCGGTTACATAACCGGCACTAATTTGTGGTCACTAAAGCCCCCCCCCTTTAGTACCGGTTCAGCATGAACCGGTGCTAAAGGGCAACCACGTGGCACGAGCCAGCTCCGGGGACCTGAAGCCCTTTAGTACCGGTTGGTAAGACCAACCGGTACTATAAGGTTTGGGGTTTTTTTAGTTTTATGATTTCTTTTTCATTTAATTTTGTGTTTCCATTTTAATTCTTTTTCGTTTGCTGGTATTTTATGATAATACACATTGTACACGTTATGCATATATATATATATATATATATATATATATATATATATAGAATTACTAGTAGAACCAATCATGCATATATATATATCACATCAATGTCTCACAAATTAAACCACCATATTAATTAATTCACACATACACACATGTATAGCTATATACAATTTCTCCTACATATGAATGTTGCCTTCGGAGCCAGTGGCATTAGCCTAATTGGTGCCTTCGGAGCACGATGACAATTGAAAGTGGTTTTCATGGGGACGGTAGCGGGTAATAGAATTCTCCATTCGGATTTATGACCTGGTGGAGCAAAAATCCTGCTATTTCCTCTTGAAGTGCTTCTACGCGCTCCGTTTCTATGAGCTTCTCGCGCACCTCTTTGAACTATTAAGAAGGAGATCAATATGCATGTGTATTAGTTGTGTGACTAGCTAGATATCGATAATGGTGTAAAAATTGTGAATAGTGTTCTGACAAGCATACCCATTGCTGTCTTTGAGATCTGCTCCTTTCGGACGCCATCATGCGAATGTTCTTGCAAACGCAGAATGCACACAGATCACTCCCCTGCGCCTGCTTCAGGGCCTTTACGAGAATGGAATTTGATCAGATAAAAATTAATCAAGCATGATAATTAAAGAGATGGCAGCTAGCTAGCTAGCTAGTACTGCTTAATTACTTACCTTGGGTCGAAACCATTGAAGCTTTTGTTTCCATTCACCTTCCGTGACGCTGATGAATCTTGCCCAAGCCCTGCCCGCCGACAAAGAAAATGAATAAAGGGGTTATTAAATAGTTCATATCATGAAATGACGAACTAAATAGGCCGAGATATATAGTTAATAATGATTGAAATTACCTGTTGACTATCCGATACAAGATGTTAAAGTCAGTGTTTTTTGAGATTAGTGAGTCCAATATTTCAACTGTTCCGGCGTCAACTTTAATGATACACAAGACCCAGTGAAATCTGCATGCACACATGTTTACATGTCTTAATTAAGCGGGCATATGTAAGCAAAAACATGTAGCTAGCTAGTAGGCAAAAACAGAGAATTTGTAGTACAAGACAGTGTGACTCACCCAAAGTGGTAAGGAAGTAGTATATCTTCATTGTATTTGAGGTGCTTCAAGAACTCTAGCATGCTGTCCTCTACTTCCTTTGCATGATGTTCATTTATCTTCCATGTGTATTCATTAACGGTGTTTGGGTCAATGAACCCAATGCCAAAGCGTCCACCTTTTCTCATTTCATATATCTTCATCCTGCATAATACCACAGAAAAGAATATAGTGAGGATAATTACAGGTAATGATTGATCAAAAGGATCACTACAGCTAGCTTGAGACTTAAATTATAGAAAGAGATCACTTACAAACAATAGCAACTGACGATAGATTTGTCGAGTGCGTCTTGATTGTATAACTGAAACAGTTCTAAATACTCAACGGACCCAGCTTTCTCATGGTAGTAATGGTCCTTCTTGACATTCACCATGAGGGACACTCGATTTGAAATCTTGGTCATGTTCATGTACCATTGATGCAATTCATACATTCTCGTTGGGAGGTTCTTGACCTTGTCTGGCGCGACCAAAGGTTGGCCCCGGACATATTTCCGTTTTACTTCATCCTCTCTAAGCAAAGGCATGGGCTCGATCTCGAGGAGTTGTCCAATAGTGATGTTGAGAACTTCAGCCTGCATTATATGCTCCTCCGTTATTACCACATTGCCCACCTCGGGAACATGCACCGTTTGCCCACAATAATATTGGGGGCGCGTACTGTCACCTGTTGTTGGCACAACAAGCGAGGGGATCGATTGCGCTGCCTGTTCTCCCAGCTGGGGAATGGTTTTCCCGCATTTTTTGGCAGCTGCTTCTTGTTTGCTCGATCCCGATGTAGACGTGCTCGCCTCCCTTTGTAGACGTGCTCGATTTAACTTCCTAATGTGGCGCTCATAGTCTGTGTCAACAGGCTTGGAAGCTGGTGGTTGAGCCATACGAATGAAGTGGTCAATCATTTCCTCAGGCACTTTCTCCCTTGGCGGCGGTGGCGGTTTTGGTGCAAAATGGGCTTCCACCTCGGCCTTCGATATGGCTGTGATTTCCTCCTCGGACTTGTCATAAGACCTCTGCGGAAGAGGCTTGAGGTTTGGACCATATTTATATCGCTTGCCTCCGCCTGTACTTCCTGTACTACCTCAACTCGTACCGCTACGCACCATAGCTGCGGGGTGTCTCTCCTGCGATTGCTGAGGCGGCGGAGACGGCTGACGGGACTGAGTTGGACGAGGAGGAGTGGCCTGAGGTTGTGCCGAACTTGGAGGAGGAGTGGATGTCTAACGCTGTGGCGGACTTGGAGGAGGAGGATTGTCCTGACACTTTGCCGGACTTGGAGGAGGAGGATTGTCCTGACACTTTGCCGGACTTGGAGGAGCGGGAGTCTGCTGACTCGGTGGCGGACTTCGACGAGGACTCGGGTGACGCGGTGTCGGTGGCCTTGGAAAGATGATGCAATCCTTTTTCCATAGGATGATATGATGTTTGGCCTCTCCGAGAAAGCGCTCGCCGTCACCTCCAGCAATGTCAAGCTGTAGCCCCGAATATGGTGGGTCCACCACCTCATCAACCAAGACACGAGCATAGCCCGCTGGAATCGGGTTGCAATGGAAGGTTGCCTCGGGGGGATTTGTGAAAGCACAGCCGTCCACCACCTTCATGGATATGTTCTTCATTTTGACGTGTAGCTCGCAGTTAGTGTTCTCTGTGATGTCATCCACGGGGTATCTACCCAGCATTGGGTCGTCCGGGACGGAACCCACACTGCTTCTCGGCATGGATGGGCCGGTGCTATCCAATGCTGGATCATCCGCTAGCTGCTGCAGCTACTGAGACCCCCTTTGATGGGTAAGTGAGTCGATCTGCTCCTGCTGCCGCTGGAATTTGACTGCCAATTCCGCTTGACTTGCTTCTAGGCCTTGAAGGCGTTCATAGTCCCGCTTCCTCTGCTCCTCCTCCATCTTCCTCTTCTTCTCCTCCGCAATCTTCTTTCTTGCACGGGTTCTGTAGTCGTTGTTCCAGTCTGAAAACCCCTCATACCACGGCAGAGCGCCCTTGCCTCATGTTCTTCCCGGGTGTTCAGGATTTCCCAGGGCACGCGTAAGCTCGTCGTTCTCTCTGTTGGGCTGGAACACCCCCGTTCGTGCCTCTTCTATTGCAACAAGTATCGCATCGTCGGCTCCCTTCAGACTTGCCCTCATCGAAACATTGCCTGTCTCCCGGTCCAACTCCCCCCCATGCGCATAGAACCAAGTCCTGACCCTGGGGGGCCAGCTCGTAGTAGCCGGAGTGACACCTGCATCCTCCATCTCTTTCTCAGACTTATCCCACTTAGGCATTGCCACCGCATAGCCACCTGGCCCCAGCTAATGGAACTTATCCTTTTTTTCGGCATTCTTCTTGTTTATTCTCGACCGTTCCTTAGCTAATTCCGAATCCTTGAATTTCATGAAATCGTCCCAATGATCACGTTGGTTCTCTAGTGTTCCCTTGAATACTGGAGTCTTCCTTCCTCCGTTGACGTACTTGTTCCATTCACCATTCTTGTAGTTCTTGAATGCAGTCGCCATCATCTTAAGAGCAGCCTCTTTGACTTTCTGCACATCTGCTTCTGTGAAATGATCTGGTAGGCTGAAATGTTCCATGAGAGTATCCCAAAGCAGATCTTTTTGATTCTTGTCGACATAAGTAACATCTGGACGTGGCTTTGCTGGCGCTCTCCATTCTTGAAGTTTGATCGGGAGTTGGTCCTTCACAAGAACTCCGCACTGACGAATGAACTTGTCCGCAATCTTCTTAGGCGCTAATGGTTTGCCAGTAGGGCCGCATGCCTCGATATTGTACTTTACGCCCGGCTTCAACTTTTTGTTCAGGCCTCGTTTTGTCCTTTTGCCTGAAGATTTGCTCGATCCGGATGGCTGAAAGAACAAAGATCGATTCGTTAATATATCTTCAAGTCATTTAAAACATGTGATGATCACCAGATGCCTGCTTATATAAATATATATACCTCATCGGTGTTTGTTGTTTCAGGATCATGTTCTTCGTCATCGTCATAATCATAGTTCATGACTTCGTCGTGATCGAATATCATATCACCCTCTCCGGTGTTGTTTAGATATTCGGAGCCGTCATAATCTTCTTCATTTTGATTATCATCTGCCCCGCGTATCATATCGAACATGGTCTGTTCTCCCTCTCTGTCGGTATTGTCTGCCATAGCTTTTGTTTAACTAATCCAAAAGAAATATAAAACAATTTAGTATTCAAATCTCGAATAATAGATATAATCTCGAATACATCGTCCAGAATAATAGATATAATCTCGAATACATCGTCTCGAATAATATATAATATTGAATAGTACATCACTGTCTATTAGCTAATAAAGATCGAATACTACAGAAGAATCTAGGACACTCGCGGTTCCTCCGGCGCGGGCAGTGGACACCCAAAGAGAAGGAACCCTCACAGGATCATAGCTGAAGTGAGATCCCCGAAGATACTGCCACGTATTGGAGAACCTGCCGCCCTCTAACGCAACCATGTAGCGATGGACGTGCTCGTCCTCCTCCCTGACACGGCGACGTACCACCTCCGGCGGGGCCGGGTCCCTCCGCACCGAAACTGGCCCACGCGAACGCCACCAAACGAGATTAGGGTCGACGACTGGACCCGCGGCCGGGTTCCTCGTCAAGCGGCGCGCCCCTCCAAGCAGCACCTCCCAGTGCCAGCCCGGCGGAGCCCAGTCCCGGACATGGGTCGGCTGGACGTCGTCGCGGACGGGTCGACGGCGAGGATGCGGGCCGGGCATCGTCGAGAACAAATACTAGCTATATGCCCGCAAAAAGTAACATTTTTTTAATGATTGGATTTTGATAACTAAAATTTCTAACATTTCTATATAACTAACATTTCTATAACATTTCTAACAATGCTATATATAACTAACATTTCTATAACATTTCTAATATTTCTATAACTAAAAAACAGAAAAAAATTATAACATTTCTATATATATAACTAACTTTTTTATAACTATTTCTATAACTAAAAAACAGAAAAATTTCTAACAATTTCAAACATTTCTAACAATTCTAACAATTCTAACATTTCTAACTATTTCTAAAAAACAGAAAAATGTCTAACAATTTCTTAAAAACAGAAAAATCTATAACTAAAAATGTATGTGTGTGTGTGCGCGCTCACCGGCCGGCGAGGCGAGAGGCGACGGGGGGCGCGCGGCGACGGCGACGGCGACGGGCGCGGCGACGATGGGGCGGCGACGACGGGGACAGGGACGTACGGGCCGGGGCGGCGATGGGGGCGGCGACGGGGCGGCGACGACGGGGACGGGGCGGCGACGACGGGGACGGGGCGGCGACGACGGGGACGGGGCGGCGACGACGGGGACGGGGCGGCGACGGGGGCGGCGACGGGCCGGGGCGACGTCGAGGGATATGGAGACGGCGGGGGCGGCGGGCGACGATGCAGAGGAGAAGAAGCAGAGGGAGAGATGAGAAACTGACGAAATTTTGAAGTGTTTTCTTATATAGAAGGCACCTTTAGTACCGGTTGGAGCCACCAACCGGTACTAAAGGACTGTTTTGGCCAGGCCAAGCGGTGGGAAGCGACCCCCTTTAGTACCAGGTGGTGGCACAAACCGGTACTAAAGGCCCCCCCTTTAGTACTGGTTTGTGCCACCACCCGGTACTAAAGGGGGTGCGCTGGCGCAGGTGCGGTGCGGAAGTTTAGTCCCACCTCGCTAGTCAAGGGGCTACCGCACTGGTTTATAAGCCCCAGTGCGGTAGCTCTCTCGAGCTCCTCTCCTAATCAGGCCTACTGGGCCTACCTGTCCTCCTCGCCTTGTGGGCCTACTGGGCCTTCGCGGGCCTGCATCCTGGCCCAACGAAAGGTTGTGTCGCTAGTCGTATGCAGGCCGCTTTGGCCTAGTAGGCGGGCTTTTTTTTCTTCATTTGTTTTTGCTTTATTTTTTTGTTTTATTTACTTTTGAGTTGTTTTTTTGCTGTATTTAGAGTTTCTTTGTGAATATTTTTTCTTTAGGTACAAAAAATTACAAACTTTCTGTTAGTGCCGGTAGATTTCAAATTTGAATAGTTTAAATTTTGAATTATTTGAAATTTGTGTGAATCACTAGTTTGTGAATAACTTAACTTTGAAAAAAGTTTTTTCAGTGATTCTTTTTTCTTATGTTTAATATTAGTGTGTTTTATCATTATATTCAATTTAGTAATGCTTAGGTTATTTAAAAAATGAAATGCCTTTGTAACAGTTTAGTTTTCGTCGGAAACCCTGATACTTCGAAAGAGATTGTCCATTTTGTACACGAAGTGCATCCAATTTTTGCCGTAACCCTCTCTACTTTCTTGCACATGCTATTTGTATGAAATTATGATACCATGCCAACTTTCAACCTTTTCTGAGTTCATTTGAATTGCTTTTCAATTTCAGGGTCATTTAGCTGGAAAAAAATGAGTAAATGCATGAAAAGAATTTGTTTGCAGATAAAATTTCTTCGCGTTTCAAATGCCAAAACACATAACTACCCTAACTATTACAGACATTCCCTCCCGGGTGTGAAACACAGAAGAAAGTGATGATAGTGAAGCCTATCACATCCCAGATCTTTGGGTGTGAAACTTTTTCTTCGCGTGTGTCCCTTTGCGCCGTAACCATGGAAAATCTTCATCATTTAACGGGATGCTCGGGTCAATATTCACTGTGAATGGAGCAATTTCATCAAAATTTTCATAATCTTCTGACTTGTCTGTCTTGTCATCCACTCCCACGATGTTTATCTTCCCAGAAAGAACTATGTGCCGCTTTGGCTCATCGTACGATGCATTCGCTTCCTTATCTTTTCTTTTTCTTGGCTTGGTAGACATGTCCTTCACATAGAAAACCTGTGCCACATCATTGGCTAGGACGAATGGTTCGTCTGCATACGCAAGATTGTTGAGATCCACTGTTGTCATTCCGTACTGCGGGTCTTCCGTTACCCCGCCTCGTGTCATATTGACCCATTTGCACCGAAACAAAGGGACCTTTAAACCACGTCGATAGTCAAGTTCCCATATGTCCTGTATATAACCATAATATGTTTCCTTTCCCGTCTTGGTTTCTGCATCAAAGCGGACACCACTGTTTTGGTTGGTGCTCTTCTTATCTTGGGCGATCGTGTAAAATGTATTACCATTTATCTCGTACCCTTTGAAAGTCATTATATTCGAAGATGGTAACTGGGATAGCAAGTACAGGTCATCTTCAATAGAGGTGTCATGCATGGTACGTGTCTGCAACTAGTTGGCGAAACTCCTTATTTGTTCACGTGTAATCCACTCATCAGATCGCTCCGGGTGTTTGGAGCGTAGCAAATTATTGTGTTCATCCATATACGGAGCCACCAAGGTGGAATTCTGTAGAACTGTGTAGTGTGCTTCAGTGAGAGAATGTCCGTCCATACATATTATTTGTTCCCCTCCTAGCATGCCTTTTCCATCCAGTCTGCCCTTATGCCGCGATTCAGGAACACCAATCGGCTTAAGGTCAGGAATAAAGTCAATACAAAACTCAATGACCTCCTCATTTTGATGGCCCTTGGAGATGCTTCCTTCTGGCCTAGCACGGTTATGAACATATTTCTTTAAGACTCCCATGAACCTCTCAAAGGGGAACATATTGTGTAGAAATACAGGACCCAAAACGTTAATCTCTTCGCATAGGTGAACTAGGACGTGCGTCATGATGTTGAAGAAGGATGGTGGGAACACCAACTCGAAACTGACAAGACATTGCACCAAATCATTCTGTAACCTTGGTATGATTTCTGGATCGATTACCTTCTGAGAGATTGCATTGAGAAATGCACATAGCTTCACAATGGCTAATCGAACGTTTTCTGGTAGAAGCCCCCTCAATGCAACCAGAAGCAGTTGCGTCATAATCACGTGGCAGTCATGAGACTTTAGGTTCTGGAACTTTTTCTCTGCCATGTTTATTATTCCCTTTATATTCGACGAGAAGCCAGACGGTACCTTAATACTGAGCAGGCATTCAAAGAAGATTTCCTTCTCTTCTTTGGTAAGAGCGTAGCTTGCATGACCCTGATGTATGCCGTCTTCTCCGTGCATACGTTGCTAGTCCTCCCGTGCCTCAGGTGTATCTTTTGTCTTCCCAGACACACCCAAGAAGCCAAGCAGGGTCACGCAAAGATTCTTCGTCACGTGCATCACATCGATTGCGGAGCGGACCTCTAGGTCTTTCCAATATGGCAGGTCCCAAAATATAGATTTCTTCTTCCACATGGGTGTGCGTCCGTCCGCGTCCTTCGGAACAGGTTGTCCGCCAGGACCCTTTCCAAATATCACCTTCAAATCCTTGACCATATCATGTACATCAGCACCAGAACGGTGGCGAGGCTTCGTCCGGTGATCCGCCTCACCTTTGAAATGTTTGCCTTTCTTTCTTACGGGATGCCTGCTCGGAAGAAATCGACGATGTCCCAGGTACACATTCTTCTTACAACTATTCAAATATATACTGTCGGTATCATCCAAACAGTGCGTGCATCCACGGTATCCCTTGTTTGTCTGTCCTGAAAGGTTACTGAGAGAAGGCCAATCATTGATGGTCACGAACAGCAAAGCCTTGAGGTCAAATTCTTCCCCCATGTGCTCATCCCACGCACGTACACCTGTTCCATTCCACAGTTGTAAAAGTTCTTCAACTAATGGCCTTAGGTACACATCAATGTCGTTGCCGGGTTGCTTAGGGCCTTGGATGAGCGCTGGCATCATAATGAACTTCCGCTTCATGCACAACCAAGGAGGAAGGTTATACAAACATAGAGTCACAGGCCAGGTGCTATGGTTGCTGCTCTGCTCCCCAAAAGGATTAATGCCATCTGCGCTTAGACCAAACCATACGCTCCTTGCATCATCTGCAAACTCCTTCCCGTACTTTCTTTCGATTTTTCTCCACTGCGACCCGTCAGCGGGTACTCTCAACTTTCCGTCTTTCTTACGGTCTTCTCTGTGCCATCGCATCGCCTTGGCATGCTCTTTGTTTTGGAACAAACGTTTGAACCGTGGTATTATAGGAGAATACCACATCACCTTGGCAGGAATCTTCTTCCTGGGGCGCTCGCCCTCGACATCACCAGGCTCATCGCGGCTGATCTTATAGCGCAATGCACCACATACCGGGCAAGCGTTCAAATCCTCGTACTCACCGCGGTAGAGGATGCAATCATTAGGGCATGCATGTATCTTTTGCACCTCTAACCCTAGAGGGCAGACAGCCTTCCTTGCTTCGTACGTACTCTCGGGCAATTCATTGTCCTTTGTAAGCATATCCTTTATCATTACCAGCAACTTTCCAAATCCCTTGTCAGATACACCATTCTCTACCTTCCATTGCAGCAATTCCAGTGTGGTGCCCAGCTTTTTCTTGTCACCTATGCAATTCGGGTACAACAATTTTTTGTGATCCTCTAACATGCGCTGCAACTTCTTCTTCCCCAAATCACTTGCGCAGTTTATCTTTGCATCGGCAATGGCCCGACCTAGATCATCAACGGGCTCATCTGATGCCTCTTCTTCAGCTTCTTCCCGCATTGCCGGCTCAGCTTCTTCCCGCATTACCGGCTCAGCTTCTTCCCCCATTGTTGTATCATCGTATTCAGGGAACCCATGGCCAGGATAGCTGTCGTCATCCTCTTCTTCTTCATTGTCTTCCATCATAACCCCTCTTTCTCCGTGCTTGGTCCAAACATTATAGTGGGACATGAAACCGGACTCAAACAGGTGGACGTGAATGGTTCTTGACGTAGAGTAATTGCGATCATTCTTACAGACAGCACATGGACAAGGCAGAAAACCATCCGCCCGCTTGTTTGCCTCAGCCGCAAGCAGAAAAGTTTGCACGCCCTCAACGAACTGGGGAGAGCATCGGTCATCGTACATTCATTGCCGGCTCATCTTCATTACACAACACCGAATAGACCAAATTAATACAAGTTCATACAATACTTAAATGCAACAAACAAATAACTCTCTAGCTAAAGCATTTAAATGCAACAACAAATGCGATCAAGATTGCAACTAAGGTAACAATTGATCCAACAGCATAATGATACCAAGCCTCACTATCGATGGCATATTTTCTAATATTTCTATTCTTCAAGCGCATTTTCTCCATATTGATCTTGTGATCATCGACGACATCGGCAACATGCAACTCCAATTCCATCTTCTCCCCCTCAATTCTTTTCAATTTTTCTTTCAAGTACTCGTTTTCTCTTTCAACTAAATTTAACCTCTCGACAATAGGGTCGGTTGGAATTTCCGGTTCACATACCTCCTAGATAAAAATATCTATGTCAACTTGATGGGCGTAATTTGTCATAAACACGAAATGCAACTAATAGTTTTAAAAGAGAATATACCACATCCGAATCATAACAAGGACGAGGGCCGACGGGGACGGATATCAAAACCATGGCACTATGTATAACAAACAACGTACGGGTAAGATAATTATTACATGATTAACTATATATCCAAATCACACAAACATCAATTTTTTATATAAAATTACATGAACAAGAGGCTCACCACAAGGTGGTGCCGGTGACGGGATGGTGTGGGCGATCGACGGTGGTTACGACGGAGATTTAGAAGGCACTAAGTAAAACACACCTACATATGCAAACTAAGTGTTATTTTTGACCTCAAATTGCATATAAATCAAATACTAGCACATATATATATTTCCTCCCAAATTACTAAACTCACAAATTAGTAACTATACAAAGCAAGGGAAGAGCTAATCTAGCAATGAGAGTTGAAAGGACAAAGTTGCTAACCTTTGTGATCATTTGAATGGATGGGGGCCTTCAAATCTTGACAAATTTTGGGTAAAATTTGTGAGGAGCTTGAGGGGAAAGGGGAAGAACAGAGGAGAAGTGAGGGGAAAGGGGAAGAACAGAGTGGCTCAGGTGGACGAAGGGTTTATGTACGTCGACCTATAGTACCGGTTCGTGGCACGAACCGGTACTAAAGGTGCTGGAGGGGGCCCAGACTGACAACATCCTGCCACCACCCTCATTAGTACCGGTTCGTGGCACGAACTGGTGCTAAAGGTTAGCCACGAACCGGTACTAATGAGAGCGGCCCGGCTAGCCGTTGGAACCGGCACTAATGTATACATTAGTGCCGGCTCTAATACAAAACGGCACTAATGTGCTGCACGTTTGACCCTTTTTCTACTAGTGATATAAACCGGAGGGTTTAGTCTGTAGGGGGAGAATACTCATAATCATAGGCTAGCTCCTAGGGTTTAGCCTCTACGATCTCGTGGTAGATCAACTCTTGTAATACTCATATCATCAAGATCAATCAAGCAGGAAGTAGGATATTACCTCCATCGAGAGGGCCCGAAACTGGGTAAAACATCGTGTCCCCTGCCTCCTATTACCATTAGCCTTAGATTCACAGTTCGGGACCCCCTACCAGAGATCCGCTGGTTTTGACACCGACAACAGCCTCAAAGTCCTCCCACGTAACTGTGTGGCCGCCAGCGGTGATCAACTCGGTGCAGCAAGATGCCATCGCTCCCTTATCATGTGTGTGGTCGTGGGCAGTGAGGAACGCAGAGCGGCAGGATGCCATCGCTTCCTTACTAGTTACTATGCACCACGGTGCCATGAACGACGCTTGGAGAGAGCTCTGGGACAGAGGGCCCGGACAGCCGTACAGTGTTGTGGTTTTCAAGAGCTCAAGGACAAACTACAAAGGAAATTTGGCTTCCCTTACAATTTTGCTCGTTCATTATCGCACAGGGTTCATCTTCGTTGCTTCCGGAAATAGTGTGCACTGAGGCTATTGTGTGTTGCGTTATGATTGGCCGGAACCCCAGCCATGCGGTTCGCATGTGTGCACTGTAGGATGCGCCATGGTCGAACGACTATCCACGTCCCTCACATCACATGCATGCAGCTATAGCTGGATTGGATTTATATGCGCTAAATGCCTATAAAATGCACATAATCCCCTAAATATGGTAAATGGGGCCGGAAAATTGCCAAATTTGAACACGGTGATTTGCAGGGTGTATGTTCGTCGTAGAAAAAAACACTCCAGGGCAAAGAATGAGGAAAATTTGGATTCCCTTCAATCTTGGTCATTTTCGCTCTAGAAAGCATGGAACTTCCCCAGTGATGGTTCGATTTATGAAGGGCGTGCATGATGACATAAGCCAAACCTTCTCAAATTTTTACCTGGGCATGGTGAGGTCATACCATGGCACCATGCCAGGCATCATGTTTTTCAAGCATTTATTTCATTTTTCTATAGTTGAAAACAAAATAAACAAATGTTTGTGGTTGACTATTGCCACACATTTCATCGAAATATATGTCCATTCCTTGTAAAAGGCATGAGAATTTACTAAATGGCACAAGCATCGTTTTCGAGGCCGTTCTTGTGCAGCCTTTCATGCACCGATTGTTTGAACTTGAATTATGTGCATTAATGCCTATAAACTACACATGATTCCCTAAATATGGTAAATGAACTCGGAAAAGTGCCAAATTTGAACATGGTGATTTGCACGGTGTATGTTCATCACAGAAAAAAACTCATGGACAAAGGACAAAGGAAATTTGGATCCCCCTTAAATATTGGTGATATCCCCCTCAAAGCCATGAAACTTCCTCGATGATGGTTCGATTTATGAAAGGCGTGCATGACGACATTAGGAAAACATTCTCAAATTTTTACCAGGGCACGATGAGGCCATACCATGGCACCATGCCAGGCGTCATGTTTTCCAAGCATGTATTTCATTTTTATATAGTTGTTAACCCAGTAAATGACACATTTATGGTTGACTATTGCCACACATTTCCTTGAAATATCTGCCCATTCCTTGTAAAAGGCATGAGAATGTACTAAATAACACGAGCATGGTTTTCTAGACCATTCTTGTGCACCTTTTCATGCACCAATTGTTTGAATTTCAATTATGTTCATTAATTCCTAGAAAATGCAAATAATCCCCTAAATATGGTAAATGAGCCTGGAAAAATGTCAAATTTGAACACGTTGCATCTAAGGCAGTATGTTGATCATTGGAAAAAAACGGAATGACAAACTAGGATGGAAATTTGGTGATTTCTCTCTTGAAAGCATGGAACTTCCTCGGCGATGGTTCGATTTAGAAGGGCATGCATGATGACATTAATCATATCTTCTCAGATTTTAACCAGGGCATGGTGAGGCCATATGATGATGGCACCATGCCAGGCGTCATGCTTTTCAAGCATGTGTTTCATTTTTCTATACTTGATAACCCAGTAAATGACGCGTTTGTGGTTGACTATTGCCAGGCATTCCCTTGAAATCAATTCCCATTCCTTGTAAAAGGCTTGAGAATTTACTAAATACCACGAGTATGGTTTTTCCAGATCATTCTTGTGCACCTTTTCATGCACCGGTTGTTTGAATTTGAATTATGTGGATTAATGCCTAGAAAATGCACATAATCCCCTAATATGGTAAATGAGCCCGGAAAAATGCCCAATTTGAACATGTTGCATTCGAGGGGGTATGTTGATTATAGAAAAAACTGAATGACAAGCTAGGAAGGAAATTTGGATTCCCGGCCCCTTCAATCTTGCTGATTCCCCTTGAAACCATGAAATTTCCTCGTTGATGGTTCGATTTATGAATGGCCTGCATGACGACATAAGACAAACATTCTCAAATTTTTACCAGGGCATGGTGAGGTAATACCATGGCACCACGCCAGGCGTCATGTTTTCCAAGCATGTATTTCATTTTTGTATAGTACCCAGTAAACACATTTCCTTGAAATATCCGCCCATTCCTTGTAAAAGGCATGAGAATTTACTAAATAGCACGAGCATGGTTTTCCAGACGGTTCTTGTGCACCTTTTCAAGCACCGATTGTTTGAATCTGAATTATGTGCATTAATGCCTAGAAAATGCACATAATCCCCTAAAAATGTAAATGAACCCGGAAAAGTGCCAAATTTGAACACGGTGATTAGCAAGTTTATGTTCATCATAGAAAAAGCTCATGGAGAAAGTAAAAAGGAAATTTGGATTCCCATTCAATCTCGGTGATTTAATATCGCACACAATTCATCTTTGTCGCCTCTGTGAACCGTGTGTGTTCACTCACACATGCAAAAAGAATATCCTCGTCCACTTTGTCCCCACCCACTTGCCGCCGACTCCTTCGCAACTCTGCACCTCATCAACTTCTATCGTGGCGGCCACCCTAAGCTCGACAGTGCTATTGTCGGTGGGCGGAGGTCGCGCTCCAAATGTTATAGGATTTCGCCCCTAACGCTTTCCACCACCTATCCGCACCAACATTTTAGACTCTGGTTGATTGGGGTTTTCTGCGGGATTGGTCCGGGGATTTTTCTGATGGAGAAGGTAATCAAATTAGCAAAATATTCACTCATCTCTTATCATAGTCCGTCCGTCGCTGTTAATCAACCGGCAGAAATCACTGTGGAATCATTTTTGTTCTATCTGATTCGTGGGTGTTCATTCATGTGTCCACAGTGCGAGCACAAATTGGGCAAGTGTGGTCACGGCCAGTCGGAAACGAAGTTCTATCTCACCATTCCGGATGACTTTAGGGAGCGCTCGATATGTTCAATCTCAACCTACCATGGTTGGCATGGCATAAATTTGTGAGCATGTACCGTCTGTTGCTACATTATCTATATATTTGCATCAAATCTTTGTTACATTATCTATTTTTAATTATGTATTTTTGTACTTTGCTTTCATCTATATATTGATCTATTCTATCAGTTACTCCCACATTTGCATCTTGCTTTGTTATTTCAGTATATCTAATTTACGATATTAATTTTCATTTCAAGCAGTACATCCCTTGCTTTGCAAGAAAAGGAGTAGACGGAAATCTTGGGCTTTACTTTGTTGATGACTCCCAGGATGTCATATTGACAACACAGCATGGACTTACAATGACGGTTAGCGTAAAACTTGATAAAGATGGTCACTCCTATTTTAATGCGGACCTTTGGTGAAAAATGTCGAAGTGTTATGAACTGAAAGCTGGCAATAAAATTCTAGTGTGTGCACCATAGCCTGGTCTAAGTAACATGGATGTTTACTTCCCCAACATCATTAGCCGATCAAAGTCTGATCGAGGTTAGCGTCCTTTCAACTTTCTCCATGATGTCCTATTACATAGCAAAATCAGGGTATTTGTTCTGACTAATTGATCACTATTTAAGTAACCAATTGTGATTTCATTTTCTGACTCCATTCCTAGGAGTAACAAATTCTATTTACCCATTTATGCATAGTATATATTCTTCTGCCAAGTTCTGAATAAATAATACCTTTCCACCTTTTAAGCAGGATATGTTGGATGCATAGTGAATGATCTGTATGTTACTAAGAGTACCAAATTTCACTAGAAGGACTTGAAGAATGTCATAAACTATGTTGATAACCTGACAGACATAGCACATCATATGAACGCTGGATTTTGGATGGGATTATTTATACCTGTGATGCACACATTGAACAAGACCAATTGTGTGACCAAAACGCGGGTAAAAAGTCTTATTTTAATGTTGATGCTCATAAACCATATATATCTTCAACGATATGTTATAATTGGTTTTTATTAGACATTTCAATAGAAATTGCCCGCTGTAGCAGTTGCTAGATCGATTTCCCAGCGTGGTCGAATTACACTTGTGCCTACTAATAACGCGGAAGGGATTGCAAGGTACTGCATTTCCCGCAGAAGTGGAACCGTTCAAATTAACAAGTTCTCGCTCATCGTGGCAATGCATCCATATTGGAACAATTGGAGACACTGTTCTACTCATGCTCTACCAAGGCAGAGGAGGGCCCTTCTTTTTCATTCACGAGATGTCGATTCGCCGTGATCAAGCTACTTCCAGTGGATAGTTGTGGTTGCTGGCCCTCAGCTTCTTAAAATGTGCTAGCCGTTATTATGTTAAGTATGTAGATATGGACCATATGGTTGTTCGCCCTTAGCCTCTTAAAATGTGATAGTTCACTACAAAAAAATAAACTTCCATGATGATACGTGTTTGTCACAGTAGGTCAAGTTTTTTGTCATGCATGTACATCCATGACGATTTTATGACAGAATCAAGATAGTCATACTTGTGCTGTTGTTGAAGTGTTCCATAACATGACCAAAATTATCATCACGGAAGTATCCACTTCCATGACGATAAATCACGCGACATAGAAGTTCTTTCGTCAAGGGTGGCTAACACGTGACATCCACCGTAACGGGTCACCGTCAAGCTTTCGGGTCCGGTTTTGGATCCGATAACCGGCTAACAGCCACGACCAATGGGGATTTTTTACGTGTAAATTTCTCATTGGCCAGAGGAACCACGTTTCAGCACCTGAAAAGGACAAATGTCAACTGCCTAATGGACAGGAGGCGCCTATGTTACATCGGCACGTGGCAAAGCCCAACAACAGCCCATTTAGGTTTAAAAGGCCAGCCCAGTCAAAATTAGCAGGCTGGCCCATTAACGGCCTACTTGGAGACGACACATTCATAGTTAAGGCCCGTACAGGTATTGTCAAATCATCCTGTCAACGGCCCAATCTAAACTTCTCATCATCGTGGTCCATGGTCACTTCTGGTCCGTTAACAACCCGCTAAGTATTTCGGTCCAATTACGGCCTGGGGTGTTTTCGACCTGTTAAAGGTCCTGCTTCATTTGGGCCCATTTTTTGGCCCTTGAAACATTTAGCCCATAAATGGCCGTCAAGGATTTGGGTCATATTCAGCCATGTCTGACATTCGGCCTATTAGAGGCCCACTATAGATTTGGGCCACTTCCAGCCTGTTGTGACATTCGGCCTGTTAGAGGCCCACTGTAGATTTGGGCCTCTTCCAGCCTGTTGAGACAATCGGCCTGTTAGAGGCCCACTATAGATTTGGGCCACTTCCAGCCTGTTGTGACTTTTGGCCTGTTAACGTTGAAACGAAATCCATTGGCCATATATGGCCCAATGTCACATCGGGCCTATTAACGGCCCATATAAAACTGATACTAATCAAGCCTGACCGAACTTCCGGCCTGTTAAAGGCCCGTGTAGTAGGTTGGCGCATTTACGGCCCGTCTGAATTTCGGCCTATGAACGATCTGCTTTGTGACTGGGCCAACACGAGTTGAGATAATTTTCGGCCTGCTAATGACCAGTGGGTTATTTGGCACAATAAGGGCCCAATCTCACTCTCGGCCTATTAAAGGCCCATGTAACTTATAGGCTCAAGACATTTACACATGTTAACGGCCTATTGTTCTGAGGGCCCAGATTATATTTATGCCTGTTAATGGCCCACTAGGTGCACAGCCCTAATAAAGATATGGAAGCTTATGCTGATTTAGGACCAGATATTTTTAGTGGGCTACATACAAATTACGACCCATAATCATTTTTAGCCCAATTGGAATGGGCCTAACGGATGTTGGCACGTTGGTCTCCAACGAAGCTTTTGGCCGAATACATTACAAAGATAAACCTACACTATACAAAAATAGCGCCGTAATTTGTACAGCCTTTGGCAACACGATAAATGTTGTATCACAACAAAATAAATTCCAGCCATACAACAAAAGGTCTGTTGGTATAAAGTTTACAGTCCTTGCAGATAAAAGCACCATCAGATGTATAGAAGCACAGATCATTTGACCTTAGTGCTAATGTTTCGGGCTGTAGAATCTGATGGAGCAGCATGATCATTCCCTTTTTCCGCCATTGCTCTTGAACAACGAAGCAAATGTCAGATAGTCTGGTTTCAAAACAATTCATATCTTGATGACATTTATCAACCACTATTCTTGTTTTCAAAACGACATCCATTAGGGATTGGACTTGTGTCTGGAGCACATATATATCACTCTATCTAGCCGAACGATTTTGTTCAGTAGGCGATTTGATTGAGGTTACCTTGACAACCAACCCAGAATTACGCAGGAAGGTGCATTTTGCACTATTAGTGGAGAGATACTGACGCACTGCAACAAGAGGTGTCATTGTGCATGTGGTAGCCTCGTCACCTTCAGGTGGTTGTGGTTGTTCAATCATTTGTTCGATAGCTTGCTGAAAGTTTGAACTTGTAGATTAGTGTACTAGATAAGTTACTAATGAGACAAAAACAAACAAAGTAGGTTTCACGTTTATACATAACTTATTTTGGTGAACTACTGTAATACATTAGCATGTATTGTAGTGCCAACTACATAATAAAATCACTTTCAGAAAATATGGTCATGTAGCATGCCTACTATATTCTCTATTTCCTCACATTCGTTGACATGTAAGGGTAAAGAGACATGGTCTAAAGTAGGACGAACATAGTATGACATCATTCATATCATGGGCAAACAGATATCAAACAGACAGGCTATTGTATCATTGTGTGGGAACGTGAACATCACAACTAGATTACAGATCAAGACCAAAAGAATATCCTTCCTCTCTTTTCAACCATTTAAGGTGAAATGAGACGTTAAGACAACTATGTATAAAAGTGAATAGAGTAACTGACATTGGCTGCAAACCAAGCAGTTAAATGAACATGTCATAGTAACAAGCAGTTCAAAGGCAGAAGGAGTAAGGACTTACAATAGTGGCTTGAACTAGTGTGCTCATTCCCTTCATCTTGCTGGTGTGGCAATCCTTGAAGATCTGCAATGCATTCGGTTCAGGGTTTTTTTGTCCGCACGGGCTTTCCTCTGTATTTGGAACAAGTGAATATAGATACAATAATATTGCACAGAAAAAAGAAGGAAGTAACAACTACTTACAAGAGCCTCACATTGTGCAATATAGCTACGAGATCATGTTTTCTATTGGAATTTCACTTTAGAACGGTTGGTCTTGTTCTTCAAAAAGTTAGCCTAGAAGAAGATATACTTGTAAGGCACATACGTAAATACAAGTTCAATATGTGATCTGATCAAATAGATATACCCTACCTGATACTTTGGATCAGACCAGTGTTTGACAAGGGCTATCCAGTCTTCATCTGTAATATATTCCACTGGAGATGTTTGGGCAATTTCATTGTTAGCCTTGCCTCCAAAGTGAGTTTGCCTAAGGTGATACTGATACTATCGTAGAGAAGACTGAAAAACATGACTGCATGCTTGTTTAGTTGCATCATAATCCAACTTGAACCTTATCTGTTGAAAAAAGAATGTGAGTCTTATTAGGAGGAAGCTAGAAAGTATGGGACAGAGCAAGACAATATTACAAATTGCGATGAATAACATTACTTACAGATAAATGGTCAAGGAAGGTGTTCAACTCGGTATCGTATTTCTCATTCCTGTATTGGATCCACGTTGGGAGGATACATTCATGACACCTAATGGCAACTGCTGCCTCTGATACTAACTTGGCTAAATCTATAGCATCACATGGCCTTTTTAAACCTGTCTCAAAATGGATCTGCATTCTTCCTCCCTTAGATTTCGTTAATCTGTCAAGCATTATCTCTGATGTCTGTTTCCGCTTGCGCCGTGGGGCTAGTTCAACAACGAATATGGAAATTGTTAGTGCAAATCAAACTGTGAGAGTACATATAAAGGAGCATGCAACTGCAACTTGACTCGTTCAGGTACCTCCTTGGTGTTGATGCTCATGAGGTTCATATGATCTTGCCAAGTCCCGTTGTGTCAGCAGTGCTTCGGAAGTAGTGTTAGTTGTGAAGGCAGCTTGGGAACTGGCTAGATGCGGAGCAAACAGACGAGTAACTTGTTGAGATGCCGGTGTCGTGGGAGTAAGTCTGACAGTAGGAATAGGGGGTATGTATGAGGAGGCAAGGTCCTAGCAACGGTGAGGTTGTACATGCCCGTTTACGAGTTCAGGCCCCTCTCGGAGGAGGTAAAAGCCCTACGTCTCGGTGCCCTGAGGTTGTGTCGACTAGATATGCGTGAATGTTACAAGGGGTGCGAATCCTTGTGCCAGAGGAGGAGGGTGGCTTATGTAGAGTGTGTGAGGACCCTCCCTGACCTTCGTTACACAAGGTTCAATGTGAGTTAAGAAGGGGCATTACTGGTAATGCCTGCCATATATGATCATTAAGACTACAGAGTGAACTCCTGACCGTTGCCATCTAGGGATGACTTTAGATCTTCTATACACCGAGTGGTTCTTCATATGGTCGAGTGACTATGCTGTGGCCAGTGGAATTCAGGTATTCGAGTGGAACCTTCTGTCGAGGGGATTGCACTTCGGGATGATTCCAGTCGGTATTCTCTGTTGGTCCTTGAGTTCATTTGATTGTAGGCGGTGTCCTTGGGTGGGGTGTCTAGGTCAGGCCTAGGACCCTACCCTAGGTACATGTCCTCGTCATTAGCCCCGGAATGGATTGAGGTCCGAGTGGATAAAAGGTTGAAGTTGACTCCGACTCAGTTAAATGCTTTTGGGCATCTCATTGAAGTCTGGAAAATACACGAGAACTCTCAATCTTGCTTCAGTTGGCTCGATCGATTCTGATAGCTTGAAGCTGTCGAGTGAATAAATGTAGTAATCCTTCGAGTGGATTAGGACGCGAAATCTTAGACGCGGTTGACTGCTCATGGTTCCCGTATTACACGGGATTCGAAATTTCAGAGAAGCGCGCCGGACGGGGCATGGCGTGATAAGCGGAACGAATCGGACCGGGATGCCTCGATTTCCGTGCCGCCTTTTTCACCACGTATCGCTCCTGCGCTGGTGATGGGATATGATTTGATTGCTGGGAGCCACAGGTCAGCCACTCGAAACCAGCCTCATATAAGGCGTCGAAGCCGATGCGCGGTACAGTGCCTTCAATTGATCTCCATCCTCTCTTCCTCTCTGCCCCCTTTCTCCCTGCTCACCACGCCTCTCCTCGGCCCTCTCAAGCTCCCCACAATGGTGAAGGAGAAGACCGTGGCTCTGGAGCGCTCAAAGAAGGGGTCGGCAACGAAGAAGGGAAAGAAGAGGACACGAGGCTCGTCGTCGCGTTCCAACTGCCGCGTAGCTGGATCCAGGAGGATTGGACCCGCTCGACGGAATCACTGGAGGACTCGGAGAATCTTGCTCATGATGGCTTGATGACACCCGGGTCCTGGAGATTTCCTGGGGAGGAGTTTGAGCCTCAGCCACGCGAATGGTGAGTGTGTCCTCCTCACCACCTGCTACCTCTTCAGCACTGCGTTGGTTTTCCCTTGAAGAGGAAAGGGTGATGCAGCAAAGTAGCGTAAGTATTTCTCTCGGTTTTTGAGAACCAAGGTACCAATCCAGTAGGAGGCTCCTCAAAAGTCCCTCATACCTACACAAACAAACAAGAATCTCGAAACCAACGCGATAAAGGGGTTGTCAATCCCTTCATGGTAACTAGCGAAAGTGAGATCTGATAGGGATAATAAGATAAGATAAATATTTTTGGTATTTTTATGATATAGATTGGTAAGTAAAGATTGCAAATAAAGATAGATGGAAAACTTAATGATAAAAGATAGACCCAGGGGCCATAGCTTTCACTAGTGGCTTCTCTCAAGATAGCATAACTATTGCGGTGGGTGAACAAATTACTGTCGAGCAATTGATAGAAAAGCGCGTTTGTCACGCCCAATATGCGATACTATCCTAAAGAGACTCGAAGGTCCAACCAAGGATAGAACCGCATATTGATATGCTTTTGCAAGGTGGATAACATTACATCAACATTACATAATAGATGGGGATACATACATAAGGCATACAATGCCACATGAATACAACATCATACATAAGATCAACATCCAACTACGGATGAAACACAAACAGAAGCTCAAACGACATCCACCCTGCTAGCCCAGGCTGCCGACCTGGAACCTATCCCCTGATCGAAGAAGAAGCAGAAGAAGAACTCCAAACAAGCAAACATCGCTCTCGCGTCATGATCATCGCATAACCTGTACCTGCAACTGTTGTTGTAGTAATCTGTGAGCCACGATGACTCAGCAATCCCATTACCATGGGTATCAAGACTAGCAAAGCTTAATGGGAAAGGAAGGGGTAAAGTGGTGAGGTTGCAGCAGCGGCTAAGCAAGTATGGTGGCTAACATACGCAAATAAGAGCGATAACAGAAGCAAAGGAACGGTCGTGAAGCTAACAATGATCAAGAAGTGATCCTGAACTCCTACTTATGTCAAACATAACCCAAAGACCGTGTTCACTTCCCGGACTCCGCCGAGAAGAGACCATCACGGGTACACACGCGGTTGATGCGTTTTAGTTCGGATCAGGTGTCAAGTTATCTACAACCGGACATTAACAAATTCCCATCTTCCACATAACCGCGGGCACGGCTCTCGAAAGTTTATACCCTGCAGGGGTGTCCCAACTTAGCCCAAGATAAGCTCTCGCGATCAACGAAATATATTCCTTCTCCCAGGAAGACCCGACCAGTCTCGGAATCCCGGTTTAGAAGACATTTCGACAATGGTAAAACAAGACCAGCAAGACCGCCCGATGTGTCGACAATCTCGATAGGAGTCGCACGTATCTTGTTCTCAGGACACACTAGATAAGCTAAGCATACAAGTACCGACGTAACCGAAGTTGCCAAGGGATGGTCCCGCACGGTGCTCTAGTTTGGACCAACACTTAGACAAGCATTGGCCCGGGGGGGGGGGGGGGGCTATAATAAAGATAACCCTTGGGTTAATTACTCCCAAGGGAAAAGTAGGTGGGGGTGAGGCAAATGGTAAAATCAAGGTTGGGCCTTGCTGGAGGAGTTTTATTCAAAGCGAACTGTCAAGTGGGTCCCATAAATCACCCGAACGCGTAAGGATCGCAAAATCCGGGAACATAACACCGGTATGACGGAAACTAGGGCGGCAAGAGTGGAACAAAACACCAGGCATAAGGCCGAGCCTTCCACCCTTTACCAAGTATATATATGCATTAATTAAATAAGAGATATTGTGATATCCCAACAAAATCCTGTCCATCATGGGGCAATCTTCAACTTCACCTGCAACTAACAACGCTATAAGAGGGGCTGAGCAAAGCGGTAACATAGCCAAGCAACAGTTTGCTAGGAAGGGTGTCAAAGGTTAGAGGTTCATGGCAATTGGGAGGCTTGAAGAGCAAATGATAGGTAGCGCAGCAAAGCGATAGAATGAAGCAACTAGCATAGCAATGATAGTAGTGAGATCCAGGGTAGCGGTCATCTTGCTTGAAATCCCGCAAGGAAGAAGAACTAGTCCATGAAGAAGATGAAGCCATGAAGACGAACCACACATAGACGAACGCATCCTCACGATCGCAATGAAACGGGAACTGTCGAGAAGAAGCACACAACATGGTAAACACACCACACATAGACAAGACATGATGCACAACAAGCATGATGCATGACAAAGGCTACATGAAGCTACTCATGGCAAGAGATGATGCAAACAAGAACAACACATCAAAGCAAGTTTAAATGAGGTCGGGAACAACATATAACAATTACGGTAATTCCTCATATGCAAATTTAGAAATTGGTCCAGAACTGAATAAACCTTATGTTCAAGTTGTTAAACAGCAAGTTAAGATGCACCAATATGATCTACACGAGATTCTAGTCAAGTTACATATAAAGTTCATTTAGTTCGGAGCTACGGTCTAGAAGATATGAGCAAAAACAAGTTAAGCATGGCATTGATGCAAAATGCATACAAACATCAAGCAAACACCTCAAAACAAGGATGCAACATGATAATATGAAACTCCATGCAAAATCAAGCAAGTTTCATATAGAGCACACTCAAAACGGAGCAACGGTTCAACACATACACTCTATACAAGTTATAACAACAATTTGTCCAAAACAGCAACTAGGCATATTGCAAGCATCAAAACAACAAGCTACAGCATCCCAACAAGAAAACAAAAGGCATGGACATGAATTACAGGTAAAGCATGACAAAACATGAACACTGAGCTATCTCCAGAAACCACTATAACATGCTCAAAAGGACATGGCAAGATTGCAAATAATAACAGTTCCAGGCTTAGCAGAAATAACATCAGGTTGCAAGGTATTGAGCTATCAAACAACATGTTAAAGGAACTTAACATGGCAAACAAAGGCATGGCATGAATCTACTAATCTCATATAACAAAAGTCCCTTACTGACCATGAGCCAAAAAGGCACAGAAAATATGATGGTACCCATGTAAACGTAGCAAGTTATATGACAGATTCAAACATGGCAGGAACAACAATAAGTAGGCATGTTGGTGAGCTTGAACCACTCACCACAGAGCAACACATGGCATGTCAAGGCAACCAACAGTAAGAAGACATGTTCATGAAGCGAAGCATGGCAAGAGCAAGTTCATAGCATGCTTGGATCACTAACAACAATCATGGCAACGTTGATCTTAATGTTAACAGGATGACATCAAAATTATTTAGCAATTTTGGAGCAAGATTACAACAAGCTACATCAAGCTATAAATGCAAATAGGGGTATGGATGGATAGAGCATGACATGTATAACAAAACATCCTTAGTGAACATCTCCAGATTATGCATAGAATGACTTGTAGCAGCAGGTTTACATAGCATCATATTATAACAGAATCAGCCTAGCAAAACAGCAACATCAAGTACCCTACTTTGCAAGCTCGATGCACTCACTACAACACTCACAAAAATACATGGATGGCACCCCTGTGAAGATGGCATGGCATAGTTCAAAATTCATGTAGAACTCATGCTCATAAGATGCACACATCAAACATGGCAAAAATGACAAATGAGCAAGTTATAACAGTTTCAGCAGATTAACATCACATAGCACTCTTGCAACGATGATTCAGGCACCAACGTGAACTCAAATGAACATGATGCAATGGAATGAAATGAAGTACTCGTCGAGGCGAACAATTTGACATATTACACGCACGAAACGGAGCAGTATGCAGCAAGTTATGATGCGTTGAACATGGCATGATAATGTCAAAATCTCAGGGACTGTGGAAAACGGGGTCAACCTTCGATCCAGATCTAGGGTTCCTCGCACGCGGATCAAGGCAGGGGCGCGAGCTCGCCGGAGAGCTCGCCGGAAAGGGCGAGGAAGGGCGGATCCGGGCCGGGAGGAGCTCGCCGGAGCTCGGGGAGGAGGCCTCCCGGCGAGGGGACGCCGGAGCGCGGCGGCTCGGCGGAGGAGGCCGGGGTCGGCGTGGGCGGCGCGGCACGAGCCCTCCTGGCTCGGGCGCGGGAGGAGGTGGCGGGGCCGGCGGGGAAGCGACTGGGGGCGGCGGCCGGCCGGGGCGGCGACCGACGGCGGCAGGCGGAGATCCACGGCGGCGGCCGGCAGCGGGGACGCGGCAGGCCGGGCGGAGGGCGAGCGGGCGCGGGCCCCGGGGGCCGGGGACGGGCTCGGTGGGCCGGCGGCGCGCGCGGTGGCCGGGAGGCCACGTGGCGCTTCCTGGTTGGTGGAGGGCGGCGGAACGGACGCGTTCGGGTCCAGATCGGACATGTCCGGCGGGCGAGAGGAGCGGGGCTAGGGTTTCGGGGGGATTCATCCGCGAATTTAGACGGGGAGGGCATATTTATAGGTAGAGGGAGCTAGGGGAGTCCAAATGAGGTGCGGTTTTCGCCCACACGGTCGTGATCGAACGACAGAGAGCATGGAGGGGGTTTGGATGGGTTTTGGGCAACTTTGGAAGGGGTGTTGGGCTGCACACAAAAGAGGCTTTTACGGTTACCCGGTTAACCGTTGGAGTACCAAACGACCTCCAAATGGCACGAAACTTCACAGGCGGTCTACCGGTGCTATACAAAGGGCGCTTGGCAAACCTCGTTCCATTTCGAGAATGTTTAACACCCGCACACAAAAAGAGGCAAAAGGGGGCGCCGGGGAACATAGGAGTGCTGGATTGCAAAATGGACAACGGGGAAAATGCTCGGATGCATGAGACGAACACGTATGCGAAATGAGATGCACATGATGACATGGAAATATGCAACATGCAAGCAAATGATATGGAAAAGATGGAAAATAACTGGCGGACACCTGGCGCAACGAATCCGGGGCGTTACAGCATTGTTATGAGATTATCTATGCATGATCATGTATATAGGCATCACGTCCACCTCAAGTAGATCGAAATGATTCTGCATCTACTACTGTTACTCCACACATCGACTAACTCCTGCCTGCATCTCGAGTATTAAGTTCATAAGAACAGAGTAACACATTAAGAAAGATGACATGATGTAGAGGGATAAACTCATGCAATATGACATAAACCACATCATTTTATACGCGATGGCAACAATACAATACGTGCCTTGCTGCCCCTGCTGTCACTGGGAAAGGACACCGCAAGATTGAACCCAAAGCGAAGCACTTCTCCCATTGCAAGAAAGATCAATCTAGTAGGCCATATCAACCCCTAACAAAGCAACGCATAAACTAGGGTTTAAGCTTCTGTCACTCTAGCAACCCATCATCTACTTATTACTTCCGCATGCCTTCCTCTAGGCCCAAATAATGGTGAAGTGTCATGTAGTCGATGTTCACATAACACAACTAGAGGAAAAGACAACATACATCTCATCAAAATATCGAACGAATAACAAATTCACACGACTACTACTAGCAACCCACAGGTACCAATTCGAGGCTCAGATACCAACTTGTCACGCCCAATATATGATACTATCCTAAAGAGACTCGAAGGTCCCACCAAGGGTAGAACCGCATATTGATACGCTTTTGCAAGGTGGATATCATTACATCAATATTACATAATAGATGGGGATACATACATAAGGCATTCAATGCGACATGAATACAACATCATACATAAGATCAACATCCAACTACGGATGAAACACAAACAGAAGCTCAAACGACATCCACCCTGCTAGCCCAGGCTGCTGACCTGGAACCTATCCCCTGATCAAAGAAGAAGCAGAAGAAGAACTCGAAACAAGCAAACATCGCTCTCGCGTCATGATCATCGCATAACCTGTACCTGCAACTATTGTTGTAGTAATCTGTGAGCCACGAGGACTCAGCAATCCCATTATCATGTGTATCAAGACTAGCAGAGCTTAATGGGAAAGGAAGGGGTAAAGTGGTGAGGTTGCAGCAGCGGCTAAGCAAGTATGGTGGCTAACATACGCAAATAAGAGTGAGAAGAGAAGCAAAGGAACGGTCGTGAAGCTAGCAATGATCAAGAAGTGATCCTGAACTCCTACTTATGTCAAACATAACCCAAAGACCGTGTTCACTTCCCAGACTCCACCGAGAAGAGACCATCACGGCTACACACGCGGTTGATGCGTTTTAGTTCGGATATGGTGTCAAGTTATCTACAACTGGACATTAACAAATTCCCATCTTCCACATAACCGCGGGCACGGCTCTCGAAAGTTTATACCCTGCAGGGGTGTCCCAACTTAGCCCATGATAAGCTCTCACGATCAATGAAGGATATTCCTTCTCCCAGGAAGACCCGATCAGTCTCGGAATCCCGGTTTACAAGACATTTCGACAATGGTAAAACAAGACCAGCAAGACTGCCCGATGTGTCGACAATCCCGATAGGAGTCGCACGTATCTCGTTCTCAGGACACATCGGATAAGCTAAGCGTACAGGTACCAACGTAACCCAAGTTGACAAGGGATGGCCCCGCACGGTGCTCTAGTTTGGACCAACACTTAGACAAGCATTGGCCCGGGGGGGGGCTATAATAAAGATGACCCTTGGGTTAATTACTCCCAAGGGATAGGTGGGAGTGAGGCAAATGGTAAAACCAAGGTTGGGCCTTGCTGGAGGAGTTTTATTCAAAGCAAACTGTCAAGGGGGTCCCATAAATCACCCGACCGCATAAGGAACGCAAAATCCGGGAACATAACACCGGTATGACGTAAACTAGGGCGGCAAGAGTGGAACAAAACACCAGGCATAAGGCCAAGCCTTCCACCCTTTACCAAGTATATATATGCATTAATTAAAGAAGAGATATTGTGATATCCCAACAAAATCCTGTCCATCATGGGGCAATCTTCAACTTCACTTGCAACTAACAACGCTATATGAGGTGCTGAGCAAAGCGGTAACATAGCCAAGCAACGGTTTGCTAGGAAGGGTGTCAAAGGTTAGAGGTTCATGGCAATTGGGAGGCTTGAAGAGCAAATGATAGGTAGCGCAGCTGTGACGCCCCCAATTCAATCGTACACTAATCATACACGCAAATGTGTACGATCAAGATCAGGGACTCACGGGAAGATATCACAACACAACTCTAAAAATAAAATAAGTCATACAAGCATCATAATACAAGCCAGGGGCCTCGAGGGCTCGAATACAAGTGCTCGATCATAGACAAGTCAGCGGAAGCTACAATATCTGAGTACAGACATAAGTTTAACAAGTTTGCCTTAAGAAGGCTAGCACAAACTGGGATACAGATCGAAAGAGGCACAGGCCTCCTGCCTGGGATCCTCCTAACTACTCCTGGTCATCGGCAGCGGGCTGCACGTAGTAGTAGGCACCTCCAATGTAGTAGGAGTCGTCGTCGACGGTGGCGTCTGGCTCCTGGGCTCCGGCATCTGGTTGCGACAACCGAGTAGAAGGGAAAGGGGGAAAAGAGGAGAAAAAGCAACCGTGAGTACTCATCCAAAGTACTCGCAAGCAAGGAGCTACACTACATATGCATGGGCATATGTGTAAAGGGCCATACGGTGGACTGAACTGCAGAATGCCAGAATAAGAGGGGGATAGCTAATCCTGTCGAAGACTACGTTTCTGGCAGCCTCCGTCTTGCAGCATGTAGATGAGAGTAGACTAAAGTCCTCCAAGTAGCATCACATAGCATAATCCTACCCAGCGATCCCCTCCTCGTCGCCCTGTTAGAGCGCGATCACCGGGTTGTATCTAGCACTTGGAAGGGTGTGTTTTTTTAAGTATCCGGTTCTAGTTGTCATAAGGTCAAGGTACAACTCCAAGTTGTCCTGTTACCGAAGATCACGGCTATTCGAATAGATTAACTTCCCTGCAGGGGTGCACCACATAGCCCAACACGCTTGATCCCATTTGGCCGAACACACTTTTCTGGGTCATGCCCGGCCGCGGAAGATCAACACGTCGCAGCCCCACCTAGGCCAACAGAGAGGTCAGTACGCCGGTCTAAACCTAAGCGCACAGGGGTCTGGGCCCATCGCCCTTAGCACACCTGCACGTTGCGAACGCGGCCGGAAGCAGAACTAGCCCCCTTAATACAAGATCAGGCTTACATTCCAATCCGGCGCGCGCCACTCAGTTGCTGACGTCACGAAGGCTTCGGCTGATACCACGACGTCGAGTGCCCATAACTTTCCCACGTAGTTGGTTAGTGCGTATAGGCCAGTAGCCAGACTCAGATCAAATACCAAGATCTCGTTAAGCGTGTTAAGTATCTGCGAATGCCGACCAGGGCCAGGCCCACCTCTCTCCTAGGTGGTGTCAACCTGCCCTATCGCTCCGCCACAAAGTAACAGTCGGGGGCCGTTGGGAACCCAGGCCCACCTCTACTGGGATGGAGCTACCTGTCCTTCCAGCCCCCACATCGGAATCACTTGCGGGTACTCAACGAACTGACCCGACTTTAGTGACCATCTGTATAGTATGTATGTATGTATGTATAGTATATACCCGTGATCACCTCCCGAGTGATCACGGCCCAATAGTACAGCAAGGCAGACTAACAAGAATGTAGGGCCATTGATGATAAACTAGCATCCTATACTAAGCATTTAGGACTGCGGGTAAGGTATCAATGACTGTAGCAACAATGACAGGATATGCAATAGAATAGGAGTAACCGAACAGTAACATGCTACACTACTCTAATGCAAGCAGTATAGAGAAGAATAGGCGATATCTGGTGATCAAGGGGGGGGGGGGCTTGCCTGGTTGCTCTGGCAGGAGAGTGGGGTCGTCAACACCGTAGTCGTACTAGGTAGCCATGGCGTCGGCCTCGGTGTCTAGCGAGAGAAGAGGGGGAAGAAACAATAAATACTTAAGCAAACAGATGCATAGCGATGCATGACATGACAAGTAACGGTGCTAGGGGTGCCCTAACACGGTATGAGGTGATACCGGTGAAGGGGGGGAACAATCGGGAAAGTATCCCCGGTGTTCCGCGTTTTCGGGCAGAGGAGCCGGAGGGGGAAAGTTGCGAGTTTGATATGTTAGGGGTGTGTGGCGACGAACGGGTTGTGTATCCGGATTCGTCTCGTCGTTCTGAGCAACTTCCATGTATAAAGTATTTTCATCCGAGTTACGGATTAAAAGATATGATTTTCTAAAGATTTAAATCATTTTCTGATTTTAATTAGTTATTTAATTCTAACATTATCCAAAACAGTGAATGATGACGCAGGCATGACATCAAAGTGATGTCAGCAGGTCAACTGGTCGGTTGACCAGTCAAACCAGACAGGTGGGTCCAGTGGGACCCACATGTCATTGTCAGGGTCACTAAGAGGGGGTTTAGTCTAACTAAATGGGTTAATTAGTGGGTGGGCCCCATCAGTCAGTGTCTAACTAGGTTTTAGTTAATTAACTTAATTAATTAGCCGTTTATATATTTGTTTTTATTTGTTTTATGGCATGGGGCCCGCATGTCAGTGGCAGTAGCTGCCACGTCAGCACGTTGACTGGGTCAACCCAGTCAACGGGGCCCTCAGGACTCAATGGTCAGCGACACAGAGGCGGGGGCCACTGCCCCACATCGGCGTCGGCGCCGAAGCGACTCCGTGGACCCAAACAGAGGCGGCCCCCCTCGCCGGAGTTGGCCGGAATCGCGCTACGGGGCTCGGGGTGGAGCGGGCTAGGCCCATTCCAAGGCCCACGCCGTGGTGCATTCAATGGAGGTGGTGGCTTGGTCGGAGGAGGGCCGCAGCGTCGCCGGCGGCAAGCGGGGCGGACGCCGGTGTTCGGCCGCGAGAGGGAAACGGCGCAGCGGCACGACAGCAAGTACCCTAAATGGCAAGGAGGCTTCTACGAACGCGTGCGAGCACAACGGCCACGAGCCCGGGACCAAATGGTCACCGGATGGCTATCGGCGACGAGCGCGTTCGGCGATGCGCTCGGGCAAGTTGGGGGCGGCGCGTCCAACTAGCGAACGGCGTCGAGAGAGGGGGGGAGGGAGCGGGGGCTCACCGAGCGGCAACACGGTGGCCCTTGGCGGCTTAGTAGCTGTAGAGGGCGTCGCTGGAGTTGGGGATGAGCGGCGGCGAGGTGGAGGAAGAAGACGACCTCGTCCACGACGCTGCGACGTCGCGGATCTCGAATCAATGGTCGGGGACGATGAGGCGGGCGACGAGGGTGTCGGTGTACTAAAGTAGGGGTACCTTAGTATCCCGAACTTGTGCACGGGCAGTTGCAGCACCCAGCGGCAAGGCTTGCCGGGCGTCCGCCAAGATCCTCCGTAGATCCTATTGGTGCCATTCAAGAACAAAGTGTTTAACTGAGAAGACAGAGCCCCGGCAAGAGGAGCTTGCCAAGAAGGACAAGACCCCGGCAAGAGGGGCTTGCCGGGAAGGCCAACCAAGGCATTTAAAGAGACTTGCCGCGACGCACCATGCGTCCCGGCAAGACCCGGCGAGCGGCAAGCTTGCGGGTGCGACAAGACAGCGACCGCGGCAAGGCGCTTGCCGCGGCGAAGCCACCACTCTGCGCCCACGCTCCAGCGCATCCGACGACGTGTCGCCACAGGATCGTTCCTGGTGCACGTGGCGAGTAGTTGTGCAGCCAAGCGGTGCGAGGTGGCAAGTGGAGATGATGAGAAGGCCATCGTGGCGATCGGTGCTGCCCCTAACGGTCGTTTCTTGCACTGTTTGGGCGACCGGACGGGCATTAAATGCCTTTGTCCCCTGCCGTCAGAGTTAGGTAGGGGGGACTGTAGATAGCGGTTGTACCAAACCCTCTTTTTACTTTTTTACCCCTCTCTCTGCGTTGCCACCTGTCGGTGACCCCTTTAACCTATAAAAAGGAGGCCCATGCGCACGTAGAGGGGGTTCGTGTCAGGACCCCGACTCAATGTCACATCGATCTAGCCTGTAACACCTCATATCACTTTGCGGCCTCACGCACGGTATCCCCACGGGTGTCGCCTTACCTTTGCCCGGGACCGTTTGCGCCTTTTGGCACACGTATATGATAGTGTCGCTAGCATCCATATGAAAAGGAGCCCGGGCTGACATGGCTAGTTGTAAACCCAAAGTGGCACAGACTTATAGGGACAGGCATCCATGACCCAGCATCGAACGTGTCGGTCATCAGCAAGTAAGTTCCGGGCTATAGCACTGGGCTAGCAGGACTCCGGTAAACCGGGCTGTAGCGGGCTAACAGGACTCCGGTACTCAATGTGTGACATTTCCCCGAAGGGACAGACACAGGAACGAAGAAGGACACATGCCGGCCAGCCAAGTGTTCCGGAGTAGTAGCAAGCTACCATGGCTCAGTGGAATCACTAGGAGACATTTCCCGGTAAGAGAGGCTACTAAAGATAAACAACTAGATAGTCAGATCCCACACATACCAAGCATTTCAATCATACACACAATATGCTCAATATGTGCAAATACAACAAGGCATCACAACATGACTCTATGACACAAGTACTTTATTTAAAGGCTCAGAGAGCCATACATAGCATACACACAAGTACGGGTCACACGACCCAGCATTCAAGTCATACAGTCATACAAACCAACAGCGGAAGTAACATGTCTGAGTACAGACAACTAGTAAAATAAAAGAGGCTTGGAAAGCCTAGCTATACTACGTGGTCCTTCACAAGCTCAGGATCACCACCTGGGCCTTAGCCTACTCATTGATGTCAACGTCTACGAAGAACCCATCAGAAGGGGTTGCAGCGTCTTCTGTAAAAATGTAAATTATAGCAACATGAGTACAAAGGTATTCAGCAAGACTTACATCAGATCCTACATACATGCACATTATCAAGAAGGGTTGGTGGAGTTATTGCAGCAAGCCAGCTTTGACTCTTGGCTAAGCTATCCTACGAGACTCCAACTTGAAATGGTTTTGCGCACACGAGTCCACTACTCACCACTTCAATACACTACCGAGGATCCACCTTCGTCTTCCTACGGAAGAGCCATCCTTGGCACTCACGCTTATCTTGAGGCTTTTAGTAGTTTCCATTTACTTGCTTATGAACTGTATAGACAACCAAGTAGTCCTTTACCGCGGACGCGGCTATTCGAATAGATTAGGTTAACCCTGCAGGGGTGTACTTCTTCATACACGCTCTCACCACTTACCATCATTTACACGACATGTACTCGGCAACCTTCAAGCGGCAGCCCAACGTGGGTGTCGGCCACGACCTACCTAGACACCTAAGTCTCTAGTCTAGGTTTATCGCCTATTTGGGTTCCATCCATGAGGAGATCCGGCCGAAGTTTCGCTCACGGCCCCAAACGATGTGAACAGGGTTCCCGAGATACCAAACGGGCATCCGGTACACCCGGCCACGTACCTACCGCATCACAGCCCACCCCTACGGTCAGCGCTGTCCACGGCCCCCAGTAGGCTACAAACACCAGAAACTACTTGCAACTCCTGGACAGAAGACTAGGGTGAATAAGAAGCCGAGAGGGTCCATTGGTTTCGGGCCCAATGCATGGTAGTAGCTGAATCTTAAATCACACATACAGATCTCAGTGCTTAAGGACGGCCTCAATGAAACAACCCACCATGTACTCCTACATGGCCTCTCATCGATACCTTTACCAAATCGTGTCCAACACACCACTCTCAAACTGATATGATCATTTCACTCTAGCCCATCACCCAGATGAACCAGACCTGACACGACTCTAAGCATAGCAGGCATAGCAAGGTAGGAACAACACATACATATGGCTCAAACAACTCCTACACATGCTAGTGGGTTTCATCTAGTTACTGTGGCAATGACAGGTCATGCAGAGGAAATGGGTTCAACTACCGAAGCACACAGCAGTTTGAAACGCGTTGTCTTAATGCAGTAAAAGAGAGCAAGAGCGAGAACATGGGATTGTATCGATATGATCAAACGGTTGGTTGCTTGCCTGATGGGTCGATGCACTGATACGGTTCTTCGCTAGGGTAATCACGGTACTCCTCGGAGGCAGAACCTGCCGCAAAGAACACCGATACACAACCATCACCAAACAATGTGCGACAATATGATGCATGCATGAAACATGGCAATATGAGTGTGTTGGGCTAATGCAATTAAGACCAGAAGGGTTTGAACCAATTTGAACCAAAGATTCAAATTTCAAACTCATACATGGCCCTTTAAAGTGTTTTATCTTGTTCTGCATTAAACATCAAGTTAACTTGTTTAATCATGCATCGAAACAGTACAGATGGATAGATTGGATTTTTCTGATCATTTTTCATATATAACTTGTTTGATTTGGAGTTACAGATTAAAAGTTATGAATTTTTGAAGTTTAAACTATATTCTGGAATTTCCTATATTAGAATGAATCCAGAAATTAATTTATTGCGTCAGCCATGCGTCAGAATGACGTCAGGGTCAACGGAGACGACCAGGTCAAACCTGACTGTGGGTCCAGGGTGTCAGTGGCTAATTAACTAATTTAATTTAGTTTAAACTGATCTGGATAATTAGCAGAAGGGGGCCCCACCTGTCATTGACTCAACAGGGTCAACCGGGGCCCACCCGTGGTCAAAGTCAACACGGCTGCACCGGCGTTTAGCCGCCGGCGAGCCCGACGCGGCGGCGGAAGTGGTTTTGGCCGTTCCGGCAACCAAACGAGCCGCGGAGGGCATCGGAGTGGAGCTGAGGACGAGCCGTAGCCCTTGGTGGAGTCCGTTGGGGTCGGGGTGGCCAGAGTTGGCGCCGGCGACGACTTTGGCGGCCGCCGGAGTTCGGGTGGAAGCGAACTCGGGCTAGGGTGTGCGGTGAGGTGCGGGGAGTGCATGGTTAGCCTCAGCGCGGCGTGGTTAGTGCGATGGACAAGGTGAGGTGGCCGGTGGTTAGCCGGAGGCACGTCGGCGACGTAGTCCGCGGCGGCGAGTGCGGGTGAGCTCCGTGTGCTCGCTGTGGTGCACGAGAGCAAGAAAGGGAAGGAGGGGAAGTTAGCCCAGCTCACAGGGAGTTCGACGAAGCACTTGGTGTGGCTGGGGACGGGCCGGAGCGACGGCGACGGCGAAGGGGATCTCCGGCGATGGCGGTTCGGTCGAGGTCGATGCGGCGGCTTCGGGGCACGCGAGCGCTCGAGGCTCGGCTTGCTCGGAGGAGAGGAGGGTGGCGGAGCTCCTGGACACGGCGGCACGGCGTGGGGTTGACGGAGGGCGTGGCTACGGCGAGGGGGTGGCGGCGATGGCGTCGGCCATGGCTAGGGAGCGCGAGGGGGAGGAGCTGGAGAGGAGAGGGAGTGTCTGGGGGGCTCGGGGGAGAGAGGGGGATCGATCCACGGCGTTAGCCGGGCGAGCGGAGCGGCGAGGCGGCGAGCAGGTGCGTGGCACCCATGCGGTGCTCGCCGTCGAGCACCTGCCTGCCTGCCTGGCCGGCAAGCAGCTCGCTGGCGCAGCGCTGGGCTGGGCCGGCAGGTGGGCTGGTTAGCGGGCGCCAGGTAAGTTTTTCCTGTTATTTCCCTTTTTTATTTTTCTGCAACTTTGTAGAATTATTAAAAATACTTAGGCAACTCCTAAAATCACCAAACTACTCCTGGTCCATAGTTGGATTATTTCCAACATGAAACATTTTAGTTTGGAGATATTTGAGCATTTGAAATATTTTATATAATTTTAAATGCCCAAATTCAAATATTTATGATTTAATTCAAAGACCCTAAGATGACCTAGGAAATTGTGCATCACTTTTGGCAGAGGTTCTGAACCAAGACAAAAATGATGGACATTTTAGAAGGGCATTTCAGGTTCATTGAAAAAGTTTTTAGTAAACCCTAGTTGGTTTCAGAGGGGGCTGGGGGTTCTGTCATCCCCATTTCAAGTTTCTAATGAAAAAAATAGACATGATGCAACACTCTAATGCATAACTAGCTAGGGTGTGACAACTCACCCCCACTCAAAAGAATCTCGTCCCGAGATTTGGGTTCCTCCGGAAAGAAGGCGGGATACTCAAGTCGAAGACGATCCTCCCTTTCCCAAGTTGCTTCATCCTCAGAATGGTGCGACCATTGAACTTTGAGAAACTTGATATTATGACGTCGAGTGATACGCTCGGCCTGATCGAGAATACGAACGGGGTACTCTCGATACGTGAGATTATCTTGGAGATCAAGCGTTTCGTGGTCCACTCCACGGATAGGATCCGAGAAGCAACGCCTGAGTTGAGAAACGTGGAAGACATCGTGGACTCTGGAGAGATGCGGAGGTAGTTCCAATTGGTAGGCAACTTCTCCTCGCTTAGCGAGAATGCGAAAAGGTCCAATGTAACGAGGAGCCAATTTGCCTTTGATACCGAAACGATGGGTTCCCTTCAGAGGAGTAACCCGAAGGTAAGCCTTCTCGTCAACCTCAAACGTCATGGCCCTATGTTTTCGGTCATATTGACTCTTTTGACGAGATTGGGCTGTTTTCAACTTTTCACGAACGATGCGAACTTGCTCTTCTGCTTCCTGGATCATATCCGGGCCAAAGAATTGTCTTTCCCCGGTTTCTGACCAATTAAGGGGTGTTCGACACCGTCGTCCATAGAGAACTTCAAAAGGGGCTTTACCCAAGCTAGACTGATAGCTGTTGTTATAAGAGAATTCGGCATATGGAAGGCATTTCTCCCAATCCATTCCAAATGAGATAACAGAAGCTCGAAGCATGTCTTCTAGAATCTGGTTGACGCGTTCTACTTGACCACTTGATTGAGGGTGAAAAGCGGTGCTAAAGGAAAGGCGGGTTCCCATAGCATTTTGGAAACTTTCCCAAAATCGAGAGGTGAAAAGACTTCCTCGATCCGAGTTAATTTCCAACGGAACACCATGGAGAGACACTATTCGGGAGATGTACAAGTCTGCTAACTGACTAGCAGTTATACTCTCACGAACAGGTAGAAAATGGGCCACTTTGGAAAGGCGATCGATAACGACGAAGATAGCATTATTCCCTCTCTTGGTCCTGGGAAAACCGGTGATGAAGTCCATACCAATTTTATCCCATTTCCATTCAGGAATAGCTAGGGGTTGAAGGGTGCCAGCAGGCCGTTGATGCTCTGCTTTTACACGACGGCAGACGTCGCAATTAGCAATATACTGAGCAATTTCTCTCTTCATCCTAGTCCACCAGAACCTCTGGCGTAGGTCCTGATACATCTTAGTGCTACCGGGATGAATAGTGAGAGGAGATTCATGAGCTTCCTTAAGGATCAATCGCCTCAGGTTTCGCACCTTGGGAACCACTAGCCGATTCCCGAAGTATACGACCCCTTGATCATCAATGGAGAAACAATTCGCAACTCCTTTCTGGATGTTTCTCTTGATGCGAGAGATTCCCGGATCTACCTTCTGTGCTTTGATGATCTGATCCGTAAGGGTAGGTTTCGCCACCAAGGTGGAAAGGAATCCTTGAGGAACAATGTGGAGATTAAGTTTCCGAAATTCCTCATGGAGAAGTGGTTGACTTTGTTGCAACATTAGATTATTGCAATAAGATTTACGAGTTAGCGCATCAGCCATGACATTGGCTTTCCCTGGGGTGTAAGTTATTCCTAAGTCGAAATCTGTGATCAACTCGACCCAACGTCTTTGCCTGAGATTCAAATCCGGTTGGGTGGATATGTACTTCAGACTTTGGTGATCAGTGTAGATCTCGCAACGATTACCGAGGAGGTAATGTCGCCAGGTTTTAAGTGCATAGACTACAGCTGCAAGCTCTAGATCATGAGTAGGATAATTCTCCTCATGTGGGTGCAATTGCCGTGAAGCGTAAGCAATTACGTGTCGATCTTGCATGAGAATACAGCCTAGTCCTTGTCGCGAGGCGTCGCAGTAGATAACAAAGTCCTTAGAGAAATCTGGCGGTACCAGGACGGGAGCCGATGTCAGGCGTCTTTTCAGTTCCTGGAAGCTGTGCTCACATTGTGGAGTCCATTCGAACCTTTTATCTTTCTTGAGAAGTTCGGTTAGAGGTTTAGCAACTTTGGAGAAATTCTCGACAAAGCGACGGCAATAGCTCGCTAGCCCAGAAAACTCCGAACTTGCTTGACCGATTCAGGTGGAGTCCAATTAAGGACGGCTTGAACTCGCTCAGGGTTAACAGCAATACCTTTACCAGATATTACATGACCCAGATAGGTCACTTCTGACAACCAAAATTCACATTTAGAAAATTTGGCATAAAGGCGATGCTCTCGAAGTTTCTTCAACACTAGCCTTAGATGTTCGGCATGTTCTTCCTCGTTCTTGGAGTAGATGAGTATATCATCGAGGTAAACCACGACGAATTTATCCAAATACTCCATGAAGATTGAGTTCATTAACCGAGAAAAGGTGGCTGGAGCGTTGGTTAAACCGAAGGACATGACGGTGTACTCGTATTGGCCATAACGAGTAACAAAGGCCGTTTTCGGAATGTCCCCATTCCTGATTTTGATTTGATGGTAGCTCAACCTCAAATCCATTTTAGAGAAGACTGAGGATCCAGCGAGCTGATCATACAGGTCGTTGATCCTGGGGAGCGGATACTTGTTCTTAATTGTGACCAAGTTAACCGGTCGATAATCTACAACCATCCAGTCCGTACCATCCTTCTTCTTGACGAAGAGGACGGGGCAAGCCCAAGGAGATGAACTAGGTCGGATGAAACCCTTTTTCAAGGACTCATCAAGTTGTTTCTTAAGCTCGGCTAGTTCTAGTGGTGCCATCTTATAGGGTCTTCTAGCAATCGGGACGGTTCCTGGAATGAGGTCTATTACGAACTCAACATCCCTGTCGGGTGGAACACCTGGCAATTCCTCTGGGAAGACATCCGGAAAGTCACGGACTACTGGAACGTCCTCAAGGTCTGGCAAAGGGCTGGCGTTAAGAGAATATAACTGTTGCTTGGCTATTCGGGTCAAGACATTGACTATCTTCCCCGCAGGATGGGTGAGTTGACCAGTCCTAGAGAAGCAATCAATTTTGGCATGATGGGCTGACATCCAGTCCATACCCAAAATGATATTAATATCCGAAGATTTGAGAGCTATCAAAGATGCAAGGAAAACAAGTCTGTCGACTTGGATTTCATTTCCATGGCTTACTCTAGAAGTTTGCCATCTAGAACCAGGAGTGGAAATTTCCATGGTAGAAGGCATGTCACAGAAGGCGGTGTTATGCAAGCGAGCATAGTTTTCGGATATGAATGAATGAGATGCTCCAGTATCGAAAAGGACAGATGCCGGGTGGCAATTAACAAGGAGCGTACCGAGAACGACGTTGGGATCCTCTTGAGCTTCTTCGGCAGAGATACAGTTGACATGGCCACGTGCAGCAGTGGCCGGCTTGGCGTAGAACACTTTTCCTGTCGGCTTGCCACGGCCAACAGTTTTTGCTGTCTGGTTGGGGTTGATTTGGGGGCACTCGCGCATATAGTGGCCTGATTCCCCACACTTGAAACAAGTCACGGAACTGGTGCGTGGAGGAGCATTGTTGGTTGGACCACCATAGGGCTTGGCTGGTGCATATTGCTGAACTGGGCGAGGCGCCTGAAAGGATGGCCTCGGTGTATATCTGGGTGGCAGGGCAGTGTTAGGCACCCACACGCGGCGCTTCTGAGGACCAGCACCGGATGAAGAACCCGAATCACGGCCATGCTTGCGTGATGCATCAAAATCAGTCTGTCCCGTCTCAGCACTGATGGCTTTATTCACAAGCTTCTGAAAAGAGGTGCACTCATGCAGACGGAGGTCACGACGGAGCTCAGGACTAAGTCCCTTACGGAACCTTGCCTGCTTCTTGGCATCGGTAGAAACTTCCTCAGTTGCCTAACGTGCAAGGTTACCGAACTCCCTGCTGTAAGCGTCAACAGAGAGTCGACCTTGAGTGAAACTACAGAACTCCTCACGTTTACGATCCATGAGACCCTCCGGAATGTGATGTTCATGGAAAGCCTCGCTGAATTCAGCCCAAGTAGTGACATGGCCCGCTGGGCGCATAGCTTCATAATTCTCCCACCAGAGACTGGCGGGGCCTTCAAGATGATATGCAGCAAAGGTGACCTTATCAGCCTCAGCTACCAGCGCAGAACGCAGTTTGTGAGTAATGCTGCGAAGCCAGTCATCGGCGTCGAGAGGCTCGACGGAGTGGTGGAAAGTAGGCAGGTGTAACTTGATGAAATCACTGAGTGACACCAAGTTATTTCTCTGTTGGTGTGCTGTGTTCTGTTCGATGCGCTCCAACAAACGGTTGGTCTCCCGCTTGTTTCTCTCGGCCTCCAGCATAACTTCGGCTAGGGAAGGAGGGTGAGGCAGATTTGCATTCCTGACTTCACTGCCTTCGGCCTGCTCTTGAGGAGCAGGGTTTTTGCGCGTGTTAACCATCCTAGGAAAAACAAGACAATGGTTTAGTCCAGGATGATAAGATTTGGCACAGAAATGTAGAATGTAATGGATAACTCGGAATGCAGGATGATCATCTGTATGACATGGTAGATACAGAAACTGCTTCTTTATTCCATCGTCATACACACCATACAAGGTTTTAGTACAAGACCAAACAAAGTACTACTACGGTGAAAGGGAGATTACATCTCATCGGAGGCATTCCAAGCTCCTATACATTATTTTTCATACACCTCCGGAATGACTACACACTAAGTCATATTCCACAAGTCACGCAGGACAGCGGAAATACAACTGTTACATTACTAGTGGAACTACTACTAACTCAGACGTCTCCGTAGTAGTCCTCGTAGAAGTCACCTCCATAACCTGGAAGTTCAACGTGAGCATCCGGAAACAGACGATCTCGCAGAGCTTGTGGACCAAAAGGGCTAGGGTGAGGTCTTGGACCAACAAACGGTGGCCTGCGGGGACCACGAGGTGGGGTGATGCCTCCCACACCACGCCAATCCATCATGTCTGGCAGAGCAGACCTAACAGGATACAGATCTCTCATATCCATGTATCCAGCTTGCACAGCCGGTGCAAACCGAGTCAAGGTGGCCCAATGATCAGCGCGGGTGTTGAAGAGCTCCATTCTCAAGGCCCGGTTTTCACGGTCCTTATCCTCGAGCAACTCAGCAGTGGTGCGAGTTCGTGAATCCTCCTGAGTGGGGTCAGCATAGATAGCCTGGAGATACCCTTGTGCTCCCGGAAGTGATGCTGGCATATACCGGAAATCAGAGTCCCGAAATTGGCCAGTCCTGACTCACATGATGGTCATCATAGAATAAGCCGCATCTTGCACGGCCATCTCAATAGTAACACCGAGCCCGTAGGAACAGTGAAGAGCCTCGGTAGAACCAGGATAAGATGGAAATATCCGGACAGTGCAAAGATACTGGCTTTGATTAAAGTCTCAAAATTGCTCTTCGACCGTGTACTCAGGATACCAACGGTATCCAGCCTCAGTCATTACCCTGACCAACATAGCAGTATGGCCGGGTACATCAATGCATCGGGTCAGGCGAACCACTTGATTTTGGTCGCGAGTGGCCATCTGAAAGCACAACCATAATGCAAAGGCATTAGAATTTCTAGCAAAATTTCGACAGCATAACAGCTGTAAATGCTCAAAAAGGATTTTGAGACATTTGACAAGGATTTTATACACACTCAACAACATCATATCAAAGTTCCAGGTCCATCTTAGCAACATAATGTGGTAGTAAAACTGAACTAGGCTTGTATCCATCAAACCTATAAGGTACTACTGATTAGTAACACGTGAACCTGATAGAGAGAAGAGATCCTAATTCCTTAACCCCCGGTGGAAGAGTGGACTGACTCAGATCAGAATGCCTTGAGGTAAAGGAGTAAAAAGAGCCTTACGTTCCAACCCACAAACAATTCCCCTACATATAACTAAAGAATTTCTAGACTCAACATCGACCAGTTTGGCTTGGAGAACCTACAGGCAGTCCGGCTCTGATGCCAACGCTGTCAGGACCCCGACTCAATGTCACATCGATCTAGCCTGTAACACCTCATATCACTTTGCGGCCTCACGCACGGTATCCCCACGGGTGTCGCCTTACCTTTGCCCGGGACCGTTTGCGCCTTTTGGCACACGTATATGATAGTGTCGCTAGCATCCATATGAAAAGGAGCCCGGGCTGACATGGCTAGTTGTAAACCCAAAGTGGCACAGACTTATAGGGACAGGCATCCATGACCCAGCATCGAACGTGTCGGTCATCAGCAAGTAAGTTCCGGGCTGTAGCACTGGGCTAGCAGGACTCCGGTAAACCGGGCTGTAGCGGGCTAACAGGACTCCGGTACTCAATGTGTGACATTTCCCCGAAGGGACAGACACAGGAACCAAGAAGGACACATGCCGGCCAGCCAAGTGTTCCAGAGCAGTAGCAAGCTACCATGGCTCAGTGGAATCACTAGGAGACATTTCCCGGTAAGAGAGGCTACTAAAGATAAACAACTAGATAGTCAGATCCCACACATACCAAGCATTTCAATCATACACACAATATGCTCGATATGTGCAAATACAACAAGGCATCACAACATGACTCTATGACACAAGTACTTTATTTAAAGGCTCAGAGAGCCATACATAGCATACACACAAGTACGGGTCACACGACCCAGCATTCAAGTCATACAGTCATACAAACCAACAGCGGAAGTAACATGTCTGAGTACAGACAACTAGTAAAATAAAAGAGGCTTGGAAAGCCTAGCTATACTACGTGGTCCTTCACAAGCTCAGGATCACCACTTGGGCCTTAGCCTACTCATTGATGTCAACGTCTACGAAGAACCCATCAGAAGGGGTTGCAGCGCCTTCTGTAAAAATGTAAATTATAGCAACATGAGTACAAAGGTACTCAGCAAGACTTACATCAGATCCTACATACATGCACATTATCAAGAAGGGTTGGTGGAGTTATTGCAGCAAGCCAGCTTTGACTCTTGGCTAAGCTATCCTACGAGACTCCAACTTGAAATGGTTTTGCGCACACGAGTCCACTACTCACCACTTCAATACACTACCGAGGATCCACCTCCGTCTTCCTACGGAAGAGCCATCCTTGGCACTCACGCTTATCTTGAGGCTTATAGTAGTTTCCATTTACTTGTCTATGAACTGTATAGACAACCAAGTAGTCCTTTACCGCAGACGCGGCTATTCGAATAGATTAGGTTAACCCTGCAGGGGTGTACTTCTTCATACACGCTCTCACCACTTACCGTCGTTTACACGACATGTACTCGGCAACCTTCAAGCGGAAGCCCAACGTGGGTGTCGGCCACGACCTACCTAGACACCTAAGTCTCTAGTCCAGGTTTATCGCCTATTTGGGTTCCATCCATGAGGAGATCCGGCCGAAGTTTCGCTCATGGCCCCAAACGATGTGAACAGGGTTCCCGAGATACCAAACGGGCATCCGGTACACCCGGCCACGTGCCTACCGCATCACAGCCCACCACTACGGTCAGCGCTGTCCACGGCCTCCAGTAGGCTACAAACACCAGAAACTACTTGCAACTCCTGGACAGAAGACTAGGGTGAATAAGAAGCCGAGAGGGTCCATTGGTTTCGGGCCCAATGCATGGTAGTAGCTGAATCTTAAATCACACATACAGATCTCAGTGCTTAAGGACGGCCTCAATGAAACAACCCACCATGTACTCCTACATGGCCTCTCATCGATACCTTTACCAAATCGTGTTCAACACACCACTCTCAAACTGATATGATCATTTCACTCTAGCCCATCACCCAGATGAACCAGACCTGACACGACTCTAAGCATAGCAGGCATAGCAAGGTAGGAACAACACATACATATGGCTCAAACAACTCCTACACATGCTAGTGGGTTTCATCTAGTTACTATGGCAATGACAGGTCATGCAGAGGAAATGGGTTCAACTACCGAAGCACAAAGCAGTTTGAAACGCGTTGTCTTAATGCAGTAAAAGAGAGCAAGAGCGAGAACATGGGATTGTATCGATATGATCAAACGGTTGGTTGCTTGCCTGATGGGTCGATGCACTGATACGGTTCTTCGCTAGGGTAATCACGATACTCCTCGGAGGCAGAACCTGCCGCAAAGAACACCGATACACAACCATCACCAAACAATGTGTGACAATATGATGCATGCATGAAACATGGCAATATGAGTGTGTTGGGCTAATGCAACTAAGACCAGAAGGGTTTGAACCAATTTGAACCAAAGATTCAAATTTCAAACTCATACATGGCCCTTTAAAGTGTTTTATCTTGTTCTGCATTAAACATCAAGTTAACTTGTTTAATCATGCATCGAAACAGTACAGATGGATAGATTGGATTTTTCTGATCATTTTTCATATATAACTTGTTTGATTTGGAGTTACAGATTAAAAGTTATGAATTTTTGAAGTTTAAACTATATTCTGGAATTTCCTATATTAGAATAAATCCAGAAATTAATTTATTGCGTCAGCCATGCGTCAGAATGACGTCAGGGTCAACGGAGACGACCAGGTCAAACCTGACTGTGGGTCCAGGGTGTCAGTGGCTAATTAACTAATTTAATTTAGTTTAAACTGATCTGGATAATTAGCAGAAGGGGGCCCCACCTGTCATTGACTCAACAGGGTCAACCGGGGCCCACCCATGGTCAAAGTCAACACGGCTGCACCGGCGTTTAGCCGCCGGCGAGCCCGACGCGGCGGCGGAAGTGGTTTTGGCCGTTCCGGCAACCAAACGAGCCGCGGAGGGCATCGGAGTGGAGCTGAGGACGAGCCGTAGCTCTTGGTGGAGTCCGTTGGGGTCGGGGTGGCCGGAGTTGGCGCCAGCGACGACTTTGGTGGCCGCCGGAGTTCGGGTGGAAGCGAACTCGGGCTAGGGTGTGCGGTGAGGTGCGGGGAGTGCATGGTTAGCCTCATCGCGGCGTGGTTAGTGCGATGGACAAGGTGAGGTGGCCGGTGGTTAGCCGGAGGCACGTCGGCGACGTGGTCCGCGGCGGCGAGTGCGGGTGAGCTCCGTGTGCTCGCTGTGGTGCACGAGAGCAAGAAAGGGAAGGAGGGGAAGTTAGCCCAGCTCACAGGGAGTTCGACGAAGCACTTGGTGCGGCTGGGGACGGGCCGGAGCGACGGCGACGGCGAAGGGGATCTCCGGCGACGGTGGTTCGGTCGAGGTCGATGCGGCGGCTTCGGGGCACGCGAGCGCTCGAGGCTCGGCTTGCTCGGAGGAGAGGAGGGTGGCGGAGCTCCTGGACACGGCGGCACGGCGTGGGGTTGACGGAGGGCGTGGCTACGGCGAGGGGGTGGCGGCGATGGCGTCGGCCATGGCTAGGGAGCGCGAGGGGGAGGAGCTGGAGAGGAGAGGGAGTGTCTGGGGGGCTCGGGGGAGAGAGGGGGATCGATCCACGGCGTTAGCCGGGCGAGCGGAGCGGCGAGGCGGCGAGCAGGTGCGTGGCACCCATGCGGTGCTCGCCGTCGAGCACCTGCCTGCCTGCCTGGCCGGCAAGCAGCTCGCTGGCGCGGCGCTGGGCTGGGCCGGCAGGTGGGCTGGTTAGCGGGCGCCAGGTAAGTTTTTCCTGTTATTTCCCTTTTTTATTTTTCTGCAACTTTGTTGAATTATTAAAAATACTTAGGCAACTCCTAAAATCACCAAACTACTCCTGGTCCATAGTTGGATTATTTCCAACATGAAACATTTTAGTTTGGAGATATTTGAGCATTTGAAATATTTTATATAATTTTAAATGCCCAAATTCAAATAGTTATGATTTAATTCAAAGATCCTAAGATGACCTAGGAAATTGTGCATCACTTTTGGCAGAGGTTCTGAACCAAGACAAAATGATGGACATTTTAGAAGGGCATTTCAGGTTCATTGAAAAAGTTTTTAGTAAACCCTAGTTGGTTTCAGAGGGGGCTGGGGGTTCTGTCATCCCCATTTCAAGTTTCTGATGAAAAAAATAGACATGATGCAGCACTCTAATGCATAACTAGCTAGGGTGTGACAGTTCGACTCATTCAAAACTACAACACATCCACGCTCTCGAGCAAGAACAGAATATAAACACAAAGCAGCAGTAGGAGTTTTATCTCTCCGGAGAGCTCCGAAGCTGGGTAAAATCCCTCGCGTGCTTCGCCTCGATCTGCTCTTCGTGCGCTCTCCACTCCCTTGCCGGACCAAAAGGGGCCCTGCCCCATAGGTGCTCGTTTCCCACGACATCTTTGGCGCGCCAGGTAGGGGGGCGTCGAGGTTGTGCGAACCTGATCCGGCATTCGTGCGCGCTACATCAACATCTTCATCGACATGCCACCGAAGAAGAAGGCTTCGGAGGTGGCCGCTCCGTCCACGTCGATCCTACCGTCACCGGAGCAAACGGGCGGTGGGGTGGACGCCGGTGGAGGAGCGGGCGCCGACGGGGGGACTCACGTCATCACCAGGTCCAAGGACAAGGCCCCGCAAGCTTCGGCATCTGTACATACACCGCACCCCTCCCAGGAGGTGCAGGATCGACAATGCCATGGTGCTCCTAGCACCGTACTCGCGTTGGAGCAAGGCCGAGCTGGAGGATCGCGGGATGCTCAAGGCCAACATGCGCGTCAACATGTTGGCACGAGCGCGGTACGGTCGCCTGGACGAGATGTTGCTCCTTCTAACACTGTTAGAAGTCTGAGCATATCTCGCTCCTCGCGTCGTTCGCTGCCACCGCCCAAGACCCCAGAGGAAGCGCTGGCCCGAGCCCAGCTGCTTCTAGACTACCCTCCAGCGCCAGACAAGATCGACGACTGGAGGGCCACCATTCAGAGCCTCATCGGCTTCGCCAACGGCGACAAGCCCCGGCAACCGAGCACATCGAAGCCCAGGCAAGACGCCCAGGCGCAAGCCGGCGCCGACAAGACCGCCGGGGGTGCCACCACCGTGCACTCCCCGCCCCGAAGGCCAAGATCGCCAACTCGCCGGGCTAACCTCGACACCGACTCCACCGCGTCGTCGGACCCGCGAGCTCGTCGCGATCAGCGCCAAGTTCTCCATGAACGACGACAAGAAGACGCTCGTACTCGCATCAAGCGTCGAAGAGAAGCGCGGCGTCAGTCAGACCAGCGCGCTGGCCCCACTATTGATATGCATGCGCCAGGGGAACCAGGCGACTTGCCGTACGTGGTAGGTTGCCCCGCGTTCATCCGTGAGCTGCGGCAGGTCCAGTGGCCCAGTACCAAGAACTTCAAGCCAGATGTACCCGAGAAGTACGATGGCAGGATACATCCGTCAGAGTTCCTCAGCGTCTACACCATCGCGGTGCAGGCTGCCGGGGGGCGCGACGAGAAGATCCTTGCCAACTACTTCCCGCTGGTGCTCAAGCCCAACGGCAGATCTTGGCTCATGCACTTGTCAGACAACTCCATCTCTTCGTGGGCGGACCTGTGCCATCAGTTTGTCGGCGCCTTCACAGGCGGCCACAAACCCCATGGCCAGGAGAGCGACCTTCATCTGCTCACCCAGAAGGAAGGAGAACCCCTGCGCAAATATATACAGAGATTCAGCCAAGTGTAGCGCAACATCCCAGATGTCCACCCTACCGCAGTTATCAGCGCGTTCCATCAGAACGTGCGTAACCGCAGGATGAGGGAGGAGATGGCGATGTGCAAAATCAGAGATGTCAGCGAGCTGTATGCTTTGGCCGACAAATGTGCACGTGCTGAGGAGGGGAGGAAACTCCCCGGAGAGAACGCAGGAGCAGAAGGATCTGACAGTGAGGATGCCGCCCCAGCAAATAAGAACCGGAGGCGGAATAATAGAAAGAGGAAAGCCAAGGATGTGCTAGTTGTCAAGCAGTCCGGCAACGGAGGTGGCGCCGAGAAGGCCAAAGCTGGTGATTCCGGCGAGGTTGTGGTAGCCGCCGACAAGCAGGACGGCTCCGGCAAGCAGTACTGCAAGATCCACCGCACCAAGGGCCACGACCTCCAGGCCTGCAAGAAGGTTGAGCAGCTCATAGAACTGCAGAAAGCTGAATACGAGCGCCGCGACAAGGAGAAGGCCCAGGAAGGTGGCGGAGGATCCGGCAAGAAGCGTCCCGGCCGGGGAGGGCGCCGCGGCAAGGCCAAGCAGCGGCAAGGAGACAGGCCTCCCCGCGGCCGCGACAAGGATGAAGACGAAGACGAAGATGAAGAAATGGATGAGGATGAGGCCGACGAGCAGGAGTTTCAGAAGGCGACGGAGGTTTTGTGCGTCGACGGTGGTGCTTCTCTGCATACCTCGCACTGCCAACTCAAACAGTGGGTGTGGGAAGTAAATGCAGCAGAACCGTCCGTTGAGTCGCGCAAGCCCCTGAAGTGGTCCAGCACGCCCATCATCTTTGATGTCGAGGATCACCCTAATCGCATAACTGCGGTCGGGTGCTTGCCGATGTTGGTTTCACCAACTATCCGCAACCTCAAGGTCACAAAGATGCTGGTTGACGGCGGGGCCGGCCTGAATCTGATCTCCTCAGCGGTACTCAAGAAGCTCCAGATCCCCGACAGCGAGCTCGAAGAGACCGGCACTTTTCAAGGAATCAACCCGGGAAGGAGCAAGCCGAAGGGGAAGATCACACTGCCAGTAACGTTTGGCAGCGAGCTGAACTTCAGGACAGAGAGAGTCACATTTGACGTTGCTGATTTCCCATTGCCCTACAATGGGATACTTGGCCATCCAGCGCTCGCCAAGTTCATGGCAGCCTCTCATTACGCTTACAACGTGCTCAAGATGCCCGGTCCGATAAGTGTCATTTCTATCCATGGCGACAAGAAAGATGCCCTTATCTGTACCGACAAGATCTACCGGGAAGCAGCAGCCGCAGCAGAATGCAAACCACTTGCCGCTGAAGCTCCCGGGGGGAAGAAGAAGACCAAGCCCGGCAAGAGTAGCTCTGATGCTCACTCCGGCAAGCGCACCTCTTCGGAGTGCCGCGCTACCGTCGAGGACGCACCATCGAGCTCCACCGGCAAGTGCAAGAAGGCAAAGACAGCTTCACCAGAGACCAAGAAAGTGGCCGCCAAGGAGGACGGCACTGGTGGTACCTTCACCATCAGTGCCACGCTTGACCCTAAATAGGAAAGCGCGCTCGTTGCTTTCCTGCGGGCGAATGTCGATGTCTTTGCATGGCAACCATCTGACATCCCCGGTGTTCCCAAGAAAGTAATTGAGCACCACCTTGCCGTCTGCCCTCACGCGCGGCCCGTCAAGCAGAAAGTTAGGAAGCAAGCAGTGGAGCGACAAGAATTCATTGCTGAAGAGATCAAAAAATTGGAAGCAGCAGGCCTGGTCCAAGGAGTACTCCATCCAACGTGGTTAGCCAATCCAATAGTCGTGCGCAAAGTGAACGGGAAGTGGAGGCTTTGTATTGACTTCACTGATGTTAATAAAGCTTGTCCCAAGGATCCATTTCCCTTGCCGCGCATTGACTAGATTGTCGACTCCACGGCAGGATGTGATCTGCTTTCATTCCTTGATGCATATTCAGGATATCATCAGATCTTCATGGCAGAAGAGGATGAAGAGAAAACCGCATTCATTACTCCATGTGGCACGTACTGCTTTGTACGGATGCCTTTCGGACTAAAGAATGCTGGTTCAACATTTGCAAGAGTAGTCAGTCATGTTTTTGAGTCACAGTTGCACAGGAATGTGGAAGCTTACATGGATGACATAGTGGTCAAGAGCAAGGACAGAGAAACATTGATCCAAGATTTGGACGAAACCTTCACAAATCTGCGCAAGATCAATCTCAAGTTGAACCCCGAGAAGTGCGTGTTTGGAGTTCCTTCCGGCAAGCTTCTCGGGTTCTTTGTGTCCCAGAGGGGGATTGAAGCCAATCCCGACAAGATCAAGGCCATTGAGAAGATCGAAGCACCGAAGCGAGTCAAGGACGTACAAAGGCTTGCCGGCTGCGTTGCTGCTCTCAGTAGGTTCATCTCTAAGTCTGCTGAGCGCGCCCTGCCATTTTTCAAAATTTTGAAAAAGGCAGGTCCAATGAAATGGACTCCGGAAGCGAAGGCTACGCTACAGGACTTGAAGAGATACCTGTCCTCCACTCCAATACTTGTCGCACCTAAGCCACAAGAAAAGTTGCTGCTGTATCTAGCGGCAACCAATCAAGTGGTTAGTGCTGCGTTAGTGGCGGAGAGGGAGGCGGATGATGAGCCAGTGGCCACGGCAAGCAAGTCCAGCGACAAGCACGGGACTTCCCCGACAAGCTCTGGTCCCGACAAGGATAGATCTGTGCAGCCGCAGGAAGAAAAACAAAAGAAGATGGTGCGGCGCCCAGTGTATTTTGTCAGCTCCCTTCTGCAGGGGGCTAGATCAAGGTACTCTGGAGTGCAGAAGTTGCTTTTCGGCTTTCTCATGGCCTCGAGGAAGCTGCGCCATTACTTTCAAGCACATGAGATTACAGTTGTCACTCGCTTTCCGTTGAAGAGGATATTGCAGAATCCAGAAGCAACAGGCAGGATCGTCGAGTGGGCACTGGAATTGTCAAGCTTTGGCCTCAAGTTTGAGAGTACCTCAACTATCCAGAGCCGAGCATTGGTAGAATTCATAGCGGAATGGACGCCAACACCTGATGAAGAAACTCCGGAGACGAGCATCCCCGTCAAGGAAGCAAGCAAAGAATGGATCATGTACTTTGATGGTGCCTTCTCGCTGCAAGGCGCCAGTGCGGGCGTACTACTTGTCGCACCCACCGGAGAGCACCTCAAGTACGTGGTCCAGATGCACTTTCCCAAGGAGCAAGCAACAAACAATACTGCAGAGTATGAAGGCTTGCTTGCCGGACTCAGAATCGCCGCGGACCTTGGGATCAAGAAGCTTATTGTCAGGGGTGACTCGCAGCTTGTCGTTCGTCAAGTAAACAAAGATTATCAGAGTCCGTTGATGGAAGCCTACATTGATGAAGTGAGGAAGCTAGAAGAACATTTTGATGGCCTGCAGATGGAACACGTTCCAAGAGCTCAGAACGACATTGCAGATGGCCTGTCAAAGTGCGCTGCACTCAAGTTACCTGTGGAACCAGGAATTTTTGTGCTCAAGCTGACTCAACCATCTGTAACACCATCAACTGGACAGAGCAAGAAGAGGAAGTTAGTTACTGGCGGCTACTTTCCGGAGAGCTCCCTGAAGCCGCCGTCAAGAAGGTCCCCAAGATCAACACAAAGAGTGCTGAGGAGCAGTCTGCTCCGACAAGCCCTAGGGTTTGTTTCGTTGAAGCAGACGCTCCCGACAAGCTGTGTCCCGACACGCTTGCCGGGGAGCATCACGCTCTGGCTGAATCACAGATTCTTACCGTAGAAGCAGATGTTCCCGCAGCAGCATTTGCGCCTTTAGTCCTTGTCGTTGAGCCACAAGCTCCGGCATGGGCACAGCAGATCGTCCATTTCCTGCAAACAGGAGAACTTCCCGAAGAGCAAGAAGAAGCGGAGAGAGTAGCCCGGCAATCAAGTATGTACCAGTTTGTCGATGACATACTGTACAGAAGAAGATTCAACGGAGTGAAATTGAAGTGCATTTCCCGGGAAGATGGACAGGAGCTGTTGGCGGAGATACATGGAGGCATATGTGGTCACCACATTGGCGCAAGAGCACTTGCCGGTAAAGCCTTCCGGCAAGGTTTCTTCTGGCCGACAGCCCTCCAGGATGCAACTGCACAAGTAACCAAGTGTGAAGCGTGCCAGTTCCACTCCAAGCAGATACATCAACTAGCTCAAGCTCTCCAAACAATCCCTTTATCCTGGCCATTTTCGGTCTGGGGGCTCGACATCCTCGGCCCCTTTCCCCGAGCTGTCGGGGGCTTTGAGTACTTGTACGTTGCAATCGACAAGTTCACAAAGTGGCCTGAAGTGGAAGCAGTGAGAAGGTGACAGCGCAGTCAGCAGTCAAGTTGTTCAGGTCAATTGTTTGCCGTTTCGGAGTCCCTAACAGGGTCATCACCAACAATGGCACACAATTCACGAGCCGCACCTTCATGCAGTACGTCCAAGATCTTGGCGCCAAGATATGCTTCGCTTCTGTTGCTCACCCGAGAAGCAACGGTCAAGTGGAGAGGGCAAACACTGAAGTGCTGCGCGGGCTCAAGACCAGAACTTTCGACAGGCTGCGCAAGTGCGGAAGAAATTGGATCGAGGAGCTGCCGGTGGTTCTTTGGTCGATCAGGACGATGCCAAATCGAGCCACTGGCCAGACACCTTTTGTTCTAGTCTATGGAACAGAAGCAGTTCTCCCCACGGAACTCGTATACGGATCGCCTCGAGTGCTCGCTTATGATGAGCTTGAGCAAGAGCAGCTGCGGCAAGATGACGTGCTGCTCCTCGAGGAAGATCGTCTTCAGGCTGCTGTACGAGCTGCTCGCTACCAGCAAGCTTTGCGTTGCTAGCATAGCCGCAAAGTTAATGCCAGAAGCTTCGAGGAAGGCGACCTTGTTCTTCGGCGCGTTCAATCCTCCAAGAATTCCAACAAGTTGACGCCGAAGTGGGAAGGCCCTTATCGGGTGAAACGAGTCACTAGGCCTGGCGCTGTCCGCCTTGAGACCGAAGATGGCTTTCCGGTGAGCAACTCCTGGAACATAGAGCATCTTCGTAAGTTCTACCCATAAGGCGCAGTTGCCGGAACCTGTTCCGGCAACCACCTTTTGTACAAGCCTTGCCGCTGTTGCATGTAACCCTTTGTACAAAGCCGGGCGCAGATCCCATGCATAAATAAAGTTTATGTGCTCCGCACATCTTGTCAAATTTCATGCATTCTTTCTTTTTTGCATGTTTTATCTAACACTTTGTGCAGCACTTGCCCCCGGTAAGCAATAACGAGCCTTAAGGCCCCATATCATTATTTTCTCTTCTTTCTTTTTTCTCAAAAGGAAGGTTCCTTCGCCCACAAGTTCACGGGGGGGAGAAGGAGAGGATAAAGGTGTGGACCGGGCGTCGTTCAAAGAAGTATAGCCCGGGCGTCGTTCAAAGAAGTATAGCTTTGTCGGGACACAGGCGACAGAAAAGCTAAGTTGCCAAAGTTTGAGCACGATCGGTTTTTAAAATTTTAAGTTATCTTCCTTGAACGACCGTGTTTTGTATGGAAAACCTGTGCGCGGAGGAACCTCCTCGTAGCTAGTTGCGCCCTTACTTTGTTTCGAGTCCGCTCAACAACTTAAGTGTGCTGCAACTAGTTGCGGCAAGGTTTCTTGCCGGAGCCGGCACCGCCAGCAGGCTGCTGATGTTCCGCACTCAGCACTTGCGGCAAGCGTGCCCGCGCCGGCAAGTTCCCTAAAAGCGTAGGGTAAAAACATACAAATAAAGGAATCAAGTAAAGGAGATAGCATAGCAAGCATTGCCCAGAATAAAGTTATATTACAAAAATAACTTGTTGCAGCACTGACTAAATTGTTCTCATAACTTAAATAACAGCGACAAGGAAGGAAGAAGAAGAGTGGCCTAATCCACGCGCTCGCCGTCGATCCTCCTGACTTCATTCACCTTGTCCACAATGGGTGAGACAATGGCTTTGAGCTCTTCGAGATCAGCGCCCGCCGGCAGCTTCTTGAGGACGCGGGTGAGGTCGAGGCCTGGATTGCGGAAGAGTATCTTCACCAACACCTTCTCCAAGACCTTGGCGCAGATTGCGCGCGACTCGTTCGCCAGCTTCTTTGGGATCCTTTCCTGGAGTTGTTGGAGGGCCGTCACCACACCCTTGAAGAAAAGAGTAAGCTTGGCGCTGGGCTGGAGGTTCTCGTCAGAAGAATACCCGAAGCCCGCCAAGTCCAGTTCCGCCAGCTCTTCGTCAATGGCTGCAGCGATGTTGACGAGGCCCTCCGTCCAGAGCTCCACCGTAGCCTTGAAGGTGTTTTGGGTCTCGGCGGCCCTCGTCAGCAGCTCCTCGTTGCCCTTGATCTCTTTCTTCAAGTCATCCTCTCGCCTCTTGGCGCCGTTCAGCGTCTCCGTCAGTGTGGCCAGCTTTAGCTCCAGATCAGCGCTTGAGTCCTTGGCGGCGTTCAGTTCCTTGACCTTGTCGGCAAGTTGAACTTGCAGATCGCCATGGGCAAGGGCATCCTTCTCACGTTCGCGCTGGAGTGCGGCAAGCTCCTCATTCTTCCCTTTTATGTCAGCCTCCAGCTGCATCACCTTCGCTTCCAATTCCCTCTTGGCGGCCTCGGCAGCTGCGGCAGCATCCTTCACTTCCTTGAGCGCCCCGCCAAGTGATTGTTCCCGGGCAGCGAGATCCTCCTCGTGGCTGTCCAAGTTTACCTTTTTCTGCGTCAGCTCACCTTCCCGCCTGGACAGCTCCTCGGCGGCGAGCCTCTGCTGCTCTTCAGCTTTAGCCTTTTCAAGGATGAATGCCTTCTTCGCCTCGACGAGCTGCGCCCTCTCCTTAGCAATGGACCGGAGGGCCTCTTGGTTGCGGCTCTGGAGCTCTTCCGCATGCTTCTCGATGTCAACTCCTGCCCGCGCGACAAGTGCTTCCCGGGACTCTAGCTTCGCTTGCCGGGCGCGGTAGAGTGACACCAACTTCCGGAGCAACTGCTCCTCCTCGGACTCGCCGCTGCTGCTGCTTGGCGCGTCAACCACTGCCAGCCCAGCAGAGGCGAGTACTTCCCCATCAAACTCCTCTCCTTCGACCGGCGCCCTGGAGCTCGACGCCTAGGGAAGCTTGATGTAGACACCCTCACCGGCCTTCAAGTAGGCGCCTGGCTGGGGCTCCTCGGAGCCCGGCGCTGCATCAGCCGCGGAGGGGTCGGCGGTCGGTGTAGTGCCTTGCGCTCCTGCACCCTCGGGGTCGTCAGTGCGATTGCCGGACCCCTCGCCGGCTCCTGCGCCAGCAGCCTTGGCGGCTTCTTCGTCGGCGGGTTCATCAGCGCCGGCCTCTTCCTCGTCAGGGGTGACATCTTCAGTGTTGCCGCGTGCGTCCTCCTCGCCGGTGGCCTCAGTCTCCATCGGGTCTGTGAGAGGGGGATCTAAGGACAGGAAGAGGAAGGAAAAGTCAAGCAAATATCCAAAAAAGAAGATCAGAAGAAGAAAACCCAAGGGAAAATTTTCGACAAGGAGGGTTACCTGTGCTGGGCTCCGTGACCATGGGCTCCACCACCGGAGGATCGCTGGTCCCGTCCCTCGCCGGGGAACTGCCCCTTGCCGGGGACCGCTCCCTTGCCGAAGAGCGCTCCCTTGTCGGAGAATTGCCCCTTGGCGGCGTAGTTGAAGCAGACAGCACCTCTGGAATGACTTCTGGTTGCTCCTGATGGGCCTGCTCTGCTCCTACACAAGCAAGTAAACAATCAAGATATCAGCAAAGAAAAGAGCACCCATGCGCGCCCCACAACAAGAAATGAACAAATACTTACGCTGGGGGCTGCGCTGGGGGATGCTTCGAGGAGAGGGTGCCGGGTCCGTCAAGGTAGTCTCAGACGTGTCCTCTGCCATCGTAGCAGGATCGTCCTCGATGACGACCACGGGGACCTTGGCCCTCTTCGCCGCTCTCTCGGCCAGAGTCCTGAAATGGAACGAGGTTCAGAGGGAAGCAGATCAGATACAAGACAAGAAACTGCAAGAATCGAAGAAACACAAGTACAACAAGAAGAAAGTCTTACTCCTCCTCTTCTTCTTCCTCCTCATCGGAGCTCAGCGCAGAGAGGTCGAAATCCGGCACCCTCTCAGCGCAACGAGGTGGAGGAGTAGGCTCCCTTGGACGCTTGGCGGGAGCTGCGGCAGGATCAGGAGTAGCGGCCCGAGAAGACCCCGCTCCGGTTGCCGGCGCGGCATGAGGCGCTCCCGCGGCGACGGTGCTTGTCGCGGTAGAGCGCGTCCCGCGACGCTGCGGTTGTTGGCCTGCCCGCCGCCCTGCTGTGTCTCCAGTCTTGCGGAGGCGCCTTCTTGGTTGGGCTGGGGGCTGCACTGAGGGCCCCGTCTGCGGCAAGCTGCTTGAAGACGGCTGGCCACTTGCGCTCTTGGCAGGCTCGCTTGCCTCGGCTTCGGGCTCCTCCTCGCCAGCGACCTCCCCGCCAAGGTCCTCCCGGTCGGCAAGGCTTGCCGCCTCGGCCGCCTCTGCCTCCTCCAACGTGAACCCAAACTCGCCCGCGGCGGCGGCTGCCGCCGCCTCCTCGGCCCTGGTGGCGATGTACAGCATTTCATCGTCGGTGGTGTCGCGGGTGAGGAGCCTCTACTTGTCGGCATGGACTGCTACCTCCACCAAGCCGTCAAAGAATTGTCGCACGACGTCGTCGGTGGGCTCCATCCAAGTTGGAACAATCCCGTGCGAGTCGCACTCCGGCATCATTGCATGGATGCGATCACGCTGGGAGTTGTTGCACAGTGGGATGACGCCCTGCGGCAGCCTGAACCACTTCGGATGGTTGGCGTCATGCTTGAACAGCTCCTTGAGCATCCCGTCAAGCTCCAGAACAGTGAAGTTGAAGTTGAGGCCTGGACGCAGCCTCATGATATCCGCCGGGCCGCCAAACAGCCAGGCGGGCCTCCTCCTCTCCTGCAGAGGGGCGATGCGACGGCGAAGGAAATCCGCGCCAACGGCCCCTACTGTGAGCCCGGCAAGCCTGAGCCGCAGGATTCGGGTGGTGGTGATCTTCAGCTTGGCATCGTCCGGCGACAGAGCACTCCAGTCGCCGCCGCGCACTACTCGAGTCTGGCGCAAACTGGTGAAGGGCTGCGGATCTGCGTCAATGATCCAACACCATTAAGCCCTCCACTCGTCCCATTTGCTGCGGATCTCCCCCTCTAGATACACCTCCTTCTTGCCGACCCTTGAGATCCAGGAGACCCCGCCAGACAAGGGTTCTCCTTTCTTGACCCGGGGAATGAAATAGTGGCGGAAAAGAGCAACGTTGCGATGGACTCCGACGAAGTTCTTGCAAAGATGCGCGAAAACCGCCATTGTCAGAACGGCGTTAGGGGTGAAGTCAAGAAGGTGGAGCCCGTATGTGTTTATGATATCGTAGAAGAAATTGGAAAAGGGCGGGCAGAGCCCGCAATAGAAGAATAGGGGGAAGAAATAGTATCCCCTGGGACACTTTTTCGAAGTAGAGGCTTCGGCGGAGAGTACCTGCGTGCGCGGGTGCACCCGCATCTCCGTCGACCAGAAGAGATAGAACTCCTCCCACAGCGCCTTCAGGGTGAGCTCGGGGGGGAAAAGCGCTCGTTCCTTGTGCAACACCTCAAGCCACAGCGCCTCGGCCGACTTCATGCTCTTCCCGGTCTTCGGAGCCATGGCGGAAGCGGTGGAGAAGGTTGGCGGCGACGGCGGCGACGGGCGGCGGAGTGCTGCTCTCTTTCGGCTTGGGAAGCGGAGGGGAGCGGCGGAGCTTTCTGAGGAAGAAACCGCGAGTGGCGAAGGTGGGGGAACAGCGCCTGTTTCCTCTGCTTATAAAGGGGAGAGGCGAACGTTACGCCTTTCCTGATTAAAGAATTGCCCACGATCTCTCCCACGACGCCGCGTTTGACGCGTGCCGTTACGGGAGGGCGCGGTGGATACGGAGTCATATTTGGTATGGACCCAGGCTGCGAGTGCCCGTGCCCTATTTTGGGCCTGACCCAACAACACTCGGCACCGTGTGCGGCCCAGGCCCGGGGGCTCCTGTCGGTGTACTAAAGTAGGGGTACCTTAGTATCCCGAACTTGTGCACGGGCACTTGCAGCACCCAGCGGCAAGGGGAAGAAACAATAAATACTTAAGCAAACAGATGCATAGCGATGCATGAAATGACAAGTAACGGTGCTAGGGGTGCCCTAATGTGGTATGAGGTGATACCGGTGAAGGGGGGGAACAATCGGGAAAGTATCCCCGGTGTTCCGCGTTTTCGGGCAGAGGAGCCGGAGGGGGAAAGTTGCGAGTTTGATATGTTAGGGGTTTGTGGCGACGAACGGCTTGCGTATCCGGATTCGTCTCGTCGTTCTGAGCAACTTTCATGTATAAAGTATTTTCATCCGAGTTACGGATTAAAAGATATGATTTTCTAAAGATTTAAATCATTTTCTGATTTTAATTAGTTATTTAATTCTAACATTATCCAAAACAGTGAATGATGACGCAGGCATGACATCAGAGTGATGTCAGCAGGTCAACTGGTCGGTTGACCAGTCAAACCAGACAGGTGGGTCCAGTGGGACCCACATGTCATTATCAGGGTCACTAAGAGGGGGTTTAGTCTAACTAAATGGGTTAATTAGTGGGTGGGCCCCATCAGTCAGTGTCTAACTAGGTTTTAGTTAAATAACTTAATTAATTAGCAGTTTATATATTTGTTTTTATTTGTTTTATGGCATGGGGCCCGCATGTCAGTGGCAGTAGCTGCCACGTCAGCACGTTGACTGGGTCAACCCAGTCAACAGGGCCCTCAGGACCCACTGGTCAGCGACACTGTAACGCCCGGATAATCATCCTACAGTAATCCCACGCTAATCGTGCCATGACACCTCGGTTACTGTTGCTAACCTCGCAATAATTCGAAACCGTTCAAAATTCAAATTCAAAATAATAATAACAATAAAAGTTTTCAAAAATTGAAACAAAAATGTTCGATGGTGGCCGAATATTACCAGGGTAATTATGATGCAACAAACAAATTTTTATTAAATGCCTAAGTGTTTATAGATAAATAAAAACAGAAAAGAAAATAAATAAAAAGAAAATAGAAAACAATACAAAAAAAAGAAGAAAAGAAACCCCCTGGGCTTCGGCCCAGCTGGCCACAGGCCAACTGGACCACCACCAGGCCCGGCCGGCCCCCACCCCTCTCCCCTTATCCCCCCACGACAGAAACCCTAGCCCACTCCCGATCCCCACTCCCCCCACTCTCCCCTCACTCCCCCAATCTGGATCGAGATCGGGGCGACCACGCCACCGCCCCGGATCGCCGTCGCCTTCTCGCCCCCCTGGCCTCGCGCGACCCCCCCCACCTGCGCCACCCCGTCGCCTCGCCTCATCCCCGTCGGCCCCCCAGGCCTCGTCGCCCCATCGACGCACGTCGTCCCCGCCGACACCCGACCTCGGCGCCCGCCGACATCGTCACGCCGCCACCTCGCCGTCCTCTTCCTCTCCGCGCTCGTCCCCGTCGCCCCCCTCGACCACCGCTGCCCCGTGCCCTACGCTCCCTCGGTGAGGACCCCGGTCCTCCTTCTCCCCGTCCCCTCTCGCCGGCGCTCGCCTTGCCCGTGCTGCGTTCGGCCGGCGTGCCCCGCGTCGACCAAGCCCTGCTTTGCCCTTCACCGCATGCGCTGGCTGCGTCCCGCACGACGCGCGCGCTCGCGTTGGCCGCTCCCCTGCTCCCCGCGTCACGAGCTCCCGCCCCTGCCCTTGCTGTTCGCCACCGCCGACGCTGGCCCCCCTGGCCTCGCCTCCGGTCGCCCCCGCGCTCTCCTGGCCTCGCCCGTGCCTCGCCGCGCGAGCACGCGCTTGGCCGCCCGCGACCCCCCCTGGTGCTGCGTCCCCGCCCGGTGCCGCGCCGGATCTGGCCGCCCCTGGGTGTGCGCCCGTTCGGGCTGGGCGCCAGCGCCCGCACGCCCGCGCGCCCGTTATGCCCCCTGGGTCACTGACCGGGTGGCCCCACGGCCCAAAACGTTTTATTTAAAAAAAAGGAATTAGGAATTAAAAAATAGATAAATAATAAAAATAATTAAATAAATAATAATAACTAAATTAATTAATTAATTAATTATGGAATTAATTAAGTTAATTAATCATAATTAGATTAACCTAATTAACTAATTAGTTTAATTAAACAGTAGTTAGATTAGTTAAACAGTGATTAGCCTAAATAGTCTATGACCAGTGGGTCCCACACGTCAGATTGACCAGTCAACACCCCTGTTGACTGCTGACGCCATGCTGACGTCAGCAAACACTATTCTGGATAATGTTAATTTAAATAATTAATTAAAATCAGAAAATGATTTAAATCTTTAGAAAATCATATCTTTTAATCCGTAACTCGGATGAAAATACTTTCTACATGAAAGTTGCTCAGAACGACGAGACGATTCCGGATACGCAACCCGTTCGTCCGCCACACCCCCCTAACCTATCGAACTCGCAACTTTCCCCCTCCGGTTCCTCTGCCCGAAAACGCGAAACACCGGAAATACTTTCCCGGATGTTTTCCCCCTTCACCGGTATCACCTCATACCGCGTTAGGGCACCCCTAGCACCGTTACTTGTCATGTCATGCTTCGATATGCATTTGTTTGCAAGGTATTCATTGTTTCTTCCCCCTCTTCTCTCTGGTAGACTACGAGACCGACGCTGCTGCTGCCCAGTTCGACTACGGAGTTGACGACCCCTCTCTCTTACCAGAGCAACCAGGCAAGCCCCCCCCCTTTGATCACCAGATATCGCCTATTCTCCTCTATACTGCTTGCATTAGAGTAGTGTAGCATGTTACTGCTTTCCATTGATCCTATTCTGATGCATAGCCTGACTTTGTTGCTACATCTGTTGATACCTTACCTGCAATCCTAAATGCTTAGTATAGGATGCTAGTTTATCATCATTGGCCCTACATTCTTGTCAGTCTGCCTTGCTATACTATCGGGCCGTGATCACTTGGGAGGTGATCACGGGTATATACTATACATACATACATACTATACAGATGGTGACTAAAGTCGGGTCAGCTCATTGAGTACCCGCAAGTGATTCTGATGAGGGGGCTGAAAGGACAGGTGGCTCCATCCCGGTAGAGGTGGGCCTGGGTTCCCGACGGCCCCCGACTGTTACTTTGTGGCGGAGCGACAGGGCAGGTTGAGACCACCTAGGAGACAGGTGGGCCTGGCCATGTTCGGCGTTCGCGGATACTTAACACGCTTAACGAGATCTGGGTATTTGATCTGAGTCTGGCCATTTGGTCTATACGCACTAACCATCTACGCGGGAGTAGTTATGGGTATCCCGACGTCGTGGTATCAGCCGAAGCCTTCTTGACGTCAGCGACTTAGTGGCGCGCGCCGGATTGGAACGTAAGCCTACACTTGTATTAAGGGGGCTAGTTCTGCTTCCGGCCGCGTACGCAACGTGCAGGTGTGCAAAGGGCGATGGGCCCAGACCCCTGGGCCATAGGAGTTAGACCGGCGTGCTGACCTCTCTGTTGTGCCTAGGTGGGGCTGCGACGTGTTGATCTTCCGAGGCCGGGCATGACCCAGGAAAGTGTGTCCGGCCAAATGGGATCGAGCGTGTTGGGTTATGTGGTGCACCCCTACAGGGAAGTTAATCTATTCGAATAGCCGTGATCTTCGGTAACAGGACGACTTGGAGTTGTACCTTGACCTTATGACAACTAGAACTGGATACTTAATAAAACACACCCTTCCAAGTGCCAGATACAATCCGGTGATCGCTCTCTAACAGGGCGACGAGGAGAGGATCGCCGGGTAGGATTATGCTATGCGATGCTACTGGAGATGCTACTTGGAGATGCTACTTGGCGATGCTACTTGGAGGACTTCAGTCTACTCTCTTCTACATGCTGCAAGACGGAGGCTGCCAGAAGCGTAGTCTTCGACAGGATTAGCTATCCCCCTCTTATTCTGGCATTCTGCAGTTCAGTCCACCGATATGGCCCTTTACACATATACCCATGCATATGTAGTGTAGCTCCTTGCTTGCGAGTACTTTGGATGAGTACTCACGGTTGCTTTCTCCCCCCTTTTCCCCCTTTCCTTTCTTTCTGGTTGTCGCAACCAGATGCTGGAGTCCAGGAGCCAGACGCCACCGTCGATGACGACTACTACACTGGAGGTGCCTACTACTACGTGCAGGCTGCTGACGACGACCAGGAGTAGTTTAGGAGGATCCCAGGCAGGAGGCATGCGCCTCTTTCGATCTGTATCCCAGTTTGTGCTAGCCTTCTTAAGGCAAACTTGTTTAACTTATGTCTGTACTCAGATATTGTTGCTTCCGCTGACTCGTCTATGATCGAGCACTTGCATTCGAGCCCTCGAGGCCCCTGGCTTGTATTATGATGCTTGTATGACTTATTTATGTTTTAGAGTTGTGTTGTGATATCTTCCCGTGAGTTCCTGATCTTGATCATACACGTTTGCGTGCATGATTAGTGTACGATTGAATCGGGGGCGTCACAAGTTGGTATCAGAGCCGACTGCCTGTAGGAATCCCCTTCCGCACTCCTTGGCCGAAGTCGAGTCTAGACGTTGCAAAACTTTTACTAACATGGCTGTGAGTCTTATGGGCTCACGTCGCCATTTGGGTGGTATTAGGATCTTTTACTCCTCGACCTTTACTCTGGGACTGTAAACTCTTTTCTACTCGGGTTAAATGAATTTACTAACTATCACTAGGATCCCGTGACCCCATTCACCCCAAAGTTGGATAAAGCCATAGTATTCTTTGGAATAGTATTTTGGACGATTTCCACACTATCATTGACTCCCTTGCAACATCTTTGTTTTCAGATGGAACCCACGAGGCAGGTCGTCCACCACACGACGGCCATTGGTGCCTCGGGATCACCTGCCGTGCTAGCTGATATGATGACCTATCTGGGATATCGCTGGCACCCTGAGTACACCGTCTATGAGGAGTACCAGGACTTTAACCAGGAGCAGTACCGTGCCATCGTCCACCTCTACTCTCGGGAGTATGACTCCACTACTGTGCTGCACACCGCACATGGTGTTGGGGTGACTATCGATATGGCAGTCCACGATGCTGCTTATGCTGCTCTGACACGTCTTCGTGGAGAGTATCGGGAGTTGGACACCTCCCCCTTCCGGCACATTGCTATCGCATCTGATGTTGGTGAGGAGGGTTACTACACTGCTGCCTACTCCACTGTCACCCGAGAGCCCTTCTACCATTAGAACTTTGTTCTACATGTTGATGGGCTGGATCGAGCTAACCGAGCTCTTCGCCACGAGTTGTACACCACTCGTCAGCACCTTTACCATGCTCTAACACTGTTGCACCCCTTTGTCCGATCCAGAGAGCTGCCTCGTTCTGCGATCTACCCAGCCAGGACCGTGATGCCCCAGGGTGTCGGCTGGCCAGAGGTGGGAGGCTACTCTCCCGCACTTGGTCCTCTTCTGCCACTGGAGCGTCGGGTTCCGCACCAGAGTATCCGCGGACCCCAGGTTACTGATGTGGAGTTTCCGATGCCACACTACCAGCTTTCAGGCTACAGCTACCTCCGCAGTACCGCGTGGGACTAATGTAGGCTGGCTTGTTAGTGTTAGTTGCATCCGCCGCGAGCCTGCGTGCCGCCTATGATGTCTTAGTCTATGTACTGAACTCTGTGTACCGCACTCTATGCATGATCTCTTTTGTAAGATATGCCGACTACTATGTAGTAACTATCGTGCTGCTTTCATTAAGCATGTTTCATCATGAATGATTATTTTCCTTTGCAAATTTCTCAAATGCTGAATTACCCCTGTTATACATTAGCAGGATGGTTAGACCAGCTGGTCGTGGTCGTGGTGGCAACTTCCCACCACCGCCTGAGTACATGGCTGGTATGATCCAACAGCTTGAGATGAATCGCCAGTTCATGGAGAACATGATGGCTCAGTTTCCTCGCCCCAATATGAATCAGCAGCCAAACACAGTAACTCTGCAGGAATTCGTTCGCCTCAACCCAAGCGTGTACCGCAGCTCAACCCAGCCACTGGATGCTGATGACTGGCTCCGTGATATCACCTACGAGATGGAGTCTGCTGATGTAGCCCCTGCCAGCTATGTCACCTTTGCTTCCTTCTTCCTGAAGGGACCCGCAGCTCAATGGTGGGACAGCCACAGGCGTACTCTGCCAGTTGGAACAATCATCACCTGGCCAGACTTTCAAGCTGCTTTCTGTGCCCGCTTCATTCCTCAAGGAGTCATGGACCGGAAGAAGCGTGAGTTCCGCAACCTCACCCAAGGCAACAAAACTGTTGAAGCTTATCAGCGGGAGTTTCTAGACTTGTCCCGCTATGCTGAAGAGGACATTGCAACTGATGCACGCAGACAGGAGAAGTTCCGTGACGGCCTTCAAGCTGACATCAAGCTCGCACTTCTAGTGCACGACTTTGCTGATTTTGCCACCTTGGTGAACAAGGCCATCAATGTCGAAACTGGTCTGCAAGAATACCAGAGCTCTCACAGGCGCAGCCGTGACACGGGCTCATCTTCGGGCCCGTCCTCACAGAAGCGCAAGATATGGATTCCCAACAGCATGTACCAGTCGAATGCACCTGCCCCAAGGCAGTCCTATACTGCACCTCGTCTGCCTACTGCTCCAACTAGGCAGCCAAGGCTTCCAGCTCCACCACCCCAAGCTTCTGTTCCCACTCCCAATAATGGCCTGTGCTACAAGTGTGGTCAACCAGGTCACCGTGCTAGGGATTGTAATCAGAATCAGAATCAACTAGCCCTTCCCGCAACTGGCCGTGGAAACAACCAACCCCGCAACAACAATGCCAAGTCCTATGGTCGTGTTCATGCCAACCACGTTGATCTCAACGAAGCTCAAGACCAGCCTGCTACTGTGATGGGTACACTCCTCGTAAATTCAGTACCTGCATCTATTTTATTCGATTCAGGAGCATCGCATTCATTCATGTCAGAAGATTTTGCATACAAGCACGACATTAAGTGTGAGGAGATGAACTCTTCAGTAGTGGTAAAAACCCCCGTAGGACAAAGTCAAACCTCCATGGTTGGCGTCAACGTCCCCGTGGAAATCGAAGGGCTGGAATTCTATGCCTCACCCATTATCCTGAAGACGTCTAACATCGACCTCATTTTGGGGATGGATTGGTTGAAAGCGCATACTGCTTCTATAGTTTGTGCCACTAAGACCGTCCATCTGCTACACCCTTCTGATGAAATAGTTAGCTACAATGCTCGTTTGGTTCAGAATGCCGAGGCAAGGCTCTATGCATTGAATGCATTTAACGCCGCACCACTCGAGGGCATTGAGAACATTCCCGTCGTTCGTGACTTCCTCGACGTCTTTCCTGAAGAACTCCCAGGGATTCCCCCTACTAGAGCTGTCGAATTTGTCATCGACTTAAAACCAGGCACCACTCCTATAGCCAAGCGACCCTACAAGATGCCGCCGCATGAACTCCTTGAGCTTAAGGAGGAAATCGATAAATCTCTTCGAAGTGGTTTCATTCGCCCAAGTTGCTCTCCTTGGGGAGCACCTTCTCTCTTTGTCAAGAAGAAGGATGGGACAAACCGATTGGTCCAAGACTACCGTCCTATAAACCAAGCTACCATTCAGAATAAGTATCCTCTTCCTCGGATCAATGATCTGTATGATCAACTGGCTGGTTCATCAGTGTTCTCTAAACTCGACTTGAGGTTGGGTTACCACCAGATCCGTGTTCGTAAAGAGGATATCCCAAAGACCGCCTTTGTGACTCGTTATGGTTCATACAAGTACACCGTCATGTCCTTTGGCTTAACCAATGCTCCAGCCACCTTCTCTCGCCTGATGAACTATATATTCATGGATTACCTCGACAAATTTGTCATGGTTTATCTAGATGATATCCTAGTATTTTCCAAAAACGAAGAAGAACATGCTGAACATCTTCGTCTTGTGCTGGAAAAGCTACGAGAGCATCAGCTATACGCCAAGTTCTCCAAATGTGAATTCTGGCTTCCCGAAGTAACCTATCTTGGACATGTCATCTCTAAGGATGGTATTGCCGTTAACCCTGAACGAGTTCAGGCTATTCTCGATTGGACTCCTCCGAAGAATGTCAAGCAAGTCAGAAGTTTTCTCGGTCTCGCCAGCTATTGCCATCGATTCGTCGAGAACTTCTCCAAGATTGCCAGGCCTCTGACTAACCTGTTGCATAAGGGCGTCAAGTTCTAATGGAAAGACAAATGTCAGGAAAGTTTCCAGGCACTCAAAGACAAGTTGACTACTGCCCCAGTACTAGCTCCTCCTGATACTAAGAAGGACTTCGTCATTTACTGCGACGCTTCCCGTCAAGGATTAGGCTGTGTCCCAATGCAAGACCGCAAAGTTATTGCTTATGCCTCTCGGCAATTGCGCCCTCACGAAGAGAACTACCCAGTTCACGACCTCGAGCTTGCTGCTGTCATTCATGCACTGAAGCAGTGGCGACATTACCTTCTCGGTAATCGTTGCGAGATCTTCACTGACCACCAAAGTCTGAAGTATCTGTTTACTCAGCCAGACCTGAACCTCCGTCAGCAGAGATGGATGGAGATTGTTGCAGACTTTGACTTGGGTATTTCCTATACACCAGGCAAGGCTAACGTAATGGCTGATGCCTTGAGCCGCAAGTCTTACTGCAACCACCTCCAGATTCACAAAGCGCAGCCCTCACTTGTGGAAGAATTCAGAAAGCTAAACCTCCATATTGTTCCTCCGGGTGCACTCGCTCCCCCTCCTGAGGAGTTTCTCAAGATGAATCTCCGTGTTGTTTCCCAGGGTTCCCTCTATACCCTGGCTGTCGAACCCGATCTCGTGAGCTCCATCAAGACAATACAGGGATATGACTCTGAAGTCCACAAGATTAAGCGCGACCTCAAAGAAGGAAAGCCCTCATTCTTCACTATTGCTGATGATGGCGCCTTGTACTTCAAAGGCCGCCTAGTCGTGCCGTGTATGAAGGAAAACCTGAATATGACTCTGAAGGTTATGAAAGAAGCTCATGATACGCCCCTATGTATCCATCCTGGTAGTACAAAGATGTATCAGGACATTCGTCAAAGATTCTGGTGGTCTAATATGAAGCAAGACATTGCTCGCTATGTTGCTGAGTGTGACGTTTGCCGTCGTATCAAAGCAGAACATCAAAGGCCTGCTGGAACTCTGCAACCTATCTCTATTCCTGAATGGAAATGGGACCATGTTGAAATGGACTTCGTCACTGGATTTCCCAAATCGCAAAAGGGTAATGATGCTATTCTTGTCGTCATTGACCGACTTTCTAAAGTTGCACATTTTCTGGCGGTCAAAGAAACGATCACTGCTAGTCAGCTTGCAACTCTTTACATGTCCAGAATTGTTTCACTTCACGGTATTCCGCTGGTTATCAGTTCGGACCGTGGCAGCTTATTCACTTCAAGATTCTGGTCAAGTTTTCAAGAAGCTATGGGAACTCATCTGACATTCAGTACTGCGTTTCATCCTCAGTCACAAGGGCAAGTTGAACGTGTTAACCAAGTTCTCGAAGACATGCTTCGAGCTTGTGTTATTTCCTTCGGCAAGAAATGGGAGGAATCTCTCCCGTATGCTGAGTTCTCTTATAATAATAGCTATCAAGCTAGTCTGAAGATGGCCCCCTTCGAAGTGTTATATGGACGAAAGTGCCGAACCCCTCTGAACTGGTCAGAAACTGGGGAACGTCCACTCTTCGGTCCGCATATTATCCAACATGCCGAAGAGCAAGTCCGCATTATCCGCGAGAATCTCAAGACTGCTCAGTCACGCCAAAAGAGTAATTATGACTGTCATCATAAAGACATGGTCTACCAACCTGGCGAAAAGGCCTATCTTCGAGTTACACCAATGAAGGGTGCTCACCGCTTCGGGATCAAGGGCAAGCTAGCTCCTCGCTATATTGGCCCATTCACTATTCTGGAAAGGCGTGGAAAAGTGGCATATCAACTGGAACTTCCGCCGAACCTTTCTCAGGTTCACGATGTGTTCCACGTGTCACAACTCCGTCGCTGCTTCAAGGACCCAATCCGAGCAGTGGATCTTGAAGTGCTCGAATTGCAACAGGACCTTTCATATAAAGAGCATCCGGTTCGCATTCTCGACCAAGCTGAACGCCGCACACGCCAGAAGGCGATCAAGTTCCTCAAAGTCCAGTGGTCGCACCATTCTGAAGACGAAGCCACCTGGGAACACGAGGATCGCCTGCGTGATGAATACCCCGCACTGTTTCCTTCTACCTCCTAAATCTCGGGACGAGATTTCTTGTAGTGCGGGAGATTTGTAACGCCCGGATAATCATCCTACAGTAATCCCACGCTAATCGTGCCATGACACCTCGGTTACTGTTGCTAACCTCGCAATAATTCGAAACCATTCAAAATTCAAATTCAAAATAATAATAACAATAAAAGTTTTCAAAAATTGAAACAAAAATGTTCGATGGTGGCCGAATATTACCAGGGTAATTATGATGCAACAAACAAATTTTTATTAAATGCCTAAGTGTTTATAGATAAATAAAAACAGAAAAGAAAATAAATAAAAAGAAAACAGAAAACAATACAAAAAAAAGAAGAAAAGAAACCCCCTGGGCTTCGGCCCAGCTGGCCACAGGCCAACTGGACCACCACCAGGCCCGGCCGGCCCCCACCCCTCTCCCCTTATCCCCCCACGACGGAAACCCTAGCCCACTCCCGATCCCCACTCCCCCCACTCTCCCCTCACTCCCTCGATCTGGATCGAGATCGGGGCGACCACGCCACCGCCCCGGATCGCCGTCGCCTTCTCGCCCCCCTGGCATCGCGCGACCCCCCCACCTGCGCCACCCCGTCGCCTCGCCTCATCCCCGTCGGCCCCCCAGGCCTCGTCGCCCCATCGACGCACGTCGTCCCCGCCGACACCCGACCTCGGCGCCCGCCGACATCGTCACGCCGCCACCTCGCCGTCCTCTTCCTCTCCGCGCTCGTCCCCGTCGCCCCCTCGACCACCGCTGCCCCGTGCCCTACGCTCCCTCGGTGAGGACCCCGGTCCTCCTTCTCCCCGTCCCCTCTCGCCGGCGCTCGCCTCGCCCGTGCTGCGTTCGGCCGGCGTGCCCCGCGTCGACCAAGCCCTGCTTTGCCCTTCACCGCACGCGCTGGCTGCGTCCCGCGCGACGCGCGCGCTCGCGTTGGCCGCTCCCCTGCTCCCCGCGTCACGAGCTCCCGCCCCTGCCCTTGCTGTCCGCCACCGCCGACGCTGGCTCCCCTGCCCTCGCCTCCGGTCGCCCCCGCGCTCTCCTGGCCTCGCCCGTGCCTCGCCGCGCGAGCACGCGCTTGGCCGCCCGCGACCCCCCCTGGTGCTGCGTCCCCGCCCGGTGCCGCGCCGGATCTGGCCGCCCCTGGGTGTGCGCCCGTTCGGACTGGGCGCCAGCGCCCGCACGCCCGCGCGCCCGTTATGCCCCTGGGTCACTGACCGGGTGGCCCCACGGCCCAAAACGTTTTATTTAAAAAAAAGGAATTAGGAATTAAAAAAATAGATAAATAATAAAAATAATTAAATAAATAATAATAATTAAATTAATTAATTAATTAATTAAGGAATTAATTAAGTTAATTAATCATAATTAGATTAACCTAATTAACTAATTAGTTTAATTAAACAGTAGTTAGATTAGTTAAACAGTGATTAGCCTAAACAGTCTATGACCAGTGGGTCCCACACGTCAGATTGACCAGTCAACACCCCTGTTGACTGCTGACGCCATGCTGACGTCATGCTGACGTCAGCAAACACTATTCTGGATAATGCTAATTTAAATAATTAATTAAAATCAGAAAATGATTTAAATCTTTAGAAAATCATATCTTTTAATCCGTAACTCGGATGAAAATACTTTCTACATGAAAGTTGCTCAGAACGACGAGACGATTCTGGATACGCAACCCGTTCGTCCGCCACACCCCCCTAACCTATCGAACTCGCAACTTTCCCCCTCCGGCTCCTCTGCCCGAAAACGTGAAACACCGGAAATACTTTCCCGGATGTTTTCCCCCTTCACCGGTATCACCTCATACCGCGTTAGGGCACCCCTAGCACCGTTACTTGTCATGTCATGCATCGATATGCATTTGTTTGCAAGGTATTCATTGTTTCTTCCCCCTCTTCTCTCTGGTAGACTACGAGACCGACGCTGCTGCTGCCCAGTTCGACTACGGAGTTGACGACCCCTCTCTCTTGCCAGAGCAACCAGGCAAGCCCCCCCCCTTTGATCACCAGATATCGCCTATTCTCCTCTATACTGCTTGCATTAGAGTAGTGTAGCATGTTACTGCTTTCCATTGATCCTATTCTGATGCATAGCCTGACTTTGTTGCTACATCTGTTGATACCTTACCTGCAATCCTAAATGCTTAGTATAGGATGCTAGTTTATCATCATTGGCCCTACATTCTTGTCAGTCTGCCTTGCTATACTATCGGGCCGTGATCACTTGGGAGGTGATCACGGGTATATACTATACATACATACATACTATACAGATGGTGACTAAAGTCGGGTCAGCTCATTGAGTACCCGCAAGTGATTCTGATGAGGGGGCTGAAAGGACAGGTGGCTCCATCCCGGTAGAGGTGGGCCTGGGTTCCCGACGGCCCCCGACTGTTACTTTGTGGCGGAGCGACAGGGCAGGTTGAGACCACCTAGGAGACAGGTGGGCCTGGCCATGTTCGGCGTTCGCGGATACTTAACACGCTTAACGAGATCTGGGTATTTGATCTGAGTCTGGCCATTTGGTCTATACGCACTAACCATCTACGCGGGAGTAGTTATGGGTATCCCGACGTCGTGGTATCAGCCGAAGCCTTCTTGACGTCAGCGACTTAGTGGCGCGCGCCGGATTGGAACGTAAGCCTACACTTGTATTAAGGGGGCTAGTTCTGCTTCCGGCCGCGTACGCAACGTGCAGGTGTGCAAAGGGCGATGGGCCCAGACCCCTGGGCCATAGGAGTTAGACCGACGTGCTGACCTCTCTGTTGTGCCTAGGTGGGGCTGCGACGTGTTGATCTTCCGAGGCCGGGCATGACCCAGGAAAGTGTGTCCGGCCAAATGGGATCGAGCGTGTTGGGTTATGTGGTGCACCCCTGCAGGGAAGTTAATCTATTCGAATAGCCGTGATCTTCGGTAATAGGACGACTTGGAGTTGTACCTTGACCTTATGACAACTAGAACCGGATACTTAATAAAACACATCCTTCCAAGTGCCAGATACAATCCGGTGATCGCTCTCTAACAGGGCGACGAGGAGAGGATCGCCGGGTAGGATTATGCTATGCGATGCTACTGGAGATGCTACTTGGAGATGCTACTTGGCGATGCTACTTGGAGGACTTCAGTCTACTCTCTTCTACATGCTGCAAGACGGAGGCTGCCAGAAGCGTAGTCTTCGACAGGATTAGCTATCCCCCTCTTATTCTGGCATTCTGCAGTTCAGTCCACCGATATGGCCCTTTACACATATACCCATGCATATGTAGTGTAGCTCCTTGCTTGCGAGTACTTTGGATGAGTACTCACGGTTGCTTTCTCCCCCTTTTCCCCGTTTCCTTTCTTTCTGGTTGTCGCAACCAGATGCTGGAGTCCAGGAGCCAGACGCCACCGTCGATGACGACTACTACACTGGAGGTGCCTACTACTACGTGCAGGCTGCTGACGACGACCAGGAGTAGTTTAGGAGGATCCCAGGCAGGAGGCATGCGCCTCTTTCGATCTGTATCCCAGTTTGTGCTAGCCTTCTTAAGGAAAACTTGTTTAACTTATGTCTATACTCAGATATTGTTGCTTCCGCTGACTCGTCTATGATCGAGCACTTGTATTCGAGCCCTCGAGGCCCCTGGCTTGTATTATGATGCTTGTATGACTTATTTATGTTTTAGAGTTGTGTTGTGATATCTTCCCGTGAGTCCCTGATCTTGATCGTACACGTTTGCGTGCATGATTAGTGTACGATTGAATCGGGGGCGTCACAGACACAGAGGCGGGGGCCACTGCGCCACGTCGGCGTCGGTGCCGGAGCGACTCCGACGACCCAAATAGAGGTGGCCCCCCTCACCGGAGTTGGCCAGAATCGCGCTACGGGGCTCGGGGTGGAGCGGGGCTAGGCCCATTCCAAGGCCCACGCCGTGGTGCATTCAATGGAGGTGGTGGCTTGGTCGGAGGAGGGCCGCAGCGTCGCCGGTGGCAAGCGGGGCGGACACCGGTGTTCAGCCGCGAGAGGGAAATGGCCCAGCGGCACAACAGCAAGTACCCTAAACGGCAAGGAGGCTTCTACGAACGCGTGCGAGCACAACGGCCACGAGCCCGGGACCAAATGGTCACCGGATGGCTACCGGCGACGAGCGCGTTCGGCGATGCGCTCGGGCAAGTCGGGGGCGGCGCGTCCAACTAGCGAACGGTGTCGAGAGAGAGGGGGAGGGAGCGGGGGCTCACCGAGCGGCAACACGGTGGCCCTTGGCGGCTTAGTAGCTGCAGAGGGCGTCGCTGGAGTTGGGGATGAGCGGCGGCGAGGTGGAGGAAGAAGACGACCTCGTCCACGATGCTGCGACGTCGCGGATCTCGAATCAATGGTCGGGGACGATGAGGCGGGCGACGAGGGTGTCGGTGTACTAAAGTAGGGGTACCTTAGTATCCCGAACTTGTGCACGGGCAGTTGCAGCACCCAGCGGCAAGGCTTGCCGGGCGTCCGCCAAGATCCTCCGTAGACCCTATTGGTGCCATTCAAGAACAAAGTGTTTAACTGAGAAGACAGAGCCCCGGCAAGAGGAGCTTGCCGAGAAGGACAAGACCCCGGCAAGAGGAGCTTGCCGGGAAGGCCAACCAAGGCATTTCAAGAGACTTGCCGCGACGCACCGCGCGTCCCGGCAAGGACCCGCGAGCGGCAAGCTTGCGGGTGCGACAAGACAGCGACCGCGGCAAGGCGCTTGCCGCGGCGAAGCCACCACTCTGCGCCCACGCTCCAGCGCGTCCGACGACGTGTCTCCACAGGATCGTTCCTGGTGCACGTGGCGAGTAGTTGTGCAGCCAAGCGGTGCGAGGTGGCAAGTGGAGATGACGAGAAGGCCATCGTGGTGATCGGTGGCGCCCCTAACGGTCGTTTCTTGCACTGTTTGGGCGACCGGATGGGAATTAAATGCCTTTGTCCCCTGCCGTCAGAGTTAGGTAGGGGGGACTGTAGATAGCGGTTGTACCAACCCCTCTTTTTACTTTTTTACCCCTCTCTCTGCGTTGCCACCTGTTGGTGACCCCTTTAACCTATAAAAAGGAGGCCCATGCGCACGTAGAGGGGGTTCGACTCATTCGAAACTACAACACATCCACGCTCTCGAGCAAGAACAGAATATAAACACAAAGCAGCAGTAGGAGTTTTATCTCTCCGGAGAGCTCCGAAGCTGGGTAAAATCCCTCGCGTGCTTCGCCTCGATCTGCTCTTCGTGTGCTCTCCGCTCCCTTGCCGGACCAAAAGGGGCCCTGCCCCATAGTTGCTCGTTTCCCATGACAGAGGGAGACCGGCGACACGTTGGCACGGTGCGGGGAAGACGGCGGCCGTGGTTAGTACAGTGGCGTAGCCATGGGCGCGCTCGGGCGCTGCAGATCTGGAAGGGGGGGAAGAGAATGAGTGGGAGAGCGAGGGGCAAGTGGGAAGGGAAGCCCGAGGGGGCGCAGCGTCGGCGCCCTTATCCTCTCCGAGGCCTGTAGCGGCGCGGGGCGGCGAGCTGGTCCGTCGGCGACAGCGGGCGCGGTCGGACGAACAGTGGGGGGCGTGGGGAGAAGGTGACAACAGTGGGGAGGTGGCAGCTGGGCCACCTAGGCCAGCCAGGTGCGAATGGGCCAAAGCCCAGGGGGAGCCCGGGGGTCTTTCTCCCTTTTTTGTTTTCTTCTTGCTTTTCCCTTTTGTATTTTCTTTCTTTTATTTATTTTCTTTCTATTTTATTTCATTTTAGGGCATTTAGGTATTTTGTAAAATTGTGCCCACTACACCATACTTACTTATGCAATATTTGGCAACCCCCGAACATTTTTGTTTTGACCTTTGAAAACTTTTGTCGTTTGACTTGTTTAGAATTTTAAATTTGAAACGGTTCGAACTAACCCAAAACTAACAGCAGTAATCGTGGTGACGTGGCATCCTTAGTAGATGGTTACTGTAGCCAAAAACTAACCCAAAACGAACCACACGTAGACGAACGCATCCTCACGATCGCAACGAAACGGGAACTATCGAGAAGAAGCACCCAACATGGTAAACACACCACACATAGACAAGACATGATGCACAACAAGCATGATGCATGACAAAGGCTACATGAAGCTACTCATGGCAAGAGATGATGCAAACAAGAACAACACATCAAAGCAAGTTTAAATGAGGCCGGGAACAACATATAACAATTCCGATAAGTCCTCATATGCAAATTTAGAAATTGGTCCAGAACTGAATAAAACTTATGTTCAAGTTGTTAAACAGCAAGTTAAGATGCACCAAGATGATCTACACGAGATTCTAGTCAAGTTACATATAAAGTTCATTTAGTTCGGAGCTACGGTCTAGAAGATATGAGCAAAAACAAGTTAAGCATGGCATTGATGCAAAATGCATACAAACATCAAGCAAACACCTCAAAACAAGGATGCAACATGATAATATGAAACTCCATGCAAAATCAAGCAAGTTTCATATAGAGCACACTCAAAACGGAGCAACGGTTCAACACATACACTCTATACAAGTTATAACAACAATTTGTCCAAAACAGCAACTAGGCATATTGCAAGCATCAAAACAACAAGCTACAGCATCCCAACAAGAAAACAAAAGGCATGGACATGAATTACAGGTAAAGCATGACAAAACATGAACACTGAGCTATCTCCAGAAACCACTATAACATGCTCAAAAGGACATGGCAAGATTGCAAATAATAACAGTTCCAGGCTTAGCAGAAATAACATCAGGTTGCAAGGTATTGAGCTATCAAACAACATGTTAAAGGAACTTAACATGGCAAACAAAGGCATGGCATGAATCTACTAATCTCATATAACAAAAGTCCCTTACTGACCATGAGCCAAAAAGGCACAGAAAATATGATGGTACCCATGTAAACGTAGCAAGTTATATGACAGATTCAAACATGGCAGGAACAACAATAAGTAGGCATGTTGGTGAGCTTGAACCACTCACCACAGAGCAACACATGGCATGTCAAGGCAACCAACAGTAAGAAGACATGTTCATGAAGCTAAGCATGGCAAGAGCAAGTTCATAGCATGCTTGGATCACTAACAACAATCATGGCAACAATCATGGCAATGATGACATGGAAATATGCAACACGCAAGAAAATGACATGGCAAAGATGGCAAATAACTGGCGGACACCTGGCGCAACGAATCCGGGGCGTTACAGCATTGTTATGAGATTATCTATGCATGATCATGTATATAGGCATCACGTCCGCCTCAAGTAGATCGAAATGATTCTGCATCTACTACTATTACTCCACACATCGACCGACTCCTGCTTGCATCTAGAGTATTAAGTTCATAAGAACAGAGCAACACATTAAGAAAGATGACATGATGTAGAGGAATAAACTCATGCAATATGATATAAACCCCATCATTTTATACGCGATGGCAACAATACAATACGTGCCTTGCTGCCCCTGCTGTCACTGGGAAAGGACACCGCAAGATTGAACCCAAAGCGAAGCACTTCTCCCATCAAGAAAGATCAATCTAGTAGGCCATATCAACCCCTAACGAAGCAACGCATAAACTAGGGTTTAAGCTTCTGTCACTCTAGCAACCCATCATCTACTTATTACTTCCGCATGCCTTCCTCTAGGCCTAAATAATGGTGAAGTGTCATGTAGTCGATGTTCACATAACACAACTAGAGGAAAAGACAACATACATCTCATCAAAATATCGAACGAATAACAAATTCACACGACTACTAATAGCAAGACTTCACCCATGTCCTCAGGAACAAATGTAACTACTCACAAAGCATATTCATGTTCATAATCAGAGGAGTAATAATATGCATAAAGGATCTGAACATATGATCTTCCACCAAGTAAACCAAATAGCATTAACTACAAGGAGTAATCAACACTACTAGCAACCCACATGTACCAATTTGTGGTTTTGATACAAGATTGGATACAAGAGATGAACTAGGGTTTTGAGAGGGGATGGTGCTGGTAAATATGTTGATGGAGATTGACCCCCTCCCGATGAGAGGATCGTTGGTGATGATTTCCCTCTCCCGGAGGGAAGTGTCCCTGACAGAACAGCTCTGCCGGAGCCCTAGATTGATTCCGTCAAGGTTCCGCCTCGTGGCGGCGGAGTTTCATCCCGTAAGCTTGCCCACGATTTTTTCCTGGGTAAAAGTGATGATATAACAGAAGATGGACGCCGGAGGCCCACCAGGGGGCCCAGGAGATAGAGGGCGCGCCCTATAGGGGGGGCGCCCCCCTTTCTCCTCGACATGGTGTGGGACCCTGTCATATTTCTTTCGCTCAGAAATTCTTATTAATTCCAAAACGTTGTTTCGTGGAGTTTCAGGACTTTTGGAGTTGTGCAGAATAGGTTTCCAACGTTTGCTCCTTTTCCAGCCAGAATTCCAGCTGCCGGCATTCCCCCTCTTCATGGTAAACCTTGTAAAATAAGAGAGAATAGGCGTAAGTATTGAGATATAATGTGTAATAACAGCCCATAATGCAATAAATATTGATATAAAAGCATGATGCAAAATGAACGTATCAACTCCCCCAAGCTTAGACCTCGCTTTTCCTCAAGTAGAAGCTGAAATCGAAAAATATGTCCACATGTTTAGAGATAGAGGTGTCGATAAAAATAAAATACGGACATGAGGGCATCATGATCATTCTAATAACAGCTATATATATATAGATTTTGTCATATGATTCTCTATGCTCAAGCAATAAGCAATTCACAATGTCAAGTATGGTTCAAAAACTTCATTGGGAACTAACAAACTATAATCTCAGTCATTGAAGCAATTGCAATTTATTGTAACATCAGAAAGAGTCAATAATAGAGCTTTTCAGCAAGCTCACATACTCAACTATCTCGTAGTGCTCTACAATTGCTAAAACTCACGCAATACTTGTGGTTATAGAGTTTCAGCCGGACAATGAGAAAGATAGGGGCTTATTGTGTTGCCTCCCAACGTATTCACCTTTAGGTGATGTCAACAATAATTGCCCATGCTAACTTACATCCAATTGGATATATATATCATGATCTTTTAAACACGAGGAGCTTGCCAAAGGATAAAATGAAAAAGGGACAGGTGAGGATCACCTTGACTCAAGCATAAAGTAAAAGATAGGCCCTTCGCAGAGGGAAGAAGAGGTTGTCATGTGCGTTTCGGGTTGATGCACAAAATCTTAATGCAAAAGAACGTCACTTTATATTGCCCCTTGTATGTGGACCTTTATTATGCAGTCCGTCGCTTTTATTACTTCCACAACAAGTTCGTACAAAGCTTATTTTCTCTGCACTCATAAGTCATACATATTTAAGTAGCAATTTTTATCGCTTGCAACATGATAACTTACTTGAAGGATCTTACTCAATCCATAGGTAGGTATGGTGGACTCTCATGGCAAAACTGGGTTTAAGGGTATTTGGAAGCACAAGTAGTAGCTCTACTTGGTGCAAGGAATTTGGCTAGCATGAGGGGGAAAGGCAAGCTCAACATGTTTGGAAGGTCAAAGACAATATACTTTAACTGAGATGTCAAAAAACATGGACCATTACATTGTCTTCCTTGTCCAACATCAGCTCTTTTAGCATGTTATACTTAATGAGTGCTTCACAATCATAAAAGATGTCCAAGATAATATATTTATATGTGAACCCCTCTTTCCTTATCACTTCCTATTAATTGCAGCGATGACCAAGGCTACGTTCATCAACTCTCAACAATTTTTATGCCTCATACTTTCTATGTGTGAAGTTATCACTATCAATAAGATCAATATGAACTCCATTATTCTTTCTACATTCTCAAGATCATAGCAACATAGTAAGGCCCTTGACTCAACACTAATCTTTATTATAGATAACTCATGGACTCGATTACAAAAAGAGATCACAAAGAAAAACTCAAAACTACTTGATATCAAAACTTCAATCTAGTAGATCAAGATACTACTAAAAGGATCGAACTAAATAAAACGGTAAAGATAGGAGTGTGATGGTGATACGATACCGGGGCACCTCCCCCAAGCTTGGCAGTTGCCAAGGGGAGTGCCCATACCCATGTGATTATTTCCTCAGAGGTGGTGATGGTGGAGTTGTTGCATTTTTCTTCTCTAACTTGCGTTTGAGGCTAAAATTTTCCTCCCTCAGATCCTCATTCTCGAGCTCAAGTTTCATTATCTTTTTTACACAGTGCTGCCTTGCTGTCCTGCAAAAATTGTGGTGGGATAGATTTGACCTTAGGGAGGCTTGGCTTCTTGAACTCCACATGCATATCACCAGGTTGAGGTAGTGGATCGTCCTCTTCATCAGAGCTTGTCTCCTCCTTCCCCTTTGGATCATACTCTTCTTCTTCCTCCATGGTCCAACCATAATGTTTCACATCCCCATATACTTTTGGGTTTGCGATATAATCAGCCATGTAGCTCTCCCCCTCCGAATCTTGGGATGACATCTTGCTCTATTCTGCCACAGGAACAGCTCGAAACGAAAATAGAGGATATTTGCGTGATACGGTGGTCAAAACCTTCGGGAGTATATATAATGAATTTTTACCAACCAGAATACGTAACATGCAAGAAAACGGAGTTTGGGAGGCACACGAGGTGCCCATGAGACAGGGGGCGCGCCCTACGGGGGGGGGGGGGGGCGCCCTCCACTCTCGTGGGGACCTCGTGTCCCTTTCGGACTACTTCTTTCTTCCTAAAATTCTTAAATAATCCAAAACTGATAAAAATTGCCATTAGAGTTGTTTTGGAGTCGGTTTACTTACCGTACCACATACCTATACCTTTTCGGAGTCTGGAACGTTCTGGAAAGTGTCCCTTATGTATTCCTCAGGGGTTACGGTTTCAATAATATTAGTTTCAACATTGATAGGATTACCTGAAATATAATGTATAATTCTTTGACCGTTTACCACCCTCGGATTTGTGCCTTCGAAGTTGTTGATTTTTATAGCACCAGAGCGATAGACCTCCATGATAACGTAGGGACCTTCCCATTTTGAGAGAAGTTTTCTTGCAAAAAATCTTAAACAAGAGTTGAATAATAACACATAATCTCCTACGTTAAACTCACGCTTTTGTATCCTCGTATCATGCCAGCGTTTGACTTTTTCTTTGAATAGCTTGGCATTCTCATAGGCTTGGGTTCTCCATTCATCAAGTGAGCTAATATCAAACAACCTCTTCTCACCGGAAAGTTTGAATTCATAATTGAGCTCTTTAATAGCCCAATATGCCTTATGTTCAAGTTCAAGAGGTAAATGACACGCTTTTCCATAAACCATCTTATATGGAGACATACCCATAGGATTTTTGTATGCAGTTCTATAGGTCGATAATGCATCATCAAGTTTTTTGGACCAATTCTTTCTAGATCTATTCACAGCCTTTTGCAAAATTAATTTGAGCTCTCTATTGCTCAACTCTACTTGACCACTAGACTGCGGATGATAAGGAGATGCTATTCTATGATTAACATCATACTTAGCAAGCATCTTACGGAAAGCACCATGAATAAAATGTGAACCACCATCAGTCATAAGATATCTAGGGACTCCAAACCTCGGAAAAATAACTTTGTTAAGCATTTTAATAGAAGTGTTATGATCAGCACTACTAGTTGGAATAGCTTCTACCCACTTAGTAACGTAATCAACAGCAACTAAAATATGTGTATAACCATTAGAGGCAGGAAAAGGTCCCATATAATCAAAGCCCCAAACATCAAACGGTTCAATAACAAGAGAATAATTCATAGGCATTTCTTGACGTCTACTAATGTTACCTATTCTTTGACAGTCATCACAAGATAAGACAAACTTACGAGCATCTTTAAAGAGAGTAGGCCAATAAAAACCAGATTGCAGTACCTTGTGTGCAGTTCTATCTCCAGCGTGGTGTCCCCCATATGATTCAGAGTGACACTTGCGTAGAATCTATTCCTGTTCATGATCAAGCACACAATGTCTAATAACACCATCTACTCCTTCTTTATAAAGGTGTGGATCATCACGGAAGTAATGTCTTAAATCATAGAATAACTTTTTCTTTTGCTGGTATGTGAAACTAGGCGGTATATATTTAGCAACAATGTACTTAGCATAATTAGCATACCAAGGAGCAGTACGAGAAGCATTGATGACCGCTAATTGTTCATCAGGAAAGCTATCATCAATAGGCAGTGGGTCAACAAGAACATTCTCTAACCTAGACAAGTTGTCTGCAATGGGGTTCTCAGCTCCCTTTCTATCAATAATATGCAAGTCAAATTCTTGGAGCAAGAGAACCCATCTAATGAGTCTAGGCTTAGCATCTTTCTTTTCCATAAGATATTTAATAGCAGCATGATCAGTGTGAATAGTAACTTTGGAATCAACAATATAAGGTCTAAACTTATCACATGCAAACACAACAGCTAAGAACTCTTTTTCAGTAGTAGCATAATTTCTATGGGCAGTATCAAGAGTCTTACTAGCATACTAGATAACATTCATTTTCTTATCGACTCTTTGCCCTAAAAGAGCACCTACAGCATAATCACTAGCATCGCACATAATTTCAAAAGGTAAATTCCAATCAGGCGACAGAACAATAGGTGCAGTGATCAAAGCTTTCTTAAGTACTTCAAATGCTTCTACACAATCATCATCAAAGACAAAAGGAATATCTTTTTGCAATAAATTAGTCAGAGGCCTAGAGATTTTAGAAAAGTCCTTAATGAACCTCCTATAAAAACCGGCGTGACCAAGGAAACTCTTGTACCTTTTATGTCCTCGGGACATGGCTTCTTTTCAATAGCATCAACTTTGGCCTTATCAACTTCAATACCTCTCTTGGAGATCTTGTTCCCCAAGACAATGCCTTCATTAACCATAAAGTGACACTTTTCCCAATTCAAGATGAGACTAGTGTCTTCGCATCTCTGCAAAACTCGATCAAGATTGCTCAAACAATCATCAAAAGAGGATCCATAGACTGAGAAGTCATCCATGAATACCTCACAAATCTTTTCACAAAAATCAAAGAATATAGCCATCATGCATCTTTGAAAGGTAGCAGGTGCATTACAAAAACCAAAAGGCATACGTCTATAAGCAAAAGTACCAAAAGGGCAAGTAAAAGTAGTTTTAGATTGATCCATCTAGAAAGCAGAATAACCATCTAGAAAGCAGAAATGTGTGTGTACGGATAGTCTTTCTAGCATTTGATCAATAAAAGGTAAAGGGTAATTGTCGGTGTCAAAACCGGCGGATCTCGGGTAGGGGGTCCCGAACTGTGCGTCTAGGCGGATGGTAACAGGAGACAAGGGACATGATGTTTTTACCCAGGTTCGGGCCCTCTCGGTGGAGGTAAAACCCTACTCCTGCTTGATTAATATTGATAATATGGGTAGTACAAGAGTAGATTTACCACGATATCAAAGGGGCTAAACCCTAGAAGCTAGCCTATGGTATGATTGTTGTTCGTCCTACAGACTAAAACCCTCCGGTTTATATAGACACCGGAGAGGGTTAGGGTTACACAGAGTCAGTTACAATGGTAGGAGATCTACATATCCGTATCGCCAAGCTTGCCTTCCACGCCAAGGAAAGTCCCATTCGGAAACGGGACGGAGTCTTCAATCTTGTATCTTCATAGTCCAGGAATCTGGCCAACGGTGATAGTTCGGCTATCCGGACACCCCCTAATCCAGGACTCCCTCAGTAGCCCCTGAACCAGGCTTCAATGACGATGAGTCCGGCGCGCATATTATCTTCGGCATTGCAAGGCGGGTTCCTCCTCCGAATACTTCATAGAAGATTTTGAACACAAGGATAGTGTCCGGCTCTGCAAAATAAGTTCCACATACCACCGAAGAGAGAATAATCTTTTCACAGATCTGCTGACGTATTCCGCGGCGTGACATCACACCACGGCCAGGCCTTTATTCGAATCGTTTTTTACTGTCCCACCTCAGCGCGTTTAGCGAGGCGGTTTCCTTGGCACGTCTTATCAAAGTGGAGATCGTGCCCACTTATTCCGGGATTCTCAGCAATACGGGCGTGGGTAACCCGGTCGTGCCCGTTGGCACGCCCCCTCTATCGAAGGCGAGTCCCGAACGGTCACGGGGAGGGCTCTTGGTATTCAATCTCAATCGAATCCGCCTCTTGCCTCGAGTTCCAACACCCAAAGCTCCAGATTCAGGCGCTTCGGACCTTCGACGATGTCCGGCTCTGACCTGCACGGCCGGTGGATGCCTTCCTCTGTCACGGAAGAACATGTGCTAAAGCTGCGAGATGCCAGGTATCTAACCGGCGAAATTTCGCATAGGTTGCGTGCCCCAGGACAGGTTATTCCTACTCCCGAGCCTGGTGAGAGCGTGGTGTTAGTGTCTCACTTCCTTCGGGGTTTAGGCTTCCCGACGGACCCCTTCATGAGGGGGCTCATGTTTTATTATGGGCTGGAATTCCACGACTTGGATCCGGAGTCCATCCTCCACATCTCATCGTTCATTGTCGTATGCGAAGCCTTCCTCCGCATTACCCCTCACTTCGGATTGTGGCTCAAGACCTTCAAAGTGGAGCCGAAGATAATCGAGTGGCAGCAGGCAGAGTGCGGAGGGGCTGTTATAAGCAAAAGTGCTGACGCTCCATGGCCCGAGGGCTCTTTTCAAGAGGAGCTCGGTTTATGGAAACAGGAGTGGTTTTACATCACCGCTCCCAGGGGCACCAAATGGGTGGCGCCACATGCCTTCCGCCTGGGTCCTCCACCGCGGCTGGCGTCATGGGTCAACAAAGGGCTTGACTGGGGCCCGTCCAAGGACGTACCTCTGTTGTAGGGCCGTATTCGAGACCTCCAAGAGAGAGAGATCAATCTGGTCGTAGTGGCGCGGGTCATGCTGATTCGGCGCCTTCTGCCCTGCAAACATCGCCCCCTCCGCCTGTGGGAATTTAATCCGGAGGGACCACGAGCTCTCCAACATTTTATGGGCGCGATGCCTGTGGAGATGTATAAACTGTTCTTCGGATCACAAGAGAAGTGTTCGGACTTGACCGAGGACGCAGGTCTGAGCTGCAATCGCCCGGATACTCAAGTAAGTAGTCCTGTACCCGAACATGCCATCTGTATATCTATCATAAGCTTGCCTTTAAAAGAGTCGTCCCTTGAGCAGGAGTGGATAGCGAAAGCAAAACTGATCCGGTGTCCGTCCCCCTCCCAGAGATCACGCCGGATCCTGTGTTAACCAGGATGCTAGAGGCTGCGCCTTTTGAAGAAGGTGAAGGGGGGAACAAGGGAGCTACTACCTCCGCGAAGGAGTTTATCAAGAAAGGAGGGATCGATAATCCCTCCCTCCAAGAGGAGAAGAGGACCGCTTCTGAAGATCCAGAGACCAAGGCCTCGAAGCGGGGGAAGAAATCTTCGCCAGAGGGTCCTGCGCCGGGAGATGCCCCGGCCGCACAATTTCCCCAAGGAGATCAGCCCTCCAGCGAGCCGTAAGTAAAGAGGGGCGTTTTCCTAGAATGAGAGACATCCCTGTTTTATTTTTGAAGATAACCAAAAAAATTTCTTGTAGTTCAGATCTCAGCCCTTCTCAGCAGAGCTCGTCTTCGAGGGATCTTGATCCGGAGATGATGGAGAGCGAAACGCGTCCGCATGCCGAACTGTCATGCGAGGCGGACGACCCTGAGGTGTCGTCGCGGAGGGTTTCTCCGAATCCGGCGGGGACCGAAGGCAGTCATAGGTCCCCTCAAAGCCCTCCACGTCCGGCCTTCGAAAAAGGCCATTGGACGAGTCCGGCTCCGACTGGTGTACGGTCGAAGGAGTTGAAAGATCTGCTCGGGCGAGCGTCTATCTCGGAAGATCACCGTGCGCTAATGGGTATGGTGATTGAAAGGATTTCATCTGCTGAAAGTGGATTGCATGAAGCCGTCATAAGTTTACTGACGGGTTTTGAGGTACGCAAAATGATGTACCTTCTGACAGTTTTGCATATAGAATGCGCCCTATATAGATAGTAGCCCCTGAGACTCGGTGTGCTGTCAAAAATGACAGCGCGCCAAGGATCATAATCCCAGTTATAATATGCGTTCTTCCTATGTAGGTGGCTAAGCGTCTGGTGGCAAGCCGGACTGATGAATTTGCCGAACTAAAGCGGCAACTTGACATGGCGGATTCTGACATCGCGCTTGTCAATAAGCGGCTTGACGAGTCACAAGGTATGCAGCTTCTCTGCGGACACCCGGTAGGGTAGCTTAATGTTTGTGCCTTACAACATGTATGCTTGACGCAGATGGTGCCGCTGCCATGGAGAACCTTCGGGCGGAGCTCTCCCGAGCCAAGGAGCAAGCCCGAAAAAGTGATGCGGCTGCCTTAAAAGCAGCCGAAGAGCTGAGAGCCGAACATGCTGCTCATTGCCGAAGCAAGAAAGAAATGGCCGAGATGGCCGTAAAGTTGAAGAATGCTACCAACCGTTGCGAGCTTCTTGAAAAAGAAGGGCGAGTGGAACAAGAGGACCTGAAAAAGGCCACTACTGAGGCCAAGGATGCTCGCTCTGCAATGAGAGCTATGAAAGAGGAGCTGCGTCAGGCCGAAGATATTATGGCTGGAAAGCCTTTTCTGCTGCGGAGGAAATTTATGGATCCTAAGTTTGCTTAGTTAGGCTAGCTGTGGGCTGCGGAGGATGCTTATCTGGATTTGGCGGCGAGTGCCGCAGACGCGGTCGCACACTTCCGAGGCCAAAAGGATCACGGAATGGAAGAGCTTTTTTGGTCGCAGTTCCATAGTCCAGGGCGTCCGCTTTCATTGACCGATCGTTTGGTCGAATGGGATGAGCTGAATAGGTTGTCCGGACTTGCCATGAAGGATGTCGTGACTCATTTGTGGCCGAGCAGGCCCGAGCCGAAGAGTTATTTTGGCTTGGTGCAGCAGTTCCTTGGTGCGGTGCTGCATATTGGTGCAATAAAGCGGTCAGCATGCATAGAGGGTGCGCGGATGGCTCTTGCCCGTGTCAAGACATACTGGGCGGAGATGAAGGCCACCGACGTTGCATCCTAGGATTCGGACAGAAGCCGAGTACCTGCCCTGCAGGGCGCTCGTTTAATAGAGACGCAGTGCTCGAAGGATATTATGTTCTAATGAAATGTATGATTTGTGAAACAATGTTTCAATATAATATAAGGGCTTTTTATACTTGTGCGCTCAAGTATTAAAACGCCTCCTGTGCGGCCATTAATGTATATGTGTATATAACCTGAAAGATGGCAGTCTTTGGCTTCAGCCCCCACGCACATAGTGCGGGGGTGTTTGCAAAAAAGGCGCATTTTCACACTTAATCCAACGTCTTGGTCCTGTGAAGGAGGTGATAGCGTAGCAAACTAGGCAATCGGACTATAATGCTTTATCACTTTGACTTAGCCATAGGAGTTCGATGGTGGGGCTACTATATAGCCCCTAGGGGCACCGCGCTCTCCCGAACTCGGGGCGCGTATGTGCCTGACCGGGAAACGGTCCTTCGTTAATGCGGAGCAATTCTAAACATTCCGGTGGGTCATCGAGTGGTTGACCAGTCTCACGCTATATCATGATAGTCAGTTTTCGGCTTTCTCTACTGTTGTGCTCACCAGGCCGAACCGGGGCACAATCGCAGTAGTTCTCCTGGTGCCGCGTTAGCCGATGGAGCGGAACGTAAGGTAGCAAAACACAAGAGCCGGGCAAACCCAACATTTGACCAAAGACATGATTCGGAGCTGATGCATATAAGGCCTAACTCGAGACGCCGAACACTCCCTAAGGTATTCGGTTTTTATGAAAACGGGCAGAACAATGCCCTAAGCCCCTGGTGTCCAGGTACGCGCAAAAAATTTTGACGCGGCCGATGCCAAAGCGCCGGCCTCCTCCTCGGTTATAGCAAGAAACTGGGGGATGTGTATCAACAAGAGACAGTAAAAAAGGTTTACGCAGGGTCTTAATCTGAAAAGAATCCTTGCAACGGGTCCCTACTGCATGTCTGCGCCTGTGTCTCCGTTGTGCCGTATCCTGGACGGGTGTAGCACGGTGTTCATCTGTAAAAGAGAAGAACTTAGTTGAAGAAAGATCGTGCAAAAAAAAGTACTTTATATTAAATAAACAGAGTACGATTTGAAAAGCGAATAAAATTGAGCTTTATTGTCTCGTGTTCTACATGCATGCAGCCCCTTGTACGGGGGTGTGCGGCTAGCAGGCCTTTATATGTTTACGCTGGACTCATCTTGCCGTGTCTGGGATTCGAATGACCTGTTCGGGTGCTTGGTTTAGCGGAGCCGGCTTAGTGTGTGACTGTCCAGGCAGTCTCACGTTCTTCTGTGCTTGAGTAACACTTGATATTTCCCTTTAATGATATGATGCTGCGTGGACCGGGCATTGTGAGTGTAAGAGATGCATAATGCGGTATTGTGTTAAAGCGGGCGAAAGCTTCACGTCCCAATAGTGCTTGATAGCTACTTTTGAATGGGGCAATGTAGAACGTTAATTTTTCGCGGCGGAAGTTGTCAGATGAGCCGAACACAACTTCAAGCAGTAGGGAGCCCGTACAATGGGCATATAGGCCTGGCATTACCCCCTTGAAGGAGGTGTTGCTGTGGCAATTTTGGTTGGGTCTATCCCCGTTTTGCGGATTGTGTCCTGATATAGCAGGTTTAGATCACTACCGCCGTCCATTAGGACTTCTCTGAACTGGAGTCCGTCGATTATAGGATCTAATATCAGGGCAGTCCATCCTGCGTTCCGGATACTTCCGGACTAATCCTGATGATCAAAGGTGATTGGTTTTGACAACCAATGTCGGGACTCCACCGGGATAGGCCGTGCGGCGCGTATTTCAATGGGCGCCGCTCTGATTTTCCCTTTTGTCACTTGAAGTGAATTTACTGTTTTGACTTCTTGTGGGAAATTCTTTTGTTTTTTGGTGCTCTGCTTGTGGGGTTCGTCATCGTCCTCGCTTGGTGTGTTGAGCCCCTTGTGTTCGGCATTGAGTTTGCCGGACTGCTTGAAGACCCAACAATCTCTGTGGGTATGGTTTGCAGGCTTCCCGGGGGTACTGTGGATTTGGCATATTTTTTCCAAGATTTTGTTTAGGTTGGATAGCTCGTGGCTGTTATCCTTGAGGGGCAGTTTATTATGATTCTGCCGAGAGCATTTGAATCCGGCGTTGACCGCCGTGCTCTTCGGGTTGTTTCCCCTTGTCCGGCGTTGGTCCTTGCTGCGTCGTGTTTTCCCGTTTCCATCTCTTACTTCGGATGTACTTGGGTCGCTGGTACTACAGCGGATCTTGGGTAGGGGATCCCGAACTGTGCGTCTAGGCGGATGGTAACAGGAGACAAGGGACACGATGTTTTTACCCAGGTTCGGGCCCTCTCGATGGAGGTAAAACCCTACTCCTGCTTGATTGATATTGATGATACGGGTAGTACAAGAGTGGATCTACCACGAGATCTAGGAGGCTAAACCCTAGAAGCTAGCCTATGGTATGATTGTTGTTGTTCGTCCTATGGACTAAAACCCTCTGGTTTATATAGACACCGGAGAGGGCTAGGGTTACACAGAGTTGGTTACAATGGTAGGAGTTCTACATATCCGTATCGCCAAGCTTGCCTTCCACGCCAAGGAAAGTCCCATCCGGACACGGGACGAAGTCTTCAATCTTGTATCTTCATAGTCTTGGAGTCCGGCCGATAATGATAGTTCGGCTATCCGGACACCCCCTAGTCCAGGACTCCCTCAGTAGCCCCCGAACCAGGCTTCAATGACGACGAGTCCGGCGCATATATTGTCTTCGGCGTTGCAAGGCGGGTTATCCTCCAAATTCCATGTGCTTGCCGAATAGTGTCCGGCTTCCCTATAAATGTTGTGCTCCTTGGCTTCCACGCCCAATAACCGCCCTCTTCCACGTGTCATACGAATGCGAAAGGCCAGCGTATTTTTACATTTTACCCCCAAGCTACGCAAATAAGCTTCCTATAAGAGAGGCAAGAATCCAGATCCAAATCACACCATCCTCCTTCCGCGAGTACTCATCGGAGCGCTTCTGACAAAAATCCACTCCATCATGGACCGTCGATGCGGCTCCTCCTCTCGCGCTCCCAGCCCCCGGCCAGGAGATTGGAGGAGATGTTCAGTCCCGCACAGCGAGCTGGTGACGCTCCAAGCGGAGGGATACCTTCCTCTGACCTTTATGGTCCCGGTGCGAGCCGAGCTGGCCACCTACAAAGATGGAAAGCAGGCGGAGAACACCCCCAGTCCCTCCAAAGGAGAGCGGGTATGCTTCGTCCCTTATCTAATAAGGGGGCTCGGATTTCCCATACATCCGTTTCTCCGGTGGCTTCTGGAGTTCTATGGACTCCAGCTTCATCACCATACGCCCACCTCCATTCTGCACATTGCGGGTTTCGTAGCTCTTTGCGAGCTGTTCTTGGGCATCGAGCCCCATTTTGCGCTGTGGAAGAGATTGTTTTGCCTCGTACCCCGTTCTCACGAGGGGTCGATATATCAAGTGGGCGGAGCCGAAATATGGCGCATCGCCGGGACCGGATATCTATCCGGGACCCCAAAGAAGGCGTCCGAAGACTGGCCTTCGGAATGGTTTTATGTGGAAGATGCTCCACTGCCGGACCCAGTTCGGATTGGCCTCCCGGAGTTCAGCAACGCTCCTCCGAAGAAACGCCTGAGTTGGCACCCGCGGAGCCCTCAACGGGAAGATGACAGGAGCGTCCATTATCTGATGGGCCGGATAAGGTTGTTGGCTCATTCCGGATTGACCATGACTGGAGTCATGGCCACGTGCATTATGCGAGGGGTGCAGCCGCTCCAATATAGGGGCCACCCCATGTGGGATTTCAACGGGGAGAATGACGCCACCCGTCATGGCCGCAAGGGGCCGGGATCGGCCGCAGATCTGGTGAAGATCCTGTCCGGCTTGTACAAGGGGGAGAAGGAGGACTTGATCCAAACGAGTCCATTGAACGGATTCTCCATGAATAACCCTTAGAGCTAGGTAAGCGGACGTTTATCTATCCGATCCGTGCTTTCAAAGTTAAGTGTCTTACTTTATGATTTCGACGCAGGAACTGCGCCGGGATGTGGAGGGTATACACAGTCCGACTCCACAACCCGAGGATCCAGGAAGATCCCTTGATCCGGCCTCCGAAGAGGATCCAGACATAAAGGTGGAGCTGATTGACGGGGTGTTCCACCAACTTAGCATGGATAATGCTCTAGTCGCCATTACGGCTGACTACCCCGGTTTATCTCCGGCTTCCCAGGTAACTACGACCGGAGCCCTGACACCATTACTTCGTCCGTGCTTATTTCTGACCACCGTATACCAACGGTGTCTCGCAGGAGGTGCCTTCAAGGCGGGAAGCTGATCCCGCGGCGGCTGACCAACAAGGGTCAGTTCGGCCCAGCAGGCAGAAGAGGGGTGTGGTGCGAATTGAAATGTCGCCGCAACGGTATGGCATGCCATCGTTTTTAAGGAAAAGACTCCTGTAAACTATATTAATGCTCATGACTTTTCCAGGAGAAAGAGCGCTCTCCGGACTGTGTCCGGAGAGGTTGCCCACCAAGCCTCCGCCAGCCAGGCTCCAACACCTGGTCCAGAGGGGGAGGCGAGCGCAAGGCACGAGCCGGATGCTCCTCCAATGGAGGATGCCGATAGGCTGTCCGCCACCAGGTCTGAGGTGGAGAGCGCCATGAATCATAGGCGCCGCCGGACAGTTCTTCGTGACGCGTGTTTCTCCCCAGAGGCGTTGAATGCCTTTAATGCGGGAGACGCGCACCTCCGTGCCACTCAAGATGGTTTAACCAGAGCCACGGAGCAGTATGTGAAAGACATACGGGTAAGGAGTTTTAATAGTTTTATATGCCAGTAGCCCCCGAGATTTAAAGCAGGTAGAATAACTGATTTAAGGATCATTCGATATGCAAGATCTTACGGAGAAGAATACCCAATTGTCCAGGAGCTTCAAGAGTGCAAGGCAACTTGAGGCCGCACTAGCCGCCGCAGGAGGAGACACAGAGACCCCCTCTGGTAACACATATTTCAAAAAGATAAGCGTTTTATGGCGTGCGGCGTGCGTATAAATCTGACAATAATATTGCAGAGGGCGCCGGACTGGATCCGGACAAGCAACATTTGCTACGCCAGCTGAAGGCCGGCGAAAAGGTGCTTATGAGGGTGCAGCAGGAGAGAAACAAACTCCAAGATGCCAACACCCAGCTGGGCGAAGAACTAAAAGATGTTCGGGTCCAGCTGTCTGACTCCGTAAAGGAGAATCGGTGGCTTTGTCGCGGCATCTACAGTAAGTGCTTGAGCAAACTCTTTTGAAAAGAAGAGTTCGGTGATGAAGTCGATTGACAGAAATGTGTCTGTAGGTGTGCTCACAGGTCGCCCTGCGGAGGAAATGCCCGGTTCAACGGGTGACCAACTTCCCGAGCTGATGCAACTACAAGAACGTGTTCGGCAGGCGATGAGCGGCGTTGCCCAGGCCTTATGGCCGTCCGTCTCCCTACCCGAGTGCCTTGGAGGGCTTGCTGAGAAACTTCAGGGAGCACAGTAGCGCTTCCGTCTGTGGAAGATATCGGCCTGCCGTCAAGGCGCCAGGGAGGCCTGGGCCATGGTGAAGATGCGGTACACGAAGGCGGATCCGAACCACATGGCCGAGGTCGGACCTGTGGGGCCCGACGGGAAGGAGATCCCTGTGAGCTTAATGTACGGCCAAGTAGAGTTGGCCGCTAAGTATTCCCAATGGGACTGTAAATTAGACAGCCTGTTAGATTGGATTGAAGAGGAGTACAATCAGTCAATGCGACGATGTATTTTAAAATGACATGTATAATGCCTTCTAGCCGGATTGTAGATCGTTTGTCTTTGCGGACCTTTTCGCTTCAACCTCGGGACCCAACAGTCCAAAGTGTGTCCGAATACCCTCGCGGTTATGCAAAAAACCGGGGCATGCATGGAGACCAGGCGTAGGGGTCATTAGTGCTTTATCAGACAAGTGCCCAACTAGTTATGTTATATTACATGGTTAGTAAGAAACATCTTCCAGGGAGAAAGTTCCGTTAGGGGTTCCTTTCCCTGGGAGGCATGCCCTAAAGTGCATGTCCGGACTGCGAAAAGAGCAGAAAAGCATCTAGGGGTAGATAAATAAATAAATAAGAAATCATCTTTCAAGTCACCGACCGAATATTCCCTTAAGAACGCTAGCTTTTGGCTTCACCCAGTTTGAGGTACACATCCGGCTGACCCGGCAGTAACAATCGCAGAGGTGCTCCCTTTACCTCCTAGCCGAACAATCGGGAACGTAGGGGTAAGCACAGGAGCCAGGCAACCTAGCTTGGCCAAAACTTAAGTCATATCGATGCATATAATGGTGAGTAAAAGGTACATGCGGAAGTGTGACGCATGTGTTGGGCATGAAGCCCGTATAAATAAGCTTCTGTTAAAGAAGCCCCCACGTATAATGAGTGCGAGTAGCACGTCAAGTGTGTGCAAACAATGCGCAGATCAGCCCTCAAAGGCTTTATGAAAAAAAAGGGGGAGAAAAGAGCGAAGCGAAAGACAACTGAAGTATAAAATGTGGACGAAGGAAGGAGACGAACTCTGATTCCGGCGCTAGGCATAGAATCTTCGGAGGCGGGCTGCGTTCCATGGGTTCGGCTCGAGTCGGTTGTCCGATGCATTTCGCAGACGGTACGCTCCGCCGGTCAGGACTTGGTCGATGATGAAGGGACCTTCCCATTTGGGCTTGAGTTTGTCCTTTTTCTTGTCCGGCAGGCGTAGAACTAGTTCGCCAACATTGTAAGTTTTGGCCCGTACTTCTCTGCTTTGATATCTTCGAGCCTGCTGCTGATAGAATGTGAAACGAGCCTTTGCCACGTCGCGCTCCTCCTCCAATGCGTCCAAGCTGTCCTGCCGATCCAACTCGTCTTCTCTTTCTTCGTACATGCGCACTCGAGGTGAGTCATGAATTATATCGCAGGGCAAAACTACCTCCGCGCCGTATACCATAAAGAATGGTGTGAATCCGGTAGTACGGTTTGGCGTGGTCCGCAGCCCCCAGAGTACGGAGTCGAGCTCCTCCACCCAGTGCGTGTTAGATTCTGTGAGGGACCGCACTAACCTGGGTTTAATGCTGCTCATGATTAGACCATTTGCTCGTTCGACTTGACCGTTAGTTTGAGGGTGATAGACTGAAGCATAGTCGAGCTTGATGCCCATGTTTTTGCATCAAAGTTTAACCTCGTTGGCCGTGAAGTTCGTGCCGTTATCAGTGATGATGCTGTGGGGGACGCCATAACGGTGTACTACCCCGAATATGAAGTCTATCACAGGTCCGGATTCGGCCGTTTTAACTGGCTTGGCCTCTATCCATTTGGTGAATTTGTCCACCATGACCAATAGGTATTTTTGCTTATGGGTTCCCCCTTTAAGGGGTCCAACCATATCAAGCCCCCAGACCGCGAACGGCCAGGTGATGGGTATAGTTTTGAGGGTGGTGGGTGGCATGTGGCTTTGATTAGCAAAAAGCTGGCACCCGACGCGTCGTTGGACTAAATCCTGAGCATCTGCCCGGGCCGTCGGCCAATAAAATCCTGTACGGAAGGCCTTGCCTACAACGGCCCGGGCTGCGGCGTGGTGCCCGCCGAGTCCGGCGTGAATTTCAGCCAGCAGATTTCGCCCTTCCTCTTCGGAGATGCACCTTTGAAGGACTCCGGTTGTGCTTTTCTTATAAAGCTCTCCCTCATGGACCTTGTAGGCTTTAGATCGCCGTACTACGCAGCGGGCCTCATTTTGGTCTTCGGGGAGTTCCTGCCTAATTAAGTAGGCTAGGAATGGTTCCGTCCACGGGGCAATGACTGCCATTATTTCGTGGGCTGAAGATGTTATTTCATTGGCAGAGCCACCGGTTGTGTCAGAATGTTCGGTGTTGGGCGGTGCGGTTGGTTTCAGATTGTTATTTCCGGACTCCTCTTCCTATACTACGGATGGCGTAAAGAGCTGCTCCAGGAAGATGTTTGGAGGGACAGTGTCGCGTTTTGCACCGATGCGTCCCAACACGTCGGCTGCCTAGTTATTATCCCGGCTACATGGTGGAATTCAAGTCCTTCGAACCGAGCTGACATTTTTAAGACGATGTTACGATAGGCTGCCATTTTTGGATCCTTGGCGTCAAAGTCTCCATTTACTTGGGATATTGCGAGGTTTGAATCCCCGCGCACCTCTAGGCGTTGAATACCCATGGAGATTGCCATCCGGAGACCATGTAGAAGGGCCTCATATTCGGCTGCATTGTTGGAGTCCGTGTACATTATCTGAAGTACGTATTGGACTATGTCTCCGGTTGGGGACGTCAATACGACGCCGGCTCCCAAGCCGGCCAACATTTTGGAGCTGTCGAAGTGCATGATCCAATTGGAGTATGCGCCGTACTCTTTAGGGAGTTCGGCTTCAGTCCATTTAGCGACGAAGTCAGCCAAGACTTGCGACTTTATAGCTCGCCGTGGTTTGTAGGTTATGTCGAATGGTAAGAGCTCAATGGCCCATTTTGTAATCCTTCCCGTCGCGTCACGGTTGTTTATAATGTCATTGAGGGGTACTTCGGAGGCCACTGTTATCGAACACTCTTGAAAGTAGTGTCGCAGCTTCCGGGATGCCATGAACACCGCGTACGCTACCTTTTGATAATGCGGGTAGCGGGACTTGCATGGAGTTAAGACAGTGGATACGTAGTACACTGGTTTTTGAAGAGGGAATTTGTGCCCTTCTGTTTCCCGTTCGACGATGAGCACCGCGCTTACAACTTGATTTGTTGCCGCGATATATAACAACATTGGTTCGCCCAAGTTGGGCGCGGCCAGGACCGGATTTGTTGCCAATATGGCCTTTATTTCTTCGAATCCGGTCGTGGCAGCATCCGTCCATTCGAAGTGTTCGGTGAGCCTGAGGAGGCGATAGAGGGGCAATGGCTTTTCTCCCAAACGGGAGATGAAGCGGCTTAGAGCCGCCACACATCCAGTCAATTTTTGTATTTGTTTGAGGTCTTTTGGGATATCCAACTGTGACAGAGCTCGGATCTTGGCTGGGTTTGCTTCAATTCCTCTACCGGATACAATGAAGCCCAAGAGCTTTCCGGCTGGTACGCCGAAAACGCATTTTTCTGGGTTGAGCTTAATGTCATATGCTCGGAGGTTGTCGAATGTGAGCCTCAAATCGTCTACTAGAGTTTCGACGTGTTTGGTCTTGACGACCACGTCGTCCATGTATGCCTCCACTATTTGCCGATCTGGGTAGCCAGACATGTCTGAATGCGCTGATATGTTGCACCGGCGTTTTTTAGTTCGAAGGGCATTGTGTTGAAGCAGAATGGTCCGTATGGAGTAATGAATGCCGTTGCGGCTTGGTCTGTTCCGCCATCTTGATTTGATGGTAGCCGGAGTATGCGTCGAGGAAGCACAATGAATCGTGCCCTGCGGTAGCATCGATGATTTGATCGATGCGGAGAAGGGGGAAAGCATCCTTTGGACAAGCCTTGTTAAGGTCTTTAAAATCGACACACAGGCACCAGGATTTATCCTTTTTTGGTACCATTACCAGGTTTGCTAGCTAGTCCAGATGTTTGATGTCTCTGATGAATCCGGCTTCTAATAGTTTGGCTAGCTCCTCTCCCATTGCCTGTCTTTTGGGTTCGGAAAATCGCCGAAGAGCCTGTTTGACTGGCTTGAATCCTTTTAGGATGTTTAGGCTGTGTTCTGCCAATCTGCGTGGGATTCCTAGCATATCTGAAGGGTGCCAGGCAAAGATGTCCCAATTTTCCCGAAGGAATTCTCGTAGTGCGGCGTCTACATCAGGGTTTAATTGTGCCCCAATGGAGGTCGTCTTTGTGGGGTCCGTTGGATGGACTTGGAATTTGACTATTTCGTTCGCTGGTTTAAAAGAGGTGGACTTGGATCTCTTATCGAGTATCACATCGTCCCTGTTCACCGTGGAGCGCAGCGCGGTGAGTTCCTCTACCGCTAGGGCTTCGGATAGTGCCTCTAGGGCTAGTGCGGCTGTCTTGTTTTCGGCACGGAGTGCTATGTCCGGATCACTGACAAGAGTGATGATTCCATCGGGCCCGGGCATTTTAAGTTTCATGTACCCGTAATGGGGTATGGCTTGGAAAATTGTGAATGCCTCTCGCCCTAATAAAGCGTGATATCCGCTGCTGAACGGGGCCACTTGGAACGTGACCTCCTCGGACCGGTAATTGTCCAGCGAGCCAAACACCACATCAAGTGTAATTTTTCCTGTGCAGCGTGCTTCCCGACTAGGGATTATTCCTCTAAAGGTTGTGCTGCTTCGCTCAATGCGGCTCCAGTCTATTTCCATTTTTCGAAGGGTTTCCTCTATGACGCCCCCGATTTAATCGTACACTAATCATGCATGCAAATGTGTACGATCAAGATCAGGGACTCACGGGAAGATATCACAACACAACTCTAAAACATAAATAAGTCATACAAGCATCATAATACAAGCCAAGGGCCTCGAGGGCTCGAATACAAGTGCTCGATCATAGACGAGTCAGCGGAAGCAACAATATCTGAGTACAGACATAAGTTAAACAAGTTGTCATAAGATGGCTAGCACAAACTAGGATACAGATCGAAAGAGGCGCAGGCCTCCTGCCTGGGATCCTCCTAAACTACTCCTGGTCGTCGTCAGCGGACTGCACGTAGTAGTAGGCACCTCCAGTGTAGTAGGGGTCGTCGTCGACGGTGGCATCTGGCTCCTGGACTCCAGCATCTGGTTGCGACAACCAGAAAGAAAGGAAAGGGGCAAAAAGGGGGGAGAAAGCAACCGTGAGTACTCACCCAAAGTACTCGCAAGCAAGGAACTACACTACATATGCATGGGTATATGTGTAAGGAGGCCATATCAGTGGACTGAACTGCAGAATGCCAGAATAAGAGGGGGATAGCTAGTCCTATCGAAGACTACGCTTCTGGCAGCCTCCGTCTTGCAGCATGTAGAAGAGAGTAGATTGAAGTCCTCCAAGTAGCATCTCCAATAGCATCGCATAGCATAATCCTACCCGGCGATCCTCTCCTCGTTGCCCTGTGGAAAAGCGATCACCGGGTTGTCTGTGGAACTTGTGTGGGTGTGTTTTATTAAGTATCCGGTTCTAGTTGTCATAAGGTCAAGGTACAACTCTGGGTCGTCCTTTTACCGAGGGACACGACTATTCGAATAGATAAACTTCCCTGCAGGGGTGCACCACATAACCCAACACGCTCGATCCCATTTGGCCGGACACACTTTTCTGGGTCATGCCCGGCCTCGAAAGATCAACACGTCGCAGCCCCACCTAGCCACAACAGAGAGGTCAGCCCGCCGGTCTAAATCCTATGCGCGCAGGGGTCTGGGCCCATCGCCCATTGCACACCTGCACGTTGCGAGGGCGGCCGAAAACAGACCTAGCAACCTCCATTACAAAGGAAGTTGCGTTAATGCAGTCCAATCCGGCGCGCGCCGCTCCGTCGCTGACGTCAAGAAGGCTTCGGCTGATACCACGACGCCGGGATACCCATAACTACTCCCGCGTAGATGGTTAGTGCGTATAGACCAAATGGCTAGACTCAGATCAAATACCCAGATCTCGTTAAGCGTGTTAAGTATCCGCGAACGCCGAACAGGGCCAGGCCACCTCTCTCCTAGGTGGTCTCAACCTGCCCTGCCGCTCCGCCACAAGTAACAGTCGGGGGCCGTCGGGAACCCAGGCCCACCTCTACTGGGATGGAGCCACCTGTCCTTTCAGCCCCCATCTCTGAACAGTATCACAGGTAATGTATCAATGTAAAGTATATAGTATATGCCTGTGATCACCTCCTTAAGTGATCACAGCCCAGTAGTATAGCATGGCAGACGGACAAGAGTGTAGGCCACTGATGGAACACTAGCATCCTATACTAAGCAGTAGAATAGCAGGTAAAGGTAACAACAGTAGTAGCAAGGACAGGCTATGCATCAGGATAGGAATAACGGAAAACAATAACATGCTACACTACTCTAATGCAAGCAGTATAGAGTAGAATAGGCGATATCTGGTGATCAAGGGGGGGGGCTTGCCTGGTTGCTCAGACAAGGAGGGGTCGTCGGTGATGTAGTCGACCAAAGGGGCATCAGCATCGTCACAGGGTCTACCGGAGAGAAGAGGGGGGAGAAACAGTAAATACATAGCAAGCAAGTGCATAACAGGACAACAAGCAGAGCTAGACGTGTTCTATCACGGTTTGAGGTGATACCGGTGAAGGGGGGAAACATCCGGGAAAGTATCCCCAGTGTTCCGTGTTTTCGGAGAGATGAACCGGAGGTGAAATGTTGCAGGTTCACTATGCTAGGGACGCGTGGCGGATGAACGGGTTGCGTATCCGGATCCGTCTCGTCGTTCTGAGCAACTTTCATGTTGAAAATAATTTAATCCGAGTTACGGATTAAAAGATATGATTTTCTAAAGATTTTAATAATTTTTGGAATTTAATTAATTATTTAATTTAATTCGAAAATGTATTTATGACATCAGCATGATGTCATGCTGACGTCAGCAGTCAACAGGGTTGACTGGTCAACCCGACGTGTGGGCCCAGTGGGACCCACCTGTCATACAGGTTAATTAGGGTTTAGTTAAACTAATTACTATTTAATTAAGCAAACAAGTTAATTAGATTAATTAATTAGGATTAATTAACTTAATTAATTTAGTTAATTAATAAACAATTAATTGTTTTTATTACTAATTATTTATTTATTATCTATTTATTTATTTATTTTAATTATTTCTTTTAAAAAAACGTTCTGGGCGTGGGGCCCATCTGTCATAGGCCCCAGGGGCCTTGGTGGGTTCGGGCGCTAGTGGGCGCTGGGCGCCGGGTGCGGGCGTGGCGGTTTCGGGCAATGGGCGCACGTGCCCGAGGCCACCGCAGCGAGGGCGCGAGGTCCAGCTGCGTCGGCGGCCTCGCTCGACAGCGGCAGGAGGCGGGGAACAGGGAAGGCCCCGGACGGCGACGGCCCTGGCGGGCGCGGCAAGGCGCCGCGGGATGGAGGCGGTGGTGGTCGGGCGGCGATAGGGGCTGCACGGGGAGTGCGGTCGGGAGTAAAGACGGACGCAGCGCGTGCAGGACGGCGCGGGGGGGCGCGGTGAGCGCGCATCGGACGCAGCCGGAGCGCGTCAACCGCGGGCGAGATCGGCGGGGACCGCGGCGACGAGCGCGAGCGCGCGAGGGAGAGGGAGGGAGCGAGGAGGGGCTCAGTGGGGCCATAGGGGGAATGGCAGCGGACTCGACGAAGGTCGGGGAGGTCCGTTGTGGAGGAGGACGAGGACGACGTCGATGTAGGAGGAGGCAGGCCGGCGATGAGGTCCCGGCGAGGTGCGGGGCTCCGGGCGGCGACGATGGCCGGCGACGGCGGGGCTGAGGAGGAAGCCCAGCACGGGGCGGCGTCGTTCGGGGGAGGTCCTGGCGTCGGGGGAGAGCGGCTCCGGGCTCGGGGCGTTTCCGACGGGGAGGAGTACGAGGAGGCGGCGCCGGTGAGGTAGAAGCGGGGCGACGGGGTCGCCTGCCCCCGATCCAGATCGGGACCGAGAGGAGGGGGCGCGAGGAGAGAGTGGGGGATCGGGGGAGAATGTGGGGTGGGTCGTGGGGGTAGTTAGGGTTTGGGGTGTGGGGTTATAGAGGAGTCGGGGTGGGCTGGCCAATTTGGGGCCGGCCTGGCTAGCAGCTGGGCCAACGGGCCCAGTGGGGGGGGGGGGGTCTTTCTTCTCTGTTACTTTTCTGTTAATTTCCTTTTTATTTATTTCTTTTCTGTTTTCACTTATCTCTTAAGTTTATTTAGTTTTATTAATTACTGCAATAGATCCTAAGTTGGTAGTTCTAATTATACCACAACCACATTAAATTGGGAACTTTAAATAAATTAGTTTTCCTTTGTTTTAATATTTTCAAACCATTTAAATAATTGTTTTTGCTACTGTTTAAATCATTTTAGAGTATTCTAACATTTTATAAAAGTGTGATTTCTCCACCATAAATACCTATGTATTATTTGGCACAACTCAAACATTTTAGTTTTAATGTTTGAAAACTTTTACCGTTTGGCCTATTTTGAATTTGATGTTTGAACCGGTTTTGAACTAACGAGAGATTAGCAACAGTAACCGGGGTGACGTGGCATCGTTAACGTGGGATTACTGTAGCTTAATTATCCGTGCGTCACATCCACGTAGATGAGGTTTAATCCGCTGCCGCCATCCATGAGTGCCTTGGTAAGACGAAAGCCGTCCACTATTGGACTGAGGACCAATGCGGCTGGTGCTCGGGCTGTTCGGAATTTAGGTTCGTCGCTGGCGTTGAAAGTGATAGCCGTGTCGCTCCATGGATTTGTTGTTGCTACTTGGTAGACTTCGGCGAGGCTGCGGATTGTTCGTTTCCGCATATTATTTGATGCGAAAGTCTCGAAGACTGTTAATACCGTACTGGTATTGTTGGGGTGGTTCTTCGGGGCTAGAAGCTCTTCGTCACTTTTGGCCACCTGCCGCAGTATCCAACATGCTCGAAGGCTATGTGTTGGAGTGGCGCCCTCTGTACTATGAATTTTACAGGGTCCGCTGAGCCATCCCTTCAGTACAGTTCCGTGCCCTTTATGGGGTTTTTTGCTTTTTGGTTTTTGTCCCGGGTGCCTGAGCATGATGCACCCTTTTGTTTTGGACTAGGGTTGTGTTCGGAGCCGGATTGTCCCAAAACTTAGTTTCGGTTTTCCAAGCGCTCTCCATCGCACAGTACTTTCGTACTATGGACGCCAGGTCGGCGAAGTGTGTAATTTCGCGACGACTTACGGCGTTCAAGATTCCCTTGTCCGTGCAATTGTTGCAGAAAATTGAGATTGTGTTTTCCTCACGGCAGTCCTTTATCCTGTCCATAACCAGGAGGAATCTGGCCCAATAATGATGTACTATTTCAGCGGGCTCTTGCTGGATTTGAGATAGATCGCGTATGTTTGGGTGGGCGGGTGGAATTAAGTCCGGAACCCTGCCCAACTTGAGGCTCAAGGGCCAAAAAGTTTCCGAATTTGGAAGCTTGGATTGCTGGATGTCGTCCAACGAATCTGGTCCGCTGCCTGACTTTAGGTTCAGTACTTGATTGACGTCCGTCCCTCCGCGGGAATCCGGCATGGAGGGATCAGGAGTTCGGACATAGATGGTTTTTAATATAGAAGAAGAATCGCCGCGTTGTTCCTCTAGCACAGCAATGTGGTGGGTAACCTGGGGAGAGTTAATCTCTCTCAGATCGGTTTTAAGCCCGATCTGACTGTAGTCTGTCGCGACTCCCAGGGCGGCAATGCGATCCAAGAGCTCGTTTATGGAAGAGAGCTCCATCGGATCTAGCTGCTCGGTGAATTCCGAGTTAACGTGAAGATCGCTTTTGATGACCCGAGAGGTCATCGTCGAAGCGGCGGCCGAACAGGCGGTCATAAGAAAACCACCTAGCCGAATAGTTTGGCCGGCGGCCAAAGCTCCTTTGCCGATGGTACCGTCTTTAAAGACGGGAAGAGGCATCCTTCCTGATCGTGACGGCACAGAGGAACTCTCAATGAAAGCACCAATGTCGGTGTCAAAACCGGCGGATCTCGGGTAGGGGGTCCCGAACTGTGCGTCTAGGCGGATGGTAACAGGAGACAAGGGACACGATGTTTTTACCTAGGTTCGGGCCCTCTCGATGGAGGTAAAACCCTACTCCTGCTTGATTGATATTGATTATATGGGTAGTACAAGAGTGGATCTACCACGAGATCAAGGAGGCTAAACCCTAGAAGCTAGCCTATGGTATGATTGTTGTTGTTCGTCCTATGGACTAAAACCCTCCGGTTTATATAGACACCGGAGAGGGATAGGGTTACACAGAGTCGGTTACAATGGTAGGAGATCTACATATCCGTATCGCCAAGCTTGCCTTCCATGCTAAGGAAAGTCCCATTCGGACACGGGATGAAGTCTTCAATCTTGTATCTTCATAGTCTTGGAGTCCGGCCGATAATGATAGTTCGGCTATCCGGACACCCCCTAGTCCAGGACTCCCTCACCGGCGTTGACCGCCGTGCTCTTCGGGCTGTTTCCCCTTGTCCGGCGTTGGTCCTTACTGCGTCGTGTTTTCCCGTTTCCATCTCTGACTTCGGATGTACTTGGGTCACTGCTACTACATCTTGCCAGCCAACTATCCTCTCCTGTGCAAAAGCGGGTCATGAGGCTTGTTAGTGCGGCCATTGTTCTTTGCTTTTCCTGGCCAAGGTGCCTGGCGAGCCATTCATCCCAGACGTTGTGTTTGAAAGCTGCTAAGGCTTCAGCGTACGGACAGTCGACTATTTGGTTCTTTTTGGTGAGGAACATGTTCCAGAATTTGCGGGCTGACTCTCCGGGTTGTTGAGTTATGTGACTTAAATCGTCTGCATTCGGAGGGCGGACATAAGTCCCTTGAAAATTTGCCCGAAAAGCATCCTCGAGCTCTTCCCAACTTCCAACGGTGTTTTCAGGGAGGCTTTTGAGCCAGTGTCGTGCTGGCCCTTTGAGCTTGAGGGGTAAGTATTTTATGGCGTGGAGATCATCTCCTCTAGTCATGTGTATGTGGAGGATGTAATCCTCAATCCACACTCCCGGGTCTGTTGTTCCGTCGTATGCCTCTATGTTTATGGGTTTAAATCCCGCTGGAAATTCGTGATCCAGCACCTCATCGGTGAAACATAGGGGATGTGCGGCACCCCTATATTTGGGTGTGCCGTGATGTCCGGATAATTGGCGTGTTGCAGTGCTTAGAAAAGCTTGCTTTCTTGGCCCGTAGATGGACCTAACTGGGCCATCCTTTTGGTGCGAATCCTTAGGTGGATCGCGCGCCAGCTTGTGTGCGGCGCTGCTTGCCGCTCTATGCTTGTCATGTGGTCGTCTATCCGACCGGGCGGCCTCTTTGTTCTTTGATTGCCGGGGCTCTAAGGCCTCCTCATCGAATTCAGGCAGTAGTTTGCGTTTCGGGTAGCTCTTTGTTTGGCGATTGTCGCCGTATTTGTCTGCGGTGTTGAATACTTTGCTCCATCTGATTCTGAGTGCATCTTCCGCTGTTTTGAGCTGCTGCTTCTGCTTTTTCAGGCTACGCGCAGTTGTGACGAGCCTTTTGTGGAGGTTCTTCTGCTCCAACAACTTTTCCGGTGTGAGATCGTCCGGATTGTCATCTTCGCTGGGGGCGGGTTGTTTATCCAAGTTGTCCTGTTTGGACGGTTGTTCGATTTCATGTTCGTCGTGCACTGGTGCGACCTGCTCTATGGCTGGGTCTGTATGGCCGCCGACCTTGTCGAGGCGGGACTTTGTGCGGCGCTTTCGTCGCCGTCTTGACTGCTTTTCGAGGGATTTATCCTTCGTAGCGTCCCGTTGTTCATCGTCATCACTTCCTTTAGGTGTATCCACCATGTATATATCGTGAGATGGGGTGCTGTCCAACACCCTATAGGTGCTGGTTCTTGGTTGTCTCATGCATCGTCGTCCATACCGTTGATGTTGTTGGAGTCGAAGTCGAGCATGTCGGCTAAATCATTGACAGTGGCTACAAAGTGGGTGGTGGGTGGGCATTGAATTTCTTTGTCGTGCGCATCCCAACCCTCCTGAACATAGTCCGGCCAGGGCTCTCCTGATAAAGAGAGAGACTTTAGTGAATTCAGGATGTCGCCAAAGGGCGAGTGCTGAAAGATGTCCGCGGCAGTGAACTCCATAACCGGCTCCCAATCGGATTGGCAGGGGCGCGGGAGGTTCGGAGTCCGGAGAGGGGTCCGGCACCTCGGAGTCACGGGCTTTGCGAAGGACATGGATGGTGTTCGTCTCAATCACCGTAGAGATCATAGCCCCCGAGGCGGTGTCCAGTCACTCGTCCTCGATCGGCGAAGTCGGCTCCGAACTAGGGGTTGGAGCGGACGCTGGTGCGGCCTCCAGGGTACTGTCCCGCGGCAGAGCTAGATCATACCCATCGAGACAGTGCGGTGCGCTTGGCTGTGGCTCGAATCCATCGAAGATCAAGCCTCCACGGATGTCAGCCGTGTAGCTCAAACTCCCAAATCTGACCTGATGGCCAGGGGCGTAACTTTCGATCTGCTCCATATGGCCAAGTGAATTGGCCCGCAGTGCAAAGCCGCCGAATACGAAGATCTATCCGGGGAGAAAAGTCTCACCCTAGACCGCGTCATTGTTGGTGATCGAAGGAGCCATCGGTCCTAAAGGTGACGACACAGAGGAACTCTCAATGAAAGCACCAATGTCGGTGTCAAAACCGGCGGATCTCGGGTAGGGGGTCCCGAACTGTGCTCTAGGCGGATGGTAACAGGAGACAAGGGACACGATGTTTTTACCCAGGTTCGGGCCCTCTCGGTGGAGGTAAAACCCTACTCATGCTTGATTAATATTGATAATATGGGTAGTACAGGAGTAGATCTACCACGAGATCAAAGAGGCTAAACCCTAGAAGCTAGCCTATGGTATGATTGTTGTTCGTCCTACGGACTAAAACCCTCCGGTTTATATAGACACCGGAGAGGGTTAGGGTTACACAGAGTCGGTTACAATGGTAGGAGATCTACGTATCCGTATCGCCAAGCTTGCCTGCCATGCCAAGGAAAGTCCCATCCGGAAACGGGACGAAGTCTTCAATCTTGTATCTTCATAGTCCAGGAATCCGGCCAACGCTGATAGTTCGGCTATCCAGACACCCCCTAATCCATGACTCCCTCAGTAATGATCTTTCTTGGTAGCTTTATTTAACTTACGGAAATCAATTACCATCCTATAACCTGTAATAGTTTTTTGCGGGATCAATTCATTTTTATCATTAGGAACAACGGTAATACCTCCCTTTTTAGGAACACAATGAATAGGGCTTACCCATTCACTATTAGCAACGGGATAAATAATACCTGCCTCAAGGAGCTTTAGTATCTCCTTTCTTACCACTTCTTTCATCTTGGGATTTAATCGTCTTTGAGGATCTCTAACTGGTTTGGCATCTTTCTCCACTGAAATTTTGTGTTGACATAATGTGGGACTAATGCCCTTAAGATCATCCAGAGTATATCCAATAGCTGCTCGGTGCTTCTTTAGATTTTTCAATAATCTTTCTTCTTCTTTCTCTGAAAGGTTAGCACTAATAATAACAGGATATATTTCTTTTTCATCAAGATAAGTATACTTAAGATTATCAGGTAAGGGTTTAAGTTCAAACACGGGATCACCCTTGGGTGGAGGGGGATCCCCAAGAATTTCAACAGGAAGGTTATGTTTCAGCATAGGTTCCTGTTTAAGGAACACTTCATCTATTTCCTCACTTCCCTTCATAAACATATCGTTTTCATGGTCTAGCAAATATTATTCTAACGGATCAGTTGGAGGAACATCAATGGAAGCAAGACCAATAATTTCATCCTTACTAGGTGGTTCCCTTTCACGAGGTTGTCTACTAAACTTAGAGAAATTAAACTCATGAGACATACCATCAATGCCAACAGTGACAATATTCTTTTCACAATTGATCTTAGCACTAGCAGTATTCAAGAAGGGTCTACCAAAAATAATGGGACAAAAAATCATCTTGTGGGGAACCAAGAACAAGAAAATCAGCAGGGTATTTAACCTTCCCACACAAAACTTCAACATCTCTAACAATCCCAATAAGTTTAATGGTATCCCTATTAGCAAGCTTAATAGTAACATCAATGTCTTCTAATTCAACCGATGCAATGTCATGCATAATTTCTTTATATAGATCATAAGGTATCGCACTAGCACTAGCACCCATATCACATAAGCCATGATAACAATGATCTCCTATTTTAACAGAAATAACAGGCATGCCTACGATAGGTCTACGTGTCTTAGTATCAGGTCTAGCAATATTGGCAGTCTCACCCAAGAAAGAAATAACATGCCCATCTAAATCCTCATCCAAGAGACCTTTAACCGTAGAAATACTAGGTTCAACATTAATTTTCTCAGGAGGTGTATACGTCCTAGTATTACTCTTACGAACAACAGTCGAAGCTTTAGCATGATCTTTTATCCTAACAGGAAAAGGAGGTTTTTCAACATAAGCGGTAGGAACAATAGGATCACTATAGGTAATAGTCTTTTCTTTGACTATAATAGGTGCAACTAATTTCACTTCAACAGGAGGATTATATTTAAACCACTTCTCTTTAGGGAGATCAACATGAGTAGCAAAAGATTTACAGAAAGTAGCTACTATCTCAGAGTCAAGTCCATACTTAGCACTAAATCCACGAAAAGCATCGGTATCCCTAAAAGATTTAACACAATCGAACTTAGGTGTCATACCTGACTCCTTACCATCATCGGAACCCCAATCTTCTGAGTTGCGTTTAATTCTTTCCAATAAGTCCCATTTGAAATCAATAGTCTTCAGCATATAAGAACCAGCACAGGAAGTATCGAGAAGGTTGCGATTATCAAGAGTAAGCCGAGCATAAAAGTTCTGAATAATCATTTCTCGAGAGAGCTCATGATTGGGGCATGAATATAACATTGACTTAAGCCTCCCCCAAGCTTGAGCGATGCTTTCTCCGTCACGAGGCCAGAAATTATATATGTAATTACGATTACGATGAACAAGATGCATAGGATAGAACTTTTGGTGAAATTCTTTCCAACTTCAATCGCTTATAATTCCAAGATCCCGTATCATCACATAGCCTATACCATGTCAATGCATCTCCCTTCAAACATAAAGGGAAGACCTTCCTTTTGACAACATCATCGGGAATACCTGCAAGCTTAAATAATCCACAAACTTCATCCACAAAGATAAGGCGTAAATCGGGATGCAATGTTACGTCTCCTGCAAATGGATTAGCTAGCAGTTTTTCTATCATACCCGAAGGAATCTCAAAGTAAATATTTTCATAAAGTTCAGTAGGTTGAGGAGCAACTCTTTGCTCTTCTAGTTGGGGTGAAGATACCCCAAACAAGCCCCTCAAAGGATTAGTTTCCATAGTGACAAGTAATAGAAAATTTCAGCACACTATATAAATGTTTCCTTACCAAGTTCCACTCACGAAAAGCGCTACACTCCCTGGCAATGGCACCAGAAAAGAGTCTTGATGACCCACAAGTGTAGGGGATCTATCGTAGTCCTTTCGATAAGTAAGGGTGTCGAACCCAACGAGGAGCAGAAGGAAATGATAAGCGGTTTTCAGTAAGGTTTTCTCTACAAGAACTGAAACTGTAGGTGATAGATAGTTTTGTGATAAGATAAATTGTAACGAGTAACAAGTAAATAAAGTAAATAAAGTGCAGACAAGAGTCGAGCCACCTCCTCGCCAATCGCCTTTCTCTTCTCAATGGCGGACCGTTGAAGATGCTCTTTGACTGGTTTTGCTTTAGGGTCGACCCGCAAATGGTGCTGAGCCAGTCCCCTGGGTACACCTGGCATGTCGGAAGGTTTCCATGCGAAGATGTCCCAGTTCTCACGAAGGAACTGGATGAGCGCAGCTTCCTATTTGCTGTTGAGTGTCGTTGATATGTGACTCGGAGCTCCATTAGGGTCTTCCGAGTGGATATGAACAGGCTTGGTCTCTCCGGCTTACTGAAATGCAGGTTCTGAAGCAAGCTTCTTGGATCGCAGCAAATCACTCGAATCTGTGGTTTTCTGATACTCCTCCATCTCTACGGCTGCCATCTGTTCATCTGCAATCTTGCAGCCCTTCTGAAGGCATTCTTCTGCTCTATGTTAATTTCCTGTAACTGTGATCACGCCTTTGGGACCGGGCATCTTCAACTTCAGATATACATAACATGGTCGAGCCATGAAACGAGCGTACGCAGTCCTGCCCAGAATGGCGTGATAAGCACTCTGGAAATCTACTACCTCAAATGTCAACTTTTCCTTGCGGTAATTCTTGGAATGACCGAAACCACATCAAGAGTAATCTGCCCGAGTGACTTTGCCTTTTTCCCAGGAATGACGCCGTGGAACTGCATGTTGCTCTCACTGAGCTTGGACATCGGAATGCCCATCCCTTCCAGGGTCTCAGCGTATAGAATGTTCAGCCCACTTCCGCCATCCATAAGGACCTTCGTCAATCGGGTGCCCCCAACGACTGGGTCGACCACCAGCGCTTGCCGCCCAGGGGTAGCAACGTGCGCCAGGTGATCTGACTGGTCAAATATAATGGGAGTTTTCGACCACTTCAAATATGTCAGAGTTTCCGGAGCAACCATATTCACTTCTCTGTAAATGACTTTAACTCGACTTTTGCTTTCCACATCGGCAAAAATCATCAAGGTGGCATTGACCTGAGGGTAACCATCCTCTTCTTCTTTCTCATCTTCCTTATCAGATTCTTTGTCATTGGACTGATTCTCCTGGAAGCTCTGAATCAGGAGTTGGCATTGCGAGTTGTATGCTTGGGTTGAATTAGGTTACCTTCCTCATCTTTCTTCGTGTGTATGTAACACGACATATCCAGGATGTCTTGTCCCAACTGATCTTTCACTTTCTTAGGTTTCCACTGCGGTTTTGGTTTCCCTTTGAACTTTCCACCTCCTGCATTTAGGACTACGGCCTCAACAGGACCTATAGGCTCAGCTTTACGCTTCTACTTCCGACTCGAATTCCTAGCTCCGGAGTCCTGGACGACTATTTTCCCTTTGCCGTGGCAGAGTCGGTCCTCCTCTTCACCATTGGCATACCGAGTGGCTATCTCCATCATTCTGGTCAGAGTCATATCTCCGGACGGAACGAACTTCAGAAGATCTCTGTACTTGACGCCCTCTTTGAAGGCGCAAACTGCCTGGTGATCTGACACATTTTTCACCATATGATGAAGGGTGGTCCATCTCTCGATGAAATCTTGTGAAGTCTCATTCAGTTTCTGAACACAGTGCTGCAATTCAGTCAGCCCAGCAGGTCGCTTGCAAGTGCCCTCGAATGTTTTGATGAACACTCGAGCCAAATCATCCCAGCAGAAAATACTCCCAGGGGCTAACTGTGTTAACCAAGCTCTGGCCGACCCCTCAAGCATCAAGGGGAGGTGTTTCATAGCTACATCATCATTGCCACCACCGGTTTACGTAGCTACTGGGCAGTCTTCCAGCCAGGTGTCTGGCTTTGATTCTCCGATGAACTTACTCACGCCCGCTGCCAATCTGAAGTTGGGAGGGATCTCAGCTGATCGAATGGCCATACTAAGACATTCGGCCCAGAAATGAATGCTCTATTCCAGTCAGACAATTTCTGCCTTGCCCTTCTCTGTTTGCTCGGCCTCTGTCGACCAAACCTTGCACAAGGAGTGATCTCGCATCAAATCCCGACTCTCTTGGGTCGACCGGCGATCTTCGCTCGTCACCATACGGGTGCATGTCATTATAACGCTGGGGCGCGTATGATTCGCCCCTCGGAGGGAGCGTAAGCACTCAATGGTGGTCATCTTGGGAACCTTGACGATCGAACTATCTATGGCCCCGCTCCAGGTACTGGTCCTGGTGGGGACCATGATATTCCCGATGCCTAGGTGAGCTTGGACTATGTGCTGACTGAATTGTGTCTGCAACCACTGATTTGCTATGAATTCTATTGCGTGACTAGGAAACGACAGAGTTCTGTTCCCCAGTGGCCTTAAGCAATGCACAGATCTACTCTAAACCTCTACTAGCTTCCGATCACAATGGCAAAATTGACTCTACTATGTGTGCTACTGCTGCAACATTTTGAATCGGAGTTCGATATACCTGAGTTTCAGTTGGAAACAACTGTCTGGCCCGTCGATTGGATTCCGGAATCCGCTGACGGGCCCGCTCGTCGAGTGCCTTCTACAGATTGTCTAGGCGCGTACGCTCAACCAAGGTGGCCAAGCGCGCAGCCTCCAAGCCCCAAGCCTCGGGGGTCTCCCCAACAATGGGAGTCTGGAGCGCCTAAACATTGTGTCGATGCAACTCTTCCCTCTACTCCGTGGTGAGGGCCTCGGGGACGTACTCCTCATGCCCTTGTGACGGGCCAACGCTACCATCGCCGCCATCGCTGTGGTGAAACCCGGGCGGGCTGTGCTGGGAGGTGACCACGAGAACTTCTACCGCTGGATCATTGCTCTCGCACACGGAGAGGGAATCCGAGTGACCAGTTGACAGGTCGAACAGATCATAAAGAGATTCGTCGGACTCGATCACCGTGACTTGGAGGGTGGTCGATGGGCGAGCCACCGAATGTTTCACCCACAGCTGCCATGAATGGCCGGACAGCTTGCGTCGGCGAACAACGGGGAGCAAAGATGATGCCAGAACCGACCTATATTGGGTCGACAGCTATCGAAGAAGAACACCGCAACCACTCGCAGGGGAGTGCGTTGCCCCACGGACGGGGAGGGACTCGACATCGAGGGGAGCTTCTTGAAACCAGGAGGAGTCATGGGCGATGAAAACGAGCGCACCAAGACGGATCTCGCGGCCCGACACCAAACCACTGGCAGAAACCATGCTGATGGAGAATGGAATTCGCAACCTCACCGGGAGTCGCTTAGACGCTGGCCCCATGGTGGGCGCCAACTGTCGTGGGAGTAAGTCTGACAGTAAGAATAGGGGGTTCGTATGAGGAGGCAAGGTCCTAGCTTCGGTGAGGTTGTACATGCAAGTTTATGAGTTGAGGCCCCTCTCGGGGGAGGTAAAAACCCCACATCTCGGTGCCATGAAGTTGTGTTGACTGGATATGCGTGAATGTTACAAGGGGTGCGAACCCTTGTGCCAGAGGAAGAGGCTGGCTTATATAGAGTGTGCCAGGACCCTCCCTGACCTCCGTTACACAGGGTTAAATGTGAGTTAAGATGGGGCGTTACTGGTAACGCCTGCCATAAATGATCATTAAGACTACAGAGTGAACGCCTGACCGTTGCCATCAGGGATGACTTTAGATCTTCTATACACCGAGTGGTTGTTCATATGGTCGAGTGACTATGTTGTGGTTGAGTGGAATTGGGGTATCCGAGTGGAACCTTCTGTCGAGTGGATTGCACTTCAGGATGATTCCAGTCAGTATTCTCTGTTGGTCCTTGAGTGCCTTTGACTGTAGGTCAGTGTCCTTGGGTGGGGCGTCTAGGTCAGGCCTAGCTCCCTAACCTAGGTACATGTCCTCGTCAGCCGGTACAGTTGAAGCGAATGTTGCAGCTGTGGAGCAGGTGATATTGTGTTTGTAGATTTAGCTGGTGGACTTGGACCTTCTACTGCACTATAAGTACCAGCAGAATCTCAAGGGAAGATCCTTTTCCGTTGCACCCGACGAGTATCACCATTCCCTACGATATTCTTTTCTTTGCTCTTTATTGACTCTGCCATGTCAAGACGTACCCACAACACAAAAGAATAAAATCGCTCTTCAGAACTCATTGATGCATGATGCAAACAAGCAATACTTTGATGTAAGACAATCGTATGAGGATGGAATATGTAAGAAAAACAGGACGACGTGACATATTCATAGCTACGATGTGTAAACTAAGCAAAAGGATTTTCAAGAAAATAGATGTAATGCAAGCTAGACACCATATGAAAGATGCAACCAATATCACTCTCCAAGTTAAAAGTGTCTTGTCAGAAGTGGCATTCAAAAAATTAGAAGCAGTACAACCTAGAAATCAATGCAAGATGCAACCACTATCAAACTGCCATGTTAAAAGTGTCGAATCATGAGTGACTGATGCGGGATACACAATAGCAGTACTTTGATGTAAGAACATGGTATGATAGATAGATGCACTGTATTCTAGACACACAAAGGCATGTCATATGCACATGTATAACATATATACTCAGCGGGTGCAATTTAATCAAAATAGAAGCAATACAGGCTAGACAACATATGCAACATGAAACCAATTATCACATTGTCAACTTAGAGCAAGCATCTATGATGGTGGAGTGCAGGAGATGAACTCATCATGTAGACTTGGGACTTCTACTACATTAGCAGTAGCAGTGGCAAATCTAGAGATTCTCTTTTTGCGTCGGTCCGTAGGACCACCTACATCCCCTAACTTACTCTTTTCCTTCTACTTTTTCGATGTTGCCTTATGAATTCAAAACCACAAGAAGATGAATAAAATTAGCTCTGCATAACTGGTTGATGCATGATAAATACGAACACTACTTTGATGTAAGGCAAGCGCGGGATAGGAGGATGGAATATATACAAAAAAGATAGCATTGCATATTCACGGGTAAAATGTTATTCACAGGTACGATAGGAGGATGGAATATGTATGAAAACAGTAAGCAGAAGGCATTTCAACAAAGCTACAAGAAATGAATGCTAGGCACCGTATGAGCATGCAACCAATATCACTCTATCAGGTAAAAAGTTTCTCATCGTAAGTGCCATTTCAAGAAATTAGAAGCAGTACAAGCTAGAAGAAAATGCAATATGAAACATACATCACACTCCCAAGTTAAATGTGTCTTATGGGTAAGTGATTGTTGCAGGTATAAGTTGTAAGCAACGCAGATGCAATTCAACAAAATCAGAAGCAATACAAACTAGACATCATACGGAACACGCATCGACATATAACAGTTCCAAGTTAGAGCAACCACCTGTGATGGTGGAGTAGGGGAGATGTGCTCATCATCTACACAACTACGTTGACTGTCCAGCCTTGTGTTGTCTTGCGAATCTTGTTGGGAGGATGGTAGAGTAGAATCAGTAGAGACCCTCTATTTGAGTTGCTCCGAAGGACCACCATCATCCACTAGTGTAATAATTTCCTTCAGTTGTATTGATTTTGCATTGTGAAGTCAAACCGATAAGAAAAAGGAATAAAATTCACTCTTCGGAAGTCATATGCTCCATACATATGCTCCATTTATGTTGCTGTATTGATTGTGCCTTCCGCTAGCAGTACAAGGAGAATCCGTACATATTCTCCATTTACGTTGCTTCAAAGGACCACCGTCATCGCCTTCCTTACTCTTTTCCTTCCTTTTTTTGATTTTGCCTTGTCAAGTCAAACCCACAAGAAAATGGAATAAATTTGCTCTTCAGAACTCACTGATGCATGATACCGATGAACACTACTTTCATGTCAGGCAGCCGCATGACAAGAGGATGGAATATGTATGAAAAATAGGACGGCATGACATATTGACATGCATGATGTATAAAGTGTAAACTAAGAACAAGGTGTTTGAACTAGTTAGAAGCAATGCAAGCTAGAAACCATATGAAAGATGAAACCAATATCACTCTGCCAAACTAGAAGGGTGGCCTCATAAATGTATCTAACCAAAATAGAAGCAATACATGGCAACAAGCTAGAAATCATATGCAATATGCAACAAATAATGGTGTCTCGTCGTAAGTGATTGATGCAGGATACAAAAGAGAGGTAGTTTCATGTAAGAACATGGTTAACAGATAGATGTATTATGTACCAAAAATAGGAAGGCATGTCATATTCAAAGGTATAATGTGTAATCTAAGCAGATGCAATTTACCCTAATTAGAAGCATTACAAGCTACACACTGTATGCAACATGCACCCACATATCACACTGCGAAGTTAGAGCAAGCACCTGCGATGTTGGTGTAGGGTAAATGCGGTGTTCAAGTAAAGAGCTACATTCAATATCTTCATTTAGGCTTGTTGTTTCTTGAGAATCATGTGGGGAGGATGACACTGCACTCTTTATAAGAGTAGCGCATGTCATACTAACGGGCGTGACTATCTCATCATAAGTGATAGATGCAGGATACACAAGAACAGTAGTTTGATGCAAAACATGGCGTGATAGGCAGATGTAGTATGTACCAAAAACAGGAAGGCGTGTCATATTCACATGTATAATGTGTAAGCTAAGGAGATGCAATTTAACAAATTAGGAGCAATACAAGCTAGGCACCATATGCAACATGCAACCAGATATCACACTGCCATGTTAGAGCAAGCACCTGGGGCTATGGGGGTAGGGGAGATGAGATTTGAAACTTGCACTGCAGTAGGAGTAGCAGGAGAATCTGCAGATATCATCTCTTTCGGTTGCTCCAGAGGACCACCATCATTCCGTGCCTTCGTCATTTTAGATTTTGCCTTGTCAAGTAAACACACAAGAAAAAGGAAATTCGTTGATGCATGATACTGACGAACTCAACTTTTATGTAAGGCAACCACATTGTAGGAGGATGGAATATGTACGAAAAACGCTAGGCAGAAGGCATTTCAACAAATTGGAAGCAATTCAATATAGACACCATATGAAAGATCCAGCCAAAATCACTCTACCAAGTTAGATGTGTCTCACTATAGGTGGCACTTGAACAAATTAGAGGCAATACATGTTTGAAATGATATCCAAGATGCAACCAATATTACACTGTCAACTTGAAGGTGTCTCATCAGAAGTGATTCATAAGGGATACACAAGAAAAGTAGTATGATGTAGTATGTACCAAAAACAGGAAGGATGTCATATTCACAGGTATAATGTGTTAACCAAGCAGATGCAATTTACCATAATTAGAAGCATTACAAGGTAGAGACCATGTGCAACATGCAACCACATATCACATCCCAAGTAAGAGCAAGCACCTTCGATGGTGGTGTAGGGGAATTGCGATCGTTGTCGATGTCAAAACCGGTGGATCTCGGGTAGGGGTTCCCGATCTGTGCGTCTAAGGCTGATGGTAACAGGAGGCAAGGGACACAATGTTTTAGCCAGGTTTGGTCCCTCTCAATGGAGGTAAAACCCTACTTCCTGCTTGATTGATATTGATGATATGAGTGTTTACAAGAGTTGATCTACCACGAGATCTTTGAGGCTAAACCCTAGAAGCTAGCCTATGATGATTATGATTCTGTCTCTAAGGACTAAACCCTCCGGTTTATATAGATACCGGAGAGGGCTAGGGTTTACATGGAGTCGGTTACAAAGAAGGAAACACAATATACGGATCGCCAAGCTTGTCTTCCACGCAAAGGAGAGTCCCATCCGGACACGGGACAAAGTCTTGAGTCTTGTATCTTCACTTTCCAACAGTCCAGCCAAAGTATATAGTCCGGCTGTCCGGATACCCCTTAATCCAGGACTCCCTCAGTAGCCCCTGAACCAGGCTTCAATGACGATTAGTCGAGCGTGCAGTTTGTCTTCGGCATTGCAAGGCGGGTTCCATCTCCAAATACTCCAAAGTAATTATCGAACACTTAAACCGTGTCCGGATCTGCAAGACGATCTTCACATACCACTATAGAGAGCGTAGCACTTCATAAATCTGATCTGCTGGCAATTTTAGACAACGTGACACGACACTATGGTCGGGTTATTCGAACCGTTTTCCCACAACCAGCCATAGCGCATATTGCGAGGCAGTTTTCTCGGCACGTCTTGTCAAAGCAGAGATCATGTCCCCTTATCACGGGATTCCCATCAATACGAGTATGGGTAACCCAACCGCGCCATCAATCATGGCGCTTGGGAAATAAGCAACCCTCAACGGGCAAGTGGGGAGGTGCACTGCTTTCATCGCCTCTATAAAGGGATAAGGGTTCCCCATTTTCACCCACGCCTTCTTCCTCCTTCGCTTATCCATTCTTGCCTCCTCAAGCTCCAGCACCCTAGTCCACGCCTTCTCCGCACAGCCAAACATGTCCGGAGTGGAGGCAAGTGGGTGGCCTCCACCGTGAAGGAGGAGCATATTGCGAAGCTCCGGGCGGCCGGATACTTGGCTGCAGACATCCCGCACCGGCTACCGGACGCAGTGCAGATCATTCCAACTCCGGAACCCCACGAGAGGGTCGTGTTTCTCGCCCACTTCATCCGTGGACTGGGATTTCTACTTCATCCCTTCGTCCGCGGGCTCATGTTCTACTACGGGCTAGATTTCCATGATCTAGCCCCAAATTTCGTCCTCAACATCTCAGCATTTATCGTCGTGTGCGAGGCCTTCCTTCACATCAAGCCTCACTTCGGCTTGTGGCTACGAATCTTCTGCGTGAAGCCGAAGATCATAAGCGGCCAGCAAGCAGAGTGCGGAGGCGCCATGGTGGGCAGGATGACTAATGCTACCTGGCTCGACGGCTCCTTCGCGGAGACCGTGAAAGGGTGGCAATCGGGGTGGTTCTATATCACCGAGCCACGCGACGCCAACTGGGAGGCGGCCCCTGAATTCCGATCCGGAATTCCCATGTGGCTCACCTCCTGAGAAAAGAAGGTCCTGGCCTGGGGCGAGCCTGCAGAGCTGACTGGACTTCAAAACTGTATCAAGAATATGAAGGACAAGAAAATCAAGCTTGTCAACGTGGTCTAGGTCATGCTAGTCCGCCGAATTCTTCCGTGCCAAAGACGGGCGTTTAATCAGTGGGAGTTCGTCCCAGCCAAACACCAGACACTTCGAGAGCTCTACGGCATGACACACAAGGATGCATGGAAGGCGCTATTCAAGGCCTCCGAAATACCTCCTCCCACATCCGAGGACCGCGGACTTCATGCCATGCGGCTCCACCGTCCGGTGAGTTTCTGACTATCGCCAGAGGTAGTTTTTTCCAGCGTACTCATGGGAGGATCTTAAGTCATTGTGTGTACTTAATCAGGAGTACATGGAGATGGCGGAGGGGGGAAACACGAAGAGCCAGAAGGTCCAGCAGATGCTCTCCTGACGGAGATGCTAGTCTCGGCGCCCTACAAGGCACCGGAAAAGAAGGGCGAAAAGAAGGCTCCGTGGACCAGGAAGGGTCTTCGGCGTAAGGTCGTACAAGACACCTCATCGGAAGACGACAAGGCACACTCCTCCCCTGAAGGGGAGGCGGAAGAGGAAAGGGTCGCCCCATCCGGAGAGGACGATGGGCCTAAGAAAGCGGTCCAGGGGACCAGGAAGGGTCCCTGGCGCAAGGCCGTCATACCCTCATTGTCTGAAGACGACGAGGCAGATTCCTCCTGTGGAGGCGGGGGGAAACACGAGGAAGCTCCGCCTCCCCTCACTGGGGAGGAGAAGAAGAGGAAAGCCGCCCCGGAGGGGGAGGCTAGGACGCTCAAGAAGGGAAAGGCGCCCCTTCCGGATTACTCCACCACGGCCGCCTATAGCGAGGAGGAGTGGCTGCCCAGGGGGAAGCCCCTAGTAAGATTGTAAGTATCCGCACTCTGTTATACTTTAGTGCGACTTCGCTTCATAGTCTATTATAACACCGAACACGTATATGCAGTCCGGCCAGGATCCATCCCGAGGTATCCTCTTCGGATGGGTCCTTGAGTGATTCGGCGATGAACTCGCTCCCGACGGCCACTACCCCTCGGCCTGCGGACGACACGGAGGTCTTGTCCCAAAGGCTCCCAGAGCAGGGGAGGTGACTCTAGAGACACCCCAAGGCGAAATTCCAGACGCCGGGCACACGGGGTATAAGATCCCCGCGAATCGTGCCGACGAGAGCCACTGCAAGCCGGGCTCTCAGCCGGATACTATACAGAAACCTCCAATGGTTCCGGATTCGGGCAGGCGGCCCCTTGCTAGGAGGGTGAGCCGTCCGTGCCGATGACTTCGCAGTGCTTCCATGGATGAAGAGCACCGCACTCTTATGTGTGCGGTGATTCAGAAGGTTCTGTCCGTGGAGAGCAAACTAACCGAAGCCTGCACCAGCCTCCTGACAGGCTTTGAGGTATGTAATAAAAAATGTGTGAAATTATCACCCGATACGTAGTAGCCCCTGATACTCTGTTTGGTGTTCGAAACGACAAGCCAAATGGAGGGTTGATTATAATCCGCAGGAGTCTAATAGTAGGTGTGCATGTGAATAAGCAGGCGGTGCTGCTTGGCGCTGCTGCCCACGCGGCCGAGGTTGCAACACTTAAACAGGACCTGGAACAGGCACAAGGAGAGCTCGGCCTCACGAAGAGGCGGCTCAAAGAGAAGAAAGGTGAGTGATACCTGATACGTCTCCAACGTATCTATAAGTTTTGATTGTTCCATGCTATTATATTACCCCTTTTGGATGTTTATGGGCTTTATTTTACACATTTATATCATTTTTGGGACTAACCTACTAACCGGAGGCCCAGCCCGTATTGCTTTTTTTTGCCTATTTCAGTATTTCGAAGAAAAGGAATATCAAACGGAGTCCAAACGGAATGAAACCTTCGGGAGCGTGATTTTTGAAACAAACGCGATCTAGAGGACTTGGAGTGCAAGTCAAGAAGCAGCCGAGGCCTCCAAGAGATAGGAGGGCGCGCCCCCTGTCTCGTGGGCCCCTCGGGCAGCCACCAACGTACTTCTTCCTCCTATAGAAGCCTACGTACCCCGAAAACATCCAGGGAGCCACCAAAACACACTTTCCACACCGTAACCTTCTGTATCCACGAGATCCCATCTTGGAGGCTTCGTCGGCACTTCGCCGGAGGGGGAATCAACCACGAAGGGCTTCTACATCAACACCATAGCCCCTCCGATGAGATGTGAGTAGTTTACCACAGACCTACGGGTCCATAGTTATTAGCTAGATGGCTTCTTATCTCTTTTTGGATCTCAATACAATGTTCTCCCCCTCTCTTGTGGAGATCTATTTGATGTAAACTCTTTTTGCTGTGTGTTTGTCGAGATCCGATGAATTGTGGGTTTATGATCAAGTTTATCTATGAATAATATTTGAATCTTCTCTGAATTATTTTATGTATGATTGAGTTATCTTTGCAAGTCTCTTCGAATTATCAGTTTGGTTTGGCCTACTAGATTGATCTTTCTTGCCATGGGAGAAGTGCTTAGCTTTGGGTTCAATCTTGCGGTGTCCTTTCCCAGTGACAGCAAGGGCAGAAAGTCACGTATTGTATTGTTGCCATCGGGGATAAAAAGATGGGGTTTATATCATATTGCTTGAGTTTATCCCTCTACATCATGTCATCTTGCTTAAAGCGTTACTCTGTTCTTATGAACTTAATACTCTAGATGCAGGCAGGAGTCGGTCAATGTGTCGAGTAATAGTAGTAGATGCAGGTAGGAGTCGGTCTAGTTGTTGCGGACGTGATGCCTATATACATGATCATGCCTAGATAATCTCATAATTATTCGCTTCTCTATCAGTTGCTCGACAGTAATTTGTTCACCCACCGTAATACTTATGCTATCTTGAGAGAAGCCTCTAGTGAAACCTATGGCCCCCGGGTCTATCTCTTGTCATATTTTCTTCCAATCTACTTATCTTTGCTTCTTTACTTTTTGCATCTATCAGATCTCAGTTTCGCAAGTGGCCGTGAAGGGATTGACAACCCCTTTATTGCGTTGGTTGTGAGTTCTTTGTTCGTTTGTGTAGGTGCGTCGGACTTTTGAGGAGCCTCCTACTATATTGATACCTTGGTTCTCAAAAACTGAGGGAAATACTTATGCTACTATTACTGCATCACCCTTTCCTCTTCAAGGAAAACCAATGCAAGCTCAAGACGTAGCAAGAAGGATTTCTGGCGCCGTTGCCGGGGAGGTCTTCGCTCAAGTCAAGACATACCAAGTACCCATCACAAACCCATCTCCCTCGCATTTACATTATTTGCCATTTCCTCTCGTTTTCCTCTCCCCCACTTCACCCTTGCCGTTTTATTCGCCCTCTCTTTCCCAATCTCCTCCCCTCTTCCATTTGCTTTCCCGTTGCCATGGCCGAATCAAAAGAACTAAGGGCTCTTTCCTAGGACCTGGTGCCTTGGATAACCCCTCTATCCTCTCTAAGCTCATAAATAATGATGCTATAGAAAGACCCATCGGGGTCACCAATGAGAGCTTGACTAATTTTGATGAAGATGACTCTGGAATTTTTCGCTATTTACTTGATGAGTCTTTAAAAGATGCTTGGGATAGGTTATTAAGGATTCGGGCTAGCTATGTGCCCCAATATCAAATTGAAGTTTACCTAAAAAGTTTCTATGTTGGCTTGCCCGCTTCTTTTAAACAAGTGTTAGATTCTATTTTTGAAGAAAGTTTTCTTGAAGGGGATGCTATTGATACTTATGAAAAAATGAAAACCATATTTGGGCACCCCATGAATGATAAGGTTGAATCTACTACTCTCTTGTGCTTTTATCAAAATGAAATTATCAAAGAAATGAAGTCTAGTTTAGAGGCAAACTTCCGTAACGTGCTTAATCTCACTTCATCCATTAATGGCCATGTTCTTACCTTAAATAGAAGAATGAATGCCATAGAAAGGAGATCCTCCTCTTTTAGTGCCAAAGATGGCACTACTTATATCTATCTTCGCTTTTATGCCTAGCTAGGGGCGTTAAATGATAGTGCTAGTTGGGAGGAAACCCGATTTTCTTTGTGTTTTTCGTTTTTGTTCCTGTTTAGTAATAAATCTTGCATCTACCTTCTATTTAGATATGTTTTTATATTTTAATTAGTGTTTGTGCCAAGTAGAACCTATAGGATAACCTATGATGATAGTTGATTTGATTATGCTGAAAAACAGAAACTTTGCGTGCACAAATTTAGTTTGGTTAAATCAAATAAACGTGGTTTTGCGTTGATTCGTTTTGCTTCTGATCAGTAGACAAATTATCCAGGACTTCCTATTTTGGTAAGAGTTTTAGAGTTCCAGACCTTTGCGTTAGTTACAGATTGCTACAGACTGTTCTGTTTTTGACAGATTCTATTTTTCATGTGTTGTTTGCTTATTTTGATGCATCTATGGCTAGTAAAATAGTTTATAAACCATAGAGAAGTTGGAATACAGTAGGTTTAACACCAAATTAAATAAAGAATGAGTTCATTACAGTACCTTATGTGGTGGTTTTGTTTTCTTTCACTAACGGAGCTTATAAGATTTCCTGTTGAGTTTTGTGTTGTGAAGTTCTCAAGTTTTGGGTAAAGCTTTTATGGACTATGGAATAAGGAGTGGCAAGAGCCAAAGCTTGGGGATGCCCATGGAACCCCAAGATATTCAAAGATAGCCAAAAGCCTAAGCTTGGGGATGCCCCGAGAAGGCATCCCCTCTTTCGTCTTCGTTCATTGGTAACTTTACCTGGAGCTATATTTTTATTCGCCACATGATATGTGTTTTGCTTGGAGCGTCGTGTATTATATTAGTATTTGCTTTTTAGTTTACCACAATCATCCTTGCTGTACACACCTTTTGGGAGAAGCCTATTTGATTAGAATTTGCTAGAATACTCTATGTGCTTCACTTATATCTTTTGAGCTTGATAGTTTTTGCTCTAGTGCTTCACTTATATCTTTTAGAGCACAGTGGTGACTTAATTTTGAAGAAATTGCTAGTCTCTCATGCTTCACTTATATTATTTTGAGAGTCTTTTGGAACAGCATGGTATTTGCTATGGTTATAAAATTGGCCCTAGAATGGTAGGCATCCAAGTTGGGTATAACAAAAACTATCATAGGAAGTGAATTGGATGCTATGATCAATTTGATACTTGATAATTGTTTTGAGATATGGAGGTAGTGATATTAAAGTCATGTTAGATGGTGACTATGAATTTAAAGAATGCTTCTATTGAAGTTAGCAAGTCCCGTAGCATGCACGTATGGTTAAAGTTGTGTAACAAATTTGAAACATGAAGTGTACATGGCTTGTGCATCCCTATGAGTGGCGGTCGGGGACAAGCGATGGTCTTTTCCTACCAATCTATCCCCCTAGGAGCATGCGCGTAGTACTTGATTTTTGATGACTTCTAAATTTTTGCAATAAGTATATGAGTTCTTTTGACTAGTGTTGAGTCCATGGATTATACGCACTTTTACCTTCCCGCCATTGCTAGCCTCTTCGGTACCGTGCATTGCCCTTTCTCACCTTGAGAGTTGGTGCAAACTTCGCCGGTGCATCCAAACCCTGTGATACGATACGCTCTATCACACATAAACCTCCTTATATCTTCCTCAAAACAGCCACCATACCTACACCTATTATGGCATTTCCATAGCCATTCCGAGATATATTGCCATGCAACTTTCCACCATTCCGTTCATCATCATCATGACATACTTTACTTTGCCACATTGCCATCGCATGATCATGTAATTGACATCGTATTTGTGGCAAAGCCACCATGCATATTTTTTCATACATGTCACTCTTGATTCATTGCACCATCCCGGTACACCGCCGGAGGCACTCATATAGAGTCATATCTTGTTCTAGTTTCGAGTTGTAATTCATATGTTCTAATCAATGAAAGTGTGATGATCATCATTATTAGAGCATTGCCCAAAGAAAAAAATAAAAAAAAAAGAAGAAAGGCCAAAAAAAGGAAGGCCCAAAAAAAGAGAAAAAAATAAAAAGAAAAAAAAGAAAATAAACAAAAAGGGCAATGTTACTATCTCTTTTTCACACTTGTGCTTCAAAGTTGCACCTTGTTATTCATGTAGTGAGTCTCATATATTTTGCTTCAAAGTAGCACCTTGTTCTTCATATAGTGAGTCTCATATATTGTGCTTCAAAGTAGCACCATGTTCTTCATATAGTGGGTCTCATAAGTTGTCTTTTACATACTAGTGGGAATTTTTCATTATAGAACTTGGCTTGTATATTCCTACGATGGGATTCCTAAAATGCCCTAGGTCTTCGTGAGCAAGAAAGTTGGATGCACACCCACTAGTTTTCTTTTGTTGAGCATTCATTTATAGCTCTAGTGCATCCGTTGTATGGCAATACCTACTCCTCATGTTGACATCAATTGATGGGCATCTCCATAGCCCGTTGATTATCCATGTCAGTCTGAGACTTTCTCCTTTTTTGTTTTCTTCACACAATCCCCATCATCATATTCTATTCCACCCATAGTGATATATCCATGGCTCACGCTCATGTATTGTGTGAAGGTTGAAAAAGTTTGAGATTATTTAAGTATGAAACAATTGCTTGGCTTGTCATCGGGGGTATAGAAGTTGGGAACATCTTTGTGTGACGAAAATGAAGCATAGCCTAACTATATGATTTTGTAGGGATGAACTTTCTTTTGCCATGTTACTTTGAGAAGACACGATTACTTTGATTAGTATGCTTGAAGTGTTAATATTTCTTTTACCAATATGAACTTTTATTTTGAATCATTTGGATCTGAACATTCATGCCACAATAAAGAAAAGTACATTAAGAATTATGCTAGGTAGCATTCCACATAAAAAATTCTCTTTTCATCATTTACCTACTCGAGGATGAGGAGGAATTAAGCTTGGGGATGCTTGATACGTCTAAAACATATCTATAATTTTTGATTGTTCCATGCTATTATATTACCCCTTTTGGATGTTTATGGGCTTTATTTTACACATTTATATCATTTTTGGCACTAACCTACTAATCGGAGGCCCAGTCCGTATTGCTGTTTTTTTGCCTATCTCCTACGAGATAGGAGGGCGCCCCCCCCCCTATAGGGCTCGCCCCCTGTCTCATGGGCCCCTCGGGCGGCCACCAACGTACTTCTTCCTCCTATATAAACCTACGTACCCCGAAAACATCCAGAGAGCCACCGAAACATAATTTCCACCACCGTAACCTTCTGTATCCGCAAGATCCCATCTTGGAGGCTTCGCCGGCGCTCCGCCGGAGGGGGAATCGACCACGGAGGGCTTCTACATCAACACCATAGCCCCTCCGATGAGTTGTGAGTAGTTTACCACAGACCTACGGGTCCATAGTTATTTGCTAGATGGCTTCTTCTCTCTTTTTGGATCTCAATACAATGTTCTCCCCCTCTCTTGTGGAGATCTATTCAATGTAAACTCTTTTTGCGGTGTGTTTGTCGAGATCCGATGAATTGTGGGTTTATGATCAAGTTTATCTATGAATAATATTTGAATCTTCTCTGAATTCTTTTATGTGTGATTGAGTTATCTTTGCAAGTCTCTTCGAATTATCAGTTTGGTTTGGCCTACTAGATTGATCTTTCTTGCCATGGAGAAGTTCTTAGCTTTGGGTTCAATCTTGCGGTGTCCTTTCCCAGTGACAGCAGGGGCAACAAGGCACGTATTGTATTGTTGTCATCGAGGATTAAAAGATGGGGTTTATATCATATTGCTTGAGTTTATTCCTCTACATCATGTCATCTTGCTTAAAGCGTTACTCTGTTCTTATGAACTTAATACTCTAGATGGAGGTAGGAGTCGGTCGATGTGTGGAGTAATAGTAGTAGATGCAGGCAGGAGTCAGTCTACTTGTTGTGGACATGATGCCTATATACATGATCATGCCTAGATAATCTCATAATTATTCGCTTTTCTATCAATTGCTCGACAGTAATTTGTTCACCCACCATAATACTTATGCTATCTTGAGAGAAGCCTCTAGTGAAGCCTATGGCCCCCGGGTCTATCTCTTATCATATTTGCTTCCAATCTACTTATCTTCGCTTCTTTACTTTTTGCATCTATATTATTAAATACCAGAAATATGTTTATCTTATCATGCTATCTCTATCAGATCTCACTTTCGCAAGTGGCCGTGAAGGGGTTGACAACCCCTTTATTGCCTTGGTTGTGAGTTCTTTGTTCGTTTGTGTAGGTGCGTGGGACTTTTGAGGAGCCTCCTACTGGATTGATACCTTGGTTCTCCAAAACTGAGGGAAATACTTATGCTACTATTGTTGCATCGCCCTTTCCTCTTCAAGGAAAACCAACGCAAGCTCAAGACATAGCAATACCGTGTTCGCATATCATAAATAATAGACAAGATTGGTGATTCTAATGACAAAGCGTCGTGACTTTGTAATAGGGGCCACAACCGAAGTGGCGTCCCTGAAGAAAGCGTTGTCCGAGGCCTAAGACAAGGCGGCCATGGAGCGCATTGAGCGTGAAAAGCAGAATGCTAGGGTGGGCGAGGTACAGCAAGAGCTCCAGGAGCTCGGCAAGAAGTTCGAGTCCTTGGAGCGTGACCTCAAGACGAAGGGGTCTGAGCTTGAGAAGGCCCTTGCGAGTATGAAATACGCCAAGGCCGAAGCCGAAAAGGCCCACCAGGAAATCCAGGCGGCCAAGAAGATAACGGCGGGTAAGACATTCTTTATGCAATGCAAGCATGTGGAGGAGACGTTTCTTTTACTTACCCGGATTCGGAGCTCTCCAGGGGCATTTGCAGATCTGCCACGCAGCGTATCTGATGCTGCAGAGTTCTACCGTGCCGAGGAGGGGATCTCAACGGAGAAGCTGTTCTGGTCCCAGTATGCTAGAGCCGAACACCCGATGCCTCTGAGTGACCAACTGAAGCAGTTGGTTGAACTCCATAGGGCGGCCGAAGTGGCTACGAAAGATTTCATAGTCCGGATGTGGCCTGGTGAGCCCCTGCCCGCTAGCTACTTCGGCCTGATAAAGTGGATGGTAAATGCCTGTCCGCGGCTTGAAGTGATCAAGCGATCCATTTGCATTGAGGGTGCCCGCCGGGCCTTTGCCCGTGCGAAGGTGCATTGGGGCAAGCTGGATGCGTAGAAGGTGGTGAAGGACGGACCACCAGAGGGCAAGGCGCATCACTATCCCGAAAAATATTATGATGGTGTTATGAAAGGCGCTCGTCTCGTGGGCGATGAATGTACCAAGGACACGATCTTTGAGTGAATGTACTTCTGTCGTGGTTGTAATATAAAGACGAAGTTACCTGCGCTATATAGCGCTTTTTGATTTAAAATATTACCTTCTGTACTGTTGTTTAGAAAATTCTGAAAGTAGGCCAGTCGTCGGCTTCCGCCCCCACATAACTAGTATCGGGGTGTTCCTGGAAAAATCCAGACACTCTTTATCCAAATTTTTGATCCATGAAGGAGGTGTTTGGCGCAGCGAACAAGGCAATCGGACTATGCGGCTTTATAACTTTCACTTAGCCATAGAAGTTTACAATTTTAAATTTCAGCGAAGCCCCTAGAATTCGGAAAGCCAAATTGGGGAGCTATATACGCCTAAATCGGACGAGGCCGATTCCTCGCCTAAAGCGGAAAAAATCTTTAAGGATTTTAAGACCTCTCGAATAGTGACCATCTCTCGCCGCATCATGCCGGTCAGTTTTCGGCTTTCTCTACTGAGGTGCTCTTTCAGAAGAACCAAGACACAATCGCAGTAGTTCTCCCTGCGCTACCTTAGCCGATATAACGGAACGTAAGGTACCAAAACAAGGGAGCCGGGAAAACCCAACTATTGACCCAAGACGTGATTTGGAGTTGATGCATATAATGCTATAAGTTCGGGGTGCCGCACTGTTGAAAGTGTCCGGACTTGTCTTGCCGTGTTATGGGGCGCCATAAGAAGCCCCTGGCAAACTGAACGTACCAAGGTGTACGGATGCAATATTAAACAAACATTTATACAAAAAATGTGCAAATAGGAATAATAAGCTGACGCTATATATTATCTCCCATTGATAAATAATACATCTAAGCGTATGTTTACAATGAATGCGTGAAGCAGGACTATTTGACATGTCCCATCCAAGGGCGGGCTGCATGTAGGTATATAAAACAGGTATAACGATCATGAACAGATTCCACCTGGGTATTACCTTTGTGTGCAAAGCCTTTTGCCTCCTTGGTTTTCTCTCTTGTGCAAGTCTGACAATCCGGCTCTTCTGAAGAGGCTGCCTGAAAGCAGTATCCTGAAAGATAAAAAGGGGTTATTAAAGTATGTTGCGGATAAGCCGCACTATTGACTGAGTGCCTATTGTGCTTCTGCCTATGCCCATGGTATTTTTAGTGCGTAATTGTGTACGCGCGGCATGAAGGCTGCCTTGATGGGGCTGGAGCGGAGGCCGGACTGCTAGTCGCGCTCTTGGCGTGCCTGGCGATCCTGTTGCGGGGTACTCCGGACTCGCTTGATGTTGTTCGGGGTTGTTGTCGCTGGATTGGTGGTTTGCCGGAGAAGGCCGCATTGTACTTCCGCCGCGAGGACTGCACTATGCTCTTCTGTACGGAGAGAGCGGTCCATGTTTCCGTTGACTGTTATGAGCCCGCAAGGTCCTGGCATCTTGAGCTTGAGGTATGCATAGTGTGGTACTGCATTGAATCGAGCGAATGCGGTTCGTTCAAGCACTGCGTGATAACCACTACAGAAAGGGACGATGTCGAAGATTAACTCTTCGCTTCGGAAGTTACCCGGAGATCCAAAGACCACTTCCAATGTTATAGAGCTCGTGCAACGGGCCTCTACTCCTGGAATTACACCTTTGAAGGTGGTTTTGGTGGGCTTGATCCTCGAAGGGTCGATGCCCATTTTGCGCACTGTGTCCTGATAAAGCAGGTTCAGGCTGCTGCCGCCATCCATAAGGACTCGCGTGAGGTGGAATCCGTCGATGATTGGGTCTAGGACCAATGCGGCTGAACCGCCATGGCGGATGCTGGTAGGGTGACCCCTACAATCGAAAGTGATCGGACAGGCTGACCATGGGTTGAATTTTGGGGCAACTGGCTCCATCGCATAGACGTCCCGTAGTGCTCGCTTCCGTTCCCGTTTGGGAATGTGGGTGGCGTAGATCATGTTGACCGTTTTCATCTGGGAAGGAAATTTCTTCTGTCCCCCCGTGTTCGGACGCCGGGGCTCCTCATCATCGTCATTGTGCAGCTCCTTGTCCTTGTTTTCGGTGTTTATTTTACCGGCCTGTTCGAACACCCAGCAGTCTCTATTAGTGTGGTTTGCTGGCTTATCTGGGGTGCCATGAATTTGGCACGAGCGTACAAGTATGCGGTCCAGACTAGACGGTCCCTGATTGTTTCTTTTGAACGGCTTTTCCCGCTGAGAGGATTTCAAGCCACTGAATCCGGCGTTGACTGCCGTGTCTTCGGTGTTGTCACCGTTGTTCCGTCGTTTATGTCCGTTGCGCCGTGGCTTGCCGTTATTGTTGCGGACATCTGAGGTGCCTGAATTTATTGGCGTGGTGCTATTGCGAGCCAACCAGCTGTCCTCGCCCGTGCAAAAGCGGGTCATGTGTGTCGTGAGGGCCGCCATGGACTTTCGTTTTCCCTGGCCGAGGTGTCGGGTGAGCCACTCGTCACGGATATTATGTTTGAAGGCCGCCAGGGCTTCGGCGTCCGGACAGTCTACTATTTGGTTCTTTTTGGTTAGGAATCGAGTCCAGAATTTCCTGGCTGACTCTCCGGGCTGTTGAGTAATGTGGCTCAGGTCATCGGCATCCGGTGGTCGCACATACGTGCCCTGGAAGTTGTCAAGGAACGTGTCCTCCAGGTTTTCCCAACTGCCAATGGAATTTGCCGGCAGGCTGTTTAGCCAGTGCCTTGCCAGTCCGTTGAGCTTAAGGGGAAGGTACTTGATGGCGTGTAGATCGTCACCGCGGGCCATGTGAATGTGGAGAAGGAAATCTTCGATCCATACTGCGGGGTCTGTTGTGTCATTGCATGATTTGATGTTTACGGGTTTAAACCCTTCTGGGAATTGTAATATCCCAAATTTTCAATTTGGTATGTTATACATTAGATCATCAATGCATATCATATTTTATTTGCCTTTGGTTTTGATCCTAGAAATTCTACGCAACTCAAGGACCCACGGAGAGAGTTGGGGATTTCGTTATTTTCATATTTGAGTTTTCTAAAATTTTGAGAATAGGATCATTTGATTTTAATTATTTTATCATCAACTATTTCTATTACAAAAATATGAGAGAGGGAATAAAATGACTTTCCCAAAATAAAGAAATATTGAGGATTTAATAATAAAATAAATAAGATTTTATTTTGGAGTTTTTCGCCCTTTTAATTGAATTTAGGAAAAATGTGCGTTTTTCAAAATTGCATTTAGGCCCCAAATAAATGTTCTTCTTGTCCGGCTTGATTTTAGAACCTGGGGAAAATTTATTTCGGGATTTTTGGAGTCCGTTTAGTATTTCTTTTATTTGTTTTTCTGCGCGTAATTATTTAAAAAAACGCGAACCGACTTCGGGCCGTACCCGAACGGGACTCCGCCCGGGGGAGCCTTTAAATAGCCGCCGCCCGAGCCGCCCCAGCCCACCAGCCGCCGCCGCCAGCCCACCCGTGCCCGCGCCCCAAACCCTAGCCGGCCCAATCCGCCGCCACTGCGCTCGACCCGCGCTGCCGCCGCCCGACGCCGCCGCCTCGCCGAAGCCGCCGCCAGTTTTTTCTCGAAAACCGTTCGGTTTTTCCGGCGGTTTTTCGCCGGTTTTTTTTATTTTCCGTTTTTATTTTTTTAGATCGGTTTTTTTCGGTTTAGGTTAAATAGCGAACTTTCATTCGTTCGTTTTAACGAACGTATTCGTCGTTTAGATCCAGTTAACGAACGTTCGTTCGTTAAGCTGTTCGTCATTTTTCTTTTTCTCGGATTTATTCCGCGATTTTTCCGATCGCGATTTCTGATCCGATTTTCGTTTTAGTATAACTTTTCGCTCGTTTATCGAAATCAGGCGATTCAAGCGCGTGGAGTTTCATCTCGAAACCCTCTTTCCGAATAACCAACTTAAACAAGTTTTTGCTTCTGTAAAATTTGACTTAGATCCAGATTAGTAAAACGAAGCTGTTTTCTTTCGCCGTTTGACTTTCGTTGCTTCGTTTGATTTGATTCTTTTTGCAAACCGGAGTTTTTAAGTTGAACTTTCTGGTTAGATCTTTTATTTGAATTTTACCCATGCATTAGATGAGTACTTATTGTATGCTTGTTTGTTTGTCTGCGATAGAATACCCGGAGTGCGCCGCCTGTTACTTCGGGTCTCTAGGTTTCGCGGATCATCAGCAAGGCAAGTAACACTTTGATCATACCTTTTCTACTACCCAGTTTTATTGCATTAGATCAATCCTGGTAGTACCTATTACCTGTTTTAATATCAAACCCTTGGGAGCTACTTATACGTTTGCTTATATTGCCATGCTATGCTAGTAGACGTGGATTGGGTGAGTGTATTCATGACAGATGTGAGTTTGTTAATTAAGGGATTATCTAAGGTGGCAACTTAAACACACATCTGGGTGGATTGAGGTACCTGGGTATTCCAGGATTGCCTGTTGTTTTTCTTTATGGACCGCCACCCAGGCTCAAAGGGATCATAAGATTATTCATGCTAGAAACTTCCGTGTGCAGCCACAAGCTATTATGGGCTCTGGCATAGCTGATTAAGTCATGCTAACTCTTACAGGGTAGACTAGCAGATGTAGGGGAAAGTAGGTGTACCGGTCTATCCATCGTAAGGTGCTAGCGCTTCTGAAAGACTATGTCTCGAACATCCGTTTCTCAAACATGAGGTAGTGCGAGAAATCTAACGGAGGCGATCGAGTCTTGTGGGGAAAGTGCGCAAACCTCTGCAGAGTGTATAAACTAATCATGATTAGGCGTGTCCCCGGTTATGGACGTTTTGAGTATCTAGTACTTGGATATCATGTGAATCTCATCATGTTACTTCTAAATTAATCTTGTTGGGTTTTTAATGCTGATTACTTTTAGTTGGGATTGAGGATGCTGTCAACCATTCCCAATGTTTCACAACCACCATGATAGTTAACTAAAAATTTATTCCTTTGCAGTAGGGAAAAATTGGCTTTACGCAAAAGCTGTAACCATAGAGCTTTCCACCAGCCATATATGCATGTAGCATAGCTTATTCCATCATTATTCACTATGTGTTACATTGCCAGCATATTCCATGTGGTGACCCGTTTTCGGGCTGCAACGTTTCATGTTGCAGATTTTTCAGACGACGAGTAAGGTGCTTTTAGGTCATGGTTCTATACTAAGTGATGCCGTTGGAGTTGATGGACTCGCTTATCTTCCAAGTCTTCCGCTGTTATCGTTATTAGATGGCCTTAAGCCATATTTATATTAATAAGTTCTCTTTTGAGGCATTCGATGTAATAAGTGTGTGATTGCTATTCTGTTATAAATCCTCCAAGTACTGTGTGGTGTCCGCATTACTGATCCAGGGATGACACCTGAGCACAGAGATCAAACTGTTTGAGGTCTGGTCGCTATAAAGATGGTATCAGAGCACATGCTGACTGTAGGACACGGCCACTAAGCTAAAGCCCTAGATCACTCCTCTTTCTTCTCATTCCTGACTCCTCATCTTTTCTATTCTTTTAGGATGGCGGATGCAAAGAACAAGTTCACACAACCGGATGAAGATACACCCTTTGGTCGTCACCTGAAGGAAGTCAATGGATACCTGAACATAGGAGTACCAAGCTTCACCGGGATCTACAACGCCATTTTACCCGAAGAGGAGCGCTGGATGGTACAAGTTTTAATCCCAGGAAGGACATTTGCACCAGTCACGGAGCCCATAGAGTTTTCTTTTAATGCACCAACCTGGAGTTTAGGAAAGAGCATGGCAGCCCACATCGCCATGGGACGAATTGGAGAAATTTACCAAAATGATCTCAAGAAGACTATCTATCAGATTTGTGGGTGCCGAGATGAGCAATGGGAGATGATCAGCACCAGGAGGGACAGATCAATCGTAGCTTATATCCAGGAATTAAACCAGCACATCCGACGCCCAGAGAATCAGATGTGCGCAGGCATGGAGGATCTACAGAAGGCCGTGACCAAGATCAAGGAGCTAGAAGAAGAACTCAATGCTACACGTAAAGACTACATGGAGGAGATCGTCGCTTTAGTGAGACAGAACGACGATCTTAAGGAGAAGATTGGAGTATTCATGGGAGGTTTAGCACCCAAAAGAGAAGATAACGATTCCACTGGCCCGGATAATTATATCATCATCGACGACACCGACTCGGATCTCGACGATAGTGATGATGACTATGTTGATGAAGCTGGAGCAGATATTATGGAGTCTTCATCAGAGCAGTTTTTCTAGTTGACCACCATAATAATAGTAAAGTTCCACCATGTACATAGCATAGTCCACGCACTTTTGCGATATTTCTAGACCGTTTGTATGCTCTTGCTTGATTGAATGAAGTGATTTTGTGTGCAATTTTGTCTCATGGGCATTGGGTAGTGTTTTCCCTTTAGACCTCATTCTATTCTTAACTCTCGTCTTTTCTATAAATCCTCAGATGCCTCCGAGACGCGACAATGGATTTGCCTTCCCACCAGAGCTCACTCAGTTGATCCAGCAGCAGAACGCACTGATGCAGTTGCTAGTCCAGAACCAGAAAAACAACAACAACAACCCACCACCACCACCTGTTGATCATTTAACCCGTTTTCTTAGGCTGAACCCGCCGGTGTTTTCCAGTAGCACCGAGCCGATAGTGGCAGATGATTGGCTCCGTAAGATAGGGAGGGAGTTGACCACTGCAGTATGTACAGATGGGGAAAAGGTGAAATTTGCCGCACATCAGCTTGAAGGACCCGCAGCAGCATGGTGGGAGAATTTTACAGCCACTTACGCTGTAGACATTTTCACATGGGATCAGTTTCAGCAAGCTTTCCGTACTGCCCATGTTTCAGCAGGAGCTATGGCCATAAAGAAGCGTGAGTTTCGCAACTTGCAGCAAGGAGAAGCGTGAGTTTCGCAACTTGCAGCAAGGAGGACGGACAGTTGGTCAGTATGTGGATGACTTTAGTAAGCTAGCACGTTATGCCCCAGATGACGTTGCTACGGATGCAGCTAAGCAGGAGAAGTTTCTAGAAGGACTGAATGACGAGCTGAGTATGCAGTTGATGGTAGCAAGCTTCAATAACTACCAGGAGTTGGTAGATCGTGCTCTTATGATTGAGGGGAAGCAGCAGCAGATTGAAAACCGCAAGAGGAAGTGCGGATAGGGGAAGTACAATTCTGGAGCTCAGCAGATGTGACGCCCGGATAATTAAGCTACAATAAACCCTCATTAGTGGTGCTATGTCATCACATTACTGTTACTAATCTGCGATTGATCAAAATCACAATCCAAATTCAAATTTAAAATAAAATTCCAAAATTCAAATTTCTGAAACATGCAAAACTAAAATGTTCAAGGTGTTGCACGTAATGTCTGGATATTTTTTATGGTGAGCCATTATAAATTGGTTTAATGCCCTAAAATAAATAGGACAATGCTAAAGTAATGTGTTAAATGTTTTTTTAATTATAAAAATCCAAACCATTTTAGAAGCTCACCAAATCACTAATGGTAGTGACTAAAATTTGCATTGTGATTAAATGGCCTAGTCTCGTATTAATTAAAAGTCAAATGCTAGTGTTTTTTTAAAATAAAACAGAAAAGTTTTAAAAAGAAAATAAAAGAAAACAAATCAAGACAGAAATAAAACAAAAGCCCCCTCCCTTGAGACACCCGGCCCAGCTACCTAGAGGGCCTGCATAGCCCAGCCCAACACCCCCTGTTTTCCCTTCCTCCCGCTACAGAAGCAGACGATGCCGTGGCGGCCATCCATTGCACCATGGCCGCGGTGGCGACCATCGGCGCCCCCCTCCCGCCTATTTAGCCGACCCCCGGCGCCCCCTTCTCCCCCCTGGAACCCTAACCCCTATCCCCTCGCGCCCCCCTTCTCCCTCTGCCACTCTCGCGCCCGACGCCTCTCGCCGTCATCGTCGCGGCCACCGTCGTCTCCGGCGTGTGGGAGCACGTTCAGGAGGTCCGCCGCGGCCGGCTTCATCCGTCCCGGGGACTAGCTCAAGCCGGGACGCCCTCGAGCTGACGTCGTCTTCGTCCCCTTCGTCCGGCCGTCACCAACTCGCCGTCGTTGCGGTGGCTCCGGTCCACCCCGACCCTTCCTGAGCACGCCAAGGATGCACTGTGTGCTCCTCCTCCATTCTCCCTGCTTGCCCTCTCGATCCGTTGCCGTAGCCGTCGTCGCCGAGTTCGTCCGAGATCCCGCGTACGCGTACGCGTACATGCGTGCATCCTGCCACTGCTCTCTGTCCTTGCTCCTGCCTTCGCCTTGCTGCCGCCTCCGCTAGCGCTAATGCTTTGCGTTGCCGCTGCTAGCTGCCGCTCCTGCTACCTGATGCGACTGCCGCTACTTGCTGCTTGTGCTGTCGCTGCTGCTTGGTTTGTTGCTGCCGCTGCTACTCTGTACTGCTTCTGCTGCTAGCGTCGCGCCGTGCCTAGCTGCTGCTGTTTGCTGGTCGCTCCGGCAGTCCGCCGTGCGTAGCTGCGAAGTTGTTTGCTGAAGAAATGACTGACGAAACTGAACTACACTAGAGCTTGCCCCGTCCAAACATGGTCATGTGTTATGTGTGCGTGCACAGCCGTGAGAAGGGCTTGTGCCATTGCACATATGGCCGGCCCAGTTAGTTTATTTTAGCACTAATCAGGCTAACTAACCTCCTATGACATGTGGAGCCCCACAACTAATTTAACTAATCAACTAGAATAGTTTAGTTACTGGCTATGACATGTAGGACCCCTCCACCACTAATTAAACTTGTTTAAATAATTTATTAACCCATAAGTCATTGACAAGTAGGCCCCACAACCACTATTCACACTTTGACCAGGTCAACCTTTCACGGTTGAGTTGCTGACTGTATGCTGACTCAGCCACTGGACCTCACCTGTCATTCTAGTAGGCTAGCTAAAACTGTGTATAAAAAGTATCTCACTATTTAATTTTCGAATCAATAATGGTTTCTCAATATTGCTAAAACTTTAGAAATTCATAGAAAATAATCTGTAACTCTGATGAAAAAGTTTTCTACATGAAAGTTGCTCAGAATTTCGAGACGAATCCGGATACGCAGTCCGTTCGTTTGCCACACGTACCTAGCATAGCAAACGTTGAACTTTTCCCCTCCGGTTCATCTGTCTGACAGACGTCCGGAACCGGGAAAACTTTCCCGGATGTTTCCCCCTTCGCCAGTATCACCTAGCGCCGTGTTAGAACACTTCTAGCCCCGCTTATTGTCTTGTTATGCATATGTTTGCATTTATTTATTTTTACTTCCCCCTCTTCTTCTCCGGTAGACCTCGAGACCGCTGTTGATGCCCCTGTGATCGACTACGTCTACGACGACCCTCCTTCTCGCCCGAGCAACCAGGCAAGCCCCCCCTTTGATCATCCCGATATCGCCCATTCTATATTCTCATGCTTGCATTAGATTTTTCTACTGTTATTGTTTGCTCCTATTCTGATGCATAGCCTGCTTTTGTACCTTCTTATTGTTACCTACCTACTTATCCTAAACTGCTTAGTATAGGTTGGTCAGTGATCCATCAGTGACCCCCACCTTGTCCTTGTTGCCCCTGCTTCATCACCGATGACTCGATCAACGTGATCGACGACCAGAGCCCGACACCTCACATCACATCACGCCCTTTAGTTGTTCGACTCTGCAGAGCTACTATCGAGTGCCGAGGGTGATCCCTCATAACGCACTCCTGATGATAATTCTGTAGTGTAGCTATTTGTTCGTGGTCATCGAGGGTGATTCCTCTTTCACCATTCCCGATACGGCTCTGTCGTTCAACACCTCAAGAGTGAACCTCGAGGGTGGTCCCTCTTACGTTCACCTTGATGATTACATTGAGTGGAATCCACCGGGGGTGATTCCTTGGGTTTTCCCCTTGATGTCTGGACACACGGTTACAATGACTTTACTTGAGACCTTGGTGGAAGTCGGGCGGGCCCGGAGAGCACCCGCAAGATGGTTACGTGGCACGGCCGGGCATTCTAGGCCCTTGTCGTAAGTCCACGAGACGGGGCGACGGGGTCACTTTCGATCGTGAGTCTCTGCTCGTCTCCGCAAGCTAGTAATACACTCTGAGTTGGCCTCTGGCCTTTACGCACCAACCACCACGTGAGAATAGTTATGGGCCTCGACGTCGCATTATCAGCCGAAGCTTTGTCAGACGTCCAGTTCAGCAGTGCGGCACGGCTGGGCCGGCACCATCCTGTAGTGGTGGAGCCTGGTCCGCCCTGCTCGCAATGACCCGGAGTGCAACGGGCGATGGGCCCAGACCCTGGAGTGCTTAGGAGGTAGACTGGCGGGGACCTCTCTGCTGAGCCCAGGTAGGGCTGCGACGTGTTGATCTTCCGAGGCCGGGCATTGACCCCAGAAAGGTGTGTCCGGCCAGAGTGATCGAGCGTGTTGGAAAACGTGGTGCACCCCTGCAGGGAAGATTATCTATTAATAGCCGTGTCCACGGTAACGGACGCTCAGACTTATATCCTGATCTTATACAACTACAAATGGATACTTAAGATATGTGGCTCCGGGATTGCTTTCTCGTAGGGAGTCAAGGAAGGATCTCTGGGCATTAATGTTACAACATGCTTGTTAAATATAAACTGCTATTCTTTACTCTTCTACATGCTGCAAGATGCTCGGAGCTGCGTGAAGATGCTAGTCTTCGATAGGCTAGGCTTTCCCCTCTATTCTGGCATTCTGCAGTTCAGTCCACAGATACAACCCTTCCATTTGATAAAATGCATACTTAGTATAGATCTGATGCTTGCGAGTACTTTGGATGAGTACTCACGGTTGCTTTGCTACCCTTTTCCCCCCTTCTTTCTTCTTTCCGGTTGATGCAACCAGATGGTGGATCCTTGGAGCCAGATGCCACCGCCGATGGATGCTACTACGTGGAGACCGCCGACGACCAGGAGTAGTTAGGAGGTCCCAGGCAGGAGGCCTTGCCTCTTCGATCGTTGTTGCTTTTGTGCTAGCCTTCTTAAGGCACCCATGTTTAACTTATGTCTGTACTCAGATATTGTTGCTTCCGCTGACTCTTATGTATCGAGCAATGTATTCGAGCCCTCGCGGCCCCTGGCTTGTAATATAAAGCTTGTATTATTTTAATTTGTGTCTAGAATTGTGTTGTGATATCTTCCCGTGAGTCCCTGATCTTGATCGTACACATTTGCGTGTATGATTAGTTTACGATTGAATCGGGGGCCTCACAAGTTGGTATCAGAGCCGACTGCCTGTACGATCCCCCTTTCTAACTCCTTGGCCGAAGTTGAGTCTAGTTTTGAAAAATTGTTTTACTAACATGGCTGTGTGGCTTACGGGCCCACGTCGCCAATTGGGTGGTATTAGGATCTTTTATTCCTCGTCTATACTCGGGGAATCTGATCTCTCTTCTATTCGGGTTAAATGGTTTTGCAAACTATAACTTTAGGTTCTCGTAAATACTTCTCCCGGAGAGCCCCTTCATTCCAGATGATGGCCCGCTTCACCAGGAGATTCTAAAGATACTCTCTGATGTTTTCCCCGAGACCCTTGTACCCTTAGCCGTCGCGATCCCTACCACCGATAAATCCTTATGAGTAACTGCACACATTGTCGTTCATACCTTCCCCAGTTGCTCTTGTTATTACAAGGTGCCCCCAAATTACTCTCTGTTGTCCTGAGATGCCGTTGAGCCTACTGCATTGCAGCCCTTTACCACATGAATACCTCTACGCATAATTACTCACGCTTGTCGAGTATCCGTTTGTCCACAGTTGTTCATGTGTTTCACAAGATTCTTTGGAATGCTATTTTGATCTTCCAAAACTCCTCAGTAGCCTATTACTCTTGTCCCTCCTTACCTGCTTACACTATGGTTACTTCCATATGTCCAGCAATGCTCTTTAGCAACCTTTGTCATCATAATTTTGAGCAATTGATTCGATGTGTTTGTGAATGCTCACAATCTTCAATCAAAATTAGAATTCTTCCCATCGGCTCAAACGTCACCCCGGACATGAGCTGGTGTTCGGCAAATCAAGCCTTGATTGATTGTTGATCTATGTCTATTGAACTTACTTGTCTTTGATCAGAGCCTCTGCTTCTGATCCACCGTCTTGAAAATCATAATTCCTTTGCAGTTAAGCTTTGAATTAGTCGGTTGTATTCTATAATCCGATATCCTTGCATTCTTTCTACCTCTGGTTGAGTACTGATACTCACATCAGATCCCTTGTGAACCACTAGATCCTTTGTGGGGTTCTATCCGACAACGTCCTTCATATACAATAACCTTGTGAGCTTTTCCCCGATACATAATGCCTTTGGTAAATTGTATCCCCCGCTCTAGTCAACCATACTCTACTTCCGGGCTTTATTTACTCATGAAGTTTGTGTTATATGTTCCTAAGATGCCCTGATGGGTTGAATCCTTGTCTTACCTAAATCCGTGTGAACCCGAAGATTATGCGAGTTATATCTACTGGTGTTTATTTTCAATTCTACAACTTTGTCAAAGACGAGAAGTAAATAAAAAGTTGTGCATTAGAGAAGTGGGAGTCGACCTTGAGCCTTTGCGTTCATGCCCATGGACCCGATGTGGAACTTATCATGGAAGCTTCTTGTTATAATGATAATCCCCTCGGTATAGATTCATCTTGTATTTTGTTTTAGTTCTTGGCAACCGTGGTTTCGACCAGGACTGTTATCCTTCGATTGCATTTCTCGGACGAGTTAAAGTACTTGTCTTCTTCAGATCATTTCACCTATCAAGCCTCTACTTTGATCTACCTTCGAGTGTTACCCTCTGGTATCTCGAGAATATCATGGAACGACATAACTTCTTATGAGTTCTTGATCAACTATTATTTCTCCCTGATTCAAATTTTCCACTCGTTCGGAGTTGTTAAACACTTGAGAACACCGGTAATTGATTCATGTTTCCATTGCCTTGTTTAACCTTTCTTGTAACCTAACATATCTGAGGAGTGATAATTCCCTGCTTATGTAAACACCTCGGTGTATAAACTCTGTCAATAAGACCTTGTTACTATTGTTGATGACATTCCGGTAGCCACCGATGGACAAGAACTATGCATATTGGTCCGCCTCGTCTTAACGAGCAGGAAAATGGTTCTCTTCGTCCCTCGCCCTTGGTACCGATGTTGTTGCCGACATAACTGACAGGTTGTTGTCAGACAAGACTTGCTATCAAGATCGTGCAAGATGATATCACCCTTCCTACTTTTTGATCCACATGGTAGGCCCATAACCCACAGTTCCATAGGATCGAAACCTGACTCTCATGTACAACCTTGGTTCTGAAATCTTCTTTGCACTTGGCTCGTATGTAATTCACGAGCTAACTCCCTCTTCATGTTTCACTCTGGTATGAGAGGCAACACTATTCTCTATTGCTCTGAACCCCTTCAACACCTGTTTTATGCATCAGCTGGATGCATACCTGGTTGAAACTTGTTATACCTTCTTATAGCACTCTCGATACGTTCCTGATGCTTCTAAAATCTTCTTCCTTGAGATAACTACCGGATGTCGATCCTTTCAGACGTCCATCCTTATAGCATCCCCCTTATTACACACCTTAAATCTCGGGACGAGATTTCTTGTAGTAGTGGAGAATTGTGACGCCCGGATAATTAAGCTACAGTAAACCCTCATTAATGGTGCTATGTCATCACATTACTGTTACTAATCTGCGATTGATCAAAATCACAATCCAAATTCAAATTTAAAATAAAAGTCCAAAATTCAAATTTCTGAAACATGCAAAACTAAAATGTTCAAGGTGTTGCACGTAATGCCTGGATATTTTTTATGGTGAGCCAACATTTCTATAAATTGGTTTAATGCCCTAAAATAAATAAGACAATGGCTAAAGTAATGTGTTAAATGTTTTTTTAATTATAAAAATCCAAACCATTTTAGAAGCTCACCAAATCACTAATGGCAGTGACTAAAATTGGCATTGTGATTAAATGGCCTAGTCTCGTATTAATTAAAAGTCAAATGCTAGTGTTTTTTTTAAAATAAAACAGAAAAGTTTTAAAAAGAAAATAAAAGAAAACAAATCAAGACAGAAATAAAACAAAAGCCCCCTCCCTTGGGACACCCGGCCCAGCTACCTAGAGGGCCTGCATAGCCCAGCCCAACACCCCTTGTTTTCCCTTCCTCCCGCTACAGAAGCAGACGATGCCGTGGCGGCCATCCACGGCACCATGGCCGCGGTGGCGACCATCGGCGCCCCCCTCCCGCCTATTTAGCCGACCCCCGGCACCCCCTTCTCCCCCCTGGAACCCTAACCCCTATCCCCTCACGCCCCCCTTCTTCCTCTGCCACTCTTGCGCCCGACGCCTCTCGCCGTCATCGTCGCGGCCACCGTCGTCTCCGGCGTGTGGGAGCACGTCCAGGAGGTCCGCCGCGGCCGGCTTCGTCCGTCCCGGGGACCAGCTCAAGCCGGGACGCCCTCGAGCTGACGTCGTCTTCGTCCCCTTCGTCCGGCCGTCACCAACTCGCCGTCGTTGCGGTGGCTCCGGTCCACCCCGACCCTTCCTGAGCACGCCAAGGATGCACTGTGAGCTCCTCCTCCGTCCCCCCTGCTTGCCCTCTCGATCCGTTGCCGTAGCCGTCGTCCCCGAGTTCGTCCGAGATCTCGCGTACGCGTACGCGTACATGCGTGCATCCTACCACTGTTCTCTGTCCTTGCTCCTGCCTTCGCCTTGCTGCCGCCGCCGCTAGCGCTAATGCTTTGCGTTGCCCCTGCTAGCTGCCGCTCCTGCTACCTGATGCGACTGCCGCTACTTGCTGCTTGTGCTTTCGCTGCTGCTCGGTTTGTTGCTGCCGCTGCTACTCTGTACTTCTTCTGTTGCTAGCGTCGCGCCGTGCCTAGCTGCTGCTGCCTGCTGCCGCTGCTGTTTGCTGGTCGCTCCGGCAGTCCGCCGTGCGTAGCTGCGAAGTTGTTTGCTGAAGAAATGACTGACGAAACTGAACTACACTAGAGCTTGCCCCGTCCAAACATGGTCATGTGTTATGTGTGCGTGCACAGCCGTCAGAACGGCTTGTGCCATTGCACATATGGCCGGCCCAGTTAGTTTATTTTAGCACTAATCAGACTAACTAACCTCCTATGACATGTGGAGCCCCACAGCTAATTTAACTAATCAACTAGAATAGTTTAGTTACTGGCTATGACATGTAGGACCCCTCCACCACTAATTAAACTTGTTTAAATAATTTATTAACCCATAAGTCATTGACAAGTAGGCCCCACAACCACTATTCACACTTTGAACATGTCAACCTTTGACGGTTGAGTTGCTGATTGTATGCTGACTCAGCCACTGGACCCCACCTGTCATTCTAGTAGGCTAGCTAAAACTGTGTTTAAAAAGTATCTCACTATTTAATTTTCGAATCAATAATGGTTTCTCAATATTGCTAAAACTTTAGAAATTCATAGAAAATAATCTGTAACTCTGATGAAAAAGTTTTCTACATGAAAGTTGCTCAGAATTTCGAGAGAATCCGGATACGCAGTCCGTTCGTCTGCCACACGTCCCTAGCATAGCAAAAGTTGAACTTTTCCCCTCCGGTTCATCTGTCTGACAGACGTTCGGAACCGGGAAAACTTTCCCGGATGTTTCCCCCTTCGCCAGTATCGCCTAGCGCCGTGTTAGAACACTTCTAGCCCCGCTTATTGTCTTGTTATGCATATGTTTGCATGTATTTACTTTTACTTCCCCCTCTTCTTCTCCGGTAGACCTCGAGACTGCTGTTGATGCCTCTGTGATCGACTACGTCGACGACGACCCTCCTTCTCGCTCGAGCAACCAGGCAAGCCCCCCCTTTGATCATCCCGATATCGCCCATTCTATATTCTCATGCTTGCATTAGATTTTGCTACTGTTATTGTTTGCTCCTAATCTGATGCATAGCCTGCTTTTGTACCTGCTTATTGTTACCTACCTGCTTAGTATAGGTTGGTTAGTGATCCATCAGTGACCCCCACCTTGTCCTTGTTGCCCCTGCTTCATCACCGATGACTCGATCAACGTGATCGACAACCAGAGCCCGACACCTCACATCACATCACGCCCCTTTAGTTGTTCGACTCTGCAGAGCTACTATCGAGTGCCGAGGTTGATCCCTCATAACGCACTCCTGATGATAATTCTATAGTGTAGCTATTCGGTCGTGGTCATCAAGGGTGATTTCCTCTTTCACCATTCCCGATACAGCTTTGTGGTTCAACACCTCAAGAGTGAACCTCGAGGGTGGTCCCTCTTACGTTCACCTTGATGATTACATTGAGTGGAATCCACCGGGGGTGATTCCTCGGGTTTTCCCCATGATGTCTGGACACACGGTTACAATGACTTTACTTGAGACCTTGGTGGAAGTCGGGCGGGCCCGAAGAGCACCCGCAAGATGGTTACATGGCACGGCCGGGCATTCTAGGCCCTTGTCGTAAGTCCACGAGACGGGGCGATGGGGTCACTTTCGATCGTGAGTCTCTGCTCGTCTCCGCAAGCTAATAATACACTATGGTTTGGGTATTTGTTCTAAGTTGGTCTCTGGCCTTTACGCACCAACCACCACGTGAGAATAGTTATGGGCCTCGACGTCGCATTATCAGCCGAAGTTTTGTCAGACGTCCAGTTCAGCAGTGCGGCACAGCTGGGCCGGCACCATCCTGTAGTGGTGGAACCTGGTCCGCCCTGCTCGCAACGACCCGGAGTGCAACGGGCGATGGGCCCAGACCCCGGAGTGCTTAGGAGGTAGACCGGCGGGGACCTCTCTGCTGAGCCCAGGTAGGGCTGCGACGTGTTGATCTTCCGAGGCCGGGCATTGACCCCAGAAAGGTGTGTCCGGCCAGAGTGATCGAGCGTGTTGGAAAACGTGGTGCATGTTGGGGAACGTAGTAATTTCAAAAAAATTCCTACGCACACGCAAGATCATGGTGATGGCATAGCAACGAGAGGGGAGAGTGTCGTCCACGTACCCTCGTAGACCGTAAGCGGAAGCGTTATGACAACGCGGTTGATGTAGTCGTACGTCTTCACGATCCGACCGATCCAAGCACCGAACGTACGTCACCTCCGTGTTCAGCACACGTTCAGCTCGATGACGTCCCCCAGGCTCCGATCCAGCAAAGCGTCGGGGATGAGTTCCGTCAGCACGACGGTGTGGTGACGATGATGATGTTCTACCGGCGCAGGGCTTCGCCTAAACTCCGTGACGATATGACCGAGGTGGAATATGGTAGAGGGGGGCACCGCACACGGCTAAGGAACGATCCGTAAATCAACTTGTGTGTTTTAGTGGTGCCCCCCTCCCCCGTATATAAATGGGGAGAGGAGGAGGCGGCCGGCCAAGGGGAGAGACGCGCCCTAGGGGGGGCAGTCCTACTCCAAGTAGGTTTGGCCCCCCTTTCCTATTAGGAGTAGGAGAGGGAAGGAAGAGAGGGGAGGGAAGAAGGAAAGGGGGGGCCGGCCCCCCTCCCAATTCGGATTGGGCTTGGGGGGTGCGCCCCCTCCTTTGCTCCTTCTCCCTCCTTTCCACTAAGGCCCAATAAGGCCCGTATACTTACCGGGGGGTTCCGGTAACCTCCCGGACCTCCGGTATAGTCCCAATCTAATCCGGAACCTTTCCGGTATCCAAATATATCCGTCCAATATATCAATCTTTATGTCTCGACCATTTCGAGACTCCTCGTCATGTCCGTAATCACATCCGGGACTCCGAACAAACTTCGGTACATCAAAACTTATAAACTCATAATAAAACTGTCATCGTAACGTTAAGCATGCGGACCCTACGGGTTCGAGAACTATGTAGACATGACCTAGAACCATTTCCGATCAATAACCAATAGTGGAACCTGGATGTTCATATTGGTTCCTACATATTCTACGAAGATCTTTATCGGTCAAACCGCATAACAACATACGTTGTTCCCTTTGTCATCGGTATGTTACTTGCCCGAGATTCGATCGTCGGTATCTAATACCTAGTTCAATCTCGTTACCGGCAAGTCTCTTTACTCGTTCCGTAATACATCATTACGTAACTAACTCATTAGTTTCAATGCTTGCAAGGCTTAAGTGATGTGTATTACCGAGAGGGCCCAGAGATACCTCTCCGACAATCAGAGTGACAAAACCTAATCTCGAATTATGCCAACTCAAGATGTACCTTTGGAGACACCTGTAGAGCACCTTTATAATCACCCGGTTACGTTGTGACGTTTGGTAGCACACAAAGTGTTCCTCCGGTAAACGTGAGTTGCATAATCTCATAGTTGTAGGAACTTTGTATAAGTCATGAAGAAAGCAATAGCAACATACTAAACGATCAAGTGCTAGGCTAACAGAATGGGTCAAGTCAATCACATCATTCTCCTAATGATGTGATCTCGTTAATCGAATGACAACACATGTCTATGGTTAGGAAACATAACCATCTTTGATTAATGAGCTAGTCAAGTAGAGGCATACTAGTGACATTATGTTTGTCTATGTATTCACACATGTATCATGTTTCCAGATAATACAATTCTAGCATGAAATAAACATTTATCATGATATGAGGAAATAAATAATAACTTTATTATTGCCTCTAGGGCATATTTCCTTCAGTCTCCCACTTGCACTAGAGTCAATAATCTAGATTACATAGTAATGATTATAACACCCATGGAGTCTTGGTGCTGATCATGTTTTGCTCGTGAGAGAGGCTTAGTCAACGGGTCTGCAACATTCAGATCCGTATGTATCTTGCAAATTTTTATGTCTCCCACTTGGACTTGGTCCCGGATGGAATTGAAGCGTCTCTTGATGTGCTTGGTCCTCTTGTGAAATATGGATTCCTTTGCCAAGGCAATTGCACCAGTATTGTCACAGAAGATCTTCATTGGTCCCGATGCACTAGGTATAACACCTAGATCGGAAATGAACTCCTTCATCTAGACTCCTTCATTTGCTGCTTCCGAAGCAGCTATGTACTCCGCTTCACATGTAGATCCCGCCACGATGCTTTGTTTAGAACTGCACCAACTTACAGCTCCACCGTTTAATAAAAATACGTATCCAGTTTGCGATTTAGAATCGTCCGGATCAGTGTCAAAGCTTGCATTGACGTAACCATTTACGACTAGCTCTTTGTCACCTTCATATACGAGAAACATATCCTTAGTCCTTTTCAGGTATTTCAGGATGTTCTTGACCGTTGTCCAGTGATCCACTCCTGGATTACTTTGGTACCTCCTGCTAAACTAACAGCAAGACACACATCAGGTCTGGTACACAGCATTGAATACATGATAGAGCCTATGGCTGAAGCATAGGGAACTCCTTTCATTTTCTCTCTATCTTCTGCAGTGGTCGGGCATTGAGTCTGACTGAACTTTATACCTTGTAATACAGGCAAGAACCCTTTCTTAGCCTGATCCATACTGAACCTTTTCAACACTTTATCAAGGTACGTGCATTGTGAAAGTCCAATCAAGCGTCTTGATCTATCTCTATAGATCTTAATGCCCAATATGTAAGCAGCTTCACCGAGGTCTTTCATTGAAAAACTTTTATTCAAGTATCCTTTTATGCTATCCAGAAATTCTATATCATTTCCAATCAACAATATGTCGTCCACATATAATATTAGAAATGCTACAGAGCTCCCACTCACTTTCTTGTAAATACAGGCTTCTCCAAAAGTCTGTATAAAACCATATGCTTTGATCACACTATCAAAGCGTTTATTCCAACTCCGAGAGGCTTGCACCAGACCATAGATTGATCGCTGGAGCTTGCACATTTTGTCAGCTCCCTTAGGATCGACAAAACCTTCCGGTTGCATCATATGCAACTCTTCTTCCAGAAATCCATTCAGGAATGCAGTTTTGACATCCATCTGCCAAATTTCATAATCATAAAATGCGGCAATTGTTAACATGATTCGAACAGACTTAAGCATCGCTACGGGTGAGAATGTCTCATCGTAGTCAACCCCTTGAACTTGTCGAAAACCTTTCGCAACAAGTCGAGCTTTATAGACAGTTATATTACCGTCAGCGTTAGTCTTCTTATTAAAGATCCATTTATTCTCAATGGCTTGCCGATCATCAGGCAAGTCAACCAAAGTCCATACTTTGTTTTCATACATGGATCCCATCTCAGATTTCATGGCTTCTAGCCATTTTGCGGAATCTGGGCTCATCATCGCTTCCTCATAGTTCGTAGGTTCATCATGGTCAAGTAACATGACTTCCAGAATAGGATTACCGTACCACTCTGGTGCGGATCTTACTCTGGTAGACCTACGTGGTTCAGTAGAAACTTGATCTGAAGTTTCATGATCAATATCATTAACTTCCTCACTAATTGGTGTAGGTGTCACAGGAACCGATTTCTGTGATGAACTACTTTCCAATAAGGGAGCTGGTATAGTTACCTCATCAAGTTCTACTTTCCTCCCACTCATTTCTTTCGAGAGAAACTACTTCTCTAGAAAGGATCCATTCTTAGCAACGAATGTTTTGCCTTCGGATCTGTGATAGAAGGTGTACGCAATAGTCTCTTTGGGTATCCTATGAAGACACATTTCTCCGATTTAGGTTCGAGCTTATTTGGTTGAAGTTTCTTCACATAAGCACCACAACCCCAAACTTTAAGAAACGACAACTTTGGTTTCTTGCCAAACCACAGTTCATAAGGTGTCGTCTCAACAGATTTTGATGGTGCCCTATTCAACGTGAATGCGGCCGTCTCTAAGGCATAACCCCAGAACAATAGCGGTAAATCAGTTAGAGACATCATAGATCGCACCATATCTAGTAAAGTACGATTACGATGTTCGGACACACCATTTCGTTGTGGTGTTCCGGGTGGCGTGAGTTGCAAAACTATTCCACATTGTTTCAAATGTAAACCAAACTCGTAACTCAAATACTCTCCTCCACGACCAGATCGCAGAAACTTTATTTTCTTGTTACGATGATTTTCCACTTCACTCTGAAATTCTTTGAACTTTTCAAATGTTTCAGACTTGTGTTTCATTAAGTAGATATACCCATATCTGCTCAAATTATCTGTGAAGGTGAGAAAATAATGATATCCGCCACGAGCTTCAATATTCATCGGACCACATACATCTGTATGTATGATTTCCAACAAATCTGTTGCTCTCTCCATAGTACCGGAGAATGGTGTTTTAGTCATCTTGCCCATGAGGCACGGTTCGCAAGTACCAAGTGATTCATAATCAAGTGATTCCAAAAGTCCATCAGTATGGAGCTTCTTCATGCGCTTTACACCGATATGACCTAAACGGCAGTGCCACAAATAAGTTGCACTATCATTATCAACTCTGCATCTTTTGGCTTCGACATTATGAATATGTGTATCACTACTACCGAGATTCAATAAAAAAAGACCACTCTTGAAGGGTGCATGACCATAAAAGATATTACTCATATAAATAGAACAACCATTATTCTCTGATTTAAATGAATAACCGTCTCACATCAAACAAGATCCAGATATAATGTTCATGCTCAACGCTGGCACCAAATAACAATTATTCAGGTCTAAAACTAATCCCGAAGGTAGATGTAGAGGTAGCGTGCCGACCGCGATCACATCGACTTTGGAACCATTTCCCACGTGCATCGTCACCTCGTCCTTGGCCAGTGCTCGCTTATTCCATAGTCCCTGTTTTGAGTTGCAAATATTAGCAACAGAACCAGTATCAAATACCCAGGTGCTACTACGAGCTCTAGTAAGGTACACATCAATAACATGTATATCACATATACCTTTGTTCACCTTGCCATCCTTCTTATCCGCCAAATACTTGGGGTAGTTCCGCTTCCAGTGACCAGTTTGCTTGCAGTAGAAGCACTCAGTTTCAGGCTTAGGTCCAGACTTGGGTTTCTTCTCTTGAGCAGCAACTTGCTTGCTGTTCTTCTTGAAGTTCCCTTTCTTCTTCCCTTTGCCCTTTTTCTTGAAACTAGTGGTCTTGTTGACCATCAACACTTGATGCTCCTTCTTGATTTCTACCTCCGCAGCCTTTAGCATTGCGAAGAGCTCGGGAATTGTCTTGTTCATCCCTTGCATATTATAGTTCATCACGAAGCTCTTGTAGCTTGGTGGCAGTGATTGGAGAATTCTGTCAATGACGCTATCATCTGGAAGATTAACTCCCAGTTGAATCAAGTGATTATTATACCCATACATTTTGAGTATATGCTCACTGACAGAACTATTCTCCTCCATCTTGCAGCTGTAGAACTTATTGGAGACTTCATATCTCTCAATCCGGGCATTTGCTTGAAATATTAACTTCAACTCCTGGAACATCTCATATGCTCCATGACGTTCAAAACGTCGTTGAAGACCCGGTTCTAAGCCGTAAAGCATGGCACACTGAACTATAGTGTAGTCATCAGCTTTGCTCTGCCAGACGTTCACAACATCTGGCATTGCTCCTGCAGCAGGCCTGGCACCCAGCGGTGCTTCCAGGACGTAATTCTTCTGTGCAGCAATGAGGATAATCCTCAAGTTACGGACCCAGTCCGTGTAATTGCTACCATCATCTTTCAACTTTGCTTTCTCAAGGAACGCATTAAAATTCAACGGAACAACAGCACGAGCCATCTATCTACAACAAACATAGACAAGCAAAATACTATCAGGTACTAAGTTCATGATAAATTTTAGTTCAATGGTGAGATGGAGTGATCACGTGAACTAAATCAACTAAACCATAACCGATCATCACGTGAGATGGAGTAGTTTTCAATGGTGAACATCACTATGTTGATCATATCTACTATATGATTCACGCTCGACCTTTCGGTCTCCGTGTTCCGAGGCCATATCTGCATAAGCTAGGCTCGTCAAGTTTAACCTGAGTATTCTGCGTGTGCAAAACTGGCTTGCACCCGTTGTATATGGACGTAGAGCTTATCACACCCGATCATAACGTGGTGTCTGGGGACGGCGCATACTCAGGGAGAACACTTCTTGATAATTTTTAGTGAGAGATCATCTTAAAATGCTACCGTCAATCAAAGCAAGATAAGATGCATAAAGGATAAACATCACATGCAATCAATATAAGTGATATGATATGGCCATCATCATCTTGTGCTTGTGATCTCCATCTTCGAAGCACCGTCGTGATCACCATCGTCACCGACGCGACACCTTGATCTCCATCGTAGCATCGTTATCTTTACGCCATCTATTGCTTCTACGACTATCGCTACCGCTTAGTGATAAAGTAAAGCAATTACAGGGCGTTTGCATTTCATACAATAAAGCGACAACCATATGGCTCCTGCCAGTTGCCGATAACTTCGGTTACAAAACATGATCATCTCATACAATAAAATATAGCATCACGTCTTGACCATATCACATCACAACATGCCCTGCAAAAACAAGTTAGACGTCCTCTACTTTTTTGTTGCAAGTTTTACGTGGCTGCTACGGGCTTAGCAAGAACCGTTCTTACCTACGCATCAAAACCACAATGATAGTTCGTCAAGTTAGTGTTGTTTTAACCTTCGCAAGGACCGGGCGTAGCCACTCTCGGTTCAACTAAAGTTGGAGAAACTGACACCCGCTAGCCACCTATGTGCAAAGCACGTCGGTAGAACCAGTCTCGCGTAAGCGTACGCGTAATGTTGGTCTGGGCCGCTTCATCCAACAATACCGCCGAACCAAAGTATGACATGCTGGTAAGCAGTATGACTTGTATCGCCCACAACTCACTTGTGTTCTACTCGTAAATATAACATCAATGCATAAAACCTGGCTCGGATGCCACTGTTGGGGAACGTAGTAATTTCAAAAAAATTCCTACGCACACGCAAGATCATGGTGATGGCAAAGCAACGAGAGGGGAGAGTGTCGTCCACGTACCCTCGTAGACCGTAAGCGGAAGCGTTATGACAACGCGGTTGATGTAGTCGTACGTCTTCACGATCCGACCGATCCAAGCACCGAACGTACGGCACCTCCGTGTTCAGCACATGTTCAGCTCGATGACGTCCCCCGGGCTCCGATCCAGCAAAGCGTCGGTGATGAGTTTCGTCAGCACGACCGTGTGGTGACGATGATGATGTTCTACCGGCGCAGGGCTTCGCCTAAACTCCGCGACGATATGACCGAGGTGGAATATGGTAGAGGGGGGCACCGCACACGACTAAGGAACGATCCGTAGATCAACTTGTGTGCCTTAGGGGTGCCCCCCTCCCCCGTATATATAGGGGGAGAGGAGGAGGCGGCCGACCAAGGGGAGAGGCGCGCCCTAGGGGGGGCAATCCTACTCCAAGTAGGTTTGGCCCCCCCCTTTCGTATTAGGAGTAGGAGAGGGAAGGAAGAGAGGGGAGGGAAGAAGGAAAGGGGGGGCCGGCCCCCCTCCCAATTCGGATTGGGCTTGGGAGGGCGCGCCCCCTCCTTTGCTCCTTCTCCCTCCTTTCCACTAAGGCCCAATAAGGCCCATATACTTATCGGGGGGTTCCGCTAAGCTCCCGGAGCTCCGGTATAGTCACAATCTCATCCGGAACCTTTCCGGTATCCAAATATATCCGTCCAATATATCAATATTTATGTCTCGACCATTTCGAGACTCCTCGTCATGTCCGTGATCACATATGGGAGTCCGAAAAACCTTCGGTATATCAAAACTTATAAACTCATAATAAAACTGTCATCGTAACGTTAAGCGTGCGGACCCTACGGGTTCGAGAACTATGTAGACATGACCTAGAACCGTTTCCGATCAATAACCAATAGTGGAACCTGGATGTTCATATTGGTTCCTACATATTCTACGAAGATCTTTATCGGTCAAACCGCATAACAACATACGTTGTTCCCTTTGTCATAGGTATGTTACTTGCCTGAGATTCGATCGTCGGTATCTAATACCTAGTTCAATCTTGTTACCGGCAAGTCTCTTAACTCGTTCCGTAATACATCATTTCGTAACTAACTCATTAGTTACAATGCTTGCAAGGCTTAAGTGATGTGTATTACCGAGAGGGCCCAGAGATACCTCTCCGACAATCGGAGTGACAAAACCTAATCTCGAATTATGCCAACTCAACATGTACCTTTGGAGACACCTGTAGAGCACCTTTATAATTACCCAGTTACGTTGTGACGTTTGGTAGCACACAAAGTGTTCCTCCGGTAAACGGGAGTTGCATAATCTCATAGTTGTAGAAACTTTGTATAAGTCATGAAGAAAGCAATAGCAACATACTAAACGATAAAGTGCTAGGCTAACAGAATGGGTCAAGTCAATCACATCATTCTCCTAATGATGTGATCTCGTTAATCAAATGACAACACATGTCTATGGTTAGGAAACATAACCATCTTTGATTAATGAGCTAGTCAAGTAGAGGCATACTAGTGACATTATGTTTGTCTATGTATTCACACATGTATCATGTTTCCGGATAATACAATTCTAGCATGAATGATAAACATTTATCATGATATGAGGAAATAAATAATAACTTTATTATTGCCTCTAGGGCATATTTCCTTCAGTGCACCCCTGCAGGGAAGATTATCTATTAATAGTCGTGTCCACGTGAAAGTACATGTAGTCCCCATGTGTGGTTTTGGTAATTAAATGACAATCCTAATGGACTAATGTTTGCACTGAGATATACATTTGAAGGAAAGTTCCATTTGCAATGCATGAAGAATATTGGATGAATTGGTGGATGAAATCCATCAACATCTATATATGCATTGAGACTTGATAATGAATGACAATTCCTATGAAGAAACAATCACATCAAGTTATATAGGAAGGTTTGTTCCATGGGTGATGCAAGAAGGATATTGAATGGATTCGAAATGAATGACATATACATGTAGTTGTGCATCAAGATTAATCATGGAGCAAAGATTAAGGTTGACCAAGATGAAGATCGAAGATTGAATTCAAAGATGGTCAACACACAAGCGCAAATCATGTGCCACGTAAGATCTTATGGTATAGTAAGAATTTGTCAATTGCGCTTTGTGTACTAACCCATACTATGTGTTGCCTATGTTTTTGAAAGGAGATTCTCATGGGCTCGCATCAAGAGAGAGATTTCAAGTGTCTATGAGAGGATGACATCAAGTGTTGATGATCATGGTTGACAAGGGCAAGTTCAAGATAACTATCCCGAAGGGTTACATGCTTGAAGCTTGTGGATGATCACATGATGGACACATGAAGATAAATACAAAGCAAAGCTTCCCACATTGTGTATGGGGGAGCTATTTGAAGACTTCACCAATGTCTTGCCATTCAACTTGATCCAAGAAGAAACTTTAACTTCAAGCTCAAGTGAAAGGCTCAAGTCAAAGGTATTAGTTCCTTCGACGTTAGTGTTGTGGAGTGATGAACACCGAAGGAACACATGCACTCAAGAATGGATTTTTGATAGCTATGTAGTGTAGACCTTTTATGATTCTTGAGTTATAGGGATCCCGCACTATTAAGAGGGCATCAAAGGGGTTTGTGATAGATTTGCTCAAGTCAACATCTTCTCTACACAATTCCACTCATATCCTATATACCAAAGAAAATCCAAAGCCAAATAGGTTACCCAAATACATGATAAAACCTTTGCATATTTTACATCCTCCATTTTGGTTCATCTTGGGTGGTTCTCTATGTGAGGACCTGGGTTTTTTTTCATAGCTTCAAAACGAGCCCAAGATCATCTAAATCGGAGTCCGGATGTAAAAGTTGTGCCTGTTTCAGTTTCAAGGCTGCAGCAGTTTGGTTTGGCCAGATCATCCGAGTCCTCTCCCATATCATCCGGGCTTTGCCCGGATTATCCGGGTTCCTGCCCGGATCATCCGGGTTATTCGTAAAATTCATCACAGTAGCTTATTCCGCTAGCCGGATCATCCGGCTACCCACCCGGATCATCTGGGAATTGCCCGAATCATCCGGCTATGTCCTCGGACATCCGGGTATCTACTTCACCACATTGTATATTGACCTTCCCAGATCATCCGGGCATTGCCCGGATCATCCGGGTATGCGTCCAGATCATCCGGGCAGGTCAACAACTGCGGGAAACGGCTCTATTTTCTTTGGGGGTATAAATATCCCTCTCCCACTCTGGGGTAGGGTCGAGGACTTCATTCCAAATCGTCCCAAGAACACAAGTGGCTCCCTCTCACTTCTCCTACACCAAATCTTAGATCCCGGAGAGATTAGTGAGTGTTCTTGAGAGTTGTTCCAATCAAAAGATAGATCCTCTCCATCTCCCTTTTGTGACCAAAGTAATTCGTGATTTGAGCAAGTCTTGAGCATTTCCCCCTTGATCTTGTTACTCTTGGAGGTTGGAGACTCCTAGGCGGTAGGAGTGCTCCGGTGAGGAATCAACATGTGATTTGTCCCCCGGAAAGTTTGTGAAGGTTTGGAGGCCACCTCAAGGTCTACCACTAGTGGTTGAGAATCGCCTTTGTGGTGATATCTCAAGGAGAATAGGGTGAGCCTTCGTGGCGTTGGTGTGCCTTCATGGTAACATCCACCTCTCTAACGGTGACTAGCTTCCCTCCAAGGAAGTGAACATCGGGATACATCCTCGTCTCCGTGTCTTCGGTTAATTCCAACCCTAGCCACTACTTGTGGTTTACTTTGGTCTCTTGACCTTGCATTCACTATATCTTGTTGTCCTCATTATATTGTGTTGGTTACCATATCGTAGAGATTATCTAGGCCAACACTTTATAGTCCGCAATTCATACTTGCTACTATTGTTCTATCGTGTGCTTAGTGTGAATTGTTATCTTGTAACATTCATTTCCATATCTTGTGACATAACTTGTGTAAGCTTGTAGTGCTTACTTGAGTTTCATTGTATCATTCAATTCCATATATTGTGATACAATTTGTGTAAGCCTGTATTGCTTACTTGTGGTTGTGTGTATTATTCATTTATATATCTTGTGATATACATTGAGTAAGTTTGTGTAACTTACTTGTGCTTACTCATATCCTCGTTGTTCTCATCTTGTTTATCCTAAGTTGTTGGTGCACTTAGTTAGCCTGGTATATTTAGGATCTGTGCTTGAAAAGTATCCTCTTAGTTTATTTCCGCATTAGGATGTAGCCAAATCGGTATAAGATTTTAAAACGCCTATTCACCCCCCCTCTAGGCGACATCGTGGTCCTTTCAATTGGTATCAGAGCCCGGTCTCTCCTTATTAGGCTTCACCGCCTAGAGAGTAACGATGTTGACTAGTGAACTAGTGCACAAAAACACTTTTGATTTGGATGGCACAAATTATCACCTATGGAGAATTCGCATGCTTTGTCACTTTCGGGCCATGGGTCCAAATGCTTTGTGAATTGTTCTTATAGGAATTTCTATTGCTAAGGATGGACATTCTCCATCTGTTGAGGATATGTATCTTGATTGTGATACTTCTCTTGTCATTCATCAAGCTTTAACCTTTGAAGTGTTTAAGGCAGTCACGACTTGCAAGTCGGCTCATGAGACTTGGACCAAACTTGAAGATATATATGGTGGGTCCAATCACGATGAAGATAATATTCTATTTGGGGAGTTGATGGAGGAGTTCTCCACATTTTTAAATCATGAAGAGCTCTCTATTACTTCCACCTCCGATTACTTGCACACTTCAATATCTTGCACTTCACCAACATGTGGCATGCCACAAGGTAATGACATGGTGAGTGAAGAAATATCTTGTGATGATGGTGTTAAGCTCATTTGTGATGATATGCTTGATCTCCCATGTTGCCATGATAGAAATGCCTTGGTTTCCTCTAGTTGTTCTATGACTAACCATGTAGAGGAAACCAAGAAAGATTTGGCATGCTTGATTGATGAAGAACCCTCGTCTTCAAAAGAATCATCATCAACCCTCTTTGTTCACATGTGCCTCATGGCAAGAGGTAATGACGAGGTATCATCTTCTCTTAGTGATAATGATGATAGTTGTAATGAGGATGATGATGATGACTTGACTCAAAATCTCTATGAGATTGGGAAAACTCTTCATAGAGCTAAAAATAACACTTATGAAAGGTTCCAAGATGTTCTTGCTTGCTTTGAAAAACGTAATGATTTATTTCTCAATGAGCAAGCTAAAAGTGAACAGTTTGAACATGAACTTGCTAAGGCTCATGAAACGCTTAGTGACTTGAGGTCTTCGAAAGAAGAGATTAAAGTTACTCACTGTAAGCTTAAAGACGATTTTGAGCTCCTTCTCCTTGAATGCAATAGTGTCAAGGGAGAGCTCATAAAACTCTCTAAGTCTCATGAGGAGCTTCAATCAACTCGTGAGAAGTCACTAAGTGCTACTTGCTCCTCTCATATTGATAATGATGTTTGTGCTACTAACTCGATTTCATGTGAAGCATCAATTTTGAAGGAGAATGTTGAGCTATGTGCTCAAATTGCTTTTCTAACAAGAAATTATGGGAAATTGGAAGAAAGTCATGCAAAGCTCTCGGGCACTCTTGAGGATCTTTTAAGCTCTCATAGTAAGATAAAGTTAGCTCACGAGGCTATGGTCTCCGAGGTAAAATCTTGTGAGTCTCATGTGAACATTAGCACATCTACTCTAAATGCTTTATTGCCATGTGCTAATCCTTGCAATTCATCCACCTCTCATATTATATCCACTCATGATGAATTGGTCACCTTGTCTTGCTGCTCTAACCATGAAGTTTCTACTTCCACTAGTCCTCTTGTTTCTAGTGTTGAAACTAACCATGTAGAGGAAATTAATGAGCTCAAGGCCCAAGTCACTAGTTTGAAGAAAGACTTGGAAAGGTGTGATGTTGGACATAATTTTCACTCCAACAATAAGAAGTCCAAGAACAAGAAGGGACAAGGGAATTACAAGAATTCGACCAACATTACTTGCTTCAAATGCAAAAAGATTGGACATCATGTGAGATCTTGCCCATTGAAGAAAAGGGCTTATAATGAGAAGCTACATGGGAAGCGGCCTCAAGCTCAAACTCAAGTTGAAGAACAGCCACTATCCATGATGAAACATGTTATTGCTCCCCAAGTTGAGAAATTAAAGAAGAGAAAAGGGAGGAAATGTTGCTATGATTGTCGTCAAAAGGGACACATAGCTTCATCATGCCCCAATGGTAACATATCTAAGCCTCCTATAGTCAATAATCATTATTCACTAAGGAAGGATATTGTTGGCAATGTGTTTGCCAAATTTGTGGGTGCCCAAAGTGGTTTCAAAGTGGACAAGACCATTTGGGTTGCCAAGCCTATTGTTACTGACTTCTTCGGACCCAACTTGGTTGGGTACCATCAAGCTCAAACTTGATCAATAGGTGTGTGGAGGGCATTGGAGACTTGGCTACTTCATGAAGAAAAACTATTTTCACCATATGTTATGGTTAATGCCAAGTCAAGTGGATTATCATCATATCTATCAATCCAATGCTCCTCTTTGCGGTAACTTGTACTTGCATTGTGTACATTGAAAGTTACTAAGTCCCTTGCGTGTTTAAGTTTTGTAACTAGCATGCGCTTGTATATGTTGTGCTTCCTAATATACTTGATTCGTGTTATCTAGCATGCGTAAGTTGCTATGCACATCATATAGTTGTGTGTGTGCTTTCGAGCCTTTGTTGCTTCATTAGTTGAATCTTCATTGGTGTTTTTGAGATATTAATGGATCATCATATTATGGGGGAGTGCTATGATTTACGCATATCACAAACCTTAAATATGTATATATGTAGGATACCACCTAGTATTGTTAGTGCAATATTATCTAGTTACTATGTGGTATGTAAAGTTCATTTGAAACTCAAATCCTCATCCATTAATTATCCTTAGTTGGGTTTCATTTGCCTCTTATGGATAATACATGGATTATCACATTATGGGGGAGTGATATACTTTGTACATATCACTTCTCGTGTGAACATTAACAATAGAGGTTTGCCAGTTTGCCACTTAGTATTTATATTTGAGATTATCTTATATTTCTATGGCATGCAATGCTTTGTTTGAGTATGGTATTCTTGTGCTATTTTGCCCATGGTTATCTTAAAAATCGTATTTGGAAAATCATTTGAATAGATCCATTCCAATTGTTGCTTTGCATGATGATCTATCTAATTGGAATGTTAATAATATGCCATCCAAGCATTGTGTTTATTTCTAAACTCTCATGTTATGCTTGTGTTAGTATAGATGATCATGTACTTATTTGGTTTCCACACCAAATGTCAAATTGAAACACCATTTTGTTCGAGTTCATCTTATTAGTTTGTATGGAGTTATGGTAGTTTGTTATCTCATTGTTTATAGTGTCCTATATCTACTTGAGTGAGATATTCCCATGAGTATGTGTGCAATGCATATCTTATATGCTCATTGTTTTTTTCCCTGGTTCATATGTTGAACTTTGTGTGCTATCATATGTTGATTTGTCACTTTGAGTCATTTTGGACAACATGGATGACTAGTGATGTTATTGGAAGTATTAACGGTTATGTGTTCATTTGTCCAATTTGTATCTCCCTGGATTTTGAGAGGCTTGTGCATGTGTATTTACTATGTGTAAATTCGCATGCCTTGTTTGCTTTATTTGATCCAATATATATATGTTAAATCCATCAAATTCTTAATAGCTAAGATGTGCATGATATTCAAATTCATATTGATATGCACATATTTAAGTGATTTTACCCTATGTTTTGTAGTTATGCTAAGTACTTTGGACCCAATAAGTTTGGGGACCATATTGTACTTAAATTGTTTTAGGTACATTTGAGAATCATTGGTTGCATGGCTTATTCATAAAAGTGGTAGCACTATGAGCGAATTAGAGCCAAGCTCGAACCATTACCTACTACATCATTCCAATGCTATCTTGGTAACAAGTATCTACTTCATGCATACACTTCTTGCATTCAACCTTGTGTAGGTTGCATCATGGCATGAATTTCTTGACTCGTTCTTGTCATACTTGTTTCCTTTCTCAAAGAATCGCAACAATGATCTCTTGTTGCTAGTTGTGATGTCTTTGATGGTTGTGTGTTTGGAGTTCATTAATATATGATAAGATTACATTAAGCCATGTGCTATACTTTCAAGCAAAGATCTCATTGGTATATTTTATGTCTCCCGTTTGGATATCTTATTCTTTCCTTTTGTAACTATTTTATGTGTACATCCTTCTTTGTGGATGTATATCATCATGATTGTCATCTACCTAGAATCTTATACACGTGAGCCAAGTTACATCCCTAGTTGATATCCCTATTCTTTCATGTCCACCGTTTCATTCTCTTTTTATATCTTTGGTGGCTCCGTGGAAGCATTTGTTGTATGAGTGCGTGTCTTACCTCTTTGCATCTTAGTGCACTCATGTTTGGTGAAGATTGTTGTCCTCGTGCTTGTCTTGACAAGCCTATTATTTCCTATCTTCATCATGTGTTGTCACAAGCTTTGATTTTTTAATTTGCTACTAGTGAGCTTGTGAACCCATTTGCTTGATGTGTGTGTGACCTTCTTAATTTCGTGTGTGTGGGAAGGACATGTCTTGCACCTTGTATCTCATTTACTCAAGACTATGTTGATGCTTAATTCTCATCCTTATACTAGTCTTCTCAAGTGCTTTGAAGTGACTCACACATATCATTTTGGTTGTGCCTATTTTTAGGTTGCCTCATTTATATGTTGCTCAACCATATGTTTGTTGCAAATGCTAGGCTTCTTTTCTTATCTATGCTTGCTTGCAATTGTTTTCTGTTCCTATTGATTTTGGGGGAGTGATGATCCTATTTTGTGCACTTGTATCCAAATACAAAAATTCTAAATAGTGCACAAATCATGGGGAGCTTCTCTATTTTCCTTAGAACACTCCTCTTCCCAAATCGTAGTATTCATTTATCCTTTTGGCTCATCGGATCTTTTGATTGCTTGCTTCACTTTGTGTTATGCAAATGAGATCAATTTGTGCCATGTGTTTGTGCCATGTGCCTTGCTATTATGACTAGGCTCAAGTTGTATAATAGTGGATTCACTTGTGGATATCATGTTCTTATCAATTCCAACCTTTCTTTTTGTGTATACGAGTTTCTTTGTGGATACATATCATGATTATTATAGGCCACTTAGAAATTTTTATACATGAAAAAGTTCATATCTTCGCATCTGATTGCATTCTATAGATTTCGAGCTCCTTTAATTGTTCATCATTGAATATGTGCATTTGTTTTCACTCACATTTTGTTATATGCACACATCAAGGAGGAACTCATACTATATTGGTCTGCTAGATGTTTTGTCTTCCATTTTGGCATTTGTTGCCAATGGGGGAGAAGTTTAGAGGGTTTAAGATAAATATCTTTTCTAGTTCTTGTTGTCACTCATGCATATCTACCCTTGTTATATATTCTTATTGCATGGATGAGTCTTGTATATAGAGAAATCTTCTCCTAGTTTATGTCAACCAATATATGCAATGACATTCAAAGTTCATTCACAAATTCATATATTATGGGGGAGTTTGCTCTATATACTATGGGTGTACTATCATCAAATGCTTGTGTAGTGTATTGATGATACTACAACCATCCCAAGTATACAATTTATCCTTGGATAAATTTCATGCTTGTTTAAAAATTCATTATATAAACCCTCTTGTTGAGATTGTCATCAATTACCAAAATGGGGGAGATTGAAAGTACATGTAGTCCCCATGTGTGGTTTTGGTAATTAAATGACAATCCTAATGGACTAATGTTTGCACTGAGATATACATTTGAAGGAAAGTTCCATTTGCAATGCATGAAGAATATTGGATGAATTGGCGGATGAAATCCATCAACATCTATATATGCATTGAGACTTGATAATGAATGACAATTCTTATGAAGAAACAATGACATCAAGTTATATAGGAAGGTTTGTTCCATGGGTGATGCAAGAAGGATATTGAATGGATTCGGAATGAATGCCATATACATGTAGTTGTGCATCAAGATTAATCATGGAGCAAAGATTAAGGTTGACCAAGATGAAGATCGAAGATTGAATTCAAAGATGGTCAACACACAAGCGCAAATCATGTGCCACGTGAGATCTTATGGTATGGTAAGAATTTGTCAATTGCGCTTTGTGTACTAACCCATACTATGTGTTGCCTATGTTTTTGAAAGGAGATTCTCATTGGCTCGCATCAAGAGAGAGATTTCAAGTGTCTATGAGAGGATGACATCAAGTGTTGATGATCATGGTTGACAAGGGCAAGTTCAAGATAACTATCCCGAAGGATTACATGCTTGAAGCTTGTGGATGATCACATGATGGACACATGAAGATAAATACAAAGCAAAGCTTCCCACATTGTGTATGGGGGAGCTACTTGAAGACTTCACCAATGTCTTGCCATTCAACTTGATCCAAGAAGAAACTTTAACTTCAAGCTCAAGTGAAAGGCTCAAGTCAAAGGTATTAGTTCCTTCGACGTTAGTGTTGTGGAGTGATGAACACCGAAGGAACACATGCACTCAAGAATGGATTCTTGATAGCTATGTAGTGTAGACCTTTTATGATTCTTGAGTTATAGGGATCCCGCACTATTAAGAGGGGATCAAAGGGGTTCATGATAGATTTGCTCAAGTCAACATCTTCTCTACACAATTCCACTCATATCCTATATACCAAAGAAAATCCAAAGCCAAATAGGTTACCCAAATACATGATAAAACCGTTGCATATTTTACATCCTCCATTTTGGTTCATCTTGGGTGGTTCTCTATGTGAGGACCTGGGTTTTTTTCATAGCTTCAAAACGAGCCCAAGATCATCAAAATCGGAGTCCGGATGTAAAAGTTGTGCCTGTTTTAGTTTCAAGGCTGCATCCGTTTGGTTTGGCCGGATCATCCGGGTCCTCTCCCATATCATCTGGGCTTTGCCCGGATTATCCGAGTTCCTGCCCGGATCTTCCGGGTTATTCGTAAAATTCATCACAGTAGCTTATTCCGCTAGTCGGATCATCCGGCTACCCACCCGGATCATCCGGGAATTGCCTGGATCATTCGACTATGTCCCCGGACATCCGGGTATCTACTTCACCACATTGTATATTGACCTTCCCGGATCATCTGGGCATTGCCCGGATCATCCGGGTTTGCATCCAGATCATCCGGGCAGGTCAACAACTGCGGGAAACGGCTCTATTTTCTTTGGGGGTATAAATATCCCTCTCCCACTCCGGGGGAGGGTTGAGGACTTCATCCCAAATCGTCCCAAGAACACAAGTGGCTCCCTCTCACTTCTCCTACACCAAATCTTAGATCCCAGAGAGATTAGTGAGTGTTCTTGAGAGTTGTTCCAATCAAAAGATAGATCCTCTCCCTCTCCCTCTTGTGACCAAAGCAATTCGTGATTTGAGCAAGTCTTGAGCATTTCCCCCTTGATCTTGTTACTCTTGGAGGTTGGAGACTCCTAGGCGGTAGGAGTGCTCCGGTGAGGAATCAACTTGTGATTTGTCCCCCGGAAAGTTTGTGAAGGTTTAGAGGCCACCTCAAGGTCTACCACTAGTGGTTGAGAATCGCCTTCGTGGTGATATCTCAAGGAGAATAGGGTGAGCCTTCGTGGCGTTGGTGTGCCTTCATGGTAACATCCACCTCTCTAACGGTGACTAGCTTCCCTCCAAGGAAGTGAACATCGGGATACATCCTCGTCTCCATGTCTTCGGTTAATTCTAACCCTAGCCACTACTTGTGGTTTACTTTGGTCTCTTGACCTTGCATTCACTATATCTTGTTGTCCGCATTATATTGTGTTAGTTACCATATCGTAGAGATTATCTAGGCCAACACTTTATAGTCCTCAATTCATACTTGCTACTATTGTTCTATCGTGTGCTTAGTGTGAATTGTTAGCTTGTAACATTCATTTCCATATCTTGTGACATAACTTGTGTAAGCTTGTAGTGCTTACTTGAGTTTCATTGTATCATTCAATTCCATATATTGTGATACAATTTGTGTAAGCCTGTATTGCTTATTTGTGGTTGTGTGTATTATTCATTTATATATCTTGTGATATGCATTGAGTAAGTTTGTGTAACTTACTTGTGCTTACTCATATCCTCGTTGTTCTCATCTTGTTTATCCTAAGTTGTTGGTGCACTTAGTTAGCCTGGTATATTTAGGATCTGTGCTTGAAAAGTATCCTCTTAGTTTATTTCCGCATTAGGATATAGCCAAATCGGTATAAGATTTTAAAACGCCTATTCACCCCCCCCTCTAGGCGACATCGTGGTCCTTTCACCACTGTGACGGACGTTCAGACTTATATCCTGATCTTGTACAACTACCAATGGATACTTAAGATTGTGGCTCTGTGATTGCTTTCTCGCATGGAGTCGAGGAAGGATCTCTGGGCATTAATGTTACAACATGCTTGTTAAATATAAACTGCTATTCTTTACTCTTCTACATGCTGCAAGATGCTCGGAGCTGCGTGAAGATGCTAGTCTTCGATAGTCTAGGCTTTCCCCTCTATTCTGGCATTCTGCAGTTCAGTCCACAGATACAACCCTTCCATTTGATACAAATGCATACTTAGTATAGATCTGATGCTTGCGAGTACTTTGGATAAGTACTCACGGTTGCTTTGCTACCCCTTTTCCCCCTTCTTTCTTCTTTCCGGTTGATGCAACCAGATGGTGGATCCTTGGAGCCAGATGCCACCACCGATGGATGCTACTACGTGGAGACCGCCGACGACCAGGAATAGTTAGGAGGTCCCAGGCAGGAGGCCTTGCCTCTTCGATCGTTGTTGCTTTTGTGCTAGCCTTCTTAAGGCACCCTTGTTTAACTTATGTCTGTACTCAGATATTGTTGCTTCCGCCGACTCTTGTGTATCGAGCAATGTATTCGAGCCCTCGCGGCCCCTGGCTTGTAATATAAAGCTTGTATTATTTTAATTTGTGTCTAGAGTTGTGTTGTGATATCTTCCCGTGAGTCCCTGATCTTGATCATACACATTTGCGTGTATGATTAGTGTACGATTGAATCGGGGGCGTCACAGCAGAAGCCCTGTTTTACCCCTAAACCGGGTGTTAATTTTCAGCATACCCATGGAGGAGGCAGCTCGCACAACCATAATGGCCCCAAGAATTGTAATGGGAATGGAGGAAGTAACGGCCAGAACCGTACCACCCCATCAACCCCAACAAAGAGAGACCTAAGTCAAGTCACCTGTTTTAAGTGTCAGAAGACCGGACATTATGCCAATGAATGTCCTGAAGGCCAGAATGGCAATGGAAGCTCTGGAAAGAAGCCAAACCCTTTCAACAGGGGACAGATGAACCACACTAGCGCGGAGGAGGTTGAAGCTCAGCCTGATGCAGTAATAGGTAAGTTTTTGGTTAAGTCATTTATTGCACTTGTTCTTTTTGATACTGGTGCATCGCATTCATACATATCAAGGGGATTTGTGGATAAGTATAGCCTGCCTACTAGGATTCTTAAAACACCTATGCTAGTAAGCTCACCAGGAGCAGAGTATATGGCCAGTCAAGGATGTTTTCAAGTGCCATTAAGCATAGGAAGGCACATTTTTCCAACGGATTTAATTATTCTAGAATCCCAAGGATTGGATGTAATTCTTGGAATGGATTGGCTGTCGATGTATGGAGTAAACATCGATTGCGCCAGTAAGACAATTCTGCTTACAACGCCGGAAGGAAGAAGGATCAAGTATGTATCCCGGCATGCGCCACATAGGACGCAAGTAAATTCCTTATCAGGAGTTGTGCAAGAGGAAGTACCAGTGGTAAAGGATTTCCCTGATGTATTTCCAGAAGAGTTGCCAGGCATGCCACCGGATCGAGATATTGAGTTTTTGATTGAGCTTTTGCCAGGCACAGGGCCAATTTCGAAGAGACCATACAGGATGCCCGCAAAGGATTTGGTGGAGATTAAGAAGCAGATTAAGGAGTTACTAGATAAAGGTTACATTCGCCCAAGTTCTTCGCCTTGGGGATCACCTGTACTTCTAGTGGAAAAGAAGGATGGATCGTTAAGAATGGTTGTTGATTATCGTGGACTGAACGAAGTAAAATCAAGAACAAGTACCCACTACCGATGATCAATGATCTGTTTGATCGGTTGTAAGGAGCTAAAGTATTTTCCAAGATCGATTTGCGATCAGGATACCGTCAGTTGAAGATTCGAGAGCAGGATATACCTAAGCCAACATTCACCACAAGATATGGGCTGTATGAGTATACCGTTACGTCATTTGGTCTGACTAACGCACCTGCCTATTTTATGAACATGATGAACAAGGTGTTTATGGAGTTTTTGGATAAGTTTGTCGTAGTGTTCATTGATGATATTTTGGTTTACTCGAAGAATGAAGAGGAACATAAGGAACATTTTTGATTGGTACTGGAGAAGCTCAGAGAACATCAGTTATATGCCAAGTTCAGCAAATGTGAGTTTTGGTTGAAGGAAGTAGGATTTCTGGGACATGTTATATCCGGAGAAGGTATAGCAGTAGACCCTACTAAGGTTATCACTGTGACCAATTGGGAAGCACCAACAATAGTTGGAGAGATCCGGAGTTTCCTTGGACTCGCAGGATACTACCAGAGATTTATTGAGAACTTCTCAAAGATTGCAAAACCTATGACGGAATTGTTGAAGAAGGATACCAAGTTCATATGGACTGAGGAGTGTGAGGCTAGTTTCCAGGAGTTGAAGAAACGTTTGGTTACCTCACCAGTGTTAATTCTGCCAGATCAGACTAAAGATTATGAGGTGTATTGTGATGCTTCACGTCGAGGACTTCGAGCAGTGCTCATGCAGGAGGGAAGAGTTGTTTCTTATGCTACACGACAATTGAAACCCCACGAGTTAAATTATGCCACGCATGATTTGGAGTTAGCAGCCGTAGTGAATGCATTGAAAACATGGAGACATTTTCTTATTGGGAACCATTGTGAGGTGTACATGGATCACAAGAGTTTGAAGTACATTTTCACGCAGAAGGAGTTAAAACTCAGACAATGGAGATGGTTGGAGCTCATTAAGGATTATGATATGAGATTGCATTACCATCCCGGAAAGGCTAATGTAGTAGCTGACGCATTGAGCTGTAAGAGCCATGTCAACACACTAATGACGGGAGAAATACCAAAGGTGTTAGCCGAGGATCTTCGTGAGCTATGTTTGGAAATAGTTCCGAGAGGCTATGTAGCGGCATTGGAGATTCAGTCAACTTTGATGGATATAATCAGAGAAGCTCAGAAGACTGACAAAGAGATTGCCTCTATAAAAGAAAAATTGAGCGAAGGAAAGTCTAAATGATTTCGTGAGGACGAGCATGACACTCTATGGTTTGAAGACCGTGTTTATGTGCCCAATGACCCAGAGATCAGGAAGTTGATTCTGCAAGAGGCACATGATTCACCATATTCGATTCACCCAGGAAATACCAAGATGTGTTTGGATTTGAAGGATACTTTCTGGTGGACCGGAATGAAGAAAGATATTGCGGAGTATGTAGCAGTTTGTGATGTATGTCAGAGAGTAAAGGCAGAGCTTCAGAAGCCAGCAGGATTATTACAACCATTGCCGATACCCGAATGGAAGTGGGAAAAACTAGGCATGGATTTTATCACAGGATTACCCAAGACTCGTTCAGGCTATGATTCGATTTGGGTTATAGTTGATCGATTGACGAAGGTAGCACATTTCATCCCGGTAAAGACCACTTACACTAGTGCTAAGTTGGCAAAGATATACATGACCAGGATTGTATGTTTACATGGAGTTCTGAGGAGTATCGTATCTGACAGAGGAACCCAATTCACCTCAAAGTTCTGGAATCAGTTTCATGAAACTTTGGGTACCAGGCTAGAGTTTAGCACAGCTTTCCATCCGCAGACAGATGGACAGACCAAGAGAGTCAATCAGATTTTAGAGGATATGCTGAGAGCTTGTGCACTAGATTACGGATCTAGTTGGGACGACAATTTGCCTTATGCAGAATTCTCTTACAACAACAATTATAAATCCAGTTTGAAAATGGCCCTTTCGAAGCCTTGTATGGAAGGAGGTGCAGTACTCCATTGTTGTGGGATGAAGTGGGAGACCGCCAGTTGTTTGGACCAGATTTGATTAAGGAGTCTGAACTGAAAGTGAAGTTGATTCGCGATAGGCTCAAGGTAGCCCAGTCCAGACAGAAGAGCTATGTAGATTCTAAACGCAAGGAGACAGTTTACGAAAGCGGAGACCGAGTTTACCTTCGAGTATCTCCCCTACGAGGAAATAAGCGTTTTGGAGTTAAGGGAAAGTTAGCGCCACGCTTTGTAGGACCATATCGTGTTTTGGAACGTATGGGAGAGGTGGCCTACAAGTTGGAATTTCCCGAAGGATTGTCAGGAGTTCATGATGTATTCCACGTTTCCCAGTGGAAGAAGTGCCATGCGGAGATGGCTGATATACCACTAAGAGATACAATGCCATTGGAAAAGATTCAGTTGAATAACGATTTGACCTACGAGGAGAAACCAGTTAAGATTCTCGAGTTTGCGAGCCGAGTTACCCGCATCAAGGTTATCAAGTTTTGCAAAGTTCAGTGGAGCCACCATACGGACGATGAAGCCACCTAGGAGCGAGAGGAAGATTTGCTAAAGGACCACCCTCACCTATTTTCTAGCCAACCCGAATCTAGAGGGCGAGATTCATCTTAAGGGGGGTAGGTTTGTAACATCCCAAAATTTTAATTTGGTATGTTATACATTAGATCATCAATGCATATAATATTTTATTCTACGCAACTCAAGGACCCACGGAGAGAGTTGGGGATTTCGTTATTTTCATATTTGAGTTTTCTCAAATTTTGAGAATAGGATCATTTGATTTTAATTATTTTATCATCAACTATTTCTATTACAAAAATATGAGAGAGGGAATAAAATGACTTTCCCAAAATAAAGAAATATTGAGGATTTAATAATAAAATCAAATAAGATTTTATTTTGGAGTTTTTCGCCCTTTTTATTGAATTTAGGAAAAATGTGCATTTTTCAAAATTGCATTTAGGCCCCAAATAAATGTTCTTCTTGTCCGGCTTGATTTTAGAAGCCAGGGGAAATTTATTTCGTGATTTTTGGAGTCCGTTTAGTATTTCTTTTATTTGTTTTTCTGCGTGGAATTATTTTAAAAAAACGTGAACCGACTTCGGGCCGTACCCGAGCGGGACTCCGCCCGGGGCAGCCTTTAAATAGCCGCCCCAGCCCACCAGCCGCCGCCGCCAGCCCACCCGCGCCCGCGCCCCAAACCCTAGCCGGCCCGATCCGCCGCCGCCGCGCTCGACCCGCGCCGCCGCCGCCGCCTCGCCGGAGCCACCGCCCGCCGGAGCCGCCGCCCGCCGCCGTCGCGACCCACCGCCCGAGGTGCCTCGTTTTCCGCACTGCCTGTTTTTTCTCGAAAATAGTTCGGTTTTTCCGTCTGTTTTTCGCCCTTTTTTTAGTTTTCGTTTTTATTTTTTTTAGATCGGTTTTTTCGGTTTAGGTTAAATAGCAAACGTTCGTTCGTTCATTCGTTTTAACGAACGTATTCGTCGTTTAGATCCAGTTAACGAATGTTCATTTGTTAAGCTGTTCGTGGTTTTTCTTTTTCTCGGATTTATTCCGCGATTTTTCCGATCGCGATTTCTGATCCGATTTTCGTTTTAGTACAACTTTTCGCTCGTTTATCGGAATCAGGCGATCCAAGCGCCTGGAGTTTCATCTCGAAACCCTCTTTCCGAATAACCAACTTAAACAAGTTTTTGCTTCTGTAAAATTTGACTTAGATCTAGATTAGTAAAATGAAGCTGTTTTCTTTCGCCGTTTGACTTCGGTTGCTTCGTTTGATTTGATTCTTTTTGCAATCCGGAGTTCTTAAGTTGAACTTTCTGGTTAGATCTTTTATTTGAGTTTTACCCGTGCATTAGATGAGTACTTATTGTATGATTGTTTTTTTGTTTGCGATAGAATACCCTGAGTGCGCCGCCTTTTACTTCGAGTCTCTAGGTTTAGCGGATCATCAGCAAGGCATGTAACACTTTGATCATACCTTTTCTACTACCCAGTTTTATTGCATTAGATCAATCCTCAAACATTGCATGATTAGGATCTAATTAAATTGTGGGATGGGAAGTAGTTGAGGTAGTACCTATTACCTGTTTTAATATCAAACCCTTGGGAGCTACTTATACGTTTGCTTATATTGCCATGCTATGCTAGTAGACGTGGATTGGGTGAGTGTATTCATGACAGATGTGAGTTTGTGAATTAAGGGATTATCTAAGGTGGCAACTTAAACACACATCTGGGTCGATTGAGGTACCTGGGTATTCCAGGATTGCCTGTTGTTTTTCCTTATGGACCGCCACCCAGACTCAAAGGGATCATAAGATTATTCATGCTAGAAACTTCCGTGTGCAGCCACAAGCTATTATGGGCTCTGGCATAGTTGATTAAGTCATGCGAACTCTTACAGGGTAGACTAGCAGATGTAGGGGAAAGTAGGTGTACCGGTCTATCCATCGTAAGGTGCTAGCGCTTCTGAAAGACTATGTCTCGGTCATCCGTTTCTCAAGCATCAGGTAGTGCGAGAAATCTAACGGAGGCGATCGAGTCTTGTGGGGAAAAGTGCGCAAAACTCTGCAGAGTGTATAAATTAATCAAGATTAGCCGTGTCCCCGGTTATGGACGTTTTGAGTATCTAGTACTTGGATATCATGTGAATCTCATCATGTTACTTCTAAATTAATCTTGTTGGGTTTTTAATGCTGATTACTTTTAATTGGGATTAAGGATGCTGTCAACCATTCTCAATGTTTCACAACCACCATGATAGTTAACTAAAAATTTATTCCTTTGCAGTAGGGAAAAATTGGCTTTACGCAAAAACTGTAACCATAGAGCTTTCCACCAGCCATATATGCATGTAGCATAGCTTATTCCATCATTATTCACTATGTGTTACATTGCCAGCATATTCCATGTGCTGACCCGTTTTCGGGCTGCAACGTTTTATGTTGCAGATTTTTCAGACAACGAGTAAGGTGCTTTTAGGTCGTGGTTCTATAATCAGTGATGCCGTTGGAGTTGATGGACTCGCTTATCTTCCATGTCTTCCATTGTTATCGTTATTAGATGGCCTTAAGCCATATTTATATTAATAAGTTCTCTTTTGAGACATTCGATGTAATAAGTGTGTGATTGCTACTCTGTTATAAATCCTCCAAGTACTGTGTGGTGTCAGCATTACTGATCCACGGATGACACCTGAGCACAGAGATCAAACTGTTTGAGGTCTGGTCGCTACAGGAATTCATGATCCATCACTTCGTCAGTGAAGCAGAGGGGCTGTGCGGCGCCTCTATGCCGGGCTATGTGGCTACGCAGTTCGACTGAGTCCGGTTGGCTGTATTCGGCTCGGCCGGACTTGTCGATGGTGTATCCGGCGTAACGATCATCATTACGTGTTGGGGCGCGCCCCCGCGATCTGTAGATCGATCTTGGCTGTCCTGCCTTGTTTTCCAGTATATCTTGCAGGTCTTGCCTATTGCCTCGGGCCGTAGTGTATTGGCGTGGGTGTGCGGGCTGGTATTCAGGCTGATATGCCATTTTATCCCGGCCACGAGGTGGTCGGTCAGCCGTGTGGCGCTCGAGTCCATATTCCTCAGCTGCCAGGACATTAGTCCATCTGTCTATGAGCAGGTCTTGATCAGCTTGGAGCTGCTGCTGCTTCTTTCTTAGGCTCCTCGCAGTGGCCATAAGCCGGCGCTTGAAGCGCTCTTGCTGCACGGGGTCCTCAGGCACGCCGAACACGTTGTTGCTGAGGCTAATCTTGTCTTCGGAGGGGGGCATGTAGTTGTCCTCCTCCGGGTATCCGTCCGTCGCCTGTTCGTCTGGGCTGACCTGCCCGTCTTCCTGTTCGGCCTGCTCGAAGGCAGGCTGATCGGGGTTGTATTCGTCTTCGGCACCATCCAGATTGTTTTCGTCTCCTGTGCCGGTATTGCTGTGGCGGGGCTTGGAGCGGCGCCGACGACGTCCATGCTTTGCTTTCTTCCCTGAGGGGTTATCCTCCATTGCCTCATCACCATTGGTTTCCTTCGGGGTGTCCACCATATATATATCATATGAGGAGGTGGGTGTCCACCACCCCGTGGGCGGTGGTTCCTGTTCTTCTCCTACATCGTCGTCCATACCGTCGATGTCTTTAGAGTCGAAGTCAAGCACGTCGGTTAAATCATCAATCGTGGCAATGAAGTGGGTGGTGGGTGGGGAACGAATTTCTTCGTCGTCTGCTTCCCACTCGAGCCGGACATAGTTCGGCGAAGAGTCTCCTGACAAAGAGAGAGACTTTAACGATTTCAGCACATCGCCAAAGGGCGAGTGCTAGAAGATATCCGCAGTGGTGAACTCCATTACCGGAGCCCAACCAGATTCGGCGGGCTCGGGAGTGCGCGGACTGGAACCTACAGCCGAATACGAGTTTGGGGGTCCGGTGTCACAGGCTTCCTTGGGGGTGAAGTCTGTGTTCGGCTCTACCGCCGATGGTTGTGTGGTCTCTGGGGCGGGCTCCATCCACCCCACCTCGGGCGACGCAATTTGCCCCGGATTTAGGTCCAAGGCTCCTGCTAGGGCGATACCCCGAGCATTGACCGACAACAGGTCTAAGCCTTGCTCATCATGACTGTCCGGCGCTCCTGGCACGGGCCCGAATCCGTCGAAGATCAAGCCTCCGTGGATATCTGCCGTGTAGTTCAGGTTTCCGAATCTGACCTGGTGGCCAGGGGCATAGCTGTCGATCTGCTCCAGATGGCCAAGCAAATTGGCACGCAGTGCGAAGCCGCCGAACATGAAGATCTATCCAGGAAGAAAAGTATCACCCTGGACCGTGTTGTTGATGATTGAAGGAGCCATCAAGCCTTGCAGCGACGACACAGAGGAACTCTCAATGAAAGCACCAATATCGGTTTCAAAACCGGCGGATCTTGGGTACGGGGTCCCGATCCGTGCGTCTAAGGCTGTTGGTAACAAGAGGCAAGGGACACAATGTTTTACCCAGGTTCGGGCCCTCTTAATGGAGGTAAAACCCTACTTCCTGCTTGATTGATATTGATGATATGAGTTTTTACAAGAGTTGAGCTACCACGAGATCGTAGAGGCTAAACCCTAGAAGCTAGCCTATGATCATTATGATTCTGTCTCTAAGGACTAAACCCTCCGGTTTATATAGATATCGGAGAGGGGAGTCGGTTACAAAGAAGGAAACACAATATCCGGATTGCCAAGATTGTCTTCCATGCAAAGGAGAGTCCCATCCGGACACGGGACGAAGTCTTGAGTCTTGTATCTTCACGGTCGAACAGCCCGCCAAAGTATATAGCCCGGCTGTCCGGATACCCCCTAATCCAGGACTCCCTCAGTCGTCAACTAGAGAGCTATGTTGGCTATTTTCCTTTAGCCTTGCTGTTTCTTGAGAATCATGTGGGGAGGATGACCCTGCACTCTTTAAACGAGTAGCGCGTCTCACAGTAACCCACTGGGGTGACTGTCTCATCATAAGTGATTGATGAGGGATATAAAAGAGCATTAGTTTGATGTATGAGCATAGTTAATAGACATATGTAGTATGTATCAAAAATAGGAAGGCATGTCATTATCAAAGGTATAATGTGTAAAGTAAGCATATGCAATTTAACCAAATTTGAAGCAATACAAGCTAGACACCATATGCAACATGCAACCACATTCGACAGCGCGAAGTTAAAGAAACCACCTGGGATGGTTGTGTGTGGCAATTGATATCATCAACTGCAGAGCAACATTTATTGTCTCCATCTGCTGATACTACACCCTTTAGAGCGCTGAAACGCTTAGTGCTTATCTTCGAATTACACTGGAGAGACTTCTGTCTTTTGTTTTGTGTACTCATCAACATTGCATTAGAGTCTGAAATACCCATGCATAAAAAAACAATAGTGTGAGTATGGGTGAAGTGTGTGCACGAGTAGTATAGTGTAAAAGTAGCAGATAGCAGGTCGGTGAGAAATAAATGACAGGAGACATATGATAGCTCTAAGACATGCATGGCACACGAAATTACTAGAGTCTAGGATTTTGAAATATGAGCACAATGATGGCTGGAAAATGCAGATGGTCCTCCAGCACCCCACAAGGTGTTGTCCTATGAAAATAACAGTTGATTGAAAACAAATAGGTTAGTCCATTTTTTGTGCACCATCCGATTAACAAAGAATGGGAAGATCACCTTCATCTACCTCCAGCCAGTCAGTGTTGACGATCTTCCTCAAAACTCCAGCGACGACCGGCGCAACCCCCTGCCTTCGCCCTCCCCTCGACCTCACCGCACCGCCATGTTTGGCACCGCCCCCCGGCTATCCCTTCAAGCCCTACCGACCTCCAGATCGGGCGCAAGTAGCTCCTGCGCCCCACACCCCTATGATAGACACCGATGTGTCGCTTCCTCGGTGAACAGGCGGACTAGGTGCTCTGCGCGCCTAAGCGGGTGTTGCTTCTTTTAATTGTGAATCAACTGACCCTGAATTGAAATCCAGGCGTGCTACTGACCTCTAGCCAAGGTGAAATAGTAAATGGGAGCAAACCTTGTGCATTTAGTATCACGGAGAAGATGCAATAAGAAGCGCTCAACTAGTTCCTTTCGTGGGATGAATATGGTGTGAGCAGAGACGTAAGATTTGCATGAATAAGGCAAGAGGAGTACCTCTTTCTGCTGGCAGTGTTGTGTCCTCTTTTTGTTTTTCCAACGATCTTCTTGTGGTTTGCTGGAAATGAGAAGTTGTAGAGGACGTTTGATCCTTGGACGAACCCACGGCCAAGTTGTTGAGTGTGGTGTGGTGAGCGTATGTCAGTGGCAGGGAACCAGATCCGAGGCGGCAAATGACGGTGTAGCGGGAACAGCTCTGGTGCGGTGGATGGTTGCGACAGTGGAGCGGCAGTGGTGAGGCACGGGATGGCGTGGTCGAAGTGGTTCTGGTACAGCACACGTCGGCGTTGGCGTCGTGCAGGCAGCTCTGCCTCGGCTTGAGCTGCTAAGTCCTTGAGGGCTTTGCGATTGCGGTTGCGTTGGACGACGATGTCGGGGTACCAGCTCCAACATGATGGGGTGGAGGACAGAGGAGGCTCGACTTTCGCGGCTGGTGGAGATGGCGTTTTGGTGTCCATGGAGTATGAAATTGGGAAATATAGGGAATGGGAACTAAGGGGAAACAATGTTTTGATTTCGGACGCGCTTGTTTGAAATTTGGGGAAAGTTACAAGCTTTGCCCCCATCTAAAATTTTGGACATATTGCAGGTCGGGGGTAGGATAGTAATCTCACGTGTCCCAAATGGTGGGTGATACGTCTCAACGTATCTATAGTTTATGAAGCATTCATGCTATTTTATTATCTGTTTTGAATGATTACGGGCTTTACTATACACTTTTATATTACTTTTGGGACTAACCTACTAATCGGAGGCCCAGCCCATATTGTTGTTTTATTGCCTGTTTCAGTATTTCGAAGAAAAGGAATATCAAACGGAGTCCAAACGGAATGAAACCTTCGGGAGCGTGATTTTTGGAACGAACATGACCCGGGAGACTTGGAGTACAAGCTAGGGAAGCTTCGAGGAGGCCAGGAGATAGGAGGGCGCGCCCACCCCCTGGGCACTTTCCCCTATCTCGTGGGCCCCTCGAGGCTCCCCTGACCGACTTCTTTCGCCTATATATTCCCATATACCCTAAAACCATCGAATACGAAGATAGATCGGGAGTTCCGCCGCCGCAAGCCTCTGTAGCCACCAAAAACCTCTCGGGAGCCCGTTCCGGCACCCTACCGGAGGGGGGATCCCTCACCGGTGGCCATCTTCATCATCCCGGTGCTCTCAATGATGAGGAGCGAGTAGTTCACCCTCAAGGTTGAGGGTATGTACCAGTAGCTATGTGTTTGATCTCTCTCTCTCTCTCTCTCTCTCTCTCTCTCTCTCTCGTGTTCTCTCTATGGCACGATCTTGATGTATTGCGAGCTTTGCTATTATAGTTGGATCTTATGATGTTTTCCCCCCTCTACTCTCTTGTAATGGATTGAGTTTTCCCTTTGAAGTTATCTTATCGGACTGAGTCTTCAAGGATTTGAGAACACTTGATGTATGTCTTGCCGTGCTTATCTGTTGTGACAATGGGATATCACGCGATCCACTTGATGTATGTTTTGGTGATCAACTTGCGGGTTCCGCCCATGAAGCTATGCATAGGGGTTGGCACATGTTTTCGTCTTGACTCTCCGGTAGAAATTTTGGGGCACTCTTTGAAGTACTTTGTGTTGGTTGAATAGATGAATCTGAGATTGTGTGATGCATATCATATAATCATGCCCATGGATACTTGAGGTGACATTGGAGTATCTAGGTGACATTAGGGTTTTGGTTGATTTGTGTCTTAAGGTGTTATTATAGTATCAACTCTATGATAGATTGAACGGAAAGAATAGCTTCATGTTATTTTACTATGGACTCTTGAATAGATAGAACAGAAAGGATAACTTTGAGGTGGTTTCGTACCCTATCATAATCTCTACGTTTGTTCTCCGCTATTCGTGGCTTTGGAGTGACTCTTTGTTGCATGTTGAGGGATTGTTATATGATCCAATTATGTTATTATTGTTGAGAGAACTTGCACTAGTGAAATTATGAACCCTATGCCTTGTTTCCTACCATTGCAATGCCGTTTACGCTCACTTTTATCATTAGTTACCTTGCTGTTTTTATATTTTCAGATTACAAAAAACTATATCTACCATCCATATTGCACTTGTATCACCATCTCTTCGCCGAACTAGTGCACTTATACAATTTACCATTGTATTGGGTGTGTTGGGGACACAAGAGACTCTTTGTTATTTGGTTGCAGGGTTGTTTGAGAGAGATCATCTTCATCCTACGCCTCCTACAGATTGATAAACCTTAGGTCATCCACTTGAGGGGAATTTGCTACTGTCCTACAAACCTCTGCACTTGGAGGCCCAACAACGTCTACAAGAAGAAGGTTTTGTTGTAGACATCAAGCTCTTTTCTGGCGCCGTTGCCGGGGAGGCTAGGTAAGCGGCACTCACACCCCGTCAACTAAGATCTTTTATGGCGTTGTTGCCGGGGAGGTGAGTGCTTGAAGGTATATCTTTAGATCTTGCAATCGAATCTTTTTGTTTCTTGTTTTATCACTAGTTTAGTTTATAAAAGAAAAACTAAAAAAATGGAGTTAAGGTTGTCTCATACGCTTTATCTTTTTAATATCTTTCGTGAGAATGATGGAAAGGAAAATTGTGCTCAATTGCTAGAAGAAGAATGCATTAAAATGCTTGGTACTAAATCTTTGAATGATGAGCATGATTGCAATGTTGTTAGTATGAACTCTTTGAATATCCATAGTACTAATGATGATTCACTAGTTATGATGAAAATATCTCTTATAAGCATGTCGATTTTTGTGGAGTAGATTGGGTTTGCAAGTACACACCAGATGGGGAAAATAGATATTGCAAGAGGCATAAGTATTTAGAAACTAAAGGGTTGCAAGAAAGTCTTGATGTTTGTGCTGAAAAATTCAATATTTTTCGCGCTCCGTGTGAACTTTGCAATGAACGTGATCATTTAAATCTCCAATGCAAATTGTTTCATGATCGAATCGTGTCCAAAAATTGTGATAGCTTGATTACCCTTGGGCATCATAAAGAGCTTAGTCTTCTTTTGGGGTATGAAGAAATGAAATGTATAACTGAGGGTATTCCAAAATTTAATCTTGATAGATGTCTTGATTTTGATCTACAGAAGATTTATTTGTATTGTTAGGTGAATTGCATTGAAAATCCTTATATTGCCAATTACCTAAAGAAAAGAAAGCAATTAGAAGATGAAGAGAATACTAATGAAAGGGAAGAGACTTCCCAATATCCTCGTATTATTTCTTATGATGAATCAGGTAACGAGGAGGAGCTTTCTATTCAACCAATCTCATCAATAAGGAGCTCAAAGAAGAAGGTTGAACCCGCACATAATGTGAAGAAGAAAAAGAAAAGAAGGAGTAACAAAGGTAAAAAGGTATCCCTCCTAAGTGATGTTGCTCCTACTACTCATTGTGATGATGATAATTGCTATACTATTGGTGATATCCATATTTTTAATGATGAGAGTGATTATGTTTATGATATAAAAAGACCCAAGCTTGGGGAAACTATGTTTGATAAGGATGAATTATTTGAGAATATATTTGCTGAAATTAATGTTTGTCCCAAGCTTGGGGATGCTACGTTTAATGAAGATGATATTTTTAGCATCCCAAGTTTTGATATGCAAAGTTGTTATGATGATAGCATGCCTCTTACCTATGATGATTATATTGATGAAAGTGGGTTTGGAAGAGTGTCAACTTTAGGAAGTCGTGATCCCACTATTTTGGAGGATGTTGAATTTTATTGTGATGAATACGAAAGTGGATTTGGAAGAGTGTCAACTTTATTTAGTTATTCCACTATCTTGGGAGAGGTTTCAGTCGATTATGAGGAGAACGAAGTTGCTACTTATGATGATTATTGTGATGAAACTTATGCTATAAAAAGTAGTGATGATTATATTCATAAAACTTGTCATGATTATGAGTACCCTTTTTCTGAATATTACACTTTTAATGTGGAAACAATTTTTAGTGTTCAAGTCTCTTATGATACTCCCACTATTCCGAATGAGAAGAATTTTGCTTATGTGGAGAATAGTAAATTTTCTATGCTTGTAGATCATGTAAAGAATGCTTTAGGTGCTGGTTATATTGTTGAATTCATTCATGATGCTACTGAAATTTTTTATGAGGGAGTAACATATGCTTGTAGGAATTGCAATAATATCAAGTTTCCTCTCTATGTGCTTCAAGTTTTGAAGTTATGCTTGTTTTGCCTTCCTATGCTAGTTGATTATTGTTCGAATAAGTTGTTTGCTCACAAAATCCCTATGCATAGGAAGAGGGTTAGGCTTAAATGTGCTAGTCATATGCTTCATGATGCTCCCGTTATGTTTCAATTCTTATCTTTTATGTGAGCATCATTGCCATCATCATGCCTAGCTAGAAAGGCATTAAATAAAAGCGCTTGTTGGGAGACAACCCAATATTTATCCTTACTGTTTTTGTGTGTCCACATGATTATGCTACTGTATTAATCATGTTTTATAGCTTTTGTTTCAATGAAGTGCCAAGTAAGACCTATAGGATAGCTTACGGTGATAGTTATGTTGATCCTGCTGAAAATCAGAAACTTTTGCACCCAGTAAATTAGTTTTGATAATTCACAAAAACGTGCTTATTGTCTGATTATTTTTGCTCTGGATTGGTGCGCAAATTGCTTAGGACTTCCTAATTTTGTAGGATTTTTGGAGTTCCAGAAGTATACGTTTGATACAGATTATTAAAGACTGTTCTGTTTTTGACAGATTCTGTTTTCCATGTGTTGTTTGCTTATTTTGATGAATCTATGAGTAGTATCGGAGGGTATGAACCATAGAGAAGTTGGAATACAGTAGATATTACACCAATATGAATCTATAATGAGTTCATTACAGTACCTAAGTGGTGGTTTTATTTTCTTATACTAACGGAGCTTACGAGTTTTCTGTTGAGCTTTGTGTTGTGAAGTTTTCAAGTTTCGGGTAAAGATTCCATGGACTATGGAATAAGGAGTGGCAATAGCCTAAGCTTGGGGATGCCCCGGATGGCATCCCCTCTTTCGTCTTCGTTCATCGGTAACTTTACTTGGAGCTATATTTTTATTCACCACATGATATGTGTTTTGCTTGGAGCGTCATTTTTCTTTTGTTAGTATTTGCTTGTTGTTATTTAGAATAATGTTTTGCATCTTTAGTTTCAATAAAAATGTCAAGGATAGCCTTTACCATGCTTATTTGCTAGTATACATGTTGCTGTTTCAAAACAAAAAGTTTACCGCTGTTGCAAAAATTCCCTAGAAAACTCAGAGAATCATATAATGTTGAAACTTTTTGAATATTGAGCTCTGATAAATCTTCTACAGCGTACTATTTTTCTCATAATTTTTGGAGTTAGGGAAGTACTGATGCTCTTGCATTCTTTACAGACTATACTGTTTTGGCAGATTGCTGTTATGTTTGCATTGTTTGCATATGTTTGCTTGTTTGATGATTCTATTTGAGGATAGGAGTATTAAATATGCAGAGGCACTTAGTATGCAATGTTGAATAATAATTTTAGTGATTTGTTACAGTAGAAAATGATAAGGTTTTGCATTGGTTTATACTAACCTATCTCACGAGTTCTTGTTGAGTTTGGTGTGGATGAAGCTTTTGATAAAAAGAGAAACCATGATATGAGAGGAATTAAGGAGACACAAAAGCTCAAGCTTGGGGATGCCCAAGGCACCCCAAGATAATATTTCAAGAAGTCTCAAGCATCTAAGCTTGGGGATGCCCCGGTTGGCATCCCACCTTTCTTCTTCAACAACTATCGGTTAGTATCGGTTGAGCCTAAGTTTTTGCTTCTTCACATGAGTTGTGCTATCTTTGCAATGCCATTTTATTTTGTTTTGCTTGCTGTTTGAATAAAATACCAAGATCTGAAATTCTTAAATGAGAGAGAGTCTTCACATAGTTATATAATTATTTAGCTACTCATTGATCTTCACTTATATCTTTTTGGAGTAATTTGTCATTTACTCGTGTGCTTCACTTATATCCTATGAGTAAATGGTTGAATGAGTTGAATGTCATAAATCGGAAATTATATATGTCTCATTTGCTTATCCCATGGGGAATGACTTCGCATCTAAGGAGTAGAGGTTGTAAATTTATTGAAGGTTAGCAATCATTGTATTGGTCATTTGAACAATTCATGAAAGAATATTGAAGAAAGAGAGATTTCACATATAAATATACTATCTTAGACATCTTTTATAATTGTGAGCACTCATTAAGTATGACATGCTAAAGAGTTGATGTTGGACAAGGAAGACAACGTAATGGGTTATGTTTTTTCACATCTCAGTTAAAGTATATTGTCATGGATCATTCAAACATGTTGAGCTTGCCTTTCCCCCTCATGCTAGCCAAAATTCCTTGCACCAAGTAGATATACTACTTGTGCTTCCAAATATCCTTAAACCCAGTTTTGCCATGAGAGTCCACCATACCTACCTATGGATTGAGTAAGATCCTTCAAGTAAGTTGTCAGCGGTGCAAGCAATAAAAATTGCTCTCTAAATATGTATGATCTATTAGTGTGAAGAAAATAAGCTTTATACGGTCTTGTTATGGAAGCAATAAAAGCGACGGACTGCATAATAAAGGTCCATATACAAGTGGCAATATAAAGTGACATTCTTTTGCATTAAGATTTTGTGCATCCAACCATAAAAGCGCATGACAACCTCTGCTTCCCTCTGCGAAGGGCCTATCTTTTACTTTATGTATTTTACTTTTATGCAAGAGTCAAGGTGATTTTCACCTTTCCCTTTTTCATTTTATCCTTTGGCAAGCACCTTGTGTTGGAAAGATCCTGATATATATATATATATATATATATATATATATATATATATATATATCCAATTGGATGTAAGTTAGCATGAACTATTATTGTTGACATCACCCAAAGGTGAATACGTTGGGAGGCAACACTATAAGCCCCTATCTTTCTCAGTGTCCGATTGAAACTCCATAACCATTAGTATTGCGTGAGTGTTAACAATTGTAGAAGACTATATGATAGTTGAGTATGTGCAGTTTGCTAAATCAAAGCTCTGACATAGACCCTTCCAGAAAATAGGATGAATTGTAATTGTTTGATGACTAAGAATGAAGTTTGCTAGTTTTCAAGAAAGTTTATGGCCTATGCTTTAACATGTGAATAGCTTGTTACTTGTTCATGAGAAGTTTTATGAGATGAACTACTGTTATGACATATAATCATGCTAGAAAAGGTGACTGAAATTATCATTGATCAAACTTGTGCACCTTCTAGCATTAACACTTCATAAATTCTTTCTTTATCATTTACCTACTCGAGGACGAGCAGGAATTAAGCTTGGGGATGCTGATACGTCTCCAACATATCTATAATTTATGAAGCATTCATGCTATTTTATTATTTGTTTCGAATGATTACGTGCTTTATTATACACTTTTATATTACTTTTGGGACTAACCTACTAACCGGAGGCCCAGCCCATATTGCTGTTTTATTGCCTATTTCAGTATTTCGAAGAAACAGAATATTAAACGGAGTCCAAACGGAATGAAACCTTCGGGAGCGTGATTTTTGGAACGAGCATGACCCGGGAGACTTGGAGTACAAGCCAGGGAAGCTTCGAGGAGGCCAGGAGATAGGAGGGCGTGCTCACCCCCCTTAGGCATGCCCCCCTGTCTCGTGGGCCCCTCGAGGCTCCTCGACCGACTTCTTTCGCCTATATATTCCCATATACCCTAAAACCATCGAATACGAAGATAGATCGGGAGTTCCACCGCCGCAAGCCTCTGTAGCCACCAAAAACCTCTCGGGAGCTCGTTCCGGCACCCTGCCGGAGGGGGGATCCCTCACTGGTGGCCATCTTCATCATCCCGACGCTCTCCATGACGAGGAGGGAGTAGTTCACCCTCAGGCTTGAGGGTATGTACCAATAGCTATGTGTTTGATCTCTCTCTCTCTCGTGTTCTCTCTATGGCACGATGTTGATGTATCGCGAGCTTTGCTATTATAGTTGGATCTTATGATGTTTTCCCCCCTCTAATCTCTTGTAATGGATTGAGTTTTACCTTTGAAGTTACCTTATCGGATTGAGTCTTTAAGGATTTGAGAACACTTGATGTATGTCTTGCCGTGCTTATCTGTGGTGACAATGGGATATCACGTGATCCACTTGATGTATGTTTTGGTGATCAACTTGCGGGTTCCGCCCATGAACCTCTGCATAGGGGTTGACACACATTTTCGTCTTGACTCTCCAGTAGAAACTTTGGGGCACTCTTTGAAGTACTTTGTGTTGGTTGAATAGATGTTGTCTGATGCATATCGTATAATCATGCCCATGGATACTTGAGGTGACATTGGAGTATCTAGGTGACATTAGGGTTTTGGTTGATTTGTGTCTTAAGGTGTTATTCTAGTATGAACTCTATGATAGATTGAACGGAAAGAATAGCTTCATGTTATTTTACTACGGACTCTTGAATAGATAGAACAGAAAGGATAACTTTGAGGTGGTTTCGTACCCTACCATAATCTCTTCGTTTGTTCTCCGCTATTAGTGGCTTTGGAGTGACTCTTTGTTGCATGTTGATGGATTGTTATATGATCCAATTATGTTATTATTGTTGAGAGAACTTGCACTAGTGAAATTATGAACCCTATGCCTTGTTTCCTACCATTGCAATACCGGTTACGCTCACTTTTATCATTAATTACCTTGCTGTTTTTATATTTTCAGATTACAAAAACCTATATCTACCATCCATATTGCACTTGTATCACCATCTCTTTGCCGAACTAGTGCACTTATACAATTTACCATTGTATTGGGTGTGTTGGGGACACAAGAGACTCTTTGTTATTTGGTTGCAGGGTTGTTTGAGAGAGACCATCTTCATCCTACGCCTCCTACGGATTGATAAACCTTAGGTCATCCACTTGAGGGAAATTTTCTACTGTCCTACAAACCTCTGCACTTCGAGGCCCAACAACGTCTACAAGAAGAAGGTTGTGTAGTAGACATCAGTGGGTGGGATAGATTTCGGCCGAGCGCATGGGTGTTTAGGCACCGACGGCGTATGAATGCTTCTCGGAGGCGGTTGAGACTGGCATCTTGGTGAAGTTACAAACCTACCCCTGTTTAGACCTTTGGACATCAGGTCGATATTCTACATGGGCCAGAGTTAGGACAGTAATTTCCTACCATGAAACATTAGTCTCGCGTGGCTTCGGGTGACCAGATGCTTATTTGGCGCTTCGTTCAATATTTGGGAGGAGAAGCATTAATGTTTTTGTTTCTCTTGAATTGAACTTTCAGGATTTGTCAAACTTCACAAATCTTGACTCTTGAAAATCCTAAAACTACGATTATTTTGGAATGGAGGGGGTACATTTGAATACACACTGTAAACTAGTATATATTAAGAAAATATGCATCTTACCCATGCATGGTTCGGGATATAATCTCCTTTGTTGCAAAAAAATAGTTAGACATGCATATGAATGTATAGCATGTTCAAACGCACAACGAAGATTGATGCACCCTTTTAGATCTGATTTACAATTGCCATTATCTCAGATTCAAATAGATGAATGCACATCTTATGAATTCAAATCTTCGAAACACCCTTTATGTATTCTATTTCGTAGCTAGCAATTTGGAATGTATCCATGTAAGTGACAATGTATAAAGTGCTTCACACTAACAACATGGAGTGCACTAATTAATGTTTATATATGAATTGCAAAAGCAATGCATTATCAGGATTTCAAACCACTCTCACCCTATGGATCGATAATATGAAATAAACACATGCACATGTTATATCAATAGAGTATGCGTGTCTGATAGACCGATGTTCGTTCATACGCAAATTGCAAAATTCATGATCTCATCCAAAATATAATAATGCCATTTATATTCTAATTTGATGTGTAGAACCGCCTTTTACAGATAGATGCACTATGCATTGGCCCGTTCTCACACATGCACTATATCTCTCTCTATCTAACGCATAAGTGAACACACTTTGTATACGTCGGCATTTCTCGCTCACACATGCTCACAATCTCTCTCGAGGTGTCGTGGTGTCTCACACACACACTCTTTATATATATCTCCCTCTCTCTTTCTTACTACTATGTACCACTCTTTTCACTAATCTCAGTTGGAAAATACTATTTCTCTCACATGCATATATATACACACACGCGGTCTCTACTAGCCCTCTATAGGCACATATATGTGCCTACGTGTCTCCCGCATGCACATTATCTTTAGGCCTCTCTCGCACACATTGCCCCCCCCCACACACACCTCTCTCTTAGTAGTTGATAGATATGATTCCATCAGATCATTCGGTAGGACATCCCTGTTTGTTAGGCTGGATGGTAATATGAGGCAAAGTTTTACCTAAGTCCGGGCCATTGCAGTTGAGGAAAAAGCCTACTCATGGTACTGTATATTTGTGATAGGGGTGTGTACAAAGTACACGTGAATACCAGACATTATGCGTATGTGTATACTATCGACGAACTAGCCACCGGGCTTCTATAACATACTCGGGGCCTAGGCTTACAAATCATATATAGAGGGTTTATCATCAGTGGGGATAGAGTCCTCCATGACTCTGGTAGCTTAGTTTTGTATGCCGAGTCCTCCTCGCAGGTCTTCGTATAATGCGTCTTGGTCCAACCTATGTGGCGCTGGATGGAACCAACCCATGAGTCCTCATGTTGACCCACCACAACTAGAAATGATGTGCCCACCACACCCACACGATATCGGCCACTAAGAAAATAAGCATATACAATAGTACAGTATTATACATGAAAGTTAATTGCATGGTGCATCCAATAATATTTGTTCTGCATTGTGAATGTTTATATTTTCTCCTAAAATAATAGTGACGGGAAAGAGAAACGAAGGGCATATCTCTCCTTGTCTCCACCAGACACCCCCTCTTTCTACACCACTTTCACGTATGCACACAAACTATCTCTTGGCCCTCTAAAAGTATGCATGCCCCTGACATATTCGCACGTGACGGTCACCGTATTTCAAGCGAAAGCACTATACGGTCACTGGACTTCAGAATATGCTCATTACGGTCACCGTATACATTCTCGTGGTGATCATACGATATCTAGCTCACGATACGTCTTCGTATTTTGTTGATGACACTGACGGACATTGTATTTGATGCGTGCTCTGTATTTTGTTGACGACACTTGCCGTCATTGTATTTGAAGCGAAAGCACGATATGGTCACTGGACTTCAGAATAAGCTCATCACGGTCACCATATACATTTTGTGGTGCTAACCAACCTGTGGTTGGATGGTTAAGAGGACAGTGGTTTCCCCATCACACCACAGTTAAAGTCCTGATGCTCGCATTTATCCTGGATTAATTTCAGTATTTTCCAACGATGTGCGTTCATTGGGAGGAGACGTTCCCCTCGACTACGAGGCACCTACGGTGACTTTGTTAAATCTCAAGATCATATGTTGGCTCACTCTCTCGAAGGTGCTAATAGGGGTAGGATCTGCGTGTGTGCGCTCATTGTGGTGAGTGTTTGCACGTATATATGAGCGCTTGCGTCTGTACAGTGTTAAAAAATACATGTCGTGATTATACGGTCACTGGATCACCCATACAACTTCGTATTTTGTTGATGAGACCATCAATTGACCAGTCAAATGTTCCCCGTGGCGCAACTATCGTTGCACCATCAGCGCGCGTAACAATGGAGCCCACCTGTCAGCGCGTATATGAAAGAAAGAAATGGTAGTTTAAGTCTGTATTGTGTTAATAAAATACATTTCATGGTGGTCACACGATCACTGGCTTACCATACAGCTCTGTAATTTGTTGATTACACAATCAATTGACCAGTCAAATGGTCCACATTCAGCAGCGCACATTACCATAGGGCCCACCCGTCAGCGCGTATATGAAAGGCAGAAATGGTAATAAATAAGTGATCGGTGGGGATTCAAAGTCATGAGACCTCTGGTTGGCAGCCCGCACCCCCTAACCACAGCAGACAAGGATCGCCTTGTGATGATATGTTGATACGGCTGTTTTAATTGCACGCACGCACGAGCCACTATGGTGAATACAAACTGATCACACATGCGCACAAACACACCCGCAATGCCCGCATGCATGCATACAATACTCACACGTACGTACACATGCACACGCGCAACACTCGCAGGAACACACGCACACATCAGGTGTGCAACACTGACACATACACATGCACTCACGAACACACGCACGCACACATGCATGCAACACTGAAATGTACACATGCACGCCCGCTACACTCGCACGCCTGCATGCACACAACACACGACGCAAGACATACGCTCAACCTATACGTGCATGCACCTTTTGTTAAGGACATGGATTGTTACGGGTATTAATCTTATCTGTGATGAGAAGAACATTGATGTTCGCAATGGTCTTTATGAATCACAACGTATCGAACGGGCTATCAACGTATATATGAAAATTACAAAATTCTCTTACATTATATAGTAGGCTTATCTACATGAAATAGATGATGTCACACTCAATGAACAATCATCAGTTTATGAAATGCCTGCTTCTGACCGCCCTGGCCCACCAAAAGCTCCTCTGCCTTGCGCTGCCTACGTTGGGTCACTGACATGCAGGCCAGGAACACAACGATCCCACCCATTAGTGGAAGAATGGCGTAGTGTCGTACGTCAGAATCGAGGGCGCCGCTCGCTGCATGCCCGGCTGAACACGCCTCCTTGCTGCATTCAAACGCCTCCATGAAACCCATGTGGAAGCAAAGAAACCCTCTCTGGACACACGTCCGTTCATGACCGGGCCGACATTAAATGGAACGCCAGGCGAGCTCCTCCCATCCGCCGTCTATTTAATCTCCTATTTAAACGAGGCCAGACGCCGGCCAAGAATCGCACACCTTCGCCGCTCCCCTATCTCCTCCTTCAACATTTTGTCCACTCTTACAATGGCTTACTAAGAGTAGTTATCTGGCATCCAAGCCGGCTGGGTGGCCCGCCGAGCCCGCCGGATAGGAGCTATGCAGCTCGCTGATCCACCTCCCCCCTTGCTCGACGGAGCCAGTTGTCGCCCCAAGCCGGCACGCGGTTCAGCAACTCGCTGCTCCAGGCCAGCTCGACGAGGAGCGGCGAGCTGCTCCACACCGGCACGGCAGGGAGCATGGGCGTCATCGCTGCCGGCCATGCCACCGCCTCGTACCGCATCTCTCGTGTCTATGACCACATCTCCCATTTCTGTGGCCAAGACTCCCAGGCCTGCGGCCGCGCCATGCAAGCAGAGACAGCAGCCGGGTGCACGAAGAGCGACGAGTCAATGGTGAGCACCTCCGCGTCCACCGTAATCATCGAGGAGAAGTAGAACATGGGAGGCTGCCACGGCGACAATTTAGGATAGGTATTATTATACCTATGTTGTTCAGGACTAGCACCGCTTAGTTGATTTGAATGTAATAAAATCTGGCATGTTTGTATGAAAATCCAGTATTTTATATGAATTTTGTCATTGTTTATATGAAATATCGCCGTGTTTGCATGCATTTCGCCCGGTTGGTTGATTTGTTGACAAAATGTGTGTGGCTACGGTTGGACGTCGTAATTTGTGGGTCGCCGGTCGGTCTGCGGTCGGCTCGGGCATGGTGGTGGGACAAAAAAAGCACAGCTCGTGCAAGCTCATGTCCAATGCGTGCACTGGAGGATGTATGAGCATCCGAGCTCTTCCCCGTTCATCGGTGGCAAAGGCACAGGTGGACAAAGGGGTCGCCAATATTTTGGCTACCCCGGGCAAGATCCAAACAGCCCCTCCTAGCCCCACCCCTCCCAACACATTCAAATCCATCGTTCATCGTCAAATTTTGCCATGTGTTGTTTTCATGGATATTTTGCTGTGTGAAAACAAATTTAAATATGAACGAATAATCGGTGTCCGCGGCCTTCTGCAAGGACACATTAGGATGGCCTCATAGTAGTAGTAGTGTAGAGTACTACTAGTACTACTCCTACTAGATAGTGAGTGTTTACTACCTTATCTACGTACTAATTGCAACACATGCATGTGTTATTACTATAAAGACCACGTACGGAGTTGATGGTAATATTTGTGTAAGTTGGATGTCATATTATTGCTCGAACATGTGGTCAAAGTTAGCCTCCAAAACACATTTTATACCCTATATGGATTGAGGGAGTATATGCATTGCTGAGGTTTCTCTTAATCCTTGCGTGCAACGTTTTTATTGAAGCTTGAAATGTGAACATGTAATAGGAGGGACTATTACAACCCTTCCAAAAGAATTATACTACTAATGGTATGTACTCCCTCCGTTCACCATCTCACATGCTCAGTACTTTTGCGAACTATGGAAGTAACAAACTTATTCCACCATTCAGCATCTCTTATGGATGCATTGTGGATTTTAAATTGAGTCATATAGACCGTAAAGTAGGCACTTAGGGCATCCACAATGTATGCTTTTTCTTTCCTCTAAGCCCTCTCTGCTCTTAAAGGCAGGCCTCTATACATTGCATGAATTGCCTCTAACAAAAAATTGGCTAGCATCATGTCTAACCTTAGAGGATGCCTCTAACAATGTAAGAATCCATCTGGTCCCAGTTGTCAGCCTTAGGTAGCATATGAAAGTAGGAGTCCAAGCGAAATAGTACTGATTGGACAAATGTGTTGCTAATCAATACTTTTTTAATTTCTGCTTGGGCCCACCTTAGAGGCTGGTTAGAGTCTCTATACATTGTGGTTTTTTCATTTGATAAGAGGCAAACCATGTGGGGCCTACCTTAGAGGCAAGGCTCCATACATATTGGAGATTCCCTGTACGTAGTATTACTATTGATGTGTCCCATCAACTCGCAGAACAAGGAGAAGCTTTCTTAGTACACCGTCTCCCCACGGGCGCGGTGGCTCGCAGAGTTGCGGGATGAGGAGAAGCTTTCTTACGACGCCTACGCCCGCTCCCTCACCCATTCACGCGGTGGCTCGCAGGACGAGGAGAAAATTTTACTACTCCCTCTGTTACTCCTCGTCCCTAACTTGGTTAGAGAGATTATCATATTGTTTGAAATATATGTCTTTTAGTAGTAGGAGTAGTAGTACTACAGTGATTTCCTAGGAGTCCGTGGTGCAGCAAGCTACCCTAGGCTATATTACTACTCCCTCCTTTCCAGTTTATGGCTCAATTTCAAAATCTCTCCAACAAAGGTATATGGTGAATAGTGGAATTAATTTTGTAGTTTCACAAGTAATTAGTACCCTCGTTTTTCTCAAGAAGTTATGTTTACCGATGCATTAATTACAACGAATGCATGCATGACCACTAAATTTTCATGAACTTCTACATGCATTGGTGAGTTTTCTCTTGATTCTACTTGCATCGGGTGATTTAATGCACCTCAAAATCCAAACGAATTTTTTTAGATGATCCCTAAACCGGAAAGGAGGGAGTAGTATGTAGTACTACCTCCATAGTGCGTACATACTCCATAAAATCAGATTTTCCCAAAACTAAGTCACTCAACCTTTATTTGCTTGTTTCCCTTCCTACCTCGAACAGACTATGCCAAACTCCCATGTCTGCCGCGCAGGTGAAGACCCGCCCTTGCCTTTTTCAGTCCAGGTTTGTATCGATGGATCGTGCGAAGCAGCAAAAACCAAGCCGTGTCGTGTACTCATGCGTTGTTCTAAAAGAGTAGAGACGCTCGCTTTCATGAATTATGTACTTCCTCTTGACGACATGTGGGACATATAGCAACCGGTTCGACGTGTCATGCACCCAATAACAGTGCAGAACAGTAGGGGGGCGCACCCCTAGTTGTAGCGCTCCAGTAGTAGTAATGAGCAATGAGACGTGAAATCACAATGCCGCACCTTCCCAGACGGACGAAGGAACCATTGTTTCACACTTCACTGAATCCGCTTCGCCATCATCTCCTTCCTTCAACAAAATCATGTATTGTTTCTGCCATTGTTCCGTCTCAAGAGAGACGTGCATCGCCTTGGTACATCATGACACGTGGTACCGCATGACAAGCCATGCTCCCCCGCCCACTGCTCGGCAAAATCACCTCATTTCTACTACTTCCTCCGTCTCAATTTACAGGGCATGCACGTCATTCTGGTTGAGAATTTAACTAGCTTTATAGTACTATGTTATGAACAATATATGTTTAGAACTACATCCGCTTAAGAATCCAATGATATACTTTTTGTGACATAGTAACTCATATTTACTTAGTCAAATGGATGACCTAGAACTACATGCATGCCCTATAAACTAAGACGGAGGGAGTAGTATCTTTTTAGATCAATAAAGTCAGGATTCACCAAGGAGCAAAACCAAGTCATAGGCTGCTCCTGTCTTGTTGGCGTAGCAACTCAAGCAGGGTCAATCCGCACACGAAATGGAGACACACTTAACAGGACCCCTTTGGCCGACATGTGGTTCATCCACCATCTTGTTCCACGTGCGATGGACCAAATTGCAGTTCGGATCAACAGTTGGACTTGGAGGCACCTCGGTCGTAGAGCCGCAGTAGTAGTAAATGATCAATGAGGGGTCAAATCACAAAGCCCCACCTTTCCCGCATTAAGTTGGACGGACAAAGAAAGCATCATTTCACTCTAGGGCGCAAGAGCATAAAGAAAATATAAAACCAATAATGTGTGCGGCAGCTACCTAGGGCACCCTAGGGTAGGAGACTCCACTACAAATCCGCTTCTCCCTCGTCCTCTTGAAGAAAATCGATGATGCATGCGGCGAGTAGGGTTTGTAGAAGTAGTACGGCGTACGGGGCCATGGCGTAGTAAACAGGAGAGGGATTGAGTTCAACTAGACACCTTAACACGGGTGGGCCGCTTGGTTTTACGGGAACGAGGAAGCATTTTGGGTTCGAGGACCAATGGAGATATACGTAGTACAAAAAATTGTGGACGTAGGTTCGACCGAAAGGCATTGGTGCATGGGCCCTGCATTTTGATATACCCGCGGCCGCGTGAAATTTGCTACTCAAAATAATGCATAAAAGTTCCTCCAAAAACAACTATAACTAATGGGAAGTGAATGCATGCTTAAAATGAATATGTAATACAAAGAGAAAAAATGAATTGGAGTTAAAAGAATGACATTTCTGACAAAAATATAAATGTGAACTACATATGTGTGCACGTGACCAGCACATACATTGTTAATACAAAATCTAATGCAAGAAATAACGTATGAGTAACATGCATGAATTGATGATGTGGTGCTTGCATGCATAGAGTACAAAAACAATGAGATTTATGACTTTCATGTATGTCCATGAAAAAATCTACTAGTGGGTTGTACTAGCTATTTAGGAATAGAGAAGATGTATACATGGAAGTTGTAGGGAAAGAGATGACATGTCTCTCAATTCATATGAGTAGGGATTGGAGAAGATATGTCATTTGGTTCACATCATAGAAACTTTTCTAATGAATCTAGAGATGACATGTATCTCAATTCCTATGAGGAGGGATTAGAAAAGAGATGTCATTTGATTCACATCATAGGAACTTTTGTATTGAATATATGCTAACGTTTATTTTCCTTTGAAATTGTGGGAGTATAGGAATCCATTCATATGAACCAAGTGGCTCTAAAGCTATAAAAATGATATCATGTTTATTTTCCTTTGAAATGTGGAGTATATGAATCTATTCCTATGAACCAATTGGCTCTAAAATAAAAAATTCTATAAAAATAATATCATATAGGGTTCCTTTGATATTCCTCCACACCAAAGGATGCTTGAAATTGCTGCAGGTCATACGACGGTCTTTCTTTGTACACTCCCCCCCCCATCTTTATAGTTACCTCTTGAAGATGAATGAAATGATACATACTAGGTGTTCTATATGTGCATTTTTGTATATGAAAACTCAGTAAAAGTTTCCGAGGTTCGAATTTTCAATAAAGCTATATGCACTACATTTTGGAACGGAAGGAGGAGCATATGGCAGCTGCTAACACTCACGTGGAAGATTTATGTGACGGAGGAGTGGCTGTTCTATTAATTGACATGGCAAAACTGACGTTGTAGGATGCCGATCTAATGGTTCTTACGGCGTTCGTTAGGAAACGACTTTTGGCGAACGTTTGTCAGATATGATTTACGGACACATGCATTGTATTGATATGTGCCCCCTCTCTCTCACGCACACACGCATCCTCACGAGTCACGACTCTCCCAAGTCCTCTTGCACCCACCGTCTATAGGTAGACGTCACATACATATGTGATATTCACACCCTACCCTCAGAACTTCTAAAAAATAAAAGATGTCACGCACCTTTTTACTCACACATCACACACTTATACAATTACTCTTGTGGTGAATGTTCTTTGGGTGTAGTATATTGTATTGTCACGAAGAGAAGCGGTGCACGCACGCTCTAGTTCTCTCACACCCACTCACGGGTACACGAAGGAGTGCATTTTTTTGAAGCTAGGAGCACATTAGTTTACAATGAGGCATCCCAATTGACATTTTGACTAGTCTAGTTTTCACTTGATGGAGGGTCAGGGACTGCACGTGAATGATACACTATTGTGCGTTCTAGACGCGGTGGCACATTATTGATCGAGTTTTATTTATACTTGAACTTTAAATCAAAATAGTGGTTCGCGCACATTCAATTTAATAATGGCTTTACTAGGGCTCCTCTCTTTCACTCTCTCATGCTCTCCAGATCTAAGCAAGACATAGGTGGCCACACTCTCTCTTCTCACGGCTAGTCACAAATCCAGCCGGACCACCTCGACTTCGGCAGGGGTGTAGGTGCGTTGTTCACGCGATCGTCAATGTTGAGGGAGGAGACCAACAACTGCCCGCGTGTCCCGATCGGTGGCCGTGCTGTTCTTTTCGAGACAGCGCCGGCTTGGGAGGGCTTCTGACCCCTTCTTCCTCCCTGCGGTATTGTGGCCAAGATGCGGCCTCCGGCGCCGTCTTTGCCACATGCCGATGACCCTCAGGTATATATTCCTTTGAAACCTGCCTTGCTCTACTGCCCCAGCTCCCCACGTGGCTGCGTGTGGATCTTTTTCTACTTTCGTTGGCTGTTCCAAAGCCACTAGACTTTTACTATTATTAGAGGTAAAGCTAGTTCATACAGTCGAATCTAAGAGTTGGTTCTAACAGGGAAGAAAGTGGGAAACCTGTAGCATAAATCTAGGACTTGGTTCTAAGAGGAAACGAGGGAAAGTGATAGATACTGGCTACCCAACCGGTCTCTTGGCTGAAAAGGCGAAGAAAGTGTGGTGGATGGCGAAGGGTTGGGGAAGTGGACCTATCTCTTAGTCGAAAATGGAAAGAAAGTGAGGGGTGTTGGGGGACAGCGCAAATGAGAACGGGAAATTCTAGATTTCCTGTGCTCACATAGGAAAATGTCGCCGAGGAGATAAAAATGGGACAAATGCAGACATGCTGACTGAGTGTTTGCCTCTCTCGGCAACCACATGTGCCTCACAACTTTATGCCCCTGCTGTCCCTAAGCCCATATCTCTATCGTTAACGTAAAATCACATGAAGCATTAAGCAATGCCACCAAATGTCACTATTAAGTAATGGTCTAGTGTCGTCGATAAATTGAAGCAATGCCATAACCATTTTATGAAGTGCATCTGTCTTGCTTTATTTCCCATGAATTGTGTTTTTGCAGTTACACTTAAATCTCACACCGCTAACATTGCTTCATCCCAGTGGAACTACACAAATTTGATTGCACATTTACTGACCATGTGCTAATCTCATGACAGTAATACTAATGCTATTGTTATGCATGTTAATCTAGTGGCAGTATTGATGTGATGTGATGCTACTTAAGGGCACTTTCATAATGTCAATGTAGTGCCAATTATAACGCAATAGATGCTCCTGTTAATCATATGCCACTGCAAATAACTATCACAGTTTAAATAACCATATTTCATATTTGCGCAAACAGGGATGTCTGTGTCCATATCGTTTCTATCTGCACAATCAAAAGTACACACCTCAGTTTTAGTAGAACAGTGCAAAATGAGATGGCTATCCCTTGCTGTCATTGTCTAACCACCTATCTTCCACGTATTCATACATTGTTAGTAACTAGATAGAATGACCAACGCAATCTAAAAGAAGCTGACTCGTATGTTTTACTTCTTGATTGCAATGTAGGGACGAGCGAAAACAACTGCATCCTAGTAGGGAATGCACTTTCTCCCAGTTCATCCACGGACGAGGACTAGCCGGCATGGCTGCATGAAGGTTTTTGGGACAAATGCACGGACAAGAGGCATTGTGGTCTACTTATTTATGCAAATAGCGGTGCTTAAATTTAGTGGAACTGCACAGGAAGTTCAGATGGTCAGTACACTACATGGTTCAGGTCAGCATTCCAACTGAGAGCTCAATTATAATTGGTTATTCTAGAATGAGAGAACCTAACCATGGATGGTAACAACAAGAAAAACCAGAGTGAACTCTAGGAAATTAAAGCCTGCCTAGGGAGGCCCTTTTCTCAGAGAAGCCTTGCTCGATTTTTCCTAATTTGTAAACCTTCTCACAACTTTATCTTTTCCTATGAACTAGTATATGTTTTTTATGTTCTATGAATCATTGAGATGTATAAAATTGCTTAACTTATGCTTTTCAAGTATTTTATGAAGCTGAGTTTAATGTGACTTTTCCACATGAACGCTGGACTAGCGTGTGAACGTTTGAAATTTACATTGTGGCCCCAGTTAATTACATGAACCACTGTAACAAGATACATAGTTGCTTATATGTCAGGCATCAGATTATTGATTGTTAGCTGGTTGATACCCGACTTTTCTAGTGTTGAAGTGAGATGAGCCAATGTGTCGTGTTTTGAACAATTGCTTACAAGTGGGGTAGCACCAACAGTGTTTACAAGTACTTAACCAACCTTACGTACCCTATGTATACATCGGCGCATAGTTCACGAACGAGTCCTCTATTTCATCAAGCACACACTGCTCGTAAGATAAACCGTGACAACTTATGTCTTACGATGCCATATTCATTAAAAAACTAGTGAGGATGCATCTATTTTGGCAACAATTAGGATGGTTCTCACATGATTCACGGGCACACAAAAGTAGCAGCAGTTCCAATAGATGGTTTCGAATAGAGTAATAGCCCCAGAGGGCTTGATAATAGGCAAGGTTCGGATAATTAGACACAATCCAAACTACTATTAAACACTAGCTGGGGAAACTATATCATGCCTCGATCTAATTTGGGATGGACACAGACGGACCTTGCCATGAACATCATCGAGGACGTCCGGCAACATCTCAATCCTGTGAACCTTCCTGAAGATAACCTTGTGGCCTTGCAACTCATAAACTTGTTTGTGGAGGCATGCCACGTCATCTTCCTGCATAAGCTTGACAAGAATAGTATGCCTCACAAACGAAGGAGTATCTTGGAACTTCTTGTGCTCCAGTACACCCTGGACAACACGCCTAACAATAGTGAGGCTAGAATACATCTCGACATTTGTATAACTGCAATTGGCTTCCATGATCCAACATCCTAAGAACTCTATTTTCACAGTGCATATATTCAGGTCATCTGCCTCATAGCGAGTGACATGTACAACCACACAATCCTTGTCTGCATCAAGGCTCTAATTGAAATAGAAACAAATTCTTAGTTACTTTCCAATATAAGAAACACAAGTTATTTAAACCACTATGAAGATTCAAAAGTATGCATGATAGGGAAGGTAGCATGGCATCGAAGCTAATAAAATTTTGCATTATTTATCACCACATACTTAGATGAAAAACCACAATCGAGATCAGCAAAGAAAAAAATCACCTTGGGCAGCTCAGTAGGGGGGGGGGACACATCCTCAAAGGGGGAAAACTGCTCCTGCAGGGCCACGGCCGGCTGTAACCTCATACGGGGTGTTGACCATCTCAGTAGTGGCCTTGAGCGTATCTGGGGTCAGCTCGGTGTCTTCCTCCATCTTCTTGGAGCTCTCTGTCTCGTGGGGATCAACCTCCCGTGTCTAGTCCAACATCGGTAGATCTTTGCCTGGTTCTCCTTGGTCCATCATGAAACTGACGAATACTAGGAGACCACTGAAAGGAAAACACAATCGCAATGACAATGAAAGAAAAAAGAGAGTGAGGATCGGTTACTGCTTTGCAAAAGTTCTTTTTTCCGAATGAAAATATACCAACATCACGGGTCCGCTTACCTTCCCTTTGTTGGGAGAGAAGAACAGTGGTAGATGCGAGTGTTGGCTTTCTTGAAGATGGTGAGGGAGAAGGTGATTCAGCGAAGAGTGAAATTATGGTTGCTTCGCTCGTCAAACTTAGACTGCGGGGAGGTGGGGTTTTGTGATACGACGGCTCGTTACTGCCGCACTACAACCAGGGTGACTCTCCGCCTACATACTGCCTTCTAATTTGGTGGATGGCATTTGGGCCCGCGCACTGCATGCCCACATGTTGATGAACAAAAGTAAAACGACATTCAGTAGAAGGAGACGTTTCGATGACCTCGGAGGAGCCAGAAGCGGTAGTGTATCCACTACACTAGTAGTAATTGTTTTTTGGGTAGCTGTAGATTGTCTCCACTATACTAGTAGTAATTGTTTCTGTGGGCCCAAGAAAAAACAGCCCATCCACCCTTGTAAATAATAAAATCAATTCAAAAGCCCAAATATTTGCTTAATGAGAGGCTCTACCCAGCACACCGCCCCCCAAAAAAACTGGGTCCTCTTCTTCCTCCTCACTCCCACCCACCTCACGTCAAGCTCGCTCCATTCATACCCCCAAATTCCTCACCTCACTGCTACAGAAAACCCCAGCTCCCCTTCTTCCTCACTACTAAAAAAAATCCCCAACTCCCCTTCTTCTCCCCTCGCACTACAACTAGGCTCATCATTCACAACTCTGCTCAAATCCGTGAGCTCGACGCGACGCCTTCGAGGAAAATGAAGTCGGCTGACCCTAGTGCCAAGAAGATGAGGCTCCCGCCAGTGGCGACACCTGTTGTAGATCCCGCACCCGGCAGTGTGGGGAGAAGCGGCGAGCCTGCCCCCACCGGATCCTAGGAACCCGTAGAATCTCGGGTGGACCGCATCAGCGATCTCCCAGACGCCATCCTTGTGGAGATCATCTCGCTTCTCCCCACCAAGGATTGCTGCCGCACCCAAGTCCTCTCAATTCGGTGGAGCCCTCTATGGCGCGTCACACCCCTTAATCTCGACTGTCATCAGCTATCTATCTTTAATGATTTTGAACTCCCTAGAGCCATCATCTCCTACCACTAGGGCTCCGTTGGAGGCCTCTGCATCCCATCATGCTACCTGAGCAAGCATATCATGCCCTGCACAGTGGATGCCTGGCTGAAATTCCCTAAATTCACAGAACTACAGCTGCTTAAGTTCTACTATTCCCTAGGAAATCACCTACCAGATAGTGAACGCCATGTACTTGTGCCCTCAGCACCGATGTCCATCTCGTGGTTTTCCTCCTCTCTCCACACCGCCACCTTTGTGTTGTGCTACCCAACAGACAATCTGGTACTAAACATTCGACTCCCATTTCTCAAAAAACTTTCAATTGTACCGGTTCATATATCGAAGGCCTCATTGCACAACATCATCCACTCCAGTTGCCCTGTCCTGGAGTGCTTGGTGCTTGTTTTCACAGTTACAATCGATTGTCTCCAAATAAAGTCGCCTATCCTTGCAAGAATTGGAATTTCTTTTGATGGAATGTAGCTCATCATCCAAGATGCCCCTTCACTTCAACGGTTGATCCTTGATTCTAGTTATTCACCATCGCAAATAATCATCGTCTCTGTGCCTAAACTAGAGACCTTGGGTGTAATACATGATCTTAGTGGTCATTTCAAGATGGTGTTTGGCTCCACAGTTATTTAGGTACTGTATATTATCATCTACACTTGTAACCATAAGCTGCATTTTAAATTTCTGGACATAAGTTTTATATCATCTTGGAGTACACATTTTGTACTAATATTATGTTCTATGCTCAATGAAGAGTTTCTCCATGGATAGCCTATCAATGGTGATGAATTCTATCAAGATCTTATATATCAAAATGAATAGTTTTGATCTGAACAAATTTTGGCTTGCTGCAATGCTTTCCATGTCTGGAGAAGTTGTATATAAAGGTGATAATTTCACGCACATTGGAAGCCCGCATATAGTGTACTAGAATTAACCGTTCAGCTGTTGCTCTTTCAACACTCTTTTTTAGACCTTAACTGTTTTCAGTCTTCATGTCTATTTAGGCAACAGGACAGGGTAAGAAAGTTATAACCAATCAATGGATTCGTAAGCACCGGGATTTTATTACTTCTCATGACATTTGATTGAAGGCAATAATGCTGGAACAATATGTAGCCAACCATGCAAACACTAGATTTGTCACATTCTTCCTGCTGAATGCGAGGTTATTATTGTCCATCAGGCTTAAGTTCATCAGCAGCATGGTTTTGACGGATGGGTATTTCTAAGAGCAAGAAAAGGAGTTTCAAGCGGACAAAAGAGCTTCTGAACGTGTCGGGCTTCTATTTACAACATCTTGTGGTCATAATCTAGTAAATTTCACGACCCAGGATGTTCATTCTATGGACCTGACGGATCCATTTGACTATGACTGCCGAAAACAGTGCCGTAGTTAGATGTTGTTGCTCTTTTCAATCTAGATTTTGTCTAAACCTGATGAACAATTAACCCTCGTGCTTTTGTACAGTTTGTAAGCTGGAGTTAGATGTTTTTTCCCTTTTCAACTCGGTTGTGACTGTCATATTTTCTTTGAAACAAGGCAAATGGCTTGCCATTCGTTTAATTAAGAGTGAAACATTGTAAGAAATCCCAACCAAGGGAAATAACATCACTATCCCCGGCTGCTTGAGCTCACTGTGCATTACAGAACCCAAGTGATTAGCCCCCGCCAGCACCCACAAACTTATTTATGAACTAGCACACCAAATGGGCTATAAATTTTCATACGAAAGGCTGCATGACCATGACAGATTTGGATTCTGACATTTGGGACCCACGAGGAAAACGCCTATCCAAGGTGGTGTCGACTTACTAGGTAGTCAACATACAATTCTACCAGCCGTTGGATTGACATCCAACATCTGTCATGTATCTTCTATATCTTGTCTTCTTCCTCCAGCTTCCCAAACCAAACCACCCCATCGGTTCCGCCTGCTCCCGCCTTCCACGGCTGGCTGCGCCTCTACCGCCCTACCGTACCTCCAACCATGGCCAATCCCTCCCTCTATTCCCCCACATGTCACGCTATTCTCCGGCGATGTCAGCCCCAACAAGCACCCGCATCCGAACCAGTCAACCCTCATACTCCACTCCGCCTGTGACTAGACCGGTCCATCTTCCACGGCTCTTGTTCATTCCGTCTAAGGCCTCGCCATCGTCCTCCACCTTGGTTAGATTGCTGTGCGCGGTGTGCCGCCCTCTTGCATTGTCAACGTCGTCAACAACCGAGAGGAACAAGGACATGACTTTATGTGGATAGAATGATTGTATGGACCCACCAGGGTCATGGTAGTATGCAAGCAAGTGCCTCGTTATTGCAAGCCCAAAAAATGGTTCCTCCTAATGGTTGGACATCTGGGGCCCACGCCAGTGTCAACGTAGTCAATAAATGAGAGAATTACACAATGAGCGGCTGACACTAGGGACCCAGCAGGTCGCGCAGTTTTTATTTACTTGTTTGGAGGAACAAGGAGTCATTATTTTTATACTAGTTTTAGAGATGGATCAGGGCAACAACTGGGCTGTGCGCGGGCTGTGCCCCTCTAGCCAGGGTTTTATTTATGTTTACCACACCATGAGCCCAGTTGTGTTTTTTTCTTGTTGAAAATGGCTAGCCCAGTTCTACTTTTTTAAAGAAATACATAACTGAGGCCTCCTTGCTTTGTCAGCCTTGCTGGGGTGCAAATCTTACAAGACGAGGAGAGTTTCATTCGGCTTGCCTAGAAAATTGGCTATCAGTATTGATAAATGGGTTGTACATTTTTAAAACACATCAAACTGGGAATTTGTTTCATTTTTTTCATTTCAAGATTTTAAATTCCATTGATTTTTATGCGTGGACAATTATTTGGATTTTATATTTATATAAATTTATTTTTTAAATTAGTTTGAATGTGATTAGAAATTTTGGGATTAAGAACAGTTAACCGCACCGAAATATGCAAAATATCATATAATTTTTAACCGTGGCCACAATATGGGCTGTAATGCTAACAAAAATAAGATGGGCTCCAAAAAAATCCTTAAGAATAAGCAAATGGGTTGTAAGTTATTAGAAATAATGGCAGATGGGTTGTATGCTGTTTTCCACACATTTGAGGCTGACTTGTGCGCCTACTATAGGTTGACGTGTATGCTTTCATAAAAAAAAGGTTAACGCACATGAACTGCCGTGTCAACTTAGTCAACACACAAGAGTAGTGACTGTTGGATGTCCATCCAACGACCGTCGTGCTTCTTCAATCTCTGCTATTCCTGCTCCAGCCGCTCAAACAAACGCTGGTGGGACTGCCTGCTCCCTCCTCCCGCGGCCGGCTGTGCTGCGGCGCAGGCCTCACTGACCCACCATACTCCCATTGCTGGCCTAGCCATCCCTCTACTCACCTACACCTGCTGTTATTCTCCAGTAAACCCTCGTACTCCCCTCCGTGTGGGAAACAACTGCGGAATCTTCCCTGGCTTTGTGTCATTTCCTTCCTAGGCCTCACCGTCGCCCACCACCTTGGTGCTCTCGTTGTGGCGTGGTCAACATGGTCAACGAACGACATCCATCGGAAGTGGACTGTATGTGGAGAGGCTGACAGCTGGGTCCATGGCCGCACGCAAGTAAATGCCTCCTTATTACGCGCAAGATAATTATTCCTCTACCTGACAGCTGGGACCCACCGGAAGGGCCTCTGTATTTCGTGAAAGAAATGTTCCCCTCGCTGACATCTCGGACCCACCAGCTGTATCTTCGCATGCAAGGAAGTGACTCCTTATTATGCACAAAAAAATGAATACTCCCCCTACTAGCTGGGACCCACCATAGTGGGAGGTTGACTTGTGGGCCTACTTAGTTGACGCAGACGGAGGACTTTGTCAACTTAGTCAATATGAACGATTCTAGCTCTAGTGACGGTACGATGTCCATCCTACTGCCGTAGTAATTCATCAACCTCCGGTCTTCTTCCTCCAGCCGCCCAAACTAGTGCCAGTCGTACCGCCTGCTCCTACCTCTGGTGGCTAGCTCTGCTGCCACGCAGGCCTCACCGGCCCACCCTACTCCAACCTCTGGCCAGGCCATCCCTCTATTCACCCGCAACCCCTATTATTCTGCGGCGATGTCAGCCTCACACCGCAGTCGAACTAGTCAACCCTCATACTCCTCTCCGCGTGGGCATCCACAGCCGCGTGTACCCCGGTTCCGTGTCGTCCCTTTCCTAGGCCTCACCATCATCCACCGCCTTGGTGCTCTCGGCGTGTTATGGTCAATTTGGTCAAGGAACGACTTCCATCGGAAAAGTATTATACGTGGAGAGGCTGACAGCTGTGTCCACGGCCGCAGCAAGGAAGTGCAACCTTATTACGTGTAAAAAAATTATTCATCCACCTGACAGCAGGGACCCACCAGAAAGGCCTCTGTATTTCACGAAAAAATGTTCCCCCCGCTAATAGCTCAGACCCACCAGCTGTATCTTCGCACGCAGGGAAGTGCCTCCTTATTACACACAAAAAAATGAAGAGTCCCCCTGCTAGCTGGGACCCACCATAGTGGGAGGCTGACTTGTGGGCCTACTAAGTTGATGCAGACGGAGGGCTTTGTCAACTTAGTCAATATGAACGATTCTAGCTCCAGTGATCGTACGATGTCCATCCAACGACTGTAGTGCTTCTTCAACCTCTGGTCTTCTTGCTCCAGCCGCCCAAACGAGCGCCGGTCGTGCCGCCTACTCCTGCCTCCGGTGGTCGGCTCTGCTGCCGCGCATGCCTGGCCGCCCCACCCTACTCCAACCCTGGCCAGGCCATCCCTCTACTCACCCACAACCCCTGTTATTCTGCAGCGAGCAGCCTCACATCACAGCCGAACCCATCAACCCTCGTACTCCTCTCCGCGTGGGCATCCACTGCCGTGTCTTCCCATCTCTGTGTCATCCCCTTCCTAGGCCTCACCGTCGTCCACCGCCTTGGTGCTCTCTATGTTGCGTGGTCAATGTGGTCAAGGAACAACTTCCATCGGAAGAGTACTATACCTGGAGAGGCTGACAGCTGGGTCCACGGCCATAGCAAGGAAGTGCAACCTTATTACTGGTAAAATAATTATTCCTCCACCTGACAGCGGGGATCCAATAGACGGGCCACCATATTTCGTGAAAAAAACGTTTCCCCCTGACTGCTGGGACCCCACAGCTACATCTTCGCACGCAAGGAAGTGCCTGACAGTCGGGACCCACCTGGTCAAAGTGTAAGTAGCGTTGTTATTCTAGTTGCGAATGTGTATGTACATATTGGTCGATCGGTCTATCTCCAGGCTGCAATGATGAACCGTGGCCGAGTAAGGAAGGGCATGTGTCGTAGTAGAGGCGTGCATGTGTTGTAGTTGAGGCACGCATGTACCATGTACATGTACGTACAGCCAGGGTACAAGAAAGTAAATACGGCCACATACGTACATACGAGCGGGGTCTCGAACGGCTACTCGCGCATACGTACGGCCGGGGCGTGTGTACATGGAGAGGCAGCGACGGCGTCATGTTCATCGGTAGCCAACCGGCTGGGTCAGAACGAAGAAACTGCATCGTTGTGTTCATTGGGAGGCAACCAGCCTGGACGTCATAGCCAATTGAAACGAGGCATGGTGTACCGCAGAATGGAGGAAACAACCTTATGTTCGACCACCTACGGTCAAAACGGGATCTTGTTCATCGCGAGGGGTCTGGCGTACCACAAAATGGAAGAAACAGACTTTGTGTTCGAGTGCCTACCGGTCAAAACGGGGTCCTGTTGATCGGAGAGGCGTGGAGTACCGCAAAACAGAAGAAACAGACTTGTGTTGGAGCGCTACGGTTGAAACAGGGGTCCTGTTCATCAGCAGGGCTGTGGCGTACCACAAAACGGGACTCCACGGGCTACTCTTCATCTTCATGGTCAACCTGCTCTAGCCTCTGTCGGCGTTCTGGGAACGTGGGTCCCCAGACCTGCCTGCCTGCGGCCTGCTGCATGGCTCAATTGGTGGCCCAGTACGGCCCGTCTTCATCAGCCAACACTCGAGACCCTCGCGAGGGGCCAAGCCTCGCGGGGCGGACGGCGCAAGATCTCCTCAGGAGTGGCCTCACCAAGAAGGCTCGCGAGGAGGTAGAGAGATCAAGGCAAGGGGTACCTCGCGAGGTGCCCATGACGCAAGCCATGATGATCAAGACCAGGCGGGCGCCAGCCTATGCAGTGTCCTAGTTTCCTCTTTGGTGCAAAGGGGGCAAGCACAGGCGCGGAGTACCGATGCATCTGGCAAAGGTTTCCATATCAATGCAACAAGACCAAGACCAGCAGAATGGCAGGACGGAGGTCACCAGGGAGCCCAAGACGGCATCATCACCAGCACATTTGGCAGGCGAAGACCACCTTTAGTAAGGATAGCTTGTACTAGTTGTCCCCGTTCAAAATGGCCGTTGTTGGATCCCTTCCCGCTCAGTATTTGGGAAGAGGACCAGGGCCTCTTTAAATAGAGCTAGCCACCACAGTAGAAGGGGATCGGAATCCTTCCTAAGCAGAGCATCACACCACCACAAGAACACCTCTCCTCGCGAGGCTGTTCTTCCCCTGTACTGTTCATCATCAGCCCAAGAGGCAATCCACCACCTCACACAGGCGTAGGGTATTACAACACAACGGTGGCCCGAACCTGTATAAATCTTTTGTCTCTTGAGTTGTTCATTGATATAGCTTAGAAACCGCGGCGAGGCTGAGGGCGTGTTTCGGTAGGGAGAAGATCTTCGTGCGCACCCCAGTGTTCGAACCTTAAGGGTTTTGCCGGAACCCGATATCTGACATTTGGCGCGACAGGTAGGGGTGCGCCGAAGCCTTCCTTCCACCGATTTGCGTTCACTACTTCGGTGCATCCATGTCCGGCGGATGACCAACGCCAACTGCTGGGCGGCATGGCCAGCCCGTGCCATGCCGCATGCCCAAGGTGACCTCAACCCTGCGCCTCAGGCAGTCCGCGCATCGCAAAACGCTGCGGGGCGCGGGCGATGCGGTCAAGCACTGCCTGCCCTTACTCCGTGGCAGATGCGGGTAGCTGCAAGGTCCTCAAGCCACGCTGCGGCCACTGCGATGCACAACCGACGGGAACAAGCGAACATGAGGGTCGCACTCACTGTGGCTCAGGAGCTACTGCGGTGCAGGTTGCAGGAGAGCAGCCGAGATGCATTGCTGGAGCGTGTTGCCGAGCTCCTGGATGCCGCGGCCTCGGGGGCACTGCCCTTCTGTTTCCAGCTTCCACCCCAGGCCCCGTTCGGGTCTCACTGCGGGCCTCTCCGCGCCCGCGTGCCCTAAAGCGTGCCCCAAGGCTTCATCGACACTGGCTCAACCATCGGCGCCGGGCCTCAGGCTACACCAGCACCACCTCCAATGAGCGAGGGCATGCGCATCGCCGCCTACGGCTCGGGCGGACCGCTGCCCTATCATCCTCAAGACAGCGCGCTAGGCCAGGCCACATGGAGCATGGGGCACTACGGCGAAGTCTTCGAGGCGGCGACCTCGGAGGCTTACGTGCCCTGCATGGTGGATTGGGAGTACGCGCTGGAAGACGACCCTGGCTCGTTCCTCGGGTCAGGCTGGGAGGAAGAGACGCCAGAAGCCGAGCCTTTTCAGGAGCCTCAAGGAATCCTCACAAACTGCGCTGGCAGCAGCAGCTACCGGGTACCGCTAATTCCTCATGAGCAATTTTATGCTAACCATGGGTCGCAGGAGGTTCAGGTCACCGCAGCGGACCGCTGCCCCTGCTCGGTAGCCTCCCTTCCGCCAGGAGGAGCGCACTGGGGGCTGCGGGAGAGGGGCAGGGAGCCAAGCCCCTCCCCGCGGCGCACGGAGCAAGGCGTCCCCCGGAGGTAGGCCCTCTGCCGGGGAGGTGCTGCAAAGCCTACCCCCGGCAGAGGAACCGTGGTTGTCGAGGGCATCGCTGGCGTCCCCTTTACCCTCATTGGCGTCGTCCTTGGTCTCCGGCTGCCGTCAAAGGTGGTTGATGGTGGCGCAAGGCGGGGCCCTCATCTGGCAATATGAAGCAAGGCCCGGTGCCTGTGAAGAAGGCCCAGTGCCTATGAAGCTCGCCGCCCATGACACTCTCACGTAATAATGAGTGAGGCTGTACACACCCTGGAGTCTTCGGAGAGCCGCCCTCGGGCCTCCGGGGCTCCCTCCCACGCCCAGTGGCAGCACTTAGCTCCACGCTGGTGAGAAGACGTCGAAGACTAGACTAGATGCTGGACGCGGCCTTTTGCTTTTTGCCTCCCTTTCTGTGGTCGAGCTTCCTTGCTTCGGATTTAAGTTGAAGTTGAATTTGCATTTGCGTATGCGGGGGGGGGGGGGGGGGTGTCTTGTCTTGTTCGCGTGGTTTCTTGTGTTCTGGTTTCTGCCCTAGTTTGGAGTTCACACTAGCTGCCTCCCCCTCGCGAGCCTCTCGCGGGCGGGGCTGGGCGAAGAGCATGTACGTTGCGTGAATGCTGTACCGCGGCCAGCACTCGCTCTCGCGAGGCCCTCACGACCTGGTCAACAGGCCCCTCAGGGGACCCTCAGAGGCTCACGGCCTCACGAGCCTATTAAGGACTTGTCCTGGCTAAAGGTAAACTACAACAGCAAGCTCACTGCAGGGCCCGTAGGACCATGGAGGCACATGTTCAGCATCATTCCTAAAGCCATACAGACAGCAATCTTTTTACATGAGAGGCTTCCCCTCCCAAAATGGTCTTACAACCTTTGGGGCCACGCCCGAGCTTTTGTGTGCAGGATAAATAGCAGAGAAACACGGGGTCAGTCAGACATGTCGCTCACCGCATCCTCCTAGCCCCCTCCCGACGCATCGCTGGCATGACCATCACTGGCGCCACCGTCACCACCATCGACCGCGTCGCCACCATCCGCCACGACTATCACCCCGTCGTTGTCATAAGCAAAGGACCTAACAAGCGCATCCACGTTGTCCTCAACCCACCACGCTAGGTCACCCCGAATGGCCTCGGGCACAGGGGTGATGACAGCGTCAAAGTTGAAGTGGGGATCAGTGTTCTGAAGATGGCCGAAGACGCGGGAAAATGCACGCCCAAGCAAGCTGCAGCTCCTCTCCTCGACAAGTTGGCAAGCTCTCTCGGAGCAGTTCTCCAGGCGCGTCACCACATCGGTGAAGAAACGGAGATGGCTGGCATAGTTGATCACGTGAGGATGCGGGGCGTCCGCGTCATAGATATTGCCCAGGGCTGTGTTGGCCCTCTTCCTAAGTTCCTGGAGCATGGGGCCGTGCATGTGCTCCAGCATCTGCCGCTCAAGCACTTCCTCTATGTTCTGCTGCGCAACGGACTCGGCGTCATCAGCCCGCTATTGAAGAAGAAGTAGCTCGATGAGGGCGGAGGTCAGCTCGGCCTGCGCCGAGACCAAGGCGGCTGCGGCAATTTCCAAGCGCCGCTCCGCTTCACTCATCTTGGATCTAAGGGCGGCAGTCTTGCCTGCAGCCTCGGCTTCAACAAGCTTCAGCTTCAGGTCATACCTTCCTGCAAGATCTGTGCGAGCCTCCGCCACGCGGCGGTCGACCTCTTCCTGGACTCGAGCCTCAAGTGCGCCAACATCGTCCTCCACCTGGGTGACCTGGCGCTCCCTTGTCTCCAACCGCTCAAGGTCAAGATTGTGCTCGGCAGCCTCCAGCGTCAGTTCTTCCTCACGCCTGCAGAACTCCTCTTCCTCGACAGGCATCACCTTCAGCGACGCAAGGGCAGCCTGATGCAGCTCCACTTGCTACTCTAGGGAGGCGCTCCAGGCTTGGAGCTCCCACGCGCGCTTCTTTGTGATCTCGTGGCGATAATCTGCTTCTCGAGCCTCCTCTAGAGCCCAGGAGTAGGCCTCTCGCGAGGCTGCAAGGGACGCCTCGGCCTTCGTGTTGTCAAGCTCGCGCTGGTGGCGCGCGAGGTTGATGGCCACCTTCAGCTTGTGTCGCTCCATAATCAGCCGTAGGACCTCGGCCTCAAGGCGCGCATCCACATCCGCAGGCTCTCCACCAAGCTGGCCCATCGCGTCCATTGCCTTCCGGAGGAACTCGTGGCGAACGACGCTTCATTCGCGCGCAAGCCTGAGCACGCTGTCGATGTCGTCCTCTGTATCTGGCACTGTCGACGGGCCATGAAGCGGTTCGCCCCCTCTCGGCAGGGGCTGGGGGCTGGTGCCCCCACGGTCGCTGGCCGGGCCCCTCAAGTGACTCGGACCGACGCAGGCTCATCCCCTGAAGAGGAGCCAAGGATTGACGCCAACCATTCTCGTCCACGACTAGAGGAGGAGCCCTGGGTAGGCTGACTGCTCTCCATGAAGGGTTGCAAAGCAAAGGCGGCAAGGGCACGGGCTCAGGACACCTTGCGGGCAGGCGTGCTTCTCTGGCTGACCCCGCGTCAGGGGCAGCGTGCAGGCTTGGGACGCTCAAGGCCAGCGATGAAGGCAAGGCCAGAGGAGGTTGCTTCTTGGGAGACTCCGCAGGCTTGACAGGAGGGATCCTGAAGAGTCACAGTCAGGAAAGGGTGCACCAATTGAAGAACTACAAGGATGAGGTACTTACTTGTCTATGGCGAAGTACTTCCTATGCTTCAATGGTCGGAAGGTGCGACCACTGCAACTCGAAGACTCCTTCCTCTTGCAGAGTGCGGCGAAGTCCACGCAGAAATTACCCAGGCGCTCGACGTGAGGACCAGCACGTGTCGCGGATTGAGAAGCACCCATGAGGCCGACCTCAGTGGCGCCAGGCTGAGGGGAGTGATCAGGCACCACCTCCCGATGGCCTGCCGAGGCCTCAGGAGATCCGGCCTCGGGAGCCGCGGGCTGTGTCCCCTCATCGATGACCGCCTCAAGGCGGGCTTCATGAGCTCCGGAGGATGACGCTTCGGGAACCCCGTGCAGCATCGGCGCCACAACACCCGATCCTCCAGCCTCAAGCGATGCTTGGCTCCCTGCGCCCACTCTTGGGGCAAGATCGGTGCTGGCGGCGAGGAAGGGAGCCACGTCGACAGGATTCTCGTGAGGCCCCGCAAGGCCTACCGGACACAATCCCCATTCGTCAAAGAGAGGCATCTGTCCCGTGAACTCAGCCCTCTTCGAGCAGAGATACAGGAGGCTACCCCCGTATCGTATATCGCCCGGCGAGGGGACGCCAGCCAATACCTTAAGCACTGTCCTCAATGTTTCTGCTGCAAGTTCCGTCTCCTAAAGCCTCATGCGGTCTCGGTCACCGGTCAGGGCCCACATCAGTCGGGAATGGTGCTGGAGAGGAGCAATGCGACATTGGAGGAACTCCTTCACCACCCGGGGCGCAGTCATGCCGAGATCTCTCAACCTCCTCAGTCGGAACCAGGCAAAGGAGAGCCAGGGGCTCACGAGTCTCTCGTGGACCAGCCGGGATTGGGGACAGTAGACAACGATGAAGGCGAGAGCAGAGGGCTGAGCACTCCGATATCCACATACAGCCACCGCATCCGGAACCCGCTCATGGTCGGCCGGAGGTCAAAATAAATCCCCGAGGCGGCCGTCTCTGCCACGGCCTAGAAGCTCACGCACCCCGAGCACTCCAAGGGGTCGGTCAGGTGTAGCGAGAAGAAGTGGCGCAAGAGGGCGACGGAAGGAGCAATGCCCACCATGGCTTCACAAACAAAGGCGAAGACGGCGAGAAGGGTAATGGATTGAGGATCAAGATGCATCATATGGATCTGATAATGGGAAAGCGTTGCATTGAAGAAGGCAGAGAAAGGGGGAACCAGGCCAGCCCACAGGGCGTCAACGAAGAACCAAACCTCAGTGACTATCCTGTCAATGGAGGCATGGGCCGCTGGCCAGGCCATCGTTCCTCCGCACTCGTTGAAGCTGGAAGCGAGCGCAGGGCAGACCTTTCCCAGGGCCTCCAGGTTGAGCACCAGCGACCGGTCGACGGCGGGCTCGATTATCCGGGATGAACTGGTTGAGGACAGAGGCTTCTTCCCCTTCTCCTTGCTGGCTGGCGCCATGGCAATGGTGAGAGCAAAGCTCAAGTCATATTGGGAGTAGAAGCAGAGATTTGAGGAAGAAGGAGAATAGGAAACACACTAATAGCGAGGAGGATATAACTGTGTAAGGCGTCGTGGCCGCCTAGCCAGGCGGATATTGGGGCGGCGTGGGGAAGCGGAGACGCCCATGTCCAATCAGTCATCACGTGTCAACCAAGGCCGTAGGCTGCAAGGGCCCGCAGCGCCCCGTACTTGCCCTTTGGCTTTGCTGCTAAGCCAAGTCGGAGCGCGCCTTGGGCCCGGGGGCTACTGTCGGCGTTCTGGGAACGGGGGTCCCCAGACCTGCCTGCTTGCGGCCTGCTGCATGGCTCAATCGGTGGCCCAGTATGGCCCATCTTCATCAGCCAACACTCGAGACCCTCGCAAGGGGCCAAACCTCGCGGGGCGGATGACGCAAGACCTCCTCGGGAGTGGCCTCACCAGGCAGGCTCGCGAGGAGGCGGAGAGATCAAGGCAAGGGGTACTTCGCGAGGTGTCCATGACGCAAGCCATGACGATCAAGACCAGGTGGGTGCCAGGCGGGCGCCAGCCCGCGCAGTGTCCTCATTTCCTCTTTGGTGCAAAGGGGGCAAGCGCAGTCGGGGAGTACCGATGCATCAAGCAAAGGTTTCCATATTAGTGCAACAAGACCAAGACCAGCCGAACGGCAGGACGGAGGTCACCATGGAGCCCAAGACGGTGTCATCACCAGCACCTACTCAGGATAGCTTGTACTGGTTGTCCCCGTTCAAAATGGCCGTTGTTGGATCCCTTCCCACTCAATATTTGGGAAGAGGACCAGGGCCTCTATAAATAGAGCTAGCCACCACAGTAGAAGGGGATCGGAATCCTTCCTAAGCAGAACACCACCACAAGAACACCTCTGCTTGCGAGGTTGTTCTCCCCCTATACTATTCATCATCAGCCCAAGAGGCAATCCACCACCACACATAGGAGTAGGGTATTACACCACAACGGTGGCCCAAACCTGTATAAATCTTGTGTCTCTTGAGTTGTTCATTGATCTAGCATAGAAACCGCGGCGAGGCTGAGGGCGTGTTTCGCTAGGGAGAAGATCTTCGTGCGCACCCTAGTGTTCAAACCTTAAGGGTTTTGCCGGAACCCAATATCCGACAGCCTCCACGGGCTACTGTTCATCCACCACCAACCTCCTCTAGCCTCCACCTATGACTATTCATCCACGGGCTCCTGTTCATCCAGCCTCCACCGCTCCTCCACCAGCTACTGTTCAACCAACCCTCTCCACGGGGTCCTGTTCAACCACCCCTCCACGGGCTACTGTTCATCCAGCCCTCCACCTGCTACTGTTCAACCAGCCCTCCACCTGCTACTGTTCAACCAGCCCTCCACGGGGTTGTCCTATTCATCCAGCCCTCCACGTGGTCCTGTTCATCCACCCCCAACTGGCTCGATCGATCGGAGTCATGTTCATCCAGCGGCAACGGCCTCTACTACCACGGGGTCCTGTTCATCCAACCCCCACCAGGAACTGTTCATCCACCCCCCCTCCCCCCCACAACAACACTCACGGATCATCAAGGGAAGGAGGCAGCAGGTTCGATCGGCTTTAGTTAGAAGAAGTAGCGAAGGAATCGCTCGATCGGGTTCAGTTAACACCTAGATCGATCGATCGCTCAGGTTCAGTAACGCATAGCCTGCAGCGCAATCGCTCGGGTTTAGTAGGCGAACGCCTCGCTCAGGTTCAGTCAGAGGCCAACGCCTCGCATCCGCGCACGTACGTGAATGAGAGAAACACGCATCGCTCTACCCTGACCACCCACCGTAACCGGGAACTCTGAAAGTGCAACTATCCCTGGGTGGTTTTGGTAATGATTAACAACATATAGCTCATTGAACTAATGTCTTGTCAGGATAAACATTTTAGGAAAGTTCAGTGTTGGCATGGCATGGATTTGGATTGTGGGCCCCTCAAAATACTAAGGACAAAAGGTTGGCTCAGGCTCTAAAGTCCAAGACTCTACATTTTCTATTTTAGTGATCCAAGATCACATTGAGTCTATAGGGAAGCCAATACTATTAAAAGGGGATGAGGTGTTGTTTAATGGCTTGCTTGCTCAAAATGCTTAGTGATATGCTCCAAATCCCAAACCAAAAGTCAAACTCGGCCCCATTGATTTGATCCATCTGGCGCCACTGAGTTCATTTGACATAGCCACTGCCAGAAACCCTAGTCATTTTGGTCTCATAGATAGGGATCTCGGTCTAACCGATATGGGGTTGCAAACTCTCTACTTCCCTTTTTAATGTTTCGGTTTAACCTAGATGAGCGATCGGTCCCACCGAGTCTACAATGCAAACTCTCTATTTCCCTTTCGTAACGCTTCGGTCCCACCGAGACGAGCGAATTGGTCCCACCGAGTTTGCCTGACCAACTCTCTAGTTAGCTTATTACCAGAGTCAGTCTAGACGAGTTTGTGTAATCGGTCAAACCGAGATTACATTATGCCCTAACCCTAATTGTATCGGTCCCACCGAGTTGACATGACAGTCCCACCGAAATTGCCTAACGGTCACATTATGTATTAATCGGTCGGACCGAGTTTTCTAATTTAGTCCCACCGTGTCACGCACAATATGCGACCCTATCCTAAAGGAACTCGAAGGTCCCACCAAGGATATAAGCGCATATTGGAGATGCTTTTGCAAGGTGGATATCATTACATCGTACCATTACATAAAAGTAGGGGATACATACAAGAGGCATAGAATGCCACACGAATACAACATCATCATACATAAGACTAACATCCGACTATGGATGAAACACAAACAAAAACTCAAACGACATCCACCCTGCTAGCCCAGACTGCCGACCTGGAACCTATCCCCTGATAGAAGAAGAAGCAGAAGAAGAACTCCAAAACAAGTAACATCACTCTCGCGTCAAGATCATCGCATAACTTGTACCTGCAACTGTTGTTGTAGTAATCTGTGAGCCACGAGGACTCAGCAATCCAATTACCATGGGTATCAACACTAGCAAAGCTTAATGGGTATGGAAAGGATAAGTGGTGAGCTTGCAGCAGCGACTAAGCAAGTATGGTGGCTAACATACGCAAATAAGAGCGAGAAGAGAAGCAAACGGAACGGTCGAAAAGCTAGGAGTGATCAAGAAGTGATCCTGAAACTACTTACGTTCATACATAACCCAAAACTGTGTTCACTTCCCGGACTCCGCTGAAAAGAGACCATCACGGCTATGCACACGGTTGATGCGTTTTGATTAAGTCAAGTGTCAAGTTCTCTACAACCGGATATTAACAAATTCCCATCTGCCACATAACAGCAGGCATGGCTCTCGAAAGTTTATACCCTGCAGGGTGTCCCAACTTAGCCCATCACAAGCTCTCACGGTCAACGAAGGATATTCCTTCTCCCACGAAGACCCGATCAAACTCGGAATCCCAGTTACAAGACATTTCGACAATGGTAAAACAAGACCAGCAAATCCGCCTGAATGTGCCGACAAATCCCGATAGGAGCTGCACATATCTCGTTCTCACGGCACACCGGATTGTACAAACTTCGGGTAGGCCAGCCCAGAGTTGCCCCTGGTGGCCACCGGCGGCTGACAGGTTGGACCAACACTCACGACAAGCACTGGCCCGGGGGGTAAAAATAAGATGACCCTCGGGAGCGCGACTAACAAGGGAAAAAAAGCTAGGTGAGGCAAATGTAAAACCTAGGTTGGGCCTTCTGGAAGAGTTTTATTCAAAGTGAACTGTCAAGGGGTTCCCATAAATCACCCAACCGCGTAAGGAACGCAAAATCAAGGAACATAACACCGGTATGACGGAAACTACAGCGGCAAGAGTGGGACAAAACACCAGCATAAGGCCGAGCCTTCCACCCTTTACCAAGTATATAGATGCATTAATTAAATAAGAGATATTGTGATATCCCAACATAATACTGTCCATCATGGAGCAATCTTCAACTTCACCTGCAACTAACAATGCTATAAGAGGGACTGAGCAAAAGCGGTAACATAGCCAAGCAACGGTTTGCTAGGAAGGGTGAAAAAGGTTAGAGGCTGACATGGCAATCTGGGAGGCTTGATAGACAAGAGATAGGTAGGGCAGCATAGCAATAGAACGTAGCAACTAGCATAGCAATGATAGTAATGAGATCCAAGGTGACGGTCATCTTGCCTGAAATCCCGCTAGGAAGAAGAACGAGTCCATGAAGAAGACGACCGGACAAAGACGAACCAAGCGTAGTCTAACGAATCCTCACGGTCATAATGAAACAGGAACTATTGAGAAGAAGCACAACCAGAAAGAAGCAAACAACAAGGTAAACACACAAGCATAATCATGGCATGATGCACAATTCAATTATAATGCATGTCCGGTTTAAATAGCATGGAATGGCATGGCAAAGTGCAACAAGCAATACTACAAGTTAAGTGGAGCTCAATAAGCAATGAGTTGCATATTGGCGAAACTTCACAACATTTATTTAGTTCGATCTTGTTTAGGCTACCCAACAATATTAAATGTTATTAAACATGGCAAGAGGTGGAGCATAAGTAAACTAACTATTTAGGCAAGTTTAAATGAGGCCGGAACAACAAACAACAATTCCGAAAAATCCCCACAAGTAATATTCGAATTTGGTACTGTTCTGCCCTAAAGCATATTTTAGTGTTGTTAAAGAGGGAAATAGAGTGCACCATGTTAATCTACGCATTTTTCTAGACAATTTACATATATAGTTTATTTAATTCGGAGCTACGGTTATTGACTTATGAATTAAACCATTTTAACATGTCATTTATGCAAATTAATGCAAACAGCAGTTTTAAATATTTTAACATGGATGAAAGTTGGATATTGTGAAAGTACATGAAATTCTAAGCATTTTACATATACGACATGTTTCATTTGGATGCATGGTTATTTAAATATGAGCAATACAATTTTAATGGCATTTTCGAAAATATGCATGCACTGGATATGTGACAAAATCACATAATGGAAAAAAACGTCTACGGGCCGAATGCAACACACTGTGCAAAGCCCAAGATGGACCTGGCCCAAAATGGATGAGTGTATGTGAGCAAAAATTAAAAGGAGACAGTGCAGAAAAAGGGTCCCCTGGGATTCGAACCCCAGACCTTCTAGATCGATGCACACTCTGAAGACCACCGGGATACAAGTGGTATGGTGATAAGAGAGGGGCTAGGCGCAACATGAAGAAGAACAAGCGCTTGATATGGGTGAGACAAAATTGGTGCAAAAAGATGTTGGCGTGCGGATTTGATCCCTGGTTGTCTGGGTGCAAACCTGCTAGTCTAGTCAGGCACCTGGGATTTGATCCCGAGACCCCTTGGATACGTGAATGCGCTATTTACCAGATGGCTACTATAGAACTCTGCTAAGAAATTCCTTATGGTAGAGATGAATGTCCTGGCGTTGATCTGACAAAATAGAAAACGGAATCAGAGATGGCTCATACGCACGGTGGACATGGCCGGCGCCGGGAGCCAACACCAGCGGCTGCAGGTCGCCGGCGGGGCTGCGAAAACATACATGCGTGCGCGCGTGCAGGTGTGGAAGCGTGGGTTTACGTGTAGTGCATTTGTGGGTGCAGCAAGGGGTGGCCGTGTGCAAGAGTTCAGAGATCAGATCATGCCATGGTTGTTGGCTGGAACAGAGACATTGCAAGGAGGGGGCGTGGGGTTTGCTTGAGTTCGTGAGCGTGTGCTGCGGAGGTGCTGATGCGTGTGCGAGAGAGGATCCAAAGCTAGGACGAAGCGCGAGGACCCGCGGCGACAACTGTAACTACACAACAAAATTCAGAACTCGTCGGAGCACCGAGAACACGAGGATGGCATGGATCTAGCGACAACTCCAGTGGTCGAATCGCGATGGAAAAGATCAGGGATGGAATTGGGTATAGCTAGTATACCTGTGACATGAGGATGCGGCCGGGAATGCAGAATATCGACGGAGACGAGGCGAGGAGCTCCGATGGACTTGCTGTCCGTGAAGAAGACGAAGTAAAGGACGAAGAGGACGTCGGGGAAGGCGTCCTCGGGCTCGAATCGGCGTCAGAACAAACTCGGGGAGGCTCTGCGGTGCTCGGGGTCGACTGAGTGGAGGCCGGTGATGCTCCTACTCCGGTGATGAGCTCTTGCATGGGCCGGCCATGGTGGCTACATGGAGGAGATGGAGCAGGGAGGAGCTGCCCTCCTGGTTGGCGGCGGCAGAGCAGATCGAGAGGGAAAAGGGGAAACCCTAGGGCGAGGCTGGTGGCTTAAAAGGAGGGGGAGAAGACGGCGCGACCTCGGCATCCGTGAAGCTCACGGCGCGAGCGCGAGCGCTCTGTCTCTGAAACAGAGACGGTGACGCAACGGGGCAGGTGGCCATGAACAGAGTTGGGCCAGGTGGGCTGCGCTGGAGCTGCTACTAGGCTTGGTTGGGCTGCGGGTGAGGGGAAAGGCCCAAGTGGCCGCACTGGGAGGGCTTTCCTTTCCTACTTAATTCTGTAAATTTGGAATTCGCAGCTGAATAAAAGGAAAATGCCAGGGAGGTAGGAAATGAATTTGGCAGATATAAGAGTATCCTCATGCTCCAGGAATTATGCTCTATTGGATAAAATTCGTTTGGACATTTTTAGAGGTAGAAAAATAATTCAAGTTTGAATTAGATTCAAACTTGAGCCATTTTTGGACCCAACCAAAACATCTTCAGATGAGATGAAAATTGGCAGAGGGGTTAACGGCAAGGTGTACCGTTTGCAGGAAAAGAATGAACGTTTTCTGGACAGGGATAATGACACATGAAAATAAATGTAATAAAGAAGAAATGAGAAGTTTGAATGGAATAGAAACTTGGGTGAACTTGACGAATGGTCGCTGGTATGAGCATGTTGCATGAGTGAGGTGGAGATAAGAAGAAAAGGGGGGGAGCTCATAGAAGATCACATGACAAGATTTCAAGATGCAAACCAAGGCATGATGCTCATGATGCAAATGCAACAAAAATGACATATGCAATATCATGAAGCATAGAATAAAGCAAGGATGGTGCAATGCAATATAATATAAGATGAACATGATGCAAGAAGCAAAAATGACAAGGCACTCGACAAGATCATGGCATAACATATATGAATGAAATATGCAAAACAATTTTGATAATGCAACAAACATAATGAACACACGTCAATAACTAAAACAAATGGAAGGGTAACTAAAACGTCAGTCTCGGGGCGTTACAACTCTCCTCCTCTAACAGAAGATCTCGTCCCGAGATCTCAAGGACAAGACGAAAGAGAAAAAGGAAGAAGTTAAGTAAGAACGCAAGAGAGAAGAAGAATAAGTCGAGAGCACTCGGTAGAAAAGAAGAACGTCGAATATGACGAGAATCAAAAACTCGAGCAAAATGATAGACTCTAAAACCACTCCGGTTAGAACAAGGTAGAAAAAGAAAAAGAGCGAAATCCGGCAGCACTCCGGCTGAAGATGGAAGGAATAGAACATGAACTTCACAAGATGGGATGACCCTTGACGAGATGAACAACGCAATGCCTCCGGAAGAGTTGAAAGAATGGAGTGAAAAGAACTTAGAAGGAAGCATTGAACGGAGTTGTTAAGAAAATCAACAACGAAAGAATAATCTTGTTGTGGACTTATCCAAACAACTCAAAACTTGAGGTGAAATTATACCACAACCAAATGTCTGAATAGCTGAGAAGAAAGAAGAAATGCAAAACTCCGCTTCAGAAGAAAAGGAAGAATTTTTTGCACTTCGAGACGCGAGAAGAAAAGATACTTGAACTCCACCAACAAAATCTTGATGAACTCTTGAAGAATGAATTAAATCATGAAGAACCACCATGAAGAACTCCGGTGACAAAAGGATGATGAGATGGAATGAAGGATGAAAGAATAAGATGAGCCTTGCGATGATCTAGATGGATATTCCGACGAAATGGCCGAGGAAATTTGAACTCCGGAAAAGAAAAGATGAGACACTTGAAACTAGAATTTATTCCTCAAGAACAAACTCTGAAGGAAGGGATTAATCACTTGGATGAAACAAGAATAAAATTATGTCATGCCTATCCTTCATCAATTTAATTTGATGACAAACAACAGATTTGGCATGCTACTTATTCTCGTAGAAAGGATTAAGAGAGATATAGCGCAAACAAAGGAAAGGGAATATTGAATGAACCACCATAAGAATTAGAAAATGACTGATGGAAGAGAATGAATCACCGAGAAGAATTAGAAGAACAAATATGCTTGAGGGGATTTAGATGCAAAAGAACGAAGAGATAATGAGCTGATTAAAGAACACTTGAACGAAGCACCGGGATAATTGGATAACGGTAGCTGAAAAATGAGGACGAAGAATTCTTCTGGAACGATGGCCTCCGGTGAAAAGAAATGGAAAAACAACTCCTGACATACTTCGGATGGGTAAGAAAAGAATATCTGACAAACGGAATAATTTTAGAGGATAACATGAAGCACGAATCTTCGAGAGAACAGACAAGATTTAGAGGAAAAACTCTTCTTCGGTCTTCAAATGACGACGGAAAACACCAACAAAATTACTGAGATACTCTGGGAGAATGGAAAACTGAAAGGTTGAGCCAACAATGAAAAGAATTTGAACGAGATCTTGGAGAACATCTGACTGATGAAATCCATTCTTACGTCACCTTGAAAAGAATTTGAGAATAACTCCAGGAGAATTTGAAGAGTCAGGTAAGATCCTGGGAAAAGACCTGTGGGTTAGGGCCCACTAAAAGAAAACACCTTTGAAAAGGATTGTTGAGATAGATGATGCACCGGAACAATTGGAATATTTGAATGAGGTGATAACCTCAAATTAATTGGAACATAAACGAATCTCCTAAGATGTCTTGAGCACTCCGGAAGGATAAACTGGCGAGAGGCGAACGAGCAGGGGAAACACTTGATCCAAGGAAAAGAATGTGATCAACCCGAAAAACTTGAATTGATGCCACCAGAAAAGAGATGAAGAATGCCGCACAAAACGAGAATACACCGGTTGAAACAATTGACGAAAGACTGAAGAGGCTCCACACGAATGAAATTGATGCTCGAAAGACACTCAAACTCCGGGAAGAAAAAGGGTGGGAGGGCGGGAAAAACAAAGGCAACTTGGAAGGGGAAACCGACGAATAACTTGAAGAGAAAGCACCGATTGAAATAATTGAGGAAAGAAAGCAAAGACTTTGCATGAGTAGGATGGATACTCGATTACGGACTCCGACTCCGAGGAGAAAAAGGGGAGGGTGGATGGGAAAAGGAAACAAGTAATGATTGAACTTGGCAAAGAAGAAGAGGCTCGAGTCAACTTGACGAGAAATGCACAGGATAAAAAGAGCTAAGAACCAACGACCGGAAAACCAACTGCGTGATCCTAAAGAAAGTTTGAAGGGGAAGAGAAGTAATTCAAAACAACTACGTCAAGATTCCTTACCAGAGCAACAAAGGGGCTGAGGAGTAAAAGAATTCCTACTCTTCGATATAACTAGACTCAGAAATCAGTTTTTCTTCTAGAGTTGACAACGGCCAAACCACATGATCAACAAGGGGGGCTCCTATGGTCGGTCGAGGCTCTGATACCAACTTGTCACGCCCAATATGCGACCCTATCCTAAAGGAACTCGAAGGTCCCACCAAGGATAGAAGCGCATATTGGAGACGCTTTTGCAAGGTGGATATCATTACATCGTACCATTACATAAAAGTAGGGGATACATACAAGAGGCATAGAATGCCACACGAATACAACATCATCATACATAAGAGCAACATCCGACTATGGATGAAACACAAACAGAAACTCAAACGAAATCCACCCTGCTAGCCCAGACTACCGACCTGGAACCTATCCCCTGATCAAAGAAGAAGAATAAGAAGAACTCCAAAACAAGTAACATCACTCTCGCATCAAGATCATCGCATAACCTGTACTTGCAACTGTTGTTGTAGTAATCTGTGAGCCATGAGGACTCAGCAATCCCATTACCATGGGTATCAAGATTAGCAAAGCTTAATGGGTATGGAAAGGATAAGTGGTGAGGTTGCAGTAGCGACTAAGAAAGTATGGTGGCTAACATACGCAAATAAGAGCGATAAGAGAAGCAAAAGAAATGGTCGACAAGCTAGGAGTGATCAAGAAGTGATCCTGAAACTACTTACGTTCATACATAACCCAAAACTGTGTTCACTTCCCAGACTCCGCCGAAAAGAGACCATCACGGCTGCACACACGGTTGATGCGTTTTGATTAAGTCAAGTGTCAAGTTCTCTACAACCAGATATTAACAAATTCCCATCTGCCACATCACCGCGGGCACGGCTCTCAAAAGTTTATACCCTATAGGGGTGTCCCAACTTAACCCATCACAAGCTCTCACGATCAAAGAAGGATATTCCTTCTCCCAGGAAGACCCGATCAAACTCGGAATCCCGGTTACAAGACATTTCGACAATGGTAAAACAAGACCAGCAAAGCCGCCCGAATGTGCCAACAAATCCCGATAGGAGCTACACATATCTCATTCCCAGGGCACACCGGATTGTCCAAACTTCCGGTAGGCCAGCCCAGAGTTGCCCCTGGTGGCCACTGGCGGCTGACAGGTTGGACCAACACTCACGACGAGCACAGACCCGGGGGGTAAAAATAAGATGACCCTCGGGAGCGCGACTCCCAAGGAAAAAAAGGCTAGGTGAGGCAAACGTAAAACCAAGGTTGGGCCTTGCTGGAGGAGTTTTATTCAAAGCGCACTTTCAAGGGGGTCCCATAAATCACGCAACCGCATAAGGAACGCAAAATCAAGGAACATAACACCGGTATGACAGAAACTAGGGCGGCAAGAGTGGAACAAAACACCAGCATAAGGCCGAGCCTTCCACCCTTTACCAAGTATATAGATGCATTAATTAAATAAGAAATATTGTGATATCCCAACATAATCATGTCCATCATGGAGCAATCTTCAACTTCACCTGCAACTAACAACGCTGTAAGAGGGGCTGAGCAAAAGCGGTAACATAGCCAAGCAACGGTTTGCTAGGAAGGGTGAAAAAGGTTAGAGGCTGACATGGCAATCTGGAAGGCTTGATGGACAAGAGATAGGTAGCACAACATAGTGATAGAACGAAGCAACTAGCATAGCAATGATAGTAATGAGATCCAAGGTGACGGCCATCTTGCATGAAATCCCGCTAGAAAGAAGAACGAGTCCATGAAGAAGACGAGCAGACGAAGACAAACCAAGCGTAGTCGAACGAATCCTCATGGTCATAATGAAACAGGGACTATCGAGAAGAAGCACAACCAGAAAAAAGCAAACAACAAGGTAAACACACAAGCATAATCATGGCATGATGCACAATTCAACTATGATGCATGTCCGGTTTAAATAGCATGGCATGGCATGGCAAAGTGCAACAAGCAATACTACAAGTTAAGTGGAGCTCAATAAGCAACGAGTTGCATATTGGCGAAACTTCACAACATTTATTTAGTTCGATCTTGTTTAGGCTACCCAACAATATTAAATTGTATTAAACTGGGCAAGAGGTGGAGCATAAGTAAACTAACTATTTAGGCAAGTTTAAATGAAGCCGGAACAACAAACAACAATTCCGGAAAATCCCCAAAAGTAATATTCGAATTTGGTACTGTTCTGCCCTAAAGCATATTTTAGTGTTGTTAAAGAGGGAAATAGAGTGCACCATGTTAATCTATGCATTTTTCTAGACAATTTACATATATAGTTTATTTAATTCGGAGCTACGGTTATTGACTTATGAGTTAAACCATCTTAACATGTCATTTATGCAAATTAATGCAAACAGCAGTTTTAAATATTTTAACATGGATGAAAGTTGGATATTTTGAAAGTACATGAAATTCTAAGCATTTTACATATACGACATGTTTCATTTGGATGCATGGATATTTAGGTATGAGCAATGCAATTTTAATGGCATTTCTGAAAATATGCACGCACTGGATATGTGACAAAATCACAGAATGGAAAAAACATCTACGGGCCGAATGCAACGCACTGTGCAAAGCCCAAGATGGACCTGGCCCGAAATGGATGAGTGTGTGTGAGCAAAAATTAAAAAGAGACAGTGCAGACCTTCTGGATCGATGCACACTCTGAAGACCACTGGGATACAAGTGGTATGGTGATAAGAGAGGGGCTAGGCGCAACATGAAGAAGAACAAGGGCTTGATCTGGGTGAGCCAAAATTGGTGCAAAAAGACGTTGGCGTGGGGATTTGATCCCTGGTTGTCTGGGTGCAAACCTGCTAGCCTAATCAGGCGCCTGGGATTTGATCCCGAGACCCCTTGGATACGTGAATGCGCTGTTAACTAGATGCCTACTATAGAACTCTGCTAAGAAATGCCTTATGGTAGAGATGAATGTCCTGACGTTGATATGAAGAAACAGAAAACGGAATCAGAGATGGTTCGTACGCACGGTGGACATGGCCGGCGCCGGGAGCCAACACCAGCGGCTGCAGGTCACCGGCGGGGCTGCGGAAACATACATGGGTGCACGCGTGCAGGTGTGGAAGCGTGGGTGTACGTGAAGTGCATTTGTGGGTGCAGCAAGGGTCGGCCGTGTGCAAGAGTTCAGAGATCAGATCACGCCATGGTTGTTGGCTGGAACAGAGACATTGCAAGGTGGCGGCTGGGGCTTGCTTGAGCTCGCGAGCGTGTGCCGCGGAGGTGCTGACGCATATGCGAGAGAGGATCCAGAGCGGGGGCGAAGCGCGAGGAACTGCGGCGACTACTGTAACTACACAACAAAACTCAGAACTCATCGGAGCACCGAGAACATGAGGATGGCATGGATCTAGCGACAACTCTGGTGGTCTAATCGAGAATACTACAGGGTTGGAGTTGGGTATACCTAGTATACCTGTGACATGAGGATGCGGCCGAGAATGCAGAATATCGACGGAGACGAGGCGAGGAACTCCGGTGGACTTGCTGTCCATGAAGAAGACGAAGTAGAGGACGAAGAGGACATCGGGGAAGGCGTCTTCGGGCTTGGATCAGCGTCAGAACAGACTCGAGGAGGCCCTGCGGTGCTCGGGGTCGACGGAGTGGAGGTCGGCGATGCTCCTACTCCGGTGATGAGCTCTTGCTTGGGCTCGCGCTCTTGCATGGAGGAGATGGAGCGGGGACGAGCTGCCCTCCTGGCTGGCGGCGGTGGAGTAGATTGAGAGGGAAAAGGGGAAACCCTAGGGCGAGGCTGTTGGCTTAAAAGGAGGGGGAGAAGACGGCGCGACCTCGGCGTCCGTGAAGCTCACGGAACGAGCGCGAGCGCATTTTCTCTGGAATAGAGACGGCGACGCAACAGGGCAGGTGGCCGTGAACCGACTTGGGCCAGGTGGGCTGCGCTGGAGCTGCTACTAGGATTGGTTGGGCTGCGGGTGAGGGGAAAGGCCCAAGTGGCCGCACTGGAGGGCTTTCCTTTCCTTCTTAATTCTATAAATTTGGAATTCGCAGATGAATAAAAGGAAAATGCCAGGGAGGTAGGAAATGAATTTGGTAGATATAAGAGTATCCTCATGCTCCAGGAATTATGCTCTATTGGATAAAATTCGTTTGGACATTTTTAGAGGTAGAAAAATAATTCAAGTTTGAATTAGATTCAAACTTGAGCCATTTTTGGACCCAACCAAAACATCTTCAAATGAGCCGAAAATTGGCAGAGGGGTTAACGGCAAGGTGTAGGGTTTGTAGGAAAAGAAGGAACATTTTCTGGATAGGGAAAATGTCACATGAAAATAAATGTAATAAAGAAGAAAGGAGAAGTTTGAATGGAATAGAAAGTTGGGTGAACTTGACGAATGGTCGCTGGTATGAGCATGTTGCATGAGTGAGGTGGAGATAAGAAGAAAAAGGGGGGGGGGGTTCATAGAAGATCACACAACAAGATTTCAAGATGGAAACCAAGGCATGATGCTCATGATGCAAATGCAACAAAAATGACATATGCAATATCATGAAGCATAGAACAAAGTAAGGATGATGCAATGCAATATAATATAAGATGAACATGATGCAAGAAAAAAAAATGACAATGCACTCGACAAGATCATGGCATAACATATATGAATGAAATATGCAAAACAATTATGATAATGGAATAAACATAATGAACACACGTCAATAACTAAAACAAATGGAAGGGCAACTGAAACGTCGGTCTCGGGGCGTTAGACACCGAGTTTGGTATATTGTGTGTAGCAGTTAGATTTTGTGTGGAGGCTATATATACCCCTCCACCCTCACCTCATTCGTGAGAAAAAGCCATCAGAACGTGCCTACACTTCCACTACTCATTTTCTTAGAGAGAACCACCTACTCATGTGTTGATACCCAGATATTCCAATCCAACCATATGAATCTTGATCTCTAGCCTTCCCCAAGTTCCTTTCCACTCAAATCATCTTTCCACCAAATCCAATCCTATGAGAGTGAGTTGAGTGTTGGGGAGACTATCATTTGAAGCACAAGAGCAAGGAGTTCATCATCAACACACCATCTATTACCTTTTGGAGAGTGGTGTCTCCTAGATTGGTTAGGTGTCACTTGGGAGCCTACGACAAGATTGTGGAGTTGAACCAAGGAGTTTGTAAGGGCAAGGAGATCGCTTGCTTCGTGAAGATCTACCCTAGTGAGGCAAGTCTTTCGTGGGCGATGGCCATGGTGGGATAGAAAAGGTTGCTTCTTTGTAGACCCTTCATCGGTGGAGCCCTCCATGGACTCGCGCAGCTGTTACCCTTCGTGGGTTGAAGTGTCCATCAACGGGGATGTACGATAGCAGCACCTATCGGAAACACGCCAAAAACATCCGTGTCTCCAATTGCGTTTGCACACTCCAATCCCATCCCTTTACATTCTGGCAAGTTGCATGCTTTACTTTCCGTTGCTTATTGCATGAATTGTGTAAAGATTGCTTGACTTGTGCTAAATTGTTAAAATTTGCCAAGAACTAAAATTGGGAAAAGGTTAAGTTTTTATTTCGTCAAGTAGTCTAATCACCCCCCCTCTAGACATACTTTGGATCCTACAATTGGTATCAGAGCTTTGGTCTCCATTTGCCTTGATTTCCATAGCTTTTGGTGATCATAGCCATGGTTTCACGACCTAGGAGAGTATGGCATCTAGTGAGGAAAATTACCACCGTAGAGGTCCTTACTTGGATGGTACTAATTTCGCTAGTTGGAAGCATAGGATGAAAATGCATATTCTTGGACATAACCCCACCATTTGGGCTATTGTGTGTATTGGCTTCCAAAGTGAATTCTTTGATGGGAGAGAACCGAACCGTGAAGCTACCGCGAAAGAGTTGAAGATGCTGCAATACAACGCTCAAGCTTGTGATATCCTCTTCAACGGATTGTGTTGTCGGCGTTCTGGGAACGGGGGTCCCCAGACTTGCCTGCCTGCGGCCTGCTGCGTGGCTCAATCAGTGGCCCAGTACGTCCCGTCTTCATCAACCAAGACTCGAGACCTTCAGGAGGGGCCAAGCCTCGTGGGGCCGGCGACGCAAGGCCTCCTCAGGGACGGCCTCACCAGGCAGGCTCGCGAGGAGGCAGAGAGATCAAGGCAAGGGGTACCTCGCGAGGTGCCCATGACACAAGCCATGACGATCAAGACCAGGCGGGCGCCAGGTGGGCGCCACCCGTGCAGTGTCCTTGCTTCCTCTTTGGTGCAAAGGGGGCAAGCACATGCGCGGAGTACCAAGGCATCAGGCAAAGGTTTCCATATCGGTACAACGAGACCAAGGCCAGCAGAGCGGCAGGACGGAGGTCACTGATACGTCCATTTTGCATCATGCTTTTATATCAATATTTATTGCATTATGGGCTGTTATTACACATTATATCTTAATACTTATGGCTATTCTCTCTTATTTTGCAAGGTTTACCATGAAGAGGGGGAATGCCGGCAGCTGGAATTCTGGCTGGAAAAGGAGCAAACATTGGAAACCTATTCTGCACAACTCCAAAAGATCTGAGACTCCACGAAACAACTTTTTAGATTTAATAAGAATTTTTGGGCAAAAGAAATAGGCCAGGGGGCCCACACCCTGTCCAGGAGACAGGGGGCGCCCCCCCCTAGGGCGCAGCCCCCTATCTCCTGGGCCCCCTGGTGGGCTTCCGGCGTCCATCTTCTGCTATATGAAGGGTTTTGTCCTGGAAAAAATCTGGGGCAAGCTTACGGGACGAAACTCCACCGCCACGAGGCGGAACCTTGGCGGAATCAATCTAGGGCTCTGGCGGAGCTGTTCTGTCGGGGACACTTCCCTCCGGGAGGGGGAAATCATCACCAACGCCATCACCAACGATCCTCTCATCAGGAGGGGGTCAATATCCATCAACATCTTCACCAGCACCATCTCATCTCAAAACCCTAGTTCATCTCTTGTATCCAATCTTGTATCAAAACCACAAATTGGTACCTATGGGTTGCTAGTAGTGTTGATTACTCCTTGTAGTTGATGCTATTTGGTTTACTTGGTGGAAGATCATATGTTCAGATCCTTTATGCATATTATTACTCCTCTGATTATGTACATGAATATGCTTTTTGAGTAGTTACGTTTCTTCCTGAGGACATGTGTGAAGTCTTGCTATTAGTAGTCATGTGAATTTGGTATTCGTTCGATATTTTGATGAGATGTATGTTGTCTTTCCTCTAGTGGTGTTATGTGAACGTCGACTACATGAAACTTCACCATTATTTGGGCCTAGAGGAAGGCATAGGGAAGTAATAAGTAGATCATGGGTTGCTAAAGTGGCAGAAGCTTAAACCCTAGTTTATGCGTTGCTTTGTTAGCGGTTGATATGGACCCATATGTTTAATGCTGTGGTTAGGTTTACCTTAATACTCCTTTTTGTAGTCGCGGATGCTTGAAATAGGGGTTAATCATAAGTGGGATGATTGTCCATGTTAGGGCAGTACCCAAGTGCCGGTCCACCCACATATCAAATTATCAAAGTACCGAACGCGAATCTTACGAACGTGATGAAAACTAGCTTGACGATAATTCCAAATGTGTCCTCGGGAGCTCCTTCTTCATTATTAGAATTTGTGTAGGCTTATCCTTTGCTACATAAAGGATTGGGCCACCTTGATGCACTTTATTTACTTTATTTACATTTGCTTGTTACTATTTATCTTATCACAAAACTATCTATCATCTACTATTTCAGTGCTTGCAGAGAAAACCTTACTATAAACCGCTTATCATTTCCTTCTGCTCCTCGTTGGGTTCGACACTCTTACTTATCGAAAGGACTATGATAGATCCCCTATACTTGTGGGTCATCAGTCACCATGGATCCCAAGACGGCGTCATCACCAACACCTTTGGCAGGCGAAGACCACCTTTAGTCAGGATAGCTTGTACTAGCTGTCCCCTTTCAAAATGGCCGTTGTTGGATCCCTTCCCGCTCAATATTTGGGAAGAGGACCAGGGCCTCTGTAAATAGGGCTAGCCACCATAGTAGAAGGCATTTGATCGAGAGGCACAGAGACGGATCGATTCCTCCTCAAGCACACCACCAAACACAAGAACACCTCGTCCTCGCGAGGCTGTTCTTCCCTTGTACTGTTCATCATCAGCCCAAGAGGCAATCCACCACACCACACACTAGATTAGGGTATTACACCACAATGGTGGCCCGAACCAGTATAAACCTTGTGTCTCTTGTGTTGTTCATCGATCAAGCTTAGGGATCGCGGCGAGGCTTAGGGCGTGTTTCGGTAGGGAGAAAGATCTTCGTGCGCACGCCAGTGTTTGAACCTTAAGGGTTTTGCCGGAACCCGATATCCGACATCTGGCGCGCGAGGTAGGGGTGCGCCGAAATCTTCATTCCATTGTCTGCGTACCATCGTTTTGTCGCATCCATGGCGGACGCTGGCCGAGCTCGCGCCTAGCGCTGGGCTGCTCTCGCCGCCCGCGTCGCCCAGACGGCTCCAGTCGGCGGGCCTACTCGTCGTTCTCCGTTGCTTGGCGCCAACGCCGCCCCCGGCCCGGCGGGGAACGAGCAGCAAGCTTCTTCACTGCACCCCTCGGTGCGGCGGGAAGGCCGCATCGCCACTCCGTCGCTGACTCCAGCTAGTTCGCCGTCTCATGCTCGTCGCGCCCCCACGGACGCGCAGGCCGCGTTGCTCCTGGCACATGAACTGCTGCACTACTGCCCCGTCGACGACCTCTACGAAGAGTGGCTCGCTCGCATCACCGATCTCGTCAACGCCTCAGGGGGCTCTCTCGTGCCGTCCCTCTCGGTGCCTCGCCCTCCGTCATGCATGGGCAACGCGGCTCAGGGAGCGCCTCCGCCACCCCTCCCCCAAGAAGGCGCCCTGGCTCCAAGGCGTGCGTCCCCTGGACGTGACCCACTGCATCCAGCGCCCGCGCGGCGAGAAAGAAGCTGCCAAGAAATCCCTCGGCCCCAAGAAGGCGCTCACGTGCTCCCTGCACCAGCACGATAAGACCGCGTCCCCGCACCAGTGCGCTAAGACCCTACGCTGCCCCTGGCGGCAGCACACGGGCACCACCAAGAGCAAGCCCCGAGTCTCCAAAGGGCTCCGGTGGCCACGGAAGGTTGCTGCGTCTTTACCACCGAGCTGCGTAGCGTCGCCTGGCCGGGCAAGTTCAAGACCTGCCTCCTCGCAACAACGGTACAGCTGACCCCGCGGAGTTCCTGCAGCTCAATGAGCTGGGCATCGAGGTGGCCAACAGAGAGGAGAAAGTCATGGCGAACTAGTTTCCCATGGCGCTCAAGGACGGTGCCCGCACCTGGCTCCTGAACCTACCTCCCGGATCGATATCCTCCTGGGACGAGATGCGCATCCATTTCATCGCCAACTTCCAGGGCACTCACGACCGCCCCCCGACCGTGGGTGACCTGCGCCGCATCAAGCAGCAGCCTGGAGAGACCCTGCAGAAATACATCTAGCGCTTCAATGACGCCCGCCTCATGATCCCCAAGGTGACGGACGAGGCCACCATCTCAGCATTCTCTGATGGCATCCGCGACATCAAGATGAAGGAGGAGCTCACCATCCACGAGGAGTTGTGCACATCCCTGGAGCTGTTCAACCTGGTGACCAAGTGCGCAAGATCTAATAAGGGACGCCTCTCCCTCCTTGAGCTTCCAGCTGATGACACAGAAGAAAAGAAGGCCAAGGCCAAGGACGTGAAGCGCAAAGGAGTAGTCGTGCTTGCGGCAGAACCAGACACGTAGCGCGGCAGGGACTAGCCGGTGTCGTCCAACGGAAGCCGACTGTTCTGCGCCTTCCACAACCTCCACACCCACAACACCAACGAGTGCCAAGAGCTCAGGACCATTCGAGAAGGACGCTTCGGTCGACGCCCCGAGCGCAACGACCGGGGGTACGGCCAAGGAGGAGGACGTGGCGGAGGACGATGGGGCGACTGTGGCCCTTGCCAAGAGTGGCGTGACCGACCTCGCGAGGATCGTCGGCAGGACCAGCCTCGCGAGGCGGCCTCGAGGGATCAGACTCGTGAGGACCGCCCATAGGGCAACGCATGCCTTCCTCCTATGCCACCACCGCCAAGAAGGAATGACGACCACCACCAGGATGAGGGGGCTGGGGGCTTCCAGGAGCCGCGTGCAATAGCTTGCATCTTGGGCGGAGCGAATCTTCAAGCAGTTTGCTCACGAGGTGAATGCAGTCCTCTCCAGGCTCGAGGCCACATGCCCGCTCAGGTGGTCCAAGTGCGCCATCACCTTCAGTTCAGCAGATCAACTCAAGTGCGCGGAAACCGCTGGCGTCCTCCCGATGCTTTGTTCTCCAGTCATCAGCAACATGCAAGGCACCAGGACCCTCATCAATGGCAGCGCAGGGCTCAACGTTCTGTCCGTTGAGATGTTCAACAACCTCCAAGTGCCATATGATCAACTTCACCCTACCAAGCCTTTCTCAGGAGTTACTGACGGCTCCACCACCCCGATAAGGCAGGTCCGCCTCCCTGTCACCTTGGGGTAGTGCAACAACTACCACACCGAGCTCATCGACTTCTACGTCGCCCACATCCGCCTGCCATACAATGCCATCCTTGGGTATCCAGCCCTGGCCAAGTTCATGGCAGTGACCCACCACGGCTACAACGTCCTCAAGATGCCAGGAAGCGGCGGAATCATCACGGTCCCCTGCAAAGAAAGAGATGAGGTGTGCTCCCTCGAGTGCGCCATCCAAGCTACATCAATCGAGGACCCGGATAGCAAGGGCGAGAACCCTCCTGAGGCAGTCCCCAAGAAGAAGAAGACATTGCCTAGCGCAAGGCCTCAGGAAGTTGGTATCTCGGGAAGTGCCACACCAGGATCCACCCCCGTCCAAGGGGCGCCTCCTTCCGTTGCATAGGAAGGCGCGCCCGATGCCCTCCTCGGGCAGGGCTCGGGGGCTCTCTTCTGGAGGGCCTTAGACTTTGCCAAAATCATGCGGGAGGCGCTTGGGCACCACTTGGAGGCGTGCTTCGCAGCTTGTTTCCCTCAGGAAGGCACAGGGCGTGGGAAGCCCAACCCTCAGGAATTCATCACCAAGACCACTCAGGAGCTTCAGGAACCAAGATTCATACGCGGTGATCGCCGCTTGCCTGGCGTGGCTCCCCATCCAGGTGAGGATGGCGGATTGCGCATCTACATCGATGTCCCAGGGCTCAACTGAGCCGCATATCAGGAGCGTCTCTGGCCTTCACGCGTGGGGCACTGCAAGGGTCCGCCGCACAGCTACGTTGGCATGCCTTTCGGCCTGCGAACGCGGCCGCAACCCGCCAGCGTCATCTTTAGAGCATTCTGGTGGCTCAAGAGGCCAGGCATCATGCAGTCCTTGCAGAGATGGAGATGGTCCTCGAGGAGCCGCCCGGACCCCCAGAGCCTCCTGAGGCTCAGGGCTCCGGTGGCTCGTGAGGATCAGCCTCTTCACTGTGCATCTTCAACTACTCCAACACCCCCTCTACAATGGTACCAGGTGATGTCTTCCGAATTCATTTCAGCTTGGAGCGCCCTCAGGGCTACATCATTCCAAGACCGCATGGGTCCGTCCCTGTGGCATGTATCCCTTTTGCTTATTTCTTCAGTTTACCTTGCTGGGGGCGCCCCTCGGGCTGCATCATCCCCAAGCCGCTCGGGCCTGACCCAGTGGCATGTATCCCTCCTGCATATACCTAAGCTGATTTTCCCTTCATGCTTAACCTGCCTGTGATTATCGCCTATTCGATTGACACCTACCATTGGAGCTGCTCATGCTGGCACGGCGCTTGCGCATGGGTCCGTCCCTGCAATGCTGACAAATCTGAGTGGTCGAGCTCTGGCCCGCGACAACCTTGCAAGCGTCACCTCACCAGGCCCTCAATGCCATCACCTCTCTCTCGGAGCAACCAATGGTCGGCCGGCAATCGCAATGGCAACCCGTGCTTTCCTTGTGTTGATTTACAGGAACCACCTAAGGTCTATAGCATGTGGCACCACGAGCTCTCTCTCTCTCCCCCCCCCCCCTCTCTCTCTCTCTCCCACGCGATCCACTTGCACGTTAAAAGGGGGGCTCCTGAGCATCACGACTCAGGAGCTCTTACTGGCTCTCCAGCCCTCACCCCTTGGCCTTGACCACGGCATCGCAACCTGGCATACCAGCGGCGGCTGAGCTCTCTCGAGGGTCAGGACCTGAGGACGTAGAGCACGAAGGAGAGTGTGGGGAATAAAGGGAAATCTTGCGAGGGCGTAACCCAGCTACATCCCGGCTGCCAATGCACAAGTCTGGTGCAATGCGAAGGAACGACTCCATATTTTCAAGATAAGTTTCACGCCTGGGTCAGCTAATCGATGCAGCACAAAATCTTCACTTGATGCAGCTCTGTAATGGCAACGTTGCCTTCCTTTCTCACCTCTCGGCGGCTACTTGCACGCTAAAGGAGACCTCCTGAGCATCGCGCCTCAGGGGCTCTTACTGGACCTCGGGCCGCTAATGTAACGCCCCGGATTCGATGCGCCAGGTGTCTCCCAGTTATTCGCCGTAGTTGCCATGTCATTTGCTTGCGTGTTGCATTTTGCCATGTCATCATCTGCATTTCATCTGCATGTTTTTCAAAACTTGCATTCGTTCGGGTTCCGTCGGTTCTCTCCGTTGTCCGTTCCGAGCCCGACCACACTCGCATGCACCCGTCGCCCCTCTCAGACCTTGTTTTGTGAGCCGCGGAAAAAGGTTCTCGGAATGGGTTGAGACTTGCCGTGTGGCCTTGGTATAGCACCGGTAGACCTCCTATCAAATTTCGTTCCATTTGGGGGTCATATGATGCCCCAACGGTTGACCGCGTAGCCCGAAACCCCTCTCTCTTTGTAGCCCAGCCCCTCTTCACCACATCTCATGAGCCCATCCAAACCCCCTCCATGCTCTCGGTCGTTCGATCAAGATCGTGTGGGCGAAAACCGCTCCCCATTTGGACCCTCCTATCTCCCTCTACCTATAAAACGCCCCATCCCCCTCCATTTTCGGGTCTAACCCTAGCCTCCTCTTCCTCCGTGTCGCCGGACGTATCCGTCTGCACCGGACAAAGTCTCCGCCGCTGCCCATGCCCAATCCCCGCCTGCCACGTGTCGCACAACCGTCTCCCGAGCACCTCCCTGCACCGCGGCCCGCCCGGCCCGCAGCCGGCCCGCCCCGGGCCGCGACCGAGCCCGCGCGACTGCGCCCCTCGCAACCCTAGCCGCCCAGGAGCTCCGCCTGCGCGCCGCCAACCCCGCCGCCGGTCGTCATCCTCGTCGCCCCATCACCCTCTCGCCGGAGGCCATCGTCGGACCCAGGTCACGGCGCCGCCAGCCATCTCACCTCTCTCCCCGTCCCCTTCTTCCTCTAATCTCCCTCTCGCTCTCTACCGCAGGTGAGCGCCGCCGCCCAGAGGAGCTCGCTGCCGGCCCCGTGCTGCCTCGCCTCCGTGATGCCGCCTTGCTCCAGCCACGGGTCCGACGGGATCTGGCCCCTTCGCTCCGGCCCCGCCGCCCGTCTCGACCACCTCGCTTGCCCCGCGCCCCCTCGTCGACCGTGCCCTCGCCGGAGCTCTCCTCCGGCCAGATCCGGTCAGGTGGACCAGATCCACCAGGCCCCCGAACCAAGCAGCGCCCCCGACCCCGGATCTCCTCGTCCCGGAACACCTCCGTCCATTTTTCCCCAGGGTGAGAATTCCACCGTCCTTTTTCTGTGATATTTTTATGCCCTGTTCATCATGCCATAACGTCTTGTGCGCTGCTCCGTTTTTCGCATATGATATATCAAAATGTTCATTGTGAGATGCTTTTAATTTTGTTCCATTGTTCCATGCTTGTTTGAGTCCATCTTGATGCCATTATAATCGTTGCAAGAGTGCTATGTGATGTTAACTGCTGTATGTTAACAGAACTTGATGATGTCTTTTTCATTGCATTTTGTGTGTGCATCCTATGAGCTTGATGTCTACATGAGTTTTGAGATACATCATGCCATATTTAAAAAAGTGCAATCCATGTATTTTTGTGAGTCTTGTAGTGAGTGCATCAAGCTCGTGAAGTAGGGAACTTGTTGTTGCTGTTTCGCTAGGCTGAATCTGCTATATCTTGATGCTATGTAAACCTGCTGCTACAAGTCATTCTATGCATAATATGGAGATGTTCACTAAGTATGTTTTGTTATACATGTCATGGTCTCTCCATCCGTGCTCTTGGTTTCATATATATCCTTCTGTAGATTGTTATAATCTTGCTCTCAATTTGCTAATTAATGTTTCTGTCAGCCTGTTAACATCTAGTCCAGTTTTGCCATGAGCTTTGCTAGTGATCCATGCACCCTATGAACTTTCTCTTGCCATGCTTGGCTTCACAAACATGTCTTATTACTGTTGGTTGCCTTGTTATTCCATCTACTGCTATGTGGTGGGTGGTAAAAGCTCACCAACAAGCCTACTTATCATTGTTGTTGCCATGTCTGAATCTGTCATATCATTTGTCATGTTTGCATGGATGCTACAATCTTTTCTGTTGATCTTTGGAATTAGTTCAGTAAGGGACTTTTGTTCTTTGTCTTTAGTATTAGAATTACATGCCTTTTTTTTCATGTTAAGTTCCTGTAACATGTTGTTTTATATCTCTAAACATTGCAACCTGATGTTATTTCTGCCATGCACAGTGATTTCTGCCGTCTGTGAAACTGTTATTATTTGCAATCTTTCCATGTCCTTTTGAGCATGTTATATTGTTTTCTGGAGATAGATCAGTGTTCATGTTTTGTCTTGTTTTACCTGTACTTCATGCCCATGGCTTTTTTTCTTATGTTGAGGTGCTGTAGCATTTTGTTTTGATGCTTTCAAGATGCCTAGTTGCTATTTTGGACAGCTTTTCCTTTAAACTTGTACAGAGTATATGTGTTGAACTGTTAGTCCGTTTTGAGTGTGCTCTATATGAAACTTGCTTAGAATTGCATGTAGTTTCATATTACCTTGTTGCATCCATGTTTTGGGTGTGTTTGCTTGAATTTTTGTATGTATTTTGCATCAATGCCATGTTTAGCTTGTTTTGCTCATATCTTCTAGGCCGTAGCTCCGAATTAAATGAACTTTATATGTAACTTGACTAGAATCTCGTGTAGATCATCTTGGTGCATCTTAAGTTGCTGTTTAACAACTTGAACATAAGGTTTATTCAGTTATGTACCAATTTCGAAACTTGCATATGAGGACCTACCAGATTTCTTATATGTTATTTCCGGCCTCATTTAAACTTGCTTTAATGTGTTGCTCTTGTATGCATCATCTCTTGCCATGAGTAGCTTCATGTAGCTTTGTCATGCATCATGCTTGGTTGTGCATCATGTCATGTATATGTGTGGTGTGTTTACCATGTTGTGTGCTTCTTCTCGAGAGTTCCTGTTTCGTTGCGATCGTGAGGATTCGTTCGTCTATGGTTGGTTCGGCTTCATCCGTTCGTCTTCTTCATGGACTTGTTCTTCTTCCTAGCGGGATTTCAGGCAAGATGACCATCACTTCGGATCTCACTACTATCATTGCTATGCTAGTTGCTTCGTTCTATCGCTATGCCGTGCTTCCTATAACTTGTTCTTCAAGCCTCCCAAAATTGCCATGTTAGCCTCTAACCTTTTCACCCTTCCTAGCAAATCGTTGCTTGGCTATGTTACCGCTTTTGCTCAACCCCTCTTATAGCGTTGTTAGTTGCAGGTGAAGTTGAAGATTGATCCATGATGGACAGGATTATGTTGGGATATCACAATATCTCTTATTTAATTAATGCATCTATATACTTTGTAAAGGGTGGAAGGCTCGGCCTTATGCCTGGTGTTTTGTTCCACTCTTGCCGCCCTAGTTTCCGTCATACCGGTGTTATGTTCCTTGATTTTGCGTTCCTTACGCGGTTGGGTGATCTATGGGACCCCCTTGACAGTTCGCTTTGAATAAAACTCCTCCAGCAAGGCCCAACCTTGGGTCGGCCAACCCGAGGGTCATCTTTATTTTAGCCCCCCCCCCGGGCCAGTGCTTCTCTAAGTGCTGGTCTGAACCGAGCCGTCTGCAGGGCCACTTCGGGGAAACTCAAAGGCTGGTTTTACTCGTAGCCTGTCTCATCTAGTGTTGCCCTGAGACCGAGATCTGTGCAGCTCCTATTGGGATTGTCGGCACACCGAGCGGCTTTGCTGGTCTTGTTTTACCATTGTCGAAATGTCTTGTAAACCACGATTCCAAGACTGATCGGCTCTTCCTGGGAGAAGGAATATCCTTCGTTGACCGTGCAGGGTATAACCTTTGTTATGGGCTAAGTTGGGACACCCCTGCAGGGTATAACCTTTCAAGAGCCGTGCCCGCGGTTATGTAGCAGATGGGAATTTGTTAATGTCCTGTTGTAGATAACTTGACACCAGATTTGAATTAAAACGCATCAACCGCGTGTGTAGCCGTGATGCTCTCTTTTCGGCGGAGTCCGGGAAGTGAACACGGTTTTGGGTTATGTTTGACGTAAGTAGGAGTTCAGAATCACTTCTTGATCATTGCTAGCCTCACGACCATTCCGTTTGCTCTCTTCTCGCCCTTATTTGCGTATGTTAGCCTCCATTTATGCTTAGTCGCTGCTGCAACCACACCACTTTACCCCTCCCTTATCCATTAAGCTATGCTAGTCTTGATACCCATGGTAATGGGATTGTTGAGTCTTCGTGGCTCACAGATTACTACAATAACAGTTGCAGGTATAGGTTATGCGATGATCATGATGCGAGAGCGATGTTTGCTTGTGTTGGAGTTCTTCTTCTGCTTCTTCTTTGGTCAGGGGATAGGTTCCAGGTCGGCAGCCTGGGCTAGCAGGGTGGATGTCGTTTGAGTTTCTATTTGTGTTTCATCCGTAGTCGGATGATGCTCTTGTGTAAGAAGATGTTGTATTCGTGTGGTGTTGTTGCTGTTTGTATGTATCCCGATCTATTATGTAATGTTGATGTAATAATATCCACCTTGCAAAAGCATATCAATATGCGGTTCTATCCTTGGTGGGACCTTCGAGTCTCTTTAGGATAGTATCGCATATTGGGCGTGACAAGTTGGTATCAGAGCCTCGACCGACCATAGGATCCCCCTTGATTGATCATGTAGTTTGGCCGTTGTTGAGTCTAGAAGAAAACTGTTTTCGGAGTCTAGTTATATCGGAGAGTAGGAATTCTTTTTACTCCTCAGCCCCTTCGTCGCTCTGGTGAGGAATATTGATGTAGGTGTTTTGAATTAGTCCTCTTCCCCTTCAAATTTTTCTTTAGGGTCACGTGGTTAGTTTTTTCGTTCATTGGTTCTTAGCTCTTTTCATCCGGTGCATTTCTCATCAAGACGATTCGACCCTCTCCATTTTTGCAAGTTCAATCCTCAGTTGTTTTCTTTTCCCACCCGTTCACCCTTTTCTTTTCTGAGCCGGAGTCCGTAATCGAGTATCCATCCTACTCGTGCGAAGCCTTTGCATTCTTTCAACCGGTGTTTTCTCTTCAAGTTATTCGTCGATTCTCCCCTCCAAGTGCCTTTGTTTTTCCCCGCTCTCCCACCCCTTTTTCTTCCCGGAGTCTAAGTCTCTTTCGACCATAAATTTCATTCATGTGGAGCCTCTTCTGTCTTTCGTCAATTGTTTCAACCGGTGAATTCTCGTCTCGTTTGACATTCTTCATCTCTTTTTCTTCTCCGGTGGACCCAATTCAAGTTTTTTTTCGGGTTGATCACATTCTTTTCCTTGGATCAAGGGTTCTATTTGCTCATTCGCCTCTCGCCAGTTTATCCTTCCGGAGTGCTCAAGACATATCAGGAGATTCGTCTGTGTGTGAATTAATTCGAGGTTGTCACCTCATTCAAATATTTCAATTGTTCCGGTGCATCATCTATCTTTTCAACAATCCTTTTCAACGGTGTAATCTCTCAAGTGGGCCCTAACCCACAGGTCTTTTCCCAGGATCTTACCTGACTCTTCTAATTTCCCGGAGCTATTCTCAAATTCTTTTCAAGTGTGACGTAAGAATGGATCCCATCAGTCACATGCCTTCTCCAAGATCTCGTTTAAATTCTTTTCATTGTTGGCTCAACCTTTTCGCTTTTCATTTTTCCAGAGTATCTCAGTAATTTTGGTGGTGTTTTTCCGTCGTCATTTGAAGACCGAAGAAGAGTTTTTCCTCTAAATCTTGCCCGTTCTCGCGAAGACTCGCGGTTCTAGTTTCATGTTATCCTCGCGAATTATTCCATTTGTCAGATATTCTTGTATTAACCATCCGGAGTATGTCAGGAGTTGTTTTTCCATTTCTTTTCACCGGAGGCCACCATTCCAGAAGAATTCTTCATCCTCACATTTCAGCTACCATTATACAATTATCCTGGTGCTTCGTTCAAGTGTTCTTTAATCAGCTCATAATCTCTTTGTTCTTTTGCATCTAAATCCCCTCGAGCATATTGGTTCTTCTAATTCTTCCCGGTGATTTATTCTCTTTCGTCAGTCATTTCCGAATTTTTACGGTGGTTCGTTCAAGTCCTTTTTCTTTGATTATCATATTAATTCATTCGTTCTTTTCAATCCTACCGGTGGTTCATGAAGACCTTCTCAAGTTTGCGATATGTCACTTCTCAATCCTTTTCAAGAAAAATAAGTAGTATGCAAAAATCCATTGCTTGTCATCAATTTAATTTGATGAAGGATAAGCATACAATAAATCTTATTCTTATTTCCTCAAAGTGATTAATCCCTTCCTTCAGAGTTTGTTCTTAAAGAATAAATTCTAGTTCCAAGTGTTTTCAACTTTTATTTTCTGGAGTTCAAAATTACTCGGCCATTTCGTCGGAACCTCCATCTAAATCATCGCAAGCTTTAATCTTATTCTTTCATCCTTCATTCTATCTCATCATCCTTTTATTACCGGAGTTCTTCATGGTGGTTCTTCATGATTTAATTCATTCTTCAAGAGTTCATCAAGATTATTGTTGGAGGAGCACAAGTATCTTTTCTTTCTTGCCTCTCGAAGTGCAATTAATTCTCCATATTCTTTTGAAGTGGAGTTTTGCATTTCTTCGTTCTTCTCAGCTATTCAGATATTGGTTGTGGTCTAATTTCACCTCAAGTTTTGAGATGTTTTTGATATGTCCGCAACAAACTTATTCTTTCATCGTTGATTTTCTCAACAACTCCATTCAATCCTTCCTTCTAAGTTCTTTTCATTCCATTCTTTCAATTCTTCCGGATGCATTGCATTGTTCATCTCGTCAAGTGACATCCCATCTTGTGAAGTTCATGTTCTATTCTTTCCTTGTTCAGCCAAAATTCTGCCTAAATTCTTTTAGTCTTATTGCACTCTTATCTTGTTCTAACCAGAGTGGTTTCAGAGTCCATCTTGTTGCTTGAACCTTTTGGTTCTCGTCATACTCATCGTTCCTCTTCCCTACCCAGTGCTCCCAACTTTGTTCATCCTCTCTCTTTTGTTCTTGTTTCACCTCATCCCTTTTTCTCTTCCGTCTTGTTCCTAAGATCTCGGGACGAGATCTCTTGTTAGTGGAGGAGAGTTGTAACGCCCCGGATTCGATGCGCCAGGTGTCTCCCAGTTATTCGCCGTAGTTGCCATGTCATTTTCTTGCGTGTTGCATTTTGCCATGTCATCATCTGCATTTCATCTACATGTTTTTCAAAACTTGCATTCGTTCGGGTTCTGCCGATTATCTCCGTTGTCCGTTCTGTGCCCAACCACACTCGCACGCGCCCATCGCCCCTCTCAGACCTTGTTTTGTGATCCACTGAAAAATGTTCTCGGAATGGGTCAAGATTGGCCGTGTGGCCTTGGTGTAGCACCGCTAGACCTCCCGTGAAATTTCATTCCATTTGGAGGTCGTTTGATGCCCCAACGGTTAACCGCGTAGCCCAAATCCCCTCTATCTTGCAGCCCAGCCCCTTTTCACCACAGTCCATGAGCCCATCCAAACCCCCTCCATGCTATCGGACGTTCGATCACGATCGTGTGGGCGAAAACCGCTCCCCATTTGGACCCTCCTAGCTCCCTCTACCTATAAAACGCCCCCTCCCCCTCAATTTTCGGGTCTAACCCTAGCCTCCTCTTCCTCCGCGTCGCCGGACGTGTCCGTCCGCGCCGGAAAAAGTCTCCACCACTGCCCACGCCCAATCCCCGCCTGCCACGTGTCGTGCAGCCGTCTCCCGAGTGCCTCCCCGTGCCGCGGCCCGCCCGGCCCGCAGCCGGCCCGCCCCGGGCCGCGACCGCGCCCCCCGCAACCCTAGCCGCCCAGGAGCTCCGCCTGCGCGCCACCAACCCCGCCGCCGGTCGTCATCCTCGTCGCCCCGTCACCCTCTCGCCGGAGGCCATCGTCGGACCCAGGTCACGGTGCCGCCAGCCATCTCTCTTCTCTCCCCGTCGCCTTCTTCCTCTAATCTTCCTCTCGCTCTCTGCCGCAGGTGAGCGCCGCCGCCGCCCAGAGGAGCTCGCCCCCGGCCCTGTGCTGCCTGGCCTCCGTGATGCCGCCCTGCTCCGGCCACGGATCCGACGGGATCTGGCCCCTCCGCTCCGGCCCCGCCGCCCGTCTCCACCACCTCGCCGGCCCCGCGCCCCCTCGTCGACCGTGCCCTCGCAGAGAGCTCGCCAGAGCTCTCCTCCGGCCAGATCCGATTGGGTGGACCAGATCCACCAGGCCCCCGAACCAAACGACGCCCCCAACCCCGGATCTCCTCGTCCCCGAACCCCTCCGGCCATTTTCCCCGGGGTGCGAATTCCACCGTCATTTTTCTCTGATATTTTTATGCCCTGTTCATCATGTCATAACATATTGTGTGCTGCTCCGTTTTGTGGATATGATATATCAAAATGTTCATTGTGAGATGCTCTTAATTTTGTTCCATTGTTAGATGCTTGTTTGAGTCCATCTTGATGCCATTATAATCGTTGCAAGAGTGCTATATGATGTTAACTGTTGTCTGTTAACAGAAATTGATGATTTGTCTTTTTCATTGCATTTTTTGTGTGCATCCTATGAGCTTGATGTCTACATGAGTTTTGAGCTATATCATGCCATATTTACAAAGGAGTAATCCATGTATTTTTGTGAGTCTTGTAGTAAGTGCATCAAGCTCGTGAAGTAGGGTACTTTCTGTTGCTGTTTCGCTAGGCTGAATCTGCTATATCTTGATGCTATGTAAACCTGCTGCTACAAGTCATTCTGTGCATAATCTGGAGATGTTCACTAAGAATGTTTTGTTACACATGTCACGATATATCCATACATGCTCTTGGTTGCATTTATAGCCTATTGTAGATTGTTGTAATCTTGCTCTCAAATTGCTAAATATTGTTGCTGTCAGCCTGTTAACATCAAGTCCAGTTTTTCCATGAGCTTTGCTTCTGATCCATGCACCCTATGAACTTTATCTTACCATAATTAGATTTACAAACATGTCTTCTTACCGTTGGTTGCCTTGTCATGCCATGTACTACTCTGCGGTGAGTGGTACAAGCTCACCAACATGCCTACTTATCGTTGTTCCTGCCATGTTTGAATCTGTCATATCATTTGTCATGTTTCCATGGATGCTACCATCTTTTCTGTTGATATTTGGAATTAGTTCGGTAAGGGAGTTTTGTTCTTTGTCTTTAGTATTAGCATGCCATGCCTTTGGTTGTCATGTTAAGTTCCTGTAACATGTATTTTGAAATCTCTAAACATTGCAACTTGATGTTATTTCTGCCATGCACAGTGATTTCTGCCTTTGGTTGTCATGTTAAGTCTGTGAAACTGTTATTATTTGCAATCTTTCCATGTCCTTTTGAGCATGTTATAATGTTTTCTGGATATAGCTCACTGTTCATGTTTTCTCATGTTTTACCTGTACTTCGTGCCCATGCCTTTTGTTCTTATGTTGAGGTGCTGTAGCAGTTTGTTTTGATGCTTTCAAGATGCCTAGTTGTTGTTTTGGACAACTTTTCCTTTAAACTTGTATAGAGTGTATGTGTTGAACCGTTGGTCCGTTTTGAGTGTGCTCTATATGAAACTTTCTTAGAATTGCATGTAGTTTCATATTACCTTGTTGCATTCAAGTTTTTACTGTGTTTGCTTGATGTTTGTATGTATTTTGCATCAATGTCATGTTTAGCTTGTTTTGCTCATATCTTCTAGGCCGTAGCTCCGAATTAAATGAACTTTATATGTAACTTGACTAGAATCTCGTGTAGATCATCTTGGTGCATCTTAGCTTGCTATTTAACAACTTGAACATAAGGTTTATTCAGATCTGGACCAATTTCGAAACTTGCATATGAGGACCTACCAGATTTCTTATATGTTATTTCCGGCCTCATTTATACTTGCTTTGATGTCTTGCTCTTGTATGCATCATCTCTTGCCATGAGTAGCTTCATGTAGCTTTGTCATGCATCGTGCTTGGTTGTGCATCATGTCATTTATATGTGTGGTGTGTTTACCATGTTGTGTGCTTCTTCTCGATAGTTCCTGTTTCGTTGCGATCGTGAGGATTCGTTCGTCTATGCTTGGTTCGGCTTCATCCGTTCATCTTCTTCATGGACTTGTTCTTCTTCCTAGCGGGATTTCAGGAAATATGACCGTCACCTTGGATCTCACTACTATTATTGCTATGCTAGTTACTTCGTTCTATCGCTATGCTGCGCTTCCTATCACTTCTTCTTCAAGCCTCCCAAAATTGCCATGTTAGCCTCTAACCTTTTCACCCTTCCTAGCAAATCATTGCTTGGCTATGTTACCGCTTTTGCTCAACCCCTCTTATAGCGTTGTTAGTTGCAGGTGAAGTTGAAGATTGATCCATGATGGACAGGATTATGTTGGGATATCACAATATCTCTTATTTAATTAATGCATCTATATACTTTGTAAAGGGTGGAAGGCTCGGCCTTATGCCTGGTGTTTTGTTCCACTCTTGCCGCCCTAGTTTCCGTCATACCGGTGTTATGTTCCTTGATTTTGCGTTCCTTACGCGGTTGGGTGATCTATGGGACCCCCTTGACAGTTCGCTTTGAATAAAACTCCTCCAGCAAGGCCCAACCTTGGGTCGGCCAACCCGAGGGTGGAAGGCTCGGCCTTATGCCTGGTGTTTTGTTCCACTCTTGCTGCCCTAGTTTCCGTCATACGGGTGTTATGTTCCTTGATTTTGTGTTCCTTACGCGGTTGGGTGATTTATGGGACCCCCTTGACAGTTCGCTTTGAATAAAACTCGTCCAGCAAGGCCCAACCTTGGGTCGGCCAGCCCGAGGGTCATCTTTATTTTATCCGCCCCCGGGCCAGTGCTTCTCTAAGTGCTAGTCTGAACCGAGCCGCCTGCGGGGCCACTTCGGGGAAACTCAAAGTCTGGTTTTACTCGTAGCCTGTCTCATCCGGTGTTGCCCTGAGACCGAGATCTGTGCAGCTCCTATCGGGATTGTCGGCACACCGGGCGGCTTTGCTGGTCTTGTTTTACCATTGTCGAAATGTCTTGTAAACCGGGATTCCGAGACTGATCGAGTCTTCCTGGGAGAAGGAATATCCTTCGTTGACCATGAGAGCTTGTGATGGGCTAAGTTGGGACACCCCTGCAGGGTATAAACTTTCGAGAGCCGTGCCCGCGGTTATGTAGCAGATGGGAATTTGTTAATGTCCGGTTGTAGATAACTTGACACCAGATTCCAATTAAAACACATCAACCACGTGTGTAGCCGTGATGGTCTCTTTTCGGTGGAGTCCAGGAAGTGAACACGGTTTTGGGTTATGTTTGACGTAAGTAGGAGTTCAGGATCACTTCTTGATCATTGCTAGCTTCATGACCATTCTGTTTTCTCTCTTCTCGCCCTTATTTGCGTATGTTAGCCTCCATTTATGCTTAGTCGCTGCTGCAACCACACCACTTTACCCCTTCCTTACCCATTAAGCTATGCTAGTCTTGATACCCATGGTAATGGGATTGCTGAGTCCTCGTGGCTCACAGATTACTACAACAACAATTGCAGGTACATGTTATGCGATGTCATGACGCGAGAGCAATGTCTGCTTCTGTTGGAGTTCTTCTTCTGCTTCTTCTTCGGTCAGGGGATAGGTTCCAGGTCGGCAGCCTGGGCTAGCAGGGTGGATGCCGTTTGAGTTTCTGTTTGTGTTTCATCCGTAGTCGGATGATGCTCTTGTGTAAGAAGATGTTGTATTCGTGTGGCGTTGTTTGCCGTTTGTATGTATCCCCATCTATTATGTAATGTTGATGTAATGATATCCACCTTGCAAAAGCGTATCAATATGCGGTTCTATCCTTGGTGGGACCTTCGAGTCTCTTTAGGATAGTATCGCATATTGGGCATGACATTTGACCTGCTGGCCTTGATCATGGCATCGCGACCTGGCATACCAGCGACGGCTGAAGCCTGCCTGGGGACCGGGACTTGTCAGTAGAGCACCAAGTCGTTGCGAGGTTAGAAAGGGGGAACCAAGCCGAGACAGGACAAGCATTCGCACAATTTCATAACAAGGATCGCATCAACAAAATACATCGTAGACCCTTTACATGCCCCCACGGGGTGTTTTCTCGATTCCTCGCAGGGAACAAAAGATGTAATTCCTAAGGAGTCCTAACTACCCGCGCCTCCATGGCCGACGCCATCATCAACAGTGGGCCATGAGGGTTCGGCACCAACCCCATCAAGATCAGCTGCGACAACGGCCTGATGCTGCCACCTTGCTCCGAGCATGGTGCGAGCTCGGGGTCATGTAGTTGTCGTCGCTCATCTACGGAGTCACGAAGAGCTCGGGAGAGTTGCTGGACTCCCAAGCATCGCTGCTGCTGTCAAAGGAGCCGTTGGGAAGCGAACGGCAGGCCTGGCCCCTGCCACGTCGATGTCCCGACTGCCTCCTCTGGGGCAGCACTCCAGGCGGCGGCCTTCTGTGTCAAAGACCTTTAAGAGCATCAAGGAGGCGCCATTTGTATTCAAAGTGAATCATGAGGGCGCTCCCCGTTCGGCAGACCCTGGTGACCTCGCCCAAGCCTCGGGTCATGAAGACCTTGCCTGGAGCAACGACTTCAACCTCCGCTTCGGTTGCCGGAGCGCCGCAGTCGGCATGTTGCAGCCAAAGCTCGAGAGGCCCCCTCGGCGGCATCTCGGTGGTGAAGAACGAAGGGAAGCGGATCCAGGTGCTTGGAGGCATCGCCACGTGCAGCACGAGCTTGCGAGAAGAGTCCACAGCGTGGACTCCAGGAGCAAGGACGCATGTCGCCGCAGCTCGTCGACCACGTCTGTGGCGTGGGCGGCGTCGCTTGCCATCCCTTTCTCCGGGGCCCTCGGCCTGGGCGTACAGGGGTAGCGGGAACCCAGGAGGTGGCCGCTCGCACCAAGTCCTCGTCATCTCCGGCATCGTAACCTCGTCGCAGCGGAGAACCTGCAGATCGGTGCCATTGGCATCAAGAATGGAGGTGGAGCAAGGGAGAAGAAGCAAGCAGAGCAAGAAGAGATGGGAAGTGATACGTCTCCAATGTATCTATAATTTTTGATTGTTCCATGCTATTATATTACCCCTTTTGGATGTTTATGGGATTTATTTTACACATTTATATCATTTTTGGGACTAACCTACTAACCGGAGGCCCAGCCCATATTGCTTTTTTTTGCCTATTTCAGTATTTCGAAGAAAAGGAATATCAAACGGATTCCAAATGGAATGAAACTTTCGGGAGCGTGATTTTTGGAACGAACATGATCCGGAGAGCTTGGAGTGCAAGTCAAGAAGCTCCCGAGGGCCCCACGAGATAGCGGGCCACGCCGCCCCCCTGTAGGGCGCGCCCCCCTGTCTCGTGGGCCCCCCGAGCGGCCACCAACTTACTTCTTCCTCCTATATGGTGAACCGCTTTGTGATGAAGTTGGAGCACAATTTTATTTATTGATTGTCTTTCTTATGAGTGGCGGTCGGGGACGAGCGATGGTCTTTTCCTACAAATCTATCCCCCTAGGAGCATGCGCGTAGTGCTTTGGTTTTTGATGACTTCTAAATTTTTGCAACAAGTATATGAGTTCTTTTGATTAATGTTGAGTCCATGGATTATACGCACTCTTTCACCCTTCCACCATTGCTAGCCTCTCTTGTACCGCGCAATTTTCGCCAGTACCATACACCAACCATACTCCTTCCTCAAAACAGCCACCATACCTACCTGTTATGGCATTTTCATAGCCATTCCGAGATATATTGCCATGCAACTTTCCACCATTTCGTTCATATGACACGCATTACTTTTGTCATATTGCTTTTTGCATGATCATGTAGTTGACATTGTATTTGTGGCAAGGCCACCTTCATAATTTTCATACATGTCGCTCTTGATTCATAGCACATCCCGGTACACCGCTGGAGGCATTCATATAGAGTCATGTCTTGTTCTAGCTTTGAGTTGTAAATCCATAAAAGTGTGAAGATCTTCATTATTAGAGCATTGTCCTAGTGAGGAAAGGATGATGAAGACTATGATTCCCCCACAAGTCGGGATGAGACTTCAGACTTTACAAAAAGAAAAAAAAGAAGAAAAAGAGAGAAAGGCCAAAAAGAAAAAAAAGAAAGGCCAAAGAAAAAAAGGAAAAGAAAAAAAAAGAAGAAAAGAAAAAAATAATAAAATGAGAGAAAAACAGAGAAGGGACAATGCTACTATCTCTTTTTCCACACTTGTGCTTCAAAATAGCACCATGATCTTCATGTTAGAGAGTCTCATATGTTGTCACTTTCATATACTAGTGGGAATTTTTCATTATAGAACTTGGATTGTATATTCCAATGATGGGCTTCCTCAAAAGTGCCCTAGGTCTTCGTGAGCAAGCAAGTTGATGCACCCCACTTAGTTTCTTTTATTGAGCTTTCATATATTTATAGCTCTAGTGCATCCGTTGCATGGCAATCCCTACTCACTCACATTGATATCTATTAATGGGCATCTCCATAGCCCGTTGATATGCCTAGTTGATGTGAGACTATCTTCTCCTTTTTGTCTTCTCCACAACCACCCTTCTATTCCACATATAGTGATATGTCCATGGCTCACGCTCATGTATTGCATGAAAGTTGAAAAAGTTTGAGATTATTAAAGTATGAAACAATTGCTTGGCTTGTCATTGGGGTTGTGCATGATCAAATACTTTGTGTGATGAAGATAGAGCATAGCCAGACTATATGATTTTGTCGGGATAACTCTCTTTAGCCATGTTATTTTGAGAAGACATGATTACTTTGATTAGTATGCTTGAAGTATTACTATTTCTTATGTCAATATGAGCTTTTATTTTATATTCATTTGGATCTAAACATTCATGCCATAATAAAGAAAATTACATTATGAATTATGCTAGGTAGCATTCCACATCAAAAGTTCAGTTTTTATCATTTACCTACTCGAGGACGAGCAAGAATTAAGCTTGGGGATGCTTGATATGTCTCCAACGTATCTATAATTTTTGATTGTTCCATGCTATTATATTACCCCTTTTGGATGTTTATGGGCTTTATTTTACACATTAATATCATTTTTGGGACTAACCTACTAACCGGAGGCCCAGCCCATATTGCTGTTCTTTTACCTATTTCAGTATTTCGAAGAAAAGGAATATCAAACGGAGTCCAAACGGAATGAAACCTTCGGGAGCATGATTTTTGGGACGAACATCATCCGGAGAGCTTGGAGTGCAAGTCAAGAAGCTCCCGAGGGCCCCATGAGATAGGGGGGCGCCCCCCCCCCCCTTAGGGCGCGCCCCCCTATCTCGTGGGCCCTTCGGGCGGCCACTGACGTACTTCTTCCTCCTATATATATACCTACGTACCTCGAAAACATCCAGGAGCACCACGAAACACAATTTCCACCACCGTAACCTTCTGTATCCGCGAGATCCCATCTTGGAGCCTTCACCGGCACTCTGTTGGAGGGGGAATCAACCAGGAAGGGCCTCTACATCAACATCCTTGCCCCTCCAATGAGTTGTGAGTAGTTTACCACAGACCTACGGGTCCATAGTTATTTGCTAGATGGCTTCTTCTCTCTTTTTGGATGTCAATACAATGTTCTCCCCCTGTCTTGTGGAGATCTATTCGATGTAAACTCTTTTTGTTGTGTGTTTGTCGATATCCAATGAATTGTGGGTTTATGATCAAGTTTATCTATGAATAATATTTGAATCTTCTCTGAATTCTTTTATGTATGATTGAGTTATCTTTGCAAGTCTCTTCGAATTATCAGTTTGGTTTGGCCTACAAGGTTGGTCTTTCTTGCCATGGGAGAAGTGCTTAGCTTTGGGTTCAATCTTGCGGTGTTCTTACCCAGTGACAGAAAGGGTTAAAAGACATGTATAGTATTGTTGCCATCAAGGATAACAAGATGGGGTTTATATCATATTGCATGTGTTTATCCCTCTACATCATGTCATCTTGCTTAATGTGTTACTCTGTTCTTATGAACTTAATACTCTAGATGCAGGCAGGAGTCGGTCGATGTGTGGAGTAATAGTAGTAGATGCAGGTAGGAGTTGGTCTACTTGTTATGGACATGATGCCTATATACATGATCATGCCTAGATAATCTCATAACTATGCGCTTTTCTATCAATTGCTCGACAGTAATTTGTTGACCCAACGTAATACTTATGTTATCTTGAGAGAATCCTCTAGTGAAACCTATGGCCCCCGGGTCTATCTCTTATCATATTTTCTTTCAATCTACCTTTATTTGCATCTTTACTTTTTGCATCTATATCATAAAATACCAAAAATATATTTATCTTATCATACTATCTTTATTAGATCTCACGTTCACAAGTGGCCGTGAAGAGATTGACAACCCCTTTATTGCGTTGGTTGCGAGTTCTCAGTTTGTTCGTGTAGGTGCGTGGGACTTTTGAGGAGCCTCCTACTGGATTGATATCTTGGTTCTCAAAACTGAGGGAAATACTTATGCTACACTTTGCTGCATCACCCTCTCCTCTTCGAGGAAAACCAACGCAAGCTCAAGACGTAGCAGGCAGCGGGGGCTTTCGCCCCTCCCCATTTATAGTCCAGGGGAGGCCAGCCATCGACCTCCATGATCACAGGTAATAATGACTCTTTTTGCATGCAGCAGGGACTCGTCAAATCGGGCATTTGCCGAGGCATCATGGGGAAGCAGAGACGCCCATGTCCAATAAGTCGCCGCGCGTTGACCAAGGCCGGAGACTGTTGGGGCCCGCAGCGCTCCACACTTGCCCTTTGGCTTCGCTACTAAGCCAAGTCCGAGCACGCCTTGGGCCCGGGGGCTACTGTCGGCGTTCTGGGAACGGGGGTCCCCTGCGTGGCTCACTCAGTGGCCCAGTACAGCCCGTCTTCATCAACCAACACTCAAGACCCTGACGAGGGGCCATGCCACATGCGGTGGGTGACGCAAGGCCTCCTCAGGGACGGCCTCACAAGGCAAGATCGCGAGGAGGCAGAGAGATCAAGGCAAGGGGTACCTCGCGAGGTGCCCATGATGCCAGCCATGACGATCAAGACCAGGCGGGCGCCAGGCCGCGCAGTGTCCTTGCTTCCTCTTTGGTGCAAATGGGGCAAGCGCAAGCGTGGAGTACCGAGGCATCATGCAAAGGTTTCCATATTGGTGCAATGAGACCAAGACCACCAGAGCGGCAGGACGGAGGTCACCATGGAGCCTAAGATGGCGTCATCACTAGCTCTTTTGGCAGGCGAAGACCACCTTTAGTCAGGATAGCTTGTACCAGCTGTCCCCTTTCAAAATGGTTGTTGTTGGATCCCTTCCTGCTCAGTATTTGGGAAGAGGACCAGGGCCTCTATAAATAGGGCTAGCCACGATAGTAGAAGGCATCTAATCGAGAGGCACGGAGACAGATCAATTCCTCCTCAAGCACACCACCAAACACAAGAACAACTCATCCTCGCAAGGCTGTTCTTCCCTTGTACTATTCATCATCAGACAAAGAGGCAATCCACCACACCACACAGTAGATTAGGGTATTACACCACAATGGTGGCCCGAACCAGTATAAATCTTGTGTCTCGTGTGTTGTTCATCGATCTAGCTTAGGGATCGCGGCGAGGCTAAGGGTGTGTTTTGGTAGGGAGAAGATCTTCATGCGCACCCGACTGTTCAAACCTTAAGGGTTTTGTTGGAACCCGATATCCGACATGTGCCCCGAAGAATTCAACAAAATCAGCCGCCCTGAGAATGCAAAGGAAATTTGGGATACTTTGATTGATATGCACGAAGGTACCGACTCCGTCAAGGAATCCAAATTAGATGTGCTTCAATTCAACTTGACTAGTTCAAAATGAAGGATGGTGAAGGTGTTGCTGAAATGTACTCTAGGCTTGCTCTCATCACTAATGAGATTGCCGTCTTAGGAAGTGAAGAGATGACCGATAAATTCATCATCGAGAAGATCCTAAGAGCCTTGGATGGAAAATATGATACCATGTGCACATTGATCCAAATGATGCCCAATTACAAAGATCTCAAGCCAACAGAAGTGATTGGAAGAATTGTTGCTCATGAGATGTCACTCAAGGATAAGGAAGAGCTTCACAAGTCAAGTGGTGCTTACAAAGCCTCATGTGATGCTCCTACATCATCAAGTGAGAAACAAACCTTCAGTTAGGAATTGAGCCTAATGGTGAAAAACTTCAACAAGTTCTACAAGAGTAGAAGCAAGGAAAGAAGCTCCAAGACAAGGTCCTACAATGACAAAAGATCTTTGTGTCGTGAACGTAATTGCTACAATTGTGGAAGACCAGGACACTACTCCAATGAGTGTACGACTCCTTACAAGAGAAGAATCACCACCAAGAGAGAGAAGCAGTAGAGATGATCGTTATGAATGAAGAACCTCCCGGAGAAGCAAGGATTCGAAAAGGAAGGACAAATCATCAAAGAGCTAGACAAAGCAAAGACATCAAGCTCATGTTGGTGAATGGGTGTCCGGCTCCGACTCCGACCATCACTCCAAGAGAATCGCTCACTCCGACTTCAAATATACTCAAGATGAAGGTGTTCCCGGTCTAGCACTTGTGTGAACCAACTCCTATGACATATTTGACTCATCAAATGAAGGAATTGGAAGATGCTTCATGGCTAAAGTCCCAAAGGTATCACACCCCGAGTATGTTGATTTCAATAGTGATGAAGATGACTTTTTAGGTGATCATGATTTACTCGTTGACAACTCTAGTGATGAATACTATGATGAAACGTCAATTAATCATGCTAATCAAGATAAAACGAATGACAATGATAAGGAGAAGATTGAGTGTTTAACTAAAGAACTAAACACTCTTAAGTTAGCTCATGAAACTACCTTGGAAGATCATCGAGAACTTTTAAAGACTCATGAGAAGTTACGCTTTCAAAAGCCCAACCTTGAGCAAGAGCATATGTTTTTAAAGGCAATAAATAAGGATCTTCGCAAGAAAAGTTCTTATTACATTGCCAAGCATTTACTCCTATCTACTTACATGCCACAAGTAAAATATACAAGCAACAAGAGTAAGAAAGATTCTTATTCTAGTAGTAACAATAATCATGGTAAATCCAATGTTGTTGCTTCTAGTAGTTCTCTTGATTCCACAAATGATTCTCTTAGCCAAGTTACACATGAGCAAGAAAATAGCTTATTGAAGGGAATTATAGAGAAAGGTGTCTACAAGAGCCTTTCCAGAAGTAAGCAATTTGAGGAAATTGTACGCAAGCAAGGAAGGCACCGGAAGAATCAAGGTGTTGGTTTTGAACGAAAGTTCAATGCCAATGGAGTTGAGTGGGAAGAAGACCAATACCCCAAGACGAAGTTTGTTCCCCAACAAGAGAAGTATGATCCTACTTCTTTCCAAGGGACACAAGTGCAAGATGATCTTCCACCACAAGACGACAAGCAAAAAGGCAAGGACAAGCTTCAAGTGGAGATTGATGCATTTGAAGAAGCTCCCAAGGCCTTGGTCAAGTGGGTTCCCAAGACTACATCAAGTTCTACTTTATCAAATTCCACCACAATCCCAAGGATTCCCATCAAGATGATGTGGATCCCAAAGAAGAAGGACTAGAGAGTTCTTGAGGGTGACTCTGCCAATATTCTTCACTCATATCATTTTGGCAAGGACAAGTGCAATCTACTTCCACATATTGCACTAGTTCAAGGAGTCACAAACCCTCTTGTTGGTAAGACAAGGGACAAGGTAACCTAATGCTTTCATGGACATCATCTTGTGTGTGCATCACTCTTTGTCTATGGATATCCTTGTTTGTTCCTTGTGGGACTAACCCGTGTAGGTATTGAAAGTACGACTCACTCCAATTGATTGCTCCAAATGATCTACAACAACATTGATCATCCACATCTTCAACAACTACATGAAGTCATCATCAACAAAACCCAAGGTTAGTTCATCCCTCTCAGGGGGGATCTCACATCTAGGGTGAGCTTTACTCTAAAGAATTGAGTTAAAGCAACTCTAATGGTGTGAATACAACAATGCTTCATGTAAAAGTGGTAACCCCACTTGTGCTTAAATGATGAGTATGACCTATGACCAAATGTTCTCATTTGACTCCTCAGTCAATATACTCATATATAGATGACCTAGTCATCGCCAATTGTTTGATAGATGCTAGAATTGGTTGTGCATGCTTTATCACATGTTTAATTTGCCATTTTATTGTGTGAGCATGTTGTTTGCATATTTTACTCATTCGAGGACATCCACTTGATGTTTTGTTTGTTTGGTTTCTTTTTCCCTTTTGCCAAGTGGATGGACAAGAATGCCTAAGAACCTTCTCTAGATATCTATGCTTTTCTCGTCTCAAACTATATTCATGCTACATCACAAAGTTTGATCAAGTCAGATTCGAACCACTCTGTGTGAGGAGCACCCGGAGTCCCCGATTCGTCAAACTGAGTTCACTAAGTTGATCTAGGTTTTCATCTCGGTGCAACCGATTTGAACACTTCGTCACACCGAGTTGCATCAACCGCTTGCGATTCTGCAATCTCGGTGCCACCGAGTTGTTCCACTCGGTCACACCGACAGGGTCGGGATATAAATACCCATGGGTGAGATTTTGAAAATTACTTCAAATCCCCTCAGCCCGCGCGTATCCTGCTCTGCCTCCTCGGGTCTCTGGGTCGTCTTCTCACCGCCAGGGACCTCCCGCCATCGACGGATTCTGCTCCGCCGTCGCCGCCGTAGTGAACACTCACTGTTCTAGGGTACGTGTTCGACCCCTTGTGTTGTCTTTTTAACTTTGATTCCTAGCACAAGGACAATGCCATGATTCTTGCCACGAATGAGATTGATATATCCAGCTAAATCTTCTTTAGGCCTAGATTGATTCGAAAATTTTACGGTTAGCTCTCCGCAGAACTCATCTCGGACTGACCGAAATGTAGAAATCGGTCTCACCGATTCGGCTTAGGCCATTGCACATGCGCTTCTCGATCTGACCGAAGATTGCACATCGGTGTGAGAGTTCAAGATTCTATGAAACCCTAGCAATCTTGGTGCCACCAAACTGTGACTCGGTTTAACCCAGTTCACTAGTTTAGGTTCCAAGTGTTGCTTCGGTATCACCGAGTTTTTCAATTCGGTAGCTCCGAGATCATTTCTGTAGAGAACTAAAACTAAAATTTTCACTCAATTTGTTTTGCAAAACCTCTGTACTTTGTGATGCTCATCTACTCTACCTCGTCTTCAACCTATTCATAGGGTCTGCTGACAGTTTTCCTGCAAGATGTCTGACCAGAGTGACAGCCAGAACAGGTCTGAACAGCAAGAGTAGTTGAGTGAGGGAACTAGTCCCTCCAGCAGCTATGATGAGGGCAGCAGGAGCACACCTAGTAAGTTTCCCAAGGCAGCTACTAGAGCAAGGAAGAAGAGAACTTCAGATTTAGAAGATGAATATTATGTTGCAGCTGAGGATGAGACCACTTCAAAGAATAAGGTGGTGAAGAAGGAGTTTGGCACTGCTGCATCCACTAAGCCAGGCATGAACAGAAAGGCACCAGGCAGGAGAGTGCCTACATCCAAGCCAAGGAAATTTGCCACAGGAGAAATCAAGAAGTTCACAATTGAATCTGAAGAAGAGGCAGCTAGTGAGGACAAGAAGAAGAAGAGGGCAAGAACCGCAATAGCTAAAGTACTTGGAAAGTCTACTATGGTCAGATCTGATGATGAAGAGGAGAGGATGCTGCTGCAGCACCTAAGGCACAAAAGCTAATGGGAGATGCAATTAAGTCAGGGGCTGCTGATAAGCCCAAATCTGCTCCCAAAAGCTGCTGCTCCAGCCACCAAGACTGCACCCAAGAGGAGTACGAGGAACATTCCTGCTGAGGAGAAGAATAAGGCCCCAGTGCATGAAGTTGGAGAAGAAGAAGAAGCTGAAGCCCAAGTGCTAAGGAAGCTCAAACCAAATATTCCAGACCACAATGATACACATCCTGTGGTAGAGGACATGAGGTTGACTTGGATGTGTATGCCAAGAAGAATAAAGACCATAACTCAGTGGCAAGTATGTATAAGGAAATTCCTGATGTAGACCTGGAAACTCATAAGTTTGGCTCAGTGAAGCACTTATTGTCAGGCCTGTTTACAATCAATACCATCCCGAGGCATACTCTTTTTCCCAAGTCTAGAGATCACAAAATGATAAGAGGACATTCCATCAACTTGCTGCACATATTTGATGTTCCTCAGAAGTACAAAGTGATGAGTTTGATTGTGGAAACAATCAAGAGGACAACTGCAGATCAGAAGAGGTCTTGTGGGTATGCTCCATGAATTCAGGTGCTCATCAAGTCCAATATGGGCACATGTACTTATTTGTTGGACAAGGAGCATTTACCTCTCAAACTAGATTTTGAGGATAACATTGTTGTCATGAATGAGGAAGATCATTCCTCAGTGCAAGCACATGAGAAGAGAGAGAAGGCAAGGGCAGAGAAAGCAGCAAAGATGCCAAGTGTTGAAGAGGCATCTCAGGTGTTCTTAAAGAGTAAGCAATAACAACTTGGATATCTGATCCAATCCACCTTGAGGATTGAGAAGGGCTTGGACACCCTGACTCAAAATCAGGAGAGTTTGGAGAGGATCATTGAACAGAAATTCTCTGATCTTGATGTCAAAGTAACTGAGATTCAGTCAGTAGTTGAGCAACTCCAGGAGGAAGTAGAGGGGAAGAAAGGCAAGTCTACTACATATGCTTTCACAAGAGTGCCAAGAAGTCAGAGGTCTGCTGCAATGCCTGTTCCAGATACTAGATCCACTACATCTGCACCAGTAGCCACAGCTTCAGTGCCACCTCCAGCAGCCACTCCACCAGCTCCAGCAACATCTACAGAAGCTTTCGTCCTTGGAGTCATCTCTACACCACCTCATGAAGACTAAGCTTGAGAGACGCATAGCACTATGCATATTTTTAACTTTTTGGTGACTTGTTGCCAAAGGGGGAGAAATATGTATAGATCATAGTCTTCTAGAGAGAGAGAGAGAGAGAGTTGTTTTTGTCTCTCTTTGCACTTTATTTGCTTGATACTTTATTGTGTGTTTGCTTGATACACTATGTCTTTTGTGAAATACTTGGATGATCATGTGTTTGATCATATGCTACGTTAATGTGTGCTTGAACTATAATATCCCTTATATCTAGCTATGTTAATTTACTTTGCTTGGTGATGAGTGCATGTTTTCAATTGTTATCATTTTGAGCACTCTACCAAGATGTATGTGACATGGAAGAGTGACCCATGATCCTAACACATTGTGCATTTGCAGTCCAAAGCAAATTTAAGTAATGCACAAATTTAGGGGGAGCTCTTGTTTGTCACATACTTCTCAAAGCGACGATGTACTTCAATCTTATTATCATTTGTCGAAGCTTTGATCTATATGTTGTCATCAATTACCATAAGGGGGAGATTGAAAGTGCAACTATCCCTGGGTGGTTTTGGTAATGATTAACAACATATAGCTTATTGAACTAATGTCTTTTCAAGATAAACATTTCAGGAAAGTTCAATGTGTTGGCATGGCATGGATTTGGATTATGGACCCCTCAAAATGCTAAGGACAAAAGATTGGCTCAAGCTCTAAAGTCTAAGACTCTACATTTTCTATTTTAGTGATCCAAGATCACATTGAGTCTATAGGAAAGCCAATACTATTAAAAGGGTATGTGGTGTTGCTTAATGGCTTGCTTGCTCAAAATGCTTAGTGATATGCTCAAAAGCCCTCAACCACATTCTCATATCCACATATGTCCCAAACCAAAAGTCAAACTCGGCCCCACTTATTTGATCCATCTGGCGCCACCGAGTTCATTTGACATAGCCACTGCTAGAAACCCTAGTCATTTCGGTCTCACCGATAGGGATCTCGGTCTCACCGAGATGGGGTTGCAAACTCTCTGTTTCCCTTCATAACATTTTGTTCTAACCGAGATGATGGATCGGTCCCACCGAGTCTGCAATGCAAACTCTCTGTTTCCCTTTCATAATGCTTCGGTCCCACCGAGACAAGCGAATCGGTCCCACCGAGTTTGCCTGACCAACTCTCTGGTTAGCTTATTACAAGAGTCGGTCCAATCGAGTTTGTGTAATTGATCCAACCGAGATTACATTATGCCCTAACCCTAATTGTATCGGTCCCATCGAGTTGACATGTCGGTCCCACCAAAATTGCCTAACGGTCACATTATGTACTAAGTCAGTCCGACCGAGTTTTCTGATTCGGTCCCACCAAGTTTGGTATATTGTGTGTAACTGTTAGATTTTGTGTGGAGGCTACATATACCCCTCCACCCTCTCCTCATTTATGAGGAAAAGCCATCAGAACTTGCCTACACTTCCACTACTCATTTTCTGAGAGAGAACCACCTACTCATGTGTTGAGACCAAGATATTCCAATCCAACCATATGAATCTTGATCTCTAGCCTTCCCCAAATTGCTTTCCAGTCAAATCATCTTTCCACCAAATCCAATCCTATGAGAGTGAGTTGAGTGTTGGGGAGATTATCATTTGAAGCACAAGAGCAAGGAGTTCATCATCAACACATCATCTATTACCTTTCGGAGAGTGGTGTCTCCTAGATTGGTTAGGTGTCACTTGGGAGCCTCCGACAAGATTGTGGAGTTGAACCAAGGAGTTTGTAAGGGCAAGGAGATCGCCTACTTCGTGAAGATCTACCCTAGTGAGGGAAGTCCTTCGTGGGCGATGGCCATGGTGGGATAGATAAGGTTGCTTCTTCATGGACCCTTCGTGGGTGGAGCCCTCCATGGACTCGCGCAGCCGTTACCCTTCATGGGTTGAAGTCTCCATCAACGTGGATGGACGATAGCACCACCTATTGGAACCACCCCAAAAACATCTGTGTCTCCTATTGCATTTGCACACTCCAATCCCACCCCTTCACATTCTTGCAAGTTGCTTGGTTTACTTTCCGCTGCTTATATAGTCTTTGCATGCTTGCATGAATTGTGTTAAGATTGCTTGACTTGTGCTAAATTGTTAAAATCTACGAAGAACTAAAATGGGGAAAAGGTTAAGTTTTTATTTGGTCAAGTAGTCTAATCACCCCCCCCCCTCTAGACATACTTTCGATCCTACAAAATCCCAGAAATTTTCCTCGCCCTCGCTTCTACCATGGTTTTTTCCGTCATGGACGGCCCAAAGAATGTCATGCAGCTGCATCTCCAGCTCGCACAGGATGAAAAGCCCATTTTTTGTCATGATTTTTTGTCATAGAAGTAGGAGCCCACCACATCTATGATGATACCGGGTTTTCTCACAATTATCATCATAGAAGTGTCATTAGAATGACAGAAAAAATCCGTTCGGCCCAAAATGTCACGGATGTTTCTTTTTTTGTAGTGGTTGTTACTATGTTAAGTATGTACATGTGGACAATATGGTTGTCAAAACCGTGTTACAAAGATCCTCCTTTTGTCGAATAGTGTAACCACTATATATATATGTTACTCAAATGATGTTAGCCAAGTTCTTAAATTTTCAAGGAAAGTATTAGTATCATACGCAGTTCATTGAGTTTAAACGTGTGCCCGATGTCCAGAAGGCATTTGCATATTAACTATCCATTTAGAAATTCACACACATGTTAATGTAAGGAAACGTATGTGTAACTTACTAATAATCGCACATGAGTACTCGCAGATCCATCGTGTGCGATACTCCAAGCCACCGCAAGCAACTAGTTTGAAGTTTTCAAAGATTTTTGTACACACAGAATCATAGATGAACTTACCGTATTAACCGTCTGTGTTGTAATTTTTCATCGCAAACAGTTCATCTGAGTCGACTGTTTGCCACGTATCACACACATCTTGTTTACATGACTCATTTGTGTTCTTTTGGCTCATGGCAAACAACTCATCCATGTGAACTTTATGCCGCATATCACACACATCTTGTTAAGTTAAACCGTTTCTGTTGTGTTCCCTAATTGAAAACAATTCATCTCAGTGAATCGTATGTTGTATATCACACACACCTTGATCTGGCTAACCGTTTCTGTTGCACTCCCTTATAGAAAACAGTTCATCGGAGCAAACTGTATGCCGTATATCGGACACACATTGATATAGCTGCCCATTTCTGTTGTTCTGCCTCATAGCAAATAGTTCGAATGGATTAACCGTGTGCCCTGTGTCGAACACACAACTAAAATCTGAACTATGTTTGATGGCTCCGCCATCGCCAAAGTTTTGCACCTTTTCTGACGGTTTTTTTACATAACCGTCTACGATTAATGCATCGCACATAGTTTCGTCAAAGGGTCTCTGATCGTAGTGTCGTGTTAGCAGCATCCTGCAGTAGTGTGCTAGCATGGTGGGGCCCTTGAGCTTTTCTTCCTTGGCCTGGGCCTTCTTGTCTTCAGGGTCGGTGTCTGGGTTCTTGAGGAGGGAGAGGCGGCCTTCCTCGGCCTTGGCGCACTTTCCCGCCAAGTTGAACATCTCCAGCACCGAGCACAGGTCATCGTGGATGGCGAGCGCCTCACTCATCTTGACGCCCGTGATGCCCTCGATGAACGCCGAGATGATGGCTTCATCCGAGGCCTGTAGGATCTTGAGGCGGACCTAGATGAAGCGCTAAATGTACTTGCGGAGAGTCTCACCGGGATACTGCTTCACACGTGCAGGTCGTTAACGATGAGGGCACGGTCACACGTGCCTTGGAAGTTGGCGATGAACCTCTTGCAGAGCTCATCCCATGAGGAGATCGACCCCTAAGGGAGATGCATGAGCCAGGAGCGTGCGTCATCCTTGAGGGCCATGGGCAACCATTTTGTCATAACCTTGTCATCGCCATTTGTCGCTTTGATGCTCAGTGAGTAGAGCTGGAGGAACTCCGCAGGGTCGGGGATGTCGTCGTAGCATGGGAGCAGATCTGGCTTGAACTTGACCGGCTAGACAACATGGCACAACTGACAGGTCACGGTAGCCCGCCGCTCTTACGGGTGCGGCCCACCTGAGGGGGGCATGGTTCCGACGTCCATGCGCGGCAGCCTCCAAAGCTGCCCGGTCTTGGTGTTGGCGCGGCGGTGTCGGGAGCGCACGTGTGTCGTACTACGGTTGCTGCATGACCTAGCAGCTGGCCTTGTCCCAGGCCGGCACCGGCGCTCCGTATGGCGGGTCGCGTGGACGCGCGTCACGCCTTGGCCCGACGTCAGCACTGTGCAGAGGAGGAGGTGGAGGCGCGCCATAGCCCTCGGAGGGACGGTAGTGCAGCAGCTCACGTGCCATGAGAAGCGCACCTGCGCATTCGCCAGCCAGCGATGAACGTGGCAGGACGAGGTCGTGGCGGGAGTGAGGGAAGGCGTGGTGGTGCAGCCATCACGCTGCACGGAGGGCGACAATGAATAGTCCTGCTGCTCATGGGCGGGAGGTCGGTGGCAGCGTTGGCTGCAGGAGAAGCGGAGCGGCTGGGGGCGCCATGGCCCATGGGTGCCGTCTGGGTGATGCAGGCAGCCCGGCGCTTGGCACAAACTTGACGGGCGTCGGCCCTGGGAGTGGCGAAGCTAGGACAGAGCGAAGCAGAAGGGAGAAGTTCGACACGCCCCTACATGGTGCGCCAAATGTTGGAAACGAGGCTCCGGGGACCCAAACAAGGTTCAAACTCTGGGGCGTGTGCAAAGCATCCCACCTAGCTACAGCTTCCTGCTCACTGGCTCACGGCTGGGCCTCGTCGGATTCGAGTGAGCGGGAAGAAGAAGTGGACACAGTGGTTTACCCAGGTTCGGGCCACCTTGCGGTGTAAAACCCTACTCCTACTTGTGAAGAGGATGGGTATGAACAAGTACAAGTGTGAGATGACAATGACAAGGGATCCGATCTCCTTTCCTACGATAGAGACTAGCAAATATTTAGAGTGGCCTTGGTCCTCTTCCCTCATAGCATAGGTGGGAATGGATACCAAAGTGGCCAATTTGAAAGGGGACAGGAGTACACCCTATCCTGACTAAAGGTGGTCTTCGCTTGCAAAGCTACTAGTCTGGATGCAACGCTGGGCTCAGTGACGACCTTCGTCCTGCAGAGCTGGTGGTCTTGGTCTTGTTGGACTGGGATGGAAACCTTTGGGGGATTCCCTGGGAACCCGCGTATGTCCTTGCCTCCTTAACACCAAAGAGGAAACTGTCCTGGACTGCGCCCGCTAGCGCCCTGATGGCATTGGTCATCATGGCTCACGTCACCGCATGCCTCGTGAGGTGGGGTGCCTGCCTAGAGATGTTTGTCCCTCTAGAGGCAGCCTCAGGGGGTTGTTCCTTGGGAGGCCTTGTAATCGTTCGCCTCGCGAGGCGGGGGCCCTCACGAGGGTCTTGCTCCTGAAGCCTTGGAGTTGGGCTATACTGGGCTTTCGATGACGCCGCGCACTGGACCACACATAGACGAGTCTGGGCACCCCCGGTCCTAGAACTCCGACAGAGTCTAGAAAAAAATTGGAGTCTACTTATATCGGAGGGTAGGAATTCTTTTTACTCCTTATTCCCCTTCATCGCTCTAGCTAGGATTTGTGACGTAACTGTTTTGATTCTACTCCTCTTCCCCTTCAAATTTTCTTTAGGATCACCCGAGTATTTCCAATCATTGCGATATCAATCCTTTTTAACCAGTGCACTTGTCTTCAAGGTATTCCATACGAGCGCCATTGAGAAGCCTGAGGATTCGTTCATTTCACTTGTACTAAGTTGTTTTTCTTTTCTCACTCTCCCGCCCTTTTTCTCAACGGAGCTAGAAACCTCAATCAAATTATCATTCTATTTATGCCAGCCCTCTCCGTCATTTTCAACCATGTTAAACCCAGTGATTCTGATGAAGATGCTAAGGAAGCTTCAAGTTAATAATTCTTCATTCTCTTTTCTTCTTCGCAGGACTAAATTCAAACTTCGGTGTTGATCATATCTCTTCCTATTGTTTCACATGTTTTCCCATGCTGGAATTTCTTATCCAAAACTCTCTTATCTATTCACCTCTCTCTATTCATATCCGGAGTGTAGAAGATATCTTAGAAGATTTGTGTTTCCATTCTGAGGTGGGACCATAATTCAACCATTTAATTCAACCAGTGCAATATCTCTTTAAAAATAGTTCAATGATGTTTTCTCTTTAGTGGGACCATAACCCACATGTCTTTTCCTAGGATCTTACTAGGCTCTAACAATTTTTCTAGAGCTATTCTCAAATTCTTTTTAAAGTTTGACGTAAGAATGAATCTTCATCAGTTAGATGCCTCCTCCATGAATTTTCACAACTCAGATGCCTCCTTCGTCTTTGGCTCAACCTTTCTATTCTTCCCGAGTGTCTCAGCAATTCTTAGTGGTGTTCCTCATCGTCTTTCTTAGCGTGTAAGACTGAAGAAGAGTTTCTCATAAATCCTTGTTCGTTCTCTTGAAGATTCGTAGTTCAAGCTTGTTGCTATCCTGTCAAATTTTTCCAATCGTGAGAAATTCTTTTCATACCCATCTGAACCATTTCAGGAGCATTCTGTTTTGATTTCCAAAGGCCATCATTTTGGAATTCTTCATTCTCAACTTTCTGCTCTAGATCTCAAATTTTTCCAGTGTATCATTCAAGTATTCTCTACTCAACTCGTGATCTCTTTGTTCTCGTGTATTTAAATTCCTACAAGTATCTTCATTCATTTTCTATTTCTTCCTAGCATTTCATTCTTTTCTTTGTTCATTTTTAAATTCTTACACTGGTTTGTTCAAGATTTCTCTTCCTTTGTTTCCTTACGAATTCATTTGTTCTATTCAAATCCTACTGGTGATTCATTGAAGATTTTCCCAAATTTGTGCTATATCTCTCTTTATTCTTTTTCAATGAGAATAAGTAGTATGCCAAATCCGGTACCTGTCATCAATATAAGTTGATGAAGGATAAGCATAACATAATCCTTATTCTTGTTCCCTCGAGGTGATTTAATTCTTCTTTTGGAGTTTGTTCATGAGGAATAAAGTCTTGGTTCAAAGTGATCCATCTTTATTTAACGGAGTTCCATCCTATCTCAATTATCTTATCACGAAGCTCCATCTAAATCATTGCCATGCTTCATATTGTTCTTTTCAACTTTCCTTTCGGTTCATCATTCTTATTATTGAAGTTCTCACGAAGGCTCAACATGGTCGTCGTTAAAGATTTAATTCATTCTCGAAATGTTCTTCAAGATTTTCCTGGAGGAGCTCATGTGTTCTTCATCTTGCATCCCAAAGTGCAAATTCTCTCTACCTTATATTTTGAGGTGATGTTATGTCATTCTTGACAATTTTCCTTCGTGCTTCATGATTCACAAGTTGTCAGGATTGAAATAATTTAAAACCGTCATTTTCTCTTCTTTCATGAGTTCTTTCGACCCAACAATTTCTTCGTTGGTGTTATGTTAGTATAGATTTCACCTAATGACTCCCTAAGAATTGCGCTAATTGTGGTGTTTATCAATGATCCAAGTTTTCTCTTATCCTCTTAGCAAAATAAGTTTTCTTATCTTTGTTAATCTCAACCAATCAATTGTTTCCTTTAGTGGCTGGTTGTCACCTCACAATCTTGAGATGTTTTCCATATGCCCACAACAAGCTTATTCTTTTTGTTGTTGATTTTCCAACAACTCCGTCCAACCTTTCTTCATAAGGATGCTTGCAAATTCATTTGTGGTAGAAGATGTTAGTTTCTCCACTGCTCTATTGGTTAAAATGAAGTATCTAGCTTCCATTCTTTCATTTGTGTCGGAGGCTCTGTGTTGTTTCTCTCTTTGTAGTATCATCCCATCTTGTCAAGTTCATGTTATATTCCTTCCATTTTTAGCCGAAGTGCTATCCGAATTCTTTCGCTCTTACTCATTACCTATTTCGTTTGAACTGCAGTGGTTTAAAAATCTATCTTATCCTTTGAGCTCTTATTCTCGTCCTAGTTCCTATTCTCTAACATAGTGTTTTAAATTCGGTTCATCTCTGCCATCTCATTTCTTCAAGCTTTGCAACCTCTCAAGGTTCTTTGGTTTCACTCATTTGTCCAAGAAGCAACTTTGTTTTACCTCTTCGTCTTCCTCTTCTCATTCCAAGATCTCAAGGCGAGATCCATTGTAAGTGGGGGAGAGTTGTGACAGCCCGAGACTGATTATTTCCATGTTTATCATTATTCGCTCTATGTTATCCCGCGTCATGCATCATATTCATCATTGCTTGTTTGTGGCATATTTAATTTATTGTGATCTTCTTCTTCTCCTCTTGACCAATTCTTTTGCATCTTTATCTCAAGACAAACCAATCCAAGCCATGATCTATGCAAACCCTCGCTGGCGTCATTCTTTCCATTTTAGCCATTTATTCATGTGACATTTTTTCTGCCTCGGAAAAATTTCCACTTGTTTTCTATAAACCCTAGTTTATGCTAATACCACCTCCTCCAGTTTTCAGGTCTTTTGGAAGTGCTTTGTTTGGGCTAAAGGCTTATTAAAGTTTGAGTTATTTTCCAAACTTGTATAAATTTGGAGTCCCTAAAAATTTCCAGAGCATTTTATTCAAATAGCACATTAATCCAGGAGTCCATAAATATATTTACTTTCTCCATTTTATTTCTAAAACTGCTTGGCCTTTTCCTTTTCTAAACCTGGGAATTCAACTTTTCAGAAAAGAAAGAAAAGAGTAAAGGGCCTCCCATTAGTGCCTGAGGGAATCCTGGATTAAGGGGTCCTCGGGCGTCCAACCTGTTGACATGGGCCCGATTGATGGGCTGTGAAGATACAAGACCGAAGACTCTCACCTGTGTCCAGTAGGACTCTCCTTAGCGTGGAAGGCAAGCTTAGCGTCCGGATATGAAGATTCCTTTCTCTGTAACCGACTTTGTACAACCCTAGTACCCTCTGGTGTCTATATAAACTGGAGGGCTTAGTACGTAGTGGCAATCATAATCATACAGGCTAGACTTCTAGGGTTTTAGCCATTACTATCTCGTGCTAGATCAACTCTTGTAATACTCATATTCATCAAGATCAATCAAGCAGGAAGTAGGGTATTACCTCCATAGAGACGGCCCGAACCTGGGTAAACATCGTGTCCCCTGATGTCTACTACACAACCTTCTTCTTGTAGATGTTGTTGGTCCTGCAAGTGCACAGGTTTGTAAGACAGTAGAAAATTTCCCTCAAGTGGATGACCTAAGGTTTATCAATCCGTGGGAGGCGTATGATGATGGTCTCTCTCAAACAACCCTGCAACCAAATAACAAAGAATCTCTTGTGTCCCCAACACACCCAATACAATGGTAAATTGTATAGGTGCACTAGTTCGGCGAAGAGATGGTGATACAAGTGCAATATGGATGGTAGATATCGGTTTTTGTAATCTGAAAGTATAAAAACAGCAAGGTAACTAATGACAAAAGTGAGCGTAAACGGTATTGCAATGGTAGGAAACAAGGCATAGGGTTCATACTTTCACTAGTGCAAGTTCTCTCGACAATAATAACATAACTGGATCATATAACTATCCCTCAACATGAAACAAAGAGTCACTCCAAAGCCACTAATAGCAGAGAACAAACGAAGAGATTATGGTAGGGTACGAAACCACCTCAAAGTTATCCTTTCTGTTCTATCTATTCAAGAGTTCGTACTATAACACCTTAAGACACAAATCAACCAAAACCCTAATGTCACCTAGATACACCATTGTCACCTCAAGTATCCGTGAGCATGATTATATGATATGCATCACACAATCTCAGATTCATCTATTCAATCAACACAAAGTACTTCAAAGAGTGCCCCAAAGTTTGTACCGGAGAGTCAAGATGAAAACGTGTGCCAACCCTTATGCATAGGTTCATGGACGGAACCCGCAAGTTCATCACCAAAACATACATCAAGTGGATCACGTGATATCCCATTGTCACCACAGATAAGCACGACAAGACATACATCAAGTGTTCTCAAATCCTTAAAGACTCAATCCGATAAGATAACTTCAAAGGGAAAACTCAATCCATTACAAGAGATTAGAGGGGGAGAAACATCATAAGATCCAACTATAATAGCAAAGCTCGCGATACATCAAGATCGTGCCATAGAGAGAACACGAGAGAGAGAGAGAGAGAGAGAGAGAGATCAAACACATAGCTACTGGTACATACCCTAAGCCCCGAGGGTGAACTACTCCCTCCTCGTCATGGAAGGCGCCGGGATGATGAAGATGGCCACTGGTGAGGGATTCCCCCTCCGGCAGGGTGCCGGAATGGGCTCCCGAGAGGTTTTTGGTGGCTACATAGGCTTGCGGCGGCGGAACTCCCGATCTATCTTCATATTCGACGGTTTTAGGGTATATGGGAATATATAGGTGAAAGAAGTCGGTCGGGGGAGCCACGAGGGGCCCACGAGACAGGGGGCGCGCCCATGGGGGGTGGGTGCGCCCTCTTATCTCCTAGCCTCCTCGAAGCTTCCCAGGCTTGTACTCCAAGTCTCCCAGATCATGTTTGTTCCAAAAATCACGCTCCCGAAGGTTTCGTTCCGTTTGTACTCCGTTTGATATTCCTTTTCTTCGAAATACTGAAACAGGCAATAAAACAGCAATATGGGCTGGGCCTCCGGTTAATAGGTTAGTCCAAAAAGTAATATAAAAGTGTATAATAAAGCCCGTAATAAATAGCATGAATGCTTCATAAATTATAGATACGTTGGAGACGTATCAGCATCCCCAAGCTTAATTCCTGCTCGTCACATACTCATCTTATTTTCAGGAAGGGTCTATGTTCTCAGTCATCAAACAATTGCAATTAATCTTATTTTCAGGAAGGGTCTATGTCAGAGCTTTGATTTAGCAAACGTCACATACTCAACTATCATATAGTCTTCTATAATTGCTAACACTCACGCAATACTAATGGTTATGGAGTTTCAATTGGACAATGAGAAAGATAGGGGCTTATAGTGTTGCCTCCCAACGTATTTTCACCTTTGGGTGATGTCAACAATAATAGTTCATGCTAACTTACATCCAATTGGATATATATATATATATATATATATATATATATATATATATATCAGGATCTTTCCAACACGAGGTGCTTGCCAAAGGATAAAATGAAAAAGGGAGAGGTGAAGATCACCTTGACTCTTGCATAAAGTAAAATACATAAATTAAAAGAAAGGCCCTTTGCAGAGGGAAGCAGGGATTTGCAGAGGTGCTAGAGCTCAAATTTGAAATAGAGATAAATAATTTTGAGAGGCATGATCTCATTGTCAACATAACAACCAAGAGTTCCCAATATCTTCCATACTACATACATTATAGGCGGTTCCCAAACATAATGGTAAAGTTTTTACTCCCCCTCCACCAACAATCATCAATCCATGGCTTGCCCGAAACAACGGGTGCCTCCAACTAACATCAAAACTGGGGGAGTTTTTTTTGCAATTATTTTTGATTTGATTTTGATCTTTTGATCATGGGACTGGGTATCCCGGTTACCAGCCACTTTTCTCGTCCATGATGAGCGGAGTCCACTCATCTTGAGAATAACCCACCTAGCATGGAAGATACTGATAGCCTCTAGTCGCTACATGAGCGATTTGGGCATACAAAACAGATTATTATTTGAAGGTTTAGATTTTGGCACATGCAAATTTACTTGGAACGGCAGGCAAATACCGCATATAGGTAGGTATGGTGGACACTCATGGCAAAAACTGGGTTTAAGGATATTTGGAAGCACAAGTAGTATCTCTACTGGGTGCAAGGAATTTTGGCTAGCATGAGGGGGAAAGGCAAGCTCAACTAGTTTGAATGATCCATGACAATATACTTTAACTGAGATGTGAGAAAACATAACCCATTACATTTTCTTCCTTGTCCAACAACAACTCTTTAGCATCTAATACTTAATGAGTGCTCACAATTATAAAAGATGTCTAGGATAGTATATTTATATGGGAAATCTCTCTTCCTTCAATATTCTTTCATGAATTGTTCAAATGACCAATACAATGCTTGCTAACCTTCAATAAATTTACAACCTCTACTTCTTATATGTGAAGTCATTACTCCCCATGGGATAGGAAAACGATACATATATAATTTCGGATTTATGACAATCAACTCAGTCAACAATTTACCCATAGGATATAAGTGAAGCACACGAGTGAATGAAAAACTACTCCAAAAAGATATAAGTGAAGATCAATGAGTAGCTAAATAATTATGTAACTATGTGAAGACTCTCTCTCATTAAACAATTTCAGATCTTGGTATTTTATTCAAACAGCAAGCAAAGAAAAATAAAATTACATTGCAAGGATAGCACAACTCATGTGAAGAAGCAAAAACTTAGGCTCAACGGATACTGACCGATAGTTGTTGAAGAAGAAAGGTGGGATGCCTGCGGGGCATCCCCAAGGTTAGATTCTTGAGACTTCTTGAAATAATATATTGGGTGCCTTGGGCATCCCCAAGCTTGAGCTTTTGTGTCTCCTTAATTCCTCTCATATCATGGTTTCTCTTTTTATCAAAAGCTTCATCCACACCAAACTCAACAAGAACTTGTGAGATAGGTTAGTATAAACCAATGCAAAACCTTATCATTTTCTACTATAGAAAATCATTAAAATAATTATTCAACATTGCATACTAAATGCCTCTGCATATTTAATACTCCTATCCTCAAATAGAATCATTAAACAAGCAAACATATGCAGAAAATGCAAACATAACAGCAATCTGCCAAAACAGTATAGTCTGTAAAGAACGCAAGAGTATCAATACTTCCCTAACTCCAAAAATTATGACAAAAATACTACGCTGTATAAGATTTATCAGGGCTCAATATGCAAAAAATTTCAACATTATATCATTCTCTGACTTTTCTAGGGAATTTTTGCAACAGCGGTAAACTTTCTGTTTTCAAACAGCGGGATCAACACAACTATCACCGTAAGCTATCCTAAAGGTCTTACTTGGAACTTTATTGAAACAAAAGCTATAAAACATGATTACTACAGTAGAATAATCATGTGGACACACAAAAACAGTAAGGGTTAATATTGGGTTGTCTCCCAACAAGCGCTTTTCTTTAATGCCTTTCTAGCTAGGCATGATAATGACAGTGATGCTCACATAAAAGATAAGAATTGAAAAATAACGGGAGCATCATGAAGCATATGACTAGCACATTTAATCCTAACCCACTTCCTATGCATAGGGATTTTGTGAGCAAACAACTTGTGGGAACAATAATCAACTAGCATAGGAAGGTAAAACAAGCATAACTTCAAGACTTTAAGCACATAGAGAGGAAACTTGACATTATTTCAATTCCTACAAGCATATGTTCCTCTCTCATAATAATTTTCAGTAGCATCATGAATGAACTCAACAATATAACCAGCACCTAAAGCATTGTTTTCATGATCTACAAGCATAGAAATTTGACTACTCTCCACATAAGCAAATTTCTTCTCATGAATAGTAGTGGGAGCAAACTCAACAAAATAATTATCATGTGAGGCATAATCCAATTGAAAACTAAAATCATGATGACAAGTTTCATGGTTATCTTTATTCTTAATAGCATACAAGTCATCACAATAATCGTCATAGATAGCAACTTTGTTCTCATAATCAATTGGAACCTCTTCTGCAATATTGGATTCATCACTAAATAAAGGCATGACCTCTCCAATCCACTTTCATAATTATCACAACATCCTCCACAACAGTGGGATCATTACTTCCTAAAGTTGACACTCTTCCAAACCTACTTTCATCAATATAATCATCACAAATAGGAGGCATGCTTTCATCATAATAAATTTGCTCATCAAAACTTGGGGGACAAAAAATACCATCTTCATCAAACATAGCTTCCCCAAGCTTGTGGCTTTGCATATCATTAGAGTCACGGATATTCAAGGAATTCATACTAACAACATTGCAATCATGCTCATCATTCAAAGATTTAGTATCAAACATTTTATAGACTTCTTCTTCTAGCACTTGAGCACAATTTTCCTTTCCATCATTCTCACAAAAGATATTAAAAAGATGAAGTGTATGAGACAAACTCAAATCCATTTTTTTGTCATTTTCTTTTATAAACTAAACTAGTGATAAAACAAGAAACAAAAACATTCGATTGCAAGATCTAAAGATATACCTTCAAGCACTCACCTCCCCGGCAACGGCGCCAGAAAAGAGCTTAGTTGACGGGGTGTGAGTGCCGCTTACCTAGCCTCCCCGGCAACGGCGCCAGAAAAGAGCTTGATGTCTACTACACAACCTTCTTGTAGACTTTGTTGGGCCTGCAAGTGCACAGGTTTGTAGGACAGTAGCAAATTTCCCTCAAGTGGATGACCTAAGGTTTATCAGTCCGTGGGAGGTGTAGGATGAAGATGGTCTCTCTCAAACAACACTGCAACCAAATAACAAAGAGTCTCTTGTGTCCCCAACACACCCAATACAATGGTAAATTGTATAGGTGCACTAGTTTGGCGAAGAGATGGTGATACAACTGCAATATGGATGGTAGATATAGGTTTTTGTAATCTGAAAATATAAAAACAGCAAAGTAACTAATGATAAAAGTGAGCGTAAACGGTGTTGCAATGGTAGGAAACATGGCATAGGGTTCATACTTTCACTAGTGCAAGTTCTCTCAACAATAATAACATAACTAGATCATATAACTATCCCTCAACATGCAACAAAGAGTCACTCCAAAGCCACTAATAGCGGAGAACAAACAAAGAGATTATGGTAGGGTACGTAACCACCTCAAAGTTATCCTTTCTGTTCTATCTATTCAAGAGTTCGTATTAGAATAACACCATAAGACCAAAATCAACCAAAACCCTAATGTCATCTAGATACTCCATTGTCACCTCAAGTATCCATGGGCATGATTATACGATATGCATCACACAATCTCAGATTCATCTATTCAACCAACACAAAGTACTTCAAAGAGTGCCCCAAAGTTTCTACTGGAGAGTCAAGACGAAAACGTGTGCCAACCCTTATGCATAGGTTCATGGGCGGAACACGCAAGTTCATCACCAAAACATACATCAAGTGGATCACGTGATATCCCATTGTCACCACAGATAAGAACGGCAAGACATACATCAAGTGTTCTCAAATCCTTAAAGACTCAATCCAATAAGATAACTTCAAAGGGAAAACTCAATCCATTACAAGAGAGTAGAGGGGGAGAAACATCATAAAATCCAACTATAACAGCAACGCTCGCGATACATCAAGATCGTGCCATAGAGAGTACACGAGAGAGAGAGATCAAACACATAGCTACTGGTACATACCCTCAGCCCCGAGGGTGAACTACTCCCTCCTCGTCATGGAAGGCGCCAGGATGATGAAGATGGCCACCGGTGAGGGATTCCCCCTCCAGCAGGGTGCCGTAACGGGCTCCCGAGAGGTTTTTGGTGGCTACAGAGGCTTGCGGCGGCAGAACTCCCAATCTATCTTCATATTCGATGGTTTTAGGGTATATGGGAATATATAGGTGAAAGAAGTCGGTCGGGGGAGCCACGAGGGGCCCACGAGACAGGGGGCGTGCCCAGGGGGTGGGCGCGCCCTCCTATCTCCTGGCCTCCTCGAAGCTTCCCGGGCTTGTACTCCAAGTCTCCCGGATCATGTTCGTTGCAAAAATCACGCTCTCGAAGGTTTCATTCCATTTGGACTCCGTTTGATATTCCTTTTCTTTGAAATACTGAAATAGGCAATAAAATAACAATATGGGCTGGGCCTCTGGTTAATAGGTTAGTCCCAAAAGTAATATAAAAGTGTATAATAAAGCCCGTAATCATTCAAAATTGATAATAAAATAGCATGAATGCTTCCTAAATTATAGATACGTTGGAGACGTGTCAGCATCCCCAAGCTTAATTCCTGCTCGTCCTCGAGTAGGTAAATGATAAAAGAAAGAATTTATGAAGTGTGAATGCTAGCAGGTGCACAAGTTTGATCAATGATAATTTCAATCACCTTTTCTAGCATGATTATATGTCATAACAGTAGTTCATCCCATAAAAATTCTCACGAACAAGTAGCAAGCAATTCACATGTATAGACCATAAACTTTCTTGAAAACTAGCAAACTATGTTCTCGGTCATCAAACAATTGCAATTCATCTTATTTTTAGGAAGGGTCTATGTCAGAGCTTTGATTTAGCAAACTTCACATACTCAACTATCATATAGTCTTCTACAATTACTAACACTCACGCAATACTAATGGTTATGGAGTTTCAATCGGACACTGAGAAAGATAGGGGCTTATAGTGTTGCCTCCCAACGTATTCATCTTTGGGTGATGTCACCAATTGTAGTTCATGCTAACTTACATCCAATTGGATATATATATCAGGATCTTTCCAACACGAGGTGCTTACCAAAGGATAAAATGAAAAAGGGTGAGGTGAAGATCACCTTGACTCTTGCATAAAGTAAAAGGTATAAAGTAAAAGTTAGGCCCTTCGCAGAGGGAAGCAGGGATTTGCAGAGGTGCCAAAGCTCAATTTTGAAGTAGAGATAAACAATTTTTAGAGGTATGATCTCATTGCCAACATAACAACCAAGAGTTCCCAATATCTTCCATACTACATACATTATAGGAGGTTCCCAAACAGAATGGTAAAGTTTTTACTCCACCTCCACCAACAATCATCAATCCATGGCTTGCCCGAAACAACGAGTGCCTCCAACTAACATCAAACCTGGGGGAGTTTTGTTTGCAATTATTTTTGATTTGATTTTGATATTTTGATCATGGGACTGGGCATCCCGGTTACCAGCCATTTTTCTTGTGCATGATGAGCGGAGTCCACTCATCTTGAGAATAACCCACCTAGCATGGAAGATACTGACAGCCCCTAGTCGCTACATGAGCGATTCGGGCATACAAAACAGATTATTATTTGAAGGTTTAGAGTTTGGCACATGCAAATTTACTTGGAACGGCAGGCAAATACCGCATATAGGTAGGTATGGTGGGCACTCATGGCAAAAACTGGGTTTAAGGATATTTGGAAGCACAAGTAGTATCTCTACTTGGTGCAAGGAATTTTGGCTAGCATGAGGGGGAAAGGCAAGATCAACCAGTTTGAATGATCCATGACAATATACTTTAACTGAGATGTGAGAAAACATAACCCATTACATTGTCTTCCTTGTCCAACATCAACTCTTTAGCATGTCATACTTAATGAGTGCTCACAATTATAAAAAATGTCTAGGATAGTATATTTATATGTGAAATCTCTCTTCCTTCAATATTCTTTCATGAATTGTTCAAATGACCAATACAATGCTTGCTAACCTTCAATAAATTTACAACCTCTACTTCTTTGATGTGAAGTCATTACTCCCCATGGGATAAGAAAACGAGACATATATAATTTCAGATTTATGACAATCAACTCATTCAACAATTTACTCATAGGATATAAGTGAAGCACACGAGTGAATGAAAAACTACTCCAAAAAGATATAAGTGAAGATCAATGAGTAGCTAAATAATTATGTAACTATGTGAAGACTCTCTCTCATTAAAGAATTTCAGATGTTGGTATTTTATCCAAACAGCAAGCAAAGCAAAATAAAATGACATCGCAAGGATAGCACAACTCATGTGAAGAAGCAAAAACTTAGGCTCAACAGATACTAACCGATAGTTGTTGAAGAAGAAAGGAGCTTAGATGCTTGAGACTTCTTGAAATAATATCTTGGGGTGCCTTGGGCATTCCCAAGCTTCAGTTTTTGTGTCTCCTTAATTCCTCTCATATCATGGTTTCTCTTTTTTATCAAAAGCTTCATCCACACCAAACTCAACAAGAACTTGTGAGATAGGTTAGTATAAACCAATGCAAAACCTTATCATTTTGTACTGTAGAAAATCATTAAAATAATTATTCAACATTGCATACTAAATTCATGTGCATATTTAATACTCCTATCCTCAAATAGAATCATTAAACAAGCAAACATATGCAGACAATGCAAACATAACAACAATCTGCCAAAACAGTACAGTCTGTAAAGAACACAAGAGTATCAATACTTCCCTAACTACAAAAATTATGAGAAAAATATCATGCTGTATAATATTTATCATAACTCAATATGCAAAAAATTTCAACATTATATCATTCTCTGACTTTTCTAGGAAATTTTTGCAACAGCGGTAAATTTTCTGTTTTCAAACAACATGTATACTAGCAAAATAAGCATGGTAAAGGCTATCCTTGACATTTCTATTGAAACTAAAGATGCAAAAAATTATTCTAAATAACAGCAAGCTAATACTAACAAAATAAAATGACCCGCCAAGAAAAACGCATATCATGTGGTGAATAAAAATATAGCTTCAAGTGAAGTTACCGATGAATGAAGAAGAAAGAGGGGATGCCTTCCGGGGCATCCCCAAGCTTAGGCTCTTGGTCGTCCTTGAATATTACCTTGGGGTGCCTTGGGAATCCCCAATCTTAGGCTCTTGCCACTCTTTATTCCATAGTCCATCAAATATTTACCCAAAACTTAAAAACTTCATAACACAAAACTCTACAGAAAACTTGTAAGCTCTGTTAGTATAAGAAAATAAAATCACCACTTAGGTACTGTAATGAACTCATTATACATTCATATTGGTGTAATATCTACTTTATTCCAACTTCTCTATGGTTCATACCCTCCGATACTACTCATAGATTCATCAAAATAAGCAAACAACACTTAGAAAACAGAATCTGTCAAAAACAGAACAGTCTGTAGTAATCTGTATCAAACGTATACTTATGAACTCCAAACCTCCTACAAAATTAGGAAGTCCTAAGCAATATGTGTACCAATCCATATCAAAAATAATAAGATCAAGAGCACGTTTCTGTGAATTAACAAAACTAATTTACTAGGTGCAAAAGTTTCTGATTCTCAGTAGGATCAACACAACTATCACCGTAAGCTATCCTAAAGGTCTTACTTGCCACTTTATTGAAACAAAAGCTATAAAACATGATTACTACAGTAGAATAATCATGTGGACACACAAAAACAGTAAATGTAAATATTGGGTTGTCTCCCAACAAGCGCTTTTCTTTAATGCCTTTCTAGCTAGGCATGATGATGACAATGATGCTCACATAAAAGATAAGAATTGAAACATAATGAGAGCATGATGAAGCATATGACTATCACATTTAAGACTAACCCACTTCCTATGCATAGGGATTTTGTGAGAAAACAACTTATGGGAACAATAATCAACTAGCATAGGAAGGTAAAATAAGCATAACTTCAAGACTTTAAGCACATAGAGAGAAAACTTGACATTATTGCAATTCCTACAATCATATGTTCCTCTCTCATAATAATTTTCAGTAGCATCATGAATGAATTCAACAACATAAACAGAACCTAAAGCATTGTTTTCATGATCTACATGCATAAAAATTTTACTACTCTCCACATAAGCAAATTTCTTCTCATGAATAGTAGTGGGAGCAAACTCAACAAAATAATTATCATGTGAGGCATAATCCAATTGAAAACTAAAATCATGATGGAAGTTTCATGGTTATCATTGTTCTTAATAGCATACAAGTCATCACAATAATCATCATAGATAGAAACATTGTTCACATAATCAATTGGAACCTCTTCCGAAATAGTGGATTCATCACTAAATAAAGTCATGACCTCTCCAAATCCACTTTCATAATTATCACAATAATATTCAACATCCTCCACAATAGTGGGATCATTACTTCCTAAAGTTGACAATCTTCCAAACCTACTTTCATCAATATAATCATCATAAATAGGAGGCATGCTTTCATCATAATAAATTTGCTCATCAAAACTTAGGGGACAAAAAATACCATCTTCATCAAACATAGCTTCCCCAAGCTTGTGGCTTTGCATATCATTAGAGTCATGGATATTCAAGGAATTCATACTAACAACATTGCAATCATGCTCATCATTCAAAGATTTAGTATCAAACATTTTAGAGACTTCTTCTTCTAGCACTTGAGCACAATTTTCCTTTCCATCATTCTCCCAAAATATATTAAAAAGATGAAGCGTATGAGAAAAACTCAAATCCATTTTTTTGTAGTTTTCTTTTATAAACTAAACTAGTGATAAAACAAGAAACAAAAAGATTCGATTGCAAGATCTAAAGATATACCTTCAAGCACTCACCTCCCCAGCAACGGCGCCAGAAAAGAGTTTAGTTGACGGGGTGTGAGTGTCGCTTACCTAGCCTCCCCGGCAACGGCGCCAGAAAAGAACTTGATGTCTACTACACAACCTTCTTCTTGTAGACGTTGTTGGGCCTGCAAGTGCACAGGTTTGTAGGACAGTAGCAAATTTCCCTCAAGTGGATGAGGTTTATCAATCCGTGGGAGGCGTAGGATGAAGATGGTCTCTCTCAAACAACCCTGCAACCAAATAACAAAGAGTCTTTTGTGTCCCCAACACACCCAATACAATGGTAAATTGCATAGGTGCACTAGTTCGGCGAAGAGATGGTGATACAACTGCAATATGGATGGTAGATATAGGTTTTTGTAATCTGAAAATATAAAAACAGCAAGGTAACTAATGATAAAAGTGAGCGTAAACGGTATTGCAATGGTAGGAAACAAGGCATAGGGTTCATACTTTCACTAGTGCAAGTTTTCTCAACAATAATAACATAACTGGATCATATAACTATCCCTCAACATGCAACAAAGAGTCACTCCAAAGCCACTATTAGCGGAGAACAAACAAAGAGATTATGGTAGGGTACGAAACCACCTCAAAGTTATCCTTTCTGTTCTATCTATTCAAGAGTTCGTAGTAGAATAACACCTTAAGACACAAATCAACCAAAACCCTAATGTCACCTAGATACTCCATTGACACCTCAATTATCCTTGGGCATGATTATATGATATGCATCACACAATCTCAGATTCATCTATTCAACGAACACAAAGTACTTCAAAGAGTGCCCCAAAGTTTCTACCGGAGAGTCAAGACGAAAACGTGTGCCAACCCTTATGCATAGGTTCATGGGTGGAACCCGCAAGTTGATCACCAAAACATACATCAAGTGGATCGCGTGATATCCCATTGTCACCACAGATAAGCACGGCAAAACATACATCAAGTGTTCGCAAATCCTTAAAGACTCAATCCGATAAGATAACTTCAAAGGGAAAACTCAATCCATTACAAGAGAGTAGAGGGGGAGAAACATCATAAGATCCAACGATAATATCAAAGCTCGCGATACATCGAGATCGTACCATAGGGAGAACACGAGAGAGAGAGAGAGAGAGAGAGAGAGAGAGAGAGATCAAACACATAGCTACTGGTACATACCCTCAGCCCCGAGGGTGAACTACTCACTCCTCGTCATGGAAGGCGCTGGGATGATGAAGATGGCCACCGGTGAGGGATTCCCCCTCCAATAGGGTGTCGGAACGGGCTCCCGAGAGGTTTTTGGTGGCTACAGAGGCTTGCAGCCGCAGAACTCCCGATCTATCTTCGTATTCGATGGTTTTAGGGTATATGGTAATATATAGGCGAAAGAAGTCGGTCGGGGGAGCCTCGAGGGGCCCACGAGACAGGGGGCGTGACCAGGGGGTGGGCGCACCCTCCTATCTCCTGGCCTCCTCGAAGCTTCCCAGGCTTGTACTCCAAGTCTCCCGGGTCATGTTCGTTCCAAAAATTGCGCTCCCGAAGGTTTCATTCCGTTTGGACTCCGTTAGATATTCCTTTTCTTCGAAATACTGAAACAGGCAATAAAACAACAATATGGGCTAGGCCTCTGGTTAATAAATTAGTCCAAAATTAATATAAAAGTGTATAATAAAGCCCGTAATCATTCAAAACAGATAATACAATTGCATGAATGCTTCATAAATTATAGATACGTTGGAGAAGTATCGTCCCCCGCCTCCTGTTACCATCAACCTTAGACGCACAGTTCGGGACCCCCTACCCGAGATCTGCCGGTTTTGACATCGACATTTGTGCTTTCATTGAGAGTTCCGCTGTGCTATCTAAGACAGGATTGATGGCTCGCCTTGTTGTCAAGGACAATATCACCTCCGAAGGAGCCCTGGCCCTAGGTCAAACCCTCCGGCTGGGCGGCTTTACCATGACCGCCCGTTCGGCCATCAAGCCAACGATGACTTCTCGGGTCATCGAAAATCGCCTCCATGTTGACTCCGAACACTCCAAATGGATGCATCCGACGGAGTTGTCATCTTTAAACGAACTCCTTGATCGAATCGCTGCCCTGGGGGTTGCTATAGACTATGATCAGATTGGGCTTAAACCCGATCAGAGAGAAATCAAATCTCCACCGATCACCCATCAGGTAGCGGTAATCGAGGAGCAAAACAACAACTCTCCCTCTATGTTGAGGACAAACTATGTTCGGATTTCCAGGCTTGAAGAGCCGGATACCCGTCTACAGAACAACATGCCCTGCCCTCCGAATCTAGAATAGGACAACGGGCCTAAAAAATCAGTTGATATCCAGGAGCCTGAACTATTAAGTTCAGAAGTTTCTCAAACTCCGGATCCCAAATTGGGTCAGGGTTCAGACTTAAATCCACCCACCCACCCAGATACATGCGATCTTATGTACATACGACAGCAGTCTCAAGAAATGGTCCATCACTTTTCGGCCAGATTCCTCCTTGTCAAAGACAAGATCAAAGATTGCCGCAACGAAGACGCGATCTCACTATTCTGCAACAATTGCACGGACGAGGGAATCTTCAATGCCATTAACCACCGTCGCGTATTACACTTCACTGACTTGGAAACCGTAGTACAGAAGTACTACGCAATGGAAAGTGCCTGGAAAACTCAGGCAGCTCCCTGGGAGCCACCAGTTTCCACTCAACCCCTCGTCCGGGCAAAAAGGATGCACCCTCGTGGGTCGCCCGATCCAATAGTAAAGAAATCGAATCCCATTACGGGGCACAAAACCGTTCTCGAGGGATGGCTCGATAGGCCATGCAAAATACACACAACACCGGATACCATACTAACCCACAGCCTTAGAGCATGTTGGTTACTCCGACAAGTGGCCAAGAGCGAGGATCTCCTCACCAAAAATACCGCAGAGAAACACCCCACGGAAGACGACGACCTCAGAGTATTGACGGTCTTCGAGGCTTTCACCTGAAACAATAGGCGCAAAAGGGCACTCCACGGCCTCGCTGAAGTCTGCCAAGTAGCAGCAATAAACCCCTAGGATGACACGGCCATAACTTTCAATGCCGGTGACAAACCAAAATTTAGGACAGTCCGGGCACTAGCCGCCTTGGTCCTCAGTCCAATCATCGATGGCTTTCGGTTTACCAGAGTGCTCATGGACGGCGGCAGCGGACTAAACCTCATTTACGAGGAAACTCTCAATAAAATGAAAATAGATAGGAGCCACATTGAGCAAAGTAGCACGACCTTCCGAGGAATCATTCCTAGTTGGGAGGCCCGATGCGCGGGAAAAATCACACTCGACGTGGTATTCGGCACGCCGGACAATTATCGATCCGAAGAGATAACCTTCCAAGTGGCCCCTTTCAACAGTGGATATCACGTCTTATTAGGGCGAGATGCATTTACACGCTTCCAAGCTATACCTCATTACATGTACATGAAGCTCAAGATGCCCAGGCCCAGTGGTATTATCACTCTTGCTAGTGATCTAGACATAGCACTCCTCGCCGAAAACAAAACCGCAGCCCTGGCCCTCGAGGCATTGTCTGAAGCCCTCGCGGCCGAAGAGTTAACCGCACTACGCTCCACGGTGGATAGGGACGACGTGATGCTGGACAAGTGACCCAAATCCACCTCATTTAAACCAGCACATGAAATAGTCAAATTTCAAGTCCACCTGACGGACCCCAAGAAGACAGCATCCATCGGGGCACAGCTGGACCCAACGGTTGAGGCTACGCTACAAGAGTTCCTGCGCGATAACTGGGACATATTCGCCTGGCACCCTTCTGATGCCGGGAATCCCACGCAGGTTGTCTCAACACAGCCTCAACATCCCAAGTGGGCCATTGAGCTCCTCCCATTCGACATAACATACAGACCGCGCCGGGCCATTAAATCCCAAGTACTGGCCGACTTCGTCGCCGAATGGACAGGGGCCGAACTCCCTAAAGAGTACGACACATATTCCAACTGGTTCATGCACTTTGATGGCTCTAAAATGCTAGCGGGCTTAGGAGCGGGCGTTGTCCTAACATTCCCCACTGGAGATACATTTCAGTACGTACTCCAAATATTATACAAGGACTCCAACAATGCAGCCGAATACGAGGCCTTATTGCATGCTCTTTGGATGGCTATCTCCATGGGCATACAACGCCTGGAAGTGCGCGGGGATTCAAACCTTGCAATATCTCAAATAATGGAGATTTCGATGCCAAAGATCCGAAGATGGCGGCTTACCGTAATGCCATTCTCGAGATGTCGGCTCAGTTCGAGGGGCTCGAGGTTCATCATGTGGCTCAAGAAAGTAATCAAGCGGCGGATGTCCTTGCTTGCATCTGCGCCAAGCGCGACCCCGTCCCACCTAACATCTTTCTGGAAAGGCTCTTCAAGCCATCCGTGCTGTGGCAAGGGGAGAGTGGCAGAACCAGTCCAGATCCTACTATAACCCCAGATTATGAACACACCGATATCATCGGGGGCTCAGCCACCGAAATAACACCATCGGCCCATCTTATCATGGCAGTCATTGCCCCATGGACCGAACCCTTCTTGGCCTACCTTAATAGGCGAGAACTCCCTGAGGATCAAAATGAGGCACGCCACATTGCCCGGCGCTCGAAAGCCTACGAGGTTCATGATGGAGAACTCTACAAAAAAGCGCTACCAGAGTACTTCAAAGATGTATCTCCGAGGAAGAGGGGCGGCAGCTCTTGGCTGAAATTCATGCCGGTCTCGGTGGTCACCACGCCGCGGCTCGGGCCATTGTAAGCAAGGCCTTTCGTACATGTTTCTATTGGCCGACGACCCGAGAAGATGAACAGGACCTTGTTCAATGTTGCGTCGGATGCCAGCTTTTTGCCAACCAAATCCGTATGCCACCCACCGCTCTACAAACAATCCCCAACACTTGGCCTTTTCACGGTCTGGGGGCTTGATATGGTCGGACCCCTTAAAGGAGGAAGCTATAAGAAAAAATATCTGTTGGTCATGGTGGATAAATTCACTAAGTGGATAGAGGCCAAACCAGTTAAAACGGCCGAAGCTGGACAAGTGATAGACTTCATATCCGGTGTTGTGCACTGTTATGGTGTTCCACACAGCATCATCACCAATAACGGCTCCAATTTCACAGCCGCTGAGGTGAAAACTTGTGTGTTAATCTGGGCATTAAGCTCGATTACGCCTTCGTCTATCACCCGCAAACAAATGGTTAAGTCGAACGAGGCAATGGTCTTATTATGAGCGGCATTCAGCCCAGACTAGTGCGGTCTTTGAAAGAATCGGACAAGCACTAGGTCGAGGAGCTCGACTCTGTACTCTAGGGGCTGCGGACCACGCCCAACCGCACTACTGGATATACACCTTTGTTCATGGTGTACGGCGTAGAGGTTGTGTTACCCTGCGACATTATCCATGACTCAGCTCGAGTGCGCATGTATGAAGAGAGAGAGGCCGAGCTTGATCGGCAGGACAGCTTAGATGCCCTGGAGGAGGAGTGCGACGTCGCAAAAGCCCGTTCCACATTTTATCAACAACAGGCCCACAGATATCAAAGCAGAGAAGTGCGGGCCAAGATTTATAATGTTGGCGAACTCGTTCTATGCTTGCCGGAGAATAAAAAGGGCAAAATCATTGATGAAGTTCTCACTAGAGGAGCGTACCGCCTGCGTGATGCATCAGAGAATCGCCTATAGCCGAACCCATGGAACGCGGCTAGACTCCGAAGATTCTACGCCTAGCGCCGAACCCTTTGTTCGTCTCCTTCTCCCTTTTGTTTCCATTATTTTTTCCCTCTCTTTTCGCTTTTCCTTTCTTTTAGCCTTATAGCTTTTGTGCGGCTAAACCGTGCACCTACGACATACACATCCCCAAATATGTACGTCCATTATACCTGGGAGCTTCTTGTACAGAAGCTTATTATTATTATTTTCCGAGCATTAAGCTCACCACATATGTGTCTTTTCCTCGTATGTACCTTTTCTTCGCCATTATATGCATCGATATGACATAAGTTTTGGCCAAGCTGGGTTGCTTGGCTCCTGTGCTTATGCTCTACGTTCCCGTTAGTTCGGCTAGGGCATAAAGGGAGCACCTCTATGATTGTTACTGTCGGGTCATCCGGATGTGTACCTCAGACTGGGTGAAGCCGAAAGCTAGCATTCTTAAGGGAATATTCGATCGGCGGACTGAAGTTGTTTTTTACTCATTACACTATGAACCCCCAGATGTTATGTATGCTGCGATTTTTCAATCACAGTTCGGGCATGCACGTTAATGCATGCTCACCCAGGGAAAGGAACCCTTGACGGAACTATTCTCTTTAGAAGATGTTTCTTACAATCACAATGTAATATAACATAGCTAGCCAGATACAACTTGTCTGTTCAAGCAACTATGACCCATACGCCTGGTTTCCACACATACCCCGGTTTATTTTGCCGCTCAGGTATTCGGTAACACTTCGCACCTTCAGGTCCCGAGATCAAAGCAAAAAGGTCTGCCATGACAATTGTTTTACAATCCGGCTAGGGACAAATATGTCAAGGAAGTACATAGTCACTTGGACTCAAAAATTTCCTCCTCTATGCTGTCCAACAGGTTGTCTAGCTTACAATCTTTTTGAGAATATTTTGCAGCTACTTTTACCTGGTCATATACCAAACTAACGGCAATTTCTTTTCCATCTGACCCTAAAGGTTCGACCCGGGCCATTTCGGATCAAACTTGGTATACCGTGTTTTCACCATGGCCTAGGCCTCTCGCGCACCTTCCCGGCAGGCCGATATCTTCCACAATCAGAAACGCCACTGCGCTCCCTTGAATAGATGTACAAGCTCCTCCATACTTCCTAGAGGGGAGGCGGATGGCCATAAGGCCTTGGCAACACTTTGCATCGCCTGCCGAGCTCGCTCATGCATTCGCGACAGCTCTTGTAGCGGATTGCCCGAAGATCCGGACATCTCCTCTAGGGGACAGCTAGTCAGCATACCAACAGACATAACTCTGTCAGTTTGCTTTCCTCGCCGAATTACGCGGAGGTAAGTTTCAACACATACCAAAATATGCCGCCTCGCAGCCTCTTATTTTCCTTCACAGAGTTAGCCAGTTGGGCCCGCACATCTTTTAGTTCTTCGCCCAGTTGGGTGTTGGAATAATGGAGTTTGTTTTTCTCCTCCCTGACCCATGTAAGTATACGTTCGCCCGCGGCCCGTTGCCTTTTGGCTTCTTATTCACCCGCTTGTGCGACTTCCAGTGCCTCTCCCGGATGATCTGACAATCCTCCCATAAGATACGCAACTGTGTTAGCATTGCTGGTATATAATTCCGTTTTTCTCGATGGAGGGACACATTACCAGGCGATGCCTTCTTGGATTTCTCCAGTTCGGCTATCGCAGAGGCTAGCTGGACACTTTTCCACCTCTTGAGACAACAGGTTGTTCCTCTCCGTAAGCACTTGGTTTTACAATGATCCTTAAATCAGCTGAATCAACTGCTTCAAGTCTCGAGGGCTACTTGTATATAATTATCAGTTTTATACAATGTGAGCTCACCCGCATATCTTTCAAATGTTGATCTGTGGCTCTGGCAAGCCAGTCTTGAGCAGCTCGGATGTATGCATCAGCCGAGTTGAAGGCATTGAATGCCTATTTTGTAAAGTCGGGGTCACAAAGAACGGCCCTCCAGCGCTGATGGTTCACGACGCTCTCCACTTCCGAGTTTGTGACAGACACGTCATCCGAATCCTCTGCCAAAGGACAATCCAGCGGCACTCTCATATCATCCCTCGTCGTTATGGCAGGGTCTGGAACCTGGCTGTTGGGAGTGTGACCGGCAGGACTCCCGGACATAGTCCAGCGAACGCTCTTCCTGATAAGACACGAGCAGATAATGTCACAGTTGGATGTGACCGCCAAAGGGCATTTTCACATCTTCTCTTTGATGAAGGCTCCGACATGTCTTTGCTTGCCTTCCTCTTTGAAAGCTTGCCCGGTGCAGCTGCCGCTCTCTTTGGAGTCGCCTCTGGTGCGGGATGGCGCGCCGAGCGCCTTCCCTTTGGAGTACGAGATAGTGCGGTGGGTGAGGCAAAATGAGGAAGCTCTTTAGGAGGAGATGTCTCCTGATTACTTATGTGTGAGGCAGGGAGAAGACCAGGATAGTCGGCGGTGATGGCCACTTCCGTGCCGTCACAACTCGCCTAGTAGAACACCCTATCCTCGAGCGCCACGAATATGTCTGGATCCTCTTTGAGTCTGGGGTCAAGGTCCCGGTTGTGGTCCTCTGGCTGTGGGGTGGGGTTGTGGAGCCCCTTGGTGATCTTCTGCCATTCCTGTTACAAATGGACGAATTAATGTCCATGGAAAGTGACTCGGGGAGTAGATTGAGTAGAGTAGTGGGATTGGAACTCACCCAGCTAGGAGGATTGTACATGGAAAATCCATCCCGGCCCTTAATGCGAGTGAATTCCTCTTTCTGCCCTTTGTATAGTTTGGCCAGTATTTTCGCCAAAGCGGCGGGGGTGTCCGGACCCTTCCGACCGCAGTGGGAGGCATCATCTTCCCCATTATAGTGCCACATGGGAAGCCCTCTGTAATGGAGTGGTTGAACCCCTCGTACTACGGAAGTCGCCATTACCTCAACTATTGATAATCCGGACTAGGCGAGCATCTTTATCTTGCCCAACAATTGACGGACTTCCGCGCTATCTTCCTCCTCGAGGCTCCGAGGGCGCCAACAGTGGCGTTTCTTCAACGGAAAGCTTGAAAATTCAGGAAGACCCATTCGGGCTGGGTCGGGAAGGGCGACGTCCTCTATATAGAACCATCCGGAAGGCCACTATTCAGATGCCTTCTTCAGCGTGCCGGACAAGTATCCGGTCCCAGCGATGCGCTTTACCTCGGCTCCGCCCACTTCAAATATTGATCCCTCTTGGCTACGATGGACGAGGCAGAATAGTTTCCTCCATAACTCAAAATGGGCCTCACAACCCAGGAATAGCTCACAAAGCGCAACGTAACCCGCGATGTGCAGGATGGAGGCAGGAGTGAAATTGTGCAGTTGGAGGCCATAATACTCCAGAAGTCCTCGGAGGAACGGGTGGATTGGAAATCCAACGCCTCTCAACAAGTAGGGAACGAAGCACACTCGTTCCCCTGGATGGATTAGGGAAATTCTACGCCTGAGCCCCGCCGTTCAAGGAAGTCAATCCTGCTTCAACGGGGCCTAGATCCGCGGGGGGAAGAAATCCCTATGTCTGCAGCTTCACTAGCTGACTGTGGGATACAGTACATTTCTCCCAATCGCCTTTTACGGGTCCGTGGGGACGGGAGGAAGAGCTGGGAGCGCTAGCCATGTTGGAATGGTTTCTCGTAGCAAGCTCTGAGGATTCCTCGCTTGGTGTCGAATGGATCTGAAGATCTCAATCTCTTTAAATAGACACCTTTCTTACAGGGTCAGGGTGATATGTGCAAAAATACCCCGACCTCTCGTATTCGCTCGACACGTGGAAGCTGAAGCCATGAAGGTGTGGAAGCCGATGGGCGCGACATTATATGGAAAGCTGAATATTGTTCTTTAAGTCGGGTACTTTGAAGTAATGAGAGGAGGAACCAGCCTTGCAATGCCGAAGACAATCTGCGCGCCGAACATGTTGTCATTGAAAGACTGGTTCGGGGGCTACTGAGGGAGTCCTGGATTAAGGGGTCCTCGGGTGTCCGGCCTATTGACATGGGCCGGACTGATGGGCTGTGAAGATACAAGATCGAAGACTCTCACTTGTGTCCGAATGGGACTCTCCTTGGCATGGAAGGCAAGCTTGGTGCCCGGATATGAAGATTCCTTTCTCTGTAACCGACTTTGTACAACCCTAGTCCCCTCTGGTGTCTATATAAATCGGAGGGCTTAGTCCGTAGATGCAATCATAATCATACAGGCTAGACTTCTAGGGTTTTAGCCAGTATGATCTCGTGGTAGATCAACTCTAGTAATACTCATATTCATCAAGATCAATCAAGCAGGAAGTAGGGTATTACCTCCATAGAGAGGGCCCGAAACTGGGTAAGCATCGTGTCTCCCGCCTCCTGTTACCATCAACCTCAGACGCATAGTTCGGGCCCCCCTACCCAAGATCCGCCGGTTTTGACACCGACAGCACCCCTTGGGCCTCCAGCTCCCTGTTCAGCCAAGACACAGCCTATCCTATCCTCCCTGGTAACTACCATGATAGGAAACATGCAGGGCCCATCTACCATCGACACCCTCCTCTCTTTTTTCTTCCTCCTCTCGCCAGCTCCCCCTCACAGTAAAACTGGAGGGTGGCGCACATGGCCACTGTGTCTTACAACGACGCCCACGCCCCTCCGTATAAATCCAATGCCCAGCCCTAGGGTTTAACCTTCCCCTTGCCTTCCTCTCCGCTATCGCCACAGGTAATGGGCAACCACACATCCCGCTGCCTCGTTCCCGACGGCATGCCAAGGCAAGCAATAACTCTCCTATGGCATAGTAGCTCCAACGATGGCCCCTTCTTCCTCCACGCACACCACGACACCTCCATGACCCCATTCCCACTGGGATCCAACGCCAGGACGCAAGACCATAGATGGCTTCTTCCCCTGCTTCTTTTGCTTCTCTGACCCAAGGACGTCGCCCCGACCAGCAGATCATCGTCGTCGTCTCCTTCATCTCCAGGTCACCTCGTCGTTACCCTCAAACCCATGGTGAGTAGCCGCTTCGTCTCACATCTTTGCTGCTCAATTCTACGCTCTATAGGCGTCGCCCGTTCCAACCCGAGGCTATCCGCCATGGATAACTGTGGTAGCAGCCTCAAACTCATGACTGGCCTCCTTACTTGGTTTTCCATCGCACCCTCGCCCTCACGCGCTCCTACATGCATGCCTGCGTGCCCGATCTTCTCTTGCACACGCGCTGCATCACGCCCAGGCAAGCCCCTGCTCGCCTCTGTCCTACTCTGTCGCGAGTACAGCAGGTTGAGTTTTTCTTTTACTGTTCTTGTTTAGATCCGTCCGTTGGCATGCTTCACAAATATGTTATTTCATCACAATGTTTAGTTCGGCCTAGTGGTTAGCACAGCTCACTTGCATCCTTGTGACCAGGGATCAACTCCCCACGGCCTCACCATTTTTCTGCAGATTTTGCCCCCCAGTGGGTCAGCTTCTAACTTTGTTTCATATATACCAAGCCCCTCTCAATCACTATCACAAGACACCTTACTGGCTAGCGCAGCCATTCTCCACCTGGACGTCCTGGGATTGATTCTTAGTGATCGCAATTTCGTTATGCCTCTGTTTTTCTTCGAACGCACAGCCACTAGGCTGGGATACTTGAGTGGGCCGCTGCACTATTCTAGGTTTGGCCCAGGAAGCCCCAAATTCTTTCCTTTCTTTTATTAGTTTTGTTACTCCCTCCATCATGGTTCACACGGCGCGCTTCAACAATCTCTGGGACCAAGGAGATTAGTGGCGTGGCTAGAGACTGCGTCAGTTTATCCCCAAAGAGGAAGGGATGATGCAGCACAACTACGGTAAGTATTTCCCTCAATTGTGAAACCAAGGTATTAATACCGTAGGAGAACCAAGCAACACTATGCAAACGATACCTGTACACAAAGAACAAATACTTGCAACCCGACGCGTAAGAGGAGTTGTCAACCCCTCCTCGGTAAAAAGATAGATAAATTTGTGGTAGATTGGATAAATAGATCTGAATAAATCGTGAAATAAAATAAGTATAGAAAAAGTGCAGCAAGGTATTTTTGGATTTTTGTAATAATAGATCTGAAAACAAATACGATAAAAGATAGATCGGCAAGAAAATATGATAAAACATAGACCCAGGGGCCTTAGATTTCACTAGTGGCTTCTCTCAAGAAAATAGCACATGGGGGGTCAACAAATTATTGTTGGGAAATTGATAGAAGAACAAATAATTATGACGATATATATCCAAGGCAATGATCATGAATATAGGCATCACGTCCAAGATTAGTAGACCGCATCGTGCCTGAATCTACTACTATTAATCCACACATCGACCGCTATCCAGCATGCATATAGTGTATTAAGTTCATGGAGAAATGGAGTAATGCAATAAGAACGATGATATGATGTAGATAAGATATACTTATGTAGGAATAGTCCCCATCTCTTTATCCTTAATAGCAACGATACATGTGTGCCTTGCTACCCCTTCTGTCACTGGGCGAGGACACCTCAAGATCGAACCCATCACAAAGCACCTCTTCCCATTGCAAGAAAAATCAATCAAGTTGGCCTAACTAAACCGAAGATTTGGAGAAGAAATACGAGGCTATAAATAATCATGCATATAAGATATCAAAGAAGACTCAAACAATATTCATGGATATAAATATGATCATAAACTCGAATTTCATCGGATCCCAACAAACACACCGCAAAAATTCATTACATCAAGTAGATCTCCAAGAGACCATTGTACTCAGAAACAAAAAGAGAAAAGAAGCCATCTAGCTACTACCTACGGACCCGTAGGTCTATGGTGAACTACTCACGCATCATCGGACGAGCACCAATGAGGATGATGAAACCCTCCATGATCCTGTTCCCCTCCGTAAAGCATCCAAGAATGATAATATAACCGCATGGAATAATCAAGAGTTATAGATACATTGGAGACGTATAAATTAGCGATTGGACTGAAAAATAGCATTGTGGTTATACTACGGCGCCTAACTACTAGAGAAATTAAAATGTACACACATGCATCAAGTGTTTCCACCCCGTGTAAGCACATGCATGAAGACAAAATTGTGGGATTGATTGCGGTTACCGCGCCCTAATTAATTGAGCATTAAACACAATGCGCCTAAAATCCCTCCGGTGATGGAAATGCATGAGAAATTGAAGCATGCCATGTAAACTGTGACATAGGGAGTACTTATGTTTTCACAGATTCATAATGCATTTTAAATGCTCATATCTCTTAAATGGTAACTCCAATTAAAGGAACAAATATATGTAAAATGCTTAGAATTTCATGCAAATTCGTAATATCCAACTTCCATCCATGTTTGAAAAAGTTTAAAATTGTTGTTTGCATTAATTACATGTTAGAATGGTTTATTTCATAACTACATAACCATAACTCTGAATTAAATGAACTTTATATCTAAATGTTCTAGAAAAATGAATAGATTAACATGGTCCACTTTATTTTCTTGTTTAACAACAATAAAATTGTGTTTTAGTCAAAATAGTATGAAATTCAAAATTTTAATATGGCGATTTTTCAGAATTGTTATTTGTTGTTTCCGGCCTCATTTAAATTGCCTAGATATGTAGTTTGATTATGCTTCACCTCCTGCCATGTTTAACAACACTTAAAATTGTTGAGTAGCATAAACGAGACCGAACATAATATTGAATGGGGAGTCGTCAATATGCAACTCGTTGCATATTGAGCTCCACTTAATTTGTAGTATGTGTTTGTCGCTTTGTCATGACATGCTTCATTAATTCAGACATGCATTATACTTAGTTGTGCATCGTGTCATGATTATGCTATCTGTGTTTACCATGGTGTTTGCTTCTTTCGGGTTGTGCTTCTTCTTGATAGTTCCCAGTACCCTTGCGATCGTGAGGATGCCTTCGGCTATGTTGGATGCTCTACTTCATGGACTCGGTCTTCTTCCTAGCGGGATTTCAGGCAAGATGACCATTACCTTGGATATCACTACTATCTTTGCTTGCTAGTTGTCTCGATGCTATCACTGTGTCACGCTACCTACCACTTGTTTTTGTCAGCCTCCCAAATTGCCATGAAACAACCTCTAACCTTTTTACCCTCCCAGCAAACCATTGTTTGGCTATGTTACTACTTTGCTCAGCTCCTCTTATAGCGTTGCTAGTTGCAGGTTGTTCCATGTTGGGACAAGGATATCATGGGATGTTGCAATATCTCTTATTTAACTATTGCATCTATATACATGGTAAAGGGTGGAAGGCTCGACCTTTTGCTTGGTATTTTGTTCCACTCTTGCCCACCTATTTTCCATCTTACCAGTGTTATGTTCCTTGATGAGCACCCCTAACACATGTGGGGTATTATGGGCCCCCCTGATTATTCGCTTAGGTTCAACTCTTCCAGCAAGGCCCAACTTTGGTTTTACCTTTTGCCTAATAACAACTAAAACTGCATAGGGAGTAATTAACCCAAGGATTCTTAAACAACAAAGTCGGGCCAGTGCTCCTCATGAGTGTTGGCCCACCTACCTAGCAGTCGATGATGCCGCCTCAGGGCAACTCGACGTCTTTTGGCTATCGTCCACTATGCATAGACAGTTTTGTCCTGAGGGCAAGATACACACGGCTCTTATCGGGGTGACGACACACCGGGTGGTCTTGCTGGTTTAGTTGTACCTTTGACGAGTGACTTGTCCACCGGGATTCTGTACCGTAAGCATCGTGTTATTTATGGTGTGAGGATGTTCCATCGGATGTGCGTGGTAATTTATAATGGAGCACCCCTGCAGGTTAAAATCTTATCGAAAGCCATGCTCGCGCTTACGCGGCGACTTTGAAATTTGTAATATCCGTTTGAGAACTTCACACTAAACCCAATTAAAATACACCAATCGCATGTGTAACTATGACAGTCTCTTTTTGAGGGAGTTCGGGAAGAGAATGCGGTGGGGTTATGTTTGGCTCGTAAGTAGTTCAGGATCACTTCTTAATCATTACTAGTTGGCGACAGTTATGTGTAGTTTACTCTTCTCACTCTTGTATTGGTAAGTTAGCGACCATAAAAATGCTTTGTGCTTGTTGTAACCTCACCACTTATCCATTCCATCCCCATTAGGCTTTGCTAGTCTTGATACCCATGGTAATGGGATTGCCGAGTCCTCGTGGCTCACAGATTACTAAAACGACAGGTGCAGGTATAGGTAAAGTGACGCTTTGATGTGAGAGGGGTGCATGTTTTCTTTTGGAGTTTTTCTTCTGCTTCTTCTTCATCGATCATAGGATGGGTTTCCGGTCAGGAGCCTCGGATTAGCAGGGTGGATGTCGCGCTTCTTTTTTGTTTGATTTCATCCGTACTTGGATCCTTCTCTTCTGTATGATGATTGTTATGTATTGATTTATTCATGTATTCATGTTGTAGCTTGTGGGGAGTGTAAGCCTTTATTTGGTATTCTCATCTATTCAGTACATGGTATGCTGTAATAATATCCACCTTGCTATGTGCTTGAAATGTGATTCTGCCCCAATCATGAATTCATCACATGATCGGGATACAATTGCATCTTGGGCGCTACAGCAGAACACCACCTCCGCCAACTCAACTTGTGCGGAGGAGGGAGATGCTTGCACGCCCGTCCCACTCTCCGCCATTTCGGATGGAGGGACCTCATCTTCCAATTTCTTGTCACCGAGGAAGGTGCGCTGCGGCTGTAAAAGCAAGTGGTGCATCATAAGTAAAAAATGTGTTAATATAAGCATGATGCATAAAAGCATTATAGTTAAGGTACCTCTTCGGTGGCGGCCTTTCTCAGCACCGCAGATGTGCCACGTCCCCTTCAGACTAGGAGGGCACGACCTCGGATGGGGGAAATCAGCTGGGCTGACTTCTAGAGGCCTTCTGAAGCCTTCTGCGGACCCGAGGAGGGTCATCCTCCTCGATGTCCTCATACCACCCACTTTTCCATTTAGGGGAAGGTGTTTCCCCCTCTTCCTTGTCATCCTCCTCTTTCTCCTCCTCCACCTCATGGACAGAAAAGGCATGAATGCCCTCGGATTTAGCATCCGAAGGACCTCGGATCAGCAGGCCCTCCCTTTTCTTCTTTGTCTCCTTCTGTTTAACCAGAACCACATATGGTTTCTTGGCCAGTAAAGCTTCGAGCTGAGGAGTCCAAGGTTCTTTGGGAAATGGTGTTGGGCACTTCATTCTTTCTGCCTTGATACGCCACATCTGATTATGGGAGGGCAAATATAATTTCTCTATTAAGAGTCATGAGATCTGGAAATAATAATGGACGGCTTGAAGAGAATCGTCCACATGTTGTCGAGGTTGACACGGAAGAAGCAGTCCACAGTTGTCTCATCCTCGAGCTTGTATAGCCACATTAGGCTGGCCCAAAGTTGAAGGGGAAGGTTGCGGCGCTAGAACATGACCTGGATCACATCCATCAGCTTGATGTTGGGCGTGTCCATCGATTGATCATCTTCTGGAGCACCATCACTTCATCTGAGTTTCCCTAGTCGAGGCACTTCTGGATCTAGGAGAAAAGCCTTGACGGAAGCTCGACCATGAAGGCGGGGATCGCTGTTTGGCCTTCAGTGGGAAGCTCGGTGATGTAGAACCACTCCCGCTGCCACACTTTGATTGTTTCCACAAAGGTGCCCTCTAGCTGTCACCTTCTGGAATTTTCTTATCATGGCCTCGCCACATTTTGCAAGTTGGGCGCCACTGCTCTTCGGCTTAATGCTGAAGGTCTTCAGACATATGCTGAAGTGTGGCTTGATGCGAAGGAAAGCTTTGCAAATGGTGATAAACGTCGCGATATGAAGAACGGGGTTTGGGGTTAGATGGTGAAAATCTAGCCTGTAAAAGAACATCAGCCCCCTCACTAAGGGGTGGAAGGGAACCCTAGACCTCGGATGCGGTAGGGAACGAATACTACCCTCTCACCTGGATTGGGAGTAGGGATGCACTAGCCGGGCTCCGGTGTCCGGCAGACAGCTCCGGTGGATATGTGACCCACGGTCCGAAGCTCGTTGATGGTGCCCTCCATGACATTGGAGGCCACCCACTTGCCCTTCAACTCCGCGTCAGCCATCGCTAGAGAAAGGCGAGCGCTTGGAGGAAATTGGAGGTTTGGGAATGGATCTGGGGCGCTAGAGATCTAGAGGCTGTAAGCAATGGCCCAAGATGGAAGTGTGGGGGAAAGCAAGATTGCGACCATTTTATTTTATAGGTTAGTAAAATACCAAGAGTCTCCTTACTGCATCGTATGAATCGCCATGTTCCAACCTTCTGTGCCATTATGCGCTCATTGGGTGAAACAATTCACTAATGATATCTCATAAAAAATGGAGCATGATCTCTACATTGATGGGACGTGCCAATGAGAAAGCTACCTCAGGCCACATTCAAGTTACAATAACTGGCTTAGTTAGCGCTATAGGTTATGACGGTTTAGTAAAAGTTGTTAGGCAAAAACCATTGTCACACCTATGCGGTAAGCCTCACAATACTTCGGACGCCGAAGTATGACTTTTAAACATGTGGTCGGTGGGCAATCTTGTTAAGGAGAAGCCCAAAAATTGCTTTGGATGAGAAATTTTTTTGGATCTAAGTAAAAGCCAGCTAGAGAAAGAAATTGCTTGCGAAGACGAAGAATTCAAGCCGGAAACATTGGTCCAAGGATGGGACTTCCGTCCTCGGCTTCAAATATAAGTTAAGGGGCTACTGACGGTGTCCTGGACTGGGGGTACCAACCTATGACCCACAGTCCATGGGCCGAGCTTATAGCCCACCGATCTCCATAAGGCTGGCTGTTGGATCCAGACATGGTGGGTGTGGGCTGCGGGCGGCCTGGGCTGCGGGCGGTCATCTTTGCGGTGGTGGTCTGTTGGCGCAGGTGGCGGTGTAGAGGTGTGGGTCTTGCCCTTCCTCTCATCTGGTTTTGGTCGAGGGCTGGAGGCGGGCTGGGGCTGGTGGTGGTGGATGTGTGCCAGCCGGAGGTCACGCTTTTTCCCGATGGGTGGCGCGGGTTGGGCAGCGGCCCGGAGTGGCGGCCTCTTCACTGTGGGCTATGGCGGCGAGGTGGCTCGGCCCTGTGGGCATGCCGGCTTCCATCACGATAGTTTGATGGGCCGGCTGCAGCTGGTTTTTTGGCGTCTGCTTGTTTGTAGGCGGCCGTTGCGACCTTCAATACCTCTCCTTGTCGTCTGGTCGCTACCGTTGTCGATGGTTCGGCCCTCACCCGGCTACGATCCATCGCTCGTCTCACACTCGGCAGTAGGACCGAGCTTGTCCGGCCACCTCCGGTGGCAAGGTGGTTCAGCCCTTGCACCACCGTCATCGCCATGTTCGCCGCCGGCCATCTCCAGTGCCAGATCCGGGGACCCGAGGCCTGGATCCGCCTTGCCCCGCTCACCGGCCACCCCCACAACGTCGACCCATGCCAAGTCCACCGCCTCCCAGCCGCCGGAGATGCCCAGATCGCCAGAGTGAGCCCTCCCTGCCTGGATCCGACCCCGGTGACCCCCATCGTCTCGGATCCGCGCCGCACCGCCATCACCGGAGCTCCACCTCGCCGGTGCCCCGATCTGAACGCGGTCGTTCGGGTCCACCTCGAGCCCCCAAACCAAACGGCGTGCCCGGATCTTCTCGTCCCGGATCCCCCTCGTCCCATTTCTCCGACGTTGAAAATCCCACCAAGTCACTGGAAAATCATATCATGTTGCCATGCTGTGATGATGATAACTTTGTCATGTTTATCTGTTTGGGGTGTATTATATGTCAAAATGATCTACTAAGAGTACTCTACATGATGGTGTGCTTTGCATTCATATTAGGATGCATCTTTTCATGATTATCCCTATTGCAAAAGTGCTAGTTGTGGTTAACTGCTGAAACTGATATAACTTGCCATTTTGTCTTTTTCATAGCATTTTTTGTGATTTTCTTTCGAGCATCATGCCTACATGTTTAGAAGAACGATTATGTCATATTTTCCATGGTGTAATCCACTTATCATGATATGCCCTGTGGTGACTTGAACAACCTTCCAAAGTAGCCTACTCATTGTTTGTTCTCTTCAAAGACTTAGTATTTTCTGTTAAGTTTGAATCTGTTATATTGTCATGCCATGTTTACTTGATGCTACCTTCAAATATATGCATAATCTGGAGATGTTAAGTAATCATGTTTTGATGACCATGTTATGTTCTATCCATCCATGCCCTTGTTTGCAATTATAGCCTGCTGTAGCTTGCTCTTTTCAAGCTCTAAAAATGCTTAAAAATATAACTGTTAGTCTGTTAACAGCATGTTCCATATCGCAAAGTTCATTGTAAATAATCTATGCATCTTATAAATTGTGCCAATGGTTTAATTGGAAGTATGTCATGCCTACTACATGCTCATGACCTTTGCATGTTTATTAAAATTGCTAAGCTTGATGTTATGTGCCTCCAAAGTCAGTATCATAATCTTACTGTCTTGCATTCCCAGATTTTCACCAAGTGTGAGAATCTGCTATTTCATGTTTGCATCTTGTCTTGATGAATGCCATGAACTTGTTGCTCCTAATTTTATGAAATGTTGTGTTACTTGAGACTAATGATGTGTACTAGCATTATATGCCTTTTGCTGACATGTTCATGCACTATAGCATACTTGTTTCATGCCTCCAACATGCCATCATATTAACTCTGCTCATGTATATGCTCAGTTTTTCACCAAGTCCTAATCTGTGTTATAAAGTTCCTTTTTGCATTGAGCATGTTGGTTTAATCTTGATACCTATGAACCTGAACCATAATGTTATTTGAAGCATGTTATCTGTACTTTGGGTGAATATCAAGTTTGTGGCCATATAGTTCCTGTAGCTTGTTGCTTTCATGCTTGCAAGGTGCCTAGTTGCTATTTTGGACTGTTTGTTATTTAAGCTTGTTTCGTGTGTGTGGGTGTTGAACCATGGCTCTGTTTGGAGCATGCTCTATATGAAACTTGCTTGGTTTTTCATGTAGCTTCATCATGTCATATTTGCATACATGTTTTGGGTGTTGTGCTTGATGTTTGAGTACATTTTTCATCAATGCCATGTTTAACTTGTTTTGCTCATATCTTCTAGGCCGTAGCTCCGAATTAAAAGAACTTTATATGTAACTTCACTAGAAAATCATGTAGATCATCATGGTACATCTTAACTTGTTGTTTAACAACTCTAACTTAAGGTTTTTTCAGATCAGGACCAATTTCGAAATTTGCATATGAGGACTTACCAGAATTGTTATATGTTGTTTCCGGCCTCATTTAAACTTGCTTTGATATGATGTTCTTGTTTGTATCATCTCTTGCCATGAGTAGCATCATGTAGGCTTGTCATGCTTGGTAGAGCATAATGTCATGTTTATGTGATGTGTGTTTACCATGTTGTTTGCTTCTTTCCGGTTGTGCTTCTTCTCAATAGTTCCTGCTTCGTTGCGGTCGTGAGGATTCGTTCGACTACGCTTGGTTCATCTATGCCCGTTTGTCTTCTTCATGGACTCGTTCTTCTTCCTAGTGGGATTTCAGGCAAGATGACCATTACCCTAGATACCACTACTGTCTTTGCTTTTCTAGTTGTCTCGATGCTATCGCTATGTCGCGCTACCTACCACTTGTTTATCAAGCCTCCCAAATTGCCCGGATAGCCTCTAACCTCACTACTGCAGGATGCTACTACTGCAACACTACGATCAGAGACCCTTCGATGAAATTGTGTGTGATGCAATAATCGCAAATGGTGGTGTAAAAAAATAGTCAAAAAGGGTGCAACACGTTTGTGATGACGGATGCATCAAACATGGTTCAGATTTTGGTTGCGTGTGTGATGCAGGGCATATAATTCAGTTAAATTAACTGTTTGTGATGAGGAGGAACAAAAGAAAGGGGCTGCCAGATGAAGTCGTGTGTGATGTACAACATACGGTTCACTCGGATGAACTGTGTGTGATGAGGCGGAATAACAGAAACGGGCAACCAGATGAAGGTGTGTGCGATATATGACATATAGTTCACTCGGATGAACTGTTTACGTTGAGCCAAGAGAACAGAAACGGTTCAACTTAACAAGATGTGTGTGATATGCGGCAAACAGGTATGTAATCGCAAATGTATTGGAAGACCGATAACAACACAGAGGATTCCTGTTAACAAGCCGTGTGTGTGTTGTGAGCAAACGATTGCTGGTATACAATTGTCAGTGATTGATGAAATCATCACCGACGGGTTCCATTGTTTTGTCCGTGTGCGATGTGATTTGCTTTTTCTTAAAAGCATCAACATATATACTTAAAAAGACAACATTGCATAACCAAATTAAGCATACAATTACACAAGTGACTACACACATAACATTTCCACACACCAAAGTAAGCAATTACATGCATACTAAACTGGGAGAAACGAGGATCTAATCATCTACTTCTTGTTGCGACGACCCTTGCCATTTCTCTGCTTCCGGCTGGATTGTAACGCCCCGGAGTCGATGCACCAGGTGTCTTCCAGTTATTCGTCGTCATTTCCATGTCATTTACTTGCGTGTTGCATTTTACCGTGTCATCATGTGCATTGCATTGCATACGTGTTCGTCTCATGCTTCCGAGCATTTTCCCCGTTGTCCGTTTTGCAATCCGACACTCCTATGTCCCCCGGCGTTCCCCTTTTGTCTCTTGTTGTGAGCGGGTGTTAAACTTTCTCGGAATGGGCCGTGATTTTCCAAGTGGCCTTGGTACACCATCGGTAGACCGCCTGTCAAGTTTCGTGCCATTTGGAGTCCGTTTGATACTTCAACGGTTAACCGGGTAACCGTAAAGGCCTCTTTTGTGTGCAGCCCAACACCCCTCCAAAGTGGCCCTATAACCCATCTAAACCCCCTCCATGCTCTCGGTCGTTTGATCACGATCGTGTGGCGAAAACCGCACTCCATTTGGAGTCTCCTAGCTCCCTCTACCTATATATATGTGCATCCCCCCGATTTTTCGCTTAGATCAAACCCTAGCCAAACTCCTCCCCGCCGCCGGACATGTCCGCCTCCGCGCCGGACGCGTCCACCACCACCGCCACGTTGCTCCGGCCAATGAGGCGCCACCACGTCACCCAGCGCCACCGCCCGCAGCCAATGGCCTCGCGCCACCTGTCGCCGCCGCCTCCCACCACCGCCGCGGCCCGCGGGGCACGAAGCAGGCACGCGCGAGCCCGCGCGCCGCCGACCGGGCTGCTCGCCCGCGCCCGCGCCTCCCTTTGACCCCGCCGCCGGCCACCAAGCGCCGCCACCGGAGTGCGCCTCGCCGCCACGCCCCTCCGGCGACCTCCGCCGCCCGCCCACCGGAGACACCGCCGCCGACGCCCGAACCCGCGCCTCCTTGCTCCGAGCTCCTACCGATCCGCCCGCAGACCTCGCGGGCACCCCGCTCGGCCCCGCCAGCCCCGCCATGGCCGCCGAGCCGGAGCTCCTCCGCCGCCTCGACCCCCAATGCCGGTCGCCGGATCCGGCCTCCCCGGCCACGGATCTGCGCGCTGCACCCGCCGGCGTCGGCCCCCGGTGCCTCTTCCCTGCCGGCGCCTTCCTCTTCTTCTCCGGCCGCCATCTACCTCAACTCCGGCGACCCATCTCCGGTGAACCTCGTCAACCGTGCCCCGGATTTGGATCTGGAATCCTCAGGTTGACCCCCGTAATATTCCAAGTCCTTTTGCTGCAGTATTTTGAGCCCCTGTTCATCGCATCATAACTCCATGCATACTTCTCTGTTTCGTGCGTGTGATATATCAAAATGTTCGCTGTTAGATGCTCTACATTTCATTCCATTGTTCCATGTTTGTTTGAGTCCATCTTGATTCCCAAATCATCGTTGCAAGAGTGCTATATGATGTTAACCTGCTGAAACTGTTATAACTTGTTGTTTTGTCTTTTTCATTGCATTTTGTGTGTGCATCCTATTAGCATGAGCTCTACATGTGTTTTTTGCTACATAATGCCATATTTACAGTGGTGCAATCTATGTATTTTTGTGAGTCTTGTAGTGAGTGAATCGAGCTCGTGAAGTAGGGTACTTGCTGTTGCTATTTTGCTAGACAGATTCTGTTATATTATGATGCTATGTAAACCTACTTCGATAAGTCATTCTATGCATAATATGGAGATGTTCACTAAGAATGTTTTGTTATACATATCATGCTCCATCCATCACTGCCCCTGATTGCATTTATAGCATGATGTGGCCTGTTGTAATCTTGCTCGAAACTTGCTAAATAATGTTGCTGTCAGCCTGTTAACATTAAGTTCAGCTTTTTACATGAGCTTTGCTAGTGATCCATGCACCCTATGAACTTGATCTTGCCATTCTTAGCTTCATAGACATGTATTATTACTGTTGGTTGCCTTTTGATGCCATGTATTGCTCTGTGGTGAGTTGAACAATCTCACCAACATGCCTACTTATTGTTGGTCCTGCCATGTATGAATTTGTCATATCACTTGCTATGTTTACATGGGTGCCATCATATTTTCTGTGCCCTTTTGGCTCGTGGTCAGTAAGGGACTTTTGTTATATGCAATTAGTAGATTGATGCCATGCCTTTGTTTGCCATTATAAGTTCCTGTAACATGTTGTTTGATAGCTCTAAACATTGCAACCTGATGTTATTTCTGCTAAGTCTGAAACTATTATTATTTGCAATCTTGTCGTGTCCTTTTGAGCATGTTCTATTGTTTTCTGGAGATAGCTTAGTGTTCATGTTTTGTCATGCTCTACCTTTAATTCATGTCCATGCCTTTTGTTATTATGTTGAGGTGCTGTAGCATATTTTTTTGATGCTTGTTAGATGCCTAGTTGCTGTTTTGGACAGCTTGTCCTTTAAACTTTATGAGTGTATGTGTTGAACTGTTGCTCCGTTTTGAGTGTGCTCTATATGAAACTTGCTTGTTTTTGCATGAAGTTCCATATTATCATGTTGCATCCTTGTTTTGAGGTGTTTGCTTGATGTTTGGATGCATTTCGCATCAATGCCATGTTTAGCTTGTTTTGCTCATATCTTCTAGGCCGTACCTCCGAATTAAATTAACTTTATATGTAACTTGACTAGAATCTCGTGTAGATCATCTTGGTGCATCTTAACTTGCTGTTTAACAACTTGAACATAAGGTTTATTCAGATCTGGACCGACTTTGAAACTTGCATATGAGGACTTGCGGGAATTGTTATATGTTGTTTCCGGCCTCATTTAAACTTGCTTTGATGTGTTGCTCTTGTATGCATCATCTCTTGCCATGAGTAGCCTCATATAGCCTTTGTCCTACATCATGATTGGTTGTGCATCATGTCATGTCTATGTGTGGTGTGTTTACCATGTTGTGTGCTTTTTCTCGATAGTTCCTGTTTCGTTGCGATCGTGAGGATTCGTTCGTCTACGGTTGGTTCGGCTTCATCCGTTCGTCTTCTTCATGGACTCGTTCTTCTTCCTAGCGGGATTTCAGGCAAGATGACCGCTACCTTGGATCTCACTACTATCATTGCCATGCTAGTTGCTTCGTTCTATCGCTTTGCTGCGCTACCTATCATTTGCTCTTTAAGCCTCCCAAATTGCCATGAACCTCCATCCTTTGTCACCCTTCCTAGCAAACCGTTGATTGGCTATGTTACTGCTTTGCTCAGACCCTCTTATAGCGTTGTTAGTTGCAGGTGAAGTTGAAGATTGCTCCATGGTGGACAGGATTATGTTGGGATATCACAATATCTCTTATATTATTAATGCATCTATATATTTGGTAAAGGGTGGAAGGCTCAGCCTTATGCCTGGTGTTCTGTTCCACTCTTGCCGCCCTAGTTTCCGTCATATCGGTATTATGTTCCCGGATTTTGCGTCCCTAACGCGGTTGGGTGATTTATGGGACCCTCTTCACAGTTCGCTTTGAATAAAACTCTTCCAGCAAGCCCAACCTTGGTTTTACCATTTGCCTCACCACCACCTATTTTTCCCTTGGGAGTCGCTCTCTCGAGGGTCATCTTTATTTTAGCCCCCCCCCCCCCCCGGGCCAGTGCTTCTCTAAGTGCTGTTCCGAACCGAGCAGCCTGCAGGGCCCCCTCGGGGAAACTCGAGGTCTGGTTTTACTCGTAGCTTGACTTATCCGGTGTTGCCCTGAGAACGAGATATGTGCAGCTCCTATCGGGATTGTCGGCGCATCGAGTGGCTTTGCTGGTTTTGTTTTACCATTGTCGAAATGTCTTGTAAACCGGGATTCCGAGACTGATCAGGTCTTCCTGGGAGAAGGAATATCCTTCGTTGATCGCGAGAGCTTATCATGGACTAAGTTGGGACACCCCTGTAGGGTATAAACTTTCGAGATGCGTGCCCGCGGTTATGTGGCAGATGGGAATTTTTTAATGTCCGGTTGTAGATAACTTCACACCAGATACGAATTTAAAATGCATCAACCGCGTGTGTAGCCGTGATGGTCTCTTTTCGGCCGAGTCCGGGAAGTGAACAAGGTTTTGGGTTATGTTTGACGTAAGTAGGAGTTCAGGATCACCTCTTGATCATTGCTACCTTCACGACCGTCCCGCTTGCTTCTCTTCTCGCTCTTATTTGCGTATGTTAGCCACCATATATGCTTAGTCGCTGCTGCAACCTCACCACTTTACCCCTTCCTTTCCCATTAAGCTTTGCTAGTCTTGATACCCACGGTAATGGGATTGCTGAGTCCTCGTGGCTCACAGATTACTACAACAATAGTTGCAGGTACGGGTTATACGATGATCATGACGCGAGAGCGATGTTCCTTGTTTTGGAGTTCTTCTTCTTCAGCTTCTTCGATCAGGGATAGGTTCCAGGTCGGCAGCCTGGGCTAGTAGGGTGGATGTCGTTGAGTTTCTGTTTGTGTTTTCATCCGTAGTCGGATGATGCTCTCATGTATTGTGATGTTGTATTCGTGTGGCATTGTATGCTTCTTGTATGTATCCCCAACTATTATGTAATGGTTTGATGTAATGATATCCACCTTGCAAAAGCGTCTTCAAGATGCGCTTCTATCCTTGGTGGGACCTTCGAGTTCCTTTAGGATAGGGTCGCATCTTGGGCGTGACAAGTTGGTATGAGAGCCTCGACCGACCCTAGGAGCCCCCTTGATTGATCGTGTGGTTTGGCCGTTGTCGAGTCTAGAAGAAAATTGTTTTCAGAGTTTAGTTATATCGGAGAGTAGGAATTCTTTTTACTCCTCAGCCCCTTCGTCGCTCTGGTGAGGAATCTTGACATAGGTGTTTTGAATTACTCCTCTTCCCATTCAAATTTTTCTTTAGGTTCACGCAGTTGGTTTTTTCGGTCGTTGGTTCTCAGCTCTTTTCATCCGGTGCATTTCTCATCAAGTTGACTTGAGCCTCTTCATCTTTGCCAAGTTCAATCGTTAGTTGTTTTCTTTTCCACCCGCCCACCCTTTTACTTCTCGGAGCCGGAGTCCGTAATCGAGTATCCATCCTACTCGTGCGATGTCTTTGTTTTCTTTCCTCAATGATTTCAACCGGTGTTTCCTCTTGAAGTTATTCATCGGTTCCCCCTTCCAAGTTGCCTTTGTTTTCCCTCCCTCCCACCCTCTGCTTCCCGGAGTTTGAGTCTGTTTCGTCCATCAATTTCATTCATGTGGAACCTCTTCAGTCCTTCGTCAATTATTTCAACCGGTGAATTCTCTTTTGTTCGTCATTATTCATCTCTTTTCTTTTCCGGTAGATTCAATTCAAGTTTTCGGTGTTGATCGTATTCTTTCTTTGAGGGAAGTGTTTTCTCCTTGCTCGTTCATCTCTCGCCATTTAATCCTTCCGGAGTGCTGAAGACATCTCAAGAGATTCGTCTATGTTCGAATTAATTCAAGGTTGTCACCTCATTCAAATATTTCAATTGTTCCGGTGCATCATCTGCCTGTTCAACATCCCTTTTCCAACGGTGTTTTCTTTTAGTGGGCCCTAACCCACAGGTCTTTTTCCAGGATCTTATCTGACTCTTCTAAATTCCTGGAGCTATTCTCAAATTCTTTTCGGAGTTTGACGTAAGAATGAATTTCATCAGTCAGATGCCATCTCCAAGATCGTTTTCAAATTCTTTTCATCTTGGGTTCTACCTTTCCTCCTTTTCATTTTTCTGGAGTTTCTCAACAATTTCGGTGGTGTTTCTCGTCGTCATTCTCAGCATTTGAAGACCGAAGAAGAGTTTTTCCTCCAAATCTTGTCCGTTCTCTCGAAGTTTCGTGGTTCTAGTCTCATGTTATCCTCTCGAGAATTATTCCATTTGTCAGATATTCCTTTTCTTACTCATCCGGAGTTTGTCAGGAGTTGTTTTCCCGTTTCTTTTCACCGGAGGCCATCATTCCAGAAGAACTCTTTGTCCTCACATTTCAGCTACCGTTATCCAATTATTCCGGTCGTTCGTTCAAGTGCTCTTTAATCAGCTTGTTATCTTTTCGTTCTTTTGCATCTAAATCCCCTCTAGCATATTGTTCTTCCAATTCTTCTCGGTGATTCAGTCTCTTTCAGCAGTTATTTTTTAATTCTTATGGTGGTTCATTCAAGATTCTTTTTCCTTGATTATCATATTAATTCATTCGTTCTTTTCAATCCTACCGGTGGTTCATGAAGACCTTTCTCAAGTTTGCGATATGTCACTTCTCAATCCTTTTTCAAGAAGAATAAGTAGTATGAAAAATCCATTGCTTATCATCAATTTAATTTGATGAAGGAGAAGCATACAATAAATCTTATTCTTATTCCATCCAAGTGAGTAATCCCTTCCTTCGGAGTTTGTTCTTGATGAATAAATTCTAGTTCCAAGTGTTTTCATCTTTTCTTTTCCGGGGTTCAAATTTCCTTGGCCATTTCGCCGGAACCTCCATCTAAATCACCGCAAGCTTTAATCTTATTCTTTCGTCCTTCATTCTATATCATCATCCTTTTGTCACCGGAGTTCTTCATGGTGGTTCTTCATGATTTAATTCATTCTTCAAGAGTTTATCAAGATTCTTGTTGGTGGAGTTCAAGTATCTTTTCCTCTTGCGTCTCAAAGTGCAAACAATTCTTCATTTTCTTCTAAAGTGGAGTTTTGCATTTCTTCGTTCTCCTCAGCTATACAATATTTTTCGATTGTGGTCGGTTATCACCCCATAATTTTGAGATGTTATCCTTAAGTCCACAACAAGCTTATTCTTTTGTTCTTGATTTTCTCAACAACTTTGTTCAATCTTTTCTTCGCAAGGATGCTTTTCAAATTCATTCGCCGAAGAAGTTATTTTTTCTTTCTTCTCCATTCTTTTCATTCTATCTCAGTTCTTCCGGAGGCATTGCGTTGTTCATCTCATCAAGTGCCATCCCATCTTGTGAAGTTCATGTTCTATTCTTTCCTTGTTCAGCCGGAGTGCTACCTAAATCCTTTTAGTCTTATTCGTTTCTTATCTCGTTCTAACCGGAATGGTTTCAGAATCCATCGTGTTCTTTGAGCTTTTGATTCTCGTCATACTCGTCGTTCGTTTTTTCTACCTAGTGCTCTCAACTTTGTTCTTCTCTCTTTAGCTCTTGTTTCACCTCATCCTTTTCCCTTCCATCTCGGTCCTAAGATCTCGGGACGAGATCTCTTATTAGTGGAGGAGTGTTGTAACGCCCCGGAGTCGATGCACCAGGTGTCTTCCAGTTATTCGCCGTCGTTGCCATGTCATTTGCTTGCGTGTTGCATTTTACCGTGTCATCATGTGCATTGCATTGCATACGTGTTCGTCTCATACATCCGAGCATTTTCCCCATTGTCCGTTTTGCAATCCGACACTCCTATGTCCTCCGGTGTTCCCCTTTTGTCTCTTTTTGTGAGAGGGTGTTAAACTTTCTCGAAATGGACCATGATTTGCCAAGCGGCCTTGGTACACCACCGGTAGACCGCCTGTCAAGTTTTGTGCCATTTGGAGTCAGTTTGATACTCCAACGGTTAACCGGGTAACCGTAAAGGCCTCTTTTGTGTGCAGCCCAACACCCCTCCATAGTGGCCCTATAACCCATTCAAACCCCCTCCATGCTCTCGTTCGTTCGATCACGATCATGTGGGCGAAAACCGCACTCCTTTGGAGTCTCCTAGCTCCCTCTACCTATATATATGTGCATCCCCCCGATTTTTCACGCAGATCAAACCCTAGCCAAACTCCTCCCCGCCGACGGACATGTCCGCCTCCGCGCTGGACGCGTCCACCACCGCTGCCACGTCGCTTCGGCCAATGAGGCGCAGCCACATCACCTAGCGCCGCCGCCCGCAGCCAATGGCCTCACGCCACCTGTCGCCGCCGCCTCCCACCACCGCCGTGGCTCGCGCGCCTCCCACCACCGCCGTGGCCCGCGGGGCCCAAAGCGGGCCCGCGCGAGCCCGCGCACCGCCGACCGGGCCGCTCGCCCGCGCCCGCACCTCCCTTCGACCCCGCCGCCAGCCACCGAGCGCCGCCGCCGGAGTGCGCCTCGCTGCCACGCCCCTCCGGCGACCTCCGTCGCCCGCCCACCAGAGACATCGCCGCCGACGCCCGAACCCGTGCCTCCTCGCCCGAGCTCCTACCGATCCACCCGCTGACCTCGCCGGCACCCCTCTCGGCCCCGCCAGCCCCGGCATGGCCGCCGAGCTGGAGCTCCGCCGCTGCCTCGACCCCCAATGCCGGTCGCCGGATCCGGCCTCCCCGGCAACGGATCCGCGCGCTGCGCCCCGCCGGCGTCGGCCCCCCGGTGCCTCTTCCCCGCCGGCGCCTTCCTCTTCTTCTCCGGCCGTTGTCTACCTCAACTCCGGCGACCCATCTCCGGCGAACCTCGTCAACCATGCCCCGGATCTGGATCTGGAATCCTCAGGGGTGCACCACATAACCCAACAGGCTCGATCCCATTTGGCCGGACACACTTCCTGGGTCATGCCCGGCCTCGGAAGATCAACACGTCGCAGCCCCACCTAGGCACAACAGAGAGGTCAGCACGCCGGTCTAAATCCTATGCACGCAGGGGTCTGGGCCCATCGCCCATTGCACACCTACACGTTGCGAGGGCGGCCGGAAGCAGACCTAGCAACCTCCATTACAAAGGAAGTCATGTTATGCGGTCCAATCCGGTGCGCGCCGCTCCGTCGCTGACGTCAAGAAGGCTTCGGCTGATACCACGACGTCGAGTGCCCATATCTTCCCCGCGTAGTTGGTTAGTGCGTATAGGCCAGTGGCCAGACTCAGATCAAATACCAAGATCTCGTTAAGCGTGTTATTATGAAGTAACCGCAAACGCCGACCAAGGCCAGGCCCACCTCTCGCCTAGGTGGTCTCGACCTGCCCTATCGCTCCGCCACAAAGATCCACACGGAGGGCCGTCGGGACAAAGGTCCTTTCATCCCCCAATCCGTGAATCACTCGCGGGTACTCCTCGAGCCGAGCCGACTTTAGTCACCATCGGTAGTATGTATATATGTATAGTATATACCCGTGATCACCTCCCGAGTGATCACGGCCCAATAGTATAGCAAGGCAGACTGACAAGAATGTAGGGCCAATGATGATAAACTAGCATCCTATACTAAGCATTTAGGATTGCAAGTAAGGTATCAACAGATGTAGGAACAATGTCAGGCTATGCATCAGATAGGATTAACAGAAAGCAGTAACATGCTACACTACTCTAATGCAAGTAGTATAGAGGAGAATAGGCGATATCTGGTGATCAAGGGGGGGTTGCCTGGTTGCTCTGGCAAGAAGGACGGGTCGTCAACTCCGTAGTCGAACTGGTCAGCAGCAGCGTCGGTCTCATAGTCTACCGGATAGAAGATGGGGAAGAAACAATGAATACCATGCAAACAGATGCATATCGATGCATGACATCACAAGTAACGATGCTAGGTGTGCCCAATCGCGGTAGTAGGTGATACCGACGAAGGGGGAAAACATCCGGGAAAGTATTCCCGGTGTTTCGCGTTTTCGGACAAATGAACCGGAGGGGGAAAGTTGCGTGTTTGCTATGCTAGGTATGTGTGGCGGATGAACGGGCTGCGTATCCGGATTCGTCTCGTCGTTCTGAGCAACTTTCATGTAGAAAGTATTTTCATCCGAGTTACGGATTAAAAGATATGATTTTCTAAAGATTTAAATCATTTTTTGATTTTATTTATTTATTCAAATCCAACATTATCCAAAACAGTGAATGATGGCACAGGCATGACATCAGAGTGATGTCAGCAGGTCAACTGGTCGGTTGACCAGTCAAACCAGACAGGTGGGTCCACTGGGTCCCACATGTCATTGCATGGGTCACTAATGGGGGGGTTTAGTCTAACTAAATGGGTTAATTAGTGGGTGGGACCCAGTAGTCAGTGATTGTTTAGTTAATTAAATTAATTAATGAAATAATTAGCATTTTATTTACTTACTAAATGTTATAAATGACGCGGGCCCGCATGTCAGTGGCAGTAGCTGCCACATCAGCGTAGTTGACCTTGGTCAACGTGGCCAGCTGGGGCCCCTAGGCCCACAGGCAGTGACCCAGGGGTGGGCCCCGGTGTGCCAGCTCAGTGGAGCCGCCGGAGTAGCTCCGGCGAGCTCACACGCAACGACCGAACGCCGGCGTGCGTCAGGATTCGCCTACGGGGCACCATGTCGAGCGCGGCCGGGCGCGTTAGAACGGCAAGAAGACTACGCGTCGGTTGGTGGTGGTCTGGTGAGCTGCGGTGGCCGGAGAAGGGCGCATCGAGCTCATCGGCGGCGAGGTCTTTCGGGCGAGCAACGGCAACGGTGAGGCGGCGCGCTACGGGGCAAACAGAAGGGCGGGGCGAAGCCTTCGCGCGTGCGCGAGCACAACGGCACGAGCCCAGGACCAAAGGGTCACCAAACGGCTGCCGGCGACGAGTGCGGGCGGCGACGCGTACGGGAGCTCGATGGAAACAGAGCTACGGCAAGCTAGCGGGCAAATGGAGAGGCTGGGGACGATCTATGGGGCGTGGTGACTGCAACTGGTGCGGGCCCGTGACTATTTGGTCACTGGAGACTCGTCTGCGACGAGGTCCACGGCGGAGCATTCGGGAGCTACGGTGACAGCTATCCAGGAGGGCGCGGGAGAGAGGGAAGGAAGCGGGCGCTCACCGAGCGGCACACACGATGGCCCTTGGGGATTTAGTAGCTGTAGGGGCGTCGCCGGGGTTGGTGAAGAGTGGCGACAAGTCCCGTCGGAGCAGAGGAGGAAGACGGCGGCGTCGCGGGCGTTGCGGTGGCTCCCAGCTCCAACGGGGTGCACCAGTCGAAGCAGTGGACGACGGCGGACCCCGGGGACACAGTGGGGCGGCGAGGTGGGCACTATGGCCATGGCTAGGCCGGAGCCATGGCGGCGGTGGCGCTCGGATGCGGAGGGGAAGGAGAGGGCGAGGTGGATCTGGAGGGGAGTGGGAGAGGCGCAGGAACCGAGAGGGCGAGCGGGGGCATGTGGGAGAGGGGATCGAGGAGGCGGGGGCGTGGCGGCCTTATCCCCTCCTCAACGCCGGCGAGGGGGTCCGGTGGCGACGCGCCCTGTAGCGGTGCGCAATCGAGGAACAGGAAGAGGGTGCAGTGCGGGGAGCTGGGCCGGCTGGGCCGGTTGGGTGGCTGGCTGTTGACTAGCTGGGCCTTTCGGCCCATGGGGGGGAGGGGGGTTTCTTCTTTTTCCTTTCCTTTTCCTTTTCTTTTTAGCTTTGTTTTCTGTTCTATTTAATTTGGGCATTTAAGTATTTTATAAAATTGTGTCATCTACACCATAATTGCCTATGCCATATTTCGCATTGTCCAAACATTTTTGTTTCAACTTTTGAAAACTTAGGGTGTTTGTCACTAATTCATTTTTGAATTTGAAATGTTTTGAACTAACATTTGATTAGCAATAGTAACAGAGATGACATGGCATCATTAGGAGAGTTTTACTGTAGCCTAATTATCCGGGCATTACATCAGCTGCAAACGCTCGCGTTGATCCACTGAACATGGATATCAGGGAGGTTCAAACTAATATTACCACTTCTATGTTTGGTTTTGAAACCTCACAATTTTTCAAAGGGGTCAGCCACTGAGAAGTCATGTATGGGGTTGACACGATGACTTCCGATTACTCTGTCATCTAAAGTTACAAAATGAAATTGAGCATTTTTGGAGCCTATTCCATTCTGCCGCAGGCGCCGGCGCTGATCAACAAACCATTCATTTTTGCGAAATAAATGTAGCACTAACCTCATTACCTTCTTGCTCTAACAACAGAATGTAATCTCCGGTAAGGTCCCTCGGTAGGAGTTCAAAGTAATTTCTGAGAGATGCAGATCTAGGCATTCGACATGATTGTTATATTGTATCACATTATCCACCACTAGGCCTAATCTTATCAGCCAAAGAAGAAAATGTGTTAGTGCCTACATGCAGTTTGGAACACTACGACAGGCCTATTTGGTTTGCAGGATTTGTAAAATGCACTAACATGCCATCTTCGATCTGACATGATTAACATGGGCATTAACATGTCATCTTCGATCTTCACAAGAGGTTGGAGTGGATGAAAAGTTCCCTAATAAAACTAGTACAAATGAATCCAAACGAGAAATGCATATGGATTGTAACCATATGGATCAAGCAACCAATATGGGGGGGGGGACATGTATGTACTTAAATCCTCCAAACAAATCCTTCAGAAATCGTAGTACATTGTCATTGTAACCTTGGAAAAAGGTGTCATAAATTGAACTCCCTTATGGTTAACATTTAACAAGAAAGTAACATCACCTCTATACATAGCTTCTCCAGGCACGGAAAGCATCTCAGGAAACTGACAACTTGCTCTAGGTTGGGGCTGTTAGATACTAGTGCCAAGACCTTCACTATGCAGTTTCGGGGTCAAGCTTGTTAGAATCATTTACTGAATGACAGACGAACAAACATCTTCAAAATTAGAAATAATATTAATTTGTAGAAGGAGAGGTAGAAGGCAGTTGTTGTACCTGAACGGGTGTGGATCCAAAAACAAGTTCGGAGTATTTGTCAGACGAGTAGCCCACCACTGTCAATTTTGGCACAGAAATGAAAATGATTCTTGTTGGACCTACTTGATCAACTACAAGTAATCTCTCAAGTGCAGGTGTGTCCTCAATGACCATACCGTGGTACACATCTTGTGATGTCTTCCTGCCGAACCAGCAACACACATAAAATGGTCCGGAGAGTCATGGAGGTGATGTGGAATGTACTCAACCCGTTGATCGCCTGAAGATGAAGGTACTCGATTGCAGTATAGCCACAGAGCAGGTGCTCTCTATCACTGTTTGAGAGGAAGACGGTGACGAGCTCGAGGTGCTTCAGTCGTGGTAGAATAAGAGCAGGCGCGTCATTAAGGGGGGATGGCAGTTCCTGAACTTGGCGACGCGCAGCGTGGACGCGAGGCGGAGCACGGACGTTGGCAGCAAGCGCATAAGCCCATCATCAAAAGTGAGCTCCTCGAGCTAATCTAGGGCGGGGGATCGGAACCAGTTGTCAAGCTTGGTTCGGTTCTTGCCGTTGGAACGGAACTTGCCCATTCTAGGGCCTCTGGTTGGGCCAATGTGACTGACGAGGATCTTGGAAAACGCATGCAAGCCTTTGTGATAGCCATGGCAGAGCTCATGGGTGTCGATGAGGTTGAGAGGGGTGGAGTTCCATAGGGGCCGCCACTGCCGGGAAAGGACGATTGTCTGCGCCCCATATTTGATTGGGAGGAGGGAGATGATGACTGTCAACATATCACCGGGGAGGCTGCTGATGAAGTCTAGGCCTGCTGGAGTCTCTTGTGGTTCTAGCTCGCCCCGCCTCTGCTTGTTGGCAGCCCCATTCTCCTCCTCTGGAGTCTCCTTGTCAACAGCGCTTTCTGATAGAAATGGGAGTACAGGGAATATTTAGTTAAAATAGGGCAATAGAAAAGTGTATTGGTAACTAGAAGTTATAAGGTAGGAATATAGTAAGAAAAGGAAATAACAATTGGTTGCTTAAATACTACACAATTCATTTGATATTGCTGGGTAAGTCAACATGCAGATAGTTGAAAAAAAACTTACTTCGAACAAAGTTTGGATGGATGATATCGTCGGGGAAGTTAGCATATATCTCATGACCAGGGCCTTTTATGTGCAATGCAATTTTAATGTCAGCTTTCAGTACATAAAACTTAGAAATTTCTTTCCAAAAGCCAGTGCCAAAATAGGAGTCGCCACGTTCATCAAGTCTTACAGTAGCGACGATTGTAAATCCATGGTTTGTGTGCAGTATGACATCCCTGCAGTCTTGATTATAGATTGCAATTCATATTTCCACATGATTCATGGAAATATGAGAGTAATCAAAAGAACAATACATCATTAATTTGCCTAATATAGAAAGAAGAGGGGAAATCCCCTTTGACGTATATGGTGCATGTGGCACCTTTTATCCAAATGTAGCAATATTTAGAATATGTTCAGGAAAGTAGGCCATGCCAACCGATTTAGGGTGAGATTGAACATACCACGCGCATCCTCAAGTCATCTGGTACGGTGAGATGTAATGTTTGGCGGAGGCTGCAAAGTCCTGATGTGTCGCAGCACTGTACACTCTACGAATGAAAGAAAACCCTCAAATCACCTTGAATAAAAATGAATTCACGGCAATTTCCGCCGGGTGATTAAAGGAGGCGGATGAACTGGGATAAGAGATGAGATAATATATCATTAAATTAGTTACCTTGTTGTCCATGAGAAAGAACCCTCAGTAAGGCAGATTTCCCAACCGAGCGGAGCTGGGTCGACCACGAGTAGCATCGAGAAAGTCAATGGCGATAGGCGGTGGCAAGCAGAAATGGCGAAATGCGGTGGGGTTTGCCAGCAGCCTGGCAGCGGTGGCAGGCATCGAGCTAAGTGGTTACCGCCGCGATAGGCGGAGCCATGCATAGACAAGGAGGAGCTTGTGCAGGTGTGAATGGGGACCGGAGGGGTGGCGGGCAGGGTGAGGGTTTTTCTGACGTGGGGATGGCGAGGGTTTTCTTTTTCTTTTTTGAATTGGGTGGTGAGGGTTTTCTATCCCACAAAGAATTTTGGAGGCAACGGTTTGCTAGAGCCAACCGTGTGTGATTGATGCAAGAGGCAAAATGAAAGTCATTGCACATGGTTCCAATTTTGGGAAATGTGTGTGATTGAAGCAATAGGCAAAATGAAAGTCATTTCACACGATTCCAATTTTGGGAACCATATGTGATTGACATACTACCTCCGTCCTGGTTTATTGGCCCCCTTTGAAATTTGTACCAAATTTTGACAAAATATTTAACTAAGAAAAGTTTATGCATGTCACCAAAAATTATATCATTGAACACTATGTTCAAATACACATCCAACAATATAATATTTGCTGACCTGCACTAACATTTTGTCAGTTAAATCTTTTGTCAACATTAATTACAAAGGGGACCAATAAACGATGACGGTGGTAGATTCCCTCAACCGAACTGATTGCATCCATATCCCATAGTTAGACATAAGTAAACATAGATTAAACATACTCAGACATAGATAATAAGCGTACATAGTTCGATCCCACATCTCATCTCACATGCTGGCACGATCCTGAAGCTTCTCCAGGTACACGGCGTACGCGCCTCGCGCCACCCTGCGAGAATACTTCTGCTTGAAGGAGCTGACGGTCTGTCCTCTTGCATGTGACAGAACACTTTGATAGCGTCATGAAGCTTGTGGTTCCAAAATGGGCATCGATAGCCGTCGTCCCAGGTCCTAATATGCCTATTATGCATTCCCGCATAAAGCTCCCTTAGCATTTGCCTCTTGTACCTCCTCTGGACATCTTCATCCTCGTTGTCCACATTGTCAGACAGCACTTATACAAATTGTAAAAAAATGTGGCGTCAAATTAATGGTTACAAACTAATCTCTAGTGAACATTTGGCAGTTGCCAAAAACTGGCATCAAATCAACGATTACATGCTGTGAAGTAGGAATAGAAATTTATGGCTATTTATTTCTACATATCCAGAGATTATGGTTCAATTTTGAAGCACATTCGTGTATGTACAGACCAATCTTGAAGAAAATAATGGCATAAACATATGTAGGTCATTCAAAATCAATTGTCAGGTCCTCGCTAGGAATTATTAGCATGAACACTAACCCTAGTCGGATTACTAGTAGAAATCATTTCCACAGATGAAACAACTAATCACTTATCACTTGTACCATTCAAACAATCAATACACTACACGGATCTAATGAAACTTACTCAGATTTCATGGATTGGGAGAACATAACAATAGGATTTCTATTCCAAAAAGGGGGAGGCAGGAGTAACCAGAGAAACCCAAGGATCTGTTTGACACATAAATGGGTATAGATGACTAACCAGTTGACCATCGTCGTCGGAGTCGTCGCCGGAGTGGTTGTCGGAGTCGTCACCGGGGTCGTCGTCCGAGTCGTCACCGGGGTCGTCACCCGAGTCGTCACCAGAGTCGATGTGGAACTCCGCCTCCGGCTGTAGAAGCTCGACGCCGTCGATGATGTCAGGGTGCAGCGATAACTCACCGGCGATTACGGCAACCTCTGTCTCCATCTCCACGCCATGCTCCGGTTGTTGGCGTTCTGGGAACGGGGGTCCACGGACTTGCCTGCCTACTGCCTGTGGCGTGGCTTAGCAGTGGCCCAGTACGACCCATCTTCATCAACAAACGCTCAAGACCCTGGCGAGGGGCCAAGCCTTGCGGGGCCGACGACACGAGGCCTCCTCAGGGGCGGCCTCACCAGGCAGGCTCACGAGGAGGCGGAGAGATCAAGGCAAGGGGTACCTCGCGAGGTGCTCATGACGCAAGCCATGACGGTCAAGACCAGGCGGGCGCCAGCCTGTGCAGTGTCCTCGTTTCCTCTTTGGTGCAAAGGGGGAAAGCGCAGGCGCAGAGTACTGAGCATCAAGCAAAGGTTCCCATATCAGTGCAACGAGACCGAGACCAGCAGGATGGCAGGATGGAGGTCACTGTGGAGCCCAAGACGGCGTCATCACCAGAGCCTTTGGCAGTCAAAGACCACCTTTAGTTAGGATAGCTTGTACTAGCTGTCCCCTTACAAAATGGCCGTTGTTGGCTCCCTTCCCGCTCAATATTTGGGAAGAGGACCAGGGCCTCTATAAATAGAGATAGCCACCACAGTAGAAAGGGATCAAATACTTCCTAAGGAGAACACCTCACCGCCACAAGAACACCTCTCGCGAGGCTGTTCTTCCTCTGTACTATTCATCATCAGCCCAAGAGGCAATCCACCACACCACACACTAGATTAGGGTATTACACCACAATGGTGGCCTGAACCAGTATAAACCTCGTGTCTCTTCTGTTGTTCATCATGCTAGGTTAGAATCGCGGTGAGGTTTTGGGCGTGTTTCGATAGGGAGAAGATCTTCGTGCGCACCCCAGAGTTCGAACCTTAAGGGTTTTGCCGACACCCAATATCCGACATTTGGCGCGCCAGGTAGGGGTGCTCCGGAGCTCTCCCTTCCGTCGGCTCGCTCTCCACCAACACCACGCTTAGCCCTCATGGAAGACAATGCGCCACTGGCTCCGGCGGCCGATGCCAACACTGGGGCCAGGGGGCTCCGAGCCTTGGCTCCCGCCTTGCGGCAGGTGCTGAGGCTGCATAAGTTCAAGCCAGAGATGCCGCCGCGCTACAATGGCGCGGCGGATCCACTGGCTTTCCTGCTGGCATACGAGGAAGCCATCCTTAGGGCCGGGGGCGACGACAATTTCATGGCCAACTGGTTTCCCATGGCCCTCACCGGCGTCCCGCGCGTTTGGCTGCTCAACCTGCCAACATCTTCTGTGTCCTCCTGGGTGGAGCTGCGCAACCTCTTCCTCACCCACTACGCTGAGCCGGCGCCCCTGGTCGTCGCAGCTCTCCTGGGCGGCTCACAGCCGCCACCCTCAGACCACCATGCCAAACCGTTCTTCCGCCAGATCAGCGCCGCCCTCGCACGGCAAGGAGCTCCTCTGGGTTGGGCGGCACACAAAGCCGACCTGACTTTCAACTCGGGCGATCACCCCGTCAACACCGCCTGCTCGGGTGTGCTCCCAATGCTTTACACGCCCACCATCTGCCAGGTGGTCGTCACCAAGACCCTCATCGATGGCGGCGCCGGCCTCAATGTGCTCTCGGTGGAGGCCTTCAGCCTCCTCCATGTACCGCTGCAACGGCTCCAACCCAGCAAGCCCTTCTCGGGCGTCAGAGGCAGTTCCTCCAGCTCCTTGGGGCAGTTCCGCCTTCCTGTGAACTTCGGCACCCATGACAACTTCCTCACGGAGCTGGTCAACTTCGACATCGCCCGCATTGGCCTCCCGTACAACGCCATCCTCGGATACCCCGCCTAGGCTCAGTTCATGGCAGCGACCCGTCCGACCTACAACCTCCTGAAGATGCCTGGGAGCAGCGACGTCCTCACCGTAGCTGGAGACACCAAGGATGCTCTGCCGGTGCTCAAGCTCTCCCTCAAGATAGCTGCTGCAGTGTAGCCTGCCGGCACGGACACCTCCAAGGCCAAGGAGGCTGCACCGACCAAGAAGAAGCAGGTGTTCACCCAGGACAAGGTGGAGACCAAGCAGGTACCGGTTGAGGAGGACAGGTCCTCTGGTGCCACCTTCACCATAGGTGCCAATCTTGACCCCGACCAAGAGGAGGCGCTGGTGAAATTCCTGCACTCAAACAAGGAAGTGTTCGCATGGGAACCCAAGCAGCTAGCAGGGGTCCCGAGGCAGGTCATTGAGTACCACCTAAATGTGTGCCCCAATGTATGCCCCATGAAGTAGAAAGCCAGGCGGCAGTCCACCAAGAAGCAGGCCTTCATCGGTCAAGAAACCCGCAAGCTAGAGGCAACGGGAGTTATTCGCGAGGTTCGCTACCCCGAATGGCTGGCAAACCCTGTTGTCGTGCCGAAAAAAGGAGGAAAGGAGCGCATGTGTGTCGACTTCAGCAACCTCAACAAGGCCTGCCCACAAGATCCGTTCCCACTCCCTCGCATCGACCAAATTGTTGACTCCACCACTGAGTGCAACCTGCTATGTTTCCTGGATGCATTTTCGGGCTATCACCAAATCAAGATGGCAGTACAAGATGTGGAGAAGACGGCCTTCCTTACCCCATGTGGGGTATACTGCTACACTTGCATGCCGTTCGTGTTGAGCAACGAGGGCACAACCTTCCAGCGGCTGATGCACATCACCTTATGCCGGCAGCTTGGGAAAAACGCTGAGGCTTACGTCGACGACATTGTGGTGAAGTCTCCGGAGGCGAAGATCTTGATCCAAGACCTGGAAGAGACCTTCACGAGCCTCCGCGAAGTGGACCTGCGACTCAACCCGGAGACGTGCGTGTTTGGCGTTCCTTCCGGCAAGCTTCTGGGCTTCCTCGTGTCCCACAGAGGGATCAAGGCCAACCCAGAGAAGGTCAAGGCGATCGAAGACATCAGTCCACCACAAACCCTCAGAGAAATGCAGAAGCTCGCCGGACGCGTAACTGCGTTAGGACGCTTCATCTCCAAGCTGGGGGAGCGAGCCTTGCCTTTCTTCAAGCTGATGAAGAAGAAGGGCCCATTCGAATGGACACAGGAGGCCGACCAGGCATTTCAAGACCTCAAGAAGTACCTGACCAGCCCTCCTGTGATGGTGGCACCGCGCCCCCTCGAGCCCCTGGTGCTCTACCTCGCTGCCACACCCTACTCCGCCAGTGCAGCTCTAGTGGCGGTTCGAGAAGAGCGTCAAACCAAGGCTGTGTCATGACCGGCCACGGACCCGGCCGCGGAAGCACAAGACCAAGAAGGCCTCGCGAAGACCATGGCCACGGCAGATGGAGGCCAGCCTCAACAGGAAAACGCCCCTAGGGCTGAAGAGGCCTCACCAGGAAACCAGGTGCTGGGGGCTTCATCATCTCAGGAGGCGCCTAACCCTCCAGAGGGCATGGACCTCGTCAGCACCCCCACCCTCGTGGAGCGTCCGGTGTATTTCGTCAGCACGGTGCTGCGGGATGCAATGGCACGATACCCCATGCCTCACAAGCTCTTGCTCGCACTATTGGTGGCATCGCGAAAGCTGCGGCACTACTTTCAAGGTCACCCCATCAAGGTCGTCTCTGCATACCCATTGGAAAGGGTACTCTAGAGCCCCAATTCTACTCAAAGGGTCGCCGAATGGAACATCGAGTTACAAGCGTTTCATTTGGAATGTAGCACAACTAGGGTCGTCAAGGGGGCCGCGCTTGCAGATCTTGTGGCAGAATGGATAGAGGTGCCGGGGCTCGAAGCAGGGAGGATCGGTCACTTCCCCAGGAAGTGAGGCACCGGATGGCTGGGTCATGTACTTCGATGGAGCATTCTCGTGGCATGGCGTGGGGGATTGTGCAGTGCTTATATCCCCCACTCAAGACAAGCTCTATTACGCCATGCAGCTCTGTTTCCAGCATGGCGAGAAGGTGTCCAACAACATAGCAGAATACAAGGGCCTCATAGCAGGCTTGAAAGCTGTAGCAGCATTGGGGGTGAAGCGCCTCATCATCAAGGGTGATTCACAGCTCCTCGTCAACTTCTCCAACAAAGTGTACGAGCCGAAGGACGAGCGCATGGAAGTGTATCTTGCGGAGGTGCGCAGGATGGAAAAGCAGTTTTGGGGGCTGGAGTTGCAGCATGTGCCCCGTGGCACCCACCAAGAGGCTGATGACATCGCCAGGAGGGCATCCAGGTGGCTGCCTTAGGAGCTTGGCGTTTTTGAGGAACGGCTCATCAAGCCTTCGGCAGCGCCGTCACTGTCAAGCACAGCACAACCTCGGGAGGAACTCCCTCAACCACCTGCCACAGGAGCCCCGTCCTGTGGCCCAACCTCAGGAGCAAGCTTACCCCTGGCACTGGAGCCTCGGGAGGGATGCTGGACCACAGAATTCATTGACTACTTGATGCAGGGGATGCCACCAAAGAAAGAGGAGGACGCGGAATGTGTGGCCCGGCAGGCCACGGCCTACTGCATCCAAGATGAAGAGCTCTACCGAAAGCAGCCAAATGATGTTTCCCTGCGTTGCATCTCCAGGGAACAGGGGAAGGAGTTACTGGCTGACATACACGGTGGAGATTGTGGACACCACTCGTCATCTCGAACCCTCGTCAGCAAGGCAATTCGTAGCGGATTCTACTGGCCCACGGCACTCAATGACACAACCAAGCTGGTGAAGGCTTGCGAAGCCTGCCAATCCCATGCCAAGTAGATCCATCAGCCAGCTCAGGGCCTGTAGACCATTCCACTCTCGTGGTCGTTCACGGTCTGGGGGCTGGATATCTTGGGCCCGTTTCCTCAAGTGCCTGGGGGCTACCGCTATCTCTACGTCGCCATCGACAAGTTCACCAAGTGGGCGAAGGTGGAAGCCGTCCACACCATCCTAGCTAGTTCTACAGTGAAGTTCATCAAGGGCCACGTGAGCTGATTCGGGGTCCCTAATCACATCATCACCGACAATGGTTCGCAGTTCACCAGCAATCTCTTCAAAACATATTGTGCTAACCTTGGAACGCAGATATGCTACGCATCATTGTCACACACCCGGAGTAACGGCCAAGCTGAACGCGCCAACGCAGAGGTCCTGAAAGGTCACAAAACCAGGACCTTCAAGAATAAGCTGGAGGCCTGCGGCAGGGGCTGGCACGACGAGCTCCAGTCTGTGCTATGGTCCATCCGCACTACGGAGCAGAAGCGGTCCTCCCTCACAAGGTCAGGCGTCGCTTCACGCGGGTCCTAGAGTTTGATGAAGCGCAGCAGGACACCATGCAGGGGATGGACCTCGTGCTGGGGAGGAGCACCGTCGAGAAGCCGCACTATGAGCAGCAAGATAGCAGCAAGCGCTGCGGCGGTATCATTGCCGCAACATCCGCCCCAGGACTCTTGAGGTAGGTGACCTCGTGCTCAGGCGGGTGCTCTCCAGGGAAGGGCTGCACAAGCTCTCGCCCATGTGGGAGGGCCCGTTCAAGGTTGTTCATGTTTCCAGGCCAGGCACCGCGCGCCTGGACAAGCTGGAGGGGGTGCCCATCCCGAACGCTTGGAACATTCAGCACCTCCAGAAGTTCTACCCTTGAAGAAAGGCCCAGTGCCCGTGAAGAAAGGCCCAGTGCCTGTAAAGAAGGCCCGTTGCCTGTGAAGCTCGCCGCCCCAAGAAAGGCCCGGTGCTTGTGAAGAAGGCCCAGTGCCTGTGAAGCTCGCCGTCCGTGACACTCTCACGTAATAATGAGTTGGGGCTGTACATGCCCCGGAGTCTCCGGAGTGCCACCCTTGGGCCTCGGGGGCTCCCACCCACGCCCAGTGGCAGCACTTAGCTCCGCGCCGGTGAGAAGACGTCGAAGACTAGACGAGGTGCCGGACGCGGCTTTTCATTTGCTTTCCGCAGTTGGCTTGTTCTCCCTTGTTTGAACCTTTATTGAAGTTGCTTCTAGTGTTGTTTGCCGCCTTCTACCCCTATTCTCTGTTTTCGGCTTTTTTCGGGCTCACTCTCTCTCTCTTGCAAGCCTCGCAAGGGGGCTGCGCGGGCGCCCTCGTGAGCCCTTTCTCGCCTGGTTTTTGCGAGGCTCCCTCGTTCAAGTTCACAGCGGGAACACCCCTCCCAGTCCATGCCCCTCGGGCATCCTGACACAGAGCACCGGGCCATAGACGGCAACCCAGACGACCAAGGTTCGGAAAAGATTCCCCCAACTGATGTTTGCAGCTCTTAAGGCGCCCGGCGAGGCCTCGAGCAGGCACCTCGCAAGGTGGAGACTACCGCAAACATCCCGAGCTAAGTTGTTCCTACGCGCAGACACATAACCACAACACCATCACACAGCACAGGGACAATGAGTGTAGCACGATAATTAGGGGATCATAGTCTGTTGCGCGCCCCCATGGGGCTCCATACTTCTCTCTCAATGCAGGAAAGAAGAAAAACAAAATAAAAACAGCGCACAGCTCGCGCGAAGGGATCTGCGACATCCTCCTGAGCTCAATCAGAATCTGCCTCGTGCTTCACCGGGGCGCGGCGACGGGATGACCCGCTACGGCCACCGCTGGAGGAGCTGTCGCCGGAGGAGGAGCCGCTAAGGCTCGACGAGCTGTGGCGACCGCCGGGAGCGGGTTCGCCTTCGCCCTCGTCACGGTCATTGCCAAGGTCGAGCACCTCGTCGTCGTCGTCATCTTCGGGGCAGCACCAAGCACGACAGCCATCTTCTCCGAACACCCTCACATAGAGGGTCGCATCGCCGTCGTACTTGAAGTGGAGAGTGCACTGCTGGCTCAGGACACGCGCGCAGGCAAACGTCTGCCAGCCCTGGGCTAGGGCCACGTTCCCGGTGACGGAGATCTCCGCCGCGACCCAGAAGGCCCTGCTGCAGCAACCGTCCGCCTGCAGCCAGACCCCACCAGGGCTAGCAGCCGGCAGTTCGCCGGCGAAGAAGTGAGGGAGCTGGAGCCAGTTGCTGGCCGGGTTGTCCGACCACACAACAAACTCCGGCAGCACCTCTGCCGAATGGAAGCGCGCCCGGGGAGGCCGCGCTGCCACGGCATGCCTTCCTTCACCAACTGGGTTGCCCTGATACGGGCGGCCACCACCGCATGAAGGGCCACCACTACGACCACATGAAGTCGCGATGGGAGTCGCGGGACGCTTGCGGGGGCGGCCGCGGCCGCGCTTGGGCGGAGAAGAGCCAGGCCCTTCCTGGCGAGCCTTCCCCTTCTCCGCGGCCGAGAACCTCTTCACGGGCGCCATGGGACGCAACAAGCAACCAGAGCGAGGAGGGAGAAGAAGCAGGCGGGGCGAGAAGAGATGTGCAATGGTGGCTTCCAACCCTCCCTATTTATAGCCCAAGGGAGGCCAACCGCCGGCCTCCACGATCACGGGTAATGATGACTCTTTTTGCATGCAGCAGGGACTCATCAAATCGAGCGGTTGCCAAGGCAGCATGGGAAAGCGGAGATGCCCACGTCCAATCAACCGCCACGCGGCGACCAAGGCCGCAGGCTATTGGGGCCCACGATGCTCCATACTTGCCCTTTGGCTTCGCCGCTAAGCCAAGTCCAAGCGTGCCTTGGGCGCGGGGGCTACTATCGGCGTTTTGGCAACGGGGGTCCCTAGACTTGCCAGCCTGCGGCGTGGCTCAGCAGTGGCCCAGTACGGCCCGTCTTCATCAACAAACGCTCAAGACCCTCGCGAGGGGCCAAACCTCGCGGGGCGGACGACATGAGGCCTCCTCAGGGGCGGCCTCAGCAGGCAAGCTCGCGAAGAGGCGGAGAGATCAAGGCAAGGGGTACCTCGCGAGGTGCTCATTACGCAAGCCATGATGGTCCAGACCAGGCGGGCGCCAGCCTGTGCAGTGTCCTTGTTTCCTCTTTGGTGCAAAGGGGGCAAGCGCAGGCGCGGAATACCAAGGCATCAAGCAAAGGTTTCCATATCAGTGCAATGAGACCGAGACCAGCAGGACGGCAGGACGGAGGTCACCGTGGAGCCCAAGACAGCGTCATCACCGGAGCCTTTGGCAGTCGAAGACCACCTTTAGTCAGGATAGCTTCTACTAGTTGTCCCCTTAAAAATGGCCGTTTTTGGCTCCCTTCCCGCTCAATATTTGGGAAGAGGACCAGGGCCTCTATAAATAGAGATAGCCACCACAGTAGAAAGGGATCAAATCCTTCCTAAGCAGAACACCTCACCGACACAAGAACACCTCTCGCGAGGCTGTTCTTCCTCTGTACTGTTCATCATCATCCCAAGAGGCAATCCACCACACCACACACTGAATTAGGGTATTACACCACAACGGTGGCCCGAACCAGTATAAACCTCGTGTCTCTTGTGTTGTTCATCGTGATAGCTTAGAATCGCGGTGAGGTTTTGGGCGTGTTTCGGTAGGGAGAAGATCTTCGTGGGCAACTTAGAGTTCGAACCTTAAGGGTTTTTCCGGAACCCGATATCCGACACCGGTGCTTTAGCAGCCCGACGTCGCCACTCCCTTCGATGGGTCGCTTCGGCGGCATCCTCATACATTGATGGCTTTGAGGACTGAGAGCGGCATCGAGGATGCAAGCGAAGAGAGAGGATTGTGTGTGTGGCGAGGATGGGGGGTGCGGCCACTCGGGCGCACCACTAATATGGAGTAGTGGGAGAGAGGCGGGCAGCGGTCAAACCGCTGGCTCGCCTCCCGATGAGCCTGCGCACCGGACTGCTGGCATGCCTACCGTCATTTCCCACAACTACTCGCATGCCTCCCGATGACACTATGCAGCAAGCACGCCTCCGTCAATTCACACACTTGCACGCACGCCTCCCGGTCTGCCTGCGTGGCAGACTGCTCGCATGCGTCCCGTCAACTCATGCCTGCTCGCATGGCACACAGGTCCCGTAGCAGCACATATATTGTTTTTCTATTTGGATGATCAATGCTGCCGCTGTATTGCTTAACTAAAGCATGGCACGTATCCATTGTTGGTCTAACGCTCACGGTTCAAATAAATAATCTGTTTGGGATATTGGTTCCCAATTATTAATAATCTCCCGTTTGTAATTAGATAAAGATTACATCAAAATTGGTCTCAAATTTGAAAAAGAAATGCACAATGCCACTTTGTATTGATGTCCATATGACAGCACGATAAGTTTCATGAACTTCAAATAAGTTTTGGAAGTACTAGAGTTTAAAAATCAAGATTCTCAATGTTTAAAATTTGTTGCAGGGGAGTAAACATGCACCCAGTGAGACACATGTGTTTTTGCCATCCATTTAGGTGCACTGTCACGTGTGCATGTAGCTCAAATTTGATTTTTGCACATTATACCCGTAGAAAATCAATCAATTAATGTACTAAAATGTCTTAATGATCTATGTTTTTTCGAAATTAAAATGCCCCTCCTTTGGTAACATATGTCCACCGCGGGATAATTAATTTAACATGCATCGTAGTTGCGATGGATTTGCGGTGTGTGTGTGTGGGTGTGTGCGTCTGGGGGTGGCGGGTGGCTCGCAGTACACTATGAGTTGTGAGCCACAGTGTGGGTTGGCCGTTTTGTTAGGAAGGCCGATGGCACATCAGAGTCGTGAATTCGTTATTTAAAACATTACACAACCCTTTCATACATACATGTTTTGGCCACATGCAGTGGACGGTTGTCCAACACAACACTCGATACTCACGTGTGACACTTTCTGTGCGCCCGCGAGGTCGTCGTCCATCACTTTGACGAACAGCCGACAGTGAGGTTAATTTGACTAGCAAGGTAGAATCATTTTTGTTTGTGTTATGGTGGTATATAGTATGCGTCGAAGAGGTGGGAGGGGACTAGCATATATACTATATGTACGCGTCCGTGAACAAGTACACCTCACTCAGTGTCGGGACTTTTCGGTTGATGAGGCGCGTGCCACATCAAAATTGTGAAATTGGCTATTCAAACATCACACAACACCTCTTTGGGCCACATGCATGCAGGCGGTGGTTATCCTAGCTAGGACAATCATGTGTGACGCTTCCATCTATGCGCCCACGAGGCCAACATCGATGCATGCATCACTTTGACCTACATCGGGAGAGGTTAATTAATTTCACCATTTATGGGGATTCTTTTTGGGTTGTATTACGGTAGGAGCATATAGTATGCGTCAAAGAGGGGGAAGGGGACCATCATATGTAGTATGCTTCATGAACCTCGCTCTGTGTGGGTGCCTGGTTTATGGTTTTTGAGGTATGTGGCACATCAAAGTTGTGCATTTTGGGTATTCAACATATGTTTGGCCCACATGCAAAGCGATGGTGGTTGTCCTCTCGCACCCACTTAAGCGGTTATCAGCGATATCGATGCTTTCCATTTGTGGGCCCGCTTGATCCATCACTACTTTTTGCCTGACAACGAGATAGGTTAATTTGACTTAGGAGGGGATTATCTTTTTGCTTGTAATACGGTATATATATATATAGGTCATGCTCTGGGATGACATGCATGATACATTTTGAGCACACACACATGCATGTGTACGCATGAATCCCTCACATCGAGTGGAAGTGGCTAGTACAATGACACGTCATGAACCGCTCTTGCTCTGTGTGGGGAATGTACGATTTTCGACGCACGCGCCACATCAATGTTGTGAAATGGTATTCAAACATGCATGCACACATCACCTCCATACATATGCATGTAGTGGTTGTCTTCGAACGGTACACTCAGCGACAAGCCTATATATTCGTGGGCCCACGTGGACATCCATGATCACCTTGACCGACAACAAGATAGGTTACCATGGCGGATTCTTCATTTGGTTCGTGTTATCGTAGTATAGGTCATGGTGAGATTCAGACCTAATTAAGTTTGAGCGCATATACTATGCACGCATGCATGCATGAATCCCCGTCGTCGGCTTGAAGTGTGGTGTAACATACATATGCATCGTCAACCTAACCCTCACTCGGTGTGGGGATTTCTAGTTTGAAATCACGGTGCCACATCAAATTTGTTCCATTGTGTACTCAAAAACACACCTCTCCATACGTATGTTTGGGCCACATGCATGCAGTGGTTGTCTTCAGGGCCTAGCTACTTGCGTGATTATTGGCGACCTAGCCCTTCCCGGGGTCGCATGGACGTCCATCACTTTGACCAACAACAAGAGAGAGGTTGTACGACCAAGGTGGATTATTCTTGGTCCATTTTACGATTGATCTTGGTGAGATGCCTCTCTGGCCCGCCGACTGAAAGTGTGGGGGGGGGGGGCTGCTACTTCGCACTTTTCTTGGTGAACCTCGGTTGGGGTGCCATGCATTCATAGCTTAGGATTCCCTTCGTGTCGGCATGGGGGAGGGGGCCTGCTAGCTACTTCACACTTTGCTAGGTGAACCTTGGTTGTGGGGGGGGGGGGGCATGCATTCATAGCTTAAGATTCCCTTCGAGCTGACACAAGGGGGGCAAGCAATACCGTGCGCTTTGCAAGATAGGTGCGACATCGAAGTTGCATTTGGTATTTGAAAATTAAATCACCCTTTTCATACATAAATTTGGCCCACATGCAAGTGTGTTCGTGTTCTGACCCTCTTCCGCGTCATTTTTTGCCAAATTTATGAACATTAGACAAGTCGGATGACGCAACAGACACGGTTCACTCAAACTAACCGTGTGCCACGCCGGTGCCCCTATCACGCACACATCTGCACAGTACATTGGTCTCCACGAGGCTTCCCCTCTCAAAAATGTCTACCTGCCTGCAGTTTTTTCTGTTTGATAACACACAATCTACCGTGTGTGATGTTTCTTGTTTCCAATCCCGCCTGCTTCCCTCGAAAATATCTACCTGCCTCGAGGGATTTTCTGTTTCATAACACATGGTTGTTATCTCCGGACCGTGTGCAATGCACCATCATCAAAATTTTCAATAGCCCCTGCATTTCACTCCTGCGTTTGACTCCCGCGTAATAAACTTTTCAGTGCCCACGTCATTTCCACAAACACACCCCCGCCCCTGCCCCCCTCCACACACACACACACCAAAACCTCCTTGGGCGTGCACGCACACACAGACCGTCCTGTCGGTGTCAAAACCTGCAGATCTCGGGTAGGGGGTCCCGAACTGTACGTCTAAGGATGAAAAAAAAGGTAACTAGGAGGCAGGGGACACGATGTTTACCCAAGTTCGAGCCCTCTTAATGGAGGTAATACCCTACTTCCTACTTGATTGACTATGATGAATATAGGGGTTACAAGAGTTGATCTACCTCGAGATCATAATGGCTAAACCCTAGATGTCTAGCCTGTATGATTTTGATCTTTCCCTATGGACTAAACCCTCCGGTTTATATAGACACCAAAGGGATCTAGGATTGTAGAGAGTCGGCTAAAGAGGAAAGAAAGTACATGATTAGAACGCCAAGCTTGCCATCTGCGACAAGGGGAGTCCCATCCGGACACGGGGAAGGTTCCTCTATATTGTATATTCATGGCCCATCAGTCTGGTCCATGTCACATAGCACGGACGCCCGAGGACCCCCTAGTCCAGGACTCCCTCAGTAGCCCCCCCACCAGGCTTCAACGACGATGTATCCGCGTGCGAATTATCTGCGGCATTGCAAGGCGGGTTCTCTCTTCCGAATACTCCAACACAATTTTCCGCACACAAGAGCTGTGTCCAGCCTTGCTTAACATGTACAACCCTAAGCTATAAAAAGTAACAATACTTAAAAATACGTCACGTCCTCGGGCGATTTTTCTGGCGAGGCATTATGTCCTGGCCGGGTTAGAATTCGGAACCGTTTTACAACCTCATTCCGTATTTCAAGGCACGACCCTTGACACGTCTTGTCAAAGCAGAGATCGTGTCCCCTTATCACGGGATTTTCATAATGAGGGTTTGGGTTATCCAACCGTGCCATTCACAGTCCCCTCGGGAATAGGCGAGATTCAAGGCTTGTGAGGGGGCGCTTGACATCCACTACCTTTATAAGAAGATAAGTGTCCGTCTTTTTACCCCACGCCTTATTCCTCCTTTGGCCACCTTCCATTCGAGCTCCAACGCCCAAGTCTCGATCCCTTCCCTCGCCACCAAGCACTCCTAGCCATGTCCGGGTCTGGAGCGCAATGCAAGTGGATTGCCTCCTCTGTTACAGAGGAGAACATCACGGAGCTCTGAGAAGCTGGGTACCTAGCCACGGACATAGTCCACCGGCTTCCTGTCAAAAAGCATAGTTCCCACTCCAGAGCCCAATGAAAGGGTAGTGTTCATCCCCCATTTCCTTCGCGGACTAGGGTTTCCCCTTCATCCTTTTGTCCGCGGTCTCATGTTCTACTATGGGCTAGATTTTCATAATCTAGCTCCAAATTTCTTCCTCAATCTCTCGGTGTTTATCATTATGTGGGCATCCCTCCGTATCCCTCCCCACTTCGGCTTATGGCTCAAAGTCTTTAATGTGAAGCCAAAGGTGGTCGAGGGCCAACATGCGGAGTGCGGTGGCGCCATGGTAAGCAAGCTCCCCAAGGTCAATTGGCCAACAGGGACCTTTCTGGCGAGCGTCAAAGGATGGCAGCAGGGGTGGTTCTATATCACGGAACCCCACAATGCCACATGGGCTACCGCACCTGAGTTCAAATCTGGGCCTCCGATGCGGCTTACATCCAGGCTTAATAAGGGCCTAGACTGGGAATCACCTAATGAGGTGACGACGCAGGAGAGCCGCATCAAGGGCGTGATAAACAAGAAAACTAGCCTCCCCGACGTGATTCAGGTGATGCTTTTTCGCCGGATTCTCCCCTGTCAACGCCGGTATCAATATATGTGGGAATTCAACCCGGCCGGTCCTCGGACTCTACAGCGGTTCTTCGGCACGACAGACGAAGACATGTGGAAACTACTCTTCAAGACTAAAAAAGTTGTGGCCGGAGTCAACCGAAGACCGCGGCTATAACTGCTTGCGTCCAGCCTCTCTTGTAAGTTTTATAACTTTTATTTGCAATTCCAAGGAGTATTGTTGGATATCGGGTTCCGGCAAAACCCTTAAGGTTTGAACTCTGGAGTGCGCATGAAGATCTTCTCCCTACCGAAACACGCCCACAACCTCGCCGCGATTCTAAGCTAGCACGATGAACAACACAAGAGACACGAGGTTTATACTGGTTCGGGCCACCATTGTGGTGTAATACCCTAATCCAGTGTGTGGTGTGGTGGATTGCTTCTTGGGCTGATGTTGAACAGTACAGAGGAAGGACAGTCTCGTGAGGAGAGGTGTTCTTGTGGTGGCGTGGTATATGGATGAACTTCCCCTTGCTATGGTGGTGGATAGCCCTATTTATAGAGGCCTTGGTCCTCTTCCCAAATATTGAGCGGGAAGGGAGCCAACAACGGCCATTTTGAAAGGGGACAACTAGTACAAGCTATCATGACTAAAGGTGGTCTTCGACTGCCAAAGGCACTAGTGATGACGCCGTCTTGGGCTCCACGGTGACCTCCATCCTGCCGCTCTGCTGGTCTTGGTCTCGTTGCACCGATATGGAAACCTTTGACCGATGCCTCAGTACTCCGCGCCTGCGCTTGTGCCCTTTGCACCAAAGAGGAAACAAGGACACTGTGCAGGCTGGCGCCTGCCTGGTCTTGATCGTCATGGCTTGCGTCATGAGCACCTCGCGAGGTACACCTCACCTTGATCTCTCCGCCTCCTCGCGAGCCTGCCTGGTGAAGCCGCCCCTGAGGAGGCCTTGCATCATCCGCCTACCGAGGCTTGGCCCCTCGCGAGGGTCTTGAGTGCTTGTTGATGAAGACGGGCCATACTGGGCCACTGGTTGAGCCACGCTGCAGGCCGTAGGCAGGCAAGTCTGGGGACCCCCATTCCTAGAAGGCCGACAGTAGCCCCCGGGCCCAAGGCGTGATCGGACTTAGCTTAGCAGCGAAGCCAAAGGGCAAGTGCGGAGCACCGCGGGCCCCAACAGCCTGCAGCCTCAGGCGATGCGTGGCGACTTGACTGGACGTGGGCATCTCCGATTCCCCACGCTGCCTCGGCAACTGCCTGATTTGACGAGTCCCTACTGCATGCAAAAAGAGTCATCATTACCTATGATTGTGGAGGCCGACGGTTGGCCTCCCTTGGGCTATAAATACGGAGGGGCAAAATCCCCCGTTGCACATCTCCCCTCGGCTCGCCTGCTTCTTCTTCCTCCTCGCTCCGGTTGCTTGCAGCGTCCCATGGCGCCCGTGAAGAGGTTCTCGGCCGCGGAGAAGGGGAAGGCTCGCCAGGAAGGGCCTAGCTCTCCTCCACCCAAGAGCGGTCGCGGCCGTCCCCGCAAGCATCTCGCTACTCCCATCGCGGCTTCTCATGGTCGCGGTAGTGGCCCTTCACGTGGTGGCGGCCACCCATATCGAGGCAGCCCAGTCGGTGGAGGAAGGTGTGCCGTGGCTGCGCAGCCTCCCCGGCCGCGCTTCCATTTGGAAGAGGTGCTGCCGGAGTTTGTTGTGTGGTCGGACAAACCGGACGACAACTGGCTCCAGCTCCCCCGCTTCTTCGCCGGTGAACTGCTGGCAGAAGGGCCTCTTGGGTCGCAGTGGAGATCTCCGTCTCTGAGAACGTGGCCCTGACGCGCGGCTGGCAGACGTTTGCCCGCGCGCATGGCCTGGGCCGGCGGTGCACTCTCCACTTCAAGTACGATGGCGACGCGACCCTCTACGTGAGGGTGTTTGGAGAAGATGGCCGTCGTGTTGGGTGCTGCCCTGAAGACGATGATGATGACGGAGTGCTTGGCCTTGGCGACGGCTATGAAAAGGGCGAAGGCAAACCCGCTACCGGTGGCGACCACAGCTCGTCGAGCTTCAGCAGCTCCTCCTCTGGCGACAGCTCCTCCAGCGGTGGCCGCGACCAGCCACCATGCCGCCGCGCCCGCTTAGAGGGTGGTAGCGGGTCATCCCGTCGCCGCGTCCCGGTGAAGCGCGAGGTGGAGTCTGATTGAGCTCAGGAGGATGACGCAGATCCCTTCTTGCGAGCTGCGCGCTGTTTTTTTGTTTTTCTCCTTTCCTACATTGAGAGAGAGTAGTATGGAGCCCCGTGGGGGCGCGCAACAGACTATGATCCCCTAATTATCGTGCTACATTCATTGTCCCTGTGATGTGTTATGGTGTCGTGGTCATGTGCCTGCGCGTCAGAACAACTTAGCTCGGGATGTTTGCAGTGGCTTCCGTCTTGTCAGGTGCCTGTTTGAGGCCTCGCCGGGCGCCTTAAGAGCTGCAAAAATCAGTTTGGAGAATCATTTCCGAACCTTGGTCGCGAGGGTTGCTAGCAATGGCCCGGTGCTTCGTGTCGCGATGCCCGTGGGGCATGGACCGGGAGGGGTGCTCCCGCTATGAACTTGAACGAGAGGGCCTCGCAAAAATCAGTAGAAGAAGGCTCACAAGGGCGCCCGCGCAGCCCCCTTGCGAGGCTTGCGAGTGAAATGGCGAGCCAGACAAAAGACGAAAATAGAGAACAGGGGCAGAAGACGGCAAACAACACTAGAAGCAACTTCAACAAAGGTTCAAACAAGGGAGGACAAGCCAACTGCGGAAAGCAAATGAAAAGCCGCGTCCTCTAGTCTTCGACGTCTTCTCACCAGCGCGGACTAAGGGCTGCAACTGGGAGTGGGCGGGAGCTGCTACATCTTGAGCTTGCATTGGTTTTCCTTGAAGAGGAAAGGGTGATGCAGCAATAGTAGCATAAGTATTTCCCTCAGTTTTTGAGAGCCAAGGTATCAATCCAGTAGGAGGCTCCTCAAAAGTCCCACGCACCTACACAAACAAACAAAGAACTCGCAACCAACGCAATAAAGGGGTTGTCAATCCCTTCACGACCACTTGCGAAAGTGAGATCTGATAGAAATAGTATGATAAGATAAATATATTTTTGGTATTTTATAATATATATTGGAAAAGTAAAGATGCAAATAAAAGTAAATTGAAAGCTTATATGATAAAAGATAGACCCGGGGGCCATAGGTCACTAGTGGCTTCTCTCAAGATAGCATAAGCATTATGGTGGGTGAACAAATTATTGTCGAGCAATTGATAGAAAAGTGAATAATTATGAGATTATCTAGGCATGATCATGTGTATAGTCATCACGTCCGAAACAAGTAGACCGACTCCTACCTGCATCTACTACTATTACTCCACACATTGACCGCTATCCAGCATGCATCTAGAGTACTAAGTTCATAAGAACAGAGTAACGCATTAAGAAAGATGACATGATGTATAGGGATAAACTCATGCAATATGATATAAACCCCATCTTTTTATCCTCGATCTCAACAATACAATACGTGCCTTGCAACCCCTATTGTCACTGGGTAAGGACACCACAAGATTGAACCCAAAGCTAAGCACTTCTCCCATGGCAAGAAAGATCAATCTAGTAGGCCTAACCAAGTTGATAATTCGAAGAGACTTGCAAAGATAACTCAATCATACATAAAAGAATTCAGAGGAGATTCAAATATTTCTCATAGATAAACTTGATCATAAACCAACAATTCATCGGATCTCGACAAACACACCGCAAAAAGAGTTACATCAAATAGATCTCCACAAGAGAGAGGGAGAACATGGTATTGAGATCCAAAAAGAGAGAAGAAGCCATCTAGCTAATAACTATGGACCCGAAGGTCTGAGGTAAACTACTCACAACTCATCGGAGGCGCTATGGTGTTGATGTAGAAGCCCCCCATGGTCGATTCCCCCTCCTACGGAGCGCCGGCGAAGGCTCGAAGATGGGATCTCGCGGATACAGAAGGTTACGGCGGTGGAAATTGTTTTTTGTTGGCTCCCTGGATGTTTTCGGGGTACGTGGGTATATATAGGAGGAAGAAGTAGGTCGGTGGCCGCCCGAGGGGCCCATGAGACAGGGGGGCGCACCCTCCACCCTCATGGCCGCCTCGATTGCTTCTTGACTTGCACTCCAAGTTGTCTGGATCACGTTCATTCCAAAAATCACGCTCCCAAAGGTTTCATCCCGTTTGGACCCTGTTTGATATTCCTTTTCTTCGAAATACTGAAATAGGAAAAAAACAGCAATATGGGTTGGGCCTCTAGTTAGTAGGTTAGTCCCAAAACTGATATAAATGTGTAAAATAAAGCCCATAAACATCCAAAAGGGGTAATATAATAGCATGGAACAATCAAAAATTATAGATACATTGGAGACGTATCAAGCACCCCCAAGCTTAATTCCTTCTCGTCCTCGAGTAGGTAAATGATAAAAACAGAATTTTTGATGTGGAATGCTACCTAGCATAATTCTCAATGTAATTTTATTTATTATGGCATGAATGTTGAGATCCAAATGATTCAAAATAAAAGTTCATATTGACAAAAGAAATAGTAATACTTCAAGCATACTAATAAAAGCAATCATGTCTTCTCAAAATAACATGGCTAAAGAAAGTTCATCCCTACAAAATCATATAGTTAGGCTATGCTTCATTTTCTTCACACAAAAATGTTCCCAAATTCTACACCCCCGATGACAAGCCAAGCAATTGTTTCGTACTTAAATAATCTCAAACTATTTCAACTTTCACGCAATACATGAGCGTGAGCCATGGATATAGCACTATGGGTGGAATAGAATATGATGATTGTGTGGAGAAGACAAAAAAGGAGAAAGTCTCACATTGACGAGGATAATCAACGGGCTATGGAGATGCCCATCAATTGATGTCAACATGAGGAGTAGGGATTACCATGCAACGGATGCACTAGAGCTATAAATGAATGAAAGCTCAACAAAAGAAAACTAGTGGGTGTGCATCCAACTTGCTTGCTCACGAAGACCTAGGGAATTTTGAGGAAGCCCATCGTAGGAATACACAAGCCAAGTTCTATAATTAAAACCTCCCACTAGTATATGAAAGTGACAACATATGAGACTCACTATATGAAGAACATGGTGCTACTTTGAAGCACAATATATGAGACTCACTATATGAAGGACATGGTGCTACTTTGAAGCACAAGTGTGGAAAACAGATAGTAACATTGCCCCTTTTATTTTCTTTTTTTCCTTTTTTTTCTTTTTTTCTTTTTTCTTTTTTTGGGCCTTTCTTTTTTTTCTTTTGGCCTTTCTTATTTTTTTCTTTTTTTTCTTTTGGGACAATGCTCTAATAATGGATCATCACACTTTTATTGATTTACAACATATGAATTACAACTCGAAACTAGAACAAGATATGACTCTATATGAATGCCTCTGGCTGTGTACCGGGATGGTGCAATGAATCAAGAGTGACATGTATGAAAATTATGCATGGTGGCTTTGCCACAAATACGATGTCAACTACATGATTATGCAATGGAAATATGACAAAAGTAATGCATGTCATGATGGTAAACGGAACGGTGGAAAGTTGCATGGCAATATATCTCGGAATGGCTATGGAAATGCCATAATAGGTAGGTATGGTGGTTGTTTTGAGGAAGATATAAGGAGGTTTATGTGTGATAGAGCGTATCATATCACGTGGTTTGGATGCACCGGCGAAGTTTGCACCAACTCTCAAGGTGAGAAAGGGCAATGCACGGTACCGAAGAGGCTAGCAATGATGGAAAGGTAAAATTGCGTATAATCCATGGACTCAACATTAGTCAAAAGAACTCATATACTTATTGCAAAAATTTAGAAGTCATCAAAAAACAAGCACTACGCGCATGCTCCTAGGGGGATAGATTGGTAGGAAAAGACCATCGCTCGTTCCCGACCGCCACTCATAAGGATGCACAATCCAAGGATACTTCATGTTTCAAATTTGTTACACAACTTTAACCATACGTGCATGCCATGGGACTTGCTAACTTCAACACAAGCATTCTTTAAATTCATAATCACCCAACTAGCATGACTTTAATATCACTACCTCCATATCTCAAAACAATTATCAAGTATCAAATTGATCATAGCATCCAATTCACTTCCTATGATAGTTTTTATTATACCCAACTTGGATGCCTACCATTCTAGGACCAATTTTATAACCATAGCAAATACCATGCTGTTCAAGAGACTCTCAAAATAATATAACTGAAGCATGAGAGACTAGCAATTTCTACAAAATTAAGCCACCGCCGTGCTCTAAAAGATATAAGTGAAGCACTAGAGCAAAAACTATCTAGCTCAAAAGATATAAGTGAAGCACATAGAGTATTCTAATAAATTTCAAATTAAGTGGGCTTCTCCCAAAAGGTTTGTACAGCAAGAATGATTGTGGAAAACTAAAAATCAAATACTAATATCATACATGACGCTCCAAGCAAAACACATATCATGTGGCAAATAAAAATATAGCTCCAAGTAAAGTTACCAATGAACGAAGACGAAAGAGGGGATGCCTTCCGGGGGCATCCCCAAGCTTAGGCTTTTGGATATTCTTGAATATCTTCGGGTATCATGCATGCAAACGTGTACGATCAACATCAGGGACTCACGGGAAGATATCACAACACAACTCTAAAAACATAAATAAGTCATTCAAGCATCATATTACAAGCCAGGAGCCTCGAGGGCTAGAATACAAGTGCTCGATCATAGATGAGTCAGCGGAAGCAACAATATCTGAGTACAGACATAAGTTAAACAAGTTGCCATAAGATGGCTAGCACAAACTGGGATACAGATCGAAAGAGGAGCGGGCCTCCTGCCTGGGATCCTCCTAACTACTCCTGGTCGTCATCAGCCGCCTGCACGTAGTAGTAGGCACCTCCAGTGTAGTAGTCGTCGTCGACGGTGGCATCTGGCTCCTGGGCTCCAACGTCTGGTTGCGGCATCCGAGAAGAAGAGGAAAAGGGGGGAAAAGAGGGAACAAAGCAACCGTGAGTACTCATCCAAAGTACTCGCAAGCAAGGAGCTACACTACATATGCATGGGTATATGTGTAAGGAGGCCATATTAGTGGACTGAACTGCAGAATGCCAGAATAAGAGGGAGATAGTTAGTCCTATCGAAGACTACGCTTCTGGCAGCCTCTGTCTTGTAGTATGTAGAAGAGAGTAGATTGAAGTCCTCCAAGTAGCAACGCATAGCATAATCCTACCCGACGATCCTCCCCTCGTCGCCCTATGGAAAAGCGATCACCGGGTTGTCTGTGGAACTTGTCTAGGTGTGTTTTATTAAGTATCCGGTTCTAGTTGTCATAAGGTCAAGGTGGAACTCCGGGTCGTCCTTTTACCGAGGGACACAACTATTCGAATAGATAAACTTCCCTGCAGGGGTGCACCACATAACCCAACACGCTCGATCCCATTTGGCTGGAAACACTTTCCTGGGTCATGCCCGGCCTCGGAAGATCAACATGTCGCAGCCCCACCTAGGCATAACAGAGAGGTCAGCACGCCGGTCTAACTCCTATGGCGCAGGGGTCTGGGCCCATCGCCCATTGCACACCTGCACGTTGCGAGGGCGGCCGGAAGCAGAACTAGCCTCCCTAATACAAGAGCAGGCGTTCCAGTCCAATCCGGCACGTGCCGCTCAGTCGCTGACATCAAGAAGGCTTCGGCTGATACCACGACGTCGAGTGCCCATAACTGTTCCCGCGTAGTTGGTTAGTGCGTATAGGCTAGTGGCCAGACTCAGATCAAATACCAAGATCTTGTTAAGCGTGTTATTATGAAGTAACTGTGAACGCCGACCAGGGCCAGGCCCACCTCTCGCCTAGGTGGTCTCAACCTGCCATGTCGCTCCGCCTCAAAGTAACAGTCAGGTGCCGTCGGGAACCCAGGCCCACCTCTACCGGGATGGAGCCACCTGTCCTTCTAGCCCGCACATCGAAATCACTTGCGGGTACTCAACGAGTCGACCCGACTTTAGTCACCATCTGTATAGTATGTATGTATAGTATAGTATATACCCATGATCACCTCCCGAGTGATCACGGCCCAATAGTATAGCTAGGCAGACTGACAAGAATGTAGGGCCAATGATGATAAACTAGCATCCTATACTAAGCATTTAGGATTGCGAGTAAGGTATAAACGACTGTAGCAACAATGACAGGCTATGCAACAGAATAGGAGTAATCGAACAGTAACATCCTACAATACTCTAATGCAAGCAGTAGAGAGAAGAATAGGTGATATCTGGTGATCAAGGGGGGGGGGGCTTGCCTGGTTGCTCTAGCAAGAAGGAGGGGTCGTCAACTCCGTAGTCGAACTGGGGTCGCCAGCAGTCTTGGGGTCTACCGGAAAGAAGTAACGGAGGGGGAACACATTAAATAACAAAGCAATCAAAGCATCACAAAGCGTAACATGGCAATACGCGGTGTTAGGTGTGCCCTAACGCGGTAGTAGGTGATACCAATGAAGGGGGAAACATCCGGGAAAGTATCCCCGGTGTCTCGCGTTTTCGGATAGATGAACCGGAGGGGGAAAGTTGTGTGTTTGCTATGTTAGGGATGTGTGGCGGTCGAACGGGCAGCGTATCCGGATTCGTCTCGTCGTTCTGAGCAACTTTCATGTACAATTTTTTTTTCATCCGAGCTACGAATTATTTTATATTAATTTTCAAAGTTTTAAATCATTTTCTGAATTTCTGGAATTTACTAAATTCGAAAATATATTAAATACTAAATGTTGTGGGTACACAAAAGTGTACATAGAAATGCGCAACAGAGGCTGACATGTGGACCAAGTTGACTGGGTCAACTGCCCAGTCAGCAGAGGCTGACTGGTGGGGCCAGGGAGCTTAGTCAGCAGGCTGACTGGCCCCATTTATCGGTTTGAACAGTAACAAGGGGCCCCACATGGCATTGGCTGTAGTTTATAAACCAGTTTTTTTATCTATGAACGTCCAGATTAATTAACCATGGGCTCCATTAGTCATAGGCACAAGGGGGTAATTAGTAGTATTATTAGTGGCTAATCAGTGGATTAGCCGGCAGTTAAACGGCAACGGCCACCATGTGAAGTGGAGGCTCGCCGGAGCAGTGCTGGAGGCAGCAGTGGGACTAGTCAAGGGCACCAGAAGGTTGCCCTTGCTCGCTCGCATCTAGGGAAGCCCGTGGGGGTCGTGGTGGGCCGGAGAAGATGGCCGAGACAAGTCGTGCGGTGACGGTGAAAGCAGCAGCAGCTGGTAGGAGTCGGCCCAGGCGGCGGGCGTAGAGGGGCAAGGCGTGCCCTGGGCACGCGCGGGTGATAATCTCCAAGTGCAGGGAATCATCGTAGCAATTCCCAAAGGTGGAACTGATAAGTATGGAGTGTCGAACCCACGAGGAGCTAAAGGTAAGATCAATATTCTCTCAAGCCCTATCTGCCACTGATACGACTCTACGTGCACCGAACATTTGCTTCCAACTAGAAACAAGAAATAAAACTGTATTGTGGGTATGAAGAGGATAACTTTGTATGATATCGGAGAGAGAAAATATAAAAGTAGGTGCTGTTATCATAAAGTTAGAATATACCACAAAATAATATAAATATCGAGTGTGGAATAATGGTGGATAGGTGTGCGGAATTGTCCTAAACAAGATCGATAGTCATCATTGCAATTTCATATGAGGGAGAGGCATAAACTAACATACTTTTCCTACAAGAATCGTATGCTCTTATGATTGGAACCCTAGCAAGCATCCGCAAATACTAAAGATTCATTAAGGTAAAACCCAACCATAGCATTAAAGCATCAAGTCCCCTTTTATCCCATACGCAACAACCCCCTTACTCGGGTTTAAGCTTTTGTCACTCTAGCAACCCACTATAAGTGAATCATGAACATATTGCAACACCCTACAGCGGGAATCCGTCACGCTTGCGCGACACGGAGGGCACCATAGGACAGCACCAAAATAAAACATACAACTCGTACCAATCTAGATCATCAATCAACTCAAAGACAAAAGATATCTACTCAAAACATCATAGGATGGCAACACATCATTGGATCATAATATGTGGCATAAAGCACCATGTTCAAGTAGGGATTACAGCGCGGTGTGGGAGAGTGGACCGCGTAAAAGAGATGAGGATGGTGACGATGATGGTGATGTTGATGAAGACGATCACCGCGGCGATGATTCCCCTCCCGATGGCACTCCGGTGCCACCAAGAGAGAGGAGGGGAGGTTCTCCCCCTTGTGCTTCCTCCTCCATGGGTTTCCCCCTCTGGTCCTTGGCCTTCATGGAGATGATGGCCCCTCCGAGATCCTCCTCCATGGCCTCCGGTGATGATGGCCAACTCCGGCAGGGTGCCGGAGAGGGCCTAGATTGATTTCTCGTGGCTACAAAGGCTTGCGGCAGCGGAACTTCTGATCTAGGTTAATTCCCGAAGGTTTCTGTATTTATAGGAATTTTCGGTGTTGGTTTCGCGTCAAGGGGGCCTCCGGGCTATCCACGAGATAGGGGGCCGCCCCCAGGGGGGGCGCCCCCTGTCTCGTGGGCAGCCCGGGACTCCTCTGGCCCAACTCCGATGCTCCGTGGTCTTCTTTTGGTCCAGAAAAAATCCTCAAAAATTGGCACATCAATTGGACCCCGTTTGGTATCCCTTTTCTGTAAAACACTAAAACAAGGAGAAAACAGAAACTGGCACTGGGCTCTAGGTTAATAAGTTAGTCCCAGAAATCATATAAAATGACATATAATTGCATATAAAAATCATAGATGGATAATATAATAGCATGAATACTTCATAAATTATAGATACATTGGAGACGTATCAGCATCCCCAAGCTTAATTCCTGTTCGTCCTCGAGTAGGTAAATGATAAAAGAAAGAATTTATGAAGTGTGAATGCTATTAGGTGCACAAGTTTGATCAATGATAATTTCAATCACCTTTTATAGCATCAAAATGTGTCATAATAGTAGCTTATCTCATAAAATTTTCATGATCAAGTAAAAATCTAGTCACAATGTCAAGCATGGTTCAGAAACTTCATTGAGAACTAACAAACTATAATCTCAGTCACAGAAGCAATTGCAATTTATCATAACATCAGAAAGAATCAAGAATAGAGCTTTTCAGCAAGTTCACATACTCAACTATCATATAGTCTTCTATAATTGCTAACACGCAATACTTGTGGTTATGGAGTTTCAGCCGGACACTGAGAAAGATAGGGGCTTATTGTGTTGCCTCCCAACGTATGCACCTTTAGGTGATGTCAACAATAATAGCCTATGCTAACTTACATCCAATTGGATATATATATATATCATGATCTTTCAAACACGAGGAGCTTGCCAAATGATAAAATGAAAAAAGAAAGGTGAGGATCACCTTGACTCAAGCATAAAGTAAAAACATAAAGTAAAAGATAGGCCCTTCGCAGAGGGAAGCAGAGGTTGTCATGCGCGTTTAGGGTTGATGCACTAAATCTTAATGCAAAAGAACGTCACTTTATATTGTCCCTTGTATGTGGACCTTTATTATACAATCCGTCGCTTTTATTACTTCCACAACAAGATCGTACAAAGCTTATTTTCTCTGCACTAATAAGTCATGCATATTTAGAGAGCAATTTTTATTGCTTGCACCGATGACAACTTACTTGAAAGTTATGACTCAATCCATAGGTAGGTATGGTGGACTCTCATGGCAAAACTGGGTTTACGGGTATTTGGAAGCACAAGTAATATCTCTACTTGGTGCAAGGGATTTGGCTAGCATGAGGGAGAAAGGCAAGCTCAGCATGTTTGGAAGGTCAATGACAATATACTTTAACTGAGATGTCAGAAAACATAAACCATTACGTTGTGTTCCTTGTCCAACGTCAACTCTTTTAGCATGTCATACTTAATGAGTGCGTCACAATCTTAAAAGATGTCCAAGATAATATATTTGTATGTGAACCTCTCTTTCCTTATTACTTCCTATTAATTGCAACGATGACCAAAACTACGTTTGCCAACTCTCAACAACTTTTATGCCTCATACTTTCTATGTGTGAAGTCATCACTAACCATGTTATAAGCATATGAAACATATAGAAATTCAGATTTATGACAGTCAATTCATCCCCCCCCCATTTACTCATAGGATATACATGAAGTACATGAGTAAATGACAAACTACTCCAAAAGATATGAGTGAAGGATACTGAGTAGGCAAATAATTAACTAGCCATGGGAGGGTTCCTATTCAAAATTTTAGATCCAACGATTTTATTCAAACAGAAAGTAAAACAAAATAAAATGACATTGCAAGGATAGCACAACTCATGTGAAGAAACAAAAACTTAGGTTCAACCGATACTAACAGATAGTTGTTGAAGAAGAAAGGTGGGATGTCTAACGGGGCATCCCCAAGCTTAGATGTTTGAGACTTCTTAGAATATTATCTTGGGGTGCCTTGGGCATCCCCAAACTTGAACTTTTGTGTCTCCTTAATTCTTCTCATATCATGGTTTCTCTTTTTATCAAAAGCTTCGTCCACACCAAAACTCAACAAGAACTCGTCAGATAGGTTAGTATAAACCAATCCAACCTTATCATTTACTATTGTAACAAATCACTAGAATTATTATTCAACATTTCATACTAAATGCCTCTGCATATTTAATACTCCTATCCTCAAATAGAATCATTAAACAAGCAAACATATGCAAACAATGCAAACATAACAGCAATCTGTCAAAACAGTACAGCCTGTAAAGAATGCAAGAGTATCAATACTTCCCTAACTCCAAAAATTACGAGAGAAAATTACCACTGTAGCATATTTATCAGAGCTCATTATGCAAGAAGTTTCAACATTATAGCATGCTCTGAATTTTCTAGGGAATTTTTGCAACAGCGGTAAACTTTCTGTTTTCAAACAGCAACATGTATACTAGCAAAATAAGCATGGTAAAGGCTATCCTTGACATTTTTATTGAAACTAAAGATGCAAAACACTATTCTAAATAACAACAAGCTAATACTAACAAAAGAAAATGACGCTCCAAGTAAAACACATATCATGTGATGAATAAAAATATAGCTCTGAGTAAGATGTACCGACAGTTTTGAAGATGAAAGAGGGGATGCCTTCCGGGGAATCCCCAAGCTTAGGCACTTGAGTCTTCCTTGAATATTTCCTTGGGGTGCCTTGGGCATCCCCAAGCTTAGGGTCTTTCCACTCCTTATTCTCCTCATATCGATATCTCACCCAAAACATGAAAGCTTCAATCACACAAAACTTAATGGAACTTCGTGAGATAGGTTAGTATGATAAAGAGTAAACCATGCACTTTGGTACTGTAAAAGACAAGGTTCATAACTGTTTTCACATAATTCCTACTGTACCATATCACTTCTACCATTTATATTGAGAAATGTAAGCCATAGAAACTAGAAAACAAGAGAACTATGCGATGAAAACAGAATCTGTCAGAAACAGAACAGTCTGTAATGATCTGAACAATAACCATACTTCTGCTACTCAAACAATTATGAAATAAATTGGTGGACGTGAGGAATTTTTCTATTAATCTTCTTCAAAAAGAATCAACTCAAAAGCACTCTTCTGTAAAAAATGACAGCTAATCTCGTGAGCGCAAAGTTTCTGTTTTTTTACAGCAAGATCACATTAACTTTCACCCAAGTCTTTTCAAAGGTCTTACTTGGCACTTTATTGAAACAAAAAGCATTAAACATGAGTACTACCGTATCTTAATTATGTGGACACACAAAAACAGTAAGGATAAATACTGGGTTGTCTCCCAACAAGCGTTTTTCTTTAATGCCTTTTAGCTAGGCATGATGATTTCAATGATGCTCGCATAAAAGAAAAGATTTGAAACACAAAGAGAGCATCATGAAGAATATGACTAGCACATTTAAATATAACTCACTTCCTATGCCTAGGTATTTTGTGAGCACACAATTTATAGGAACAAAAGTTAACTAGCATAGGAAGGCAAAACAAGTATAACTTCAAAACTTTAAGCACATAGAGAGGAAACTTGATATTATTGCAACTCCTACAAGCACATATTCCTCCCTCATAATAATTTTCAGTAGCATCATAGATAGCAACTTTGTTCTCATACTCAATTGGAACCTCTTCCGAAATAGTGGAATACTAACTAAAGTCGACACTCTTCCAAATCCACTTTCATAAATATCGTACAAAGATTCAACACCCTCCAAGATAGTGGGATCACTAATTCCTAAAGTTGACACTCTTCCAAACCCACTTTAAATTATAGTGTTATTTATACTCCAAAATATATAAGTGAAGTTCATGGAGCATTCCACAATTAATATAGACTAAACAATATCCAAGCTCAAAATATATAAGTGAAGCGCACAAAGCATTCTATAAAACCATATTCAAACGATTTAAATGAAGCACAAAGAGCGATTCTATAAGACCATACTTAAAAGATATAAGTGAAGCACATGAAGTATTCTATAAATCAGTGAAGAGCTATCTCATACTAGCATGATTATTAAAGAAAAACAAAAACACAAAGGGCACAAACAATGTGAACAAAACAAAAACCGAGGTATACCGATATTTGTTGAAGAAGAAAGATGGGATGCCAACCGGGGCATCCTCAAGCTTAGATGCTTGAGTATCCTTTGAAATATGTATTTGGGGTGCCTTGGGCATCCCCAATCTTGAACTCTTGTCTCTCTTTATTCTTCTCACATCGTAACTCCTCGTTCTTCAAACACTTCATTCACAAAAACTTAAACAAAAACTTTGTGAGATCCGTTAGTGTAATAAAGCAAACTACCACTTTAAGGTACTGTAATTAACTCATTCTTTGTTTATATTGGTGTTAAACCTACTGTATTCCAACTTCTCTATGGTTCATACCCCTACATACTAGCCATAGGTGCATCAAAATAAGGAAACAACACACGAAAAACAGAATCTGTTAAGAACAGGACAGTCTGTAGTAATCTGGAAGTTTAGTAAACTTCTGTAAGTCAAAAAATTATGAAATAAATTTGAAAATTTGAACAATTTGTACAGAAGTAATGCGCAAAATGTTTCAGACCCATTTGACTTTCCAGTAAAAAATGTAAATTCATGCACTACAGCCAAAGTTTCTGTTTTTGTTCTGCACATAGTAAGCAAGCAATCTTATCAAACTAAAACCAAAGCTAGGCATAATATTTATATAATACAAAGGATATATACATGGGGATAATTATTTACAGAGAAACTTCCATGAAAAATTCTACATTGTTTCCGTGAGCATGAACACGAGTGCTCAAGGTCGACCCTCACTTCTTCAATGCATAACTTTCCAATCACTTCTCTTTTTGAAAAACGTTTTTAGGCATGAGAGGCAAGTAAATATTTTTTTGGTATTTTCATTCTTTTGAAATTTTTTTGTATGTTTCACCCACAACTAGGCAGAAACAAAAAGGAAAAACAAAATCTACTTAGTGAAGAAAGCAAATAAGCACACACGAGAATATCAACCCCACGCTATTGCTCCCCGGCAACGGCGCCAGAAAAGAGCTTGATAATCCCCAAGTGCAGGGAATCATCGTAGCAATTCCCAAAGGAGGAAGTGATAAGTATGGAGTTTTGAACCCACGAGGAGCTAAAGGTAAGATCAATATTCTCTCAAGCCCTATCTGCAACTGATACGACTCTACGTGCATCGAACGTTTGCTTCCAAATAGAAACAAGAAATAAAACTGTGTTGTGGGTATGAAGAGGATAACTTTGTATGATATCGGAGAGCGAAAATATAAAAGTAGGTGCTGTTATCATAAAGTTAGAATATACTACTAAATAATATAAATAGCGAGTCTGGAATAATGGTGGATCGGTGTGCGGAATTATCCTAAGCAATTGTTAACAAGATCGATAGTCATCATTGCAATTTCATATGAGGGAGAGGCATAAACTAACATACTTTTCCTACATGGATCGTATGCTCTTATGATTGGAACCCTAGCAAGCATCCGCAAACACTAAATATTCAGTAAGGTAAAACCCAACCACAGCATTAAAGCGTCAAGTCCCCTTTTATCCCATACGCAACAACCCCCTTACTCGGGTTTAAGCTTCTGTCACTCTAGCAACCCACTATAAGCGAATCATGAACGTATTGCAACACCCTACAGCGGGAATCCCTCACGCTTGCGCGACACGGAGGGCACCATAGGACAGCACCAAAATAAAACATACAACTTGTACCAATCTAGATCATCAATCAACTCAAAGACAAAAGATATCTACTCAAAACATCATAGGATGGCAACACATCATTGGATCATAATATGTGGCATAAAGCACCATGTTCAAGTAGGGATTACAGCGGGGTGTGGGAGAGTGGACCGCATAAAAGATATGAGGATGGTGATGATGATGGTGATGTTGATGAAGACGATCACCGCCGTGATGATTCCCCTCCCGATGGCACTCCGGTGCCACCAAGAGAGAGGAGGAGAGGTTCTGCCCCTTGTGCTTCCTCCTCCATGGCTTTCCCCCTCTGGTCCTTGGCCTTCATGGAGATGATGGCCCCTCCGAGATCCTCCTCCATGGCCTCCAGTGATGATGGCCCCCTCCGACAGGGTGCCAAAGAGGGCCTAGATTGATTTCTCGTGGCTACATAGGCTTGCGGCGGGGGAATTTCCGATCTAGGTTAATTCCTGAAGGTTTCTATATTTATAGGAATTTTTGGTGTTGGTTTCACGTCAAGGGGGCCTCCGGGCCGTCCACGAGATAGGGGGCCGCCCCCCAGGGGGGGTGCCCCCTGTCTCGTGGGCAGCCCAGGACAACTTTTGGTCCAGAAAAAATCCTCAAAAATTGGCACGTCAATTGTACTCCGTTTGGTATACCTTTTCTGTAAAACACTAAAACAAGGAGAAAACAGAAACTAGCACTGGGCTCTAGGTTAATAAGTTAGTCCCAAAAGTCATATAAAATGACATATAATTGCATATAAAACATCATAGGTGGATAATATAATAGCATGAATACTTCATAAATTATAGATACGTTGGAGACGTATCAGCGGGCGTGCAGGAACAGCGACTGCATCGAGCAAAGGACTGATGCAACGAAAGGTTATTGGAACCACAGATACGACATAAACTCGGAATCAAGTTTGCTGTTCGAGGTAAAACGATAAGACAATGAAGATCGATGTAAGCTTAGCTCATCGCCAAAAGTGGTGCTCCGGGAATAAGGACCAGGTAGCACCGTTAACATCAACACGATACTGATATAGCTGATTAGGCTAGAAACGATGTGACCGAGTACAAACTCGTAAGTAAAGAAGATTACTAATAGCTGTTTAATCGCGATGCGGACTCGATTCAGTTATCGATGTCTTAGAGTATTTAGTAACTCAGAGCTCATGAAAAAATTGAAATCAGTGAGAATGTCGTACTTGATGAAGAACTCATAAGAAGTTATGAACTTCTGTGTTAATCTCGAGATACCAGGGGGGTAATACTCGTCGACAGATCAAAGTAGAGGCTAGACTGGGGTATTGCTTTGCAGAAGACAAGTACTTCAACTTGTCAATATGGTCGGAACCACAATTGCAAAGAACCAAATCCCGGATGTAAGATGAACTTATACCAAGGGGGCAATTTATTTTTAAGAGAAGCTTTCATGATAAGATCTACATCGGGTCCATGGGCATGAACACTAAGTTCAAGGTCGACTCCCACTTCTTTAATGCATAACCTTCCATTCACTTCTCGTGTATCAAAAATGATATTAGTTGTTGAAAGATTTACCCGGGGAAATACCAGATAAGTATGACCCGTGAAATCTTATGAGTTCAAACAGGTTAGGGCAGGTGTTGGTTCAACTCATCGGGGCATCTTAGGAACATATATCGCCAACTTCAGAGTAAATAATACAAGCTCGAAAGTAGAGTATGGTTATCAAGGCAGAGGATGCAAATTACCAAAGGCATTATATACCCATGGAAAGGCTCACAAGGTTGTTGAATATGAAGGACACTGTCGGATAATAATCCAATAAGGGGTTTGTGGGCTCCAATGGAGTTGTTGCGAGTATCGGTACTTTATCAGAGGAAGAAACCATGCAAAGGCATTGGATTATAGGAACAACTGACTAACTCTAAGCTCAATTGCAAAGGAATTATGATTTCCAAATCAAGGGTTCACAAGCAAATGCTCTGATTAAGGATGGATACGTCGAGTAAGCTTAGGGGTACAGTCGACGACAATTGGATTGGTCGAGATCCAACTCATGTTTAAAATGACGCCTGAGCCGGAATGATGAATTCTAGGATCTGATTGAGGATTGCGAGCATTCACAACATAATAAATCAACAGAATCAACATGATAATGACAAGGGATGTCAATAGGATTTCGAGACTTATGGGATTAACCATAATGCATGCAAGCCAGAATTTCAAGAGCAATAGGCAGTTAAGGATTTTCGGAAGATCGAATGGTATTTCAAAGACTTTTGTGGAACACCTGAACAACTGGGGAGAATCAAATCCTCGGTAAGTGTGAGGATTAATTTGTAGGTGTATTCAGGCAGCAAGGAGCTGCAAGGCAGTAGGCACAAAGGATTATCGAAACAATGGCGAGTATTTCGGGGTATCTTGTAATAACAAGACCAACCGGGGATGAATGTAAGAATGACAACTGCATGTAGTTATCATAAGGGTTGATGGTGGAAGGGGAATTGCAAATGCGATGAACACAAGTTCTCGGGTTAACAGTGGAGAGTATCTTCAAGGTCTTCTGGTGCAGCAGACGATCATCGGTAATAAGGTGCTCTCCGGGTGAAAGTGATAACGAGATCCTAATATTAGATTTAGCAAAATTCATTTATCCCGAATAGAAGAGAGATCAGAGTCCCAGAGTATAGACGAGGAGTAAAAGATCCTAATACCACCCAATGGCGACGTGGGCCCGTAAGGCAGACATCCATGTTAGTAAAAGATTTGTAATGTCTAGACTCGACTTCGGTCAATGAGTGTGGAACGGGGCCTACAGGCAGTCGGCTCTGATACCAACTTGTGACGCCCCAGATTCAATCATACACTAATCATGCATGCAAACATGTACGATCAAGATCAGGGACTCACGGGAAGATATCACAACACAACTCTAAAAACATAAATAGGTCATACAAGCATCATATTACAAGCCAGGGGCCTCGAGGGCTCGAATACAAGTGCTCGATCATAGACGAGTCAGCGGAAGCAACAATATCTGAGTACAAACATAAGTTAAACAAGTTGCCATAAGATGGCTAGCGCAAACTGGGATACAAATCGAAAGAGGCGCAGGCCTCCTGCCTGGGATCCTCCTAACTACTCCTGGTCATCGTCAGCAGCCTGTGATGAGGACATCAATACCATTGTTACACCCACAGCCCCTACTGCTACATATACGGGACCAATTACTAGAGCTCGCGCACGCCAATTAAATTATCAGGTACTTTCGTTTCTTGGTAATGATTCTAATGTTCATGAGAATATGATGCTGCCTAAATTGGATACATTTGTTTTTCTTACAAATGAAGGGCCTAGCTTGGAGAAGGATGAACATTGGAGTAAGAACAAGCATGGAGATGATGCCATGCGCAAGGGGAACAAGAACGGAGTTACAAGTGATGATTTCAGGACTTTGAAGCCACCATAATGGGTGCATGAAGCCTTGGACGAAATATACAAGATGCCACTTCATAAATTTCGTCCCGAGGCTATTATAGGTGCTGCGTCACCTTTTTATTGGGCCAGGCCCACGTAATTTCGAAATACATAAGTATAGGCTATTTTTAGAGTCCGTATGTGTGGGGAAACAAGAGATAGGGTTGATTTCGGACCCCTCCACCAAGGGCCACGAAATTCCCCCTCTCTTCCTCCATATATACAGCCCTTAGGGCACCGTTTAGACTTTGGGTTTTGTTTAGATTAAAAGTTCGCCATAGCTGCAACTTCGCGTACTTCGTTTGTGTTCAACGACCAGACAAAGGCGTCACAGAACCCCACCTTGATCAATAAAGCTTTCATCTTATATTCGCAATATCCAGATTGCAATCTCAGTTTCTTGCTTGTTCTTCGTTTGCTCGCACGAAACAGACCCTCGTGGTCAGGTTGATCGTGCTCCGGCGTGGTCAATAACCTCTCGGAGTTGGTTTAGCGATTGCTAAGGCGCGACGTCCTCGCACGTTTGTAGTCGGATCGTCAAAGTCGACTTCCACCAAAGCGAAATCCATCATCTCATCGAAAGACGGGACACCTTTGCCTCTATCAAGTGGTATCAGATTTCCAGGTTGCTCGGTGAGATTTTACAGTTTTTCGTAGTTTAGATCGAGTCTGTTCTTCATACCTATAGTCCACGAAAAAGCCAAGAAAAAAAATTAGGGTTAGTTCATCCCATCCGAACCAATCTGAGCCTTTGCATAATCTTTTCTGTATTTGCTTTGTTGAATTTGCGGTTGCATCGTCGTGTCAAGTTGCTGGTCTTAGCGTCTAGTCTTTTAGAGTTTCGAGTTCTGTTCACAGGTTGTCACGTCGCTGCTGCCATATATCACCACCGCATCATCATCGTCGCTGTTGCCATATACCACCACCACATATTCACCGCCAATCCGAATCCATATCCGCCGCCATCACGCCAATCCTAGTTCACCTGCAACATATATCCGCCACCTGTCCGTGTTCCACCAGATTCAAATCCGCCACCAGTCCGAGTTCCACCAGATTCATCTCCGCCACCAGTCCTAGTCCGAGTCCAGTGATTGTTGCATTGTTCTCGATTTCCAGATCACGCGATACTCCGAGTCGTGACAGAGAAGGACTCCCCAACTTCCGAGCCATCCGCAGAAGAAAAATAGTTCCAGTTTCAAAAAAAACTAAGTTTGGAAAATTCTTGCTAGGCAGTTTTTAGACCATTTGTAGACTTTTTCGAAAAAAATTCAGAGTGTGCTCCTCCCTTGTTTACGTGTCGCGCCGTGATTTTGTTGGTGTTCTAGGCTCGCGTCTCTAGCACAGTCTAGCCTAGGACCAGCACAGTACCGTCGTTGAGCGTTTATTCAACTTTGCATCTCTGAATTGATTATTGCTGACCCTTTTTGCTACCATATTATAAGCCTTCCCAGCTCCACATACATCTACGTCGTGCGTTTGACTCTCCCTGGTAATCGCTCTATCCAAGCTTTGAGAGTTTTTGACTACAACGGTTGCCGATCACCGCCTGCTGTTGGGTAAGAACTGGTAAGAATTTGAGATTTGCTTGATGGATTTGTGACACCCACCACCACCTCTTGTTAGTTGTCTGTAGGATCATATTCTTGTGTGTTTCTATTGCTGCTAACCATGCCAGGATCACAAGCCGACGAGACTGACTGGGAGAACATGACGAATAAGGAATTGCATGATAAATTTCAGCAAATGATGAGTGGACAGGTGCAAGATGTGCTAAACAGATTTGAAGAGGCCATGGAGAAGATAGATGGCATGAAGAAGACGTTCGAAACAAAGCTCGATAACAAGTTTAATGAATTGCTCGCGCGTCTTCCGCCACCACCACCCGCTGCACCTAACGCACCTCTCCAACAACAACAACAACAACAACAATAACAACAACGCATCCTTTCGAATCAGTATGGACGAGCGAAGCGTGTTCCTATTGAGGATGGCCAAACTTCTGGTGCTGCTGTTCATGTTGTTGATGCTTGTTTGGCCCCTGCTACTGCTGCTGCTGGTACCCAGGAGGATGATGAGTATGCGGGCGATTATGAGGATGAGGTTGATCAAAATCAGCACTACGTGCAGCCACCAGCACCACCACCACCAAGTCGACCTCAGGTATATATTCGTAATGGTAGGCCTGCACCACCACCTCAGGTACGAGATGATGTCCATATTCCTAAACTGAAATTGAATATTCCACCATTTGAGGGTAGATATGTTCCTGATATATATCTTACTTGGGAGTTAGAAACTGAACAATGTTTTACATGTTTACAATATCCCGAGGAGAGATGGGTTGCTGCTGCTGTTTGTGCTTTCACTAGTTTTGCATGTGTATGGTGGTCTGAACATTGTAGATTATATCCTATTCCCGCTACTTGGGCTGCTTTGAAAACTGCTATGCGCACTCATTGGGTTCCACCATATTATCATCGTGAATTGCTTCAAAAATTGCAGCGTTTAAGACAGGGAAAAAATTCTGTAGAAGAATATTATCAGGAATTACAAACTGGCATGATTAGATGTGGTATTGTTGGGGAGAATGAAGCTATGCTTGCACGTTTTCTGGGTGGATTAAATAGAGAGATTCAGACCATTCTAGACTATAAGGAGTATACTAATATCACTCGTTTATTCCATCTTGCTTGTAAAGCTGAACGTGAAGTGCAGGATCGACAAGCATTGGCGCGAACTAACTTTTCTGCAGGCCGACCTTCATCATGGACACCGCGTGCATCTTCTACTTCAACAGCACCAGCACCTCAATCACGTGCCTCCTCCAGTCGTGATACAAGAAAACAGGCACAACCACCATTATCTGCGAAGAGCGCACCTGCTGGGCCTGCACAGAGTTCTTCTTCTTCCATGGCATCAACAGGGCACACAAGTGATATTATTTGTCGTCGTTGTAAGGGAGCAGGTCATTATGCGAGAGAATGCAAATCTCCGCGTGTGATGATTGCTACCGCGGATGGTGGATATGAGTCCGCTAGTGACTATGATGAGGAGACTTTGGCTCTTATTAAACGCGAAGAACATGGTGGAGATGATTCTGATCATGAGACGCAATACATGGCTCCTGAAGACGCTGACAGGTATGAATGTTTATTTGCTCAACGTGTTTTGAGTGTGCAGGTCACACAAGCTGAGCAAAATCAGAGGCACAATTTGTTCCATACCAAGGGAGTTGTGAAAGAACGTTCTGTGCGCGTCATCATAGATGGAGGGAGCTGCAACAACTTGGCTAGCATGGAGATGGTGGAGAAGCTTTCTCTCACGACAAGACCACATCCACATCCTTAGTACATCCAATGGTTCAACAACAGCGGCAAGGTTAAGGTAACACGTACTGTTCGTGTGCATTTTAGTATCTCTACATATGCTGATTATGTTGATTGTGATGTGGTACCTATGCAAGCATGTTCCTTATTACTTGGTAGACCATGGCAATTTGATAAAAATTCTGTACACCATGGTAGAAACAATCACTATACTCTTGTTCATAAGGATAAAAATATTACTTTGCTTCCTATGACTCCTGATTCCATTTTGAAAGATGATATTAATAGAGCTAATAAAGCAAAACAGGAGAGGAATAAGAGTGAAAATCAGATTGTGGCAAAAGAATTTGAGCAACAAATGCAGCCTAATAATAAACCATCTAGTGTTGCTTCTGAAATTAAATTGAAAAGTGCATGTTTATTTGCCACCAAATCTGATATTGATGAGCTAGATTTCAGCAAATCTGTTTGCTATGCTTTTGTGTGCAAAGAGGCATTATTTTCATTCGAGGACGTGCCTTCCTCTTTGCCTCCTGCTATCACTAACATTTTGCAGGAGTTCGCTGACGTCTTTCCACAAGACGTGCCACCGGGATTACCACCTATTCGAGGGATTGAGCATCAGATCGACTTAATTCCCGGTGCTTCAGAGCCAAACCGTGCGCCATACCGTACCAATCCAGAGGAGACGAAGGAGATTATGCGTCAAGTACAAGAGCTTCTCGACAAAGGTTATATACGCGAATCCCTTAGTCCTTGTGCTGTTCCTATTATTCTAGTGCCGAAAAAGGATGGTACATCACGTATGTGTGTTGATTGTAGAGGCATTAATAATATTACTATTCGTTATCGTCATCCTATTCCTAGGCTAGATGATATGCTTGATGAATTGAGTGGCTCTACAATATTCTCCAAAGTTGATTTGCGTAGTGGATACCATCAAATTCGTATGAAATTGGGGGATGAATGGAAAACGGCATTTAAAACTAAGTTTGGATTATATGAGTGGTTAGTCATGCCTTTTGGGTTAACTAATGCGCCTAGTACTTTCATGAGATTAATGAACGAAGTTTTACGTGCTTTCATTGGACGATTTGTGGTAGTCTATTTTGATGATATACTGATTTATAGTAGATCTTTGGAAGAACATTTGGAACATTTACGTGCTGTTTTTATTGCTCTACGTGATGCACGTTTGTTTGGTAACCTTGGGAAGTGCACCTTTTGCACCGACCGAGTATCTTGTCTTGGCTATGTTGTTACTCCACAGGGAATTGAAGTTGATAAAGCCAAGATTGAAGCTATTGAGAGTTGGCCGCATCCCAAAACAGTCACACAAGTGAGGAGTTTTCTTGGCCTCGCTGGATTCTATAGGCGTTTTGTGAGAGATTTCAGCACCATTGCTGCACCTCTCAATGAGCTTACAAAGAAAGATGTGCCTTTTCTGTGGGGTACCGCACAGGAAGAAGCCTTCACGGTATTAAAAGATAAGTTGAAACATGCTCCTTTACTCCAACTTCCTGATTTTAATAAGACTTTTGAGCTTGAATGTGATGCTAGTGGAATTGGATTAGGAGGTGTGTTATTACAAGATGGCAAACCTGTTGCATACTTTTCTGAAAAATTGAGTGGGCCTAGTCTGAATTATTCTACTTACGATAAAGAATTATATGCTCTTGTTCGGACTTTAGAAACATGGCAACATTATTTATGGCCCAAAGAATTTGTTATACATTCTGATCATGAATCTTTGAAACATATTAAAAGTCAAGCTAAACTGAATCGTAGACATGCTAAATGGGTTGAATTTATTGAGACTTTCCCTTATGTCATTAAACACAAGAAGGGAAAAGAAAATGTTATTGCTGATGCATTGTCTCGTCGCTATACTATGCTTTCACAACTTGACTTCAAAATATTTGGTTTGGAGACCATCAAAGATCAATATGTGCATGATGTTGATTTTAAAGATGTAATGCAGAATTGTAAAGAAGGAAGAATGTGGAACAAGTTTGTCGTTAACGATGGATTTGTGTTTCGTGCTAACAAGCTATGCATTCCAGCTAGCTCCGTTCGTCTTTTGTTGTTGCAGGAGGCGCATGGAGGAGGATTAATGGGACACTTTGGCGTGAAGAAGACGGAGGACGTACTTGCTACACATTTCTTTTGGCCAAAGATGAGACGGGATGTTGAGCGTTTTATTGCTCGCTGCACTACATGTCAAAAAGCTAAGTCACGACTCAATCCTCATGGTTTATATATGCCTTTGCCTGTACCTAGTGTTCCTTGGGAGGATATATCTATGGACTTTGTTTTAGGTTTACCTCGAACAAAGAAGGGGAGGGATAGCATATTTGTTGTCGTGGATAGATTCTCGAAAATGGCACACTTTATACCATGTCATAAAAGCGATGATGCTGTTAATGTTGCGGATTTGTTCTTTCGTGAAATTATTCGCCTGCATGGTGTGCCAAATACTATTGTTTCAGATCGTGATACTAAATTTCTTAGCCACTTTTGGAGATGTTTATGGGCTAAGTTGGGGACTAAACTGCTTTTTAGTACTACTTGTCACCCCCAAACTGATGGACAAACTGAAGTAGTCAATAGAACATTGTCTACTATGCTTAGGGCTGTTTTGAAGAATAATAATAAAATGTGGGAGGAATGCTTGCCTCATATTGAATTTGCTTATAATCGTTCATTGCATTCTACTACTAAGATGTGCCCTTTTGAAGTTGTGTATGGTTTCCTACCTCGTGCACCTATTGATTTGTTGCCTCTTCCATCTTCGGAGAAGGTTAATGTTGATGCTAAACAATGTGCTGAATTGATTTTAAAAATGCATGAGTTAACTAAGGAAAACATTGAGCGTATGAATGCTAAATATAAACTTGCCGGAGATAAGGGTAGAAAACATGTTGTGTTTGCACCTGGAGATCTTGTTTGGTTACATTTGCGTAAGGATAGATTTCCTGATTTGCGCAAATCAAAGCTAATGCCACGTGCTGATGGTCCCTTTAAGGTGTTAGAGAAAATAAATGATAATGCATATAAACTTGAGCTGCCTGCAGATTTTGGGGTTAGTCCCACTTTTAACATTGCAGATTTGAAGCCTTATTTGGGTGAGGAAGATGAGCTTCCGTCGAGGACGACTTCATTTCAAGAAGGGGAGGATGATGAGGACATCAATACCATTGTTACACCCACAGCCCCTACTGCTACATATACGGGACCAATTACTAGAGCTCGCGCACGCCAATTAAATTATCAGGTACTTTCGTTTCTTGGTAATGATTCTAATGTTCATGAGAATATGATGCTGCCTAAATTGGATACATTTGTTTTTCTTACAAATGAAGGGCCTAGCTTGGAGAAGGATGAACATTGGAGCAAGAACAAGCATGGAGATGATGCCATGCGCAAGGGGAACAAGAACGGAGTTACAAGTGATGATTTCAGGACTTTGAAGCCACCATAATGGGTGCATGAAGCCTTGGACGAAATATACAAGATGCCACTTCATAAATTTCGTCCCGAGGCTATTATAGGTGCTGCGTCACCTTTTTATTGGGCCAGGCCCACGTAATTTCGAAATACATAAGTATAGGCTATTTTTAGAGTCCGTATGTGTGGGGAAACAAGAGATAGGGTTGATTTCGGACCCCTCCACCAAGGGCTACGAAATTCCCCCTCTCTTCCTCCATATATACAGCCCTTAGGGCACCGTTTAGACTTTGGGTTTTGTTTAGATTAAAAGTTCGCCATAGCTGCAACTTCGCGTACTTCGTTTGGGTTCAACGACCAGACAAAGGCGTCACAGAACCCCACCTTGATCAATAAAGCTTTCATCTTATATTCGCAATATCCAGATTGCAATCTCAGTTTCTTGCTTGTTCTTCATTTGCTCGCAGGAAATAGACCCTCGTGGTCAGGTTGATCGTGCTCCGGCGTGGTCAATAACCTCTCGGAGTTGGTTTAGCGATTGCTAAGGCGCGACGTCCTCGCACGTTCGTAGTCGGATCGTCAAAGTCGACTTCCACCAAAGCGAAATCCATCATCTCATCGAAAGACGGGACACCTTTGCCTCTATCAGCCTGCACGTAGTAGTAGGCACCTCCAGTGTAGTAGTCGTCATCGACGGTGGCGTCTAGCTCCTGGGCTCCAACGTCTGGTTGCGGTATCCGAGAAGAAGAGGAAAACGGGGGAAAAGAGGGAGCAAAGCAACCGTGAGTACTCATCCAAAGTACTCGCAAGCAAGGAGCTACACTATATATGCATGGGTATATGTGTAAGGAGGCCATATCAGTGGACTGAACTGCAGAATGCCAGAATAAGAGGGGGACAACTGGTCCTATCGAAGACTACGCTTCTGGCAGCCTCCGTCTTGTAGCATGTAGAAGAGAGTAGATTGAAGTCCTCCAAGTAGCAACGCATAGCATAATCCTACATGGCGATCCTCCCATCGTCGCCCTGTGGAAAAGCGATCATCGGGTTGTCTGTGGAACTTGTCTGGGTGTGTTTTATTAAGTATCCAGTTCTAGTTGTCATAAGGTCAAGGTACAACTCCGGGTCATCCTTTTACTGAGGGACACGGCTATTCGAATAGATAAACTTTCCTGCAGGGGTACACCACATAACCCAACACGCTCGATCCCATTTGGCCGGACACACTTTCCTGGGTCATGCCCGGCCTTGGAAGAACAACACGTCGCAGCCCAACCTAGGCACAACAGAGAGGTCAGCACGCCGGTCTAACTCCTATGGCACAGGGGTCTGGGCCCATCGCCCATTGCACACCTGCACGTTGCGAGGGCACACCTGCACGCGCCGCTCAGTCGCTGACGTCAAGAAGGCTTCGGCTGATACCACGACGTCGAGTGCCCATAACTATTCCCGCGTAGTTGGTTAATGCGTATAGGCCAGTGGCCAGACTCAGATCAAATACCAAGATCTCGTTAAGCGTATTATTATGAAGTAACCGTGAACGCCGACCAGGGCTAGGTCCCACCTCCCGCCTAGGTGGTCTCAACCTGCCATGTCGCTCCGCCTCAAAGTAACAGTCAGGTGCCGTCGGGAACCCAGGCCCACCTCTACCGGGATGGAGCCACCTGTCCTTCTAGCCCCCACATCGAAATCACTTGCGGGTACTCAACGAGTCGACCCGACTTTAGTCACCATCTGTATAGTATGTATGTATAGTATAGTATATACCCATGATCACCTCCCGAGTGATCACGGCCCAATAGTATAGCAAGGCAGACTGACAAGAATGTAGGGCCAATGATGATAAACTAGCATCCTATACTAAGCATTTAGGATTGCGAGTAAGGTATAAACGACTGTAGCAACAATGACAGGCTATGCAACAGAATAGGAGTAACCGAACAGTAACATCCTACAATACTCTAATGCAAGCAGTAGAGAGAAGAAGAGGCGATATCTGGTGATCAAGGGGGGGGGGGGGGGGCTTGCCTGGTTGCTCTGGCAAGAAGGAGGGGTCGTCAACTCCGTAGTCGAACTGGGGTCGCCGGCAGTCTCGGGGTCTACCGGAAAGAAGTAACGGAGGGGGAACACATTAAATAACAAAGCAATCAAAGCATCACAAAGCGTAACATGGCAATATGCGGTGTTAGGTGTGCCCTAACGCGGTAGTAGGTGATAACAACGAACGGGGAAACATCCGGGAAAGTGTCCCCGGTGTTTCGCGTTTTCGGATAGATGAACCGGAGGGGGAAAGTTATGTGTTTGCAATGCTAGGGATGTGTGGCTATCGAACGGGCTGCGTATCCGGATTCGTCTCGTCGTTCTGAGGAACTTTCATGTACAAAGTTTTTTCATCCGAGTTACGGATTATTTTATATTAATTTTCAAAGTTTTAAATCATTTTCTGAATTTCTGGAATTTACTAAATTCGAAATTATATTAAATACTAAATATTGTGGGTACACAAAAGTGAACCTAGAAATGCGCAACAGAGGTTGACATGTGGACCGAGTTGACTGGGTCAACTGCCCAGTCAGCAGAGGCTGACTGGTGGGGCCAGGGAGCTTAGTCAGCAGGCTGACTGGACCCATTTATTGGTTTGAACAGTAACAGGGGCCCCACATGGCATTTACTGTAGTTTATAAACCAGTTTTTTTTATCTGTGAATGTCCAGATTAATTAACCATGGGCTCCATTAGTCATAGGCACAAGGGGGTAATTAGTAGTGTTTTTAGTGGCTAATCAGTCGATTAGCCGGCAGCTAAACGGCAACGGCCACCATGTGCAATAGAGGCTCGCCGGAGCAGTGCTGGAGGCAGCTGTGAGATGAGTCAAGGGCACCAGAAGGTTGCCCTTGCTCGATCCCATCTAGGGAAGCCCGTGGTGGTCGTGGGGGGGGAGGGGGGGGGGGGGGGGGGGGGGCGGGCGGAGAAGATGGTCGAGACGAGTCGTGCGGCAATGGCGAAAGCAGCAGCAGCAGCTGGTAGAGCCGGCCCAGGCGGCAGGCACAGAGGGCGAGGCGTGCCCTGGGCACGCGCGGGCATGCGGGAGCCGTGACGCGGCGCTGCCACGCAGAGGCAGGCACGGCGACGGGACGGTGTGGGGGCGCAGCTTTCGGAAGGGGGAGACGGACGGGGCCCGACGGGGAGCTCACCCCCATTGACGAGAAGAGGGCGGCGAGGCTCGGGGAGGACCGACTAAGGAGAGGCGTGGACGGGGCAGTTCGGCGCGTCGGGGGCGAGGATGACGCAGTCCAGCGAGGAGGTGGCGCCGGCAAGGTCGTGGGCGACCCGGCGAACGATAGCGAGGGCGATCCGGTGGCGTCGACGTCGATGTGGCGGCGGGGCGCCGGCGTGAGGCGGGGCGATCCGGCGACGGTGTCAGTCTCGAGCGGCGTGGGAGGTGATGGGGTCGGGGCGCTGTTTTCCCCGATCCAGATCGGGAGGGCAGAGAGGTCGTGGGAGGGGGAGTGGACCGAGAGGGGGAAAGTGGGGAAGGGATCGGGCTAGGGTTTCGATTGTGTGGGGGGTTATACAGCCAGGATGGGCCGACTGGGTCGCGTGGGTGGCCAGCTGGGCCTGCTAGCCCAGTTGGCCAGGGGGTTCTCTTTGTTTTGTTTTTGTTTGCTCCTTTTTTGTGTGTGTAATGTTTTCCTTTTCTAAATTTTCTTTTACTTCTGATCTGTTTTATTTTAGTTTCAACAAAATTGAAATGTGTCACCTAAAATAGTGTTACAATTTATGCCACTGCCACAAACAGTTTTAGCACTGAAATAAAATAGTTTTGAATTTTTTTATTATTTTAAAAGCATTTGAATAACTGTTTTGCCACTGTTTATTTATTATAGTGCATTTAAACACTTTCTAAAAGTGTGGTTTCTTCACCAATGTTACATATGATTTATTTGTCACTTTTAGAACATTTTAGTTTTGACATATGAGAACTTTTATGTGGGGACCCCGACTCATAAGTTGTGATCACCGAATACACGTGTACAGTGATCCCAGAGATTAATGCTCACTTAACACACAGAAGCTGAATAACAAGAGTCTTACATCCATACATACCGTTTTTCACAAATTATGACCATTATGGTCAAGTCTTACATAGATAAACCCACAAGGGCTGAACACCAAATAAACTTAAGCAGCGGAAATTCTTCGTTGATAAGTAGAACCCATGCCATCTGCCTTAACCCTACAGGCATTCTGACTGGGAAACATCTTAGTTCGCATGTTCGTCTCCAAAAATCTCTTCTTCGAACTCCGGTTCTTCCATGCCTGGCCAATTAAATAACCAGTGGCAAGCCAATGAGTACTTTGAATGTACTCGCAAGCAATCCATGATTGGAACAAGGCACAATAATGCAAAGATATAGCACTAAGTAGGTAGTTTGCAGAAAACTAGTTTTGCGTGCGATGACATGATCTGCCAACATGTAAAGTATGCATCATGAGAGTACAGACATCCATATGAACAAGTTACAGATATCAACATAAGCGGAGTTGGACACCAATCCAACTCGATCATCGTGTCAAGCCATCTGACTTAACCCAAATAGTTTTATCAACACGCACACGCGATTTGTAAAACTATGGACGTAGTTTAAGCAGCACCGCCCAACTGTCCTTGACCGTGGACACGGCTATTCGAATAGTTTTACACTCTGCAGAGGTTGCATACTTTACCCGCAAGATCCGGGGAACTTTCGTGTTGTCCACGACCCGCGGTACCTCAAGTACCCGGGGTAAGCACCCGATCACTATCTTTCCCAAGACGACACTAACAAGGAGTCCACTCGTTGTTCCATATCCTCACGATGTACATCATATGAGACTCACTCAAGATCGTAACATCCGAGAGGGGACACAACGGTGTATCCGGTGCCCTGTGAAAACAGTCATGGCCGCCCTACCTGGCACGACCCCGTCCCGAGAGAGAGCACCAACTCTCCCCCGTCACTAGTAATGCGGGCTCCAAGCTAGTATCGGCCTAGGTAATCAATAATGCCCTTTCCCATACAAGGGTAGAGTGGTTGCGCATGTAAGGTTGGGACAGTCGGCAAATCTTAAATCTAATCCGTTTTCAAAAACAACACACACACTTGCCTCGGTACACCACTTCGTCATCAAGTGGTTACCCATCTCATTATCTCCCTCGGGCATAAGTGGCACCCGACGGGGTTTTCAAAAAGTCTTTTGAAAATACTTTGTCTCCTTCACCATGCATATACCCGTCCCCTTTTGCGTAGCATATACTTTAGTATCCTATCTAATCCCATCGGCATAACCCTCATAAGAAGGTAGGGTCATGCACAATGCAAGTATCAACGAGGAAGTAACGGTGGCAAACCACCCCATGTGGTCACCACAGTATCATGTCTCCGATGCAAGCAATAAAAGTGCTATATGACATGCATAAAAAGGGTTTCATAGACATGGTCAAAGGGCTGCTTGCCTGTTTTAACAAAGTCTTCGAGGTCTTCAAATATCTCTGGTCCAACTCCGAGCATTTCGTCTATTTCGTCAACTATCGTAGAAAGCAACCATAATAAGCAACACAACAAGGCAGGAAATAAAAGTGCTCTAAAAATATTAATTTGACTTTTCTAGGACACCACTAGTTATATGAAAAATAACAAGACTGGTTTCATTGGAATTGGGTCAGTGGATATTTCTAAACATTTTGATATGATGGAATCAAGGGGTTTATGGATTTGCAAGAAGTGTACAGAAATATTTTTTTGAAAAATGAGCAAAGGCACCCATTTAACAAACCATGATTTTAGAAGCATCTAGGAGTTGGTTTCACTGGATTTGGATTTCAAATGAATTTCCTATGAATTTGCAAAGTTGACAAATATGAAGAAATGGCTCCTTATATTGTGTGGCACAGAAAGTATTAAGAAAAATGTTCATAAACTAAGTTATGAACTTAGAAGCATCTGGAAATGTGAATCATGGCATTTGGATCAAATTTGAGCCCTCTGTGATTTTCTAAAGTTTATGACAGAAATGGAAAAATGGGATTTGGTAATTATATGCGAAAGAAATACTTCTGGAAAAATGTTCAAATGGCAGCATGAGATAGGGCATGAATTTATAAACTACTAGAAATTTGAATCAATGGATTTGGAGCTCTGTTGAATTATTTATGGATTTTTGAAGTTGACCGGAAAAAGAAAAAGGAAACAAGGCTTTAACCTTATCCTGCGCACCAGGCGACAGATAGACCGTGGGCCGGCCCAGCCCCATGGCCGCACGGGGTGACAGAGGCGACGTCGAAGGCGCCCACGCGGAGTGCGCCTTCACCGCGGGGATGCGAGAGAGGGTGAACCCGCCTCCACTTGCCAGCGTGGCCCGGTGGCTAGGCCACTGACGAGCGGGGCCCGCCTGCAGGGCCTTCGTCTTCGTCTTCCTCCGGCGCGCTTGCCTAGCCGAGGGAGCAGAGAGCCCCGACGGCGACTTCCGGCGCTACGGAGCACCTCCGGCGACGCCCTGGCTATTGTCAGGACCCCGACTCAATGCCACATCGATCTAGCATGTAACACCTCATATCACTTTGCGGCCTCACGCACGGTATTCCCACGGGTGTCGCCTTACCTTTGCCCGGGACCGTTTGCGCCTTTTGGCACACGTATATGATAGTGTCGCTAGCATCCATATGATAAGGAGCCCGGGCTGACATGGCTAGTCGTAAACCCAAAGTGGCACAAACTTACAGGGACAGGCATCCATGACCCAGCACCGAACGTGTCGGTCATCAGCGAGTGAATCCAGGCTGTAGCACTGGGCTAGCAGGACTCCGGTGAACCGGGCTGTAGCGGGCTAACAGGACCCCGGTATTCATCGCGTGACATTTCCCGGAAGGGACAGACATAGGAACGAAGAAGGACACATGCCGGCCAACCTAAGTGTTCCGGAGCAGTAGCAAGCTACCATGGCTCAGTGGAAGCACTAGGAGACATTTCCCGACAAGAGAGGCTACTAAGGATAAACAACTAGATAGTCAGATCCCACACATACCAAGCATTTCAATAACATACACACAATATGCTCAATATGTGCAAATACAACATGGCATCACAACATGACTCTACAACTCAAGCATTATTCAATCGGCTCCGAGGAGCGAGATATTACAAACATGGGTCTCATGACCCAACATTCAGAGCATACAAGTCAAGCAGAAGCGGAAGCTTAACATGTCTGAGTACAGACATCTACAAATGAAAAAGGCTGAGAAGCCTGACTATGTACTAGATCCTGCCGAGGGCACAAGATCGTGTCTGAGGTAACAAGCTATACGTCGAAGTCCACGTGGAACTACTAGCGAGACTGAAGTCTCTCTGCAAAAACATAAAATAGGCAAACGTGAGTACAAATGTACCCAGCAAGACTTACATCAGAACTATCTACATATGCATCATTATCAACAAAGGGGGTGGTGGAGTTTAACAGCAGCAAGCCAGCTTTGACTCGGTGGCTATCCTGAACTACGACTGCATGTAACTCTTTTGAGGTGGCGCACACGAGTCCACATATTCACCATATCAATACACCACTATGGATCCGCTCCCGTCTCCCTACGAGAACGGCATCCATAGCACTCACGCTTATCTTGCGCATTTTAGAGTATCCACTTTCACTTGTCTATGAACTATACAGGCAACCCAGAAGTCCTTTTCCGCAGACACGGCTATTCGAATAGATCATATTAACCCTGCAGGGGTGTACTTCTTCACACACGCTCTCGCCACTTACCGCCATGTACACATCATGTATCTCGACAACCTTCAAGCGGAAGCCTGGCGAGGGAGTCGGCCACGACCTGACTAACCACACAAGTCTCTAGTCCAGGTTTATCGCCTATTCGGGTTCCATTCGCAAGGAGATCTGGCCGGGGTGTTGCTCACGGCCCCAAACGATGTGTGCAGGGTTTCCAAGCCCACCTCGACGGGTGGATCTATGCTTGGTACACCGTGCCATGGTGCCTAGTCTGTCCCAAGCCCACCTGTACCGGGTGCCACTTGGTAGACTACTAACACTACCTACAAACACCAGAAACTAGTTGCAACTCCTGGACAGAGATCAAGTTGATTAACAAGTCGAGAGAGCTTGGAGTGCCCGGAGCCCAATGTGTGGTAGTAACTGTTCATGGATCACAAATACAGAACTCAGTTCCTGAGGACGGTTTCAATGAGACAACCCACCATGTACTCCTACATGGCCTCTCACCGCTACCTTTACCAAATCGTGTTCACACACTTAGCTCACACACAGTAGGACATGTTCACACACCTCCGATTCATCCCCGATGAATCAGACCTGACTCAACTCTAAATAGTAGCAGGCATGACAAACAAGCATGAATGAGTAGGCACATCAAGGATCAAACAACTCCTACTCATGCTAGTGGGTTTCATCTATTTTCTTTGGCAATGACAGGTCATGCAGAGGAAAGGGGTTCAACTACCGCAGCATGTAACAGTTGAATCATTGTTGTCCTAATGCAGTAAAAGAGAGCAGGAGCGAGAGAGTAGGATTGTATCAGAATGAACAAGGGGGTTTTGCTTGCCTGGCACTTCTGAAGATAGTATAGCTCTTCATCGGTGTCATCGAACTCATCATCTGTATGCCGTCTACTGAGAGGGGACAAACACCGGCAACAGAGAAGGAACACAATCAATGCAATGCAACAATATGATGCATGAGTGTGACATGGCAATATGCTATGGTTTGAGCTAATGCAACTAGCAACCAGATTAAATGAAGTTGGTTTGAATCCAAGATTCAAATTCAAACTCCATATGTGGATATTTAAATGCCATTAATATGATTTGTGCTGAACAGCAGCTATAAGTTGTTCTAACATGCATGAAAATGGTATAGATGGATAGATTGGATTTTTCTGATCATTTTTCATATATAATTTATTTCATTTGGAGTTACGATTGAATTTCTATGATTTTTAGAAGTTTATACTATTTTCTGGAATTTTCTGAATAAGAATAAATCCAGGGAAAAGCATTACTGCGTCAGCATGACGTCAGTGTGACATTAGCAGGGCCAACAGGGGTGGCCCAGGTTGAACTGACCGGTGGGACCCGCGTGTCAGTGTCTAGGCTAATTAACAGAGTTTGTTAACGCTAAACTAATCCTAAACCTAGGTAATTAGCAGGGGCTGGCCCCACATGTCAATGACCCAGGGAAGGTCAAACCCCTGGTTAACAATGCCTAACACGCCGGCGGCTCGTCGCCGGCAATGACAGAGACGGCGAGGCAGCTCGGAAATGCTCCTCCGACGACCAAATCGGCGACGGAGATGTGCTACGTGTAGCTGGAAAAGCGCCGCATCCAGTGGTGCAAGTGGTTGGACACGGTGACACCGGAAACGACGCCGACGAGCTCGACAGCGGCGGTCGGAGTTCGTACGTTGACGGAAATGGGGCTACGGGGAACTAGGGGAGGAGCTGGTGAGTGCAACGTGCTCCTAGGGGTGCGCTGAGCGCGTTGATGAGCTCGTACACGGGTGGCAACAGTTGTGGCCGCGGCGGCGCCATGGCCGGCGGCGGTGAGGTTTCGGCTCCAACGGCTAACGCGGCTAGGAGACGAAATCGAGATCATGGAGGAAGGGGGAAAAGACGGCGGGGCTCACTGGGGGCGGAGGAGAAGGCCAGCGGCTCGGGAACGCGCCAGAGCGGGAGCACGGTCGTTGGCGATCTCGGTGACCAGAGGAGGAAGAAGACGTCGGGGACGGGGCTCCGGGGCTCTTCCCGTCGCGTGGATCGGTGGATACGGCGTAGGGGTCGACGACGGAGCTCAAAGTCACGTCGGAGAGGCACGGGGGAGGCTGTGGTCATGGCAATGGCGAGCGGTGGCGTTGGCTGCGCTTGGTGGCGCTGCGGGGAAGAGAAAACAGAGGAGGGGAGGAGCACGGGGAGAGTGAGAGGGGTCAGGGGTGTCGTGGCGCTCGGGGCCGTCTCCAGCAGCGAGCACACAGGCAGGAGGTGGCCTCGTGCGTGGAGGCGCGCGGCGAGCACGCGCCTTCGTCCTCCTGGCAGGGGAGGAAGACGACAGGGAGGAGGCCAGTGGGCTAGGCCGCCAGGTGGGCTGGCCAGCTGGGCCGCGACAGGTAGGTGGCCAGGTAACTTCTCTCTCTCTCTCTCTCTCTCTCTCTCTCTCTCTTCTAATTTACTTTCTGTTTTCTATTTTTTTTCTGTAACTTCAGGGCTTTATTAAAAATGTCAGGGAATTTCCAAAAATCATGAAACTAATCATGACTACTGTTTGGAATATATCCAACAGTAAACATTTTAGTTTATGATTATTTGAGCATTTAAAATATATAATAGCATTTAAATGCCCAAATGCAAATATTATAAGATTTAATTTAGAGCCCAAATATGTCATGGAAAAATGTGCAACACCTCTGGTTATTGATTCTAGCATTTTTCCAGAAATGACGAACATTTTTGAAAGCCATTTGGATTCACTGAAATTATTTTAGTTGAACCTGGTGGATTCCTTTTATACTAGGGTTTGAACATCCCCCATTTCAAGTTCATTTGAAAAGTTAAACATGGTGCACACATGAAGGGCTAGCCTACTACATACCAGGACTAGGGATGTGACAACTCACCCCCACTAAACAAGAATCTCGCCCCGAGATTCAAGACGTGAGGTAAGAGGAAAGGGGGGTCATGAAACTATCACAATCTTCATGATCCATTTGCCCTTCTTGAGGATGTTGACTCATTGCTTCAAATCGATCTTGACGTCTTTGCTTTCGAGATCTTCATTCAACATGATGACAAGAAGAAAGGGAAAACTCTAGAAGGATCGATCTCCTCGAAGAACGAACAACTTACGATCAACTCATGGAATGAGACATAGCAACATCACTCGAGCTGAGACACGTAACACACATCTAGAGGGATGGAGTGGAACAAATGACAAGGGTTCACTAAATAGACAACAATTCCACGCTTAAGAGGGTGGTGAACCGTTGTCGACGTAGCGAGGAGTTGGGTTGCCATGATACCATAACAGGGCACCTTAGGGAAGGTGACTCGTAGAAATATCCCCTTAAGTGGCAAAAAGAATTACCTTTGATTCAGAGATCATTGAAACTCTTTATACCAACCTAAGGCAATTCTCGAGCGATCATTTGGAGGGGTTCAGTAGAATGGCATACCCAGATTAGAATGAATGATGTGGATTACCTTGTTGAAAACAACACAAGGGATGATCTTAGTAACTGGGGAGAAGCTCAACAGTAGAGAGTGAGTCCACTATTTGAAAAGTTATAGCATAACCGAGGAAACTGAGAGCAATCCCAGTTAGTGCCGATGATAACACCTAGCGCTTGTGCGTGCTCTCAAGAATTGAGCATTTCCATATTCATCAGGGTTTTACCAATATCCGTGTCAAGGGTCCTGGCAACACAGCGTACTACCATGATGAACAGCGATGGACGATGCAGAGGCAAAGGAAGATAACCTTCTCAGATTTCACCTTAGCGGGGCCAAGGGAACAAAATCTAGATGATCGACCGAGAGACATTTGGCACTCCGCTTCTAATGTTCTCCTTGATGTGCTAGCGTAACCCATTCATAGATATGGTTTTATATCTAGAACATCAAGTAAAAGGTCGGACTTCGGGAGCACAAAAATCCATAAGGGACAACTAGGAAATAAATCCTATGAAATCTTTATGGGATGTGGCCAACTTCCTCAATCAAGATACTACAATAATAGGTCTTCCGGTTGGATGTGTTGGGCACGACATCCACTTTACCGGGTTATAAGGGACCACTATTATAGTTCTTGGGAACGTTCCAACCATCATATCTGCCTGAGATTCAGATCTGGTTGGTGTCAGGATATTCCAGATTCATCGAGTCTAGAAAGAAAAATGAAAGTTTGCAACACAAATCGACGAGACGACATTGCGTGATTCTCGGGAAATGGACTACGGTAGTAAGCTCCAAAACATGAGCTGGTTCTGCTATGAACATGTGAACACGTTGTCCAAGACAAGCATGACCACGTAGTAGTCTTATAATAAAACACTACCGAGTTCATGTGGGGAACCATCATCGAGGATATCGAAGTCCTTGTATAAGCCCCGGGTCTTAAGAAGGAGCTTCTTCTCCTAGAACAAATCAGTCAGTGGCTTGGTGTGCTAGGGATACATATAGATTGAAGGTTGCAAGTCTTCAAACCACAGAATTCTTCGCACATGTGCATGACTGATTTGGAATGATTCCAAAGTAAGCAAAATTGACTTTCTCGTATTCACAGCGGAAACTTGCATCAAATGCACATGAATTAGAGGAAGTCACTTCTTTCATTCGAACATATGCTTCATGAGCTAGCATGAAGAAATGCTTTTGAAAGTTTCCAATGCTAACTTAGATGTTCAACATGGATCATGGACAAGATGAAAATGTTGTCAATGGGCCCAACAACAAACCATCCAGGCTTCCATATAGATGGAATTCCACAATTAAGTGAACACAGTGATAGCATCGGTCAGACCAAAGGATGTAATGGTGTATACTCGAGGAATCAACCACGAGTAAGACAACATTAGGAACATCATTGGTTCTGATTTGATTTGAAGATAGCCCATACTCAAATCAAAGTTTGGACAAGACAATAGATCCAATAACTGATCACGAGGACCAATCGATGAAGATATCATCTTTCTTCAATACACACACACAAAGATATCCCTTTGGAATGAACTGAGTCGGACAAGCTTTTATCTTCCAACTCTCCAAGTTGCTGTTCAGCTTAACCAACTAGCTCAGGGTCTCCAACACAGATTCTTGGAGAAAGGGTGGTTCATAGAGAAACCATCTTGATCACGAACTCAACATAGCGGTCAAGTGACGACCTGGTGATACTTCCGAGAAGATATTCAGAAAATCACGAACCACCGATATGTTAATAAGCTCGAGAACAATCTTGCCTTTCAGAGCAAGACGGTGTACTCAAATAAGCAAGGATTGGCAAAACCCTAACTCATTGATCGAAGAGTGCACCAGGAAAATGGACTAGGTAGCACAATCGGTCTTAGAATGAGGATTCAATAACCAACACACTAAGAACTAAATTATTGTCCTTCAACTACCAAGCAACAAGGTTGCTAGGAGTATCGGTTTCACACATCATAGTTCACATGTCGGCATTCAGGTTGCAACAACACGGGAGCCGAGAAATGAATAATGAGAGTGAGAAGTATCACTGTATCAAGAGTTCATAGGATGGTGTGCAATTCCCATGATATTCCTGATATAAAGATAGTAATACTTCAAGGTAGAACAAACCAGAAGCTGGATTGCATCTTGATCTGCAGAACACAACTGCTTTGACCCAATCCTGGAAATGGAAAAGGGTACTGGAGTTTGTTTCTCCTAGTCACTCTGGAATAGAATGGCTTGATGGACCACAAGAGTAATAGGCATCGATAAACAAATGCATGCATACTCTTGACTATCAATTGATAGAAGAAGGTCAGAAGACAACTAAAGTGGGACAACTCAAAGAACGTATGATTTTCTGAGTTGTGGATGCATAGATTAGTATGTCGAACCACGTTCAACATTTCTTCCGGGTAACCCATGCGGGAAGGTAGGACTGGCAGATTCACAACATAGGATAGGAAACTCATTGAGAGCACTCTTGTTGTGATCTTTCGGTTCAAGAGAACTTCTGCCAAAATGGTTCATGGTATTTGGAAGAAGGGAATGCCACGGACCTCGAGGACTATCGCGAAGGTTACTAATAACCTAAGGGAGCTAGCAATTACTATCAACATGAAGTAAGTAGGGTGAATCTCGGGCTTCAAAACCCAGGAAAAGAATACCTGCTAACTAAATGGCATCATGGGATGCTTTCGAGAATGACGGCCAGAATCATCACACTAGGAACACAGATCATGGCTAGCGTACTAGGTGGTACTCTGAGACACCTAGGGTCATAATAATAGCTCCAATGTATACGTCGAGGCAATAGAGTACCTCAACTTACTGAGTAGTGTGGTTAATCTGGCCCAAAGGAACATCGGAAACAGGAGGAAGGGATTTGCAATGCATCAGACTATTTAGAAACCTGGGATGACTCGGACAGCATAACGACTGTAAATGCTCAAAAGATTTGAGACATGCTACAAAATGGTGGCATAACCACTCGATCATCACAATATCAAGAATCTGAGGCCAGCTATGAATACACGGAAGTAGTAGCAACTGAACTGAGGCTTAAATCCGACAATCTTATGAGTCTTCGGATTAGAAACACGTGATCCTAATAGATAGAAGAGATAGCCTAGTTCCTTAACCCCGCAGGAAAGATAGGATGACTCAGATCAGAAGGGCATAAGGTATAAAGAGTAAAAAGAGCCTTACGTTCTATCCCACAATCAATTCCCTTATATAACTAAAGAATTTCTAGACTCAACTTCGACCAGTTTGGCTTCGTAATCCTACAGGCAGTCAAGCTCTGATACCAAAGCTGTCAGGACCCCGACTCAATGCCACATCGATCTAGCATGTAACACCTCATATTACTTTGCGGCCTCACGCACGGTATTCCCACGGGTGTCGCCTTACCTTTGCCCGGGACCATTTGTGCCTTTTGGCACACGTATATGATAGTGTCGCTAGCATCCATATGATAAGGAGCCCGGGCTGACATGGCTAGTCGTAAACCCAAAGTGGCACAAACTTACAGGGACAGGCATCCATGACCCAGCATCGAACGTGTCGGTCATCAGCGAGTGAATCCAGGCTGTAGCACTGGGCTAGCAGGACTCCGGTGAACCGGGCTGTAGCGGGCTAACAGGACCCCGGTATTCATCGTGTGACATTTCCCCGAAGGGACAGACATAGGAACGAAGAAGGACACATGCCGGCCAGCCTAAGTGTTCCGGAGCAGTAGCAAGCTACCATGGCTCAGTGGAAGCACTAGGAGACATTTCCCGATAAGAGAGGCTACTAAGGATAAACAACTAGATAGTCAGATCCCACACATACCAAGCATTTCAATAACATACACACAATATGCTCGATATGTGCAAATACAACATGGCATCACAACATGACTCTACAACTCAAGCATTATTCAATAGGCTCTGAGGAGTGAGATATTGCAAACATGGGTCTCATGACCCAACATTCAGAGCATACAAGTCAAGCACAAGCGGAAGCTTAACATGTCTGAGTACAAAGGCTGAGAAGCCTGACTATCTACTAGATCCTGCTGAGGGCACAAGATCGCAGCTGAGGTAACAAGCTATACGTCGAAGTCCACGTGGAACTACTAGCGAGACTGAAGTCTCTCTGCAAAAACATAAAATAGGCAAACGTGAGTACAAATGTACCCAGCAAGACTTACATCAAAACTATCTACATATGCATCATTATCAACAAAGGGGGGTGGTGGAGTTTAACTGCAGCAAGCCAGCTTTGACTCGGTGGCTATCCTGAACTACGACTGCATGTAACTCTTTTGAGGTGGCGCACACGAGTCCACATATTCACTATATCAATACACCACTATGGATCCGCTCCCGTCTCCCTACGATAACGCCATCCATAGCACTCACGCTTATCTTGCGCATTTTAGAGTATCCACTTTCACTTGTCTATGAACTGTATAGGCAACCCAGAAGAACTTTTCCGCGGACACGGCTATTCGAATAGATCATATTAACCCTGCAGGGGTGTACTTCTTCACACACGCTCTCACCACTTACCGCCATGTACACGTCATGTATCTCGGCAACCTTCAAGCGGAAGCCTGGCGAGGGAGTCGGCCACGACCTGACAAACCACACAAGTCTCTAGTCCAGGTTTATCGCCTATTCGGGTTCCATCCGCAAGGAGATCCGGCCGGGGTGTCGCTCATGGCCCCAAACGATGTGTGCAGGGTTTCCAAGCCCACCTCGACGGGTGGATCTACGCTTGGTACACCGTGCCACGGTGCCTAGTCTGTCCCAAGCCCACCTGTACCGGGTGCCACTTGGTAGACTACTAACACTACCTACAAACACCAGAAACTAGTTGCAACTCCTGGACAGAGATCAAGTTGATTAATAAGTTGAGAGAGCTTGGAGTGCCCTGAGCCCAATGTGTGGTAGTAACTGTTCATGGATCACAAACACAGAACTCAGTTCCTGAGGACGGTTTCAATGAGACAACCCACCATGTACTCCTACCTGGCCTCTCACCGCTACCTTTACCAAATCGTGTTCACACACTTAGCTCACACACAGTAGGACATGTTCACACACCTCCAATTCATCCCCGATGAATCAGACCTGACTCAACTCTAAGCAGTAGCAGGCATGACAAACAAGCATGAATGAGTAGGCACATCAGGGCTCAAACAACTCCTACTCATGCTAGTGGGTTTCATCTATTTTCTGTGGCAATGACAGGTCATGCAGAGGAAAGGGGTTCAACTACCGTAGCATGTAACAGTTGAATCGTTGTTTTCCTAATGCAGTAAAAGAGAGCAGGAGTGAGAGAGTAGGATTTTATCAGAATGAACAAGGGGGTTTTGCTTGCCTGGCACTTCTGAAGATAGTATAGCTCTTCATCGGTGTCATCGAACTCATCGTCGATATGTCGTCTACTGAGAGGGGACAAACACCGGCAACAGAGAAGGAACACAAGCAATGCAATGCAACAATATGATGCATGAGTGTGACATGGCAATATGCTGTTGTCGGTGTACTAGAGTAGGGGTACCCTAGTATCCCGAACTTGTGCACGGGCAGTCGCAGCACCCCGCGGCAAGGCTTACCGGGTGACCGCCAAGGTCCTCCGTGGTTCCTTTGGAGCCATTCAAGAACAAAGTATTCAAGCCAAGGAGACAAGGCCCCGGCAAGAGGAGCTTGCCGGGAAGGCCAACCAAGGCATCTCAAGGGACTTGCCGCGACACGCCACGCGTCCTGGCGAGGCCCGATGAGCGACAAGCTTCCGGACGCGACAAGACAACGACCGCGGCAAGGCGCTTGCCGCGGCAAGCTACCACTCTGTACCCGCGCTCCAGCACATCCACCAACGTGTCGCCCTGGGACCTTTCCAGGCGCGTGTGGCAAGAGGCTGTGCAGCCAGCGGTGCACGGTGGCAAGCGGTGCTGACAAGATTGCCATCGTGGCAAGCGGTGGCGTCCCTGACGGTCCCTTTTTGCACTATTTGGGTGACGCAGACGGGCATTTAATGCCTTTGTCCCCTGCCGTCAGGGTTAGGTATGGTACACTGTACAGGTAGTTGTACCAACCGCAACACCTTTCCATTTTTACCCTTATCTACGTTGCCACCTGTCGGTGACCCCTTGAGCATATAAAAGGAGGCCCATGCGCAACGTAGAGGGGGGTTTGAAGGCAGAAAAACACTCACGCTTGGTCTCGTTAGCAGCTAGTGTGTACTGTAGCACTCAGCGCTCCCGAGCAAGAACTCAATACACTCAGACATGCAGCAGTAGGAGTATTATCTCTCCGGAGAGCTCCGAAGCTGGGTAAACTGCTCGTGTGCTTCGCCTCGATCTGCTCTTCGCGCGACCTCCGCCCCCCGCCGAACCGAAAGGGGCTCGGTCCGCCGGTCCCATAGGTGTCCGTGGATTAGTTTCCCCGACATCTTTGGCGCGCATCCCGAAGTGTTCAGGTTGCCGAAGGGTGTCGTTCCGCTGTGCAACAACTCCTCTCTCGACCGCATCCGTGCAATGATGCTGCTGTGCGATTCGCATGGAATTGTCCCAACTTGGCAAGAGCCTGCAGACGACGTCGTGCAGGAGTTCTTTGACGGCTTGGTAGAAGTGCCGGTTCGCTCTGATGAACAGAAAAGCCTTACTCATGACACCACCGACGCGGAGATGCAGCGCATCGCCACTAGGCTGGAAGAGGCGGCGGCAGCCGCTGCCGCGGGCGAGTTTGGATTCACCGTGGAGGAGGCAGAGGCAGCAGAGGCGGCAAGCCTTGCCGAGCGAGAGGGGCTTGCTGGTGAGGGAGAGCTTGCCGGGCCTGAAGTCGAGTCGAGCGAGCCCGCCGAGGGTGCGAGCGGCTCGTTGAAGACCAACTCCTCTTTCTCCTCATCTTCAGATAGCTCGCCGCAAGCAGAGCCCCCAGCTCCACCAAGAAGGCATCTCCGCAAGGCCAGGGACGTAGCGGGGCGGCAGACGAGTCAACAACCGCCGCGCCGCGCGACACGCTCCACCGTGGAAAGCGCTATTGCCGCGGGAGCACCTCACGCCACTGCGGCAACTGGAGCGGGGTCCTCCCGAACCACCGCTTCTGCTCCTGCCGCTCCTCATGCCGTGGCGGCGGCCGGAGCTGGGCCGTCTCAGACCACCGCCACTGCCCCCACCAAGCGGCTAAGGGAACCTACTCCTCCGCCTCGTCGCGCCGGAGGTGAGCCGGACTTCGACCTCTCCGCGCTCAGCTCCGACGAGGAAGAAGAAGAGTAAGATTCTTTGCTATATTTGTAGTTCTTCAATTCTTGCTGTTTTGTCTTGTATCCGATTTGCTTTACTCCGAACTCATTCCTTTTCAGGACTCTAGCCCAGAGAGCGGCGAAGAGAGCCAAGGTCCCAGTGATTGTCATCGAGGACGAACCTACCGCGACAGCGGGTGGTGTGTCCGAGACCACCTTGCCGGACCCGACAACTATTCCCCAAAGCAGCCCCCAGCGCAGCCCCCAGCGTAAGTATATGGTTTACTTCCCGCTGTTAGGCGCGCATGGGTGCTCTTTCTTTGCTGACATCTGACTATCGGTTTGCGTAGGAGCAGAGCAGCCTCACCAGGAGCGCTCGGAAGCCGCCTCCGACATGCCATCTGCTTCGACTACACCGCCAAGGGAAGGTTCCCCGGCAAGGGAGCGTTCTCCGGCAAGGGAGAATTTTCCGGTAAGGGAGAAGTCTCCGGCAAGGGACATCACCAGCGACCCCCTGGTGGCGGAGACCACGACTGTAGAACCCAATACAGGTAATCCTCTTGCTTGAAAACTTCCCTTCGGTTCTTCTTCTTCTGATTTTCTTTTTGGATATTTGCTTGACTTTTCTCCCTTTTCCGGCCGTCAGATCCCTCTGCCACGGAGCCGATGGAGACCGAGGTCGCCGGCAAGGAGAACGCGCGCGGCAATACTGACGACGCCGCTGCCACCGAAGAAGCAGCTGGTGCTGATGATCCCGCCGGCGAAGAGGCCGCCAAAGCTGCCTCCGCAAAAGCTGGCGAGGGGTCTGGCAATCGCACTAACGGCCCCGAGGCCGCAGGAGCGCCAGGCGCTACGCCGACCGCTGATCCCTCCGCCACTGCCGCAGCGTCAGGCTCCGAAGAGCCCCAGCCCGGTGCCTATTTGAAGGCCGGCGATGGCGTCTTCATTAAGCTCCCCTGGGCGTCAAGCTACAGGGCGCCGGTCGAAGGAGAAATCTTTGATGGAGAGGTGCTCGCCTCCGCTGGGCTGACGCTGGTTGACGCGCCGAGCAGCAGCAGTGGCGAGCCTGAGGAGGAGCGGCTGCTGCGGAAGCTGGTGTCACTCTACCGCGCTCGGCAGGCCAAGCTGGAATCCCGAGAAGCGCTTGTCGCAAAGGCGGGAGTGGACATCGAGAAGCGCGCGGAGGAGCTCCGGGTCTTAACCAGGAAGCTCTCCGGTCCCTGGCAGAGGAGCGGGAGCAACTTGCCGAAGAGCGGAAAGCCTTCCTCCTCGAGAAGGCTGAAGTTGAAGAGCAACAGCGGCTTGCCGCCGAGAATCTGTCTGCGCGGGAGGGCGAGTTGGCGCAGCGGAAGGTCAACCTCAACAACCACGAGGAGGAGCTTGCTGCGCGCGAGCAAACATTCGGCAGGGCTCTCAAGGAAGCAGAGGGGCGATGTGGCGGCGAAGAAAATCTGCGCCAACGGCGCCTACAGTGAGCCCGGCAAGCCTGAGGCGTTGGATCCGGGTGACGGCAATCTTCAGCCTATCGTCTTCCGGGGCCACGTTGCTTCAATCGTTGTCGCGCGCTACTGGGGCTTGGCGCCGGGCGGTAAATGGCTGCGGGTTTTCCTCGACAATCCAACACCAGTCTGCTCTCCATTCCTCCCACTTGCCGTGGAGCTCTCCCTCCAGATAAGCTTCCTTCTTGCCAGCCCTCGAGATCCAGGCGATTCCGCCGGATAAAGGCTCCCCTCTCTCAACTCGGGGCATAAAGAAGTGGCGAAAAAGAGCTACATTTGGATAGACTCCGACAAAGTTTTCACAGAGATGTGCGAAAACTGCCATGGTCAGAACGACATTGGGGGTGAAGTCAAGGAGGCGGAACCCGTAGGTGTTCATAATGTCGCAGAAAAACTCAGAGAAAGGCAGGCAGAGCCCGTAGTAGAAGAACAACGTGAAGAAGGGATATCCATTCGGATCCAGTTTCGAAGCGACGGCTGAGAGTACCTTCATGCGCGGATGCGCTCGCGTCTCCGTCGACCAGAAGAGGTAGTAATACTCCCTCAGCTCCTTCGCGGCGAGCTTGGGGGGGAAGGTTGCCCGCTCCTTTGCAGCGCCGCGAGCCGCTGCGCCTCGGTCGACTTCACGACCTTCCCCTTGTCGACTTTCGGAGCCATGGCGGAGGTGGTGGGGGAGATCGACGGCGTTGGCGGTGCTGGTGGTGATGGAGGGCGGAGCGCTGCTCTCTTTCAGCTTTGGGAAGAAAGGAAGGGGCGGCGGAGGTTTCTGAGATTGGAATAGCAACTGGCGGAATGGGCGAACTGCCCCTGTTTCCCCTGCTTATAAAGAGGGAGGGGGCGGACGTTCCGTCTTTCCGAATAAAGAAACCACCCACGATATCTCCCACGACGCCGCATTCGACGCATGCCGTTCGGGGAGGGCGCGGTGGATACGGAGTAAGATACGGCATAACCCAGGCCGCGCGTGCCCATGCCCTGCGTTGGGCCTAGCCCAACATCGCTCGGCACCGTGTGTGGCCCAGGCCCGGGGGCTCCTGTCGGTGTACTAGAGTAGGGGTACCCTAGTATCCCGAACTTGTGCACGGGCAGTCACAGCACCCCGCGGCAAGGCTTGCCGGGTGACCGCCAAGGTCCTCCGTGGTTCCTTTGGAGCCATTCAAGAACAAAGTATTCAAGCCAAGGAGACAAGGCCCCGACAAGAGGAGCTTGCCGGGAAGGCCAACCAAGGCATCTTAAGGGACTTGCCGCGACGCGCCACGCGTCCCGGCGAGGCCCGGTGAGCGACAAGCTTCCGGACGCGACAAGACAACAACCGCGGCAAGGCGCTTGCCGCGGCAAGCTACCACTCTGTACCCGCGCTCCAGCACATCCACCAACGTGTCGCCCTGGGACCTTTCCAGGCGCGCGTGGCAAGAGGCTGTGCAGCCAGCGGTGCGCGGTGGCAAGCAGCGCTGACAAGATTGCCATCGTGGCAAGCGGTGGCGTCCCTGACGGTCCCTTTTTGCACTATTTGGGCGACGCAGACGGGCATTTAATGCCTTTGTCCCCTACCGTCAGGGTTAGGTATAGTACACTGTACAGGTAGTTGTACCAACCACAACACCTTTCCATTTTTACCCTTGTCTACGTTGCCACCTGTCGGTGACCCCTTGAGCATATAAAAGGAGGCCCATGCGCAACGTAGAGGGGGGGGGTCGAAGGCAGAAAAACACTCACGCTTGGTCTCGTTAGCAGCTAGTGTGTACTGTAGCACTCAGCGCTCCCGAGCAAGAACTCAATACACTCAGACATGCAGCAGTAGGAGTATTATCTCTCCGGAGAGCTCCGAAGCTGGGTAAACTGCTCGTGTGCTTCGCCTCGATCTGCTCTTCGCGCGACCTCCGCCCCCCGCCGAACCAAAAGGGGCTCGGTCCGCCGGTCCCATAGGTGTCCATGGATCAGTTTCCCCGACAGCTGTGGTTTGAGCTAATGCAACTAGCAACCAGATTAAATGAAGTTGGTTTGAATCCAAGATTCAAATTCAAACTCCATATGTGGATATTTAAATGCCATTAATATGATTTGTGCTGAACAGCAGCTATAAGTTGTTCTAACATGCATGAAAATGGTACAGATGGATAGATTGGATTTTTCTGATCATTTTTCATATATAATTTATTTTATTTGGAGTTACGGTTGAATTTCCATGATTTTTAGAAGTTTATACTATTTTCTGGAATTTTCTGAATAAGAATAAATCCAGGGAAAAGCATTACTGCATCAGCATGACGTCAGTGTGACATCAGCAGGGCCAACAGGGGCGGCCTAGGTCGAACTGAGCGGTGGGACCCGCGTGTCAGTGTCTAGGCTAATTAACAGAGTTTGTTAACGCTAAACTAATCCTAAACCTAGGTAATTAGCAGGGGCTGGCCCCACATGTCAATGACCCAGGGAAGGTCAAACCCCTGGTCAACAATGCCTAACACGCCGGCGGCTCGTCACCGGCGACGACAGAGACGGCGGGGCAGCTCGGAAATGCTCCTCCGACGACCAAATCGGCGACGGAGATGTGCTACGTGTAGCTGGAAAAGCGCCGCATCTAGTGGTGCAAGTGGTTGGACACGGGGACACCGGAAACTACGTCGGCGAGCTCGACAGCGGCGGTCGGAGTTCATACGTTGACGGAAACGGGGCTACGGGGAACTAGGGGAGGACCTGGTGAGTGCAACGTGCTCCTAGGGGTGCACTGAGCGCGTTGATGAGCTCGTACATGGGTGGCAATAGCTTTGGCCGCGGCGGCGCCATGGCCAGTGGCGGTGAGGTTTCGGCTCCGACGGCTAACGCGGCTAGGAGACGAAATCGAGATCGGGGAGGAGGGGAAAAGACGGCGGGGCTCACTAGGGGTGGAGGAGAAGGCCAGCGGCTCGGGAACGCGCCGGAGCGGGAGCACGGTCGTCGGCGATCTCGGTGACCAGAGGAGGAAGAAGACGTTGGGGACGGGGCTCCGGGGCTCTTCCCGTCGCGTGGATCGGTGGAGACGGCGTAGGGGTCGACGGCGGAGCTCAAAGTCACGTTGGAGAGGCACGGGGGAGGTTGTGGTCGTGGCAACGGCGAGCGGTGGCGTCGGTTGCGCTTGGTTGCGCTGCAGGGAAGAGAAAACAGAGGAGGGGAGGAGCACGGGGAGAGTGAGAGGGGTCAGGGGTGTCGTGGCACTCGGGGCCGTCTCCAGCAGCGAGCACACAGCAGGAGGTGGCCTCGCGCGTGGACGCGCGCGGCGAGCACGCGCCTTCGTCCTCCTGGCAGGGGAGGAAGATGACAGGGAGGAGGCCAGTGGGCTAGGCCGCCAGGTGGGCTGGCCAGCTGGGTCGCGACAGGTAGGTGGCCAGGTAACTTCTCTCTCTCTCTCTCTCTCTCTCTCTCTCTTCTAATTTAGTTTCTGTTTTCTATTTTTTTCTGTAACTTCAGGGCTTTATTAAAAATGTCAGGGAATTTCCAAAAATCATAAAACTAATCATGACTACTGTTTGGAATATATCCAACAGTAAACATTTTAGTTTATGATTATTTGAGCATTTAAAATATTTAATAGCATTTAAATGCCCAAATGCAAATATTATAAGATTTAATTCAGAGCCCAAATATTTCATGGAAAAATGTGCAACACCTCTAGTTATTGCTTCTAGCATTTTCCAGAAATGATGAACATTTTTGAAAGCCATTTGGATTCACTGAAATTATTTTAGTTGAACCTGGTGGATTCCTTTTATACTAGGGTTTGAACATCCCCCATTTCAAGTTCATTTGAAAAGTTAAACATGATGCACACATGAAGGGCTAGCCTACTGCATACCAGGACTAGGGATGTGACAGCTATGGATGAGCTCAGCGCCGAACGCCGCATCCATTCAAGTATGCCACGGCTGCCGGGGATGGTCGAGGCAACGACGGTTTGGACGCTGGCAGACGGTGGCTTCAGACAAGATTGGAGACGGCGCTACGGTGCGCCCTCGGACGAGGGAAAGAGCGTGGGAGCTCCGCCTTGCTCCCGGGAGCCTGCTAGTGGAGAGAGGAGAGGGAGAAGAGCTCGGGCTCGGCTGAATTTAGGTGGATGCCGGCGGCGGCTCTACGGCCATGGAGGGCTATGGAGGGCACAGGAAGAGGAGTGAGCCGGTCGGGATGACGCGCAGGAGGGAGAGAGAGCCATCGGAGGCCAAAGAGGGCTCGGGGTGGCCTTTAAGGGAAGCGGGCGAGGTGCACCGTGAGCTCATGTGCCGGCGAGGCTGTTGCCATCGCTGCAAGCTACAGGGGCTCGTAGCGAGGTGTCGGGGGTGCTCATGGGGTCAGTCCAGGGCGAGGGGAGTGAAAAGAGAGAGAGAGCAGGGGGGCCAGGGGGCACCACGCGTGTGAGCGTGCTTACTCGTGCGCTCGGGCGGCTGGCGCGCGTGCGAGCTGGGGCAAGAGGAGGGAGAACGACGAGGGGGCCGACCAACTACCGTGCTGTGGACGCCGAGGCGCATCATCGGGCGTGCTGGGGAGGCCCGAGGTGGTTGGCAGGGGGCGGTTACAGTGCGGGAGCGCACTGTAGCGCGCTCCAGAGCGTGCAAATGGCCGGCATGCCATTTTATATGCATGGTGGGCACGTCCATTGGTGTCTAGCAGGTGTGGGAGAGAGTAAAGAAAGGAGAGGGAGCCTTGGATGCTCTGGAGCGGCTCTGGTGAGAAAGGAGGGGTGAGGGAGAAGGGTGCGATGGCTGTCCAGAGGGGTAAATGAGGAGGTTTCACCCCTCAATCATTGAGATGAGATGCAACCATTGTTACTGGGGGTAGAGGAGGACTTGGAGGAGCTGTGGTAAAAAGTTGAGGCCATGGAGAAGAGTGGAAGTGGTCAAAACAGGGGTTTTAGTAAAATGGAAGAAGGTGTTTGATATTGGTTTGGGCAAGTAGTTGATCTCCATTTGTCATGAGGCTTGACAGGGTCAAATGGTATGAGAAAATAAGAGGTTCCACCAAGATTGAGTTCATTTGGGAAAAGTTGCCAATGCAACTTTTGTAAACACTAGAAATCAACAGAAATGGACTCTCCAAGATTTAGTCATGCAAATCTGTTCTCCTTGATGCACCACTTGGTGTAGTAACATCATTTGAGGTTATGAACATGTCCACAAAAGTTGAGATCAAAAGGAGAAAGTTGCCAATGTAGAGTTTTTCAAATTTGGTTCTGGACAGGAAGGGTTTTGGGGCACTTTGATCAATATAACAATTTCTCCAACTTGAGCCATTTGGTCTACATGAATGATTAGACCATTTGAGCATGTTCACAATTCAAAATGGACAGAAATGGTTTTGAGGGGATTTCATGGGGTTATACTATTCTCCATGACATGATACTTGTCAAGATCATCAAACATGTCATATGTGACATGATAGAATTTTCTGGGAATTTTTGGAGAATATTTCCTTTGTAAATATTTCAAAAGCTTGAAATATCCAAAATGGGGTTTTGAGGGATTTGACCAATATTTTGAACATGACCATGTGCTGAAACTCATATATATGGAAAATATATGTCCACTGAGTTTCCCTGATTTTTCTCAAATATTTTTGAAGCTTTAAAATAATTTTAACCTATTAAAGACCATTTCTAGACTTATGAAAAAGCCTTTAAATAAAATAGTAAAACAACTTTTAAAATAATATTTTTGTGGTTTCTGGGAGTCCTATATGTAATAGGGTTCAAATATAAATCTGAAATATTTTTCACACCCTTAATTAAGTACTTGTACTTCAAGTCTCGATTCAGGGGTTTTTGAAAAGCCTAATTTAGAAAATACCTTTTGGCCAAAATATTTTTGTAAGAAAATACTATTCTGTCCTATACACATGGCATGATCATTGGGAAAGGTTTTTGACCAAGGAGAAGGAGTATAAGAGTTGGAGGATTTATTTGATTTTTAGAGCACTTGCAACCAACACACAGAAATCAAATCAAGCAAAGACCAAAACACTCAAAAGTTTTTGTCAAACCACATTTTATCATGATTTATTAGCTTAAGTGTTGTGGCATGAAAATCAGGGTGTGACATTTTATTGTTTGCTTGATTTTAAATTTGAATTCGAACCGGTTTCGAACTAACGCGATGTTATCAACAGTAACCGAGGTGACATGGCATCATTAGCAGGGAATTACTATAGTCTAATTATCCGGGCGTCACACATGGGCATCCCCAAGCTTAGGCTTTTGCCACTCCTTATTCCATAGTCCATCAAATCTTTACCCAAAACTTGAAAACTTCACAACACAAAACTCAACAGGAAATCTCATAAGCTCCGTTAGTGAAAGAAAAGAAAACCACCACATAAGGTACTGTAATGAACTCACTCTTTATTTATTTTCGTGTTAAACCTACTATATTTCAAGTTCTCTATGGTTCATACCACTTAATACTAGCCATAGATGCATCAAAATAAGCAAACAACACACGAAAAACAGAGCTGCACGGCGTAATAGAGCTTGTCCTGAGTGGGGGATATAAGCACTGCGCCAGCCCCCGCGCCATGTCGCGAGAATGCTCCATCGAAGTACATGACCCAGCCATCTGGTGCCTCACTTCCTGGGGAAAGCGACCGATCCTCGCCTGCTTCGAGCCGTGGCGCCTCTGTCCATGCTACCACAAAATCTGCAAGTGCGGCTCCTTTGACGACCCTGGTTGTGCTGAATTCCAACTGAAACGCTTGCAGCTCAATGTTCCATTCGGCAACCCTTCCGGCGGAATTAGGGCTCCTAAGTACCCTTTCCAGTGGGTAGGCTGAGACGATCTTGATGGGGTGACCTTGAAAGTAGTGTCGTAATACGGGAGGCCACCAATAGTGCGAGCAAGAGCTTCTGAGGCCTGGGGTATCGTGCCCTTGCATCCCGCAGCACCGTGCTGACGAAGTACACCGGATGCTCGACGAGGGTGGGCATGATGACGAGGTCAGTGCCCTCCGGAGGGTTAGGCACCTCCTGAGACGACGGAGCCCCCAACACCTGGCTGCCTGGCACGGCCTCTTTATCCCTAGGGGCATCTTCCTGCTGAGGCTGGTCTCCATCTGCCAAGGCAGTGGTCTTCGTGAGGCCTCCTTGGTCTTGTGCTGCCGTGGCCGGGGCCGTGGACGGTCGTGAGGCAGCCTTGACATGGCGCTCCTCCCGAACCGCCACTAGAGCTGCACTGGTGGAGTAGGGTGTGGCGGCGAGGTAGAGCACCAGGGGCTCAAGAGGGCGTGGTGCCACCATCACAGGAGGGCTGGTCAGATACTTCTTGAGGTCTTGAAACGCTTGGTCGGCCTCCTGTGTCCATTCAAACGGGCCCTTCTTCTTCATCATCTAGAAGAAAGGCAAGGCACGCTCCCCCAGCTTGGAGATGAAGCGTCCTAACGCAGTTACGCGTCCGGCGAGCTTCTGCATTTCTCTGAGGGTTTGCGGTGGACTCATGTCTTTGATTGCCTTGAACTTCTCCGGGTTGGCCTCGATCCCTCTGTGGGACACGAGGAAGCCCAGATGCTTGCCAGAAGGGACGCCAAACACGCACTTCTCCGGGTTGAGTTGCACGTCCACCTTGAGGAGGCTCACGACGGTCTCCTCCAGATCCTGGATCAAGGTCTTCGCCTCCCGAGACTTCATCACAATGTCATCAACATAAGACTCGGCATTTTTCCCGAGCTGCCGGCCTAAGGCGATGTGCATCAGCTGCTGGAAGGTTGTGCCCGTGTTGCGCAACCCGAACGGCATGCAGGTGTAGCAGTATACCCCACATGGGGTCTGGAAGGCCGTCTTCTCCATGTCTTCTACCGCTATCTTGATTTGGTGATAGCCCAAAAACGCATCCAAGAAACACAGTAGGTCGCACTCAGCAGTGCAATCGATGAATTGGTCGATGCGGGGGGGAGCGGGAACGGATCTTGAGGGTAGGCCTTGTTGAGGTTTGTGAAGTCGACGCACATGCACTCTTTCCCCCTTTTTCGGCTCAACAACTGGGTTTGCCAGCCACTCAGTGTAGAGAACCTCGCGAATAACACCTGCCGCCTCCAACTTGCGGGTTTCTTGGACAATGAAGGCCTGCTTCTCGGTGGACTGCCGCCTTGCTTTCTGCTTCACGGGCGTACGTTGGGGCACACATTTAGGTGATGCTCAATCACCTGCCTTGGGACCCCCACTAGCTGCTTGGGTTCCCATGCGAACACACCCTTGTTCAAGCGCAGGAACTTCACCAGCGCCTCCTCTTGGTCGGGGTCAAGATTGGCACCTATGGTAAAGGTGGCGCCTGAGGACCCGTCCTCCTCAATGGGTACCTGCTTGGTCTCCGCCTTGTCTTGGTGAACAGCTGCTTCTTCTTGGTTGGCGCAGCCTCCTTGGCCTTGGAGGTGTCCGTACCAGAAGGCTGCGCTGCTGCGGCTGTCTTGAGGGCGAGCTTGAGCGCCAGCAGAGCATCCTTGGTGTCTCTAGCTACGGTGAGGACGTCGCTGCTCCCGGGCATCTTCATGAGGTTGTAGGTCGGATGGGTTGCTGTCATGAACTGAGCCAAGGCGGGGTATCCTAGGATGGTGTTGTACGGGAGGCCGATGTGGGCGATGTCGAAGTTGACCACCTCCGTGCGGAAGTTGTCATGGGTGCCGAAGGTCACAGGAAGGCGGAACTGCCCCAAGGAGCTGGAGGAACCGCCTCCGACGCCCGAGAAGGGCTTGATGGGTCGGAGCCGTTCTTGCGGTACATGGAGGAGGCTGAAGGCCTCCACCGAGAGCACGTTGAGGCTGGCGCCGCCGTCGATGAGGGTCTTGGTGATGGCCACCTAGCAGATGGTGGGCGAGCAAAGCGTTGGGAGCACACCCGAGCAGGCGGTGTTGACGGGGTGATCGCCCGAGTTGAAAGTCAGGTCGGCTTTGGGTGCCGCCCAACCCGGAGGATCTCCTTGTCGTGTGAGGGCGGCGCCGATCCGGCGGAAGAACGGCTTGGCGTGGCAGTCTGAGGGTGGCGCCTGCGAGCCGCCCAGGAGAGCTGCGACTACCGGGGGCGCCGGCGTAGCATAGTGGGTGAGGAAGAGGTTGCGCAGCTCCTCCCAGGAGGCCACAGAAGATGTTGGCAGGTTGAGCAGCCAAACGCGCGGGACGCCGGTGAGGGCCATGGGAAACCAGTTGGCCATGACCTTGTCATCGCCTCCGGCCTTGAGGATGGCCTCCTCGTATGCCATCAGGAAAGCCAATGGATCCGCCGGGCCGTTGTAGCGCGGAGGCATCTCTGGCTTGAACTTGTGCAGCCACTGCACCTGCCGCAAGGCGGGGGTCACGGCTCGGAGCCCCCTGGCCCCAGTGCTGGCATCGGTTGCCGGAGCCGAAGGCGCGTTGTCTGCCATGAGGGCGAAGCACGGTGTTGGTGGAGAGCGAGCCAACGGAAGGGAGAGATCCGGCACACCCCTACCTGGCACCCCAAATGTTGGATATCGGGTTCCGGCAAAACCCTTAAGGTTCGAACTCTGGGGTGCGCAAGAAGATCTTCTCCCTATCGAAACACGCCCACAACCTCGCCGCAATTCTAAGCTAGCACGATGAACATCACAAGAGACACGAGGTTTATACTGGTTCGGGCCACGGTTGTGGTGTAATAGCCTAATCCAGTGTGTGGTGTGGTGGATTGCCTCTTGGGCTGATGATGAACAGTACAGATGAAGAACAGCCTAGCGATGATGAACAGTACAGATGAAGAACAGCCTTGCCTCTTGGGCTGATGATGAACTTCCCCTTGCTACGGTGGTGGCTAGCCCTATTTATAGAGGCCCTGGTCCTCTTCCCAAATATTAAGCGGGAAGGGAGCCAACAATGGCCATTTTGAAAGGGGACAGCTAGTACAAGCTATCCTGACTAAAGGTGGTCTTCGTCTGCCAAAGGCACTGGTGATGACGCCGTCTTGGGCTCCACGGTGACCTCCGCCCTGCCGCTTGCTACGTCTTGAGCTTCCGTTGGGTTTCCTCGAAGAGGAGAGGGTGATGCGGCAATAGTAGCGTAAGTATTTCCCTCAGTTTTTGAGAACCAAGGTATCAATTCAGTAGGAGGCTCCTCAAAAGTCCCACGCACCTACACAAACAAACTGAGAACTCGCAACCAACGCAATAAAGGGGTTGTCAATCCCTTCACGGCCACTTGCGAAAGTGAGATCTAATAAAGATAGTATGATAAGATAAATATATTTTTGGTATTTTATAATATAGATGCAAAAAGTAAAGATACAAATAAAAGTAGATTGAAAGCAAATATGGTAAGAGATAGACCTGGGGGCCATAGGTTTCACTAGTGGCTTCTCTCAAGATAGCATAAGTATTACGGTGGGTGAACAAATTACTGTCGAGCAATTGATAGAAAAGCGCATAGTTATGAGATTATCTAGGCATGATCATGTATATAGGCATCACGTCCATAACAAGTAGTCCAACTCCTGCCTGCATCTACTACTATTACTCCACACATCGACCGACTCCTGCCTGCATCTAGAGTATTAAGTTCATAAGAACAGAGTAACGCATTAAGCAAGATGACATGATGTAGAGGGATAAACTAAAGCAATATGACATAAACCCCATCTTGTTATCCTCGATGGCAACAATACAATACGTGCCCTTTCTGTCACTGGGTAAGGACACCGCAAGATTGAATGCAAAGCTAAGCACTTCTCCCATGGCAATAAAGATCAATGTAGTAGCCCAAACCAAACTGATAATTCGAAGAGACTTGCAAAGATAACTCAATCATACATAAAAGAATTCAGAGAAGATTCAAATATTATTCATAGATAAACTTGATCATAAACCCACAATTCATCGGATCTCGACAAACACACCGCAAATAGAGTTTACATCGAATAGATCTCCACAAGAGAGGGGGAGAACATTGTATTGAGATCCAAAAAGAGAGAAGAAGCCATCTAGCTAATAACTATGGACCCGTAGGTCTGTGGTAAACTACTCACAACTCATTGGAGGGGCAAGGATGTTGATGTAGAAGCCCTCCGTGGTCTATTTGCCCTCCGGCAGAGTGCCGACGAAGGCTCCAAGATGGGATCTCGTGGATAAAGAAGGTTACGGTGGTGGAAATTGTGTTTCGTCTGCCTCCTAGATGTTTTCGGGGTACATAGGTACATATACGAGGAAGAAGTACGTCGGTGGCCGCCCGAGGGGCCCATGAGACAGGGGCGGGCCCTATAGGGGGGGGGGCGCCCTCCTATCTCGTGGGAGCCTCGGCAGCTTCTTGGCTTGCACTCCAAGTCCTCTGGGTCACGTTCGTTCCAAAAATCATGCTCCCGAAGGTTTCATTCCGTTTGGACTCCGTTTGATATTCCTTTTCTTCCAAATACTGAAATAGGCAAAAAAAACAGCAATACGGGCTGGGCCTCCGGTTAGTAGGTTAGTCCCAAAAATGATATAAATGTGTAAAACAAAGCCCATAAACATCCAAAAGGGGTAATATAATAGCATGGAACAATCAAAAATTATAGATATGTTGGAGACGTATCAAGCATCCCCAAGCTTAATTCCTGCTCGTCCTCGAGTAGGTAAATGATAAAAAAGAAATTTTTGATGTGGAATGCTACCTAGCATAATTCTCAATGTAATTTTCTTTATTGTGGCATAAATGTTCAGATCCAAATGATACAAAATAAAAGCTTATAAAACATAAAAATAATAATGCTTCAAAGCATACTAACAAATAATCATGTCCTATCAAAATAGCATAGCCAAAGAAAGCTTATCCCTACAAAATCATATAGTTAGGCCATGCTTCATTTTCATTACACAAAATACTCCCATCATGCACAACCCCGATGACGAGCCGAGCAATTGTTTCATACTTTTTAACGCGCTTCAGCTTTTTCAACTCTTATGCAATACATGAGCGCAAGCCATGAACATAGCACTATGGTGGTATATGGTGGTGGTTGTGAGGACAAAAAGGGAGAAGATAATCTCACCTCAACTAGGCATATTAACGGGCTATATAGAGATGCCCATTAATAGATATCAATGTGAGTGAGTAGGGATTGCCATGCAACAGATGCACTAGAGCTATAAATATATGAAAGCTCAACAAAAGAAACTAAGTGGGTGTGCATCCAACTTGCTTGCTCACGAAGACCTAGGGCATTTTGAGGAAGCCCATCATTAGAATATACAAGTCAAGTTCTATAATGCAAAATTCCCACTTAGTAAATGAAAGTGACAACATAGGAGACTCCCTATCATGAAGATCATGGTGCTGTTTTGAAGCATAAGTGTGGAAAAAGAGATAGTAGCATTGTCCCTTCTCTCTTTTTCTCTCATTTATTTTATTATTTTCTTTTCTTTTCCTTTTTTTATTTTTTTTCTTCTTTTTTTCTTTGGCCTTTCTTTTTTTTTCTTTTTGGCCTTTCTCTTTTTTTCTTTTTGTAAAGTCCGAAGTCTAATCCCGACTTGTGGGGGAATCATAGCCTTCATCATCCTTTCCTCACTAGGACAATGCTCTAATAATGAAGATCATCACACTTTTATGGATTTACAACTCAAAGCTAGAACAAGATATAACTCTATATGAATGCCTCCAGCGGTGTACCGGGATATGCAATGAACCAAGAGCGACATGTATGAAAATTATGAAAGTGGCCTTGCCACAAATACGATGTCAACTACATGATCATGCAAAGAGCGGTATGGCAATGATGGAACGTGTCATAATAAACGGAACGGTGGAAAGTTGCATGGCAATATATCTCGGAATGGCTATGGAAATGCCATAATAGGTAGGTATGGTGGCTGTTGTGAGGAAGGTAAATAAAGGGTTCATGATACCGGTGAGAGTTGCGCGGTAATATAAAGGCTGGCAAACTAGAAGGATGAGTGTGCATATATCCATGGACTCGCATTAGTCAAAAGAACTCATATACTTATTGCAAAAGCCTACTTATCCCTCGAAGCAAAGTACTACTGCGCATGCCCCAAGAGGGATAGATTGGTAGGAAAAGAGCGTCGCTCGTCCCCGACTGCCACTCATAAGGAAGACAATCAAAAGAGCACCTCATGCAACAAATTTGTCACACAACTTTTACCATACGTGCATGCTACGGGACTTGCCAACTTAAAAAAATGTATTTCTCAATTTAATAATTACCCACTAGCATGACCCTAACATTACTACCTTTATATCTCAAAACAATTATCAAGCATCAAATTGATCATAGCATCCAATTCTTTTTCTATGATAGTTTTTATTATACCCAACTTGGATGCTCATCATTCTAGGACCAACTTTGTAACCATAGCAAATACCATGTTGTTCTAAAAGACTCTCAAAAAGATATAAGTGAAGCATGAGAGACTAGAAATTTCTTCAAAATTAAGACACCACCGTGCTCTAAAAGAATATAAGTGAAGCACTAGAGCAAAACTATCAAGTTCAAAAGATATAAGTGAAGCACATGGAGTATTCTAGCAAATTCTAATCAAATAGGCTTCTCCCAAAAGGTGTGTCCAACAAGGATGATTGTGGTAAACTAAAAAGCAAAGCTAATATAATACACGATGCTCCAAGCAAAACACATATCATATGAATAAAAATATAGCTCCATGTAAAGTTACCAATGAACGAAGACGAAAGAGGGGATGCCTTCCCGGGGCATCCCCAAGCTTAGGCTTTTGGCTATCCTTGAATATCTTGGGGTACCATGGGCATCCCCAAGCTTAGGCTCTTGCCAATCCTTATTCCATAGTCCATAAAAGCTTTACCCAAAACTTGAAAACTTCACAACACAAAACTCAACAGGAAATCTTATAAGCTCTGTTAGTGAAAGAAAACAAAACCACTGCATAAGGTACTGCAATGAACTCATTCTTTATTTTTTTGTGTTAAACCTACTGTATTCCAACTTCTGTATGGTTCATAAACTATTTTACTAGCCATAGATGCATCAAAATAAGCAAACAACACACGAAAAACAAAATCTGTCAAAAACAGAACAGACTGTAGCAATCTGTAACTAACGCAAACTTCTCGAACTCTAAAAATCCTACCAAAATAGGAAGTCCTGGAAAATTTGTTTATTGAACAGCATCAAAAAGAATCAACGCAAAAGCACATGTCTGTGATTTCACAAAATTATATTCTTGTGTGCAAAGTTTCTGTTTTTCAGCAGAATCAAATCAACTATCATCATAGGTTATCCTATAGGTTCTACTTGGCACAAACACTAATTAAAAGATAAAAACACATCTAAACAGAAGGTAGATGCAAGATTTTTTACTAAACAGGAGCAAAAACAGCAAACATAAAGAAAATTGGGTTGCCTCCCAACTAGCGCTATCGGTTAACGCCCCTAGCTAGGCATAAAAGAAAAGATAGATCTAATGGGTGCCATCTTTGGCACTAAATTCATAAGTAGCCCGCATGATGGATTCATAAGGTAATTTGACTTTCTTTCTTGGAAAGTGCTCCATGTCTTTCTTTAATGGAAATTGAAATCTAATATTCCCTTCCTTCATATCAATAATCGCACCAATCGTCCTAAGGAAAGGTCTACCAAGAATAATAGGGCAAGAAAGATTGCAATCTATATCAAGAACGATAAAATGCACGGGCACCAAATTTCTATTTGCAACAATAAGAACATCATTGATCCTTCCCATTGGTTTTTAATGGTGGAATCCACAAGGTGCAAATTTAAAGAGCAATCATCAAGATCATAGAAACCTAGAATATCACATAAAGTTTTCGGAATCGTGGAAACACTAGCACCCAAATCAAACAAAGAAAAACACTCATAATCTTTAATTGTAATCTTTATAGTAGGTTCCCACTCATCATTAAGTTTTCTAGGTATAGAAACTTCCAAATTAAGTTTTTCATCATAAGATTGCATCAAGGCATCAACAATATGTTTGCTAAAAGCTTTATTTTGACTATAAGCATAAGGAGAATTAACAACGGATTGCAACAAGGAAATACAACCTTTTAAAGAGCAATTATCATAATCAAATTCCTTGAAATCCGAGATAGTAGGTTCAATGTTATTAGAAGTTGAGGACTCTCCAATCTCACTTTTACCAATTTTAGCATCAAGATCTAAAGACTCCGAATTCTAGGGACGCCTTCTAGGCAAAGTTGATTCATCATCAGTCCCATAATCATCAAAATTCATATTGCAAAACATAGATCTAATAGGAGACGCATCAATAACTTTAAGATCCTCATCATTATTTTCATGTAATTTTTCTGGTTTAGCGACCATCTTATTGACTAAGGTGGCTTGCTTATCAGAAATTTTGGCTATAGCATTTTCAAGACGGGCAATTTGAGCATTAACACCATAAAATTCTTTATTCATATCATCAAGCTCTTTGTTCATAAACCCCAAAAAACCTTTTTGTTCCTTAAGCTCTTTTCTAAGGAAATTATTATGCTCAAATTGCAAGTTCATAAAGCTTCTGATATTTGATTCAATCTCTTCCATCCTTCTAAGAAGGTGGTCAGGACCCTTAGGCGAAGCCATAAGGACAAACAGGCACACAAACAAGCACAAAAAGGAAAGCGAAAGAGAGAGGGGGAGATTGGGAAAGAGAGGGCGAATAAAACGACAAGGGTGAAGTGGGGGAGAGGAAAACGAGAGGCAAATGGCAAATAATGTAAATGCGATGGAGATGAGTTTGTGATGGGTACTTGGTATGTCTTGACTTGAGCGAAGACCTCCCCGACAACGGCGCCAGAAATCCTTCTTGCTATGTCTTGAGCTTGCATTGGTTTTCCTCGAAGAGGAGAGGGTGATGCAGCAATAGTAGCGTAAGTATTTCCCTCAGTTTTTGAGAACCAAGGTATCAATCCAGTAGGAGGCTCCTCAAAATTCCCACGCACCTACACAAACAAACTGAGAACTCGCAACCAACGCAATAAAGGGGTTGTCAATCCCTTCACGGCCACTTGCGAAAGTGAGATCAAATAAAGATAGTATGATAAGATAAATATATTTTTGGTATTTTATAATATAGATGCAAAAAGTAAAGATGCAAATAAAAGTAGATTGAAAGCAAATATGATAAGAGATAGACCCGGGGGCCATATGTTTCACTAGTGGCTTCTCTCAAGATAGCATAAGTATTACGGTGGGTGAACAAATTACTGTCGAGCAATTGATAGAAAAGCGCATAGTTATGAAATTATCTAGGCATGATCATGTATATAGGCATCACGTCCATAACAAGTAGACCGACTCCTGCCTGCATCTACTACTATTACTCCACACATCGACCGACTCCTGCCTGAATCTAGAGTATTAAGTTCATAAGAATAGAGTAACGCATTAAGCAAGATGACATGATGTAGAGGGATAAACTCAAAAATATGATATAAACCCCATCTTGTCATCCTCAATGGCAGCAATACAAAAGTTGCCTTGCAACCCTTTCTGTCACTGGGTAAGGGCACCGCAAGATTAAACCCAAAGCTAAGCACTTCTCCCATGGCAAGAAAGATCAATCTAGTAGGCCAAACCAAACTGATAATTCGAAGAGACTTGCAAAGATAACTCAATCATACATAAAAGAATTCAGAGAAGCTTCAAATATTATTCATAGATAAACTTGATCATAAACCCACAATTCATCGGATCTCGACAACCACACCGCAAACAGAGTTTACATCGAATAGATCTCCACAAGAGAGGGGGAGAACATTGTATTGAGATCCAAAAAGAGAGAAGAAGCCATCTAGCTAATAACTATGGACCCGTAGGTCAGTGGTAAACTACTCATAACTCATTGGAGGGGCAAGGATGTTGATGTAGAAGCCCTCCGTGGTCGATTCCCCCTCCGGCAGAGTGCCGGCGAAGGCTCCAAGATGGGATCTCGCGGATACAGAAGGTTACGGTGCTGGAAATTGTGTTTCGTCTGCCTCCTGGATGTTTTCGGGGTACGTAGGTATATATAGGAGGAAGAAGTACGTCGGTGGCCGCACGAGGGGCCCACGAGACAGTGGGCGCGCCCTCCTATCTCGTGGGAGCCTCGACATCTTCTTGGCTTGCATTCCAAGTCCTCTAGATCACGTTCGTTCCAAAAATCACGCTCCCGAAGGTTTCATTCCGTTTGGACTCCGTTTGATATTCCTTTTCTTCGAAATACTGAAATAGGCAAAAAAACAGTAATACGGGCTGGGCCTCCGGTTAGTAGGTTAGTCCCAAAAATGATATAAATGTGTAAAATAAGGCCCATAAACATCCAAAAGGGGTAATATAATAGCATGGAACAATCAAAAATTATAGATAGGTTGGAGACGTATCACCGCTCTGCTGGTCTTGGTCTCGTTGCACCGATATGGAAACCTTTGCCTGATGCCTCGGTACTCCACACCTGCACTTTCCCTCTTTGCACCAAAGAGGAGACGAGGACACTGCGCGGGCTGGCGCCCACCTGGCGCCCGCGTGGTCTTAATCGTCATGGATTGCGTCATGAGCACCTCGCGAGGTACCCCTCACCTTGATCTCTCCGCCTCCTCGCGAGCCTGCCTGGTGAGGCCCCCCTGAGGAGGCCTTGCGTCATCCACCCCGCGAGGGTCTTGAGTGCTTGCTGATGAAGACGGGCCATACTGGGCCACTGGTCGAGCCACGCTGCAGGCCGCAGGCAGGCAAATCTGGGGACTCCTATTCCCAGAACGCCAACAAGTATATTGAACCCTCTTACTTCCACAGGGCTAGACAAATAAGGCGGAGGAGATCAGTTGTCCAGCTCCGCTGCTCGAGGACCAGGCCACTCCCCTGCTGGCCAAGATGCTGGTTCCGGCGCCGTATCAGGCGTCGAAGAAGAAGGCTAAGAAGAAGGGCGAGGAGACCAGAGGTGGTCTCCATCGTAAGGGTAATTCGTACGCTATGTCCGAAGCCTCCTCCTCCCATGACAAAGACGTAGAGGAGGAAGAGAGTAACTCTTCCCCCAAGGGAGGGAAAAATAAAAGGGGGGCTCCCGCGGATCTGGAGGCGGAGGCGGCCAAGATGGGAAAACCCTCATTTTCGGATGATTCCGAAATGGATGCCGATGCCACCTCAAAGCGGCACCCCAGGTTGAAGCCCTCGGTTGAATCATAAGTATCCGAAGACACCATATACATATCTGATTTTATACCTTATTGTTTTATCATACTGAAGTGCGCATTATAGCACGACTTGCAATCTCCCCCAACGGTCATTGTCATCTGGGAACTCGCTAGGGACAAATGTGATGGAGAGCGAGTCACCTCCGCAGATATCTCCACCCACTGCCAAGGATAACACCGAAGTGCTATCTCGGGAGACCGTGAAGGTGGCGGCAGAGGGTAATACCTTTGTTGCCGTAGAGAGGGGGAAACCCACCCCTACGGAGACCGGTGATGGGGGCAACGCTCAGTTTGGCCCCCAATCGAATATTATTCTGGAGACCAATATGAATCTGGAATCAGAACAGCCACCCTCTTCAAGGGAGGTGGGTGTGCCGTCTCCATTGGTGTCCTCTATCAATCCAGAGGCGTCGGACACTCTGATGGAAGCGCTTCGAGGTGCTTCCATTATGGAGAAGCACCGTACCCTGATGGGTACGGTTGTTGAAAGGGCTCGGTCTGCCAAAAGTGGATTGAACCAAGCCTACAGGCTTTGAGGTATGTGAAGTATTGTATTTTTGGTTATTTACAAAAGGAATAACTGTGTATAGATAGTAGCCCCTGAGACTCTATTCGACGTTTCCCAAAGAAGGGCCAACCAGAGGATCGAATAATATATCACAGGAGCTAACAGATATGTCTGTGTTGATGAGCAGGCTATGAAGTTGGCGGCAGCCTCGCATGCAGCCAAAGTCTCCAAACTAAAGCGGAGGCTGGAGGCAAAACAAGGTATGTTATACCGAAGCATACATGAATTGATATGAGTTCCAATTTGTTATCTGACTGAGGTTTATATTTATGCTCATAGCTGACTCGTCTGAGGTCGAAGCCCTCAAGAGTGCGCTAGCAGCAGCCAAGAAGAAGGCATACGACGAATGCACCGCTCGCCAAAAGCATAAGGTGAGGTTGGATGAAGTCCAATAAGAGCTCATAGACGCCATAAAGGAATGTGAGTCTTTGGAGCACAAGGTGTCGGATCAAGAATCCGATCTTACTGCGGCGCTCCAAAGTGCAAAGGAGGCCCGGGTTGAAGCCCAAGGTGCCTATCAGGAGATCCGCGAGGCCAAGAAGATTTCGGCTAGTAAGACTTTTGATATGCAAAGCAAATATGTAAGGAGAAAGTATACCTTCTTGACACGCATTTGGAGTTCTCCAGGAGCGTTTGCGGATTTGCCCCGAAGTGTTGCAGATGCTGTGAATTTCTTCCGAGCCGAGGAGGGGAGCTCAACAGAGAAACTGTTCTGGTCACAATACCGTGAGCCAGAGCAACCCTTGCCCCTCAGTGATCAGCTAAAACAGCTGACCGAGCTGCATAGGATGGTCGAGCTGGCCATGAAGGATGTCATAATCTATTTTTTGGCCAGCCAAACCAATACCTAATAGCTACTTTGGGCTTGTGAAATGGCTGGTCGATGCCTACCCAAGGCTAGATGCTATTAAGTGGTCGATCTGCATCGAAGGTGCCCGGATGGCCTTCGCCCGTGTCAAGGTACAATGGCTGAAGATGAATGCCATTAGTCTTGCAACCGAAGGACCGCCCGCGGGCAAGGAGCATCATACGCGTGAGAAGTAATTCAACGACGTCCTTGAAGGATCCCTTATTATAGAGGGCCTATGCTCAAAGGACGTGATGTTTGAATGATTGTATCCGCAATGCCCAAACTATGTAATGAAAACAAAGCGTTCGTATAATGTTAGTCAAGTTTTATCTGAATTCATTTAACCTCCATTGCAGCCGTTTATTAAATCTGAGAGTTGGCCAGTCGTCGGCTTCAGCCCCTCACGTAGATACTACGGGGGTGTTTGGTACAGCACAGAAACACACTTAACCCAACGATTTGGTCCTTGAAGGAGGTGCTAGTGCGACGAACCAGGCAATCACACTATGTGGCTTTATCACTCTCACTTAGCCATAGGAGTTTGACAATAGAATTATAGGCTCAGCCCCTGGTATTGATCAGCGACCCGAACTCGGGCGCTGTAAACACCTGACTAGATTAAACTAGTCCTTCGTGTAACACGGAAAAAATCACAAGAGATTTATACTGAGTCACTGAATAGCTGACCAGCTCTCGCCGCATCATGACAGTCAGTTTTCGGCTTTCTCTACTGAGGTGTTTGTCTGGCCAACCATAAATACAATTGCAGTAGTTCTCCCTTTACTTCCTTAGCCTAACAATTGGAACGTAAGGTAGTAACCACAGGAGCCGGGCAACCCAACTATTGACGCAAGACATGATTCGGAGCTGATGCATATAATGCTAAATTCGGGACGCCGAATTGCACTTGTGAAAGTGTTCGGACTTGTAATTTAATAGATGCACATGGCTGAATGGAGCCCCTGGCGATTTAGGTCGGGCTGAGGTGTACATGGCGATCAAATGATAAAAAAGAATACGGCAGAAGGAATAAGTCAGTACCAAGTAATTTGGGCGAAAAACTGCTTCCCTTATAGTCTGATTGATACGTCAAAACGTATTTGTACAGATAATGCTATAAGCATCGAGGCTATTTTACATGCCGAGCGCAAAGGAAAGCTGTGTGCAAATATTTAAAAACATTGGGGGAGGTGATCTTGAAAGATCCTTTAGGTACTCCGCCATACATCTGCACTTCTTTTTGCCTTGGTGTGTGATCCTTCGAGAGGATTGATGAATAAGTTCTCACAAGGGGCCAGAAAAGGGGCCCTTTGACACCATAGAAAGTGCGATGTAGGTTGTAATGATCCCGAAAAGGAAAACAAAGTTAAGAAAAAGATAGATGGGGGTCCAGGCACGGTTGAGTCGTATTGTGGACCTCATCCTCGATATGCCTCCATCGTCGCCCATGGTATTTTTAGGGCATAATTATGAGCATGAGTTACATACACCGCTGTTTGGTTAGGGCGAAGTCAGAGGCTGGATTGCTAGTCGAGCTCCTGATGAGCTGGACTATCCTTTTGTTGTGTAGTCCGGACTCGTTTGGCAGGGTCCAGTGGCTTAAATGCCAATGTGGAGCTCGTCTTGATTAGGCCGACCTGTACCTCCGCTGCTAGGGCCGCGGTGTGCTCCTCAATACACAGGGAATGATCCATGTTTCCGTGGACTGTTATAACACTGCGTGGGCCTGGCATTTTAATTTTTAGATAGGCGTAGTGCGGAACCACATTTAAGCGGGCAAACGCGGTTCGTCTGAGCAGTGCGTGATATCCATTTCAAAAAGGGACGATGTCGAAGATTAAGTCTTTGCTTCGGAAGTTGTCCGGCGAACCGAATAGGACCTCCAATATGATTGAACCCATGCAGCGGGCCTCTACACCAGGTATTACTCCTTTACAGATAGTTTTAGTGGGTTTGATTCTTGATGAGTCAATACCCATATTTCGGACTGTGTCGCGATAGAGCAGATTAAGGCTGCTGCCGCCATCCAGGAGGACTCTTTTGAGGTGAAATCCATTGATAATTGGATCGAGGACTAATGCGGCTGAACCTCCATGGCGGATACTGGTCGGATGGTCCCTGCAATCGAAGGTTATCGGGCACGCTGACCATGGGTTGAATTTTGGGGCGACTGGTTCTATCGCATAGACGTCCCTTAACGCACGTTTGCGCTCCCTTTTGGGGATGTGGGTAGCGTATATCATGTTCATCGTCTTGACTTCGGGGGGAATTTCTTTTGTCCCCCTGTGTTCAGTGGGCGAGGCTCCTCATCATCATCCTCGCTGGGCGACCCTTTCCCCGTGTGTTCGGCATTTAATTTGTCGGCCTATTTGAAGACCCAACAGCATCTGTTGGTATGATTAGCAGGCTTGTCAGGGATGCAGTGAATCTGGCAAGGTCGATCGAGTATTCGGTCCAGGCTAGATGAGCCGTCCTTGTTTCTTTTGAATGGCCTCTTCCATTGACCAGGCTTGGAGCCACTGAATCCGGCATTGACCGCCGTGTGTTCGGTGTTGTCAGTATTGCTTCGATGCTTGTTTTTGTTGCGTCGAGGCCTGCCGTTTCTGTTCTTTGCTTCGGAAGTGCTAGGATCGCTGGTATTGTTGCTGCTGCGTGCAAGCCAGCTATCTTCGTCCGTGCAAAAGCGGGTCATGAGTTATGTGAGGGCTGTCATAGACTTCAGCTTTTCTTGGCCGACGTGTCGGGCAAGCCACTCGTCACGGATGTTGTGTTTGAAGGCTGCTAGAGCCTCAGCGTCCGGTCAGTCGACAATTTGGTTCTTTTTGACTAGGAACCGGGTCCAGAATTTTCTAGCTGGCTCTCCGGGCTGCTGGACTATATGACTAAGGTCATCGACGTCTGGGGGCCTGATATAGGTGCCCTAGAAGTTATCTCTAAAGGCATCCTCCAGGTCTTCCCCACTTCCAATAGAGTTTTCTGGGAGGTTATTTAACCAGTGCCGAGCTGGTCCCTTAAGATTGAGAGGGAGGTATTTGATGGCATGTAGGTCGTCACTGCGAGCCATGTGAATGTGGAGAAGGAAATCTTCGATCCATACTGTAGAATCCATCGTGCCATCATATGATTCGATGTTCACGGGTTTAAACCGTTCTAGGAACTGGTGTTCCATCACCTCATAGGTGAAGCATAGGGGGTGTGCGGCGTCTCTATATCGGGCCACGTCACGGCGCAGTTCGGATGGAGTTTGTATGCTGTTTTCAGCCGGGGTGAACTTATGCTTGTCGCGCCAGGCTTGATAGCCGTCTTCTGGCGCTGGGGCTCGGCCCCTTGATTCGTATATAGATCTGGTCTGGCCAGCTCTATTATCCAGGTCATGTCGTAGGTCGTAAGTGTATCCTGCAGCTGCGGTCTCTTTACCTTTACGGCGGGGTGGTGTAGGCGGGTGTTCGGCTTGAGTTGCCGCTCTATCTCGGCCATGTGGTGGTCGGTCAGGGCCATCAATAGCATTACACTTGGGTAGTATAGGCTCTAGGGCCTCATCATCGAATTGGGGTAGCAGCTTGCGCTTCGGATGACTCTTGGTTGGGCGTCTGAGGCCGTATTCCTCGGCTACCAAGACGTCAGTCCATCTGTCATTAGGCAGATCCTGATCAGCTTGGAGCTACTGCTGCTTCTTTTTCAAGCTTCTTGAGGTGGCTATTAGCTGGCGCTTAAAGCTCTCTAGTTTGAAGGGTTCCTCTGGCATGATGAATTCTTCATTGTCGATGCTCTCGTCTTCTTCGGAGATTGGTATGTAATCATCATCCTCCGAACCCTCGTTTCCGATGGGACTGTCGGGGTTGACTTGCCCCTCCTCCCAATCATCATGTTCGGATGTTGGTTCGATCGGGGCTTCTTGGTCTTCGGCGTTATCCAGAGTATTGTTCTCTTCGGTGCCGGTATTGTTGTCTTTTTCTCGGCGCGGTTTAGAGCAGCGCCGCTGACGACGATGCTTTGGTGGTGCCTCAGGAGAATTATTCTTGACTGGGTCCTTCCCACCTTCGCTGTGATCCTCTTTGGGTGTATCTACCATATATACGTCATACATAGAGGTAGCCGTCCAGCGTCCGGTAAGCGGCGGGTTCTGGCGTTGTTCTTCTCCGGCATCGTCCTCCATGTCGTCGATGTCCTCGGAAGCATAATCAAGCATGTCGGTTAAGTCCTTGACAGTGGCTATGAAGTGGGTGGTGGGTGGGACATAAAATTCCCTGCTCTCAGCCCCTAGTGCGGGTTGGGCATAGTTCGGCAGTGATTCTTCCATAATGGCGAGAGATAACATTAGGTTCAGAGCCTCGCTTAAGGGTGAGGTATGGACAAGGAAGCGAGACGGGACAAGATTTCCATGGTCGAGCTCGTGCAACACAGGCCTCGAGAGTTCGGAGTTGGTGCGCGGGGGTGAGTCCGGCTCGGTGAGGATAAAGGGAGCTAGGAGTGACTCCGGGCCAGCCGATGAAGCGATTCCCTCCATATCTCCGGTGTTGAGCTCTATGGCTATGAAGAGCCCGACGGGTTCTAAACTCCCATATTCAGACTCGGTGAGGAGTTCTGGATCTAAGGCCGGAACAGCAGTTGGGGTCGCGAGCCCTTGGAAGATCAAGTCTCCTCGGACATTAGCGACATAGTTTAAGTTTCCGAAACTGATCTGATGACCAGGGGTGTAGCTGTCGATCTGCTCCAGATGGCCAATCGAATTGGCACACAGTGTGAAGCCGCCAAATATGAAGATTTGGCGAGGGAGAAAAGTCTCCCTCAGGGCGGTGTTGACATGGATGGTTGATGGAGCCATCGAGCCTTCTAGTGATGACACAGTGGATCTCTCAATGAAAGCACCAATGTCGGTGTCAAAACCGGCAGATCTCAGGTAGGGGGTCCCGAACTGTGCGTCTAAGGATTGAAGGTAACTAGCAGGCAGGGGACATGATGTTTACCCAGGTTCGGGCCCTCTTACTGGAGGTAATACCCTAATTCGTGCTTGATTGACTATTATGAATATTGGGGTTACAAGAGTTGATCTACCTCGAGATCGTAATGGCTAAACCCTAGATGTCTAGCATGTATGATTGTGATCTTGCCCTACGGACTAAACCCTCCGGTTTATATAGACGCCGGAGGGATCTAGGGTTGTACAGAGTCGGTTACAGAGGAAAGAAAGTATGTGATACAAATGCCAAGCTTGCCATCCACGCCATGGAGAGTCCCATCCAGACACGGGCAAGGTTCCTCTATCTTGTATCTTCATGGCCCATCAGTCTGGCCCATGTCACATAGCACGGACGCCCGAGGACTCCCTCACCTCCTCTCTTGAAACCCTAGCAAGGTCCCCAATGCCGTTGCCGCCATAAGGCCTCGATTGTCAACATCTGACGGTTTGCCCGTGCAGCTTACCCATTGATATCCATACCCAGGCCGCCCTGAGTTTCTTAGATGACACCTGTCAAACGCCCTCTTTCCCATAGATCCCCATCCCCATCCCCATCCCCCACTCTAGAGCATCATAGCCTAAGCCCGGCCACGCTTCCCGTGGAGCTCGAGGAGTGACCAGCCCAAAAGAGGTGTATGGCGGTCTCTTCGCCTGACGCAGCCGAGGAAGCTGACGACCACTACTGGCGCAGACACTCAATCAGCAGGCTAGAGTATGCGGGTATGTCGTGGACGCCGGCTATGACATCGAGCTCGTCGATAGTGACGGCCTGAGGCAGGCTATGTCACAGGTTAAGTGGCCCACCCCAACCCCTCGGGTTCTATCACCGTCGATCTTATCCATGGCCCCGCCGCTGATCTCCTCTGGCTCACTGTCAAGTATTTGCCATCCTATATCACCATCGAGCCCCTTTTGTCATTTCTAAAGGACATGTTCTGTGACGCTGGATTGGGATCCACAGCTTCCAAGTCAGACCTCATTGACGGTGACCACGAGGAGGGCACCCTCTCCTGCTCTTCGAAGGGGAAAGAGCCCATCTGCGACATCAGGGAGGGCACCCTACAGTCGTGCTCTTCCAAGGGGAAGGAGCTGAAAGTGCGTTAAGTCGACTAGAGGGGGTGAATAGGAGATTTTTGCAAATTCGTCACTGAGGAATTTCTAGGTGAAGAAATTCCTAAGTAACGACACACTAGCAGCGGAATAAGTACTTAGGTATAAGCATAAGAGAGCAATAACATAGTCATCATGATGAAATGAAAACAAACACAGAGTACAGAAAGCGTGATAACAGGATAAGCAGGTTAAAGACTATGTGACTGAAGAAATAGGATTGGGGAAATAGAGAAAGTCTTTAGACAAAGTCTTCAAATAGTAATGATCAGGTTCATCAACATATGAATGAGTAAATGAAAGGGTTGAGGAAATAGAACCAGTTGGCTTGGTGAAGACAATGATTTGGTAGACTAGTTCCAACTGCTATGACAGTTGTACGTCTGGTTGGAGCGGCTAAGTAATTAAACTCGAGGACATAGAGTCCCGGAAACATAGTCCTCATCGTATTCTCCTTGAGATAAGGTCACACAGACCTCGCCCAACACTCGTGGTAAGTCTTCACAGGTGACTTCCAAACCTTCACGGACTTGGTCACTCGGCGATCCACAATTCCTCTTGGATGCTCAGACCATGACGCCTAACCGTCTGGAGGATACACAATCCTCAAAGGTAACAAGCATCGGTTCCACACAGGAACAATCTCTTCAGTGATTCTCAATCACTTTGGGTTTGTAGGTGTTGGGTTTGGGTTTCAGGTTTTGGGTTTTTCTCACTTGATGATTTTCGCTCAAAGTCCTGGGAGGATGGGATGCTCTCAATGACAAGTTTCCATTTCCCTCGGAGCAGCCAACAAGTTAGTGGTTGTAGGGGGCGGCTATTTATAGCCTAGGGAGCAGCCCGACATGATAAGACATAAATGCCCTTCAATGATATGACCGTTAGGTGGTAGGATATTTTGGATAGCTGGTGCGTAGCACAGCAACAGTCGGATTTGAGGTATGAAATTCCTCAGGGCTATCATGTTCCTCACTGTGTAGGCAATCCGCATTGGCGAATTCCTAACTCCTCAGTCAGGACAAATTCCTCAGAGACCATAAGATCTTCGTCTCTGTCACTGAAGAAATTGACTGAGCTAATATGAGATTTCCAATGGCTTTACTCGAAAGGATTGGGTAGGTGTAGGATTTTGAGATGAGCATCACTTGGAAATCAGTTTCCTTAGTATTACCTCGACCCCCTGATGACCCACAAGTGTAGGGGATCTATCGTAGTCCTTTCGATAAGTAAGAGTGTCGAACCCTACGAGGAGCAGAAGGAAATGACAAGCGGTTTTCAGTAAGGTTTTCTCTGCAAGCACTGAAATTATAGATAATAGATAGTTTTGTGATATGATAAATTGTAACGGGTAACAAGCAATGAAAGTAAATAAAGTGCAGCAAGGTGGCCCAATCCTTTTTTGTAGCAAAGGACAAGCCTGGAAAATTACTTATAATGAGAAAAGAGCTTCCGAGGACACATGTGAATTATCGCCAAGCTAGTTTTCATCACGCTCATATGATTCGCGTTCGGTACTTTGATAATTTGATATGTGGGTGGACCGGTGCTTGGGTACTACCCTTACTTGGACAAGCATCCCATTTATGATTAACACTATTGCAAGCAGCCGCAACTACAAAAGAAGTATTAAGGTAAACCTAACCACAACATTAAACATATGGATCCAAATCAGCCCCTTATGAAGCAACGCATAAACTAGGGTCTAAGCTTCTGTCACTCTAGCAACCCATCATCTACTTATTACTTCCCAATGCCTTCCTCTAGGCCCAAATAATGGTGAAGTGTCATGTAGTCGACGTTCATATAGCACCACTAGAGGAGAGACAACATACATCTCCTAAAAATATCGAACGAATACCAAATTCACATGACTACTAATAGCAAGACTTCACCCATGTCCTCGGGAACAAACGTAACTACTCACAAAGCATATTCATGTTCATAATCAGAGGAGTATTAATATGCATTATGTATCTGAACATATGATCTTCCACCAAGTAAACCAATTATCATCTACTACAAGGAGTAATCAACAGTACTAGCAACCCATAGGTACCAATTTGTGGTTTTGATACAAGATTGGATACAAGAGATGAACTAGGGTTTTGAGAGGAGATGGTGCTGGTGAAGATGTAGATGGAGATTGACCCCCTCCCGATGAGAGGATCGTTGGTGATGACGATGGTGATGATTTCCCCCTCCCGGAGGGAAGTTTCCCCGGCAGAACAGCTCTGCCAGAGCCCTAGATTAGTTCCGCCAAAGGTTCCGCCTCGTGGCGGCGGAGTTTCGTCCTGTAAGCTTGCTTCTGATTTTTTCTAGGGTAAAGGCCTTCATATAGCAGAAGATGGGCACCGGAGGGCCACCAGGGGGCCCAGGAGACAGAAGGCGCGCCCAGTAGGGGTGGGCGCGCCCCCACCCTCCTGGCCAGGGTGTGGGTCCCCTC